>OY730198.1:24984679-29869425 GCA_963422505.1 Pseudognaphalium luteoalbum
AAGAGGGGGGGTCGGTTGGGGCTGGGTCCGCGGGTCTGGGCCGACCCATTTGGGTCTCAGGCTCACGTGTTTGTGTTTCCAAATTTCGTGTCATGACTCGTAGTCGGTTAAATCTCGTAGTCGTTTGCCAGATCGTTAATCACGTAATTTTTTTAAGATTTATAAATATGTTAAAGTATATCCGAAATATTTTTAACCGGAGTATTTTATCAAAATACTTTATTTCAAGTTATAAAATTATAAAAATATCATTTAGTTACTAATCGTTTGTTGGGGTGCGTTTCACGCTCTTTCATCGCATAACATATATTTCAAACAATACGAAAATTCGTGTAATATATTATCGTAATATATGATAGTACATAATGTTTTTTTGGATAATTCTATATTATTCATAAATTTTGTCACCAACGTCCATATTAAATAGTGTCGGACCTCGTTCGTTTCGAGTTTGCGCGATTAAAATTAATCGCGTATATATATATATATATATATATATATATATAATGTTAAGGTTATTTATCCTAACGTAGGACTAAATACATTTAATTATGTCATAGTTAGGCACAGAAAAGTATCCTAATTTACCGGGTGTCACATCATTTTCAATTATTTTACTTTTTCTAACCCTAAATAACGACACAAAGTTGATATCCCTACAAAGATATCTCATGAATCATTGTTTTCTATATTTTATAAGTTGAAAGTAAGGTACGATTTGAGATATGTAATGGAATTAGTGATGATAAAGATTAAATTGATGTTATTGTTATAATATGTTTGAATGTTTTCTCAATGACATTAATTTTGTTTAGTCTCATCTCCTGCTGCTCTTTGGATATAATGAAAAAAGAAAACTCAATTATTTTAGGTCCAAATTAGGAATTGAAAAATTGACGCTGCTTGTCACATGCCACATGTCACATGTCAAAGTGTCATTTTTAACTATGTCTCTTTGACGTTGTTTTGTCTCATCTCCTGCTGCTCTTTGAAGAGATCAATTTCCTCCACTAAAAAGTGTCACATGTCACATGCCAAAGTTTTATTTTTACCCCTCATCTTTTTAATATTGTACGCTACTCTCTCCTACTTTTTTCCTCCTCACCCCTTTCCTTCCACCACCCACTAGCACCCACCACTAGCTGCTTCCACCCACCTCTGCCGGTTGCCGCCACCCGCCGCCGGATTTTTTTTTTTTATAATTCAAATTTTATTATTTTTTCATTTTTTCTTACATAAATTTTTTCCCAATTTTTTTTACATATTATATTTGTACTACATTTTGTTAAAGTTATACTGTATTTTATTATTTTTATTGTATTTTGTATATGTATGTTTAGTAGATATTGTTCATTTTTACTGAATTTTTGTATTATACACATTATCCTTTTGATGTTTTTATAGCATTTTATTTATACATCTCGATATAATACATATTGCTTAATTCTACTGCATTTTAAGTTATACATAATCTATTTTGTATTGTATTTTGTTAAAATTATACTGCATTGTATTATTATTACTGCATTTTGCATATATTTTATTTATTACATATTGTTTTTTTAGTGCATTATATATTATACATATTATTCATTTTACAACATTTTGTATATATTTTATTTAGTACACATTGTTCACTTTTTACTGCATTTTATATTATACATAATCTATTTGTACTGCATTTTGCATATATTTCATTTATTAGATAATGTTTGTTACTTACTGCATTTTGTATTATACATATTATCTATTTATATTGCATTTTGTACAAAAGTATACAACATATTGTTGTTTTTACCGCATTTTGCATATATGTCATTTAGGACATATTGTTCTCTTTTTACTGCATTTATATTATACATATTATCAATTTGTATGACATTTTTCCGACGTTGTGTATAGAAGATGCAGTAAATATATATAAAATTTTTAGTTAATTAATGATAATATACAAAATGCAATGAAAAAAGCTTATAGTTGTATTCAATATGCAGTAGAAAAGGGATGCTATATATAATAAAAAGTTTTTGAATTTTTTTTAAATAAATATCAAAATATATTTGAAAAAAAAAAGTTTCTGGCAGTGGCTGGCAGCTAGGCCTGTAAGCGAACTGAACGTTCGCTGAACTATTCGCGAACCGTTCGGCGAGAAGTTCATTTATGTTCATTCGTTTCGTTATATGAACGAACATGAACAAATTTTTATGTTCATTTAATTTTATGAACGAACATGAACACAGGTCTCGTTCTTTCATTTACGTTCGTGAGCGTTCAATAACATGTTTATGAATGTTCAGTTAAATGTTCGTTTATTAACTAATAGTTTAATTAAATTAATACTTATTTGTATATCTTATTTTGATTTAAGCTAAATTTTAAATATAATATTATTAAATATTTAGATAGTTTCATTTAATAATATTCAATATCTAGATATTTTACCTCGTATTTCTCTCTCATATCTCTCTCCACTCTAAACACACATCCATTCTCATCCCTCCACTAGTTCCAGATCTGCTGCTTTTACCTACGATCAGACCAAACAAAGGAGTTTATTTTGTAATGTTGAATATGCATTGCAAAAATTCAAGTTCTATAATGTATATGTGTAGATAGGTATATATACATTCGTTTATGTTTGTTGGAGTTCGTTTAAGGTATTAAGGAAGAAATTCATTATCTTATGTGTTTGTTCGTGTACGTTCTTTTGTGTTCGTGAACAAACAAATTTTCTTAATGTACGATCATGAACAACAAAATCCATTCTCATCCCTCCACTAGTTCCAGATCTGCTGCTTTTACCTACGATCAGACTAAACAAAGGAGTTTATTTTGTAATGTTGAATATGCATTGCAAAAATTCAAGTTCTATAATTTATATGTGTAGATAGGTATATATACGTTCGTTTATGTTTGTTGGAGTTCGTTTAAGGTATTAAGGAAGAAATTCAATATCTTATGTGTTTGTTCGTGTACGTTCTTTTGTGTTCGTGAACAAACAAATTTTCTTAATGTACGATCATGAACAACAAAATCAGTTCGCTTATCCGTCCGTGTTCGTTCATTTGTTCGTCAAAACCTTAATGAACGAACATGAACAGACTCCGTTCGTGGTCGTTCGGTTCGTTTACAGGCCTACTGGCAGCTGCAAGGTGGTGGTTGTAGGTGAGGGGGTGGTGGTAGGTAATGTTTGGAGAATAAAAAGGCAGGGGGAATAAAAGAAATTGGAAGGATTAAAATGTAAAAATCTAAGAAGTGGAAAGAATATATGGTGAAATTTTATATTATGTTTTTTTGTTACCTATAACCCTTAGTTTCGAAACTAATTACAAAATTGCCATCCATTATAACTACTGATCCAACCTAAAAGATCATTGAATGGGCACAGTTAAATCTTCTTCTCCTTCTCCTCAAATGGCCCTTCCCTCATGATCCCCACTTTTATATATATAATGTAAATGTAAATATATAATATGTCTATAAAGGAGGATCCGTTTTTTTTTTTGATGTTAGTATATGATGATGATTTTCGTTATTTATTTATTTACATTTACATCATTATCATAGATATAATAGAATAGGATGGCCGTGTAATTTTTCTATTTAAGTTTTTTATAATCTTTATTTTTCAAAGGTTTAGAATTTGTATTTAAAATGCTATAATAAATGAGTAATTAATACTAATTCTGGTAAAAAGGTAAAATGGTCATTTTTAATATTAAGACTGTACATTCAGAATAAAAAAGAAACAATATTTACAAAAATAACATTTGTTGTAAATAGACAGATATATCCAAACATACCACACATCCAAACAACACTTAATAGAGAAAAAAAAAAGAAGAAATAACTATTTAGTGTCCTTGTTAAGAAACAAGAAAATCGGTAGAAGAAAACTCTCGCGTAGAGTGATCTTAATCAACAATTAACCTAAAACGGTCAAAACGTCATCAGAATAATTCTATCTTATTATTATTATTATTATTATTATTATTATTATTATTATTATTATTATTATTATTATTATTATTATTATTATTATTATTATCATCATATTTATTATAGCTATATAAAAATATATTCTCACCATTATTCATTGCTATTATTATTTTAACTTCAAGAATCAATAATTGTACACTTTTCTCATAAGAAAAAAACAAATCTTTATCCAAAATGATAACCATCAAAACAGTAACTACCACTGAATTTCAAAACCTCAAACCAAATACAAAAATGTTGTATACCACACTTGTACTTCCTTCAACAACAGTTGTACATTATACAAAAATGGGCTTTTTCCTAGGGTGGGTTGATCTAGTCTGCACAGTTTTGTCGACTTCAGTCTTTCCGCTACCAACAAAAACAAACCCAAATCTTTCTTCACAAAATCTTGCAGGAAATCAGCAGAAAGTTTGCAACTTTCAATCATGAAATTTGTTGTCAGATTCAACTTGTAACAATACCCCTTAATTCAACACATGGTGATTGCTGTAAATCAGTTTGTTTCCATTGGTAAACCCCAAAAACTTATACCCCACTTTTGATTATTTGGTTCTTTACATGCAGATATATGTATCTGTGTATATTTGCTATAAAATGGTTTATTTGTGTAAACTTGTGTTCATTTTTTGAAGAAAGTTTTGATCTTGAGTAGTTTTTTAAGATACCCATTTGACCAATTGGATCATGCAATGGATTTATAGGAATTATTTTTGATTTTTGAAATCTTGAGTTTAGTAGCGTAGATGAACTTAGAATGTGTGTTTTTATGAAACCCTTTTGATTATTTGGTTAAGTTCTTTGATTTTTGCAAATGGGGACTTTGAAACTCCAGGATTTAGAGGTTTATGTGTATGATTTTCAAAGATCAAGAAAATGTGGAATTTATGATTGTAAGCGTTGACTTGAGGAGAGTGTTGAATTAGCATAAATTAGCTTGGTAATGTTACCATTTGACAGCTCTTATTGATTTTGTGGATTCTGAGTTATTCCATTGCATATTCACCATTTTGTGTTTTTTAGCCATTTGTTAGAAACTTTTTAACTAACACCAAATAATCGAATAAGCATGTTGCGATCACACTTGATTATAAAAAATATGTAAAAACGATGATATGGATATATCATGTCAGAGTTGATTGAGTGTTGCTAAGAATGAGACTTTGTGTGGTAATTGTTGATAGTTTAGTCCTGTATGTTTCGCTTCTTCGGCCTATTTGGACTATTTAGAGAACTAGAATCAGGTTCTTGGTTCTATATTAGGGTGCTTAATCTGTTAATTTGGTTGATTTTAGGTCCTTCAAGGTGTGTATTGTGTCATTCTGAAGGCATTGGTTGCTCTACATCGTATGGGGTCACTAGCAGTTGGATGAGATATCCTGAGATTCCAAGGACTTCTGATAATTTTGAATCAAGGTATATAGGATAAACTAACATTATACAAAAATGAAATGTTAAATGATTAAAATGAATAGTACTTAAACTGATTACGTGTAACGTTAATTTATCCATATTCAGATCCAAGAATTCGTTTCTTGGAGATTCTCAATTCAATTGGTGGCCGCCTATTGGTCGAAAAAATTGCATGTCCAAAGTTTCAGTTGCGGCGGATTATCCGGATTCTGTCCCGGAATCATCTAATTATGTTGCGAAAAATGGATATCATCCACTGGAAGAGCTTAAAAATGGTAAAAGAGTTCGTGAAACTAAACTCACTGGTGCAGAGATAGCAAAAACAACTATTGAGGTTATTTACCTTCACTCTTTCTCAAGAGTTGTTAAGTATTTATTAATCTCACATACCGATACATAAAACAGTCACAAATTATGGTCTACTTCGCTGTTTTGTTTAGGCTAACAGCAGCGCATTGTTGATATTTCCTGGTACAGTACATTCTGAACCACATGAGCACATCTCGTGGGCAGAATATCCCTACGTAATTGATGATGGTGGAGGTAACGAATTATATTTTTCACAAAATTTATAATACTTTTGATATAAGTTTACCGAAGGGCCTCTGGCCTAGCGCTATGTGAGGAATCCATCAACCAATAGGACAAGAGTATGCGGGTTCAAGAATATGTGGAATTTTGTACATACTATGAGAGATAAGTTGTTGGTTTGCCTTTCTTAAAAAAGCATACAATTGTTTTAATTTTACTTTCTGCCCTTCAGATATATACTTCAGGGTCCCTGATGATGCAAACATAATGCATGATCCTGAAGCAACTAACCCAGTGGTAAGATCTAGGTACCAGTTTCACCTTAATAATGTTAGGGGTGTTTAGACGTGTTTTGGCTGGTTGACGTTTTAACAATCAGATAATAAGATGTTTGTGTGTTCCACAGATTCCGATTTTATAAGAAAAATTATTAACATGACCAAAGAGATATATATCTAGTATGTAATTCAAGATGAGGTGAAAGTGTTTCAAAATATATTAGAAGGGGTAAATAGGTAATATCATTTTTCCCTTTTTTTTCAGTTTGTAACATCATGTATGAAGCTGATTATTCAGAAATAAGTATACAACCCTTAAACAGTCAAGAAAACATAAATTGGTTACAAATAACATTAGAAATTGATTATTTTTACAACCTGAAGTCGCAACAATCAGATATTCAGTTACATATTGCAAATTTGAAAACCAAGGAAATGATCATATTTATTATTGCATCTGTTTGTGAAGTTATGTCATTTGTATATTTACTTAGATTCTCACATTCTTTCAGAATGCTTTGATTGGGATGGATCTTCCACTTCTTGAGAATCAACAGTTATCTATTCCTGAGAGTCATAACTCTGATAACTCTGTTGATGACGTCACTTTCTTCGATGACTACTATGAAGTAATGAATCAGCTACGTTATGTTACTTTAGGTTTTCACCGTGTTATATTTTGTGCTTTTTTCAGATACATTATCTTTATTTGTATTAGGATGAGGGCGCTGATATGTTTGCTGGCTTTACTGAATCGAATATACCAATTGATTCTGCTGGCGTTCACCCCATTTATTTTGCCAAGTGTTTGACAAAGGTGATCATGCTTTTGCTATAAGATCCATGTAAATTTCACCAAGTAAAGGTAGTTCCTAAATGTGGCAAAATGGGTGGGTTGGTTGAGTAATGGGTTAATGGGCTTGGGTCAAAACAGGCCCAGTCAAGTTGACCCAATACATTGTGTCTAACCAATAATACTTTGTTTAACATGATTACAAAAAATATATTTATTAGATTAGTAATCTGATGTATTAAATAAAGCAATATAGTTAATTATATGCATCAATGCAATACACTTCGAGTAAATTTTTTTACTTATTTGATAAAATATAACCAAAATCGACCCATTCATTGGTAAACAAGTCAAAGTTGCCACCTTTAGTGATATCTTTGTAATTTTAAAATCTAGTTGTTTTGTAGGCTGCTAATATGGAGTATGCTAGAAAGATGGATCATCCCTCAAACGGTGTTTCGGTTCTCGGATGCCTCAGTCCTGCTTATGTTGATGAAGAGTTGTATCTAAGAAGGTTATTTAGTATTGAAGATGGTGACAGCTATGAACAAAACTGGAAAGGTTTTACATTAACTTTATTAGACGAGATTTTTTCCCTTTCTTCCTTATTTTATCTATTTGTTTTTACACCGGTGGAGGTAATGTTGGCTTTGGTTACTATACTATAGATCACAAGCCTACAAGTCTCTAAGCGGTTTGAAGTTGCAACAATTAGTTTTAAATGTTTGGATAAACAGATTCTGCATTTCATTGTGATCAATTATGGGTCAAATAATCAGTTTTGGATTAATTGCGACATTCCTTAGAAGTTAGAACAAAGCTGATTATCTATCGTGTAACTACTTTTTACCCGTTTTTAAACCTAATCTTAGACTTATTTCCATTTCCCAGTCTAGTTTCTTCACAATGATCTCATTTTTAGTCATTTATGTATTGATTTCTTAAAACATTCAAACATTCGGATGATTATCTGATTAATATCATTCAAAGTGCAGAGACGTCTCCAAACCCTTTTTTCCTACCGCCTTGATTAACTAACAACTCTTTATCTGATATTGATATTTACATTACCCCTTTCGAATACACATTCCAACCACACTGAGTTTGAGACTTGTGCATTAATGATTCGCATGTTTTGGAGCTTAAACTGCCTCTATGTACAGTTATTTTTGTCTAAAACAGTGAGATGTCTGAAAACCTTAATTTGTTTGAGACTATGTATGTGTTGGCGAGTAAATAACAGTTGAAATTGTAGGCTTACGTGATCTAAAGGAGTTTTAGAGATAAAACTTAGAATGTTTTCTCATGTGCAGATGGAGATGTCAACTCCAATGCCTCACTTTTCTACAGATTGGAAATTATGAGAATAGAGTTGTTTTCAGTGTATGGAGTTCAGGTAGTTTTTGCATTAGCAACCACCATAACATTTATTCTGCCCCAAACTTATGTTGCTTTTGAGACATTTCCGGTTTTAGTTTTTCCAATGTATACCCAGTTTCACATGCTACTGTTTCACATGTTTGTACAGTCCGCGATAAATTTGCAAGATTTCAGAAATGCCGAACCTGATATTCTTGTACACTCGATTCCTGATATCATTGCACACTTTGATGAGAATATACTGAACTGTAATCTTGCACTTAGATCTCTATGCAAAAAGAACGGATTTCACGTTGAGGTAAAAGTCTAACTGTTTGTCAGTTGTAATATCTATTTTAGCAAACTTATTTATTTTTGTTCTCCATTCGAATGACATAATTTGGACTACTTTGCAGGAAGCAAATATAATCGGCGTCGATAGTCTTGGCATGGATGTAAGAGTTTTCACTGGGCATGAAGTCAGAACTCATCGTTTTCCCTTCAAGATTCGGGTAATTAATCACATGTCATAACAAAAAGTGTGGTATTTGTTTTGCAATGTTTCTTGCTTCATTTTAGGTGTCCATCTTTATACATGGTACATTGGTACCCACAAAAATAAATGATTTATTTTCAGGTAACATCAGAAACAGCTGCAGAAAAACAGATCCAACAGCTTTTGTTTCCCAGAGCAAGGCGCAAACGTCTAACCAAGACTCGAGCAGATGCAGCTCAACGAATGGAATAAAAATGTAACAAGATAGGGTTCATGATAGATTAAAATAAAGAAATGCATAATGTGAGGTGGTGTTCACTTGATTGGTGATGTTAAGTTTAGTTGAATAAGTCACATAGTTGATAGGCTGACTTCAGTTTTCTGTTGCATTAAGTTTTGTTTCAATAAAGAAAAAAATGCAAGTACTTCATATCTATTACTCACTTTGATTGCAATTTTAATATAATAATAATAATACTAATTTAAGAAGAGATATCTTTTACTCACTTCGATTCCTATTTTAATTATAATTATAATAATATCAAATCTTCTTGACCTCTGTCTCATTCCCTTTGTAAGTTGTAACTACTGCTTGTTGTAGCAGATTCATGCTTGCTACTGCTACTAGCAATCCCGACTTCTTCATCTAAGTATCTGCTTTGTTCTGCAACGTCTGCGTGGGTTTCTTTGTCGAAACTACAGTAAGATATGACAAACAATTAAAACAATTGTCCTAAAAATTATTCAGGTTTAAGGCATCTGACTTATAGTCAACAATTAACATGAAGAAACACCTTCAATGGGATGAATGGGAAAAGAGCAATTTTTTTACAAAGGTTTGAAGGATGTGAACACGTACCCAGAGTAGACGATGAGCCCAACAGCAATGGCAGCAAAGGCTACAAAATACATCCAATCGAACTGATGATCAAAGTCAAAGTCAAAATTAATAATTCCTTCATCCTTGCAGTTTGCATATAACGGAGTGGAACTATAAACTACTACAATGTTACAGATAGTTGTTTGAACTTGATGATGTGACAAACCTTTTCATGGTATGCAAACATACAAATCAAGACTGACCATATGTCAGATGTCAACATAGACAGATTTAGCATCGTAGATCCGCTCATTTGCAATTATTGAATCAACACGAACATACATTTGATTATAATAATGTGAAATGAAATAATGATATTTGATTTACGGATAAAAATAAAATAAAAAGCAACTCAGATAGTTTGGTAAATCTGTCAGGAAGGAATTCTTGACAAGATTCAACATGGGTTTAGCTTTTAAAGGTGATGATAATAATCAGAATTATTGATCAAAGAACTGAACTAAGAAAAAAAAATACTGACTGGTCAAGATGATACACAACAACCATCACAAGATAATTACTTTATAAATAAAGATGCACAAACACCATACCAATTCCACAAAATGAAGTAATTTGTTAAAAGTAATCAATCGATGCCACAAAATTATGTTAATTAGCCCGCCCTCTACAAACATCATCATCATTTAAATTCATCATCAAATGTAGGAAACATAGGCGAATCAAAAGCCTCCAAAACCTCAGTGTGCGCACTAGGTGTAACCTCCTCTTCTGCAAACCAGGCGGTGGAACTAATGGTAGTTTTGGGCGTGGGCGTTGCATCCTCAACCGGCTTGATAGACTTGTTCAACTTCATTTCAGCAGCTGCAATCATGGCCATCACCAGTCCCCCCACTACAGCAGACCCAGTTGCAGGGCCAACCCTCTTCTCATGGACAGAATCCCCGCGGTAGCCGCACCCGAGATGATCGAGTTCCACGGGTCTTCTTTCCGTCGAACGGACGCCAGGGTGCAATCGCAAGCAGAGAATACACCTGCCCAAACGGCGAATTGTCCGCCGGCACGTGCCGCGTGCATACCAACAGCAGCTTCTGTACCGCCTTTCAGGGAATGGAAAGCGGAGGCCCCGACGGCGCCCATAGCGAAACCGCCGGCAATGTCGTGGAGAATTCTGACCGGACATGGTTTGCGTTTACTTTCTGGGCTGCCCATGTGATTTTCCGATGATGATTTGGGGGGTGACGGGTGGGGGGAAAAGGGTTTGGTTTGTTGAGCAAGCGGCTCTGTTCTTCTAGTTAGATTAAAGCATAATAAATTACATATATGGTCCTGTAGTTTACACTGATTTATAAAACTGGTCTTTATATTTTATATTTTGCTCGAAATTGGTCCATTACCCTCCTAAAATGACTAAAATGCTCTTTGACCGTTAAGATCATGACTATTTAAAAATGACAAGAGAAAATGGTACTTTAGTCATTTTAGGTGGGTGATGGATCATTTTCGAGCAAAACGTAAACTTATTGAACTAAAAACCTGAAAAATTAAATACATTGACGATTTTCGTGAACCGGTGAGTTTACTCTAAATTAATTTGGGTTGCTAATTAAAACATAATTCAATTTAAACCCCTCTATTTTTTTTTATCATGTCTTAAAAATAAAACACTTCCAATTCTCTAGCAAAATTTAAGCCCCTGTATTTTAATATATATATATATATATATATATATATATATATATATATATATATATATATATATATATATCATCTTAACATCTATTTACTTTTTCTAAACTAAAAAATAAGTAAATAAATAATTTTGTATGTATATATATATAATAATCATGCATCAATCATTTTTTCCATTTTTGTACATTTATAGAAAAATGCATTTATTTTTCTTTGCATATTTGAGATGTATGAATGTGAATCTTATGATTTTATTTTATGTATGTTTGCAATTGAGGTGTTCTTAGTCGTTCTTATTTTAGAAGTGTTCTTATTGGATCTAAATTCTCTCTCTCTACCTTAGAGTAAATCTACGTGTGTCTACATCTTACCTCCTTCAAACCCTGCATTTTGGTAGGAGTAATGTTGTAAAAAAATAAAACCTTATACATTGAGTTATTATTAAGAGTAAATTGCATGGATGGTTCATGTGGTTTACACATGTAACACCCGGTCAAAAAGGGCCAAAATTCGGGCCCAATTTAAACTTTCTTTCCACGTATTATAACGCAATATTACCAAAGTATTCAAGTATTATACATATATATATGGGTTTTTTGCCGAAAAAATAACAACTTATTCTCGTTTTTGTGTTTTGGGGTATCAAATATTTTTAACTTTTTAAAATGAACAACTTAATTTAAAATTAGGATTAAAGGGTATATGGCTAAAAAGTTTGAAATATTTGATACGTGAAAACACGCTAATGTCAGTGATTCGGTAAATATGACATAGATCGGAGAATGGTTAAATGTTTCTTTGGAAAAAACGAGAATTATTGACTCATTAAAATACCACAAATGGTTAAAAATTCTGAACTTTTTGGTCATATACCCTTTAATCCTGATTTTAAAATAAGTTATTCATTTTAAAAAGTTAAGAATATTTGATACCCAAAACACAAAAATGAGAATAAGTGGTTCCTTTTTCGGGAAAAAACCCATATATATATATATATATATATAATGTCAAATGATTATGTAATAATCACGTATAAATAAATCTGACAGAACGTCGAAATTGAAAACAGACGTTGGTGCAAGCTTTTCTAATTACTATATTATTTTAGAAAATAGTATTTAATTACTTGGAAAACATTTAAATGCATTTTGTTTCATTTAAAAATGTATTTCTATTTAGTTGAGAGCGCGCGACAAACTTATAAAATTGTAACACAAACATTTTACTAAAATGTTTTAACTCGAAAGCCTTTCGAAAATATACAAATGAATTTTAGAAATTGAAAATATTAATTATATAACGATCGGGTATCCGAACACGGGTATATTGTACTGTGTTTGGAGGCAATAAACTACCCACTCCTCCCCCTAAAAAACTGGATCTGGTTCCCTCTTTTTCTCTCCATACACCAACTCCCCTAACACCCACATTTTTGTTTCACTTTCATTTCCTTATCGTCTTCATCTACCCTCTCAATTTCTCTAATTTATTAACAAGATCAGTAACAGCATGACAACAGAAGACTAGTATCATCATCATCATCATATTACCCATCTCTTTCTCTTCTCGGCGCTACCACCAACCGAACACCCACTACCGCCGACCACCATCACCATCTTCGATCATCACCACCAACGAGAACAGCAGCAACAACAGGCTGCAACCACCACCACCATCATCATCTCTTTATCACTCTCGGCTCACCATCACCACCCGAGCCACCACCAACCGGGATCACCACCGAGCACCATCATCACTCTTGGAAATTATCAAAATCGGAGGGAGCAAGGAAGGGTAACAACATCGTCATCACCATCGTTACCACTTCATCATCATCTTCTATTTCGCCATCATCATCATCATCGGCCATCAATTTCGACCCGTGAGCAATCTCTCATTTTTTCTTTGATTAAATTCGAGTTTGCAAGCTTGTAATCTTTATGTATTAATGAATATAATCGGTTATAATACTCGAAATAAGAATTTGAACTGTTTTTGTGAATTGAAGCCGGAAAACACAAAAGAAATCGGCGGGTCGACCCGGACCCGGAGGGCCAACCCGAAAACAAACTCAACCGGTCTAAATGATGAGTGTCGCTAACCCTTTCAGCGACACTTCATCAAGTGTCGCTAAGCTGTCTAGTGACGCCACTAAATGTCGCTAAAAAGGCCCAGATTCCATATTTATGCGTCACTAACCCAAGTAACGCCTATAATTACGAGTGTCGCTAAAAATGGTACTTTTCATAAAAATTACCTATTCAAAAAGTATCCAAACTTTACAACGCAAACATTTTCATACGATACGATACGATATCAAATTAAGTATATATATACGAGTATATTTATACGAAATGAACAAAATTATATTTTCAAAATATAATTTCAATCCGACACCAACGAGCTGTACATTTTTATAAAACTTCAAACATAAACGCTTATCGAATACTTTGGGCGAAATTAAATCGGATAAACATTTATAGATGGTGTATTAAAATGTTCACTTACAAATATACAATCTCGCGTGTTTAGGACACTAGGAGATTACGAATCGGATATAAGCTTGCTTATGATTGCTAACTCCTAAGGTGAGTTCTTGGCCCCACTCTTTCAAACGTTTTACTGTTTTCGGGGTGGAAATGCATACTCAACGTTTTTATAAACTATTGTTTATTAAAAACTACTATTTTAACACGATAATTGTGTATCACCACTCATGTAGGATTACAACTTGGAAATACTTTGGTATGCTACTTTACCCTAGCTTGCTAATACGTGTACACTTTTACGTGTACAACTTACATGTTGTGGTGGTATTACTAAATGATTGATTGTTACAAGCTACGTAAATGTTGTGTATTTGTGATGGTTCTCAAATGTGTTGTTCTTTTATGTGTAGCTTACCTATGTGTAACTTAATTATATGTACCCAATATGTGTTAGTTAATTTTCTTGTGGGTTTACCCTTATATGTTATTTTAGAAATAATGTGTCTATTTGTTAAGAATTTCAAGAATACTAGACACTTCAAGACATAGATTCAAGAATACAAGAAATCATAGTTACAACCTAAGAATACAAGGATATTTGGATTTAAATACAAGAATAATACAGGATTAGAATACAAGAACACTAGAAAAGTAGAATCAAGAAATTACAAGATACTTGGAATACAAGGATTACAAGAAATACAAGAACCAAGAAATAAGGTCAAGAAATGTCAAGAACTTATGTGATGGCAAGAAATTATCAAGAATGTCAAGAACTTATTTGCAAGAATCAAGAACTTATTTGCAAGAACTATCAAGAAAACTAGAAATTACAAGAACTAGAAACTAGAACACCTAGACTTCAAGAACTTAAAGATTACAAGAATTCAAGAAACAAGACTCAAGAAAACTAAAACTAGATAACAAGAAATTACTTGACTTATTTTTGAAATTCAAGAATAGTTCAATAAACCTAAATTCAAGAAACTTCAAGAAACTAGAAACTGGATAAAACAAGAATAGAACTTAAGACACTAAGACTCGTTCGAGGTTAAACTGTTATACAAGATTGTACACATCTAAACACTACTGTTGTACTAAGTATAAACTTTATACTTCTTGAAATGATTTGTAAAATTATTATTACTATTTTCTGATAAACACCTGTGAACTCGTCAGCTTTATAGCTGACTGTTTTAGTATGCATTTTCAGGTAACCTTGCTTTAGTAGGATCGGCCCGTTAGGATCCTAGCTCGAGTCGCATGCGTACAATTAGCTGGAGATTTCTTTGCATTATTTTTGTAATATTAGTCATGTATTGAAATAGCTAGGAATTATTGGCGAACTTCAACTACTTTTGTATAAACTTATTTATTAATGTAATGTAATTTCGACGTCTCATTTAGAGTCGTATATTATATACCTTTGTGCTTGTGGATATTTAATTTGGTAACACCCCGACCCGACCGCTTCCGCAATCCGAAATTTGGAGGTGTTACAAATTGGTATTAGAGCCTAAGGTTATAGTGAACTAGGTTTCATATAGTGGGCCTAGACTATGACCGTTAGGCAGTATTCCTCATTAGGTATAACCGTTTCAGGAATTACATTATACAAGTTTAATTTAACATAGCGTAGCTAACTATGTACAATTAGATAAAGATGATGTGATATCTGAAAGGGGTTATACTGAATCAGGAATGCACTAGTTGACTCTGATTGTTTGTGCTAGACACTCTAGGCTATTATATGTACTGTAGGTATATATGAATAGGCCTTACTAGTGTGCTAATTTCTACGATATTATATATATACCACTCTCACTCGATAATATTCTCGCTAATGCTCACGCCATCAAAATGCCAAGTATGGCTAATATAACATCATTAGATATAAAGAAAAAGTCTTGTTCTCGTCCACTACCATCTACGTATTTATACACGTTCGAAGAATAACAACACATTCCGCTGTACCGCTACGAGCTCACAAGGAATATATCATTTTATATTCTTGCTACCATCATTATCCTTCGGGATCATGATTGAAACTTACTACCCGGAGAACTTCTAAGTATTCATGAGCAAAACCTTATTCTGCACGTGATGTTGATAACATCACTTTCACCCGGACGAAATTTTAACCTATGTGTTACAATTTCCGACACACATTATAAATTCAAACCCTTGTAATCCTTGAACATTTGATTTGTGGTTAGGGTTAGGGTTTAGGGCTGGGGTTAGGGTTTAGGATTTAGGGTTAGGGTTTAGCAGGGTTTAGGGTTAGTGTTTAGCAAGGTTTAGGGTATATTATGATTTAGGGTTTAGAGTTTTGTAAATTATTTACGGTTTAGGATTTGTGATTTAGGGGTTAGTGTTTAAGGCTTAGGACTAGGGGTTTGGGGTCCCAAACCCTAACCCTAAACTCTAAACCCTAAACGCTTTACAAAACTCTAAACCCTGCTAAATCCTAAATCTAGCCCCCAGCCCTAAACCCTAACTCTAACCACAAATCAAATGTACAACCAATCACAAACAAATGTGTTACTAATTTACAAAACCCACCAAAAAATAAAAAAATAAAAGTTGTCAAAAGTATACCTTGAGGGACGGCAAATCGAAGAGGAGAAAATGCTGAATTTTATGGTGCAATTTTCATAATTTTTCGATTTTTTGTTTGTGAGATAAATGATGTTAGGGATAAATGTGTTTTGTAAATGTAAAACATTCTCTTTGTACACATGACACTATATTATTAGTTCTCTTATTCTCACTCAAAATTAATGTAAACTTTATTCTACCGACTAATATTATGATATTTAATAACTTCTCCACCACAATATATAAGCCGGATATATAGGCCGTGGCCAAACTTGGACTATTTAGGGAACTAGAATCAGATTTTTGGTTCTATATTATCGTGATTAATCTGTCAATTTGGTTGATTTTAGATCCTTGATGGTGTAGTTTGTGCCATTCTGAACGCATTATGTAGCACCCCCAAATTTATAATGCAGCGGAAGTCAACACGGGGTGCTACTAATCCAATATCATAACACATAACCACAAGCAAACGACCTCTAAATGAGACGTTTGTAGCAAATAGTTACATCTCATAGTAAATCATTTGAAAACATATTGTTTTCGATACAAAAGTTGTAATTTCCTAGAGTCCACGCGTAAGGCGGGAGATTCTATTACATAATCGTAATCTACAAAAGATAATGCTAAGAATCTCCGTTAATGCAGTTATGTTGAAATCATGCGACTCTAGTTATGTCCGGGAGTAATCCTACTCCGTATGCGTACCTGAGAATACATGCTAAAAAGGTCAACACGAATGTTGGTGAATCTCACAGGTTTGTAGGTAATATCAGTTTTGAACACAAGATTTTATCAGTAGTGCCCGCAGGCGTAAATCAAATATTTGCAATCCTGCAAATGTATGTAAGTTTATACCGTTGCCATGAGGCTCATAATCGAAGCTTAACCCGTAAGTAATAAGTTGCCCCCGCGACATGCTCAAAACTGAGCAAGCGTAAGTAACGAATAATAGTCGCCCGTTTATACAGAACGGTTCATGGTAGCGCTACTACCCCGGGCGGGGAGGGTCATTTCCCTAATAGATCCATTAACTAGTGTCCGCGCTTAAGTCCATAACTAACGATGTATGATGGAGGGACTTCAGTAAATGGTAAGTAACTCATGCAATCCCGTATAGTAAAATGAGGAGTTCGGTACTTATGTTCAAGAAAAGTAAGCAATGTATCTCACCCCGTAAGTAAAACAGTAAAAGTGAGGCTGTAAGACTCACCTGAGTCTGGCAAGTATGTTAAAGAAATCAAACAAGTAGAGCGGATGTAAGTCCGTAAGGGTGTCGGGTGTAATCCTGTATGTTGGTTCTCTGAACCCTGCAACCTTCTGGCGTCCGAAACGCACAAGGTTGTAAGTAAACAAATAAATAAGTTGGTGTCTTAAAATATCACCCATGCTAGTTGTCCACTCAACTAGGAAATGTCCAAGTGTTTGTTTAGTAATCCGTTTGTAATTTGAAAACAAATATGGCCCGTTGGTGACGGTTTGTAATAATAATCCAAGGTGTTATTATTATATGTATCGTTGTATCAGGTTTCATTATTTGTAAGTGTTTGACACTTAGTGTAAAAATTATTTACAAGTTCCTGGATGACGGGGGTCCAGGGGCAGCGCCCCTGGTAGCGGGGTCCAAGGGGCAGAGCCCCTGGCTGGGGTCGAGCTGTCAGGTCAGCTTGGAAATTTTTTATTTCTACTGCATTGCTTTATAGAAAATCGCATCTGGAATTTAAATTCGGAAAAATCGACTAAGGTTGGCCGCGGACCGAAATGGTGGTGCGAACTGAGTTCGCGATGCGAGCTGAGTTCGGCTCGCAAGGCAGTAGGCTGCGAACCGAGTTGGGTTCGCAGCACAAGGTTCGGCTCGCAAGTCAACTTGCAAGTCAACCCGCAGGTCGACTCGCAAGTCAACTCACGAGTGGGTTCGGTTCGCAGTTCAAAGCTCGGCTCGCAAGTCAGTTCGCAGTTTGACTTTGCGAGTCAAAGTCAACTCACAAAACTCAGTTCGCAGATCAAGGTTGCGAACTGAGTTGGATCTCGGTTCGCAGAACGAGCTGTTCGCGAATTTTGTGTGGATTTCATTTTTTAAAGCGTTTTTAATGAGGTTTTTGGACATAATCTTGTTGGGTAAATGTCCTAACATGTAAATCTAAGCTTTACAAGTAATTTAAAAGAGTTTAAAGTTTTCATACCCCAAAATGAAAAATGAAGAAGATGAAGATGGTGATGATCCTTAAGCTTGTTCTTGATGATGATGATGGACGATTTTGATGGTGGTGATGTTGATGTTGCTGAGTTTCAGTTTTTGAGAGAGATGGATGTGAGGTTGAGAGAGATGAGAGAATTTGAGGTGGAAGTGTGTGTGAAATGAGATGAATTTGGAGAAGAAATGAGTTTAAAAGGAGTTGGGTCATGGGTCGGTTTGGGGTTGGGTTCGCGGGTTTGGGCCGACCCAACTTGGGTCTCGGACTCGAGTGTTTGTATTTCCGAATATCGTGTTATGTCTCGTAGTCGGTTAATCGTGAAATATTTTTAAGATTTATAAATATGTTAAAGTATATCCGAAAATTCGTATAATATGTTATCGTAATATATTATAGTAAATAATGTTTGTTTGAATAATTCCACATTATTTATTAACTTTGTCACCAACGTCCATATTAAATACATGTTGGACCTCGTCCGGTTCATAAGTGTACGATTTAACAAATCGTGAACGCGTGTATGAAATCACACGAAATGTCACGTATATTTAGATTAATACAAAACTAAATACACGTAATTACAAGTAGTTTAAGCACTAATTACAGTCTGAATTTGGCGGGTGTCACACATTGGTTGCTCGACATCGTATGGAGTCACTAGCAGTGGGATGAGATATCCTGAGATTCCGAAGACTTCTGATAATTTAGAATCAAGGTTTATAAGATGAACTAACATTATACAAAAATGAAATGTCGAAATATTATAAGGAATAGTACTTAAATTAATTACGTGTAACGCCCATTTTCCATATTCAGATGCAAGAATTCATTTCTTGGAGATTCTTAAAATTGGTGGCCAACCATTGGTCGAAAAAACTGCATATCCAAAGTTGCAGTTGCTGCAGATTATCCAGATTCACAGCTGGAATTATCAAATTATGTTGCAAAAAATGGATATCATCCACTTGAAGAGCATAAAAATGGTAAAAGAGTTTGTGAAACTAAACTCACCAGTGCAGAGATAGAAAAAACAACTATTGATCGAGGTCATTTTCTTAAGAGTTGTTAAATACATATTCAACGCAGTTACTAATGCATAGAATAGTCAAAAACTATGGTCTACTTTACTGTTTTGTTTAGGCTAACAGAAGCGCATTGTTGATATTTCCTGGTACTGTACATTCTGAACCACATGAGCACATCTGGTGGGCAGAATATCCATACGTAATTGATGGTGGAGAAGGTAATGAATTATAGTTTTCCCGAATTTTATGATACTATTGTTTTGATTTCACCAAAGGGCCTTTGGCCTAGCGGTATGTGAGAGATTCATCAACCAAGAGGTTGTGGTTTCAAGCCTGGTGGGAGGCAATGTGTATATATGTGGAAGTTTGTATATAGTATGTGGGATAGGTTGTTGGTTTGCCATTCTTAAAAACAACATACTATCGTTTTAAGGTTATTTTTCTCTATGTCGTTCAATCGTTTTAAGGTTATTTTTCTCTATGTCGTTCAGATATATACTTCAGGGCATAGTCACAGGAATCGCTCATCCCCCCACGATTTTCGTTCCGGATCGCGGTACATTTGCGATCTGGATCGCTACGGATCGCGAACTGGATCGGTAATATCAACGTCCCAGATTGCGTACCAGAATGTACAGGGAACGCCGGTCAACGCCGGTCAAATCGTGGCTTGTACGGTTCATAATGTGTAAACTCATGCAAGAGTGTAAAGCGTTTTGATTATATGAAGGTAGAGAAAGAGAGCAGTCAGTCAAATCGTGTCAAGATGGAAGAGGCTGAAGTGTTTACAGAGGAGAGAGGGAGGAGTGAGAAAAGTGAAGATGGAGGCGTTGAAGTGTTTACAGAGGAGAGGAGAGAGGAAAGTGAATATGTCAAACAAAACCCTAGTACTCAAACGTTATTAACTGATAAAGACATTTAATGGGCTGGGACCATTCCAAATATTGATTATTTGTACTATGCTTACAAAAGAGAATAGAAGAATAAGTGTTTAGATATACGTTCTTAATGCTCTATCAATTTTACTTAAACTGACTATTACATTAAAATATATATCATACTAGTTAGTATTTGCTAATATTTGGTACATCGTACCCGAGCGATCCGAAATGAACCTACCCCTCTTCGTACCGAATTTTTAAGACCTAACGAATAACGATCCCGTTCCGTATTTTCGTACCGAAGCGTTCCCCGTTCCATGTGACTATGCTTCAAGGTCCCTGATGATGCAAACATCATGTATGATCTCGAAGAAACGAACCCGGTGGTAAGATCTAAGTACCAGTTTCACCTTAATAATCTTAGGGGTGTTTAGATGTGCATGTTTAGATGTGTGTTGGCTGATTGAAGTTGTAATAATCATAATAAGATGGTTGTGTTTTACAGATTCCAATTTTATAAGAAATTAACATGACAAAAGAGATATATTTAGTAATATTTTGGAATGAGGTAAAAGTCTTTCAAAATATGGTAAAAGAAGGGGTAAATAGATAGTATAATTTTACCCTTTTTTCAGTTTATAACATCATGTACTAAGCTGTTATTTAGAAATAAGCATACAACCCTTAAACAGTCAGAATGTTGGGACATGTTATTGTGATAACAGATCTAGCTTGTAATAGTACTAGAGATTATTGTAATCAAGTTTGTAAATTGGTTTTGAATTGTAATGAAAATATTGGTTGGTAAACATTGTAGAGTTAAATGTTAAATGCTGAAAAATGTTGACTATGTTTGACCAATGACCTGCGATGCAAACTGGGTGAGTTCGCAGGGCAGGGCTGCGAAGCGAATCGAGTCGATTTGCTGGGCCAAGCTGGGCTGCGAACCGAGTCGGTTCGCAGAGCCCAGAACCTGCGAACCGAGACGAGTTTATATACAAAATTAGGTGGAAACCTAATTAACTTTTGCCATTTGCTAATTACGAACATTTTTGTGTTTCCAGAGCTTTCAACATAGTCTAAAGGTTAGGTATTGATCGATTAACAATTGTTATAATCAATACAAGACATATTAGATTATTGATTTCACTAATACTTATGAAACAAACCATTTACGATCCGTAAAGTTAGTATTAAGGGATTCTGCACCTTAATACCTAAAGATAACCTCGTTATCGATCCTAATACTACGAACTTACAATTGGTATCAGAGCCTACGACTAGATACGTGTAAGTTCGAGGTTATTCGGGTAATAACGGTTGATTTAGGGTTGTTTGTACGTGATTCTTTGCGTAAAAATGATCAAAATCAGTCTCTGGAAGTTTTTAGGTTAGTTTACATCCGAAATTTTAGTTTTTGGACGTTCAAAGCCTAAAATTTTCGTTTTTAGGGTTTTCAGCCGATTTTGCGAACCGAATAAAACTCGTGAACCGAACTGAGTTGCGAAGCGAATCGATTTTGCGAACTGAACAGAGTTTGAGAACCAAATTGAGTTGGCGAACTGAGATTCTGCGAACTGAGTTTAGTCCTGCGAACTGAGTACTTGCGAATTGAGCTTATGCGAGTTGAGTTCTTTTGCGAACTGAACCTTTGCGAGTTGAGTTCTTTTGCGAACCGAACTTCTGTTATTTTTTTATTTTCTGGGATTTGCGAAAATGTCTGACATGTGTAGTCCCAATAAACACCAAACAAAAGATTAATACATGACAAAGAACAATATGAAGAACACAAAGAAGATTTAAATAGCCAAACCCCTACTCTTATTAATAAAATCAACAAGACGGATAGAACTTTGTATCAACATTACAAAGAACCTTAGGGGTACATGGGGGAACAATCTCAAGTTATGAGATCAGGTTTTACCCTAGTGGTAACACACATAAACAATGTCTAGGGATCTCCTTATATATAGAGTCCCAAAGACTTACAATAGGAAACACAATCATATTAGGAAACTAAGTCCTTTTGTTCTTCTATGTCGATCTTCAAAATCTTTAACTTTATCTCCGAGTCTTCTAGAAGCCGACCTTCAATGTTTCCTAATCAGTTTACACTTTGTCACATCAAATCTTAATTTTCCTAACATGACATAAGTAAGATGATTGAGATGGAACACGAGGTTGGAAAGTCAAATGTTCCACCTAAATTGCTCCGACTTGAAGACTACTATGGATGGAAAGACAGATTTGAATCACACTGTCGGTTTCATGATTTGTCAATATAGATGTGCATCAAAAATGGATATGCTGCACCTACTGCTAAAGTTGGTAGTAAAATTGTGGCCCTAACCTATACTCAGATGAGTGATGAAGAAAAGAAAGACTATCAAATTGAAAATAAAGTTCACTCATCAATTAAAATGAGTCTTCCAAAAGAGATCAACCATCAGTTAAAGTCTTTTCATACTGCTAAAGAGCTATGGGAAGCTCTAGAGAAAAGGTGTGATGGAAGTCCTCAAGTTAAGGCAGGAAGGTGTAATCTGTTAAAGAAACAATTCATAGTCTTCAAAGCTATGAAAGGTGAAGATCTTGATGCATATACTACCAGATATTACCATCTGTTAAGTGAGCTAGATGACCATGGCATTACCTATTCTAATACGGAGAAGACTGACAAGTTTATTGAGGGTCTTCCTTCGAAATGGGAAATGTATGGAGTTATGCTCAAGGATAACGATGAGCATTATGCAGCTATGTCATTGGAGCAGGCAATTGATAAACTCCGCGGATATGATTTCACAAAGAAATCAAGAGATACTGTTTCTGATCAGGTACATGATCCTGGGCTTTATCATGGAAAATCAACTATCTCTAATAGTTCGTCCAGTTCGACCACTGCTTTACTAGTTGGTGATACTGGAGAAACTGGTAAAATGATATATGAAGACTTATGCTTTATAAGTTCATCTGGAGGTGAAGCAAAAAGTAAGACAACTGGGAAGTCAACTCAAGAGCATCACAAAATGCCCATGAGTGTGAAATCCGCTGAACAACAACTTTCAGTTGCTTTATTCGTTACTTCATACGAAAACTACATCCAGGGTAAGATCAATGATCCAGCTACTTTTGATGAGGATTATGATCAGGTAGACCCAGACGACTTAGAAGAAATGGATCTCCAGTGGCAACTTGCTATGGTGTCAAGGAGAGTTAAAAATTTCTTAAAGCGTACTGGAAGAAAGCTAGTGGGAAATAAAGTTGAGTTTGATAAGTCCAAAGTGAAATGTTTTAACTGTCAAGGTTATGGACATTTTGCTAGGGAATGTCAAACACCAAAAACTGAGAAAACAACAAATCCTGAAAAATCAAGTGCTACTTTGTCTTCTAAAGCCTTGGTTGTTCAACAACTAGATGGTTCTTATGACTGAAGAGCTTTGACTGAAGAAGCTCTTATGGCTGAAATTGAAGATCCAGTTAAGACTAATGAGACATCATCTTACATGCCTATTGTTGAGGATTATCAAATGAAAATTCCTGAATTGAAGATGCTAGTAGCTGAAGATGATGTGTTGGACTTGGGATCAACTGAAGATTTGTGTCCAAAACACTTTGTCGCACAAATGGATGAACTCCAAAATGAGAAAAAACGGGAGCAGACTGTGAACAAAGATAGCTGGTGGTATGTAGACATTGGATGCTCAAGACACATGACAGGAGAAAGAAGTCTATTGAAGGACTTCAAAGGTGGTTTGAAACAGCGAGTGAACTTCGCTGGTGATAAAGGAGGAGTAATTACGGGAAAAGGAAAAGTTTCAAATGGAACTTTGACTCTTGAAGATGTGAATTATGTTGAAGAACTAACTCACAACTTAGTGAGTGTTTCCCAAGTCTGCGATAAAGGTCATCCAGTTCATTTTAATGTAAAGGAAGCCTTAGTCCTGAAGCCGGGATTTGTTATTCCCGAAGATTGGATATTAATGAGGGCACCAAGGAAGAAGGACATCTATGCTATTAACATGGGTGCTCCAAATACTTCAATGGAGTCTACATGTTTATTATCCAAGGCTTCAGAAGCTGATTCTATTCTATGGCATAGGAGAATGGCACATTTGAACTTTCGAAAAATGAATCACATAACCAAAAATGGTTTAATTCTGGGTGTGCCACAGAAACGTTTTGAGTCTGAAGACAGGCGTGTTTCTTGTTTGAAAGGAAAACAACATAAGAAACCACACAAGTCTAAAACCGAAAACTCAATATCCTCGCCATTTGAATTGCTACACATGGATCTCTTTGGCCAAATAAGCAAGAGAAGCATAGGTGGCAAATGGTATTGTCTGGTTATTACAGATGATTTCTCTAGATTCTCATGGGTATTCTTTTTGAAATCTAAGGATGAAACTCCAGGAATGCTTATGGAGTTCTTAGATTTAGTAGAGAATGTCTATAACACGAGAGTTAAGTGAATTCGTAGTGACAATGGTACAGAGTTCAAAAATTTTACGTTGAATGTTTATTGTTTAAGTAAAGGAATTCAACATCAATTCAGTGCACCATATGAATCACAACAAAATGGTGTTGCTGAAAGGAAGAATAGAACTCTTATTGAGGCAGCAAGAACCATGCTTGCTGATTCAAGGCTTCCGGTCATCTTTTGGGCAGAAGCAGTGAATACAGCATGTCATATTCTGAATAGGGTACTAACTGTTAAGAAGCATAACAAGACTTGTTATGAACTTCTGAACAAAAAGAAACCTAATTTGAAGGGATTTGAGCCCTTTGGTGTAACATGCACCCTATTGAAGACTAGCAATCAACCTAAGTTTGGGGAAAAGGCTGGCGAATGATATTTCCTAGGTTATATCCCTAATTCACCAAACAAGAAGGTTTTCAATAAAGTCACTGGACGTGTGGAAACTATCTATAACATTGAAGTTACCAGTCGTACTCATGACAAACACAAGGGATTAGATTGGCAATTCGATTATTCAGATCTGTTTAAGTCATTTAAAGTCCCTATAAGTGACTATGTGGTTAATTCAGAAATCCTGGAACATTTATTGTACGGTAACGGGGACACTGGCCCTACACATACATCGAATGCTTCTTCATATGGGACGTCTGAAAATAATCCATCTACTAGTGCTTCAAAAGAGCCCTTAGTGGAAAAACCTCAAGAGCAAGACAAGTTATCGGAAGTTACTCAAAGGGTATTAGATAATATCTTTACCCCTACAAGGGAATTGAGAGAAAGAATAACTTCTGATGAGATGTACAGTACTGATGAGGATATGCCACCACTGGAAGAGATTGGCACCAATTTGGATGATGAGATACTTGTTGAACCAGTAACTGTGACTAGAACAAGTAAGAATCATCCTGTGGAAAATATCATTGGTGATCAAAAAATTCCAATGTCAACCAGGAGTCATGCTAAAGCTAGTACTTCTGAATACACCAGCTTATACGTGTCAATTAAAGAAACTGGGATTACTAATAAATGTCTTTATGCATGCTTTATCTCACAAGTTGAACCTAAAAACGTTCAATTGGCATTAAAAGAAAATTCGTGGGTAGAGGCTATGCAAGAAGAATTGACTCAGTTTAAAAAGCTGAATGTTTGGGAGCTGGTTGACTTACCTTCTGGTGAATATCCTATTGGAACTAAATGGGTCTTTAAGTGCAAGAGAGACGATCGGGGAATTGTTACTCGCAATAAAGCTCGTTTAGTGGTTCAGGGATTCAATCAAGAAAAAGGAATAGATTATAACGAAGTGTTTGCACCAGTTGCTAGGCTTGAAGCAATAAGGGTATTCTTATCATTTTCAACTTACAAAGAAATTAAAGTGTATCAGTTGGATGTTAAGAGTGCCTTTTTGTATGGCAAAGTACAAGAATTTGTGTATGTATCTCAACCACCAGGGTTTGTTGATCCAGATTATCCAGATAAAGTATATCGGTTGAATAAGGCTCTATATGGATTACATCAAGCACCTAGGGCATGGTATAAGACACTATCAAAGTACCTACTTGAGAATGGATTAACAAGAGGTTCAATTGATAGTACACTTTTCGTTAAATGGAAAAAGAATGACTTTCTGCTTGTTCAAGTATACGTTGATGACATCATTTTTGGGTCCTCTGACGAAAAGATGTGTCAAGAATTTGAGAAAGTCATGCGAAAAAGGTTCGAAATGTCTGCTATGGGAGAGTTGAATTTCTTCTTAGGATTACAAGTTGATCAAAAAGAAGATGGTATGTTCATTCATCAAACAAAGTACACCTATGAGCTGTTAGAACAATTTAAGATGGATGAAACACGCATATATCATACTCCTATTCTAGAAAATCATGGACTTGGACCGGATACATCGAGTGACAAAGATGTGAATCCTACTCTTTATAGGGCCATGATTGGGTCACTAATGTATCTCACTGCATCCATGCCTGATATAATGTTTGCAGTATGTATCTGCGCAAGATATCAAGCTTCTCCTAAAGAGTCTCATATGCAAGCAGTTAAAAGAATCTTTCGTTACCTAAGAGGGAAACTAAAGCTGGGACTTTGGTATCCGACTGGAGGAGACTTGGATTTTATTGCTTACACTGATTCTGATTATGGAGGATGCAATCAGAATAGAAAGTCCACAACTGTGGATGTCAGTTTCTAGGAGGAAGATTAGTGTCTTGACAGTGCAAGAAGCAAACCTCAGTAGCCAATTCTACGTGTGAAGCTGAGTATGTTGCCGCAAGCAGCTGCTGCTCTCAAGTGCTATAGATTCAACAGTAAATGAGAGATTATGGATTAAACTTGACCAATACTCTGATGATGATTGACAATGAATCCACCATATCAATAACCAATAATCCTGTAAAGCACAGCAAGACAAAGCACATTGATATCCATCATCATTTCATAAGAGACTGTGCTGAAAAGAAGCTTATTCAGTTAGTCAAGGTTCCATCATTGGATAACTTGGCAGACTTGTACACAAAAGCTTTTGACAGGAATCGTTTTGAGACATTGGTTCAACTGAATGGAATAAGGAATCCTGAATAACTAGTCTTCCAAAGGATATGTAATAGTTAGCTGTAAGTTTAAGTCTTTATATTAAAAAAAAGGGTGGGGGGCGTATGGCATTCTTTTGCTTGTTACCTTAGGGGAATCGCCTTCGATAAAAGAACAACAGTAGTTCTTTTAGAAATTGTTTGAGGTTTTATTTGCAAAAACTTGGGAGATGATAGTACATTAGGAGAATAAGCTTAAGAATAATTACCTTAAGTGTTAAGTACGATGTGTTTGTAGATTCCTATAAATCACACTAAGATAACTATTTTAACTAGGACTTGACTTATATTTATCTTATTATATACCCATATCCACTGATTATAACTTGTCTTTTTATTTAACAAGTGATAAGAATAACTTAAGTCTAGTCAGCTTCATCATATGATGTATTGGTAGGCAGATTATGCTAAGATTTCTGAGCGGTTAAGAAATTCTAATTTCATGTGTCTTATCTTTTGTGAAACTGCTATACGATGTATGACTTAAGTCTTAATTGTTGAATGATAGTACTTCCATGCACTGTTATCTAAAACAAAAACAAAAAGATACAAAGTATCAAAGAATTAAAAGGTGAGTTATATGTTTCTAAAGAGCATCATTTAGTAACCTCTACCTTAAGTAAGAAAGATACAAAGTATCTAGTGTCAAGTGTATGTTATATGCTTCTAAAGGACATTATTTAGTAACTTCTACCTTACAAATAAAAGATACGATGTTATGTGAGTGTTATGTGTTGTACTTGAGTTCTTCAGTATGTTGTATAGTGGAAAACACTAGATATTGTTCACATTAACAATAAAAGGTTTGCTCAGAAATCCGTGTATAATTTGTTTATGTGGATCATAATATCGGTAATCGTCTTGAACTGTCCATGACAAATGAACATTCACCTTCGTGAATAATATGTTCAAAAGAAATAATAATTTATTTTTCAATAATGTTATATCGTGTGGATAAAGGTAACTAAGATATAATTTTATAAATATAACTTTATTACCGGTTAAAATTGTGATTTAATTGTGCTTATATGAATTTTATGAGGTATGTATATTAACAATCGTCTTAGACTTATTAAAAATCAAATAAGTTTAGCTTTATTCTTTCTAATATGATCCTTAAGCAGATAAACTCTTAATCATTTAAGCATAGAATTTATTTTATGCTTAAATAAGGAGGATGAGCTGAGGAAGAAGCAAAGAGATGACAGAGACGATGATCCCAACGCACAGAAAGGTAGTGAGTCGGCTGGTCCTTCAAAGACTAGTGAGCAAGCTATGATTCAGGGGGAGTCTGAGTCTGCTGGTGCTGGTGCTGGTGCTGGTGCAAGTGGAAGTGGAGCTGGTGAGAAGTAGTTATGTTTTGTATTTGAAACTGATATACTTTTGTAATCTTAGATTGATTGTAACATTATTTATAATTTGTGAAAGAATAATGTTTTGTAAGTATATAGCTTAAGTTGATATAAGATTTAGACTTGTGATTTTATATATAACAAGTGAAAATTATATAAGATTAATTATATAAGATTTGGATTTGAGATGTTTTATAACAAGTTAAAATTATATAAGATTAATGATTACATGTGATTATACGATTGAGATAAATAAAGGAAATTCTTAGATTGATTCAGGGAAATCAATGAAAGGATTTATATTATATTATCTAATTCGTGTTATTTAAAATGATTACAGAAAAGAATGTTGAAAGTGATTCTGATATTGAGATTATTGATGAGGTCGAAGTAGAAGTTGATTATAATCTAGAGGAAGGTGAATTTATACCTCCTGAAGATTAGACTTCTATTGTTGATGTTGGGTTAGTTGAAGGTGTTGATCTTGATGTTGATATTGATGAACATATCATAAACCCTTCAAGGACTAATGTGATTATTCAGGATGAAGAAGGAGAAAGAGTTATAGATTTGGATGAATATCTAAATGATTCAACTGATTCTGATTCTGAAGAAGATCTTTCTTATTGTCATAAAGATAATCCAATGTTTAAGCCTTTGGAGAAGAAGAAAACAGCAAAGAATTCGATATCAGAAATTGATATTACTGGAAAACGCGTACCTAAGAAAGGTATAATTGGATGGTATTATGACGCAGATCTGAAGCTTTTTGCAATCAAAAGATATGACGGAGTTCAATATTTTGAAAGAAAGCTTGCAGTTTTTAGTTCTTTACCAAGATTTGAAATTCGAGACTTGGCTAGATTGGAGATGAAGAACCCCAGTAATGATCCTTATGGAAGGTATGTCGAAAGGATAATCAAGACTGAGGGTTGGTCAATGAAATTTGAACGTATTAAGCCAAGAGTCAGAAAGACTATCAAATTAAAAGAAAGAAGTCAAAGAACAGGAAGACGACTGTGTAACAAGATATATCCAGCAGTTAAATGCATACAGCAGATACCGTTAAAGCTTATGCCTCAGGATATTCTGGGAAATATGAAGAGATGGCATGTAGAAGCTGGAACTGGTGAAGCTGTGATTTTTGAAGCTGATGATGAAGTGGAAGATGGTGAGAGAGAACTGTTGAGAGTATATGATCATCGACACTTAGTGAATCTTTCCAAGAGTGACTTGTTGATGTTATACAAGAACGGGATCACTGCTACTGAAGGATGGGGAGATTTAGGAAGAGATTATCAGCTGATGATTAAAACTTGTATTAAACAGAAGTTGTATGCTGGAAGTAAAATTTACAAGTGAAGATCAAAGACAACTTGAAGACATAGATGCTAGAGCTATTGTCAAGGGGGAGTCTGTTGTGACATGTTATTGTGACAACAGATCTAGCTTGTAATAGTACTAGAGATTATTGTAATCAAGTTTGTAAATTGGTTTTGAATTGTAATAAAAATATTGGTTGGTAAAAATTTTATAGTTAAATCTTAAATGCTGAAAAATGTTGACTATGTTTGACCAATGACCTGCGATGCGAACTAAGTGAGTTCGCATGGCAGGGCTGCGAAGCGAATCGAGTCGATTCGCTGGGCCAAGCTGGGCTGCGATCCGAGTCGGTCCGCAGAGCCCAGAACCTGCGAACCGAGACGAGTTTATATACAAAATTAGGTTTGAACCTAATTAACTTTTGCCATTTGCTAATTATGAACATTTTTGTGTTTCCAGAGCTTTCAACATAGTCTAAAGGTTAGATATTGATCGATTAACAATTGTTATAATCAATACAAGACATATTAGATTATTGATTTCACTAATACTTGTGAAACAAACCGTTTACGATCCGTAAACTTAGTATTAAAGGATTCCGCACCTTAATACCTAAAGATAACCTCGTAATACATACGGACTTACACAGAAAGCATAATATGTTTACAAAAATGTTAGAAACTCTGAAACTGATTATTATTACAATTTGAAGTCGCAATAATCACATTAATCAGTTACATAGTGCAAATCTGAACACCAAGAAAATGATCATATTTACTATGGTATCTGTTTGTGAACTCTATATCATCTGTATGAATACTTAGATTCGTGGATGCTTTCAGAACGCTTTGATTGGGATTGATCTTCCACTTTTTGGGAATCAACAGTTATCTGTTTACTGACACACTATCCCACCTTAGGGTAGCCCCCTTATTTCAAATAGAATACCTATCCTATTAGCTCTGAATAGCTCTGAAGCTGTTCCTGAGAGTCATATTTCTGATAACTCTATCGATGACATCACTTTCATCGATGACTACTATGAAGTAACGAATTAATTAATAATGCTACTCTAAGTTTTCACCATTTATGTTGTTGTATTTTTTCAGATACATTATCATTATTTGTATGGGCAATGATATTGCCACATGCAATATTATTGTGTTCACAGGGATTCAAAGGGATTTAATGTGAGTTGACAACTAAATCTACCTGTGTACAAGTAAATTGACCTGTGGAAAAATCAGTGACCTATTTGTATTAGGACGAGGGCCCTGAAATGTTAGGTGGCATGGAATGAAATATACGGATTGGTTCTGCAGGGGTTCACCCCATATATTTTGCTAAGTGTTTGACAAAGGTGACATGCTTCTTAATCCCAATTGTGCCTGTCTTCTGTAGATTCCACTTAGTAAAGGTAGTTTCTAAATGTGGTCAAATGGCTGGGTCGGTTGAGTAATGGGTTAATAATGGATGCGGGCAGGGCCGGCTCAAGGTTTTTGGGGGCCTTAGGCGGCGGATCAATTTTGGGGCCTAGTCTGTTAGCATAAAAAAATTAAGTTAATAACGTACCTTTATTCGGGGCCTAGTCCGTAAATAACTTTTATAATTTTTAGTTTTGAAAAATTTGAGGCCCTAAAATAGATAAGCCCAAAATATTATAAAAATATAGTAAGCCCAAAATATCATAAAAAATTGATAAGCCCAAAATATCATAAATAGGTAAGCTTAAAATATCATAAATAGGTAAGTCCAAAATATCATAAAAATTTGGTTAGCCCAAAATATAATAAATTTGGGTCCTAAAATAGCTAAGCCCAAAATATGATAAGTCCAAAATATCATAAAAATTTGGTAAGCCTAAAATATCATAAATATTTTATAAGCCCAACAAAAATTGGGGGCCTTAAAATATTGGGGGCCTTAGGACATTGCCTAAACCCAATACACATATGGGCCGACCCTGGATGCGAGTGAAGACAGACCTGGTCACGTTGACTCAAAACGCTTCATTCCTAACTTCTAAATTCTAATAGCTATCATGTTATACACAATTACAAAAAATATATTTCTTACATTAGTAATTTAGTGATAGATAAATCAATATAGTTAATTGTCTTCATCAAAGCAACACATTTTGAGTGACCTTTTACTAATTTGACTCTTTCCCTTTGGAGCTGAATTTTATAATTTTAACAATATGACCCGTTAGTGATAAAACATACGGAGTAACTCGAATCGACCCATTCATTTGTAAATAGGTCGAAATTGCCACATCTAGTGATTTCTATGTGTATTTAAAATCTACTGTTGTAGGCTGCTAATATGGAGTATGGTAGAAAGATGGCTTATCCCTCTAACGGTGTTTCGGTAATTGGATGCCTCAGTCCTGCATATGTTGACGAAGAGTTGTATCTAAGATGGCTATTTAGTATGGAAGATGGTGATGGCTATGACCAAAACTGGACAGGTTTTGCATTAACTTTATTAATCAAGATTTTTTCCCTTTCTTCCTTATTCTATCTATTCTTTGTACACTAGTGGAGGTAATTTTGCCTTAAGATGGCTTATTGGTATCTTTTATAGATCACAAACCTAACTTGACGTATAATTCTCTACAAGGTTCTTTGGATTTGCGTTTTGAAACTGATTATCTTATCATTCGCGTTTTTTGGAACTAATTATCAGTGTCATAGTGGTAAGGCGTCTCGTGCCCTCACAAGAGGTCGCGGTTTGAACATCACTATATAACATCCTTTGGGGTAGCCAGGGAAAGGATCATAAATGGTCTCATCGATATCCTGGTTAGGCTGTATACATCTTAGTCAAAAAAAGACTCGCCTTCCCGGGTAACCTTAACAGGGAAAAGCCTCCCCGGTTTACCCGTTTAACGCCATACCCTAGAACAAAGCTGACTATCTATGGATAAATTTGAAACTACTGATACCCACTTTTAAACCTAATCTCAGACTTATATTTCCGATTCTCGGTCTCAAGTAGGTAAAAAAAGCTAGTAATAATTATTTAGTCAATTTTATATATTATTTTCTTCGAACATTAAAACATCGGATAATTATCTAATTAATATCCATCAGACAGGAGAGAGACCTCTAAATACTACTACCATCTGTTTGTTTGACTAACAACTTATTATCTGATATTGATGATTACATTATAGGTGTGCTTACAAAACACATATAGGCAACCACTGAGTTTGAGACTTGTGCATTCATGATTAGTGATGTACATTTATATTCGTCTATAACAAATGAAATATCCAAAGACCTTATTGTCTGTGTAACTATGTGTGTATTGGCAAGTAAATAATAGTTGGAAACTGTAAGGTGTGTTTGATCTAATGAAAACATAGAACTTATCATATTTTTTTCATGTGCAGATGAAGATGTCAACTGCAATGCCTCACTTTTCTACAGATTGGAAATTATGAGAATCGAGTTGTTCTCCGTGTATGGAGTTCAGGTAGTTTTTGCATTAGCAACTACCATAATGCCTATTCCGTGCACCAAAATAAATGCAATAATGCCCCTTTTGGGATGTATAGCCCGTTTCAGTTCAGTTTAGTTTTTGTCTAACGCAGCATTATACATTTCCAGTTTTAGTTTGTTGCAGTGTATAGCCAGTTTCACATGTAAATAACATGCAACTATTTACATGTTTGTACACTCAACAATAAACTTGCAAGATTTCAGAGATGCCGAACCTGATATTCTTGTACACTCGATTCCTGATATCATTGCACACTTTGATGAGAATATACTGAACTCTAATCTTGCACTTAGATCTCTATGCAAAAAGAACTGATTTCATGTGGTAAAAACTCAACTGTATTTCTATAATATAATCTATTTTAGCAAACTGTTTGTTCCTGTTCTCCATTCGAATTACCTAGTTTGGGCTACTTAACAGGAAGCAAAGACAATCGGCATTGATAGTCTTGGCATGGATGTAAGAGTTTTTACTGGGCATGAAGTCAGAACCCATCGTTTTCTTTACAAGATTCAGGTAATTAATCACATATAAAAACAAGAATTTATTTGTTTTGCAAATTGTCTTGCTTCATTTTAGTTGTCCATCATGACACCCACAAATAAATGGTTGATTATCAGGCAGCATCGGAAACAGGCTGCAGAAAAACAGATCTGTAGGTTCCCGGTACGGACCTAATCAGATCGTATAACTTGAATGCAAGAGCGGAAATCAAACAAACAAGTATGGAACGTTTAACGAATCGAACACTAGAATATAAATAATGTTTCTGTTTATTGATTAACAAAAACAAACGGTTTAGCACCACAATACAAACACACAAACTCTCTGAACTCTCTCTGGAACGTTCCTCACACACTAATATGATCGATCCCTTACAAATGAAACCCTAAAATACTATATATATATGTTGGACTCTTGGACCCTGCGACACAAGGCCCATTGCGACATAAATCCATGTCGCAGGCCCAAACACATATAATTTCAGTACATTATTTCAAGCTAAATATTCTATACAAGCTGTTGACAAAACATGTTGATTTTGCATCAACAAACTCCCCCTTGGCAATAACTTAGATATGTCTTCAAATCTTCAACTTTAGCTTAAATATCTTGCAGCACTTATCCTCTCTCTAATCAACAACTTCACGGAAACCTCCAAGAATCTGTCTGTTCAATAAACATGAATCAACAAACTCCCTCTGAACAGCAGATTTACCTCGAACTCTTGAAGGATCGTCATATGTAAACATTTTGTTGTTGATGATGCTGAATTCTCCTTTCTCTTCAATCTTTCTCCTTGGTCTTCTAATAAGTATATAACTGTGCTCAAAAAACAAAAAACAATTTTTTTTTTAAGATGTATATTGTATATTTGTATACTATATACAATTACAAAAACAAAAACAAAAACTAAACTTTAACTTTCGGAACCCATTTGAGCATGGTCCCAATCTTTCTTGAAAGCTTTGAGACCTTCCGATATAATTCATCAATAAAATCCAAAGACATCAAATTCCACCTGAAATTTAAACATCTCGTGTTGGGATCTGAGCATATTGGACAAGTGTTGGTCTAGCCACTGTCTGTTTTATTGCTAGCCACTGCTAGTGTAGAAGCAGTGACAAACAGTGCCACTGCTAGAAGAATTTAAGACCTAGCCACTGCTATTGTATTTAAGCGGTGTCACTGTTAGTGTAAGTATACTTGTGTCTGTAAAGGGAACTTACTACCACTGTTGGTACAAAGTAAGTTGTTCCCACTGTTAGTGTATATAAGTCTGTTAGAGATATTTATGGGATAAATTTGAATTCCATAAATATAGGAGATTGTTTAGCAGGACTCTATGTGATATAAATAGAGATCCAAAACCTAGTTTAGGTTAAGAGTTTTGTGTGCCGCTTCAAGGTTTTTGTAACCCTAATACAATTCTGTGTATTCGTCTTATAAATTAATAAGATTGAAGCTTTTGATAGTAATTCTATTTTCATTGATTCTAGTATTGATCTTTATTGTGTTACTAAGTGTTATTCCGCAAACTTCTTAGTAATTATTCAAAACTGTGTTCATCTAATAACTTTATTAGATCGATCTGGGTTTAACAAGTGGTATCAGAGCCTTTGGTTAAGTTTTGAATACAAGAAGATCTAGAATCACTGTTTTATTGATCACTCAAATATTTAACATTCTAATCAATGGCAGAAAGCAATGAAGGAATTCAGGTCACTAAGATTCCAATGCTTAGACCTGATGAGTTTGATCTGTGGAAAAACAGAATCAGACAATATATGCTTCTCACAGACTATCAGATGTGGAAAGTGGTTGTTAATGGTCCACCAGTGACCCTTAATAGTGATGGTGTTCCACAAGCAAGATCACCACCATCCACTGAGGCAGAAAGAAAGGTCAGATCTATTGAGTACAAAGCTTTAAGTACTCTATTATTATCTATTCCAAATGAATATCAGAGACGTTTTGAAGCATGTCAAGATGCTAAAATTCTCATGGAAGCAATAGAGAAGAGATTTGGTGGTAATGATAACACCAAAAAGAATAAAAGATCTCTGTTGAAACAACAATATGAGAATTTTAATTCTGCAAAGTCAGAAACTTTGACTCAAACATTTGATAGGTTTTCAAAGCTTGTAGGAGATCTGGAAAATCATCAAGTGAAAATAGACAGAGATGATCTGAACAGGAAATTTCTGAGGTCCTTGGGTGATGAATGGACTATGTATACTGTTGGTTTAAGACAGAGTGCAGATCTGGAAGCAAAGGAACTAGAAGATATATATAATGATCGGAGAAATTTTGAGTCTGAAGTTGAGAACAAGAAGGTGGGATCAGGGAGCAACAATAGTAATTCAGCATTTATGTCTATGGCAGGATCTGGATCAAAAGCTGAATCAAGTCAGAAAGGGTCATCATATGGATTTAGAGAAAGTGGATCATTCTCTAATCATTCTAATGATCAAATTTTAGAATCTTTTTTTGCTAGTAATGTGAATTCATCACTTACTAATGAAGATTTAGATCAACTTGGAGGGGATGATTTAGAAGAGATGGATATTAAACTGCAGATTGCTTTGATCACACAGAGAGCAAAAGGATTTATGCAAAGAACTGGTAGGAATAACTTTGCACAGAAGAGGAATGATGGTAGCTGGTTTGATAAGAGCAAAGTTGAATGTTTCAACTGTCACAAGATGGGACATTTTGCTAGGGAATGCAGAAGCCCAAAGGTTGATCAGAATGAGAGAGGAAATGACCAGAGAAGTGGAAGAAACGTAGGCCAAACTAAGAATGTGCCAATCCAAGATACTTCATCAAATGCACTGGTATCGGTTGATGGATGTGGATGGGATTGGAGTGATCAGGAAGAGCATGAAGTGAAGAATCAATGCTTCATGGCAACAGCTGAATCAGATAAGCAATCTGAGGTTCCTTATGAGGTACAAATAAAATTGTGTTCAACTGTGTGTAAACAAACTGTGAAACATTATAGAGATCATAACCAGAAAGTGTGTGATGAGTTAAAACTATGTGAAATTAAAAGTAAACACACAATCTCTGTAATAGAAAATTTTGAAAAACAGATTCAAGCATTTGAAGAAAATGCAACACAATTTAAGTATGATATTGAGTATGCTAGGTGGGAGAGAGATACTCTTAAAGATAAGGTAGAAGTATTAACTAAGAAACTTGCTGAGGTCACATGTGAAAGAGATAGCATAAGACTTAATGTAAGTAATTTAGAAAATGCATCTAAGAGTGTCCATAAACTTATCAATTCACAGATTCATGATAAACTTAAGACTGGGTTAGGATACAGTAATGTACCTCCTCCTTATAACAACAACTACTTTCCTTCAAAAACTGAAATTGATTTAAATATACTTAAAGAAGGATTGAATGATGATGTTAAAAAGGTTGACCCAGTTAAAAGTTTAAAGGTAGATGTGAATATTGATGGAGTTGAAATTCATGATTGGACTGAGGAAGATGAGAGTGATAGTGATAGCTCCTCTAGTGGTAATTCTATGGATGGTTGTGTTAAGTCAACTTCTGGTCTAGTTTCAGAACTTAAGAGTGATAAACTAGAAGAAGGCAAGAAATTGTTCATGGAGAAAGCTAAGCTTCAGCTTGAACAAGTGAATAGGACTAACAAATCTAGAACTGGTCTAGGTTATGTGAATAACAAGGTTAATCATGAGTCAAATAAAAAGGATGAATGTGTTAAATGTGCTTGCAAACATGATGAAAATTCTGTAAAGAAAATAATCAAACCTACACCTAGAGGGAATCAAAGGAATTGGAATCAATTGGTGTCACAAAGGCTGGGTAATGGGTTTGAATGTGTGAAAAGAAAATCATGTTTTATTTGTGGTAGGTCTAATCATCTTCAACTGGACTGTTACCACAATCCTAAAAATAATAGGAACAGTGGTACAAGTCGAGTGTTGAGAAATCAGTCTAACAGAGGCAAGGCTGCAGCCACTATTAATACTGCAGCAGTGCCACTGTCAGAGGCTAACAAAGGCAAGACAAGAACAGGGGAGGGTTTGACCACTGTCAGGCATGGTACCTCTGCTGGTATTAAGCATTTGCAAAGAATGTTTATACCAAGTAAAGCTACCACTGCCAGGGTAATTAATACGAATTTGAAGGTAACCACTGTCAGACCATTAACCCCTGTCAGGTCTAAAACAGATTGTTTTTGGAGACATAAGAATACATCTACATCAAAAGTGTCCAAAATCAATGAAGCATTGAGATCAATCACCTTTAAGAGGGTTGATGTCAAAAATGCTCATGGGAAACCCAAAGCCAGATTGGTTTGGGTTCCCAAGAGAAATTAATTTTTCTCTGTGTTTGTTTGTGTGCAGGGCAAACCAAGAAGTTTATGGCATATTGATAGTGGTTGCTCAAGACACATGACTGGAGATAAGGATAAGCTACAGAACTTTAAATCTTTTGATGGTGGATATGTAGCAATATGCAGATCTTTTCACAAAGGCTTTTGACGTGGGAAGGTTTACATTTTTAGTCACCAGTATTGGCATGATCAATCTAACTTAACTTGTGTTTGGTATTAGAATAGATACTAACAGTGGAACTGTATAAAGAACATGTGCTGTCTGGTCCAAGTATCTACCACTGTTAGAACTTTCTAGCCACTGTTTCTTATACAGTTGCCACTGCTTGTAAACATGTATATTACTGCTACTGTTTATTGTTTTCTAGCTAACCACTGCAGGTTCTTAGCTACTGTCAGAAGACATTGTTACTGCTGGAATTAATGTTTCTTTTGTTCTCTAAAAAAAAATAAAAAAAAAATATCCATGTTCTGCTTATGAAGCTAAATTCTTGGCACTGCTAGTACTAAGTATTGGTTACCTTGGTCGGTTGCCACTGCTAGTGCTACTAACTGCTGTTAGCTTTCTAAGTATACCTTTCCACTGTTAGTTATATCGGGCAGTGCCACTGCTAGTTAATTTTTCTAGGTCATGGCTCTGTTCTTATGACTAATAGTATATAAACTTAGAACACTTCAATTTTTCATTACGCTTTCTTATTTTCACAAATAACCACTGCAATTACTCTGCAAATCAAACCCTCCCTTCTATTACGATCAATTCAACAGTCATGGCTTCTACATCAACAGATCTTACTTTGAGTGTTTACGAAGAACACAATATGATCGCCTTCTTGATGAAACCCTCATCGGCGCAAAACTTCACACAAATTGTGGATTTTCTGCGGTCGAGTTATATATTTCACGCACTTACTGTATCTCCAAGGGTTTCCAGGGGTCATTTGAACGACTTTTGGAAGAATGCTCAATTGGAAGTAATTGAGGGCAACAGTCGAGTGGTGTCTATGGTTCAAGGAACCAAAGTGGTGATATCTGAGGATTCTCTTCGAGAAGCACTTCTTCTTGATGACGCTTCAGGTATAACTTCTATTGATGACGGAGATTTGTATGATAATCTTAGATTAATGGGATATGAGGGTGATTATACACGTTTTACATTTTTTAAATCACTTTTTAGCCCTCAATGGAAATTTTTCATACATACACTTCTCCACTGTCTGTCATCCAAAAGAACTGCTTTTAATGAATTTGGTTCTCAAATAGCCTATGCACTTGTGTGTTTGGCTAAGGGTCAAAAATTTAATTTTTCTAAATATATTCTTGAAGGCATGATAAGAAATATAACAAAAGGGAAAAAGGATATGTTTATAATGTATCCTAGATTTGTGCAATTTGTTTTAAATAAACAAATTTCTGGTTTAGTTGCACAAGAACTTATTATTGGTGTTAGTACTCTTTCTGCTAGAACTTTTAGGGAGATGAGTAGGAATACCAATAAGAAGTTTTTTGGGAAGGAAACAGCATTATTTTCTACAATGCTTCCTGCTCCTTCCACCACAGATGTAGTACCACCAACTACATCTGAACCAATTGGTGACAGGCCAGTAGTACCAACTGGGTCTGAACACACTCCAATTGGGGGTACAAAAAGAAAACAAGGGACCAAACAACCTACCCACTTACAGCCACAGAAAAAGAAAAGAAAACAGGCAAGTGAGGTTCCTGCTGCTCACTTGTCTCAGCCATCTATTATTCCACAGCAAGTGACCCCACAGGAGATGGGTGGTCATTCTGGAAGGGCTGCCACTACTCCTTCTAGTCCACTGACAGAGGAGGGCAGTGGTAACATCAATAAGACCCAACCAGAGGCAACTTCTAATGCTGAACCTATGGGTAATGAAGTAGGTGAAGGTCCCAGTACCAAGAAAAAGGGAACTTCTGTTGACCATGCTAGGCATGAGGCAGAAGATGCATTTGTCAATGATTCATCTAGGAGGTCACACTCTAATGATGATGAGGCTAGTACTTACATTGAATTAACGAATGTACAGTTGACAATGGCTGTGGACAAAATTTGGGAAAGGTTGATGAAGGAGAAGAAGGTGAATAAAGCTCAAGATGCTAAAATTGTAGAGCAGGCTGCTAAGATTGATGAGCAAGGGAAAGTGATTGATGAGCTTAAGGAAAGGCTTGCTGTGTTAGAAGCTTTATTGGTGAGCAACACTTTCAAAAAGGGGGAGAAAAATGCAGATGAGATGGTTGATGAGGATGTGTTTATGTTTGATCATGTGGATGAGGTTGTGGGTGAAACAGATGCTATGTCTAATGCTAACACTGAAGTCTTGGAAGAGGATGTACAGACTGAAATTGTTGAAAGTGTTATGCAAAAGACTGAGGCAGTTGATGGTGACACAGAGGTGATTGTTGAGGTAGATGAAGGTGAAGAGGTGGTACAATCTGTGATGAAAGGTGATGGTGCAGAGGCAGAGGGGGAGTCAATGCCAAAATCAGATCCTAAGCTTACATATGGCAGGAAGAAATCTGTACCAGTGTTCAGCATAAAAGCTAAAAAGATGGATGAAATCAGAAAATCAAAATCAAGTAGTCCCACTGCTAGAGTGGCTACCACTGTTTCAACTGCTGCAACTACTACCACTGCTGCAACTACTACCACTGCTACTACTGCTGCAACCACTACCAGAATACCTGAGGTACCATTTAAGATCAAAGAGCCTACTAAAGTGTCTAAACCTGATTCCAAACATCCAAAGATTGACCCAAAAGATAAAGGTAAGGGCAAATTGGTGGAAAAGCCAAAGGTGAAGAAGGTGACACAGAATGTTGAGCATGACTTGGAGTATGCTATGAGGTTGCAGGCTGAATTAGATGAACAGGACAGACTTGAAACTGAAAAGAGAGTTACTAAATCTCAAAAGTCTGTGCCAGTCAAAAGGAAAGAATCCGAGGTTGATGAAGTGGATGTGATGCTTGAGAATGGGCAGATTGTAAAAATGACTAAAGAAGCCAGCAGGGTATATGCAGAGATGAAAGCAAAGGGATTAAATGATGATACTGTATATCATGCTTATGAAGCAAAGAAACAGGGTAATCCTCTGCAGATGGCATTAAAGCAGAAAATTGAAAGAGAAAGGAAGGAGAAAAAGGAAAAAGAAACTGCTAAGAGGAGAGCAAAGAAACCAACAAGGACTGATTTGAAAAATGATCTGGTTTGTAAGTTAAGGGGAGATAGAATTTCTACAGGACAATTGAGGAGGATGTCACTGGAACAATTGCAAAACATGTATGATAATAATCCTCATGTCAATCTTGCAGCAAGGGAAAGGTTAGAAAAGAAGAGGAAGGATGATGCAGAAATTCAAAGGAGATTGCAAGAAAGATATGATCAAATTGATGAGGAATTGGAGAAAGAAAAGGAACTGAAATTGAGAATTGAAGGTGTTAAAAGATCATTTGTTAAACTTCAAGAGATGGATGATAATGTTTGTGATTTGGATAGGGATGAGGAGATATTAGAACAGATGTTTGTAGTTAAACCTGACAGATAAGAAAATATCAATTTGGATGATGAAGAATTCTCAGAAATTATCAAATGGGAAGCTGTGTTGATAGCAACTGAAGAAATGGCTTATGAAATAAGGATTGAAAGGAAGAATGGAGTTGTAAGCTTTCACAGGTCAATGCATGATATTCTCAAAAGAGTTCAAAGATTTGATGTATATGATATGTATAAGATTGGGTTAGAAAAGGACTTGAAAATTGTTAAATCTAGTCTTGAAAGGCATGTGTGGGAATGGATACAGATGATGTTTGAGCCTGAGATGTATGGAGATATATTTTTGTGTGCTGAGTAAGTTGCTTACTGGAGACATTTTGCTAGAGCAGGAGTACAGTGTATTTCTCTCAAGAATGGAAAATATGTGTATATGTTGGAAGAGAGAGAGTACATTCTGAGCATAGTACTGTTGAGGCAACTAATGGAAAAGAAATTGCAAGTTGCTGTGAAGACTGAAAAAGGCAAAGACATTATTTACTGGATGATGAATCAATTTTACAAAAGAGATCAAGCAAGCAAGAAAAGATAAAACTCTCCTACAACAGAATGAAGCTGAATGCAAAAAAAAACTTGATGCAATACAAGATTGATCAAGTTTAGGGGGATATTGTTGGGATCTGAGCATATTGGACAAGTGTTGGTCTAGCCACTATCTGTTTTATTGCTAGCCACTGCTAGTGTAGAAGCAGTGACAAACAGTGCCACTGCTAGAAGAATTTAAGACCTAGCCACTGCTATTGTATTTAAGCAGTGTCACTGTTAGTGTAAGTATACTTGTGTCTGTAAAGGGAACTTACTACCACTGTTGGTACAAAGTAAGTTGTTCCCAATGTTAGTGTATATAAGTCTGTTAAAGATATTTATGGGATAAATTTGAATTCCATAAATATAGGAGATTGTTTAGCAGGACTCTATGTGATATAAATAGAGATCCAAAACCTAGTTTAGGTTAAGAGTTTTGTGTGCCGCTTCAAGGTTTTTGTAACCCTAATACAATTCTGTGTATTCGTCTTATAAATTAATAAGATTGAAGCTTTTGATAGTAATTCTATTTTCATTGATTCTAGTATTGATCTTTATTGTGTTACTAAGTGTTATTCCGCAAACTTCTTAGTAATTATTCAAAACTGTGTTCATCTAATAACTTTATTAGATCGATCTGGGTTTAACATCTCGTTTCATTTCTGAATTCGTTACGCCGAACCAATGTCCTCCAGGAGAAAGGAACAAAATCTTTTCATCTATTTTGCACCATTTGATGAAACCGTGGTGGTGCAAACGCAAACATTTGCTCACGAGTATAAGCATAAGACTTTGTTTGTCTCGATTCCGGTTGTAATGTCGGTTTTAAATCTCTTGATTTCTTTGGAGATGTCGAAGCCGAACTTCTGTTACATTTAACGTTACCGGAATTATCACGAAAATCAACCTTTTGATGAGTACTTGAATTGGTTGATTGTATTTTCCAAGAACACTTCTTGCATTTCTTATTCTTTTGTAAAGAATAATTAGTGAACTCAGAAAATTTCATCTTCTCACACGAAGATTTACTGTCGTAAACCTTCTTCACATGTTTTTTCCGATTCAGAGAGTCATTTACGAAGATCTTGAATAGTCTTTAGCGCAAGCTCGTGATCTTCTTGTAGCCTTGTTAATACTGTTTGTTGGATCTTAAATTCCAGAATTCCTTCTTCCATCCTGGAAACCTTTAACCGTAATTCTTCCATTTCATTCTCCATGTTGAGTAGTTGGGATTGAAAGGCTTTGATTTCATCTTCTTTCTTCATCAATTTCTCTTTCGTCCCTTCATCCGAACTTGTATCTCTCAATTTAGTATTACTTGTTATGAGAGAATCCCACAACAGAAACGATGTATCTATAATTTTCATAGTTCTATAACCCAAGGTTACATAGTTTGGTAAACATACCAGAATAGTCTCATACGTTTTCTTTTCCAAATCAAAATTCTTTCTTTCCAAGTCTGACATTTGGTTTACCGTTTTAACACTTGTAGGTATATCTGGGAAAAATTCATTTTTTGCGATTGTTGTTGTTTCATAATAAAAATCCATAAATCTGGATCATGCAATGTAATCAAATCTTCAAAGATTGTCTTCCATCGAGCAAAATCCTTATAAAATAAGGAGTTCAACTTTTCCCTCATGGTGTGAGTCAAAAAATCCATATTTGAATTTTCCCTCCAAAATTTTCGTTCAATAACTTTGACAAATGCTCGACTAAAACGAAACTTTTCCCAAATTAAAATCAAGCACTTCTAAGCCCAAACACAAGATTTACTAAGAGACAGTTTTTCGCGAATTATCAAATTTTTTTTGTTGGTGACACTAGGTAAGTGTCGGTAAAAGCGTCGTTGAAAAAAAATTGTCGCTGATGAATAGTGTTGAGACACTTAGGTAAGTGACGGTATGAAGTGACGGTATGAGACACTTGGTAAGTGACACACTAAGTGACGCAGGAAGTCCGGAAGTGACGCAAACACGCGCAGCAGCACCCAAAAAACCCTAAAATCGAATTTTTTTGAAACCCTAACGAATTTTGAAGAACAAACGACGAACCAGCACCAAAAACTCGTCCAAAAACACAAATCTTTAACCAATTACACCCGAACAACAAGATCAAACTCCAAAAAACTTCACGAATCGATCGAAAAACGAACAAATTACGATCCGATACCACGTAATCCAAAGATTGTGGCTCTGATACCACATGTAGATTCCCGGTACGGATCTAATCTGATCGTATAACTTGAATGTAAGAGCGGAAATCAAACAAATAAGTATTGAACGTTTAATGAATCGAACACAAGAATATAAATAATGTTTTTGTTTATTGATTAACAAAAACAAACGGTTTAGCACCACAATACAAACACACAAACTCTCCGAACTCTCTCTGGAACGTTCCTCACACACTAATATGATCGATCCCTTACAAATGAAACCCTAAAAGACAATATATATGTTGGACTCTTGGACCCTGCGACACAAGACCCATTGCGACGTAAATCCATGTCGCAGGCCCAAACACATATAATTTCAGTACATTATTTCAAGCTAAATATTCTATACAAGCTGTTGACAAAACATGTTAATTTTGCATCAACAAGATCCAACAGCTCTTGTTTCCCTTAGCAAGGCGCAAACGGCTGACCAAGACTTGAGCTGATGCAGCTCAACAAATGGAATATAAGTTGTAACAAGTTAGGTTTATGATGATAGGTTTTTTTTATTATTATTAAAAAAAAAAAAACATAAAGTGAAATGTTGTTCACTTAATTTCTGATGTTAAGGTTTTCTTGAATAAGTCAGTTGATTGACTGACTTTAGTTTTCTGTCGCATTGAGTTTTTTTTTTTTCAATAAAGGAAAAAATTGCAAGTACTTTATTTTTACTCACTTTGATTCCTATTTCAATTTCAATTATAATAATAATAAATAATAATAATTAAAAACAAAAAGGCTATTAGAATTGTTTATTATCAGAATACTTGCAACTCCCTAGATCAAATCTTCTTGACCTCTGTCTCATTCCCTTTGTAACTACTGCTTGTTGTAGCAGATTCATGCTTGCTACTGCTACTAGCAATGCCGACTTCTTCATCTAAGTATCTGCCTTGTTCTGCTTCATCTGTAACTTCTGCGTGGTTTTCTTTGTCGAAACTACAGTAAGACAGGGCAAACAGTTAGAATAATTCCCCAAAAAATTATACAGGTGTCAGGCATCTGACTTATAGTCAACATTTAACATGAATTGAACATCTTTATTGGAATGAATCGGAAAAGAACAATTTTTACGAAGATTGGAAGGATGTGAACACGAACCCAGAGTAGACAACGAGCCCAACAGCAACGGCAGCAAAGGCTACGAAATACATCCAATCGACCTGATGATCAAAGTCAAAGTCAACATTGAAAATTCCTTCATCCTTGCAATTTGCAAATAACGTAGTGGAACTATAATTTACAATGTTACAAACAGTTGTTTGAACTTGATGGTTTGACAAACCTTTTCATGGTATGCAAATATACGAATCAAGACTGACCACATGTCAGATGTCAGCAAAGACAGATTTAGCATTGTCGATCCGCTCATCTGCAATTGAAGTAACAATAACATACATTATAGATTGAATAAGTCACATCATAGTGGAGTAACAAATTCTTGCAGCCATTACCTTTAGCAAAACAGGGACGCCTGAATAGAATAGAAACATCGCTGCTGCAAATCCGGTATAAGGAAGCAACTAAAAGTTTAACAAAGAAAACAATATCTAAGATTAGACCCGATACACCATAGAGGTCATATTTCCATTCGACGGAAGTGTTTGTTTGACATTTTTCAATTATGAATTATCTATAATATCCTTTCAGGCTTTCAAATTTCAATGAAAGCAAACTTAAATAAGCAGTAGAGATGTCAATGGACAAATAAGTACGGTCAACATAAAAATCTTACGTTATCATGCGATAAAAAACTTTTATGTCATAAAACTGTACATACAAAGAATTTTGTGTGCATAACATTTTAGAAACAAGCACATTTAACATCTCTGAGAACAAAACAATTGCTTGGCTGACGCAACCCTACAATAACCATAATAAACCTAGCCGTTCTGCAGCTATTTGCAAAAAACGATCAACGTTTATAGTTAATAATGTAGGGAAAATGTTTGTACAGTACAGTACCAAACTTGGGTACTGTTACTAATAATCCCATGGACTGATTTTGATTATTTTAAAAACTTAAACGGGTGGATTTAAAACTTTAATTTTGAATCTAACATTTCAGTACTAAACCTTTTGTAATGTATACAGTACATAAGATAATGTATACACTTATCCAAACAAATGTCTGCATATGTACGTATATATTTTGTAATTTACAGTACTAAACCTTTTGTAATGTATATAGTACATAAGATAATGTATACACTTATCCAAACAAATGTCTGCATATGTACGTATATAAATTATGTGTATGTGTAGAGAGAGGGACAAAGATTTTACTGCTCCTGATGACCAATGGATAGACTTGAGTTCCTCTCGCTCAAGTATGCTTCTATTAAAATTGTTAAAGTAAACAAACATGCAATCATCCTCCATACATGATCTATAAGGAATTTTGATTATACTGATATATGATAGACACGATATAGACACAAGCAAGGATACATTTGTATACCACTGATAATTGCACCAAACAGCCCCAACATGGCCATGAGTTCGATCCTGTCAGCCGTTTTCACAAAGAACTCCTGCACAATAAACAGGGAATAACTGTCACAAAATAATAGCATAATTTTATAAAGTTGACTTTAGTAATTATTTATACATCTAAATCAGAATATCATAACTAGTCAACTTGCTCACCTCACTAACGTTGCTGACAGCATAGAGTGTAGCCCCCGCAACCACCAAAAAGTCTCCTTTAATAGGGCTGCTGCCACTTTCTGTGAAAATGTAACATGTATATTTGTTAACAAAAAACAATTTTAACTTCAAATCCGGTTTGGACATGACAATGTATATAGAATAAACAACAAATTTAATTAACCGACACTCACGTGAACGGTCTGCAGCATGAACATCTGAGAAAATAACGAGCACAAGACCAGCAATACATATAGCAACACCGGCAATTTTTTTGAACCTATATTTTGTCTTTAGGAAGAGCCAAGTGAGCAGTATGACAGATGGGATTGACCAACAATCAAGCAACATAATACTAGTTATTGATGTGTACTGATACGCCTTCACCACTGTTCAATAAAAGGCATAAACGTCAACATCTTTTGCACTTATGTGTTGCTTTTATATTAACAAAGAGTGAATGTATTACAATCGAATGCTCTACATTTCATCCCAGCAGAAAAAAAAAATTCATTCATCCAAGCAGAGAAATAGAATCTTTTTATTGCAGAAACACTTACCGAGATAATTTGCCTCTACATCTACAAGTCCGAGAAGTAAATAATAATACCATCTTGCCTGCAAAAGTAAACAAAAAATAGAATGAGAATTTGTCAAATGATAATTACTTGCATACAATACACATGATAGTTTTAATGCATAATTTAAAAAGATCAAGACACAAAAATCAAATGATAACAAGATGTGGAATTCAGTAACTGGTCAAACTGGAATTGAATCATAATCTATCTAATAAAGCGTTTTTGGAAGTTTCATGCATTCATGAAACTTTGGATGACTTTCAAATTCATCTGACCCGTTCAACTTGTTCCCCTTTCAGCCAAAAATTTCATACGACCCGTTTCTTATAAGAACACAACCCCAGATCATTCATAAGTAAAAAAAGGTCAAAATTGCTACCTCTAACAAGCTACCATTATCCTCTTAGAAGAGTAAATCATAGCATACATGAATAAATATATTGACTTCAACGAAGTAGTGATAAGGAGAAAGTATAATTAAAGATAACTAACCTTGAGCCCACTTTTCCTGTAAATTAGTATTCCTCCATAAACAATTGCCAACATCACATAGTTTGCTAAAGACTGAGAAGTAGGTGCATTGATCCCTATGTTACACCAATATAAGAAGTCAATTAGAACGCATAACAACAAATATCAGCATTTAGATGACAACATGAGAATATCTATACAAATACGATGGATCCCATATACAAGAACCAGAAAAGTCATTAATCTTAAATCAATTCATTAATTTGTCTTAAGTAGCTAATTTTTGCAATTTTGTTATATGTGTAAATGTAAATGGTATTTACTTCAATAAGAATGATTAATATCATTTGTAGTGAGAACTGAGAAGTGAAGTAAGGTAGTAAAATCACTCAAAAATTAATGAAGCACTAAAGCAGCAAAGCAAATACAACTAAAGCAGCATTAAGAACCTTGACTTTTCACATGATTAAATAAACATAAAAAACCAAATAAAGATATTTATTTATCAGACAACATAATTCCACTTTTATGCACAACTCACTATTATCACTTTAGTATTATTTCTATCATTGTAAAACAGTCAAACACCCAAAAGCAGAAACATAAAATAACAATAAAAACAAAAAATGGTAACAGAAATGGAGCCCAGATGAAAAAACAAACCTCTTCTAGCAAGTTCAGATGATGAAAAACCAGTTGATGTAATCAGAAGAGATAGAATTTGTCCCAACACAAGACCAACCACTATCTTATTTCCCAAAATCTCCTTCCAACTAACCATGGTTAATTAATAATTTTATAAATAAAATCTAACCCTTTTCCAGAATTTAGGAAAAGGTTAAGAAATCACTAAAATCAAGAAAACCCAGATTCAAGAAACCTCAACTATAAACTACAAAAATCCATACCCAGAAACATTTAGATTGTAGGTGTGTGAAAAAACTAAACTTTTTAAAGAATTACGGAGAATCAAGTAAGAATATGAAATACCCACTTCCGGATTTTAAGTGGGTAGGTTACGGTATTGAAGAAATCTTTGAAATTGTCAAAAAGAACACAAAAGAATGATTGCTTAATTAAATAGAAATCATAGAAGCAACAAGCAAGTCAACCTCAATGAGGTGATGATAGATATGAGAGTAACAATGACAGAAAACAAAAAAACGAATTGAAATTTAAAAGAATTAAATAAAAAAAGTGTTGAAAAAAAAATAAGCTACGGCTGTAAAGAAGTCCAAAAAGTTTTAGGACTGTTTGTTTACTGATAAATTTTAGCCGTAGAGATTGGGGATATTATAATAATGACACAATCACTTTTCATACTTTTATTATCCCTTGATATAACCACTTAAATAGTAAGTTGTATGTTATTTTACTAATTTAATTTTATTTATTTTTATAAATATATTCCTTTGTGTAAATGTAGTGAGATGATCATTTATCTTAATGGTAAAGATCTTACCATCTCATCCATTGGTCCAATGTTCAAGTCTTACCCTCACACTTTTTTATTTAACTTGATTCTTTTTTGTTGTTAATAAATATCAAAGCAACATATGTAATATAAAGAATACTAGACTAATGATTTAGTATAAATAAAAATATGGTTCAAAAGTTTAGGACTTACATACAAATATTAAAAATGATTTAGTTTAAAATTACTATGTGTATTACAATGTGTATTGATATATAGGTGTACATAATTTAATTAATCATGTCACATATCTTGATTTTTTTAGTAAACTTATTAGCTTATCGATCCGGATATTAACAGAGTTAATTATGTAAACTTTTACTCCATATTAGATATATAACGAACGGCATATTCTAGCCACATACATTTTGTGAATTTAAGTCTCATTTGAAATAATATGTAAAATTTATATGTAATTTTATGTAATAGATAAAATTGTATATGTTTTGCAGTTTCAATTTAATAAGAATAATTAAGTGGTGAAATAATACATAAGAAATTAATCTAGCAAAGGCTAACAATTTGACAACCACTTATGAATAGTAAGTTGTTTGTCATTTTGCTAATTTAGTTTTATATGTCTTTATAAATATATTTCTTTGTGTAAATGTAGTGAGATGATTTTTTCTATCTTAATGGTAAGGATCTTACCATCTAATCCGTTGGTCAAATGTTCAAGTCTTACCCTCACACTTTTTTATTTAACTTGATTCTTTTTTGTTGTTAATAAATATCAAAGCAACATATGTAATACAAAGAATATTAGACTAATGATTTAGTATAAATAACAATATGGTTCAAAGTTTAGGACTTACATACAAATATTAAAAATGATTTAGTTTAAAATTACTATGTGTATTACAATGTGTATTGATATATAGGTGCACATAATTTAATTAATCATGTCACATATCTTGATTTTTTTAGTAAACTTATTAGCTTATTGATCCGGGTATTAACAAAGTTAATTATGTAAACTTTTACTCCGTATTAGATATATAACGAACGGCATATTCTAGCGGCATATAAGTAACTTTTAAACATACATTTTGTGAATTTAAGTCTCATTTGAAATAATATGTAAAATTTATATGTAATTTTATGTAATAGATAAAGTTGTATATGTTTCGCAGTTTCAATTTAATAAGAACAATTAAGTGGTGAAATGATACATAAGAAATTAATCTAGCAAAGGCTAACAATAATTATAGAGTGTTATGTGTTGTTATCTTGCGGTAGTTATTGATATCGGATTTAAAGGTAAGGTCTACTTATAAATTGTAAAATAAGCATATATGTTTTGTTTGAGGTATTATAAGTTTTAACATTACATTTGATGACATTGTTTGAAGATCCCGACGCAACGCGTGGACATGACAATCCTTGTTTATGTCAATTCTTTTTCATTTATTATAGCATATATGTTGCCACTTTATTATTTTATAAAATAGGATATGTATTATGGAATTGGATGTAGTGTAAAATAGATTTTAGGCAGGAAGATAGGAATACAAGAGCATTAAAAATGAAATTTTTTGAGGATATATTTGCATCAACATTCCAATGTGTTGCACCAAGGCGTCAACAAAAACCGGGTTTTGCCCGACCCGACCCGAACCCGGAACCCGATCCGAGTTTCGGTCAACATTGAAAAACCGGGTTTTGACCAAACCCGATCTGGTTTAGAGAGGGTGAAAACCCAACCCTATTGTACCCGGGTTGTACCGGTTTCAAACCGGTTCGGGTCGAAAACCCGGTTTCAAACCGGTTTGCAATGAGCCACCGGGTTGTGCCTGGAACAGCCGTGTCGTAACCTAAGCAGCCGGGTAGTACACCAATCAGCCGGGTGAATTGGCTTTTTACTTTAACAGAAGCAAAATCAGTTATGAAGCTTCACAAACCCGCCGGTTTTCACAAGAAACAGCGGGGTTAAGAATCGACCCGCCGGCTCATAGGAAAAGCAGCCGGGTCATCATCACAGCCTGCACACTTTTAAGACAAAATACGAAATTTAGACACGCATAACTTTTAACTCACAAATAGTTAGAACCTGAAATTTTGCAGGCACCTTCACTATAACATAATAAAACTTTCCCTTTTTACACTTTTTCAAAATCCACGTTTGAAGAATTCGGACGTGTGACTAGTTTATGGTCATTTCGGACGCTTTTGGTGATCAAGCCAAATCACAAACGATTCACATTCAGACTTCCACGTTTTACCAACATATTTTAACATACATTTGACACCTAAGGCAATAGCAACAAGCTACATACTTACACCATGACTCGTTTTGACATTTACTAAATTTCAAGGTAGTTGACTATTAAATAATGGAAATATAACTTCATAATTCTTCAAAATCTTAATAAAAATAACAAAGTCTTCAACTTAAAACATCATTTAGGAATGGAAACATAACTTAACAATTACTTAAAATGAAGTCAACTTAACAATTACTTAAAACAAAATCTTCTAAATCTTCATAAAAATATTCTTGAAACAAATAAGTCTTCATAATTCTTCAAAATCTTCGAGTTTTATTAATATCCAAGTCTTCTAACATCTTCGAATACATAGTCTTCATTCTTCAAAGGTCAAAATCTTCATCGGTGATGATCTCCCGCGAAGCTTCATTGAGAGCAATTTCTTCATCGGAAAGTGATATTGCCATACCTGCTTCCACCTCGAGATCGTGTATATCTCCTTCGTATTCCATTTCACCTTCAAGATTTGAAATGTGTTGTGTGCGTTCCGCGGCGTCTAGGTGATCCTTCAAGCAAATGCACATCTCTAATGAGGCCGGTGTGAGTCTTGTTCTTCGTATAGATAGTACCCTGCCACTAAGAGAAAAAGCGGATTCCGAAGCTACCGTAGAAGCTTGAACGGTTAGTAAATCTCGGGCCATGATGGTTAGAACAGGAAATTGAGGTTCCCTCCCTTTCCACCAAGCCAAAATATCGAATTGTGCAAATTCAATAGGTTGTATAGTGTTTAAAAAATCAGTTCCGGTATATCTCCCATATTCACTAGTGTTCGTTTGATTACCATCACCCCTTGCCCATTTATGGTTTTCTTGTCTTAAACTATTATATAAGTTAATCACTGGATTGTGACACCCAACCAATTAGGGCTTGTATTAGTGCCTAATCATTGTACTTATTCATGTAATTAGTTATATTCAGGGCTAATTATGTGTATCACTATGTGTATTGATATATGTTTATATATATATACACACGTATGCGATTTGTTTAAATCGTACATTTCACTATCGAATGAAATCCGACACATTATAAATGCGGACGTTGGTGAACAAAATGGTAAATAATGGGAAATTATTTAATAAACTCAAAAATCTCTAAATATTATGTTGATAATATTTAACATGTAAAACGTAACGCATAAAGTATCATAAACGCGACGAGAATGCGCGGAACGCGCCCGACAACCAAATGAAAGCCAAAATATATTTTATAAGTTTAAAATATATCATTTCTAGTAAAACTTTCATTTAAAATATCGTATTTTAAATCGATAACAAAAAACGGCTAATTAAAACGCTACATGATTAAACCTCCGTAAAACGAACATGCAAATCGAGACCAATAAATTAACGGAACATTTTTATAATGTTTTTAAGTATCTAAATTAAATTTATCATGAGAAAATATCGAAATTTAAATCGTTACTTAAATGCGCATATTAAACGTTTAACGTCTAAATAAACACCGAAACGAGCGAGAAAACGAACACCGCACGGAGCGTACCTTAGGGGAACAAGATTTAGCACCCACATGGGGTGGGACACCCACAAAATCTGCAGATTTTGTGAACCCCTCCCATTTGGTTACTTGCTTGACTCAAAAACCCACCTCACACTCCTCATTTCATCATTCACTTCCATTTTCAATTTTCACACACCACCTCTTCTCCTCTCTCTCCCTCCTCCACGAATTTCATCATCATCATCACCAAAACTCAGTCATTTTTATCACCAAGAATCACCATCTATCATCCTTCATCAAGAACAAAAAGAAGAAACAAGGATCAAGGCTCAAATCATCATCTTCTTCATCATCTTCAACTTTTCTTCATCATTTCTTGGTATGAATGACTACTCCCTCTCTTTAATCTGATTTCATGTCACCTATTTACATGTTTTATTGTTCCATTAGCTTGATTATGTCCAAATGAGATGATAAAAATCGTTTTTATAAAACATATGTTAACATGCACAAATCTGCCTAGAAAAGTCAGACTCAAAGAAAAATTCGTATAAAATCGTATACTAAGAGTTAGATGATGCATTTTTTTTTAAATTTGTGTATTGAAAAGAGCTACAACTTTCATGTTTTACACTTTTTCCATATCTGTACGTATTTTTTTGTATAATTCAATCTTTGAGCCTGGTATGAGATTTGTCGAAAACCGAGTTCGGTTCTTACACAGAATTTTCTACCTATCTAGATGGACTCTATAATTACCGGAAAAATTCAGCTTAACATCTAGACACATAGGAGAACAACTGGTAAAAATTGTGGACTCTAATTCGAACCATAACTAGTTAAGAAAAATTGACGAAGTGAATCGACAAAACCGAAAACCCTCTTTGTGGACTAATTTTGCAATATTTTAAAACCGACACCTCGGAATGACTCCGACACGAACCAAAAATTTCTGGAGACTCTATGAACTAATCTAAGGCTTCCCTAAAAATTTCGGGCCAAACCGAGCCCGTTTGACCATGTTACCAAAGCAAAAACACAACTGTTTTCTTTGACTTGCGAACTGAAGTGTTGCGAGTTGACTTTAACCTGCGAACTGAAGTCTTGCGAGTTGACTTTGACCTGCGAACTGAAGTCTTGCGAGTTGAGTTTGACCTGCGAACTGAAGTCTTGCGAGTTGAGTTTGACCTGCGAACTGAAGTCTTGCGAGTTGAGTTTGACTTGCGAACTGAAGTCTTGCGAGTTGAGTTTGACTTGCGAACTAAAGACTTACGAGTTGACATTGACTTACGAGTTGACTTTGCGAGTTGACTTTTTGACTTTGCGAGTTGACTTTTCAAGATTGACTTTTTGACCTTGAGAGTTGACTTTTTGACCCTTAGTTAATTTCCAGAAAATCACATTTTAGACTCTGAATTACGGGCCTTAACACCTTCGGACATATATATACATATATAAAAGCAATAAACACCTACAAAGATCAAACCTTTATGATATAGAATCATACATGAAACTCATATGCTTCGAGAAGTATACAACACTATGAACATAATAATAATACTTTGAATTATTATTACATAACCACACCAACGGGCCGTACATGCTTTCAAAACTCAAACAAAACAATCAAACATTTGGACATAACTAATTGATGGACAACTAACATAGATGGTCTGTTGAGACATCTACTCACTCATATGACCTTGCGCGTTTTGAACGCCCGACAGGTTACAGTCTGCGGACACTCATTTGGTACAACATCATACTTGCTTGCTTTGCAAACACTCTAAGACTCAGGTGAGTCTCATAGCCCCTCATTTTACTATTTTTAACCCACGAGTGGGAATACATGCTCAGTTTTCATTTACATTTGAACGCAAGTACAAAACACGATATATTGACTGTATGAGTTTGCTCTACTAATCATGAAGTCCTCTATTACATAGTTTGTTAATATGGATTTAGCGTGAATGTTAGTCTATGGTACCATATGGGATTGACAATCCCCGTCCGGGGTAGTCGCGCTACTACGACTGCGGTCGAACGGATGCATTATCATTTGTTCATACGAGTGTAGATTAGGCACTCGCAGGGAGGCACGCACGATCGGGCACTTAATTGTGATTCCTGACACCTCAGTTAAGCTCGAACTATGGGCTCATGGCAGTAATATACACATTTTTATGATTGATTTCATACATAACTATATCTTGCGGTTCATACTTTATTTTTACTATCAAACCTGTGAGCTCACCAGCTTTTAGCTGACCCTTTTAGCATGTATTCTCAGGTACTCAGCAGCTGTAGGCTTGCACTCAGAAAATTAGCTTAGCTCGAGTCAGCATGCAAACATCAGAGATTTTATTGCATTAATATATTTTGTATAAGTATTTATGCTAGGAAATCTCTCCTATTCAGAACACGAGCTAATGTATTTGGTACAACTGATGTAAACTTTTATGAAATTAATGTATTTTGTTAAAACAACGCATATAGAGTCGTTCATTATATATCTTTGTGCTTGATTACCTTGATTAGTCGCACCCAAAGTATGCTTCCGCTAATCACGAATTTGGGGGTGCGACATGGATCGCGAGAGGAAGATGAACCAAACATTGTGGAAGCCGAACTAGAACAAGCATTTGTTGAACCATATTTTTGAAAATAATGACTAAATAAATCTTTAAAACATTTGTTAAAATGATCTTTTGTATTTTGTGCAAAAAATGGGTCCACGTCATTCAATTCCAAATCTTAACAAATGTTATTGATAAGCAATTCCACCCCGGAAACATTCAAGCATGGGTTTAATGCGGCGGCACAACTAATTACCGGTGGCATTTCTTTAAAATATTTTCTTAGTTTTTCTTTCATGGGAGAGACCATTATTGCATATGCATTCCCAACAAATTCATATTCGTTTAGCCTTGAACACATTAAAAAAATTTGGTTAAGTACCAAATGAATCGTGGGATAATAAACACCCGATAACAAAGTAGTAGCGGTTTTAAAAAGTTTGAGCAATTCGGTTATCTTTTGAATAATGTCCTAATATTCGATTGGAAATTCGTTAGCATAACCCCTTTGGACAAGTTAAAAATGAAAAGCTTGTAAAGTCTCACGTTGGCGTAAACCACATACAAACATGTTGTAAGTCGAATTCCATCTTACGGGCATGTCCCAATTAGGGGTTAAAAAATGGAATCCGTTTCCTTACACAATCTCATATAATGTTTGTATCTAGCCTTACTCTTGCAAAATATATCTTGTAACATAGTTTTATAAGCGTCTTTTACTACACTTATTTGTGAAACCGCTAATCCGTCTTGCACAATCAAGTTAATGATGTGTGCAACACATCTACTATGGTAGAAAATTCCTTTCAAAGGTGGTGCGTATTTTAGTATTAATTTTTGAACGGCATTTGTATTATTACTCGCTTTATCAAACGATATAGAAAAAACCTTTTATTCTAATTTAAACATTTTCATTACATCTCGTAACATGCAAAATAGATTTTGACTTGTGTGAGGATAGTCAAAGTTTTCAAAAGCAATTGTACATTTCATCATTTGCCAAGTTGCGGGATCAACCCAATGCGCGGTAACACAAAGGTACGAACCGGGCAAACCATGAGGAGCCGACCAAACATCGGTTGATAATGATACACTTGTAGTTAAGTTTTCAAAACCGTTTATTAGTTGAATTTTAGCGTTTTTCCAGAATTTAAGTGCATCACGTCTAAGGGTAAGATGACTTACATGATTATATCGGGGTTGAAAAGTATTTTGAATAACCTTAGTAAACCGAGGTTTGTCGAAGTGGTTGAACGGCAAAGCTTTATGAATCACAAAGCCGGCTAATGCTTCTCGACACCGCTCCGCTTGGTATGTAACAATACCTCCATCCCGTGACATTGTTGCTTGACCATCCTCCGGGTTAGTTTTGAGAGCATTACAATACTTTGTAGTATGTTTATTCAATGTTGTGTTGGAGTCGGCTTTCAAAAAACTCCCACAACATTTACAATGTGCCTTAGTCGAACCATCCGACAATAACACTTTGCTAAAATTACACCAAATCTCCGGATTATGTTTTGTTTGCAAAACTTGAACCATAGTTGGTGCATTTGATGAAGCAACACCATCTACCGTTGAAGAAGATTGAGTTGCCATTTTGAGAGCGTTTTGAGAGAATGAGAGTAATGTTTTGAGAGTTTTGTATGTAAATTGCAAGCGTTTTGAATTTGAGTGTTGTGACTAACCCAAACCCAAGGTATCTATTTATACTAATTTTAGGATGACAAAATGGTAAAAAAAAAAACCCAAAAAATGGTTAGAAAATGGCTAGAAACTCAAATTAAACGGCTAGTAAAAAAAACGGGTACAAACCGGGTATTCAAACCGGGTTTTGTAACCGACCTGGGTAGGAACTGGGTTGTACCTAATTTCAAATGGCTATATGCCTACCCGGGTATGAACCCGCCGGGTTCTCCAAATACCCGAACAGGGTACGGTCAACCCGGGTATTGCCACCCGAGCTCAGCAACGTGCACCCTACTTTTCACATTTCTAATTTAAAGAAATGCCTGTCTGATGAGACACTTATCATTCCCTTCGACGAAATTCACGTTGACGACAAACTTCATTTTGTTGAAGAACCCGCCGAAATCATGGACCGTGAGGTCAAACAACTCAAACAAAGTCGTATTCCCATCGTTAAGGTCAAGTGGAATTTGCGGCGTGGGCCGGAATTCACTTGAGAATAGGAAGACCAGATGCGACTCAAGTATCCTCAGTTATTCGCTGAAGCTACTCCAAACACGGCCTCGAACTAAATTTCGGGACGAAATTCTTCTAACAGGGGGGAGAATGTGACACCCGCCAAATTAGGATTAGTCCTTAGTGCCTAATCAACTGTAAATACATGTAATTAGTTCTGTGTTAGGCTAATTAATGTATCGAAATATATATTAATGAATATATACAATTATGCGATTTGATTAAATCGTACGCAATTCAAATCAAATATAATCCGATTCAATTAATACGGACGTTGGTGAACAATTTTATTAAATAATATAACATTATTTAATAACAATATTATATCTAAAATATTATTTGATAATATTCCGTAAATATTTCGTATCGTACAAACAAGCGCCTACGCGATTATAATATTAAGCGCACGAACGATCAAAACGTAGTCAAATTATACTTTATGACTCGATTATTAAGTAATTGATAAAATACTTCAACAAAAATATTGAATAAACATTCGTATTTTAAAACGTATATTTAAACGTATAAATATTTATTTAACGTTTAAACGATCGGGAAAACGAACACCGCACGGAGCGTATATATGGAGAACGAAAAATTGGTGAGGTCACCCCTTGGTGACCCCACCAAAACCGGCACATACACCCCTCCCCACCCTCCTTTCTTCTCATTTCAAACACCAAACACACACACATTCTCTCTCACTCTCTTTCTTTCTTCCAAATTCCACCACCACACCACCACCACCTTAAATCATCAAAAACCACCACAAAAACACCACAAATCATCAAGCTCGTTTGGAGAAAAACGTCCACCTCGCAACAATCTACATTTTCATCTTTTCGAAATCTTCTCGCGTTAACTTGTAAGTTTCCGACAAAATCTCGAAACTCCTCGATTTCAAGTGTTTTTAACTTGTTGTTTATCTAGGCTTAATATGTCCAAATATGGGTTGGGTAAAAGAATAAGACCAAACGGAAATCGGAAAACTCATTTTTGGGCTCAAAAATCCTGACGAGTCGGGAGTGACGCATGGCCAGATCCAGTGGTGCGTCACTTCCTTAAGTGACGCATTAAGTGTCGCTTAAAACCCTAATCTTGCGTCACTTGCCTAAGTGCCGCATAAAACCACTTTTTCCCGACACTTGCCTAAGTGTCGCAAATTCAATACCCGACACTCCTAACCGACACTCCTAGCGACACTTGTCTAAGTGTCGCCTATAATTGAAATCTGATTTCATCCGACACTAGCCCTAATGACGCATGACCCTGATACCGACACTTATACCCGACACTCTCTTAAGTGTCGCCCTCTATGCATCACTTCCACACGTGACGCCACTAACTCAGAATTTACCATTTTATGCGACACTTCCTAAGTGTCGCATAAACCCTTAAGTGTCGCTAAAAACAGAATGTTTGCAACTCATTGTTTTTACTAAGTGTCAAGACTTGAAAATTCATTACTTAATGATACCCACATTCAAAATTTAGATGCGTTTTTCACTAAAGCAATATAGTAGAAATAAAAATTTTTCAAGCTGATCTGGCAGCTCGACCCCAGCCAGGGGCTCTGCCCCTTGGACCCCGCTAACCAGGGGCGCTGCCCCCGGACCCCCGTCACCTAAAGTTTGTAAATACTTTTTTAAGTATAACACTTCAAAATCAAAATAATAATGTTGACAATTATTATTACAAACAGTCACCAACGGGCCGTACACGTTTTCAAAACTCAAATCAATCAACCAAATCATAGTCATTTGGACATTCTAGTTTGAAGAACAACTACAAAGGTAGTCTATTGAGATACCTAATCAATTAATAACCATCGCGTTTCGTGAACACCCTCAGGTTACAAGTCTTCGGACATCACTACTCAGCTAATCAACTCAAATTTATTAAGTTAAACTCTTAAGACTCAGGTGAGTCTCATAGCCCATATTTTACTGTTTTACTCTGGGGTGTGATATCATTGCTCGTTTTACTTTACTATATGAACGCAAGTACTAAATCAAACAAATACTACATGAGTTATCTCACTAATCTTTTCAAAGCCCTCCTCAGCATAGTTTGGTAATACGTTGTAGCGTGAATATTAGTATATGGTACCATATAGGATTGACCATCCTCGTCCGGGTTAGCACGCACTAACTGGTTAAATGGATGTATTAATATTTGTTGAGACGAGTGTAGATTAGGCACTCGTGGGAGGCACCTCGATCAGGATACCTTAAATGTGGACCTGACACCTCGAGTTAAGCTCAGACTATGTGCTCATGGCTGTATAACTTTTAATTTGCTTAATTGCACTTTAAATTCAATTAAATCTTGCGGTTCATACGATATGTTTTGACATACAAACCTGTGAGCTCATCAGCGTTTCGCTGACCCATTTTAGCATGTATCACAGCTACTCAGCAGTAGGTTGGACTACCTTCAAGATATCATTAGCTCAAGTCATCATGCAAAACACTCAGAGATTTAGCTGCATTATTATATTTTGTATAAATTGATTATGTATGTAAATCTCTCAATTTAGAAACCGAGCTAATGTAAACTATATTTTGATGTAAACTTTGTTTATATCAATATAATTGTAAAACGACGCATATAATGGTCGTTCATTATATACCTTGTGTGTTTTGATATTTGATTAGTCGCGCTCCAACCCGATTCGCTTCCGCCACCCGAATTTGGGGGTGCGACATATTATATATATTAATCTTACTAATATTAACTGCAAATGTATATTTAATACAAATATTAAAATTTTTTAGTTATTATATATATATATATATATATAGGGTTGGGTTCTTGTGAGAATCAGGGGATCTCGTAAAAACGGTGAAAACACATCTTAGCCATCTATTTAAAATTATGGGTCGAAAATGGAGGTGACATTTTTCTAATTATTAAAAAAGTTGAAAAAGGGTGATAGCATTTTGGTAATTAAATGGAACTTCATTTTTCATTCATACTTTATTTTTACCGTGAAGCATAAATTTATTTTGCTTCATAACAAATTTGAAGTTGTGATTTTTCTTTTTTTTTATGTTCACATAATTTTTCTGAAATGATAAAAGTATGTTATTTAACCTTCACAATTGCTATACCTTATGTGAAGGAATAAAAATTAAAGCTTCTTAAATAACTTGACTTGTGTAAATGTTAAATAAAGATTCTTGTTTGAGCTGTGTTCTCTTATTCTCTCTCAACAATTAAAGTAGTTTAGTATATGTGCTTCATATGACATTCACTGCTTCATATTTGATGTTAAACAAAAATAAAATAACTTCACTTTCTAAAAACTTACGTGAACAAAAAAAATAACCAAACTTAACAATAAAACTAATCTGTGAATGAAAAGTGAAATTTGATTTTCATTCGAACGTATCTTCTTTGTGAATTTAATTTTTTTTTTTCACAACAATTTTGAAGTAACAAATTCTTTTTTTTTAATGTTCACATCACTTTTTGATATGATGAAGTTAAAAAATTAGCATTCACAATTCATGATAACGTCTGTGAATATATAAAACATGAGTTGTAAATATTCACACTTGTTAAAATTTATGTGAACTAGAAAACGAAAAACTTCACTTGTAAACTTGTGTGAATCAAAAAAGAACAAAATAAATTTACAAAAAAAAGCTATGAAGGCTAACCGAAGTTCACTTTAATTACGAAATGACACCTTGTGAGAACTTCAATTTAATTACTACGAAAATTCCACCCCCAGTTTTTAATTTAGATAAAATCAATGGTTGAGATGTATTCTCACATAATCTCCTTATTTAGATAAAACTATGAAGACTTTTTATTGCACTAAATTAGTGCAATGCTTAGTGCTAATATTGGAGTGCATTTTTTTGCACATTTTCACTATTTTAGTGCAATAAGGTATATTTGATGTACACATTAGAGATGCTCTAATGAAAGTAACTGTTGATCCTCTTTAAGATTAACTTTAAAGTAACTACTAGCATCAATTAATTGTAGAGAGGGGTAAATACAATTTTTCAAGTTTAATATAATTTTATTGATTAAAATCAAAGAATACTTTACAATAATTACTGCAGAAGAAGATAAGAAAAACTAATCTAAATAATTGTACCTTGATGACAAATTTAAATATAACAAGTCATATAGCTAATGACTATTAGTAATCTCAAGACAACTAAAGTATTGGCACAAAGCTCAGTGACTAACATTAGTGACTGCTAAAGATCAAAGGATATATTCAGGGTTAATACACAAATTGGTCATTGTACTTTGCGAAAATGTTCATCTGGGTTACTAAACTTAAAAAATGTTTAATTGGGTTACTGCATTTGTAAAAAGTGTCATCCCGCCTATTTTGCTTGATTTTGGTTAAAAGTTTACTGACCCAATTGCACATTGTTAAGTACATTTTTACAAGTACAGTAACCTAATTGAACTATGTTGAAAGTTTAGTGACCTAATTAAATATTTTTACAAGTACAGTAACCAAATTAAACATTTTTAAAATTTAGTAACCTAGATGAACATTTTTGTAAAGTAGAGTGACCTGTATTAACCCTAATATTTAGAGCTTGAAGGTGTATTTAATACCTTTGTTAAGTCGGGTATATATAGCCATAAATCCTCTATATTGTTCATCGAACTATATCATTAACCGAATTGAATAATTAAATCTTTGACAACCCATTCTTGGGAAGGTATTTTGTTAATATTAATACATATAAACAAAAATAGTGGTATACTTTTCTTTAAAGAGGGATGATTGACTGTATGAATCTTTACACACAAAATATACGCCCAATATCCACCTTTTTGAATGAATCTTCTCGGGTACACGTGTATTTGTCAGACCCGTGCACTTTGCTAGGTAATAGCTACTAGATATGCAATAATCACTATTGTTCTTCCACTTCAATGAGTGATTCTTTTCTCTTTTATCTCCGGTCTTTGACTTTAAATAAAGACTTCAGGTCATCATCAGTAGCAATAGTAGCTTGAGTAAAAAGTCTTGAAGTTTGATCAGCGTATAATCATACGTTGATGAATACTACAATTTACAAAGGGACGCTGCCCATCATATGGTAGTAAGAAATGAACCACTTAGATTTATCGGGACGTTGTCTGAATAAGAGCAGCGTTTAAATAACTTAGAGTTTTGTCATACATAAATTATAGAGGCAGGGTTAGTGACCCAACAGTAACTATGATATAACTAACTTAAGCTATAATGCACATTTACTTTTAACTATGATGTTGGTTGACTATCAGCCACCGCTAGAGGTGTTCAAAATACTCCAAAATCAGAAAATCGAACTGAAAACCTGTTGAATTGAACCGAATTTGGGTTAACCGGACTGCCTTTTTATCATTTTTATGTTTCGGTTATTCGAACCGAAATTTTTTCAGTTTCGGTTCATGATTGTGGAATAGACATGAGAAACGATTAAAATATATGTATATATATATTGTATAAATTATTATATATATATATATATTGTATATATTATATTTATATATGGATATTTAAACTTGTTATTTTGATAAAATCATTTATATCTCTTTTCCACTCATTTTAATGCAATTTATTAGCTAATTTTTTCCTAATTTGGTAATTATGAGTACTACTTAGTTCTAATTATATTCAAACAATTAACGTATGTATAACATTAATACATAGTTATAAAGAGTAAAATTGTTATCGTTTGTTGCTTTTATTTTTAAAATATTTTAAATATAGTTAACACTTATTAATGAATGTATATTTATGTGTTATTAGTAACTTTTTTTAGAGAAAGCAAAGATTTTTTATTATTACCATTCACACATAACTAACAAATACACTTTAGAAACAAAACCCAATATAAACAGCACCAACCATGACCATTACTCTACTTACACGTATGATTCAAAAACTATATACAATTAAGACATGTCACAACTATAGACTAGCCTACCACCTTTCCTCAACTCATTCACAACTCCATCCACTCTCATATAAGATTCAGACCACTTGCTTCTACCCACTCAGACCAACACAAGGGCCTATTCAGCTGCTCTTAAGACCCCAATCCTCACCAATTTAAATCAATCTGCTATCCCGTCCCTGCACCAACTGATTTAGGATCCTTAACCCATGAATTCCAATCAATCTTCTTCGATTTCAGTTGAGCTTTAACCCATTCGAAACACTTGATTTATATTTCATGAAATAGAGATACTCCTCTCAACACCTTCTTTCAAACACCTTGGCATTTTGTATTTTTCCAAATCATGTATGCTGTAACCCATAACACTCCTTCCCAAATTTCTTTCACAATTCTATTATTTGACACCATTTCAACCGATTCAAACATCTCCCCTATATCGACAAACATACAACCACCCAAATTCCACCACTCAAACAATTTATTCCAAATAATATTGGCTTCACTACCCAATGATATACAATGCCCCATGATCGCGCCCCAACGGTCGGTCGGAGTTTACTCCGGTCGTTGCTCCAGCCGTCGAGGCGGTGATCGGGAAGTTTTAATATTTATAGTGCTGGGAAGCTTAAGCTTTATCACTACCTACTGCTCTAATTAGGGTAGTAAGCGGTAAGTTTAACTCAGGTGTCATTCTTAAAATCGGAGCGAATCAAAATAAAGCGTATACCTTAAATAATAGTAGCTAATAGGATGGGTTTGATAAAGCAGGTATGGTTTGTTTTTGGAGTTTTCTAATTTAACTAATTTGCAGAAAAGTAAATACTAAATTAAAGATAGGGTAAGCATATAGATAGAGTTGTGATTGTTGAAGTTTCAATATTCAGGTTTCGGGATGATGTTCATTATAAAAGGTGATTGGAGACTTGCCTTAATTATAATCAATAGAAGTTCGGTGTAAACACTAGTATCCTACGATTTAAGTGGAAACCCTAAGTCTTATATCACTGAATACTAGGTTATCATGAGTCTGATCAGACTAGGCTGCTCAGCCCCCAACACTGACAAGTGGCCCTTCTTAGAATTTAACTCATGGGTGCATGAATAAGGCAACAGACCGATATTTAATCTGACCTTTCTTAACACCTAAGTCTAGTTGATTTTAGTAAGGTTTGTACTAATCGCATGGTAATGTATGTTAAACTATCAGTTAAATAGGATTAGGCGGTTTAAGCATCTCACACTATAGCTGAGTGTTTTCTTTCATTTCAAAATCCCATTTTAATTTAATTGAGGAGCTCATTTACTTCTGTCAAGTGGTAGACCCTCCTTTGTGATCAATCGTTCATCCCTAGGTTTGTTTCACAGTGTATACTACGTTTTTCAGTAATTTCACAGCTTTTATATATACCTAAACCATGTTCAGGAAGGGTAACTTCCATGTAATCCACGATGTTATATGCCTACGACCGGTCTGTAGCTTCTACGCATTTGTATTACACCAATGGTGGTTCCAGCGCTATACTAAGTACTGGGCCATTTTATGGCATTTCCACAGCTTCATACGGTAACACAGATAACTATCTACCGAACTAAGGTTGATCAAGTCCTAATACTAAAGTGATAGCCACGTGAAAGATTGGAAAGGGTGAAATTGGTGAATTAAGTCTACAGCTTAAGAAATTTAACCGGATACATAGCATGGCAATTTCCAATCACATATTCAATTAAAGATTAATTTAACATCATCTCTACTCCTAAATATCTACATTTCAACAATCACAATATTACACTACTCAATTAACATAGCAATAAATAAAGCACATACCATAATACTATGCATGGATAAATCATACATAATAACAGTATGAGAGAATAGATATCACTGGAAAGTAGGGAAGCATAATAAGAGAAAAGAACTAGCAATCCTTGAATACTAGCTTGAATACCAAATACTCCTTGATTATAAAGCTAATCTCTACTCTAATCTACTAGATACCCCCTAATTACTCTCTAACTCTCTAGGGAGAGAAGTTAGAGAGAGAAACTAAGAAAGAAAGAAAGTTACAAGTGAAAGTAGTGAGTGAATTGTGTTGTGAATGAATTGATGGTGTTTTTTTGGAAATGAAGAGGTGATGCCTCTATTTATAGGCAAAGGGTCACTAAGCTAGCTACCACAAATCAACACCCGAATCTTCCATTTTGCACTGAAATACCACCCCTACCATAAAAGGGTAGTATTAGACACCAAAAAAGGGGTATTGGACACCTTGGGGGTAGTATTTGACACCAAATGGGGGAGTATACCACCCTTTAGGGGGTATACCAACTTTTTGAGGGGGGTATACGGCCCTTATAGGGGTGTATACGTCCCTTCAAGGGTGGTATACGGCCCCTGTAGGGGTGGTATGTAACACCCTCAAATTTCAGGTTGCGGAAGTGGTCGGGTCGGATGTTACCAAATTAAATATCACAAGCACAAAGGTACATAATGAACGACTCTAAATGAGACGTTTGAAAATAGTTATACATTTTCAAAATAAAGAGTTTACAATAATACGAGTTCTCAAAATAATTTCATTACATAATTTGAAATACAAAAGTTATACAGGGAAATCCAATTGTTTGAAAACATGCGACTCGAGCTAGCAGAGCTTGTAGAAATCCTAATCCTGCTGGGCACCTGAGAACACATGCTAAAACGAGTCAGCTATAAAGCTGATGAGTTCATAGGATTGTTAATTTAAAACATAAAGTATAAACCTTGTATGTTTTGAGAAGTAATCCAAAATCCACGATTTTGATTTGTATTGTTATAGTGTTGTAACACCAATGTGTATACATATAATGAGGTATCTCATACCTAAGTATTTCGGGTGTGTACCTAAGTACATAGAGGATATGGCATTCCATGCCTAGTTACCTATCAGGTAATAGTAAGTTTACAAGTGTTAGGCAACACGTGCCTAAGTATATATCGAATAAGTGTATGACCACGTCATATGATAACAGTGAATATTATTACCTATCCAGTAGTAATATACTAGGATGCCACCTGGCATAGTGTGTTACCTTCAAGCAACCAATGAGTGTAGTCCCGCAGAACTATGATTGAGTATTTAAACAAATACTTAGCCAACGATCTCGAGTATAAGCTTGCCGATCCGTTATGGAGTACGAGTAACCGTGCAGTCATGGAGACTACGATAGAGCATTTATCCAAATGCCGAGCCAATGATCTCGAGAATAAGCTTGCCGATCCGTTGCTGAATACGAGTAACCGTGCAGTCATGCAGACAACGATAGAGCATTTATCCAAATGCTGAGCCAACGATCTCGAGTATAAGCTCGCCGATCCGTTGCTGAATACGAGTAACCTTGCAGTCATGCAGACTACGATAGAGCATTTATCCAAATGCTGAGCCAACGATCTCGAGTATAAGCTCGCCGATCCATTGATAAGTGTGAGTATCAACTCGTATGTTTGTTTGTGTTTTGTATCGCTTTACCACGATGTCGTTTTGAATCACTTTACCGTGATCTCGTTTTGTATCACTCTAACCGTGATATTGTTTTGTGCCCACTTTACCGTGGCATCGTTTTATATCACTCTAACCGTGATATCGTACAGTGTTGCTCGCAAGCAATGTATGTAATCGAGACCCGGTAGTACTACGACATGCCCGACTAAGTAAACATGTTGTAAGTGTGTATGTATATCAATATACTAAGTAAACATGTTGTAAGTGTGTATGTATATCAATATACATAAGACTAATCCTGTAACCAACCTAGTTGTTATCCAGCATAGATAGAACTAACCAGTTCTAATATATCTGATAGTATTATCTCGCGACAATCTGGCCAATGTATAGTGATAACTTAAGTAGGTTATGTAATGGTAATTGTGTTTCAACGACAAGGTAGTGTACCGTGGTAACCTATCCAGGTTAAACTGTGGTATTGTCCTACAATAATATATTGGGTGTAGTTCCTACGTATTACACATTTTGTATTACATACAGTAATATAGTCAAGTGTGAATTATAAAGGTTTAACATTATAATTCAAAAACAGTAATTGTGCATGCGTCTCACCCCGAAAATAGTAAAACAGTTGAAAGAGTGGAGCTATGAACTCACCTGTGAGTTGTCAGTGACCCTACGATATGTGTGTCATCCGAATGGTAACCTCCTAGTTTCCTAAACACGTGAGGTTATATAAGTAAGAGACAAATCAGTTTGTCTAAGCGAGTTGTGAAATTATTCATTTATCGTTCAGGTTTGGAAACCGTGTACGGGGGTCCGGGGGCAGCGCCCCTGGTAGCGGGGTCCAAGGGGTGGCAACCCCTGGAGGGTCCAAGGGGCAGAGCCCCTGGCTGGGGTCGAGCTGCCATGTCAGCTTGGAAAATTTTTATTTCTACTACATTGCTTTATTAAAACTCGTATCAGGAAATTTTAATTCGCAAGTCTCGGCTCGCAGGAAAAGTCAGTTCGCAGGTTCAATTCGCAGAGTCAGCCCACAAGACATAGTCGACTCACAAGTCTCGTCTCGCAGCTCACTCAGTTTGCAGGTCGAGTCGCTTCGCAACTCAGTTCGCAGGTTGTTCGGTCCGCAAGTCTCAACTCAGTTCGCAGGCCAACTCAGTTCGCAGGCCAGCTCAGTTCGCAGGTTTCGGTTCGCTTCACGAGATGAACTGGGATCTGGGATCTCAGTTCGCAGGATGAACTGATGCGAATTTTGAAGTGGGTTTCGATTTTTAAAATGTTTTTAACCGATTTCTTGGATATATTCTTGTTGTATGGACTCAATAACATGTTAATAAGCATAAATTAAGTGTTTGAAGGTGTGAAATCGGGTGTTCTTACTAAATGTCAATTCCGAGCCGAAACAAGACGAGATGGTGAAGATCTTGATGAAGAAGACGATGGTGAAGCTGTTGTTGTTGTTCTTGATGATGGTGGCGATGAGGTGGTGGTGATTCCGGTGGTGGTGGTGATGTAAACCGAGAGAGAGGGAGAGGTAGATAGATAGATGTGTTTGGTGTTTAAAATGAGAAAAGAAATGGGGATAAGGGGTGTTGGGGGATGGCCGGTTTTTGTTTTGGTGGGGAGACACTGTCTCCCAAATTGCAGTACAAAATACCCGTGTTTTTGTATCCGATCGTAATATAAATTTAATATTTTAAATTTTAAATTTTATTTATATAATTTCATAAATATTTCAAATAAATAAAAAATATTTCGCTTGAGTTACAAAAATGTAACTTGGTTTCCGAGTGTTTTCAGATTCTTTCAATTGTGATATTTAAATAATCATTGAGTATTATATATATAATCATATATAAAATTTTCGAATACTTTGTTATAATCACATATAAAAATACAATTATTTGAAGTTTAAATTTGGCGTGAAAATTGACTTTTTGACCAGGTGTTACATGGTATGGCTTGGCATGTTGCTTTGGGCACTGGATCGTAAGTATTGGTTGCTTGATCGTAGTTCGTTTGGCCCTATCTTCTTCGTTCTTGATCCATTTTTGATGATCTTTATATCCACGCTTTCATAATCTCCAGACCTACATTTTAAGATACTTGTTAGGTTCTAGATCAGAGTTTAATGACAAAATAGCGTGTCGAATGAATTATGACTATATAAGTGTGTTTTACGTGCATTTACCGTTGTTTTTGAAATATCTATAAAGTTTTGACCTTTTTAACAAAATGTGGTAAATGTGAGCTTTATTGGCGTGTTTTTGTTAATTAAGTGCTAAATATGAGGTAAAAGATGTGCGAATAACATGACTTTTTACGTCACATCAACCCATGGTTCCAACAGTTCCTCACACCAATGACATAATAAAGAGTTTAGCTCGATACCTCATTTATCTAGCGCCACCCGAACAGGAAGTCTCTTTCTCCTCATTCTCCATGCAAATATATTCACTTTGTTTGGCACAAATTTTTTCCGCTTTGTTTGTAGCCCGTTCTGCCCAATGTCCACTATCACATTATCAATTCTCCTAGCCACAAAATGAACTTTATATACATGTTCACCGTCTGCAACCTACTACCACTTATCACTAATTTCAAGATCCAATACAATCTGATTAAATAACATTAATTAAATCATCTAGTTCCCCACCAGTTATGCATCGGGGGACCCGAACCCAATCCCACACCCAAACGCAAGAGTTACCCATTCACCCATATCTTTAATAACCACCTCTTTATTTCTTTCCAAATTATATAGCCTACGAAAATCATCCTTTAAAATTCTGTCACCCACCTATCGATCCTCCCAAAATTGTGTTTGTGAATCATCTCCTTTTTTTTTGTTGCAAAAATATGAAATTAAAGCCCCCCCCCCCCCCCCCCCCCCTTCATCAATATCCTTTCCCACCTGAAGTATGCCACCCCAAGTAGAACCCATGACCCCCAAAGAACCACCCCTTAGACCACCTTCCCTTCCATAACCCATTATTTTCAATTTCATAACGCCCCCAAAGACTTTTGATGACCTTGACCCATAACCCATTATTTTCAATTTCATATGAATCTAACAAAAGAAGAATCAACAAAAACAGATGAAGAATGAAGATTCTACATGCTACAAAAGATTCAAATGATTCAATACAAAACATCTCAAGATCGGAGAAAAATATCATGGATTTCTTTACATCAAAGTCTTCGTTTCTGAAAATTGATTCCAATGCAAAAAGAATCATTGAAAACGGACGCACGATGAACAAGATACGCGCGAAACAAGAAATGAATGAAAGACGGCAAACTGGGACGGTAGGCCACCGGCCGACGTCGCCTAGCCGCCGCCTATCCCTCTGTCCTTTTTCGTCCATTCCTAGTACACGTGCCACACCTTTTCATGCTTTTTCCGTACTTTTGGGTACATGTGCCACACCTTTTTGAGAATGGTACCGTACCGCCCCTCCAAGATTGCTAACGTGAACCTCTAGTTGCTAACTTACACCGGATTTCAAGTATAAATAGGTGTCTTTGACTCACAAATGAAGACACACTCTTTGGAATAAAAAATTCCACTTTCTCACTCTAGAAATTCTCTTGTATTTTATATTCTTTCTTATTCTAAGATTATTGTAATTAGTCTACGGATTAACATAGAGGCTAGAACGAAGGCTAGGGATTCGGAGATCAATCTTTGTACGTGCGAAAGAGTTGTCAATCATAATAATACGCTGCTACACATTTATTTCCGGGTGATATCTAAACCTTTATCGTACTTGTCTTATTTCGTATTTCAATATGCATTATTACTTGGTATGTGATTTATTTATTACCATGAATTGCGAGTAGTATATTATTGTGATTATTGATGATGTAGATAATTATAAGTAGGGATTACATTATATAAATAGTGTACGACAATCATAAAGTAATATGATGACCCCTATTCGACTGTTTACTCAATATAGTACTGGAAACGCTTTGAGTACAAATGTATGGAAGTCAGTAAACGACCGAAGGTAGTCATATTACTTGAATCAGCTCTGGTTTAACAGTTGGAATTCCGAAAGGATAATACAACTTTGCAACTAGCTGGTGTATCCCACGAGAGTCAAAACATTGTAAAATAATCTTCGTAAAACACGTACAGATAAAATATGAATTAGTAATGTTTGTATTGTTAAGACTTCAAGAACTTGAGTTTAATCTATGGAGTACCCTTTTTGGTTATCCACGTGACTGCAACCTAGTAATTAGGAACTTATCAATCTTATTTTAGGTAAGCAGTTATCTGTACCTAGTTCATGAAAGAGTTAGACACTGCGAGAACACCGACTTGTACATATATAATCTCTGTGTAACCTCCTAGCTTATTACTCAATATAAAACATGACAGAGGTGAGTAACCTTGGAATTTTTTTGAGCATATTACAAGTTGAATCACTGAAAGGTATGGTCTGCATATGAAACACGTTTTAACAAACTGCGAATAATCCGGGGATGCATAACTGTTTGAAAAGGAGAGATTTAAGTCATAAGTTGAAGAAATCGGAATCTAGTTAATCATAAACAAGACTTAGAAATGAAAGTAAAAATCTAAGTGACTTAGGATACTTAAACCACTAGGTCTTACAAAATCGGCGGTCTAAACATACAAAGTTATTAATATGCATACTAATAGAGTACTAAACTATCTTAGGGGTTAAGAACGGTTGAACCTATGAGATGATACGCTACTGATTTATGCACCTCGGTTTTAACCAAAATAGGTTGCTTATCTTTCAACTAGATAAGTATTGGAAGTTTGCGCATTGCTCCGATCAGAATCACGATAACCTAGTTCCTAGTGACATGCCAATGGGAAAATTAGTTGGTAGGGTTCTAGAGTTTACACCTGGTAGTTTAACTATTATATTAAGTATCATCCCTATCTATTCTTTCATCCCGAAACATTAATTATCAAAATCTCAGCAATCACATATTTATCTTTATCTGCTTTCCTGTAATTTACTTTCATGTACTTAAAGTTCCTGCAACTTACTTTCCTGCACTTTAATTACTTGTCTTTAGTTTAAAACCCCCAAACCTACCTACTTTGTTCCATCCTAAATACTTTCCTACCGAAAGCACCAACTTTAATCACCAACACGTTCGATTCATAGAACGATCTTAGGTTATAATTACTGCTTACTAACCAGAGTAGGTTGTACATATAATTTAAGCCCCGCTATATATATATTTAAAACCCCTGTTGGCACCCGAATAGTTACCACCAACGACACCGACGCTTTCGGGTGCCCAACAGAAACTAAAATACCATCATCTCCAACTTTGGCACCTCGATACATGCCATCGCCTCTTTCATCATTGCATTTAGGCCCTCTGCAGCTAAGATGAACAAAAAGGTGAGATTGGATTGCCTTGTTTAACCCCTCTTTCCATCTTAAACTCAGCCGTTGGAGAACCATTAACTAATAGTGATATTGATGCAGAACTCACACAAGCTCTCATCCATTTCCTCCACTTGTTTCCAAAACCCATGCAACTTAAAACCTCATCTAGAAAATCCCAATTCAAGCTATCATACACCTTTTCAAAATCAACTTTGAAAATCAAGCACTTTCTTTTCTTCCTTTTCATGTAATCTATCGTTTCATTTACAATTAGAACTCCATTTAAGATGTATCTTCCTTCAATAAACGCATTTTGTACATCTCCGACCATCTGTCCCACCACCTTCTTCAATCTCCTTGCTAACACTTTTGCGACCACTTTATAATAACTTCCAATGAGGCTAATCGGGCTATAATCTCCTAAACCCACTGAATTCTCAACCTTTGGAGATAGATAAACAAGTTACTTTTTAAATGAGTACTAACTAATAGACAGTTAATGTGATTAACCGATTAACCGAACCAAAAATTTGATTAACTGATTATTGGTTAACCGAAATTTTCGGTTTCGAATTAGGTTCAAGAATACGGCGAACCGAGACTCCGTCGCGTCTCCTATTAACCGAGTCTCCGGTCAACCGAGTCTCCGAATAACCGTCCATAAACACCCCTAGCCACCGCCTCATCTGCTGACATTGAGTTCCGACTAGCACCCTCACTGTCAGATTCTATATATATATATATTATGATGTAGGTTCCCGTATCGGACCTAAATCAGATCATAAACTCAATCGAACGTGCGGAATCCAAACGATTGAGTATTGAACATATAATCAAATCAAACAAACATATAAACGATTCTATAATGTTTTGTATATATTCAAAAATAAGAATAAACGTACACAAGACTTTTCTCTCCTCTCTCTCTCTGAATACGGCTCACACACTCTCACAAATGTCTAACCTAAAACTGAATACAACTTGTCTATTTATAGTGTAACCTGACCTACCTGCGACACTAGCCAAGTGTCGCAATAGCTGAACCTTGCGACACTAGCCAAGTGTCTCAGGTCTACACTTGTATACTATTTTCACTTTTCATACACATTTCTATCTATTACATATCAACATATATATCACATACTCAGACTAATTAACTTTGACAAGTACAAACGTTTTACCAACTGACTGATACACAAAATGCATCAACAAACTCCCCCATGTCAGCAGCTTGGTCAAATAAGTCTTCAATTAGTCTGAACCAACAAACTTATTCATGTCTTCAACAATCGGAATCTCCCCCATTAAGATAGCATGGTCTTCAAAGAAATATTGATGTCCAAGTTCATGTGACTGACACAAATTTATCATACAATAAGATCTTCAAACTCTGTGACCATTTCTCAATCATCGGTAGCTTCTCCGATATAATTTATCTTCAAGGTCTTTGGAGAATAACCGACATCCTTTACATCTTCAGTATTTGACTTTAATAAGATATGTGATATTTGAAGAAAATAACATAGAAATAAAATCTTTTTGTATTTTTCTTTATAAATGAAAAGTAAAGAATAAAGTTTAAAATAAATTGGGGATAGGATAGTTTTAGGTCTGCTTAGGGATCATATCAGGCCAACATGCAATTATTAGAAAATAGTAAGTGTTATTTCGATTATCAATATACTTGTCCACTTTAAATTTACTTAGCTATTTAAAGCACCTTTTATAAAAAGTATTTCAAGATGATTATTGGAATTATTTGTCCACTTAGACATGTTACATCCGTGTCTGTGAGCTAACCTTTTATTATTAGTATGAATATATATCTGTGGTCCCCACCATAGACATACCCCTATAACCCAGACATGAGCATAGCTTCTAAATTCAGAGAGAATATAAGAAGATCATTTTTAAGAATCAAGCCAGCAGTGACAGGTATGTACCGACGTACAACAAAGCAACATACACTTGATTCAGGTTTAAGCAAAACCAATCTTGGTCATACCTTTTGGCGACCTCGTTAGGTATCTTAAGATTTAAGACTTTTCAAGTACATTGACTTGCGTTTGCTTAGTTTTGAGTTTATACTAACTGAGACCAGGTTTGTACTTCGTATAACAGAGGAAACAATCAACATAAACCCCCAGATGATTTCAGATAAAAACCTAAAATATAGAAGTATGTCAAGCTACATTAAGGAATTAAGACATAGAGTCGTATGTCATAGGGTGTTTACCACAAGATAGTATGCATGTATTAGAAATACTTCTTAATAACCCAAAGATCGGTGTGTAATGCCTACCAATACATCATATGATGAAGCTTAATGTTTATAAAAGTTGTATTAAATATGGCAGATAAACCTACTAACACATCAAACACAAACCATAAAATTTTCATTTTGTGCATGTCATCTGATGTACTCTCATTTCTCAAGTTGTTTACAGACACAATCCAACGTCTTTTCAAGAATTAAGAATTTTGCTGTTCACATTTCTGATCCAAATAATAAGAATTTTTAAGTTTTAAAATTACTCCCCCTGAACAACAAATTCTTTTCGCAATCCCAATTCAAAGATATTCCCCTTAAACATTAGACATATTTTTGTAATTTTTAATTTAACAAATTTCGTAATATTGCATTTCTTTGATACTAAAAAGTATAAAGAATGGCTGTTGCATAACTAACGAACAACAACAACAACAACAACAACAACAACAACAACAACAACAACAACAACAATAATAATAATAATAATAATAATAATAATAATAATAATAATAATAATAATAATAATAATAAATAAATAAATAAATAAATAAATAAATTTTAAATAAAAGTTTCAAAATCACATATCGAGTCAACTTAAATCCATTGTAACACTTTTACCACCTCGAAACTTCAGAAATTTCATTCAATCAAAATTCACCACACCTTGTAAATAATCTTCCAACAAAATCCACATCCTTGCAGTCACTAAAAATATTAGCTAACAAGAAACTGACTGCATCAACACAAACAATCAAAGATTATAGTTTATGCGACACCCAAGCCTTGATAAACTTGGATTGTCCACTATCATCCATAATCATCACATCTATGAGTTTATGATATTTTAAAAACTCAGTTGATTTCATAGATGTGTTGTTTATGGATTTTGGTTTCCAAACCTGCTTAAGTTCGGATGATTTATTTTCAACAATGTTGTGCTGTTGAACTTGAGGTCTACTAGGCACAACTTTGTTTACTCTAGCCATAGATTTTGGAGGTTTGATGCACAACTAGATACAGGCGAATACGAACGACGCCTTGAAAAAGATTTTGAGAAAGAATTCCTAAAAGAAGAAGTTCTTGGCATCTCTCTACCAAACCTATCCATGGATAATAACTTACAATCCCTAATGATATGGCTGTGTTGACCACAATGGAAACAAGAACGTCTCTCAACATAAGATTGATTCCAATGGCTCCCTACAAATGGTTGAGGTGGAGGATGATACACGGAAGGTTTATTAGCTGGAACATTTATTCAACATGCACTCTTATGTGAACATATTGAAGTAGATGTTCCCAAGGTTGAGCTACGTGATGTTGAACATTTATAATTTCTAGATTTCTCAACTAGTTTATTTTTCTTATGATTCTTCACAGGCAACTGTGAATTATCCAAAGATATTGATTTGAAATCCTTTTTAACATTTTTAACCTGGAAGGATTCATTGTCAACTTTAGCTTTGCCTTTGCATTTAAAACAGTCAGGTTTGACATTTATTTTCTCAACCTTAATGGTAGACACTTCAGGTATATCTTCTACAATGATAACACGTAAAAAGTCATGTTTTTACGTACGTTATCTTCCACATTTTAGGTACAAAGTTAACAAAAACATACTTAAAAGGACATTATTCATAAAGTTTTGTTAACAAAGTCAAAACGGAGTCGATGTTTGAAAAATCACTAAAAATGGCATGAAAAACGTAAGAAACCGGGCAAAACTGCTTTATCACACCACCGTTCACTCATTTCAATGAACTTTAAACTACGCTCTAGGTTATGACCTCTAACTTATGTCATTCTCTTCGTTAGGAAAATACGAACGCGTGGGTATAAAGAACGCTCAAAACGGATAAACGACGAAGAAGTTACGCCCGAACGAAGAAACGAAGAACCGAAGGGCCAGGATACGGCTGAACACAGCCGTATACGGCTGAGCCAGACCGTATATGGCTGGACACAGACCGTATACGGCCTGTGCAGACTGTATACGGCCTGTGCAGACCGTATACGACCTGTGCTCAGCCGTATACGGGCCAACCTCAGCCGTATTCACCCTATGCACAGCCGTATACGGTCCAGTTCACCCGTATTCACCCTAGCTCAGCCGTATCGTGCGTTTGGGTGATAAAAATCTGATTTTAATTCGCCTTTACGATACGGTTGTGCGTTTTGAGGTTTGGATACGATCTACGGATACAGTTGTGCGATCTCTATATATAGGAGCCTCATTTCATCATTTCAAGACATCTCTCATTCAACACACACATTTCACACTTCAATTCTTCATTTTCTTATATTTTTATATTTTTACTCTCTCTTTAGAATAGTTTAGATAGTTTCTCTCTCTAGAGTTTCTCTCTCTAGAGAGAGTTAGATAGTTAGTTGGTTAGCAGTAGAGAGAGAAGGAAAGCTGGTATTGTAATCACGGTGTAATAAGAAGCATTCTTGGTGCAAGACTCTTCCTTTTCTTTTCAGCTGTTACTCTGCTCAATTTTACTGGTGATATCTCTCTTTTCATACTTATACTATGTCCGAATTATTTCTGCCTATTTGTATAATGTATGTTACTGTTATTGCCATGTTTATTGAGTAGTGTGCTGTTGCGGTTGTTGAAATGTAGATAGTTAGAAGTAGGGATGATGTTGAATTAATCTTTAAATCTATATAATTGGGAATTGTTATATTTGTTATGTCTAAACTTATCATGCATCTAGACTTAGCTATGGATCACCCTTTCCAGTCCTTCGCATGACTACTACTTTAGGCTTAGAACCTGATCAACTCTAGGTACAGTAGGAAGTTATCTGTGTTATAGTAAAGAAGCCGTGTATGTCACTGTAAACCGGCTGTAATACTGGGCAAACGCCCCGGAAAGAGCCGTCTGTGCCTACACTGTGGATTACCTAGAGACCCTAGAATATGGCCTAGAAACCAATATAGATGTGGAAGTGCACAGTACACCGTCTGGCTATCCCTGTAACTGAAGCTATGGAAACACTTCGATATTGTACACCGTATATGTACCTAGGGATGAAAAGCTGTGGAAACATCATAGTACACCGCAAGTACATCCTTGGTTACACGAATCTGTGGAACTGTCTAAGTGCTGTACATCATGAACGGTTCCTAGGTTAGTACACTGTGGAAGGAGTATGCATTGTACACCGCTGGTGTTCCTAGGGCTGAATGACTGATTGCCAAGGAGAAGCTAGATCATGACAGAAGTAGTTGAACTAATCAAACGTAAGGAATGAGTCTGGAGATGAAAGTCAAGCCCAGCAGTGGTTCAGGATTCTTAAAACCCCTAGACTCTACAAAACTGATAGTTTAGAATAGCAAGTTAATGATCTGAACATGTTTATGAAATGGCATTTACATTTAGGTGTTAAGAACGGTCGGAATTACCCGCGTGGCAGTCTGTTACCTTATTCCTGCACCCTTCAAGGGTCACTTGTCCACAAAGACAGTGTGGGGGGTTGAGCAGCCTGTTCTGATCAGAATCACGATAGCCTAGGTCTCGTGACATACTAATTCTGGTACATAACTAGAATAAGTAGGGTCCTAGTGTTTACACCCATAATTCATCTGTTTATTAACTGAAAATGTCCCCAATTATCTTTATAATAAGCATCATCCCCGCAACTGATTATTGAGGTTTCAACCGCCACAATTCTCTATCTATCTACCTAGCTACCGATTCTTCTCTATCTTATTTACTTTTCCTGTCTTTAGTTAATTAGTTAATTAAATTAGAAAACCCCCAAAACCTACCTATCTGCACAAAACTCATCCTAAAAGCAAAACTCTATCTTTGGCATCACTTCGTTTCAATTCGCTCCGATTTAAGAACGACCTCGAGTTATACTTACTGCTTACTCACCCTATGTGATAGGTAGTACTTATAAATTGAGTCCCCAGCTCTTTATAAATTTAAAACTTACCCACCGACGCACACTCGGTACTGTCCGGTCAAGTCCCTTGACGACGGGGATGGGTTCTCGCCCCTCACGAGGAGAGAGCTTTAGAAAACCTGACCGTTCGGGCGCCGTCATACAACAACAACCTCCTCAACACTAACCGGAGGTTTATTTTCAGCTTTAACAAATGTAGGCTTAACAAGCTCGGCCTGTTTAACTTGCTCATTAACTGGTGCATTAACAGAATTTGTGTCTTCTTTGGAAGAAGAAGGTAAAAAGTCTTTGATTGCATCCTTAATAGGCATCACAAGATAGTCCATAGGAGGAGGTACATGGTTATATCCAACACCTGCCTTGCTTTTCGTATAAGTCCTTTGCTTATTAAGGATGTGATCAAATATCATAGATGACGTAGCAAAATTTGACATTTTTCGTTTAAGATCATCTACTTCAGATTTAGAGTCAACAAGTTCTTTGTTACGTAAAGTTATTTATTTTAAATAACTATGCATCTTGTTGACTATATATTTTAGCTTTGAACTCTTTAGACTCATTTTGATAGGCTTTGAATTTCTTTTCATAAACTAATTCATTTTCTTTCAAAACCTTATTTGCCTGGTTCAAATTTCTGAGATTTGATCGCAGGTTTTCAATGTCATCCCTATACATGTTGTTAGAACCGGTTAGTTGAATGCAAGATAAACATTTAAATGAATCAGAATTAACCTCTTTTATTTGAGCCACGAATACACTATTTTTAGGTTCTTCTTCCTTTTTATATCCACCACAGCGCTTTTTGATGGCAACCCAAAGATCATATGTAGTATTGTGATGATAAAACAACTTTAAGATCTCCGTTGATAAAGACCTTTGAATTGCTGTGAGAGTCTTCCGTTCATCATCAAAATCTTTACGTTCTTTGGTTGTCATTGATATGTATGGTTTTTCAATTTTTGTTCCTTCAATGACTGACCTTTCATATCTCTCAATTAAAGGAAGCCACATGTCTGGATCATTGGAAGAGATGTAGGCCTAAAAATCTTTTCTCCAGCTTGAGTAGTTGGTATCTTAGGTGAACATCGGAGGCTTATTGTGAACTCTATGTAGGAGCGACATCTTTAAGCAAGAACTTTAGTGAAACACAAACAACCAAATTCTCCCTCCAAAATTTGGTTCAAAAATGTCAAAAGCTGCCCGAGTACGACGAAACTTTTCCGACACTAATCCAATTTATTTTTAGATAGACATAAAAATAATAAAATAAAAATAAAAATAAATTTTTTTTATTTTATTTTGCGCGACACTAGTGTAGTGTCGCAGAAAATCAAAGGGTGACACTAGATGAAGTGTCGCTAGAATGGAAGCGTCGCTAGTAAGTGTCGCTAAAACCATAATTGGCAACACTCAAGGAATTATCGCTGGTAAGTGTCGCTAAATCGCGCAACAGCGGCCAAAAACCTCAAAAATCGAATATTTCCCAAACCCTAATGAAATTTCAAAATCTTATCGTCGAACCAACACAAAAGCACTTCCAGAAATCGTTCTAGTCAAGCAAATCAACTCAGATATAATTAATAACAATTAATACCTTCACGAATTAATCAAAAACATTCCAAACATGATCCGAACACGTGAATCCCTGATTCATGGCTCTGATACCACATGTTGGTTCCCGTACCGGACCTAAATCAGATCGTAAACTCAATCGAACGTGCGAAATCCAAACGATTGAGTATTGAACGTATAACCGAATCAAACAAACATACAAACGATTCTATAATGTTTTATATATATTCACAATTAAGAATAAACGGTTACAAGCCTTTTTACATGTAGGTTCCCGTACCGGACCTCAATCAGATCGTAAACTCAATCGAAAATGCGGAATCCAAACGATTGAGTATTGAATGTATAATGGAATCAAACAAATATACAAACGATTCTATAACGTTTTGTATATATTCACAATTAAGAATAAACGTTTACAAGCCTTTTCTCTCCTCTCTCTCTCTTTGAATACAACTCACATACTCTTACAAATATCTAACCCTAAAACTGAATACAACTTGTCTATTTATAGTGTAACCTGACCTACCTGCGACACTAGCCAAGTGTCGCAGTAGCTAAACCTTGCGACACTAGCCAAGTGTCACAGGTCTACACTTTTATACTATTTTCACTTTTCATACACATTTCTATCTATTACATATCAACATATACATCACATACTCGGACTAATTAACTTTGATGAGTACAAACGTTTGACCAACTGACTAACACACCAAATACACCAACATATGATACATTTGATTTTTAACATCATGCATCTTATGTTTAATTATGATGTACAATAAGGGATTATGTTGAATGAATTGAATTTAATGATGTAATAAATTACGGGTTAATTTAATTATTTGAATATTCTTATTCGAGTTTTTTGTATATATATCAATAATTATAACATTATATTTATGAGAAATATCAACCATTTTCTTTATTGCCGGACTTATATTCAATGAATCCATAACTCCATATCATCTAATAAATTGTGTCCTGTTTACTTATCGAGAGTAATTTTTATCCTTGAGTGTACATCATTATTTTATTTTATATACCATTATGTATGTGCACGACTTATTTTATGATAACACATATACTAATAATGATATGAATTAATTAATATTATATACACCACATGTTGTATATATAATATATATTTTTATTATGTACTCGCAATGATAGTTTATTGTTGAGGGCATGCAACATAAATGAGAAGGTCATAAATTCAATTCTTATTTTTGTGTTCTTTTAACCACAGGTTACATGATTTACCTCTCTCATATTGACTGTGAGACCGGTTGACGGGGAGCTGTTCGAGTGTGAGCTTTAACATTTTTTATAATATATTACTCCTTCCGTCCCCTTTTTATTGTCCTGTTTTGCCCTTTGAAGTCTTTCCATTTCAACTTTGACCTTATATTTTTTTGTTTGTGTTATATAATATTTGGATGAAAATTGTACCTAATGAAAATACATTTAAAACCCATTTCGTTCATATATTTTGCATCAATTATATAACACAAACAAAAATATTTAAGGTCAAAGTTGAAAAAGAAAAAATTAAAAAGTCAAAACGTAACAATAATAAATGATTCAGATGAAGTATAATGCAATACAAATATTATAAAATTAATACTATTATTGGTGCTAATGAGAAGAATTGGTTTAAAGAACATTAATTGACTAAATACAAATTGTGATACCTAAAATAAATATAGTTCATTGCACTTTTTTGTGTAAAAAAGTTAGGTAAGAAAGCCTTATATTCGATACACTAACTCTATTATTTACTTACACAAGCTCTCTATGAAAAAAAAAAAAAAAATAAAATAAAATATTTATCATGTGCGGTATGTACTACGCATATGATCATCAAATTTTGGTTTCAAATTTTGCAAACATTAGTGATGGTTAGTATGTATTAGCAATGATAGCAATTGATAAAAATCTATTAGAGAGTCTTTGTTATAAACATTTAATCAAAGACTGTGCTTTAAAGAATGCCCGGAAAATGACACTTTTTAATGCATAATGTATGTAGTTAGTTTTTTTTTTTAAATTGTTAGACGATCACCATGAGTGTATATTTGTGTATGTTTATATAATTCTCGTAACGATTTTTCTGCATTCATATTTGAATTTCAATTTATCTCTCTATAGGGCATCTATTTTTTTAGTGTCGTACAAGTCCACCTAAATTCATTTGTTGTGGCAATAGACACGGTTGTAAAGATAGAAAATGATGTATGTCCATCACCCTACGTGAGAACGGCCCAAAACAACGGGCCCGGGCCCGGATGACATCCGTGGACAAATTTTGTAGCCCACGACACGGGGGTCAGCTCCCAAGTAAAATCATAGGGCCGGATACGTTCCGTCCCGGACCCAGAGCCTAATCACCACGTGCTCTATTCACGAATGCAGCGGTAAAACAATAAAGCAATCCGTACCTCGTGGAACCGACATTCTCTGACAAAAGGTACAATCGGCAGCTGTTATATCCAGGTGTATTAACATGGCTTACCCACTTACCTGGTCGGTTCATCCGATTGGTCCACGTCAACTCGGGTACAGTAATTGTCCTGCTCCCTCACGACCAAACCCTCCAGGTCGGATTAGGGTTTGGCTATAAATACTAGTGTTTTGCTTCCATTTCAAGCCAACACCTCATAAAATCCCAGAGTAATCCCCAATTGATCGCTCACACAGAATCAAGCTTTCACCACCCTTGATTGACCAAGTCTCGATACTGGGTTTGCACGTTAATTGGAGTGTGATAGGCTTGATTCCTCATACATCTTCATCATCATTGTAATCAAGTGTTTTTACGCTTAAACAATTGGCGCCATCCGTGGTTTGTTTACCTGAAAACGATAACTCTACCACCATCCGTACGCCGGAAACTGCTAAGCGATGGTTATCATTTTGCAAAATGACAGCGGTGGCGAGGGTGCTAATGCTAATCTGCCACCACCGCCACAAAGCTCCGATCAATCTCCTCAAAAAACCGTCAACCAAAATACCCCGAATGCTTCGTCATCTGGGCCAACGGTGAATCTGAGGATTGATCCGAGGCAGTTAACCTTCAGTCAGAACGATTATCTCTCCGGCGCGGAGAACACGACGAACAATCGTCATCCGCCGGAGAGCAGCTTGCCTAACTCTTCGTCCACTCCCAAATCCATCTCTAGCGCCGAAGCCCAGCACATGCTGGCACATATGGGCTTTGTCGTGGTTCCTGAGCAACAGGTCCCGCCGCCGTCTCTGCCACGGCGAGCAGTGCCACCTCTACCCACCCAAGATCACAGTAAGATGGATAGGGCTGCAAGTCATAGAATGTTGGCCGACTTAATCCTTAGTGCCGCTCCGCCGGGCTGATTCCCGACACAGTCCGACGAGTCCGCGGTGGCACATTGATTGCTAATTTTTATTCCACCATACAGGGTGAGAAGGTGAAAAAACCAATGCCGATTTCCACCACCACAACAAGGTTTATCTCCAGAATTGCAGACCATCCATTGCCCACTAAACTCACTATTCCACTCACGATTGGCACCTATTCCGGTGACTCAGATCCTGAGGACTTCCTGCAGCGATTCGAAGGTGCCATCAAAACTGAGCATTGGGAAGACGCTATGGCATGACACATGTTCCCACAATTATTACAGGGCAATGCTCGTGGTTGGTTTGAGAAATTGCCGGTTGGAAGCCTTAGCAGCTGCTCCGATCTCAGACTCAAATTCCTGCAGCAATCCCACAACTTGAAACAGCATACGCTACCAATCTCGACGTCTTCGAGATTAAGCAAACAATTCGTGAACCTCTGAATGATTTCCTCACTCGCTTCACAATTGAGTGCCAAAAGATAAGCGAGCTCACGCCAAGCCAACAAATTGTCGGTCTCATCTACGGCATTGATAAGGACCGTTATCCAACTCTATACCATCGGTTGAAGAGGAAGTTGCCGAAGGTATACTCCGAGGCCGTCTCTATGGCTCAGGACTATTTACGGTCCGTTGAAGATAATGACTTGCACAAAGGTTCAGCCCGAGAGTCGCACCGGGTCGAACACAACCGATCCCACAGTGGGTCCGGCTCTGGCTCTGGTCGTCGCGACAACCAACGACGAGACTTTCGTCGTGACACATGCCATGATCATCACCGTGGTGACCACCGCGAGCCAGCCCGTCGTCAGCCGTACGATAAGAACTCACTGCTATCTGCACTCACCAAGTCACCGAAAGAAATCTTGCTTACTGAAATGGTGGCGCGGAGCTTATTTAACCCTCCGCCCCCGATGGAGCATCGCGACGTCCCAAAGAACGGCAAGTATTGTGACTTTCACGAAGAATACCGGCACGATTTGACGACTGCAGGCAGCTACGAAAAGAAATAAAGGCAGCCATCCAGGTGGGTAATCTAAATCATCTGCTTCCCGGGAAGAAGTTTAAAAAAGCAGACGGCACGAAGACCTACGGCTGGCAACGAAAAGATGATTCTCGAGATTCGCCGGACGCCGTCATTCACATGATTCAATCCGCGCGCGTAAGTTCAAAAAGGAAAGCAGAATCGCTACATGATTGGCAACTGGCACCTATCTCCTTTCCACCACTATTAAGCTCCATTCCACCCGAGCCTGTCGTCATCTCGGCACGCATTGGAAACTGTCAAATTTCCAGGGTCTACACTGATACGGGAAGTGCTGTGGAAGTCATATACGAGCACTGTTTCTCACAATTGCCGTTGCCCATACAAGCGCAGCTGAGGGAACCTTTATCCCCGTTGTCCAGTTATGCCAACGAAACTAAATGGCCAATCGGCAGGCTCGCCCTAGATGTCACTTTGGGTAGTTATCCGTACTGCCGGACTGCCAAGTTGGAATTTGTAATAGTGTGCACCCCATCACGCTTCAATGTTCTATTGGGCCGCACTCCTCTACACCAGTTTGGCGCTATCACATCGACAGTCCATGGACTAATGAAATTTCCAACGCCTGCCGGCATTGCCACCTTACAGACAACCGGCATGGCCGTGCCGGTATGTGCTCAAATCTCCAGGGTCGCTCCGGATCCATTCACCATAACAACAGACGAGTTGGTGGCTGTTAATTCAAGGTTCTCGGAGCAGAAAATACGAGTTGGCCTGGCTTTAAGCCCGCCAGCAAGGTTGAAGCTCTGTGAAATACTTACCAACAATGCAGATGTCTTTGCTTGGCAAGATTCTGAAATGACCGGAGTTCCGCGGTCAGTCACCGAGCATAGGCTCAACGTTAATCCCAACATTACCCCCGTCAGACAGAAAAAGCGGGGCATGGCCCCCGACAGAAGCCAGTTCATATGTGAAGAAGTCAGCAAACTCGTCCATGCCGGCATCATGCGTAAGGTTGAGTACCAGACGTGGGTCGCCAACCCCGTCTTGGTAAAAAAGTCTGACAGCTCATGGCGTATGTGTGTCGATTTTAAGGATGTCAATAAGGCATGCCCAAAGGATAATTACCCGCTCCCCGAGATTGATTGGAAAGTCGAGTCTCTCTCCGGGTTTCGATTCAAATGTTTCCTGGATGCCTACAAGGGATACCATCAGATATTAATGGCAAAGGCTGACGAAGAAAAAACAGCGTTTCACATGAACTAAGGCATTTTTTGTTACACCAAAATGCCATTTGGTCTCAAGAATGCAAAGGCAACGTATCAACGCGTCGTCGACGGCGCTTTCAAATCACAGGTGGGCCGTAACCTAGAAGCCTACGTTGACGACATTGTTATCAAAAGCAATGTTGAGTCCCAACTACTCGAAGACATTCTGGAAACCTTCACCTCACTACGAAAGATTAACATGAAACTCAATCCGGCTAAATGCTCATTTGGAATGGAGGAAGGAAAGTTTCTCGATCACATGGTGACTCCGAGGGGCATAAAGGCCAATCCAAAGAAAATACAGGCAATCGCCGACATGGTATCACCACGAAGCAAAAAAGACGTGCAGAGCCTATATGGTAGGTTAGCAGCTCTAGCACGATTCCTATGCAATGCCGTAGAACGATCACTGCCATTTTTCAACACACTCAAGGGTTGCATCAACAAAAAGGATTTCTCCTGGACGCCGGAGGCGGAGCAAGCGTTCCAGGACATGAAAACGTTCTTAAAAGAACTGCCAACCCTCACAGCTCCTATCCTTGGTGAAACACTCACCCTATACTTGGCGGCGTCGCAGAGCGCCGTCAGCTTCGTGCTCATTGCGCTGCGTGACAAGACACAAATGCCGGTATATTTCGTCAGCCGCGCCCTACAGCCGGGGGAGCTAAATTACTCACTAATCGAAAAGCTGGTTCTCGCACTCGTGCATTCGGCACGAAGGCTGCGCCGGTACTTCCAGGGGCACCCCATCACAGTTCTCACTGACCAGCCAATCAAACAAGTGTTATCAAAGCCGGAAATTTCGGGCCGGCTTGCCAAATGGGCCATAGAACTGGGTGAGCACGAGATTACGTTTTGTCCGTGAAGCGCAGTCAAGGGACAGGTCCTTGCCGACTTTCTCGCCGAACTTCCTGGGGGGTAGAGAGTAGGTGCACCACGGATCCCCCTACTCGTGAAAAATCTGCTATGTGGGAACTATACAACGACGGCGCCTCAAGCTCCGAGGGCGCTGGTGCCGGCCTGATACTCATCAGTCCCGACGACGAGGAACACACTTATGCTCTCCGTTTTAGTTTTCCCGCCTCGAACAACGAAGCAGAATACCAGGCACTGTTGTCCGGCATCAGAATCGCAGCAGAAATGGGCATCAAAGATCTTCGAGCATAGGTTGACTCACAGCTGGTCGCCAACCAGTTCAACGGTGCTTTCGAAGCAAAGGATCCGGTAATGAAACAGTACCTAGCACTTGCACAAAGCATGACAAAGCAATTCGCATCTTTTGAAATCGAGCAGGTCCTGAGAAACAAAAACAAGAAAGCGGATGCTTTAAGTAAGCTGGCATCCCTCACATTCGCTCACCTCACTAAGAAAGTCCTGGTTGAAATTTTGGGGCAAAAGTCTATTGATACTGCCGGCATAGTTGCCCAAGTAGAAGAAGTTGGAGATAATTGGATGACCCCAATAGTGTCCTATATCCGGTCCGGCCTCCTCCCGCAGGACCCGATTGAAGCAAGGAAAATCCGGATGAAGGCCCCAATGTACTTTATTGAAAAAGGCGAGTTCATGAAAAAATCATACCTCGGACCAAACCTGAGGTGCCTGGGTCCAAGTCAGTTCGAGAACATTATCCATGAAGTGCACGAAGGGTCATGCGCCTTGCACTCGGGCCATAAGACAGTAGTGGCAAAGATCATGCGCATGGGGTATTTCTGGCCTTCCATGTACAGGGATGCAGCTGAAGTCACAAAGCGCTGCACCTCCTGTCAAATTCATGCTCCCATTGCAAGATCCCCAAGGCATGACCTAATCCCAATCTCATCGGCGTGGCCTTTCTTCAAATGGGGCATCGACATCGTGGGACCTTTTCCACCAGGCCCCGGCAACGTCATGTTTCTGATTGTCGCCATTGACTATTTCACAAAATGGGTTGAAGCTAAGCCCCTAGCTACTATCAGCGGCAAGCAGGTTCGAAACTTCATCTGGGATAACATCGTGTGTCGCTTCGGTATCCCGCATGAGATCATCACTAACAACGGAAAGCAGTTTGCACAAAACCCATTTAAGGCCTGGTGCGAGGGGCTCAACGTCAAGCAAACGTTGACATCGGTATACCACCCTCAAGCAAATGGCCGAGTGGAAGTGACGAACAGGGATCTGGTGGCTGGCATCAAAGCCAGGCTCGGAGAAAGTCGCACCGGCTGGGTAGACGAGCTCCCCAACGTGCTATGGGCTCACCACACCACTCCCAAAGAAAGTACTGGTGAAACCCCTTTCAGTCTCGTCTACGGCTACGAGGCGGTTATCACAGTGGAGATCAGTGTTCCCAGTGAAAGGATCATCAACTTCACTAAAGTTGAAAGTACGAAGGCCCAACAACAGAATTCTCACATGCTACAGGAGCGCCGCGAAATGGCAGCTATCCGCCAAGCTGCCAACAAGCAGAAGATGGCCCGCTACTACAACAAGCGTGTATGCCCACTCTCATTTCAAATTGGAGATCTGGTCTGGCGCAACAATGAGGCCAGTAAATCTGAAAACACAGGCAAGCTTGGGCAGCGTTGGGAAGGCCCATATCGGATCACAGAAGCAAGCACAAATGGCTCCTACGTCCTGTCTACTCTGGATGGCAAGACCGTGCGGCTCACTTGGCACGTGACGAATTTAAAGAAATGTTATATGTAATCAAACTTTATAACAGCTCAGGCCGAACTGATCATCTGCCTTCGTAGCATCTATCCAATTAATAAAAGTTTTGGTTGCGTCTCATTCTTCTATCTTGCAGTAGTTTATTAAATACATATGTTAAAATACATATTGAAAAACCGCCGTCAGGCGTCGTCGTTGCAGCTCCAGCATATGGCTAAAAATGTCAGTTAAGCCCAGAGTGCAACGAGCCTTCCCCCACAAGGGAATGCCTTCTAGCGTCTTGAAGGCAGAGGTCTCCTCATAGTGTCATTAAATACTGAGGTGCAACCGGAATGATATTGGCCGAGCCGAGGCACACCTCCGTCTCGTGCCAACCCATAAAGTAGTCTAGAAATCTACTAAGTCATGACAACGAAACAATATATATATATATAAAAAAAACGTACGTACATAAATTAAATATTAGACACGTGCAATTACGAAACGAACGTTGCATTTTATTTACAAGTCAAAATTCTTTACAAGACAGGGATGCCGGCCTTACAAATAAACCTATCAATCTATGGCCGCATCCCTAAAATATCATCTATAGACAACTCCATCTCCCTACCTATCCTCTCTATAAACGGGACGGAGATTGTCTTCAAGGCCTCGCTCGCCCGCTGCGCCCGCTCAAAGCAGTCCGGGTTAACCTTCGACGTTATGGCATCAGGAAGTAGAGTTGGGAGCCCCGAAACGTGCTCCACAATGAGGTTTATCGTTTGAAGCACCTCCACCTCCTGGACAGCGGTCAGGAATTCCTTAAATGGAACCGTCACGCTATCCGATGCCATGACCAGCTTGACCAAGCCGGGGATACCCTTCTGGAGCCGTTCCAAGTCTTCTGCCAAATCCGAGTATCTGATCTCAGAGTCGTTAAAGTCCTTGATATGAAGGCTGCAGGCAGTCTCCAGCTCGGTCACTTCCTTTTTAGCGGCCGCCAGATCCGTCGTTAGGTCGTCGAACCTGTACACAAACAAACGCTTAGCAGGTGAAGGGCAAGATGCATACAAATAAAACGAAGGGATTATTAGCAGATCTGCTTTGGAGCTGCTTGTCCTTATCTACAAGCGCAGCCCTTTCCACCTCTGCCGCTGCCAGCCGCTCCTGTAACGGAGCAAGGGCCACAGCGGCCTCGGACCTCTGGGCCCTCTCTGCCTACAGGTCAGCCTCAGCTTTCATCCTTGCTTCATTGGCTAACCCGAGCTGCTCTTCCAGCTCCTGACCCCGACCCTTGAGAAGGGAAATCTCCTGCTCCTGGCGCCTAATCATGATAGCGTTCAGCCTCCACTGCTCCAAGAGTTTGTCGGTATACTCCTGCTCATCGCATTGCAGCGCAAAATTCTAGAAGGACATGAGCAGGCGCGCCCTCTTGGCATCAACGACCGTCAATTTCTGAAGCATTTCGGCAACAGTAGAAGGTACGACGTGATCAGCAAAATCACGCAGGGACTGCGCATCCACGGCCAGGTTGTCAACTTTAAAATTCCAGGCCGGGATGAACGTAGCAGCCCTAGAGATGGAAGAGCCGGTGGCCGGCACCTTCAAAAACCTAGCCGAAACAAACGGCTTCGGCAGCATGGACTTGAGAATAGCCATTCTGTCAAACCTGTTCAAACACTTGGTCAAAAAAAAAAAAAAAAACAACAAATATGCTTGCTAACGCAGTAGCACAGGCTTGACGTTACCTCATGTTGTCCGTAGGAGAAGGCGAAGGCTCCCTAGGGGGACTCGGCGGATAGGCACGGACCGGTGACGGGTGCAGTGGGCTATCGTCCAAAGTCACCGGATCCTCAGCACGAAAACCTACCCCACCAACTGGGGGAGGCAGCTGCGCGATGTTGCCACGAAGCACCAACCGTTCGTGCTCCGGTTCCTCCTCCTCCTCCTCGTCTCGGAGAACAAGTTCACCGCTGACGTACTCCGTCCCAGCGGCGTGTGGGTCCGCCTCAGCTAAAAAACGAAAAGAAGAAAATAGTTAGAAGAAACCGAACACTTGCTCATATGAAGTAGAGCTAGATACGGACCGTCCGTAGGTATAATGTAGTGCCCACCTGTGCTGGGCACGGACATGAAGTTCTGCAGGTTGGCCTCAGCTACCTCCCCCACCATTTTCTTTTTCATGGGGGCCGGCCCGGATGCCTTCTTAGCCGGCACCACTCCCTTTCGTTTAGGGATCGCCCGGGCGCCGGACGCCTCCACCTCTCGGCCCACCGGCAGAGGAAGAGCGGTCGAAACCCCAGGCTTGGTGACGGTCACCGTTGCCCCGGTAACCTTCGCGGCATTGCCGGGGTCATCCTCCACCGCCCTCCTGATATATTTAAGCCCGACCAAGCTAGGAGCCCTCAACACGGAATTCAGGTCCATATCTGCAGAAACAAGTAAAAGAGTTAGTCAACCGAATGAGTGACGATATCAATATAAAGATAAAACGCCCCCACCCATACCATGGCCGCTGCCCCGGATGACGGGTATCTGCCCCTCGAAGGGCCAAAACGAGCTGATGCAGCCGATCACGAGCACATAAGTATGATACTCTCGCATCTCTAGCTTCGCATCTTGGCAGGCCTCCAACAACCCCTCCTCTGCGGCCGTTAGTATTGCCACATGAGTGTTTCCACAGAATCATTGGGGATAACGATCTGGTCAACAAAAAAGAAGGTGTCCCTCCAGCCGTGTAGAGACGACTCCTAGCACCCAACGAAGTCGTTCTTCTTCGCGAAGTGATACCACCCCCGGCCGCTGGATGTCAGCTTGAAACATGCCTGAAACACCTTCACCAGCGGCGTCAGGCCCAATGATCTGAACCACATCTCAAAAATGCTAACCTTCTGCACGGCGAAGGGGTGCAGTTGGCTAAACCCAACCTTATAACGTTTGCAAACGTTTAAATAAAACGGGTTCGGAGGCATACGAAGATTCCCCTTCTCCATTGTCTTTAAGTACACCGCTACCTTCCCTTCCGGTGGCGCGTCGGCGCGCTGAGCGGAAGTGGGTGCCACTGGATTGTAGCGCTCCAGGCACTTAAAGCGCCTTAATATAACCGGAATCATGTCCGGCTTCACCGAGCTAGTCTCTAGTGCCACATTGGCAATACCGCTGCTCGTGCTAGGGCCTCCCCCCTCAACAGTGGCCATGGTATGAACGTATATATGTAAAAAGAAAAGGGACAAAGGTATGAACAACGGACCTGGGTTTGTATGAATGTAGTCGAAAAATGGGTAACAAGGCCGGAACAGTGGACGGAATGTTTGAATATTGCCGGGATCCTCTCAAAGATTTTTACTAAGCGTAAAAAATAAAATGACTGCAGAAACTCCTATTTATAGGCAAGTTTGCATGGGCCGGGCCTCCTGGGCCTTAACGCCAACCGTACACGTGTCGTCAGTTGTCATGTTCCAGGAATTTACCACGCGCTGGCTCCGTTTTACCCTTACACGTGTCGACAGATCTCATGACCTAGTAAATGAACAGTTGCACGCCAACTGTACTATGACGGCACGGCCCACGCAGTTGCAAGTTGTCCCATCATAGGCCAGTAGTGAAGTTTGAAGCGACGTGCATTTAATGCACGCCGCCAATGCTTCGAAGACATCATTACAGCACCACGTCATTACTCTAAGTCCTCCATCATATCCCCGGAATGGAATATCATAACGGACTGGGGGGACTTAATGATGTATGTCCATCACCCTACGTGGGAACGGCCCAAAACAACGGGCCCGGGCTCGGATGACATCCCCGGACAACTTTTGTAGCCCACGACACGGGGGTCAGCTCCCAAGTAAAATCATAGGGCCGGATACGTTCCGTCCCGGACCCAGATCCTAATCACCATGTGCTCTATTCACAAATGCAGCGGTAAAACAATAATGCGATCCGTACCTCATGGAACCGATATTCTATGACAAAAGGTACAATCGGCAGCTGTTATATCCAGGTGTATTAACATGGCTTACCCACTTACCTGGTCGGTTCATCCGATTGGTCCATGTCAGCTCGGGTACAGTAATTGTCCTGCTCCCCCACGACCAAACCCTCCACGTCGGATTAGGGTTTGGCTATAAATACTATTGTTTTCCTTCCATTTCAAGCCAACACCTCATAAAATCCCAGAGTAATCCCCAATTGATTGCTCACACAGAATCAAGCTTTCACCACCCTCGATTGACCAAGTCTCGATACTGGGTTTGCACGTTAATCGGAGTGTGATAGGCTTGATTCCTCATACATCTTCATCATCATTGTAATCAAGTGTTTTTACGCTTGAACAAACATTTAATAAAAAACTGTGCTTTAAAGAATGCCCGGAAAATGACACTTTTTAATGCATAATGTATGTAGTTAGTTTTTTTTTTAAATTGTTAGACGATCACCATGAGTGTATATTTGTGTATGTTTATATAATTCTCGTAACGATTTTTCTGCATTCATATTTGAATTTCAATTCTTCTCTCTATAGGGCGAATATTTATTTAGTGTCGTACAAGTCCACCTAAATTCATTTGTTGTGGCAATAGACACGGTTACAAAGATAGAAATGTTTCATGATTCATATGATCCAAATAAATTTCTATGATATTTTATTATTGTTACACAATAGTTAACTTTAAAAATTAAATAATTGATGTATACAGATTTAGAAAAAAGTTTTTTGCTTTGGATTCATATTAAAAAATGGCTCAAAAGCATCTACTTTTTGAAAAGGGCATACACGAAAATGGGGTGTGGGTGGTGACAATTCTGGAGAACAAAGACATCAAAGAAGTATATTGACAAAATAACACATATATGAAGAACATAGCTATCGACTCTTAATTTTCAAAAAAAATTAATCCGTGATTTAACTCGTGATTAGATTCGTAATTGTTCATAAAATTAAAACAATGATTTTCTACTATAATACACAGGGTATAAATCATGTACCGGAAATGAACTAAAAAAATCGCTACTCTCCTGGAAAGTGGAACACCACAATCGAAAAAGTGACGAACCCTACAAATTTTAGTCACCGACAACAAAAAGATCTAAATCTCGTTAACTTCGTAGTTTGTCGAGACAAAGTTTGAAATCAAATCGAATTAAAACCTGATAAAATAAATGATGGTTATGATGTTAGTTGGAAAGAATTTAAAGTAGTTAAAGCTGTTTATAAAGCTTTTCTAAAAAAGTTTATAAAAACTATTGGTCCACTAATAAAAGTTTTCCATCATTTAAATATTCTACGATATATATATAGATATGGATATGGATGTGAGAAATTATAATGACTTGTTTCAAGCCATTTCAATCTATTTCCTTATCATAATAATGTTTTTTTAATATTGAATATTTTCTCTTTAATGGAGTAAAAGTTTTATCTAAAGTTTTTTGTTTTAATAAAAAGCTTTTAAATAGTGCTAAATAGGAATATAAACTTTATATCTAAACAAACTAAACATAAATAATAAGAGTTCCATAACCATAATAATTACAAATATTAAAAACGTTCATCGATGATTTTAAAAATATGTTGAATTACAAATTATGATTAAATAAAAGATTAAATTGTTAATGTTTCGTAGAATATTACATACGTATATCGTAACAGATAAACAAGAAAGATAGTTGATGGTGTACCCCTAACTTTTGGCTCCCAACGTTGGTAGACCCATTGACTCCAATGTTGGGCCCAACCTCCTTCCCTTTATAAAGGGATCAAACCCTAGCTGTGAGGGGGATCCCATTCATCCATTCATTCAAACAACACACAACAACAAGATAAAGGGGTTGCCCCTTGCTCCCCCTTTCTCTCCATTAAGGGCTGCAACCCCTGATCCCCTCATTCTCCACCATCTTCATGGTGAGTAAAGCTCACCCCCAAACCCATCTCTTTACATGGTGAAAAAACCGATCCTTACCACCCTTTGCGTTGTTCAATACAAGCTCACGGGTTACCCACGTAAGTCACGGAGTGTAACGAATCGGACAAACCTAAAACCGGACTCAAGCTAACCAATGCTTGATCAAATGGTGTCATCCGTGAGATGCAACAATATATCTCGTTGGTTTTCATGATGCTTTATCCGACATTTTATTGTTTCAAGACACGCGTGTCAGAGAATATATTGAAAGGTGAGGTCGAACCCGGGGGGTTGACCCTTGATACATATTGCAACACTGATGATAACCCTCAGGCTATACGTGTCATATACCCTGCAGCTCGAGCTGGCAGGGCTATTTATTCCATGAGCACCACCAATCTTAATCATATTGCTGATAAAAATATATACATTTTCACCACATTTCGAATTGCAACAAACGATTCATTTTTATCTAAAGGAATAGACAATGTTTTCATGTGTGGGCATCGCAAAACTCCTTGGACCATGAAAATTGAGGAAACCCACTTGAAATCGCGTACAAGCGTATTTGACAGATTAAATATCACTACTACAAAATTCCAAATGGCACACGATCAAAATCATATATGGATCATGGAAAACGGGGGGTGGGCTAAGGGGGGAGAAGTCTATTTGCACAGCAAAAGGACCACGGCCCGAAATTCGTGGTCTAATAACCAGATGCATCACAGTTATTCTTACATAACCGCAGACAACAATGGCGCGGCCAAGCTGTCGGACCACGACTCTACGTGTGGGAACCGTAGTCCGCTTTAATTTATTTATTAAAAAAATATTGGCTCCACCATGGTTCTCATAATGGACCGTGAGTTTATTTAAAAGATTTTTTTTACTAAACTAGTTTCTAAACTCGTTTCAAGCAGTATTTCTAACTCAAATAATTTCATCATATTAAAACAGTAGTCGAGATGCCCTCACCCCTCGGTAGTACTCTTTTATCAAATGGTGTTGCGTAAACTTAGCTGTTTTGATCTTGAAAGAATCATAAGCCGGGCACATGTTTATATTGTTCTACCACCCCACCAAGGGGTGTTTGGGATTACTTAAATAAGCGCTTATCTGCTTATTTGCTTAATTTGACAGGAGATAAGCAGATTCAAACACCTCTATGAAAACTGCTTATCTACTTCCTACCTAAGGAATAAGCACTTAAAAGTAAGTAATGGGTCACCTACTTATTTTTTAAGCATACAAGTGCTTAGAAATAAGTAAACCCATTTGTAACCATCATATATATTCAAGCATCTAAGCATATAATTAGCATTTTAGCACATAATTAAGAAGTTAAGAATTCAAAAAATATGTAAATCATTCAAGTAAAAGGCATAACGTATTCACCTATTCATAATAAAAGAATTTGTTCCTGGAACCATGCACACCACCTCTGCACTACATGATCGAGATCTCTTTGTGATAATGGAGCTTTGCTTTTCCACAGTTCTGAAACCTATATATATTCATATTAATTAAAAGGAAAAATGTTATATGATGAAAGATAAAATTTATTTATAGGAACTGAATGTACATAAATAATACTTATATTTGCTGGAAAATCGTACTGTTGGTCAGTCATGAAGTAAAAAATCCAATACATGACATAGTATCCACATTCCCATCCTCCTTTTTGTTGATTACACGAATCAACCCAGGTATAGTCGGGTAACATGGAAAACATCTGCATCCATGCACTGATAATTATAATGAAGCAAAGTGTTAGTTTTAATAATAAGATGTGCATATTTCTAGCTCTATATGTTAGAGAGAATCCTTACTCATTAAGACACTTCACGATTCCGTAATGTTTTGTCACATCAGATTTGGAAGGGCGCGCAATGGAGTCGAGTATGTAAACCTGATTTGTCTCAAGGTGTAAAATGAACAATGTCCAGTGTTTACTGTTGAAATTTAATTATACATTGTTAGTATATGACAATAAACACACACACTAGCTAGAAATTAAGTTAACATAGTACCCCTGCCAATACGGTGCAAACACAATGCTCTTTTGTTTCCTTGTATGATATTCCACCGACTGACGGATAAAGTTTGCAACACTTACTGCCCCCGCTCTCTCTATTTGTTTAAATTGAATACCGGAGGGGTTCAAAAATCCACATTTGTTCTTCGGGTATGCAGAATTTTGTCTACATAAGTGAAGCGCACTAAAACACATATTAAAAGAGTAAGAAAACATGTGATATGATCATTGTTATCTTAATCTTATCTTATCTTATCCCTTATTAAGAAAATAATACTTACTGGAGGAAAAACAAAAGGATCATGATGTCGGCTTCCCCATTCGTCACAAACTCCTTAAGATCAGCAACAACAATGTCCAACTCGATAACTTCATCCACAAAAACTCCAGGATCGATATATACATTCATGTTTGGATACGTGGTTGCTTTAGCCCAAATATTTTTCACAACCGCCGGCTTTGACTTTAAATTTTTCGTTTGAGAAGCTGTTAAAACATGGTCGATACGTGCGGATGGGCATGGTGGTGGTGCTTGTTTGACTGCCACAACAGTTTCTGGCATCGCGGGGGGTGCTTGTTGGGGTGTCGCAACAGATTCTGGCATCGTGAGAGGAGCTTGTTTGGTGGGCACAACAGTTTCCTCACTAAGCACCTCATCACGTACAGGGTTAGGACCGTGCCTTTTAGGACTCGGGACAACATCAGGCTCCGAGGATGACTCTCTCCAATCCTAGTAACAAATTAAATTGAAAGTGTTTATTGTTACGACAGTCATAGAAATATTTAACATACGATACTTAAAGATAATCAATATGTATGTACCTTAGAAAATTTAATAAACGAACGTGGCCAATGAACGAAACTGTTACTAGCTTCCTGTAAGAAAGTCATTCCAGCAGCTGGCTTAGGAAGTCTCATCATCCCGAATCTATCCTTGATTTTCCCAATTTGTACCCGTAGGTGATCTGGTGGCATAGACACCCCCTGTACCTGCCGTCCTGTGACACCCACCTTATTAGGGCTAATATTTAGTGCCTAATCATTGTATTAATACATGTAATTAGTTGTTTTTAGGGCTAATTATGTGTATCATTTTGTATCTTGTTATATATACACGCGTACGCGATTTATTTAAATCGTGCATTTCATTATCGGATGGGATCCGACACAATCACAAAACGGACGGTGAACAATTTACTAAAATATGTGAAACCAATTAATTTACTCATTTTTATTATATATTATTTGGATAATATTTACAAACGTATTTCGTATAGTCTAAAACGAACCATACGCACCAGAAACACGTGAAACGCGCCCGACAAACGAAATAAACTCAAATTATATTTTTATAATTCATTATTAAGTATTTTGATAAAATACTTCGAGTAAAAATATTATGATTTCACACGTATGAATAAAACGTTTAAAAACGTTGCACGAGTTAAACAAACGTACAAATACGCAACGCGCTAACCGGGACCCGACAACATTTTAAACATCGCGATTTAAATCGTTAACAAAACACACATATTAAAACGTATAACAATAATTAAACGTCTAAACGACCAGGTAAACGAATAGCACGGAACACGAACTCGGGGAACAAAAATTGGTGAAGCCCACACCTTGTGGACCCCACCAAAACTGGCCAAGGGAGGGAGGAGTGGCCTCCCACACCTTTGACCTCTTTTTCTTCATCAACACACCATCCACCGTCATCTCTTTCATTCATCATAATCTCACCCTATTTCTAACCTCTAAACTCTCTCAATCCTCTCTCTAAAACCCTAATCAAAAACCACATAAACCCCATCAAATACTCATCATCATCCAACTCGTTTAAGATAAAACGATCACGATAACGAGAGGAACACAACCATCTTTTCAGAATCTTCGCGCGATGATTTGTAAGATCCTGACACTCTCAAAACCCTTATATTTTGTTTATTTACATGTTTAATTGTTAATCTAGCAAGATTATGTCCAAATAAGGTGTTAAAACTCATTTTCTAAACATTTGTCGAAAATGTCAGTTTTGACCATTTTATAGATCCAACACTTCGGGTTACTCCCGACACAAAACAATAATTTCTGCAAGCTTTATAAACTTATCTAAGACTTGTGTAAAAGTTTCGGCTCAAACCGAAGTCGTTTGGCCACAAACCCGACATTTTTGTTTTGGACAGCCTGTTATGTTGCAGTAAGGCTGGACCTTCTGCGACACAAGCCACTATGTCGTATCGAATTGCGAATGTCGCAGTAGCGACACAACACCTTATGTCGCATTAAATTTCGGATGTCGCACATAGCAACACAAACACCTATGTCGCAGTCATGACCTGCGACACAACTACAATGTCGCATATAGCGATACAAAGCCTTTTGTCGCACCCAGTGTCGCACAAATCAGAACCTTGAAAACATAGATTTTTACTAAGTGTCAAGACTTGAAATTTTATCACCTGCGTTACCCAAATTCAGATTTTAAGTGCGTTTTTCACTAAAGCAATATAGTAGAAATAAAAAAATTTCGAGCTAACCTGGCACCTCGACCCCGGCCAGGGGCTCTGCCCCTTGGACACTGCCAGGGGTTGCCACCCGTGGAACCCTGCTAATCAGGGGCGCTTCCCCCGAACCCCCGTCATTAGAGTTTGGAAATACTTTATACACTGCGTGTCAAACATTACAACCTATGAACCACATACGATGTACTCGTACATGATACATATATACTTCAACACTTATATACAATACAACACACGAAACATATACTTTAATAGTATACAATGAAACAACACATAATAATAATAATGATATAAGATTATTATTACAAACCGTCACCAACGGGTCGTACATGTTTTCAAAACACAAACAAACAATCAAACGAACCAATGTATTTGGACATAACTAGTTGGATGAACAACTAGCATAGGTGATCTTTTGAGATACCTACTCATGTATTAACCAACGCGTGTCTTGGACGCCCTCAGGTTACAGTCTTCGGACATCACTGCTTGGTTTAGCAATGCACGTTTGTCGAGATAAACACATCAGACTCAGGTGAGTCTCATAGCCCCTCATTTTTCTGTTTTCAACCCAGGGGTGGGAATAAATGCTTCGTTTTACTTTTACATGTGAACACAAGTACAAAACATCGATATATTGACTGCATGAGTTATTTTACCTAATCATGAAGCCCTCCACTACATAGTTTGTTAGTATTGCTATAGCATGAATGTTAGTGTATGGTACCATATGGGATTGACAATCCGTGTCCGGGGTAGTCGAGCTACCTTGACTGTGATGTCAAACAGGCACATTATCATTTGTTCACACGAGTGTAGATTAGGCACTCGCTCGGAGGCAACTCGCTCAGGTCCTTAAAGGCGGATCCTGACCCCTCAGTTAAGCTCAAACTATGGATTCATGGCAGTAATATACATATTTATTTGATTAATTTCAAACATATCATTAAATCTTGTGGTTCATACATTGTGCTTTTATCATTTACACCTGTGAGCTCACCAGCTTTTAGCTGACCTTTTAGCATGAATTCTCAGGTACACAGTAGTAGTAGGACTGCTCAGGATACTACTTAGCTTGAGTCATATGCAAACATGAACATCAAGAGATTTTTCTGCATTATTATATTTTGTATAAGTAGTAATGCTATCGAATCTTTCAGATCAGGGTACCGAGCTTATGTAATCATTACAACTATTGTAAACTTTTATTACAATCAATGTATTTTATTAAAACGACGCATATAGAGTCGTTCACTTTATCTTATGTGCTTGTGATTATTGATTAGTAGCACCCCAAGTATGCTTCCACCAAACAATAAATTTGGGGGTGTTACACATCCCCCCGAGGATGAGCATTTCCTTTAGCAACAAGCTTCCTTTGAAACCCGAATTCCGCTAACAACCTGCATGCGGTGGGTTCCTACAATGAAATGGATCGGATATATATTAGGTTATGTAAAATGATATATTTGTGGTAAAAACATATCATAGTAGTTAAATTATTTGATTACCAATAAATCTTCAATAGGATGAAACTCTGACCCAGCACTACTCCTCCTTATATCTTCAACCTCCCTAGATGACTCCTCTCCTGGTCCTACTTCCCTATCTTCAACCTCCATCCATCCCCGATCCATCCTCTCTAACTCAGCCACCCTTCTTTCTAACATCTCAATTTGTTCTTTCCTTTTGTTACGTCACGATTGATTCCCGTAACCATCAATTGCCTTTGTGAAGCCGATAGTGTGCCCCACCGCCCTTGTCCTTCCGGGGTGCTCTTTTCCCACGACTTCCCATATGGCATCTTTTCCTTGGAGATCCGGAAACTCATGCAACTCCTTGTCCTTCTTGATCTGTTTGAACCAATAAAAAGTTTATGTTCTAATTTTACCAGAGATATAAATAAGTAATAAAATTTCAAACTAAACATAGGTTATCATACCAATTCCTCCACAGTTGGAACAATAGCCTCAGGTATAATCAACCGTCCTTGATTGTGTCCACAGCGAGCCCTGATGTACATAAACACCCGCTTACTATGAACCATGTATACATGACCAACAAGAGATGTGGTATCCAAGACTCTGACAGCTTCTTCGTTCTCCTTCATCCACTCTTCTTCGTATCCACGATACCCTTTAGATGCTAGCTTAGGGTGATTCTTGTTCAAACTAGCTAGTTGTCTACCTCTCTCACTTAATCTCTTCACATAACAAAAAGAAGTTTGAACAGAAAAACGGGAATGAAAAACAGTAGTTGAGATGCCCTTGGCCCCAGTAGTACTCTTTTATCAATATGTGTTGCATAAAATTGTGAGTGGTATAGTAATGGACTAAATACTACCAACTCAACAAAACTTATTGCCGTCACCACGCTAAGTATTATTATGAGAATGCATCATTGCGCATCTCGTCATTGAAAATTTGTGTTCGACTTCATTTAAAAAAAAAGACAATAATACTAATAATAATAATTAATAAAAGAAGTATACCTGAAAGTCTTCACTGTCGACCTTCTCACAGAATTTCTTCCACAGTCCTTCTTCCTTGTTAAGATACGGGTATTTCAAAATGGGGCTTTTCCCAGTTTTCACGAAATTCTTCCTCAGATTTCTCTTGAATTCTTTCCAGGCCTGGTTGCATTGCGCAGTAACAGCCTTCTTGGTCTCCTTACCCTCAATATCATGGAATGCTTTCTAAAATACATAAGTATATATTAGTAGCCTTCGGTATATATAGCATCTTTAAGAAAGGGATATACTTGCTACAAAATTATTTTAACGCTTCAGAATTTACCTTAACCTCTTCTCATAGAGACTCTTTCAGTGTTTAATCAATCCTATCCCACGAATCAGTTAGAATACTAACCCGACATCTAGCCATAAGACCTACCATTTTACTAAATGACACATCTCCCGGCCCAATGTTGAGTCCAAACACATTGTAGTCAACTTCTCTATCGCGATGCACATTCGCATTTTCATCCTTCTCCTTATATGAAGTAGCCCTGCTCTTTCTCCTTTTCCGTGGAGTACTTGTACTACACTCTTGATTAACTAGTTCTCCAACATGATTGTCTTCTTCCTGCTCTGGAATATCTAACATCTGATCCTTTGCATGAAGATCAGATTGTTGATGATCACTCGTAACATCTTTTTCAATATAATCATCTTCTGGATGAGAAAGGAGATCCTTATCTTGATTATCCTACAAATGATTATGAATAAGTTATTAAAAAATAATAAATAAAATCAAACGCAATCTAACATATAATAATAATTAATAGGTACATTACACCCACAATACATAGATAAATAAACTTACCTTCCAAACATCATCAGATAGGTCCCCGCATACTAGTATTAATATTATATTTCCCACATCAAACGACAAAAACGACACTTCTTAAATTTGTATATTAAACAACAAACGACAAATATTCACTTTTTGGTTAAATAATGGAGATACTCAACAACACGTACACCTCTAGAGTCTAGACACATGAACATAACAAATGGTGCATATAAATCACAGATTGAAGATATAAACACACTCAAAAACAAAACTTTATGAACAGTTCAAAGAGTTGATAACATATTGCGGGATAATGTTCACTTTTTGGTTATGATACAAACAATCATCAACTAATTAAATGCATGCATAATTAAAACAATATACAAACTCTCGATTAGTTAGCTCAACTACAATTACGGTACGTATTTGAAGCAGAAACACCAAATTAAAACATGTATAACATTCATTTGGTTCATACAAACCAGACATATAAGTATATAATAACTCAAAAAATAAATATTTAACATCAAGAAGAAGAGAAATATATACTTTACCATTATAGTTGTAGTTGGATATAAACTCTAACGGCTTACTAACTTGTAATCGGGGAACAAATGAACAGAACCTGACTAACTTGGTAGAAGATTATGGACAACGATGATGGATATTAGGGGTGGTATTAGCAATTGGAGATGGTTTTCAGTGGTAGCTTAGCTAGGTTATGCTCGAATAGATGAAATAAATATGAAAATTTTAGATTATTGATGAAAAGGGCGAAACCTGACTAACTTGGTAGAAGATTATGGACAACGATGACGGATATTGGAGGTGGTATTAGCGATTGGAGATGGTTTTCGGTGGTAGCTTAGCTAGGCTATGCCCGAATGGATGAAATATATATGAAAATTTTGGATTTTTGGTGAAAAGGGGGATGCATTATAAGTTATGGCGGGTTGCTTGAATTTTTTGGCTATTAGACCACAGGTTTAACAACCGTGTTAGAAAGGACCACGGTTCTTTTATAAGGGACCGTGACCCGGTGTTTTCCCTTTATCCTTAATCACTTTAGGTCACGGGTTTAATAAACAGAACCGTGTTAAAATGTAGAAAGGACCACGGTTCTTTTCAATGGGACCGTGGCCCTGTGTTTTTCCTTTAGACTTAATCACTTTAGGTTATATTTAAAATTTTCGAATTCAATTAAAAACTTGTAATTAATTTCGAATGAAGTCAAGGTCATTGTTTCGAACCTTCTCTCTTGTTTCAATTTTCAATCATTTTCTTTTTTCGATATATTTTGTTAGACACTTAGACAACGGGTTTAGTATATATTGTGATTAATCGTTGTATTGGTCATATTTAGAATTAAGAAAAATGGGGTAATTTAACTATGTACAATATAAGTTAGGGTTAAATCATGTCAACAAAATGTCGTGGGCTCGTGGCCCATGGTTACCAAAGAAACTAACCACGGAGAATATATATATATGGAGTATATATGGAACACATATAAGGTTCACAGTTTACATCCAAACCCGGCCCTAAACAATTAAACATGATCATCAAATTCCCTTTTCGTCATCACATTTTCCACAGCAAAAGTAACAATACGTACGTACTCCTTCACGACTGCAATTTCTCTATTTAAACTTGATTGTGGAGTTTCTCTTTGCATTCTGAATTGATCACCCTCTTCCTCCAGGTTGATCTTTTTGGTCGTCAAACACTCACACACAATTGGAGACATAAAAGCCATGATCAAGCAGGAAGGAATTGCTAAATGCTAGATCGAGGCTCGGATTCGCTCCGGTTCAACCGGTTCGCCCGGAAATGGGCACAAATCTGGTTTAAAACATTGTCTCTAACACATCTTGAACCATGGATCAAATCTGGAAGATTCAAGTCCTCATCATAAGGTGATGGCCAAGGAAGTCGATTTGTTGAACATGGGTACAAAATCTGGAAGATTCAAATTAACTTATCGATGCCCTATGTCTTTCTTTGATGCAGCTAAGTAACAACAACCTTCAATATACAATCGCAATTTCTATGTTTAAATCATTCCATGATAAAATATATGCTATGATAACAAAGGGAACAAATTAAAAAGAAAAGTCGAGATGAATCACCAACATCTGACTATGTCTCTATCTTCATTTTCATTAAATCAATGTGATCTTCAACCCGCTAATATCATGATCGTCAAGCGATTTCTTCTCCTATATGGTCATAATATTTCATTTTCTTTATCAATTTTTACTCAACAAAAGTTACAATACTTTCTCTCTCTCAACCGAGATTTCTCTGTTTAAATCACCTTGTTGAAGGAGTTTACTCTGTAGATATGAAATTCACCTTTTTCAAGAGTACATCTTTTAGCGGGCTTGCTTGGTACCAAAATAACAACGGATGTTCTTCTTCCATGATAGTCCTTACTAAATTAACAACCAAGTCAAACACTTTCACGTACATAGTTATGAACGTGAAAGCTAAGATTAAGGAGCTGGAAGAGTTTTCGCATGCCAGTGCAATAGCATCTTTAACAATAAGCAAAGGTAGAAGATGAGGCCATATATATGATATAAAATATGGCTTTGTTTGTTTCTTTGATGCAGTTATATATGTTTCGCGACTTGGTTGCGAGTACATTGATGAAAACTTGTTGACACAATTGATGGTATAAAACTATAAATACTTGTTATTGCATTTCCTGATGGGAAGTGGTCTAGCTTTCTACCTTCATATATGGAACCGTTTAAATTAAAATTAAAATAAAAGTGTATTGTGGGTGTTGTAACTTTTGCATACATATATGTTGATGTTATGAAGATTTATGTGGTTGATTCAACGAATTTGAGAATTCCGAATGTGATATTAATTTGTCAAATGCGTCACAAATAAGTATAAGTATAGAATGTTCTCACCAATTGTATATGATTAAGTCTATGATCGTTTAATTTCCTTTTATATAAAATATATATAAATATAATGTTATTAATTTGTAGTTAGAAAATATAAGTTCAAAACAATAATACTCCGTAATAAATATCTTGTTGTTACAAAACAAAATGCAAATAAGTAATTTTGGGATAAACATGCTTTATACGGAGTAGTATGTATTTATATAGATTATATTGAATCGTAAATAGAGTTCAGGTTCGATTCCATAGATAATCTAAATAAGATTATATCTTTATAGATAGATAGATATATATATAGATAATTTGGAACGCGGTCACAGTAATCAAATCGTAGTCATTTTATGTCACGTGACGTGCAAACCATTGTGATTTGTAAATAGATGTTCAGACGCATTCAAAAAATACGTGTGTTGAACGAAATATAAACTGACACAAGGGGTACCACCACTAAAATATCAAATTAAAATATTCCACTTATTATAAATTATACTAATACGGAGTAGAATATAATATAATTTTAGAAATGTATTTTAACGAGAGAAAAAATTGCATTTTTATAAGAATATATATATATATATATATATATATATATATATATATATATATATAATAATTTATACTATAAATGTTAATGTAAACATCTTATCTTACATATATAATTAATAACATGGATGTTTTGTGAGTTTATTTACTCCGTGGTACTACAGTATTATTTTTGTAAATTAGTTTTTAAACTTATTGCAAATTAGTACTCCTATATGAATCAAAAATAAAAACCAGGGACCACGGTTTTCAAACTATATTACTCCTGCTATTATAAATACACATGACACGTACATGAGGTTCAATTCACCACGTACTTCACCTTTATGACTTTATTTCATCTAAAGTTCTAAACCCTAAATATGATCAACTTACACAATATGAAATATATGATCATCAAATTTCCTTTTCGTGATCAAATTTTTCACATCAAAATTAGTAACAATACTCCCTCGCTAGTTCCTACTGCCATTTCTCTGTTTAAATCTTCCGGACTCCTTGAAGCTATATCATGCTAGCTCTTAATTAGTTATGAGTGTCTCGATATCACTTCAACGAGTGTCAAAAACTTGATACTCTCTGGATACTAGCTAGATTTTGTTCTTACCCAGGATGGAATCTCGAAGAAAACGAAACGCATCTCGGTGTTTATATTCCGACAACGAAGACGGTTTAAACCCGTTGAGAGAGGTGGTTTCCGTCGATATAGATGGATGGTGGGTTGGGAAGATTAAGAAAATAAAGGGATCAATATATCACGTATATTTTAAAGGGTCAAATGGCACATAAAACCATCATCATCAATATAATGTATATATATGTGACATCGTCACCAAAAATGTAATTCGAAAATCTCATTTCAAAATCATTTTTTATTTGTATTCAATTTCGTTAATGATAACTTATATATTCGCTTTGGGCATGAAAACATTTCCTTAATAATTTATGGAAGTTATACGATTAGATAAATATACGCGAATACGAACATAATTAAATTGTGAGTATTAAATCTTAAAACATCACGGGCCAACTTAGTTCATGATTTGTCAATTTTGGCCCAAAGAAAATAATCCAACTCCCAAAAGCCCAAATCCAACTCAACCCAACACCCCTTAGACCCTAGACCTATAAATATAACCCTAAACCTAACGAATCGAATGTTTTGGTCAATCCTCACGAATTGAATGTTTTGGTCAATGTGTGCCTAGTCATGTGTTGCCTTTTTCATCCGTATCTTATTCTAAAATAGTTTTGTTTCATTGTCAAAATTCGTTTCTTGCTGTAATTTATAAATTTGGAAGATAGGATTTCTAAAGAACGATGTTTTTGAATCTAAAAATTTGAAATTTTATCCATTTTTAGCCTTTTAATGAAAATATTGTTTGACTTACGGAAAAGAGGTAAAAACTTGCGATTGAAGGCCGTATATCCCACACTTAAAGGAACATTGTCCCTAATGTTCGAATCTATTCGTTGAGTACCTCTTGTTGAAGTATCCCATACTTAGAGATTCTACTTATTTTTGGATTGTTTCGTAAGTGTAGTGTGGTTTTGATTATCCCACACTTAGTGTTTGGAATATCGGATGAGATAATCAATTCTTTAAGCGGGTAGAGGGTTTTGGAATGGTGTACCATTTTTGCTGTGCACGTTGTTGGCTCCTCGTTAGAAGTTTGCTGGTCCGTGGCTTGTAGCTTATGGCTCTCGGCATTCTTCATTGTGTGGTCCACAGTTTTCCCTTGCTTCGGTCTTCTATAGTTTTTCAAACAAGCCAATCAATTCAATCAAGTAATAGCTGCTGATAAGAAAAGTAAAGTAATAGCTTAATAAAGTAATAACTGGATAGATGTGATGTCTATGCATCCACAGTACATCAAATACACACAATAATAATAAAGTCTTGGTAGAAAATAGAAAGAAGTCAGAAAGCGGAGCAATCTAGTGCTCGGCTGGTGGTGATACTGCTGCTGAAGATACTATAGGTCCAGGAGATGTCTCATCTGATGAGGAATCATCGTGCTGATAGTGGGTGCCTTCGTCTGATGCATCTCGATCAGCCTCTGCTTCTGGTATACCTGTAGTGAATACTCCATGCTGTATCAAATGATCAACAAAATCTCCTGCAGGCATGTCAAAGCTGTCCAGTGGAATCTCTGGTGTCCTCTGCTGAGAGTGTCCTCCAAATAAATCAGTCTGTCTATGAGAGGATACTGGATCAATCGGTGAGGGTGCAGGGTTGACACTCCTGAGAATCCTATGACTCTGAACAATGGTGGCTCGTGTGGAGACTCTGGATATTCTGTTGCTTTGTGAAGTATGCCCTCTGACCGAACCAATAGTTGAGGGGACATGTTGTACCGGAGTAGGATCCTGTGCTGGTGGTGGTCGTGGTCTAGGTGGAACCGTGCGAGGTGGTAAACCATGGCCACGAGCTGAATGTCTGTGAGGTTCTCTAGTAGGAAATTGATGTCTAGGAGCTGCAGGTGTATATAAGTGTGGTGGGGCTCAGCCCATTCCGCACGGTATGTTCGGAAGTGGGCTCACTGGTATCCCTGCGATCTGCTATCTCATGGCTCTATAGCATCTTACTTGCATTTGCATCAACCAGTACCAGTAATCGGCCCCTGGGGGTATCCCGTAATGGTATATGTAAGTTGGTATCTGAGCTCTAGGGCCGGGATAGAAGGTCCTGGCCTAGTAGACTGTGGCGGTGCAACTGGGTCATCAGAATCTTGTGCATCCTTATCTGAATCGGAGTCTGAATTCCGGGGCTCTCTTGGTTATTTCCTCTTCCTGGATTCCCTGGGTAGGACTAGACCTGCTACCAATGTATCAACACTCTCAGGGTCTGATGACCGCGCCCTGATGTAAACGGTGCCATCCCTCAGTATCCGAAGTATATCCATGCTCCTTAGAAAATTGTAGTCTATCGGTTGGGCACTCCATTCTGGCAGGATCTTGAATTTCTCTATCTCTGTCGTCCTAATCAACCCCATTTTCCGAATCAACCTAGTAATCACTGGGCCCATGAATGATCTTCTTGCACCAAACTCTTTTTCTTCCAAAATCCGCTGTGCAACTAAATGGGCAACCTGAATGTTCCTCCTCTCGAGGATACATGCCATCATGATAACATCAAACTCAGACACTCGACCATTAGACGTATGCTTCCCATCAAGCGAACAAGCCAGTAGTTTATGCAAAGTTTATGCAAAATCTGCATAACTGGGTCTGTGAGCTGGGTAGCTTTAATACCCGAGAAATATGGATTTGGTGACCAATGACTCCATGCCTCTGCGGTAGTAGTCATGAGAGAAATCGTGGTGGCTCCACTAGTAAACAGGGGTGAATCGATCTCTTCTGGAGTATAGAGATCTAGGTGACGTGCGAACCGAGCCAATGACAAGGTGAATAGGGTCCCCATATATCTAAATGTGATCACCCCATCTCCAACTCTACTCCCTGGCTTAAATTATAGGTGGTCATGAACTCGGTGATCATCTCCATATACACCGGTTCGTCAATGCTGAACAATTTCTTGAAAGACTCAAACTGCTGACCCTCTATTGAGTAATTGAGTAGACTCTCTAATCTCTATCTGAATCCCAATGTTTGCAGCTTTTCCCAATCTACATATCTAATACGGCCAAAAGACTTGTCTCTCCATATTCGTTCCATCTGGTCGTATGCTGGTGTTGCACTAAGGTATGCAAGAGATCCTGTAAGTGGACGTGTTGGGTTTAGCTTCTTCTTCTTTGGCGACATAGTACCTGAGAACATGAGGGCTTTAAATTAATAGGTCTTAAGAAAGGGGAAATTTTAAGCGCTTCCTAAATTTTCTAATGGAAAATTCGAAGTGAGGGCTTTAAATTCTTGACAGTCCAAAGATTACAGTAAATATCAAATGCCCCAAGTGACTAACAATCAGTCTTAACAATAGGAAGGCAATCATCAATGTGCGAAAATATATAGTCATGGGATGGTGGTAACTTAACTTGTGAAGTATTGTCGTTTACAAAGTTTGGTGTTTGAAACGTCATTATTTCACAGTTTATAGTCTCATTGTAGGTTTTTGAATTTTTAAAAGTCCAACTTGAAGTAAGGTTTTTGTATAAAAATTGCAATTGATTTGTTTTAAAAATTTAATACTTCAAGTTGACTTTTTAGGTCAAAACTTACTTTGAACGATAATTTCAATTTGTCCGCATACCAAAATTATAACCTAAACATGTTAGACATTTTTTTAGACATTTTCCTAATTGATAAACAAGCTAGGTCATGCACAAAAAGTTATGCCATCCATGTGTTTGGTTTTATTCAAGATTTTTGTTTCTAGTAATATTGCCTATTTTGACAAGTCAAGCAAGTACAAGTGTCCTAGTAAGCAAGAGTTGTCAAGTAATCTTAATTTACTATCCTAATCATGCATGCTAGTTAACTTTTTGTTGACTTTCAAAAGTCAAACTTGCTAATCCTAATTTATCCGCATTGTGCAATTAACATAGAGCTATCATTCAAAACACCACAATTACTTAAATGTTTAAGAATTAACACTTAATCAAGCTAAATTCTAGACTTAATCAATAGGTTAAAGTACATCTTCTTAAAAGAGCCAAACTAGTGTGAATTAGCATGGGTAAGTGGTAGTAGCATGTAGTTCCTAAGCATTCAACTAAGAAAAATACTAATTCCTAGTTACTAACTTAGCTAACTTCATAAAATAAGATACTTTAAGCTTAAAGTAGGTTTCTTATGATCATACCTTGTTTTAGTGCGTAAAACTTCAAAACGAATGTACAACCGAGAATATCATGCAATGAGGAGTTCAAAAGGACATGAAATTAGAGAGTTTGGTGAAGATTGGATGGTGATTCATGGAGGTATGGAGGTGGCCGGTTTTGAGGTGAGGGAGGAAGGAGAAGAAAAGTTTTTTGTTTTTGAATTATAGGATCATATGGAAGGTTGGTGGTCCATGGGAATATTTTTCATGCTCCTATGTACCATTTTCCTTACATGGTCCCCAATGTACATCTTAGTACTAAGCCTAATACCCTAGATTAATTTCTAATGTCCTAATAATAATGATCACGAATCCTAAATGTATTTATTGTAACTAGTTACTTGTTAGTCGCTCGTTTCGTTATAAAAAATTTAAGAAGCGCGTGAATTTTTGTGGAACAATTAAAATTAATCCTGAAAACTTAAATTATTTTTGGTGCTTAAAAACTATTTTTCTGACGTGGACTTGTTGAATGTTCATGTTTCGGCTAAAAGCTTAACGTTGTACGTTCTTGTTGTCGCGCATGTGTTTTTAGGCAAAAATTTTAAAAACGTTTTTCTTTTTAAAGTAAACTTTCAAAATTTTATTATATTACTATATTCATACTAAAATATGCTCATTTAAAGTCGCGAGCCTTGACCTTTTTCGGAAGGGATTGTTTTAAGATTCGTTCCGATCCCTCCATAGGGAAAGGGTCGAGATTTATTCCCTTAAGCGAACGTTTTTCGGCACACAACATTTTGAAAGTTCCAAAATGACGTTATAAACCAAATAGAAATGACGATTCTTTAATCCTAGGACTTCTCGTTCTTCGTATCCTAAATTGACAAGATCACCAATTAATTTATTGTACGCTTTCCTTATCTTTTTAGGGTTTGACAAACCGACGCGTGGCCCTTGGTCTTTGTAATTAAGATCGTGAGTGAGTTTATTTATGACTTCCAAAAATGCGTTCTCTTCCTGTGAATCAGGGTCTCCGGTTGTAGACTTAACTATCCTATTGTGAATTTTTGTACGGAAGTGAAGGAATATTTGGTAAAGGCAAAGATTCGAGTAAGCTTAACGTGAAGGTTTTTTCTTTTTGCGAAGAAAAATGTGTCGATTCTTTCCTTGGTGGAATCAGGAAAAACGTCTCGTATTTTGGAGATCAGGTAAGAGGCGACGTCAACAAAGAAAGGAATTTTACCAGGAATGACGATAGAAATCATCGGATCTTGTTCTTCCCAGAACTCAAGTTTGTTGATCATCGCGGCGACACTATGATTGATTAATATCATCGATGTTGGAAGAAAATCCATGTCGGCGAGTGATTCAAAAAGTAGATTTAAATTTTCTATAAACTTTAGTTCTTGGTCTCTGAAATTCGTGGAAGTGCTTTCGCATTCACGACTTGACAGGCGAAGAAGAAATTCTACTTATTTTTCTAATGTGGAAATCGTTTCTCGTTGTTCGTAGGAATACGGGAGGTTGGCATAGGTTAACTGCCTGACGAATGCTTTATAGACGTCTACCCTACGGGAAGGATTGAAAGAAACACCGAGATGGCGTTCTTCAAAACAAGGTTGTTCCGGCTCGACTGATGGAGCCTTATCTACCACTCGATAAATGGTGTATTGGTGTTTGTGTGAAATGAATGGAAAGATGCCGTTATTCCGAGAATTGGGCGTAGTTTGGGTATACACCGATGTTTCAGGAATGAGGGTGATTAAGTCACAAGATTTCAGAGGTTTTTCTTCAGAATCATTTTTGGGAAAATAATCGAAGTGGGAAGAATTTGGTAAACTAGGTAGGTGCAAATTTGGCGAGTGATCTTCCGGAGATGATGCAAGGTCAGGTAACTGGTCCGTGTCATCAAAATCTAGGCAATGTTTTGGAATTGAAAGTGAGGTCCTATATTGTTCTTGGGTGTCGGAGGTTTCCTTAGTTTTAGAGGAAGAAGGTGAAAAGAAATCAGATCCTAACTCTTTTTCTAAGTAGTCAAAGAATTCCGTATCATCCATTGAAATGAGGCAAGAATTGGGTTTTCGAGTTGTCATTTTAATGCTATCCTAACTAACTAATACTTAATTAACACTAATTACTTAAATTAACTTTCGAAAGATTTCTAAGAAGATTTCAATCGGAAGGGTCTCCTAAATATCACTACTTAAGGCGGTTTGAATCATACGTTTGTGATTCCCCGACAGCGGCGCCAAAAACTTGTTGCACCCGCAACCGTCAGTTCAGCGTCGTTGTGATTTCTGATGGTGGTGCGGGCGCAGCAGGGGTTTTAAAATTTATATTTAGTTGGGCTTAAATTATACGTACTAACAACTCTAGTTAGCAAGCGGTAAGTATGACCTAAGATCGTTCTATGAATCCAAACGTGTGGGTGATTAAAGCTGGTGCTTTCGGTGGAGAAATATTTAGGATGGAACAAAGTAGGTAGGTTTTGGGGGTTTTAAACTAAAGACAAGTAATTAAAATGCAGAACAGTAAATTGCATGAAATTAAAGTGCAAGAAAACAGGTAAAGATAAATATTTGATTGCTGAGACTTCGATAATGAACGTTTCAGGATGACAGATTAAACAGGAACAATGCCAAGTGTAATGATTTAAACTATCAGGTGTAAACTCTAGAACCCTACCAACTAAATTTCCCATTGGCATGTCACTAGGAACTAGGTTATCGTGATTCTGATCGGAGCAATACGCAAACTTCCAATACTTATCTAGTTAAAAGATAAACAACCTATCTTGGCTTGACGTCGAGGTACATGAATCAGTAGCGTATCATCTCATAGGTCCGACCGTTCTTAACCCCTAAAATAGTTTAGTATTTGATTAGCATGCAGATTAATGAGTTTGTATGTTTAGACCGCTCATTATGTAAGACTTAGTGTTTTAAGGATTCTAGGTCACTAGGATTTTATTCTTATTCCTAAGTCTTGTTTTGTGCATTATGGCTTGGTTACTTCAACTTATGACTTGAGTTCTCCTTTTCAAACAGTTATACATCCCTGGATTATTCGCAGTTTATAAAAACGTGTTTCATATGCAGACCATGCCTTTCAGTAATCGGACAATGTACTTTACATGGTAGTTCAAATGCTTCTTACACCAGACATGCGGTCAGGAGTAATTGACGTTGAACGTGACACTCTAAACTAACTAAATGTAAAGTGATGCAGAAAAGTAAACCTAATATGTACAACGAGTGGGTTCACTGTGTCTTACTTGTTGCATGTCATGGGCACAGATAACTACTTACCATAATTAAGGTTGATCAAGTCCTAATTACTAGGTTGCAGTCACGTGGATAACTAGAAAGGGTACTCCATAAATTAAACTAAAGTTCATAAAGTCTTAACGATACAAAGATCATTAATTACTATTTTATCTGAACGCGTTTTCGAACATCATTTTATTGTGCATTGACTTTCATAGGATATACCAGTTAGTTGTGAAGTTGTATTATCCTTTCGGAATTCCAACTGTTAAACCAGAGCTGATTCCAGTGATGTAACTACCTTCGATCGTTTATCGACTTCCATACATTTGTACTCCGTGTAAAACGTTTCCAGTACTATATCAGATAAACTGTCGAATAGGGGCCGTTAAATCACTTTTACAATTGTTGTACACTTAATTGTATAATGTCATCCTTACTTATAATTATCTACATCATCAACAATAACAATAATAAACTACTCGCAATTCATGGTAATGGACAAATCACATACAAGGCAATAATACATAATTAAAATATGAAATAAAGCAAGTATGATAAAGGTTTCGATATCACCCGGAAATAAATGCGTAGCATCGTATTATTATGATTGAAAACTCATTCACACGTACAAAGATGAATCTCCAAACTCCTAACGTTCGTTCTAACCTCTATATTAATCCGTAGATTAATTACAATAATCCTAGACTAAAATATAAGAGAATTTTTAGAGTGAGAAAGTGGAAATGGAAGAGTGAGAGTATATGTATGAGTGTGAATATGAGAGTGTGTTGAAATGAGAGCTAGGGGCTGCTATTTATAGGAGAGGATTGGCCCAAGTTAGCATCCCAAAGCTCAAAATAGCAAAAGGTAGAAATGGTGGTGGCACCAGGTACGAAAAGGTGAAAAAGGTGGTGCACCGGGTACGCAAAAACACGTAAAGGTCTAGCACCGGGTACACAAAAGGACAAAAAAGCGCAATCCGTGCGGGTGAGTGGCAGCTGGCGGCGGCTAGGTGGCTGCCGGCGGTGGTGGGGTGGCTGGCCGGTGGCGGCTGGCACCCCCCCGCACCGGTTCGTCCCTTGTTGCCTCGTTTCTCGATTTGTGCGTGTTTTCTTCGTTATGCATCCGTTTGCGTTGATTCTTTTTGCGTTGGATTCATAATTCAAATATGAAGCTTTTGATGAAAAGAAATCCCAAAAATATGTCTCTGAACTTTAGATGTGTCGTACGAATCGTTTGGACCTTCCGACGTACGTAGAACCTTCATTCTTCGTCCGTTTTTGTTGATTCTTCTTCTGTTGGATTCGTAATTTGAAAACGAATATCTTGGATGAGATAGATGTTGGTGATGGGATCTTTTGTCTTGAAATCTCATTTTGATGTCTTGAATCTTCAAACGTGCGTGGAATTTTCGTTTTTAATCCGTTTTGCTTGATTTTCATCGTGCAACCTTTTTTTGACCATCTTGGCACAATACTATTGATTTGTACTGAATTTGGGTTAAAGTGCCAACAATCGTTCCAGAATGAGAGAGATATCGGTAGTAAGAACGTGACTTTTTACGCGATATAAAACACACAACGTTATCAGACTAGATCGTCCGAATCTGAACCACTCATTTTCGTACCTGATCCTGAGTCTATTATCCGAACTATCCGAAAACAAAAGCACTTCCATATTCCCAAAATGGCCGCTCGTGTCACTCTTGCCGACAATACCAAGCCATCCATTGAAGGATGAGGAGGACCAATAACCTATCTGGAGATAGAGCGAGCATCCTTCGAGCTAAAGCATCACATCGTACAACTAATCAAGGACAACTGTCAATTCCATGGACTACCACGTGAAGATCCTAACGCTCACGTTGACAAGTTCATCCACATATCAAACTCCTACAAGCAGAATGGGGTCGAGCAGAACATAGATCGCTTGTACTTGTTCCCCTATTCTCTCGCTTTACATGCATTCTCTTTGTTTGAGGGACTTAAGTCTGGCTCAATCACCTCATGGACAGATATAGGAAACAAATTCCTTGCCAGATACTTTCCTCCATCCAAGCAAACCAAACTCAAGAATGACATGGTGCACTTTGAACAAGCTCACGATGAATCAATCTACATGGCATGGGAGCGATTCAAAAGTTTGATAAGGAAATGTCCGAATGACCAGATGACGAAAAGCGACAAGTTATGCACATTCTACAACGGTCTTGATCCAAATCACCGCATTACTCTTGACGCTGCTGCTCAAGGTAACTTTATGAAGATTACCGATGATGAAGCATGGAGCTTAATCAAAGACATGACGATGCATCACCATGACTGGAAAGCTAATGGGCAATCCTCATCAACACCTCTCTCCGCTCATAACTCTATCTAAGTTGAAGCTATCAAATCTCTGACGGAATAGATCAAAACCCTAACGAAGCAGATAGGAGAACTTAAGAAGCAGCCGCAGCGAGTTCATCAAGTTCAGGCTTTGCAGAACTGTACCAACCATCCCGCTGAAGAATATGAGGTTGAGTACGAAGACCCGACTGACGGTTCTGTTTATTCTGCCCAGTTTCCATCCAGACCTCCAAATCCGCCTGGCTTCGCTAGAACATCTCCACCCAGAAACCGAGGAAATCAGTATCCTCCATGGAATAACTAACCACCTTACCCACAAAGATTTCAGCTATGCTATCCGACATATCCACAACAACCCCAACTTCCTTATAATCAACCTCCGTCATTAACTGCACCCGAAGATGTCCAGCCTACTGAGCCTGCAAAGAATACCATACCAATCACCAGTGCTGATGACAATCTTAAAAAATTCATCCAGAGTCAGACTGCTTTCAACCAGAAGACTATGGCCAAACAAGACCAGACGGACCTGTTCCTCAGAAATCAACTCCCAGTTCTAAAAAGTTCTGAGAATCAGATTGGTCAGTTAGCCCAACGTCTCGATACCCGACCGCAAAAATCTCTACCAAGTAACACCATCCAGAATCCTCACGTCGAAGAAACAAAAACCCTGAGCTCTCCTCCTACCACTTTTACTCTAGCAAAGGAACATATTCATGTCCCGCCAACAGTTGAGACCCGATCCGTATCCACTGCGACTCGCAAGGTGCGAGTTCCTTTCTCGAACCGTCTATGCAAAAAGTACAATGCCAAGTCATTCAAACTTGATGAAAAATTCATGGACACCATGTCCAGAATCCCTTCCAACACTAAGTATATCCGACGAATACTGGCTACTAAAGACAAGGTTCCTGAAAACCCCAAGATCTCTCTGAATGTTGAATGCTCAGCCGTCATCCAGAACAACCTACCAGAAAAACTAGGAGATATAGGACAATTCACCTTGCCATGTTCTATCTATCACTCAGGCATGATATGCTCCTTGGCCGATCTCGGAGCTAGCATCAACCTCATGCCCTACTCACTTTACACCATAATCGAAATAGGACCTCTCCAGCCCACTAAGATGAGTGTCTAGCTTGCCGACCAATCCATACGATATCCAAAGGGCATAGCTGAAAACGTCATGGTTAAAGTTGATACGTTTTGGTTTCCCACCGACTTCGTAGTGATGGATATTCAGGAAAACATTAATATCCCTATTATCCTAGGTAGGCCATTTATGAATACTGCACGTGCTGTTATTGACGTTCGTTCTTAGGTTATTAGTCTGCGAGCACATGGACAAACAGTATCTTTCAAGATTAATCAAGACGAGTGCTCACTAGCAGAACAGGCAGATATATACGCTGTATCAACTGGCAAAATCATTTCGGATGATGACACCTCTGACTCAGATCATGAACCATACACACCAGATGAGAACACCTGCCTCATCTCGGCAACTGAGGAGTCAGAATCAGAAGAAGAAAAAGAAATGGAAGAATCGAAGCCAGAAGAGGAAGAAGAAGAGGAAGACATGGATGAATCAGAAGAAGATATAGCACCAGAATTAGAACCAGAGGAAATGGAAGAATTACAGGAAGAACAGGAAAAAGAATCAGAGCTAGAAGAAGAAGAGGAGGATATATACCAGTCCACACCACCGCATCAGCACTTACCAGAATCAAACCTTCCGATAGCTGAGATCATGAAGATTGGAAATTCTATCTTTGTATCAGATGTTGATTATGATACAGGATTTGGTACTACTATGGAGAAGCTCTTAGAATCTGTCATGAATCCTTCCCAGCCTCTTATCTCACCTAGACTCAACGCTCTGCTGAACATTGAAAAGACCATTACTTTTGCAAAACAGCAACCAGATGTTAGAGATAAACTCCTGAAGAAAATATTGGCATTCAAAGAATCCATGCTACCGGATCTTTATTCAGATTTACCTTCCCGAAGGATTCAAACCTTCGATGCTTCTGCACCTCGAACTCTGTTCAAAATTGGAGATACATTTTAATAGCCATAATTCAGAGGAACGAGACATAGAGATAGATTCTTCTCAGCTGATGTCTCATATCACTAGTGATATACAGTTACTTTCTGACGTTGTTGAGTTCCCAGATTCTCAAGATATGGATACTCCATCTGCAGAGGATGACAAGGATGACACCGTATACATTGATGTTCCGATTGATATCCGCTCTATCCAGCTTCCGAAACCTCTAGCTATTCTCATGGTTTCTAATCACGAAGAAATGATTAGTGCTATCGAGGCATTTGAAAATGACCTCCCCTCAATGATGAATATCATCATGAGTTCTACCAATGAGTACACACCACGCCAAAGGGACCTGATAGAAGAAATAGATACTGAGTATGACGTCTGTCAAGCCAACAACAGCAGCCGAGATCCACGGTTCTTCCAGAACCGCCTGCATGCCTTCGCCGAAGATCCCGCACATCAACTTCTACATCAAATTGACGAACTTACATTCGAGGAGTTGGAGTTCTTCAAGGATCAGAGGGCCATGTATCGAAAGATACATGATGTACTAATCAGGTCTGCCTTCCCATTCTATGCACAGCAAAACGAGCACTTAAGCTCATACCGCATAAACTTACACCAAGCTACTTGGGAACCCTGATGCAGACGCAGACGTCCGACTAATGAATGATCTCTGATGATTATTAAACTCGATGGCTGAAAATTATCATATAGACGACTCTTTTTCCCACAGATTCTACGTTGATTGCACCTTTGAGTATCATGCTCACAAGATCGTTCATGATCTCGAATATGAGAGTTTTGCCGAAAGGACGCGCTCCATCCCTTCATCCATACCCGAAGGATCAATTGTTAATATAGCAAACTTTCTCTCAGACCAAATCAAGGAGATCTTTTGTGAAGTTCACCCGAAGGAGCATGGCCAGATCTTTCACTGTGGATTACGTGAGGTGTACGATATAGTCAACAACATATTTCATGACTCTACCCTTACGTTCTCTACTCATCAGGCCCATGTCATCCAAAGAATTCACGAGTCTATCCGTGAAATAAAAGGAAATGCTAGCCGAGCTGATCACGAAAACATCCATCAAAAGTTCCTCACACTCTTAGACTCGCTGAAGCAAGAACACCGAGAACGGGAGCTGATGGAATCAAATGGAGTACTGGTAGTTAATCCCCATGGAAATATCTCCAGCACAGTTAAAGACATCACTTGGGATCTCCTACAAATGCAGAAAGAAGATCATCTTGATAGCTTCCCTGACTTTGCATCTCACACTCCAAACATCATTAAGATCATCGCTCACCAGTGTCTATGGATCTACCCACGCAACTTCCAGCCCAGGTGGTTCCAGTTCTTATTAATCTAAGGAAGGCAAAGTTGAGCTCTCAACTTTAACAGCAACGCTTCTCGGGAGGCAACCCGTGCAATAAAAGAGAAGATTGAGTGTTAATAAGTGAAGCAGTATCTCCCACTATATTACACACTTGGTTATGCCTAAAATGCTTTCAAAATCATTTTTTTCCTAAACAACTCATTTTTCAAAACACTTGTCTTAGTAAAAGAGGAAGTAAAAATAAATAATTTACTTGTTTCGAGCATTTGAGGCTCTTGCATACTACTTTTATGCATTATGTTCGAACTCGTTTAAAAACAATGTTTTATAATCGATTGGTCATAGAAAACATCTCTTCAAAATACCGAGACGGTGATTTCACTTTCATTTGCAAAAATAATATGAGTTTGTTAAAAGGCATGTCCAACGTGTTCACACCTACGAGATCGTTTCACAAAAGAGAAAGAGTCTGAATAAATGAAGTCTTGAAGTGTGCAAGAAAACCCCCACAAGAGTCTCGAAGATAAAAACTAGAAGAAAATGCAGAAATGGATCCCAGCAAATCTTATTTTCAACAATTTTCTTATCATAAGCATCCGAGCATCTCGCTATCCGGGGAGTTTCCTTATCCTTTCTTCACTTTTTCAATAAATAAATAATTTGTTTTGTTTAGCATGTTATCTATGTTGTATCCTAAACTTATCACTAAGTGTGGGATTCCATCCCAAAACAACACTTGAGTACATTTTCTACATGTTCAAACTCTAAGTGTGGGATTTTACTTGTAAAATCCCTACTCAAGAGAACATTAGGAACAATGTTCCTCTAAGTGTGGGATAGCAAGTATAGATACCTTGGATAGATTTTATCCCTTTTTGTCCAAATAGTAAACTCCGAAAATGTTCCTCAAAAATTTCAAAAATTTTTAAAAATAATATAAAAAGTATGATTTTTCAACTCTACTATTTTGAATTCTAAAGTTTCTAAAGAGGAATCATTTTCGTATATGAGTACGCTGTTTTGGAATCTAAGGAAAATAAGGTAGGAACCTCTCAAACAAAAATGATAATCTAAGAGAGGCATCGCATGACTAGGCACATATAACCCACAAACTTGCAGTGAGGTCTCTTGAGCCTTTATAAGCATTCATTTTTAATGCTTCACTTTTCGTTCATTTTTAATGCTTCACTTTTCGTTTGTTGTGAGTGCCGATGTATGCATCTCTGAATTAGAACTTGCTCCTAACATACGTTTCGAGACCATATTAGTGAGTATCGTACGTGGTATAGGTGTAATTAAATGATCTTGACATTCCTTAGGATTTAACCCCCCTTTTCTCATATATTTTCAAGCCCAAAATCCTTTTGATACTCATTTTTAGTATCGATGATCCACTTAGTAAACCCTGTTGAGCCTAAGCCTTTTCATTTCATAAAACCCTAATTTTAAACCCACTTTCCCAAATTTCCCAAAAGCTTATCTCAGAATTTCTAAGGTTATGAAAAACGCCTTTTAGAATATCCTTTTCGCTTGATTCAACATTCCACTTTCAAAAATCACCTCTCTCACAAAGTCATCGAAGTTGTATATGAAGGAGAGAGAAACATGGTGTGAAAATTGACACCAAAAGATTGTCACGAATGAAGAAGATAAGTTAGAAAGGATTTCTAAGGGAGAAAAAAAAAAGAATAATCCCTTAGAAATTCTATGGCAGAGAAATTCTCAAGAAGAAAAAGAAAAAGAATAGTTTAAGAGTAAAGATAAAAGCTTTCAAAAGTATCATTCTCCAGAAGATTCCGATACAAGCAAAATAGCTATCTAGTCCCGTTTCCGTATTTGCACTATTCTAAAAATAAAGTTTTTCAAAATGTTAGGAGTCCTAAGGTAAGCTAAACCCTTACACCCAAAACAAACCACTATCCATACCCTTTCACCCTCACCAAACATTACAACCCTCGTGAATGTCTTGGGATAATTAGCACCGTCCTCACTTAAGTGGTGGAGATCTGATTCTCGATCAAGCCTATGATGATGAGTGCTGCATGACTGGATTTTGAGCGATTTCATTTGTTCTAGAATGTTAGGAAACCTGATACACTTTGAGTGAATTGAGTGACCACCGTGTGAGGAATCGCCCAGTCATGTATACTCCAAGATCACGAGAGTTGGAAGTATGCCTAAGAAAGTCATTCCTTGTTTCTGGGACGATTATCTTATTTCTCCTTATTTTCTATTATGGTTTTCTAATATACAGGGTAATTGCTCCTAAGGATTTTAGAATTCGCCAAATCTGCTAAAAACCGTTTTCATAAAACTGAGTTTTGCTTGAAGAAGCAATGTTTAAGTGTGGGATATTTGATGTGTAGCAAAAAGTCATGTTTTTATGCACATAGTTCCCGCACATTTGACCGAATTCTTGATGAAATCACTTAAATTCACCTAGTTAGTCAAATTATAGGCATTGTTATAAAAAGTGCTTAAAATGTCAAAAAAAAAAGCATGCAAATCGAGGCAAATTATTCAAACAACTGATTCTCACATACTTTTAACCACATTATGATACAAGTTCTTAAATAGTCTTATGTGATGTATCAGGTTATTCCAAGACTGTAAAATCAAGAATCGTGTAGATGATGACGAAGATGGAGCTTTCTGAGGTCAAATCGAGAACATTCTGCACACGCCAAACCTAGAGACATCTAAATGTGGCACATTTGGCATCATTATAAGTGTAACGGAATTATGAGATCACAGGCAAAAGAATCAAGTCAAACGGACAAGAAATGAAGAAGATACGCACGAATTAAGCAACGAGAAAAGCCAAAAATAGCACACGACCACCCTGAATCCATGTACGGCCCTAGGAAGGCCATTTACGGCCCTGTCATAGCCGTGTACGGCCTATACCAGGCCGTGTATGGCCTGTACCCCTTGTATATTCTCGTTTTGCTTCGTTTGCTTGTACGTGCATGCTTGTGGACTTGTACTCTTGCATCCTTGGTTGCCTATAATTAGAGGGCACCTCTACCTCATTTCACACACCTTCATCACTTCTCATTCTCACTTTCTCTCTCACTAGCTTCTCTCTCTAGATTAGGGTTTTAGGTAGTTAATTCTTGGTTAATATTAAACCTTGACTAACGGAGGGGCTACTTTTGTAATAGTGTAGGGAATATTCTAAGGAGCTTATTTGTAATATTGTCGAAGATATTGCGGAGGTTCCGTTCGTGTATTCTTTCAACATTATTCTATCTACGCATTATCTACGGTTACTTCTTTCCTTTTCTATTATGATTATTGCTATTTTTGTTATGATAGATTTAGGATTATTTGCCATAAGTAGTGAGTAGTTAACTTATGTGCTTGTTGTGATGTAGTTAGCTAACATATGTTAGGGGTGATGTCACTTTGAATACACAAATGAAAACCGGTGTACTGTCAACTTTGTATTTATGAATTTCTAAACCAAAATCGCCTTTCCTCCAATAAACGTGGTTAGAACCTGTATGACAAGGAGTCGTGAACCTTGATCAACCGGTAACTACCTATCTATGTTTTCAAATATAAACATGGTCTGAATTGTGTAGTTGTGGAAATACTGTCAATTATATCGTATAGTACACCTTGTATCAATCAGGGATTTATTGGGATATGTTTAAATAGTGAGGGTTGGGTTTATATCATAGATGGTCAAGCTTTAATACAAACTTAGTTTGTACTAGTCCAGAGTGACTATAAATTATGTGGCACTGGAAAGACCATGATAAACGGCACTATACTCCGTATAGCGTTGGAAACACCTCTGGTGGAGTACAAGTACGTGGAAGCTAAGGAAATGTAGGTGGTTGAAGACTGTGTCACATCCTGGTTGAACCACACAGCTTTGGACTAAATAAAGACCATTAATACAAAGTTAGTGGTCACCAAACCAAGTCTTAATCTTAAATGCCTTGGCTAGCCTTAGTATCCCCGTGGTGTTAAGAACAGTCATAACCTTTAGAGGGTCTGTTACTCTATCTCATGCGCCCAGGAATACCATTCCAAAAAGGGTCATTGTTCCACCATATAGAAAGTGTTGAAGAGTTCAGCAGTCTCCTTTGATCAGAATCACCATAACCTAGGAACCCAGTGACATACTGTATGAGAAATCAGACAGTAGGGTGTTATTAGGCAAAAGCAAGACACAAATCTTTAAAAAGACATTTTCATACATTAACCAAGACATCACCCCGAAACATAAGCTAACGAAGTCCTAGCAAGCACTATCCTCCATTACTGATTCCTTATATATCTTTCATTAGTCTTTTGTTTATTTAATGTTTTATTAGTTTAGTTTAAACGGACCTAAAACCAATCAAAATTCTTTTCAAAACCCATCACTAATTTGAATAGTTTGTCTAGACAACTCTGCTTCACAATACGATTGATCTTAAGAACGACCCTGAGTTATACTTACCTCTGTAAGTAGAATTTAGGTCCCCAACTTTTATAAATTTAAAACTCACCCCGTTGCGCCCGTTGCGTGAACGACCTTTGCGGGCGTAACAGTGTTGCATACACTTAATCTCACAATTACATATAAATGGGTATTTGATTACTTTTCTAACCATAACTATTACTCCCTCCATCCCAATTTTATTGCCCGCAGACAAAAAACACGCAGTTTAATAAAAGTGTACTGGTCGTACTATACAACCAATAAGATTTAACCTCTCACCACATTCAAATATTTTGATTGGTTGAAGGTACAAAATGGACAATAAAATTAGGACATCCCAAAATAGAAAGATGTCACACCCCCAAATTCGGTTAACGTTGGTCAGCGGAAGCATTAAGGTAAGCGGGTGGGGGTGTCGACGTTAACATTGGACATTCATGCATCAGAGCGTATGACTATTGTTGAACCGCAGTTAAGATATCATCCTATTTTGTCGTGGGTCTCCTAGTTCTACATGCATGCAGTCATATATGCGCAACCTAAACCCTAATTCCCTGAAAAACATAGTAAAAAGTCAACATGGTTGTTGAGTGAATTCACAGGTTTTAAGTTTACAAGTATAGTTGGTAAATCCAATACGTTCACAAATAGTTATTGCCATAAAAATTAAGTAAAGCTTGGTGGAATGTTATCCCGATACGCATTTAAAGTCGTTTATAGGAAAGTTCGTATCCTAGTTCAAAATATCATTTAGTTAGGATGTCTGCCCAAAATACAGTTTAAAAATACTTTGCTAGTTATTCTCCAGCGATTTCGAAACAGTACTGGTCATTCTCCGGTTTAACAAACACTGGTCATTCTCCAATCTAACTTGGTCGGTCGTTCTCCGGCCTAAAACACTGCTGGTCGTTCCCCAACGAAACACAGTACCGATCGTTCTCCGGTGTAACACCGTCGGTCATTCTCCGACGAAACACATGTTGGTCGTTCTCTAGCGAAACAAAAATAGTTTACTGGTCGTTCTCCGGTCTAAAACACTGCTGGTCATTCTCCAGCGTTTCAAAAATAGTTTACCGGTTGTTCTCCGGTCTAAAACGCTGTTGGTCGTTCTCCACCGTTTCAAAAATAGTTTATCATGTTTGCAATAGTTTACAGTATGAAAATGTCATTTCATAAACACAAATTTGTACATAAGTATAACAGTTCTAAAGCACTCTAGCTACCAATTAAAACATGACCACAATCATTAATAGTCGATAGTTGGGAGCAATCAACATATTAGCAATCATGAAATCAAAACAAGTTATGGCAATCAGTAAGAGTAGTTGACTATGTTTTTCACCCCAAGTTGAAAGCAGTAAAACAGTAGAAAGTGGGGCTGTGAACTCATTTTAATTTAGCAAGTAGCAAGCAAATATCAATAAGCAAGCAAAGTGTCCAAAGAGCAACCTTCTAACGTCCTAAACGTATAAGGTTGTGTATAAGTAGACGTCTTATAAGACCATCTATAGTTATTGTATAAGTGGGGGTTAATGTCCACTTAAGCCAATAGTGTAGATGGAGGGTTAATGTCCACCTAAAGCTAGTTCACTCAACTAGTATGTTCAAGTAAGTTGTTGAAGTTCGTTTATTAAAATGTGTACGACCCGTTGGTAAAAGTTTGTAATAATAATTTGTTTAGACATTATTATTAAGTTTGTTTTCTTGTATATTATTCATTAGTACATATCGTGTGTTGCTAACAGATTATTTAGTTCGTAAAAATCTTAAATCGTAGGTCAAAGTTGGTCAACTCATTGGTCAAACAGGTCAAAGTTGATCAAAGTTATCAACTAAGTCCCCCAAACCCATTTTTGTTACCATTTTCCAAAAATAGTAAGTTTGTCGGTTTTTAGAAATTGAGCTCCGTTTTTGTTGACTTGGTCAAATCTGCTCGATTTGGCCCGAAACTTTCCCAAAACCCTTAATATGTTCAAAAGTCCCAAAAAGTCATTCCTTCTATTTTTAGCAAGCCCGAAAGTGTCGGTTTTTATGTTATAACAAAATCAGTCCCAAACTTAGTTTTTCAGAATTTCCAGCCACTTGTTCTAAATTTTAAAAAGATCAAACTTCCAAAATCAAATCCAAAAATTTATTCCAAGTGTTCCCCCACGTGTTACCTAGCTCCATTAATTTTTATAGATTTAACTAAAAAGTTTTACTATTTTTAATCATTATTTCTCTCTCATATACTCAATTTTGGTGACATGCAAGAAGATTCATTTTATGGGCATAATCTACACATTTCTAGTCAAAGTGCTCAAAATCAAAGTTGTAGACAATGAATTATGTGAACTATAGGTTCTGGCCTCAAGTCATTTGGATGTGTGTAGTTCAAAATATGGCCAAAACCATAAGATCAAAGTTTCTGACTTTTCTGGACAGATTGTATACGTGTTCTTCTAAAAATTATTAAAAATATTAAATGAGCTCAGAAAAATATGAGGCTTGTGGGGTTTGAAAGCTAACATCTTAAACTTGAATTTAGACTATAAAAATGTCCATTTTCATGAAGAAATGAATTTTATAAAATTCGTGGAAATGAACAAAACTTTCTGGATAGAAAGTTTTCTCACATTTTTATGAGTTTTATGTTATGAAAAAGGGTTTTTAAGCAAAGTTTTTTATATAGCTTGTTGAGTGAACTTAATATCATCTTAATAAGAATGAAAAGAGTAGAAGTAGGTCCTCACAATGATGTTTTGAAGAAAGGAGGACAGAATATGAATGAGGAGTTCTTGAGCTTTAATTCCTTGCAAAAATCTTGAAAAATTGTGATGTTTTTGAGTGGTGGTGCTATGGTGGTCTTTGGTGGTTTATGGTGGGGTTAGGGAGGTGGTTGGGACTGTTTTCTCTAGATTTTTAGTAAGAGAGAGTGGGATCCTAGAGAGAGGCTAGAGAAAATGCTTGAAAGTGAAAGAGTGGAATGAGTGTTTTGCATGCTCTTTGAATGGTGTAAGTAAAAGAGAGTTGCATGGGGTTTCATTGGGGGAGGGGGAGGTGGCTGAGCTAATGGGCCCCATTTGGGTGGGTTGATGATTTAAATTTTCGATTCCAGACAGTGTTACGTACAGTGTTCGTTTATTCGTTATTTCGTAAAATCGTTAAATCGCCTAACGTTTTCTTGTGTCGTTTTAATTAACGATATGTTTGAGATTATTTTATATTGAAGTATTGTTAAAATACTTTATTTTGAGTTGTCAAAATATTTATTGACTTTCGTTTGGTTGCCGAATTTGATTCGCGTATTTTTACCGTGTTTGTTATAGTTTAATCAAAACGTCTAGGTTTTTCTTGTATTATTAAATGGAATAATAATATAGGGTAAATAACTACTATTTAATTCATAAAATAGGTTTACGTTATTTATAAAAGTGTTTTCACCAACGTCGTATAATTAGTCGGACTCCGTCCGGTTGTTTCGCATAATTTCAACAAATCACAAAAGTGTATATACATATATACAAGTAGTTACAAGTATTTAGTCTAATATAAAACTAAATACATGTAAATGATGTTCTAGCTTAGGTTTAACAGTTAACCAAAATTGCCAGGTGTCACAAAATATGGCAATAAATTTGGGATGAAGGGAGTAATAACTATGAAGAACATCATCTCATCATATTATATACATATACATAATCTATCAAATACCCATTTACATATAATTATTATTGGGTTTGTATTTTGCCTTCCATTCCATAAATTATGAAAGTCATTATATAATACAAGGAATAATCTAGAATCTATCTAAATGGGTCAAGCCCTTAATACATCGATAATGGGCTATAATGGGCTAACATGTATCGACTAACACTCCCCCGCAGTTTGAGCGGGAGGAGATCGAACACTCAAACTGGTACGAAATTCGTCAAACAGAACCGAAGGCAATCCCTTAGTAAAAATGTCTGCATACTGATATCGTGAAGGTACATGAAGAACCCGAACATGTCCCGTAGCAACCATGTCACGAACAATGTGAATGTCGATCTCATTATGCTTTGTTCGCTGATGTGGAACAGGATTGGCAGTCAAATAGATAGCACTAACATTATCATAGTACACAAGAGTAGCGGTCAATAAAGGGGTGTGGAGTTCACGAAGAAGATTACGAAGCCAGGCTATTTTAGCAACTGCATTAGCTACACCTCGATATTCAGCTTCAGCACTAGATCGGGAAATTATATGTTGACGCTTTGATGACCATGACAACAAATTATTACCCAAAAATACACAATAATCGGATGTAGATTGACGAGTGGCAGGGCATCCAGCCCAATCAGCATCCGAATAAGCAATAAGAGAAGTAGTAGAAGAAGCGTACAATTGTAACCCAAAGCTCAACATTCCATTAACATAGCGTAAGATACGCTTGAGAGCTGCCAAATGAGGCTCTCGCGGATCATGCATATAGACACACACCTGTTGAACTGCATAGGATAAATCTGTGCGAGTAAATGTGAGATATTGCAAGCCTCCTGCAAGACTATGATAAAGGGTAGGGTTAGATATAATTATTAGAAATAAGAGAATGTAGCACTTCATCGCCAGGGTGACCTAGTCGTTGATACCATGTGGTAGGACTGATGGAAAGTAAGGCACTAGGGATGGAAGACGGCTTGGTAACTGGGTAGAGATCACCCGAACTGTCACATCTGAGGAGGATATGGCGAGTCAAGAAATCCTTCACAGAAAAACCAAATTCGTCAAATTCAATAGTACATTTATTATCTCGAGTAAATTGACGCACGGAAATAAAATTTTTTATGATATTGGGGGTAACAAGTACGTTATGAAGATGTAAAGGACGGTGGAAAGTAGGTAGGATGCTATGGCCGGTGTTAGTGACGGGTATGGATTTACCATCACCAACACGTACAGATGGATATAAACGTTTATTAAAGATGGTACATAAGTTACTAGTATGTGAGTTAAGGTGAGAAGAGGCACCTGTGTCCATGTTCCAAGTCGGGTCTTGTAATGTTATAGTGCTAAATGCACTAGGAAGCAAAGTTTCTTGGGTCGGAAGCAAAGTAGTAGTGGAGCCAAGTGTACCAGCTTGTCCGTTAGGCTGTTGCGCGAACTGTGGGCTGGTCCAGTAGGTTGAAGGTTGGGCCATAATGGGTTGTTGGGAAACAGAATATGCAATGGGCTGTTGTTGGCCCATTCTTTGAAGCTAAATGGGCTGATTAGTGGTCCTCTATTGATATAAGCCAGGAGAAGCCCAAGTAGTGTTCTGGGCCCGTCTATTTTGCCCACTAAATGCACGCATGGTACCAGTAGATGTATTTTGCATATGTGTTTGTTTATAACCACGGTGATCATGTATGAATTTACATCTATCCCCAAAACGACATAAACCTTTGGGAAAGTGAGTACACATTTTAGGAACACCTTGATTATTGTCATTTGTTGCTTCCTGGTATTGTTGTTAGATGGGGTCGTGGTACGGTTTTGACTAGGTGTATTGGATGTGACGAGGATGGTTGGAGATGAGGGGGTGGTTTTAATATGGGTTGTATCCGTATTCACTTCTTTTAATTCACTCTCTTCTAATAAAAGCATATTACGAGTGGTAGCAAAATTAGGAAGAGGGTTACTGTGGCATATGATGCGTGCAATATGTTTATAATTCACATTCAAACCATTAATAGCATAAATCACCATATTTTTATCGCTAACCGGACTACCAAGATTTTTTAGCCTATACGGCATGTGTTGTATTTTCGTAAAATAGTCATTGATGGAAAGGCTACCTATTTTGATCGATCGGATTTGGTTGTCAAGATTGATTGCCCGGGCATCCTCGTTGTCATGGAATAGATTTTTGATAAGATCCCATAAATCCTTAGCATTACCAGGCGTGGTGACAACTTGATCTTGCAAAGATTCAGAACATGTACCCAGGATCCTGATATCGCGTAAAAAGTCATGTTTTTACTACCGATATCTTTCTCATTCTAGAACGATTCTTGGCATTTTAAACTCAAAAACAATACAAATCAATGATATTATGCCAAGATGGTCAAAACAAGGTTGCACGATAAAAATCAAGCAAAACGGATGAAAAATGAAGATTCTACACACGTTTGAAGATTCAAGGAATCAAAATGAGATTTCAAGAAAAAAGTAGCCATCATCAACATCCATCTCATCCAAGATGTTCTTTTTCAAATTACGAATCCAACAGAAGAAGAATCAACAAAAATGGATAAAGAATGAAGATTCTACGCCCGCCGGAAGATCCAAATGATTCGTACGCAATATCTGGAGATAGAAGACAAATTTTTGGGATATCTTTACATCAAAGCCTTCATTTTTGAATTATGAATCCATAACAAAAAGAATCAACGCAAACAGACGCATAACGAAGAAGATACACGCGAATTAAACAACGCAGCAAAAGACGACGGACCGGGGCGGGTGGCAGCCAGCCGCCTCCGGGCAGCCACCAGACGCCGCCGGCCTGCTGGTGGGTGTTGCCGCCTCCCCTCCCCCCATCTCGTTTCTGCTTTTCCGTCCTTGCGTGTACCCAGTGCGCCACCTTTCCATGCTTTTTCGTACCCGATTGGCCACCTTTCGCTACTTTTTCGTACCCGGTGCACCACCTTTCACCCTTTTTCTAATGTGTGCCATGGAATGCTAACATGAGCCACATTTCACCTATAAATAGAGCCCCAAGGCTTCCATTTGAAAATTTCCCATATGCATTAGGCATAATTCTCTCTTTACTTTCTACTTCTATTTTCTTACTTCAAAATTAGTATTAGGCTAGTTAGGGAGCTTGTTTAAAGTAGAACGAAATCTAGGGAACATCTTGTAATATTTGGTGTACGCTTGGAGTTACGCTTATTAATTCAAGTCTATTCCTTCTCGCATTTTAATCCGGGTTCTTTCTATGTTATTCTATCTTAATTAAATATGTATGCTTTAATTATGCTAGAATTAGTTTGTGCCATGATTAGCGAGTAGATTACTATTGTATTTGTTGTGATGTAGCTAGCATATATAATTGTGGGATGACTTTAAATATGTCGTGAAATAATATGACGGCCCCTATTCGACTGTTTACTTAGTATAGTGCTGGAAATGCTTTTAAGCAAAGTACATACGTATGGAAGCTGGTAAATGACCGAAGGTAGTTGTATTATGGATCGACATTATAAAACGGAAACTTTATGAACGGACTTATCTTATGATTTTAAACCTAAAACTTATATTCGCCTTTCGATTAACAAACGTAATTGTAACCTTGTAAAGAGGAGTCGTGAACCTTGATACTTGGTCAATAGTTATGTGTGTAAAAACTATGTTTTTAACTGTAACGTCATGCAAGCATCATAAAATGCAATATGATTATGTGGACTTGCCATGAGTATTGTACACTTTCGATCACAATGTACTTATCATGTGAACATGGCGAAGCAATTAAATTCACAATGGAAACATCGGTAAACGATTAAATACATTGTGAATCACCATAGCATTTTCCGACATGATCTGGGTTTAACTTTATGCAAAAAGCCGTCAGCTTTTTAATTAGCATTTTAATTAGATTAGTAAATTTAGATTAGATTAGAGTAGGTAGGCTACATGCTAAATAACCATTTATGAAAACCTAGGGATTTGTTAATTGTAATTAGAAAGGCAAGTTTGGAATTTAAGTTACACTGATATCCTTTCCTTAAATTATGAAACCAAAAGTAAGATACGCAAGAACCTTGAACGTTTCTCCTGTTTATCATTCTTAAGTTTCATTAGTAGGAATTGGTTAATAAGTCCGAACATAAATTCTAAGTTAGTTGTTTAATGGATTTGAAATCTTTATGGTATTAAGAACGGTTAGACTTGCTAATGACCTGCTACTCTATTCCTTCACCCACGAGAGAATACGTTCAATAATACGGGTCACTGACTCCCTCACATGAGAGTGTGGAGAGTTGAGCAGCGTCTCTCTGATCAGAATCATGACACCTTAGTTCCTCATGACATATTAGTTGATAACCGACTAATAGGGAACTTATTGGTTATACCACTGGGTATTGAATCCACTAGACATTTCCAATTTAGATAATCATCCTCCTATAAGAGTCATCATCCCACATTATTAGCTAACGAACTCACAACAAATACTACTTTTATTATCTGATTTATTATTACATTCTATTCGCTTTATTTAGTTTACTTAGTTAACTGAACCAAAAACCCCAACATACTCTTTTAAAACCTTTACTAGAAAAGAAAGATTGATTAGATCACCTCCGTTTCAATTCAGTTTCTCTTTAAGAACGACTCTAGGTCATACTTACCATCTACTGGCCTTTGGTTCAGTATTAGTAAGTCATACTTAGACCCCAACCAATATAAATTTAAAACAAACCGATTGCGATCCATACGTCATCTTCACACGACCGTTCGGGTTCCAACAAGTTTTTGGCGCCGCTGCCGGGGAGACTAACTGTCCGATACAGAGGCCCAACCAATCCCAATTCTAGTAAACCCTTAAGATAAAACCTTCTAGAAAAACACACAAAAAACAAGTATTTACTTTCTTGTCTTTCTTTCTTTTTCTCTAGTGTATGACCTGTTCCCCTAGATCTGCACCACTGTTTAATTTCCCTGATCCAGAACTTATAATACATACCATTCGATGAGAAAAGAAGCAATCCGCACTTAGACAAGCAATGGCTGAACGCATCACTCTCGCTGACAATAGTAAACTCTCTATCGAAGGAAGAGGAGGACCCATTCTCTACCCTGAAACCCCTGGTCAATCTTTCGAGCTTAAACACCACATCATCCAACTAATCCAAAACCATTGTCAATTCCATGGATTACCCAGTGATGATCCAAACTCTCACCGACAAGTTCATATCTCTTTCAAACTCCTACAAACAAAACGGAATTAGTCAAGACACAATCCGCTTGCATCTTTTCCCTTATTCACTCACACATCATGCGCAAACATGGTTTGAAGGTTTAGAGACCGGCTCTATCCCTTCATGGACTGTGATGGCGACAAAGTTTCTAACCAAGTACTTTCCGCCTTCTAAACAACGCAAACTTCGAAATGACATCATGAATTTCCACCAAGCTTTTGATGAGTCATTATACACCGCATGGGAACGATTCAAAGGAGCCTTGAAGAAATGCCCTAATCACCGACTCGACAAATCTGCACAATTGTGTACCTTCTATAATGGTTTAGACCCTAACCACCGAACCACCCTCGACGCTGCTGCTCAAGGAAGCTTCATGGCAAAGACCGACGAAGAAGGATGGAACCTTATAGAGAACATGACTATGCATCACCACGATTGGAACTCTGGAGATCACTCAACATCTTCAGCACCTCTCGCTGTATCAAATCCAATTCCAGTCGAAGCAATTAAGGTATTAACAGAGAAAATGGACATACTTGTCAAGCAGTTCGGAGAACTTGAGAAACAACAGCACCAAGTACACCAAGTGCAAGTCTGTCAACACTGCACCAACCCGCAACCACCTGGTGAATACCAAGTTGAATACGAAGAAGCAGATGGCACCATCTACTATGCTCAATTTTCTGCTCGACAACATAATTTTCCACCCGGTTTCAATCAAAACAACAACCAACCTAGAGGACCTCCATTCCAACCAAGAAACAACCAACCACCATACCAACCCAGATATCCACCTAGATACCCACCTTACCCACAACAATCACAACCTTCTTATAACCAACCCCTCGCACTTCCTGCACCAACTTCCGACACAAACCAAACCCCTGAACAACCTGTAAAGACAAATGCCCCAGCTTCAAGTTCAGATGACGCCTTCACCCAGTTCATGCAAAATCAACACCTGTTCAACCAAAAGACGTCCGCCAGACAAGACCAAGCCGACCTCTTTATGAGAAATCAACTGGCTGTGCTAAAGAATTTGGAAGCTCAGATTGGACAATTGACACAACGTCTCGATAACAGACCCAGAGGAAGCTTACCTAGCAACACGGTTCACAACCCACATGTTGAGGAAGAAAAGCAACTTACTACCACCGAGGAAGCATCTACTACACCACCAGCTGATGTTCCAGTAAAAGAGGAAGAACCAAAAATCAAGATACCAGCTGTGGAAACCACTCCGACCATAAACAAAGAGGTTACCCCGCTAGACTTAAAGCTCAACCCAAGAAATTATCATCCTTTAAACTAGATGAAAAATTCCTTGATACCATGTCTAGAGTTCCCGGTCATAATAAGTACATTAGGAAATTGCTATCCACTAAGGATAAACTGCCTGAAGTAAACAATATTCCCCTTAGTTCTGAAACCTCAATCCTACTTAAGAATAGTCTTCCCGAAAAACTAGGAGACACCGGTAGATTTACACTCCCTTGTTATATTTACCAATTCCGAAATATGAGCGCCTTAGCCGACTTAGGAGCCAGCATTAACCTTATGCCCTACTCCCTGTTTAAGAGGCAGGAACTTGAAAACTTGAAACCCACTAAGATGACCGTCCAGCTAGCTGATCAATCTGTTAGATACCCAAAAGGAATAGCTGAGAACGTTCTAGTTCAAGTTAACAAATTTTTCTTTCCAACGGATTTCGTGGTAATGGATATCCACGAAGACATAAACATCCCGATTATCCTTGGAAGACCATTCATGAACACAGCTAGAGCAGTAATTGATGTGTATAACCACACGATTGTATTACGATCATATGGTGAAAGCATTACTTACAAGATCGACTAACCGGAATGCACTCCAGAAGAAGAAGAATGTTATGCTATATCAACAGGCAGAATTTGTTCCGATGACGAATCAGAACCAGAGGAAGAACAACATTTCACTCGATCATCAGTTTTCATCTCTGATTCTGAGTATGAACCAGAGGAAGAGGAAGAATATGAAGAAGCAGAGGAAGAAATTGAATCTGAAGACGAAGAACCTGAAGAAGAGGAAGAAGAAACTGAGGAGGAGGAAGAAATCGAAGAAGAAGAAGAAGAGGAAGAAATGGAGGAAGATGAAGATCCAGCTGATTCACCACAAATGGCTGAAGTCAAAAGGATACAAGACTGCAAAGACTACACTTCATCAGAAGAATCCTTTGATTATGGAGCCATCCACCAAGAGCTCAGATCTACTCATCTCAAAAGAATGGGAAACATTCTTGACTCTTATCTCGATCCATCGAAACCATTTACCAGAACCCGACTCCGAGACATAGATACTTTTGAAGAAGAACTCCGATCATCACAGCACCCAGACCTGCATGCTAAACTCCTACAAAGAATTTCTGCATATAAGGCACGTCAACTAGAAAGCTTTGTTGAAGAAAACCTTCAAGACACCATCACGGAAGTCAGAACCATCCAAATCGACAGTACTCAACCTTTCAAAAATGCACCCTCAGATGAAGAATTCCACCAATTCTCAGATTCACGAGATGAAGATTCCGACTACAAGAGTATCGAATTTGACGACGATTTTATTGACGTCACTATCGATGAACGCTCTATTCCAAAAACCCCTCTTGCTCCACCAAATTCCCCCATCATCACAGCTGAGAGATTAGAGATTCCGGTCATAGATACTCACCAAGACATGATTGAACTAATTGGTGAATACACCAATGTGCGCATCATTATAGAGGCTATCAAAGAATCAACTAATGACTACAACACCGCTCAGAGACACCTGATAAGGCAGATTGAATGAGAATACGATTTATATCTCGCCAATTATGAAGAACCAGTGCCCTAAACTTTGCTCAGACATATCCAAGAGTTCTCCGATTCCCTTCAAGAGCAAGTCACCAGAGAAGCTCAACAGCCAGAAAGACCAGACTACCCAATGGGAGAAGTCGAGTTCTGCAGCAACCAAAGGCAAATATACCAAAAAGTATATTGTGCCTTAGCCGGATCAGCTTTTCCCTACTCATCAAGTCAGAAGGCTATACTTGCATCAATGACAACTCATCTTGAAAGAGCTACTGGAAACCCGCAGAATTATGCTGACATAAGAATGGTGGGAGATCTTAGAACCCTTCTAGATCTCATCGAAACTGAAGAACATCTCACAGCCTCGGAAAACCTCAGGATCGTCATTCAATCCACTATTGGTCATCACGTCGAAGTGATAATTGATGAACTAAATCAAGAAGCATATGATGAAGAAATTCGTGAGGTTCCTAGATTCATTCCGCACCTGTCGAAAATTAACTTAGCAACTTATGTTACGACCTGACTGCGTGGAATGTATGAGGAAGAAGACGTAGAAATCGATGCTTACCGCAATGGATACCGCGAAATATTCAGCAAGTTAATCTACATCTTCACTAACTCGGATTTTCCCATCAACCTCGAACAACATCAACTCATCAGACAAGTATGCCAAGCCACTAGATCCTTCGGAGGAGACCCCTTGGCCAGTGATTTTGAAGAAGTAAAGACTGAATTCATGGCTTTAATCACCTCAATAGGCAGAAACCACCCATAGTGTGAAATTGTTCAAACTCACACCTGCACTCGAATCGACCCTAACGGACCAGTGACAAGGGTAGTTTGATACATCAGCTATGGGATGGCAATCCTTGACAGATTAGCCACTGATCACTTCAAAAGCTTCATAATGGAATCCACCACTCCACCAACTCTCATTACTGACATGATAGAATAGTTTCTGCAATACTTTCCTCCACGATACGCCCTACCTAGGAACCACAGTGACCACTCTAGCACTACGGACACATCCAGCATCATCTGAAGAAGAAAGGACTAAGTCGAGATCTCGACTTTAAAAGAGCGCTTCTCGGGAGGCAACCCGTGTTTTTACATTTCTGCAATTTTACTTTTCAAGAAGTGATGAAATCTCCAACTATGTTTCACACTCGGATCATACAAAGCATGCTCCAGCCTGCAACAAAATATCAACACTAGAAGAATAGTATATCCGACGTGTTCACACCTATGAGACCAATCACAAGAAGACTTGATCAAGAATGCACCAAGGAAGACGGAATCCGGCACATGCAACCCAAGGAACACTGCAACCACCGGGGAGTACTTCTATACCGTCTCTTTCATTTGTTTAAATATACCATATCCATCATGCTTATCACTAAGTGTGGGATTCAAACCCAAAACACACCACTAAAAGAATACGTCTTAGATGTTTAAATTTCTAAGTGTGGGATTTTCACCCCAGTTAAAGCTTAGATAAACATCGAGGATGATGTTCCTTTAAGTGTGGGATAGTAGTAGTTACACTACTGTAAAATGGATAATGGTATATGCTTGATTCAAAACTCGTTGCTCTTTAGACCATCCTTCTTCAATAAGTTAACAAAAAATTTCAAAATTAAGTTAAAAATATGTTGAAAATGAAAAATTTTAGACAAAGAATGATTTACCTTGGAGAAGAAGAATAAATAAAATACAAATTCCTTTGGAAAATTATTTTAGTAATCCCATAAAGAGCATCGCATGACTAGGCACACAACAACCCAACTTTCGATTCGTGAGGTATCTTGAGCCATATAAAAAGCATTCACTTTTAATGCTTCAATTTTTCGATTCTTGAGTGTGCCGATGTATGCGTTTAGAAACAGAACTTGCTCCTGTTATGCATTTCAAATCCAGATTGGTTAGTAAAAAGGAAATTGAATCACACCATTCTTAAACCCATCCGTATACCCGTACTCCCATACACCCAAGAAAAACAAATACATTACCCCTACCTTCTCAAAAGCATCCCCCAAACTTTAAAACAAAGTTCCAAAGATGAAATGAGAGAAATCGCAAGGAGACGACGTCGAAAAAAGAAGAAGTTCAAGAAAGAAAAATCTGAAGAAAAGGAAATCAATAGGAGAAAAAGATTCCTGTCGCAAACACCAAAAAGGCGTCAATCCTCCAAAAAATTCCAACTTCAACAGAAGAAACCCACCAAAAAACCCAACAAAACCCCCTCTCATTCCACAAACACTCCGCTTTGAAAAACCCTACATCACTTCCCCTATCATGATTGTGGCTAGATCGACTTCGCACTCACCAAAAAGGTAACGATTTGATTCTCGATCAAGCCTATGACGATAAACGATACATGACTGGCGTTCGGAGTGATTGATAATATTAGAATAGGAAACCCTAAACACTTTGAGTGATTTGAGTGACCACCTTGAAAGGATCGTCTAGTCATGTATCCAAGATCAAAGATCAAAAACATGCTCCCAAAGATTACAACCCTGCTTTTTCAAAGAACGAATATTTTATTTTCCAAAAACCCCCTTAGTAAAAAGTTCTACCCTAAAATATTTCATTATCTGCTTATTTTTTTAACCATGCTTGAATGCTTGAAATTCGAGTTTGCTTGAGGACAAGCAAAGTTCTAAGTGTGGGATACTTGATATCGCGTAAAAAGTCATGTTTTTACTACCGATATCTTTCTCATTCTAGAACGATTCTTGCAATTTTAAACTCAAAAACAATACAAATCAATGATATTATGCCAAGATGGTCAAAACAAGGTTGCACGATAAAAATCAAGCAAAACGGATGAAAAACAAAGATTCCACACACGTTTGAAGATTCAAGGCATTAAAACGAGATTTCAAGACAAAAGTGCCCATCATCAACATCCATCTCATCCAAGATGTTCGTTTTCAAATTACGAATCCAACAGAAGAAGAATCGACAAAAACGGATAAAGAATGAATATTCTACGCCCGCCGAAAGATTCAAATGATTCGTACGCAATATCTGGAGATAGGAGACATATTTTTGGGATATCTTTACATCAAAGTCTTCGTTTTTGAATTACGAATCTAACGCAAAAAGAATTGATGCGTATGTGAAAGTGAAAGTGCGTCTTGTTTTATAATTTATAAATGGAAATACCTTATTTATACTTTTCACACAACCAGGCAAGAATACCCGATCAAATGTTAGTATAGACTTGGTAAGTCCGAGTCGAACACAAGGAACACAGGAACAGTGGGTTATTTATAAAAATGGAAAATACTTATTATCCTAGAAAACAGTAAACAAAGGGGGACGGTTTAGTTCCGTTCGAACATAAGATTTGTAAATAATAATTAAAATTAAATAAAAACTTTAAATTAAAATAATAAATAAATAATAATAGGAAGGAATAGTAATTGTATAATCAACTTCACTCAGATTCATATATCCCGATTCAATTGCATATTGATTATTTAATTGTGATTTCATTTAGATCAACTTAGTCACTAATCAAAGATCTTAAGTTGAATGTAAATTAGCCAACTGTTCGGGTCTAACCAATTTCTACAATCTAAGGGTCCACATTAAACATCGATCCAATGTCACAAGATTATTAGTCTATTATGTGCTTTACCCTAAATTGTGCATTAAACATTCACAACTTATTATAATTAACTCTAATGGTATGAATCAACAATACCCAATAATTCCTTATTGTCTTGTTCATCTTAGATTGTTTAGATTTTATTATCTTAACCTATCAGATTCAACATATTTAGCAATGGTTAAAATCCTAAAATTAATAACCATCAATAACCAATAATATCAAAGGAAATCAATCTCTTCAATATCATTAATCACGTTAAGAAATAATCACTAGCAATCACCAATAAACAAGGTTCTATGAGTCATATAATAGTTTTCAATCAAATAACTTATTCAATATGCAAATAATAATCGTTCAATAATCATAATCCGAGTTTAATTAATTACACAATCACATAAAATATTCAAATCATCATAAAATAAGTAAAACTCATATTTATAAATACCAAAATCATCAATGATATTAAATAAACGAAAGTAATAACAAACCGAATAATGAATCACGCAAAGATCAATTGAAATAGATTCGACCTTCACTTTTTGTGCTTCCCAAACGCTCTTTAAACTTGAAATAATAAACCATAACCTAAATATTTCGTAACCCTAAAATAAATATATACAAAAAGTGGTATTGAAAAATCTCTCAATCGTAAACAGAATGACGCCTTTTATACTTGTTGTGGCCACAATCCATACGGCGTATGGATTTAATCATACGGCGTATGGATTAAAGTTTCGTGTTCCGTACTCAAAGTCAAAGAAACTCCACCGCCATATGTTTAGAAGCCTCTCGAACTTTGTGCTTTCCAGCCGCCTTATTGCTTTTGGTTCCTTGCCCATTCACGTGGCTGCAAGACTCAACAAAACAAATAATCATCATTGATTTTTATTATAAACTTTATTATCCTTATTAATAATATAAATTAATTATGATGTACTACTACTTATCGTAGTAACATATAATAATATGATATTATTAATATTATTATTTAGCTAATTACTAACACTATTCTAACTAGTACTAGTACATTTAATATCATATAAATTAGTATTATTATTTTTATTAACTTAATTATTTACTACTAATATTTAACCTAACTAATTATTTGGTCTAACTCATAAACTCCAATAAATATACAATCTAACTATTTTTGCTCAACTCATCTAACTTTTAGAACTCAAATATTTACAAACTTTATTTATTTTTATCACTCTTTTAACCACTTTGTCCCAATCATATTTAGATACAATCAACTTTTATACAAAAATTACCTTATTTGCTTTATTTCTGTTCATTTTCTAATTTAAACTCTGTTTCTACCTATTTTGTAAATATGAACTAAATACATATATTTTATTAAATAATTGTAACAAAAGTATACAGAAATAGGGGTAAAATATAAATATAGTACTTATTTGATGTTATCAAGAATCAACGCAAATGGACGCATAACGAAGAAGATACACGTGAATTAAGCAACGCAGCGAAAGACGACGGACCGGGGCTGGTGGCAGCCAGCCGCCGCTGGCCTGCTGGTGGGCGGTGTCAGCCACCAGCCGCCGCCGGCCTGCTTGTTTAAAGTAGAACAAAAGCTAGGGAACATCTTGTAATATTTGGTGTACGCTTGGAGTTACGCTTATTAATTCAAGTCTATTCCTTCTCGCATTTTAATCCGGGTTCTTTCTATGTTATTCTATCTTAATTAAATATGTATGCTTTAATTATGCTAGAATTAGTTTGTGCCATGATTAGCGAGTAGATTACTATTGTATTTGTTGTGATGTAGCTAGCATATATAATTGTGGGATGACTTTAAATATGTCGTGAAATAATATGACGGCCCATATTCGACTGTTTACTTGGTATAGTGTTGGAAATGCTTTTAAGCAAAGTACATACGTATGAAAGCTGGTAAACGACCGAAGGTAGTTGTATTATGGATTGACATTATAAAATGGAAACTTTATGAACGGACTTATCTTATGATTTTAAACCTAAAACTTATATTCGTCTTTCGATTAACAAACGTGATAGTAACCTTGTAAAGAGGAGTCGTGAACCTTGATACTTGGTCAATAGTTATGTGTGTAAAAACTATGTTTTTAACTGTAACGTCATGCAAGCATCATAAAATGCAATGTGATTATGTGGACTTGCCATGAGTATTGTACACTTTCGATCACAATGTACTTATCATGTGAACATGGCGAAGCAATTAAATTCACAATGGAAACATCGATAAACGATTAAATACACTGTGAATTACCATAGCATTTTCCGACATGGTCTGAGTTTAACTTTATGCAAAAAGCCGTCAGCATTTTAATTAGATTAGTTAATTTAGATTAGATTAGAGTAGGTAGGCTACAGGCTAAATAACCATTTATGAAAACCTAGGGATTTGTTAATTGTAATGAGAAATGCAAGTTTGGAATCTAAGTTACACTGATATCCTTTCCTTAAATTATGAAACCAAAAGTAAGATACGCAAGAACCTTGAACGTTTCCCCTGTTTATCATTCTTAAGTTTCATTAGTAGGAATTGGTTAATAAGTCCGAACATAAATTCTAAGTTAGTTGTTTAATGGATTTGAAATCTTTATGGTATTAAGAACGGTTAGACTTGCTAATGACCTGCTACTCTATTCCTTCACCCACGAGCGAATACGTTCAATAATACGGGTCACTGACTCCCTCACATGAGAGTGTGGAGAGTTGAGCAGCGTCTCTCTGATCAGAATCATGACACCTTAGTTCCTCATGACATATTAGTTGATAACCGACTAATAGGGAACTTATTGGTTATACCACTGGGTATTGAATCCACTAGACATTTCCAATTTAGATAATCGTCCTCCTATAAGAGTCATCATCCCACATTATTAGCTAACGAACTCACAACAAATACTACTTTTATTATCTGATTTATTATTACATTTTATTCGCTTTGTTTAGTTTACTTAGTTAACTAAACCAAAAACCCCCAACGCACTCTTTTAAAATCTTTACTAGAAAAGAAAGATTGATTGGATCAATCCGTTTCAATTCAGTTTCTCTTTAAGAACGACTCTAGGTCATACTTATCATCTACTAGCCTTTAGTTCAGTATTAGTAAGTCATACTTAGACCCCAGCAAATATAAATTTAAAACAAACCGATTGCGATCCATACGTCATCTTCACATGACCGTTCGGGTTCCAACAGATCCACACCTTGATGAGATCATCAAGTTTACTCCATTCTGCATCAACTGTGCTCGTTCCGGTAGTTGCTTCCTCTATGTGTTGTTTGAGGCCTAGACTTCCAAGATGGATTTTAAAGAACGAACTCCATGAATTATAGTTAAGTTTTTCGAGACTAAGTTTTACGGGAACACTGTTTGTGATGCTTGAGATGCCAAAAGGGATTAGTTTATCAGAAGGTTGTGGTGGTGTTACTTCTCCGGTCATTATTGCCAGAGGATTTTATGGTTTAGGGGTGGGATGAATATCTTTTAGACGTGAGAAAGAGTAGGGAGGGTAGAAGTTTTAGGGTAGAAATTTTAGGAGAGGATTTTATGCCATCTTTAACCGCTCTCTGATGTGATCAAGCTTTTATGCGGTTTTCTGCACAATATCTGTACTTCCCAATTCTCTCTGCCCAATTTCACCCCAACATAAGGGAGTTCTACACTTTCTTCCGTACAACATTTCATAAGGTGGCATCTTTATACTTGCATGGTAACTATTGTTGTAAGAAAATTCCGCCAATGGAAAGTGTGTGTCCCAATTACCACCAAAGTCAATTGCACAAGCTCTTAACATATCTTTTAAAGTCTAAATCATCCTCTCACTCTGGCCATATGTTTTTGGGTGGTAAGTTGTGCTGAGATTAATACGAGTGCCCATATCCTCTTGAAATTTGGTCTGAAATCTTGAAGTGAATCTACTATCTCTATCCAAGACAATAGAAATCGGAATACCATGACGTGCCACAACTTCTTTTACATACAGATCAACAAGTGCTTCTGAAGACATTGTTTCTTTGATTGCTAAAAATAAGGCATTTTTGTCGATTTATCAACTATCACCCAAATTGCATCTTGCTGACATTGAGTTTTAGGAAATTTGGTGATAAAGTTCATTGTTATGTGTTCCCACTTCCAAATAGGTATGTCCAAAGGCTGCATTTTCCCATAGGATTTCTGATGCTCAACCTTGACTTATAAGCAAGTTAGACACTGATCCATATACTTAACAATTTCTCGTTTCATACCTGGCCACAAGTAATAACTTCTTTAATTCCAATGAATTTGGAATCCATATACTGCCATACCTAGTTTTTAACCCACACGAGTCATTGACAACATTTTGAATCTGGCCTTTAATATGTTATGACCTCCACTCGCCTTTCTGCCACACATTTTGCTGAACTTCTTTAATCTGCTTTAGTAAGTTAGGAACAACTGTGATTCATATAGACTTAACAATTAATACATGATAAATTGCTTTTCTACTGAGCGCATCTGCTACCACATTAGCCTTCCCTAGATGATACAAGATCTCATAATCATAATCTTTTACTAAGTCTAACCAACATCTCTGTCTCATATTGAGATCCCTCTGATCAAAAAAGTACTTGAGACTTATATGATCAGTGTAAATAGTACACTTTACACGATACAGATAATGTCTTCAAATCTTCAAGGCAAAGACCACTGTTGCCAACTCTAAATCATGTGTCGGGTACCCTTTTTCATGTTCCTTCAACTGTCTAGAAACATATGCAATTACTCTGCCATGTTGCATCAGTACACAGCTAAACCATTGTACGAAGCATCACATTAAACCACCATATCTTCAGTACCATCGGGAAGTACTAAGACAGGTGCTTGACTAAGCTTTTTCTTAAGAGTCTAGAAAGCTTGTTCTGTCTGATCATTCCATTTAAACTTGATATTCTTTCGTGTAATTTTTTTAAGTAATGTCTCAATCATTGAAAAGTCTTAGATGAACCGTCTATAATAACCAGCTAATCCCAGAAAACTTCTAACCTCAGTTGGATTTGTTGGAGCTTCCCATTTCATCACTGCCTCAACCTTTGTCGGATCTACTTTGATACCTTCATTGTTTACTAGATGCCCCAAGAATTGTACTTCTCGAAGCCAGAATTCACATTTAGAGAACTTGGCATAAAGCTTTTCATTCCTTAACATCTGCAACACTTGCCTTAAATGAACATCATGATCACCAGCAGACTTAGAATAGATAAGAATATCATCAATAAACACTATCATGAATTTATCGAGCATAGGGCGGCATACTCTATTCATAAGATCCATAAAAGCTGCTGGTGCATTCGTTAAACCAAAAGGCATCACCACAAATTCATAATGACCATACCTAGTTCTAAAAGCAGTTTTACAAACATCTTCTTCTCGAACCTTTAATTGGTGATAACCCGAACGTAAATCAAACTTTGAAAAGTAACTAGAACCCTGTAATTGGTTAAACATGTCATCAATCCTAGGTAATGGGCACCTATTCTTGATGGTAATCTTGTTTGATTCTCTATAATCTATACACATGCGCATAGTACCATCCTTCTTCTTGACAAAAAGTATCGGTGGACCCAGGGAGAACTACTCGAACGGATAAAACCTTTATCAAGTAATTCCTGTAACTGTTTCATTAACTCTTGCATTTCAGATGGAGCTAGCCTATAAGGTGTCTTAGCAATAGGGGTGGCTCCAGGTATTAAATCAATACGAAACACGACTTGCCTATCGGGTGGAATACCCTGTAGCTCGTCAGGAAACACATCAGAAAATTCTCTCACAACAGGATTTTCATCCATTTTTGAGATTTGTTTCTAAACATCTATCACATTTGCCAAAAAGGCTTGACAACCATGTGATAATTTTCATTTAGCTCGAGCGAATGTACATATAGAAACAAAAGACTTTCTCTTTTCCCCATAGATATCTAACACTCCCCCACTTGGTGAATTTACCCGTATAATCTTTTTCTCATGTTGAATCACCGCATCGTGTTTTGCTAACTAATCCATACCTATCACAACATCAAACTCTCCCATTTGCATAAGGATTCAATTTATAAAAAAAAGGGTTCATTGCTAATTTCTAACTGAAACCCTCGAAATACCTTAATCACATAAACACTTCTATCATCTGCAACCTCAACATCTAGTGGGGTATCTAACTCAGAAAGAGAAATCGTAAAACTTTGACTAAACTTTTGGGAAACAAATGATCTTGAGGCACCCGAATCAAATAGGATGTATGCATGTATTAGATTAATGAGAAAGGTACCTGACAATACATCCGGTGCCTTCTGAGATTTTTTAGCGGTGATCTGAAAGGAATGTGGCCTGGGTCTAGAAGATTCGGTAGTCTTCTTATCAACATTTCGGCGAGGTGTCGAAGAAGTAGACTGAGCCTTAAGCTTAGGACACTCAGACTTCACGTGTCCTGGCTCTTAAAAACCATAACAAATCCGAAGTGGATTTGGACAATCCTTACTGAAATGACCTTCTTTCCCACATTGGTAACAAGCATTAGACCCGAATTGACATTCTCCAAAATACTTTTTATGACATTTCTTACATTTTGGAGGCTCTGGTATATCTCCTCTCGTTTCCTCTCGTCTGAAACTTCCACCTGTTCTAAATTTCTTAGAAGAAGTAGAAGATTGCTCACTTTTTCTCTTTGAAGAACCACGTTCATATCTTTTCAATTTAAGCTCCTGAAATCGAGCTTCATTCACCAAATCTTCAAAAGTCTTACAATGGCTTGGTTTAACAAACTGTCTTATCTCTTTTTTCAAGACCTCGTGGAAATGATCCATAAGTCTTTTAGGATTCTCCATATATTCCGGACAAAACTGTGCCCGATCCAAAAAGTTTCCCACCAATTCATTTACTGTTTCAGTCGTTTGTTCCATAGTGATGAACTTACGACGTATTCTTCTAAGCTCAACCTCCTGGGAATATGCATTTTCAAACATTTTCTTGAATTCACTCTAACTTAACTAATTAATATAATCTTCACCCATTGTACGTTGTTGGACTTCCCACCACCCTTTAGCGCGTGATTATAAAAGATTCACTTCAAATATAACTCTCATTTTCTATGGACATTAAGTGGTGGCAAATGCCCTTCAACCTCAGAAATCCATCTATAACATTTAATGGGATCTAAATCCCCTTGAAATTCCCGTGGATTACATGCTGAAAAGTCTTTATAATTGAACCTCTGTCTTTCTTCACGAACTGGTACCACTGGTTGCTGAACTGGTACTTCTTCATATCTCCTATCAAACTCATCAATAACCACATCTCTGATAGAAGCTGTAATTCTTCCCAGTAAAAGAAGAAGAGCCGCTTGTTGGGCACGACCCACCTCTTCTGCTATTAAAGACCTTAATTCATTTAATGATAACTTGGCATCACCTACAGGAGACTTGGGTTTATCACTACTGCCTCCTGTATCTACAACTTGAGCCTTGTCTTGTGGATTAGGCCCTTGTTCTTGTCTTACTTCTTGTTCACTCATCTTCACTGAAAGTAGACACAACACATTCAGCATAAACAAATTTAACAATTTACCTGTCTACTTTATCATTACGTATATCAAACAACAGTTAATAATCATTATAACTTCATTTTCTTTATGTCTTGTGATTTTCAAGGCTACGTACAATGTCATATGATATTTATTGTGTTTGTCGGGGACAGTAATTATCATATCACACTCATACATCTCTAAAGTTCTCACGTGACATCTCAAGTCATGCTCAAACATAATTTAAGATGGCTTAAGTCTAAGTACCCATTAATGGTGGATACCTGAATCCTTAAACCATGGCTCTAATACCAACTTGCAACACCCCGAAAACGTGATCATTTTTTTTACATTGAATATTGTCCTAAAATATAACATAATTCATTGACTTCATTTATATTTCTTAATACATTATATTAAACTCAACATATAAACTAAAATTAAGATTTTCATAAATTAGTTGGGTACCCGCCGGGTAAGGCTGGTACCCGCCTAGCTAATAATAGTACCCGCCGGGTACTAGGTGTACGCATTGAGTACTCAGTTTTAGGTCAGTTTCTGTCAAGAACCATACATTAGTACCCGCCGGGTACCTGACTACCCACCGGGTAGTCTGCCTGGACTGCAAACTTGAGTTTCATTTCCTGCACTTAGCAAATTTCTAACCAAATTCCGATTCGCATATCTTTAAAGCTGTAAAACCTGGGAATACCAAATTTTGCAAGCACATATATAATAAAGAAATGAACATTTTCTAACTCACACTTTTTTCAAAATCGTGTTTTATAAATATCTGGGCTATTGACTAATATTTGGTCGTTTTTGACCATTTTCATTGATAAGTCATAATTTAAACTACACATATTCTGACTTCAAGCTTTTGACCACTTTTTCAACATTACATTTTGAGTCTATTAACACAAAAACATTTGAATTTCCATAAATCTAACCCATTTTGACTCTTCAACCCATTGGTGACCCATTTAGACACCAAAATAATCCGTTTGGGTTGTCTACAACATCCACCTTTAACACTTTACTTCAACAAGCTAGACTTTACATATCATTCTTCATAAAACATAAAATTTGTACATCAATTCCATCTACATACATACCAACTTTCTAACAATAAGTCTCACCATAAAACCTTGACTTTGACTCTCACAAAACTTCAACCATAATCCACAAGTGAGACTTATAATTTCAAAATATTCTTCATACATATAACAAAAGGGGTGCATTTGTATAATGAGCATGATTTAAAAGATTAAGCTTGTTACTAAACCGAGCAACAAGCACCACCACTACCTTTAAGCGGGTCTCTTGTCCAAATCTCCCCAATTCCCACTTGGATCACCTACAACATTTTAAATATAACACATAAGTAATTGCTTAGTAAGTAATGGAAGCTCATAAACATAAACATCATCCACATATTAAGGATCCTTAAACATCCACATGTTAATTACTAAGAATTAACATTCATACCAAGCTAATGATTATAATTCATTACTTGGAAATCGTCAAGCTAATGAGAACCTCATTACTTGACTCCACATTGCATATCCATCTACTTACCTTTATCTTGATTAATTGGATAACTTGAAACAACTTCTCTTTGTTGACCACCTAAACACATAAGCACATAACATAATCATTTAACATAACAATTAACTTCTTACGTTAACTTAATCACATAATTTAGGTGTTAGCTCAATAACACCTATCATTCAAACATGTGTTCCATACACTTAATCTCACAATCACATATGAATGGGTATTTGATTGCTTTTCTAACCATAACTATTACTAACTATGAAGAACATCATCTCATCATATTCCATACATACACATAATCTATCAAATACCCATTTACATATAATTAAACTTTTTTAACAAAACTAACATGAATTAATCATGCTACATAACCTAAAAACATGTATGAAGCACATAATCATTCAATTAACCCACTTACCTCAACTTTCTAAAAACTTAGGGTTTATAAAATCGAACCCTAACATCAAATTAAGTTAATAGAAATATTAAGCATACCTTAGTGAAGGTTAATTGAAGATTTCAAACTCTAACTCCTTAATTTGCTATGTTAATTTGTCACTTCCTTCTTCCCGCTTCCTCTAAATCGACACACACAAATATACGTATATAATTTTAAGTCTAGAACAAAATGGAAAGCTGTAGGGAGTATATTTATTTAATTTACATCATGAATTTGATTTTGTGTGCCCAAATTCAGAATCCCTAATCTTATCCCTAAGCGATTACGTGAATTCAGACATCAATATAGGCGACATCACTTTTGGAAAGTGATATCTATATACGATTATAGAGTATATCCGGATAAAAATCATTACCCTGTTTACATCAAATTCACCAACAAGGAAATCAGTTGTTCATGTAAATAATGTATCACCTTCTAATATGCATGTTACATTGGGTGTTTCACACTTGATGTCAATGGCATAAGATGTTGTTGATACACCTCTGTTTCATAAGTTATAATAAATTTCCGATAATTGATTTGGAAGAAGTTCTTTGGATGGTAAGATTCGAAACCTTCCGATGATTCCTTGACATCCTCGGCATTATTAATTGCAGGCTTGCAGCAGGCTATAAAAGTGTTTCAAAGTTCTTGTGTAGTGGCTTTGTGATTCATTCGGAATTGAAGAAAAAAGATTTTCATGAGCTTACAATATGAAGATATTTCTCAAAGATTCAAGCTCTTTCATTTTTATGGATATCTAGTAACATAAATAAATCTATGAAGTTTAATTGGTCTCGTTGGTATTGCACTATGCGTTACTAGTTACTAGAATATATTATTTGGTGACAATATTACTTCTTTAGTTACTATCTATATTTAACTATTATTTATTTAGTTTAAATTGTTTTAGTAAGGCAAAGTTCAAGTAAGAACACTTATTATGGTGGGAACGGTAGGAACGTACATTTTTACTTTTAACTTTAAGATTAAATAATGTTTTTGATGAAAATTTTATATCAAAATTCTTAAAATTATGTGCTCTTTACAATGAAAATTTTTTCTATAAAAAAATGTGATAAACATCATAATTATAATTTTTTTTTGTATCACAGTATTATTAAATGGATTAATTTGCCATGCTTACAAATGAGAACCACTAGATTTTATATAGGTACACATCGATGATTCTAGAAACTTATAGACATGGGCTGAGCCCTACAACAATATTGGGCTTAATATACCCCCGCAGTTTGAGCGGGAGGCCTTCGAACGCTCAAACTGGATCGAAATTCCGAGAAAAGAGCGGATGGAAGACCTTTGGTAAAGATGTCAGCATATTGGTAGCGGGAAGGGACATGAAGAACACGAACTTGACAAGCAGCAACTTTGTCACGAACAAAATGAATGTCAATCTCGATGTGTTTGGTGCGTTGATGTTGCACAGGATTTGCAGACATGTAGACTGCACTGACATTGTTGCAGTAGACAAGGGTAGCAGAGAACAACGGGGTATGAAGCTCACGGAGGAGATTGCGTAACCAAGCTGTTTCTGCGACAGCATTAGCAACACCCCGATATTCAGCTTCAACACTTGAGCGTGAGGTTGTTTGTTATCGTTTGGAGGACCAAGAGAGAAGGTTGTTGCCAAGGAAAACACAGTAGCCAGAAGTTGAACGACGGGTGACTGGGCAACCGCCCCAGTCAGCATCAGAGTATGCAATCAGGTTGGTGGTGGTGGAGCTATATAACTGGAGGCCGTGATCAAGGGTCCCACGAAGATACTGGAGTATGCATTTGAGAGCTGTGTAATGGGGCTCTCGAGGATCATGCATGTACAAACAGACCTGTTGCACAGCATATGTGAGATCGGGTCTTGTAAAAGTAAGATACTGTAAAGCACCAGCAAGACTCCGATAGAGTGTAGGATTAGCAACGGGGTCACCGGAGTCCCCAAGTTTAGAGTCAGTATCAACAAGAGTCTTGCAAGGATTGCAGTGGAGCATATTGACACGTTCTAAAATCTCAGTAGCATACTTTTTCTGGGTGAGAAACATTCCAGTGTTGGTGCGAAGAACTGATATGCCCAGAAAATAATTAAGAGGACCGAGGTCGGTCATAGAAAACTCCTTATGAAGGGACGCAATAACTTGCTGAAGTAAAGGTGTGGAGGAAGCTGTAAGAACAATATCATCAACATAAAGTAATAGATAAGCAATATCATTCCCCCTGCGAAAAATAAATAGAGATGAGTCACATCTACTGTGTTCAAAACCAACACGAGTGGCATAACTTGCAAATCGTTGAAACCATGCACGAGGTGCCTGCTTGAGACCATAGAGAGACTTCTTCACAAGGCAAACATAATCTGAGTGTCGAGATTCAAAAAAAACCTGGTGGTTGATACATATACATAGTCTCATTCAAGTTACCATGAAGAAATGCATTCTTGACATCTAGTTGGTGAACAGGCCAATGGTGAGATACAGCAAGGCTTAAAACAGTACGAATAGTAGCCGGCTTAACTACTGGACTAAATGTATCATCACAATCAATACCAATCTGTTGGCCACGTCCATTAGCCACTAAACGAGCCTTGTAGCGACTCAAGCTAGCATCTGCATTAAACTTGTGCTTAAAAAGCCACATGGAGCGCACAATGTTAACGTTAGGTGGTCGTGGTACAAGAACCCAAGTACCATTTTTAACTAATGCATTATATTCATCTATCATAGCATTTTTCCAGTTCGTGTCTTTAAGTGCATGTATGTGAGATTTTGGAATTTGGGAAGTGGTAGAAATGTGGAGATTGAGACGTTGAGTTGGATACCGAAGTGGTAGAAGTGGTAGAAATGTGGAGCTCGAGTAACCATGAGGTGTGTTTTGGTTGGGGGAGCTTGTAAGGTAGGTAAGGTTTGGGTGGGTTGAGTGAGTTCTAAGTCTGGTGTAGGTTCGGGTGAAGTAGTTGGATGCATGTTAGATGTGGTTTTTATTTGTTGATTTGTAGGTGAGTTAGTAGGTTCATAAATGTTAGAGCTGTTGTTTATGGGAGGTGAAGGAGGAGTTGAGGAGGTGAGGAGTCGATGTGAGATTGTGTTAGGTCCAATATCGGTATCAAGAAAGCTATATGATGGAGACTGATGAGGTGTCATTGACCCAAATGGGAAGACATCCTCATCGAAGGTGACGTGATGAGAGATGGTGATCTTGTTGGTTGCAAGATCAAGATATCGATAGCAATGATGATTAGATGGGTAACCTAAGAATACACATGGTGTAGAGCGAGGGGCGAGTTTGTGAGAAGTGTGGATGTGAGGATAGCAAAGACAACCAAAAGTACGAAGACGAGTGTAAGTAGGTGGTTTATTGTGAAGTTTGGCATAAGGGATTTGTTTGTTGATAGCATTGGATGGTAGAAGGTTTAACAGGTAGGTTACCATGTTAAGAGCTTCAACCCAATGGTTTGGTGGAAGATGAGCTTGGAATAGTAGGGTTCGGATGAGGTTATTAATGGTGCGGATCATCCGTTCAAATTTTCCGTTTTGTTGAGAGGTCTTCGGACAAGAGAATCGAATTTGGATACCTTTGATGGTAAACATGTTATGAAGAGAGGTGTTGTCGAATTCACCCCCGTTATCGCATTGAAGAGCTTTTATTTCAGAATTAAATTGAGTTTTGACATAAGCTTGAAAATGCAAAAATTTATCAAATGTATCACTTTTATTTTTTAATGGGTAAATCCAAAGAAAATGCGAAAAATGATCAAGAAATATGACATAATATTTGAAACCACTAATACTAACAACGGGAGAGGTCCGTAAATCCGAATGTATAATATCAAAACGTGATTGAACAATAGTTTCAGAAGTTGAAAATGGAAGTCGTACATGTTTGCCAAGCTGACAAGCATGGCATAATGTGGGAGACTTCGTTTTATTACATGAAATAAAATTACTAGAAATATGGGTACGTAGCACGTCGTCTCCAGGATGTCCGAGGCGGCGGTGCCATGTGGAAGAGCTGGTGGTGAGAAGAGCTTTAGGTAGATGACTTGGCTTGGTGACAGGATAAAGGTCTCCGGTGCTATCACATCGGAGGAGAATATGACGTGTCACAAAATCCTTCACAGAAAAACCAAATTCGTCAATTCAATAGTGCATTTATTATCTTTAGTAAATTGACGGACGGAGATTAAGTTTTTGATGATATTTGGGGTAACAAGAACATTGTGTAAGTGAAGTGGTCTATGCAAAGTAGGCAATATGCTATGTCCTGTGTTGGTGACGGGTATAGATGTACCATCACCAACAACAATAGATGGATAAATGCATTTGTTATAAACAGTATTTAGATTACTTGTGCTTGAGCTAAGATGTGAAGATGCACCTGTGTCCATGTTCCAACCGGTTTCCCCTGGATCTTGAAGCGTCATGGTGTTGAAAGCATGTGGCAGAGATGTTTCTTGATTCGGATATGGTCCAACAAGCCCACTTGATGGTTGTTGGGCTGAAATGGGGTTACAGCCTTACAGGTGTGCTGTTGGGCCTGCTGATTGGGCCAAGGGGCCTGTTGAACTTGCTGATTGAACAAAGTGGGCTGTTGTGGCTGCTGATTGGGCCAGAATGCAACGGGCTATTGTTGTTGGGCCACATAACTTGGTTGTTGATGTTGAGCTGACAACCCAACATGTTGTTGGGCCAAATGAATAGGTTTGTGTGTGTTATTTGTTGGACGAGGCTCACTTTGGGTTGCCCAAGAGGGTTGTTGTTGTTGCTGTCGGTGTTGTTGGAGCCCAGGAGGTGCCCATGACTGTTGTTGGGCTGAGTAGTTGGGCTGTCTGCCTTGTCCATTCCCACTGCTACTCCACTGTGATGTTCCCATCTTTCTTCCAGTAGCATGTTGAGATTGATCTTGACCATTATTAGAAGCCAGAATGTGAAGGTACCTGCATTTATCACCGAAACGACAAATCCCTTTCTGATAATTTCGACATAAAGTAGTAGAGTTACTTCGAGATCGATTGTTAGTGGCAACTAGAATAGTAGGAGAAGAAGATCCATCATGATGAGACGCATGGTGATTATTCGTGTTATCAAACTAGTCTCTTCCACAAGGAGCATGGATCGAACGGTTGGCAAATCGGGAAACAGATCACGGTGACGAATAATACCTTTGACTTGAGCGTATTTTTCTCCAAGACCACTTATGGCATATGAGACTAGATCATCTTCCGACATGGGCGAACCGAGATTGTTCATAAGCTTGGCAATTGATTGGATTTTTCGAAAATACTCCGTAATGGTAAGATTCTCAAGCCGTAGGTTTCTAAGTTCATTGGCAAGTTCAACCGTTCGTGTTCGTTTGTTGTCATGGAAGATTTTCTCGAGTGCATCCCATGTGTCTTTAGCCGTGTGGTCATGTTTGAGCACGTCTTCTAGTAGTGACTCGGATATGGTTCCGAAAATCCATAGTTGGACTATGGAATCAAGCCTTGCCCAATCTGCTTTTGCCTTATCTTCATCCGTTGCTGTACCGTCTATGTGATGAATGACATCAAAACCTCTGCAATGGGCTTTAAATAATACACTCCAAGCTTCATAGTTTGCTTTGTCGATATCCAAGTGGATGGGAATCTGTGATTTTATGTTTGTCATCCCAAAAGGTTTATCATTTTTTTGTGTTGATGATGTTGGTGTATCGTTACCGGGCATGATGTGAAATGTTGGTGTTTATGAGATGCTGGCTGATTATTGGAAAGAAGAAGAAGAGTATACGGTATGACTTGCAATTAGGCCGAAAGAGTGATGCGTGATTTTTGGGGGAGGAGATAGGAAAGACGTGTGATTTTTAGAGTGTAAGAAGGAAAGTGAATAATGGTATTTGTGTTAATAATAATTCTCTGATATCATATTAAATGGATTAATTTGCCATGCTTACAAATGAGAACCACTACAGGTTATATATGTACACATCCATGATTCTAGAAACTTATAGACGTGGGCTGAGCCCTACAACAATATTGGGCTTAATAAGTATCACACATAAGGTTGTGATACACAACTTTAATTTGTGTATCATATTTTTTCTTTTTAGCTAATTTAATATTAAATAGTATAAAATTTTAATAATTTTGGCATAACCGAATTTAAAATTGAAAAAAACATTACTATTTATTAGTCAGGGATCCGGGTTATCCAACGGTAATTATAATGATAAAAAAGATGATCGTTATAGCGATAAATGTTGTATCAACTTAGATTCTTATTCATTTCTATTTTGCATTTTTTATATGTGTCAATTTCATTATACATAATGTTATCATCATTGTTATAATTAGAAATAGTAATAATGATGATAAAAAGACAAAATATATATATATATATATATATATATATATATATATATATATATTGGCATGATCCAGAGGGAAGCGCATTTTTTGAGGGAAGGGGGGAAGCGTTAGTATGCATCAGGAAGCATATTACCTTCACCTATATAAATCTCGAAAAAAGCAAACTGAAATTTAGTAAATGTTAATCAGAATCAATGCTATGAATGTTAAGCTTCCTTGATAAATTATTTCTTCAAGTTATAGCATCGATTTATGAATATTAGATCCAAATCCGTTAATATGCATCGCGGTGCATATTAGTTAATATGCATTGTGATGCATATAAGCACTCAAAATATTTTTCATATAATGTGAAGTTTTTAATATGCATCGCGATGCATATTACTTAATATGCATCACACTGCATTTTAACAATTTATCAAATAAATATTCATCAATTAATGTTATGACTTAAAAATGAAATTCATTCGTAAATATTCTTTATAGCATCAGTTTTGATTACTATTTACCGATAAAAATATTTTTTTGTTGACGTTTTGATTGATAATTGTAATATACTTCTTGATGCATACTAACGCTTCCCCCTTTCCCCCCCAAAAAGGCACTTTTCTCTCGATCACTACCCTATATATATATATATATATATATATATATATATATATATATATATATATATATATATATATATATATATAACTTTAAACAGTATAATTTAAAGCTGATTGATCAATTTTAGCTGACTGATTTTTATTTATTATTTATTTTAAATTAATTGAGGTTGTAATATTTAAGTTAAAAGAAGCAAATTGGTGTAAATTGATTTGATTTTATTAGTTATTATAGGTATATAATTAGTGAGAAGAGTATAAACGTAATTTTTAATCTTCAAATATGTATAAGGGTTGAAGATATATGTCCCAAAATAATTGTCTATTTGCGAAAAATAACTATTAAAAATTATAAAACTTCTCATATTACCTTTATTTATTACTTTTAATAATTATTTCTTATATAAATCCAATAAGACTTGTCTTTAATAAAAGGGTAAATTGACATTCAAATAATTTATCTTATTCCTAAGAAAAGAAAGTTGGGAGATTCTGGGACAAAGGGAGTACATACATTAGGTTTCTTGTTTAGCAACATTATCTTAGTCTATGAATACATGTTATTTTAATCTCTTTTGATCAATCGATTCGATCAATAATATTGTCTTTCGTTATTTTACACGCGTATGATTATGGAAATCATTTAGTTAAATTTTTCATGTTGCCTTTGTTTTCGTCCCTCTGACATTTAGGGTATGTTTGACGAAAGTAGCTGGAGCTGGTAGCTGGAGCTGGTAGCTTGTAGTTGGTAGCTGGAGCTTGTAGCTGGAGCTTGTGGTAATATTTGTGTTTGGCAGAGTAGCTGGAGCTTGTAGCTTATGAATATAAAATGACATAAAAGGACAAATATATTAATTTTAATAGATGAATATAATTATTTAAAGGGTATTTATGTAATTTCATCTTCCATAAGCTACAAGCTACTTCCATAAGCTACTTCAAGTAGCTTAAGGTTTTAGAGCTTATAGAAATCATAAGCTACTTAAAATTTTATTAGCCAAACGAAGCTTATGAAAACCATAAGGTACAAGCTACAAGCTCCCATAAGCTCAAAAAATGAGCGAGCCAAACATAGCCTTACTCAAATATTATAATTCCAACCAAAAAAGTTGGACAATTTTTTGGACATATGGAGTATTTTTCTTGTTTGGATTTGGCCATTGTCTTTTTAACGTATTACAATAAGATCTTGCTTTAATTGTTTCATTTTACTGTATGTATGCAGTTTATTAGATTATTAACATTGTTTTTATTTTATTTTTTTGGAAGGAAAACAATATTTTTTACTCTTATTATTTTGTTTGCAGCTTCGGGTATACTTGATGGTCTTGACATGGATGTTAGAATTTTTAACCAGCATGAAGTCAGGAACCATCGTTTTCCCTTCAAGATTACTCATAGTGGTTGATTTTCAAGCAACATCACCAACAGCTGCAGAAAAAACAGATCCAACAGCTCTATTTTCCTGCGGCAAAGACGCAAACAGCTAACCAAAACTCAAGCGTTATGATGGATTAAAAATAAAGAAATGCTGGCATAATGTGAAATATCGTTCACTTGATTTGTGATGTTAAGTTTACATACATAAGTCATCGATTAGCATATAGAATAACCACAACAAACATTGATCTTGGAAGGGCACTTAGAAGTTGGTGAATATAGATTGCTTTGGAATGGAGGTGATAAATACCATATGGACAGATGGTAAAAAACCAATTATTAGTTTTAATAGATATTTTTTGCAAGTAGATAAATCTTTTTAAGACAAAAGTGAACGATAAAAATGAGACCGGAAAAAAAATAATATAAAAAGATGTTTCTAAGGGCACTGGATGAAATCTAAACCACCCCAATGACATCAAGATAATACAGAAATGAGCAAACTACAGTTCATCAATTTTATCACGATTATTGAACACAAAGTAAAATTGCACACATTTTTTAAACTTGTACGCTTCCGTTTGTTGACTGCTTTTTTAAACTTAACATTTTGTTAAGGGCACCAACATAGGCTCTGACACTGGATATAACAATATCCATGGATGCTCCTGTTCCACTGCCAACAAAAACCAAGGAAATAATATACCAATTTAAAATTCATTCATTAATACCAATCTGAAATCAGACATTTCAACTCGTAATCGTCTCATGATCCGACTCATAAAAGTCATAACACATACATATATAAAATTACACATCAATTTATGAATCCACTTCTATATGCTATGCAGATATGAAGGAAAAAAAATGATGTAAACGTAGAAACAACCATGTATATTGGTATATTCTTAAACAACAAAAATAAGTGCATTTATATTTACGTTCCATGCAAGTATTGTTGTGTGCAAGTACGATTGTTGACACCAGCACTATTTGTCCTCCATGCAACCCAAAGCACTGATGTCTTGTTTCTTATTTCTTATACAATGGGTTTACTACAAGTACGATCCGCAAGTTAATGGAATCTAAGAGAATGTCAGGACTACAAAGAGGGGATGTCATAAGACTAATAACAGGTGGTTTGGGCGGGTTGAGTAATGAGTTGAAGCTGTTTAGTACGGGTCAAAACAGGTTTGTTGAGAAGGACCTACCCACAAATCCATTTTTATTTGCTTAGTTTATGTAGATGAGTTAGTAGTATAATACGATAGTTTTCTAAACTTCTCTTGCAACCTTGCTAAACCGTATTAGAAGGCTTCTGCGTTTAAACACACATAATATTGCTTCTAACCCATTCGATATGCTCAACCCACATGGCCCATTTCATTTTTTATTAGACTTAAAAGCTTAACCTCTTTGACCCTTTAATGATGTGGTATAACTTAAATCAACTTTTTATATACATATAGTTCCACCAGAATTTCACGCAGCATTCCCAAAAGTCTAAATAAGAAAACACACCTATATGTCCGTGCAATTTTGTCTCCAGAATGATGAGTAGATGTGTGCTTGTTTTCTGAATCAATTACAACACGGGTGCTGGCTATAGCATCAATCCCTGCTGTAACTGCAGACATCGAGTACTCAAGGAGTTTCACAGGAGCCTGTTAAATAGATATCATAATGAATTAATGAACTGCATTAAAACAAGTAGTACAGAGTTTATATGTGCTTATGCCGTTTAAAGTTGCAATGATCAGAGGATGTTATGTTTTGGTGTCAGATATTTGCACAACAAATAGATAAAAATGATCACTAAAGATAACTTTGTAAAATAAAAAATAAAAAAGAAAAAGAACAAGAAACATCTAGTGAATTGTAGAGTCAGGTAACTGCAACTTTAAATATTAATGATAGATAACTGCAACTTTAAATTGTAGAGTCAGGTAACCAATTCTATATTAAAAATCCAAACACCCTCAATGTATAGCATCATAACCCAGATTAGATTCACAAATACATTTACACCACAATTAAAATTTGGTATTCAAACCTTCACAATGAGATCAACAGCCTTATAAGCTGCATCAACTGGTCCTGTTCCAGTAGAACAAGCAATATGTTCTTTCCCATCAATATCTATTAATTTCACTGTTGCTGTAGAAAGACCTAGAGTCCCACATGTAACCTGTAAACTATAATTTGTTCAACTAGTTCAAATAATAAACATAAAATGTATTCAAGTAGGATCTTATACATACCTGTACGTCTCCAAACTTCCAAACAACTTGCGGCTGGAACACCTCATCTGATACTAATGCTACCAGATCATCATCAGTAATAACTTTTTTCATTTCAGCAACGGATTTAAACCGCCAAAAAAGATCATTAAGTTCTCTCCCATCAATGTCATAACCAAGCTGAGCAAAAAAAAAAAATGATGTTAAAAATACATAACAAAGGTGTCTGTAACCTCATCAACTAATAAGTGATTCAAGATTGCACTATACCTCAAAAAGTTTAGATTTCAAAGCATGGCGTCCACTGTACATGAACGTATAAAATTCATTAAACTACTCGATTGTGGATTGTGATTCAGCTGTGATTCAAGTAACGAAATGTGATTCAGCATACCTCAGTTTTCCAAGTGTAAGTCCAGATTCATTAGATCTAAAAAGTCCAATATCCTCAGGAGAAATGATTTCATATGTGCTTTTGTTCTTCAGCATTCCGTCTTGATGGATTCCACTTTCATGTGCAAATGCATTAGCACCAACAATAGCCTTGTGAGGCTGCACCAGCAATCCACTATATTCTTCCACCTGAATAACAATACACATAATGAGGTGTGATTAAAGTGTTACAATGATTTATGTAACATATTTGAACTTTGATGTATACCATCTTACTAGTCATGACTATATGTCTTGTATTGATGCCTGTGTAAAGACCTCCAAGTAATTCCCCTTTGCATTTTATAGCCATCACCACCTATTATCCAACAAAAATAACTTCTCATAAACATCGAGATCTCTCTCCCAAAAAGAGAAATATTACACTTACCTCTTCTAAAGAAGCATTACCAGCCCTCTCTCCAATTCCATTTATTGTTACTTCTAATTGTCTTGCACCCGAATAAGCCCCCTGAAAGTTATATTAAAATTAGCATACCAATGAAACACAGCTTAATAAAACATGAATACCGTATGCACCTACCTCTAAAGTATTGGCAGTAGAAAGTCCTAGATCATTCTGACAATGTGTAGATATGATGACATTCTCAATGCCAGGGGTATTGGCTTTTATGTCCGCAATGAGCTGCCCAAACTCACGAGGCCAGTTATAGCCAACAGTATCAGGAATGTTAAGAGTCGTTGCACCAGCCTTAATAACCTCACCCAATATCTCATATAAAAATTCCCTCTCTGATCTGTTAATAAAAAAGACACATTCCTATAGTTTATGAGGATCAAACATGTAAACAAACAACACACTTAGCATGAACAAGCGACTTTGGTTAGACACTGATGAGTACTATGGTACTTAATTAGTATAGACCATCTTTAGGCATTTTTCACATGGACAACAATCAGTTCCACAAACTGTTCCAATTAAATTATGATATATACATATTTAAGAAAAAATTAATGATATTTTTCCTTCTATAAACACAAACAACTAACTTACTTATAGTTATAACAAAATATATAAATAAAAATGCTAAACAACACATTCAAGACCTAACTCATATAAAAGATTGTTTAAACACCATCATTGTTCAACTTCATTTTTTACTCTCTGTGTCGAATATTTAACCAATACAACTATACATGACTTACAAAAAACTTGGTACAGTTAAATTTGATGTAAAATGCTGGAATAAATAATTACAAACCAAAACTTTGTAGTTTTTTAATATCTTGATCTGAGAAGATTTACACCATTTGGGTATCAAAATTTTGAGGCCTGGGCAAAAGAATGTTTATCACCAAAATGATACCCTATAGCACAAAGTTATGTTATAGTTTACGGAATAATGTATGATAAATTACTGAAGTTTTTTTTGTTGCTCAATCATCAGCTTATAAAAAACTGGGTCCATTTTTTATATAATTATTAACCAACAATCAAACTACCAATCATATAATAGACATACTATAAGGGCGGTCGACACTGGCGACAGTAATACGTTAAGAGAAATGTATACCTTCCAGCATCTTCAGGACTAAATTCAACATCATTACACCCTAAACTTCTAGCATAAGCAACCATACTTCTAGCTTTTTCAACCACTTGTTGTTTACTCATTTTCAGCTTATAAACCATATGTATTTCACTTGTAGCAATAAATGTATGAATTCTTGGATACTTTGCATACTTCACAGACTCCCATGCTTTATCGATGTCATTCTTATTACATCTCGCCAACCCACAAATCACCGGCACGTGACCTCCACCCTCCTCCTCATTCTCATTAGGGTTTCCAACTTCAATAGCGATCAATTTCACACCTTCTAAATCAGCTTCTGAAGAAGCCGGAAACCCTGCTTCGATTATATCAACGCCGAGTTGCGATAGCTTACGTGCGATGTCGAGTTTTTCTTTGGTGGTCATGGTGGCGCCGGGCGATTGCTCGCCGTCGCGAAGCGTGGTGTCGAAGATGCGAACATAGTTAGGGTTTGGAATGTGGTTTGGGATGTACTGTGGACGAGAGGAGGAACAGAGGATTTGGAATGGTTTTGTGGAGTGGTTGGGTGAAGTGGTGGGCTTGAAGTAGAAGAGAGTACGGATTCCGGCGGTGGTGGCGGTCGCCGGAGGGAAGAAATTGAGGTGGGAGAAATACGGCGCCGCCGTAGACATGGGTATGGTGGAAAGCAGAGGTTTTTGTGTGTGTGTGTGGAATGTGAGAGATGAGGTTTAAGCAAAGATTGTTAATTTAAAAAATTTGAATGAGATCAGTGGAAAGAATGAGTTCAATCGATCAAAAAATTAAACTTACATAAAGTTTATTTAGCATTACTCATCGATAATTGACTATTGACTACTCCCTCCGTTTCAAATCTATTGTCCTCTTGTTGACTTTGGAGTCTTTTTTAACAACTTTGACCTTAAATATTTTTATCTGTGTTATATAATACTTGATGCAAATTATACCGATGAAAATACATTCAAAATCCAATCAGTTCATATATTTTGCATCAAATATTATAACACACAAACAAAAATATTAAAGATCAAAATTGAAATAGAAAGACTCCAAAGTCAACAAGGGGACAATAGATTTGGGACGGAGGAAGCATTATTTTATATACTAGTTTAATAATTGGATTAGATTACGTTAAATTCAAATTAAATCATTTAATTTGAATTTAACGTAATCTAATCCAATTATTAAACTAGTATATAAAATAGGTTAGAGTACAACTTAACAACTTAACAATGCTACATGGTGACCACTCTCATCAAAAATCCAATTTAATTTAAACGTGGTACGTAATAGGTTAGAGTACAACTTAACAATGCTACATGGTGACCACTCTCATCAAAAATCAAAAATAAAAAGATTATTTAATTGACTATTTAGGAACACTTTTTATGTGGAAAAGGGATGAATGAACAATTTCATTTTTAACTCAAAGATTAAATAGCTTTTTTGATTAAAAAAATTATATCAAAATTATTAGAATTTTATACCTTTTAATATGAGATTAAATTTTTTAAAATTATGTGATACACATCGTAAAAACTTTAGTGGGTATCACAGTATAACACATAAAAGATGTGATACACAACTTTAATTTATGTATCATATAATTTTATTTTTTTCTAAATCGATATAATATTAAAGAGGATAAAATTTTAATAATTTTGGCATATATATTTTGCAAAAAGTGTACATACGTTGAAATTAAACGTGAAAAAAGTCGTTTCTACAATTAAATTTATAGTAATTAAAACAATATAATAATTGGATTAGATTTTATTACATTAAATTCAAATTAATTGTACTTATAGTAATTAAAGCAATATAATAATTGAATTAGATTTGATTACATTAAATTCAAATTAAATGTGGTAATAGGTTAGAGTACAACTAAAAAAATGGTGACCACTCTCGTCAAAAATAAAAAATTTATTTAATTGCTTACCTTTTTATATTCTACGAAGGCAACTAATGAATCACAACGACATCATTAATTTTAATCATATTCAATTGCTCTCTTCGTCCCAAATTGTTTATCACTAAGTTGAAAACACACAATTTAAGAAAATCACATTAAATGCAACTTTAACCTTATTATAATGACAAATTTAACCATCAATTATTAATTAAATTGTTTTCTTTGAGGTATGTGTAGTTTTAAAGTTAAGGGTAATATAGAAAATATAAACATTAATGCATATTTATATTTGAAAGTGGACAATTATTTTAGAACAAGTATAAATAGTAAGATGGATAAATAATTTGGGACAGAAAGAGTAGTATTTTAGTCCCTCAGTTTTAATAACTAAATAAAATCTAAATATATATTTTAATTAAACAATCAACATCTCCATCCCTCCCAAAATAATTGGTATGTTTTGACCTTTTTAAGTCTTTCTTTTTTCAACTTTAAAATTAAATATTTTTATTTGTATTATATAATACTTGAGAAAAATTATACCAATGAAAATGAATTTAAAACTCAAATAATACATATATTTTGTATCAAGTATTATATAACATAAATAAAAAAATTTCTAATGTCAAATTTAAAAGGACAAAAAGACTTCAAAAAGTAAAAATAGGATAACTATTTTGGAACGAAGGAAATATATATTTATTGACGAATATATATGTATATTTTCATTTCTGAAACTTAAACCTTTAACCTGAGAGTAGTGTAATTGAGTTAGATTAATATAATTGTAATTATTAAAGTATTAATGCTACTTCTAGGGTTGTTAACGAACTGAGCCGCTTACGAGCTACTCAATTTTGAACTCGTTTATTTCGAGTTCGAGCATCGACTACTTCGAACTCGAGTCGAGTTCGAGCAAAAGTTATTGTTCGATAAATTTCACGAGCCGAGTCATAAAAATTAATATTCAACTCGACTCGCTTGAAAACTCATATAATACTCCGAGTCGAACGAGTTAATCGAACATACTCGGCTCAAATAGTTCAAAAAGCTCATTTATATATCTCGAGTCGAGCCACCCGAGCCTCGGATGAGAAAGAAATAAACAATAACGATCGACTTAAACTTGAATATTCATGCAAATAAGGAAAGTTTAAGTTACTAAACGAGTTTCAAACTCGAACTCGAACAATGAAAAAATATCGATCTCGAGTTCGAGCCAAATCTAAAAAACTTATTCGAGTTCGAGTCGAGTTTGAACATACTAAAAATATTTCGATTCGAGCTCGAGCATCTTATACTCGGTTTGACTCGGTAACTTAACACCCCTAGCTACTTCAATTTGAAAACATAAGCTTGAAATTGATTCGAGGTTGATCAAATTTGTAGTTAATAATTTGTACATCATTAAAAAATCAAAATTACGTTAACTAACTATGTTTTATGGTGTTGTATTGTACAATACTTTAAAACACATGTAGTAGGTAGATTTTTTGAAGTACAACATTATAAATCACAATTATAAGTGTAGTGTATGATCATCACTCATTTATAAACTTTAGCTTGATTTGATTAATTAACAGATTTTACTACGCTCAATTATAAGCATTTAAAAATGAGTGATAATATTTCTATCATTGTATTTGATTAATCCATCAAAACTATACATTATGAATTTGTACAGTACAAAATTTTAATGCATAATATCGGTGAATTTATCAAATACTATGGTGTGAATATTTAAATACATTTAAGCTTAAATATGTTAATGTACACGAGCTTCTTGGAGTGGGTATTTTAATACTAGAGCTTGACTCAAATGCTTATTCGTATTCTTTTAGCGAATAAATTTTAAGACTTTTTGAGTCAACTTCAAGTTACTTACGAGTTGTCTCAGTTCAATAACACTCGTATTATTGTGATGCAAACAACTTCAAATATAATTAAATAAGGTATTTTATTGATTAGATTAGTCTCTATTAATTCATTTAACTTTAGCGCAAAGTCTAGAATGTGTATCCAACTTCATTTTGTTTTATGGTAAGTTGTTTGTTTTTTTGTTTACCCTACTTTATACTCCGTATCTTTTAATAAATACATTTACGAGAGCAAACATATAGTTAATGCAAGTTGGTTTGATGGTAAATTTGTTTTCATATAATGTGATACCCGTCAAATTAGGGCTAGTAATTAGTGCCTAATCAAAGTGTTAATACATGTAATTAGGATTAATTATGTGTATCATTATGTGTATTGATATATGTTTATATATATACACACGTTCGCGATTTGGTTAATCGTGCATTTTCATATCGGATGGATTCCGGTACATTTAAATACGGACGTTGGTGAACAAAACATTAAATAATATGAAATTATTTAATACACTCAAAAACTTATAAACATTATGTCGATAATATTTAACATGCGAATCATATCGTATAAATCAACCGTATGCGGTAGAAACGCGTGAAACGCGCTCGACAAACGAAATTAACACAAATTATATTTTTATAATACATTATTAAGTATTTTGATAAAATACTTCGAGTAAAAATATTACGATTACACGCGTACGAATAAAACGTTTAAAAACGTTACACGAGTTAAATAAACGCACAATTACGTAGCAAACGCGCAAACCGAGACCCGACAACAAATTAATAACTTAAAATAAAGTATTTAGAATAATACTTTCAATAAAAATATCGCGGTTTAAAACGTTAACGAAACGAATTATATAAAACATATAATGATTAAACAAACGCTCAAACGATCGGGTAAACGAGCACCGAGCGTTATGCAACTTTGGGAACAGAACACCCACATGGGGTGGACCCCACGAAATCATCAGCCAAGCATGGGATCCCATTTCCTTCCCCTTTTTTTATTGAGTCTACACTCAATCTCTTCCACCATACCTCATAATTCACACACACACACACACACACACACACACACCTCACCCATTCTCTCTCAACTCCTTCTCCCTCTTCCCTCTCTCCCTACCCACGATTTTTTGATGGTTTTCCAGCCCTCCACAACCACCAAAATCATCACCATAATCCACCATTCAACCACCATAGCACCACCAAGTCGAAATTCAAGAAAACGCGAGCTAAGGAGCTAACAACGTCTTTCCTTCCTCTCTTCATCATCTCTATTGTAAAGACCTCTTTTCTTTTGATTATTCTACTTATAACATACTTATAAACATTTTTTAAGGTCCACTTAACAATTATATGTCCTAATAATTAACCGGAAGGCGATTTATAACTCGAAATATACACCTATGTTTTCTGTCCAGAAACATCATCAATTTCAACGATTTTTAGAAAAATCATTTCTCCATAAAAATGGACATTTCTTAAGTCTAAAATGAAGTAAAAGAAGTTAGCTTTCCAACAAAAATTGTCTCGTGACATTTAGACTCCATTTACTACTCGAAAACATATTTCTCCGGCGACATATAGTTACTATTCTAGCGGACAGGAACTTTTACCAATTTCTCGAGACTATATCTCGAGCTACACACACCTAAAACATATGAGGCTTGTGCCAAAATGTCAAAATTTTTGTTAAGTTAAAAAGTTCTTCTATAGTCTCTCCCGGAAATACACCGATTTTGCTAGAAAATCCTAAATGTGCTCTTGTAGCAGGATTGGTCACAACTGGACCTCATGGGCTTTACCATTTTATTTAGTCGACTTCTAGGTGTCTAAAATTCATGGAAAAATTACAGAAAATAGTTAACATATAGGGGTATAATGGGTATTTATCTTGGTAATTGTTTCAGGATCTAAATAGGTAAGAATGAGAGACGAAACTGACACTTCGGGTTAATTCCAACACGAACCAATAATTTTCCCGAGACCTACAAACCATTCTAAGCCTTGTGTAAAAGTTTTGGGTCAAACCGAGGTCGTTTGACCTCACTCCCGACACTTAAAGTTTTGGTCAGCCTCTTATGTCGCATAAGGCCCAGGCCTATTGCGACACAAGGCACTATGCCGTAACTAAATTACAACGTCGCATAGTGCGACACAAGCCTCTATGTCGCACCTGTGTAACTATCAGTGACACTTGGCGACACAAGCCCTTATGTCACACACAAACATTGTGACACAAACCATCAGTGACCTGAACCATCAGCGACCCGAACCACGGCGACACAAGCTACTACGTCGCTTAGATTACTTATGTCGCAACTTGCGACGCAAACACACATGTCGCACCAAATTCCCAATGTCGCACATAGCGACACAAAGACTTAGGTTGCCAACATGAACTGCGACATAAATGTAATGTCGCACTTGGTGTCGCTACCATTGTTGCACCTAGTGTCGCAATTGACAGAATCATGAAAACTAACATTTTCACTAAGTGGCGAACACTTACGACAACACAACAATATATGATGATATTCGTACATGATACACATATACTCTGATAAGTATACAATACAATGAAACATATAATAATAATACTTGATAATAAATCACCACCAACGAGCCGTACATATTTTCAAAACACAAACAAACAATGAAAGCATTTGGACATAACTAGTTGAGTGGACAACTAGCATAGATGATCTTTTGAGACATCTACTTATTATTATAACCTTGCGCGTTTAGGACGCCCGACAGGTTACCGTCTACGGACATCATAGCAATGCTTGTTGCTAGATACACATCAGACTCAGGTGAGCTTCATAGCCCCGCTTTTTACTGTTTTTACCTTGGGGTGAGGATACATGCTCAGTTTTATTTACATGTGAACACAAGTACAAAACTCAATATATTGACTGCATGAGTTATTCTACTAATCATGAAGCCCTCCACATCATAGTTTGTTAATATGGATTTAGCGTAAATGTTAGTGTATGGTACCATATGGGATTGACAATCCCCGCCCGGGGTAGTAGCTATACCACGACTGCGATTGAACGGGTGCATTATCATTTGTTCATACGTGTGTTTGATTAGGCACATGCAGGAGGCAACCTCAATATGGCACTTTATTGTGATCCTGACACCTCAGTTAAGCTCGAACTATGAGCTCATGGCAGTAATATACACATTTATTTGATTGATTTCAAACATGATTAAATCTTGTGGTTCATAATTATTGTTTCATCATAACACCTGTGAGCTCACCAGCTTTTAGCTGACCCTTTTTAGCATGCGTTCTTAGGTTCCCAACAGTAGTAGGTCTGCTCACTTTGGAATGTGACACCCGTCGAATTAGGACTAGTAATTGCTTCCTAATAAAGTGTAATACATGTAATTAGTTCTATGTTAGGATAATTAATGTATCAATATATATATTGTTGAATATATACAAGTATGCGATTTGATTAAATCGTACAAGTTTCAAACAGAATGCAATTCGGTTCAATTAATACGGACGTTGGTGAACAAATTTATTGAGTAATAATAACCTTATTTAATAACTCTATTTTATCCAAAATATTATTTAGATAATATTTCAACTCAAATTCGTATCGTACAAACTACAATTATGCGATTTAAATAATAAATGCACGAACACCGAAACAAGAATAAGTTATATTTTATAACTCAAGTAAAGTATTTGATGAAATACTTCAACAAAAACCTTAGTAAATATTCGTATTTTAAAATAAATATTTAAACGTTTAAACGATCGGGGAAACGAACACCGCACGGAGCGCAAACGCGGAGGATTAAAATTTGAGAGATTTCCTCCCCTCCCTCCCCAAAAATCTGCCCTTCCCCCCCCTCCTCATTTCTCACTTTCTTTCTCTCTTTCCTTCTTCTTTTTCTCTCTTTTTCTCTCAAAATTACTCACCACCACCACCTCTTATCACCACCAAAAATCACCACCAAACTCACTTGAATCACTTCACTTGTTTGGGAGAAAACGTTCGCCTCAACACGATCTACATTTCCATCTTTCCGGATTTCTCCGACGTTAAGTTTGTAAGTTTCCGACAAAACCCCGAAACACTCTGAATTCCATTATTTTTACTTGTTTATAGGTTATTTAAGCTTATAATGTCCAAATATGAGTTGGGTAAAAGTTTCAAGTCAAACGGAAATCGGAAAACACCTTTTCGGCTCATTTTCCGGCCAACAGCTCGTTGTGTCACAGAGGCTCCAGGCCACCTGCGACACAAGGCCTTATGTCGCCAAATCATGGCCTATGTCGCATATAGCGACACAAGCCTCTATGTCGCAATACCTTTCAGATGTCGCAGATAGTGACACAAAACACTATGTCGCAAAACTTATTCCCGTCGCACATAGCGACACAACACCTTATGTCGCATTAAATTGTGGATGTCGCACTTAGCGACACAAACCTTTATGTCGCAGTCATGATCTGCGACACAACAGACTATGTCGCACTTAGCGACACAAAGCTGTATGTCGCACACTGTGTCGCATGAAACAGAACCAAGAAAACCAAGAAAACCAAGAAAACACAGATTTTACTAAGTGTCAAGACCTAAAATTTTATCACTTGATTTCACCCAAATTCAAGTCCTGATCTGAAAAATTCAGCCCCTTGGACCCCATCAGGGGTTGCCACCCCTGGGACCCCGCTAAGCAGGGGCGCTGCCCCCGGACCCCCGTCACTTAAAGTTTACAAATACTTTTTAAGTATAACACCTTTCTAAAATCAAAATAATAATGTGAGATTATTATCGCAAACAAATCACCAACGGGCCGTACACGTTTTCAAAACACAATCGAATCAACCAAGTCGTAATAACTTGGACAAGTTAATCAACCAAATCGTAGTAATTTGGATATCATAGTTGAACAAACAACTACAAAGGTAGTTGTTGATGCATATTTGTTTGTCTGTCAGTTGGTCTATCGAGTTGTAAAAGTGTCGTTAGTCGTTTGATAGAAATATAGATTTTATATGATGCGACACTTAAGTCTCAGGTTAGGCGACACTTGCCTAAGTGACGCATAGCGACACTTAGGTAAGTGACGCATGAAGGCGGCCACATGCGTCACTGGCCTAAGTGACGCATGTCTGCCAGAATTTTAGTATAAATACAAACCTACGGGTTTTCGGCTAGGGTTGACGAAACCCTAGCACCATTTGTCGACTAAACTTACCTGTAATCAGTACCATTACGTTATTCAAAGCTAATAAACTCGTTTACTTTGTTTAATTCAATTGTTTCGGTTTGCGTTTGTTAGTGATTCATGCAATTGATTGTTTTCGCCTTTCAATAGCAGTCAATCATCACTTAGGTCCAACGTCTAGGGCACTCACAACTGGTATCAGAGCCACTAGGTGATTAGATTGACGTTTTGAAGACGTTTTGGATTGATTTCGGTTTCGTTCGGATCAAGAATCGAGAATAACTACGGATTTTGAGTTGATAAGGTGATTTCCAGAAGATATTCATCATTTATTACAGGTTTCGTTCATTAGGGTTCAGGGAATTTTCGTTTGGTTTACGAAAATTCGAATTTTAGGGTTTTTGGGATTTTACAGCCGTTTCTGCGACACTCGCTGCGTCACTTGAACGCGTCACTTATAGCGGCACTTCGTAATCCCAAATTAGGGTTTTACCGTCACTTGAACGCGTCACTTGGAGCGTCATTTGAGGTTTATACGACACTTAACTTAAGTGTCATCTATTTTAATCCACAGTCACTCACGTGCGTCACTTTAGCACGTCACTTGAGTGCCAAGCGTCACTTCTGTTAGTGACGCCTGTTTGATTTCTTGCGTCACTTCTGTTAGTGACGCCTTTTGATTTATAGCGTCACTTTTACTAGTGACGCCTATTTGTTTTAGTGCGTCACTCAAGTACGACACTTGAGTGCGTTACTTGCTAGATTGAGCGATACTTGCTTACAGTGTCATCAGTCACTTCATCCGTCACTCGATAGCGTCACTTACCAAGTGACGCTAGTCGTTGCGACACTTGAGTGCGTCACTTACCAAGTGACGCCTTTGGTACTAATTAGTTTGCAAGTTTGTAAGTCCCTAGTTCTAGGATCGATAACTTCGTTATCTGTAGTATTAAGGTGCGGAATCCCTCAATACGGGGTTATCTTACTAATAACGAGTAAGTTCGTAATTGCGTTTAATATGACTTAACTTGATACGATAAATCGTCAAAGTCTAGCCGTAGGTTATGTTTTCTCTGGACAGTTGAGTTCGCTGGAATGAATGAGAATGCCTAAAGATGTTCAAAAGTGTTTTTCTTGTTCCAGAAAATTGTTAACGATTTTGCCAAACAAAATCGTTTAAATATGTTGTCTCGGCTCGGCTCGCATGGGCCTGCGAGTTCAGCCCAACTCGCCTCGCTTAGCCCAAGCCCAGCTTAGCCATAACGAGTTCAGTTCTCATCTCGCAGCTCACCTTGCTGCGACCTGAGATCTCGACTCGCTTCGCAACAAACGTATAATATAAATACGTTATTTCGTCTATCTTTAATATGAAATATTAATAACAAAACGAATATGCATTTACAAATATAAACCAATATATCAATACAATCACAATTACACTAGTCATATTTCAAGCTAGATCTGTTGTCACAATCTATGTCCCAACAGACTCCCCCTTGACAATAGCTCTAGTATCTTTATCTTTTAATTGTCTTTGGTCTTTATTTGTAAATCTTGCTTCCTGCATAAATCTTCATCTTGATACAAGTTTTAACCATCATTTGATAATCTCTCCCTAAATCAGCCCATTCAATAGTCGTCAAAATTCTGTTCTCTTTTAACTTTAACAGATCCTTTCTCGACATATTCATCAGGTGTCGATGGTCATAAACTCTGAAGATTTCTCTTTCACCACCTTCAACCTCATCATCAGCTTCAACCATAACAGCTTCTCCAGTCTTTGAATCCACATGCCAACTCTTCATATTTCCCAAAATATCCTGTGGCATTGTCTTCAATGGAATCTGCTGCACACATTTAACAGCTGGATAAATCTTTTTCCTTCTTCTTCTTCCAGTCCTTTGACTTCTCTCCTGTAATTTCACAGTCTTTCCCTTTCTTGGCTTTATCATCTCAAATTTATTTGTACCAACCTCATGTCTAATAATTCGTTCAACACGATTAGCATAATCATCACGACTTGGGTTGTTGATCTCTAATCTAGCCAAATCACGTATTTCATAACGTGGTAAGGAACTAAAAACTGCCAGCTTTCTTTCAAAGTATTGAACTCCGTCATATCTTTTAATTGCAAAAAGCTTCAGTTCAGAGTCAAAGTACCAGCCAATAATCCCTTTACGCGGTACGCGTTTCTTTGTCATATCAATTTCAGAAATTCCAATCTTCTTCTTCTGTTTTGGAAGTTTCCGATATTGTACTGCAGGATTATTTGTAAAGACTATCTCTTCTGCTTCATCTTCCGAGGTTGAGTCTTCAATATCTTCATCGATATCAACCACTGTTGGACCTTGCTCATTTTCAATAACAACTTCTGTTCTAGATGGGCTTACATGGTGTTCATCAACATTTGCATCTGGATCTACACCTATGTCTTGCACAATCTCAGGAACAGCAGTCCAATCAGCAGGTGGTAGAAATTCTCCATCCTCAAGATCAAAATCTATTTCTTCATCTATCTCGTCAACAATATCTTCTTCTAAATCAGATAGATCAAGCATCTCTAATCCTAGAGAAAACCACATATACAAATCAATATTAATAATTTAAATTCTTTACTAATTTCCCTGAATTAATCCAAGAATTTCTTTATCAAATCTTTTGTATAATTTAAACCTTCAATTTAAACGTAATATATATATATATAACTTATAAAAACCTTTTATTGATTTCCCTGAATCAATCTAAGATTCTCTAAAGTCTTATACAATACTTCACAAATAATAATTAATTTTAAATTCTAATGTATTGTGAAAAATCACCAAACATTTAAATTTACTATTAATTATCTTATATAATTTCTAAGTTAATTGATCTTAACTTATTATCAACATAACTTTTAAATTATATATCATTTGTCTAGTTAATCAAATACATTTTTAACTTGTTAGTTATAAACTCTCAAGTCTAAAATACATATGTTATTATAAAATTTTGACCGCCGAAAAATAATCGGAACACGCCGCTTGACTACTCACTGAGTCAGAAGACTTTCGATCACTATTTTATCTTAACATATTTATTAACTTAAATTATTTAAAACATATTTTACTTAAAATAATAATAACATTAAGTCGAATATATTAATCATAATATTAAGTTACAATTATTCAGTACAGAATGTTACAGACAATATTCTACACTATGCTAATACTAAGCTGTCTTACCAGCTTCTGTATCAACCGGTGCATCTTTATCAGCACTTGTACCAATTCTATCATCACCATCACCAGACTCCCCCTGAATCATAGCTTGCTGACCAGTCGTTGAAGGACCAGTCTGCTCACCATCTTTCGGTGCATTGGGATCATCGTCTTTATCAGCATCTCTCTTTTTCTTCAGCTCATCTTCTTTACAACCTTCCAAGTATGCCAATATCTCCCCCTGAGTAGACTGTCCTGAAACATGTTTCAAGACCAATCGCTCCAAGCCAGATATCTTCACACTCTGAATGTTGAAGTCAGCAAGCAGAGTCTCATGAACCTTTAGCAGTGTATTGTATGAGATACTCTGATTGAGTAACTGCTGACTCAGTCGAAGATTGTTCGACACCAGCACCGGAACCTGAGACGCTGTCTTCTCTAATTCCTTTACCCGCAACTCCAAGGATGTAATCCTCTCAGCATCTGTTGTCGGAGTAACTGGAATAGTATGTGGTCCAGGTGGTGTCACTGAAGCAATGTAAGAATGTCGTGTGAGTGGTGGAATAGCTTGAGATAACGCTTCCGTAAGAAGATTAGCTGCAAATCTACCAGCGTTATTGATCTCAGCCTGTTAAGTTAAACAAAATTAATTAAGTAATTGTTACAAATTGATCTGTCTCAATCTCTAATTAATTATATAACACTTGTATAACTAAACTTATATCCCTTACCTCAATAGGTACAGATATCTGTTCAGTAACCACCGGTGTTACATTCTCCACCTGCGGTGTATCTCGAGCAACTGTCACAGAATTAACTGTCTCAGTTTGAACTCCTGATAAACAACAAGTTAAGATTATTTAACTATTAAGTATTACATACCATCCTGAATGGTCAGGATCCTTGAACGCTTACGGCGTCGAGTAATAAGAGGTGTATCCTCTTCATCAGAACCCTCATCAAGAAGACAGAAGTCAGGATCAACTTCCTTAGCCTTCCTCTTCTCCTTCAGTGCTGGATCTGGAATCATCCGAGATCGATATCGAATATAACCAGCACCGGGAGGTGGAGAAGGAGTACTATCAACATCATCTGAAGCCGAATCGCCATCACGGCCTCCAGATTTACCAACATCATGATCCTAAATATTAAATATATTAAACACTTATGATTAGCTAAAAGCTCTATCATACAAGTTCTATATATTTATGATTCATCTGATAAATACCTTAGAAGGTAAAACCTCAGATTCATCTAGCTGTCCCTGCTCACCCTCAGATCGAATGACCTCTGGGTCTGCAGTCTCAGCTCCCTGATCATAATATTTATATTTTATAATTAGAAATAGTATCTAATTAACTAAATATCAATAATCTAAGTATTATATAAAATAATAATATGAAAATGATATAACATCGAAGTACCATTATTATTATATAATTATAAAATTACCTCAGGTGAAGCAACATAACTATCAATATCCCGAAGCAGGATATCAGTAGCATCATCATGCTCAACTAGCACCTCCTGAACTACCTGTGCAGCAACATCTGGGTTCACCTGTACCCCAGCATGTACAGGTTGTTCCAAAACATCCTCGATAAGCTCTTGTGGATCTTCAGCATGAACCACCTGAGCTATCGGAGCTTGATCAACAGCAGCATCAGCAGGAGCTACGTCCAACCACCCATGATTCGGCGGAGTAACGTAGTGTGGATCAACAATATACCCAAACAGTGGTCATTCCTCAAGCTTAACCACTCCCTCCTTCCTGACGGTCTGCAAAAACATGGCATTATAACCACGTTGATCAATCGTATTCACCACCAAAAATGGTTCAGGAATAACCAAGTTCGGTAAACGCGAACAGATAATAAGCATACAGAACCTCGGGTAAATCAAAAATCTGGATCTAACAGAACCCGATATCTGTCTCCTTATCTCTCCAAAAATAAGATCACAAAAACTGTATGGTTTATTGTAAACCAGGGACAGTGCAGCCGATAGTATAGCAGGGCTCAACTCATCAAAACCGCCCTTCTTCGGTGCAAACACGGTGTTCATCACATGCCATAAAAACCTCCACTGGCCAATTACCAAAGGCTTCTGAAACTGGTTCCCTCGCCTATCACCAGTATATCCCATACGCCCAATTGCCCCCTCTATAAAATCCATGGGAAAAACCAAATCCCCATTCTCTTGATCCTCAGTACCAAGCTGCAAAATCTCTCGTAGATTTCCAGCGGTAAATACAACCGGTTGACCACGAACCGTTGCTCGAATCTGTGGCGGATTGACAGATTGATCATACACAATATCCGTCCAGAAGTCGTTCAATATCTCCTGAGAAATCGGTGGATTGGCCGTAATAGCATATCTGATACGTGACCGTGCAAGAAAACGTAATATATCTGCAACCCTGTCAGCCCGTTTGGCTTCAAGAGTGAGATCCACTAATATGTTATGACCTTTATCAAATGCTCTTGCCATATCTGTACAATAAACACAAATGACACAAACAATTGAATGCATGTTAAAACACTTTAAACTACAATATATTATGAATAAAAATTCATCAAATATTTTAGTTTAACCATATATATATGTATATAACTTGTTACAAAAATAGTCTCAAGTCGTATATAAATATTTAACTTATTACTAAAAAGTCGTAAGTCGAATATATATCAAAATGTGAATTCATTATATAAATGTTATTACGAAAATGTCTTAACATTTAAATTACACAAAAAACATTTTTTTTATAAATTTGGATTCACAAAATCTGGCGTGGCGAGATGAGTGCATCTCGTCTCGCATGTCAACTCGCTAAACCAGTCAACTCGCTAATTCAACAAGTCAAACTCGCAAATGTCTCAACTCGCTAAATTAGCTCAACTCGCTTCGTTGAGGTCTGCGAGTTGAATTGAAATCTCAACTCGTTCGATGAACCACCGTCGCGAGGTGAATTTCAAAATCGATTAATCCGTTAATTTCAACATGATCTATCGATTATTTTACATTCAATGATGTTCGTTTAACATAAACCCTACAGATTCATGTCCAAAAACATCCTAAATGTTCGTTAATCGATCGAGTTATTAACCGAAACCCTTAGTTTAGAAAAACTGTGAGTTCTCGTTAATTTTATGGTGAAATCCGTTGTAATATACCTCAAAATGTTCGCAATCTAATGTTGTATAAAAGCTACGGATTCAAAAACTCATTTCTTGCTTCGTAAAATCAAAGTCAAACGAAAAGCTCGTTTCGCCTCGTTTCGCTTCGTCTGGACTCGCAGAGTTGTAGTGAACTCGCAAATCAAACTGGGTTCGGTGGATTGGTTGACTTGTTTGACCACCCTTTATACTTTAAACTCGATTCGCAGAAATAATCTCGATTCGCAAGTTGACTAAGTCAACTCGCAGAATTAATATTAATTGCGAATTAAATGATAAGTATAAAGTAAAACCCATTATTTTACAAGTTTAAAATAAACATATCTTTCACCTGTAAAATCTATGTTTGTTCAACACGAACTGAGATAATTCAGAATAATGTATTTCCAAAGGGTAACAACTATTAAAATAAAATAAAATAAATACGAACACACAACATTTTATTAAACAAACAGTGGTATCAAGTACCATTTTATTAATTACTTGAAAGATAAAATCAAATAAAATACTAAAGTGAATAAGAATTTATCTGCTTAGGGATCATATTAGAAAAAATAAGCAATTAATTATTTATCTAAGATCTAAGTTGATTGTTAGTATACATACCTCATGAAATTCAAATAAAATACAATAAAATTACAACTAATTTTATCATTTACACATTTATATTTATAAAATTATATCTTAGATACCTTTATCCACACGATATAACATTTCATTAAAATATAACTTATGATTTCTTATTATTCACAAAAGTGAAAGTTCAAGTATCATAGACAGTTCAAGACAATTACCGGTATTATGATCCACATAAACAAATTACACACAGATTTCTGAGTCAATCTTTTATTATTAATGTGCACAATATCTAGTGTTTTCTACTATACAACATACTGAAGAATTCAAGTACAACACATAACACTGTATCTTGTATTATCAAGGTTGAGATTACTAAATGATGTTCGTTAGAAGCATATAACATACACTTGACACGAGATACTTTGTATCTTTCATATGTAAGGTAGAGGTTACTAAATGATGCCCTTTCGAAACATATAACTCACCTTGTGACACTATGATACTTTGTATCATTTCACAATTTTTTTTTTTATTTGAGATAACAGTGTATGATAGTACTATCATTCAACAATTAAGACTTATGTCATACGTTATATAACAGATCACATAAGATAGTACACATAACAGTTATACTTCTTAACTACTCAGAAATCATAGCATAACCTGCCTACCAATAAATTGTATAATGAAGCTGACTAGCCTTAAATTATTCTTATCACTTGTTAGGAAAAAAGACAAGTTATAATCAGTGGATATAGGTGTATAATCAAATAAATATAAACACATACCTGATAGAACTGCTGTAGTTCTAAAGTAACTTCACTTGAATCTACCAACACATCATCCTTAGGACTTAAGCTTATTATTGTTAAGCTTATTCTCCTAATGTACTATCATTTCCCTTTGTTTTTGCAGACAAAAACTTAAATTTTCCAAAAGAACTTCATTTTGTTCTTTTATTGGAGGCGATTCCCCTTAGATAACAAGCAAATAAATGCCATACGCCAACTTTTTTTTTTTTTTTTTTTTTTTTTTTTTTTTTTAAATAATAACGACAAAATAATTTCTAACTATTACAAAAATACCCTTGGAAGACCAATCACTTTGGATTTCTCATTCCATTTCGTTGAACCAACATTTCAAATCTTGCTCTGTCGAAAGCCTTCGTGTAGAGGTCTGCTAAGTTATCCTCAGTCGGAACCTTAACTAACCTTATCAGTTTCTTCTCAGCACAGTCTCTAATAAAATGATGGCGAATATCAATATGTTTAGTCTTACTGTGCTTCACCGGATTATTGGTTATCGACATAGTAGATTCGTTATCAATCATCATAGGAGTATTGGTTAAATTTAACCCATAATCCCGCAGTTGCTGTTGTATCCAAAGAACTTGTGAGCAACAGCTGCCAGCTGCAACATACTCAGCTTCACATGTAGAAATGGCTACCGAGCTTTGCTTCTTGCACTGCCAGGACACTAATCTACCTCCTAGGAATTGACATCCTCCGGTCGTAGATTTCCTATTCTGATTGCATCCTCCATAATCCGAATCAGTAAATGCTTCCAGATCTAAGTCTCCTCCAATAGGATACCAAAGTCCCAGCTTAGGTTCCCCTTTGAGGTAACGAAAGATCCGTTTAACTGCTTGCATATGTGACTCTTTCGGATTAGCCTGATATCTTGCGCAAATACACACAGCAAACATTATGTCAGGCCTAGAGGCAGTCAAATACATTAATGATCCAATCATGGCCCTGTAAAGAGTAGGATCCACATCCTGATCACTCGATGTATCTGGACCTAGTTTGTGATTGACTGGAATCGGAGTATTGTAGACCTTACTTTCATCCATCTTGAAGCGTTCTAATAGCTCATAAACATATTTAGATTGATGAATAAAGAATCCATCCTTCTTTTGATCAACTTGCAATCCTAAGAAGAATTTCAACTCTCCCATTGCAGACATCTCAAACCTTTTTTGCATGACTTTCTCAAATTCTTGACACATCTTTTCATCAGAAGATCCAAAGATGATATCATCAACATAAACTTGTACCAGGAGAAAGTCTTTCTTCTTCCACTTTACAAATAGTGTACTATCAATCGCTCCTCTTGTAAATCCATTATCAAGTAGATACGTTGACAGTGTCGCATACCACATCCTTGGTGCTTGATGTAATCCATATAGAGCCTTATTCAAACGATATACTCTATCCGGATACTCAGGATTGGTAAACCCTGGAGGTTGTGCGACATACACCAGTTCTTCAACTTTGCCATTCAAAAATGCACTCTTAACATCCAACTGATACACTTTAATACCTTTGAATGTTGCAAATGCTAAGAAGATTCTAATAGCTTCTAGCCTAGCGACTGGTGCAAACACCTCATTATAATCAATACCTTCTTCTTGGTTAAAACCTTGAACCACTAGACGAGCTTTATTGCGAGTAATGATTCCCCGATCATCTCTCTTGCACTTAAATACCCATCTAGTTCCAATTGGATAAACACCCTTTGGAAGGTCAACCAAATCCCAGACTTGTAACTTTTCAAATTGAGACAGTTCTTCTTGCATAGCCTCGACCCACGAACTTTTTTTAAGAGCCATTTGAATGTTCTTAGGCTCAATTTGTGAGATAAAGCCAGCATAAAGACACTTATTAGTAATGCCTGTCTCCTTTAGTGCAGCATACAAGCTTTGTAAGTCATCCTTATCAGCATACGCATTAGGATAACTTGAAGTACTAGCTTTTGTTTGAGTCCTTGTTTGAACCGGAGTATTAATGTCACCGATGATATTATCAATTGGGTGATTCTTACTCGTTCTTGTTGTAACAATAGTCTCAACAGGAATCTCATCTTCTAAGTTAGTACCAATTTCTTGTTCTTCAGACGGTTCTTCCAAATCTGGTACCTCTTTACTGAAAAGCCGAGAGTTATCATTATCCGAAGTTATTCTTAACTCTTTTAGTGGTGTAAGTAAATCATCCACTACCTTTTGCATATGCTCTTCATTAGTTAAAGGTATATCTACTTTGGACGTTTGAGATCCACTAGTAGATGGTTGATTTGGATCAACAATCTGGATTGCAGATGATTGAACATTTGTCATTGGAGTGTGGCCGGTATCCTCATCTCCAGTAAACACATGTTCAGGAATCTCTGAATCACGAACATAGTCACTTAAAGGAACTTTAAAAGATGCAAAAAGATCAGAATAATCAAATTGCCAATCTAAGCCCTTGTGTACATCCGGTGTATAACTAGTAACCTCAATATTATACACAACTTCCAGACGACCTGTGACTTTATTAAAGACCCTCTTGTTTGGTGAATTAGGCATGTAACCTAAGAAAAAACCTTCGTCGGCCTTTTCACCAAATTTTGCTTGATGTCCAGTCTTTAAAATTGTGCATGAAACTCCAAAGGGTTCAAGCCCTTTTAAGTTAGGTTTCTTTTTGTTTAAAAGCTCATAACAAGTCTTGTTATGCTGCTTAACCGTAAGAACCCTATTTAGAACATGACAAGCTGTATTCACTGCTTCTGCCCAAAATATGACCGGAAGCTTTGAATCAGCAAGCATTGTTCTCGCAGCTTCAATCAACGTTCGATTCTTCCTTTCAGCAACACCATTCTGTTGAGGTTCATATGGTGCACTGAATTGATGAACAATCCCTTTGCTTAAGCAATATAGATTCAACGTTGAATTCTTAAACTCTGTTCCGTTGTCACTACGAATACGCTTCACTCTCGTTTTGTATACATTCTCTACTAGATCAAAGAATTCAACTAGAATTACCGGAGTTTCATCCTTTGATCCCAAAAAGAATACCCACGAGAATCTAGAGTAATCATCCGTCACAACCAAACAGTACCATTTGCCACCTAGACTTCTCTTGCTTATTGGGCCAAAGAGATCCATGTGTAGCAAATCAAATGGTAAGGAGTTTGAGTTTTCAGTCTTAGGTCTGTGTGTTTTCTTGTGCTGCTTTCCCTTCATGCAAGGGACACACTTATCTTCAGACTCGAAACGTTCTTGTGGTACACCTAGAACCAAACCATTCTTGGTTATATAATTCATTTTACGCCAGTTCAAGTGTGCCATTCTCCTATGCCATAATAAAGCGTCTGCTTCTGAAGCCTTGGATAACAAACATGTAGAAACCATTGAGGAATTAGAATTACCCATGTTTATTGCATAGATATCCCTCCTCCTTGGTGCCCTCATTAGTATCCAATTGTCGGGTATCGTAAATCCCGGCTTCAGGACTAAGGCTTCCTTTTCATTAAAATGAACTGGATGACCTTTATCGCAGACTTGGGAAACACTCACTAGGTTGTGAGTTAGTTCTTCAACGTAATTCACATCCTCAAGAGTCAAAGTTCCATTTGAAACTTTTCCTTTCCCAGTTATTACTCCTCCTTTGTCTCCTGCAAAATTGACTTTTTGCTTGAGACCACACTGGAAGTCTGTCAGTAGACTTCTCTCTCCTGTCATGTGCCGTGAGCATCCACTGTCTACATACCACTAGCTTTCCTTGTTCACAGTCTGCTCCTGCACATAACACATCACACGATCAGTTGTCAAGAGGGACCCAAGCCATTACGGTCTTGGTTTGTCCCTTATCATCTACAAACTTAAGTTCTTTAAAATAACCATCCTTCCCATCAGGAGCTTTGGTTACTTTCGAAGAAACTTGAGCTTGTGGACGATCAGCCTTAAGAGGTGAATTTGAGGAGAACCTCCTAGGCACAACATTCTGAGCTCTATTATTATAGTTATAATTAAACTCATTGGATCGCGAAGTAGTACCACTTTCATTAAGACTATGGCCTCTACTTTGATTTCTAAACCTCGACGGTGTCATATCCCTAGGCTTATAAACAGTATTGTCACTTGGAATATAAGTCCGTTTAGGTTTAGGAGGGGAGACACTATGTTTACCTTCTCTTTTAAGAATGTTAACAGGTTTAATACCTAAGCTAGATTTGGTATCTAACCTATCTACAGTCATACTAGAGTTGGTCGGTGTCCTTTTATCACTCACAAGCTTATGTGATGCTTCTGGCTTTTTGTTAGGACAACACGAAGCCACATGTCCTTTTTGGTGACATTTAAAGCATGACATCTGCTTGCGTGATTTACTCACTTTTGCTTTCTCATCTGGAGTCTTAGGCACTAAAGGTTTAGAAATATGTTCCTTATTAACATTATCATCAGTGTTAGCATTGTTAATCACTCCACCCGATACAAAATGTATTTTGGTGAGATGAGAAACCTTACTATCATCTGATGAAGAGTTCTTAATAACATCCTTCTGTGCCTCTGACTGTTCAGGTTTATCCGCTACTGAAATCTCAGAATTAACGTCAGTCATTTCAGAATCTTCAGGAATAGGAGTGTAATTGGCATTAAAAGGAGGGGATACATCATTGTAACCTAACCCAGTCTTGTCCTTTACACTACGTTGAGCATCTAACAGTATATCCATTTGAGATGTCCTATAGTTCTCAAGTTTACGATTTTTCTCAATTAACCTTAAGTTAAGATTCACTATTTCCTGATCCTTACTAGCAATTGTCTCATTCAAGTCCTTGATGTTCATATAGAGTCCATCTATGATGACAGATTTTTCACTTATGGTATCTCTAAGTTTGGTCTTATCCGAAACATCAGACTTGATTTTATCTTTTAAGGCCTGTTTATCATCACTTAATCTACGTATATCCATAAGTGCTTGGTCAAGTTCTGATCTAACAGTCCTATAAGATTCTTTATCCAAATTCAATTGAGATGACAAATTGCTATTAGACACAGTTAATACACTATTCTGAGATTGTAAGTCAGTAACTAAGTAACAAACATCAGCAAGATTAAGAATATCTAAACAAACCTTCTTCTTGTCTGTTTGTACTTCAGCCATTCGTGCCACGAATTCTTCAGGACTCATGTCTGGAGTCAAATCCATATGCAGCACATCATCATCATCACTTGCCTTCACTTCTGACTCAGGCACATCTACTCTCTGTTCAACATCTGTGGGCATGTAGGACATTGATCCAGCAGTGGTCTCTTCAATTTCAGCCATCAAGGCTTCTTCTTCTGACTGAGTTTTCCAGTCATATGAGCCATCCAACTGCTTTACCACTAAGGCTTTGGAAGCTAAAGTACTTCCCGAACCTTGTGTCCTATTTGCATCTACCTTAGGTCTTTGGCATTCCCTCGCGAAATGACCAATACCTTGACAGTTAAAGCATTTGACCTTGGTTTTATCAAACCCTGATCTATTGCCCAACACCTTTCTACCAGTTCTCTTGAGGAAATTTTTAACTTTTCTAGAGACTAATGCTAACATCTCTTGAAGTTCCAATTCCTCAACATAATCCGGATCGATCTGCTCATAATCCTCATCAAACAATACAGGATCATTAATTTTCCCCTCAATGTAGTTCTCATATGATGCCACAAAGGAAGCAAGAACAGACAGTTGCTGCTCTGCAGATTTCACACTCATAGGCATCTTCTGATGCTCTTGAGATGACTTCTCAGCATTCTTTACCTTTGTCTCAACACCAGAGGAGGAAATAAAACACAGATCTTCAGATATCATTTCTCCATTTCTACCTGTATCACCAACTAACAGTGCAGTGGTCGAACTAGAAGATGCAGTCGAAAGATTTGTTTTTCCATGATACAACCCAGGGTTCTGAACCTGATCAGAATCAGTATCTTTTGACTTCTTGGAGAACTCATAACCTTTTAGCTTGTCAATGACTTGCTCTAAGGTCATAGTAGCATATCTGGTTTCATTATCCGTTATCATAAGTCCATACATTTCCCACTTAGAAGGCAAACCCTCAATAAACTTGTCGGTTTTATCAACTTCTTCTACAGTGATGTCATTGTATTCCAATTCACTTAACAGATGGTAGAATCGTGTAACATAAGCATCAAGACTTTCCCCTTTTAAAGCTTTAAACATAGTAAACTGCTTTTTAAGGAGCTTCTTCTTGCTAATTCTCATTTGTGGACTACCTTCACCTCTTTTCTCTAGAGCTTCCCAGAGCGTTCTAGCAGTATGAAAAGATTTCAGTTGATGAGCGATATCCTTAGGAAGACACATCTTAATGCACGAATGTGCTTTGTTTTCATTTTTGTATGCTTCCTTCTGTTCATCACTCATGTTCTGATAGGTAAGAGTCACAATGGCATTCTGAACAGTTTGAGTAGGTGCAGTGTATCCAGTCTTGATACACATCCAGATTGACAGATCATGGAATCTACAGTAAGATTCAAATCTGTCCTTCCAGTTGTAGTAATCCTCGATATTTAACAACTTAGGTGGAGAATTTGATTTTCCCACCTCATGTTCCATTTCGATCATTTTACTTAAGTCAGACATCTTAAAAACGTAAGTTCAAACTGTTACGCGAAATCAGAAAATCTCAATTCGCAGAACTCAGTTCAACTCGCAATCTCAGCTCGACTCGCAGAACTCAGTTCAATTCGCAGAACTCGGTTCGCAAATCTCAGTTCGGATTGCAGTGATGTCAATTCGCAAGTGATCTCGGTTCGCAAGAGATCTCGGTTCGCAGAATAAAGTTCAACTCGCAGGTTCGATAGTTCGACTCGCAAGTTCGACTTGGCTCGCAAGTTCAACTCGGCTCGCAAGCTACGCTGGAACCCTAATCTCAACTCGCGAAACGGCTGTTAAACCCGAAAGCGAAAGTTTAAGGTATTTTTACGACTGAAACTAGCGATTTCAACCGTAAACAAACCCTAAAATATCCAGAGAATGATTTTGATCGTTAATATTGCTATAATGCACGTAGAAACAACCCGAATCAAAACGCAATATCACTAAAACTCACGAATACACTCGTATTTAGCCCGAAAGCTCTGATACCAGATGTAAGTCCCTAGTTCTAGGATCGATAACTTCGTTATCTGTAGTATTAAGGTGCGGAATCCCTCAATACGGGGTTATCTTACTAATAACGAGTAAGTTCGTAATTGCGTTTAATATGACTTAACTTTATACGATAAATCGTCAAAGTCTAGCCGTAGGTTATGTTTTCTCTGGACAGTTGAGTTCGCTGGAATGAATGAGAATGCCTAAAGATGTTCAAAAGTGTTTTTCTTGTTCCAGAAAATTGTTAACGATTTTGCCAAACAAAATCGTTTAAATATGTTGTCTCGGCTCGGCTCGCATGGGCCTGCGAGTTCAGCCCAACTCGCCTCGCTTAGCCCAAGCCCAGCTTAGCCATAACGAGTTCAGTTCTCATCTCGCAGCTCACCTTGCTGCGACCTGAGATCTCGACTCGCTTCGCAACAAACGTATAATATAAATACGTTATTTCGTCTATCTTTAATATGAAATATTAATAACAAAACGAATATGCATTTACAAATATAAACCAATATATCAATACAATCACAATTACACTAGTCATATTTCAAGCTAGATCTGTTGTCACAATCTATGTCCCAACAAAGTTCTCGTTTTTGAGTTAATTTTCAGGTTAATTTTTTAATGGCTGCTGTTGCTGATAAAGAGGATATTCGGGGAATTAGAGATATGCTAAAACAAAATCATGATGTTGGTTCCAATAATAAACCTCCTCTATTTATGGCTGATATGGATTATGCATATTGGCGTGATAGATTTGAACAGTATGTAGATTTCCACTGTCCGGAGCTCTGGGGTCCGCTCAGAGAAAGATATGAAGCTCATGTAGCTGAGGGAGACTATCGTGGTATCCCTCCATCTAAAACATACAAAGCCATGTCTCCCGAAGAGAAAAAGGAGTACGATATTGAAAGGAAGGCTCATTCAGCCATCTGCATGTGCCTTACTAAAGATGTCTTACGCCTCTTCAAAACACATGACATAACATACGATCTCTGGAAGGCTATTGAGACGAGATGTGGTGGAAATCAGAAGTACAAGGAGGCTAAATTGGAACTGATCAAGAAACAGTATGATCTGTTTGATTCCCTGCCTAATGAAACAGCTTCGGGTGTGTTTACCTGTAACACCCCCAAATTTAATGAATCGCGGAAGCATACTTTGGGTGTTACTAATCAAGAATCAAAGCACACAGATATATAGCAAACGACTCTATATGCGTCGTTTTAACAAAATATATTAATATTAAAAGGTTTACAACAGTTTGAACTCATACATAGCTCATGATCGTAATATGAGAGATTTAAGTACATAATTAGTTATACAAAATTTAATAATGCAATGAAATCTCTGAAGTTTGCATGAAGACTCGAGCTAAGATGCATCATGATGGGCAGTCCAAATCTACTGCTGAGTACCTGTGATACATGCTAAAATGGGTCAGCTAACGCTGGTGAGCTCACAGGTTTGAGTATCAAATAATATTCTATGAACCGCAAGATTTAAGTATTGATTTGCATCCAGCAAATAAAGTTACAGATAATGTATACAACCATGAGCGCATAGTCTGAGCTTAACTCGAGGGTCGGGTCCCATATAGAGAATTCCGAGCGAGGTGCCTCCACGAGTGCCTAATCTACACTCGTCTTCCCAAATATTAGTACGTCCGTTTACTCGGTTAGTGCTTGCTAACCCGGACGAGGAGGGTCAATCCTATATGGTACCATATACTAATATTCACGCTACTTTCGTATTACCAGACTATACTGACGGAGGACTTTAGTTTGATTAGTTGAAAACAACTCATGTAGTATATTGAAATATGTACTTGCGTTCACGTGTTAAAAATAGAGCAATGTATCGCACCCCTAGTAAAAACAGTAAAAAGAGGGGCCATGAGACTCACCTGAGCCTGAAGAGTTTATCTTAATAAACTTAGATTGATTAGCCAAGAATCGAAGTCCAACGACTTGTAACCTGAGGGTCCACGACACGCGATGGTTATGACATGATTGAGTATCTCAAAGATCACCCTTGTAGTTGTTTATTCAACTAGAATGTCCAAATTACCACGATTTGGTTGTTTGTTTAAGTGTTTGAAAATGTGTACGGTCCGTTGGTGATTGTTTGTAATAATAATCCCACATTATTATTTTGATGATTTTGAAGCGTTATACCTAAAAGTAAGTTCCAATGTGTTTTAGAAGTTGTGTCGCATTCGTGTTTGCTGTTATACAAGTTTAACACTTTTGTGTGAAAGTTTTAGATGTAACACCGTTACTCGTGAACCTAGGGTAAGGGCGAAGCCCGTTAATGACGGGGGTCCGGGGGCAGCGCCCCTGGTAGCGGGGTCCAAGGGGCGGCAGCCCCTGGCGGGGTCCAAGGGGCAGAGCCCCTGGCTGGGGTCGAATTTGGGTCCAAGGGGCATTTTTATTTCTACTATATTGCTTTGGTGAAAAACGCATCTGGACTTGAATTTGGGTGAAATGGGCGTCAAATTTGGGTCTCAAAACTTAGTGTAAAATTAGTTTAAAACCTTCTGTTTTATGCGTCACTTATAGCGTCACTTAGAGGCTTGGGCGACACTTGGGAAGTGTCGCTAAATATAGTAAATCTGAGCATGTGCGTCACTTAAGGGAAGTGACGCATGGTAGGGCGTCACTAAGGTAAGTGTCGGTATAAGTGTCGGGTATGGGTCTAGGCGTCACTTAGGAAGTGTCGCTATAAGTGTCGGGTATGGGTCTAGGCGTCACTTAGGAAGTGTCGCTAGAAGTGTCGGTTAAAGTTGTTGTGCGTCACTAGTCAAGTGACGGTAGGAGTGTCGGGAAAAAGGGGTTTTATGCGGCACTTAGGCAAAATTAGGGTTTCATGCGACACTCAATGCGTCACTTAAGTGACGCATGAAGTGATGCTATACTGGTCGTCTTTGCGACACTTAGGTCTGTTTGACGGATTTTTGAGCCAAAACGAGTTTTCCGGCCACCGTTTGGCCTGAAACTTTTACCCAAGCCATATTTGGACATTTTAAGCTTAAAGAAACAACTACTTGCTAAAAACACTCAAAATCTAAAGGTTTCGGGATTTGTCGGAAACTTACAATTTGTCGGATGAAAATTCCGAAAAGATGGAAGGGTAGATCGTTGCTTCGTGGTTATTTTCTTCCAAACGAGTGTGAAGATTCGAGGTCGTTTGGAGGTGTTATTTTAGGATTTAGTGAGGTGGTGGTGGTTTGTGATTTAGAGAGAAAAGAGAGGAAGAGAGAGAGAAAGGAGAAGAAAATGGGGAGGTGAGGAGGTGATAACCTCACCTTGTTGGCTGATTTCGGTGGGGCCCACCGAGGTGTGGGTCTCCACCTTTCGTTTCTTGCGTTCGTTTTCCCGATCGTTTAACCATTTAAATAATTATTCCGCGCGTTATACAGCCGTTTTAAGGCACGAATAATTACCCAATATTTTTACTTAAAATATTTCACCAATTACTTTAATAATTGAGTTATAAAGTATAACTTAACATTGTTTGCGCGTTTAACATTCTAATTGCGTAGGCTTTTAATTGTACGATACGAAACACGTATGAATTATCATCAAAATACTATTTTAGATATAATAGCGTTATTAAATAATGTTATCTTATTTAATATTTTTTTTCACCAACGTCCGTATAAAATTGAATCGAATTACATTCGATTTAAATTGCGTACGATTTAATCAAATCGCAAAATTGTATATATTCATCAATATAAAATCCGATACATTAATTAGCCTAACACAGAACTAATTACATGTATTAACAGTTGATTAGGCACTAATCACTAGTCTTAATTTGGCGGGTGTTACATTCTCCCCCTGTTAGGAGAATTTCGTCCCGAAATTTAGCTCGTGGTCGTGTTTGATGTAGAGTCAGGGAATAGCTGAGGATACTTGAGTCGCATTTGGTCTTCTCGTTCCCAAGTGAACTCCGGACCACGTCGCGAATTCCACCTGACCTTAACGATGGGGATACGACTTTGCTTGAGTTGTTTGACCTCACGGTCCATGATTTCCGCAGGTTCCTCGACAAAATGAAGTTTGTTATCAATGCGAATTTCGTCGAGTGGGATGATAAGTGTCTCGTCAGACAGGAATTTCTTTAGGTTAGAAATGTGAAAGGTGGGGTGCACACTGCTGAGTTCGGCTGGCAGCTGCAATCGATATGCCACGGGGCCAATCCTCTCAAGGATCTCAAAGGGCCCAATGTACCTAGGGTTTAACTTCCCGCGTTTGCCGAATCGGATTACGCCTTTCCAAGGTGATACTTTCAGGAGTACTCGATCCCCAACTTGGAGCTCGAGTGGTTTGCGTCTCACGTCAGCATAACTTTTCTGACGATCACGTGCGGCTTTAAGTCGGTTTTGGATTTCGAAGATTTTCTCAGTGGTTTCGTGTATGAGTTCAGGACCAGTGAGTTGGCTGTCTCCCACTTCGGTCCAACAGATCGGTGATCGGCACTTACGACCTTACAGTGCCTCGAAGGGTGCAGCCTTAATGCTGGTATGATAACTGTTATTGTAGGAAAACTCGCACAATGGTAGGTATCTTTCCCAGTTTGCACCGAAGTCAACTACGCAAGCTCGTAGCATGTCTTCCAGTGTCTGAATGGTTCGTTCACTTTGGCCATCGGTTTGAGGATGGTATGCGGTACTCATATCAAGTCGGGTACCTAATGATTTTTGGAGTGATTTCCAAAAGTGAGATGTGAAACGAGCGTCTCTGTCAGAGATAATTGAGGTTGGAACACCATGTCTGGAAACAATTTCTTTGATGTAAATTTGTGAGAGGCGTTCCATTTTATCGGTTTCCTTGATCGCCAGGAAATGAGCAGATTTGGTGAGTCGGTCAACGATCACCCAAATGGTATCGCAACCGCTTGATGACTTGGGTAGTTTGGTTATGAAATCCATGGCGATTTGTTCCCATTTCCATTCCGAAATGTTGGGTTGTTGGAGTAAACCAGAAGGTTTTTGATGTTCGGTTTTGACTTTTGAGCAAGTAAGGCACTTGCTGACATATGTGGCGATTTCGGCTTTCATGTTCGGCCACCAATAGAATTCTTTGATGCCGTAATACATTTTGTCGGATCCAGGGTGGATAGAATATTTAGACTTGTGAGCCTCATCCATCACCAAGTCTCGTAGGTTCCCAAAACTAGGCAACCAGATTCGATTTGAGAAGTACCTAACACCATTAGGTTTGATTTCGAATTGCTTATCGATGCGTCGTAAGGCTTCGCTTTTGACATTTTCGGGTTTCAAAGCTTCGAGTTGAGCGGTATGAATCTGAATGGTGAGATTATTATCAATGGTCATACTGAGGGCTCGAACTCGAAGTGGTTTCGGCCGTTCCTTTCGACTGAGGGCATCGGCAACAACATTTGCCTTGCCTGGGTGGTATTTGATTTCGCAATCATAATCGGTGAGCAACTCGACCCAGCGACGCTGTCGCATATTAAGGTCTTTTTGGTCGAAGATGTGTTGGAGACTTTTATGATCGGTGAATACGGTACTTCGGGTACCATAAAGGTAGTGTCTCCAGATTTTGAGGGCGAACACCACGGCCCCTAGCTCGAGGTCGTGAGTCGTGTAGTTCTTCTCATGAACTTTGAGTTGTCGGGAAGCGTAAGCAATGACCTTATCTCGTTGCATCAACACGCAACCGAGACCTTGGTGGGAAGCATCGCAGTATACCACGAAGTCGTCGGTGCCTTCGGGCAAGGATATAATAGGAGCACTGCAAAGCTTGAGTTTTAATAGCTGAAATGCTGACTCTTGTTTATCAGTCCAATCGAACTTCTTTTCCTTCTGAGTCAGTGTCGTGAGTGGTTGAGCTATTTTGGAGAAATTTTCGATGAAACGACGATAATACCCGGCCAATCCTAGAAATTGGCGTACCTCAGTCGGAGTAGTTGGCGCTTGCCAGTCTTTGATAGCCTCGATTTTCGATGGGTCGACGTGAATTCCTTGACTATTAACAACATGTCCAAGGAATTGAACAGATTGTATCCAGAACTTACACTTGGAGAATTTGGCGTATAACTCCTCGTGTTTAAGTAGCTCTAGGATGGTTTTGAGGTGTTGTGCGTGTTCTCGTTCATTGTGCGAATAGATGAGGATGTCATCGATAAAGACAATGACAAACTTGTCGAGATAAGGTTTGCACACCCGATTCATAAGGTCCATGAATACAGCTGGTGCATTTGTTAAACCGAAGGGCATCACCTGAAATTCATAATGCCCGTAACGAGTTCGGAAAGCAGTTTTCGGAATGTCGGTGTCGCGAACTCGAAGTTGATGATAACCTGACCGAAGATCGATCTTTGAATAAATACTCGACCCTTGTAGTTGGTCAAACAGGTCATCGATGCGAGGAAGTGGATACCGGTTCTTGACGGTCAACTTGTTCAACTCTCGATAGTCGATACACATTCGGAAAGAACCGTCTTTCTTTTTCACGAATAAGACCGGAGCTCCCCATGGTGAAGAACATGGTCTAATAAATCCTATGTCCAGGAGTTCCTGTAACTGGGTGGACAACTCCTGAAGTTCGGATGGGGCTAGGCGGTATGGTGCTCGGGCTACCGATGCGGCACCCGGCACGAGATCGATTGAGAACTCAACCTGTCTATGTGGAGGTAAGCCAGGTAGTTCTTCCGGAAAGACTTCGGGAAAGTCTCTAACGATTGGCACATCCTCAAGTCGCTTCTCCTCCGACTTTTTCTCCGTGATGTGCGCGAGGATTGCTGGATAACCCTTTCTCAGAAATTTTCGGGTTTTCAAACAAGAGATGATGTTTAGTCTCGTCCTGCCAGTCTCCCCCTGTATGATCAAGGTTCTACCGACGGCGAGAGGGATGCGGATGATTTTATCGTAACAGACGATTTCGGCTCGATGTTTGGACAACCAGTCCATTCCAATGATGACGTCGAAACTCCCAATTTCAACAGGCATAAGGTCGATCGAAAAGGTTTCATCGGCTAGGTTTAAAGTGCAATTAGGTATCACACTGTTGGTTTCTATGAGTTTACCGTTTGCTAGCTCTACAGTGTACTTAACATCTAAGGCAACAGGAGTGATGTCAAGTAAGGGGTAAAACTCATCAGAAATAAAGCTCCTATCGGCACCAGTATCAAACAGAACAAAAGCAGTTAAGTTGTTGAGGAGAAACATACCCGAGACCACATCCGGGTCCTGCCGGGCGTCCCCAGAGTTGAGTACGAACGCTCTACCTTTTGCGTTATTGTTGTTGTTGTTGCTGTTGTTGCCCTTCTTCTTCTGGTTTGGGCAATCATTCTTGAAGTGCCTGGTGTTTCCACACCCGAAACATGTCTTGGGTGCCTTGGGGTTGTAGTTGGAGTTGTTGTTGTTGGTGGGGGATCTACAGTCCTTGGTGAGGTGTCCGTACCTCTTGCAGTTGTTGCAATAAGGACCGCAAGGACCTTCATGGTGGCGGTTGCACTTGGAATAGTAGGGCTTATTCCCGGTGTAACCACGACTGGGTTCGGTGGTTGAGTTGTAGGCTTTGATGGTGTCGGGTTTCTTGTTTTGGTTGTTGCTGTGGTTGTCAGACCACTTCCTTTTGAGGTGGTTGGAGGAAGAAGTGGGTGGTTCTGAGTCCTCGTTCATGGCCATGAGTTCATGGGCCAATCGGATAGCACCATCAATGGTGGTCTGATTTGAGGAGGCGACGTTCCCCCGGACAGGTTCCGGAAGTCCGCGGATGTACCTTCGGATCTTATCGGGTTCGGTGCTCACCATTGCTGGGCGAAGGATGGCAAGTTGTTGGAATCTGACGGTATATCCGTCAATGTCAGTTCCCTGCACCTTTAGGTGCCAGAACTCTTCCTCCAGCTTTTGGAGTTGTTTGATGGGGCAATACTTAGCAGTAAGCATTGTCTTCAGTTCCTCCCAAGGGAGTAGGTAGGCGGTATCGATACCCACGGACTGGGCATATGAATTCCACCATGAGAGTGCACCATCCTCGAGGGTGCAGGTGGAGTACTTGACTCTGTCCTCTTCCGCACACTTGCTGATGTGGAAGACGGACTCCATTTTCTCGAACCATCTGATCAGTCCGATGGCTCCTTCAGTTCCCTTGAAGTTCAAGGGTTTACAGCTCAGGAAGTCCTTGTATGAACAAGGCTTGGATTGAGGCCCGTTGGCAGCTGTGTCTTCGCTGCCCGAACTGGGTTGTCGGGTAGCCATAGCTTGAGCCATGCTTTGGGCTATGATTTGGGCGATTTCAGTTTCGTTGAAGGTGAATCGCTTCGGTGGCATCTTACTGAACAAGATCAAGAAAAGACAATGAGATTCTTGTGTGAAATTCTGATGTATCACATGTGTATATGATGGAATATACGATATAAAGTGATAATTATATTTCATTTAAATAACCAAGTTTGGTACATGACACGAGTTTTCAAAAGATTACATAATACGGGGAGTACAAAAGGTACCGGGAATTGTTACATCCGGTTAGAATAGTGAAAGTCCTACATAGGTAGATATAGATTACAAGATGACAGCCACACTAGTTCTAATGCAAGTTGATCCTTTCCATTAGTGTGACGAGTCGATCCATGGTGACTGCGAGTCTGCTGGTTTGTCGGGCGTTGTCTTCTGCCAATGCTAGTCGTTGTACCAACATTCTTGAGTATTCTTCAGCCTCTTGCAGGCGCTGCTCGCATTGTTCCAACCTGAGTCGCAAAAGTTCGACTTCTATTCCTGATTCCACCACTCGGTCGTGGAGTATGTTCATGTTGCTAACGGTGTTTTCGTGGTCCTCGGAGACTTGGTTGATACGCTCAAGCGCTGTGAGTCTCCAATTTTCATTGGTTTCTTGCAAAGTGACATCCATGGTGCGAAGTCGTTGCTCGTGACGGTCCAGCCTAGCGGCAAAGGCCGGCAGAGTGAAGTGGGTAGGATATGGGCCAGCTCGAGGCAACCTGGCATTCCTCCTAGCTACCCTCGGGTTCTGCGACCCGGATTGAGAGTGTGACGAATTGGGTGGTGTATTTGCCATTCTGAGATAAAGCGTTAAAAAGAGTGAGGCCTATCTATGTATATACATATATATTACATAATAGCCTAAGGTGTCTAACACATACATGTTTGGGTCCCAGTTTCTCTCGTGGTCAGAGTCAACTAGTGTATCCTTTTCAGTCATGATTCCTTTCAGATTCCACATCATATTCTTTTAATTATACATAGTTGATCAGGCTATGTTAAATTAAACCAACACCATGTAGTCATTGAACCTAATCATACTTAATAAGAAATACTGCCTAACGGTCATAGTCTAGGCCCACTAAATGCAACCTAGTTCACTATAACCTTAGGCTCTGATACCAATCTGTAACACCCCCAAATTTAATGAATCGCGGAAGCATACTTTGGGTGTTACTAATCAAGAATCAAAGCACACAGATATATAGCAAACGACTCTATATGCGTCTTTTTAACAAAATATATTAATATTAAAAGGTTTACAACAGTTTGAACTCATACATAGCTCGTGATCATAATATGAGAGATTTAAGTACATAATTAGTTATACAAAATCTAATAATGCAATGAAATCTCTGAAGTTTGCATGAAGACTCGAGCTAAGATGCATCCTGATGGGCAGTCCAAATCTACTGCTGAGTACCTGTGATACATGCTAAAATGGGTCAGCTAACGCTGGTGAGCTCACAGGTTTGAGTATCAAATAATATTCTATGAACCACAAGATTTAAGTATTGATTTGCATCCAGCAAATAAAGTTACAGATAATGTATACAACCATGAGCGCATAGTCTGAGCTTAACTCGAGGGTCGGGTCCCATATAGAGAATTCCGAGCGAGGTGCCTCCACGAGTGCCTAATCTACACTCGTCTTCCCAAATATTAGTACGTCCGTTTACTCGGTTAGTGCTTGCTAACCCGGACGAGGAGGGTCAATCCTATATGGTACCATATACTAATATTCACGCTACTTTCGTATTACCAGACTATACTGACGGAGGACTTTAGTTTGATTAGTTGAAAACAACTCATGTAGTATATTGAAATATGTACTTGCGTTCACGTGTTAAAAATAGAGCAATGTATCGCACCCCTAGTAAAAACAGTAAAAAGAGGGGCCATGAGACTCACCTGAGCCTGAAGAGTTTATCTTAATAAACTTAGATTGATTAGCCAAGAATCGAAGTCCAACGACTTGTAACCTGAGGGTCCACGACACGCGATGGTTATGACATGATTGAGTATCTCAAAGATCACCCTTGTAGTTGTTTATTCAACTAGAATGTCCAAATTACCACGATTTGGTTGTTTGTTTAAGTGTTTGAAAATGTGTACGGTCCATTGGTGATTGTTTGTAATAATAATCCCACATTATTATTTTGATGATTTTGAAGCGTTATACCTAAAAGTAAGTTCCAATGTGTTTTAGAAGTTGTGTCGCATTCGTGTTTGCTGTTATACAAGTTTAACACTTTTGTGTGAAAGTTTTAGATGTAACACCGTTACTCGTGAACCTAGGGTAAGGGCGAAGCCCGTTAATGACGGGGGTCCGGGGGCAGCGCCCCTGGTAGCGGGGTCCAAGGGGCGGCAGCCCCTGGCGGGGTCCAAGGGGCAGAGCCCCTGGCTGGGGTCGAATTTGGGTCCAAGGGGCATTTTTATTTCTACTATATTGCTTTGGTGAAAAACGCATCTGGACTTGAATTTGGGTGAAATGGGCGTCAAATTTGGGTCTCAAAACTTAGTGTAAAATTAGTTTAAAACCTTCTGTTTTATGCGTCACTTATAGCGTCACTTAGAGGCTTGGGCGACACTTGGGAAGTGTCGCTAAATATAGTAAATCTGAGCATGTGCGTCACTTAAGGGAAGTGACGCATGGTAGGGCGTCACTAAGGTAAGTGTCGGTATAAGTGTCGGGTATGGGTCTAGGCGTCACTTAGGAAGTGTCGCTATAAGTGTCGGGTATGGGTCTAGGCGTCACTTAGGAAGTGTCGCTAGAAGTGTCGGTTAAAGTTGTTGTGCGTCACTAGTCAAGTGACGGTAGGAGTGTCGGGAAAAAGGGGTTTTATGCGGCACTTAGGCAAAATTAGGGTTTCATGCGACACTCAATGCGTCACTTAAGTGACGCATGAAGTGATGCTATACTGGTCGTCTTTGCGACACTTAGGTCTGTTTGACGGATTTTTGAGCCAAAACGAGTTTTCCGGCCACCGTTTGGCCTGAAACTTTTACCCAAGCCATATTTGGACATTTTAAGCTTAAAGAAACAACTACTTGCTAAAAACACTCAAAATCTAAAGGTTTCGGGATTTGTCGGAAACTTACAATTTGTCGGATGAAAATTCCGAAAAGATGGAAGGGTAGATCGTTGCTTCGTGGTTATTTTCTTCCAAACGAGTGTGAAGATTCGAGGTCGTTTGGAGGTGTTATTTTAGGATTTAGTGAGGTGGTGGTGGTTTGTGATTTAGAGAGAAAAGAGAGGAAGAGAGAGAGAAAGGAGAAGAAAATGGGGAGGTGAGGAGGTGATAACCTCACCTTGTTGGCTGATTTCGGTGGGGCCCACCGAGGTGTGGGTCTCCACCTTTCGTTTCTTGCGTTCATTTTCCCGATCGTTTAACCATTTAAATAATTATTTCGCGCGTTATAAACCCGTTTTAAGGCACGAATAATTACCCAATATTTTTACTTAAAATATTTCACCAATTACTTTAATAATTGAGTTATAAAGTATAACTTAACATTGTTTGCGCGTTTAACATTCTAATTACGTAGGCTTTTAATTGTACGATACGAAACACGTATGAATTATCATCAAAATACTATTTTAGATATAATAGCGTTATTAAATAATGTTATCTTATTTAATAATTTTTTTCACCAACGTCCATATATAATTGAATCGAATTACATTCGATTTAAATTGCGTACGATTTAATCAAATCGTAAAATTGTATATATTCATCAATATAAAATCCGATACATTAATTAGCCTAACACAGAACTAATTACATGTATTAACAGTTGATTAGGCACTAATCACTAGTCCTAATTTGGCGGGTGTTACATTACCAGATACTCACAGTTGGTTAGTGAGTTGACTGAGAGAGGATATAATTTTCCCGAGATTGAAATAAACAAGAAGCTGTTGGACGTTCTACCGAGTAGTTGGGATGTTAAAGTACAGTTTCTGAAAAAAAGTCAAGAATTAGCCACGATGAACTTAGATGAGCTAATTGGTGTTCTTCAAGCCCATGCGATGGAATTGAAGAAGAAAGAATGTAAATCGGGTGGTTTTGTTCAAGACCCGACGTTATATGGAGGAAAAGTCAACACCGGAAAGACTTATGGTGGAATGGCTTTTGTTTCTTCTACAAGTTCTCCACTTCAACCTTCATTGCAATCTACCAGAGTTCATCATCCGGTGTATGCTTCTGGACCCTCACAAGGGTCACAACCGCAAGTTCCAGTGTCCCCTGCTATTCAAGAGCAGGCTGCTATCTATACAGCCTTTCTCAGCTCTTACAAGGATTTGGTTTCACAACCAAATTCTACTTTAGAACTTGACAAAGAAGATTATGCTCAACTAGATGACGATGATCTTGAGCAAATGGACTTAAACTGGAATATTGCCATGATATCAAGGAGAGTTCAGAAATTCTTGCAACAAACTGGTCGCAAGAGTTTAGAAGGAGATGGCAAAACCAGTTTTGGTTTTGATAAAAGCAAGGTTCGCTGTTATAACTATCAGAATCTGGGACATTTTGCGAGAGAGTGTGAGAAACCCAAAGTTCCTCCATCGGGTTTCATGAAGCCTGATACTCCCAGAACTCTAGAGAAAGATGAGGTGAAGCAAGCGACAGCTGATGCACTAGTTGTCTTTGAGCCTACCAACACCGACTGGAGCATGTATGCTGATAATTATCAACAGTGTCTCATGGCAAACATTTCTAATGAGGTACGCAATGAACCAGAAGAACCTTTGAACTGTATCTCATGCATTAAGTTAACTGAATCTTTAAGGTGCTTTCAAGAAGATAACGTAGACTTAAGAAAAAAAGTTGAAAAACTTAGTGAGTCGAATAAATACCTAAAAGCCAATGAACAATTGTATGATAAGAAAATTGAGGCTTATCAACAAGACACACTTAGGTATAAATCTAAGGTTTTTAGTCAACAGGATGCTATTAATAGTTATCTTGCTGAAATAGATCTTTTGCGAAAGGAACTATCTGATCTGAAAGTTGAATATGACAAATATAAAAGTAAGATTCTAGGTTCCTCTTCTTCTACGGTTGCCTTCAATAAAATCCTTAATAAGCAAAGGACAGATAGTAAAACTAAGACAGGACTAGGTTATACTGTAGTCCCGCCTCCCAGTGAATACTGTCCTATGCCAGTTAAGGAAGGCACCGAAGAGATTCCAGTTGACTATGCACTGTTATATGGGGTCAAGTCTAAGGTCAATAATCAAAACAAACAGGCAAAGGAGAAAACCAAACGGTCAGAGTATCCTTCGCCTCAATTTGTTAAGTCTGAATGTGAATCTCCAGTTAGAATTGAGGAGATTGTTGAGATTGAGGATATTACTGATCAGGAGTATCCTGAATTTAAAAAGAGGGTTGAAGTAAAATCAGACAAAATGGTTTCAAAGGTTGAACCTACAATTAAGGTTCAACCTAAAAAGGAAAAGAATAAGGTTTTAAATACAAAATCTCAAACTTTACAGTCACCTGTAAAGATTTTGCAACATAAAGCTACACGTGAAAATGATTTTTGTGATAAACCTTCCACTTCAACATCTCAACCAAAACAAGCATTTTCTAAGACGTGCACGAAATGTTCATGTTCTAGAAATGCTTCTCCTACTCCTACGTTAACTCCTCAGCCTCAACCAGTTGTTGAGACCCAATCATGCTTTTATTGTAAAAGACAAGGACATTTAATTCGTGAATGTCCTAAACTGTCTCATCAGCACTATGGGAGAGAAATGCCTAGGACATCTGTTTACAGAAATTCATTTTCAAAATCTCCACCTAGGCGTTACTCAACCTCTCCCAAGCCTGCTGAAAGGTCGAGTAATGTTGGGCAAAAACCTTTGCCAAAACAAAAGCCCGATGTTACTCCCAAACCAATTTCCGAACAACCTAAAGTTTGGAAACGAAAGGAGTCTGCTAGTGACTCTTCTGTCATCAACAATAACACATTAGAAGAAAATTCTAATTTTTAAAAAAATAAAGTTCTGTCCGATGTGATTATTGTTGATGACCTTGGTAGACCTAAGTCTGTAAAGGCTTGGGTCACCGTTTCTCACTAATCTCCTTACTTTATGTGTTGCAGCAGTCAGAACGTGTTAAGGATAGTGAATGGTTTATGGATAGTGGCTGTTCGCGACACATGACTGGCGATGTGTCTCTTTTGACGGATGCTAAACCACATGCCGGAGGACATGTTGCTTTTGCTAGAGATACAGGAGGAACCATTACGGGAAATGGAACGCTAACTAACGGGAAAGTTAGCTTCGAGAATGTGAATTATGTGGCTCAACTTACTCAGAACTTGCTGAGCGTTTCACAAGTCTGTGATAAGGACTTTTCCACTTCTTTCACGAAGACTGAATGAAGTCAGGTTTCGTTATCCCTGAAGAATGGGTGCTTATGAGGGCGCCACGGAGAAACGACACCTATGTAATGAATATGCGAACTGTGGAGACTACAGATGAATACACCTGTCTCCTGTCAAAGGCTTCGGAAAAGGAATCACTATTGTGGCATAGACGAATGGGACACATCCATTTTCGTAAGATGAATTTTTTAATAAACAATGATTTGGTAAATGGAGTTCCAAAACAGTCATTTGCCTTAAAAGATGACTGCATTGCATGCCATAAAGGGAAACTTCACAAGAAATCCCATAAGTCGAAGATAGTGAATTCCATTGCTGCACCACTGGAGCTCTTACATATGGATTTGTTTGGTCCTATCTCAACTAAGAGCATCGGTGGTAGATCTTACTGCTTAGTAGTCACTGATGACTACTCGAGATTTTCATGGGTATATTTCCTAGGTGCAAAGAGTGAAACACCAGATATTTTGGTGTATTTGTTGGATAAGTTGGCAAATTTGTGCAACTTAAAGGTGAAGAGACTGAGAAGTGACAATGGAACTGAATTCAAGAACTCCACTCTTGAGTTATACTGTGCTACAAAAGGTATTGATCATCAGTTCAGTGCCCCAAGAACTCCACAACAGAATGGAGTTGCAGAGCGAAAGAATAGGACTATTATCGAGACAACTCGGACTATGCTGGCCGATTCTAAGCTTCCTATCATATTTTGGGCAGAAGCAGTTAGTACTGCTTGTTACGTTCTGAATCGCGTGCTCACGGTTAAGAAAAAGAACAAGACCTGTTATGAGCTTTTCAATAACCGTAAGCCCACTTTACAGTTTCTAGAGCCGTTTGGGTGTCCGTGTTAGATTATGGTCTCAAAAGAAAAGGTCTCGAAGTTTGGAGCTAAAGCCGTTGAAGGAATTTTCCTTGGCTATTCAGTCAACTCTCCGAACAAAAGAGACTACATTAAATCAACACACCAGGTAGAAGAGCATTTTGAGGTAAAATGCCTACGTTACACGGATCCTCCTCAAGGAATGGGTCCTGAATGGTTATTCAATTATAAGGATGTGTTTAATTCATTTGACATACCCGAAGAAGATGGTGAAGAGGAGGAGTTAGTTACCTTACTTCATGGCATCAGTCTGTGTCAAGACACATCTACCTTAAAACCTCCTCCACTACCTACTACACCCACACCATCGCCTACTATACCACCTTCGGACGTTCCTTCAACTTCAGGAACGACTAATACAACAGAACATTCAGATGATCCCAACATGCCACCGTTAGAGGAAGACGAGGAAGAAGAAGAATTGGTTCATTCTCATCTCTTCTCTAATGAAGATGATACGGAACTTCAACCTCCTGTGCAACCTGAAAGTCCTACTGCTCCTGCGACTAACAATTTGGAGTTAGTACTTGCACCGGAGTTAATCCCAGTCACACGTATACACAGGGATCACCCCATCGATAATATTATCGGTGATCCTAATGCTGTTGTTCAAACAAGGCACCAAGTAAAGCAAAATCCAAATCAAGAAATGTTAAACTTGGTTGCTCTGATAAATTCTTGTCATTTATCCCAAATTGAACCTAAGAAAGTTGATGAGGCCTTAAAAGATCCATCCTGGGTCGACGCCATGCAAGAAGAGTTGCAGCAGTTCAACAAGCTGCACGTATGGGATATAGTTCCGTTACCCAAAGGTGCTCATTTAACCGTCACTCGATGGGTATTTCGAAATAAGATGGATGATCGGGGTATCGTGATTCGGAATAAAGCTCGATTAGTTGTTCAAGGTTTTAGTCAGATCGAGGGCTTAGATTATGATGAAGTCTTTGCTCCTGTGGCAAGACTTGAGTCTATTCGGATCTTTCTTGCGTTCGCTTCTTTCAAATAGTTTCGTGTGAATCAAGTCGATGTTAAAAGCGCCTTTTTATATGGACAAGTGGATACGGATGTGTACGTGAAACAGCCTCCAGGTTTTGAAGACCCTGAGCATCCATAGTACGTCTGCAAGTTAAACAAGGCGTTATATGGTCTTCATCAAGCTCCGTGGCTTTGGTATGAGAGGCTCACTACCCACTTAATCAAGCATGGTTTTGTTCGAGGGAATATCGACAGTACTCTGTTCATCCGTAAAGAACGGACTGGCGATCGAGAGGATATGTTACTCGTGCAGGTGTATGTGGACGATATCATATTTGGCTCTATAAATGAAGCTATGTGCAAGCATTTTGAGGAGATTATGAAATCTGAGTTTGAGATGAGTGCGATGGGGGAGCTCAAATTCTTTTTAGGTGTACAAGTTGAGCAGTCTCCAAAAGGTATTTATATTCATCAGTCAAAGTATGTCAAAGACATGTTGACTCGATATGACCTGCTCAATTGTAAAACCTATGGGACTCCTATCGAACTTAATCACAATCCCAGACTCGCTGATGATGAGGAAGATTGCAAAGAAAAGGACTATCGATCAATGATAGGTTCTTTGATGTATTTGACCGCTTCTCAATCGGATATTTTATTTGCGGTATCCGTCTGCTCACGCTTTCAAGCCAAACCCAAGGTGTCTCATATGAAGGCGGTAAAGCGAATCTTTGGTTATCTCAAACATAGACCCAATCTTGGTCTATGGTATTCAAACGAGAAATCATTCGCTCTTTCTGCCTATTCGGATTCGGATCATGGCGGCTGCAGCATAGACAAGAAATCTACCACTGGTGGATGCCAATTCCTAGGATCTCGATTGGTCTCTTGGCAATGCAAGAAACAGACTATAGTTTCTCTTTCAACTGCAGAAGCTGAGTACGTTGCTACTGCGAGTTTCTGCTCTCAGGTTCTATGGATTCAGCATCAACTGCGTGATTACGGGTTACTTCTTTCTATGACTCATATTCACATAGATAATACTGCTGCTATTTCTTTCACACGCAATCCCGTACAACACTCTAAGACTAAACACATTGAACTTAGGTTCCACTTTATACGGGATTGCTATGAAAAACACCTGATAGACCTTGTCCACATAGACACCCTAAAGCAGAATGCCGACCTTTTCACAAAAGCTTTTTCGCGTACTCGATTTGATGAACTAATCAACATGATTGGTTTAAGGTTCTTTATCGCTAAAAAGTAATTTGTAACTTGGAATGTAATTTATGTCTTTTTATGTGTGTTAAAAAAAAAACAAAAAAAAAACCACGCAACAGCCACTCTTTATACTTTGTAGTATTAAAGAAATGCACTGTTGCTACATTTTAAAATAGACGTTGAAGTTGTGTCTGTAAACTACTTGGGATATGATAGTACATCGAGTGACATGCATAAAATGAAATTTTAAGGTTTATCTTGGATGTGTCAGTAGATTTATCTGATGTGTAGAAAACAGTTTTTATAAACATTGTCTTCATCATACGATATATTAGTAGGCATGTTATGCAAAACTCTTTGAGATCTCTTAAGAAGCCTAATAGTTAATTGTCTATTTCACATGGTATAACATCATTAGATGTATGACACAAGTCTTAATTCCTTACTTACGCTAGACATGTTTTCGTGAAAGGAGTTTATTTGATATCATTCTGGGGTATATATTGATAGTTTCCTCTGTTATACGTAAGTATAGACCTGGTCTCTGTTAATATATACTTAAAAATTAAGCAAACACAAGTCAAAGTACTTGCAAAGTCTTTAAAATTAAGATACCTTACACGGTCGCCAAAATGGTTTGACCAAGTCTGGTTTTGCTTAAACCTGAATCAAGCTATGTCGCTCTGTTGTACGTCAGTACAGACCTGTCACCGCTGACTTGATTCTTAAATTTGATTTTCTTATATTCTCTCTATCAATGGAAGTATGGTCTATGTCTTAAGTTAAGATGTATATCTATGGTGGGGACCACAGTGAAATATACATGCGAATAATAATAAAATTAGCTCTTAGATGTGCGTGTAACATGTTTAAAGTGGACAATTATACTAATAATCATTTTGAAATAATTTTTATAAAAAGTGTTTCTAACATGTCAAGTAAATTTAAAGTGGACAAATATGCTGATAATCGAAATAACACTTACTGTTCCTAATAAATGCATGTTACTCCGATATGATCCCTAAACAGATTATTTCAACTCCGTCACCAAAAAAGAATGTGTTAAATTTTCTATTTGTAAATTTGCTTTCTTTTATGTGTTCTTGTATTTTCTATAAGTTAGTTTACTTTTAGATTTTATCCAAGTTAAATTTACCTTTTCAAATTTGAGTACCGAAATCACAACGCAAAAATCGATAAAATCGCAAACTTTTCATTAAAAGTGACCTGTTGCGTCACTTCCATAAGTGACGCTACCAGTGACGCATACGATATTGCGTCACTTACACTAGTGACGCTGTAAGTGCCGGGTTAAGCTACGCTATAAGTGCCGGGTTGAGTGACGCATACTAGGGTTTAACCTCACCACTTTTCAAATTCTTATACCGACACTTGCTCTGACATACCGTCACTACTTGTGTCTTTGCGTCACTTCTTCTGCTCGTGATTTTCGATCTGGTTGTGACTTTTCATGCTTTGTTTACGCATTCGATCGTGATATTCTTGTTCCCCTCATCCACACGACTCATTTGGTACTAATCTTAACCTTTATCTTTCTGTATTCGCGTTTTAATTTCGAATTAGGGTTACGGTTTTTTTTGGTTTTTCTTTTTTGAAATCATCAAATTTGGGGCTTGATTTGTTAATGTTTTCTGATATTAAATGGTGTATTTCACTCGTTTTTTACATGCGTACGAAGTGATAACTTCAATTTTGAAAACCCCCAAATTTTATTTCTGGGCATGAACAGTGACACGATGATCTTCATCGTTGCGTCACTTCATGCGTCACTTATCATAAGTGACGCTACTCGGTAATTTGAAACCTATACCGTCACTTCATCAGTGACGCTTATTATTGCGTCATTTTTAAGTGACTCTCGTAGTGACGCATATACTTGCATTATCTGTTAAGTCCGTCACTCATCTTAGTGACGCCCACTAATGCGTCTGTAACACCCCCAAATTTACTGTTTAGCGGAAGCATACATTGGGTGTTACTAATCAAATATCACAAGCACAAAGATATAATGAACGACCACTATATGCGTCCTTTTACATTTGTATTAATAAAAACCAAAGTTTACATCAAAAATAGAGTTACATTAGCTCGGTGGAAATTGAGAGATTTAAGTACATAATTAATCTATACAAAATGTAATAATGCAGCTAAATCTCTGATTGTTTGCATGCTGACTCGAGCTAATTGATCTTGATTGTGCAATCCAACCTACTGCTGGTCACCTGTGATACATGCTAAAATGGGTCAGCGAAACGCTGGTGAGCTCACAGGTTTGTATGTCAACACATAATTGTATGAACCGCAAGATTTATAATTGAATTTATAAAGCAATTAAGCAAAATAAAAGTTATACAGCCATGAGCACATAGTCTGAGCTTAACTTGAGTGTCAGGTCCAATTAAGGAAACCCAACTTGAATGCCTCCTACGAGTGCCTAATCCACACTCGTCTTCCCAAATGCTAATACGTCCGTTTGACCAGTTAGTGCGTGCTAACCCGGACGAGGATTGTCAATCCTATATGATATCATATACTAACATTCACGCTACTACGTATTACCAGACTATGCTATGGAGGGCTTTAAATTGATTAGTTGAAGTAACTCATGTAGTATTTGATTTTGATTTGTACTTGCGTTCAACTTGTAAAACAAAACGAGCAATAATATCACACCCCTGATTGAAAAACAGTAAAATAGGGGCCATGAGACTCACCTGAGCCTTGAGCGATTAAATTAATAAACTTGAATTGATTAGCGGTGGATTGATGTCCGAAGACTTGTAACCTGAGAGTGTCCAAGACACACAACGGTTATAACATGAGTAGGCATCTCGAAAGACTGCCCTTGTAATTGTTCGTCCAACTTAGAATGTCCAAATTACCGCGATTTGGTTGTTTGTTTAAGTCTTTGAAAATGTGTACGGCCCGTTGGTGCTTGTTTGTAACAATAATCCCACATTATTATTTTGATGGTTTTGAAGTGCTATACCTAAAACTAAGTTCCATTGTGTTTTAGAAGTTGTGTCGCATTCGTGTTTGATGTTATACAAGTTTAACACTTTGTGTGAAAGTTTATATGTAACACCGTTACTTGTGAACCTAGGGTAAGGGCGAAGCCCGTTAATGACGGGGGTCCAGGGGCAGCGCCCCTGGTAGCGGGGTCCAAGGGGCAGAGCCCCTGGCTGGGGTCGAGCTGCTAGGTCAGCTTGGAAAATTTTTATTTCTACTAAATTGCTTTGGTGAAAAACGCACCTGGACTTGAACTTGGGTGAAATCGGGTGATAAAATTTTAGGTCTCGACACTTAGTAAAATCTGTATTTTCTTGGTTCTGTTTCATGCGACACAAGGTTAGGTATGCGACACAAGAGCTTAGCGACACAAGGGTTGTGTCGCATAAGCTTTCGGTGCTAAATCAATAGCGACATAAGGGTTGTGTCGCATAGGGTATACGACACAAAGTGCGACATAATCGTTGTGTCGCAAAATCTACGACACAAGGGTTGATGCGACATAAAATGCGACGTCAATGGGTTTATGCGACACAACCTTGCGACACAAGGCTTGTGTCGCAAAGATGAACACCAGCCCAGAAACAGCGCCTGTCGCGCTTTTCCGACCCAAATCACAAATCTAACTCATTTTTAGGCTGAAAAATTGTGTTTTCTTCATACATTTGGACAATACTATGTTGTGTAAACATTATAACACCGAAATAATACACCAAAATGAGTAGATCTAAATATTTAGATAATTTCTTACAATTTCAAATCGAAGCTAGAGGAGGCCGAAAATGATGACGATGCTTTTGTAAATCTTGTTCCTTGCTTGATGGTGATTCCGAAAATATAACTTTTGTTGGTTGGTTTGCAAATCCAAAAATTGATGGGAGTTTTTGGGTTTGAGAGTGTTTTTGTGGTGTGTGTGTTTTTGTTGAAATGAAAATGAAAGAAAGAGGGAAAGAGGTGGGGTGTAGGTGAAAGCCTCACCTTTTTCAGTCCCCGCAATTGCGCTCCGTGCGGTGTTCGTTCTTCCGTTCGTAAAAACGTTAAATGTTTATTTTATACGTTTAAATATACGTTTTAAATACGAATAATTACCCAATATTTTTGATGAAGTATTTTACCAAATACTTAATGGTTGCGTTATAAGGTATAACTTTAACTTGTTTCGATTTGTTTGCGCGTTTAATAATCTAATCGTGTAGTCCTTGTTTGTACAATACGAATTTGAATTGAAATATTATCTAAATAATATTTTGGATATAATTGCGTTATTAAATAATATTATATTATTTAATAAAATTTTCACCAACGTCCGTATTAATTGAATCGAATTGCATTCGATTTGAAACTCGTACGATTTAATCAAATCGCATACTTGTATATATATACTCATCAATATATATTTTGATACATTAATTAGCCTAACACAGAACTAATTACATGTTTTAAAACTTGATTAGGCACTAACTACTAGTCCTAATTTGACGGGTGTCACAGCGTCACTCTATTATGTGACTGACTTAGTGACGCTTTTGTCTATAACGTCACTTATACCGTCACTTCCTAAGTGACTCACTTTGGATACCGTCACTCTGTTTAATGCCGCATGATATTGCCCCGACACTTCTTAAGTGTCGTATATAATGACTAATGAACTGGCAACGTCACTTACACCAGTGACGCATGATAGCCTCACTTATCATCAGTGACGCTATACTTTAATTCTGATTTTGAGCACTGTTTTCTGCGACACTTCCTAAGTGTCGGTAGTAGTTATGCGTCACTTACCCTAAGTGACGCCTAAATCAGAATTTCGTTTTTTAGGTTATGTGTGTTCGTGCTAATTCTATAACGACTGTTGTTATTTTTGTTTCGTATTTTAGCTTACATATGGCTGACCTACAAAACTATTACCGCCGCACCAACACCCGTCACAACATTACTGCATTTTTGGAGTCTATGCACGCCAATTCGGCTCCTTTCAGGCCTATGATCGAGTTCCTTCGACGTTCGAGGATTTATCACGCTATCACTGCTTCTACTCCGGTTTATATGAATCAAGTTGAAGAGTTTTATGATCACGCGTTAATACGGACTCAGGGTGATGTCCCGAGGATTGTTTCAACGATGTTTGGTGAAGAGATCGAGATCACCGAGAACTCTATTCGACGGGTTCTCCAGTTTGATGAAAATTCTACTATGCCGACTATGTTCCCAACCACGTTTATCTACGGGGGACTTCAGCGTATGGGTTATCCGGCGAATCAGCTTTCTGATTTTCGGAAGCAATATCTCTGCAGGGTTTGGAGGTATTTATGTCACATAGTGATCGTTTGTTTATCCCCAAGGAAGGGAGGATATGACGCTGCTAGTCATTTGACGTTATCTCTCATGTTGGCCCTCATCTACAACAAGCCGTACAACTTCAGCGGTTACATTTTTGGCAACATGGTTGAGAATATCCGAGCTGGTAAGGATAAATGGCTGCAGTATCCAAGGTTTGTGCAGTTATTATTAAATGATTTAAATCTTGAGATAGCTCCAGATCAGCGATCCCTTCTGGTGCCGACACCTATGCTTCTTCGAGTCTTCAATGACTGCAAACTCGCGCTAAAGGGTGAGCAAGTTTTGGCTGACCGTGAGCTTTTCGGGCACATAGTCAATGAGAACTATGTTGCGCCGCTCAATGATGGTTTTGAGGATGAGGTAATTCCTCCGGTCAATGAGGATGACCTGGTTGACACTGAGATCGCTCAGGATTTAGATGATATTGATCGTGTTGACCGGGTTGAGGATGATTCTGATGATGGTGGGCCCACACCACCTGATTCTGTGGGTGACGTGCCCCCACCAACTGCTCTGGATGGTATTCAAATAGCTGATCCTCGATGCTTTAAGCGTATCTTGAGACGGATTTCTGCTGGCAGGGTCCACGTCCCGAGGAATCCAGGAAAACGTCCTGCTGGGTCTTCTCCTTCTTATGCAGATTTACCTCTTCAAAGACGCCAGCGGACTACGGTTGTTATTGAGGAACCCACTCAGCATACTTCTCAGCGACCACCACTTCCACCACAGACTGATTTGCCATCGATTCAGATGCTGCTTGCTCAGATGGAGAGTTTGACGAAAAGATTTGATGATCAGAACGTGATCATTGCAGCTTAGGCGTCTCAGATCAAGGAGTTAGAGCTTAAAGCTGCACAGGTGGATGAGTTAAAGCTACAGGTCTCCGAGTTAGATTCTAGGTTGCTAGAGTTGGAGTCTGTTACTATTGTTTCGGGGGAGGAAGGTTAGCGTGCCTTGGAAACAAATGTAACGCCTCCCCCAGAACCAAAAAATGTACAACCTTCTGCAATTAATGAAAATATCTCTTTGGATTACTTTGTTGAGGTTCAGGGTCAGGCAAGACCAATTGCTGTTGACTATTCGTATGTAGATCTTACATTTCTTCAAAATATGATGAATGAAAATACATCGATACCTGAGGAAGATGTGATAAATGATCCAGTGGCAGAGGATTGTTTCTTTGAAGGAAATGATGATGTTGAGGTTGAGGGGGAGCAGCTCCAAAGTGATGAATGTTATGATGATGCTCCTATTATCGAATCAGATTCTTCAGAAGATGAATCAGGTCATGCTTCTGAGATAGAAACTAATGAGCAATCAGCTTCTACGGCTGAACCCTCAATGATAAAGCCTGACATAGTGCTTAAACCTAGAGTTGAGGTACCTGTTACGTGTAAATTTTACAAAGTCAGAACTGATTATAAGGGTTTGATAAAAAGCTGGAAGTTTGATGAAAATAATTCGGTATTCATGATTAAAAGGAGTGATGGCATTCAGTACTTCAACTTAAAGTTTTATAAAATAAGTACTTTGCCAAAATGTGAGCTTCAAAGATTATCTCAGATACCCTTGATCAACCGTGCTCGAGATTCACGAGCAGATTTCTTTCAAGTGGTTATTCGTCGGGAAATTAACAGCAAAAAGTATAATCTGATTAAACCGACGTTGGGTATGAGATATAAGTTTAAGAAAAAGTTGGATCCGGTTACACGACAACCAATTGTAAGGATGATCTATCCACCAGCAAAATGCTTACAGAAGATACCTTTAGAGATCATTCATTTGGACTTTTTGAATAGGTTGTTATACTGGGAATAGGATGATATTACGGGTGAAGCTGTGATTGTGTTTATTCCAAAATCCGAACCAGTTACGGATCCGGAGTCTTTAGATGCAGATTTGGAAAATGAAGAGAAAACAGCTTGGGATGCTGTTCAACCTAAAAAGAGGTCTATGTGGGGTCTGAAGAGAAATAGATTTTGTGTATTTGACCATCTGAGTTTGATTAATCTTTCTGTACAAGACATGAAAAGACTACATCAGAACAAGATTCAGTTCAAAGAAAAAGATAAAGCAGAAGCCATTAAATTTCAAAAGATTATCGATATCTGCGTAGCCAATGGGGTACACGCTGGTGGTGTATTTCCAGCTGGCTGGAAATAGTTGAAGACTCAAAGATTTTGAAGACCAAGCTGAACACACGGGGGATTTTGTTGATGCATATTTGTTTGTCTGTCAGTTGGTCTATCGAGTTGTAAAAGTGTCGTTAGTCATTTGATAGAAATATAGATTTTATATGATGCGACACTTAAGTCTCAGGTTAGGCGACACTTGCCTAAGTGACGCATAGCGACACTTAGGTAAGTGACGCATGAAGGCGGCCACATACGTCACTGGCCTAAGTGACGCATGTCTGCCATAATTTTAGTATAAATACAAACCTACGGGTTTTCGGCTAGGGTTGACAAAACCCTAGCACCATTTGTCAACTAAGCATACCTGTTATCAGTACCATGACATTATTCAAAGCTAATAAACTCGTTTACTTGGTTTAATTCAATCGTTTTGGTTTGCGTTTATTAGTGATTCGTGCAATTGATTGTTTCCGCCTTTCAATAGCAGTCGATCATCACTTAGGTCCAACGTTTAGGGCACTCACAGTAGTCTTTTAAGATACCTATGCAATTAATAACCATCGCGCGTATTGGACGCCCTAAGGTTACAAGTCTTCGGACAATCGATTTGCAGCTAATCAATTCAAGTTTATTTAAATAAACACTCAAGGCTCAGGTGAGTCTCATAGCCCCTATTTAACGGTTTTCATCTGGGGTGTGATTACATTGCTCGTTTTATTTTACAATATGAACGCAAGTACAATACAAATCAAATACTACATGAGTTGTTTTCACTAATCATTTCAAAGCCCTCCACAACATAGTTTGGTAATACATCTGTAGCGTGAATGTTAGTATATAATATCATATAGGATTGACAATCCTCGTCCGGGTTAGCACGCACTAACTGGTCAAACGGACGTATTAGCATTTGGGAAGACGAGTGTAGATTAGGCACTCGTAGGAGGCAACTCAGTTAGGTTTCCTTAATTGAACCTAATGCTCAAGTTAAGCTCAGACTATGTGCTCATGGCTGTATAACTTTTATTTTGCTTAATTGCATTTTAAATTCAATTAAATCTTGCGGTTCATACAAATATGTGTTGACATACAAACCTGTGAGCTCACCAGCGTTTCGCTGACCCATTTTAGCATGTATCACAGGTACCCAGCAGTAGGTTGGCTGCCCAATCAGGAATCATTAGCTCGAGTCTGCATCCAAACAAATCTGAGATTTAGTTGCATTATTATATTTTGTATAAAGTAATTATGTAATGTAAATCTTTCAATTTCAAGGAACTGAGCTAACGTAAAAAATATCTTTGATGTAAACTTTGGTTTTATCAATATCAATGTAAAATGACGCATTTAGTGGTCGTTCACTATATCTTATGCGCTGTGTACATTGCTTAGTCGCGCCCCGACCCGATTCGCTTCCGCAACCCGAATTTGGGGGTGCGACAGATAGCTTAGCTCGAGTCGTATGCATACAACAAGAGATTTATTTGCATTACTATATTTTGTAAAAGTAGTTATGCCGTAGAATATTTCAGATCAGGATATCGAGCTATGTAATTACAACAACATTGTAAAACTTTATTTAAATCAATATATTTTGTTAAAACGGTGCATATAGAGTCGTTCATTATATATCTTTGTGCATGATTACCGAATTAGTCACGCCCCGACCCGAATCGCTTCCGCACCATAAATTTTCTGGTGCGACAGATTGGTATCAGAGCCTAAGGTTATAGTGAACTAGGTTACATTTAGTTGGCCTAAACTATGACCATTAGGCAGTATTTCCTTATTAGGTATGACTGCTTCTGGAATTACATCATACAACTTTAATTTAACATAGCCTTATCAACTATGTACAATTAAGGAAAGATGACGTGAGGTCTGAAATGGTTATGTTGAACAGGAATACACTAGTTGACTATGACCACAAGAGATACGGGACCGAAACTTGTTTGTGCTAGACACACTAGGCTATATTATGTGATATGATATCTATATATAAAAGCCTCACTACTTAAATGCTCTTGCCACAAAAATGGAAGACTTTCCCATTGTTGTACCAACCGATTTTGGAAACGAAACCGAAGCCTTGTCAACTGTGGTAGAGGTAACCACTATAACCACTCACTGTAATGAGCAACGCAAACTATAACTCCACGAAAGATTCATCACCCAGGTGCGATACATGCATTACGGTGCCTTGGGCACTACATTACGACACTGGTGCTGCATTTGGGCACTTTGTGCTACATGTAGAAAACTCATTTTCATACTTACTCTTAGCAGAAGCACTACATATGGAAATCATACAATTCAGCCTTCATGCTACTCATGGAATTTACTCGGTTTACGCTTACTTTTACCATTTCTGCTACCTCTGAAAATTTCATGATTTATACTCATTTTAACCTTTGTGCCCCATTTGAAAATCACACAACTGTTAGCCTTCGTACTACATTTGGAAACCACATTATTTCAACTTGCTCCTATCATCTATGCTACATTCAGAATCTCATGAACTATGCCTATTATAGCCGTCGTGCTACTACACTCCACTCTTATCGTAGACCTGTTAAACATGCGTGTTGTACACAACTAGAAGGTATGACAGAACACCTCGAACTAGACCTTACGCTATTCGTACTACTAGTACTATTGACACTCCACCCACTAGGCCCCGTCTACAAGGATCCATCGGTGAACTTGGCCAACCACAACACCTACATTTTTGAAATGACTTTTCCAACAATTGCATAGATCTCTACGATTCACTGATAACTTGACTCGCAACTTTGAATGTTTCAAACAACGCTGGATTAGCATTGCGAGGGATACTCACAATGACAAATTCCACACACTACTTCAAGCTATGACTTGAACACTTTAAATCACTACTGCACGGGCTACTTGCAGCTACGGAATTACCAACTATTTTTATTGAACGTATGTGCAAACAATCAACAGAGGATATCCTAAACAACCTTGTACTTCCATGATACAAGGACATGCTTGAAGCCCATTACTACCCTCACGACCTGGATCTAGAGTGAATTAGAAGTAGAAGCACATGCCTAATGGGTTTATAAGAACCTCATAGCATGTTGTATAAGACTTTTGTAATTAGTCTAGAAGTAACAACACCCGACATATTTTGTGAACCCCAACCATGTAATCTATTAATCTATTTATCTTGCGCTTCGGTTGATTTCATCATATCAGTAATAACCCGATATTTCAACGAGTTACCTCGGACATGTACCCAAAATTTTTTCCACAACTTCAAATTTTCAACGAATTCTATTATATACCAACATCTCAAAGTATTGTCAAGAGCTTTCAATGTAATTTGATTGACCCAAACTTTTCGGCATGAGATTTCAAACAGATTTCATTGTAAAATTTTCAACAAAACTTCACAACAACCTCTCTACAAAATGTATTATAAAAACTTTTAAAAACTATAAGGGTATAAACTCATTTACATTAAACATATCGTCTGATCGAGGCTTTATCACTCTTTATACCTATAATGATTGATTTACTAATGAGTTTACCAACTGTTTTAACAACTACTTAGTCTCGATTAGACTACTTTGTAAATAACTACTTTGTAATATGATTTGAACAAAGATTTAACTATGATTGGAACAACGAAATGGTCATGAATTGACTGCCTTTAAACACGACTTAGACATTGTTATGTCTACATTTAAAATCAACGAACTTTTCTCCATAGACCTCATTCCCATCGAAATTGGAAGCTTTGACATCATTTGACATCGTCGTAGGCATGGATTAGTTGTCCAAACATCATGCCAAAATTGTCTATTTCGATAAAATCGTTCACATTTCCCCTCGTTACGGGGGGAACTTCGATCCTACAAGGGGAGGTCAGTAGACTGAGAACTCGATAAACTCAGCGTCAAGAACCGTTAACCATTTCCCCGTTAAAACTGCTTTCCGAACTCGCTACGGGTATTACGAATTCCAAGTGATGCCTTTCGGTTTCACCAACGCACCGGCTGTGTTCATGGATCTTATGAACCGAGTGTGTAAACCTTATCTCGACAAGTTTGTTATTGTCTTCATCTACGACATCCTTATTTACTCACGCAATGAACAAGAACGCACGCATCTCAAAACATCTTAGAATTACTCAGACACAAGGAGTTATATACCAAATTCTCCAAATGTGAATTTTGGATGCAAACCGTTCAATTCCTTGGACACGTGATTGACAGTCAAGGAATTCATGTTTATCCATAAAAAATCGAGGCTATAAAGTGCTGGCAAACACCGACAACGCTGACTGAAGTATGCCAATTCTTGGGCCTTGCTAGGTACTGTCGGCGCTTCATCGAAAATTTCTCAAAAATAGCCCAACCTCTCAAGACACTCACTCAAAAAGAAAAGAAATTCGACTAGACAAATAAGCAGGAATCAACTTTCCAACTAGACAGAAATTCTTGGGCCTTGCTAGTGCACCTATTCTATCATTACCCGAAGGCAACGATGACTTCGTGCGATACTGCGATGCTTCACACCAAGGTCTCGGTTGTGTCCTGATGCTACGAGAGAAGGTCATTGCTTACGCCACTCGACAGCTCAAAATCTACGAAAAGAACTACACCGTGGTGAAAAATGACTAACAATAATAATCGATACCAAGTAGCAGTCATAACAAAGAACAACGTAAATGGTTGAGCAGTAGTAAAAATTCTCTAACTTTTGTCAAACAGTTTTAACTGCAGTAGTAATTGCTTTCCACTAACAGTTTTAACTACTTTCCACTAACAGTTTAAATTTTAACCTCAGCAGTACTAACTCCCAAATCTCCTCTAGGAGTACTAATAATGGTCAAATAGTAGTAACTTCTCATTGGGCAGTATTAACTGATTAGGAGCAGTAATAAATACGTATGGGCAGTATTAACAACTTAGAGCAATACTCATGACAATAAGCAGTACTAATCCATGAAGAGCAGTATTAACGACTCTGAAAAATATTATCCTTGACGTACATCATTAATAACAAAAATAGTACTAACTTAGAGCATAAATAATACTCTGAAAGATAATAATATCCAAACGAATTCACTATCAAATCCTTGATCCCTTGCTTCCTTTTCTTGTTCATCTTTTTATTTGCTTCCTGTTTTTCAAAATTTGTAGCAGAATCAAAAAATTATCTATCTCATGGTAGACAACTCTTGATTATGCTCAAATTTTTACACAACTTACACCTATGTGTCGTGAACCATATATCCAAAAAATCAAGTCAATCCAATGGTTAACGAACACACAACAATTAAATTTTAATATCTCTATGTAGAAACATCCGATCACAATGAAATTTTTACACCATGTAGAAACATATGTCTTCAACCACATATCCAAAAATCATGAAGATCTAATGGTTAACGAAGACATAGTGATCGATTTACTACAGTTGTCCAGAAAAACCCATAATGTTACTGCAGCAATTTTGAATTTAAATATCTTTCAATCAAAACCTCAGATCGAAAATTTTGTTGGTCATAATGTGCGATTATATGTTGAAAATCTACAGTTCAAATTTCACGATTATTGAACGGTTAGCGAATGAGATATGATCTTTTACCACAGTTGTGCAGAAAGTGACGAACATAAAAATTTAAAACCCTAATTTGCAAAATCTTCTTTGTAAGACTCATAAACCTTGTAGATCCTAAATCATGAGCCACCATGGCTCTGACAAGAATTGTGAAAACCTTATATCGTTTAAGCTCTAGATTGTTTAGATCTAGTCTAGGTTGAATAATAACAAAAATAGTAATATGCAACAGAATAAGAACAAATCAATGTTATCATAACAAGGTTTCATCATATATCATTCAATACAATCAAATCAAGCCCCAATTCTATATGATCAATATAGAACGTGTTATCTAACAGTAATAAGTATTAAAGATATCAAAGATATCTTAACCTTAGGGCTAAAACAAAACTCTAGACGTCTACATATTTTCTGTGCACACCTAAAATACACGCCTAATATCTCTTTATATAATTGAGATATCTAGGTTTGCAAAGAAATCATAATTGTATTAGGAAACTAACTAAATTAAAGAAGTTCATCTTTAGTCCTTCTTGTTACATCTTTCGTTTCTTTTGTATCATCAAATCTATAATTCTCAACATTTAGTGTACGTGGTCAATTTAGCCAGCTACCTACATAAAGTTTGAAAATGTTACCATCAATCATTAATGCAAAATGCATCAAAAAATTCCAAATGTTTTTGTTGATACAATCGTAGGTGTGTTGCGTCACTGAGCCCGCCTCTATGATTTATGTATGACAGAACTATTACTGGGATGCTGATAAGTGTTCAACGTCCTTTTACCTTTGTGGTCTCGTTGCATGTGTTGTCCGGGTTCCCTTGTAACTTGTAAACTACCATCATCTTATGTATCTACGTTGATCAAATTTAGAAGAATACAAGTTACTGATAGCTTCTGCAAGATTCCCTGAAGCATTTGTCTTAAGTCAAAGACTAAAGATAAAGATAGAAGATTTCTGTTTAAAGTGGAAGATCAACAGTTATCGTACATACTCCATCAACTAGTTCCAGTGCAAGGTACACGGGTCTGACAAATACTCGTGTACCCGAGAAGGTTTATTCAAAAAGGTGAATAATAGTCGTATGACCTGTGTGCAATAATACAAGAAGTCAACCCCTACTAATAGTAGAAAAAGTACTCTACTTTTTCTGTAAATTTGTATTAATTAAATCAAAACACCTTTCCAAGAATGTGATGTCAGTATTTGTTAAATCTTCAAAAAGATTTAATAAAATCTGTACAAAATATTTAATTGGTTTGCAATATTATTCTCTGGATAATTTTGAGAATTTATGGCTATAAATACTCAAGCCAACAACCAACGAGCATTGTGCCAACACTTAGGTAGTGTTGAGATCACTGATAGTCAACAGCGTCCCTGGATGAGTAACTTGCTATATTAAAATTTGTCATCAAGTTACAATTACTTAGATTGGAGTGTATGAATGCACTTGCTGAGGAAAGTTCGTATGCATACAAGAAAGTTCGTATGCATACATTATGACTCTCGATAAATTAGGACTTTAATTAGTGCCTAACACTTGTATAAGGACGTGTATTTAGTTTTGTATTAGGCCAAATACGTGTAACATTTTATATATATGATGTTATTATTATATATATACATGCGTACGCGATTTATTTTAAATCGTACGATTATTAACCGGATGGAGTCCGACACTGTTGAATATGGACGTTGGTGACAAACTCTATAAATAATGTGGAATTATCTAAACAAACATTATTTACTTAAATATATTACGAAAATATATTACACGTTATACGTTTTCTGTAAAACGTAACCAAACGCAACGAAAACGCGCGAAACGCTTTCGAAAAATGAAATGAACTCAAGTTATATTTTTATAACTTAATATTAAGTATTTTGATTAAATACTTTGGTTAAAAATATCACGAATATACGATAACAATTATAACGTTTAAAAACGTTACACGGGTTTAATAAATGTACAATTACGCAACGAACGCGTAAACCAAGACCTGGAAACATTTTAATAACTTAAAATAAAGTATTTATAATAATACTTCCATTAAAAATATCGCGATTTAAAACGTTAACGAAATATACGTATTAATACGTTTAACGTTGATATCGCGTAAAAAGTCACGTTTTTACTATCGATATCTCTCTCATTCTGGAACAATTCTTGGTACTTTAACTCAAAAACATTACAAATTTGTAATATTATGTCAAGATGGTAAAAACAAGGTTGCATGATAAAAATCAAGCAAAACGGACAGAAAACGAAGATTCCACGCACGTTTGAAGATTTGAGACATCAAAATGAGATTTCAAGACCAAAGAGCCCATCACCAACATCTATCTAACCTAAGATGTTCCTTTTCAAATTACGAATCCAACAGAAGAAGAATCAACAAAAACGGACGAAGAATGAAGATTCTACGCACTCCGGAAGATCCAAATGATTCGTACGACACATCTAAAGTTCAGAGACATATTTTTGGGATTTCTTTTCATCAAAAGCTTTGTTTTTGAATTATGAATCCAACGCAAAAAGAATCAACACAAACGGACGCATAATAAAGAAAACACACACGAATCGAGAAACGAAGCAACGGGCGACGAACTGGTGCGGGGTAGTGCCAGCCGCCGCCGGCCACCACCCTCCCGCATGGATTGTGCTTTTTTGTCCTTTTTCATACCCGGTGCTAGACCTTTACATGCTTTTCGTACCTGGTGCCACTACCTTTTTCACCTTTTCGTACCTAGTGCCACTACCTTTTCCACCTTTTGCTATCGTGAGCTTTGGGATGCTAACTTGAGCCAAATTTCTTCTATAAATAGCAGCCCCTAGCTCTCATTTCAACACACTCATATACACTCTCATATTCACACTCATACTTATACTCTCATTCTTCCATTTTTCTTTCTCACTCTAAAAATCTCTTATATTTTAGTCTACGGATTAACATAGAGGTTAGAGCGAACGTTACGAGTTTGGAGATTCATCTTTGTACGTGTGAACGAGTTGTCAATCATAATAATACGTTGCTGCACATTTATTTCTGGGTGATATCGAAACCTTTATCATACTTGCTTTATTTCATATTTTAATTATATTATTGCCTTGTATGTGATTTGTCTATTGCCATGAATTGCGAGTAGTTTATTATTGTGATTGTTGATGATGTAGATAATTATAAGTAAGGATGACATTATACAATTAAGTGTACGACAATTGTAAAAGTGATGTAACGGCCCCTATTCGACAATTTATCTGATATAGTACTGGAAACGTTTTATACGGAGTACAAATGTATGGAAGTCGATAAACGATCGAAGGTAGTTACATCACTGGAATCAGCTTTGGTTTAACAGTTGGAATTCCGAAAGGATAATACAACTTCATAACTAACTGGTATATCCTACGAAAGTCAATGCACAATAAAATAATGTTCGAAAACGCGTTCAGATAAAATAGGAATTAATGACCTTTGTATCGTTAAGACTTTATGAACTTGAGTTTAATTTATGGAGTACCCTTTCCGGTTATCCACGTGACTGCAACCTAGTAATTAGGACTTGATCAACCTTAATTATGGTAAGTAGTTATTTGTGCCCACGACATGCTACAAGTAAGACACAGTGAACCCACTCGTTGTACATATTAGGTTTACATTTCTGCATCGCTTAACATTTAGTTAGTTTAGAGTGTCACATTCACCGTCAATTACTCCTGACCGCATGTCTGATGTAAGAAGCAGTCGAACTACCATGTAAAGTACACTGTCCGATTACTGAAAGGCATGGCCTGCATATGAAACACGTTTTTATAAACTGCGAATAATCTAGGGATGTATAACTGTTTGAAAAGGAGGACTCAAGTCATAAGTTGAAGTAACCCAGCCTTAATGCATGAAACAAGACTTAGGAATAAGGATAACACCCTAGTGATTTAACTACCTTAGAGCACTAAGTCTTACACAATCAGCGGTCAAAACATACAAAGTTATTAATCTGCATGCTAATAAAATACTAAACTATTTTAGGGGTTAAGAAAGGTCGGACCTATGAGACGATACGCTACTGATTCATGCACCTCGGCGTCAAGCCAAAATAGGTTGTTTATCTTTCAACTAGATAAGTATTGGAAGTTTGCGTATTGCTCCGATCATAATCACGATAACCTAGTTCCTAGTGACATGCCAATGGGAAACTTAGTTGGTAGGGTTCTAGAGTTTACACCTAATAGTTTAAACCATTACATTTAGTATTGTCCCTGTTTAATCTGTCATCCTGAAACATTAATTATCGAAATCTCAACAATCACATATTTATCTTTACTTGTTTTCCTGCACTTTAAATTCCTGCAATTTACTTTTCTGCATTTTAATTACCTGTCTTTAGTTTAAAACCCCCAAACCTACCTACTTTGTTTCATCCTAAATATCTCCTACCGAAAGCCCCAACTTTAATCGCCCACACGTTTGGATTCATAGAACGATCTTAGGTCATACTTACCGCTTACTAACCAGAGTAGGTAGTACGTATAATTTAAGCCCAGCTAAATATAAATTTTAAAACCCCTGCTGCGCTCGCATCACCATCAGAGATCGCAACGACACTGAACTGACGGTTGCGGGTGCATCAAGTTTTTGACGCCGCTGCCGGGGAATCACAAACGTACGATTCAAAGCCACCTTAAGTAGTAATATTTAGGAGACCCTTCCGATTGAAATCTTCTTAGAAATCTTTCGAAAGTTAATTTAAGTAATTAGTATTAATTAATTATTATTTAGTTAGGATAACTTTAAAAATGACAACTCGAAAACCCACTTCTTGCTTCATTTCAATGGATGATACGGAATCCTTTGACTACTTAGAAAAAGAGTTAGGATCTGATTTCTTTTCACCTTCTTCCTCTAAAACTAAGGAAATCTCCGACACCCAAGAAGAATATAGGACCTCACTTTTAATTCCAAAACATTGCCTGGATTTTGATGACACGGACCAGTTACTTGACCTTGCATCATCTCTAGAAGATCACTCACCAACTTTACACCTACCTGATTTACAAAATTCTCCCCACTTCGATTATTTTCCTGAAGATAATTCTGAAGAAAAACCTCCGAAGTCTTGTGACTTAATCACCCTCATTCCTGAAACATCGGTGTATACCCAAACCACGTCTGATCCTCGGAATAACGGCATCTTTCCATTCATTTCACACAAACACCAATACACCATTTACCGAGTGGTGGACAAGGTTCCATCAGTCGAGCCGGAACAACCTTGTTTTGAAGAACGCCACCTCGGTACTTCTTTCAATCCTCCCCGTAAGGTAGATGTCTATAAAGCATTCTTCCGGCAGTTAACCTATGCCAATATCCCGTATTCCTACGAGCAACGAGAAACGATTGCCACATTAGAAAAACAAGTAGAATTCCTTCTTCGCCTGTCAAGTCATGAATGCGAAAGCACTTCCACAAATTTCAGAGACCAAGAACTAAAGTTTATAGCAGATTTAGATCTACTTTTTGAATCACTCGCCAACATGGATTTTCTTCCAACATCTATGATGTTAATTAATCACAGTGTCGCCACTATGATCAATAAACTTGAGTTCTGGGAAGAACAAGATCCGATGATTTCTATCGTCATTCCTGGTAAAATTCCTTTCTTTGTTGACCCCGCCTCTTATCTGATCTCCAAATTACGAGATGTTTTTCCTGATTCCACCAAGGAAAGAATCGACACAGTTTTCTTCGCAAAAAGAAAAGACCTTCACGTTAAGCTTACTCGAATCTTTGCCTTTACCAAATACCCCTTCACTTCCGTACAAAAATCCACAATCAGTGAACTCTGTAGGATAGTTAAGTCTACAACCGGAGACCCTGATTCACAGGAAGAGAACGCATTTCTGGAAGTCATGAATAAACTCACTCACGATCTTAATTACAAAGATCAAGGGCCACGCGTCGGTTTTTCAAACCCTAAAAAGATAAGGAGAGCGTACAATAAGTTAATTGGTGATCTTGTCAATTTAGGATACGAAGAACGAGAAGTCCTAGGGTTAGAGAATCGTCATTACTATTTAGTTTATAATACCATTTTGGAACTTTCAAAATATTTTGTGCTGAAAAATGTTCGCTTAAGGGAGCAAATCTCGACCCTTTCCCTATGGAGGGATCGGAACGAATCTTAAAACAATTCCTTCTGAAAGAGGTCGAAGCTCGCGACTTTAAATGAGCATATTTTAGTATAAATATAGTACTATAATAAAATTTTGAAAGTTTCCTTTGAAAAAAAAAAAGTTTTTAAATTTTTGCTTGGAAACACGTGCGCGACAACAAGAACGTACAACGTTAAGCTTTTAGCCGAAACATGTACATTCAACAAGTCAACGTCAGACAAATAATTTTAAAACAACCAAAAATAATTTAGGTTTAGTATCTCAGGATTGCTTTTTAATTGTTCCACAAAAATTTATGCGCTTCTTAAATTGTTTATAACGTAACAAAAGACTAACAAGTAACTAGTTACAATAAATAAATTTTAGGAATTCGTAATCATTATTAGTGGGACATTAGAAATTAATCTAGGGAAGTACTTAGATGTATATAGGGGACCATGTAAGGAATATGGTACATGGAAGCATGACAAATATTCTCATGGACCACAAGCCTTCCATTTGATCCCATAATTCAAAAATAACACAAAAAACCTTTCTTCTCCTTCCTCCCTCCCCTAAAAACCGGCCACCCTCACCATTCCATGGATCATCATCCAATCTTCACCAACCTCTCTAATTTCATGTCCTTTTGAACTCCTCATTGCATGATATTCTCGGTTGTACATTCGTTTTGAAGCATAACACACTAAAACAAGGTATGATCATGAAAAACCTACTTTGAACTTAAAATATCTTATTTTATGAAGTTAGCTAAGTTAGTAACTAGGAATTAGTATTTTTCTTGGTTGAATGCTTAGAGACTACATGCTACTACCACTCACCCATGGTAATTCATACTAGTTTGGATCTTTCAAGAAGATGTACCTTAACCTAGTAATTAAGTCTAGAATTTGGCTTGATTAAGTGCTAGTTGTTAGATATTTAAGTAATTTAATTGCGTAATGCGGATAAATTAGGATTAGCAAATTTGACTTTTGAAAATCAACAACAAGTTAACTAGCATGCATGATTTGAATAGTAAATTAAGATTACTTGAAAAATCTTGCTTACTAGGACACTTGTACTTGCTTGACTAGTCAAAATAGGCAATAGAGAATCATTACTAGAAACAAAAGTCTTGAATAAAACCAAACACATGGATAACATAATTTTTGTGCATGACCTAGCTTGTTTAACTAGTAGGGAAATGCCTAAAAAAATAATGTTTACATGTTTAGGTTATAATTTTGGCATGCAGACAAATTGAAATTATCGTTCGAAGTAAGTGTTGACCTAAAGGTCAACTTGAAGTATTGCATTTTTAAACAAATTAATCACAATTTTTATTCCAAAACCTTACTTCAAGTTGAACTTTTGAAAGTCAAAAACCTACAATGAGACTAAACTATGAAATAATGACGTTTCAAATTTGGCTAAACACCAGACTTTGTAAACGACATTACTTCACAAGTTAAGTCACCGCCATCCCATATGTTTTCACACATTAATGATTGCCTTAATATTATTACTTGGGGGCATTTGATATTTACTGTAATCTTTGGACTGTCAAGAATTTAAAGCCCTCATTTCGAATTTTTCATTAGAAAATTCGGAAAGCGCTTTAAATTCCACCTTTCTTAAGACCTATTACTTTAAATTTCTCATGTTCTCAGGTACTATGTCGCCAAAGAAGAAAAAGCTAAAACCAGCACGTCCACTTACAGGATATCTTGCATACCTTAGTGCAACACCAGCATACGACCGGATGGCACGAATATGGAGAGATAAACCTTTTGGCCGTTTTAGATATGTAGATTGGGAAAAACTACAGATATTGGGATTCAGGCAGAGATTAGAGAGTCTACTCAGTTACTCAATAGAGGGTCAGCAGTTTGAGTCTTTCAAGAGATTGTTCAGCATTGACGAACCGGTGTATATGGAGATGATCACCGAGTTCATGACCACCTATACATTTGAGCCAGGGAGTAGAGTTGGAGACGGGGTGATCACGTTTAGATATATGGAGAGCCTATTCACCTTGTCATTGGCTCAGTTTGCACGTCACCTAGATCTCTATACTCCAGGAGAGATAGATTCACCCCTGTTTACTGATGGAGCCACCACGATTTCTCTCACGACTACTACCGCAGAGGCATGGAGTCATTGGTCACCAAAGCCATATTTCTAGGGTATTAAAGCTACCCAGCTCACAGACCCAGTTATGCAGATTTTGCACAAACTACTGGCTTGTTCGCTTGACGGGAAGCATACGTCTAATGGCCGAGTGTCTGAGTTTGATGTTATCATGATGGCATGTATCCTCGAGAGGAGAAACATTCAGGTTGCCCATCTAGTTGCACAACGGATTTTGGAAGAAAAAGAGTTTGGTGCAAGAAGATCATTCATGGGCCCAGTAATTACTAGGTTGATTCAGAAAATGTGATTAATTAGGACGACGGAGATGGTAAAATTTAAGAGCCTGCCAGAATGGAGTGCCCAACCAATAGACTATAATTTTCTAAGGAGCATAGATATACTTAGGATTCTGAAGGATGGCACTGTTTACATCAGGGCACGATCATCAGACCCCGAGAGTATTGATACATTGGTAGCAGGTCTAGTCATACCCAGGGAATCCAGGAAGAGGAAGCAACCGAGAGAGGCCCGAAATTCAGACTCCGATTCAGATGAGGATGCACAAGATTCTGATGTCCCAGTTGCATCACCACAGCCTACTAGGCCAAGACCTTCTGTCCCGACCCCTAGAGCTCAGATACCAGCTTACATATACCATTACGGGACACCCCTAGGACCCGATTACTGGTACTGGCTGATGCAGATGCAAGTCAGATGCTATAGAGCTATGAGGCAGCAGATCGCAGGGATACCAGCGAGCCCACTTCCGAACATACCGTGCAGAATGGGCCGAGCCCCACCAAATTTATATCCCCCTGCAGCTCCTACTCCAGCACCTCGCCGACATCCAGTCCATGGCCATGGTTTACCACCTCGGACAGTTCCACTCAGGCCACAGGCACCACAAGCACAGATTCCCCTTCAGAGACAACATGTTCTCTCAGTCGTCGGCTCAGCTAGAGGACATGTTTCGAGTAGCAGTAGGATATCCAGAGCCCCTACTCGAGCCACTTTTGTTCAGAGTCATAGGATTCTCAGGAGCACCAGCCCTGTAGCTTCATACACCATTTTAAGACTTGTGTAAAAGTTTCGGGCCAAACCGAGGTCGTTTGACCACGTTCACAAACTCGAAACCACATCAGACCCTTAGTGTTGCTTCGGGCCAAATCCGATAGCGACACTAGCCCAATGTCGCCAAATCCAATTAAGTGTCGCCATAGCGACACTAAATGAATGTCGTTGCCACCGATCGAATGTCGCAGTAGCGAAAGTAAGCAAAATGTCGCATTATACATAGCAGTGATAACTAGCGACACTACCTCAGTGTCGCAACTACAACTAACAGTTTTAGCTGGAATGTCGCATGAAGCGACACTAAACCTTGTGTTGCCCAATCATTGAATGTCGCATACTGCGACACTAACTTTAGTGTCGCAAAACTTCCAATTTCAACATCATGCGACACTAACCCTGAGTGTCACCATTCAACGACGTTGATCTGCGACACTACCCCAAGTGTCGCTGCCTTATTAAAAGTTACTATTTAGTGACACTGCTCCTAGTGTCGCAATCCCAAACCAAGTGTCGCATTAAGTGTTGCTAAAAAAATAAAGTTTTATAAATACTTTTCACACCAAGTATCGACTTCGCGTACAACAATACTTATATACGACACAACACAGAAACATACGAAACATATTTTTCTAATGTCACCAACAGGCCGTACACGTTTTCTAAAATGCAAACAACAAACAATCACTTGGACATAACTAGTTGAGTGGATAACTAGCATGAGTGGACAATAACCCTCCACTCACGCTTAATTATATAAGTGGACATTGACACCCCACTTACACACAACCTTATGCGTTTAGGGCGCTAGAAGGTTGCTTATTGGGACATTGACTCCCACAGCTTGCTTATTTACTAGCATACCAAACTCAGGTGAGTTTCATAGCCCCACTTTTACTGTTTTACACTATGGGATGAGATTACATACTCTGTTTTTATGATCACAAACAACTGATATCAACCTTTATATGAATTGCATGAGACGTTAATCCACTAAAACTCCTCACTTTATCATAGTTCGTTAATTGTGTAAGCGCGAGTATTATTGGATAGATCTATCAGGGATTGACATCCCTGTTCGGGCTACTCGCTCTAGCCAACCCACAGACACAGTAGTATTTGACTGTTACAGGTGTACTAGATTATACACCTGCCCGAAGCACAAACCAAGTTAAGCGTCGAACTGTGAGACTCATGGCAATTATATACACTTATTTTTATATTCGTACAAAACTGATAACCTTGTGATAACTACTTATGATTTTATAACTGTTTAAACCTATGAACTCACCAACAATATGTTGACCGTTTTAGTATGTAATCTCAGGTACACAGCCAAAGTAGGATGGCCCACAAGGACTCTAGCTCGAGTCGCATACTTTACAAATGAACAAGAGATTTTCCTGCATTACTATTTTTGTAATAGTAGTTATGTACTAGAATCTCTAGGCTACCAAGCGAACTCACAAGTTATTGCAACTCTAGTTTGTAAACAATATATTTTTATGAAATGTATTTTCAAACGTCTCATCTAGAGGTCGTTTGCTTGTAACTATTGTGTGATGATCCGTGATTAGTCGCACTCCGACCCGACTTCCGCTGCTGTTAATTTGGGGGTGCGACAGATTGGTATCAGAGCCACAGTTATAGCGAACTAGGATTGCATTAGTAACCCTAGACTATAACTCTTAGGTTAGTATTCCTTGTAAGTTATGACTGGTTCAGAAATTGCATCATTTGGGTTTAATTTAACATAGCCTGATCAACAATGGACAATTAAAGGAATATGATGAAATGTCTGAAATGGTTATGATTGAACGGGAATACGTTAGTGGACTTTGACTATGAGAGAAATGGGACCCATACGTGTTGGTACTAGACACACTAGGCTATATTATATGATATATATATATATATATATAGACCTCACTTATTGAAACATTCTTGCCACAGAAATGGCCGACTCATCATCTAGACAAACTACACGTACTACTCTCTCTTGCTTACGTCGCAACCACTTAGTATCACTCGTGGCTAGACGCACTGGTAGCTCACACCGAGCTAGGCCCTACCACAATCCTGCCATCACGGGTAACGTCTCTGCTATAGCTCGCCATCGGACAATCGCCCACCAATGGAGCTGGTTACCCATGATTATGGCCACCTGGAGGATTGAGGAAGACATAGAAATCACTGCTGATATCAGAGAATATTCAGCCATGGATCTCTCCCCGTACACCCAAGAACCAACATATCTCATTGTTCCCGTGTTAGCTGCCCGAGTGCACCATCACGAACGCCGGTTGCAAAACATGGAAATCGAACAACGTAATATTCACTCTAACTGGATGGAACAAACCCAAGACAGTATCGCACGGTTGTACATAGGTCAGGCAGATATCTCTGAGACTATCACTCGTACGCATGATCAATTGGAGGAAACCACAGAAACCATGATCTTTGTTCATAATCAAGTAATCAATAACCAAAATGAGATCTCATTTTTACAATCAAGACTGCAACAATGCGAGACACGCTTACGGGAAACCGAGGATGCTCTCAGAATGGTTAGCAGACTTGTAGAATCTGTGGACCACCTTACCTCTTTGCTTCCACAACTGAATCTACACCAAGATTAGTATCTATCATGTATCTTATTAGCCACCTATGTAAAAAAAATGTAATTCGTCTGGATGTAACAATTCTAGGTATCTTTTGTAATCTCTATATTTTGTAATCTTTTGAACTCGTAATCCTAATAACATTAGATCTTGTTACCTCGCATTGTTTATTGATTGTCACTTTGTGCTGTTGTATATTATTTCCTTATATATACAATTGTGATAATCATAACCATTGTTCAAACATCTCATATATCTTTTTCCTTCTTATTTATTAAAGAATCATGCCACCAAGACGACAAACATATAGCCAATATGAAGTAGCTCGACTCATTTCTCAAGGGGTAGCTGACGCCCTAGCTGCTTAAGAAGCACTCCGAAACAATGGCAGCGAGGATACCACGAACAACAACACAACTCCAGCCAAAATCTGTTCCTATAAGGACTTTATTAACTGTAAACCCCTGAACTTCAAGGGTACAGAAGGAGCAATCGGATTATTGAGATGGTTTGAAAAGATGAAATCTGTGTTTCGCATCTGCAATTGCACCGAAGAGTGCAAGGTCAAATACTCCACTTGTACCTTTCTGGAAGGTGCACTTACCTGGTGGAACACCTACATGCAAACCATAGGGATTGATACTGCATATCAACTCCCATGGGAAGATCTCAAGAAAATGCTAACAAAGGAGTACTGCCCTCGGGAAGAACTGCAATAGCTCGAGGTTGAATTCAGGAACCTCGCAGTTAAGGGCAATGACATCACTGGCTACACCACCCGCTTTCACTAATTGGCACTCCTTTTCCCAACAATTGTGGACCCGGAGTACAAACGTATAGAAAGATACATCTGGGGACTCCCAGCTCATATTCAGGGGATGGTTACTGCTTCAAACCCGGGAACCATACAAAGTTTTGTCCGTATGGCACACAGTCTAATGGCTCAGGTAGTCCGCCGAGTGACACCTACTGAAAAGAACTCATGCAACCAATCCAGGGATAACAAGCGGAAGTGGACTGGGAACCCCAACAACCCAAGCCAACAACAAAATAAGAGGCCGGAAACTGCTAAGGCCTACACTGCTGGAACTTACGACCGAAAGAAGTACCAAGGAAGCAAACCCAACTACACTAAGTGTACTTTGCACCATGATGGTCCTTGTGGTAATGTTTGCACCAAATGCAAACGACTGGGCCACATAGCCAAAGACTGTCGAGTTCCCAGCACATCTACCAAACCCAGTGCACCGAAAGCCTGTTATGAGTGTGGCAATACAGGGCACTTCAAGAATGACTGCCCAAAGCTAAAAAACAACAACAACAACAAGAACAACAACAATGCTCGAGGTAGAGCTTTCACGATGAACTCAGAGGATGCCTATCAAGACCCGAATGTGGTTACAGGTACGTTCCTTCTTAATAACCTTAGTGCTTCAGTTTTGTTTGATACTGGTGCTGATAAGAGCTTTATATCTGATGAGTTTTGCCCACTACTCAACATTTCACCCATTGCCTTATATTCTAAGTACACAATAGAATTGGCAAACGGCAAACTGATTGAGGTTGAAAGTGTAATACCTAATTGCACCTTAAACTTAGCCAACGAACATTTCTTCATTAATCTCATACCTATAGAGATTGGAAGCTTCGACATCATAGTAGGCATGGATTGGTTATCCAAGCACCGCGCCGAAATCGTCTGTTATGATAAAATCGTTCGTATACCTCTCGTCTCTGGTGGAACCTTAATCATACAAGGGAAGACTGGTAGACCGAGCTTGAACATTATCTCGTGCATGAAAACCCGAAAATACCTGAGAAATGGTTACCAGGCAATCCTCACACATGAAACGGAGAAAAAGTCGGAGGAGAAGCGACTTGATGGTGTGTGATGTGCTGCCCGAACGGTCGTATGAAGATGACGTACGGATCGCAATCGGTTTGTTTTAAATTTATATTTGCTGGGGTCTAAGTATGACTTACTAATACTGAACCAAAGGCTAGTAGATGGTAAGTATGACCTAGAGTCGTTCTTAAAGAGAAACTGAATTGAAACGGAGGTGATCCAATCAATCTTTCTTTTCTAGTAAAGGTTTTAAAAGAGTGCGTTGGGGGTTTTGGTTTAGTTAACTAAGTAAACTTAATAAAGCGAATAAAAGTGTAATAATAAATCAGATAATAAAAGTAGTATTTGTTGTGAGTTCGTTAGCTAACAATGTGGGATGATGACTCTTATGGGAAAACGATTATCTAAATTGGAAACGTTTAGTGGATTCAACACCCAGTGGTATAACCAATAAGTTCCCAATTAGTCGGTTATCAACTAATATGTCACGAGGAACTAAGGTGTCATGATTCTGATCAGACAGACGATGCTCAACTCTCCACACTCTCCTGTGAGGGAGTCAGTGACCCGTATTATTGAACGTATTCGCTCGTGGGCGAAGGAATAGAGTAGCAGGTCATTACAAATCTGACTGTTCTTAATACCATAAAGATTTCAAATCCATTAAACTATTAGCTTAGAATTTTATGTTCGGACTTATTAACCAATTCCTATTAATGAAACTTAAGGATGATAAACAGGGAAAACGTTTAAGGTTCTCGTGTATCTTACTTTTGGTTTCATATTTTAAGGAAAGAATATCAGTGTAACTTCGATTCCAAACTTACCTTTCTCATTACAATTAACAAATCCCTAGGTTTTCGTAAATGATTATTTAGCCTGTAGCCTACCTACTCTAATCTAATCTAAATTAACTAATCTAATTAAAATGCTAATTAAAATGCTGACGGCTTTTTGCATAAAGTTAAACCCAGACCATGTCGGAAAATACTATGGTGATTCACAGTGTATTTAATCGTTTACCGATGTTTCCATTATGAATTTAATTGCTTCGCCATGTTCACATGATAAGTACATTGTGATCGAAAGTGTACAATACTCATGGCAAGTCCACGTAATCATATTGCATTTTATGATGCTTACATGACGTTACAGTTAAAAACATAGTTTTTCCACAGATAAATATTGACCAGGTATCAAGGTTCGCGACTCCTCTTTACAGGGTTACAATCACGTTTGTTAATCGAAAGGCGAGTATAAGTTTTAGGTTTAAAATCATAAGATAAGTCCGTTCATAAAGTTACAGTTTTATAATGTCGATCCATAATACAACTACCTTCGGTCGTTACCAGCTTCCATACATATGTACTTTGCTTAAAAGCATTTCCAGCACTATACCGAGTAAACAGTCGAAGAGGGGCCGTCATATTATTTCAGGACATATTCAAAGCCATCCCACAATTACATATACTAACTACATCACAACAAGTACAATAGTAATCTACTCGCTAATCATGGCACAAACTAATTCTAGCATAATTAAAGCATACATATTTAATTAAGATACAATAGGATAGAAAGAACCCGAATTAAAATGTGAGAAGGAATAGACTTGAATTAATAAGCGTAACTCCAAGCGTACACCAAAGATTACAAAATGTTCCCTAACTTTCATTCTACTTTAGACAAGCTCCTTAACTAGCCTAACACTAATTTTGAAGTAAGAAAATAGAATGAGAAAGTAAAGAGAGAATTATGCCTAATGCATATGGGACATCTTCAAATGGAAGACTTGGGGCTGTATTTATAGGGAAAATATGGCTCACATTAGCATCCCTAGGCTCACATTAGAAAAAGAGTGAAAGGTGGTGCACCGGGTACAAAAAAGTAGCGAAAGGTGGTGCACCGGGTACGGAAAAGTAGTGAAAGGTGGTGCACCGGGTACACGCAAGGATGAAAAAACGGAAAAGAGATGAGGGGAGGGAGGCCGGCACCACCCACCACCAGGCCAGCGGCGTCTGGCTGCTGGCCAGCGGCGGCTGGCTGCCACCCGCCCCGGTCCGTCGTCTTTCGCTGCGTTGCTTAATTCGTGCATATCTTCTTCGTCATGTGCCCGTTTGCGTTGATTCTTTTTGTGTTGGATTCATAATTCAAAAAAAAAAAAGACTTTGATGTAAAGATATCCCAAAGATATGTCTCCTATCTCCAGATATTGTGTACGAATCATTTGGATCTTCTGGCGGGCGTAGAATCTTCATTCTTTATCCGTTTTTGTTGAATCTTCTTCTGTTGGATTTGTAATTTGAAAATGAACATCTTGGGTGAGATCGATGTTGATGATGGGCACTTTTATCTTGAAATCTCGTTTTGATGCCTTGAATCTTCAAACGTGTGTGGAATCTTCGTTTTTCATCCGTTTTGCTTGATTTTTATCGTGCAACCTTGTTTTGACCATCTTGGCATAATATCATTGATTTGTATCTGTTTTGAGTTTAAAATGCCAAGAATTGTTCTAGAATGAGAGAGATATCGGTAGTAAAAACATGACTTTTTACGCGATATCAAGTATCCCACACTTAGAACTTTGCTTGTCCTCAAGCAAACTCGAATTTCAAGCATGGTTAAAATAAGCAGATAATGAAATATTTTAGGGTAGAAATTTTTACTAAGGGGGGTTTTGAAAAATAAAATATTCGTTCTTTGAAAAAGCGGGGTTGTAATCTTTGGGAGCATGCTTTTGATCTTTGATCTTGGATACATGACTAGGCGATCCTCTCTAGGTGGTCATTCAAATCACTCAAAGTGTTTAGGGTTTCCTATTCTAATATTACCAATCACTCAGAACGCCAGTCATGTATCGTTTATCATCATAGGGTTGATCGAGAATCAAATCATTACCTTTTGGTGAGTGCGAAGTCGATCTAGCCACAATCATTCTAGGGGAAGTGATGTAGGGTTTTTAGAAGCGGAGTGTTTGTGGAATGAGAGGGGGTTTTGTTGGGTTTTTTGATGGGTTTCTTTGGTTGAAGTTGGAATTTTTGGGTGGTATTGACTCCTTTTTGGTGCTTGCGGAAGGAGTCTTTTTCTCCTATTGATTTCCTTTTCTTTGGGTTTCTCTTTCTTGAATTTTCTTTTCTCTTTTTTTTTCGACGTCGTCTCCTTGCGATTTCTCTTCGTTCATCTTTGGAACTTTGTTTCAAAGTTTGGGGGATGCTTTTGAGAAAGTAGGGGTAACGTATCATTTTTCTTGGGAGTATGGGTGTACGGGTATATGGATGGGTTTAAGAATGATGTGATTCAATCTCATTTTTACTAACCAATCAGGATTCGAAATGCATAAAAAGTGAATGCTTTTTATATGGATCAAGATACCTCACGAATCGAAAGTTGGGTTGTTATGTGCCTAGTCATACGATGCTCTTTATGAGATTACTAAACTAATTTTCCAAAGAAATTTGTATTTTATTTATCCTTCTTCCCCAAGGTAAATCATTCTTTGTCTAATATTTTTCATTTTCAACATATTTTCAACTTAATTTTGAAAAAATTTGTTTACTTATTGGAGAATGATGGTCTAAAGAGCAACGACTTAGAATCAAGTATATAGCATTATCCATTTTACAGTAGTGTAACTACTGCTATCCCACACTAAAAGAAACATCGTCCTCGATGTTTATCTAAGCTCTAACTGGGGCGAATATCCCACACTTAGGAATTTAAACATCTAAGACGTATTCTTTTAGTGGTGTGTTTTGGGTTTGAATCCCACACTTAGTGATAAGCATAATGGATATGGTATGTTTAAACAAATGAAAGAGACGTTATAGAAGTACTCCCCGGTGGTTGCAGTGTTCCTTGGGTTGCATGTGCCGGATTCCGTCTTCCTTGGTGCATTCTTGATCAAGTCTTTTTGTGATTGGTCTCGTAGGTGTGAACACGTCGGATATACTATTCTTCTGGTGTTGATATTTTCTTGCAGGTTGGAGCATGCTTTGTATGATCCAAGTGTGAAAGATAGTCGGAGATTTCATCACTTCTTGGAAAGTAAAATTGCAGAAATGTAAACACATGGGTTGCCTCCCGAGAAGCACTCTTTTAAAGTCGAGAGCTCGTCTTAGTCCTTTCTTCTTCAGATGATGCTGGATGTGTCCGTGGTGCTAGAGTGGTCACTATGGCTCCTAGGTAGGGCGTATCATGGAGGAAAGTATTGCAGAAACTGTTCTATCATGTCAGTAATGAGAGTTGGTGGAGTGGTGGATTCCATTCTGAAGCTTTTGAAGTGATCAGTGGCTAATCTATCGAGGATTGCCATCCCAAAGCTGATGTATCGAACTGCCCTTGTGACTGGTCCATTAGGATCGATTCGAGTGCAGGTGTGAGTTTGAACAATTTCACGCTGTGGGTGGTTCCTGCCTATTGAGGTTATTAAAGCCATGAATTCAGTTTTCACTTCTTCAAAATCATTGGCCAATGGGTCTCCTCTGAAGGATCTAGTGGCTTGGCATACTTGTCTGATGAGTTGATGTTGTTCGAGGTTGAAGGGAAAATCCGAGTCAGTGAAGATGTAGATTAACTTGCTGAATATTTCATGGTATCCGTTGCGGGTAGCGTCAATTTCTACATCTTCTTCCTCATACATTCCACGCAGTCGATCTATTACATAGGATGCTAAGTTGATTTGTGACAGGTGCGGAATGAATCTAGGCACTTTGCGAATTTCTTCATCATATGCTGCTTGATTTAGTTCATCAATTATTAGTTCAACGTGATGACCAATAGTGGAGTGAATGACAATCCTGAAGTTTTCTGAAGTTTTGAGATGTTCTCCAGTTTCGATGAGATCTAGAAGGGTTCTAAGATCTCCCACCATTCTTATGTCAGCATAATTATGCGGATTTCCAGTAGCTCTTTCAAGATGGGTTCTCATTGATGCAAGTATAGCCTTCTGACTTGATGAGTAGGAAAAAGCTGATCCGGCTAAGGCACAATATACTTTTTGGTATATTTTCCTTTGGTTGCTGCAGAATTCGACTTCTCCCATTGGGTAGTCTGGCCTTTCTGGCTGTTGGGCTTCTCTGGTGACTTGTTCTTGAAGGGAATCGGAGAACTCTTGGATATGTCTGAGCAAAGTTTGGGGTACTGGTTCTCCATAATTGGCGAGATATGAATCATATTCTCGTTCAATCTGCCTTATCAGGTGTCTCTGAGCGGTGTTGTAGTCATTGGTTGACTCTTTGATAGCCTCTACAATGATGCGCACATTGGTGTATTCATCAATTAGTTCGATCATGTCTTAGTGAGTATCTATAAGCAGAATCTCTAATCTCTCAGCTGTGATGATGGGGGAATTTGGTGGAGCAAGAGGGATTTTTGGAATAGAGCGTTCATCGAAAGTGACATCAATAAAATCACCGTCAAATTCGACACTCTTGTAGTCGGAATCTTCGTCTAGTGAATCTGGGAATTGGTGGAATTCTTCAGCTGAGGGTGCATTGTTGAAAGGTTGAGTACTATCGATTTCGATGGTTCTAACTTCCGTGATGGTGTCTTGAAGGTTTTCTTCAACAAAGCTTCCTGGTTGTCGTGCCTTATATGCAAAAATTCTTTGTAGGAGTTTGACATATAGGTCTGGGTGCTGTGATGTTCGGAGTTCTTCTTCGAAAGTATCTATGTCTCGGAGTCGGGTTCTGGTAAAGGGTTTCGATGGATCGAGATAAGAGTCGAGAATGTTTCCCATTCTTTTGAGATGAGTGGATCTGAGCTCTTGGTGGATGGCTCCATAACCAAAGGATTCTTCTGATGAAGTGTAGTCTTTGCAGTCTTGTATTCTTTTCACTTCAGCCATCTGTGGTGAATCAGCTTGACCTTCATCTTCCTCCATTTCTTCCTTTTCTTCCTCTTTGATTTCTTCCTCCTCCTCAGTTTCTTCTTCCTCTTCTTCAGGTTCTTCGTCTTCAGATTCAATTTCTTCCTCTGCTTCTTCATATTCTTCCTCTGCTTCTGGTTCATACTTAGAATCAGAGATGAAAACTGATGATCGAGTGAAATATTGCTCTTCCTCTGGATCTGATTTGTCATCGGAACAAATTCTGCCTGTTGATATAGCATAGCATTCTTCTTCTTCTGAAGTGCATTCCGGTTGGTCGATCTTGTAAGTAATGCTTTCACCATGTGATCGTAATACAATCGTGTGGTTATACACATCAATTACTGCTCTAGCCGTGTTCATGAATGGTCTTCCAAGGATAATCGGGATGTTTATGTCTTCGTGGATATCAATTACCATGAAATCCGTTGGAAAGAAGAATTTATTAACTTAAACTAGAACGTTCTTAGCTATTTCTTTTGGGTATCTAACAGATTGATCAGCTAGCTGGACGGTCATCTTAGTGGGTTTCAAGTTTTCAAGTTCCAGCCTCTTAAACAGGGAGTAGGGCATAAGGTTAATGCTGGCTCCTAAGTCGGCTAAGGCGCTTATTTCTCTGGATTGGTAAATAGAACAAGGGAGTGTAAATCTACCGGTGTCTCCTAGTTTTTCAGGAAGGCTATTCTTAAGTAGGGCTGAGGTTTAAGAACTAAGGGGAATATTGTTTACTTCGGGCAGTTTATCCTTAGTGGATAGCAATTTCCTAATGTACTTATTAAGACCGGGAACTCTAGACATGGTATCAAGGAATCTTCCATCTAGCTTAAAGGATGATAATTTCTTGGGTTGAGCTTTAAGTCTAGTGGGGTAAGGGATCCTAACCTCTTTGTTTATGGTCGGAGTGGTTTCCGCAGCTGGTATCTTGATCTTTGGTTTCTTTCTCTTTTACTAGAACAGCAGCTGGTGGTGTAGTAGATGCTTCCTCGGTGGTAGTAAGTTTCTTTGCTTCCTCAACATGTGGGTTGTGAACCGTGTTGCTAGGAAAGCTTCCTTTGGGTCTGTTATCGCGGCGTTGTGCCAATTGTCCAATCTGAGCTTCCAAATTCTTTAGCACAACCAATTGATTTCTCATAAAGAGGTCGGGTTGATCTTGTCTGGCGGACATCTTTTGGTTGAGCAGGTGCTGAGCTTGCATGAATTGGGTGAAGGCGTCATCTGAACTTGAAGTTGGGGCATTTGTCTTTGCAGGTTGTTCAGGGGTTTGGTTTGTGTCTGAAGTTGGTGCAGGAAGTGCGAGGGGTTGGTTATAAGAAGGTTGTGATTGTTGTAGGTAAGGTGGGTATCTATATGGGTATCGGGGTTGGTATGGTTGGTTGTTTCTTAGTTGGAATGGAGGTCCTCTATGTTGGTTGTTGTTTTGATTGAAGCCGGGTGGAAAATTTTGTTGTCAAGCAGGAAACTGAGCATAGTAGACGGTGCCATCTGCTTTTTCGTATTCAACTTGGTATTCACCAGGTGGTTGCGGGTTGGTGCAGTGTTGACAGACTTGCACTTGGTGTACTTGGTGCTGTTGTTTCTTAAGTTCTCCAAATTGTTTGACAAGTGAGTCCATTTTCTCCGTTAATACCTTAATTGCTTCGACTGGAATTGGATTTGATGCGGCGAGAGGTGCTGAAGATGTTGAGTGATCTCCAGAGTTCCAATCGTGGTGATGCATAGTCATGTTCTCTATAAGGTTCCATCCTTCTTCGTCGGTCTTTGCCATGAAGCTTCCTTGTGTGGTAGCGTCGAGGGTGGTTACGTGGTTAGGGTCTAAACCATTATAGAAGGTACACAATTATGCGGATTTGTCGAGTCGGTGATTAGGGCATTTCTTCAAGGCTCCTTTGAATCGTTCCCATGCGGTGTATAATGACTCATCAAAAGCTTGGTGGAAATTCATGATGTCATTTCGAAGTTTGGTTTGTTTAGAAGGTGAAAAGTACTTGGTTAGAATCTTTGTCGCCATCACAGTCCATGAAGGGATAGAGCCGGTCTCTAAACCTTCAAACCATGTTTGCACATGATGTGTGAGCGAATAAGGGAAAAGATACAAACGGATTGTGTCTTGACTAATTCCGTTTTGTTTGTAGGAGTTTGAAAGAGATATGAACTTGTCGAGGTGAGAGTTTGGATCATCATTTGGTAATCCATGGAATTGACAATGGTTTTGGATTAGTTGGATGATGTGGTGCTTAAGCTCGAAAGATTGACCCGGGGTTTCAGGGTAGAGAATTGGTCCTCTTCCTTCGATAGAGGGTTTACTGTTGTCAGCGAGAGTGATGCGTTCAACCATTGCTTGTTTTAGTGCGGATTGCTTCTTTTCTCATCAAATGGTACGTATTATAAGTTCTGGATCTAGGGGAGCAGGTCATACACTAAAAAGGAAAGACAAGAAAGTAAATACTTGTTTTTGTGTTTTGTTTTTTTTAGAAGGTTTTTTCCTAAGGGTTTACTAGAATTGGGATTAATTGGGCCTCTGTATCGGACAGTTAGTCTCCCCGGCAGCGGCGCCAAAAGCTTGATGCGCCCCGAAGCGTCGTATGAAAATGACGTACGGATCGCGATCGGTTTGTTTTAAATTTATATTTGCTGGGGTCTAAGTATGACTTACTAATACTGAACCAAAGGGCTAGTAGACGGTAAGTATGACCTAGAGTCGTTCTTAAAGAGAAACTGAATTGAAACGGAGGTGATCCAATCAATCCTTCTTTTCTAGTAAAGGTTTTAAAGAGTGCGTTGGGGGTTTTGGTTCAGTTAACTAAGTAAACTTAATAAAGCGAATAAAAGTGTAATAATAAATCAGATAATAAAAGTAGTATTTGTTGTGAGTTCGTTAGCTAATAATGTGGGATGATGACTCTTATGGGAAAACGATCATCTAAATTGGAAATGGTTAGTGGATTCAACACTCAGTGGTATAACCAATAAATTCCCTATTAGTCGGTTATCAACTAATATGTCACGAGGAACTAAGGTGTCATGATTCTGATCAGACAGACGATGCTCAACTCTCCACACTCTCCTGTGAGGGAGTCAGTGGCCCGTATTATTGAACGTATTCGCTCATGGGGGAAGGAATAGAGTAGCAGGTCATTACAAATCTGACCGTTCTTAATACCATAATGATTTCAAATCCATTAAACTATTAACTTAGAATTTTATGTTCGGACTTATTAACCAATTCCTATTAATGAAACTTAAGGATGATAAACAGGGGAAAACGTTCAAGATTTTTGCGTATCTTACTTTTGGTTTCATATTTTAAGGAATGGATATCAGTGTAACTTAGATTCCAAACTTGCCTTTCTAATTACAATTAACAAATCCCAAGGTTTTCGTAAATGATTATTTAGCCTGTAGCCTACCTACTCTAATCTAATCTAAATTAACTAATCTAATTAAAATGCTGACGGCTTTTTGCATAGAGTTAAACCCAGACCATGTCGGAAAATGCTATGGTGATTCACAGTGTATTTAATCGTTTACTGATGTTTCCATTGTGAATTTAATTGCTTCGCCATGTTTACATGATAAGTACATTGTGATCGAAAGTGTACAATACTCATGGCAAGTCCACGTAATCACATTGCATTTTATGATGCTTACATGACCAAGTGTACAATACATGATAATTATTGACATTGTGATCGAAAGTGTACAGTACATGATAGTTAAAAACATAGTTTTTACACAGATAATTATTGACCAAGTATCAAGGTTCGCGACTCCTCTTTACAGGGTTACAATCATGTTTGTTAATCGAAAGACGAATATAAGTTTTAGGTTTAAAATCATAGGGTAAGTCCATTCATAAAGTTTCCATTTTATAATGCCGATCCATAATACAACTACCTTCGGTCGTTACCGGCTTCCATACGTATGTACTTTGCTTGAAAGCATTTCCAGCACTATACTGAGTAAACAGTCGAATAGGGGCCGTCATATTATTTCACGACATATTTAAAGTCATCCCACAATTATATATACTAACTACATCACAACAAATACAATAGTAATCTACTCGATAATCATGACACAAACTAATTCTAGCATAATTAAAGCATATATATTTAATTAAGATAGAATAGGATAGAAAGAACCCGGATTATAATGCGAGAAGGAATAGACTTGAATTAATAAGTTTAACTCCAAGCGTACACCAAAGATTACAAAATGTTCCCTAGCTTTCGTTCTACTTTAAACAAGCTCCTTAACTAGCCTAACACTAATTTTGAAGTAAGAAAATAGAATGAGAAAGTAAAGAGAGAATTATGCCTAATACATATGGGACATCTTCAAATGGAGGACTAGGGGATGTATTTATAGGTAAAATATGGCTCAAATTAGCATCCCTAGGCTCACATTAGAAAAAGTAGCGAAAGGTGGTGCACCGGGTACGAAAAAGTAGCGAAAGGTGGTGCACCGGGTATGGAAAAGTAGCAAAAGGTGGTGCACCGGGTACAAGCAAGGATGAAAAAGTGCAAAAGAGACGGCAGGGTGGAGGCTGGCGCCGCCTGGCTGCTTGCCGGCGGTGGGTGGCTGTTGGCCGGCTGCCACCCGCCCCGGTCCGTTGTCTTTCGTTGCGTTGCTTAATTCGTGCGTATCTTCTTCGTTATGCATCCGTTTGCATTGATTCTTTTTACGTAGGATTCGTAATTCAAAAACGAAGACTTTGATGTAAAGATATCCCAAAAATATGTCTCCTATCTCCAGATATTGCGTACGAATCATTTGGATCTTCCGGCGGGCGTAAAATCTTCATTCTTTATCCGTTTTTGTTGATTCTTCTTCTGTTGGATTCGTAATTTGAAAATGAATATCTTGGGTGAGATGGATGTTGATGATGATCAATTTTGTCTTGAAATCTCGTTTTGATGCCTTGAATCTTCAAACGTGTGTGGAATCTTCATTTTTCATCCGTTTTGCTTGATTTTTATCGTGAACCTTGTTTTGAACATATTGGCATAATATCATTGATTTGTATTAGTTTTGAGTTTAAAATTCCAAGAATCGTTCTAGAATGAGAGAGATATCGGTAGTAAAAACATGACTTTTTACGCGATATCACGACTTCTCTTTACAGGGTTAAAATCACGTTTGTTAATCGAAAGGCGAATATAAGTTTTAGGTTTTAAATGATAAGATAAGTCCATTCATAAAGTTTCCGTTTTATAATTTCGATCCATAATACAACTACCTTCGGTCGTTACCGGCTTCCATACGTATGTACTTTGCTTAACAGCATTTCCAGCACTATACTGAGTAAACAGTCGAATAGGGGCCGTCATATTATTTCACGACATATTCAAAGCCATCCCACAATTATATATACTAACTACATCACAACAAATACAATAGTAATCTACTCGCTAATCATGGCACAAACTAATTCTAGCATAATTAAAGCATACATATTTAATTAAGATAGAATAGGATAGAAAGAACCCGGATTAAAATGCGAGAAGGAATAGACTTGAATTAATAAGTGTAACTCCAAGCGTACACCAAAGATTACAAAATATTCCCTAGCTTTCGTTTTACTTTAGACAAGCTCCTTAACTAGCCTAACACTAATTTTGAAGTAAGAAAATAGAATAAGAAAGTAAAGAGAGAATTATGCCTAATGCATATGAGACATCTTCAAATGGAGGCCTTGGGGCTGTATTTATAGGAAAAATATGGCTCACATTAGCATCCCTAGGCTCACATTAGAAAAAGAGTGAAAGGTGGTGCACCGGGTACGAAAAGGTAGCGAAAGGTGGTGCACCGGGTACGGAAAAGTAGCGAAAGGTGGTGTACCGGGTACACGCAAGTACGAACAAGCGGAAAAGAGACGGGGGGAGGGAGGCCGGCACCGCCCACCACCAGGCCGGCGGCGGCTGGCTGCTGGCCGGCAACGGCTAGCTGCCACCCGCCGCGGTCCGTCGTCTTTTGCTGCGTTGCTTAATTCGTGCGTATCTTCTTCCTTATGCGCCCGTTTGTGTTGATTCTTTTTGCATTGGATTCGTAATTCAAAAACGAAGACTTTGATGTAAAGATATCCCAAAGATATGTCTCCTATCTCCAGATATTGCATACAAATCATTTGAATCTTCCGGCGGGCGTAGAATCTTCATTCTTTATCCGTTTTTGTTGATTCTTCTTCTGTTGGATTCGTAATTTGAAAATGAACATCTTGGGTAAGATGGATGTTGATTATGGGCAATTTTATCTTGAAATCTTGTTTTGATACCTTGAATCTTCAAACGTGTGTGGAATCTTCGTTTTTCATCCGTTTTGCTTGATTTTTATCGTGCAACCTTGTTTTGGCCATCTTGGCATAGTATCATTGATTTGTATTGGTTTTGAGTTTAAAATGTCAAGAATCATTCTAGAATGAGAGAGTTATCGGTAGTAAAAACATGACTTTTTACGCGATATCAGTGTGCCAATTGTTCAAGACTTTCCAGAAGTCTTTCCCGAAGACTTGCCTGGCCTTCCGCCACCCAGACAAGTCGAGTTCTCTATTGACCTTGTGCGTGGTGTAGCACCCGTGGCACGAGCCCCATACCATTTAGCCCCATCCGAGTTGTAGGAGTTGTCTACCCAGTTACAGGAACTCCTGGACAAAGGATTCATTCGACCAAGTTCCTCACCTTGGGGACCTCCGGTCTTGTTCATGAAAAAGAAAGACGGATCTTTCCTAATGTGTATCGATTACCGTGAACTGAACAAACTAACTGTAAAGAATTGATACACACTTCCCCGAATTGGTGACCTCTTTGACCAACTTCAGGGATCGATTTTTTATTCCAAGATGGATCTACGGTCAGGTTATCACCAACTCCGAGTTTGCGAAGATGACATTTCGAAAACCGCTTTCTGAACTCGTTATGGGCATTATGAATTTCAAGTGATGCCATTTGGTCTAACCAACGCACCGACTGTATTCATGGACCTTATGAATCGGGTGTGCAATCCTTACCTTGACAAGTTTGTTATCATTTTCATTGATGACATTTACTCCCGCAACGAACAAGAACACTGCCAACACCTGAAAACCATCCTAGAACCACTAATACACGAGGAGTTATATGCCAAATTCTCTAAGTGTGAGCACTGGATGCAAACCGTATAATTCCTTGGTCACGTCATTGACCGCCAAGGAATTCATGTCGATCCAGCCAAGATTGAGGCTATCAAGGGCTGGCAAGCACCTACCACACCCATCGAAGTACGCTAATTCTTAGGACTCGCTGGATACTATCGGCGATTCATTGAGAATTTCTTGAAAATAGCCCAACCTATCACCGCACTGACTCAGAAGGAAAAGAAGTTTGATTGAACTGATAAACAAGAGTCGGCTTTTCAACTGTTGAAACAAAAACTTTGCAGTGCACCAATCTTCTCTTTACCCGAAGGCAATGATGACTTTGCAGTTTACTGTCAAGCTTCACACCAAGGTCTAGGTTGCGTTTTAATGCAACGAGAGAAAGTCATCGCCTACTCCTACTGACAACTCAAGGTCCACGAAGAGAATTACACGACTCATGACCTAGAGTTGGGGGCAGTTGTTTTCGCACTCAAAATTTGGAGATACTGTCTATATGGTACCAAGTGTACAATATTTACCGATCACAAAAGTCTCCAACATATCTTCGACCAAAAAGATCTAAACATGAGATAATGCCGTTGGGTCGAACTACTTACCAATTACGATTGTGAAATTCGGTATCACCCAGGAAAGGTAACGTTGTTGCCGATGCCTTAAGCCGAAAAGAATGAGTGAAACCCCTTCAAGTTCGAGCTCTCAGTATGACAATTCACAACAACCTTATTATTCAGATCCTTACCGCCCAATTCAAAGCACTTAAACCTGAAAATGGGAAAAACGAGTCCTTGCGTGGCAGGGACAAACAATTTGATACCAAACCTGATGGGGCCAAATACTTCTCAAACCGAATCTGGTTACTAAGTTTTAAAAACCTGCGAGACTTGGTGATAGATGAAGCTCACAAGTCCAAATACTCTATACATCCCGGTGCTGACAAAATGTACCATGGCATCAAAGAGTTGTATTGGTGGCCCAACATGAAGGCTGACGTCGCCACGTATGTCAGCAAGTGCCTTACCTGTTCAAAAGTTAAAGCTGAATACCATAAACCCTCCGGATTGCTGCAACAACCGGAAATCCCTCAATGGAAATGGGAGCAGATCACCATGGACTTCATTACCAAACTTCCGAAAACACCGAGCGGTTGCGATACCATTTGGGTGATCGTAGATCGTCTCATGAAATCTGCTCATTTTCTGGCTATCAGGAAAACTGACAGGATGGAACGTTTGACACGGATCTACCTAAAAGAGATCGTGACAGAGATAGCTGACAGAGATAGCTGATTCACTTCTCACTTTTGGCAATCACTACAAAAATCCTTGGGTACACTTTTGGATATGAGTACTGCTTACCACCCACAAACCGGCGGCCAAAGCGAACGAACCATACAAACACTGGAGGACATGCTGCGAGCTTGCGTAGTTGACTTCAGTAAAAACTGGGAAATCCACTTACCGTTGTGCGAGTTTTCGGTACAACGACAATTATCATACCAGCATTAAGGCTGCACCTTTCGAAGCACGTTACGGACGTAAGTGCCGATCACATGTCTGTTGGATTGAGGTGGGAGATAGCCTACTCACCGGTCCAGAAATCATTCATGAAACTACCGAAAAGATAGTAGGTATCCAAAATCAGCTGAAAGCCGCACATGATTGTCGAAAAAGCTATGCTGACGTGAGACGCAAACACCTTGAGTTCCAGGTTGGGGACAAGGTACTTCTGAAAGTGTCTTTTTGGAAAGGTGTCATTCGATTCGGTAAACGGGGAAAACTAAACCCTAGATACATTGGCCCGCTCAAAATTCTCGAAAGAATTGGTCCAGTGGCGTATCGACTATAGCTACCTTTTGAACTCAATAGCGTACAACCTACCTTTCACATTTTTAACTTGAAGAAATGTCTGTCTGATGAGACACTGATTATACCGCTCGACGAAATCCACATTGATGATAAACTCCATTTCGTCGAGGAGCCTGTCGAAATCATGGACCGTGAGGTCAAACAGCTGAAACAGAGTCGTATTCCCATTGTCAAGGTCCGGTGGAATTCGAGGCGTGGTCCCGAATTCACTTGGGAACGGGAAGACCAAATGCGACAGAAATACCCAAATCTCTTCATAGATACCACACAGTAGAGGGTTGCAAACTAATTTTGGGATCAAATTTTCTTAACAAGTGAAGAATATGACACCCGACAAATTAAGACTTTAATTAGTGCCTAACATTGTATAATGACATGTATTTAGTTTTGTATTAGGCCAAATATGTGTAACATTTTATATATATGGTGTTATTATTATATATATACATGCGTACATGATTTATTTTAAATCGTATGATTATTAACCGAACGGAGTCCGACACTGTTGAATGTGGATGTTGGTGACAAACTCTATAAATAATGTGGAATTATCCAAACATACATTATTTACTTAAATATATTACGAAAATATATTACACGTTATACATTTTCTGTAAAACGTAACCAAACACGATGAAAACACGCGAAGCTTGCTCGACAAACGAAATAAACTCAAGTTATATTTTTATAACTCAATATTAAGTATGTTGATTAAATACTTGGTTAAAAATATCGCTTATATACGATAACAATTATAACATTTTAAAATGTTACACGGGTTTAATAAATGTACAATTAGGTAACGAACGCGCAAACCGAGACCCGATAACATTTTAATAGATTAAAATAAAATATTTATAATAATACTTCCGTTAAAAATATCTCGATTTAAAATGTTAACCAAATATACGTATTAATACATTTAACGTCTAAACGAACGGGTAAACGAACATCGCACGTAACGTAGCTCCCGTGATGAACTGATAATTGAGACTTATGTGCTTCAGTCAAAATCATATCCCGAATACCACCAATAAAAGGAATCCACACATGAGACTGAAAAGTCTTTAATTCACTAGAATCATCAATCAACAAATCTTTTTTTTTCAACATAATTTTTGGCTTCAAATTATGATCTAATAAAGCTTCCAACTGTGCAGCTTTTATTTTATCCACTAAATCAGAAGAAACATCCACTTTCATATAATAAACTCGGTTAGAAGTACCTTTTCGGATCAAAGCTTCTGCAACCACATTTGTTTTTCCCGGATGGTATCGAATTTCACAATCATAATCTTTGATTAATTCTAACCATCTTCTCTTTCACATATTCAACTCTTTTTGAGAAAACATATATTGAAGACTTTTATGATCTGTACAGATAACATACTTTGTACCATATAAATGATGTCTCCATATTTTCAATGCAAACACAACAGCTGCCAATTCTAAATCATGAGTAGGATAGTTTCTTTCATGCGATTCAACTGACAAGAAGCATAAGCTATTACTCTATCGCGCTGCATAAGAACACCACCCAACCCAGAATAAGATGCATCACAATAAACCACAAAGTCTTCAGACCTGTCAGGTAATGCTAACAAAAGAGCCTGACACAATAAATGTTTTAAAGTCCGAAAAGCTGTTTCTTGTTGCTCAGTCCACTAAAATTTCTCATCCTTACAGGTTAATTTGGTCAATGGCCCGACAATTTTAGAAAAATCTTTTATAAACTTCTGATAATAACCCGCTAATCTTAGAAAACTCTTTATTTACGAAGTAGTCTTTGGAGCTTTCCAATTCATTACAACTTCAACTTTAGATGGATCAACTTTAACCCCATCATTACAGATAATATGACCCAAAAACTGTACCTCCCGAATCTAGAATTCACTTTTCGAAAATTTTGTATATAAGTGTTCTCTTTTCAAAGTTTTGAGAACTAACCTTAAATGCATTTGATGTTTAGCTTTAGATTTCAAATACACCAAAATATCATCAATGAAGACAATCACAAATTTGTCAAGAAAAGGCCGACAAACACGGTTCATTAAGTCCATAAAAACTACTGGAGCATTTGTTAAACCAAAAGGCATGACCACGAATTCATAATGACCATACCTGGTGCGAAAAGCAGTTTTTGGAATATCCAGTTCACGAACACGAATCTGATGATAACCCTGCAACTGATCAAACAAGTCATCTATTTGAGGTAGGGATACTTGTTCTTTACTATTCTTTTATTCAGTTCCCTATAATCAATACACATCCGAAAGGACCCATCCTTTTTTTCACAAACAAAATCGGTGCACCTCAGGGCGAGGAACTCGATCTAATAAACCATTTATCCAATAACTCCTGTATATGATTCATCATTTCACGGATTTCAGAAGGAGCTAATCTATAGGGAGCTTTGGCTACTGGTGTCGAGCCAGGAACAAGATCAATATGATATTCAACTTCCATAAATGGTGGTAAACCAGGTAATTCATCGGGAAACACCTCCGGATATTCAGAAACTACCCGGACATCGGAGATAGATTTCTTTTCAAGTTTGGCATCAATAACATAAGCTAGGTAAGACTCACAACCTTTAGACAAAGATTTCCTAGCTTTCATCATACTAATCAAAGGAATATGCCTACTATCCCGTTCTCCTCGAGCCACGACCAATGACTCTTCAGAAATTGGGATTCTTATCAACTTTTTATGACAATCTATACTCGCCTTATTCTGGCTTAACCAATCCATACCAATAATCACATCAAAGCTAGGAATTGGCATCAATAGAAACAAAATTGGGAAAGTCTGTCCATCTATCATAATACTAGCTCCAGTCACCGAAGTGGTAACAGGAACTAACTTGCCACTAACAATTTCTACTTCAACAGGATTATTAATCACAGTTGGGTTTAAATTCTACTTATCACGAAAACACATAGATATAAATGAACAGTTTGCTCCAGAATCAAATGAAACACGTGCAGGTACAGAGTTTATAAGAAAAGTACCAGTGATAACATCATCTGTGTGAACAGCCTCATCGACTTTCATTTGAAATGCCCTACTTGCTGCTGACGGCGGATTCTTCCGCTTTTGACCGGAAGATGATGAACTCCCGACCGAAACCGAACCTTGCCTCCCTGCCTCAGAAAAATTACCAACCCGATGACCTTCCTTTTTACAATTACAACACACAAAATTTGGATACTTACAACTTTTCATTTCATGCCCAAGTTCACCACATTTAAGGCATTTATTAGTCTGATCAGTACATGGACCAGAATGCTTTGACTTACACGAACCACACCAATTAGAACTCCCAGATGAATTACTTTTACTACTATAATTTTTGTTCTGTCGATTACTCTGCCATCTGGATTTTCCTTTACCCGAAGAATCACTTCTAAATCTCGAAAAAGAAGTATCTTTAGCTTGAAAATCTTGAGCTCCTATATCACTATCAACTGAATGCGCAAGAGTGAAAGCTTGAGATAAAGAACCAGCCAGTCTCACATTGGTATGATAATTAGGTGGTAAAGTGCCAACAAATTGCTCCACCCTTGTCTTCTCATCAGGAACCCACTGCTGAACAAACCTCAGTTTCTCAGAAGATATCAACTCATCAATTATCGTTTTATCAGTAAAATATAAATTCACAAACTCCCTTCTAATACGAGCCATATCAAAATCTGAACAATATTTCCTACACACCTCATTACGAAATTCAACCCATCGAATAGATTCTTTTTGTTGCTGAGTTTAATGGGCAGTGATTGAAACCAACCATACCATAGCTTCATCTTTTAGACACTGAACTACATATGAAACTTTAAATTCTTCTTCACAACGAGTCACATCAAATTTTCTTTCCACATCTTTCAACCAATTTAAAGTTACAGAAGGATTTGTACTACCATGATATTCTGGTGGTTTACTTGCCATAAAGGTTTTAAAAGAACACACCTTACTTTGTTGGGGCGGTGGAATTACTGGAATCTGATAATTAAATAGCCCAGAAGAAGAAAATGGTACCGATGTGGATGTCGGAATCGTAGATACCAATGGTGGTGGAATAGTACTAAAAACAGGTATTTGTTGTTCAAATTGTTGTTGAGATGATTCAGCTTCAGTCTGACATTTTTACTCTCTGAGTAACATTACTTCATTTTCTAGTTGTAGCATATAATCATCTTTATCCGACTCTTCATGTACCAGAATAGAAGTACCTTCATGATCATGTCTTTCGTTATGAGTATCTGAGGTACGAACATCAATCCTTGAGGCATTGTTCAGGTTGGTGGTCGGTTGTTCATTATCTGCCATATTTGTTTTCGCAACAACAACTCAAAATTTGTTAATCGTTAGTACCTATCTACTAACCGATCCATATCAATGCTAAATCCCATACCCAGGAATGTTTGACATAACTCGATCTAGATTTGGGATTGAACCCTTTACAATGCTCAATTCATCCAAATCTATGCTCTGCTACCAAGCTTATAACACCCCTCAGTCTTTCCTCGAATATTATAAAATTTAAGTTGGAAGTGTATGTTATAAAAACATATTTCACTACATAAACTGTACATAGGACAATAATGTACATAATTTTTTTACATATTTATTACACAACGGTTTAGAGGTATTAAAATCATAACACATATATTACACAACCGAGGTGTTATATATATTCTAAACTGAGTTTATCAAAACCATATCAGAGTAACGGTTTGTCAAACATTCCCTGTTTCAAAAGCATCATCTTCCTGCTACCCAAATATTAACCATAATATGTAGGAAGTTAATGAGGAATTAGCACAAAGCTAAGTGAATGAATTTGTTACACAAAATTTAACTTAACATAACCACTTTTTTACATCAATTAATCGTAAACACACAATTACACATTAGACAATGAGGATCGGTGGCTCTTGAGATACCATAATACCCGGGTGGCTCTCCAAGAACACTTACCCAAACATATCCGTATGGCCATAACGGATGAGACCGATAGCTAACGGTTATTATACTCATACACAGGTTCTACACACAACAAATGAATCAAGACCCTTTGTAATTCACATAATAACCAACTAGCCCAACTATCCAGTTGACCTCAATACACTGATGCCCAAAGGCCACATAACACGTAGATTTATAATTACTAATTTAGATTAAATAATTCAACAACACATCTATGTTCACTTGTTGCAACCAAACAGTTACAACTAAATTAAAAGGTGAGGTCCAAATCCACTCACCGATACCTCTGAAGTTTCCACACTTGGGATTCTTATATCACCGAGTCTTTGGTTTGATCTGAGAACACAACAGAATAATGAATTAGTAATTCATTCATAATAATACAACTTCTCTCAACTATACCACTTTAATGATAACTATCACAATTATCACATATTCATTCTCATATCATAATCCAAATACATTAAGTTAATATGGTTATCTTAATATCAATGTATCAATTAGCAATTTACTTAACACTTATGAATATATTGAGAGTACAAATCAATTTCAAAACTGAGTTGTTCATGTTTTAACCCTTACCCGATCGGTTAACCACTAAATACCCGATTAGCTATGAAGCTATACCCGATCATATAACATAATAATTTCGAGACTTTCGTTCCAGTGCAAAGTTTTGTAATGGTTTTGTTCTAATATAGCCAAACGGCTAAAATAACCCGATCGGTTAAATATCACATACCCGATCGGCTAACATCCCTTACCCGATCGGCTAAGTAGTGATTCTCAAGACTTTTATTCAGAAGCGAGTTGCGGTAACGATTTTGTTCTATTCTAGCCATTCGGCTAAATCTACCCGATCGGCTAGAAAACACTTACCCGATCGGCTCACTTAACTATAGCCGATCAGCTATGCAGAAAAACCTAGGTGCTCAGTTTTTTTCTGCACAATCTCAGCTACAATCTAAACCCAAAATTCACACAACACAAGCATTATATACGATTTGTAATTAACCTCACATATGCCTAATAAACATAGTATAACAACTAGCAACTTCATCTAAGTTCCGATTTCCACACATATCTATTACCCTAATTACCATAAACAAACTCCATTTAAGAACAATCAACAACTTGCTTTACTACTACTTAAAATCATCATACATCTTTCACTAGCAAGTAATAATCGATACTAATCTAAATCAAGCATCAATTCCATATACTTATCACTAAATCACATGATTCTTGCATAAACTCATTTCATATAAAATAGCAAGAATACTTACAATCTTAAGAAGAACAAGATGATGATAATGAAGAAGAAATCAAGCTACAAGAACACTTAGGATTTATCACTTGATTAAGTTTCTTGAATTGGAACTTTTGATCACAAATTTCAAAGGATTCAAGAAGAAATAAGTTTGGGGAAGAAGTTCATAGATTTTAGGTCGACTCCTCTATAAAACCGACCCTAATATTGGGAAATTTATGTTCCCCTTCTAACCCTATTGTCTGAAACCTAGAAACCATTTGCTAGGTAAACTATTTTATTTTACCGTCAACTACAACGGTTTTAAACAACTAATAGTTCACTATCCACAATAAGTCCTTTGACTTATTTATATAAGCTTCACAAGTAAACACATAATATTAAATAATTTCTAACTCAATTTAAATAATTAATTTAAAATAGGAATTTACCAGACCAGAAGAGAGGATGTTACATACATCACCACCATTGAGCCACCATAGAGACACCACGAGCCGCCACGCCGGAATTCAAGAAAACGTACCAAAACGGACACCGTGGTTTCTCCTTCTTCTTCACGGTTATAAAATCATTGTAAGAATTTAAAAAATCTTTCAAAATATTTGTGATATGTATATTAACATGTTTTAGTGCTCACTCAACAAAGATATGTGCAAGACATAAACTGAAACAAGATTTAACACTCTAAATTTTGTGTTTAGTTTTCTGCCCAGAAAAAGGACCAACTTTCACGATTTATATAAAAATCATTTTTACATAAAAATGGATGTTTCTTAAGTCTAAAATGAAGTTCAAGAATTTAGATTTCCAACAAAATTAGTCTCATGACATTTTGACCCTGTTTACTACTCCAAAACATAAAAATGAGAAGGCATATACTTTCTGTCTGTTGATGCATATCAGTTTGTCTGTCAGTTGGTTTATCGAGTTGTAAAGTGTCGATTAGTCGTTTAATAGAAATATAGATTTTGTACCTAGTGACACTTAAGTTTTGGTTTAGGCGACACTTGCCTAAGTGACGCATAGCGACACTTAGGTAAGTGATGCATGAAGGCGGCCACATGTGACACTTGCCAAGTGACGCATGTCTACAGATTTTGTTTTAGTATAAATACAAACCTACGGGTTTTTGGCTAGGGTTGACGAAACCCTAGCACCATTTGTCGACTAAACTCAATTGTAATCAGTTCCAATACGTTATTGAAGCTAATAAACTCGTTTACTTTGTTTAATCAATTGTTTCGGTTTACGTTTATTTGTTATTTGTGTGATTGATTGTTTCCGCCACTCAATCGCTGTCGAACATCACTTAGATCCATCATCAGGGACACTCACAACTGGTATCAGAGCCATTAGGTGATTCAATTGACACTTTGAAGACGTTTTTGGATTGATTTCGGTTTGGTTCGTATAAAGAACCAAGAATACTCACGGACTTCGGGTTGATTAGGTGCTTTCCAGATGATTTTCATCATTAATTACAGGTTTCGTTCGTTAGGGTTCGAAGAATTTTCGTTCGGTTTATGAAAATTTGACTTTTAGGGTTTTTGGGACTTTACAGCCATTTCTGCGACACTCGTTGCGTCACTTGAACACGTCACTTCGTGCGGCACTTCGTAAGTCCAAATTAGGGTTTTACCGACACTCTGGTGCGTCACTTTAGCACGTCACTTGCTTGCCAAGCGTCACTTCTGCTAGTGACGCCTGTTTGATTTCTTGCGTCACTTCCGCTAGTGTCGCCTGTTTGATTTATTGCGCCACTCAAGTACGACACTTGAGTGCGTCACTTGCTAGATTGAACGACACTTGCTTCAAGTGTCATCAGTCACTTTATACGTCACTCGATAGCGTCACTTATTAAGTGACGCTAGTCATTGTGACACTTTAGTGCGTCACTTACCAAGTGACGCCTTTGGTACTTATAAGTTTTCAAGTTCTTGTTTTTGAGCTAATTTTCAGGATATTCTCTAATGGCTGCTACTGCTGATAAAGAAGATATTCGGGGAATCAGGGATTTGATTAAACAAAATCATGATGTCGGTTCTAATAATAAACCTCCTCTGTTCACTGCTCATATGGATTACGCATATTGGCGTGACCGATTTGAACAATACGTAGATTTCCACTGTCCAGAGCTCTGGGATCCACTCAGAGAAAGATATGAAGCTCCAGTAGCTGAGGGAGACTATCGTGGTATCCCTCCATCCAAAACCTATAAAGCTATGTCTCCTGAAGAGAAAAAGAAGTATGATATTGAAAGAAAGGCTCATTCGGCCATCTGTATGTGCCTCACTAAAGATGTGTTACGCCTCTTCAAAACTCATGATATAACATACGATCTTTGGAAGGCTATTGAGACGAGATGTGGTGGAAATCAGAAGTACAAGGAGGCTAAATTAGAAATAATCAAAAAACATTATGATTTGTTTGATTCTCTTCCTAATGAAACAGCATCGGGCGTTTTTACAAGATACTCACAGTTAGTTAGTGAGTTAACCGAGGGAGGTTACAATTTCCCTCAGATTGAGGTAAATAAGAAGTTGTTGGACGTTCTACCTAGTAGTTGGGACGTTAAAGTGCAATTTTTAAAAGAGAGCCAAGAGTTAGCAACAATGAACTTGGATGAGCTAATTGGTGTTCTTCAAGCTCATGCAATGGAGTTGAAGAAGAAAGAGTGTAAATCGGGTGGTTTTGTTCAAGACCCGACTTTATATGGAGGTAAAGTCAACACCGGGAAGACTTATGGTGGAATGGCCTTAGTTTCTGCTACAAGTTCTCCACTGCAGCCTTCATTGCAGTCTACTGGTGCTCATCATCCGGTGTATGCTTCTGGACCATCACAAGGGTCACAACAGCAAGTTCCAATTTCCCCTGCTATTCAAGAATAGACTGCTATCTATACAGCTTTTCTTAGCTCCTACAAGGATTTGGTTTCACAACCAAATTCTACATTAGAACTTGCTAAAGAAGATTATGCTCAATTGGATGACGATGATCTTAAGAAATGGATTTAAACTGGAATATTGCCATGATCTCAAGAAGAGTTCAAAAATTCTTGCAACGAACTGGGCGCAAGAGTTTGGAAGGAGATTGCAAAACCAGTTTTGGTTTTGACAAGAGCAAGGTTCGCTGTTATAATTGTCAGAATTTGGGACATTTTGCTAGAGAATGTGAAAAACCCAAAGTTCCTCCATCGAGTTTCATGAAGCCTGATGCTCCTAGAACTCCAGAAAAAGAAGAAGTAAAGCAAGCGACAGTTGATGCACTAGTTGTCTTTGAGCCTACCAACACAGACTGGAGCATGTATGCTGACAAGTATCAACAGTGTCTTATGGCTCACATTTCTAATGAGGTACGCATTGAACCAGAAGAGCCTTTGAACTGTATTTCATGCATTAAGTTAACTGAATCTTAAAAGTGCTTTCAAGAAGACAATGTAGACTTAAGAAAAAAAGTTGAAAAACTTAATGAGTCCAATAAGTACTTAAAGGCCAATGAACAACTGTATGATAAGAAAATTAAGGCTTATAAACAGGACACTCAAAGGTATAAATCTAAGGTTTTTAGTTAACAGGATGCTATTAATAGCTATCTTGCTGAAATAGAACTTTTAAGAAAGGAACTCTCTGATTTGAAAGTTGAATATGACAACTATAAAAATAAGATTCTAGGTTCCTCTTCTTCTACGGTTGCCTTCAATGAAATCCTTAACAAGCAGAGGACAGATAATAAAACTAAGACAGGACTAGGTTATACTGTAGTCCCGCCTCCCACTGAATACTGTCCTATGCCTGTTAAGGAAGGCACCGAAGAGATTCCTGTTGACTATGCATTGTTATATGGGGTCAAATCAAAGGTGAATAATCAAAACAAACAGGCAAAGGAGAAAACCAAGCGGCCAGAGTATCCTTCACCTCAGTTTGTTATGTCTAAATGTGAATCTCCAGTTAGTATTGAGGAGATTGTTGAGATTGAGGACATTACTGATCAGGAGTATCCTGAATTTAAAAAGGTTGAAGTTAAACCTGAAAAAGTGGTTTTAAAGGTTGAACCAGCAATTAAGGTTCAACCTAAAAAGGGAAAAGACAAGGTTTTAAATGCAAAACCTCAAACTTTACTGTCACCTGTAAAGATTTTGCAACATAAAGTTACACGTGAAAAGGATTTTTGTGATAAACCTTCCACTTCAACCTCTCAACCAAAACAAGCATTTTCTAAGACATGCACGCAATGTTCATGTTCTAGAAATGTTTCCTCACCTCCTGTGGTAAGTCCTTAGCCTCAACCATTTGTTGAGACTCGTTCATGCTTCTACTTTAAGAGACAAGGACATTTAATTCGTGAATGTCCCAAACTTTCTCATCAGCACTATGGGAGAGAGATGCCTAGGACATCAGCTTATAGAAATTCATTTTCAAAATCTCCACCTAGGCGTTATTCAATCTCTCCCAAGCCTGCTGAGAAGCCAAGTAATGTTGGGCAAAACCTTTGCCAAAACAAAAGCCCGACATTGCTCCCAAACCAATTTCCGAACAATCTAAAGTTTGGAAACGAAAGGAGTCTGTAAGTGACTCTTCCGTCATCAACAATAACACATTAGATGAAAATTCTGATTTGTTAAAAAATAAAGTTCTATCCGATGTGATTATTGTTGATGACCTTGGTAGACCTAAGTCTGTAAAGATATTGAATGGTTCATGGATAGTGGATGCTCGCGACACATGACTGGCGATGTGTCTCTTTTGACGGATGTTAAACCACACGCCGGAGGACATGTGCTTTTGCTGGAGATACTGGAGTAACAATTACCGGAAAGGGAACGCTAACTAACGGGAAAGTTAGCTTTGAGAATGTGAACTATGTGGCTCAACTTACTCACAACTTGTGAGTGTTTCACAAGTCTGTGATAAGGATTTTACCACTGCTTTCACGAAGACAGAATGTGTGATACTGAAGCCAGGTTTCGTTATCCCTGAAGAATGGGTGCTTATGAGGGCACCACGGAGAAACGATACCTACGTGATGAATATGCGAACTGTGGAGACTACAGATGAGTACATTTGTCTTCTGTCAAAGGCTTCAGAAACGGAATCACTACTTTGGCATAGACGGATGGGACACATTCATTTTCGCAAAATGAATTTTCTCATAAATAATGATTTGGTAAATGGAGTTCCAAAACAGTTATTTGCCCTAAAAGATGACTGCATTGCATGCCATAAAGGGAAACTCCACAAAAAGTCCCATAAGTCGAAGGTAGTGAATTCCATTACTGCACCATTGGAGCTCTTACATATGGATCTTTTTGGTCCTATTTCCACTAAGAGCATCGGTGGTAGATCTTACTGCTTAGTAGTCACCGATGACTACTCCAGATTTTCGTGGGTATACTTTCTAGCTTCAAAAAGTGAAACACCAGATATTTTGGTGTATCTGTTGGATAAGTTGGCAAATCTGTGCAACTTAAAGTTGAAGAGACTGCGAAGTGACAATGGAACTGAATTCAAGAACTCAACTCTTGAGTTATATTGTGCCACGAAAGGCATTGATCATCAGTTCAGTGCTCCAAGAACTCCTCAACAGAATGGAATTGCAGAGCGTAAGAAAAAGACTATTATCGAGACAGCTCGGACTATGCTGGCTGATTCTAAGCTTCCTATTATATTTTGGGCAGAAGCAGTCAGTACTGCTTGTTACGTTCTCAATCGCGTGCTCACGGTTAAGAAAAAGAACAAGACCTGTTATGAACTTTTCAATAACCGCAAGCCAACTCTGCAGTTTCTAGAGCCATTTAGGTGTCCGTGTCTGATTATGATCCCAAAAGAAAAGGTCTCGAAATTTGGAGCTAAAGCTGTTGAAGGGATTTTCCTTGGTTATTCAGTCAACTCTCCAAACAAAAGAGTCTACATCAAATCAACACACCAGGTGGAAGAGCATTTTGAGGTAAAATGCCTGCGTTACACGGATCCTCCTCAAGGTACGGGTCCGGATTGGTTGTTTAATTATAAGGATGTGTTTTACTCTTTTGACATACCCGAAGAAGATGATGAAGAGGAGGAATTAGTTACCTTACTTCATGGCATCAGTCTGTGTCAAGACACATCTACCTCAAAACCTACATCCACACCTACTCCAACACCCACAACATTACCTCCATCACCCACACCATTACCTCCAACACCCACACCATTACCTACTATACCCACACCATTTCCTACTATCCCACCTTCGGATGCTCCTTCGACTTCAGGAACGATTAATGCAATTGAACATCTTGATGATCCCAATATGCCTCCTTTAGAGGAAGACGAAGAAGATGAAACTGTCTTCACTAACTTTAATGCTTATGATCAAGAGGATGCGGAACTACAACCACCTGTGCAACCTGAAAGTTCTACTGCTCCTGAGACTAACACTGTTCCCGTCACTGAAGGGGATATGAACAACTTGGAGTTAGTACTTGCACCGGAGTTAATCCCAGTGACACGTGTACACAGGGATCACCCCATCGATAATATTATCGATGATCCTAATGCTGCGGTTCAAACAAGGCAACAAGTGAAACAAAATCCAAATCAAGAAATGTTGAATCTGGTTGCTCGGATAAATTCTTGCCATTTATCCCAAATTGAACCCAAGAAAGTTGATGAGGCCTTAAAAGATCCATCATGGGTCGAGGCCATGCAAGAAGAGTTACGGCAGTTCAACAAGCTGCACGTTTGGGATATAGTTCCATTACCCAAAGGTGCTCATTTAACCGGCACTCGATGGGTATTTCGAAATAAGATGGATGATCGGGGTATAGTGATTCGTAATAAAGCTCGATTAGTTGTTCAAGGTTTTAGTCAAATCGAGGGCTTGGATTATGATGAAGTCTTCGCTCCTATGGCAAGACTTGAGTCTATTCGAATCTTTCTGGCATTCGTTTCTATCAAAGAGTTTCGTGTTAACCAACTCGATGTTAAAAGCTCCTTTCTATATGGACAAGTGGATATAGATGTGTATGTTAAACAGCCTCCAGGTTTTGAAGATCCTGAGCATCCAGAATACGTCTGCAAGTTGAACAAGTTGAACAAGGCGTTATATGGTCTTCATCAAGCTCCGCGGCTTTGGTATGAGAGGCTCACTACCCACTTAATCAAGCATGGTTTTATTCGAGGGAATATCGATAGTACTCTGTTCATTCGTAAAGAACAGACTGGGGATTGAGAAAATATGTTACTTGTGCAGGTGTATGTGGACGATATCATATTTGGCTCTACAAATGAAGCGATGTGCAAGCATTTTGAGGAGATTATGAAATCTGAGTTTGAGATGAGTGCGATGGGGGAGCTCAAATTCTTTTTAGGTGTACAAGTTGAGCAGTCTCCAAAAGGTATTTATATTCATCAGTCAAAGTATGTCAAAGACATGTTGACTAGATATGACCTGCTCAATTGTAAAACCTATGGGACTCCTATCGAACTTAATCACAATCTTAGACTTGCTGAAGATGAGGAAGATTGCAAAGAAAAGGACTATCGATCAATGATAGGTTCTTTGATGTATTTGACCGCTTCTCGACCGGATATTGTATTTGCGGTATCCGTCTGCTCACGCTTTCAAGCCAAACCCAAGGTGTCTCACATGAAGGCGGTAAAGCGAATTTTGGATCTCAAACATAGACCTAATCTTGGTCTATGGTATTCAAACGAGAAATCATTCACTCTTTCTGCCTATTCGGATTCGGATCATGGCGGTTGCAGCATAGACAAGAAAGCTACCACTGGTGGATGCCAATTCCTAGGATCTCGATTGGTCTCATGGCAATGCAAGAAACAGACTACAATTTCTCTTTCAACGGCAGAAGCTGAGTATGTTGCTGCTGCGAGTTGCTGCTCTCAGGTTCTATGAATTCAGCATCAACTGCATGATTACAGGTTACTTCTTTCTATGACTCCTATTCACATAGATAACACTTCTGCTATTTCTATCACACACAATCCCGTACAGCACTCTAAGACTAAACACATTGAACTTAGGTTCCACTTTATACGGGATTGCTATGAAAAACACCTGATAGACCTTGTCCACATAGACACCCTAAAGCAGAAAACCGACCTTTTCACAAAAGCTTTTTCGCGTACTTGATTTGATGAACTAATCAACATGATTGGTTTAAGGTTTTTAATAGCCAAAAAGTAATTTGTAACTTGGAACGTAATTTATCTCTTTTATGTGTGATAAAAACAAAAAAAAATAATACGCAACAACCACTCTTTATACTTTTTAGTATTAAAGAAATGTACCGTTGCTACATTTTAAAATAGACGTTGAAGTTGTGTCTGTAAACAACTTGTGATATGATAGTACATCGGGTGACATGCACAAAATGGAATTTTGAGGTTTATCTTGGATGTGTCTTCATCATTGTCTTCATCATACGATATATTAGTAGGCATGTTATGCAAAACTCTTTGAGATTTCTTAAGAAGCCTAATAATTAATTTTTTATTTCAAGTGGTACAACATCATTAGATGTATGAAAAAAGTCTTAATTTCTTTCTTATGCTCGACATGTTTTCGTGAAAGAAGTTTATTTGATATCATTTGGGGGTATATATTGACAGTTTCCTCTGTTATACGTAAGTATAGACCTGGTTTCTGTTAATATATACTTAAAAATTAAGCAAACACAAGTCAAAATACTTGCAAAGTCTTTAAAATTAAGATACCTTACAAGGGCGCCAAAGTGGTTTGACCAAGTCTGGTTTTGCTTAAACCTGAATCAAGCTATGTCACTCTGTTGTACGTAAGTACAGACCTGTCACCGCTGATTTGATTCTTAAACTTGATTCTCTTATATTCTCTCTGTAAATGGAAACATGGTCTATGTCTTAAGTTAAGATGTATATCTATGGTGGGGACCACAGCGAAATGTACATACCAATAATAATAAAATTAGCTCCTAGATGTGAGTGTAACATGTTTAAAGTGGACAAATATACTAATAATCGTTTTGAAATAATTTTTATAAAAAGTGTTTTTAGCATGTCAAGTAAATTTAAAGTGGACAAATATACTGATGATCGAAATAACACTTACTGTTCCTAATAAATGCATGTTATACCGATATGATCCCTAACCAGATTATATCAACTCTGTCACCAAAAAGAATGTGTTAATTTTATATTTGTAAATTTGCATTCCTTTATGTGTTATTATATTTCTCTAAGTTAGTTTAATTTTTGATTTTACCCAAGTTACAGTTACCTTTTCAAATTTGAGTACCGAAATCACAACACAAAAATCGATAAAATCGCAAACTTTTCACTAAAAGTGACCTGATGCGTCACTTCATAAGTGACGCTACTAGTGACGCATACGATACTGCGTCACTTTCACTAGTGACGCTGTAAGTGCCGGGGTAAGCTACGCTACAAGTGCCGGGTTGAGTGACGCATATTAGGTTTTTCGTATAAATATCCTTTCAAACGACACTCAACCTCACCACTTTTCAAATTCACTTAGCATCACTCCCTCTGACATACCGTCACTTCTTGTGTCCCTGTGTCACTTCCTCTGTGCATTTTTCTCGATCTGTTCGTGATTTCTCAAGCCGTGGTTGCGCATTCCATTGTGATATTCCTATTCCCCTCATTCATACGAATCTATTGGTACTACTTTTAACCTTTATCTTTCTGTATTCATGCTTTAATCGTGTTTTAGGGTTACGGGTTTTGGGCTTCACATAAATCACACGATTTGGGGATTAATTCGTTAATGTTTTCATTTAATAATTGGTGTGTTTTACTTGTTTTTATCACGCGCACGTTGTGGTAACTACGGTTTTCAAAAACCCCAAATTTGATTTCTGGGTATGAACAGTGACACGATGATCTTCATCGTTGCGTCACTTCATGCGTCACTTACATCAAGTGACGCTACTTGGTAATTTAGAACCCATACCGTCACTTCTTCAGTGACGCTTATTACTGCATCACTTCTTAAGTGACTCTCTTAGTGACGCATGTGCGTGTATTACTTGTTAGCCCGTCACTCATCTAAGTGACGTCCACTTCTGCGTCACTTCCTAAGTGACTCATTGAGTTACCGTCACTATGCTAAATGCCGCATACTTTTGACCCGACACTTCTTAAGTGTCGTATCTAATGACGCATGATTTGGCAACGTCACTTACACCAGTGACGCATGATAGCGTCACTTACCTTAAGTGACGCTATACTTAATTTCTGATTTTAAGCATTGTTTTCTGCGACACTTCCTAAGTGTCGGTAGTGTTTATGCGTCACTTCCTAAGTGACGCCTAAATCAGAATTTTGTTTATTAGGTTATGCGTGTTTGTGCTAATTCTATAACGTTTCTGGTTATCTTTGTTTCGTATTTTAGCTTACAGATGGATGATTTACAAAACTACTATCCCCGCACCAACACTCGTCACAATATCACAGCTTTCTTGGAGTCCACGCATGCGAACTCGGTTCCCTTCAGACCTATGATTGACTTCCTCAGACGATCGAGGATTCATTATGCTATCCCTGCATCTACTCCGGTTTACATGAATCAGATTGAAGAGTTCTACGATCATGCTTTTATTCAGACACAGGGTGACGTCCCGAGAATAGTGTCTAAGATGTTTGGTGAGGAGATTGAGATCACCGAGAACTCTATTCGTCGGGTTCTCCAACTCAACGATAACCATACCATGCCGACTATGTTTGAGACATCGTTTATCTACGGCGGACTTCAACGTATGTGTTATCCGGAAAATCAGCTTTTCGATTTCCGCAAACAATATCTATGTCGGGTTTGGAGATATTTGTGTCATATTGTGATCGTCTGTTTATCTCCAAGGAAGGGAGGATATGATGCTGCGAGTCATTTGACTCTATCTCTCATGTTAGCCTTGATCTACAACAAGCCGTATAACTTTAGCGGATACATCTTTGGCAACATGGTTGAGAACATTCGGGCTGGGAAGGATAAGTGGCTGCAATATCCACGGTTTGTGCAGCTGCTGTTAAAAGATTTAAATCTTGAGATTGCTCCTGATCAACGGTCCCTTTTGGTGCCAACGCCAATGCTTCTACTCGTCTTCAATGACTGCAAAGTAGCGCCAAAGGGTGAACAAGTTTTGGCTAATCGTGAACTGTTCGGGCACATAGTCAATGAAAACTATGTTGCGCCGATAAATGACAGATTTGAGGATGATGTGATTCCTCCGGTATATGAGGATGATCTGGTTGATACCGAGATTGCACAGGATTTGGACGATATTGATCGTGTTGAGCATGTTGATGAGGATACAGATGATGGTGGGCCCACACCGCCCGATTCTGAGGGTGATGTGCCCCCACCGGCTGCTTTGGACGGAATTCAGATTGCCAATCCTAGACGCTTCAAGCGTATTTTGCGTAGGATTTCTGAGGGCAGGGTTCACGTCCCGAGGAATATAGGTAAACGTCCTGCTGGGTCTTCTCCTTCGTATGCTGATTTACCTCATAGAAGACGCTAGAGGACTAGTGTTGTGATTGAGGAACCAGCTCAGCATACCTCTCAGCGACCACAACCTCCGCCATAGTCTGAGATGCCGTCGATTCATCAGCTACTTGCTCAGATGGAGCTTTTGGCCAAAAGATTTGACGATCAGAAGGCTGCTATTGAAGCTCAGGCCTCCCTGATAAAAGATTTGGAGCTCAAAGCTGCTGAGGTCGACAACCTAAAGCTTCAAGTGACGAATCTGTCATCTAGGGTGTTAGAGTTGGAGTCCGTTACAGTTGTTTCGGGGGAGGAAGGTCCCAGGGAGTTAGAAACAAATGTAACTCCTCCTTTGGAACCAGAAAATGTACAAAGTTCAGATATTAATGAAAATATTGCTTTAGATTATTTCATTGATGTTCTAGGACAACCGACTCCGATTGCAGCTGACTATTCAAATGTCAATCTGACATATCTGCAGAGTTTGGTTAATCAATTTGGTGAAGTAGATAGATCAGTTGATACTGATGATGTTGAAATGGATACAGAGGTTCCAGGGTCGGATGAGGAATATATGGATAATTCAAATTAAGAACCGGCGCCTGAACGTGAACCGGAGCCAGTGTTTCGACAACCTGCTCAAGCATATAATTTTGATGCTCCGATTATTGAAACAGATTCTTCTGAAGATGAGGCAGAACCTGCAATGGAACAACCTGCTGATGAATCAGTTCCTGCGTCTACATCTTCAGGAAGTTCAAAACCACAAGTAGAGTACGCACCAATTGCACCTGATTTGAAGATTTGCAAAACTTATCAAGTTAAAGGTGAATTTACCGGTTTAATCAGAAGTTGGAAATTCGATGTTGACAACTTTCTCATTTTGATCAAGAGAAGCGATGGCGTGCAATACTTCAAGCCTAGATTCAATCATATCAGCACATTGCCAAAGGTCAAACTTAATCGTCTTGCTCAGTTGAATATTGTAAATCATTCTGAAGATACTCGAGGAGTTCTCTTTCAGAAAATTCTGAGAAAAGAAATCTACAGCAAGAAATATATGTGGATTAGACCAGAGCTGGGAGTTTGGTATTCTTACAAGAAAAAGATTGATCTAAGAACTCAACAACCGATTGTGAAATATCATTATCCACCAGCTGCTAGTCTCAAGACTGTTCCCTTACAGGAGTTACCACTGGATTTCTTACGAGATTTAAAATATTGGTGGTTTGATCCTATCACCCAAGAAGCTGTAACTGAATATTCTACCAAGACTGCTTTGGTACAGACACAGGGTAAATGGGGAGAATGGCCAAGTAAGGAATTTGTGGGAAAGTCTGTTCGAGTTTTTGATCTGATCAGCCTGATAAATCATTTATCTGATAAAGAAAGATTTGAAAGCTCTCTACAAGAATAAACTTCAGTATAATCAAGCTGATTTAGAGGAAGCTTCAAAGTTTATGAGGGTGGTCGAGATTTGTTTGAAAGTGGGAATCCATGCAGGAGGAACATTCCCAGAAGGTTGGTGCTGATTAAAGTTTTGAAGTTTAAAGATTTTGAAGACCAAGCTGAAGACACGGAGGAGTTTGTTGATGCATATCAGTTTGTTTGTCAGTTGGTCTATCGAGTTGTAAGTGTCGATTAGTCGTTTAATAGAAATATAGATTTTGTACCTAGCGACACTTAAGTTTTGGTTTAGGCGACACTTGCCTAAGTGACGCATAGCGACACTTAGGTAAGTGACGCATGAAGGTGGCCACATGCGACACTTGCCAAGTGACGCATGTCTGCCGATTTTGTTTTAGTATAAATACAAACCTACGAGTTTTTGTCTAGGGTTGACGAAACCTTAGCACCATTTGTCGACATTGTAATCAGTTCCAATACGTTATTGAAGCTAATAAACTCGTTTACTTTGTTTAATCAATTGTTTCGGTTTACGTTTATTAGTTATTTGTGTGATTGATTGTTTCCGCCACTCAATCGTTGTTGATCATCACTTAGATCCATCATCAGGGACACTCACACTGTCTTAGTTGACAGAAAGTTCCATCATTTTCTCGAGGCTATATCTTGAGATACACACATCTAAAACACATGAGGCTTGCGCCAAGACCTCAAAAATTTTGTCTTAAAAAAGTTCTGGTTTGTCGTATCTTGAAAATACACGGAATTGGCCGAGAAATTAGAAATGTCCACTTGTATCCGGATTGGTCATATTTGGACCTCTTGGGACTTTCGATTTTATTAACCATATAAACGACTCCTAAATTCCTTGGAAAAATCACAGAAAATAGCTAACATATAGGGGTATTATGGGTTTTTTCTCGAGAGTTATTGCGGATTTTAAGTTGTCGACACGTGATAGGAATCGGGACAAAAATCTGGAAAACATAACATAGGGACTGTTTTGGTAATTATTTAAAAACCGACACTTCGGGTTAACCCCGTCACAAACAAAAAAAATTCCTAAGCTTCATACACCATTTTAAGACTTGTGTAAAAGTTTCGGGTCAAACCGAGATCGTTTGACCACGTTCACAAACTCGAAACCACATCAGACCCTTAGTGTCGCTTCGAGCCAAATCCGATAGCGACACTAGCCCAATGTCGACACTAAATGAATGTCGCTGCCACCGATCGAATGTCGCAGTAGCGACACTAAGCCAAATGTCGCATTATACATAGCAGTGATAACTAGCGACACTACCTCAATGTCGCAACCACAACTAACAGTTTTAACTGGAATGTCACATGAAGCGACACCAAACCTTGTGTTGCCCAATCATTGAATGTCGCATACTGCGAAACTAACTCTAGTGTCGCAACACTTCCAATTTCAACATCATACGACACTAACCCTGAGTGTCGCCATTCATCGACATTGATTTGCGACACTACCCCAAGTGTCGGTGCCTTATTACAAGTTACTATTTAGCGACACTACTCCTAGTGTCGCAATCTCAAATCAAGTGTCGCATTAAGTGTCGCTAAAAACAGAAAGTTTTATAAATATGTTTCACACCAAGTATCGACTTCGCGTACAACAATACTTGTATACGATACAACACAGAAACATACGCAACATATTTTGCTAATGTATCATAACATAATAAAAATACTTTGAGAATTATTATTACAAACGTTACCAACAGGCCGTACACGTTTTCTAAATCGCAAACTATGACACTCCTTCAAATTAGGTATACGTTTTTACTTAATTTCATGCATATTTTACCCTAATTCCCTACCAAAAAGCAAACTTGACTAAAGATGTGAGATAAGTCTAGCGAGCCCAAAACTTTTGGACAAAAACTATTACGAAATTTATAATTATTATAATTAGAAATTAATTATATGAAACGTTATCGGAAGAAATCCGACAAAATTAATACGATAGTTGGTGATACAAGTTTAGAGAAAACGCGAAAATACTTTTGAATAATTATTTATTTAAAAATATTATGCGAACAGTCATAAGTAATAATAAAACGTTAATTATAATACATTTTATACAAAACGTCCCATATGCGACAAGAATATACAAAACAAATCCGACAACCAAAATTATAAAAATTATTTTTTTATTTCAACTAAGTATTTGGAAATATACTATAAAATAAATTTATGAATAATTAAGTGGGACACGGGGTACAAATAATTGGACCCGTACACGAAATTAACTGGTTAAAAACTCAAACAATTACCCAAATGAAAATATTTGTTCGACATGTTGGTACTGAAACCATGCCTAGGTTGACAATTTAAACTCAGATATATATATTTTTTATATACTCCCTCTCTTCTCAATGATCAAGCAACTAACTTCAATAATTCACACACCAACTTGCTTTCCTCTGTGAGCAACCATCGGCAGCTGCAGAAGGAGCAAGAACACGACTTCATCATCATCTTAGCATCATCATCAACTCTGTGTCATCATCATCATCATCATCACTGTAAAAAAATTCTCAAACTTTGATTTCATTATGAATCCTAGTAATATATTATGTTGATACTTTATATACTTGAAGATTATGAAAGCTTGAAAATGAAAAAAACAAATTAAAACCAACTAAAAATAGAAAGTTTGGTGATGATAATTATTGGAACAAAACTATACCCTGTACAAATATTTTAGTAAGTATATAAGTTAAATAAATGGGTAACATCATTTGAATAAAGCTTGTATGTATCCTATATAACATTTGCAAAAAGGATATAACACAAAATCATAACAAAAATGTTGAATGATGCGATTTCATATTTAGTTCGAACAGAGTATCGAACTGGTAAAACTGACACCCGAACGGGTGAGGAATGAAACCCGAATGGGCAAGGTGTCCTACCCGAACGGGTATGTGTAGATACCCGGATGGATAACAAATCAGACCCGGACGGGTCTTGCTTTTGGGATATCAAACCCAACTATGAAACTAATTTGGTTTTATCTATTAAATCAAATGATTAAATCTCATTGCTTTTTGTTTGTATCTGTAAGATAAATTAAGCTTTCTTTTGCTAGAAATAATATATTGTTGATCTTTAAAATCTTGACTAACTAAATAACAAGATCACCACTTTTATTTTAAAAGTCTTACTCAAAGATAATTATCGAAAGAAATACCATAGAGGTCGAGTTAATTGGGCGCTTGTTAATCGACTTTTTTTTAAATTATTAAACTTAACAGTTAAACAACTATTGATAAAAGATATATGACGTAAATACATAATCATGAAGTTCATTTCTAAAAATTTATACAACCAAGCAATGATGTTATATCCGTGCGTTTAATTCGATTGTATCACAAAGTTTATGACTAGATATACCCGACAACTTTTGGAACATTATTTTGTATAAATATAACGACTAACTTTATATATATATATATATATATATATATATATATATATTTATACGACAACTTATTCAATGTATATATATAGGTATATATACACAACAACATGGAGCGATTTATATATATATATATATATATATATATATATATATATGTTGATGCATATTAGGTGTCTGTCAGTTGGTCTATTGAGTTGTAATAAGTGTCGTTAGTTATGTAATAGAAATATAGCTTTTGTATAGTACGACACTCGTGTTTTAGTTTAGGCGACACTTGCCTGAGTGACGCATAGCGACACTTGGTTAAGTGACGCATAGCGACACTTAGGTAAGTGACGCATGAAGGCGGCCACATGCGACACTTCCACAAGTGACGCATGTCGGCTGACTTTTTAGTATAAATACAAACCTACGGGTTTTCGGCTAGGGTTGACGAAACCCTAGCACCATTTGTCGACTAAACCAACTTGTAATCGTTCCCAAACAGTTATACAAGCTAATATACACGTTTACATTATTGAATTCCTTGTGTTGGGTTTGTGTTTTGTTAGCCATACAAGCAATTGTTTGATTCCGCATTACGATTGCTGTCAATTGACATCTAGGTCCACGACAAGGGGCACTCTCAACTGGTATCAGAGCGACTAGGTGAATACATTGACGTTTAGATTCGATTTTGGGTTGATTTCGGCTTTGTTCGAATAATTAATTGAGATTACATACGGTTTTGGAGTTGCTAAGGTGTTTTACAGTCAAGATTCTTCATCATCTACAGGTTTCGTCCATTAGGGTTCAAGGAATTTTCGTTTGGTTTACGAAAATTCGACATTTTTAGGGTTTTGGGATTTTTCAGCCGTTTTGCGACACTCGATCCGTCACTTGAACGCGTCACTTATAGCGGCACTACTTAATCCCAAATTAGGGTTTTACCGTCACTTAGACGCGTCACTTGAAGCGTCACTTGAGGTTCATACGACACTTCACTTAAGTATCGTCTACCCTAATACACCGTCACTCAAGTGCGTCACTGTAGCACGTCATTTGAGTGTTAAGCGTCACTTACATTAGTGACGCCTGTTCAATTTTTTCCGCGTCACTTTCTTTAGTGACGCCTTTTGAACTATAGCGTCACTTTTACTAGTGACGCCTATTCGATTTAGCACGACACTCAATTACGACACTTGAGTGCGTCACTTGCTCGATTGACCGACACTTACTTATAGTGTCATCAGTCACTTTGTACGTCACTCAATAGCGTCACTTTCCAAGTGCCGCTAGTCGCTGCGACACTTGAGTGCGTCACTTACCAAGTGACGCCTTTGGTACTAATTAGTTTGCAAGTTCTTGTTTTTGCGTACAATTTCAGGTATATCTTCAATGGCTTCTATTGTTGATAAAGACGATATTAGAGGACTCAGAGATATGTTAAAACAGAATCATGATGTTGGTTCTAATAATAAACCTCCTCTGTTTACAGCTGACATAGATTACGTATATTGGCGTGCTCGATTTGAACAATACATAAACTTTCACTGTCCGGAGCTCTGGGGTCCACTCACGGAAAAATATGTAGCTCCTCTAGCTGAAGGAGTTTTTCCTACTATGAATATGCCTCCGAAAAAGGTCTACAGGTCCATGACTCCAGAGGAAAAGAAAGATTATGATATGGAGAAAAAGGCATATGCGGCTATTTGTATGTGCCTATCCAAAGATGTATTACGAATGTTCAAATCACATGAAACCACATATGAGCTGTGGAAGGCAATAGAAACTAGATGTGGTGGAAATCAACGGTACAAAGCAGCCAAGTTGGAACTCATTAAGAAACCAGTACGATCTGTTTGATTCTTTGCCAAATGAGACGACTGCAGGAGTCTTTACTAGATACTCACAACTGGTGAGTGAGTTGACGGAGGGAGGTTATGATTTTCCTCCACTTGAAGTAAACAAGAAACTACTGGATGTCTTGCCTAGCTCTTGGGATGTTAAAGTACAGCTTCTCAAGGTAAGTCAAGAATTAGCTACCATGAAATTGGATGAGCTAATTGGCATTCTTCAAGCTCATGCAATGGAGATGAAAAAGAAAGAATGCAAGACAGGCGGTTTTGTTCAAGACCCGTCCCTGTATGGAGGACAAGTTAACACGGGTAAAGCGTATGGTGGAATGGCGTTTGTTTCTTCTACAAGCTCTCCACTTCAAACTCCTTTGTATTCTACTGGTGTTTCTCATCCAGTATATGCTTCTGGACCCTCCCAGGGGTCAAAACAGCAGGTCCCCGTCTCTCCTGCAATTCAAGAGCAGGCTGCTATCTATACAGTCTTTCTAAGTTCTTACAAGGATTTGGTTTCACAACAAAATGCCACTTTGGAATTGGCCAAGGAAGACTATGCTCAACTTGATGATGATGATCTTGAGCAGATGGATCTTAACTGGAACATTGCTATGATATCCAGGCGTGTTCAGAAATTCTTGCAATGAACTGGTCGCAAGAGTTTGGAGGGAGATGGCAAAACCAGCTTCGGTTTTGATAAAAGCAAAGTGAAATGTTACAATTGTCAGAATCTGGGACACTTTGCGAGAGAATGTGAGAAGCCTAAGGTTCCTCCGTCTGGTTTCACAAAGCCTGATGCTCCTAGAACTCCGGAGAAGGATCAAGTGAAGCAAGCAACAGCTGACGCACTAGTTGTTTTTGAGCCAACCAATACGGATTGGAGCATATATGCTGAGAACTATCAGCAGTGTCTTATGGCTCACATCTCGAATGAGGTACGTAATGAACCTGAAGAACCCTTAAACTGTGTATCATGCATTAAGTTAACCGAATCCTTAAGGTGCTTTCAGGTAGACAATGTAGACTTAAGAAGAAAGGTCGAAAAACTAAATGACTCAAACAAATACCTAAAAGCAAATGAACAATTGTATGATAAGAAAATAGAGGCTTATCAACAGGACACACTTAGGTATAAGTCAAAAGTTTTCAGTCAACAGGATGCTATTGATAGCTATCTTGCTGAAATTGACCGTCTGAACAAGGAACTCTCTAATCTTAAAGAAGAATATGACAACTATAAGAGTAAGATTCTAGGTTCCTCCTCGTCTACTGTTGCTTTTAATGAAATACTTACTAAGCAAAGGACAGATCACAAAACGAAGACAGGACTAGGTTATAATGTAGTCTCGCCTCCTACTGAATACTGTCCTATGCCGGTTAAGGAAGGCACCGAAGAGATTCCGGTTGATTATGCATTGTTATACGGTGTCAAATCTAAGGTTGATAAGATTAACAAACAGGTGAAGGAGAAAACTAAACGGTCAGAGTACCCTTCACCTCAGTTTGTTAAATCAAAATGTGAATCTCCTGTTAATGTTGAGGAGATTGTTGAGATTGAGGATATTACCGATGAGGAGTATCCTGAGTTAAAAAGGGTTGAGGTAAAATGTGAAAAGGTGTTAAAGGTTGAACCTACAATTAAAGTTCAACCTAACAAAGAAAAGAATAAGGTTTTAAATACAAAATCTCAAACTTTACAGTCACCTGTAAACATTTTGCAAAATAAATCTAAATTTGCAAATGATGTTTGTAATGAACCTTCTACTTCAACCACTCAATCCAAACAAAAACATACTAAGACATGCACGAAATGTGCATGTTCTAGAAATGTTTCTTCAACTTCGACGGTAAAACCTCAGTTTTAACCAATTGTTGAAAATAGATCATGCTTTTACTGCAAGAGACAGGGACATCTAATTCGTGATTGTCCCAAACTGTCTCATCAGAATTACGGGAGGGAAATGCCTAGGACTTCTGTTTATCGAAATTCTCTTTCAAGATCTCCTCCTAGGCGTTACTCTGTCTCTCCCAAACCTGCTGCAAAAACAAGTAATGTTGGGCAAAAACCTTTGCCAAAACAAGAGCCCGACATTACTCCAAAGCAAATTTCCAAACTATCTACTGTTTGGAAAATAAAGGAGTCTACTGCAGACTCCAATGTCATCAATAATAACACATCAGATACAAAATCTGATCTGTTTAAAAATAAAGTCTTGTCTGATGTGATTATTGTTGATGACTGTGGTCGACCTAAGTCTGTAAAGGCTTGGGTCACCGTTTCTAATCTCCTACTTTTTGTGTTGCAGCAGTCAGAACGCGTTAAAGACAGCGAGTGGTTTGTGGATAGTGGCTGTTCGCGACACATGATAGGCGATGTGTCCCTTTTGACGGATGTTAAACCACATTCTGGAGGACATGTTGCATTTGCTGGAGATACAGGAGGAACCATTTCTGGGAAAGGTACGCTAACTAACGGGAAAGTTAGCTTCGAAAATGTGAACTACGTGGCTCAATTGACTCACAACTTGCTGAGTGTATCACAAGTCTGTGATAAGGATTATACAACAGCGTTCACAAAGACAGAGTGCGTGATTTTGAAGCCGGGTTTCGTTATCCCCGAGGAATGGGTGCTTTTAAGGGCACCAAGGAGAAATGACACCTACATCATGAATATGCGTACTGTGGAGACTAAAGATGAATATACATGTCTCCTTTCGAAGGCTTCAGAAAAGGAATCATTATTGTGGCATCCACGAATGGGACACATCCATTTTCGAAAGATGAATTTCTTGATAAATAATGATTTGGTAAATGGAGTCCCTAAACAGTCATTTGCACTAAAAGATGACTGTGTCGCCTGCCATAAAGGGAAACTTCATAAGAAACCTCACAAGCCTAAGTTAGTGAATTCCATTGCGGCACCATTGGAATTATTGCATATGGACCTATTCGGTCCTATTTCAACCAAGAGTATTGGTGGAAGATCGTACTGCTTAGTAGTCACCGATGACTACTCACGATTTTCATGGGTGTATTTTCTGGGGGCAAAGAGTGAAACACCAGATATTCTGGTATATCTGTTAGATAAGTTGGCAAATTTATGCAACTTAAAGGTTAAGAGACTGCGAAGTGATAACGGGACTGAATTCAAGAACTCTACTCTTGAGTTATACTGTGCCACAAAAGGCATTGATCATCAGTTCAGTGCCCCTCGAACTCCTCAACAGAACGGAGTTGCTGAGCGTAAAAATAGGACTATTATCGAGACAGCTCGGACTATGCTGGCCGATTCTAAGCTTCCTATAATCTTTTGGGCAGAAGCAGTCAGTACTGCTTGCTATGTTTTGAACCGAGTGCTCACGGTTAAGAAGAAAAATAAGACTTGTTATGAACTCTTTAACAACCGTAAGCCCACCTTGTAGTTTCTGGAACCTTTTGGGTGTCCATGTTTGATTATGGTCTCTAAAGATAAAATCTCGAAGTTTGGAGCTAAAGCAGTTGAAGGAATCTTCCTTGGATATTCCGTCAACTCTCCAAATAAACGAGTCTACATCAAGTCGACTCATCAGGTGGAAGAGCATTTTGAGGTGAAATGCTTACGATACACGGATCCTCCTCAAGGAACGGGTCCGGATTAGCTATTCAATTACAAGGATGTGTTCAACTCATTCGACATACTAGAAGGAACTTCTGATGAGGACGAAATTGTCACTCTACTTCATGGTATTAGTTTGTGTCAGGACACTTCTACCTTAACACCGGCATCCCCACCTACGGCAACACCCACACCGTCACCTCCACCACCTACTACTACACCAACACCAATATCTACCACATCCACACCTTTGCCTACGGTTCCGCCTTCGGATGTTCCTTCGACTTCAGGAACATCTAATACAACAGAATATCCCGATGATCCCAACATGCCACCATTGGAGGAAGACGAGGATGATGACATGGTCCACTCTCATCTTTTCTCTAATGAAGATGATACGGAACCTCCAGTGCAACCAGAAAGTACTACTGTTCCTGCAATTAACACTGTTCCCGTCACTGAAGGGGACATGAATAATTTGGAGTTGGTACCTGCACCCGATCGAATCCCAGTCACACGTGTACACAGGGATCACCCCATTGATAACATTATCGGTGATCCTGAAGCTGCTGTTCGAACAAGGCATCAAGTGCAGCAAAATCCAAATCAGGAAATGTTGAATTTGATCGCCCGGATAAATTCCTGTCATTTATCCCAAATTGAACCGAAGAAAGTTGATGAAGCCTTAAAAGATCCATCTTGGGTCGAGGCTATGCAAGAAGAGTTGCAGCAGTTCAACAAACTACACGTATGGGATATAGTTCCATTACCAAAGGTGCTCATTTAACTGGCACTCGATGGGTGTTTCGCAATAAGATGGATGATAGGGGTATTGTCATTCGGAATAAAGCCCGATTGGTGGTTCAAGGATTTAGTCAAATTGAGGGCTTGGATTATGATGAAGTCTTCGCTCCTGTGGCAAGACTTGAGTCCATTCGGATCTTTCTCTCATTTGCGTCTTACAAAGAGTTTCGTGTTCACCAACTCGATGTCAAGAGCGCATTTTTATATGGGAAAGTAGACACTAATGTCTATGTGAAACAGCCCCCTGGCTTTGAAGACCCTGAGCATTCAGACTACGTCTGCAAGTTAAACAAGGCGTTATACGGTCTTCATCAAGCCCCGCGATTATGGTACGAGAGGTTATCTAATCATTTAGTTAAGCATGGATTTGTTCGTGGAAATATCGACAGTACTCTGTTCATTCGCAAAGAACGGACTGGCGATCGAGAGGATATGCTACTTGTGCAGGTGTATGTGGACGACATTATTTTTGGCTCTACAAATGAAGCGATGTGCAAGCACTTTGAGGAAATCATGAAAGCTGAGTTTGAGATGAGTGCGATGGGGGAGCTCAAATTCTTTTTAGGTGTACAAGTTGAGCAGTCTCCAAAAGGTATTTATATTCATCAGTCAAAGTACGTCAAAGACATGTTGACTCGATATGATCTGCTCAATTGTAAAACCTATGGGACTCCCATCGAGCTTAATCACAATCTCCGACTTGCTGAGGATGAAGAAGATTGCAAAGAAAAGGACTATCGATCAATGATAGGTTCTTTGATGTACTTGACTGCTTCTCGACCGGATATTGTCTTTGCGGTATCCGTATGCTCTCGCTTTCAAGCCAAACCAAAGGTGTCTCATATGAGGGCTGTAAAGCGAATTTTTGGTTATCTCAAACATAGACCCAATCTTGGTCTATGGTATTCAAATGAGAAATCATTCGCTCTGTCTGCTTATTCGGATTCAGATCATGGCGGCTGCAGCATCGACAAGAAGTCAACCACTGGTGGATGTCAATTCCTAGGATCTCGACTAGTTTCGTGGCAGTGTAAGAAACAGACTACAGTTTCTCTCTCCACTGCGGAAGCTGAGTACGTTGCTGCTGCAAGTTGCTGCTCTCAGGTTCTATGGATACAGCATCAATTGCGTGATTACGAGTTACTTCTTTCTATGACTCCTATTCATATAGATAATACTGCTGCTATATCTATCACACGCAATCCCGTACAGCACTCTAAGACTAAACATATTGAACTTAGGTTCCATTTTATACAGGATTGCTATGAAAAACACCTAATTGACCTTGTCCAGATAGACACCTTAAAGCAGAATGCCGACCTTTTCACTAAAGCCTTTACGCGTACTCGATTTGACGAACTAATCAACATGATTGGTTTGAGATTCTTTCTTTCTAAAAAGTAATTCGTGACTTGGATTGTTTTTACAGTAATGTTTAAAAAAAAAATGCAACCAACGCAACTACCACTCATTATACTTTCTAGTATTAATGAAATGCAAAGTTGCTACATTTTAAAATAGACGTTGAAGTTGTGTCTGTAAACAACTTCGGATATGATAGTACATTGGGTGACATGCATAAAAATGGAAATTTAAGGTTTATCTTGGATGTGTCAGTAGATTTATCTGACGTATTGAAAACAGTTTTTATAAACATTGTCTTCATCATACGATATATTAGTAGGCATGGTATGCAAACATCTGTGATAAGTCTTAAGAAGCTTAATCATTAATTGTCTATTTCAAGTGGTATAACACCATTAGATGTATGACAAAAGTCTTAATTTCTTACTTATTCTAGACATGCTTTCATGAAAGATGTTTATTTGATATCATTTGGGGGTATATATTGATAGTTTCCTCTGTTATACGTAAGTATAGACCTGGCTTCTATTAATATATACTTTACACTTAAGCAAACACAAGTCGAAGTACTTGCAAAGTCTTTAAAAAATAAGATACCTTACAAGGTCGCCAAAATGGTTTGACCAAGTCTGGTTTTGCTTAAACCTGAATCAAGCTATGTCGCTCTGTTGTACGTAAGTACAGACCTGTCACCGCTGACTTGATTCTTAAAATTGATTTTTTCATATTCTATCTGTAAATGGAAAGATGGTCTATGTCTTAAGTTAAGATGTATATCTATGGTGGGAACTACAGCGAAATGCACATACCAATAATAATAAAATACTTCCTAGATGTGAGTGTAACATGTTTAAGTGGATAAACATACTAATAATCGTTTTGAAATAATTTTTATAAAAAGTGCTTTTAGTATGTCAAGTAAATTTAAAGAGGACAAATATACTGATGATCGAAATAATACTTACTGTTCCTAATAAATGCATGTTATTTCGATATGATCCCTAATCAGACTATATCAACTCCGTCCCCAAAAAGAATGTGTTCCTTTTTCTAGTTATAAATTTACATTCTTATTTTCTCTAAGTTAGTGTAATTTTCGTTATTATCCAAGTTACAGTTACATTTTCAAATTTGAGTACCGAAATCCCAACGTGAAAAATCGATGAAATCGCAATTTTTTCACTAAAAGTGAACTGAGCGTCACTTTCATAAGTGACGCTACCAGTGACGCATACGATATTGCGTCACTCACTTTAGTGACACAATAAGTGCCGGGGTAAGCTTCGCTATAAGTGCCGGGTTGAGTGACGCATACTAGGGTCGGCGTATAAATACCCCTTCCCCACGACACTCAACCTCAACACTTTTCAAATTATTATAGCGTCACTTGCTCTGACACACCGACACTCAAACTGTCTCTGCGTCACTTACTTCTGTGCATTTTTCGTCGATTGATTCGTGCGTTCTGTGGCTTTTCATCACATTCCAATACCATATTCTTGCTCCTCTCATTCACACGAACCATTTGGTACTTACTTTAACCCTTATACTTCGATATACATGCTGTACTTTGATTTAGGGTTACGGGTTTGGGTTTAATGTTGAAATCGCTCGATTAAACACTTGATTTGTTAATGTTTTCGTGTAATAAAGGGTGTGTAATACTTGTTTTTACCATGCGCACACCCTGGTAACTTCGATTTCGAAAACCCCTAAATTTGAATTCTGGGCATGAACAGTGACACGATGATCTTCATCGTTGCGTCACTTCGTGCGTCACTTACCTCAAGTGACGCTATTTGGTAATTTTGAAACCCATACCGTCACTTAATAAGTGACGCTTGATTTTGCGTCACTTCTTAAGTGACTCGTGTAGTGACGCATATAATTGCTTTACTTGTTAAGACCGTCACTCTTCCCAGTGACGCTTTTACATGCGTCACTACCTTAAGTGACTGTCTAAGTGACGCCTATGTCAATACGTCACTTACACCGTCACTTCTTAAGTAACTCTTTTAGGATACCGTCACTATGATAACTGTCTCATGTTCTTCACCCGTCACTTCGCAAGTGTCGTATAAATTAAAACACCAAATACAAACGTCACTTACATCAGTGACGCTTGATAGCGTCACTTCCAATAAGTGACGCTATAATTTGATTTTAATTTTAATTACTGTACAATACGACACTCACTAAGTGACGGTAGTGGCCATGCGTCACTTACCATAAGTGACGCCTAAAATCAAAATTCGTTTTCCAACCCTTCTGTGTACGGGCTAACTCTATAACGCTTTCGGTTATTGTTCTTTGTCTTTTAGCTTACAGATGGCTGATCTTCAGAACTATTACCGCCGCACGAACACACGTCACAATATAACGGCGTTCTTGGAGTCAACACACGCCAACTTGGCTCCCTTCCGGCCTACGATCGAGTTTCTCCGCCGATCAAGGATTTATTACGCCATTACCGCATCGACTCCAGTTTATATGAACCAAATTGAGGAATTTTATGATCATGCGGTGATCAGAGTTCAGGGTGACGTACCGAGGATTGTTTCAAACATGTTCGGTGAGGAAATCGAGATCACCGAGAACTCGATTAGACGGGTTTTACAGTTCAATGATAACTCTACGATGCCCACTATCTTCCCAACTACATTCATCTACGGGGGACTTCAGAGAATGGGTTATCTAGTTAATCAGCTGTCGGATTTTCGCAAGCAGTTTCTGTGCCGCGTTTGGAGGTATCTCTGCCACATTGTCATTGTCTGTTTATCGCCGAGGAAAGAGGGGTATGATGCGGCAAGTCATTTGACTTTGTCACTTATGTTAGCCCTAATGTATAATAAGCCCTATAACTTTAGCGGCTATATTTTTGGGAACATGGTGGAAAACATCAGGGCTGGGAAGGACAAATGGTTGCAGTATCCTCGTTTTGTCAAGTTATTGTTAAATGATCTGAACTTGGATATAGCACCTGACCAGCGTTCTCTTTTGGTGCCAACACCGATGCTTTTACGAGTCTTTAATGACTGTAAGCTGGCACCAAAAGGTGAACAAATTTTGGCTGACCGAGAGTTATTCGGGCACATAGTCAACGAGAACTATGTTGCGCCGATTGATGATGGTTTTGAAGATGAAGTCATCCCTCCGGTCAATGAGGATGACTTGGTTGACACTGACATTGCTCAGGACCTCGATGATATTGATCGTGTCGACCGGGTCAATGACGATTTCGATGATGGTGGGCCCACTCCTCCTGATTCTGAGGATGACGTGCCACCACAATCTGCTTTTGACGGTATTCAGCTTGCCGATCCTCGACGCTTCAAGCGTATCTTGAGACGGATCTCTGCAGGCAGGGTCCACGTCCCGGGGAATCCCGGGAAACGTCCGGCTGGGTCTTCTCCCTCCTATGCGACTCTACCTTTAAGGAGACGCCAGCGGACTTCGATTGTTCTTGAGGAGCCGACTCAACAGGCTTCTCCTCAGCCTGCAACTGCTTCTATTCAGCAGGTTTTAGCTCAACTGGAGCTCTTATCAAAGCGTTTTGATGATCAACAGGCGATCATTGCAGCTCAAGCTTCACAGATCAAAGAGTTAGAGGTTAAAGCTGCTACAGTGGACTCTCTCCAGCAACAGATAACGACTATGTCTTCTAGGTTGTTAGAATTGGAGTCAGTCACACTTGTTTCGGGGGAGGATAATCCCAGGGTAATAGAAACAAATGTAACTCCTCCCCCTGAACCTGAAAATGTACAACCTTCTTCCACTATGAATGAAAATATCAGTTTGGATTATTTTGTTGAGGTTCAAGGTCAGGCAAGACCTATTGCGGTTGATTATTCATTTGTAGATCTCACATATTTGCAAAACTTGATGAATGATAATAACACGATGCCTGAGGAAGAGGTGATGGATGATCCTGTAGCAGAGGATTACTTTTTTGAGGAAAATGAGGATATTGAGGTTGAGGGGGAGCAATTGCACAGTGATGAATGTTATGATGATGCTCCCATTATAGAATCGGACTCGTCTGAAGATGAATCAGAGAAGGAGACAAACGAGCCATCAACTTCTACAACAAAACCAGATATAGTGCTCAAACCGATTATCGAGGTACCGGTTACGTGTAAATGCTACAAAGTTAGAATTGATTACACGGGATTGATTAAGAGTTGGAAATTTGATGAGAACAACTCAGTGTTTATGATAAAGAGAAGTGACGGCATTCAGTACTTCAATATGAAGTTTTATAAAATAAGTACTTTGCCGAAGTGTGAGCTTCAAAGATTAGCTCAGATACCCTTGATCAACCGTTCACGAGATTCAAGAGCAGATTTCTTTCAGGTGATCATTCGTCGTGAGATTAACAGTAAAAAGTACAACTTGATAAAGCCGACGTTGGGTATGAGGTACAAGTTTAAGAAGAAGCTGGATCCGATCACCCGACAACCTATTGTGAAGATGATTTATCCACCAGCAAAGTGTCTACAGAAGATACCTTTGGAGATCATCCCGTTAGACTTTTTGAATAGGTTGGTGTATTGGGAGTATGATGATGTTACGGGTGAAGCTGTGATAGTATTTATTCCAAATTCAGAACCAGCTACAGACCCGGAGTCTTCAAATGCAGATGTAGAAAACAACGAGAAAACAGCTTAGGATGCTTTTCAGCCTAAGAAGAGGTCGTTATGGGGTCTTAAGAGAAAAATATTTTGTGTTTTTGATCCATTAAGTTTGATTAATCTTTCTGCTCAAGATATGAAAAGATTACATGAAAACATAATTGAGTTCAAGACGTAAGATAGAGCTGAAGCGTTAAAATTTCAGAAGATCGTGGATATCTGCGTCGCCAATGGAGTACACGCTGGTGGTGTATTTCCAGCTGGCTGGAAGTGAAGACTTGAAGATTTTTGAAGACCAAGCTGAAGACGCGGGGGAGTTTGTTGATGCATATTAGGTGTCTGTCAGTTGGTCTATTGAGTTGTAATAAGTGTCGTTAGTTATGTAATAGAAATATAGCTTTTGTATAGTACGACACTCGTGTTTTAGTTTAGGCGACACTTGCCTGAGTGATGCATAGCGACACTTGGTTAAGTGACGCATAGCGACACTTGGTAAGTGACGCATGAAGGCGGCCACATGCGACACTTCCACAAGTGACGCATGTCGGCTAACTTTTTAGTATAAATACAAACCTACGGGTTTTCAGCTAGGGTTGACGAAACCCTAGCACCATTTGTCGACTAAACCAACTTGTAATCGTTCCCAAACAGTTATACAAGCTAATATACACGTTTACATTATTGAATTCCTTGTGTTCGGTTTGTGTTTTGTTAGCCATACAAGCAATTGTTTGATTCCGCATTACGATTGCTGTCAATTGACATCTAGGTCCACGACAAGGGGCACTCTCAATATATATATATATATATATATATGCATTATATATATAAGTATATATGTATACGTAGATATATATACGCATAACCAATGAACACAATGCGAGATACAAATGTTTTCGACTCTAGAGACACTAATAATTCTTAAAGTATAATCACCAATGAATCGTACACTTTTCAACTCAAATGATCTATCAAAACAATCAAATTATTAACTTAATTTGACAAACCGTCAAGTACTTATGTTAATATATTTCTTGCATTTAGGACGATAAGAGACTCTATCTGGACGACAATCTACTAGCTCTCACATCATCGCGCCTATTGTGAGTTCACAGCCCCTTTTTACTGTTTTAATATTTTTAAAACCTGGGGTGAAAAACATAGCAATCGTATGTACTACTGCATGCGATAACTGATTTAAATACTGTATGTATTTACTTAAACTGTTTATGAAATGATATTTCATACGATTATTTGAACTACTACTTATAAAAAGCTGTTTTCATACAATTTTGGGAATTAGAAAACGAATCCTAGTACGGACCTAGGCTTACGATGTAGTGCATAAAAGTCCTTATGGCTACAGACTATAACCATTAGCTAGGTGACTCTAGCCACTGAGTATACAGATAGTACTATCGCCGTGATGACCCTCCTACAGTTTTGGAGCGTATACTTACAGGTCCTATTTGGCAAACAACTACTTCTGGTCGTGGTTTGGTTATAGGGTTAGCTCACTATATTTTAACCCGTCAAGTTTATCTCACCTTTTGAGGGATCACCGTCTAAGTCTTCCCACAAAACTATTATTTAGGAAATGAGTTCCTACGAACAATTATTTTGGAAATGTTGATCTTTAGTTAGATTAACCTGTGTTTCCTACACAACACACACCTACCATTACTTTGGGAAATGTTATTTTATTTATAAAATAACCTGTGTTTCCTATAAAGCGAACAACTATGATTATTAGGAAATGTTTTCGCTTAATTGATTAAACTTGTGTTTCACTCAACAATTTTGTTGACGATTTCTCTATGTTTTTCAGGGAATTAGCAGCGTAAGTAAGATATGCATGCTTATCAGGACGGAAAACCCTGGACTTATTAGGATGCCACTACTTTTGGGACACTTTGATTTCCTTTGTATAACTGCAATTACTGCAGTCATACCTACGAAATCTACTTTTGAAATTATGTATTTATATGATATAGTATTTCAAACGCTACTACTACTATTGTTGCAACTAAGTTGTAACCCTTTTGTAAAACTTGATAATTAATGGCATCTTAATCTATTTTGTTCTGCAATAACCATGTGCTTTGGATGTATGTATCTATTGATTGTATACTGCTCGCAGCCCCGCCACGTCACTAAGCTTCCGCAAACTACTCTCACTAATTGTAATTACCGTATGGCGGGGTGTGACAGACTTGGTATCAGAGCCATTGGTTATAGCGAACTAGAAGTCTTTAAGTGATTTGGAAACCTTAGAGTACTAGACTATAACCTTGGCTAGAACATTCATACATGCATACTTTCATTTGCATACGATAACTATTGTCACAACGCGTCTAGAGAAATATCTCTTCATACGTAAACTATTCCTAAGAGGAACTATATGAACACTATTACGATCACAACCACACATTGGCACACGAGAAACCGTCGCACGACTCTATCGCACACTTAATTTATCTGTGCACTATACAGATGACGCATTTGCGTACCTGAGCGACTTATATTGGCTTAACAACGCGAAATGTTAAATGCCATCTACCCGTACCATATTGCTCAAAGTATCATTTCACTAAAACTTTCCGCCACTTGTAGATGTGAACGTATAGGAATAAGGTTGAACATTGTGATGTAGAGTTTGGTAATAAGTACATATGTGAAAGGATACCCTAACAATTATGGCGGCCGATGTAATTGCGACATATATATGTTTATACGACCATGTTCAAATGTCCAATGTGTCACTTCAAAGTCATAAGATACGTAATGAAGATACCGTTAACTCTTCCCATTGATCAATAACTAAATAATGTGAAACATCTTTCTTCACATTCTTTACCTTGGCAATGACTTCTGCATTTTATTCATCGCAAAACGGAATCATGCCACCCAAGCAACGTACTACTAGGAATAGTCGACAAAACACCACACCACCCAACAATGAGGAAATGAGTGAACAAATCATCGCGCGAAGAGTAGCTGAAGGCATTGCTCAGTATGAGGCAAGCCGAAACTGCGATAATGTGGTAAATAACAGCGGGACGACCCCTGTTAACGGTGAGACACCTGTGAATACCCGCTGAGGGTGTTCGTACAAGACATTTCAGGCTTGTAAGCCAAATACTTTCCACAGCACAAAGGGTGCTATTGGTATTATCCATTGGATAGAAAAGATGGAGTCAGTACTGGACATTAGTGACTGTTTACCTGACTATATGGTGAAGTATGCCACTTGCACCTTGGTTGTCAAGGCGCTAACATGGTGGAACAGTCAACTCCAATCCTTGTCATGGGGAGTACTGAAAAACATGATGTTGGAAGAGTTTTGTCCCCATATTGAGATGCAGAAAGTAGAAACTGAGCTGTGGAACATCACCATGACTGGTGCCGATATCACTGGTTATACAACCAAGTTCCAGAAACTAGCACGATTAGTGCCACATATTGTGACACTCGAGTTTAAACGCATTGAGCTTTACATCTGGGGATTGGCACCTCAGATCAGGAGTCTAGTTACATCATCAGAACCTGCCACATTAACGAGTGCTGTTACTCTAGCACAAAGGTTGACCGATGAGGCGGTCAGAATGGGGACCCTGACTAAGAAGGTTGTGTCAGAAAAAGGTGAATCAGGTAACGATGATACTGGTAGTTCCGGAACTGCAAAGGGAAAGCGAAAATGGAGTGACTGACAGGGTCAACAAGGTGAGAAGCGTTCAGGAAACGCTAAGGCCTATGCTGCCACTACCACTGAGGCAAAGCCATACTTGGGTAACAAACCCAAGTGTGACAAGTGTGGTCGACACCACGAGGGTGGGTCTGGTATTGTGGCAACCGCAAGGTATGGGGTCACAAAACCCAGGACTGTAGAACCAACCCTCCCCACGAGTAAACAATGAACGACAAAACCAGGTATGTTTTGAGTGTGGTGATTTGGGGCACTACCGGAACCGATTCCCTAAACTTAACAACAACAACCAAAACACCAACAACCGTGGTAACAACAACCGAGCAAACAACATCAACAATCAACCGGCTTAAGGGAGGGCATTCGTGATCGGAGCACAAGAGGCACGCCAGGACCCTAACACTGTCACTGGTACGTTCCTCGTAAACAACCATTATGCCTCTGTGTTAATTGATTCTGGTGCCGATTTAAGTTTTGTGTCTATTAAGTTTAGACCACTATTAGAACTTGAATCACGTAAGCTAGATAACAAATACACTATAGAATTAGCCGATGGTGAGTTGATCAAATCAGGAGAAATAGTACCAGGATGCACCTTGGAGTTAGAAGGTCATCTCTTCGAAATAGACTTGCTACCGGTTAAATTGGGAAGTTTTGACATCGTGATCGGTATGGATTGGTTGTCAAAGAACCATGCTGAGATTGTACGTTTCGAGAAGTTAGTACGCTTACCGCTACCGATAGGAAAAACTTTAGTGATGCAGGGAGAGAAACGAAGGAGTGCCACAAAAATGATTACATGCATTAAGGCTAGTAAGTATCTCCGAAAGGGATACCAAGTGTTCTTGGCACATGTTGTGGAAAAGAAAACCGAGGAGCAACGCATAGACGATATACCTATCGTACGTGATTATCCGGGGGTATTTCCTGACAATTTGCCAGGATTACCGCCCCCGTGACAGGTCAAGTTTCACATCGATCTGGTGCCAGGAGCCGCACTAATTTCACGTGCACCTTATCGTCTAACTCTATCAGAGATGCAGGAGTTATTTACACAGTTGCAAGAACTCCTAGAATTAGGATTCATCTGGCCGAGCTTTTCACCTTAGGGAGCTTCGGTTTTGTTCTTCAAGAAAAAGGATGGAGCTATGCGAATGTGCATCCACTACCGAGAACCGAACAAGGTAACCATCAAGAACCGATACCCGTTACCACGTATTGATGATCTGTTTAATCAACTACAAGGGTCAAGCTATTATTGAAAAATTGACCTACGATCGGGTTACCACCAACTGAAGGTACGAGAAGAGGATGTACCGAAAACTACATTTAGGACTCGTTACGGTCGTTATGAGTTCCTAGTCACGCTTTTCGGGCTGACAAATGCACCTGTAGTGTTCATGGATCTCATGAATAGAGTATGCAAACCTTACCTTGACAAGTTCGTCATTATATTTATTGACGACATCTTAGTGTACTCACGAACAAAAGAGGATCACGAACAAGACCTGAAAACAATCCTCAAAATGCTTGAGAAAGAGAAGCTTTATGCAAAGTTCTCTAAATGCGAATTTTGGATGCGAGAGGTTCATTTCCTTGGTCATGTGATCAACGATAAAGGAATTCACGTGGACCCAACCAAAATTAAGGCAATAAAAAATTAGGAAGCCCCAAAAATCCCATCTGAGATACGACAATTTCTTGGTCTAGCTGGCTATTACAGATGATTCATCACAAACTTTTCAAAGATAGCCTAGCTACTTACCACGTTAACTCAAAAATACAAGAAATTCAATTAGAACGAGAAACAAGAGAACACTTTCCAACTGTTGACACAGAAACTGAGCTGCGCACCCATACTATCATTTCCCGAAGGAGTAGACAACTTTGTTGTTTACTGTGATGCTTCGCATCAGAGATTGGGTTGCGTATTGATGCAAAATGACAAGGTCATTGCATATGCATCACGTCAACTGAAAGTGCATGAGAAAAACTATACAACTCACGATATAGAGTTGGGAGCCGTTGTTTTTGCACTGAAGATCTAGCGACACTACTTATAGGGTACAAAGTCTACGATCTTCACCGACCACAAAAGCCTGTAACATATATTCGACCAGAAAGAACTCAACATGAGACAATGACGTTGGGTCGAATTACTAAATGACTATGACTGTGAGATAAAGTATCACCCGGGCAAGGCATACGTTGTAGCTGATGCTCTGAGTCGTAAAGAAAGAAGTAAACCTCGCAGAGTTCAAACTTTAGGATTGACAATCCACTTGAATCTCATTACTCAAATTCGTGAAGCTCAACAACTAGCTTTCGTTCCCGAACGCCTTAAGGAAGAATCCTTGAAGGGAATGGACAAACAACTCGAAACAAAGGACAACAGAGTGTTGTACTTTATGAATCGAATTTCGGTACCGTGCGTAGACGAGTTACGCAAGCTGATTTTGGACGAAGCTCATAAGTCCAACTACTCAATACATCCTGGTGCAGACAAAATGTACCATGACTTAAAAGATTTCTACTGGTGGTCTGTCATGAAATGAGACATTGCCACGTATGTTAGCAAATGCCTGCCCTGCTCAAAGGTCAAGGTCGAATATCAAAAGTCATCTAGACTTTTGCAACAGCCTGAATTTCCCAAATGGAAATGGGAACAAATAACGATGGACTTCATTACGAAGTTACCCAAAACAACGGCTGGAGCAGACACTATATGGGTGATTGTCGATCGATTGACGAAATCAGCCTACTTCCTTGCTATCAAGGAAATGGACATAATGGAGAAACTAACTAGAATCTACTTGAAAGAGATTGTTTCTCGTCATGGTGTGCCACTATCTATTATCTCTGATAGGGATGCTCGATTTACATCTCACTTTTGGCAGTCACTACAACAGGCACTAGGTATTCGAATCGATATGAGTACCGCCTATCACCCGCAAACCGACGGCCAAAGCGAGAGAACAATACAGATGATTGAAGACTTGTTACGAGCATGCGTGATAGACTTTGGAGGTAGCTGGGATTCCCACCTACCTCTAGCTGAATTCTCTTATAACAATAGCTATCACACTAGTATACAGATGACACCATTTGAGGCATTGTATGGACGCAAGTGTCGATCACCACTCTATTTGTCAGAGTTGGGTGACAGACAGCTATCTGGACCTGAGATTGTCCAGGAAACCACCGCCAAGATAACTCAAGTAATTAACCGACTGAAAACGGCACGTGATAGACAAAAGAGTTACGTTGATAACCGCCGTAAACCTCTTGAGTTTCAAGTAGGAGATAAAGTCCTACTCAAAGTATCGCCCTGAAAGCCGATAACACGATTTGGTAAGCGAGGAAAGCTTAACCCACGTTACATCGGACAGTTTGAAATCCTTGCTAGGATTGGTCCTGTCGCCTACAAGCTTAAACTACCGCAAGAGCTTAGTAGCATCCATGAATTTTTTCACATTAGTAACCTCAAAAAGTGTATATCGGACAAGACACTAATCATCCCTCCTGACGAAGTTTTCATTGATGCAAAACTCAATTTTGTGGAGGAACCCATCGAAATAATTGATCGGAAAACACATAAACTCCGACGCAGTTAAATCAAACTTGTCAAAGTTCGTTGGAACTCGAAACGTGGCCCAGAGTTCACCTGGGAACGTGAGGATGAAATACGAAAGAAATATCCTCAACTCTTCGAACGCGTGAACGAGACTCACGACTCGACTAAAATCTCGGGATGAGATTTCGATAATGGGGGGAGAATGTGACACTCTTCCAAATTAGATATAAGTTTTTACTTAACTTCATGCATGTTTTACGCTAATTCCCTACCAAAGAGCAAACTTGACTAATGATGTGAGATAAGTCTAGCGAGTTTAAAACTTTTGGACAAAAACTATTACGAAATTTATAATTATTATAATTATAAATTAATTATATGAAACATTATCGGAAGAAATCCGACAAAATAAATACGATAGTTGGTGATACAAGTTTAGAGAAAACGCGGAAATATTTTTGAATAATATTTTTTTAAAAATATTATGCGTTTTATACAAAATGACCCATACGCGACAAGAATATACAAAACAAATCCGACAACCAAAATTATAAAAATTATTTTTTTATTTTTTTATTTCAACTAAGTATTTGGAAATATACTATAAAATAAATTTTATGAATACTTGAGTGGGACACGGGGTACAAATAATTGAACCCGTACACGAAATTAACGGGTTAAAAACCCAAACAAATTACCCATGATCAAGCACAAAATGAAAATATCTGTTCGACATGTTGGTACTGAAACCATGCCTTGGTTGACAATTTAAACTCAGATATATATATTTTTTATATACTCGCTCTCTTCTCAATGATCAAGCAACTAACTTCAATAATTTACACACCAACTTGCTTTCCTCTGTGAGCAACCATCGACGACAGCAGCAGCAGGAGCAAGAACACCACTTCATCATCATTTTAGCATCATCATCAACTCAGTGTCATCATCATCATTAATTTAAAAAAATTCTCAAACTTTGTTTTCATTATGAATCTTAGTAATATATTGAGTTGATACTTTATATACTTGAAGATTATGATAGCTTAAAAACGAAAAACAAGTTAAAACCAAGTAAAAATAGAAAGTTTGGTGATGATAATTTTTGAAATAAAAATATACCCTGTACAAATATTTTAGTAAGTATATAAGTTAAATAAATGGGTAAAATCATGTGAATAAAGCTTGTATGTATCCTCTATAACATTTACAAAAAGGATTTAACACAAAATCATAACAAAAATGTTGAATGATGCGATTTAGTTTTTAGTTCGAACAGAGTATTGAACTGGTAAAAATGACACCCGAACGGGTGAGGAACCAAACCTGAACGGGCAAGGTGTCCTACCCGAAAGGGTATATGTTAATACCCGGATGGGTAACAAATCAGACCCGAACGGGTCTTGCTATTGGGATATCAAACTCAACTATGAAACTAATTTGGTTTTATCTATTCAATCAAATGATTAAATCTCATTGCTTTTTCTTTGTATCTGTAAGATAAATTAAGGTTTCTTTTTCGAGAAATAAAATATAGTTGATCTTTAAAATCTTGATTAACTAAATAACAAGATCACCGCTTTTATTTTAAAAGTCATACTCAAAGATAATTATCGAAAGAAATACCATAGAGGTCGATTTAATTGGTCGCTTGTTAATCGATTTTTTTATTAAATTTATTAAACTTGTATTAATAGTTAAGCAACTGATGATAAAGGATATATGACGTAAATACATAATCACGAAGTTAATTTCTAAAAACTTATACGACCAAGCAATGATGTTATGTCTGTGCGTTTAATTCGATTGTATCACAAAGTTTATGGCTAAGTATACCCGACAACTTTTGGAATATTATTTTGTATAAATATAACGACTAACTTTATTTATATATATATTTATACGATAACTTATATAATGTATATATATAGGTGTATATATATATAACAACATGGAACGATTTATATATATATGCATTATATATATAAGTATATATATATATACGTAGATATACATACGCATAACCAATGAACACAATGCGAGATACAAATGTTTTCGACTCCAGAGACACTAATAAATCTCAAAGTATAATCACCAACGAATCGTACACTTTTCAACTCAAACGATCTTTCAAAACAATCAAATTATTAACATAATTTTCCAAACCATCAAGTACTTATGTTAATATATCTCTTGCGTTTAGGACGATAAGAGACTCTATCTGGACAACAATCTGCTAGCTCTCACATCATCGCGCCTACTGTGAGTTCACAGCCCCTTTTTACTATTTTAATGCTTTTAAAACCTGAGGTGAAAAACATAGCAATTGTATGTACTACTGCATGCGATAACTGATTTAAATATTGTATGTATTTATTTAAACTGTTTATGAAATGATATTTCATACGATTATTTGAACTACTACTTATGAAAAGTTGTTTTCATACAATTTTGGGAATTAGAAAACGAATCCTAGTACGGACCTAGGCTTACGATGTAGTGCATAAAAGTCCTTATGGCTACAGACTATAACCATTAGCTAGGTGACTCTAGCCACTGAGTATACAGATAGTACTATCGCCGTGATGACCCTCCTACAGTTTTGGAGCGTATACTTACAGGTCCTATTTGGCAAACAACTACTTTTGGTCGTGGTTTGGTTATAGGGTTAGCTCGCTATATTTTAACCCGTCAATTTTAGCTCACCTTTCGAGGGATCACCGTCTAAGTCTTCCCACAAAACTATTATTTAGGAAGTGAGTTCCTATGAACAACTATTTTGGAAATGTTGATCTATAGTTAGATTAACCTGTGTTTCCTACACAACACACACCTACCATTACTTTGGCAAATGTTATTTTATTTATAAAATAACCTGTGTTTCCTATAAAGCGAACAACTATGATTATTAGGAAATGTTTTCGCTTAATTGATTAAACTTGTGTTTCCACTCATTGTTTGTGTAGCACCCCGCCAAACTAGTTGAGTGGAGGGTTATTGATTAAACATTCACTTGGACATAACTAGTTGAGTGGATAACTAGCATGAGTGGACAATAACCCTCCACTCACGCTTAATTATATAAGTGGACATTGACACCCCACTTACACACAACCTTATGCGTTTAGGGCGCTAGAAGGTTGCTTATTGGGACATTGACTCCCACAGCTTGCTTATTTACTAGCATACCAAACTCAGGTGAGTTTCATAGCCCCACTTTTACTGTTTTACACTATGGGATGAGATTACATACTCTGTTTTTATGATCACAAACAACTGATATCAACCTTTATATGAATTGCATGAGACGTTAATCCACTAAAACTCCTCACTTTATCATAGTTTGTTAATTGTATAAGCGCGAGTATTATTGGATAGATCTATCGGGGGTTGACATCCCTGTCTGGGTTAGTCGCTCTAGCCAACCCACAGACACTGTAGTATTTGACTGTTACGGGTGTACTGGATTGTACACCTGCCCGAGGTACAAACCAGGTTAAGCGTCGAACTGTGGACTCATGGCAATTATATACACTTATTTTTGTATTCATACAAAACTGATAACGTTGTGATAACTACTTATGATTTTATAACTGTTTAAACCTATGAACTCACCAACAATATGTTGACCATTTTAGTATGTAATCTCAGGTACACAACCACAGTAGGATGGCCCACAGGGAACTCTAGCTCGAGTCGCATACTTTACAAACGAACAAGAGATTTTACTGCATTACTATTTTTGTAATAGTAGTTATGTATTAGAATCTATAGGCTACCGAGCGAACTCGCAAGTTATTGTAAATGTAGTTTGTAAGCAATATAATTTTATGAAATGTATTTTCAAACGTCTCATTTAGAGGTCGTTTGCTTGTAACTATTGTGTGATGATCTGTGATTAGTCGCGCCCCGACCCAGCTTCCGATGCTGTTAATTTGGGGGTGCGACATACATTGACATTGGATCTAAAGGAAAACCACCCAGATTTGATTCTGAACAGTTTACTCTTTGGAAAGGTCGCATGCTACTCTTTCTCAGGGCCCAAAACAGTTTGTTAATCAATGTTTTAAACGAAATTCCTTATGTTCCTCGCATACTTGCTGAAAGAAATCCTACTACTAGTGGTAGTGATTATGAGGAAGATATTCCTAGAAGTATCATGAAACCTCAAAGTCAATGGACTGAGGAAGATAATACCATGGTTGATCTTGATGCTCAACTTCAATCCTTTATTGTCATGTCTTTACCTAATGATGTTTATCAATTGTATTATAACTGTACTGGTGGAAAAGAAATGTGGGATACTTTGTGTACTATGTATGAAGGATTGGATCTTGTCATTGAAAATAGACGTGTCTTTCTTAATCGACAATATGAACTGTTCATGGCTAATAAAAATGAAACCTTAACTCAAACATACAATCAGTTTAACTGTTTGATAAATGACTTAAGGGCTGCAGGAATTAAAAAAGAACCCTTGGACATCATGAACAAATTCATGGACTCGCTTCCTAGCATCTGAACACTCCATTGATATTTTAAAGGACACATGCCACATAAAAAATATGACTCTAAAATCACTAATTGGCACCTTTCTCAATAAAGAACAAAACCGTGTTAAAAAGCTTGCCTTAGAGGCAAAAGGTGTAGCTACTGAAGACACACCTTCTTCATCTAATACAGACAATGCTCAAGAAATCCTTGATCCTTCAGGAGATGAAGCTGATATGTCTATAAATGATGATGAAAGTGATCTTGAATCACTCGCCGAGGAAATGGCTATGATGGCTGAAAAATTCAAACGTTTTTCAAAATATGGCTCTATTGCCAAATCTGGACCACTTGCGTTCTCGAGATTTTCAAAATATTTCCATAAAAACAAAACCAAAGGAAATAAAAACTTTAATAAGTTTGAAGTTTTGTGTTTCAATTGTCAAAAACTTGATCATTTTGCATCTGAGTGTAAATCTGCTCAAATTGACAATAAGCATGCAAAAGAAACAAAGGAAACTGATAAAGCATCAAAATACAAAGCCAAGTACAAAAAGCTGAAAGAATTGACCAAATGAAAAGAAAAGGGTTTTGTTGCTGAACACAAGGTTGTTTTAACCATTAGTGTTACCGATGAATCAACTAGCGAGTCATCATCATCTGATTCAGAGGAAATGGTTGGGTTGTGTCTTATGGCTGACTCAGATAGTGACCTAAATTATGATGCTGACTCTGATGACATTGATGAAGATAGCACAAATGATGTATAGAACCTGTTTGAAGAACTGGCTGCCTCACTAACAACCGTGCTCGAATTCCCTAAATCGGTGTCCTCTCCGTCTGAAGAACTGGCTGCCTGATGGCTCAAACTGAAGCAAGTACCAGTACTCCTACTGAAGCGGATGCTACATCTACTTCTGTTTGGAACAAGGAAACTCTTACTAAGGTACACAAATTTCACTTGTTGTCCGAAGAAGAAAAAGTTGACATAATTGAAGTTTTAGTATGTGACATTGATTGTGCACATCAAATTGAAAAAGATTTAAAAGAAAAAATTTATCTTTTTTTTTTTTAAAAAAAAGAACTCTCTGATTATCACAAAGAAATACTAGAAATTAAAGATGCTGAATATCAGCTAGCTGAACAGCGCCATGCCAACGCTGTTCTCATGAGAGACATAGCTCAGGCTCAAAAGGACTCTGCTCACCTTAAACTGGTTTATGAGCATGGTGTAAATTAGCTAAAATGGTCACTGAGTGTGTCAATAATCAAATTCTTAGACAAGTCCAAGCTATCATTGGAGGAGATTATGAGCTCGTTGCTAACATAGCTGATGAGCCAACAATCTCTCATGATTACACATCTGATGATGAATCATGTCCTATGACTACCTACATCTGGGGGGATGAAACTAAACCAAACAAGTTCATCAGGGCTTTCAAACCATCTGGTGAGGATGCTGATGAGGAAAATTGAGCATAATCAGTGAACAATCAAAATATGCGAAAGAAACTCTTTCACCTACTCTTATCTAACCCCCATAAAAATCAAAGCTTCTAAAATCAAATCAGTGTTTCAAACACACACAAAGGAAAAATTATAAAAAGAAACACAAAAGTCAATTTCACATCAACCTCTGGGATTGTTAACTCCCAAATTAATTCACTGAGCAATCAACTTCAGCTTCTCACCAAGTATGTTTTCAGTGATAAGCAAAAGGGAATTCTTGGACCAAACCCTACTGTACCATCGTCTTCCACCACATTTAAGAGCAGAAAATGCTATAAATGTGGAGAGAAATCACATCTAGCCAGTGACTGTAAAGCTAATGGATTCATTCGATCTAAAATATCCATCAGCGATAGAACATCAAAAGAAAAACTAAGTGCTTATGTTGCCTCCACATCAAACTTATCAACACTTAACATCAATGCCAAAAAGGCATCTGAACCTAATAAAAGTGGGTTCCCAAAAGGAATTAATTTTGTCTCATGTGCAAGAGAGCAAGAACACTTGGTATCTAGATAGTGGGTGTTCAAATATATGGCTGGATCAAAATCTCTCCTCAAAAATAACCAAGAAAAAGAAGGGTCTTCTGTCTCTTTTGGTGATAACTCGAAAGGCTCCACTAAAGGTCATGGAACCATGAGCAACGGAAATGTTTCCTTCTCAGATGTCTCATTTGTTGAGGGTCTGAAACACAACTTACTTAGTGTAAGTCAAATCTGCTCATGGAAAAACGTGTTATTTGATGAATACGCTGGAACCATTCTCAACAAAGAAGGAAAAACAATTATCATTGCTAAAAGAAAAAGGAATGTTTACACTATCAATATGGCTTAGGAAAAATCTCAAAAGGGCCTCTGTCTCTATTCTCGATCTGTAGCTGAAAAAAATTGTTTGTGGCACAAAAGACTTTCTCATCTCAACTTCAAAACCATAAATAAGCTTGCAAAAAATGATAGGTTTATGGTCTTCCTTTCATGAGCTACTCAAAAGATAAATTATGCTCAACCCGTGAAAAGGAGAAACATCACAAGTCCACCTTCAAAGCAAAGCAATATTCTTTTATCTCTGAAGTGTTTCATTTAATCCACATGGATTTATCTGGACATGTCAGCACTACAAGTCTTGGAGGAAAGACATATGCTTTGGTCATTGTTGATGAATATTCAAGATACACTTGGGTATTTTTTTTGAAAAACAAGAGTGATGCAGCTGATGAAATTATCAGCTTAGTAAAATGAATGGAGACGCTAAATGGCAAAAGAATCAGAAAGTGAAAATGGAACTAAATTCAGAAATGGTTCAGTTGAATCATTTTGTTATCTCAAAACTTTTCAGCTCCTAGAACTCCAAAACAAAATGGAATTGCTGAAAGAAGAAATAGAAATCTTGTTGAAGCAGCTAGGTCTATGCTCGCTGAAGCTGGACTTAAAGGTCATTTCTGGGCTGAAGCAGTCAACACGTCTTGCTTTACTCAAAACAAATCAATCATTGTCAAATGTCACAACAAAACTGCTAAGTTCTAGGAGGACGAAAGCCAGAAATCAGCTTCTTTCATGTCTTTGGAAGTACATGCTATGTGCTTAACACTCGTTACCATCTTAAAAAGTTTGATCCCAAAGCTGATGAAGGCATATTCATTCGATACTCTCTTGTATCCAAGGCATTCAGAATTTAAATCTCATAACAGATTGTATTGAATAATCTGTTCATGTCACTTTTGAAGAATGTTTTAATTTCCAAAGAATTCAACCAAACGAAGAAATTTTTCAAAATGTGGAAACCTTTGATATGCCACTTATCAACTCTGTGTTATTAAAATAATCATCACCTTCTTCAAATCCAATCTAATCAATTCCTGAACCTTCTCCACCATCATCATCTGAAACAATTGACAAATCCAACCCTCTCGACTTTCAATCGGATGGTCCAACCGAAACCAATCAAACTGTCACTGATAACGTAGTCCACACACAGTTAAATGAAGCTGATGAATTAGAAGTCAACTCTACTACCATCAGAACAACAAAGTGGACCAAAAGTCATCTAATAGATCAAATTATTGGTGACAAGGACACTGGGGTTCAAACAAGAAAAGCTGCAGCAAGTAACATATGTATATATGTGAACTTTGTCTCACTGATGGAACCCAAGAAGATAGATGAAGCTCTTAGTGACTCTGATTGGATATATGCCATGCAAGAACAACTGCTTCAATTCGAAAGAAATAAAGTTTGGAATTTGGTACCAAGACCTCCCAAGAAAACAATAATTGGTACCAAATGGGTGTTTCGAAACAAGATGGATAAAAATGGGATCGTAATTCGAAATAAAGCTCGATTAGTGGCTCAAGAAGGAATCGATTATGATGAAAGCTTTGCTCCTGTTGCTCGTTTGGAAGCCATTCATCTATTCCTGACATTTGCTGCTCATAAGAACTTCAAAGTTTATCAAATGGATGTGAAAAGTGCATTTCTAAATGGTGATCCTCAAGAAGAAGTTTATGATATGCAGCCTCCTGGGTTCACTGACCCTCAGCATCCTGATTATGTTCTCAAACTAAACAAAGCTTTGTATGGTCTTAAGCAAGCTCCTCGAGCCTGGTATGAAACACTTTCAGATTTTCTTTGCTAATATAATTACTCACGTGACATCATAGATAAAACACTGTTTTACAAAAGAGTTGATAAGCATCAAATAGATACTATATTTTATATTATTTATCCCTATAATTGTATACATTTTATGCATTTATATGATTTTAGATACTTATTTTGTTAATATTTGCAGAAATGTATTTTAATTGAAGATTGGAGAAAAAGAACGAAAATAAGACCGAAACTGAAGAAATTAAAACAATTGAAGAAAAGAAAATCTAAACCTTAATGAAATGAAGATTAAAATGATAATATTAAAGATTTGGGCCAAGAAAACAAGTGAATCCGTTTAAAGAAGAAAGAGAAGCCCAATTTGAAGCACAAGCCATTTATGGAAAATTCTGGAAATTAAGTCCAACCGGCGGTTGGGGCTAAAGGTTCAAAGCGGTGAAGAAAGCGCAGAGTTGGAGTAATACTCAATTAACTCCAACCGGCGGTTCGAGGTTCCAACCGGCGGTTGGAGGGTCGGCCAGGATTAGTATAAATAGAGGCTTAGTTTTGATTAAACGATATACGATTCTTAGAATTAAAAGTCGAATATTAAGGTTTAAGGTCGACTTTAGGTGCGAATTTGGAGGCTAAGGAGCTAGGGTTTGAAGGTTTTCAACCCTAGGAAAAGCTAGTTCGTCAAATGGTTCGGTTTCTTTATCCTTGTAGCTTCACTAACCTTTTGGGTTACTATGGACATTGTTTATTTGAATTAATTGCTTGTTAGATTTTCATTATGAATGTTTAAATGTATGTTTATTATGTTTATTATATGAATTATATGTTTATGTTGGAACTATATTATTGAATATTATTATGCAAGAATTATGTTTTATATTATGTTAATGATCATAATTAACTGATTTATAGATAAACTCACTAACCTTTTGGGGTTTTAAATTAAGTGATTATGTTTTATTAGATGTTAAGTAGCATTATGATTCAACCGACCTTGAAATTGCATCAATAATATGTTGATATATCTTAATAAATAGTGATACTTTACATAACCTTTGACTGTATTGCTATATGAGAATTGTCATAACCTTTGAGGTTTTCTACATTAGTAAATCACAATAATAATAGCCAACACGCAAATAGACATAAGTTGATATAATAAGTGTAATAAATAATAGTTTAAATAGTCATAATCTTCTATGCAATTTAGTATTCTTAAGTTGTTCCTTTAAACTTATCTATTAAAGAATTGGTATCAATTATACATATGTTCGATCGGAACTAAAACGTCCCCCCTATCTTATATATTATTGTTAAATTGTATATTGATTGTAATAATTGTAATTAGGATAAATAAATAGTTAGTTATAGATTAAATCACGTTCCCTGTGTTCGAATCTGGACTTACTTATAAAACTATATTCTATGATCAGGATAACACTTGCCTGAATTATGTGATAGTATTATTTAGTATTTCCTTAATTAAACTTGTGATTCTAATTGCCTATACTTAGCACACATCAAGTTTTTGGCGTCACTTCCGGGGAGCGGTGTATTTTAATTTAAACTAACTATTTTCCCTGTAAAATAATTTTATTTCTAATGCTTTGCAAAATCAATACGAAATATCGGCTCACCCATTGAAAGTACTAACAAAAACAAAGGTATAAGGAGAGTTCAGCCCTACCTCATTGATTTATCATATAAGAGGTAAGGTGCTTCTCGAAAGAAATAGGTTTTCAATACGCTTCGCGCTGACCTGTTTCTCCGCTTTTGTGAACAATCAATGGAGCTACCGAGATCTATTGACTAGCTTGGTATAAGAAATTTAACAAATTAATTTTAACATTAATTAACAACTAACTTGCATTACTAACAAATAGGAAAAGTTGGGTTAGGAATATCTTTTCGAATATTTAATTTTGAATGTGTTTTATTATTAATTTTCGAAATTCATATACATCAACCTGATTATTTCTAAAATATTACTAACATTTACTTTTGAATTTATGGTGCTACTAAAATCCTGTTCTTCTTTACAGATTAATGTATGACCCGGACACTTCATCCAGATCCTCTCAGTCCATTTGACGAACCAGAAAGAGAATTTCATTCGAGAAAAAGATTATCATATGCACCACCAAATTCACCAGAACACGAACTTTCACCAGAAGAAGACAATTTAGTTTTTCATAACAATTTAGCCAAAACGGCTGAATACGGTTATTATTCCGATCCAGAGTCGGGTGAGGATAAAATACCTTCTAGGCAACCTACGATATATCCAAGTGATTCTGAACCAGAGCACGAAATACAACCAATCATGGTAGACATAGCTGACATGACGCTTGAGGATTACACGATTCAAACTCGTGGAGATCCGAGACCGGGAGTGGTTAGGTCTGCCATAGCCAGAGAAGTAGAATTTGAGTTAAAGGGGCAATTTTTGAAAGAATTACGTGAAAATCCTTTCAGAGGAGAAGATAAAGAAGATGCAAACGAGCATGTTGAGAAAATTTTGGAGATTGCAGATATGTTTCATATTCCCAATGTTACAAGAGATCAGGTTATGTTGCGAGTATTTCCTTTAACACTAAAGGATGGAGCTAAGAGATGGATCAATAATGAGCCAGCCGGATCTATTACTACTTGGGAAGATCTTCGCACAAAATTTCTAAAAATGTACTGTACACCTTCCATGACCTCAAAGATGATTGATGAGATTAGGAATTTCAAACAGAAATCTGATGAATCTCTATATCAAACTTGGGAAAGATATAAGGAAATGTTACACAAATGTCCACAACATGATTTGAATGTCCAACAAGAAATAACAGTATTCTATAAAGGAGTTGATCGGGGGACACGTCAACAGTTGGATGCACAAGGTCCAGTACCTAAGAAAACTCCAGCAGTGGCAAGGGCCGGAATTGAAGAATTAGCTAAACATTCTCAGTTATGGGATGATGGTTCATCTGGAAGAAAAAGGATATCTGAAGATAATGATGGTCTAGCAGCTATAACAGCGAAATTGGAAAGTATGGGAAGAGATATTAAGAGAGTAAATGAACAAGTTCATGCAATTAGGATTGGGTGTGAAATATGTGGAGGAAGTCATCTAAAAGAAGAATGTCCTAATACTGACAGCAAAATAAGTAATAAGGAAGTTATGTATGGGGATTTTCAAGTAAATCCAAATTATCGTTAAGTTTCTAATTTTAGAAGACTTAATCAACCAGGCCAACAGTATCAACAAGGAGCACCAGGATATTATGTCAAAACAGGATAAACTTCCTATAATGACAGAATGACGGTGATAGAAAACGCATTGGGAAAAATGGCTGAAGCAAGTAATAAAAGAAATGAAGAAGACGATGCCAGAATGCGTAATCATGAAGCTTCGATCAAACAAATTGAGAGCTCAGTTCATCAGATTGCTAAAGCATTGCAGGAGAGATTTCCATGAACATTGCCAGGATTTACTGAAACAAATCCAAAGGAACAAGCTAACGCAGTAATTACCAGAAGTGGTAAGAATGTCGACTCTCCTATTTTAGCTAATAAAATTGTTGAATCTAAGCAGGTTGAAAAGGAAACAATTGATGAAGACATACAAGCGAACAAAAAGGAGAATGGAGAAAATAAAGTTAAAGAAGTCATCAAAGACTATACACCCCCACCTCCATATCCAGCTGCTCTTAGGAAAGACAAAGAAGATGAACAATACCACAAATTTCTGGAAAACCTGAAACAACTTCATATTAACATTCCTTTTGTTGAAGCTATAGCTCATATGCCAAAATATGCAAAGTATCTTAAGGAGCTGCTGACAAACAAAAATAAACTGGATAATGTGATGCAGGTGACAATGAATGCAAGATGCTCAGCAATAATGCAGAATAAATTACCTCCGAAAGTCAAAGATCCAGGGAGTATTACTATACCTTGCAAAATTGGTGAAATGACTATTGAAAATGCATTGGCAGATTTAGGAGCTAGTATTTCATTAATGCCATATACACTTTTAATGCGATTAGGATTAGGAGAACCGAAACCTATTCGTATGTGTATCGAATTAGCTGACCGATCTGTTCAATATCCTAGGGGAATAATTGAAAATGTTTTGATTAAAATTGATAAATTTGTTTTTCCATGTGATTTTGTAATTTTAGATATGGTAGAAGACCCTAAAGTCCCTATTATATTAGGAAGACCATTTTTAGCAACCACACATGCCCTAATAGACGTTTTTGATAGAAAGATTACCATGAGATTAGGAGATGATAAAATTGTTTTTGATGTTAATAAATCTATGAAATTTCCTGATTATGTTGATGATTCTTGTTATTATTTGAATGCTTATGAGTATCTAGATAACCCCCACCCCTTCTTTTCAAGATTTTATAGAAAAAGATCAAACAGATACTGGAATTCTTACAGAATGGACTGAAGAATTTAACACTGAGAAAGATTTGGCAGAATTTGACAAACTATTAGAAGAAGATGAAGATTCGGAGGTAACTGTTGTTCTTCAACAACATACTAAAGCTGAATCATCACAACCAGTTGCTAAAATTTTCAACCAAGAATTATTACCAAATTCTATCGACAAGATTCCGTATCTGAAGGAAGAAATCTTCGAGTTCAAAACATCTATTGAAGAACCACCACAATTGGAACTTAAAGAGCTACCTGCGCATCTAGAATATGCTTATCTACAAGGTACATCAGATTTACCAGTTATCATATCTTCTAAACTATCAACTGCAGAAAAAGATCGCTTAGTGCAGGTTCTTAAACAACATAAAAAGGCAATAGCATGGAAGATCACGGATATCAAGGGAATCAGTCCTACTTACTGCACTCATAAAATCTTAATGGAAACGGATTTTAAGCCAGTTGTACAACCATTAAGAAGATTGAATCCAAATGTGAAAGACGTCGTCAGGAAAGAAATCATTAAATTATTGGATTCAGGATTAATCTATCCTATTTCAGACAGTCCATGGGTAAGTCCAATACATGTCGTACCAAAGAAAGGTGGAATGACAGTGGTACCTAATGAGAAGAACGAATTAATACCCACAAGGACGGTAACAGGGTGGAGAGTTTGTATTGATTATCGGAAATTGAATGATGCTACCAGAAAAGATCATTTTCCATTACCATTTATTGAACAAATGATAGAAAGATTAGCAGGCAAAGAATTCTATTGTTTTCTGGATGGATTTTCAGGATATTTTCAAATACCCATTGTAGCTGAAGATCAAGATAAGACAACATTCACTTGTCCGTTTGGTACTTTTGCTTATAGAAGAATGCCGTTTGGTTTGTGTAATGCACCAGCTACATTTCAACGTTGCATGATCGCGATATTTCATGATATGGTGGAAGATTTCATGGAAATATTTATGGATGATTTCTCGGTATTTGGGGATTCATTTGATGCTTGTTTAGAAAATTTAAAAAGGATGTTGCAAAGATGTGAAGGTGCGAATCTAGTTCTTAATTGGGAAAAATGTCATTTTATGGTTCGAGAAGGGATTGTTTTAGGACATAAAATATCAAAGATAGGAATTGAGGTGGATAAAGCAAAGATTGAGGTTATTTCAAAATTACCTTATCCTACTAATGTAAAGGGAATAAGGAGTTTCCTAGGCCATGCCGGATTTTATAGAAGATTTATAAAAGCTTTTTCAAAGATTGCGATACCATTGAATCATTTGCTGGAAAAAGATGCAAAGTTTGAGTTTACAGATGAATGCAAACAGTCGTTTGATGCCTTAAAGGAAAAGTTGATATCTGCTCCAGTAATGATTAGTCCAGACTGGAATTTACCTTTTGAATTAATGTGTGATGCTAGTGATTATCCAGTAGGAGCTATTTTAGGACAGAAAATTGATAACAAGTTTAAGCCAATCTATTATGCCAGTAAGACATTAACAGATGCTCAGGAAAATTATACAACTACGGAAAAGGAACTTTTGGCAGTAGTTTTTGCATTTGATAAGTTTCGTTCTTATCTTGTTTTAACTAAAACTGTGGTTTATACTGACCATTCTGCATTGTAGTATTTGTTTAATAAGCAGGATGCGCGCCCTCATTTATTGCGATGGATTCTTTTATTGCAGGAATTCAATATTGAAATTAAAGACAAGAAAGGAGCTGAAAATGTCGCAGCTGATCATTTGTCAAGGTTGGAAAATCCGGAACTAGAAATATTGGATGAAGAGGAAATTCAAGATATATTTCCTGATGAGAAATTGATGACGGCACAAGAAATAATGAATATACCTTGGTTTAAAAATTATGCAAATTATTTGGTTACTAAGATTTTACCAAGGATGGATTACCAAAAGAGAAAGAAATTCTTTTCTGATTTAAAGTATTATTTTTGGGAAGACCCATTTCTTTTCAGGTATTGTGCAGATGGTATAATTAGACGTTGTATACATGGTGAAGAAGCTCAGCAAATTATAAAGCATTGTCATGAAGGACCAGTTGGAGGTCATAATGGACCAAGTTACACGGCAAAGAAAATATTTGATGCAGGATTTTATTGGCCGATGATTTTTAAAGATACGTATGCTTTTGTTAGGAATTGTGATTCATGTCAGAAAGCTGAAAATATTTCTAAAAAAGATGAGATGCCATAGACTAATATACAGGTTTGTGAGATATTTGATATATGGGGTATTGATTTCATGGGACCGTTTCCTACAAGTCACGGTAATAAGTATATATTAGTTGTTGTGGATTATGTTTCCAAGTGGGCAGAAGCGAAGGCATTACCTACAAATGATGCAAGAGTTGTGGTATAATTTCTTAAATAGTTATTTGCAAGATTTGGAACGCCTAAAGCCTTAATTAGTGATCGGGGTACTCATTTTTGTAATACTCAATTGGAAAAAGTATTAAAGAGATATGGAGTTAGTCATAGGATTGCTACACCTTATCATCCACAAACAAGTGGACAGTTTGAAAATACAAATCGAGCAATAAAACGTATTTTGGAACGTTCTGTTGGATCAAACAGAAAAGAGTGGTCAGAGAAATTAGATGATGCACTTTGGGCATATAGGACCGCATTTAAAACACCTACAGGTTGTACTTCTTATAGGTTAATTTATGGTAAAGCTTGTCATTTACCAGTGGAAATAGAACATAAAGCATATTAGGCACTTCGGGAATGCAACATGGATACCGATGAGGTTGGTAGGCATCTGTGACACCCGTCAAATTAGGACTAGTAATTAGTGCCAATCAATTGTTAATACATGTAATTAGTTTTATATTAGGCTAATTAATGTATCGAAATATATATTAAGCAATATATACAATTATGCGATTTGATTAAATCGTACAAGTTTCAAATCGAATGTAATTCGGTTCAATTAAATACGGACGTTGGTGAACATTTTCACTAAATAATGTAACATTATTTAAAGACACCATATTATCACAAATATTATTTTAATAATATTTCATAACTATTTCGTATCGTACAAACAAAGTCAATGCGATAAAATGTTAAACGCGCGAACAACCAAAGTAAAGTTAAAGTTATAATTTATAACCCAATTATTAAGTATTTGATGAAATACTTCAAATATAATTTTGAATAAAATATCCGTATTTTAAAACTCCTAATTAAACGTATAAGATAATTATTTAAACGACCGGGAAAACGACCAGGAAAACGAACACATACCTTAATTAAACGACCAGGAAAACGAACACCGCACGGAGCGCAAACACGGGGACTAAAAAGTTGGGAGAAAATCCTTTTTCACCCTCCCCAAAATCTGCCACATACCCCCCCCCCCCTCCCCTCCTCTTTTCTCCCAAAACTACACAACACCACCACCACCTACAACCACCAAAAACCACCATCAAACTCACTTGAATCAAGACACTCGTTTGGAAGAAAAGATTCACAGCGTCACGATCTACACTTCTACCATTCTGGAATCTTGATTCGCCACTTCGTAAGTTTCCAGAAAATTCTCGAAACTCATCGATTTCACTTATTTTTACATGAATATGGTTGGTTTAAGCTTAAAATGTCCAAAAATGGGTTGGGTAAAAGTCTCAGGTCAAACGGAGGCCGGAAAACACCTTTTCGGCCCATTTTCCGGCCAACAGCGCGTTATGTCGTAGAGGCTCCAGGCCACCTGCGACATAAGCCTTTATGTTGCTAAATCAGACCTTATGTCGTATATAGCGACATAAGCCACTATGTCGCACTAATCACGGATGTCGCATATAGCGACACAAATAGTTATGTCGCAGAAATTACGGACGTCGCATATAGCGACACAACGCCCTACGTCGCATTAAATTACGGATGTCGCCCTTAGTGACACAAGCCCTTATGTCGCAGATATGATCTGCGACACAACAGACTATGTCGCACTTAGCGACACAAAGCCGTATGTCGCACGCTATGTCGCATGAAACAGAACCAAGAAAACACAAATTTTACTAAGTGTCGAGACCTAAAATTTTATCAGCTCGACCCCAGCCAGGGGCTCTTCCCCTTAGACCCCACCAGGGGCTGCCACCCCTTGGACCCCGCTACCAGGGGTGCTGCCCCCGGACCCCCATCATTAACGGGCTTCGCCCTTACCCTAGGGTCACGAGTAACAGTGTTACATCTAAACTTTCACACAAAGTACTAAACTTGTATAACATCAAACACGAATGCGACATGACTTCTAAAACACATTGGAACTTACTTTTAGGTATAACACTTCAAAATCATGAAAGTAATAATGAGATTATTTATACAACCAATTCACCGACGGCCGTACACGTTTTCAAAACACAAGTCAAACAACCAAATCGTAGTAATTTGGATAATTCAATCAACCAAATCGTAGTAATTTGGACATTCTAAGTTGGACGAACAACTACAAGGGCAGTCTTTCGAGATGCCTACTCATGTTATAACCATTGTGTGTCTTGGACACCCTCAGGTTACAAGTCTTCGGACATCAATCCACCGCTAATCAATTCAAGTTTATTAATTTAAACACTCAAGGATCAGGTGAGTCTCATGGCCCCTATTTTACTGCTTTTCAATCAAGGGTGTGATTACATTGCTCATTTTATTTTACAATATGAACGCAAGTACAATACAAATCAAATACTACATGAGTTGTTTTCACTAATCATTTCAAAGCCCTCCACAACATAGTTTGGTAATACATCTGTAGCGTGAATGTTAGTATATGATATCATATAGGATTGACAATCCTCGTCCGGGTTAGCACACACTAAATGGTCAAACGGACGCATTAGCATTTGGGAAGACGAGTGTAGATTAGGCACTCGTAGGAGGCAACTCAATTAGGTTTCCTTAATTGGACCTGACGCTCAAGTTAAGCTCAGACTATGTGCTCATGGCTGTATAACTTTTATTTTTCTTAATTGCATTTTAAACTCAATTAAATCTTGCGGTTCATACAAATATGTGTTGACATACAAACTTGTGAGCTCACCAGCGTTTCGCTGACCAATTTTAGCATGTATCACAGGTGACCAGCAGTAGGTTGGACTGCTCAATCAAGAACTATTAGCTCGAGTCAGCATGCAAACAATCAGAGATTTAGCTGCATTATTATATTTTGTATAGGTTAATTATGTACTTAAATATCTCAATTTCAAATCGGGCTACTGTAAACAACATTTTGATGTAAACTTTGTTTTTATCAATATCAATATAAAACGATGCATATAGTGGTCGTTCATTATATCTTATGTGCTGTGTATATTGATTAGTCGCACCCCGACCCGATTCGCTTCTGCAACCCGAATTTGGGGGTGCGACAGCATCGCTTTTTACAGTTACATGAGTTAGATGAGCTTCGTTGGAATGCTTATGAAAATTCAAGGCTTTATAAAGAAAGGACGAAGAAATGGCATGATGCACTACTTCGGGGAAATAAAGACTTTGTTGTTGGAGAACGTGTGCTTTTATATAATTCTCGTATTCGTTTATTTCCAAGTAAATTAAGATCAAGATGGAGCGGACCATATGTGATTCACCAAGTTCATGCTAATGGAAGTGTGGATTTAATAGCACTCGATGGAAATATTTTTAAGGTCAATGGACATCGTTTAAAGAAATATTATGAAGGAACTGTGCAGTATTTTTCAGATATATCTTTAGAAGTATAGGTTACAGGATTTGGTCGAACTTACCGACATTTAAACAAAAGTGCTTCTCAGGAGACAACCTGTGTTTATTTTTATATATGTTATGATTTTTATTTTATTTTCAGGAATGAACTTTGTGGGTGTGTTCACTGGAAACCCTCACGAGACTATAACTCGTCCACTCGGGATACCGAGGGGTTTAAAGGCTTATTGCATATGCTAAATGAAATCGTGATTAACTAAGATAGTGTGGATGTTGTATATTATTTTTCAAGAGATCAAGAAATCAACCAAACAGAATTTTTACTTAGCCGATGATGAATTTTGCAAATTCAGTCAGGGGAGTTTTTCTGTTCTATTTTTCTTTTCCTTTCTCACTTTTGTTTATCATTTTTATACAATGAGGGCATTGTATAATTTAAGTGTGGGGATAGGGTTCGTAAGAAAAAGAATTTCTTTAATTAATTATTTAAGTTTCTATTGTTCTTAATTTTTAATAAAATTTAAAATTTTAAGTGTATAACTGAGTATTTATTAGTTAGAATACTTTTGTTAAAAGTTGTTTTGTATTTAAAAGTTTAGACTTTAATATGGATTAACTGTTTTGTATATATAATGTAAGCTATTTAATAATAAGTAATATATAGTTACATGATATGATGTACTAATAGGCAATCTATATGGAGATTTCTGAATTTTAAGAAATTGATATAAATAACTTGTTTATTATTTTATGGTACATAATATGATGTATGACACAAAAGTCTTAATTCTTAGATTTATCATGCGATAATTTTATATATCTTCTTATTTATATAAAAACATTTGGGAGTCTACTAATTGTTACCTCTGTTGTACGTAAGTACAGACTTTGTTTCTAATTAGTATTCTTAAATAAAGTAGAAGAAAGAAAAATTCTTTCAAAAGAAAAAAATATATAAATAAATAAAAATCAAACTATGTCGCTTTGTTGTACGGATGTACAGACCTGTCACCGCTGGTTTGATTTAAAAATTTAATTTACCTGAATCAAGTTATTTCGCTTTGTTGCATGTAAATGCAGACCTGTCACCAATGTCTTGATTCTTAAAAATGGATTTTATATACTTATTTGGAATATAAAAGTAAATTGCATGATTAAGTTTAAGAGTATATCATATATGGAAATCATAAGTAATATACATTCTAATAATAAAGATGTATTCAGAAGTATAAATATAGATTATTTAAAATGGATAAATATATTAGTAATCATTCATGAGCTATATATTGCACGAATAATAATAATTTTTATTTATACATTATAGTTATCCATGTTAATTAAATTGTTTAAATTTTTAAGTTATAAAAATGGGTTTTAATTTTGGTATTCTGATTTTTGAATATAAAGTTGATGCTTATTTTTGAATTTTATTCAGTATTCTACTTAAGGACAAGCAAAACTTAAGTGTGGGGATATTTGATAAGCATTAAATAGATACTATATTTTATATTATTTATCCCTATCATTGTATACATTTTATGTATTTATATGATTTTAGATACTTATTTTGTTAATATTTGCAGAAATGTATTTTAATTGAAGATAGGAGAAAAAGAACGAAAATAAGACCGAAAATCAAGAAATTAAAGCAATTGAAGAAAAGAAAATCTAAACCTTAAAGAAATGAAGACTAAAATGATAATATTAAAGATTTGGGCCAAGAAAACAAGTGAATCCGTTTAAAGAAGAAAGAGAAGCCCAATTTGAAGCCCAAGCCGTTTATGGAAAATTCTGGAAAATAAGTCCAACTGGCGGTTAGAATTCCCAACCAGCGGTTGGGGATAAAGGTTCAAAGCGGTGGAGAAAGCGCAGAGTTGGAGTAATACTCAATTAACTCCAACCGGCGGTTGGAGGTTCCAATCGGCGATTGGAGGGTCGGCCAGGATTAGTATAAATAGAGGCTTAGTTTTGATTAAACAATATACGATTCTTAGAATTAAAAGTTGAATATTAAGGTTTAAGGTCGACTTTAGGTGCGAATTTGGAGGCTAAGGAGCTAGGGTTTGAAGGTTTTCAACCCTAGGAAAAGCTAGTTCGTCAATTGGTTCGGTTTCTTTATCCTTCTAGCTTCACTAACCTTTTGGGTTACTATGGATATTGTTTATTTGAATTAATTGCTTGTTAGATTTTCATTATGAATGTTTAAATGTATGTTTATTATGTTTATTATATGAATTATATGTTTATGTTGGAACTATATTATTGAATATTATTATGCAAGAATTATGTGTTATATTATGTTAATGATCATAATTAACTGATTTATAGATAAACTCACTAACCTTTTGGGTTTTTAAATTAAGTGATTATGTTTTATTAGATGTTAAGTAGCATTATGATTCAACCGACCCTGGAATTGCATCAATAATATGTTGATATATCTTAATAAATAGTGATACTTTACATAACCTTTGACTGTATTGCTATATGAGAATTGTCATAACCTTTGAGGTTTTCTACATTAGTAAATCACAATAATAATAGCCAACACGCAAATAGACATAAGTTGATATAATAAGTGTAATAAATAATAGTTTAAATAGTCATAATCTTCTATCCAATTTAGTATTCTTAAGTTGTTCCTTTAAACTTATCTGTTAAAGAATTGGTATCAATTATACATATGTTCGATCGGAACTAAAACGTCCCCCTTATCTTATATATTATTGTTAAATTGTATATTGATTGTAATAATTGTAATTAGGATAAATAAATAGTTAGTTATAGATTAAATCACGTTCCCTGTGTTCGAATCTGGACTTACTTATAAAACTATATTCTATGATCAGGATAACACTTGCCTGAATTGTGAAATATGTATTATTTAGTATTTCCTTAATTAAACTTGTGATTATAATTTCCTATACTTAGCACACATCAAGAGTGAATAATTACTTAAACATGGTTCAAATATATGTTGATGACATCATCTTTGGTGGCACTAATGAAAAACTTTGCAAAGAATTTTTATCCCTCATGTCTTAAAGATATGAGATAAGCGTGATGGGTGAACTAACCTTTTTCTTAGGCTTATAAGTTAAGCAATCTGAACAAGGAATTTTCATAAATCAAAGATAATATATTAAGGATCTCCTTGTAAAATTTAACTTTGAAAACTGCTCAATCATGAAAACTCCAATGGCACCTCCTGTTAAATTGGATGCTGACACTGATGGCAAATCAGTGGATGTTACAATGTACAGAGGAATGATTGGATCTCTTCTCTATCTCACTGCAAGTATACCTGATATTATGTTCTCTACTTGTCTTTGTGCTCGTTATCAAGCCAATCCAAAAGAATCACATCTAGCTGCTGGAAAAAGAATCTTCAGGTACCTGAAGGGTATCCTCAACCTAGGTCTCTGGTATCCCAGAAGCTCAGGATTTAAGCTAATTGGTTTTTTATATTCTGATCATGCAGGCTACAAGATAGATAGAAAAATTACATCTGGTGGCTGCCAACTCCTTGGTGGAAAATTGGTCATTTGGTCCAGCAAGAAAAAATATTCTGTTTCTACTTCTACTGCCGAAGTTGAGTACATTGCTGCTGGTCACTGCACAACTCAAGTACTCTTGATGAAGAATCAATTAGTTTATTATGGGATTATGCTGGAAAAGATACCCATCATTTGTGATAATCAAAGTGCAATTGCCATCACCAACAATTCAGCTCATCACTCAAGAACCAAACATATCGATGTAAGATATCATTTTATCAGAGATCATGTGATAAAAGGTGATGTGGAGTTGCACTTTGTCCCAACTAAACCACTGGAGGAAACTAGATTTAACTTACTAATCAGTGAGCTTGGAATGTTAAATGCATAATAAGTTTATGAATCTACGTTAACTATCATCTTAAAAATACTCTCTTGATCAAGCTTTTATAGAATCATTTTCACTACTAGAAACATTCAAATAGACTACGAGTAAAATGCCATATGGATCACAGATTTTAAGGGGTGGTCTATATGGGGAAAAGTCTATTTATGATGCAAATAGACCACGGATCTTTTTCAGTGGTCTATTTGACAGAAGGACCACGGTTCCCACATAAAAACCGTGGTCTATTTGCCTAATTATGAAAAAGGACTCGGGTATTTCTACTAAGAACTGGTCTATTTGCTTGCCAACAAAAAAAAAAAGAACCAGTCTATTTGACAAATTTTCAGATTATATAGATATATAATTACTATATACATTTTGAGTATATAAAATGAATAGATATTACAACAAACAAAGTTGAAAGAATATTGGAAACAAAACCTTATCTAATATATGTGTTAACTAAGAAGGTTTAAAATAGAAAGTTTAAAAATTAGAGCATTTTATAACATACTTCAACTAAAGCACTATATCGTAATTTGAAGGGCTTCTGAATGGAACGAGGTACCAACATGTATAAGTGTATAACATTTTAGCTTCTTCAAACTCTCTGTAACATCAGGTCTCTTGTCAGTTGCCTGAAGATACTGCAACACATTAACGCTCTGTCTTTCATCCAACAACTGCAAAGTATAACGAAAACCTATATGTGAGTGTAAATTTCAACTGTTACAGATAGCAAGACACAAGCAGAACTTAAGAGTTACCTTTTTGCATAATTGAACTACATCTGATTCTGGGATATTTGGGTTACCACGAACATCCTAATTTAATTCAAAGATATTATGTTAAAATCCATGACAAGTTATATTAGTAACCAACGATCTTATGGGAATAAGCTGGAATGTACCTTGCTAAAGTATCTTCAGAAAACAGTCTTTCAATAAAACACACATGAGTTCCATAGATGCATCATTTGCTTCTCATCTTTGGAACATCTACAAGCCAAGCATCTAAAAACATGAAAATATTGTTAACAATTCACTTTAAACTTCCAATAAAGTGGACGTAAAATCTACACTAACTATAAGGAAATTTAATATTACAGTAGAACGAGACATACCCTTCTGTCTTCAAAATCAGCAACATCATCATCAACTTGATCATCACTATCCCGCTCAGCAAACACTTCTTCAATGACATTAGCTTTTGAACCAAGAGAATGTTATAAAACACAACAGTTGATGGAGAACACAAAATTAATGTTACAAATTTAAATGAAAAACTAGTTCGGACCAACACAGATGACGAGAGCAGACCATATCTGATAATGAAAAACTATATTGTACATAGTTATAATGAAAAATCACATTTTTGTTATAAGTTTGGTATACATATTGGTTAACACCCTTTTTCTTAATAGAGGAATAATGGTGTTCTATATATATAAAAGGAGTTAAGATAGAATTGATGTAAAATTCTGCAACATAAAAAAACAATATAACTTACTCTATCAATATACCTCAAGAATCTGATCAAAAGATACTCCACCGACAGAAAAGGCTCATCGGAACAGATCGATGTTGTTCACTTGTTCCTAGCTGCAACGACTCTTGTACAAGTCCCAAATGAGATTTTTCGTCAATAATTTAGTACATAATAGTTGTCATGCATCATATAATAAGAGTGACCAAAAGCCTGCTTCCATTAAAGATGATTGATGTCTGCAAAAACTATTGAGCAAAATACATTTATTTACGTAGTAGAAAGTAATCTAATTATTGTTATTATGGTATTTTCCATGTGAAACAAATTGTTGGAGCTTTGCAACAACACCTTGTAGCGCCCATGGACCCGCTAGCTTTTGTGTGAAGTGCTTTACCAGTCAGAATCAACAATTCTTGACTCTGCTGTCCCTAAGCTCACCACAAATCAGAATAATGCCATACCAATGGGACATTAAGTCCATACAACAACACGAGTCACCTATGCATACCCTGAAACTTATTTCTTTAATTAATATATCGTAGAGTAAATTATCTGTGATGTTCATTTCATCATATACCATATATCTCTCGCACTTACATTTCATCAATCACAATTGGGGCACTTCATGTATTATTACTACAACTACTAATCCTAATTGAAAAACAACCATATGAAACAGATATGCGTGAAGTATATGCAAATAAATTCATAACAAGTTTTAAATCAAAGAATTACTAAATAATACTTTATCACACAATTTAGGCAAGAATAAACTGTTCGTATAATATAGCTTTTACAAGTAAGTCCAGGTATCGAACACAGGGAACGTGTTTATTAAAATAATTAATTTATTCTACAATTAATGTTACAATTACAATTAATTACATAAAATATTATAGATAAGGGGGGTACGTTTTAATTCCGTATGAATATATATTTATATATACGTTTGATATCGAACTAGGATATACAAGACAATTAAAGTATTAAAGAATTATTTAAGTTGAATAAGGTAGATAGAAGATATATTTTATCTAGACTAGCTAAGTTGTATTCAAATTCTCCTATATGTTTTTCTTTGTCAGCTAATTGATCTATATTGAAATATAAATGTAGATAAAGGCCTTGGTCCAGCTCAATATCCTAGGATTAAGTTCTTCAACGTATATTAAGGTCAACTAACTTTGAAGTCTCGAATGTTATTATCTAATCAATTATAGTTTAATCCAGTAATGACTATAACTTATCACCAAGTTCTCGTTTATCTAGGTATAATCAAAATATAAACCTAAATTATTAAGTCAATCCACACAAGAGTTCTCTATATAGCATGAATATCATAATCATATAATCAATATAGACATAACCTTAATAACATTCATAGAATAAAATAACATAAACATATGCTCAAATAATCATACAAACATCATTCATCTAAAGAAATATATTAAAGGAATAATCAATAATCATTGATAATATAAATAAGATTCCAAATACAAGTAAACAGTTATTTATCAAGTAAAAGGACTTAGAATACAAACCAAAGATATTGAATTACGCTTCGTTAGGTTTGAAGGTCTTCAATCCCTAGCCTCCTAGCCTCCAAATTCGACTTAGAGTCGTTCTTTAACCCTAATAATCGACTTTTACCTTTAAAATTTGTATATCCTTAACCTAAACCGTGACCTCTATTTATACTTTTTAGAACCGCCAGTCCAACCGCCGGTTGGGACATCCAACCGCCGGTTGATCTTGAATTCCATAATGTTCCATAATCGGGTCAGGCCTAGTTTTTGGGCTTTCTTCTTTGTAACTTCGGATCTTCACTCTTTTCTTGGCCCATTCTTCAATTATATAGTTCAAGTCTTCATGTTTGTGTCTTCTTTTCTTCAAGTCTTCATTTATTTTTAGTTTTTCTTCATTTAAGCTTATTTTTCGTTCCTTTTCTTCAATCCTTTTATTTTAAACCTAAATTGCAAATATGAAAGAATTAAGTATCAAAATCAATAGAAATGCAATAAAAGTATATATAAATATAGGGATAATAAGTATATAAATATGATACTATTTGATGTTATCAAATATCCCCACACTTAAGTTCTGCTTGTCCTCAAGTAGAATATTTTAATAAATATTGATAAGCATCAAACTAATATTTAAGAATCAAAATACCTAAATTAAAATCTATTTCTTAAATTAAAAATTTTAACAATTTAATTAACATGGATAACTATAATGTACAAATAAAAATTATTATTATTTGTGTAACATATAGCTCATGAATGATTACTAATATGATTGTCCACTTTAAACAATCTATACTCATCTTTCTGAATACATCCTTTATTGATAGTATGTATATTACTTATGATTTCCATATATGATATACTTTTAAACTTATTTATACAATTTCTTTTATATTCCAAATAAATACATGAAATCCATTTTTAAGAATCAAGATATTGGTGACAGGTCTGCATAACATGCAACCGAGCGACATAACTTGATTCAGGTAAAGCAATTTTTAATCAAACCAGTTGTGACAGGTCTGTATAGTCGTACAACAAAGCGGCGTAGTTTTAATTTTTATTTATTTATGAAAGATTTTTCTTTCTTTTAGCTTTATTTAAGAATACTAATTAGAGACCAGGTCTGTACTTTCGTACAACAGAGGAAACAATTAGTAAAACCAGAAATGTTATCACATAAGTATAAAGATATATAAAATTATTGTATAATAAACTCAAGAATTAAGACTTTTTATGTCATACATCATATTATGTATCATAAAATAATATACAAGTTATTTAATTAATGTCTTAAAATTCAGAAATCCTCATATAGATTGCCTATTAGTACATCATATCATGTAACTATATATCACTTATTATTAAGTTGCTTACGTTATATGTATAAAATAGTTGATCCACATTAAAGTCTAAACTTTTAAATATATAACAAAAATTTCAATAAAAGGATTCCAACTAATAAATACCTAGTTATTCACTTAAAAATTTAAAATTCATAAAATTTTAGACAAATAAAAACTTAAATAAAAAATTAAAGAAATTTCCTTTCCTTACGAACCCCATCCCCACACTTAATGTATACAATGTCCTCATTGTATATTAATGATAAAACATAGTGAGTAAGGGAAAAGAAAAAGAAAAATAGAACGAAAAACTCCCCTGACGTGTCGAAAAATATTTCTTCATCGGCTAGTAGAAAATATCTTGATTGTCTCCTTGTCTTGTTTAAAAACAAAATATACAACATCCACACTTTCGTAGTTAATCACGATTGCATTTAGCATATGCAATAAGCCTTTAAACCCCTCGGTATCCCGAGTGGACGAATTATAGTCTCGTAAGGGTTTCCAGTGAATATACCCATTGTGAGTGCCCTTTGCCTCGGATCTAAGTGATAGTTGACAATGATTGTAAGGCGGAATCAAACAATCACACGAAACAATAATAAACTCAAACCGAAACAATTGATTAAACAAGTAAAATGAGTTTATTAGCTTAACTAACGTATTGGAACTGATTACAAGTGAGTTTAGTTGACAAATGGTGCTAGGGTTTCGTCAACCCTAGCCAGAAACCTGTAGGTTTGCTTAAATACTAACACAAAATGGCAGACATGCATCACTTGGCTAGTGACGCATGTGGCCGCCTTCATGCGTCACTTACCTAAGTGTCGCTATGAGTCACTAAGTCAAGTGTCGCCTAAACCAAAACTTAAGTGTCGCTATATACAAAATCTATATTCCTATTAAACGACTAACGACACTTTACAACTCGATAGACCAACTGACAGACACACTGATATGCATCAACAAACTCCCCCATGTCTTGAGCTTGGTCTTCAAAAATCTTCAAAAATCTTCAAAAATCTTCAAAGTCTTGGATCAAACCCAACCCGCAGGAAACTTCCCATCTGCGTGTATTCCATAAGTAACACAAACTTCAATAACCTTCTGAAATTATCTTGCAAGCTTCTTGTTGAATTCGTTGTTTTCATTTACCCGAATCCTATTATCGAAGAGTTTTCTTAAATCTTTTTCATGAAGATTTATCAAACTCATAGGATCAAAAACTCGAGACGCAATCTTTTTCAAATTCCAAATACCCCCAAATTTTAGCTGCGGCTCTGAATCAGGAACGAATACTGTCACCGCTTCACCAGTATGTGGATCAAGTTCCCAATAAACAAATCTTCGTAGAAAATTATAAGGAACCTGCTCCAGAGGTATTTCGGTCAGACAATCAGCCGGTGGATAATGAACTTTAACCATAGGGCGACCTGTCGTAGGATCCAGCTTCTTCTTGTAAGTATACTTTGTTCCCAGCGTCGGCTTTAACTTATTGTATCTTTTAGTTCTAACCTCTTGACCCAATGTCCTCTGAATGTAATTAGCATAATCGTCATTGACAGGATTAATCAAGTTTAACTGAGCTAACCTGTTGATCTCCCCCTTTGGTAGTATACTCAATTGATTGAATCTCAGTTTAAAATACTGAATACCATCCATTCTCTTAATCATAATCATCCTTTGATGAACCTTCCAACTCTTGATCAAACCGGTGTAATCTCCGCGAACCTTGTAAGTTTTGCAAGTCACAGGCACTGGTTTTGCAGATCTACCTTGAGGCCACCATTGCTTATTCCTTTCTGTTCTTTCTTCAGCAGTTTCACTTTCAGATGCCTCTTGAGTTGGCGGTACTGATGCAGAATCCTGAGCAGGTGCTGCATGAGTTGAACTAGATTCTCCAAGAGAAGTTTTAGCAGGCCCCTCATCATCACTCGAATCTGTCTCAATAACAGGTGCATCATCGTAATGCTCATCTGAACCCAAATGTTCGTCGTCAACCGACACATCATCATCCATGTCGAATACATACCCTTGTTCATTCTCCAAACCAGTGTCATTGACCATCCTCTGAATATATGATAGATCAACAAACGAATAGTCAACAGCTATAGGTCTCGGCTGGCCCGGAATGTCATCAACAGAGAAATAATCCAAATAGACATTTTCATTGATTGTCGAATCAAGATTTACATTTTCAGGTTCTGGGGGAGGCGTTACATTTGTTTCCAAGGTACGCTGACCTTCCTCCCCCGAAACAATAGTAACAGACTCCAACTCTAGTAATCTAGACCCTAGATCAGACACCTGTAGCTTCAATTCATCCACCTGTGCAGCCTTAAGCTCCAAATCCTTGATCTGAGTAGCCTGAGCTGCAATAATCATAGTCTGACATCAAAACGTTTGCTTAATTGCTCCATTTGCCTCAAAAGCTGTTGAATAGACGGGAGCTGTGGCTGTGGTGATTGTTGTTGTGGAGATCGTTGTTGTTGTTGAGGCGTTCGCTGACCAGATTCTTGAATAACAATTCCCGTTCTCTGGCGTCTCCTCAGAGGTAAATCTGAATAGGATGGAGAAGATCCAGCTGGTCGCTTTCAAGGGTTCCTCAGTACATGAACCCTCCCCGCAGAATTCCGTCGTAAGATACGCTTAAAGCGTCTGGGATCTGCAATCTGTATACCATCTAAAGCAGTTGGTGGGGGCACATCACCCTCAGAATCGGGTGATGTGGGCCCACCATCATCATCATCCTCTGCATCGAAATTCTCAACCTGATCGATGTCGTCCAAATCTTGAGCGACCTCCATATCGACCAAGTCATCCTCATTCATCTAAGGTAGCACGACGTCCTCAAAACCGTCGTTCGATGGCGCAACATAGTTTTCATTTACTATGTGCCCAAAAAGTTCACGATCAGCCAAAATCTGTTCACCCTTTGGCGCTAATTTGCAGTCGTTGAAGACGCGTAGAAGCATGGGCGTCGGAACTAATAATGAGCGCTGATCGGGAGCGATGTCTAGATTCAAATCATTCAATAGCAGCTGCACAAACCGTGGATATTGCAGCCACTTATCTTTCCCGGCTCGGATGTTTTCAACCATATTGCCAAAGATATATCCGCTAAAGTTGTACGGCTTGTTGTAGACCAGAGCCAACATCAAAGATAGAGTCAAATGACTCGCAGCATCATATCCTCCTTTCCTTGGAGATAAGCAGACGATCACGATGTGGCATAGATATCTCCAAACCCGGCATAGATATTGTTTTCTGAAATCTGAAAGCTGATTTGCCGGATAACCCATTCGCTGAAGACCACCGTAGATAAAGGTTGTCTTAAACATAGTCGGCATTGTATGGGTATCGTTGAATTGGAGAACCCGACGAATGGAATTCTCGATGATCTCAATCTCCTCACCAAACTTTTTAGAGACAATTCTCGGGACGTCACTCTGAGTTCGAATACACGCATGATCATAGAACTCTTCGATCTGATTCATGTAGACCGGAGTAGATGCAGTGATAGCATAACAAATCCTCGATCGTCGTAAGAACTCAATCATCGGTCTGAACGGAACCAAGTTTGCATGCGTTGACTCCAAGAAAGCAGTAATGTTGTGACGGGTGTTGGTGCGACGATAGTAGTTTTGTAAAGCAACCATCTGTAAGCTAAAATACGAAACAAAGATAACCAGAAACGTTGTTATAGAATTAGCACAAATACGCATAGACTATTAAACAAAATTTTGTTTTAGGCGTCACTTAGGAAGTGACGCATTAACACTACCGACACTTAGGAAGTGTCGCAGAAAACAGTGTTCAAAATCAGAAATCAAGTATAGCGTCACTTAGGGTAAGTGACGCTATCAGACGTCACTGGTGTAAGTGACGTTTCCAAATCATGCGTCATTAGATACGACACTTAAGAAGTGTCGGATCAAAATTATGCATCATTTAGCATAGTGACGGTAACCTAGTGAGTCACTTAGTAAGTGACGGTTGTGAGCGTCCTCGGATCAGGATACGCAAACTAGAACTTGTGTCTATTTGTGCGGAATTCAAATACACACAATTACAAAGTGAGTTATAGTAAAGATGAAAAAGATGAAAGTATTCTGCAAGAAATCTTGATTATATTTCTCAATCAATATTTCATATACAAGAGATGTACAAGTGATCTCAAAATTACATCAAGAAGCGTCCCAAATGACTTCAACTTACATCTATTTATAGACAAGCCTACGACAATTCTAAGTGTAATCCGTGAATGTCTTATTCACGGAATTACACCGTCCGTGAATACAAGTCATTCACGGAAGGTTATTGTCGAAACCAATACAATCACGGACCTCATCATTCACGGATATATCTATTGTCGAACAAACTTTCACACAAGGCATTCACGGATACAAAGACATTCACGGATAAAAATACTTAGACTAAATTAAGTATTAATCAACTTTTGTCTCTACAAACTCCCCCTTTGATAATACTTGATTCTTTTCTTCAAATCTTCAAGCATATTCAGGAAGATTGCATCCAGCAAAGATACCTTTTGAGCAGCACACTTCTACAACCCGTTGAAATTTCAATGCCATCTTTTCATCATCATAGGCATCATCATACACAATTGGATTCTCGAGCAAGACTTCAAGATCATCTTTTGACAGATTAATTAAGCTCAGAGGATCAAAGACATATACAATCGACTCTCTATTCCACATCACTTCTCCATTCAAGTCTCTATCATAACAGGCAATTTCTGCTTCTCCTGTTGATCCGTTATATCTCCAATGACTCACAAACTTAGAAAAATTTACAGGCAATTTCTCAAGTGGAATCTTAGTCATACATTTAACTCGAGGATATGTCAAAGTAACTCTTGGTTGATTAGAAATCGGATCGATATCAAAATAATCAACGGTCCTCAACGGAAAAGTTTCCTTAACCCATGTGAATTTTCCATTATTACTTTCTCTTGATAACGTATCAGCCATCCAATTTATCAAACCATGTCTTGAACGATTAATTATATCCACAGAAGCTAAATGGTTGATTTCACACTTAGGTAATTTTCCTAAGGCTTTGAACGTTGAGTGAAAATATTGAAGTCCATCAGTTCTCTTAATAATGAATACTTTGTTGTCATTATCATATTTCCATCTGATAATTCTACCAACGCATTCATATCTTGGTATCTTAAAGAACTTGCGAACTGTAATCACTGGACTTGGTTGTTTGGGAAACCACCAAGAGACTTTTTGCTCAGGCTCTTTATCATCATCAGAGTCTTTCCATAACCCTTCTTGTGAACACATATCTGACTGAATATTCTCCGGATGAAGTTCATCTTCAGAATCTTCCCAGTCTTCAACATGAACATAATCAAAATCAGGTTCAAATCCCGGAGGATATTCTGGATCGAAATCTTCAAAATCGTATTCGCCATCATTGCAAAGTTCAACAAATGGAATTAAGTCTTCAATGATCACATTCAAAGGAGTTGGACAAAGCACCTCTTCATCTTCAATGCTGTCCAATAATTCCTCCTGTTCAAAATTATGAGATGATTCTCCAAACTCAAACACTCTTGACTCATGTATTGCATTAATTGGATCAACTTCTAATGGTTCGGTTGCTTGAAATACAACCAACGCTTGTGAGAAATATGGTTGATCACTTTCATTTCCAGTATCGTCAGCATTTTCAGTCATATCATCATTAGGATCACCATCATCATTACCATGATCACCATCATCATTACCATCATCACCATCATCATCACCATCATCATCATCATCATCACCATCATCATCATCATCATCACCATCATCATCATCACCATCACCATCATCATCACCATCATCATCATTATCATTAACATTATTCTCCCCCTGATCAACCAACATTTCTTTCAGAAGAAAGACGTCAAGCTCCAATTCTTCTATTCGATCATTCTGAGATAGAATTTGTTGTCGTTGTTCCTCGAGAAGAATGTCTTGAGTATTAATTCTTTGTACAGCATTAAGTAAATCCATTTGAAGCTTCTCAACAAGTGTCATCAATGGTTTTACAGCACGTTGTAAAGATGCATCAAGGTTAGCCATGCTAACACTTGGTCCTGGTAAAGAAGATGTGCCAGCTGCAACAGAAGCAGCAACAGGTATAGTAGAAGGTGCTGGAATAGAGACAGAAATACCATGTGATGTCTCAACAGGCATAGAGGTAGATGCGATATCAGCGGATGAACTGGGTTCAGAAATTCTGCGTCTAGAAGATGGCCGAATATCAGGTATATATTCAGGATCTTGCGCTTCTTCACGTTGACGTCTCAAATCTTGTCGTTCCTTTTCAATATTTTCAGCAATAAGTCTTTGAGGAACTAAAGATTCTTCAACAGATTGTAGACGAAAAGATTGATCCTCTTCAGAACTAGAAGATTCTACTTCTTCATGATCAATTAAAGGCACCTCCTGCTCCCCCTCAGATGATTCACTATCAGTAGTAGAATCAGCAGGTTGTACAATCTGTGGTAACGCAAATTGTGGCGGTTGGAAATCAGCATCAATAACATGTCCAAATAAATCAACAGTAGGCGGCACCGGTTTGCCCCTATATCCATTACAATCTGCAAACACTCTTTTTGGAATAGGAGTGTAGTGTAGAATGCTTCCATGATAAGTAATCCCGTTGACATGATTATCAAAGATGTGCTGAAGAAACCTAGGATACATGAAGAATCCATCATCATTAATATTGCCAGCCAGATTTTCAAAAATGTATCTCGAGAAGTTAAATGGAATATTTAAAACAAGAGCTGTCATAATCCCTGCAAGCTGATAACTCATTGAATCAAACCCAGCTTTCCTCGGAGAAATACATCCAATTAGCATATGTGCTAAAAACTTCCAATGTGGACAGAAGTGATTCTTCAAGATTTGAACATCATGAGGTCCTTTAGTACACCCCATTTGATGAAGACACTGATCAATGACATTTCGAGGAATATCATTTGATGCATTCAAAGTATCTCCAAATTGGAGAGTATGACGAATCAGCTCTTCAGTCAGCAACAATGGTTTTCCATCAACCATAGATGTAATACATGGAGGATTGACATCTGTTTGATATTCAGCTGAAGTCCAGAATTCTATCATGTGATCTTCATAAAGATTAGGAACAGCTACATTCAAGGCATATGATATGCGAGATCGTAAAAGAAACCTTATCATAGGGAAAAACTTCCTATTTTCGGGTTTATCCGGTTGCTCCAAAAGATATGCAGTTGCATTATGTCGTTTTTCAAACACGACTGCTCGACGTTGAACCTCGGGTTGAATAGCAGCGATAGGATCTAAATCTGCCATTTTAGAAAGAAAAACTGCACCAAGAGTTTATTAGTCAAACAAACTCAACAGAAAGTTTATTTAAAAATTTTCCAACACTTAGAAAAATTTTCAAATTTTCAGGTATCCGACAATAACAAAATGAGTACTGTTCATGCGACAATGATTAATTTTATGCGACAATATGACTTAGTGATGTACTATTCATACGACAATCATATATTTATCCGTGAATCATATTGTCCGTGAATAAAATTCATGCGACAATTCAAAATTAAAATCATTTTTCAAAAATTTTGTCCATGATTCATATTGTCGTAACACTATTCATCCGTGAATAATATTGTCGAAGTACTATTCATCCGTGAATAAGTACTGTTTATACGACAATATGATTGTCGTAGTCAAATAGTCAAACAAGTCAATAAAGTCAAACATAAGAATTAATCACGGAGTACTGTTTATCCGAGAATTCAATTATTCACGGATAGCCATTACACTGTTCATCCGACAATACTGTATTGTCGGATGGTCCGACAATTCGAATTGTCGGACGATTTTATTGAACAGTATCAAGTGTTATTTGAAGTGATCGATTAAGCATGAAATCCTTAACAAAAATGAAAGAAATTTATACCAGTCGATGCGGAAATCAAAAACGAGTAAGTCTGTCGAATTGGTTTTTAATAAAACCAAGTAATCAGGAAGAAATCAAAGAAAATGTAATTGTCGGAATATTTGAAATTGTCGGAGTAATAATCACGGAAAAGAAAGTGTGAGTTTTTTTTTTTTTTTAAAAATTTTGAAAATACTTATACTATTTCTTTTTCATCCGTGAATATTAAGCATTCCGTGAATATATATATTTTTATCCGTGAATAAGAATATATATTCATCCGACAATTTTAAAAATTACAGATCAAACATTTTTATCAAATTAAACTAACTTTGGATAAAATTTTGTAACCTATTTTAAAAATGAAAAATGAAAAATGAAAATTTAATAAACTAAATATGTACAAAAATAAAATCTTTTTGTTAGAGTAATTTTCGTGACTTGGGATCATATTGGGATAAATGAATGTATTTAATTTGTATTTTTAGAAATGAAAGTCTATTTTGATTGCTAATATTTTTGACCAATTTAAATTTACATAGCATTAATAAAGCATACTTTCTAAAAAATCATTTTATATATGATTTTTGGTATGTGTTATACACTTAAACATTTTGGTATCTAAAATATCTTTTCTTTTTATCATTGATATGCATATCATTTTATATAACCAAAATAAAAATATACTTTCAAATTCATAATATATTAATATTTTCATATAGAGAGTGAAAATATGATGATATCTTTAGAAGTACATACATATGTTGGAATGACTTTTAGTCACATATGTCATACTTCGGGTTGGACTAATAAACTGTATCACAGGTCTATACATCGTATAACAAAGTGATAGAGTTTATTATGATAGATATTTATATCTTTATCAATATTTGTATGTCCGTTTATAAAAATATACCAACTAAGGTCTGTACACCGTACAACAAATAGTCAATACATTTTTCCCAGATATCATAATATAAAGACCCTAAATCATGAATCATAATATATTAATCCTTCAAAATTTAAGACTTTTATTATCATTTTGATAATTTTATTGTCATATACTAATATTTTGGAAGATATAAAATAATATGCAAAAATATTTAGACATTTCTTAGACTGGATATGATAGACCCATAAATGCCTACCAATAAATCATATTTAAAATTACATTTAATAGAAAATTTGATTTAAAAATGCTATATAAACCTATTAGCATATCAAAAATAGTACATAACATTCCTTTTTCAGATTTATATGTAAATACAATTCCCAATGTACTATCATTTCCCAACTTTTACACAAAAATCTCCCCCTATTTTTTATTTTTCATATGTTTTTGTATTTATGTTTAAAGAAAAAATAAAAAACGTAAACAATAAAGAAAATGCAAAAATATCCAAAGTTTATTTAATTTGATCTAAATGCTTCATTCCGAGCATCAAGATTAATTCTTCAAAACGAGGTTTAGAAAACGCTTTTGTAAACAGATCAGCGCGTTGTTTCAAAGTATCAATATGGACTAAGTTAATCAAGTGTTTCTCATAGCAATCCCGTATAAAATGAAAATGAATTTCGATGTGTTTCGTTTTAGAATGCTGTACAGGATTACGTATGATACTTATGGCAGCAGTATTATCTATATGCAAAGGAGTTTGGTTTAGAAGAAACCCATAATCGCTAAGTTGTTGTTGGATCCAAAGGATTTGGGAACAACAACTGGCAGCAGAGATATATTCTGCCTCTGCAGTAGAGGTAGAAACTGTATCCTGTTTCTTACACTGCCATGTCACAAGACGTTCTCCTAGAAATTGACATCCACCCGATGTGGATTTGAAGTCAATACCACATCCACCATAGTCTGAATCAGAATATGCAGAAAGAGAAAAGTCATCATCATGTGAATACCAAATGCCTAAATTAGGCTTTCCTTTCAGGTATCGAAAAATACGTTGAACGGCCTTCAGATGAGAAACTTTAGGATTTGCCTGATATCTTGAACAAATGGAAACAGCAAACATAATATCTGGACGCGAAGCTGTCAAATACATAAGAGACCCAATCATGGACCGATAGTCTTTTTCATCGGTTGATTGATCATCTAGAGCAGGACCAATCTTTTCAACAAGATCAATGGGTGTAGAAATGGATTTGACATCTGTCATCAGAAATTTCTTTAAGATTTCAGTAACATACTTTGTTTGATGTATGAAAATGCCGGAATCAAGTTGCTTGACTTGCAACCCAAGAAAAAATGCCATTTCACCCATTGAACTCATTTCAAATTTTGATTTCATAATCTGCTCGAACTCTCTGCATAAGCTTTCATTTGTCGATCCAAATATGATGTCATCTACATACACTTGAACAAGCAACAAATTCCCTTTTACTTTTCTGATGAAAAGAGTACTGTCAATTTGACCTCTAGAAAACCCATTTGCAAGGAGATGTTGAGATAAAGTTTCATACCAAGCTCGAGGAGCTTGATGTAAACCATACAAAGCTTTATCCAACCGATACACATAATCTGGGAATTTAGAGTCCTCAAAACCCGGTGGTTGTTTGACAAATACTTCTTCATGCACTTTCCCATATAAAAATGCGCACTTGACATCCAAGTGGTATACTTTAAACCTCATGAAGGAAGCATAAGCTAGAAAGATTCGAATTGATTCAAGTCTAGCAACCGGTGCAAACACTTCATCATAATCTAAACCTTCGATCTGAGTAAAACCTTGAACGACTAATCGGGCCTTATTTCGGACCACGATTCCTCGATCATCTTTCTTATTACGAAAAACCCATCGAGTGCCAATCGGATGCACATCTTTAGGTGGTTTCACTAAAGTCCAAACTTGCAATTTCACAAACTGTTGTAATTCTTCTTGCATTGCTTGAACCCAAGAGGATTCAGTCAAAGCAATTTGAACATTTTTTGGTTCAATTTGTGATAAAAAACAAGAAGAAGAATCAGATTTGAGTTGCTGCCGTGTCTTAATGCCTTCTGACACATCTCCAATCACATTCTTTAGAGGATGTCGATACTTAGAATTAATTCGCAATGTAGGAACCGAATCTACGTGCAAATTATTTCCTAAGTGAGAATCTTCAGGATTACTAATTACTTCATCACTAGAGTCATCAAGAATTGGTTCTTCTAGTTCAGTAGAAGGTTCCTGAAAATTGTCAGTATCATCAGGATTGGAAGTGGTTTCTTCTTCAACAGTTGTCAAAGGTGAAGAAATCTCATGAGCAATTGAGTCATCAGAAGATCGTGGTGGAGTAATATGAGAAGTAGAAACAGGTGGAGATGAAATAATAATTGGCTCAGCAGGAACAGATGTAACTGGAATAACAAAGTCATCCAAATCGGTAGCAGAAGAAGAAGACACATCATGCTGAAAAGTAGCAAGAGAATTAAAGAATGTGTCGTAATCAAATAACCATTTTGGACCTATGCCATTAGAGGAAGGAGAATGCCGAAGAAATTCAACTTCATAGCATTCCTCTATTTGATGTGATGCAGTGTTATAAACTCTCTTGTTGTGAGAATTTGCAGAATAACCCAAGAAAAAACCAGATTCAGATTTTTCAGCAAACTTAGGAATGCGATCCTTAGTTTTCAACAACAAACACGGACATCCAAAAGGTTCCAAAAATTGAATATTCGGTTTCCGATTATTCAATAATTCATAGCTCGTTTTCTGCTTATCTTTGACTACAAGAACTCTATTTAATACGAAACAAGCCGTATTAACTGCTTCTGCCCAAAAAGTTGTTGGCAACTTTGCATCTGAGAGCATTGTTCTTGCAGCTTCAATCAAAGTTCTGTTCTTCCTTTCAGCAACTCCATTTTGTTGTGGAGTTCGAGGAGCACTAAATTGTTGAGTAATTCCGTGCTGAAGACAAAACATTTCCATTAAGTAGTTCTTGAATTCTGTGCCATTATCACTTCTCAAAATTTTCACTTTGAGAGAAAATAAAGTCTCTAATCTCAGAATTAGATACTTAATTTTCTCAGCAGCCTCATCTTTTGTACTAAGGAAGTAAACCCATGAAAATCTGGAATAATCATCAGTGATTACTAAACAATAGGATTTACCCCCAATACTCCGAACACTTACGGGTCCAAACAAATCCATATGGAGAAGTTCCAAAGGAATGTTAATCGAATTCATCAATTTAGGTTTATGAGACTTCTTAGTTTGTTTTCCCTTTTTACAGGAAATACAGTGATCATTTAGTGAAAAGGTTTGTTTGGGAATCCCAATCACTAAATCATTCTTAACTAAGAAGTTCATTTTCCTAAAATTAATGTGACCCATTCTTCTGTGCCACAAGATTGATTCCTTTTCTGTAGCTTTTGACAATAAGCAAGTATGCTCTGTAGATCGAGTAATGGTACGCATGTCTAAAACATACATATTCTTTACCCTTGGAGCTCGCATAAGAATCCACTCTTGAGGTACCACAAATCCCAGTTTAAGAATTAAACACTCTTCATCGTTAAACCAAGTTGAAAGTTTCTTGTCACAAACTTGGGAAACACTGAGTAGATTATGTTGAAGTTGTTCAACATAATTTACTTTATCAAAGCTGATTTCCCCGTTTGTAACGGTTCCCTCACCAGAAATCATGCCACCCTTGTCTCTGGCAAATGCAACAAAACCTCCGTCTTTAACCTTAACATCCTCAAGCAGAGAGAGATTCCCTGTCATATGTCTTGAACAGCCACTATCGATGTACCATATGTTATCAATAGCTCGTGAAGGCTGTAAGACATTTGATCAAAAACTGATTAGTTGCTAATGGAGACCCAAGCCTTTGAGGCTATGGGTCGTCCAGTAATGACATCCATGATGAAAACGTCAATTTGTTTCAAATTCTTTTTGAAATTCCTTTTTATTGACGCATCATGAGATTTTGTTTTCTTCTTTGAAGAAACAGAAGGTGTTACTTTCGGTTTTGATGATTTGTCGTGGGTAGATTTTAAATCATCTTTAATTTCAGAATGTTTAGCTTGCTTTGAAATATCTCTTGAACGTTTTTTAGCAAGCTTGTGGCAATCATTGATAAGATGTCCACGAACACTACAATAGAAACATTTTCTTGTTTCATATTGTTTCCGAGAAGTAACCCTTTGATCCGAAACATGAAGTGAAGTTTTACTTGTAGAAGCCTCACATTTAGAATGTGATTTTCTACTTGTAGAAACTTCACTTTTGGTAGAAACAAAAGGAGAAGAAAGTTTAGCTTTTGATGAAGAAGTTGATGATTGTGATTTTTGTGATGAAGAAAATTGTTTCAAAATCGGTTTAACTTGTGATGGTGTTTTACAAGATTTTGATTTTTCTATCAAGTTTTTTAAAACACAATCTTTAATCTTGTCACTACACTCACAATCATGCTTCTTCATTTTGAAAGCATCAACTTTGGATTCATCAGTTGGTGAATCATCAACTTTGGAATCATCTTTAGAAGATGATTCTAAAGTCTCACTTGAAGACACCGTTTGAAGTGTGTCTTTCACATCAAGCTTTCCTTTTCCATAAGCAAACTCAACGTTTGCTTCATTTTTAACTGGCAATGCAGAATAGGTAGTTGGTGGAGGAACAAAATGATATTCAACTTTTGAATCTTTTGTTTTTGAATCATTTTGATATCCAATACCAGATTTAGATTTAGTATCTAAACGTTGGTTATTGATTATCTCATCAAAAACAACAGCAGATGTTGAAATATTCAGCAATTTTCTTTCAAGATCTAAAATCATAGAATCAGCATCAGATTTTTCCTTTTTTAATAAATCCATTTCAACCAAATAACTATTAATAATGGATTGCTGATTGAAGATTTTTGCTTTTAAATCATGTGTTTCAACATTTGTTGACTCAAAACGTTTATTTAAAAGATCATTATTTTCAACCAATTCCTTGTTCTGTATTTTTAACTTTTCATTGTCAGTTAAAAGTTTAGCATTTTGAGTTTGAAACATGTTGATTTGATTATTCAAATCAGTGCAATTTGAACAAGTTTGATCAGCAAAGGAAGAATCGACCTCAGAAACATTCACCATAAATGCTTGATTATGGGAATACTCATCCACGTGTGCGCTCCAATCATAAAACTCATCAGAAGTAGAAATGAGTGCAGAAGATGTGGGAGTAGCAGATGTTTCCTTTGTTTGAGGTTGAGCAGATGAAGAATATGTCTTAGAAGTTGATGGCTTGGTAAAACCAGAGGTAGGAGCTTTATTCTTCTCACATTCTCTTGCAAAGTGACCAAGATTTTGACAATTGTAACAACGAACTCTTGATTTGTCAAAACCTGGTTTACCTCCTAGTTTATTTTTACCAGTTCTTTGTAAAAACTTTTTAACCCGCCTGGTAAGCATAGCCATATTCCATTGAAAATCCATCTCTTCTAGGTCATCTGGATGCAATTGATCATAATCCTCTTCAACTAACTCAACATTTCCAACTCTTCCAGAAATGAAAGCTTCATATGAAGACAAGAATGCAGTAACAACATTTGCATGGTCTTCAGTCACTCTTGAAACTTGTGAATTAGAATTCTGTTGATGACTTGAAGTTGGAGAACTTCCAGAACCATAAAAACCAAAACCTGAATAACCACCAGATGTGGTTCCACTTGGATTTCCACCAGAATAAGTTTCAGAACCTGAATATAATGCAGTTGTATCAGAAGATTTGGTAGTACCAAATTGAGTAAACTGCATCATTTTTCCTGTCTCCTTTTTCTGAAGAGACACATCATACACCTGAAGCTTATTGATTAAATCCTCAAAAGCATATTCCCCTAATGACTCATCTTCCATTAATATATTTGCTTTGATGTCCCATCGAGAAGGCAAAGCTTCAATCAATTTTTCATTGATTTCAAGACGCTCAAGAATCATTCCATGTCTTTTTAACTCACTGATAAGCTGTGAGTACCTAACGATCAAATCGTTAAAAGACTCATTGGGAATACAGGTGAAAACATCCCATTGTTTCTTTAGTAAATCACGTTTGCTCTTTTTCAATTTATCATTACCAGCAAACCGCTTTTCCATTGCTTTGTATAATTCAAAAGCAGTAGACAAATCTTTCCACCCTGCTAAAACATCACTTGGAAGACTCATTGAAATGATGGATTTAGCCTTCTTATCACGATCATGTTCTTTTCGTTCTTCCGAATTCATCATCTTTAATGATTTAGGTGGAGGATTATCTCGATAAATGCCTTCTGCTCTTGGATGTATATATTGTTCCAATATTGGAATCATCAAATCAGGATCATACAAAGCAATAAATGATTCAAAACGATATCTCCAGTCATCGTAATCATTTTGACAAAGAAACTTGGGTGGTTTTGTAGTTGTTCCGGTCTCTTGATCATTTTTCATCATTGTTTGCCAATTTACATGAGCCATCTTTCCAAGATGAAAAACCGTGAATCACATTAAAAATTCTTTAATTTTTCTTTATGAATACAATATCCGTAAATACTAACAAAATACTAATATCCAAGAATATTAATATCCGATAATACTAATATCCGTGAATATTAATATAAGTGAATATTAATATCAGTGAATAAGAGTATCCGTTAATACAATTATCCGTGAATTACAATATCCAAAAATTAATATCCGATAATATTGAAGTCCGTGAATAAGAGTATACTTTAATACAATTATTCGTGAATACAATATCCGATAATACTGTATCCGTGAATAAGAGTATTGATTAACACAATTATCCGTGAATATTAAAAAACAGTTAATAAAATTTTTGAAAATGTTAATCCGTGAATGTAATACCACTGTTTATGCGACAATAGTATAATTCACGGATACTGTTTATGCGACAATCGTAATATTCACGGAGTATATATATTCACGGAAATATGTATTCACAGAGAATGTTAATTCACGGAATATGATTTCCAGAATTTTCAAAGTGATGCAGATTCTTCAAAACAAGCTTGTGTGATTACAGAATTTTCAAAGTGATGCAAATTCTTCAAAAAAAGTCTCTTGGTGGTTTCCCAAACAACCAAGTCCAGTGATTACAGTTCGCAAGTTCTTTAAGATACCAAGATATGAATGCGTTGGTAGAATTATCAGATGGAAATATGATAATGACAACAAAGTATTCATTATTAAGAGAACTGATGGACTTCAATATTTTCACTCAACGTTCAAAGCCTTAGGAAAATTACCTAAGTGTGAAATCAACCATTTAGCTTCTGTGGATATAATTAATCGTTCAAGACATGGTTTGATAAATTGGATGGCTGATACGTTATCAAGAGAAAGTAATAATGGAAAATTCACATGGGTTAAGGAAACTTTTCCATTGAGGACCGTTGATTATTTTGATATCGATCCGATTTCTAATCAACCAAGAGTTACTTTGACATATCCTCGAGTTAAATGTATGACTAAGATTCCACTTGAGAAATTGCCTGTAAATTTTTCTAAGTTTGTGAGTCATTGGAGATATAACGGATCAACAGGAGAAGCAGAAATTGCCTGTTATGATAGAGACTTGAATGGAGAAGTGATGTGGAATAGAGAGTCGATTGTATATGTCTTTGATCCTCTGAGCTTAATTAATCTGTCAAAAGATGATCTTGAAGTCTTGCTCGAGAATCCAATTGTGTATGATGATGCCTATGATGATGAAAAGATGGCATTGAAATTTCAACGGGTTGTAGAAGTGTGCTGCTCAAAAGGTATCTTTGCTGGATGCAATCTTCCTGAATATGCTTGAAGATTTGAAGAAAAGAATCAAGTATTATCAAAGGGGGAGTTTGTAGAGACAAAAGTTGATTAATACTTAATTTAGTCTAAGTATTTTTATCCGTGAATGTCTTTGTATCCGTTAATACAATTATCCGTGAATTACAATATCCAAAAATTAATATCCGATAATATTGAAGTCCGTGAATAAGAGTATACTTTAATACAATTATTCGTGAATACAATATCCGATAATACTGTATCCGTGAATAAGAGTATTGATTAACACAATTATCCGTGAATATTAAAAAACAGTTAATAAAATTTTTGAAAATGTTAATCCGTGAATGTAATACCACTGTTTATGCGACAATAGTATAATTCACGGATACTGTTTATGCGACAATCGTAATATTCACGGAGTATATATATTCACGGAAATATGTATTCACAGAGAATGTTAATTCACGGAATATGATTTCCAGAATTTTCAAAGTGATGCAGATTCTTCAAAACAAGCTTGTTTTTGATGAAACTTGTTGCAATGAGCTCGGAATTTGATTTCCGACACTCAGAAACAGTCAATTTTAACTTTGATCGTCAAAGTTTCAATCATGTAGAAAAGAGACGTAAACTAGTTGTGAAACTTTTGATCAATTTGTCATCATATACAAGATATGAATGAATTCAGAAGAGCTTCTTTATCAGGAATCACTTTGTTCACAATCTTCAGAATGATTTTTGACACTGTCTCAAATAACCGTAATCCTAGACATCACGTAACTTCTTCAAATCTTCATCTTTGCAAAGTAAATCACAAAATCGTTCTAATTTCTTATCCTTAGTCTCTGATACCACTTGTGAGCGTCCTCGGATCAGGATACGCAAACTAGAACTTGTGTCTATTTGTGCGGAATTCAAATACACACAATTACAAAGTGAGTTATAGTAAAGATGAAAAAGATGAAAGTATTCTGCAAGAAATCTTGATTATATTTCTCAATCAATATTTCATATACAAGAGATGTACAAGTGATCTCAAAATTACATCAAGAAGCGTCCCAAATGACTTCAACTTACATCTATTTATAGACAAGCCTACGACAATTCTAAGTGTAATCCGTGAATGTCTTATTCACGGAATTACACCGTCCGTGAATACAAGTCATTCACGGAAGGTTATTGTCGAAACCAATACAATCACGGACCTCATCATTCACGGATATATCTATTGTCGAACAAACTTTCACACAAGGCATTCACGGATACAAAGACATTCACGGATAAAAATACTTAGACTAAATTAAGTATTAATCAACTTTTGTCTCTACAACGGTATAAGTGTCGGTATAGACAAGGGCGTCACTAAGTGAGTCACTTAAGGAAGTGACGCATAGATGGGCGTCACTCGGATGAGTGACGGGCTAACAATTGATACAGGCAAATGCGTCACTAAGAGAGTTACTTAAGAAGTGATGCAGTAATAGGCATCACTGAAGAAGTGACGGTATGGGTTCTAAATTACCAAATAGCGTCACTTGCTGGAAGTGACGCAAAGATGAAGATCTGCACGTCACTGTTCAAACCCAGAAATCACGGCGAACACTTTTTGGGGTTTTTGAAAAGCGTGTTGACCAAAAGGTGCGTAGATGCAAAACAAGCAAAACGCACCAAGTATTAACATCAAAACATTAACAAATCTAATCCCAATTCGTGTGATTTCATTGAAACCTAAAACCCGTAACCCTAAATAACGATTAAAGCATGAATACGTAAAGATAAGGGTTAAAAGTAGTACCAATAGATGCGTATGAGTGAGGGGAACAAGATTATCACGGCCGAATGCACAATCAAAGCTTGAAAATCCACGAACAGATCGAAAATCATGCACAGACTAAGTGACGCAAAGACACAAGAAGTGACGGTATGTCAGATGTAGTGACGCTAATTGAATGTGAAAAGTGGTGGGATTGAGTGTCGTTTAAAAGGGTATTTATACGAAAACCCTAATATGCGTCACTCAACTCGCACTTGTAGCGTAGCTAACCCCAACACTTAAGGCGTCACTTATGAAAGTGACGCAGTGTCATGTGCGTCACTGATAGCGTCACTCATGAAGTGACGCATCAGGTCACTTTTAATGAAAAGTTTGCGATTTTATCGATCTTTGGGTTGGGATTTTGGTACTCAAATTTTTTAACGGTAACTATAACTTGGTTATAATCATAAATTAAAACTAACTTAGATAAAATATAATAACACAAAAATGAATGCAAATTTACAAATACAAAAATAACACATTCTTTTTGGTGACGAAGTTGATTTAATCTGGTTAGGGATCATATCGGAATAACATGCATTTATTAGGAACAATAAGTGTTATTTCGATCATCAGTATATTTGTCCACTTTAAATTTACTTGGCATACTAAAAACACTTTTCATAAAAATTATATGAAAACGATTATCAGTATGTTTGTCCTCTTAAGCATGTTACACTTACATCCAGGAGCTAATTTTATTATTATTCGTATGTACATTTCGCTGTGGTCCCCACCATAGATATACATCTTAACTTAAAACATAGACCATGCTTCCATTTAAAGAAAGAATATAAGAAAATCAATTTTAAGAATCAAGTCAGCGGTGACAGGTCTGTACTTACGTACAACAGAGCGACATAGCTTGATTCAGGTTTAAGCGAAACCAGACTTGGTCAAACCATTTTGGCGACCTAGTTAGGTATCTTAATTTTAAAGACTTTGCAAGTACTTTGACTTGTGTTTGCTTAATTTTTAAGTATATATTAACAGAGACCAGGTCTATACTTACGTATAACAGAGGAAATTGTCAATATATACCCCCAAATGATATCAAATAAACTTCTTTCATGAAAACATGTCTAGCATAAGTAAGATATTAAGACTTTTGTCATACATCTAATGATGTTATACCACTTGAAATAAACAATTATTTATTAGGCTTCTTAAGAGATCTCAGAGAGTTTTGCATAACATGCCTACAAATATATCGTATGATGAAGACAATGTTTATAAAAACTATTTTCAACATGTCAGATAAATCTACTGACACATCCAAGATAAACCTTAAAATTCCATTTGATGCATGTCACCCGATGTACTATCATATCCCAAGTTGTTTACAGACACAACTTCAATGTCTATTTTAAAATTGTAGCAACGGTGCATTACTTTAATACTAAAGAGTATAAAGAGTGGTTGTTGCAATTTTTTTTTTTAACACACATAAAAGGAGGTAAATTACGTTCCAAGTTACAAATTACTTTTTGGCTATAAAGAACCTTAAACCAATCATGTTGATTAGTTCATCAAATCGAGTACGCGAAAAAGCTTTTGTGAAAAGGTCGGCATTCTGCTTTAGGGTGTCTATGTGGACAAGGTCTATCAGATGTTTTTCATAGCAATCCCGTATAAAGTGGAACCTAAGTTCAATGTGTTTAGTCTTAGAGTGTTGTACGGGATTGCATATGATAGATATAGCAGCAGTGTTATCTATGTGAATAGGAGTCATAGAAAGAAGTAACCCATAATCACGCAGTTGATGTTGAATCCATAGAACCTGAGAGCAGCAATTCGCAGCAGCAACGTACTTAGCTTCTGCAGTTGAAAGAGAAACTGTAGTTTGTTTCTTGCACTGCCACGAGACCAAGCGAGATCCGAGGAATTGGCATCCACCAGTGGTAGATTTCTTGTCTATGCTGCAGCCGCCATGATCAGAATCCGAATAGGCAGTAAGAGCGAATGATTTCTCATTTGAATACCATAGACCAAGATTGGGTCTATGTTTGAGATAACCAAAAATTCGCTTTACCGCCTTCATGTTAGACACCTTAGGTTTGGCTTGATAGCGTGAGCAGACGGATACCGCGAACACAATATCCGGTCGAGAGGCAGTCAAATACATCAAAGAACCTATCATTGAGCGATAGTCCTTTTCCTTGTAATCTTCCTTATCCTCAGCAAGTCTAAGGTTGTGATTAAGTTCGATAGGAGTCCCATAGGTTTTACAATTGAGCAGGTCATATCTAGTCAACATGTCTTTGACATATTTTGAATGATGAATATAAATACCTTTTGCAGACTGCTCAACTTGTACACCTAAAAAGAGTTTGAGCTCCCCCATCGCACTCATCTCAAACTCAGACTTCATGATCTCCTCAAAGTGCTTGCACATTGCCTCGTTTGTAGAGCCAAAGATAATATCGTCCACATAAACCTGCACAAGTAACATATCTTCTCGATCCCTAGTCTGTTCTTAACGGATGAACAGAGTACTGTCAATATTCCATTGAACAAAACCATGATTGATTAGGTGAGTAGTGAGCCTTTCGTACCAAAGCCTCAGAGCTTGATGAAGACCATATAACGCCTTGTTCAACTTGCAAACGTATTCTGGATGCTCAGGGTCTTCAAAACCTGGAGGTTGTTTAACGTACACATCTGTATCCACTTGTCCATATAGAAAGGCGCTTTTAACATCGAGTTGGTTAACACGAAACTCTTTGAAAGAAGCGAATGCAAGGAAGATACAAATAGACTCAAGTCTTGCCACAGGAGCAAAGACTTCATCATAATCCAAGCCCTCGATTTGACTAAAACCTTGAACAACCAATCGAGCTGTATTACGAATCACTATACCCCGATCGTCCATCTTATTTCGAAATACCCATCGAGTGCCAGTTAAGTGAGAACCTTTAGGTAACGGAACTATATCCCAAACGTGTAGCTTGTTGAACTGCTGTAATTCTTCTTGCATGGCCTCGACCCAGGATGGATCTTTTAAGGCCTCATCTATCTTCTTGGGTTCAATTTGGGATAAATGACAAGAGTTTATCCGAGCAACCAAATTCAACATTTCTTGATTTGGATTTTGTTTCACTTGTTGCCTTCTTTGAACCGCAACATTAGGATCACCAATAATATCATCGATGGGGTGATTCTTGTGTACACGTGTCACTGGGATTACATCCGGTGCAATTACTAACTCCAAATTGTTCATATCTCCTTCAGTGGCAGGAACACTTGTAGTCTCAGGAGCAGTAGAAATTTCAGGTTGCACAGGTTATGGTGGTTCCGCATCTTCTTCATCATGAGCGTTAAAGTCGGTGAAGACAGTTTCTTCTTCTTCGGCTTCCTCTAAAGGAGGCATATTGGGATCATCATGAAGATCTTTTGCATTAATCGTTCCTGAAGTCGAAGGAGCATTCGAAGGTGGGGTAATAGGAGATGGTGTGGGTGTTGGAATAGGTGATGGTGTGGGTGTTGGAGTAGGTGTTGATGTAGGTTTTTTGAGGTAGATGTGTCTTGACATAGACTGATGCCATGAAGTAGGGTAATCAACTCCTCCTCTTCATCATCTTCTTCGGGTATGTCGAAATAGTTAAACACATCCTTATAATTAAACAACCAATCCGGACCCATTCCTTGAGGAGGATCCGTGTAACGTAAGCATTTTACCTCAAAATGCTCTTCCACCTGGTGTGTTGATTTAATGTAGACTCTTTTGTTTGGAGAATTAACTGAATAACCAAGAAAAATCCCTTCAACAGCTTTAACTCCAAACTTTGAGACTTTTTCTTTTGGGATCATAATCAGACACGGACACCCAAACGGCTCTAGAAACTGCAGAGTTGTCTTACGGTTATTGAAAAGCTCATAACAGGTCTTTTTCTTTTTCTTAACCGTGAGCACTTGATTCAGAACGTAACAAGCAGTACTGACTGCCTCAGCCCAAAATATGATAGGTAGCTTAGAATCAGCCAGCATAGTCCGAGCTGTCTCGATAATAGTCCTATTCTTACGTTCTGCAACTCCATTCTGTTGAGGAGTTCTTGGAGCACTGAACTGATGATCAATGCCTTTCGTGGCACAATATAACTCGAGAGTTGAATTCTTGAATTCAGTTCCATTATCACTTCGCAGTGTCTTCACCTTTAAGTTGCACAGATTTGCCAACTTATCCAACAGGTACACCAAGATATCTGCTGTTTCACTCTTCGCAGCAAGAAAGTATACCCACGAAAATCTGGGTAGTCATCGGTGACTACTAAGCAGTAAGATCGACCACCAATGCTCTTAATGGAAATAGGACCAAAAAGATCCATGTGCAAGAGCACTAGTGGTGCAGCAATAGAGTTCACTACCTTAGACTTATGGGACTTTTTGTGGAGTTTCCCTTTGTGGCATGCAATACAGTCATCTTTTAGAGCAAAGGACTGTTTGGAACTCCGTTTACAAAATCATTATTTATGAGAAAATTCATTTTGCGAAAATGAATATGTCCCATCCGTCTATGCCAAAGTAGTGATTCCTTTTCTGAAGCCTTTGACAGGATACAAGTATACTCATCTGTAGTCTCCAAAGTTCTCATGTTCATCACGTAGGTATCGTTTCTCCGTGGCGCCCGCATAAGCACCCATTCTTCAGGGATAACGAAACCTGGCTTCAATATCACACATTTTGTCATTGTCAAAGCAGTGGTAAAATCCTTATCTCCGACTTGTGAAACGCTCAGCAAGTTGTGAGTGAGTTAAACCACATAGTTCACATTCTCAAAGCTAACTTTCCCATTAGTTAGCGTTCCCTTTCCAGTGATCGTTCCTCCAGTATCTCCAGCAAAGGCAACATGTCCTCCGGCGTGTGGTTTAACATCCGTCAAAAGAGACACATCGCCAGTCATGTGTCACGAGCAGCCACTATCCATGAACCATTCACTATCTTTAACGTGTTCTGACTGCTGCAACAAATAAAAGTAAGGAGATTAGTGAGAAACGGTGACCCAAGCCTTTACAGACTTAGGTCTACCAAGGTCATCAACAATAATCACATCGGACAGAACTTTATTTTTTAACAAATCAAAATTTTCATCTAATGTGTTATTGTTGATGACGGAAGAGTCACTAACAGACTCCTTTCGTTTCCAAACTTTAGATTGTTCGGAAATTGGTTTGGGAGCAATGTCGGGATTTTGTTTTGGCAAAGAATTTTGCCCAACATTACTTGGCTTCTCAGCAGGCTTGGGAGAGTTTCAATAACACCTAGGTGGAGATTTTGAAAAAGAATTTCTATAAACTGATGTCCTAGGCATCTCTCTCCCATAGCGCTGATGAGAAAGTTTGGGACACTCACGAATCAAGTATCCTTGTCTCTTGCAGTAGAAACAAGAACGAGTCTCAACAAATGGTTGAGGCTGAGGACTTATCACAGGAGGTGGGGAAACATTTCTAGAACATGAACATTGCGTGCACGTTTTAGAAAATGCTTGTTTTGGTTGAGAGGTTGAAGTGGAAGGTTTATCACAAGAAATTTTTTCAATTGTAACTTTATGTTGCAAAATCTTTACAGGTGACTGTAAAGTTTGTGGTTTTTCATTTAAAACCTTGTCTTTTCCCTTTTTAGTTTGAACCTTAATTGCAGGTTCAACCTTTAAAACCACTTTTTCAGGTTTAACTTCAACCTTCTTAAATTCAGGGTACTCCTGATCAGTAATGTCCTCAATCTCAACAATCTCCTCAATACTAACTGGAGATTCACATTTAGACTTAATAAACTGAGGCGAAGGATACTTTGGCTGCTTGGTTTTCTCCTTTGCTTGTTTGTTTTGCTTATTCACCTTTGACTTGACACCATATAACAATGCATAGTCAACAGGAATCTCTTCAGTGCCTTCCTTTACAGGCATAGGACAGTATTCAGTGAGAGGCAGAACTTCAGAATAACCTAGTCCTGTCTTGGTTTTGTTATCTGTCCTCTGCTTATTAAGGATTTCATTGAAGGCAACCGTAGAGGAAGAGGAACCTAGAATCTTGTTTTTATAATTATCATACTCAACTTTTAAATCAGAGAGTTCCTTTCTTAACAGTTCTATTTCAGCAAGATAGCTGTTAATAGCATCATGTTGACTAAAACCCTTGGATTTATACTTTTGAGTGTCCTATTTATAAGCCTCAATTTTCTTATCATACAGTTGTTCATTGTCCTGTAAGTACTTATTGGACTCATTAAGTTTTTCAACCTTTTTCCTTAAATCTACATTTTCTTCTTGATAGCACTTTAAAGATTCAGTTAACATAATGCATGAAATACAGTTCAAAGGCTCTTCTGGTTCATTGCGTACCTCATTATTAATGTGAGCCATAAGACACTGTTGATACTTGTCAGCAAACATGCTCCAGTCCATGTTTGTAGGCTCAAAGACAACTAAAGCATCAGCTGTCGCTTGCTTTACTTCTTCCTTCTCTGGAGCTTTAGGAGCATCAGGCTTCGTAAAACCCGATGGAGGAACTTTGGTTTTTTCACATTCTCTAGCAAAATGTCCCAAATTCTGACAATTATAGCAACAAACCTTGCTCTTGTCAAAACCAAAACTGGTTTTGCCATCTCCTTCCAAACTCTTGCACCCAGTCCGTTGCAAGAATTTTTGAACTCTTCATGAGATCATGGCAATATTCCAGTTTAAATCCATTTGCTCAAGATCATCGTCATCCAATTGAGCATAATCTTCTTTAGCAAGTTCTAATGTAGAATTTGGTTGTGAAACCAGATCCTTGTAGGAGCTAAGAAAAGCTGTGTAAATAGCAGCATGTTCTTCAATAGCAGGGGAAATTGGAACTTGTTGTTGTGAACCTTGTGAAGGTCCAGAAGCGTAAACTGGATGATGAGCACCAGTAGACTGCAATGAAGAACTTGTATTAGAAATGAAGGCCATTCCACCATAAGTCTTCCCGGTGTTTACCTTTCCTCCATAAAATGTTGGGTCTTGAACAAAACCACCCGATTTACACTCCTTCTTCTTCAACTCCATTTCATGAGCTTGAAGAACGCCAATTAACTCATCTAGATTCATTGTTGCTAACTTTTGGCTCTCCTTTAAAATTGTACTTTTACATCCCAAGTACTAGGCAGAACATCCAACAGCTTCTTATTCACTTCGATCTGTGGGAAATTGTAACCTCCCTCGGTTAACTCACTAACTAACTGTGAGTATCTTGTGAATACGCCAGATGCCATTTCATTAGGAAGAATATCAAACAGATCATATTGTTTCTTAATTAGTTCTAGTTTAGCCTCCTTATACTTCTGATTTCCTCCACATCTTGTCTCAATAGCCTTCCAAAGATCGTATGTGATGTCATGAGTTTTGAAAAGGCGTAAGACATCTTTAGTGAGGCACATACAGATAGCCGAATGAGCCTTTCTCTCAATGTCATACTCCTTTTTTTCTTCAGGAGACATAGCTTTATATGTTTTGGATGGAGGGATACCACGATAGTCTCCCTCAACTACTGGAGCTTCATATCTTTCTCTGATTGGACCCCAGAGCTCTGGACAGTGGAAATCTACGTATTGTTCAAATCGATCACGCCAATATGCGTAATCCATATCAGCAGTAAACAGAGGAGGTTTATTGTTAGAACCAACATCATGATTTTGTTTGATCATATCTCTGATTCCCCTAATATCTTCTTTATCAGTAGCAGCAGCCATTAAAGGATATCCTGAAAAATAGCTCAAAAACAAGAACTAGAAAACTTATTAGTATCAAAGGCGTCACTTGGTAAGTGACGCACTCAAGTGTCGCAAGGACTAGCGGCACTTAATAAGTGACGCTATCGAGTGACATATAAAGTGACTGATGACACTAGAAGCAAGTGTCGCTTAATCAAGCAAGTAACGCACCCAAGTGTCGTACTTGAGTGACACAATAAATCAAACAGGCGTCACTAGTGGAAGTGACGCTAGGCAAACAAGTGACGTGCTAAAGTGACGCACGTGAGTGACGGTAGATTGAAGCAGACGACACTTGAGTTAAGTATCGTATCAATCACAAATGACGCTCTAAGTGACGCACAGAGTGACGCACCAGAATGTCGGTAAAACCCTAATTAGAACTTATGAAGTTCCGCACTAAGTGTCGCGTTCAAGTGACGCAACGAGTGACGCATAAACTGCTGTGAAGTCCCAAAAACCCTAAAAGTCGAATTTTCGTAAACCAAATGAAAATTCTTCAAACCCTATCGAACGAAACCTGTAAATAATGATGAGAATCGTCTGGAAAGCACCTAATCAATCTAAAATCCTTGATTATTCTCGGTTCTTTATACGAACTAAACCAAAATCAATCCAAAAACGTTTTCAAAATGTCAATCGAACCACTTAATAGCTCTGATACCAGTTGTAAGTGCCCTTTGCCTCGGATCTATGTGATAGTTGACAATGATTGTAAGGCGGAATTAAACAATCACACGAAACAATAATAAACTCAAACCGAAACAATTGATTAAACAAGTAAAACGAGTTTATTAGCTTAACTAACATATTGGAACTGATTACAAATGAGTTTAGTCGACAAATGGTGCTAGGGTTTCGTCAACCCTAGCCAGAAACCTGTAGGTTTGCTTAAATACTAACACAAAACGGCAGACATGCGTCACTTGGCTAGTGACGCATGTTGCCGCCTTCATGCGTCACTTACCTAAGTGTCGCTATGCGTCACTAAGGCAAGTGTCGCCTAAACCAAAACTTAAGTGTCGCTACATACAAAATCTATATTCCTATTAAACAACTAATGACACTTTACAACTCGATAGACCAACTGACAGACACACTGATATGCATCAACACCCATAAAATTCAACCTAAAACATTAAAACAAACAAAAGAAAAACATAACATATAAACATGGGTTGTCTCCCGAGAAGCGCTTTTTATTCAGTTGTTAAGCTCTACTACAGTAATATGATTTACAAAATAAGATCTGCGGTTTCCGCAGAGAAATTCTGCACTGCATTCTCGTAAAATCTCTTAATTCGGTGACCATTAACCATAAAAGTATTTCCATTATTAAGTAATAAATCTACAGCTCCAGAAGGAAATATCTTGTAAACTATAAATGGTCCAGTCCATCGAGATTTTAATTTTCCCGAAAATAACCTTAATCTTGAACTGTATAACAACACTTTATCTCCTTCCACATAATCCCTAAAATTTCTAATTCTCGAATCATGCCGTAACTTAGTTCTTTCTTTATAGAACCTCGAATTTTCATAAGCATTCCATCGTAATTCATCTAATTCATGTAAGTTGTAAAAATCTATGTTCTCCTGCTTCTTTCATATCCATATTAATGTTCCTTAAAGCCCAATAAGCTTTATGCTCAATCTCAACCGGTAAATGACATGCTTTTCCATAAATCAAACGGAAAGGTGTACAACCTAGTGGCATCTTATATGCAGTTCTGAAAGCCCATAATGTGTCATCTAATTTAATAGACCAATCCTGACGATTAGCTCCTACAAACCGTTCCAAAATACGTTTTAACACGCGATTGGTGTTTTCTACTTGACCACTCGTTTGCGGATGATAAGGAGTAGCAAACCGATGATAAACCCCATATCGTGATAATACTCGTTCAAGTTGAGCATTACAAAAATGAGTTCCTCTATCACTAATCAATGCCTTTGGTGTTCTAAATCTAGAAAATAACTGCTTTAAAAATTGAACAACAACCCTAACATCATTTGTAGGTAATTCCTTTGCTTCTGCCCATTTGGAAACATAATCAACCGTAACTAAAATATATTTACTTCCTTTACTTGACGGAAATGGCTCCATAAAATCTATTCCCCATACATCAAAAATTTTACAAACCTGAATAGATTGTTGTGGCATTTCGTCTCATTTAGAAATATTTCCTGACCTTTGACAAGCATCAAAACTCTTTACAAATTCCTATCTTTAAAAATTGTTTGCCAATAAAATCCACCATCAAACACTTTCTTAGCTGTCGAATTTGCTCCAAGATGTCCTCCTACTGGTCCCTTATGACAATGATCTAAAATTTCTTGACTTTCTTTTTCTGTAACACACCGTCTAATAATACCATCTGCACAGGATTTGAATAAAAATGGATCTTCCCAAAAATAATGTTTTAAATCAGCAAATAATCAATTTTTTCTTCTGATAAACCATTCCTGCAGGTAAAATCTTAGTTACTAAATAATTAGCATAAATATCAAACCATAGTATTTTTAAAATATCTTCTGCTGCCATTAATTATTCATCGGGGAATGAATCTTGAATTTCTGGTTCATTCAATGCTTCTAATTCCGGATTTTCTAATCGTGACAAATGATCTGCCACTAAATTTTCAGCTCCTTTCTTATCTTTAATCTATATCAAGTTCTTGCAATAACATAATCCATCACAACAAACGAGGGCGCACATCCTATTTATTGAATAAATACTTTAAAACATAATGATCAGTAAAAACAATAGATTTAGATAAAATTAAATAAGAGCAAAATTTATCAAACGCGAAAACCACTGCTAATAATTCTTTTTCCGTAGTTGTATAGTTTTCTTGTGCATCTGTAAGAGTTTTTCTAGCATAATAAATTAGTCAAAAATTCTTATCCACCCGTTGTCCCAGCACAGCTCCAACAGATAATCACTTGTGTCACACATTAACTCAAATGGTAAATTCCAATCTGGTCCTGTCATAATTGGTGCAGATACCAATTTTTCTTTTACGATATCGAATGCTCTTATGCAAGCTTCATCAAAAATGAATTCAACATCTTTTTCCAACAATTTATTCATAGGTCTTGCTATTTTTGAAAAATCTCGGATAAACCTTCTATAAAATCCAGCATGACCTAGAAAACTCCTAATACCTTTAACATTCGACGAAGGTGGTAACTTAGAAATTGCTTCTATTTTTGCTTGATCGACCTCAATCCCTACCTTAGAAATTATATGTCCTAATACTATTCCTTCTTTAACCATAAAATGACACTTTTCCCAATTGAGCACTAAATTGGATTTTTCACATCTTTCCAACATCTTTTCAAGATTTGCTAAACATTCTTCAAACGAATCACCAAATACTGAAAAGTCATCCATAAATATTTCCATAAAATCTTCTACCATGTCATGAAAAATTGCTTTCATACATCGCTGAAATGTTGTTGGTGCATTGCATAATCCAAATGGCATTCTTCCTTACGCGAAAGTTCCAAACGGACAAGTAAAAGTAGTCTGATCTTGATCTTCTGCCGTGATTGGTATTTGAAAATATCCTGAAAATCCATCTAGGAAAAAATAAAATTCCTTACCTTCTAATCTTTCTATCATTTAGTCAGTCAAAGGTAACGGAAAATGATCCTTTCTAGTCGCATCATTTAGTTTGCGATAATCAATACAAACTCTCCAACCTATAATCGTTTTTGTTGGTATTAATTCGTTTTTCTCATTTGGTACAACGGTCATTCCTCCTTTTTAAAATGGGCTTACCCATGGGCTATCTGAAATGGGGTAAATTAATCCTGCGTCCAAAAGCTTAATAATTTCTTTTCTTACCACATCTTTTACCTTAGGGTTCAGTCTACGAAGGGGCTGTACTACAAGTTTGTAATCAGACTCCATTAATATTTTATGAGTACAATAAGATGGACTGATGCCCATAATATCTGTAATTTTCCATGCAATTGCCCTCTTATGCTCCTTCAAAACTTTTACCAAACTTGCTTTTTCTTCTCCTGTCAATTTTGAAGATATTATGACTGGTAATTCTGATGTACCTTGTAAATATGCATATTCCAAATGAGATGGCAACTCTTTCAATTCCAATTGAGGTGCTTCTTCATAAGATGTTTTGATTTCTAGAACTTCAGAACGTAAACGTGGAATTCCATAAACTGAGCACAATTTTCCATCACTATTTTCTTCAGTTTCTTGATATGGAAGTTCACCAATCATTTCTTTATCAATGTCTGACTTATCATCAACCTCAATTTCCTTTTCATATTCCGTAATAGTTAATTCTATATTAAAATCTTCTTTCCATCCTTGTAATATACATGTTTCTGATTAATCAAATTCTAATAGATCCTGCATAACAGTGTTATCCATATAATCGAAAGAATTCAAATAATAACACGTATCATCTACATAATCAGGGTATTTCATAGAATCGTTTACATTAAAAACTATTTTCTCGTTTCCTATTCTCATAGTGATTTGTCTATTGAAAACATCAATTAAAGCGTGGGTAGTAGCTAAAAATGGTATTCCTAGAATAATAGGCACTCTATGGTTTTCTACCATATCTAATAGGACAAAATCATAAGAAAAATCGAATTTATCAACCCTAATTAAAACATTTTCTATCATCCAACTTATCATGCATAGATGGATTTTGTCCTGATTTCACATAGAATCCTGGTGATGCTTGTTGATATTGCTGGTTTCCACCTTGATTAGTTCTTCTAAAATTAGTTGCTTGTCGATAATTTGGATTTCCTTGATAATCTCCATACATTACTTCTTCAGTTTGTATATCCACATCTGAGTTTGGACATTCAGTTTTTAAATGGTTCCCTCCACAAATTTTGCATCCAATCCGAATAGCATGAACTTGTTCATTAACCTTCTTAATATCTCTCCCTAAACTTTCAAGTTTAGCTGTAATAGCTGCAAGTCCTTCACCATCTTCATATACTCTTTTTCTTCTTGATGAACCATCATCCCATAGCTGTGAATGTTTTGCTAATTCTTCTATTCCAACCCTTGCTACTGCAGGAGTCTTTTTAGGAACTGGACCTTGTGCATCCAATTGTTGACATGTTGCTCTATCAACTCCTTTATAGAAAACTATTATCTCTTGTTGCACATTCAAATCATGTTGTGGATATTTATGTAGCATTTCCTTGTATCTCTCCCAAGCTTGATAGAATGATTCGTCTGCTTTTTGCTTAAAATTCCTTATCTCATCGATCATTTTTGAGGTCTATAAAGGAGTAAAGTACATTTTAAGAAATTTTGTTCGAAGGTCTTCCCACGTTGTAATAGATACGGCTGGTTCATTATTAATCCATCTTTTAGCTCCATCCTCTAGTATCAAAGGAAATACTCGTAGCATAATCTGATCTCTTGAAACGTTAGGAATATTAAACATATCAGCAATTTCCAAAATTTTCTCAACATGTTCATTTGCATCTTCCTTATCCTCTCCTCTAAAAGGATTTTCTCTGAGCTCTTTAAGAAATTGCCCTTTCAATTCGAATTCTACTTCTCTAGCTATAGCCGGCCTAACCACTCCCGGTCGAGGATCTCCACGAGTTTGAATCGTGTAATCTTCAAGCGTCATGTTAGCTATGTCTGCCATGTCTATTGTTTTTTCGTGATCTTGTTCAGAATCACTAGGATATATCGTAGGTGCTCTAGAAGGTACTTTATCTTCACCAAATTCCGAAGCGGAGTAATACCCATATTCAGCCGTATTGACAAGACTGTTATGAAATATTTCATCTTCTTCCTCGGATGAAATCCCGTGTTCTGGTGAATTTGGTGGCGCGTATGATAATCTTTTTCTTGAATGAAATTCTCTTTCTGGTTCGTCAAATGGACTTAATGGATCCGGATGAAGTGTCCGGGTCACATAATCATTTGTAAACAATAAAAGAAAACTTCAGTAGTACTAGTAAAATAAAAATTAAACTAAAGTGTTATTGAATAGTTAGTTAATGCAATGTTAGTTAGAATCAGGTTAATGTAATCTTTTCTCAATAATTTAATAATAAAATACATTCAAAATTAAATAACTGCAAAAGAATACACAACCTAACTATAATGAAAATTAGTTAATATTACATACAAAATTATATTAAGTTCGTTTGTACATTCAGTCAAAAAGTCATCGGTAGCACCAATGGTTGTACACAAAAGCGGAGAAATAGGTCAGCGCTAACTTATTAAAAACATATCTCTTTCGAGAAGTACCTTACCTCTTAAAGGAAGCAGGGCTTAACACTCCTTATACCTTTGTTTTTGTCAGTACTCCCAATAGGTGAGTCAATTTTTCGATTTGACTTAATTATACAAAAATTTATATTTTTATAGGGAAAAATTAAAAATTTTAAATTACCGCTCCCCGGTAGCGGCGCCAAAAACTTGATGTGCGTGTGATATCGCGTAAAAAGTCATGTTTTTACTACCGATATCTCTCTCATTCTGGAACGATTCTTGGCATTTTAAACTCAAAAACAATACAAATAAGTGATATTATGCCAAGATGGTCAAAACAAGGTTGGACGACGAAAATCAAGCAAAACGAATGAAAAACGAAGATTCCACGCACGTTTGAAGATTCAGGGCATCAAAACGAGATTTCAAGACAAAAGTGCCCATCACCAATATCCATCTTCTCCAAGATGTTCGTTTTCAAAATATGAATCCAACAGAAGAAGAATCAACAAAAACGGATGAAGAATGAAGATTCTACGCCCGCCGGAAGATTCAAATGATCCGTACGCAATATCTGGAGATAGAAGAATATTTTTGGGATTACTTTTCATCAAAGTCTTTGTTTTTGAATTATGAATCCAACAAAAAAAGAATCGACGCAAACGGACACCGAACGAAGAAGATACGCGCGAATCGAGCAACGCAGCAAAAGACGGCGCAGCGGGGCGGGTGGCAGCCAGCCGCCGCCGGCTGCATGGTGGGAGGCGCCGGCCACCACCCCCCATCTCTTTTCTGCTTTTTCGTACTTTCGCGTACCCGGTGCACCACCTTTCGCTACTTTTTTGTACCCGGTGCACCACCTTTCGCTACTTTTTCATACCCGGTGCACCATCTTTCACACCTTTTTCTAATGTGAGCCTAATGATGCTAATATGAGCCATATTTGGCCTATAAATAGCAGCCGCTAAGTCTCATTTGAACACACACTCATATACACTATCACACTCAAAAATATATTGCATCCTTATGCATATTCTCACCATTTCCACTTTCTCACTCTAGAAATTCTCTTATTCTTTAGTCTAGTATTATTGTAATTAATCTACGGATTAGTATAGAGGCTAGAACGAACGTTAGGAGTTTGCTTTTGAAGATTCATCTTTGTACGTGTAAACGAGTTGTCAATCATAATAATACATTGCTGCGCATTTATTTTCGGGTGATATCTAAACCTTTATCATACTTGCTTTATTCATATTTTAATCATGTGTTATTACTTGGTATGTGATATATTTGTTGCCATGAATTGCGAGTAGTTTATTATTGTGATTGTTGATGATATAGATTATTATAAGTAAGGATGACATTATATAATTAATGCACGACAATCGTAAAGAGATATGACGGCCCATATTCGACTGTTTATCCGATATAGTACTGGAAACGCTTTAAGGCGAAGTACAAATGTATGGAAGTCGGTAAACGACCGAAGGTAGTTATATCTCTGGAATCAGCTCTGGTTTAATAGTTGGAATTCCGAGAGGATAATACAACTTCACAACTAACTGGTATATCCCATGAGAGTCAAAACACTATAAAATGATGTTCGTAAAACACGTTCAGATAAAATAGGAATTATTAACCCTTGTAATGTCAAGGCTTTATGAATTCAAGTTTAATTTATGGAGTACCCTTTCTGGTTATCCACGTGACTGCAACCTAGTAATTAGGACCTGATCAACCTTAATTATAGTAAGTAGTTATCTGTGCCCATGACATGCAATAAGTAAGACACATTGAGACCACTCGTTGTACATATTAGGTTTACATTTCTGCACTGTTTTACATTTAATTAGCTAGAGTGTCCCTTTCACTGTCAATTACTCTTGACCGCATGTTGATATGAGAAACCGTGGAACTACTATGTAAAGTACACTGTCTATTATTGAAAGGCATGGTCCGCATATGAAACACATTTTAACAAACTGTGAATAATCCGGGGATGTATAACTGTTTGAAATGGAGAGATTTGAATCATAAGTCGAAGTAACTAGAACTTAATTGAATGATAACAAGACTTTGAAATAAGAATAACGTCGTAATGACCTAGGATTCTTAAAACACCAAGTCTTACAAAATCGGCGGTCTAGACTTACAGAGTTATTAATTTATGTGCTAATCGAATAGTAAACTATTTTTAGGAGTTAAGAAAGGTCGGACCTATGAGACGATACGCTACTGATTCATGCACCTCGGTATAAATCCAAAATAGGTTGTTTATCTTTCAACTAGATAAGTATTGGAAGTTTGCGTATTGCTCCGATCAGAATCATGATAACCTAGTTCCTAGTGACATGCCAATGGGAAATTGAGTTGGTAGGGTTCTAGAGTTTACGCCTAATAGTTTAGTTGCCACATTATTATCATCCCTATTTATTCTGTCATCCTGAAATATAATTATCGAAATCTCAACAATCACACATTTATCTTTACCTGTTTTCCTGTACTTTAATTTCCTGCATTTTAAATTACTTTTCTTTAGTTTAAAACCCCCAAAACCTACCTACTTTGTTCCATCCTAAATATTTCCCTACCAAAAGTGCTAACATTAATTGCCCACATGTTTGGATTCATAGAACGATCTTAGGTTATACTTACCGCTTACTAACTAGAGTAGGTAGTACATATAATTTAAGCCCCGCTAAATACAAATTTAAAACCTCTGCTGCGCCCGCATCACCATCAGAAACCACAACGACCAGTTGCGGGTGCAACAGCATGAAGTATTTGCAAATAAATTCATAACAAGTTTTAAATCAAAGAAATACTAAATAATACTTTATCACACAATTCAGACAAGAATAACTTGTTCGTATAATATAGCTTTTACAAGTAAGTCCAGGTATCGAACACAGGGAACATGTTTATTATAATAATTAATTTATTCCACAATTAATATTACAATTACAATTAATTACATATAATATTACAGATAAGGGCGGTACGTTTTAATTTCGTATGAATATATATTTATATTTACTTTTGATATCGAACTAGGATATACAAGACAATTAAAGTATTAAAGAATTATATAAGCTGAATAAGGTAGATAGAAGATATATTTTATCTAGACTAGCTAAGTGGTAATCAAATTCTCCTATATGTTTATCTTTGTCAGCTAATTGATCTATGTTGAAATATAATAGTAGATAAAGGCCTTGGTCCAGCTCAATATCCTAGGATTAAGTTCTTCAATGTATATTAAGGTTAACTAACTTCGAGGTCTCGAATGTTATTATCTAATCAATTATAGTTTAATCCAGTAATGACTATAACCTATCACCAAGTTCTCGTTTATATAGGTATAATCAAAACATAAACCTAAATCATTAAGTCAATCCACACAAGAATTCTCTATATAGCATGAATATCATAATCATATAATCAATACAGACATAGCCTTAATAACATTCACAGAATCAATTAACATAAACATATGCTCAAATAATCATACAAACATCATTCATCAAAAAAAATATGTTAAAGGAATAATCAATAAGTATTGATAATATAAACAAGATCCAAATACAAGTAAATAGTCATTTATCAAGTAAAAGGAATTAGAATACAAACCAAAGATATTGAATTACCCTTCGTTAGGTTTAAAGGTCTTCAATCCCTAGCCTGCTAGCCTCCAACCTCCAAATTCGACTTAGAGTTTCTTTAACCTTAATAATCAACTTTTACCTCTAAAATTCGTATATCCTTAACCTAAATCGTGACCTCTATTTATACTTTTTAGAACCGCCAGTCCAACCGCCGGTTGGAGTCTTGCTCTCGAAGCCAACTTCCGCGTCTGGTAACCAACTTAACAATATAATATTCAAACGGCGGTTGAGTAGTCCAACCACCGGTTGAGCTTGAATTCCAGAAAGTTCCATAATCGGGCCAGACCTAGTTTTTGGGCTATCTTCTTTGTAACTTCGGATCTTCACTCTTTTCTTGGCCCATTCTTCAATTATATGGTTCAAGTCTTCATGTTTGGGTCTTCTTTTCTTCAAGTCTTCATTTCTTCTTAGTTTTTTTTCATTTAAGCTCCTTTTTCGTTCCTTTTCTTCAATCCTTGTATTTTAAACCTAAATTGCAAATATGAAAGAATTAAGTAACAAAATCAATAGAAATGCAATAAAAGTATATATAAATATAGGGATAATAAGTATATAAATATATATTATTTGATGTTATCAGAAACAAATAAGAAACTAAATTAAATACACCCACATTAAACACAATCAAAAAATTTAATAAAGTTCACGAAAAGTCATGTTGTTGTCATACACCTTCATTTAAAAAAACCTTGTCCAAAACCTGAAACTAAATCAAAATTGAATCCATGAAAATAACTAAAAACTAAACCAGAGTTAAAAATGTAAATAGTATATCAATAATGATAGCAAACGAAGATGATGTTACCGGAGGGACCGTACTAACCAACAAGATATCAACTTTTTAGTTAACATTTTTATTGAAATACTCTGTAAAACAAAAAATACCAACTTTTTAGTACTCAAATAAAACAAAGACGACTTAAGACTCATAAGTTGCATATTCTTTTATCTTCAATACCTAACATCTTCCTGTATGAAATTACAAACATATCACAAATTTGAAAAATATAAATACGTATACTGATTAATTCAATGATATACACAATTAGGGCAAATCAAACAAGACATAGAGTTAATAAATCAAAATTTAGCCACTTAGGGTTAAAATACCCAAATTAAAGGACATCTATCCACAAAACCTTAGTCAATAAATTTAGGGCTTAAGAATGATACTTATACAAACCAGCAAGTTAAAAGGTTGATTACCATGTTTGATCGTTGTAAGAAATTATTAGGTAAAAATCTGTTACTTAGTTAAATGGAGAAAAAAGAATTATATAAAAAATTTCATCAGCAATAAAACAAAGCAAACAAGTGATTTACCATGTTTAATCTCAAAAATTCTAGATCCATTGCGGCTTTTGCATCCTCGATACTATCATGTCCATTTCCTGAATCTTGTAACTCTATGGAGAGGAATCTCCTACACGAAGAGCAATTTTGTATGTTCAGTCGCGTGAATGATTGTGTAAAACAGCAGTGTCAATCACCAAACTCTGAGATGATGCGATGGTAAGATTGTGAAGACGATGCGAGAGTGGAGAATTCAGAGACGATGCGATGGAAATCGAAGATGATGCGATGATAAAGACGCCAGAGAAGAGAAAGAGATCGACATATAGATCTATGAGAGTAAAGCAATCTAAGAGAAATATGGACAATCAGAGCATGGAAGGTTTTTAAAATAAACAAAGTCAACTAGAACACGGGTGTTTGAATAGATACGTGTTCCGTTTAATAACAAAAGACCACCCCACCTCTAATTAGAAGCATGTTTCTTATTTTTAAAAGAATAGACCACGGGTCATAAATGAGAACCGTGCTTAGCTTTTTTTTTTAACCGTGGTTTATTTTAAAAAATATAAAAGTGTCTAACTTTTGACAAACGAACCACGGATTTTATAGGTTTTTCACTATTTGTGTGGTCTATTAGAAGTGGTCTATACTTGCTTTTCTAGTAGTGTTTCCTTTACTGTTTACATTTGTCTTTTTCTTCTAATTATTTTACCACATAATTATTATAGCTTAAAACAACTTATTCAAATCTTTTTATAAAAACAGTACTTTTCTTTTACAGAGAAATGTCTTTCAATCCACAATTTTCAAAATATTCTCTTAATTTCTCTCTGCATTTTGCTCTTTAAAAGGCCTGAATTACCAACCTAATCTTTTGCACAATGTATTTACACATCTTCATTTTCACCTTTCCTAAAATAAAAAAGAAATGGAATACCAATCCGATTCTACCACTCCGGAAAATGAAATTCAGGAGGAACCCCATCCTAAATTCATTAGTATGGATGAGTTTGGAGATGTCAGACTTTTTGATCAGGTTTGAGCAATCTTTGAGCAGCATGAAAATGCACATGCTTATGAAACTCTACAAGATCAAGTTACTTTGTTGCATCAACAAAGCTGGGAACTAATGCATAGATGCAGGGACATAGAGACTCAACGAAGGATAGCCAAGTGTTCTATTCCTATTCGTCTCAAGGATAGGGTCAGTTACCGGAAGAAAGTGGTGAAGCAAGCAAAGAAAGTTGCTTCAGCATGGATTAAACGAAAGCTTAATCCCTCTGCTCACGTGCCTACTTCTTACCCCTCAACCGCTCGCTATAGAGCAGAGCTTGAGGAACCCTACTATCCTCACAATATGACATTCTCAGACGCAGATAAGTTGTAAGTTCATTAAAAATATATATATATTTTTAAGTTGAAAAGTTGTTTGGTTATCTCCAACTGATTTATCAGCGAGAATAACCTTGGAGCTTATCCTTAAAAACTGTTAAAAAATCTTCTAGTTGAAAAGTTACTTGGTTATCTCCAACTGATTTATCAGCGAGAATAACCTTGGAGCTCATCTTTGAAATAATTTTTTTATTTTTTTTCTTTCAAAATTGAAAAGCTGTTTGGTTATCTCCAACTGATTTATCAGCGAGAATAACCTTGAAGCTTATCCTTGAAAAACTGTTATAATCATTTAAGTTGAAAAGTTGTTTGGTTATTTCCAGCTGATTTATCAGCGAGAATAACCTTAGAGCTTATCCTTGATCTTTTGTTTTTAAATAATGCAAGTTCAAGGGCTGTTAAGTTATCTCCAACTAATTTATCAGCGAAAATAACTTTCAAGTCTGTCCTTGTATCTTTTTCAATTTACTAGTTTTAAATAAAACCGAAGAAATTTCAATTTTCAAATTTATATTACTTCTTTTAAATCAAATTATCTTAGTTTTTGAAAAAGCAAAAAATATATATAAATTAAAATATCTTCTGAAAGGACGTGGATAGTCCATCAGCCCACTTGTTCCTCTCTTCCCACTTTCTCTCTCTCACTTTTTCAACCAATTACACATGATTAACATACATATAAAAACCCTATTTCCGTTTCCATTTTCCTTTACCACCTCCAAATAAACCCTAAAATCCATTCTCAAAATTCCCAAATCTCTCAAAACTCTAATTTCTCAAATCAAAATAATCATGCCTCGTGCCAAATCCACTCCTACTGATGGAATCCTATTTGTTCCCAGCAATGAGGTTAAAGCCCTCAAAGCTTCACAGGTTCAATTGGAACCAGCTTCGATTTCCATTAAACCCAGCAACTATGTTGCTAATTTTGACATTCCTACTGGCATTCACAATTATGAAGATATGGTTAACTGCCTGATTTTTTGTCCTATCTCAAAAGCGATTACCAGAGATCCACCGATGAATATTCATGAGTTATGGTATACTCTGACATGGTCGGATGGAAATGATGAAGAAAAATATAAAGGTTTCATTGGTACAATCAACAATGGAAAGACCAAGATCTACTTTCAGCTGGGTAGATTCAGAGCCGCCCTAGGTCTCAACTATAAAAGAGTTACTGATGGTGAAGTGACCTGGGCTGAACCGATCAGTGCTGAGGCATCTAAAAGAATAGTTGATCTAATTGACTATGATCATGAAGGTGCAGATGTCAAAGTAGTTTGAAGTCGGATGAGCGGTGAGTGGAACTTGTTCTTTGCTCACATTATTCAGTGTTTGGGAACCAGCATGGGATTCCATGATCAAGCCAACGTTATTCAGTGTCAAATAGCTCATGTTATTATTATAGGGACTGACATCGACTTTGAAAAGTTGATATTTGACGACTTGAAAGTAAAAGTTCAAGCAAAGAAGAAGGATGCTACTGTTCAATACCCCATGTTTCTCTCTCTGGTAATCAAACATGTTATGGAGGGAGATTATGGGAAGAATCCATCTGGTGAAGCATATGGAATTGGAGCTACTCTCTCAGTTTGGAAGATTGGCAAATCAGTTTATCTGAATAAGCCTGCTTATAGACCAAGGACTAATGGTCAAGCTGGAGAATCTACTATTCATGCAGCAATGCTTGCTAGGATACCTGAGTCAGAGGATGAAGAAGAAGCTACAACTGCTCCCACTGATACTACCTTATCTCTCCCTGAATCATCTGCAGGAGCTGTACCAACAGTTGAAAATGTGGTACCTGAGCCTGCAGCTTCCACTGTATCTGAACCTTCAGCTTCAGTGTCATCCAACATCCCTCGATGACCACGCACCAAGGCACCAAAGGAATTATCTGCCGCTGGTCCGTCATCTGAAGCTATCCCAATGGATGCATTTACTTCACAAGAAATAGCAGACACTAATACTACAAATTTATACCTGGAAAGTTTAGCTCAGTATGGCTTATTGCCCACTGCTGAGTCTACTACATTTTTCGAGGACACTATTTACATCAGTGATCTCTCTGGGTCAGCCACAGAAATAGATGAAGCAACACCCAATGATATTGTGCACAAGGCACAATCAAAGATAGGCTCTGATTTAGATTATCAGGTAACTAACATTACCTGTGATCAATTTAGACCTGTTCCCCCTTTTGTATATATTTATGTACATCATTCACCATCTCCATTCCCACATCAGTCACCTCATAAAACACCACCTCATTCATCACCACAACAATCTTCCCCACATCATACACCACCCCAAATGCATCACCACAGCAATCACCACTACATCATCAATCTCCACAACCATCCAAAGGTATTGAACTGATATTAGAACAACTTAAGAACCTGGCTGCTATTCAGGAAAATCATATGCAGGCCACTGAGAGGTCCTTCACAAATTTATCTCAAAAAATTCACATCTCTTGATGCTGAAGTCTCAGCATTAAAGGAGGAGATTAAATCTTTTTGTGTACCTATCTCCTCTACAATTCAAGAAATGTCTAAGGAGTTCGTACAAGAAATACAGATCCTTCAGGGTTTAATTCCCTACAACCTAGGTACGCAGCTTCAGAATCTTGCATACAAGGTTGAAGAAGTCACTACTTCCACGAATTCTATTCCATCGAAGGTTGAAGATCTCATCTCCAGCATCACCAAGTTTGAATTTTGCATTCAAAAAGAGATCAAATATCATTCATTAACTTCTAATGACAGAGAAGCTCTTAATAATGTAGAGGGATTTCAGCTAGGAAGTATGGTTTCTCTTAACTGTATCGGTGAGCATCATAAAGTACTAGCAAATGTTCTCAAGGGAATGACTTCTGAGTTGCTATCAAAGGTACCAATTGCTGGAGCTACCCCTCCACCAGCTGAGGGGAGAAGATTATCATTGAAGAAATAATAATAAATGATGCATCTGATGAGGAGGCGAAGGTAAGTCTGGTTGAAAATGTTACGAATGAGAGAACTGGAGAACTTGTGATTGAAGCTGGAAAAGAAGTTGTGAGTGATAAAGCACTTGAAGCAGAATCTTCAATCCCTGTGAAGCCTTCATCTGATGCTGCAGCAACAAGCCCACATCCAGTGAATCCATCCAGTCAATGAAAAAGAAAATTGATCATGGATGAAGAGGATGAAGGATTCGATGATGACATTATCACTCAGAAGGGAAAGAAGATTAGAATGGAGAGCTTGAGCTCTGATGAGTTAATGGGAGAGGAAGAAAGATTAAAGAAACAATCTAGAAAGCTCAACATTCCTCTTAAAGATCTGCATGATGCCTTCTTGCAAGAAAAATCAATGCAGGTAGATAAATAAAAGCAAGCCGAAACCGAAAAGCTGCTATCAAAGCTTAAGGCTGATGTTGAAAGGGAGGCTCAGAAGAAGGGTATTGATGCTCTCAAAATTCAAGAGCAAGTAAAGAAGCAGATAGCTATTAATCTTAAGGAGAATGAAGAACAAATCAAGTTCATTCATAAATTCATCTCCTTCAGAAGTTTTCGACATAAGATTATCAAAGTTACTCCCAAGATTTTCAAAGCCCAACAAGCAAGGAACAATTAGGAGTTGATTAGAGAAGAGAAAAACACAATTAACATTGTCTCCTTATCCAAGCTGAAGACAACTTTGGGCTTCTCGGAAATCTATGAGCTATACACCTGCATTCAGAACAGCTCTACCACTTACAAACCATCTCTGCTGAAGCTTTTGGAAAAAATAATTGTTGATCTTAATAAAGCTGAAAGAATTCTAAAGTTACCTATCTCTCATCTTTAAACTGAGCTCAAAGGTACTTCTGTCAGCTCTGGCAGAAAAATGAATATTAAAAGCTGAAGATGGCTCAAGACACTAGTGACTCATACGTAAAAATCAAGAAAGAATATGAAGATGTCATGATATAGTGTCCTCTTGTAATACTTTTGATTATGATATAAAATCAAAGTTGATATAAAATCAAAGTTCATTACTTCCTGCTATTTATTTATGCCTAATATGTAAATTATAAAAGTAGCTGTAAGTAACAACTGTTCTGTCATAAATAAATAGGGGGAGATTGTTGGGTCAATGGCCCTGCCTCTATAATTTATGTATGACAGAACCGTTACTTGGACACTGATAAGTCTTCAGCGTCCTTTTACCTTTGTGTTCTCGCTGCATGTGTTTCGCAGTTTCCCCTGTAACTTGTAAACTACCATCAGCTTATGTATCTACGCAGATCAAACTTAGAAGAATACAATTTACTGATATCTTCTGGAAGATTTCCTGAAGAATTTGTCTTAAGTCAAAGACTGAAGATAAAGATAGAAGATTTCTGTTTGAAGTGGAAGATCAACAGTTATCTTACCTACTCCAACAACTAGTTCCAATGCAAGGTACACGGGTCTGACAAATACCCGTGTACCCAAGAAGGTTCATTCAACAAGGTGGATAATAGCCATATGACCTACATGCAATAATACAAGAAGCCAACCCCTACTAATTGCAGAAAAAATTCTCTATATTTTCTGTAAACTTGTATTAATTAAATCAAAACACCTTTCCAAGAATGTGCTGTCAAGATTTATTAAATCTTCAAAGAGATTTAATAAAATCTTTACAAAATATTCAATCGGTTTGCAATATTATTCTCTAGATAATTTTGAGAATTTATGGTTATAAATACTCAAGCCAACAACCGAATTGATTACACCTTCAACTACATTAAATATAACCTTTGATCTATAGCAGCCACTTCAGTAAGTTAGCGAGCATTGTGTCAACACTTAGGTAGTGTTGAGATCACTGATAGTCATCAGCATTCCTAGCTGAGTGACTTGTTATATTTAAATTTGTCATCAAGTTACAATTACTTAGATTAGTGTGTCTTTTCTCTTCCGGAAGTAATTGTTGTAAAGTATTATTTTGATTCAATCAATAAAATTACTTTAAACTTGAAAGAATTGTATTCACCCCCACCCCCTACAATTAATTATGTTAGTAGTTATTAGTTTATTTGTTTAAACGGGACTAATAAGGTGTTTCTAACTTTAAGACTTTAATTAAGTTGTTATCGGGTAAACTATCTATACTATTACATTTACTATGCAGTTTGTGTAAACAATCTTTGAAATGATTTAACTTCACACTTTTAGTTGCTTTTCTCCAAAAAATTGTAAATAGTGGTGAAACCTGCAAAGGTAAAATTATGCATATGTATCATTTCATTATTATATACACAAAACTAGAGATATAACAGTTTATCTCAAAAAGGCAAGTATAATTTTTTTTTTCATACGAAAAGCTTATAAGCTCAAAGACATCTTGCAATAGGAAATGTTAATTACTCAATTCGTTTATTTTGCCAAAAACAAATAATTGATTATGTTCGTTGCACATAATTATTCGTGTGTCATGTTTATCCATACACTCAAATATAGTGAAAAATATGCTTAAGGACAAATGACTAAAATAATGTAACGTACTTATCAATATTTGACATTAACAGGAATGTAACTTTTATCACTGCCCTAAGAGGACCCAAATGTTACAATCGTGCAGTAACATGATTTAAATTGTCAAAAAAATTATGGTAAAATTACCTTTTAATTATTTTTAATATAATTGTTCACTGATTTAAGCTTATGTGTGGCTTACATATCATATAACCATTTACTACGTGAAATTAGCAGCACAACCGTTGACTAGATCTGGCTTAACCTTAAGGGTGTGCTTGGTTGGATGTATTATGGGGTGAGGAATGGGAATGTTAAATGATTAATGATGCTTTGTTAGTTACAACTAATTATATCATTACCCACTACTAAGCAATCCATCATCCCCCACTAAATTGGGGGTATTGAACCAAGTATAATACTAACAGCCATTGATCCCTACTTTTTCTCATTTAGTTGTGCATCGTAATTTTTCATAATTTTTTTAAAATTATCTTTTATAATAACATTAATTAGAGTCCATAATCCGCTCTTTTTTTTTTGCGTGCTTATACATGTGTATTTATATTTCATAAATAAATCATATGTATACAATTCTAGTATGCTTATCGGTTGCAATGTATTTGCTTATCTAGCTTAAAAAAATTAATATTAACACTTTAATAATTATTTAATTTTTCAATATAATTACATTCTAACAATTACATACAAAAATGTTATAAACTATAATATAAATTCACACATCAGTACAAAAAATTTTATGCCATATATATCTTAACAATGAGTGTTAGACTTATATATAATATATCTTTACATGTAATATGAACAAGTATAATTTATTTTTTGAATGAACCAAGCAATAGCAATGGTAATGATAATACTCTATAATAGTCATTGCATTCTGATATCGCGTAAAAAGTCACGTTTTTACTACCGATATCTCTCTCATTCTGGAACAATACTTGGAAAATAAACTCAAACAATGTTCAAATCCATGAAACTTTGTCAAGAAGGTAAAAATAGAGTTGCACGAGAAAAATCAAGCAAAACGGATAAAAAATGAAGATTCCACACACGTTTGAAGATTCAAGACATCAAGACAAGATTTAAAGACAAAAGTCCCCATCACTGATATTTCTCTTATCCAAGATATTCGTTTTCAAAATACGAATCTAACAGAAGAAGAATCAATAAAAACGGATGAAGAATGAAGATTCTATGTACGCTAGAAGATTCAAACGATTCGTACGAGACATCCAAAGATCAGAGACATATTTTTGGGATTTCTTTTCATCAAAGTCTTCGTTTTTGAAAAACGAATCCAACGCAAAAAGAATCGACGAAAACGGAAGCATAACGAAGACGATACGCAAATCGAGAAACGAAGTGAAAGACGGTGAACCGGGGCAGCAGGCTTCCAGCCAGCCATCGTCGGCTGCCTGCCCCCCCCCCCCCCCCGTCCCCCGTCTGCTTTTTCGTCCTCGTTCGTACTCGCAGGGTACACGTGCTAGGCCTTTTCCGCAACTTTATGGTACACGTGCTAGACCTTTACGCGTTTTAGGGTACATGTGCTAGTAACTTTTCCACCTTTTGCTAACATATGCCCAGGGTTGCTAAAATGCACCAATTTTCTCCTATAAATAGGAGGCTCCATGGCTCATTTCAAGACACACCTTCCTAGCTTATATTCTCTCACTCTAGAAATAAGCTCCAACTTTCTCACTCTACATTCTTTCTTTAGATTAGTTTTAACTAGTATTTAAACTAGTTTAGAAGTGATATCGTGTAAAAAGTCACATTTTTACTACCGATATCTCTCTCATTTTGGAACAATACTTGGCAAATAAACTCAAATAATGTTCAAATCAATGAAACTTTGTCAAGAAGGTCAAAATAGAGTTGCACGAGAAAAATCAAGCAAAACGGGCGAAAAATGAAGATTACACACACGTTTGAAGATTCAAGACATCAAGAAAAGATTTAAAGGAAAAAGTTCCCATCACTGAGATTTCTATTATCCAAGATATTCGTTTTCAAAATACGAGTCTAACAGAAGAAGAATCAACAAAAACGGTTGAAGAATGAAGATTCTACGTACGCCGGAAGATTCAAACAATTCGAACAAGACATCCAAAGATCAGAGACATATTTTTGAGATTTCTTTTCATCAAAATATTTTTTTTTAAAAACGAATCCAACGCAAAAAGAATCAACGCAAACGGACGCATAACGAAGAAGATACGCACGAATCAAGTAACGAGACGAAAGGCGGCGAACCGGGACGGTGGTAGGGCAGCCGCCGCCGGCCACCACACCACCGGCGCCGGCCACCCCTCCCCTGTCTCCCATTCACTTTTTCATCCTCGCCCGTACTCGCAGGGTACATGTGCTAGACCTTTACGCGCTTTAGGGTACATTTGCTAGCAACTTTCTCACCTTTTGCTAACATGAGCCCCAAGTTGCTAGAATGCACCAATTTTCCCCTATAAATAGGGAGCTCATGGTTCATTTGAAGATATACCTTGGATACACACACCATACACTTTCTACATTCTATATATTTCTTGTAAAAATTAGTATTCCTTCCTTTAGGTTAGTTTAATTAATTACAATAACTAATTAATTAACTAAGGAAGATTTGTACGGAGGTGCTCCGGGACGCATTGTAGCTACGAGTTATTTGTATACCTTCCCAGGTTCTAATATATCTTCTATATTTAAATATGTTTGTTCTTTATTTTATAAATTTAAATATGCATGCTAGAATTTCCATGATTAATTAGATAACTCAATTGTCTGCTATGATAGTCATTTAGAGAGTTTTAAATATGTAATTGTGCTGTATGTTATGAGATTGTGGATGGTTTATATTATAAATAGATGTATGAATTAAATCTTTATCGTTTATCTGCCCAACTTATGTTGTGACCAAAACACAGTATCCAAAAATGAACGTAGCTAACTCATAGGATATAGGTCACTTAGTTATGCTATGTTAGATTGAATCATTGAGCTTGGCATGGCCGGTGTTCTCTAGACCAATATAGGATCCAAGTGACACGGAATATGGGAATAGAGGAAGATTAAGATTAAATTCACATAGACGATATTTTTGAGACAACTTTCGGAATATCCTCAACTTAAGTAATACCTTTGTATGCTTATATCGAACTGTTGCTTTGATCGTCTTATTGCATGTTCTTGTTTGATTGTTGCCTTAGGATCATCATAATAGTTATATACAATTGGCATTAAATATCGTGAAGTAATATGATGGCCCCTATTCGACTGTTCTCTGATATAGTACTGGAAACGCCTACGGCGGAGTACAAATGTATGGAAGTCGAGAACGACCAAAGGTAGTTATATTATGAATCGAATAACAAACGTGTTACTTAAGTTTTCATTTGTAGTACAAACCATCCCTGTATTCTAGCATACCTGAGTAATGTTGATAATTCGTACGAATAAGTGATGACATATTATCCGGCCGCCTAGACCAGTTAGTCCAACCTATTCCGGTGAGGGTAACCTCGTTCATAAGATTGTTTATTCAACAAACTATGCCATGATTCGGACATCTCTGACGACCGAGATTGGGGAATAGGATTCGAGATTAACTGTCAGATAATATGGGTATACATTTGAGAGAACTTTCGGTGTATACTTTAATATATGCTGCAACCCACGTGACATTCTATTTGCCTGATTGTGGACACCTCCACATTAGCCCGATAGAAGGATTGCAGTGATAGCTCACATTAACTTACGAATTTATCCCCATTAGAACTCTCCGTATTAAACAACTCCTAAATCACTTCATAGTAGACAATCCGTTCAATTGTTGAACGCCTGAAGTAACCTCCACCTTTCCGTTTTTTTTAATTTAATTTAGAATAGAGAATCCAAAACCAAAACCAAAACCAACTCTTTTCTCCCTAGCTAAATACATAAAAGTTTCTAAATCTCCTAGCTTCAATTTGCCGCGCTTTGAAGAACGATCCTAGGTCATACTTATCCTTTGCTAGCCCTTTGATTAGCATAATAGTAACCCTAGGCCCCAGCGTTATAAATTTAAAAACCCACTGTTGTTTTGCATAACCATTAGAAATCCCAACGGCCGGTGTACAACACAATAAGTTTTTGGCGCCGCTGCCGGGGAGCGTCAGCAACCGATTTTAGGAGTTTAGCAACTTTAGTTTTTAGTGATCCTTTTGAGAGATCAACATCAATAAAAAGTTACCTTTTTACCTTTAGAATTAGTTTAGTTTTAGTTTAATCATTTTTGACCAATCATGTCAACACACTATTTTGACTCAACTATCCCCACACCAAATGAATCTTTAACCCAACTTTTGGATGTTTCCTCATCTACAAACCACTTACCTTCCTCAAAACGATCTTTATCAGATTTTATGTTCGAACAAAATGCTTTAAACAAAAGAGTAACCGGATTTCAAGATAACATTGACGCCATGATAAAAATTTCAGAAAAATTAGTCTCTAACATGGAATCTATTTTGAAAAACTTAAGTTTTATTGAGGAAAGTACGTGGGCAATCACTAATGACACCCCCATCCACCAAGTGATGATGTGTTAATCGTGACTAGAGGAGGAAAAGTAACCAAAGTTGATCCACCACCACCCGATAACACCCCCGAAAACACTTCTTTGCCCACACCTACACCTAGTGAAAATGTGTCAATTGGCATCCCTGTCACAACATCTGACCCATCTAAAACTCCAGATAATGTACCTCACACGAGAATACCTTATCCTGGTAGACTAAAGAAGGAAAAGCCCAATTCGGTAAATATCTGAATATATTTAAAAGCCTGCACTTAAACGTTAGATTATTAGATGCTTTAGTAGAAATGCCCTCATGTGCCAAATTCTTTAAAGAACTCCTTTCAAACAAAGAAAAACTTAGGCAAATATTTAGTTTACCCTTGAATGCTGAATGTTCTTTAATTGTTCAACGTGGTCTCCCACTAAATTAGGTGATACTGGACGCTTTACTATACCCTATTTTCTCCAAGGAATTCAAATTAGTAACGCCTTAGCAGACCTAGGTGCTAGTGTTAATCTTATGCCTTATTTCCTCTAAAAGAAAATAGGACTAGATGACCTACTGCCCACTCGTATGACCATACAATTAGCTGAAAGATTAGTTAAGCTCCCTCGAGGAATTGATGAAGATGTCATGGTCAAAGTCGATAAGTTCGTTTTTCCAGTAGACTTTATTGTCATGGACATAGAGGAAGACACCCATATCCCCCTCATCCTAGGCAGACCATTCCTAAATACTGCCAAAGCCGTAATTGACGTTAATGAAAAATCTTTAAAACTAAGAGTTAGGAAAGAGGAGGTCACCTTTAATGTTGATCGATTAATGAAGCAACCTCTGGAAGAGGACCTTGGTTTGTGTGATACTATGTAGGATATTTTTGATGAACATCTCCACGAAGTACTAGTACTATCTAGCCAGGATCCGATACCCAACACCATAATCACCGTTCGAAAGTTATATAACAAGGACCCTGGGCTACAATCCGCAATCACTTCGCCAACAACATCCGACGAACTACTATTTCCCCTGTTTGAAAAGAAATCTCCTCGCACCGATGGCAAAACAATCGTTGTTCCATTAGGATGTGGTACACCGATACCTTGGCTAAAAAGAGATAAACCCATATTCAACGGACCAAACCCATTTCTTTCAATCGGAGAAATCCTAGATTCATTCAAGGGAATGAGTGTTGAACCACCGCCAATTGAGCCTCAATTAACCAACCAACCCAAACCATTACCATTTCTAAACCCTGAAATCACCATAAACCAATCCTCATCCGCTCAATTTCAAGAATTCCAATTCACCGATGATGGAGGGATCATCCTCACTAGAAATGATGAAGTTTCCTCATCATCAGTCAACAAATACGAGCTAAAGACGGAAGAATTCTCAAATAAAACCGAATGGGTTGAAATAGCATCAATCTCCACATCTGAACCCGAGATAGACGATACGCCATTCCAAGCTGAATATGAGAAACTGAATAGAGATAAGATAGCTAGAATGAAGTCGTCTATGGAAGAACCGCCAAACCTCGAATTAAAAGAATTACCACCCCACCATGAGTACGCTTACCTCCATGGAACATCACAACTCCCGGTGATAATATCAAAAGAGTTAAAACCAGAGGAGAAAGCTCAACTCATCGAAATTCTGAAATCGCACAAGAAGGCAATCGCATGGAAAATTTCTGATATACAAGGAATCAGTCCCAACTATTGCACACACAAGATACTCATGGAAAACGATTTCAAACCATCCGTACAAAGGCAAAGGAGGGTAAATCCTAAGATTCAGGACATTGTTAAGCAAGAGGTTATTAAACTCTTGGATGCTGGATTGATTTACCCAATATCCGACTCACCTTGGGTTAGCCCTGTTCAAGTCGTCCCAAAGAAGGGAGGAATGACGGTCATTACAAACGAAGAAAATGAACTTATACCAACACGGACAGTTACCGGTTGGAGGGTTTGCATCGATTACCGGAAGTTAAACGAAGAAACTCGTAAGGACCACTTCCCGCTTCCATTTATTGACCAAATGCTCGAAAGACTATCAGGGAACAAATTCTATTATTTCCTTGACGGTTTTTCCGGGTATTTCCAAATCCCGCTCGATCCGAAGGACCAGGAGAATACAATGTTCACATGCCCATACGAAACATTTGCATACCGACGAATGCCGTTTGGATTATGCAACGCACCTATGACGTTTCAGAGATGCATGGTTGCAATTTTCCACGACATGTTTGAATAATGCATGGAGGTCTTTATGGATGATTTTTCGGTCTTCGGAGACTCTTTCGCATCATGTCTATCCAACCTCGATAGAATGCTCGCCAAGTGTGAAGAATCAAATCTCGTCTTGAATTGGGAGAAATGTCACTTTATGGTGAAGGAAGGAATAGTTTTAGGACACCAAATATCAAGGTCAAGAATCGAAGTAGACAAAGAGAAAGTCGAAACCATTGCCAAACTACCACCACCCACCAACGTTAAGGCCATTTGAAGCTTTCTAGGACACGCTGGGTTCTACCACCATTTTATCAAGGATTTCTCCAAGATATCGCGACCCATCACCCACCTGCTAGGAAAAGACATCAAGTTCATATTTGATGAGAACTGCATGAAAGCTTTCAATTACCTGAAAAAGGAACTAACTAATGCACCAATCATGGTTGCTCCAGATTGGAGTCTACCCTTTGAAATCATGTGCGACGTGAGTGATTTCGCAGTTGGAGCTGTTCTAGGGCAAAGGAAGGACAATCACTTTCGACCAATCTACTACGCCAGCAAAACACTCACAGACGCTCAAGAGAACTACACAACCACCGAGAAGGAGCTGCTAGCCGTAGTGTTCGCCTTTGACAAATTCAGATCCTACCTGATACTGTCTAAAACGATAGTATACACGGATCACTCCACTCTAAAATACCTCTTATAAAAGCAAGACGCAAAGCCCAGATTGTTACGATGGATTCTACTCTTACAAGAATTCGACATCGAAATAAAAGATAAGAAAGGAGCTGAAAATGTCACCGCAGATCATTTAAGTCGACTAGAAAACCCATCAATGGAACAACTTGCAGAAAGAGATATTAAAGATCGATTCCCAGAGGACCAGTTAATGAGTTTAGGAGAACAAATGCAAGGTTCGCAATTCACTGAAGATCCTTGGTTTGCAGACATTGCCAATTTCGTATTTTGAGGGATTATAAGAAAGGGGATGATATCATCGCGAAGACAAAAGTTCTTCCGCGATGTCAAACATTATTTTTGGGATGATCCATATTTGTTCAAAGTCTGTCCCGACCAAATTGTGAGAAAGATGTGTCGATGGGAAAGAAGCCGAACATATACTCCACCAAAGCCATCACGGACCTACCGGAGGACATCACGCAGCCAATTTGACTGCAAAGAAGGTTTACGACTCAGGATTCTATTGGCCTACTATCTTCAGAGATACACAAGACTTGGTGAAACGCTGTGATATTTGCCAAAGGTTTGGAAATATCACAACGCGTAATGAAATGCCGTTAACGAATATCCAAGCATGTGAAATATTTGACATATGGGGATTAGATTTCATGGGACCATTTCCAAAATCATACGGAAAAGAATACATTCTAGTAGCTGTCGACTACGTATAGAGATGGGCCAAAGCTCAAACCTTTCCAACAAATGACTCAAGGGTCGTAACCATGTTCTTAAAACAGCTATTCTGCCGGTTTGGAACCCCTCGGGCAATCATCAGTGATCGAGGCACGCACTTTTGAAATACGCAATTTATGAAACTATTGCAACAATACGGTGTTACCCACAAGATGTCTACGGCCTACCACCCACAGACAAATGGGCAAGAAGAAATTACAAACCGTGCACTAAAAAGGATCTTGGAACGAACAGTTGGTCAGCTCAAGGAGAGATGGGTAGATAAGCTAGACGATTCTTTATGGGCATTCCAAACAGCTTATAAAACACCATTAGGAACAACCCCCTATAGGCTCGTTTATGGAAAAACATGTCATCTTCCGATTGAACTCGAATACAAAGCTTACTGGGCGCTGAAAAACTGCAGCACAACAAGAAGTTTAATTAGAAATCCCAACGACCGGTGTGCAGCACAACAAGAAATTTAATTAGGAATAGAAGGAAAGTGCGGAACGCATTGTAATAGTCGGTGTACGCTCAGAATTGTGTCAACTAATTCAAGTCTACTCTCTCTCTCATTTAATCCTGGTTCTTTCTATCCTTATCTATCTTAATTAATTACGTTTATATTGATTATGCTAGATTTTGTAATTGTCATGATTAGAGAGTAGTATACTTGTTGTGTTTGCTTGCGATGTAGTTAGTAAATTATGGGATGATTTATAATTAAATATTAAAGATCGGTAGTATTGCTTTGATCTTCTTATTGTATGTTCTTGTTTGATTATTGCCTTAGGAGTTAGGATCATCATAGTAGTAAAATATAAAAGGTCCTAATTATCGTAAAGTAATATGATGGCCCCTATTCGACTGTTACTCGAAATAGTACTGAAACACTTCAAGATGGAGTAAAAATGTATGGAAGTCGAGGAACAACCGAAGGTAGTCATATTACAAAATGGTACAATATTATGAAGTAATATGACGGACCCTATTCGACTGTTATTCGATATAGTACTCGAAACACTTCAAGGTGGAGTACAAATGTATGGAAGTCGAGTAACGACCAAAGGTAGTTATATTACGGACTAATATATAATATGAGAAACCTAGTTTAATTAACCTTTCTAAATAGACTTTTAAACTTCAAATTAATCTATCGCCTTTCCACCAATAAATGTGATTACAACGCCTTTTTAACGACGTCCAATTAAAAGGTAGTCAGTCATCTGTGTCAATATAATTTGTCAAAGGTATGAAACTATGGAACAGCAAGGCTACATGGGGGATTATCGTAGGACAAGACATGGCCAAGGTTTGAAGCGGTGGAACCACTTAAAGTGAGGAACGTTGTGGATAATTAGGAGATTTATTGGGTAGTCTTAAGCAAGGGCTAGTTTAAAGTCATAAATAAACTTTTTAAATATTCGAATCTGTTAGGATGACGAGGAATCGTTATATGATTCAGTTTTGTTTAGTACCTTTAGATTTTGTTCGCGTTCATATGAAAGTATTATTAAACCATGATTATGATTTTGCTTATTATTCTAAATACTTTAGAATGTTACCATAACCTCGCTCCCGGTGTGACATTCTAATGGAACTTTAATTAGTAGGGAATCTAGTGTTTACATACAAGTATTCAAGAATGATAATTAAATAATATCTTTCAAAACAGTTTCTCCAAATATCATCCCATAACTTAATTAACGAAGTCTCAGCAAACACTATCTTTATCTTATATGCTTTATCTTTTATTTTCGCTTTAATTTATTTACTTGCTTAAGTTAATAAATAGAAAAACCAAAACTTCCCCACTATTTTATAAACCCTTCACTAGTTTGAAAGCCCTCATCTGCCATACCTTAGTTATAATTCAGTCGGTTTGAAGAATGACTCTAAGTCATACTTAACACTTGCTCACCCTTAGGATTAGCATTGTTAGGGAAAACTTAGGCCCCGCGTACAAATTTAAAACACCCACTGATGCCCGTCGCCAGTAGCCGGTGCAACGACAAGGGCAAGATCCTTATCGACTGCTGGTGACATATCAAGTTTTTGGCACCGCTGCTGGGGAACCAACTGTACGATCCTTAGGCGTTAAGACGAACTTACTTACTAGTGAACCTTTAGGATTTCTTAAACCCCTACATTTTTCTTTGTTTTTCCTTCCTTTTACTACTTTTAGAAATTACACCCCCTATCCATTCAACTAGTCAACCACCTGCCAACGAGACTATGACAGCTGCACGTATCACTCTGGCTCATGACTCTAAACCTTTGATTGAAGGCCGAGGAGGACCAATCGTCTATCCGTAAACCGATAGAGGGTCATTTGAATTAAAGCCTCATATTGTTCAGTTAGTCCAAAACTTCTCTCATTCCATGGCCTACCAAATGATGATTTCAACTCACACCTTGACAAATTCATTTCCTTATCCAACTTCTTTAAACTGATTGGGGTTAATCAGGATATAGCCTATCTATACCTATTTCCCTATTCACTCACTCTCAATGCAAAAACCTGGTTTGAGGGATTAGAGATTAACTCTATAAACTCTTCGGTAGAATTAGTAACCAAATTTTTGGCCAAATATTTTCCCCCATCGAAACAAGCCACGTTTAGGACCAACATCATAAACTTCCGTCAAGTGCATGATGAATCAATCTACGATGCATGGGAACACTTTAAGGGATTGCTTAAGAAATGTCCAAACCATCGATTTGAGCGCTCAGACCAATCATACTAGGAAGACCTTTCATGAATACGACCAAGGCAATCATTTACGTCTTTGCAAAAACCATCAGCTTGCAGTCCCAGGGAGAAACCATCACTTTCCATATCGACAATCCTAATGTTGGAGACCAAGCCGATATGTATATGATCTCCATGAGCAAGACCACAGAGGACAAAGAAACTGCAAAGCCAATAAGTGAAAGGAAATCTAGCAAGGAACTGGCAATCACGCCATATTTTCCGATTGATCTCCGACGAATAGGTCCAAAGATGAAAAATGCATCATCAAACAAACCAACGATGAAAGAAATAATCAGAAAGAGAAAGATAAAAGAAGAAAACAGACCACCAACTAATCCGTTTACCACAAAAGAAATGGCGGGAAGTAACCACGACCATCCCACGAGAGGAGAAACATTGGAGGAATATTCCAAACGCACAAGATACCAACCGCAAACCATCATAGATCACAAAGTGCTCAGAGAATTGATCCAAAATTTTGATAAATCGATTATCTTTTTCAGGTCATTTACTCTTTTTTAAAGTTTACAATAACTCATTTAACTTCAAAACTGTAAATCCTTAACCTTAAACCTATGACCTTAACCCCTAAACTGAAACGTGATTTACGAGAATGAAATCGGAATTATGTTTGAAGGTGTCCTGTATAATCTTGGATTATTTATTTATTAGTTTTTGTGATGTACTATTATCAACTAGCAAAAAACCCACGCAATACATCAGAATACAAAATATGTTTAATAGTAACCGTGGTAATGTTATGTTGTTTGTCTTGTTTTTCAATAGATTAGTTATGGTGTTAAAATTTTTTATTTGAAGTGTTGGAATAATTATGTTTGGTAAATGAGAAAGTGTTTTGAATGTTATATACTATTTACTATAATAGTTACATTCATATAATAATTAGATTTCTAAAATTATGAATAATTAAATGTTGATTCTTAAGTTTTGTTCTTATATTTTCTAATAATAGAAACGCATTCGATGCCGTTGATTCAATTTCTTCACCATCGGTAGCAATAAATTCTAAAAGAAGCTGTTGATGCATCTTTGAGTATCTGTCAGTTGGTCTATCGAGTTGTAATAAGTGTCGTTAGTTACTTAATAGAAATATAGCTTTTGTATAGTACGACACTCGTGTTTTAGTTTAGGCGACACTTGCCTGAGTGACGCATAGCGACACTTGGTTAAGTGACGCATAGCGACACTTAGGTAAGTGACGCATGAAGGCGGCCACATGCGACACTTCCACAAGTGACGCATGTCGGCTGACTTTTTAGTATAAATACAAACCTACGGGTTTTCGGCTAGGGTTGACGAAACCCTAGCACCATTTGTCGACTAAACCAACTTGTAATCGTTCCCAAACAGTTATACAAGCTAATATACACGTTTACATTATTGAATTCCTTGTGTTCGGTTTGTGTTTTGTTAGCCATACAAGCAATTGTTTGATTCCGCCTTACGATTGCTGTCAATTGACATCTAGGTCCACGACAAGGGGCACTCTCAACTGGTATCAGAGCCACTAGGTGAATACATTGACGTTTAGATTCGATTTTGGGTTGATTTCGGCTTTGTTCGAATAATTAATTGAGATTACATACGGTTTTGGAGTTGCTAAGGTGTTATACAGTCAAGATTCTTCATCATCTACAGGTTTCGTCCATTAGAGTTGAAGGAATTTTCGTTTGGTTTACGAAAATTCGACATTTTTAGGGTTTTGGGATTTTCCAGCCGTTTTGCGACACTCGATCCGTCACTTAGACGCGTCACTTATAGCGGCACTACTTAATCCCAAATTAGGGTTTTACCGTCACTTAGACGCGTCACTTGAAGCGTCACTTGAGGTTCATACGACACTTCACTTAAGTGTCGTCTACCCTAATACACCGTCACTCAAGTGCGTCACTGTAGCACATCATTTGAGTGTTAAGCGTCACTTACATTAGTGACGCCTGTTCAATTTTTTCCGCGTCACTTTCTTTAGTGACGCCTTTTGAACTATAGCGTCACTTTTACTAGTGACGCCTATTCGATTTAGCACGTCACTCAAGTACGACACTTAAGTGCGTCACTTGCTCGATTGACCGACACTTACTTATAGTGTCATCAGTCACTTTGTACGTCACTCGATAGCGTCACTTTCCAAGTGCCGCTAGTCTCTGCGACACTTGAGTGCGTCACTTACCAAGTGACGCCTTTGGTACTAATTAGTTTGCAAGTTCTTGTTTTTGCGTACAATTTCAGGTATATCTTCAATGGCTTCTTGTAACGCCCCTCTTTTAAGTACACAATATTATATTAATAAACCGGAAGCGTAGATATTTAGAACTCATATTTTTATTACTGCACAATATATATGAAATGTACAAAACAGGTTATAGATAAGTTATTTTAAATAAAAACTACTACACCACTTCACTATTCGGGGCATTACTTAAAACAAATTCCATTTAGTACAAAATATGATCAGAGTAGCAATAATCTTCAAACATTCCCTGCATGCTTCATTAGCTTCTTGCTACCCACAAAATATCAAGATCTGCAAGAAGTAACAACACGGGATTAGCACGAAGCTAAGTGAGTAAATTCATCACACAACATTCGACTTAGCTTCATCACTAAATTACTTCTAATATCCTCAAATACTACACTTAACAATCAACAAGAACATAATGAGGATCGGTGGTTCTGGGGATAAACATAATACCCGGGAGGCTCCCCAAGAACACTTATCCAACCATATCCGTTTGGCCATACGGACGAGACCGATAGCTAGCGGTTACTACATTCAGATACAGAGTCTATACACACAACAAATGAAGTACAACTCTGTATCATTCATACAACAACCCACTAGCCCAACCAACAGTTCATCAACTCGTTGACCTCATTAGCAACTGATGCCCAAAGGCCACATAGCACATAGATTTATAATCAACAAGATATAATAGATGATCAACAACCACAACATATCTACGATTACTAGTTGTAATCAAATGATTTCAACTAAATCAAATGGTGAGCTTTGAATCCACTCACCGATACCTCTGACGTATCCACACTCAGGATTCCTATATCACTGAGTCTTAGGTTGATCTGAAACAGAAAATCAAAAATAAGTTAGAAATTCGTTCCATAATCATCATCAGAGCATATTTATCAAATCAGGTAATCCCTGAAGTCTAGTCAAACAAAAGTTTATTCAAAATGAATTTAGAAAATCCCGAAATGACGTTTAAAAACTAAAAAATGCCATTTTCGGGCCCTAGATGACCCCGAATGGCCAAAAACTGCCTAGACTCTTAGAATAGAGCCTGGATCATTAGGTCGTTTCCAAGTGACCATGCGAATTTCAATCCAATCCGAGTTAGTGAAATTGTCATCTGTCCGTTACCCGAATCATGATGTTGGTTCTAATAATAAACCTCCTCTGTTTACAGCTGACATGGATTACGTATATTGGCGTGCTCGATTTGAACAATACATAAACTTTCACTGTCCGGAGCTCTGGGGTCCACTCACGGAAAAATATGTAGCTCCTCTAGCTGAAGGAGTTTTTCCTACTATGAATATGCCTCCGAAAAAGGTCTACAGGTCCATGACTCCAGAGGAAAAGAAAGATTATGATATGGAGAAAAAGGCACATGCGGCTATTTGTATGTGCCTATCCAAAGATGTATTACGAATGTTCAAATCACATGAAACCACATATGAGCTGTGGAAGGCAATAGAAACTAGATGTGGTGGAAATCAACGGTACAAAGCAGCCAAGTTGGAACTCATTAAGAAACAGTACGATCTGTTTGATTCTTTGCCAAATGAGACGACTGCAGGAGTCTTTACTAGATACTCACAACTGGTGAGTAAGTTGACAGAGGGAGGTTACGATTTTCCTCCACTTGAAGTAAACAAGAAACTACTGGATGTCTTGCCTAGCTCTTGGGATGTTAAAGTACAGCTTCTCAAGGAAAGTCAAGAATTAGCTACCATGAAATTGGATGAGCTAATTGGCATTCTTCAAGCTCATGCAATGGAGATGAAAAAGAAAGAATGCAAGACAGGCGGTTTTGTTCAAGACCCGTCCCTGTATGGAGGACAAGTTAACACGGGTAAAGCGTATGGTGGAATGGCGTTTGTTTCTTCTACAAGCTCTCCACTTCAAACTCCTTTATATTCTACTGGTGTTTCTCATCCAGTATATGCTTCTGGACCCTCCCAGGGGTCAAAACAGCAGGTCCCCGTCTCTCCTGCAATTCAAGAACAGGCTGCTATCTATACAGCCTTTCTAAGTTCTTACAAGGATTTGATTTCACAACCAAATGCCACTTTGGAATTGGCCAAGGAAGACTATGCTCAACTTGATGATGATGATCTTGAGCAGATGGATCTTAACTGGAACATTGCTATGATATCCAGGCGTGTTCAGAAATTCTTGCAACGAACTGGTCGCAAGAGTTTGGAGGGAGATGGCAAAACCAGCTTCGGTTTTGATAAAAGCAAAGTGAAATGTTACAATTGTCAGAATCTGGGACACTTTGCGAGAGAATGTGAGAAGCCTAAGGTTCCTCCGTCTGGTTTCACAAAGCCTGATGCTCCTAGAACTCCGGAGAAGGATCAAGTGAAGCAAGCAACAGCAGATGCACTAGTTGTTTTTGAGCCAACCAATACGGATTGGAGCATATATGCTGAGAACTATCAGCAGTGTCTTATGGCTCACATCTCGAATGAGGTACGTAATGAACCTGAAGAACCCTTAAACTGTGTATCATGCATTAAGTTAACCGAATCCTTAAGGTGCTTTCAGATAGACAATGTAGACTTAAGAAGAAAGGTCGAAAAACTTAATGACTCAAACAAATACCTAAAAGCAAATGAACAATTGTATGATAAGAAGATAGAGGCTTATCAACAGGACACACTTAGGTATAAGTCAAAAGTTTTCAGTCAACAGGATGCTATTGATAGCTATCTTGCTGAAATTGACCATCTGAACAAGGAACTCTCTAATCTTAAAAAAGAATATGACAACTATAAGAGTAAGATTCTAGGTTCCTCCTCGTCTACTGTTGCTTTTAATGAAATTCTGACTAAGCAAAGGACAGATCACAAAACAAAGACGGGACTAGGTTATAATGTAGTCCCGCCTCCTACTGAATACTGTCCTATGCCGGTTAAGGAAGGCACCAAAGAGATTCCGGTTGATTATGCATTGTTATACGGTGTCAAATCTAAGGTTGATAAGATTAACAAACAGGTGAAGGAGAAAACTAAACGGTCAGAGTACCCTTCACCTCAGTTTGTTAAATCAAAGTGTGAATCTCCTGTTAATGTTGAGGAGATTGTTGAGATTGAGGATATTACCGGTGAGGAGTATCCTGAGTTAAAGAAGGTTGAGGTAAAATGGAAAAAGGTGTTAAAGGTTGAACCTACAATTAAAGTTCAACCTAACAAAGAAAAGAATAAGGTTTTAAATACAAAATCTCAAACTTTACAGTCACCTGTAAAGATTTTGCAAAATAAATCTAAATTTGCAAATGATGTTTGTAATGAACCTTCTACTTCAACCACTCAATCCAAACAAAAACATTCTAAGACATGCACGAAATGTGCATGTTCTAGAAATGTTTCTTCAACTCCGGCGGTAAAACCTCAGTTTCAACCAATTGTTGAAAATAGATCATGCTTTTACTGCAAGAGACTGGGACATCTAATTCGTGATTGTCCCAAACTGTCTCATCAGAATTACGGGAGGAAAATGCCTAGGACTTCTGTTTATCGAAATTCTCTTTCAAGATCTCCTCCTAGGCGTTACTCTGTCTCTCCTAAACCTGCTGCAAAAACAAGTAATGTTGGGCAAAAACCTTTGCCAAAACAAGAGCCCGACATTACTCCAAAGCAAATTTCCAAACCATCTACTATTTGGAAAATAAAGGAGTCTACTGCAGACTCCAATGTCATCAATAATAACACATCAGATACAAAATCTGATCTGTTTAAAAATAAAGTCTTGTCTGATGTGATTATTGTTGATGACTGTGGTCGACCTAAGTCTGTAAAGGCTTGGGTCACCGTTTCTCACTAATCTCCTACTTTTTGTGTTGCAGCAGTCAGAACGCGTTAAAGACAGCGAGTGGTTTGTTGATAGTGGCTGTTCGCGACACATGATAGGCGATGTGTCCCTTTTGACGGATGTTAAACCACATTCTGGAGGACATGTTGCATTTGCTGGAGATATAGGAGGAACCATTTCTGGGAAAGGTACGCTAACTAACGGGAAAGTTAGCTTCGAAAATGTGAACTACGTGGCTCAATTGACTCACAACTTGCTGAGTGTATCACAAGTCTGTGATAAGGATTATACAACAGCGTTCACAAAGACAGAGTGCGTGATTTTGAAGCCGGGTTTCGTTATCCCCGAGGAATGGGTGCTTTTAAGGGCACCAAGGAGAAATGACACCTACATCATGAATATGCGTACTGTGGAGACTAAAGATGAATATACATGTCTCCTTTCGAAGGCTTCAGAAAAGGAATCATTATTGTGGCATCGACGAATGGGACACATCCATTTTCGAAAGATGAATTTCTTGATAAATAATGATTTGGTAAATGGAGTCCCTAAACAGTCATTTGCACTAAAAGATGACTGTGTCGCCTGCCATAAAGGGAAACTTCATAAGAAACCTCACAAGCCTAAGTTAGTGAATTCCATTGCAGCACCATTGGAATTATTGCATATGGACCTATTCGGTCCTATTTCAACCAAGAGTATTGGTGGAAGATCGTACTTCTTAGTAGTCACCGATGACTACTCACGATTTTCATGGGTGTATTTTCTGGGGGCAAAGAGTGAAACACCAGATATTCTGGTATATCTGTTAGATAAGTTGGCAAATTTATGCAATTTAAAGGTTAAGAGACTGCGAAGTGATAACGGGACTGAATTCAAGAACTCTACTCTTGAGTTATACTGTGCCACAAAAGGCATTGATCATCAGTTCAGTGCCCCTCGAACTCCTCAACAGAACGGAGTTGCTGAGCGTAAAAATAGGACTATTATCGAGACAGCTCGGACTATGCTGGCCGATTCTAAGCTTCCTATAATCTTTTGGGCAGAAACAGTCAGTACTGCTTGCTATGTTTTGAACCGAGTGCTCACGGTTAAGAAGAAAAATAAGACTTGTTTATGAACTCTTTAACAACCGTAAGCCCACCTTGCAGTTTCTGGAACCTTTCGGGTGCCCATGTCTGATTATGGTCTCTAAAGACAGTCTCGAAGTTTGGAGCTAAAGCAGTTGAAGGAATCTTCCTTGGATATTCTGTCAACTCTCCAAATAAACGAGTCTACATCAAGTCGACTCATCAGGTGGAAGAGCATTTTGAGGTGAAATGCTTACGATACACGGATCCTCCTCAAGGAACGGGTCCGGATTGGCTATTCAATTACAAGGATGTGTTCAACTCATTCGACATACCAGAAGGAACTTCTGATGAGGACGAAATTGTCACTCTACTTCATGGTATTAGTTTGTGTCAGGACACTTCTACCTTAACACCGGCATCCCCACCTACGGCAACACCCACACCGTCACCTTCACCACTATCTACCACACCGTCACCTTCACCACTATCTACTACTCCAACACCAATATCTACCACAACCACATCTTTGCCTACGATTCCACCTTCGGATGTTCCTTCGACTTCAGGAACAACTAATGCGACAGAACATCCAGATGATCCCAACATGCCACCATTAGAGGAAGACGAGGAAGAAGAAGAAATGGTCCATTCTCATCTTTTCTCTAATGAAGATGATACGGAATCTCCTGTGCAACTGGAAAGTTCTACTACTCCTGCAACTAACACTGTTCCTGTCACTGAAGGGGACATGAACAATTTGGAGTTAGTACTTGCACCCGATCGTATCCCTGTCACACGTGTACACAGGGATCACCCCATTGATAACATTATCGGTGATCCTGAAGCTGCTGTTCGAACAAGGCATCAAGTGCAGCAAAATCCAAATCAGGAAATGTTAAATTTGATCGCCCGGATAAATTCATGTCATTTATCCCAAATTGAACCGAAGAAAGTTGATGAAGCCTTAAAAGATCCATCTTGGGTCGAGGCTATGCAAGAAGAGTTGCAGCAGTTCAACAAACTACACGTATGGGATATAGTTCCATTACCCAAAGGTGCTCATTTAACTGGCACTCGATGGGTGTTTCGCAATAAGATGGATGATAGGGGTATTGTCATTCGGAATAAAGCCCGATTGGTCGTTCAAGGATTTAGTCAAATTGAAGGCTTGGATTATGATGAAGTCTTCGCTCCTGTGGCAAGACTTGAGTCCATTCGGATCTTTCTCTCATTTGCGTCTTACAAAGAGTTTCGCGTTCACCAACTCGATGTCAAGAGCGCATTTTTATATGGGAAAGTGGACACTGATGTCTATGTGAAACAGCCACCTGGCTTTGAAGACCCTGAGCATCCAGAATACGTCTGCAAGTTAAATAAGGCGTTATATGGTCTTCATCAAGCCCCGCGATTATGGTACGAGAGGTTATCTAATCATTTAGTCAAGCATGGATTTGTTCGTGGAAATATCGACAGTACTCTGTTCATTCGCAAAGAACGGACTGGCGATCGAGAGGATATGCTACTTGTGCAGGTGTATGTAGACGACATTATTTTTGGCTCTACAAATGAAGCGATGTGCAAGCACTTTGAGGAAATCATGAAAGCTGAGTTTGAGATGAGTGCGATGGGGGAGCTCAAATTCTTTTTAGGTGTACAAGTTGAGCAGTCTCCAAAAGGTATTTATATTCATCAGTCAAAGTATGTCAAAGACATGTTGACTCGATATGATCTGCTCAATTGTAAAACCTATGGGACTCCCATCGAGCTTAATCACAATCTCTGACTTGCTGAGGATGAAGAAGATTGCAAAGAAAAGGACTATCGATCAATGATAGGTTCTTTGATGTACTTGACTGCTTCTCGACCGGATATTGTCTTTGCGGTATCCGTATGCTCTCGCTTTCAAGCCAAACCAAAGGTGTCTCATATGAGGGCTGTCAAGCGAATCTTTGGTTATCTCAAACATAGACCCAATCTTGGTCTATGGTATTCAAATGAGAAATCATTCGCTCTTTCTGCCTATTCGGATTCAGATCATGGCGGCTGCAGCATCGACAAGAAGTCAACCACTGGTGGATGTCAATTCCTAGGATCTCGACTAGTTTCGTGGTAGTGTAAGAAACAGACTACAGTTTCTCTCTCCACTGCGGAAGCTGAGTACGTTGCTGCTGCAAGTTGCTGCTCTCAGGTTCTATGGATACAACATCAACTGCGTGATTACGGGTTACTTCTTTCTATGACTCCTATTCATATAGATAATACTGCTGCTATATCTATCACACGCAATCCCGTACAGCACTCTAAGACTAAACATATTGAACTTAGGTTTCATTTTATACGGGATTGCTATGAAAAACACCTAATTGACCTTGTCCAGATAGACACCTTAAAGCAGAATGCCGATCTTTTTACTAAAGCCTTTACGCGTACTCGATTTGACGAACTAATCAACATGATTGGTTTACGATTCTTTCTTGCTAAAAAGTAATTAGTGACTTGGATTGTTTTTACAGTAATGTTTTAAAAATATATATATATATATATATGCAACCTATGCAACTGCCACTCTTTATACTTTCTAGTATTAAAGAAATGCAAAGTTGCTATATTTTAAAATAGACGTTGAAGTTGTGTCTGTAAACAACTTGGGATATGATAGTACATTGGATGACATGCATAAAAATGGAACTTTAAGGTTTATCTTGGATGTGTCAGTAGATTTATCTGACGTATTGAAAACAGTTTTTATAAACATTGTCTTCATCATACGATATATTAGTAGGCATGGTATGCAAACATCTGTGATAAGTCTTAAGAAGCTTAATCATTAATTGTCTATTTCAAGTGGTATAACACCATTAGATGTATGACAAAAGTCTCAATTTCTTACTTATTCTAGACATGCTTTCATGAAAGATGTTTATTTGATATCATTTGGGGGTATATATTGATAGTTTCCTCTGTTATACGTAAGTATAGACCTGGCTTCTATTAATATATACTTTAAACTTAAGCAAACACAAGTCAAAGTACTTGCAAAGTCTTTAAAAAATAAGATACCTTACAAGGTCGCCAAAATGGTTTGACCAAGTCTGGTTTTGCTTAAACCTGAATCAAGCTATGTCGCTCTGTTGTACGTAAGTACAGACCTGTCACCGCTGACTTGATTCTTAAAATTGATTTTCTTATATTCTATCTGTAAATGGAAACATGGTCTATGTCTTAAGTTAAGATGTATATCTATGGTGGGAACTACAGCGAAATGCACATACCAATAATAATAAAATACTTCCTAGATGTGAGTGTAACATGTTTAAGTGGATAAACATACTAATAATCGTTTTGAAATAATTTTTATAAAAAGTGCTTTTAGTATGTCAAGTAAATTTAAAGAGGACAAATATACTGATGATCGAAATAACACTTACTGTTCCTAATAAATGCATGTTATTTCGATATGATCCCTAATCAGACTATATCAACTCCGTCACCAAAAAGAATGTGTTAATTTTTCTAGTTATAAATTTACATTCTTATTTTCTCTAAGTTAGTGTAATTTTCGTTATTATCCAAGTTACAGTTACATTTTTCAAATTTGAGTACCGAAATCACAACGCGAAAAATCGATGAAATCGCAATTTTTTCACTAAAAGTGAACTGAGCGTCACTTTCATAAGTGACGCTACCAGTGACGCATACGATATTGCGTCACTCACTTTAGTGACGTAGTAAGTGCCAGGGTAAGCTTCGCTATAAGTGCCGGGTTGAGTGACGCATACTAGGGTCGGTGTATAAATACCCCTTCCCCACGACACTCAACCTTACCAATTTTCAAATTATTATAGCGTCACTTGCTCTGACACACCGACACTCAAACTGTCTCTGCGTCACTTACTTCTGTGCGTTTTTCGTCGATCGATTCGTGCATTGTGTGGCTTCTCATCGCATTCCAGTCCAATATTCTTCTTCCTCTCATTCACACGAACCATTTGGTACTTACTTTAACCCTTATACTTCGATATACATGCTGTACTTTGATTTAGGGTTACAGGTTTGGGTTTAATGTTGAAATCGCTCGATTAAACACTTGATTTGTTAATGTTTTATGATTTTAAAACATCCATAGCATTCGTTTTTACCATGCGCACACCCTGGTAACTTTGATTTCAAAAACCCCCAAATTTGAATTCTGGGTATGAACAGTGACACGATGATCTTCATCGTTGCGTCACTTCCTGCGTCACTTACCTCAAGTGACGCTGTTTAGCAATTTTGAAAGCTTATACCGTCACTTCTTAAGTGACTCGTGTAGTGACGCATAAACTTATTTTAACTGTTAACACCGTCACTACTTCTAGTGACGCCTCTTATATGCGTCACTACCTTAAGTGACTGTCTAAGTGACGCCTATGTCAATACGTCACTTACACCGTCACTTCTTAAGTGACTCTTTTAGGATACCGTCACTATGATACCTGTCGCATGTTCTTCACCCGTCACTTTGCAAGTGTCGTATAAATTAAATCACCAAATACAAATGTCACTTACATCAGTGACGCATGATAGCGTCACTTCCAATAAGTGACGCTATAATTTGATTTCAATTTTAATTACTGTATAATACGACACTCACTAAGTGACGGTAGTGGCCATGCGTCACTTACCATAAGTGACGCCTAAAATCAAAATTCGTTTTCCAACCCTTCTGTGTTCGGGCTAACTCTATAACGCTTTCGGTTAATTTTCTTTGTATTTTAGCTTACAGATGGCTGAGCTACAGAACTATTACCGCCGCACGAACACACGTCACAATATAACGGCGTTCTTGGAGTCAACACACGCCAACTCGGCTCCCTTCCGGCCTATGATCGAGTTTCTCCGCCGATCAAGGATTTATTACGCCATTACCGCATCGACTCCGGTTTATATGAACCAAATTGAGGAATTTTATGATCATGCGGTGATCAGAGTTCAGGGTGACGTACCGAGGATTGTTTCAAACATGTTCGGTGAGGAAATCGAGATCACCGAGAACTCGATTAGACGGGTTTTACAGTTCAACGATAACTCTACGATGCCCACTATCTTCCCAACTACATTCATCTACGGGGGACTTCAGAGAATGGGTTATCCAGCTAATCAGCTGTCGGATTTTCGCAAGCAGTTTCTGTGCCACGTTTGGAGGTATCTCTGCCACATTGTCATTGTATGTTTATCGCCGAGGAAAGGGGGGTATGATGTGGCAAGTCATTTGACTTTGTCACTTATGTTAGCCCTAGTGTATAATAAGCCCTATAACTTTAGCGGCTATATTTTTGGGAATATGGTGGAAAACATCAGGGCTGGGAAGGACAAATGGTTGCAGTATCCTCGTTTTGTCCAGTTATTGTTAAATGATCTGAACTTGGATATAGCACCTGACCAGCGTTCTCTTTTGGTGCCAACACCGATGCTTTTACGAGTCTTTAATGACTGTAAGCTGGCACCGAAAGGTGAACAAATTTTGGCTGACCGAGAGTTATTCGGGCACATAGTCAACGAGAACTATGTTGCGCCGATTGATGATGGTTTTGAAGATGATGTCATCCCTCCGGTCAATGAGGATGACTTGGTCGACACTGACATTGCTCAGGACCTCGATGATATTGATCGTGTCGACCGGGTCGATGACGATTCTGATGATGGTGGGCCCACTCCTCCTGATTCTGAGGGTGACGTGCCACCACAATCTGCTTTTGACAGTATTCAGCTTGCCGATCCTCGACGCTTCAAGCGTATCTTGAGACGGATCTCTGCAGGCAGGGTCCACGTCCCGAGGAATCCCTGGAAACGTCCGGCTGGGTCTTCTCCCTCCTATGCGACTCTACCTTTAAGGAGACGCCAGCGGACTTCGATTGTTCTTGAGGAGCTGACTCAACAGACTTCTCCTCAGCCTGCAACTGCTTCTATTCAGCAGGTTTTAGCTCAACTGGAGCTTTTATCGAAGCGTTTTGATGATCAACAGGCGATCATTGCAGCTCAAGCTTCACAGATCAAAGAGTTAGAGGTTAAAGCTGCTACAGTGGACTCTCTCCAGCAACAGATAACGACTATGTCTTCTAGGTTGTTAGAATTGGAGTCAGTCACACTTGTTTCGGGGGAGGATAATCCCAGGGAAATAGAAACAAATGTAACTCCTTCCCCTGAACCTGAAAATGTACAACCTTCTTCAACTATGAATGAAAATATCTGTTTGGATTATTTTGTTGAGGTTCAAGGTCAGGCAAGACCAATAGCTGTTGATTATTCATTTGTAGATCTCACATATCTGCAAAACTTGATGAATGATAATAACATGATGCCTGAGGAAAAGGTGATGGATGATCCTGTAGCAGAGGATTACTTTTTTGAGGAAAATGAGGATATTGAAGTTGAGGGGGAGCAATTGCACAGTGATGAATGTTATGATGATGCTCCCATTATAGAATCGGACTCGTCTGAAGATGAATCAGAAAAAGAAACAAACGAGCCATCAACTTCTACATCAAAGCCGGATATTGTGCTCAAACCGATTATCGAGGTACCGGTTACGTGTAAATGCTACACAGTTAGATCTGATTACACAGGATTGATTAAGAGTTGGAAATTCGATGAGAACAACTCGGTGTTTATGATAAAGAGAAGTAACGGCATTCAGTACTTCAATATGAAGTTTTACAAAATAAGTACTTTGCCGAAGTGTGAGCTTCAAAGGTTAGCTCAGATACCCTTGATCAACCGATCACGAGATTCAAGAGCAGATTTCTTTCAGGTGATCATTCGTCGTGAGATTAACAGTAAAAAGTACAACTTGATAAAGCCGACGTTGGGTATGAGGTACAAGTTTAAGAAGAAGCTGGATCCGATCACCCGACAACCTATTGTGAAGATGATCTATCCACCAGCAAAGTGTCTACAGAAGATACCTTTGGAGATCATCCCGTTAGATTTTTTGAATAGGTTGGTGTATTGGGAATATGATGATGTTACGGGTGAAGCTGTGATAGTATTCATTCCAAATTCAGAACCAGCTACAGACCTGGAGTCTTCAAATGCAGATACAGAAAACAACGAGAAAACAGCTTGGGATGCTGTTCAGCCTAAGAAGAGGTCGTTATGGGGTCTTAAGAGAAAAATATTTTGCGTTTTTGACCCATTAAATTTGATCAATCTTTCTGCTCAAGATATGAAAAGATTACATGAAAACAGAATTGAGTTCAAGACGAAAGATAGAGCTGAAGCGTTAAAATTTCAGAAGATCGTGGATATCTGCGTCGCCAATGGAGTACACGCTGGTGGTGTATTTCCAGCTGGCTGGAAGTGAAGACTTGAAGATTTTTGAAGACCAAGCTGAAGACACGGGGGAGTTTGTTGATGCATCTTTGAGTGTCTGTCAGTTGGTCTATCGAGTTGTAATAAGTGTCGTTAGTTACTTAATAGAAATATAGCTTTTGTATAGTACGACACTCGTGTTTTAGTTTAGGCGACACTTGCCTGAGTGACGCATAGCGACACTTGGTTAAGTGACGCATAGCGACACTTAGGTAAGTGACGCATGAAGGCGGCCACATGCGACACTTCCACAAGTGACGCATGTCGGCTGACTTTTTAGTATAAATACAAACCTACGGGTTTTCGGCTAGGGTTGACGAAACCCTAGCACCATTTGTCGACTAAACCAACTTGTAATCGTTCCCAAACAGTTATACAAGCTAATATACACGTTTACATTATTGAATTCCTTGTGTTCGGTTTGTGTTTTGTTAGCCATACAAGCAATTGTTTGATTCCGCCTTACGATTGCTGTCAATTGACATCTAGGTCCACGACAAGGGGCACTCTCAGAAGCTTCCTTCTCAGGAAAGATATTCTAGTAGGATTTTTGTTCTTAAAATTTTCTAAAGGGTTTAACTCACGGATCGCCAACGTACTTTCCCTTTTGTTCCGAAATCACCAATCAGCCGGTTTTATTACCAGGATCACCAACAAACTTTTAAAAAATGAATTTCTTTGTAATTTTTATTGGCGATCTTAACTCCATACTAAAAGTATGTTGGCGATCTCCAACGCGTAAGTAAAAGTACATTGGTGATTTCGACACGAAATTAACAAATACGTTGGTGATCCTGGTATTAAAACCGGTTGATTGGTAATCTCGGAACAAAAGGGATCGTACGTTGGCGATCCGTGAGTTAAACCATTTTCTAAAAATATAAAGCTAAGATGCATTATATGTAGTTATAGATATAGATAATTTTACCTTCGATTTTAGATACTAAATCGATTTTAGATACTAAATCGTTGTTAATTTATTTTGTATATATGGATACTAGCATGGCTCTTTGAACGTGTATTTGATTTTTACAATTACGCAAATAATGTATATGATAAAAAAATTATATGCTTGTGTATAAGTAAAAAAGATATTCAATGAAATTGCTATTACTTATTTTAGGTGGTATCTATAAGCGAACATCATATCGCTAGTTAAATCATAGAAACACTTATTGCTTGGCCAGGTAACAAGATCTCTGTCACTCTGGCTATCACCACACGAACACTATAATAGAATTCGATTAAAATATAAACTTTGTTTAAATTCCAATTCATTAACAATTTAACATTATTCATTTGGTATTACAACTCACTAACTTTTTAATCTGTTATGAAGCAGAAAACTTTGATTAATTTAAAGCAAAAACCTAACCATCGATTACCTGCAAGGATCAGTTAATTCTATCTAATTTAATCACCTACCTTAATTAAAGTTCTATTAATTCTGTTACCTGCAACCCTAATGTTTACAACATTAATATAACAGAATCCCGCAAATTAATTTTGTAACATATCGATACATTGGACATGGAAAGTCGATAAGGTAGATAGACATTAATAAGAACTTTCAAACCCAAAAGAAGATTTCATGCATATACTACAAGTAATCATCATGCTTTCTTGCAGTGCTGCTATATTGCAACTATGAGAGCTCAACAATCTTAGATCGTTTTCTTCTTTGACCGTTCTTGGACACTGCATTCGATTTACCATTAAGAGTTTGACCATTTGATTTTATAGGAGAGCAGGTACCCTTGTTAGTTTCATCACTCATATCAGAGTCGCTACAACTGTCATCATCACTACTATCTTCAGATTCGGATTCACTGCTACTAGCATCAAGAGATATGACTGGTTGAGAACCAACAATGGCAGATTCAGCAGCAGCAACAGCCTCGGGGGTGTTTAGATCAGCAACACCCAGCATAAGATCCTGTGAATTATTCCAGACAATAAATTTTATTAATAAAATGTGCCATAAAATCGCAAGATTTTTCTAAGACGTGGCAAGATGGCCATGTTGCGTAACCGGCCAACACAGTTGAGACGGCTCATTTCTTAGTATGCGTTAAAAAATATAATTAAATATCTATATAACATGATATCGAAAACAACAATTTATTATAAACTAGTTTAGGAATACAGAACAATCCTTGTATAGGTTGCTTAAGTATCCAATGATACAGCCATAAATCTGACATACCTAACATGAAATGTGTTTTTTTGAAGTGTTCAGAATTCAATTTCCAGTGTGACCTGTGGACCTTCTCTCTGTAAAAGCTTACCAAGCTTAAAGATATAGTTTAGTATTACATTATTTGTTCTACACGTTCTATTCCAATTTAAAATTGTTTCCCTATTTAAATTATCTTTTTCACGTTTTTGTCAAGTTTAGGACTTCTCCAAATCGAGTGGTTTGTCAAGGTTAGGACGTTTCTGAAGATAGAGAAACATACAGTAATAAAACTGGAAGCAGAAAGAGATAAAGACACCCTAACCCTAGCCGAAGCAGCAGCCTCGCCATTGTGGCCCTAACCCTCATGATAAGTTTAGGATATAACAGGTACGTCCAAGGCTGCCAAATTTGATCCCTTAAGCTCACAATAAATACACTGCCATGAAGGCTAGAGTTGCAACAGCTAGCGCAAGGGGGTCTCTTTGTTTTGTCTTCCAATTTTTTGTTTTCGAACAGCTTCAGGCTATACCATTATAGGCTATTCAAAGGATCGTATACAGATCGTGAATGATCAGACCCATGACCCAACTAACTTAATATTCTCACCCATCCATTAATGGATCGTAATCTGACCCAGGACTCAACTAATCCAAGTAGATGGATAATGACCCAAATAGTTTTATTTACCTATACCTAACTCGCCTCACCATATCTTCTTTTACCCCCGTCCCCAGCCACAAGCAATAATTACCACTACCCTAACCCAGTTGCATTTGTCCTCAATCCTCGTTTATTTGGGTCAATGAATCATTTCCGCATCTACCATGTGATTTACATTGGATCACAATCAAGACCCGACCGATAGACAGGCCTAACCAAGAGCTTTAAGGCTCTAATACCATGCAACTTTTAGAGCTAAAAACCTCTAATCGAGAAAAACTCTGGGCTGAGATAAAAGAATAAACCGAAAGTTACCACACTAACATGACTACTAATTCCTAACACAAACAAATCACTATTACTGCGCAGATACAATCAACAAAGAAGTAGTGATAGTGATCTTGAACCTTTTGGGCAGAAGTTCCTGAAAGACAGTTACTGAATTACGCATTTGAACATCGCTTGTACTATCATCCTATATAATTACACATTCTTTAATTGACACATTTATGCTTATTTATTTATAATCAGTGTTTGCCTGTTTGAACTAAATCTTTAGGCCCTTTCACGGAGATGATAACCAAGCTCAATGATTCTGAAGGCCCATCACTAAATACTTCACCAACTAATAACGCACTTAATTTATAAGAGCCCAACTTCCACAAAGCATATAAAAATTAGAAATAAATGATGTTTCTTGCAAATTGTTTTGCAGATAGGTTTAGATTTTACTCTTTAGCAACACACAGTATTGAAATGCAAAAACTAAAGTGCCTCATACATACCATTTCAATGTATTCTGATTCATCCCCATTGAGGGCTTCAATGTCGTAGTTCTTGGAGTTCTGCATATAAAGTGCACAGTTTGGTACGATGTCTATACAAATGTTATAAATGAACAAAAAAGTATACATACCATTGCATCTTGCTGCAACTTCTTATTCGACTCTGCCATGACTCCTAAAAAATCCTTCAGTTTCCCCAAAACTGAAGCAAAAACAAAAACCTTGAGCACGACATATAAATAAACCTGATGGACAACTCACTCTTAAACGATTTTTTCGTGCAGATGGCTACCAATTTATTCATCTTTGGGTAATAAAAAACAGATTCAAAGTTTCATACTTTAATTTGCGTCAACATATGAGCAAGTCATGAAATTACTAAAATCCAAATTGTTGATCATCATATATATGTATTCAATTCAATAAACAGATTCAGCACTTAGTCATGCATAAAAGAGTCTGTTATTCATCATACTCCTCAATTACATCCGAATATAAACCAATACAAAATAACAACTACATAGACAACAACTCATCTTTGTAAACCACATAATTAAGTAGCTAGTAAAATCAGCATACAACACCAACAAACATCCACAATCCTTACAATAAAATCATCGATACATTAAGACTGTAATTGAACAACTAGTTATGTAATTTGCATACACTTGCAACTAAAACTTAAAAAAAATTCTTACAACGGATAAATAAATATACAAACACACATGCGGATATCAAAGAGTAACCTGAATAAACATACAATAACAAATCTTTAATATAAAACTATACAAAGAGTCATGTGATTAACATATACCGGCAACAAAAACTTACAATTTTACAAAAATTTTTTAAAAAAAAAAAAAAAAACATCAATATTGATATGAATAAGGAGTAACCTTGACTAGGAGGAGGTGCGGAAATTGTAGGTTTAGTATCAGAAGAGAATGAGTTAGCTTTATGTTTTGCAGCTTCAAGCTTCTTCAGCAAATCATCGTCACTACTTTTGCAAACAAGAAGTGCCGATTCTGAAATTAAAAAAAAAAGGGTTAAAAATTGATATTCAGCGTTGTGTGTGTGTGTGTGTGTGAAAGTGTGTTTGAGGAGAATGATACGTTTGGAAGAAGATGGATTTTCTAGGTCGAGAAGAGCTCGACTGCTGCCGGTGTTACCTCCCATACTCGCTCACCGCCGGAATGGGGAATTAGGTTAGGGTTTTAAGAGGGGTTTTGAAATTTTGAGCAGCGCTGCAACTTGCAAGTTGCACCCCAGGTCTTGAACCGAATGAGTTCCGATCACATTGGCTTGGGTTTGATATTTTAATTACCATATCATTGTGGTTAGAAATTCAATTGACTGTTGTTTTAATTTTCTTTTTTACTTTTCAAAGTTTTATACGAGTAGTAGATGGGCCACGTTAAGATGAGAATATGAATTTAAGTGAGAATAAGAATGAGGAACCAATAATATCATGTCATGTGTATAAACAGAATGTTTCATTTGTACAAAATTTATTTACCCTCAATATCAATTATCTCACAAATGAAATATCGAAAAATTATGAAAATTGCACCATAAAATTCAGCGTTTACTCCTCTTCGATTTTCTGTCTCTCAAGGCATAATTTCGACGAGGTTTTTTTTCCATCTTTTTTGGTGACGCTTTACAAAACTCTAAACCCTAACTCATACTAAACCCTAAACCATGCTAAATCCTAAACCTAACCCTAACCCTAACCACAAATCAAATATACACTCAATCCCTAACACATATTTGATTTTCTCTCATCTTTTTCACTATGTGTATCTAGGATATCGAAATATCTACATCCCTCACTATAGTAAAAACCCTTCAAGCTAAATGTTAATTCCCAACCTTATAGTGAAAGTTACGAATTGACGATAAAAAACGACCAAAAGGAGAGTAGTTAGGCAAGAAAACAAATATAATTGTTTTACATATGTAAAGAACAAATTTTGATTGTATTTTAAAAAAGAATAGTTTATAACCCGTGAATTCGCGGACTATTTCATTTTATTTTTAATGATTCTATGTTTACAAATAATTGTTATGTTTGACGTTGTGTTGTTGAAAAGAAGTAGATGATGTTGGATGTGTTTGCCGGATAAGCTTATTATGGGTTATATATTTATATTTGACAATAATTAGAAAGTTTTGTTATTGATTAGCTATGGTGTTCCTTGATTTTAAGATACTTTTTATACATATTGCAAAAACTTATGTTCCTGATTATACCTAATTATGTTGTATCTTTAACAAATGTTAATGGATTATGTTTTACTATTGTATACAATCATAAGCTTGGCTGTGATATTTGGCCCTTTGTAATGTAGCATATTCAGTGTTTTGACTATTCAACATATTAGTGTTAGAATGATATAAAATTTAAAAAAATATATTTTGATTACAACATTGTATAAATGCATCATTATCATTATCTACAATTAAAATAAAAATAATAATTATACTAATATTATTTAAATTACAAAAATGTAATTACAATTACATATAAATGCATCGATATTTACATATATAACAAAACAATAATTATAATAATATTATTTAAATTATCATTTCGATTAATTATTATAATCACCCACATTTAATAAGGGTTAATAGTTGTACATTAATGCATGTAATTTACAATGGTAAAATTCGTGATTTTTAAAGAATATATAAATATTTTTCTATTTAATTTAATATGAATCCTAATTAATGCTAGCTATGGGTGATTAATGTTAATTATGATGGGTATTAACGTAATTTGACCTGAATCAAAATTGCTAATTAGGTGGACAAGGAGATCAATGATGTTAATTTTTTGACCTTTGCCATTAGAAGATCAGGAATAATTCAAATTGTTTTATTTTAAGAATGTCAACCTATATATATGTTTCTTTTAAAGATTAAAAGAGATTTAAATTAATTGGATGATCATTAGTCCTTATATTAAAAATAATTTTTTATATGAAATACAATTTGGATTCAAAATATAGGTAACTAATTATATAAAACTTAAATATTATGCTTAAAATAATAGTTTACTTTTATTTAAAAAGGTATTGGTATAAGTATAGTTAATTATTAATGAATTTATAGTTAATATAGTTGAATCTAAAGTAATTAAATAAAAATAGGAAGACTAATCAAGGGTAATTAGTCATAAATTACATGGGCATTAATGTCTTTTGTCTTGTGTTGACTTTGCTAATCAGGTAGACATAACTAAAAGAAGAAATCAATGGTTATAATTATTTACCTTTTATTCATTCAAAGATCAAGATTACTTTAAATTGAATTATTTTTAGTGTCTACCTAATTATAATTTTCTTTTAATATATAAAAATAAAAGAGAAGAGATATACATTGAAAACAATGCAAACATGTTATTCTAACAAAATTTTCTCCTCTTACGGTATATTTTTATTCGTTAATATTAATATTAATGTTTTTGTTTCATTTCAAATTTTAATTATTTTTTCGTATCCAATATATATCGGGAAAGTACAATAAAAGGTACTCTACTTATCACCTAATCCTATTTAAGGTATTCGACCTAATTTTTTTCAATTTAAGGTATTAAACTTTTAATCGTAATCAAGTTAGGGACACGAATTTCACAAATGACGAGTTATTACCGAATTTCTTCCTTATAAGTAACATATCTACGTAATAGATTAATATTTCTCGATCAATTTTGAAAAATTTTGAGTAAAAAGAGAGATGTTACAATTTAAAGTGATTATGAGTTTTTGTTAAATTCTCCCTCTTCACTCAATATTTTTCAAAATTGATTGAGGAATATTAGTCGATTAAGTAGATATGTAACTTATAAAGAAGAAATTCGGATATAGCTCGTCATTTGTGAAATTTATGTCCCTAACTTGATTACAATTAAAAGTTTTGTACCTTAAATTGAAAAAAATAAAGTTGAATACCTTAAATAGAATTAAGGATACTTTTTCCATATATATTCATTAACCTGCTAATATAAACATTGACAACCGGACTGAAATTAATTAATTTCATATGTGTGAAGAGAAAAGATAGATATGTGTACGAATATAGTTCCTCCAATTCATATTCGATTAATTATAATTTATAGTCTTGGTGATATACTCGTAATGGTTAGGGATGCTACAATTTATATTGTTCAAGTGTTTGGCTAGCTCTTGTAGCATTATGACCATTAGCTTTATTTGCAAATGAAAGTTTTCATTTCAATGATATGCTTTGTCATTGCATTAATTGAAAATTCGTCAATCCCTCTTCCCTCTTTACTGTTAAAAGACACACTCTCTTTACTATTAAAAGACACACTGATTAGTAGAATCATTTTCAAATTATCTTTTGATTAAATCACTAACCCTCTCTATGATTACCCAATAAATAACTTGATTGATTATATATTTACCCTCTTACCCTTTCTAAAACCAATCATATAAAGTCACGCTCCATAATACTCTGTAGCTTGTAGATATTGAATTTGAAATTCAAACATGCAAATTAAACCCCATTATTACTTATTTACTAAATAATCCTCCCATCCAGTCATCCACCACCCTCCTAAAAAATAAGCTTTTCCAGAATTCTTCTTCCTTTTCAATTTTCTCGACTTCCGTAACCTAATTTTGCAATCAATCATGTTATGCATTCATCAATGGGTTTACAAAACTACGAAACAATTCATCCATGATTGTATGACTAATGATATCTTCACAATTACTAGACACCCCAACTAGCCTCATCAATCGGAAGTCTAATCCGATCCGCGCTACTCTGTTTTTTGACAAGGGTATTGTCGCACCCCCAAATTCGGTTTACGGAAGCGATTCGGGTCGGGACGCGACTAATCAAATATCAAGCACAAAGATATACAGTGAACGACTCTATATGCGTCGTTTTAACAAATTACATTAATACGAATTAAAGTTCACATCAATTGTACTAAATACATTAGCTCGTGTTCTGAAATGAGAGATTTAAATACATATTGTTTTAACAAAATATGATAATGCAATAAATCTCTGGCATTTGCATGCTGACTCGAGCTAAGCTTTGAGTGCAGTCCTACTACTGCTGGGTACCTGAGAATACACGCTAAAAGGGTCAGCTTTTTAGCTGGTGAGCTTACAGGTTTAATGATAAAGTGTAATGTATGAACCGCAAGATTTAAGCATAATGATTTGCAATTAAGCAAAATAAGTAAATGATAAAAGATGTATATAATTGCCATGAGCACATAGTCTGAGCTTAACTGAGGTGTCAGGATCACAATTAAGTGCCTGAGCGAGGGTGCCTCTATGCGTATGCCTAAGCAACACACGTATGAACAAATGATAATGCGTCCGTTTTGACCAGTCTGTGCTTGCTATAGGACGGGGATTGTCAGTCCCATATGGTACCATACACTAACATTTACGCTACAAAGTATTACCAAACTATGCTATGGAGGACTTATGATGATTAGGGAAAATAACCCATGCAGCATATAGCGATCTTTGATACTTGTGTTCACATGTAAAACAAAAACAGACATGTATTCACCCCTAGAGTAAAAATAGTAAAATAGGGGCTATGAGACTCACCTGAGTCTGATGTGTTAGCAAAGCAAGCAATTATGATGTTGTACCAAATGATGTGTTCACAGACTGTAACCTGTCAGGCGTCCAAAACGCGCAAGGTTATATGAGTGAGTACATGTCTCAACAGACCATCTATGCTAGTTGTCCATCAACTAGTTATGTCTAATGTTTGATTGTTTTGTTTGTGTTTTGAAAACATGTACGGCCCGTTGGTGATTGTTTGTAATGTACGAATGTAAGTTTTGTTTAAGGTTTGATTATTGTAGGTGTTGAATACTTAGTGTAGTAAGTATTTTTCAAGCTTCTTTTATTGTATTCAAAAGTACATGTATACATTCATATCCGAATGTTGTGGTCAAATATGTTGTTTTCTGAAAGTAAACAGAAGTCAACTTGGTCAAACTGGTCAAACTAGTCAAGCTGGTTAAATTAGTCAACTGGTCAAGCTGGTCAAATCTGGTCAATTGGTCAAATCTAGTCAAAATAGCTCGGTTTGACCCGAAACTTTTACACAACATTTATCATGTCATAATACTTACAAAAAATGAGTCTCGTGACCATTGGTGACCCACAAGTGTCGTTTTTATAGTTATTACCAAAACAATCCCTAAATGTATTTTTCGATTTTGTCGGTTTGTTTCGCTACAAGTTTCTACCATTTCTAGTCCATATCAATCCTCACAAAAAGTAACCAGTGATCTACTATATGTCCATTACATAAGTTTCCCGGTAATTTTAGAGTCCATTTTGATATTTAATAATTCCGCGTAACAACCGAACATATTTATCGAACATGATCAGGTCAGTCCCAAAGATCAGTTTATACACAAATATACGCACAGATCTGGAAAAAGTGTAAAACACAAAAGTTGTATTTGTTTTCAATTCGCAAATTTTAAAAAAAAATCGTTGTCTAACTCCTTCTAGAACTCGAGATATGATCGTTTATACACAAAGATTATGTATCTTTATGTATGTTTTTCAAAAACGATTTTTAAGTTGAAATTTGGACATAATCAAGTTAGATGAACCATAAAACATATAAATAAGAAACATGCAAGTGTATTTCTAGAGAGAGAAAGTGATGATTCTTACAAAAGAAGATGGTTAGAAGAAGGAGGTGAAGATGATGATAAAAATGATGTTCTTGAGCTTCCAAGTCTTGAAATCGTTTTGCAAAGTGTTGGTGATTTAAGTGGTGGTTTGAGGTGGTTGTAGGTGTTTAAATCTATAGATTTTTAGAGAGAGAAAGTTGTAGAGAGAGGCTAGAGGAAATGATGGAGAGCGTAATGTGTGAATTGAAGAAGTGATGTATTTGCATGAAAGACTTGTGGTCTTGTAAGAGAATCTTAATGATTCATTTTTGCATGAATGTTGAGTGGGCAAGAGTGGAGGTGGCCAGCACCCATGGGCCCCATTAGGTGGGTTTGTGTGTTTTAATTTTCAGTCTCAGATTGTGTTTACGTTCTAGGTCGTTTACCCGTTATTCGTGTTTAAACGTTAGATCGCCTAACGTTTTCTTGTGATGTTTTAATTAACGAAATGTTTGGGATTATTTTTCATTGAAGTATTATTAAAATACTTTATTTAATTTGTCAAAATATTTATTGACTTTCATTTGGTTTCCGAATCAAATTCGCGCATTTTCGTCGCGTTTGTGTTTCTTATACGATATAATTAACGTGTTAAATATTATCAACATAATATTTATAAGTTTTTGATTTTATTAAATAATTTCATATTATTTAATATTTTGTTCACCAACGTCCGTATTTCTAATGTGTCGGAATCCATCTGATAGTCAAATGTACGATTTAAACAAATCGCATATGTGTGTACATATATAAACATATATCAATACACAAAATGATACACATAATTAGACCTAACATAACTAATTACAGGTATAAGTACAATGATTAGGCACTAATATCTAGCCCTAATTGGTCAGGTGTCACATTCTCCCCTTGTTAAAAAAATTTCGTCCCGAAATTTAGCTCTGAGTTGTCGTGTGAGGAGAGTCTGTGAAAAGTTGTGGGTATTTGAGTCGCATTTGGTCTTCCCATTCCCAGGTGAATTCCGGACCATGTCGCGAATTCCACTGAACTCTGACGATAGGGATACGACTTTGCTTAAGCTGTTTGACCTCACGGTCTATGATCTCCACTGGTGTCTCGACAAACTGAAGTCTGTCATCGATTTGAATCTCCTCGAGCGGGATAATGAGTGTCTCATTGGACAGACATTTCTTAGGGTTAGAAATGTGGAATGTGGGATGCAAGTTACTAAGCTCGGGAGGTAGCTACACTCGATATGCGACTGGACCAATCATTTCAAGGATCTCAAAAGGTACAACGTATCTAGGATTTAGCTTTCCACGTTTGCAGAAGCGGATGACAACTTTCCAAGGTGATACTTTGAGCAAAACTCGATCTCCAACTTGGAACTCGAGATGCTTGCGTCTCACGTCAGCGTAACTTTTCAAATGATCACGTGCGGCTTTCAGCCGGTTTTGGATACTTATGATTTTCTCGGTGGTTTCGTGAATGATTTCATGACCAGTGAGTTGGCTGTCTCCCACTTCAGTTCAACAAACACATGATCGACACTTACGACCGTATAATGCCTCGAATGGTGCAGCTCCAATACTGGTATGGTAGCTATTGTTGTACGAAAATTCATACAAAGGTAAATGATGTTCCCAGTTTGCACCGAAGTCTACTACGCAAGCTCGTAGCATGTCTTCCAGTGTTTGAATGGTTCGTTCACTTTGGCCGTCGGTTTGTGGATGATATGCAATACTCATATCCAGACGAGTACCCATTGATTTTTGAAGTGATTGCCAAAAGTGAGATGTGAAACAACTATCTCTATCCAAGATAATTGAGATGGGAACGCCGCGTCGTGCTACAATTTCCTTAAGATAAATTCATGTGAGGCGTTCCATTTTGTCGGTTTCTTTGATGGCTAGGAAATGAGCAGATTTGGTAAGCCGATCCACGATCACCCAAATGGTATCGCAACCACTTGATGTCTTCGGGAGTTTAGTGATGAATCTATACCAATTTTCTCCCATTTCCATTGAGGGATGTCTGGTTGTTGGAGTAGGCCGGAAGGCTTCTGATATTCCGTCTTGACCTTAGAGCATGTGAGGCATTTGCTGACGTACGTGGCAATCTTTGCCTTCATGTTTGGCCACCAGTACAATCCCTTGATGCCATGATACATCTTGTTCGATCCAGGATGTATAGAGTATTTGGACTTGTGACCTTCATCCATCACCAAGTCGCGTAGGTTTCCAAAACTAGGCAACCAGATTCAGTTAGCGAAGTACTTGACTCCACTGGGTTTGGTTTCGATCTGTTTCTCCATGTTGCGCAGGGCCTTATTCTTCATGTTTTCGGGTTTTAATGCTTCGAGTTGAGCAGTGAGAATTTGAATAATAAGATCATTATGAATGATCATGCAGAGGGCACGGACTCGAAGTGGTTTGGCACATTTTTTTTGACTTAGGGCATCGGCAATAACATTTGCTTTGCCCGGATGGTACTTAATTTCGCAGTCGTAATCGGTAAGCAACTCGACCCAACAACGTTGCCTCATGTTGAGATCCTTCTGATCGAATATATGCTGAAGACTTTTATGATCGGTGAAGATGGTACATTTTGTGCCATACAGATAGTGTCTCCAAATCTTGAGTGCAAACACTACGGCTCCTAGTTCGAGATCGTGAGTGGTGTAGTTCTTCTCGTGAACTTTGAGTTGTCGGGAGACGTAGGCAATAACCTTGTCCCGTTGCATCAACACGCAACCAAGACCTTGGTGTGAGGCATCGCAGTATACCACAAAGTAACCGTTGCCTTTGGGTAATGATGGGTGCACTGCAAAGTTTTTTTTTCAGTTTCCGAAATGATGACTCCTGCTTATCAGTCCAATTGAACTTCTTTTCCTTCTGAGTGAGTGTTGTAAGAGGTTGAGCTATTTTCGACAAATTCTCTATGAAGCATCGATAGTATCCAGCCAGTCCTAAAAATTGGCATACTTTGGTCGGCGTTGTCGGTGCTTGCCAGCACTTGATAGCCTCAATCTTTAATGGATCTACGTGAATTCCCTGTCTGTCAATCACATGACCAAGGAATTGAATGGTTTGCATCCAGAACTCACACTTGGAGAAATTAGCGTATAACTCTTCGTGTCTAAGAAGTTCTAGGATGGTTTTGAGATGTTGCGCATGCTCTTGCTCGTTGCATGAGTACATGAGTATGTCATCAATAACGACAATGACAAACTTGTCGAGATATGGTTTTCACACTTGGTTCAGAAGGTCCATGAATACAGTCGGTGCGTTTGTCAAACCAAATGGCATTACTTGAAATTCATAATGACCATAACGAGTTCGGAATGTAGTTTTAGGGATGTTACTATCACAAACTCTTAACTAATGATAACCTGACCGTAGATCGATCTTTGAGTAGAAACTTGACCCCCGGAGTTGATCGAACAGGTCATCAATGCGAGGGAGTGGATAATGATTCTTGACGGTTAATTTGTTCAACCGTTTGTAGTCGATACACATCCTGAATGAATCATCCTTCGTTTTCACAAATAGGACCGGAGCTCCCAGAGGTGAAGAACTTGGTCTAATAGATCTTTTGTCTAGAAGTTCTTGTAATTAGGTGGACAACTCCTGCAATTCGGATGGGGCTAAGCGATAAGGTGCTCGTGCCACAGGTGCTGCTCCGGGCACAAGGTCGATTGAGAACTCAACTTTTCTCGGTAGTGGTAGGCCAGGAAAGTCTTTAGGAAAGACTTCTTAAAAGTCTCTAACAATGGGTACATCCTCAAGTCGCTTCTTCTCTGACTTTTTCTCCATAACGTGTGTGAGGATTGCCTGATAACCCTTTCTCAGGTATTTACGGGTTTTCATGCATGATATTATATTCAATCTTGTCCCACCTGTCTCCCCTTCTTTTACTAAAGTACCACCAGTGAGGAGACGAATACGGACGATTTTATCATAGCAGATAATATCAGCGCGATGCTTGGACAGTCAATCCATGCCAATGATGATGTCGAAACTTCCGATGTTTACAGGTATAAGGTCAATAGTAAAAACTCATCGGATAGATTTAAAGTGCAATTGGGTATTACACTGTCGGTCTCTATGAGTTTACCATTAGCTAACTCTACTATGTACGTAACGTCTAAGGCAACAGGGGTGATGTTAAGCAGTGGACTAAACTCATCAGATATGAAACTTCTATCAGCACCAGTATCAAATAGGACAGAAGCAGTAAGATTGTTGAGAAGGAACGTACCCGAGACCACATTCGGGACTTGACGGGATTCTCCTGAGTTCAGAACAGGTGCTCTTCCTTTAGCAGTGTTGTTGTTGCCCTTATCCTTCAGCTTTGGGCACTCATTCCTGAAGTGCCCTGTGTTTCCACACTCATAGCAGGACTTAGGTTTGTCAGTGGCGGTGTTGGCATTGGTAGATCCGCAGTCTTTGGCCAGATGCCCATACCTTTGACATTTGTTGAAGGGAGTACTGCAGGGACCTTCATGATGTCGGCGGCACTTTGAGCATAAGGGTTTATTCTGAGTGTAACCCCTTTTGGAACCAGAACCATTGTTGGTAGTCTTATCATACTCAGACCTCTTGGACAATGGTTGGTTTTGAGTGGGGTTTCCATACCACTTTCTTTAGTTGTCCCCAGATTTGTTTCCATCCTACGTACAACCCAATAGCACCTTCAGTGCCCTTTGAGATTTATAGAATTGCAGTTAAGGAAGTCCTTATACGTGCAGGATTTTGTTGGAGGAGTGTTGTTTGGTGTTTTATCAGTTTTGAATCATTGTTGTCTAGCAGTTAGAGGATCAGCTACTCTTTGAGCGACCAATTGATCGCCTTAAGCTTGCGTTTATGTTTGACGCCATGGCTGCATGATTCGGGAGTTTATCCGGATGAAAGTGATGTTATCAATAGTACGTGCGGGATAAAGCTTAGTTTGTGGAGACCTAGCAGTTCTCCAAGCTATAGGTTTCAATCGTAATCCCGAAAGAATAAAATGATGGTAGTAATACGAAGTGGTATCCTCCTCGTGTGTATATGATGGTACAGCGGAGTGTGTTGTAAGTTGTTACGCGCGTATAAATAGATAGATGATAGTAGACGTACTTGTCATTTTCGGTGGTGTAGGCGTTAGTGGGTGTGTTATTATGTGAGACCTATTAATATATCTTCAATATAGAATAGCCTAGAGGATAGTACATAGATGAGGCCTATGTATGTATACACCTATATCACATAAGAGTCTAGTGTGTGTCTAGCACAAAACAAGTATAAGTCCCTATTTCTCTCGTGTTCAGAGTCAACTAGTGCATTTCTATTCAATATAACCCTTTCCAGACATCACATCATATTTATTTAATTGTACATAGTTAGCTACGCTATGTTAAATTAAACTCGTATGATGTAATTCCTGAACCAGTTATACCTAATGAGGAATACTGCCTAACGGTCATAGTCTAGGCCCACTAAATGCAACATAGTTCACTATAACCTTAGGCTCTGATACCAATCTGTCGCACCCCCAAATTCGGGTTGCGGAAGCGATTCAGGTCGCAGCACGACAAATCAAATATCAAGCACAAAGATATACAGTGAATGACTCTATATGCGTCATTTTAACAAAATACATTAATACAAATTAAAGTTCACATCAATTGTACTAAATACATTAGCTCGTGTTCTGAAATGAGAGATTTAAATACATATTGTTTAACAAAATATGATAATGCAATAAATCTCTGGCATTTGCATGCTGACTCGAGCTAAGCTTTGAGTGCAGTCCTACTACTGCTGGGTACCTGAGAATACACACTAAAAGGGTCAGCTTTTTAGCTGGTGAGCTTACAGGTTTAATGATAAAGTGTAATGTATGAACCGCAAGATTTAAGCATAATGATTTGCAATTAAGCAAAATAAGTAAATGATAAAAGATGTATATAATTGCCATGAGCATATAGTCTGAGCTTAACTGAGGTGTCAGGATCACAATTAAGTGCCTGAGCGAGGGTGCCTCTATGCGTATTCCTAAGCAACACACGTATGAACAAATGATAATGCGTCCGTTTTGACCAGTCTGTGCTTGCTATAGGACGGGGATTGTCAGTCCCATATGGTACCATACACTAACATTTACGCTACAAAGTATTACCAAACTATGCTATGGAGGACTTATGATGATTAGGGAAAATAACCCATGCAACATATAGCGATATTTGATACTTGTGTTCACATGTAAAACAAAAACAGGCATGTATTCACCCCTAGAGTAAAAATAGTAAAATAGGGGCTATGAGACTCACCTGAGTCTGATGTGTTAGCAAAGCAAGCAATTATGATGTTGTACCAAATGGTGTGTTCACAGACTGTAACCTGTCAGGCGTCCAAAACGCGCAAGGTTATATGAGTGAGTAGATGTCTTAACAGACCAACTATGCTAGTTGTCCATCAACTAGTTATGTCCAATGTTTGATTGTTTTGTTTATGTTTTAAAAACATGTACGACCCGTTGGTGATTGTTTGTAATGTACGAATGTAAGTTTTGTTTAAGGTTTGATTATTGTAGGTGTTGAATACTTAGTGTAGTAAGTATTTTTCAAGCTTCTTTTATTGTATTCGAAAGTACATGTATACATTCATATCCGAATGTTGTGGTCAAATATGTTGTTTTCTGAAAGTAAACAAAAGTCAACTTGGTCAAACTGGTCAAACTAGTCAAGCTGGTTAAATTAGTCAACTGGTCAAGCTGGTCAAATCTGGTCAATTGGTCAAATCTTGTCAAACTGGTCAAATCTGGTCAAACTGGTCAAACTAGCTCGGTTTGACCCGAAACTTTTACACAACATTTATCATGTCATAATACTTACAGAAAACGAGTCTCGTGACCATTGGTGACCCATAAGTTTCGTTTTTACATTTATTTCCAAAACAGTCCCTAAATGTGTTTTTCAATTTTGTCAGTTTGTTTCAACACATGTTTCTACCATTTCTAGTCCATATCAATCCTCACACAAATTACACACTGATCTACTATATTTCCATTACATAAGTTTCCCGGTAATTTTAGAGTCCATTTCGATATTTAATAATTCCGCGTAACAACCGAACATATTTATCGAACATGTTCAGGTGAGTCCTAAAGATCAGTTTATACACAAAAATACGTACAGATCTGGAAAAAGTGTAAAACACAAAAGTTGTATTTCTTTTCAATACGCAAATTTTTTTAAAAAAATTTGTTGTCTAACTCCTTCTGGGCAGATTATGTATCTTTATATATGTTTTTCAAAAACGATTTTTAAGTTGAAATTTGGACATAATCAAGTTAGATGAACCATAAAACATATAAATAAGAAACATGCAAGTGTATTTCTAGAGAGAGAAAGTGATGATTCTTACAAAAGAAGATGGTTAGAAGAAGGAGGTGAAGATGATGATGAAAATGATGTTCTTGAGCTTCCAAGTCTTGAAATCCTTTTGCATAGTGTTGGTGATTTAAGTGGTGATTTGTGGTGGTTGTAGGTGTTTAAATCTATAGATTTTTAGAGAGAGAAAGGTTGTAGAGAGAGGCTAGAGGAAATGATGGAGAGTGTAATGTGTGAATTGAAGAAGTGATGTATTTGCATGAAAGACTTGTGGTATTGTAAGAGAATCTTAATGATTCATTTTTGCATGAATGTTGAGTGGGCAAGAGTGGAGGTGGCCAACACCCATGGGCCCCATTAGGTGGGTTTGTGTGATTTAATTTTCAGTCTCAGACTGTGTTTACGTTCTAGGTCGTTTACCCGTTATTCGTGTTTAAACGTTAGATCGCCTAACGTTTTCTTGTGATGTTTTAATTAACGAAATGTTTGGGATTATTTTTCATTGAAGTATTATTAAAATACTTTATTTAATTTGTAAAAATATTTATTGACTTTCATTTGGTTTCCGAATAATATTCGCGCATTTTCGTCGCGTTTGTGTTTCTTATACGATATAATTAACGTGTTAAATATTATCAACATAATATTTATAAGTTTTTGATTTTATTAAATAATTTCATATTATTTAATATTTTGTTCACCAACGTTCGTATTTCTAATGTGTCGGAATCCATTTGATAGTCAAATGTACGATTTAAACAAATCGCATATGTGTGTACATATATAAACATATATCAATACACAAAACGATACACATAATTAGACCTAACATAACTAATTACATGTATAAGTACAATGATTAGGCACTAATATCTAGCCCGAATTAGTCAGGTGTCACATTCTCCCCTTGTTAAGAAAATTTTTCCCCGAAATTTAGCTCTGAGTTGTCGTGTGAGGAGAGTATGTGAAAAGTTGTGGGTATTTGAGTCGCATTTGGTCTTCCCATTCCCAGGTGAATTCCGGACCACGCCGCGAATTCCACTGAACTCTGACGATAGGGATACGACTTTGCTTAAGCTGTTTGACCTCACGGTCCATGATCTCCACTGGTGTCTCGACAAAATGAAGTCTGTCATCGATTTGAATCTCCTCGAGCGGGATAATGAGTGTCTCATTGGACAGACATTTCTTAGGGTTAGAAATGTGGAATGTGGGATGCAAGTTACTAAGCTCGGGAGGTAGCTACACTCGATATGCGACTAGACCAATCATTTCAATGATCTCAAAAGGTACAACGTATCTAGGATTTAGCTTTCGACGTTTGCAGAAGCGGATGACAGCTTTCCAAGGTGATACTTTGGGTAGAACTTGATCTCCAACTTGGAACTCGAGATGCTTGCGTCTCACGTCAGCGTAACTTTTCAAACGATCACGTGCAGCTTTCAACCGGTTTTGGATACTTATGATTTTTTCGGTGGTTTCATGGATGATTTCAGGACCAGTGAGTTGGCTGTCTCCCACTTCGGTCCAACAGACACGTGATCGGCACTTACTACTGTATAGTGCCTCGAATGGTGCAGCTCCAATACTGGTATGGTAGCTGTTGTTGTACGAAAATTCGCACAAAGGTAAATGATGTTCCCAATTTGTACCGAAGTCCACTACGCAAGTTCGTAGCATGTCTTCCAGTGTTTGAATGGTTCGTTCACTTTGGCCGTCGGTTTGTGGATGATATGCAATACTCATATCCAGACGAGTACCCATTGACTTTTGAAGTGATTGCCAAAAGTGAGATGTGAAACAACTATCTCTATCAGAGATAATTGAGAAAGGGACGACGTGTCATGCTACAATTTCCTTGAGATAAATTCGTGTGAGGCATTCCATTTTGTCGGTTTCTTTGATGGCTAGGAAATGAAAAGATTTGGTAAGCCGATCCACGATCACCCAAATGGTATCGCAACCACTTGATGTCTTCGGGAGTTTAGTGATGAATCCATACCAATTTTCTCCCATTTCCATTGAGGGATGTCCGGTTGTTGGAGTAGGCCGGAAGGCTTCTGATATTCCGTCTTGACCTTAGAGCATGTGAGGCATTTGCTGACGTACGTGGCAATCTTTGCCTTCATGTTTGGCCACCAGTACAATCCCTTGATGCCATGATACATCTTGTTCGATCCAGGATGTATAGAGTATTTGGACTTGTGACCTTCATCCATCACCAAGTCGCGTAGGTTTCCAAAACTAGGCAACCAGATTCAGTTAGCGAAGTACTTGACTCCACTGGGTTTGGTTTCGATCTGTTTCTCCATGTTGCGCAGGGCCTTATTCTTCATGTTTTCGGGTTTTAATGCTTCGAGTTGAGCAGTGAGAATTTGAATAATAAGATCATTATGAATGATCATGCAGAGGGCACGGACTCGAAGTGGTTTGGCACATTTTTTTTGACTTAGGGCATCGGCAATAACATTTGCTTTGCCCGGATGGTACTTAATTTCGCAGTCGTAATCGGTAAGCAACTCGACCCAACGACGTTGCCTCATGTTGAGATCCTTCTGATCGAATATATACTGAAGACTTTTATGATCGGTGAAGATGGTACATTTTGTGCCATACAGATAGTGTCTCCAGATCTTGAGTGCAAACACTACGGCTCCTAGTTCGAGATCGTGAGTGGTGTAGTTCTTCTCGTTAACTTTGAGTTGTCGGGAGACGTAGGCAATAAACTTATCCCATTGCATCAACACGCAACCAAGACCTTGGTGTGAGGCATCGCAGTAGAACACGAAGTCATCGTTGCCTTTGGGTAATTATAGAATGGGTGCACTGCAAAGTTTTTGTTTCAGTAGCTGAAATGCTGACTCCTACTTATCAGTCCAATTAAACTTCTTTTTCTTCGGAGTCAGTTTGTAAGAGGTTGAGCTATTTTCGATAAATTCTCAATGAAGCATCGATAGTATCCAGCTAGTCCTAAAAATTGGTGTACTTTGGTCGACGTTCTCAGTGCTTGCCAGCACTTGATAGCCTCAATCTTTGATGGATCTACGTGAATTCCCTGACTGTCAATCACATGACCAAGGAATTGAACGGTTTGCATCCAGAACTTTGATGGCTAGGAAATGAAAAGATTTGGTAAGCCGATCCACGATCACCCAAATGGTATCGCAAACACTTGATGTCTTCGGGAGTTTAGTGATGAAATCCATAGCAATTTGCTCCCATTTCCATTGAGGGATGTCCGGTTGTTGGAGTAGGCCGGAAGGCTTCTGATATTCCGCCTTGACCTTAGAGCATGTGAGGCATTTGCTGACGTACGTGGCAATCTCTGCCTTCATGTTTGGCCACCAGTACAATCCCTTAATGCCATGATACATCTTGTCCGATCCAGGATGTATAGAGTATTTGGACTTGTGACCTTCATCCATCACCAAGTCGCGTAGGTTTCCAAAACTAGGCAACCATATTCGGTTAGCAAAGTACTTGACCACATTGGGTTTGGTTTCGAGCTGTTTCTCCATGTTGCGCAGGGCCTCATTCTTCAGGTTTTCGGGTTTTAATGCTTCGAGTTGAGCAGAGAATTTGAATGATAAGATCATTATGAATGATCATGCTGAGGGCTTGGACACGAAGTGGTTTGGCGCATTTTTTTCGACTTAGGGCATCGGCAACAACATTTGCTTTGCCCGGATGGTACTTAATTTTGCAGTCGTAATCGGTAAGCAACTCGACCCAACGACGTTGCCTCATGGTGAGATCCTTCTGATCGAATATATGCTGAAGACTTTTATGATCGGTGAAGATGGTACATTTTGTGCCATACAGATAGTGTCTCCAGATCTTGAGTACAAACACTACGGCTCCTAGTTCGAGATCGTGAGTGGTGTAGTTCTTCTCGTGAACTTTGAGTTGTCGGGAGACGTAGGCAATAACCTTGTCTCGTTGCATCAACACGCAACCAAGACCTTGGTGTGAGGCATCGCAGTATACCACGAAGTCATCGTTGCCTTTGGGTAATGATAGAATGGGTGTACTTTAAAGTTTTTGCTTCAGTAGCTGAAATGCTGACTCCTGCTTATCAGTCCAATTGAACTTCTTTTCCTTCTGAGTCAGTGTCGTAAGAGGTTGAGCTATTTTTGATAATTTCTCTATGAAGCGTCGATAGTATCCAGCCACTCCTAAAAATTGGCATACTTCGATCGGCGTTGTCGGTGCTTGCCAGCACTGGATTGCTTCAATCTTTGATGGATCTACGTGAATTCTCTGAATATCAATCACATGACCAAGGAATTGAACGGTTTGTATCTAGAACTCGCACTTGGAGAACTTAGCTTATAACTCTTCGTATCTATGAAGTTCTAGGATGGTTTTGAGATGTTGCCCGTGCTCTTGCTCGTTGCGTAAATAGATGAGTATGTCATCGATAAAGATAATGACAAACTTGTCGAGATATGGTTTGCACACTTGGTTCATAAGGTCCATGAATACAGCCAGTGCGTTTGTCAAACCAAATGGCATTACTTGAAATTCATAATGACCATAACGAGTTCAAAAGGTAGTTTTAGGGATGTTAATATCACGAACTCTTAACTGATGATAACCTGACCATAGATCGATCTTTGAGTAGAAACTTGAACCATGCAGTTGATCGAACAGGTCATCAATGTGAGGGAGCGGATAAAGATTCTTGACGGTTAATTTGTTCAACCCTTTATAGTCGATACACATCCTGAATGAATCGTCCTTCTTTTTCACAAATAGGACCGGAGCTTCCCAAGGTGAAGAACTCGGTCTAATAAATCTTTTGTCTAGAAGTTCTTGTAATTGGGTGGACAACTCCTGCAATTCGGATGGGGCTAAGCGATAAGGTGCTCGTGCCACAGGTGATGCGCCGGGCTTAAGGTCGATTGAGAACTCAACTTGTCTCGGTGGTGGTAGACCAGGCAAGTCTTCGGGAAAGACTTCTGGAAAGTCTATAACAATGGGTACATCCTCAAGTCACTTCTTCTCTCACTTTTTCTCCATAACGTGCGCAAGGATTGCCTGATAACCCTTTCTCAGGTATTTACGGGTTTTCATGCATGATATTATATTCAGTCTTGTCCCACCGGTCTCCCATTGTATGACTAAAGTACCACCGGTGACGAGAGGAATACGGACGATTTCATTGTAGCAGATAACTTCAGCGTGATGCTTGGACAGCCAATCCATGCCAATGATGATGTCGAAACTTTCGATGTTGACAGGTATAGGGTCGATAGGAAAAAGCTCGTCGGATAGATTTAAAGTGCAATTGGGTATTACACTATCAGTCTCTATGAGTTTACCATTAGCTAACACTACTATGTACATAACGTCTAAGGCAACAGGGGTGATGTTAAGCAGTGGACTAAACTCATCAGATATGAAACTTCTATTAGCACCATTATCAAATAGGACAGAAGCAGTAAGATTGTTGAGAAGGAACGTACCCGAGACCACATTCGGGACTTGACGGGCTTCTCCTGAGTTTAGAACAGGTGCTCTTCCTTTAGCAGTGTTGTTGTTGCCCTTATCCTTCAGCTTTGGGCACTCATTCCTGAAGTGCCCTGTGTTTCCACACTCATAGCAGGACTTAGGTTTGTCAGTGGCAGTGTTGGCATTGGTAGATCCGCAGTCTTTGGCCAGATGCCTATACCTTTGACATTTGTTGCAAGGAGTACCGTAGGGACCTTCATGATGTCGGCGGCTTTTTGAACAGAAGTGTAACACTTGTTAGAACCAGAACCATTGTTGGTGGTCTTATCAGACTCAGACCTCTTGGACGATGGTTGGTTTTGAGTGGGGTTTCCAGACGAGTTTCTTTTGTTGTCCCCAGAGTTGTTTCCATCCTATGTAACAACCCAATAGCACCTTCAGTGCCCTTTGAGATTTAGAGAATTGCAGTTAAAGAAGTCCTTGTACGTGCAAGATTTTGTTGGAGGAGTGTTGTTTGGTGTTTTATCAGTTTTGAATCATCGTTGTCTAGCAGTTAGAGCATCAGCTACTCTTTGAGCGACCAATTGATCGCCTTAAGCTTGCGTTTATGTTTGACGTCGTGGCTCCATGATTCGGGAAGTTGTCCGGTTGAAAGTGATGTTATCAATAGTACGCGCAGGATAAAGCTTAGTTTGTGGAGACCTAGCAGTTCTCCTAGCTATAGGTTTCAATCGTGATCCCGAAAGAATAAAATGATGGTAGGAATACGAAGTGATATCCTCCTCGTGTGTATATGACGGTACGACGAAGTGTGTTGTAAGTTGTTACGCGCGTATAAATAGATAGACGATAGTAGACGTACTTGTCATTTTCGGTGGTGTAGGCGTTAGCGGGTGTGTTATTATGTGAGGCCTATTAATATATCTTCAATATACAATAGCCTAGAGGATAGTACGTAGATGAGGCCTATGTATGTATACACATATATCACATAAGAGTCTAGTGTGTGTCTAGCACAAAACAAGTATAATTCCCGATTTCTCTCGTGGTTAGAGTCAACTAGTGCATTCCTCAGCAATATAACCCTTTTCAGACATCACAACATATTTATTTAATTGTACATAGTTAGATACGCTATGTTAAATTATATTCGTTTGATGTAATTCCTGACCAGTTATACATAATGAGGAATACTGCCTAACGTTCATAGTCTAGGCCCACTAAATACTACCTAGTTCACTATAACCTTAGGCTCTGATACCAATCTGTCGCACCCCCAAATTCGGGTTGCGGAAGCGATTCGGGTCGGGGCACGATTAATCAAATATCAAGCACAAAGATATACAGTGAACGACTCTATATGCGCCGTTTTAACAAAATATTTTAATACAAATTAAAGTTCACATCAATTGTACTAAATATATTAGCTCGTGTGACACCCGCCATTTTAGGGCTATAATTAGTGCCTAAACTATCTGTAATTACGTGTATTTAGTGTTGAATTAATCTTAATATACCTGACTTTTTGTGTAATTACATACACGCATTCGCGATTTATTTAAATCGTACAAACATGAATCGGACGGAGTCCGACACAAAATATGGACATTTGTGACAAATATATATAAATAATGTGGAATTATCCAAACAAACATTATTTACCTTGAATTATTGCGAGAATATATTACACGTATTACATAATGTATAAAACACACTGTATGCGATTAAAATGCGCAAATCGAGCCCGACACCTGAGCAAAACCCAAAATACATTTTGGTAGCTTAAAATAAATGTTTTAAAAATATTTAGTCATCTAAATATCACTTACATATCGAAAATATACTCCAAGAATCAGACGTTAAAAACTTGATTTAAAACACGTACATTAACATTTAACCAACCACTCGACGTAACACGAATTGAGAAACAAGTCGTGAGCCCAACCCATGATGGGCCAGGCCCAGAACCACGACCCAACAAGGCCCAATTCAGCCTATAGTAGACCTAAGATCAACCCAAGGGCTTAACCTAATTAGCCCATATATATACAAACACTTACTTCATTTTCTTTCATTATTTCAACATAAAATACACACACACACACCCCTTCCATCCTCTCCCTTTTCTCTCAATCTTTAGGCTGGAGCAGCCCTAACCACGAAACCATCACCTTAAAAACTCTTCTCACCCAAACACTCCCTTCAGAAATTTAGCACCATCTTACACGTTTTTAGCAAGGAGGAACAAGAAGAGCTCGAACCGAAACATCATCTGTCCTTCTTCTCTTGTTTCAGCTCCAAACACGTTTTCGTTGTAAGTCTTTCTTTAGATCTTCATCATACTTCCTTGGAACACATGTATATACGTGATAGAAGTTCATTCCTCACTTATTATGTCCAAATCCATACTCGAAATCGTTTAAATTTGCGGTTAACCACTAGATAATAGCTTTACCCAACGGATATAAAAATAGATCGGATTAGATCCATGATAACGAGACCTATACTTAACGAAATCTTATATTTCATGACCTTAAAACGAACCTTAAGATGTCTAGTTTCATGATTTCAAGTCCTTGTATTTTATAAAAATCGTTTACTAATTTTAAATAAATGTAAAAGAAGACTTGTACTTGTTGTACCTTCTGAGCAGATATTTCAGTCCGATTCAAAGGGGCATATCTAGAAAAATACGATACCAATTAACTTGAACGCAGTGGGAAAAGATCACAATTTTTGTTACCTTTAAATCCCCTACTCGCACACTTCGTGAAGTTTTGTAAAGCTCGAGATATGACCAAATTATTTAACACATGTCACAAAAGGTAGCTGCTGGACACACCCTTGTTTGCTATTTATTTAAATGAGTTTCACCAATCTAAAAGTTACACAAAAATATGTTTTAGAAAGCTAAGACATAGGGGAATAACATATATTTTTCTCGGATTCTATCTCGACCATTTACCTAGTTAAAACGAGTGGAAATTATTGCACAAAAACTGATGGAATAACCTCTCTGTCGCAAACACCTTAGCGACACAACATTTCTGTCGCAAATCACCTTAGCGACACAACCCTTTTGTGTCGCAATTCTTCTGTCGCTACCCCCTTTTTGCGACACAATCCTTCCGTCGATAAACACAGTTTATTTAAATATTGGCAGATTTTTGCATCTACTTCTCGAGGCTATATCTCGAGCTACATACATCGAAAATACATGATATTTTCACCTAAACCTCAATAATTTTGTTAGATTTCTAAGTAGTATAATTACACCTCGTGAAAATATGTAGATATTTTTCAATGATTTATTTTGTACCACTTTGTCTCGATTCGTCATTTTTAAACGTCATGGGAATTGCCAATTTATTTGATCAAGTAAACCTTGCTTAAAAATCATGGAAAAATTTGGTAAAACATTTAAAAGATAGTAGAATGACCGTGATTTTTCTAGGAATGTATCTAGGACGCTTACTTAATGATGACGAGCCTCGAAACGACTTAAAAACCTATCAACACAACCACAAGGACATTTTTATAATTTTCTTAAAAATGACGTTTCCGGACTACCATAAAATGCGACGATAATTTTTATAAGCTTTAAAAACACGATTTATACTAAGTGTCAAACATGCGTAATAACAACAAAACTATATACGACACTACTCGTACACGCAAACGCATATACTTTTATAAGTATATACATGGAAACAAACATAATAATAATGTCTTGAAGAATTATTATTACAAATCGTCACAAACGGGCCGCACATAGATGCTAAACACAACGATAACAAACTTTGAACATAACTAGTTGAGTGGACAACTAGCATGGGTGATCTTTCGAGATGCCAACTTATTGACATAGTAACTTACAACCTTGTGCGTTTTGGACGCCAGAAGGTTGCAGGGTTCGGAGAACCAACATACGGAAATACATCCGACACGCCTACGGACTTACATCCACTTTACTTGCTTGATTTCACATACATAGACTACTAGACTCAGGTGAGTCTTACAGCCCCACTTTTTACTGTTTACTATTGGGGTGAGATACTTTGCTCTATTTTACGCATGAACACAAGTATTGAACTACTTATACTACTTTTTACACACATTGCATGAGTACTTTTCTTATCCACTGAAAGCCTCCTATCATAAGTTGTTAGTTATGGACTTAAGCATGAGTACTAGTGAATGGATCCATTGGGAATGACAATCCGTGCCTGGGGTAGTAGCGCTACCACGGATTTCACCGTAGAAACAGGCATGTTAGTATTTGTTACATATGAGTGTTGTGGATAGCACTCACGGGGGTACATTATATGATTCTTGGTTGAATCACACTTACACACTGTTAAGCTTCAACTTATGAGCTCGTGGCAATTGTGCTGACATATTGATTTACTTAACTTGCTTGATAGCAACTCTGGTACATACTTGTGGTTCATACTATACTTTACTACTAAACCTGTGAGATTCACCAACCTTTTGGTTGACACTTTTTAGCATTTTATCTCAGGTCCACAGCAGCAGTAGGACTGCATACCCTCAGGAATGATAGCTCGAGTCGCATGCATACAACTTTTGGAGATTCTTTTGCATTACTTTTTGTAATACCCGTTATGTATTAGAATCTCTAGGAATTTACTACGAACTCGCAGCTTTACATGCATTTGATGAAATCAATGTAATATTTTGTACTATTTTGCAAACGTTACATATAGATGTCATTTGCTTTATCTTTGTGCTGTTGATACTTGATTAGTCGCGCCCCGACCCGAATCGCTTCCGCAACCCTAATTTGGGGGTGCGACAGATTGGTATCAGAGCCTAAGTTTATAGCGAACTAGGTTGCATTAGTGGGCCTAGACTATGACAATTAGGCGGTATCTCCTTATTAGGTATGAATGGTTCGGGAATTACATCATACAAATTTAATTTAACATAGCCTGATCAACTATGTACAATTAAAGGAAGTTGATGTAAGGTCTGGAATGGTCATGTTGAATAGGGATACACTAGTTGACTCTGACCACGAGAAAAACGGGACCCGAACTTATTTGTGCTAGACACACTAGGCTATTATGTGATATATATAGGCCTCACTTACTAACACTCTTTCCACAGAAATGGCAGACTTCACAAACGAACCGTGATATCGCGTAAAAAGTCATGTTTTTACTATCGATATATCTCTCATTCTAGAATGATTCTTGGCATTTTAAACTCAAAAACAATACAAATCAATGATATTATGCCAAGATGGTCAAAACAAGGTTGCACGATAAAAATCAAGCAAAACGAATGAAAAACGAAGATTTCACGCACGTTTGAAGATTCAAGGCATCAAAATGATATTTCAAGACAAAAGTGCACATCATCAACATCCATCTCATCAAATATGTTCATTTTCAAATTACAAATCCAACAGAAGAAGAATCAACAAAAACGGATAAAGAATGAAGATTCTATGCCCGCCGGAAGATTCAAATGATTCGTACGCAACATCTGGAGATAGGTGACATATTTTTGGGATATATTTTCATCAAATTCTTTGCTTTTGAATTACGAATCCAACGCAAAAAGAATCAATGCAAACGGACGCATAACGAAGAAGATACGTGCGAATTAAGTAACGCAGCGAAAGACCACGGACCGGGGCGGGTGACAGCCAGCCACCGCCGGCCTGCTGGTGGGCGGCGCCACCCCCCTCCACCCGTCTCGTTTCAGCTTTTTGGTCCTTGCGTGTACCCAGTGCACCACCTTTTCATGCTTTTTCGTACCCGGTGCACCACCTTTCCATGCTTTTTCGTACCCGGTGCACCACCTTTCACCCTTTTTCTAATGTGTGCCTAAAAATGCTAAAATGCACCATGACTCAACTATAAATAGGGGTCTTTAGTTCATTTGAAAATCATCATTTTTTAGCATCTTCACACCTTTACACACCTACACTTAGATATCTTTCTTTCTTCGTAATTTTAATTCTTCATAGTTAATTAGGCTAGCTAATTAACTAATCAAGGAAGATTTATACGGAGGTGCTCCGGGACGCATATTTTAGCTACGAGTTATTGTACTTCTTTTCAGGTGTTAATCTATCTTCCATATTTAATATTTTTGTTCTTTCTTTAATAAAATTTAAATATGCATGCTAGAATTGCCATAATTAACTAAATAACTCAATTGTTTGCAATGATAGTCGTTTAGGAAAAGTTTAAATACGTGATTGTACTGTATGTCATGAGATTGTGGATGCTTTATATTATAAATAGATGTAGGAATTGAATCTTTATCGTTTATCTGCCCAACTCATGTTGTGACTAAAACTTTATCCAAAAATGAACGTAGCTAACTCATAGGGTATAGGTCACTTAGTTATACTATGTTAGATTTAATCATTAAGCTCGGCATGGCCGGTGTTCTCTGGACCACACTAGGATCTAAGAGACACAGAACATGGGAATAAAGGTAGATTAAGATTTAATTCAGACAGACGATATTTTTGAGACAACTTTCGGAATATCCTCGACTTAGATAACATCTTTGTACGCTTAAATTGAACTATTGCCTTGATTATCTTATTGCATGTTCTTGTTTGATTGTTGCCTTAGGTTTATCATGATAATAAGATATATTTAGCCCTTAATCGTCATGAAATAATGTGACGGCCCCTATTCGACTGTTCTTCGATATAGTACTGGAAACGCTTATGGCTGAGTACAAATGTATGGAAGTCGAGAATGACCGAAGGTAGTCATGTTATGAATCGATTAACAAACGTGTTACTTAGGTTTCTATTCTTAGTATAAACCATCCCTGTTTTCTTGCATACTTGAGTAATGTTGATAATTTGTATGAATAAGTGATGACATAATATCCGACCGTCTAGACCGGTTATTCCAACTTGTTCCGGTGAGGGTAAAACCCGTTTACAAGATTGTTTATTCAACAAACTGTGCCATGATTCGGACGTCTCTGATGACCGAGATTGGGGAATAGGATTTGAGATTAACTGTTGGATAATATGGACATGCATTTGAGAGAACTTTCGGTGTATGTTTTAATATATTCTGCAACCCATGTGACATTCTATTTGCCTAATTGTGGACACCTCCGCATTAGCCCAAAAGAAGGACTGTAGAATAGCTCACATTAACCTACAAATTTATCCTCATTAGAACTCCTCTTATTTAACTTCACCTAAACCACTTCATAGTAGACAATCACTTTAATTGCTGAACGCCCAAAGTAACCTCCACCTTTTAGTTTATCTTAAATTTAATTTTAATTTAGAGAAACCCAAAACCAAAACCATCTTTCTGAGCCCCAGCTAAATTCATAAAAGTTCCTACACCCTCCTAGTTTCAATTCGTCACGCTTTGAAGAACGACTCTAGGTCATACTTATTTTTGCAAGCCCTTAGATTAGCAATAGTAGTAACCCTAGGCCCCAGCCTTACAAATTAAAAACCCACTGCTGTACTGCATCTCCATTAGAAATTCCAAGGACCGGTGTACAGCACAACAAACCACCTACCGACATGGAGAACAAAACTCGAGCTGTACCCACTACCATGGAGAACCCACTTGAGGAAGATTCTACTTTCCACTCTTCCTCCCACTCTCATCAAAATCCCTCAGGATCACGTGTGACCAGGAGAACTCCTAGGTCACCATGAGCTAACCCATATCCCGCTCCTATCATTAATGATAGCACCACAAGCAGAGCTTGCCGTTTGGCCGAAGCCCACCGATGGGGTTGGCTATCCACTGCTTTAAACACCTGGAGAAACGTAGAAGGCATACGTACTACTGCCGAACCTATGGACATCTCTATATACACATAAGAACCCATGTACCATACTGTACCGGTGCTGGCCGCGAGGCTACACCGCCATGAAGAACGAATTGATGACATACAAATGGAACATCATCACCACCAGGATAGACTTGATAAGGTGCAAAGAGAACAACATGAAACTCGCTTAGGCTGGATGCACCTGGCCCAGGGCCGAATTGCACATATCCTTGAGGAACAAGATAACTTCACTGATAACATGGATGTTGTCCACGATCGAGTGATAGAAACTAGAAATGAAGTTGCTACCTTACGACTTAGGTTGGAACAGTGTGAACTACGCTCACAAGAAGCTGAACAATACTCACGAATGCTGGAACAACGTCTGACAGTAGCTGAAGAAAGTGTCAGACAAGCCAGTAGACTTGCAGAGGCTTTTGATCGGATTGTCTCCCTACTACCACAATAAGATCAACATCAGGAATAGTTTAGTATTCGATGTGAAACCTACTACCAGGGGCGCTGCCCCCGGACCCCCGTCATTAACGGGCTTCGCCCTTACCCTAGGTTCACAAGTAACGGTGTTACATCTGAACTTTCACACAAAGTGTTAAACTTGTATAACATCAAACACGAATGCGACACAACTTCTAAAACACATTGGAACTTAGTTTTAGGTATAACACTTCAAAACCATCAAAATAATAATGTGGGATTATTGTTACAAACAAGCACCAACGGGCCGTACACATTTTCAAAGACTTAAACAAACAACCAAATCGCGGTAATTTGGACATTCTAAGTTGGACGAACAATTACAAGGACAGTCTTTCGAGATGCCTACTCATGTTATAACCATTGTGTGTTTTGGACACCCTCAGGTTACAAGTCTTCGGACATCAATCCACCGCTAATCAATTCAAGTTTATTAATTTAATCGCTCAAGGCTCAGGTGAGTCTCATGGCCCCTATTTTACTGTTTTCATTAAGGGGTGTGATATTATTGCTCATTTTGTTTTACAAGTAGAACGCAAGTACAAATCAATCAAATACTACATGAGTTGTTTTCAACTAATCAATAAAGCCCTCCATAGCATAGTCTGGTAATACATCTGTAGCTTGAATGTTAGTATATGATATCATATAGGATTGACAATCCTCGTTCGGGTTAGCACGCACTAACTGGTCAAACGGACGTATTAGCATTTGGGAAGACGAGTGTAGATTAGGCACTCGTAGGAGGCAACTCAGTTGGGTTTCCTTAATTGGACTCGACACTCAAGTTAAGCTCAGACTATGTGCTCATGGCTGTATAACTTTTATTTTGCTTAATTGCATTTTAAATTCAATTATAAAATCTTGCGGTTCATACAAATATGTGTTGACATACAAACCTGTGAGCTCACCAGCGTTTCGCTGACCCATTTTAGCATGTATCACAGGTGACCAGCAGTAGGTTGGACTGCTCAATCAAGATCTATTAGCTCGAGTCAGCATGCAAACAAACACAGATTTTAGCTGCATTATTATATTTTGTATAGATTAATTATGTACTTAAATCTCTTATTTTCAAGCGGAGCTAATGCAAACTATATTTTGATGTAAACTTTTGTTTTATCAATATCAATGTAAAACGACGCATGTAGTGGTCGTTCATTATATCTTTTGTGCTGTGTATATTGATTAGTCGTGCCCCGACCCGATTCGCTTCCGCAACCCGAATTTGGGGGTGCGACAAGAGTGTACTATCAATTTGACCCCGTAAAAACCCATTAGCAAGATGATGTTGAGATAAAGTCTCATACCAAGCTCGAGGAGCTTGATGTAACCCGTATAAGGCTTTATCCAACCGAGACACATAATCTGGGTATTTAGGATCTTCAAAACCTGGAGGTTGTTTGACAAACACTTCTTCATGCACTTTCCCATACAAAAATGCACACTTGACATCGAGCCGATACACTTTGAAATTCATGAAAGAAGCATATGCTAGGAAAATCCGAATGGATTCAAGTCTAGCAACTGGAGCAAAAACTTCATCATAATCCAAACCTTCAATCTAAGTGAAACCTTGAACAACTAATCTTGTTTTATTACGAACCACAATTCCTCGATCATCTTTCTTATTTTTGAAAACCCAACGCGTGCCAATAGGATGAATATCCTTGGGAGGTTTCACCAATGTCCAAACTTGCAATTTTACGAACTGTTGCAATTATTCTTGCATTGCTTGAACCCAAGAAGAGTCTGACAAAGCTATCTAAATATTCTTTGGTTCAATCTGTGATAAAAAACAAGTAGAAGACTTGTGTTGATGTCGAGTTTTGATCCCTTCAGAAACATCTCCAATCATATTTGTGAGTGGATGTTTATGCTCAGAATTAACCCGCAAAGTAGGAACAGATTCCACATTCAAGTTGGTTCCTAAATGTGAATCCTCAGGATTACTTACTACTTCATCACTAGAATCATCATGAATTGATTCTTCTAGTTCAGTAGATTGTTCATGAAAAGCTTCAGTATCATCAGGATTTGAAGTTGTGTCAACTTCATCATTTGACAAAGGATGAAGATTCATGAGCAACAGATTCTTCAGTTGATTGAGGAGGAGAAAGATTAGAAGTAGATACTGGTGAAAAAGAAGAAAGAATCGGCTCAATAGGAGAAGAAAGAACCGGAATAACAAAATCATCAGAATCCTTAACAGGAGATGACACATCATTTTGAAAATGAGCAAGAGAATTAAAGAATGAGTCATAGTCAAATAACCATTCTGGACCAATCCCATTGAATGAAGAGGAATACCGTAAGAATTCAACCTCATAGCATTCTTCTATTTGATGTGATGCCGTGTTATAAACTCTTTTGTTTTGAGAATTTGCTGAGTAACCTAAGAAAAATCCAGATTCAGATTTCTCAGCAAATTTGGAAATACGATCCTTAGTTTTCATCAATAAACATGGGCATCCAAAAGGTTCCAGAAAGTGAATATTCGGCTTCCGATTATTCAATAACTCATAGCTCGTTTTCTATTTGTCTTTGACCACAAGAACTCTATTTAATACGAAACAAGCTGTATTAACTGCTTCAGCCCAAAAATTTATTGGTAATTTTGCATCCGAAAGCATAGTTCTTGCAGCTTCAATCAATGTTCTGTTCTTTCTTTCAGCAACTCCATTTTGCTATGGAGTTCGAGAAGCACTGAATTGTTGAGAAATACCATGTTGAAGACAGAACATTTCCATGATATAGTTCTTAAACTCCGTTCCATTATCACTTCGTAACCTCTTTACTTTTAACAAAAATAAAGTCTCTGATCGTAAAATCAGATACTTAATTTTCTCAGCCGTCTCATCTTTGGTACTTAGAAAGTAAACCCATGAAAATCTTGAGTAATAATCAGTAATTACCAAGAAATAGGATTTACCACCAATACTCCTCACACTAACTGGGCCAAACAAATCCATATGGAGAAGTTCCAATCAAGTGTTAATAGAATTCACCAATTTAGGTTTATGAGACTTTTTAGTTTGTTTTCCCTTTTTACAGGAAATACAATGATCATTTAGTGAGAAAGTCTGCTTAGGAACTCCAATCACTAAATCATTTTTAACTAAAAAGTTCATTTTTCTAAAGTTGATATGCCCCATCCGTCTGCCATAAAACTGAGTCCTTTTCTGATGCTTTTGACAACAAACAAGTATGCTTCATTGTAGGAGTTATAGATCGCATATCTAAGACATACATATCTTTAACCCTAGGAGCCCGCATAAGAATCCATTCTTTTGGAATAACAAAACCCGGTTTGAGAATCAAACACTCTTCATCATTGAACCATGTCGACAACTTTTTGTCACACACTTGTGAAACACTAAGTAAATTATGTTGGAGTTGTTCAACATAATTCACTTTGTCAAAACTTATTTCGCCATTTGTGACAGTTCCTTCACCTGAAATCATTCCCCATTTATCTCCCGCAAAAGCAACAAACCCTCCATTTTTGATTTTAACATCTTCTAGTAAGGAGAGATTCTCGGTCATATGTCTTGAGCAGCCACTATCTATGTACCACACATTATCGATAGCTCGGGATGACTGCAAGACATTTGATGAAAACAATTAGTTGCTAATGGAGACCCAAGCCTTGGAGGCTTTGGGTCATCCAGTGATTTCATCTATGATGAAAACGTCAATTTCTTTGAAATCCTTTTTGAAATCTTTTGACGCATCATAAGATGATGATTTCTTGTTGGAAGAAACAAAAGTATTGATTCCCGATTTTTGTGGATTTTCATTAGATGATTTTGAAACATTTTTGTCCTTTGAAGATTTAACTTGCTTTGAATGTTCTCTCAAACGTTTTCTAGCAAGTTTATGACAATCATTCAAAAGATGTCCACGAATTCCACAATAGAAACAACTTTGTGTTCATACTTTCTCCGAGAATGAAAACTTTTATGAGAACCATGATATGAAGGTTTACTTGTAGAAGCATCATATTTAGAATATGAGCTTTTACTAGTAGAAGCTTTACATTTTGAAAAGTCAGGTTTGGAAGCATGATATTGACCTTTTGGTGATGAAGAAGATGATTGTGATTTGTGTGGAGAAGAAGTTCTTTTCAAAATCTTGGTAACTTGTTTTGGAATTTCAAAAGCTTTAGATTTTTCTTTATCATTTTGATTCAAAACACACTTCTTAAGCTTTTCACAATCATCACAATCTTTGTTCTTCATCTTTGAAGATTGATTAGAGAAATCTGATGAATTATTCTCATGTGGTGATTCAGAACTCTCTTTAAAAGAAACCTTTTGAATTGTTTCTTTCTTAGGTTTTGAATCATCAACTTTTCCCTTCCCATACACAAACTCAGAATTAGATTCATCTTTAACTGGTAATTGAAAACAAGATTTTGGTGGTGGAACAAAATGATATCCAATTCCAGCATTAGACTCTGCTTTTGATGCTTTGGTTTTTTCATTTAAATCATTTTGATATCCAATACCAGATTTAGATTTAGTATCTAAACGCTGTTTATGGATAATTTCATCAAAAACCACTGCTGATGTAGAAACATTCAACAATTGTCTTTCAAGATCTAAAATTTTAGAATCAGCTTCAAATTTTTCTTGTTTAAGTAAATCCATCTCAACCAAATAACTGTTTACGATGGATTGCTGATTTAAAATTTTAGCTTTCAAATCATGAGTCTCAACATCAGTTGATTCAAAACGTTTATTTAAAAGCTTGTTGTTTTCCACAAACTCTTATTTTGATTTTTAATCAATTCAATATCAGTTAAAAGTTTTTGATTTTGAGTTTTGTAAAGACTGAGTTGATCACTCAAGTCAGTACATTTTTGTGACAACCGTCAAAAATCTCAGGTCATTACCGCACTTGAATCTTAAATTTACAGCATTCCTTAAATCCTAGTGAAAACTCTAGGTTATGACTCCTTAAATTGTTAAAGCTGTAGAACGTCTTAGAGATTGCTTAGTGAACCATAAGTTCATTCAGACATGCTAAATTAAGTTATGAAGTGCCATGAAAAACAAAAGAATCAAGTCTCATGAATTATCACAAAAATACTATCTTGTCGCACCACCAAGGTTTGCTAAAATTCTGTAAATCGGTAAATGAAACTCGAATATAACAAATTAACACTCTAATACCTATTATAAGCAATTCAATTATAAAATAAAGTACTTTTATAAACTAAAGAACATAAACTTTTATAACTCAAATATTAATCACCAAAACATCACAAAATAAACCTTATACTTTACAATATACTTACACATCTTTAATACAAACTTAATACACCTTTTAAACTTTATATTTATAATAAAAATAAAGGGAAAATGACCCTAGATACCCTAAAAAAACGTTCAGCCCCTTTATTCCCATGCATTCCATTCATTTCTCACACATTTCATAATTAAACTCATTTTTCCAAGACACACACACACACTCTTCACTTTTCTCTCTCAAAAACACACACAAACCCTCTCTAATTCTCAGCCATTTTCAAAGATAAATCCAAGTGTTTGAAGGTCTTAATCCATCAAACAAATCCTAAAAGGTAAGCAACATCATTTACATATGTTAGGCTACTACTTTCTTGCTTATTTTCTTCAAAAATTCGGATTTTATGCCTCTCTCATGGCTAAAATCCTCATGCAAACCTTGATGTTTGTAGATTAACTCTTTTCACATCTTTATGTGTTAAAATAACGAGTAATCCATGATCAAACCGAAAATCAAGTGAAAAATCATGTTATTACTTGTAAACTAGTTAGATCTTGTTCATCTTGTGTAAAAAGCTTGTTTATATGTTAATAATCATCTCTAACACATCAAGGATGTATGTCAACACCATGCATGTGTTAGAACATGGATTTAAATGTCAAAAGATCAAAATTTCATTTATTTCCATGGTGGTGTTCTTGTTTAAGCTCAAACATTCATCATGGACTTTCAAATATTCTGTACAGAAACTTTCATCTACTTCAACGATTTTTGTAAAACTCATTTCTTCATGAAAATGGACATTTTTATAGTCTAGAATCAAGTTCTGGAAGTTACCTTTCCAACCAAATAAGCCTCATATTTTTATGAGTTCATTTGATATTTTTTATAATTTTTGTGAATAAAGATGTATAATCTGTTAGATTAAGTCAAAAACTTTTCTCTCAATGTTTTAATCATAACTGGAGCATTACAACTCCAAATGACTTGAAACCAATGCCAAAAGTTTAAAAATTTCATTGGCTACAACTTTCAAGAATACCATTTTTATTGGTTCCATGTACATTTTACCCAAAAATAGTGATTGCATGCATGTGTTCAAATCTGACCTCAGATGGTAAAAGTAAAAATAATAAATACTTGGACTTCTCTATAATCCCTGGAAAAATTACAGTACATAGATAACATATTGAAGATGATCTTTGATTTTTGCATCATTTTATTTCGGACCATAAGTATTTTTATAAATTCAACAAACTGACGTAATTTTCTAGATATAAGAATGTGGACTGATTTTTGGTAAAAGTTGGAAACCGACACTTGCAGATTTGTTATTTAAGGAAAGACTAACTCCTTATGACTCATGAATATGTTTAAGGTTTGGGTAAAAGTTCCGGGTCAAACCGAGAAGGTTTGACTGAGTCAACAATAATCGATCTCGATTTCGAAAAAATGAAACTTACTATTTTTGGAATGAATGATAACCAAAAGGGGTTCGGGTGTCTTATGATGTATTTATCAATTTGTGTGTTGTTAATCATAATTTGGGAGGAACCAAAGTTCCAACACTCAAAACACTATGAAATTTGGACATAAACAATTGCGAGACATTATATACTTGTATATTCATTATTATACTCAACGCGATTATTGGACATTAACAAACTTCAAAGCAAACAAACCATTTTGGCACTTTGTAATCTAAATATTTAGCTAAGCAATCCTATCAAACCTAAATTACCAAGAAACTAATTAGAAACCTCATGTTCATAGGTCTTGGATAGGAGTCATACCCGACAAGCACGCGCGCTACATTCATCGTTTACTCTTACGCTCAATTGTGAGTTTTCACAGCCCCTTTTTACTTGTTTATTATTTTGGGGTGAAAAGCATGATCTCGAACTATAACTAAATTGGTTGTACTCTTTATGAACTTGTTGAACTTTTGTTATACTATTTATGCGAATTGGTATATACTATTGTTATGCTTGAGTACTATCGTGCTAAAGTCCCCGGAAATACAGTATACATTACTTATTAACTCGTCCGAGAGCCAGACGAGCCGTTGATATTTATGGATAGCGCTATTTAGGGGGAAACCACTCCTCACTCACACTGTTCGTGAGTGCATAGTATCACCTTACTCATGTTAGCGATAGAACATGGAGCTTGGGGCATGTGTCGGTTGAATCGGTTTAGTAGTGTCCTCAATTGCATTAACACTCTTGTATATTACCTTTCATATTCGCAACAATTATAACGAATCATTTTTATTCATGTCTTTATGGACAAAGGCTTTTAGTTCATTTATGTGTAACATTAAACCTGTGAACTCACCAACTATGTCCATAGTTGACCTGTTGTTTTATCATGCTTTTCAGGAGAACGATAGTAAGATGCACTCTAGGAGTACATTAGCATGGATGCATGTTCACACGCGTTTGCTTTATTTTGAAACTATGACTATCTTTTGGAAACTTTAAGAGCTTATTATAATTTCTTTTCGAACTGTGGTTGAAACTTGTAGTAATGTGTAATATTTTCTCTAAATTATGTATGGTGTTGCTAATATATCTTATGCATTGTTACCCAGTGCTGTTACATCTCGTGTTTCCGCTTTAGCGGGGTGTGACAGGTTTGGTATCAGAGCCTAATGTTATAGAGAATGCCGGTTTTTCAAACAAAAACCCCAACTATAACCAACACTTTTAAATAATATTTTCTTAAAACACCAAAAGCATTACTAGTTTACCTAAACCGAGCATATAACTAGCATAGCTAACCCGTGTGTTGCATTATTTGACCTCAATTAGACATAGCCTGATCACCTATGTTTAATTTAGGTAAGATTATGCGAGACACGGAGTAGGTGTACTATGATTATGTTCGATTTTCTTTCCTGTTTAAACCTATGAAAAGCAAACATTGTGTGTGTGCATTGCATATCGTAGGCATCCATGTAGCACTGTTAGTAACTAAGTATACCTCCATTTTAGTCTTATCATTTCGAGGTTAACATGTTAGTGCATAATGTGAAAGTAGCTTGTTTAAGGTGTTAGTCAAATCTTGTGATCTTTGTAAGCGACACTAAGTACAGGATAGCAACACTTGGGGTACGTGTTGCATTAGCTACTATATATAGTGGTTGTGTCTGAATCTATGACTGTTCTTTCTGTCTATGCTCGAGCCATATTAAGTGATATTCTAATCGATTCTATTTAATTATAGAGCAATAGTTTTACTACTCTTGTTTGTATTAAATGGCACTTGATTTCGCATACGTAAACTCGTTAAACAATATTCCGCACGTTTAACTAGTGAATCGAACCCTAAAGATCAATAGATTGGAAACTACACATCATTTTCCCACACTGCTTACTCAACAAACGCGTCAGGACACATCACTAATCGTCTTGGGGACTAAATCTTCTATTTGTAGTCTTACCTTGTCGCAACCCTCATCCCACGCCGCCATATCAACCGACGATTATGGTTACGTCACCGGTTGCCCTCGCGATAACCCACCCAATATCGAGAAGGAGAATCTCTCCGAAAAAGGGCCCACCTGAGGAGGTTCCGCCTAAGGATGAACCAACAAAACTGGACCAACATGAGAAGTCGTCACCTAGGCGCGTTACATCTACTTCTTCTATTTTACACTCTTCCTCCCACTCTTATCGAAAACCTATGAATCCTATGAATCGTGTGTGCTATACACGACTAGAATTACTGACAGTTCACCGTGAACTAGACCTTACACTATCTACACTATTATTGATACTCCAACCACTAGGACCCGTCGTGTCCGTCAATGGAATTAATTACCCGCAACTCTTGAGGCTTGGAGAATAGAAGAAGGAATATAGATTCTTACAGAGGACGAAGAAGCTTTCTACACGCAAATCTCTCTACACGCACATGAACTCACTCACCATACCTTCCCGGTACTAGCTGCTAGGCTACGCCGCCACGAGAATAGAATAGATACTAAGAAGTTAGAACAACATGAAACCCGTTTAGGCTAGGTGTGACTGGCACAAGGCCGAGATGTACAGATCTATGAGGACCAACAGGGTCTTAGTGAAACCATAGAAACTACCCATCTTCCGGTGATGGAGACCAGAGGCAAAGTCATTGCCTTGCGATTAAAACTAGTGTGCAAAATAGAACTCACTTAAGATTAGTAGAAATTCTACTAAACATGTACAATGTGTTGGAAACGGTTTCAACCAAATCTTCATCGGACATTTTCCATGGATTTTTCACAAACATAAATCTTTCAACAAATTTTTAATAAAACATAACTTTCAACACTTTTCAATGACCATGAATGTATTTTATTGACTCAAGCCTTCAATGGATTTTCATCAGACATTTAATCAAAAAAGTTCACAACTTCAATTTTTTCGAACGGATTTCGTTAAACAGAATTTTCAAACGATTTGTCAGTAATAAGAGTTTTCAACGTATTTTGATTGACTCAATTTTTTTTTAACCAACTCTAAGTTGTAAAACAAATTTTCAACAAGATTTTACAACAACCTATTCACAAAATATTTTATAAAACTTTCAAAATTCTTAAGTATATAAACTAATTTATATAAAACATATCATTTGGTCAAGGTTTTATCACTAATTATACCTACAACAACTGATTTACAAACAAGTTTACCAAGTGTTTTATCAACTCTTTAGTCACGATTAGATTAGACTACTTTGTAAACGACTACTCTATAACGTTTTTGACTATGATTTGAACAATGGAATGATCATGAATTGACTGCTTTTAAACATGACTTAGACATTGTTATGTCTACTTTTTAAATCAATGATTTGATTTCCAACTAATTTCTAATGCAAGACGTACTTGCAACGAACTTTTCCCCATAGACTTCATACCCGTCGAAATCGAAAGCATTGATATCATAGTAGGCATGGATTGCTTATCCAAGCACCATGCCGAAATTACTTGTTTTGAGAAAATCATTCGTATTCCCATTGTTACCGGTAGAACTTTGATCCTACAAGGAGAGACGTAAGCTGAGCTTGAACATTGTTTCCTTTATAAAAACCCGAAAATACCTAAGAAAAGAGTACCATGTAATCCTCGCACCCATAACCGAGTAGAAGCCGGAGGCAAACCAACTTGAGGATGTACCCCTTTATGTAGAATTTTCTGGAAGTCTTTCCGCGAAGACTTGCCTGGCCTTCCCCGCCCAGACAAGTCAAATTCCAAATCGATCTTGTGCCCCGAACTACACCCGTGGCACGAGCCCCACACAGAATATCCCCTTTAGAGTTGCAGGAGTTGTCTAACTAACTCCAAGAACTCTCCGATAAGGGATTTTTTTTTTCACCCCAGCTCATCACCATGGGGTGCTCCTGTTCTATTCGTTAATAAAAAGGACGGATCCTCATGAATGTACATTGATTATAGAGTACTGAACAAATTAACAACTAAGAATAGGTACCCGCTCCCTTGAATCGACGATCTATTCAAGCTGCAAGGCGCCTCCTATTTCTCTAAACTCGACCTACAGTCAGGTTATCACCAATTATGGATTCACAAAGAAGTTATACCCAAAACGGTGTTCCAAACACGATATGGACTATATGAGTTTATGCTTATGCCCTTCAGCCTAACCAATGCTCCTGCGGCATTCATGAACTTAATGAACAGAGTTTGCAGAGCATACTTGGATAAATTTGTGATTTTTATCGATGACATACTAGTCTACTCGCGTAGTAAAGAGGATCACGAGCAACATTTAGGGCAAGTGTTGCAACCACTCAAGGAAGAGAAGTTGTACTCCAAATTCTCTAAGTGTGAGTTTTGGAACAGAGAAGTACACTTTCTCGGTCATATGGTGAACATAGAAGGGATCCATGTGGATCCAACTAAAATCGAGACGATTGAGAAATGGAAAGTCCCGAGGACCCCTACGGAAATCCGTCAATTTCTAGGATTTGCTGTATACAATAGAAGGTCCATAGAAAATTTCTTAGAGATCGCCAAGCCCTTGACAGAACTGACCCAAAAGATGAAGGAATTCATTTGGGATATTGAAAAGGAGAAGGCATCCCAAACGCTGAAGGAGAAACTGTGCAATGCGCCAATCATATCATTGCCTGAAGGAACAGATTGTGGTATATTGTGATGCGTCACACTAGGGATTGGGCTGCCATCTGATACAGAGGAATAAAGTAATTACGAATGCTTCCACACAACTCAAGAAAAATGAGGCGAACTGTACTACGCATAACTTGGAACTAGGAGCAGTGGTTTTCATACTTAAAACCCTGAGACATTACCTATACGGTTCCAGATGTTCTGTGTTTACTGATCATAAGAGTCTCCAGGACATACTCGAGTAGAAGATGCTCTACATGAGGCAAAAAAAAAGGTGGATGGAGTTACTTAACGACTATGATTGCGAAATTATGTACCAAAAGCCGTTAGGATTATTACAACAAACCGAAATACCCCAATGGAAATGGGAACAGGTAACAATTGACTTCGTCACTAAGTCACCTCGAACTTCCAAAGGTCACGAATTCATTTGAGTTATTGTCGACCAACTGACAAAATTCGTGCACTTTCTACTTATCCGAGAGGATTACATAATGGAGAGACTTGCTCAAAGCTATATTGAAGAAATTATGTCGCATCACGGAGTGCCCATTTCAATTATCTACGACAGAGATTGTCATTTTACTTCATGGTTTTGGTTATCAATGCAAAAGGTGTTGAATACCCAACTAAACGTGAGTACAGCTTATCACCCTCAAACAGATGGGCAAGTGAGCGAACTATTCAAAGCTTAGAAGATATGCTACGAGTATGTGTACTAGACTTTGGAGGAAGTTGGGATGTACACTTACTTACCCCTGATAGAATTCTCTTACAACAACAATTACCAGACTAGCATCAAGTGTGCGCCATTTGAGGCCATATATGGACAAAATGCCTATCACCATTGTGTTGGCACGAAGTCGGTGAGAAGCACTTGACAAGGCTAGACGTCATTCAGAAAAGCTACGTTGACAATCTGTTAATCCAAGATCTATCTAATAAACTATTAGATAAACACAATTTTGAATGATTACTAAGAAGTTTGCGGAATAACACTTAGTAATACAATGAAGATCAATAACAGTATATTAAGACAGAATAATAGAAAGCTTCAATCTTATTAATGATAAGACGAATACACTGAAATGTATTAGGGTTACAAAACCTTGAAGCTGCGCAAAAACTCATAACCTAATCTAGGTTAAGGATCTCTATTTATAACACATAGAGTCCTGCTAAACAATCTCCTATAATTATGGAAGCAGTTACAATCCATAATTATTCAAACTCTAACTTCCCTCCTATTCTAGATATAAACAGTGTTAACTACCACAACTATACAAACAGTGGTAATTCCTATAACAGTGTTAACACTTGTACAATTTACTAGACTAATATACCAACAGTGGTAACTAGCCTATGCAGTGTTAACTGTTGTAAACAAGCTAACAGTGATAACACTAACAGTTGAAACTATTACTAACAGTTGTAACTCTTGTCTTCAATCTTCAATAGCAGTTGATCTTTTACTAACAGTGGTAACCACTTCACCAACAGTGGTAATCCATGAAGACTTCAACTAACAGTTTTAACTCTGAAGACAGTGGTAACCAACAGACTAACAGTTGTAATACCAGTAGTAACAATAACACTAACAGTGTTAATACCTTGTGCATTCTTCAACAACATTAGTAACAGCAGAAATCTTATTTCCTAACAATCTCCCCCTAAACTTAATCTGTCCCCAACAGTATTAAGTTTCTCTTGATTCTTCAAGTTGACTTCTTTTCAAACTCTTTCAAAACAACTATTTTTGATCTCTGTGTCTTCTCTCATACTCTTCTTTCTTATGAATCTGATTCAAGATCATATATACTAAATTCTCTGCTAAATCATTGTTGAATGAAACAGATAACTTAGCATGCCTTAAGCTTCTTAACAAACTCATACTCATATCATATTCTCTGTCAGTGAGCATCCAAATCATAGTAGCATCATCAAAAATAACTTGATGCACACCTGGATTGCTGAGATAGATCCACTGCTTTACATTTCTGAAAGTATTGAACTCAAACATGAATCTTTCTGACTCATACATCATTGAAATCCCAGACCATACACCCAATTCATAAACACTATCAAACTTCTTAGTGCTTAGTCCTTTCTCAGATCCAATCTCATATATTCTGTTCAAGTCTTCTCTAACAATCACCCTGATAAACTCTTTAAATGACCTCCAATATGAGACAGAAGTATCTGCCCTTTGAACTCTAATTTTCTCACATTTAATTGGAATTGAAAATTTTACAACAGACCAATCAATGATTCCAGGAGAGTTATCAGGTGGAAGATGTACCTGTAAAGGTTGCACCACAATCAAATCATCCAAATTCAACTTATTCTTAGGCAGATCAGGGATTGATGCAAGTTCTTGTCTCCTCTTCTGTTTAAGCTCAGTACTTATTCTTTCCCTTTCCTTTTCATCTTCTATCTTTTTATCAAATTTTTCTTTCTTTTTCTTTTCTCTTTCTGCTTTTTCTTTGGCTTTCTTATCTTCTTCTGCTCTCTTAGCAGCCTCAGGGTTTAGAAATGTATCCCTATCCCAGATTCTTTGTAGATTCTCAAGAGACATGGCATTAAGTCTTGCAGTTGAAATATTACCACCTCTTAACTTCAAAACCAGATTTCTTTTCTGTTGAGCTTTTGTTAAAGGTTTATTCCTCTTAGCAGCAGCTTTGGCAGCTCTAGTCTTTTTCAATTCTTCTGCCTTCTTTTTCTTAAGCTGTTCCACCAGATATTTTATATCATCTTGTTTTTGCTCTCTCAGCTGTGCTTCATCCCACTCATCAACCTGTTCCTTAGTCATTTTCACAAATTTACCAGGTTCTATCTCAACATCAATCATTTCCTCTGCTAGCACATCTGCATTTATCTCAGCAAATAACCTCTGTGCATATTCATCATCATTCATTGTAGCTTCAGGAGGCATGGTTTTCTGCTTTTTCATTTTTGGCTCTTCCTCCAAGATACCCTTACCCTTATCCTTAGGGTCAATCTTTGGCATAGCTTGTGCAGCAGCAGGTGCAGTAGTAGGTTCTCTAATCTGAACTGGAGGTAAGGTGGTGGTTTTATGCTTCTTAGCTTTGACAGACTGCACAGGAATTGATTTCTGCCTTTTAGCCTGTGAAGTCTTTTCTTTCTCTTGTTGTTTCTCACCTTCAGGATTTTCATTGACCTTCTCAGTTTCTTGATGAATTGGTGTTTCCATCTCTATATCCTCATCAATGTGATCACCAACACCATCATCATTCTGTTCATCATCACCCTTCTTACCATCATCTTTCTTTTCCTCATCACCTTTATTTGTCCAATATTTCTCCCCCTTTTTGAAAGCAGTCTCTGCAGAGTCACCTTCAACTACCACATACTTCTTCCCTTCTTTCAAAACCTTAACAACAATATACTCCAATTGAGCAACCCTCTGCTTTAGATTTGCAATCTGTTCATCCTTCTTTTTGTTGTTTCTCCTTTCCACCCTAAACTTCTCCCACACATAGTCTATCATTCTTGTCAATTCCAGGTTAGTTCTAGCCTCATCACGATCAGAATGTGACTTCCTAGGTGAATATTTGACAGGTGCATCAAAACCTGTATCATACCTAGTATGATCAACAGATTCCCCTTGGTTATTGGTACTGGGACCACCAAAATCATCTACAGGAGTAGAATCATGTTTTGGTGTTGCCTCTGCTTGTGTCTTATTGATGTTACTTCTGTCCTGCTCTGCCAGTGGGAAGCAGTAGAAGCAGCCCTTACAGAATGGTCACCCCTCTCCTCATGGACCACATGTTGTTCATGACCCCTGTCATTGGACTGAGATGACTGAGCAGCATGATCCTCAGTCACCTGTTGTGTAGCCCTTTTGGCTTTTCTGGTGTAAGTTGTAGTGAATCTGTTCCCTTGTTGTTCATTGTTACCCCCAGATGTTGTGGGATAAGAAGGAATGGGTTGTTCCATTATTTCAACAACTGGTTCAGCTTCTGTTGGTGGTACAGATGCTGTGGTGGAGGGTGCAGGAAGCATTGTTGGAAACAATGCTGTTACCCTCCCAGAAAACATAACACCTTTGATAGAGGTATCTCTCTTCATATTTGAAAATACTTTTGGTTTAAAAGAAGAAATACCTATTATCTTATCCAAGGCTGACAAATCAGATATTTGTTCATTTAGAAAACATTGCACAAACCTTGGATACATTAAAAATTTAATTTTAGGTTGGTTAATGTTTCTTAGCATACCAGCAAAAATAAAGTTGAAAAAATTAAAGTTTTGACCAGTAGCTAAGCATACCAATGCATATGCTACATTACTGCTAAATTGTTCAAAAGATGAACGTTTGGATGACAAACAGTGCAGTAATGTATGGATTAGAAATCTCCATTGGTATGAAAACATAGTTTTCTGAAAAACATACCCACCCATGTTCCCCTCATATCCCATTCGTTGTAAATTAAAGTATAAAGCTTCATCAGAAATTGAAGTTATACCTTCTTCATCCTGAAGATGAAGAGAAGAACGAATGGATGCTTCAGAAGTAACCACTTGGTGCCCAGCAACTGTAGAAACAATTTTTGGAACACCTGCTTCTTCCTCAATCTTTGCTTTAACCCAGAATTCATTAATATGATCATATGAAATTCTGGGTGCAACAGTAAGCGCATGGTGAATGGTAGAATTACGCAGAAAATCAATGATTTCTACGTAATCATTGGCTATTGAGGGTTTTACCAGATAGGCAATCATGTTATGATCCTTGCCTAAAGCGAGTTGAGGTGTGGTTGATGAAGAAGAAGCCATGAAGAATTTGTGTATGATTTGCGATAGCAGTGGTTATAGGGTTTATGAAGTCAGTGGTTATGAAAGCGTAAAAGAAAATGTACAAGTGTTGGGAGTATTTATACTGTTAGTTTCAATGACCTAATTTTGAAATAAAAATCCCAATTTGAACAGTAACAGTGGAAACCATTTTAAAACAGTGGAAACCATTTTAAAACAGTGGAAACTACTTGGAAATTAAATTTCCTCTTTAAAGTTATCACTAACAGTGGAAACAAATGTACACCAGTGATAACCAGTTTAAAACAGTGGAAATTAATAATACTAACAGTGATCACTAGTTGATGGAAATAACTCCTGACCAAAGGAATTATAACTCAACACTAGAAACTTAATTAGTACTACTAACAGTGATGAGAATAACAATGATGACCAAAGAATTTTTTTTTTTTTTTTTAATAGAAAGAACAGAAAGATAAACACTGATAAACATTGATAGTGAAAGTTCAACTTGATAGTATAAACAGTGATAACTGATTATACTAACAGTGTTAAGATTTACACTAACAGTGGACATAGTGAAAACAGTGGAAACTGTTTACACTAACAGTTATAACTGAATAGTGAAAACAGTGGAAACTGTTTACACGAACAGTTATAATTGCTTCTGCTGACAGTGATAACCTACAAAGAGTTAGTTCAACACAAACAGTGATAACAATAGAACTAACAGTGAAAACAAAATAACTAACATATACAGTGGTAATTGAATAATAACAGTGATAATTAGGAAAGCCAAACAGTTGTAAGACTATTATCACTGTTAGTATCGATTACAACTACCAGCATCTAATCCTTAAGCATTATAGAGATGTTTTATAAAATAGTTATGGAGAAACAACTTAAAGAGATTTAATCAGACCAATACTTGTAATCAGAAATGTAAATCTGCCCACATCAAAGGCTTTGGTGAACAGATCTGCAAGTTGATTGTCAGTATGGACTTTTATAATCTGAATAAGTCGTTTTTCATTACAATCTCTGATAAAATGATAACGAATCTCTATATGCTTAGTTTTAGAATGTTTAACAGGATTATTGATGATGCTGATAGCAGAAGTATTATCAATGTAAATAGGAGTATTTAAGAAAGTTAAACCATAATCAAGCATCTGATTCTGAATCCATAAGACTTGAGCACAGCAACTTGCAGTAGCTACATACTCAGCTTCAGCAGTAGATGTTGATACAGTTGTCTGTTTCTTGCATTGCCATGAGATTAACCTTTCTCCTAGAAATTGACATCCTCCTGATGTTGACTTTCTGTCCATGCTAGCTCCCCCATAGTCACTATATGAATATGCTTTTAGGTCAAAAGGGGAATCTTTTGGATACCAAAGACCTAGATCAGATTGTCCTTTTAAGTATCTAAAGATTCTCTTGACAGCATACAGATGTGATTGTTTTGGACAGGTTTGAAATCTGGCACAGATACAAACAGCAAACATTATATCTGGCCTAGAAGAAGTTAAATACATCAATGATCCAATCATTGATCTGTACAGATGTACATCAACTTCCTCCCCCTCAGGGTCTGCAGATAGTGGCTTGTGTGTCTCCATTGGTGTACTAGCCACTTTTGATTCAGAATATCCAAATTTAGTAAGTATGTCTTTGACATATTTACTCTGATTTATGAAAGTACCATCTGAACTCTGCTTGACTTGCAGTCCCAAAAAGAAAGTGAGTTCCCCCATTGAACTCATCTGGAACTTTTGATGCATTAATTTTTCAAACTCCTTGCACATACCATCATTTGTAGACCCAAAAATGATGTCATCAACATAGACTTGCACCAGTAGAATATCACTTTGATTCCTTTTGGTGAACAGAGTCTTATCAATAGTGCCTCTTTTGAACCCATTCTCTAATAGATACACAGATAAAGTCTCATACCAAGCCCTGGGGGCTTGATGCAGACCATATAATGCCTTATCCAATCTGCAAACTCTATCTGGATAGCTAGGATCTTCAAATCCAGGTGGTTGACACACATACACCTCATCATCAATCATGCCAAACAGAAAAGCACTTTTGACATCCATTTGATAGACTGTGAAACCTTTAAATGTAGCATATGCTAGGAATAGTCTAATGGCTTCTATCCTTGCAACAGGAGCAAAGACATCATCATAATCAATCCCTTCTTCCTGTGTATAACCTTGTGCCACCAGCCTTGCCTTATTCTTGATTACAATCCCTCTTTCATCCTTCTTGTTCTTGAAGATCCATTTGGTGCCAATTGCCCTTTTTCCCTTTGGCAGATCTACTAGTGTCCATACATTCTGAATCTTGAACTGTAACAACTCCTCTTGCATTGCCTCAATCCAACTAGGGTGTTTAAGAGCTTCTACTACCTTTTTAGGTTCTACTTGAGAAAGAAAACACACATATAGAGATGTATGTATTTCTTCTTCAGTGACAGTAGTTTGCTGTCTTGTTTGTACACCACTGTTAACATCCCCAATCACCTGTTCCAGAGGATGATTTTTTGTTCACATGAAAATTAGATGTTGATGTCTCTGGAATGATTTCCTCCAAATTGGTAAGATTACCATTCTGCTCTGAACTTTCATTGGAAGGTGTTTCAATTTGTTCTGAATCCTCCATAATCTGAGATGATGTTTCTGGTGGTTCTTTTGTCTCCAAATGCTGTGATGACTGTGGCAGATCAGAAGAAAATACCTCTGGAGGATCAGGAGTCCAGATTGGAAAGATAATGTACTCCAAAGACTCTTTATTCTTTTCTGAGGACATATCTGATGTATCCTCACAAACTCTATCTGCTTTACTTGATGTGGTACCTGTGCATGTACCTGTACTAGGATTGACAGTTGTATATCTAAAAGCAGTGTTAAGAGCATCAATATCAAACAAAGACTTAGGACCTATTCCATCAGGATTAATGATATTCTCATTAAAAGTGACATTCATTGATTCTTCTATGACTCTGGTCCTTTGATTGAAAACCCTATATGCTTTACTCTGAATAGAATATCCTACAAATACACCCTCATCTGCTTTGCTTTCAAACTTTCCTAGGTGATCTTTGGTATTCAAAATAGTACAAGGACATCCAAAGGATTTTAAGAAACTAACCAGTGGTTTGTTCTTAAACAACAGCTCATATGGGGTTTTGAAATAAGGCTTAATTACAGTTACCCTATTCTGAACATAACAAGCTGTGCTAACTGCTTCTGCCTAAAAAGACATAGGTAGTTTTGCATCAGCTAGCATGGTTCTTGCAGCCTCAATTAGTGTCCTATTCCTTCTTTCAGAAACTCCATTCTGTTGAGGAGTTCTAGGAGCACTAAACTCTCTCTTAATGCCTTTTTCATCACAGAATTTATCCATCTCATAATTTTTAAATTCTGTTCCATTATCACTCCTGATTATTTTGACTCTTTTATCTAATTGGTTCTCAATCTTAGTTATAAATGATCTAAGTATTTCACCTGTCTCATCTTTTGTTCTAAGAAAGAAAACCCATGTAAATCTGGTATAATCATCAATTACAACAAGGCAATAAGATCTTTTTCCCATACTACTTATACTTGTTGGACCAAATAAGTCCATATGCAATAAGTATAGAGGAGTACAGTTTGAATTCACTGCTTTGGACTTAAAAGAAGTTTTGTGTTGCTTCCCCTTTAGACAAGAAACACAATGATCATCACATGAATAGACCTTCTCAGGTAAACCCCTAACAAGCTTGTTTTTGACAAGTTTATTAATGGTTTTGTAATTCATGTGACACATCCTTCTATGCCACAAAGTAGACTCATTTAAATTTGCTTTAGAAATCAGGCAGTTTAAATCAGGTTGAGGTGCCATGTTTGCTAAGTCACACTTATAGACATTATCTTGCCTAGGAATTCTCATTAAAATCATATTTTCTGGAATTTTGAACTCCTTAGACAGAATAAGACATTCAGTGTCAGTAAAATGAACAGGGTTCTTTTTATCTGTGATTTGACTCACACTTAGCAAATTGTACATCAACTGTTCCACATAATAAACATTTTCAAAGCTTAACTTGGCACTTTGAACAACTCCTTTGCCTGTGATCCTTCCACCTTTTGGATTGCTTCCAAATGCTACATATCCACCATCAAATGATTTGAAGTTCTGTAGCTTTTCCTTATCTCCAGTCATGTGCCTTGAGCAGCCACTGTCGATATGCCATAAACTTCTTGGCTTGCACTGCACACAAACAAACACAGAGAAAATTAATTTCTCTTGGGAACCCAAACCAATTTGGCTTTGGGTTTCCCTGATGCATCAAGGTAATCAACTTTCTTGAAGATTATTGATTTTGATGCATTGTTAGATTTTGAACATCTGGGAACATTTGATTGAAAAGGTGTCCAAATCCAACTAATTTTAGACTTAACAGTGGGTTTTGGTCTAACAGTGTTAACTGAAGGTCCAAAGTTATGTCTAACAGTGTTAAACCTGTTATAACTGTTATTATGTCTAACAGTGGTAAAATAATTAACACTGTTAGTATTCCTTACAGTGTTATTTACTCTACCAGTGGAAACTGTTGAATTAACAGTGTTAACAGTTTTAAAAGGTTTACCACTGTTTGCTTTAACTCCTTTTTCCACATTTTTAGTCTTTAAACTGTTGGCTAAATCTTTAGCTTTTGTTCCTGTAGTGGAAACCTTTGCAGCAGCCATAGCTTGATTTGCCCTATAATTCATCTTTCTAGCAGCAGTTGTATGATTAACTTTTGATTTAAAATTTTGTTTGTTAACCATATTAGCTGCTGTCCATGGCTTTTTCACATTCTTTTGATATGTTTTTGGATTATGAAAACACTCATGTTGAAGATGATTATTTCTGCCACATATAAGGCATAACTTTTCTTTAATCACAGTAACATTATTCCCCAGTTTTTGAGTCACCATTTGGTTCCAATTCCTTTGGTTACCTCTGGGAATATGTTTTTGAAAATTTTGGGATTTAGAAAAGCTATCCTTACACTTGCACTTGTCACATGTATTCAGAGCAGTTGTATGATTCACAGAAACAGTTGTTTTCACAGCATTCCTAACCTTCCTTTGAAAATTCCTAGGTGTGTTAGGTGTGATTTTCTCATGTTTTTCATGATGTTTTTCCTTCTCTTCAAACATTTTCTTACCCTCTTCTAGTTTATTAACTTTTAGTTCTGTAACTAGACCAGTAATACTATTGCCGCTTTCACAAGATGATTTATCAGATTTATTGAACACATTAACATTACATTCAGATGTATCACACTCTTCATCATCTTCCTCAGTCCACTCATGAATTTCAACTTCATCAATGTTTACATCTTCTTTTAAACTATTAACTGGGTCAACCTTTTTAACATCATCATTTAATCCTTCTTTAAGTAAATTTAAATCAAATTCAGTTTTTGAAGGAAAATAGTTGTTGTTATAAGGAGGAGGTACATTATTGTATCCTAACCCAGTCTTGAGTTTATCATGAATCTGAGAATTGATAAGTTTATTTACACTTTTAGATGCATTTTCTAAGTTACTTACATTAAGTCTTATGCTATCTCTTTCACATGTGACCTCAGCAAGTTTCTTAGTTAATAATTCTACTTTATCTTTAAAAGTGTCTCTCTCCCACCTAGCAAACTCAATATCATATTTAAACTGTGTTGCATTATCTTCAAATGCCTGAATCTGTTTTTCAAGATTTTCTATTACAGAGATTGTGTGTCTACTTTTGATTTCACACTGTTTTAGCTCATCACACACTTTCTGGTTATGATCTCTATAATGTTTCACAGTTTGTTTACACACAGTTGAGCACAATTTTATTTGTACCTCATAAGGAACTTCAGATTGCTTGTCAGATTCTGCTGTTGCCATGAAGCATTGATTTTTCACTTCATGCTCTTCCTGATCACTCCAATCCCATCCACATCCATCTACAGATACCAGTGCATTTGATGAAGTATCTTGAATTGGCACATTCTTAGTCTGACCAACATTTCCTCCACTTCTCTGGACAGTTCCTCTCTCATTCTGATCAACCTTAGGACTTCTGCACTCCCTAGCAAAATGTCCCATCTTGTGACAGTTGAAACATTCAACTTTGCTTTTATCAAACCAGCTTGCATCACTCCTCTTCTGTGCAAAGTTATTCCTACCAGTTCTTTGCATAAACCTTTTTGCTCTTTGTGTGATTAAAGCAATCTGAAGTTTGATATCCATCTCTTCTAGATCATCTCCTTCAAACTGATCTAGATCTTCATTAGTAAGTGATGAATTCACATTACTAGCAAAGAAAGATTCTAAGACTTGATCATTAGAATGATTAGTAATAGATCCACTTCCTCTAGTCCCATAGGATGACCCTTTCTGACTTGATTCAGCCTTTGATCCAGACCCTGCCATAGACATAAAAGCTGAATTATTGTTGTTGCTCCCATATCCCACCTTCTTGATCTCTACCTCAGCTTCAAAATTCCTCAGATCATTGTATATATCTTCTAATTCCTTTGCTTCCAGATCTGTACTCTGCCTCAAACCAACAGTATACATGGTCCATTCATCACCTAAGGACCTCAAAAACTTCCTGTTCAAATCATCTTTGTCAATTTTCACTTGATGATTTTCCAGATCTCCTACAAGCTTTGAAAACCTATCAAAGGTTTGAGTCAGAGTTTCTGACTTTGCAGAATTAAAGTTCTCATATTGTTGTTTCAACAGAGATCTTTTATTCTTTTTGGTGTTATCATTACCACCAAATCTCTTCTCTATTGCTTCCATTAAAACTTTAGCATCTTGACATGCTTCAAAACGCCTTTGATATTCATTAGGAATAGATAACAATAGAGTACTCAAAGCTTTGTACTCTATAGATCTGACTTTTCTTTCTGCCTCAGATGTTGGTGGTGATCTTGGCTGTGGAACACCATCACTGTTGAGGGTCACTGGAGGACCATTAACCACTACTTCCCAGATCTGATAATCTGTGAGAAGCATATATTGTCTGATTCTGTTTTTCCACAGATCAAACTCATCAGGTCTAAGCATTGGGATCTTAGTGACCTGAATTCCTTCACTACCTTCTGCCATTGCTTTGATTTATTGATTATAAAAATGATCAATAAAACAGTGAAAATGATCTTCCTGGATTCAAAACTAAAACCCGCTCTGATATCACTTGTTAATCCAAGATCTATCTAATAAACTATTAGATAAACACAGTTTTGAATGATTACTAAGAAGTTTGCGGAATAACACTTAGTAATACAATGAAGATCAATAACAGTATATTAAGACAGAATAATAGAAAGCTTCAATCTTATTAATGATAAGACGAATACGCTGAAATGTATTAGGGTTACAAAACCTTGAAGCTGCGCAAAAACTCATAACCTAATCTAGGTTAAGGATCTCTATTTATAACACATAGAGTCCTGCTAAACAATCTCCTATAATTATGGAAGCAGTTACAATCCATAATTATTCAAACTCTAACTTCCCTCCTATTCTAGATATAAACAGTGTTAACTACCACAACTATACAAACAGTGGTAATTCCTATAACAGTGTTAACACTTGTACAATTTACTAGACTAATATACCAACAGTGGTAACTAGCCTATGCAGTGTTAACTGTTGTAAACAAGCTAACAGTGATAACACTAACAGTTGAAACTATTACTAACAGTTGTAACTCTTGTCTTCAATCTTCAATAGCAGTTGATCTTTTACTAACAGTGGTAACCACTTCACCAACAGTGGTAATCCATGAAGACTTCAACTAATAGTTTTAACTCTGAAGACAGTGGTAACCAACAGACTAACAGTTGTAATACCAGTAGTAACAATAACACTAACAGTGTTAATACCTTGTGCATTCTTCAACAACATTAGTAACAGCAGAAATCTTATTTCCTAACACAATCGCAGAAAGCCATTAAAATCCCAAACGGGTTATAGAATGTTCCTGAGAGTATCACCTCAGAAAGGACTTGTGCACTTCAACAAGAAAGGCAAGCTAAGCCCAAGCTAAATTGGACCATACAAAATCTTGAAACAAATAGGCCCGATGGCTTATGAACTAGAATCACCCAAAGAGTTGGATGGCGTTCATGACATATTTCATGTCTCAAACCTTAAGAAGTGTCTAGTTGACAACTCTCAGACCTTGCCCTTAGAAGAGTTCGAATCGATGATTGACTACTTTCTTTTAGTGAAGCACCCACTGAAATCCTTAATAGAGGTACCAAACAGTTGTGACCTGAGTTCACATAGGAACAGGAAGATTTAATGAGACGAAACTACCCCCACCTATTCACTAGTGCTTCGTCACCCAATAGGACCAGTTGAATTTCAAGACGAAATTCATTTCAACGGTGGGATAATGTGACAACCGTCAAAAATCTCAGGTCATTACCGCACTTGAATCTTAAATTTACAGCATTCCTTAAATCCTAGTGAAAACTCTAGGTTATGACTCCTTAAATTGTTAAAGCTGTAGAACGTCTTAGAGATTGCTTAGTGAACCATAAGTTCATTCAGACATGCTAAATTAAGTTATGAAGTGCCATGAAAAACAAAAGAATCAAGTCTCATGAATTATCACAAAAATACTATCTTGTCGCACAACCAAGGTTTGCTAAAATTCTGTAAATCGGTAAATGAAACTCGAATATAACAAATTAACACTCTAATACCTATTATAAGCAATTCAATTATAAAATAAAGTACTTTTATAAACTAAAGAACATAAACTTTTATAACTCAAATATTAATCACCAAAACATCACAAAATAAACCTTATACTTTACAATATACTTACACATCTTTAATACAAACTTAATACACCTTTTAAACTTTATATTTATAATAAAATTAAAGGGAAAATGACCCTAGATACCCTAAAAAATGTTCAGCCCCTTTTTTTTCCCATGCATTCCATTCATTTCTCACACATTTCATAATTAAACTCATTTTCCCAAGACACACACACACACTCTTCACTTTTCTCTCTCAAAAACACACACAAACCCTCTCTAAATCCTCTCTAATTCTCAGCCATTTTCAAAGATAAATCCAAGTGTTTGAAGGTCTTAATCCATCAAACAAATCCTAAAAGGTAAGCAACATCATTTACATATGTTAGGCTACTACTTTCTTGCTTATTTTCTTCAAAAATTCGGATTTTATGCCTCTCTCATGGCTAAAATCCTCATGCAAACCTTGATGTTTGTAGATTAACTCTTTTCACATCTTTATGTGTTAAAATAAAGAGTAATCCATGATCAAACCGAAAATCAAGTGAAAAATCATGTTATTACTTGTAAACTAGTTAGATCTTGTTCATCTTGTGTAAAAAGCTTGTTTATATGTTAATAATCATCTCTAACACATCAAGGATGTATGTCAACACCATGCATGTGTTAGAACATGGATTTAAATGTCAAAAGATCAAAATTTCATTTATTTCCATGGTGGTGTTCTTGTTTAAGCTCAAACATTCATCATGGACTTTCAAATATTCTGTACAGAAACTTTCATCTACTTCAACGATTTTTGTAAAACTCATTTCTTCATGAAAATGGACATTTTTATAGTCTAGAATCAATTTCTAGAAGTTACCTTTCCAACCACATAACCCTCATATTTTTATGAGTTCATTTGATATTTTTTATAATTTTTGTGAATAAAGATGTATAATCTGTTAGATTAAGTCAGAAACTTTTCTCTCAATGTTTTAATCATAACTGGAGCATTACAACTCCAAATGACTTGAAACCAATGCCAAAAGTTTAAAAATTTCATTGGCTACAACTTTCAAGAAGACCATTTTTATTGGTTCCATGTACATTTTACCCAAAAATAGTGATTGCATGCATGTGTTCAAATCTGACCTCAGATGGTAAAAGTAAAAATAATAAATACTTGGACTTCTCTATAATCCCTGGAAAAATTACAGTACATAGATAACATATTGAAGATGATCTTTGATTTTTGCATCATTTTATTTCGGATCATAAGTATTTTTATAAATTCAACAAACTGATGTAATTTTCTAGATATAAGAATGTGGACTGATTTTTGGTAAAAGTTGGAAACCGACACTTGCAGATTTGTTATTTAAGGAAAGACTAACTCCTTATGACTCATGAACATGTTTAAGGTTTGGGTAAAAGTTCCGGGTCAAACCGAGAAGGTTTGACTGAGTCAACAATAATCGATCTCGATTTCGAAAAAATGAAACTTACTATTTTTGGAATGAATGATAACCAAAAGGGGTTCGGGTGTCTTATGATGTATTTATCAATTTGTGTGTTGTTAATCATAATTTGGGAGGAACCAAAGTTCCAACACTCAAAACACTATGAAATTTGAACATAAACAATTGCGAGACATTATATACTTGTATATTCATTATTATACTCAACGCGATTATTGGACATTAACAAACTTCAAAGCAAACAAACCATTTTGGCACTTTGTAATCTAAATATTTAGCTAAGCAATCCTATCAAACCTAAATTACCAAGAAACTAATTAGAAACCTCATGTTCATAGGTCTTGGATAGGAGTCATACCCGACAAGCACGCGCGCTACATTCATCGTTTACTCTTACGCTCAATTGTGAGTTTTCACAGCCCCTTTTTACTTGTTTATTATTTTGGGGTGAAAAGCATGATCTCGAACTTTAACTAAATTGGTTGTACTCTTTATGAACTTGTTGAACTTTTGTTATACTATTTATGCGAATTGGTATATACTATTGTTATGCTTGAGTACTATCGTGCTAAAGTCCCCGGAAATACAGTTTACACTACTTATTAACTCGTCCGAGAGCCAGACGAGCTGTTGATATTTATGGATAGCGCTATTTAGGGGGAAACCACTCCTCACTCACACTGTTCGTGAGTGCATAGTATCACCTTACTCATGTAAGCGATAGAACATGGAGCTTGGGGCATGTGTCGGTTAAATCGGTTTAGTAGTGGCCTCAATTGCATTAACACTCTTGTATATTACCTTTCATATTCGCAACAATTACAACCAATCATTTTTATTCATGTCTTTATGGACAAAAGCTTTTAGTTCATTTATGTGTAACATTAAACCTGTGAACTCACCAACTATGTCCATAGTTGACCTGTTGTTTTATCATGCTTTTCAGGAGAACGACAGTAAGATGCACTCTAGGAGTACATTAGCATGGATGCATGTTCACACGCGTTTGCTTTATTTTGAAACTATGACTATCTTTTGGAAACTTTAAGAGCTTATTATAATTTCTGTTCGAACTGTGGTTGAAACTTGTAGTAATGTGTAATATTTTCTCTAAATTATGTATGGTGTTGCTACTATATCTTATGCATTGTTACCCAGTGCTGTTACATCTCGTGTTTCCGCTTTAGCGGGGTGTGACAATTTTGAACAAATTTGTTCAAATGGAGAAGAATCAACCTCAGAGACATTTGTCATAAAAGCTTGATTACGAGAATATTCCTCCACGTGTGCACTCCAATCATAAAATTCATCTGCTGTTGAAATTAGTGCTGATGATGTGGAAGCAGGAGTTGCATCTTTTCCAGAAGATTGTGGTTGAGCAGAAGAATAGGTTTTGGATGTGGAAGGCTTGGTGAAACCAGATGTAGGTGCTTTGCTTTTCTCACAATCCCGAGCAAAATGCCCTAAATTCTGACAGTTGTAACACCGAACCTTCGATTAGTCAAAAGCTGGTTTACCCCCTAACTTGCTTTTTCCAGTTCTTTGAAGAAACTTTTTCACCTTTCTTGTTAACATAACAAGATTCCATTGGAGGTCCATTTCTTCAACATCGTCAGGATGTAACTGATCATAATCTTCTTCTGTCAAGTCTACGTTACCAACCTTTCCAGTAATAAACGCTTCATATGATGAAAGAAAAGATGTGACAACATTTGCATGATCTTCGGTTATCTTTGAAACATGTTGTTTGGAATTTGGTTGTTGATGATTGGTAGCTGTAGCACTTCCAGATCCATAAAATCCATAACCAGAATATCCACATGTGGATCCACTAGAATTCCCACCATTGAATGTAACATCCTCGACTTGGGCCTAGTAGAAATACGGTATTTTCATTACTTTCTTGTATTTAAATTGTATTAAATAATTGGTATTATTTGGATAACTTAAATTAATAGATCAAATGATCAAATGATTTATTGTGTTAGATGAATTATTAATGGTTTTAAATTAATTTAGTTGACGGTATAATAAAATGTATTTCTCGCAAATAGTTTTTAGGTTCCAGACAATAGATTTGGAACGGGTATATGATTACACTGCATGTTAATTGGACTTGATTGAAATGTCGACCACTTTCCATTTCTTCAATTCTTTCTTTTCTCTTACATTTTCTCTCAAGAACACATGCACCAAAAGAAAACAATTCTCCATCTGATTCTCATCTTGTTGAAGCTGTGATTGTGTGTTGCAATTGATTCATCATCTTCTTCTTCTCCACCTTGTTCATCTAGTTCCTTCCTTTCCATTGTAAGTAATTGTTTTGTGTTCTTGAGCTCAATTGATGAGATTGAGTAGAAAGATTGATGCATGTATAATCCAATATGCTTAAATAAATTGTAGTTACTGAAATCATCATCTTGTTCTTGTCTTGAATGCGAATTTCTAGGTTTGAATGTGTGAAATGGGTTTTGGTTAAATTAGGTTGAATGAGTAATGCATGTGTTGATTTAGGACTTGGATTATTATTGTTTGTTGTTAACATGTTTGTGGTTGATACTTGTGGTTAATTTTATGTCAAAATCGTGTCTTACATTGGTATGTTGCGGATTTGGGTTTTAGTGTTCGTGCTGAGCTTTAGCAGGTCTGAACCATTGCTGGAAAACTTGGGAACGCGATCCAGCTCAATTGCCCGGATCGCGTTGCTATGTGTAAAATGGCCACAACACGTTTTGCTCTTTGGAACGCGATCCTGACACGACCCAACCCGGATCGCGTTGGTCAGTTGGTTTTGTGTCCGGATTGAGTTTACTCTTTGGAACGCGATCCTAGCCACTTGCCCGGATCACGTTGCCAAGTGAAAATTTGTAACAGAATGTTTTGTACTGTGGAACGCGATCCAGCCACTCCCAACCCGGATCGCGTTTGCTAGTTATAATCTGACGAATTTGACAACTTGTGACTTATGTACCTATGTTATTTAACTAGTAATGAAAGTATAGAATAATCGATTAATTGACATTACATGCATGGTTAGATTGTAATAAACTTGATACAAGAATCTAATTCGGTTTTGATTTTGTTCTCAGATAAATCGAAGACTCAATAAGATAAGACCTTTGAGTGAAGACGGTGATCGTCAAGGGTGAGTGGATCTTGGACTCTCAGTCTAAGTTAGTTGTAACAACATGGTTACAACGGGTAAACCGGATATATTGCATTGATTGCTTAGATAATATATTGCCATGATGGTTATCCCTTGAATGATTATTGGTGTTCCATATGTTTGATAAATGTGGACTATTTGAATTGTCGGGGGTCAACTAATGTGTTGGGTTTGGGTACTGTTACTTTGGACAACGTAAGTGCTTTGTACATGTGTTGAACACTGAAATTATGTTGTAAGTAGTAATAGTACCAAACTATCGGTTTAACCTCTGATTTGGCCTTCAGTTGGTTTTAAGTGTTGCTTGAGGAACCACCGCGGTATGAAGGTACCTCAAGGACCACCGATCCTTCTTGATTTGTGTGTAATGCTTGTTGTAGACATTTGCTAAGCTAAAGTAGATTGATAGTTTTGGATCTATTCACTTAACTTCGTGCTAATCCCACCTCACTACTTCTTGCAGGAATAGCTTTTGATTGTGGGTAGCTTGAAGTATGGGACGAATGGGATGTTTGACAAACCTACTCTGATTTAGTTATGTTTGAATTAAACATTTTGTATCAGATTTTAATATAACACCTAAGTATGTATTTAGCAATTATGATAATATGGTATTAAAGGTTGTATGTATTTTGGGATGCACTATGGAAACATATTACACGTATCCTATGATGTGTATCTTAAATATTCGCTTCCGTAATGTAAAAAAAAAAAAAATGTCTTGTGAATTTGAAGGGTGTTACAAGTTGGTATCAGAGCATAGGTTTGGGTGAATTGGACAATAGTAAATGTTCAATCCCAAATCTATTGTGTCAGTCAAGCACCTAAGGGTGTGGGATTTAGCTATGATAGGATAATTGCTTAGTATGTAGGTACTAACGATTAACGAGTGGTGAGATGTGTTGTAATGCAGGATATGGCAGATAATGAGAACCCGACCGTTACTTTCATCAATGTTCCGGTATCCGATATCTCTCCTCCTGAAACCCAAAATGTTAGTCAAAGACAAACCGGTACTTCCTTCGCGGCCAAGGATATGAGCCAAGAGGATTATATGTTACACTTAGAGGGGGAAAATGTGAGACTTAAAGCTATCGAGCAACCGTTTTTTAGAACAACAAGCCCGGTTATCTCAGCAGTTTCCTCAGACTTCACCACCAGTTTATAGCACTGTGCCACCTACTCTAGTGTCATCTCAGAATCCTTCATCATTACCGCACTACTATCAGCAGTCTCATGGGAATGTTTTTCAGACATCAGTCCCATTTGCATCTTCTGGGCCATCGGGATTTCAGTTTCCGGTATTTTCTCCGCCATTTCACCATAAAGTTTGTTCTTTTAAGACATTTAAATCTAGTGGACCATCAGATTATTATGGAAGTTCAAATCCCTCCGTAACTTTGGATTGGTTGAGGGATGTAGAAAGGAAATTTGAGGTGTGTAGGTGTGAAGAGGAAGTCAAAGTTCCTTATGCGGTTCAGCTTCTCAAGGGTCCGACAATGGGGTGGTGGGATTCCATTACCTCCCATTTGACTCCTCAACAAAGGGCATCTATTGGATGGTCTGATTTTTATAATGAGATTTGCAAAAAGTATTGCTCGGGATATGATATGACCCGTATTCGACGTGAATTTTTGGATATGAAATTGACGGATAATATGACAATGGACGACCTTATTGCCCAATTCTCTGAAAAGATGAGGTTTGTGCACCAATGGGTGCCGGATGAGAAGACTAAAATTGATCACTTTGTTGGTATGTTGCCCCATGCTTATCGGACAACTGTTAGACTTGCGGGTACTCTTAACCAAGCTTTCGAGTTAGCCCATTCTGTGGATGGTGATGTTAGGGCCCAAGGATTAGAGGTGAAGGACAAGTCCCCAGTGAAATCCGAGGGGGAGTCTTCGGGTAGTCCGGGAAAGAAAAAGTGGCATGGTTCTTCCCGTGGTAAAGGACAAGGTTCGAGTGTTAGTGCTATAGCGGATAAACCTAGCTGGTGCACTAATTGCAAATCAAAACATATGGGTCCTTGCACTCCACAAACGGTTAGGTGCATCAAGTGTGGACAGTTTGGCCATGATAGCAAAGATTGCACTTTCCCTAAGCCTGTGTGTTGGAATTGTCGCAAGGAAGGTCACCGTTCAGGTTTGTGTCCGGAGGCGGGGAGACAGAACACGGGTACGGTCGGAGGTTCTTCATCTTCTGGCCAGAAAAGAAAGAATCCTCCTTTGGCAACGGGCAGAGCCTTCCAAATGACAGCCGATGAAGCTGTCAGGATAGAGGACGTCATCACTGGTACTTTTCTTGTAAATTCTGTACCGGCATGTATCTTATTTGATTCTGGAGCTAATTGTTCATTCATATCCAAGTCTTTTTGTGATAAATTGAAATTGACTCCCTCTGTTATTACAAATCCTATTGAGTTGAAGTAGCGGATGGTAAAATGGTTCCGGTTACCATATCGGTGACTGGAGCTAGTATTTTGATTGAAGTCCATAGTTTTCCTGTCTCTTTTCTTTTGATGCCCATACCTGGATTTGATGTAGTATTGGGGATGGATTGGTTGAGCCAAAATAAGGCCAACATTGATTGCCATAGAAAGCTAATAAGACTTCCTATCTAGGATGAGTCATATGTCGTTGCTCGGGGTGAACGGGTAAGTGGTAGTATTCCCTTAATTTCAATGATGAAAGCTAGAAAATCTTTAGTTAAGGGGTGTGAATCATACTTGGCCTATGTTGTTAACGCTAAATTAGAAAAGAAAAAGGTCACAGACGTCCGAGTGGTATCGGAATACTCGGATGTCTTTCCCGATGAATTGCCCGGCTTGCCTCCTATTAGAGATGTAGAGTATAGAATTGAATTGATTCCCGGTTCTACTCCTATAGCGAAAGCACCTTATAGATTAGCTCCCTCCGAAATTCGTGAAATGATGAGTCAAATTCAGGAGTTGCTAGATAAAGGTTTTGTTAGACCTAGTTCCTCTCCTTGGGGTGCACCCGTGTTATTTGTGAAAAAGAAGGATGGCACCTTTCGAATGTGTATTGACTATAGGGAGTTGAATAAAAGAACCGTAAAGAATAAGTACCCTTTGCCCCGAATTGATGAGCTGTTTGACCAATTACAAGGGTCCTCGTGTTTTTCAAAAATTGATTTGAGATCGGGTTATCACCAAGTGCGGGTTTGTGAGGAGGATATTCCTAAGACAGCTTTCCGCACTAGATACGGTCATTACGAGTTTCTTGTTATGCCTTTTGGATTGACTAATGCTCCAGCAATCTTCATGGATTTGATGAATAGAGTTTGTCGACCTTTTCTTGATAAGTTTGTTATAGTATTCATTGATGATATCTTAGTGTATTCTAAATCTGAGACTGACCATGAGATGCATTTGCGAATGGTTCTTGATACTTTGAGAAAGGAGCAATTGTATGCTAAATTTTCGAAATGCGAGTTTTGGTTGCATGAGGTACAGTTTTTGGGTCACATCATTTGTGAGGATGGAGTTAAAGTGGATCCATCTAAAATTGAGGCCGTCATGAATTGGCAAGCGCCTAAATCACCTTCTGAAATTAAGAGTTTCCTTGGATTAGCGGGGTATTATCGGAAGTTCATAAAGGATTTTTCTAAGATTGCAGGTCCTTTGACTAAATTGACTAGAAATAATATTAAGTTTCAGTGGACTGAGCAGCAGGAATCGGCTTTTCATATTTTGAAACAGTTGTTGTGTCAGGCTCCGGTTTTAGCATTGCCTGACGGGTCCGATGATTTTACTGTGTATTGTGACGCATCTTCTGCAGGTTTGGGTTGTGTTTTAATGCAACGAGACCGTGTTATTGCCTATGCTTCGCGTCAATTGAAACCTCATGAGATTAGTTATCCTACCCATGACTTGGAATTAGCGGCGGTGGTTTTCGCTTTGAAAATTTGGAGGCACTACCTTTATGGCACGAAATGTGTCATTTGTACGGATCACAAAAGCCTTCAGTATATGTTCACTCAGAAAAAGCTCAATATGCGACAAAGGCGATGGTTAGAACTGATCAAGGACTATGATTGTGAGATCCGTTACCACCCGGGTAAGGCCAATGTTGTGGCGGATGCGTTAAGTCGGAAAGGAAAATCAGAAAAGGTTTGTTTTATGCGTTTGGAGGTTTCTTCGGATTTGATTGATCAATTGAAAGTGGCTCAAATAGAGGCATTGAGGGATAACAACTTGAAATATGAGGTTATGTTAAAAAGGAAGGATTTATTAATTGATGATTCTCGGGGTTTGAAGACCTTTCAATCCCGAGTTTGGGTTCCCTTGCTTGGAGGACTTCGAGATGTGATCTTGTTGGAGGCACATAAATCTAACTTGTCGGTTCATCCCGAAAGTACTAAGATGTATTATGATTTGAAACCATTGTATTGGTGGCCTACTTTGAAATTAGACGTAGCTCGGTTTGTGGAATCATGTCATATTTGCTCGCAGGTAAAGGCCGAACATCAAAAACCATATGGAGCTTTGAAACAACTTGAGATTCCCGAGTGGAAATGGGAGCATATTACCATGGATTTTGTAACCAATTTGCCTCGAACTGTTAAGGGTAATGATATGATTTGGGTAATTGTTGACAGATTAACCAAGAGTGCTCACTTTCTTGCTACTTGTGAGACGGCATCTTTGAGCAAGTTAGCACAGTTGTACATTAATGAGGTGGTTTCTAGACATGGAATTCCGTTGTCCATTGTTTCCGACAGAGATTCTTGATTTGCATCAAGGTTTTGGCAAAGTTTATAGTGGGAATTGGGTTCTAGAGTAAATTTGAGTACGGCTTATCATCCTCAGACTGATGGTCAGTCTGAGCGGACTATTCAGACCTTAGAGGACATGTTGCGGGTATGTGTCTTGGAATTTGGCGGATCGTGGGATTCTCACTTACCTTTGGTTGAATTCGCCTATAATAATTCTTTTCACTCTAGTATAGGAATGCCACCTTATGAAATGTTGTATGGTCGTCGATGTAGAACACCCACTTGTTGGTTAGAGGGGGGTGAGAAACAATTTGCGGGTCAAGACTTAGTGCAAATTACTTCCGACAAAGTAGCCATAGCCCGTGATAAATTGAAGGCGGCTCGTGATAGGCAAAGGCAATATGCCAATCCGCGTCGTCGACCCGTGTCTTTTGTTGAGGGTGAATTGGTTTATTTGAAAGTTTCACCTTGGAAGGGTGTCATTCAGTTTGGGAAACGTGGTAAGTTAGCCCCTAGATATATTGGACCGTTTAAAGTTCGACATGTCGTCAATGATCAAACGGTGTCGTTAGATCTCCCTTCAGAATTGGCGGGTATTCATGATACCTTTAATGTGTGTTACTTAAGGAAATGCAATGTGGATGACCAATCTCTAGTTCTTCCATTGCGAGACTTGCGTGTAGACTTAAGCCAGAGACTTGTAGAAGAACCCCTAGAGTTGATAGACCGTAAGGTGACCAAACTTCGAAAGAAGGATATCCCTATGGTGTTGGTTAAGTGGAATCATAGTTTGGGCCCAAACCTTACTTGGGAGACCGAGTCTAGCATGAGGACGCGATATCCTAATCTTTTTGAGCATGGCGAGATTTCGGGGACGAAATCTCCTTAAGGAGGGAAGATTTGTAACATCCTTGACTTGGGCCTAGTAGAAATACGGTATATTCATTACTTTCTTGTATTTAAATTGTATTAGAAATAATTGGTATTATTTGGATAACTTAAATTAATAGATCAAATGATTTATTGTGTTAGATGAATTATTAATGGTTTTAAATTAATTTAGTTGACGGTATAATAAAATGTATTTCTCGCAAATAGTTTTTAGGTTCCAGACAATAGATTTGGAACGGGTATATGATTACACTGCATGTTAATTAGACTTGATTGAAATGTCGACCATTTTCCATTTCTTCAGTTCTTTCTTTTCTCTCACATTTTCTCTCAAGAACACATGCACCAAAAGAAAACAATTCTCCATCTGATTCTCATCTTGTTGAAGCTGTGATTGTGTGTTGCAACTGATTCATCATCTTCTTCTTCTCCACCTTGTTCATCTAGTTCCTTCCTTTCCATTGTAAGTAATTGTTTTGTGTTCTTGAGCTCAATTGATGAGATTGAGTAGAAAGATTGATGCATGTATAATCCAATATGCTTAAATGAATTGTAGTTACTGAAATCATCATCTTGTTCTTGTCTTGAATGCGAATTTCTAGGTTTGAATGTGTGAAATGGGTTTTGGTTAAATTAGGTTGAATGAGTAATGCATGTGTTGATTTAGGACTTGGATGATTATTGTTTGTTGTTAACATGTTTGTGGTTGATACTTGTGGTTAATTTTATTTCAAAATCGTGTCTTACATTGGTATGTTGCGGATTTGGGTTTTAGTGTTCATGCTGAGCTTTAGCAGGTCTGAACCATTGCTGGAAAACTTGGGAACGCGATCCAGCTCAATTGCCCGGATCGCGTTGCTATGTGTAAAATGGCCACAACACGTTTTGCTCTTTGGAACGCGATCCTGACACGACCCAACCCGGATCGCGTTGGTCAGTTGGTTTTGTGTCCGGATTGAGTTTACTCTTTGGAACGCGATCCTAGCCACTTGCCCGGATCGCGTTGCCAAGTGAAAATTTGTAACAGAATGTTTTGTACTGTGGAACGCGATCCAGCCACTCCCAACCCGGATCGCGTTTGCTAGTTATAATCTGACGAATTTGACAACTTGTGACTTATGTACCTATGTTATTTAACTAGTAATGAAAGTATAGAATAATCGATTAATTGACATTATATGCATGGTTAGATTGTAATAAACTTGATAAAAGAATCTAATTCGGTTTTGATTTTGTTCTCAGATAAATCGAAGACTCAATAAGATAAGACCTTTGAGTGAAGATGGTGATCGTCAAGGCTGAGTGGATCTTGGACTCTCAGTCTAAGTTAGTTGTAACAACATGGTTACAACGGGTAAACCGGATATATTGCATTGATTGCTTAGATAATATATTGCCATGATGGTTATCCCTTGAATGATTATTGGTGTTCCATATGTTTGATAAATGTGGACTATTTGAATTGTCGGGGGTCAACTAATGTGTTGGGTTTGGGTACTGTTACTTTGGACAACGTAAGTGCTTTGTACATGTGTTGAACACTGAAATTATGTTGTAAGTAGTAATAGTACCAAACTATCGGTTTAACCTCTGATTTGGCCTTCAGTTGGTTTTAAGTGTTGCTTGAGGAACCACCGCGGTATGAAGGTACCTCAAGGACCACCGATCCTTCTTGATTTGTGTGTAATGCTTGTTGTAGACATTTGCTAAGCTAAAGTAGATTGATAGTTTTGGATCTATTCACTTAGCTTTTGATTGTGGGTAGCTTGAAGTATGGGACGAATGGGATGTTTGACAAACCTACTCTGATTTAGTTATGTTTGAATTAAACATTTTGTATCAGATTTTAATATAACACCTAAGTATGTATTTAGCAATTATGATAATATGGTATTAAAGGTTGTATGTATTTTGGGATGCACTATGGAAACATATTACAGTATCCTATGATGTGTATTTTAAATATTCGTTTCCGTAATGTAAAAAAAAAAAATGTCTTGTGAATTTGAAGGGTGTTACATTGAATGTTTCAGAACCAGAGAACAATGTTGTTGTTTCTGAAGTTTTCTTAGAACCGAATTGAGAATATTGCATCATCTTTCAAGTCTCCTTCTTCTGTAAAGAAACATCATATACTTGCAACTTATTGATCAAGTCTTCATATGCATATTCACCCAAAGATTCATCTTCTAACAAAATGTTAGCCTTAATATCCCACCTTGAAGGTAAGACTTCAATCAACTTCTCATTGATTTCAAGACGTTCCAAAATCAAACCATGTCTTTTGAGTTCACTAATTAACTGGGAATACCGGACAATTAAGTCATTGAAAGATTCATTAGACATGCATGTGAATACATCCCATTGCTTCTTTAACAAGTCACGTTTACTTTTCTTCAACTTGTCATTATCAGCAAAACGTTGTGCCATTGTGTTATAAAGCTCATATGCAGTAGTCAAATCTTTCCATCCAGCAAGAACATCACTAGGAAGACTCATAGAGATAAACCGATTTAGCTTTCTTGTCTCGGTCATGTTCTTTCCTTTCATCATCATTTTGAGTGACTTGGGAGGAGGATTATTATCCCTATAGATTCCTTCATCTCTAGGATGAATGTATTGCTCCATGATAGGAATCATTAGATCCGGATCATATAGAGCAATAAACGACTCAAACCGATACTTCCAATCATCATAATCATTCCGAGAATAACATTAATGCGTGAATCACAATCTGTCTGAAGTCCGTCAATACCAACTACTTAATCAGGCGAATTGAATCCCACATCGATTATGGAGATGAGGGAATTGTGGCTTATAATTAAGGGTAATATCCTCCTTATATGACACAGCGCGTTTTGAGACTACAAGGGTATATATAAGGATGTTGTATATTACCGTCAATAAATAACAAGGGCATCTTTTGAGAACTCAAAATTCTGTAACCTTTTGAACTCGCATCTTGAATGGTTGCAAATCTATCTACCCTATATTATTGATTGTTCTATAGTGATGTTGTATATTACCGTCAATAAATATATATACATCTGTGATAATTGTTGGGATTTGAGCTTATTTGATAAGTGTTGAAGTCTAGCCACTGTTCGCTTTAATGACAGCCACTGATAATGTAGAAGCAGTGCCACTGCTGGAAGGATTGAAGAACTAGCCACTGCTAGTGTAATTATAGAAGCAGTGCCACTGTTAGTGTAATTATACTTGTGTCTGTAATGGGAACTTACTACCACTGTTGGTATAAAGTAAGTTACTTCCACTGTTGATGTTTATAAGTCGGTTAGAGTTATTTATGGGATAGATTTGATTTCCATAATAACTAGAGATTGTATAGGACTCTATGTATTTTAAATAGAGAACCTTAGACCTAGATTAGGTTAAGATTAGTTTTATGCAGCTTTAAGGTTTTCTGTAACCCTAATACTTAAGTGTATTCGTCTTATATCATTAATAAGATTGAAGCTTTTGATAATCAATTATGAATTATATATTAATTAATTCTTGATCTTCTTAATATTATTGAGTGTGATTCCGCAACTTCTCAATAATAATTCAACGCTTATAGAATTGTTTATTAGATAATTCTGGGTTTAACAATTGGTATCAGAGCTAGGTTAAGCTTTGAATACAAGAAGATCTAGTATTACTATTTGATTGATTTTCAAACTGTTTATTGAATCAATGGCAATAGAAGGCAATGAAGGAATCCAGGCAACTAAGATCCCCATGCTTAGAATGAGTTTGATCTTTGGAAGAATAGGATCAAACAATACATGCTTCTCACAGATTATCAGATGTGGGAAGTAGTGGTTAATGGTCCTATAGTAACCCATGATAGTGATGGTGTTGAACAGCCTAGAGCACCACCAACTTCTGAAGCAGAAAGAAAGGTTAGATCTATAGAGTATAAAGCACTAAGTACTCTATTGTTGTCTATTCCCAATGAATATCAAAGAAGGTTTGTAGCATGTCAAGATGCTAAAGTTCTTATGGAGGCTATTGAAAAGAGATTTGGTGGTAATGAAAGCACAAAAAGGAATAAAAGATCTCTATTGAAACAGCAATATGAGAACTTCAACTCTGCAAAGTCAGAAACTTTGACTCAAACCTTTGACAGGTTTACAAAGTTAGTAAGAGATCTGGAGAATCATCAAGTGAGAATTGATAAGGATGATTTAAACAGAAAGTTTTTGAGGTCATTGGGTGAGGAATGGACAATCTACACAGTAGGGTTAAGACAAAGTGCAGATTTGGAGTCAAAGGAGCTTGAAGATATCTATAATGATCTTAGGAACTTTGAAACTGAAGTGGAAAGCAAGAAGCAGGGTTCTGGAAATATCAACAACAATGCAGCTTTCATGTCTATGGAAGGAACTAAAGCAGAGTCAAGTCTCAAAGGCTCTACTTATGTTTCAGGAGGATATGGATCATCATCAAACTGCTCTAATGATCAGATACTGGAATCTTTCTTTGCTAGTAATGTGAATTCTTCACTTACTAATGAAGACTTAGAACAATTTGATGGAGATGATCTTGAAGAGATGGATATCAAATTGCAAATTGCTTTAATTACTCAGAGGGCAAAACGATTTATGCAAAGAACTGGGAGGAACAACTTTGCATATAAAAGGAATGATGCTAGTTGGTTTGTTAAGAGCAATATTGAATGCTTCAACTGTCATAAGATGGGACACTTTGCTAGGGAATTTAGAAGTCCAAAGAATGAACAGAATGGTAGTGGCAATGGACAAAGAACTGGAAGCAGTGTGGTTCAAACAAAGAATGTACCAATCCAGAGTGCTTCATCAAATGCGTTTGTTTCTGTGGATGGATGTGGATGGGACTGGAGCGACCAAGAAGAGCATGAAGTAAAGAATCAGTGCTTCATGGCAATTGCTGAATCTGACAAGAAGTCAAAAATTCCTTATGAGGTACAAAACAAATTATGTTCTGCTGTTTGTAAACAAACTGTTAAACATTACAGGGATCATAATCAGAAAGTGTGTGATGAACTAAAACAATGGGAAATCAAAAGTAAACACACTATATTAGCAATTGAAAATCTTGAAAAACAGATACATCCACATGAAGTCAATGAAACACAGTTTAAATATGACATTGCATATGCTAAGTGGGAAAGAGACACTTTTAAAGATAAGATAGATTTGTTAACTAAGAAACTTGCTGAAGTCACATGTGAGAGAGATAGCATAAGACTTAATATAAGTAACTTAGAAAATGCATCCAAAAGTGTCAATAAACTTATCAATTCACAGATTCATGATAAGCTTAAGACCGGATTAGGATACAGTAATGTACCTCCTCCTTATAACAACAACTACTTTCCTTCCAAAACTGATATTGATATCAATTCTCTTAAAGAAGGAATGAATGATGATGTTAAAAAGGCAGATCCAGTTAAAAGTTTAGAAGAAGATTTGACTTTTGATAAAGTTAAAATAAGAGAGTGGTGTGAGGAAGATGATCAGAGTGATAGTACATCTGAAAGTTTTGAATCATCTAATTCATCAAGTGAAGATAGCAGAAAGGTTACTGGTCTAGTTTCTGAACTAAATGTTGATAAATTAGAAGAGGGTAAAAGATTGCTTCAAGAACAGGCTAAACAACAGATAAAACAAGTGTTCAATACTAATAAGTCTAGAAAGGGTTTAGGATTTGTTAGTAAAACAGTTAAGCAGGAGTTAAAATCTGTGACAAATTTGAATGATAAATGTATTAACTGTGCTTGCAAAATAAGATTTTCTTCACCAAAACCTTTCATTAAAACTGCACCATGGGGCAATCAAAGAAACTGGAACCAAATGGTTTCACAAAGATTGGGGCAGAATTTTCAAGTGGTCAAAGAAAAGTCTTGTTATATCTGTGGAAAAACTAATCATCTTCAACATGATTGTTATCACAATCCTAAGAATTTCACTAGGGTTTTGAAACCATTATGGACAGCAACAAACATGATTAATAAACAAAATTTCAAATCAAAAGTTAATCATGTTGCCGCTGTCAAGAGGATGAAGAATACAGCTAACAGTGGTACAACTGCAGCCACTGCTACTAATGCTGCAGTGATACCACCAAATAAAGCCAACAGAGGTAAGAAGACTAATACAGTGGGAAGTGTTACCACTGTTAAGCATGCAGCCACTGCTAGTGTTAAAAATTCCAAAAGAATGTTTACACCAAGTATGGCTACCACTGCTAGAATAATTAACACAAGCCTAAGGGTTACCACTGTTAGGCCTATTCCCACTGTTAAATATGAAATTAGTTGAGTTTGGAAACCAAAGAACACTGTTGCATCCAAAGTTTCCAAATCTAACAGTGCATTAAAATCAATTGTCTTCCAGAGAGTTGATTTTAATGATGCACACGGGAAATCCAAGACCAAATTGGTTTGGGTTCCCAAGAGAAACTAATTTTCTTTTTGATATTTGTGCAGGGCAAGCCAAAGAGCTTATGGCATGTTGATAGTGGCTGCTTAAGGCACATGACTGAAGACAAAGGAAAGCTACAGGATTTCAAATCATTTGATAGAGGGTATGTAGCATTTGGAAGTAATCCCAAAGGTGGGAAAATTACGGGCAAAGGAACAGTGCAAAGTGATAAGATAAGTTTTCATGATGTGTATTTTATGGAAGAGTTGAGGTACAATTTGCTAAGTGTGAGTCAAATCACAGATAAAAAGAATCCAGTCTATTTTACTGACGATGAATGCCTTATCTTGTCCAAGGAATTTAAGATACCAGAAAACATGATTTTAATGAGAATTCCAAGGAAAGATAATGTATATAAGTGTGACTTAGCAAACATGTCACCTCAATCTGAGTTAAACTGCCTTATTTCAAAAGCAAGTTTGAATGAATCTGAACTGTGGCATAGAAGGATGTGTCACATGAATTATAAAACCATTAATAAACTTGTCAAAAACAAGCTTGTTAGAGGTTTGCCTGAAAAGGTATATTCATGTGATGATCATTGTGTGTCTTGTCTAAAAGGAAAGCAACACAAAACTTCTTTTAAGTCCAAATCTGTGAATACCAACTGCACACCCTTACACTTATTGCATATGGATTTGTTTGGACCAACCAATATAAGTAGTATGGGGAAAAGGTCTTACTGTCTTGTCATTATTGATGATTACACTAGATTTACATGGGTTTTCTTTCTTAGAACAAAAGATGAGACAGGTGAAATACTTAGATCATTTATAACTAAGATGGAAAATCAATTGGATAAAAAGGTTAAATCATCAGGAGTGATAATGGAACAGAGTTTAAAAATCATGAGATGGATAAATTCTGCGAAGTTAAAGGTATTAAGAGAGAGTTTAGTACACCTAGAACTCCTTAACAAAATGGAGTAGCAGAGAGAAGGAATAGGACATTAATTGAGGCTGCTAGAACTATGTTATCTGATGCAAAATTGCCTATGTCCTTCTAGGCAGAGGCAGTTAGCACAACTTGCTATGTTCAGAATAGGGTACTTGTTGTTAAGCCTTATAACAAAACACCATATGAACTGCTGTTTAAGAACAAACCATTGGTTAGTTTCCTAAAATCTTTTGGAAGTCCTTGTACCATTTTAAATACCAAAGATCACTTAGGAAAGTTTGAAAGCAAAGTAGATGAGGGTGTTTTTGTTGGTTACTCCATTCAAAGTAAGGCTTATAGGGTATTCAATCAAAGGACCAGGGTGATAGAAGAATCAATGAATATCACTTTTAATGAAAATATCACTAATCCATATGGAAAAGGTCCAAAGTCTTTGTTTGATATTGATGCACTTAATACTGCTTTTAGATATACAACTGCAGATTCTAGTGCAGGTATAAGTGCAGGTACACATGCAGGAACAAGTAATGAATGTGGTACATCTGAATCAGGAATGTCATCTGGAAAGAAGAAAGATTCAGGGGAATACATTGTATTTCCAATATGGTATCCTGATCCCCCAGAAGTGTTTGACACTGATCAGTCAAAGTCAACACAGAGATTAGAGTCAGAAGAAGCAGATGAACCATCAATTAAACTTGTTAACTCTGACAGTCAAAGCATGGAAGACAGTGAAGAAGAAAGTGAGATGAGTCCAACACAACAACTTGATAAGGAGAAGGAGAAGATAGATTATCTGAATTATATGAGTTCTACTCCTTTGTCTAAAAGGATCTCAAGAGAGGCATCAAGTGAAAGGTCTGGACAAGAAGGTAATTATACCAATTTGGAAACTGAGATACCTGAGACTCCTACATCCAAATACACTATTCATAGAGATCATCCTCTTGAACAAGTAATTGGTGATGTTTGTTCTACTGTGCAAACTAGACAGCAGACCAAGGTAAATGAAGAGGAACTCCATACCTCTTTATATGTATGCTTCTTATCTCAAAGTGAGCCAAAGAAGGCTGTGGAAGCTCTTAAAGATCCCAGTTGGATTGAAGCAATGCAGGAGGAATTGCTACAGTTTAAGATACAGAATGTGTGGACCTTAGTTGATCTACCAAAGGGAAAAAGAGCTATAGGCACAAAATGGATCTTTAAGAACAAAAAGGATGAAAGGGGTATTGTAATAAAGAACAAGGCAAGGTTGGTGGCACAAGGGTATACACAGGAAGAAGGTATTGATTATGATGATGTGTTTGCTCCTGTTGCAAGAATAGAAGCAATCCGGTTATTCTTGGCATATGCTTCATCTCATGGTTTTAAAGTTTATCAAATGGATGTCAAGAGTGCCTTTCTGTATGGGGCTATTGATGATGACGTTTATGTTTGTCAACCACCTGGATTTGAAGACCCCAAGTATCCAAATAGAGTATGCAGATTGGATAAGGCTCTATATGGCTTGCATCAAGCACCTAGAGCCTGTTATGAAACTCTATCTGTTTACTTATTGGAGAATGGTTTTAAAAGAGGTACCATTGACAAAACACTGTTCACCAAGAAGGTTCACAATGATATTCTGTTGGTGCAAGTGTATGTTGATGATATCATTTTTGGTTCTACTAATGATATACTGTGCAAGGAGTTTGAGAAGTTAATGCATCAGAAGTTCAAGATGAGTTCTATGGGGGAACTTACTTTCTTTTTGGGACTTCAAGTCAAGCAAAGGACTGATGGCATTTTCATCAATCAAAGCAAGTATGTTAAAGACATTCTAGACAGATTTGGTTACACAGATGCCAAAGTAGCTAGCACACCAATGGAGACACACAAGGCATTACATGCAGATCTTGAGGGGGAGGATGTAGATGTGCATCTTTACAGATCTATGATTGGCTCCCTCATGTATCTCACCTCATCTAGACCAGACATTATGTTTGTTGTGTGTGTGTGCTAGATATCAAGCCAATTCAAGCAATCACATTTGTATGCAGTAAAAAGGATCTTTAGATATTTAAAGGGTCAACCATAATTGGGCCTTTGGTATCCCAAGAGTTCTTCCTTTGAGCTCATGGCATTCACAGATAGTGATTATGGTGGTGAGAATCTGGACAGGAAGTCTACATCAGGGGGTTGTCAATTTCTAGGAGAAAGATTGGTGTCATGGCAATGCAAGAAGCAGACCACTGTATCCACTTCCACAGCAGAAGCAGAGTATGTTGCTGCATCAAGCTGTTGTGCACAAGTACTTTGGATTCATAATCAAATGCTGGATTATGGTCTGACTTTTCTAAATACTCCTATTTATATTGATAACAACTCTGCAATTAGTATCATTAACAATCCTGTTAAGCATTCTAAGACCAAACATATTGAAATTCGATATCATTTCATAAGAGATTGCAATGAAAAGAGATTGATCCAAATCTTTAAAATTCATACTGATAATCAATATGCAGATCTTTTCACAAAGGCTTTCGATGTGGGAAGGTTTACATTTTTGGTCACCAGTATTGGAATGATCAATCTAACTTAAACTATGTTTGGTATTAGAATAGATACTATCTAACTTAAACTATGTTTGGTATTAGAATAGATACTAATAGTGGTACTATATAAAGAACAGTGCTTTATGTTCTAAGTGTTTACCACTGCTAGCCTTCAGTTGCTTTCAGTTGGTACCACTGTTAGAACATTCTAGCCACTGCTCCTTATAAAGTTGCCACTGCTTATAAACTTGTGTATATTACTGTCACTGTTTGTTTTCTAGCTAACCACTGTGCAGGTTCCTAGCTACTGTCAAAAGACATTGCTACTGCTGGAACTAACATTTTATTTGTTTTGTTTAAAAAAAAAAAAATCTGCTTATAAAGCTAAGTGCTTGGCACTGCTAGTACTAAGCTTTGGTTATCTTGGTCGGTTGCCACTGCTAGTGCTACTAGCTGCTGTTAGCTTTCTAAGTATAAGTGCTTGAAAAATTGAATGTTTGCCACTGTTAAGGTATTTTATCATACCTTTCTACTATTAGTTATATTGGGCAATGCCACTGCTAGTTATTTTTCTAGGGCTTGGCTCTGTTCTTATGACTAACAGTATATAAACTTTGAACACTTTCTTATTTGCACACATAACCACTGCGATTAAACTTCAAATCAAACCCTCACTTCTACTACAATCGATTTAATCATCATGGCTTCTTCTTCAACTGATCTTACACTAAGTGTTTATGAAGAACACAATATGATTGCTTTCTTGATGAAAACCCTCATCGGCGCAAAATTTCACACAAATTGTGGATTTTCTGCGTTCGAGTTATATCTTTCATGCGCTTACCGTATCTCCAAGGGTTTCACGGGGTCATATGCACGAATTCTGGAAGAATGCCAGATTAGAAGTGATTGAAGGCAACAATCAAGTGGTTTCTACGGTTCAAGGAACCAAAGTGGTGATATCAGAGGATTCTCTTCGAGAAGTACTTCTTCTTGATGACGCAACAGGTATATTCTCTATCGATGACAGAGATTTGTATGCTAATCTTAGATTAATGGGGTATGAGGGTGATTATACATGTTTTACCTTTTTTAAATCACTCTTTAGTCCTCAATGGAAAATTTTAATACATACACTTTTCCACTGCTTGTCATCAAAACAAACTGCTTTTAATGAATTTGGCACCCAAATAGCCTATGCACTTGTGTGTTTGGCTAAGGGTCAAAAATTTAATTTTTCTAAATACATTCTTGAAGGCATGATCAGAAATATAACAAAAGGGAAAAAAAGATATGTTTATTATGTATCCTAGATTTGTGCAACTTGGTTTAAATAAATAAATTTTTGATTTAGTTGCACAGGAACTTATTGTTGGTGTTAGTACTCTCTCTGCTAGAACCTTTATAGAGATGAGTAAGAATACCAATAAGAAATTTTCTGGGAAGGAAACAACATTGTTTTCTACAATGCTTCCTGCTCCTTCCACCACAGATGTAGTAACACCAACTGCATCTGAACCAATTGGTGACAGGCCAGTAGTACCAACTGAGTCTGAACACACACCAATTGGGGGTACAAAAAGAAAACAAGGAACCAAACAACCTACCCAATTACAGCCAAAGAAAAAGAAAAGAAAACAGGCAAGTGAGGTTCCTGCTGCTCATTTGTCTCGGCCATCTATTTTATCACAGCAAGTGACCCCACAGGAGATGGGTGGTCATTCTGGAAGGGCTGCCACTACTCCTACTAGTTTACTGATAGAGGAGGGCGGTGGTAACATCAATAAGACCCAACTAGAGGCAACTTCTAATGCTGAACCTACGGGTAATAAAGCAGGTGAAGGTCCCAGTACCAAGAAAAAGGGAACTTTTGTTGACCATGCTAGGCATGAGGCAGAAGATGCTTTTGTGAATGATTCATCTAGGAGGTCACACTCTAATGATGATGAGACTAGACCTCACATTGAATTGACGAATGTACAATTGACAGAGGCAGTTGATTTACCTTGGGAGAAATTGGTGAAGGAGAAAAAGGTTAATAAAGCTCAAGATGTTAAAATTGCAGAGCAAGCTGCTAAGATTGATGAGCAGGGGAAAGTTATTGATGAACTCAAAGAAAGGCTTGCTGTGTTAGAAGCTTTATTGGTGAGAAACACTTTCAAAAAGGGGGAGAAGAATGCAGAAGAGATGGTTGATGATGATGTGTTTATGTATGATCATGTGGATGAGGTTGTGGGTGAAACAGATGTTATGTCTAATGCTAACACTGAAGTCTTGGAAGATGATATGCAGACTGAAATTGTTGAAAGTGTTATGCAAAAGACTGTGGAAAAGATTGATGGTGAGACAGAGGTGATTATTGATGTAGAAGATGGTGAAGAGGTGGTACAACCAGTGGATGAGTTGGTGAGTATGGAAACTGAACAGATGGAAGGTGATGGTGATGATGCAAAGGCAGATGGGGAGTCAATGCCAAGATCAGATCCTAAACTTACATATGGCAGGAAGAAATCTGTACCATTGTTCAGTATAAAAGCTAAAAAGATGGAAGAGATCAGAAAATCAAAGTCAAGTAGTCCCACTGCTAAAGTGGCTACCACTGCTACAACTGCTACCACTGCTACCTCTCCCACTGTTAAGTCAAAATCAACCACTGCTAGAACACCTGAATTACCTTTTAAGATCAAAGAGCCTACCAATTTGCCTAAGCCTGATTCCAAACTTCCAAAGATTGATCCAAAAGATAAAGGCAAGGGTAAATTAGAGGAAAAGCAAAAATTGTAGAAGGTGTCACAGAATGTTGAGCATGACTTGGAGTATGCTATGAGGTTGCAGGCTGAATTGGATGAACAGGACAGACTTGAAACTAAAAAGAGAGCTGCTAAATCTCAAAAGTCTGTGCCAGTCAAGATGAAAGAATCTGAGGTTGATGAAGTGGATGTGATGCTTGAGAATGGTCAGATTGTAAAAATGACTAAAGAAGCCAGCAAAGTGTATGCAGATATGAAAGCAAAGGGGTTAAATGATGATACTGTATATCATGCTTATGAAGAAAAGAAAAAGGGTAATCCTCTGCAGATGGCATTAAAGAAGAAAATTGAAAGAGAGAAGAAGGAGAAAAAGGAAAAAGAAGCTGCTAAGAGGAGAGCAAAGAAACCAACAAGGACTGAAGTCTTGAAAAATGATTTGGTATGTAAGTTAAGAGGAGATAGGATTCCTACAGGTCAATTGAGGAAAATGTCACTGGAACAATTGAAAAAGATGTATGATAATAATCCTTATATCAATCCTGAAGCAAAGAAAAGATTAGAAAAGAAAAGGAAAGATGATGCAGAGATTCAAAGAAGATTACAGGAAAGATATGATTTGATTGATGAAGAGCTTGAGAAGGAAAAGGATTTGAAATTGAAGATTGAAGGAGTCAGAAGGTCATTTGCTAAATTTCAAGAGATGGATGATAATGTTTGTGATTTGGATAGGGATGAGGAGATATTAGAAAAGATGATTGTAGTTAAGCCTGACAGATCAGAAAACATCAATTTGGATGGTGAAGAATACTCAGAAATTATCAAATGGGAAGCAGTATTGATAGCAACTGAAGAAATAGCTTATGAAATAAGGAGTGAAAGAAAGAATGGAGTTGTAAGCTTTCACAAATCAATGCAGGATATTCTGAAAAGAATTCACAAATTTGATGTATATGATATGTATAAGATTGGGTTAGAAAAGGACTTGAAAAATGTTAAAGCTAGTCTTGAAAGGCATGTGTGGGAATGGATACAAATGATGTTTGAGCCTAAGATATATGGAGATATATTTTTGTGTGCTGAGTTGGTTGCTTACTGGAGACATTTTGCTAGAGCAGGAGTGCAGTGTATTTCTCTCAAGAATGGTAAATATGTGTATATGTTGGAAGAGAGAGAGTACATTCTGAGCATAGTACTGTTGAAGCAACTAATGGAAAAGAAATTACAAGTTGCAGTGAAGACTGAAAAAGGCAAAGACATTATCTACTGGATTATGAATCAATTCTACAAGAGAGATCAAGCAAGCAAGAAAAGATAAAACTCTCCTACAAAAGAATGAAGCTGAATGCAGAAACTTAATGCAATGCAAGATTGATCAAGTTTAGGGGGAGATTGTTGGGATCTGAGCTTATTTGATAAGTGTTGAAGTCTAGCCACTGTTCGTTTTAATGACAACCACTGATAATGTAGAAGCAGTGCCACTGCTGGAAGGATTGAAGAACTAGCCATTGCTAGTGTAATTATAGAAGCAGTGCCACTGTTAGTGTAATTATACTTGTGTCTGTAATGGGAACTTACTACCACTGTTGGTATAAAGTAAGTTACTTCCACTGTTGATGTTTATAAGTCGGTTAGAGTTATTTATGGGATAGATTTGATTTCCATAATAACTAGAGATTGTATAGGACTCTATGTATTATAAATAGAGATCCTTAGACCTAGATTAGGTTAAGATTAGTTTTATGCAGCTTCAAGGTTTTCTGTAACCCTAATACTTAAGTGTATTCGTCTTATATCATTAATAAGATTGAAGCTTTTGATAATCAATTGTGAATTATATATTAATTAATTCTTGATCTTCTTAATATTATTGAGTGTGATTCCGCAACTTCTCAATAATAATTCAACGCTTATAGAATTGTTTATTAGATAATTCTGGGTTTAACAATAATCATACTCCTTGTACAAAAATCTCACATACCTTCTATCTCCTATTTATTAAAGGAACATGCCTCCAAGGAAACAAACTTTCACCGCTGCCGAACTTGCCCAAGGGGTAGCCGATGCCTTGGCTGCTCAAGAGGCACAGCGAAACAGTAAGTCAAACCCGAACCAGGGTAGCGAAGATACCACCAACACGGTACCAACTACGAAACCTTGCACATACAAGGACTTTCTGAGCTGCAAACCTTTGAACTTCAAGGGCACTGAAGGAGCCATCGGCTTACTGCGATGGATTGAGAAAATGGAATCTGTATTCCGAATCTGCAACTGCACAGAGGATTGCAAGGTTAAGTATTCTATCTGAAGCTTCATGGATGGTGCCCTTACCTGGTGGAATACCCACGCCTAAACTGTGGGAATTGATGTCGCCTATCAGCTCCCATGGGAAGACCTAAAGAAAATGGTGACAGATGAATACTGTCCAAGGGAAGAACTGCAACAACTTGAGGTTGAATTCTGGAACCTCACTGTTAGGAACAACGACATCACCAGTTACACCACCCGGTTCCATCAACCAGCTCTCCTTTGTCCCACTATGGTAGATCCAGAATATAAACGGATCGAGCGTTACATCTAGGGACTTCCTGCTCAGTTTCAGGGAATGGTTACCGCTTCCAACCCAGGAACCATTCAAAGTGCTGTTCGTATGGTACACAATCTCATGGCTCACGTTGTTCGCCGAGCCACTCCTACTGAAAGAAATGCTGGAAACCAGTCCCGGGACAACAAACGAAAATGGACTGGGAACAACAACCAGAACCAACAACATAACAAAAGGCCTGAGACCGTTAGGGCCTATGCTGTTGGTTCTGATAACAAGGAGTATAAGGGAAGCAAACCCTATTGCTCTAAGTGCAATCTACACCATGACGGTTCTTGCCCTTGCAACAAGTGCAAACGATTTAGGCACCTAGCTAAAGATTGCAGAGCCACCACTACCAACACAACCACCAAACCCAGTGCACCTAAAACCTGCTATGAATGTGGAGTTACTGGGCATTTCAGGAGTGACTGCCTCAAGCTGAAAAACAACAACAACAGGAACAACGACAACGCTCGAGGTAGAGCATTCGTTCTCAACTCTGGGGAAGCCCGCCAAGACCCTAATATGGTCACGGGTACGTTCCTACTCAACAACTTAACTGCTACAGTCTTGTTTGATACTGGTGCTGATAAGAGCTTTATATCCGATGAGTTTAGCCCACTACTTGACATTACACCTATTGCCTTAGATTCTAAGTACACAGTAGAATTGGCAAACGGCAATCTTATTGAGGTTGACAGTGTGATACCTAATTGCACTTTAAACCTAGCTAATGAACTCTTTTCCATTAACTTGATACCTGTCGAGATCGGCAGCTTCGACGTCATCATCCATATGGATTGGCTTTCCAAGCACCGTGCCGAGATCGTATGTTTCGAGAAAGTTATCCGCATCCCTCTCGTCATCGGGGGAACCTTAGCCATACAAGGGGAGACCAGTGGGACGAGCTTAAACATCATTTCTTGCATGAGAACCCGTAAATATCTTAGAAAAGGGTACCAGGACATCCTCGCACATGTAACATAGAAAAAGTCAGAGGAGAAGCGACTTGAGGATGTGCCTATTGTTTGAGACTTTCCGAAAGTCTTTCCTGAGAACTTGTCTGGCCTACCGCCACCAAGAAAAGTCGAGTTCTCCATTGATCTTGTGCTCGGCGCTGCACCCGTGGCACGTGCACCTTACCGACTAGCCCCATCCGAAATTCAGGAGTTATCTACTCAGTTACAAGAACTCCTGGACAAAGGATTCATTCGATCGAGTTCTTCGCCTTGGGGAGCTCCGGTCCTATTTGTGAAAAAGAAAGATGTTTCTTTCCGCATGTGTATCGACTACCGTGAGCTCAACAAGTTAACCGTCAAGAACCGATACCCACTTCCTCGCATTGATGACCTGTTTGACCAACTTCAAGGGTCAATTTTTTATTCAAAGATTGATTTACGGTTAGGTTATCACCAACTTCGAGTTCGTGACGACGACATTTCAAAAACAGCTTTTCGAACTCGCTATGGGCATTACGAATTCCAAGTGATGCCATTCGGCTTAACAAACGCACTGGCCGTATTCATGGACCTTATGAATCGGGTGTGCAAGCCCTACCTTGACAAGTTTGTTATCGTCTTCATCGATGACATCCTGATTTACTCACGCGATGAACAAGAACACGTGTAACACCTAAAAACCATTCTAGAGCTACTCAAGCACTCTGAAAACCATTCTAGAGCTACTCAAGCACGAGGAGTTATATGCCAAATTCTCGAAGTGTGAGTTCTGGATGTAAACCGTTCAATTCCTTGGTCACGTCATTGACAGTCAAGGAATCCATGTTGATCCATCAAAAATCGAGGCTATTAAGTGCTGGCAAGCACCTACATTACCCATCGAAGTATGCCAATTCTTAGGACTCGCCGGGTACTACAGGCAATTCATCGAGAATTTCTCTACAATAGCCAAACCTCTCAGCACCCTGACTCAGAAAGAACAGAAGTTCAACTGGATCGATGTACAGGAGTCAGCTTTTCAACTGCTTAAACAGAAACTTTGCAGTGCACCTATCTTATCCCTACCTGAAGGCAACGAGGACTTCGTGGTGTACTGTGACGCTTCACACCAAGGTCTCAGTTGCGTGTTGATGCAATGAGACAAAGTCATTGCTTACGCCTCTCGACAACTCAAGGTCCACGAAAAGAATTACACAACACATGACCTAGAGTTAGGGGCAGTTGTATTCGCTCTCAAAATTTGGAGACACTACTTATACGGTACCAAGTGTACGATCTTTACCGACCACAAAAGTCTCCAACACATATTCGATCAGAAGGATCTAAACATGAGGCAACGTCGATGAGTCAAGTTGCTTACCGATTACGATTGTGAAATTCGGTATCACCCAGGCAAGGGTAACGTGGTTGCCGATGCCTTGAGCCGAAAAGAACGAGTGAAACCCCTGCGAGTTCGAGCCCTCGGTATGACCATACACAACAACCTTACCACCCAAATACTCACCGCTCAACTCGAAGCACTCAAGGATGAAAACGTGAAAAACAAGGCCTTGCGTGGCATGGATAAACAATTTGAAACAAAACCTGACTGAGCCAAATACTTCTCGAACCGACTCTGGTTGCCCAGCTTTGGGAACCTGCGGGATTTAGTGATGCACGAAGCTCATAAGTCCAAATACTCTATACACCCGGGCGCCGATAAAATGTATCACGGCATCAAAGAGTTGTATTGGTGGCCTAACATGAAATCCGACATCGCCACATATGTCAGCAAGTGCCTCATCTGTTCAAAAGTCAAAGATGAATACCAGAAACCTTCCGGGTTGCTGCAACAACCAGAAATTCCATAATGGAAATGGGAGCAAATCAACATGGATTTCATTACTAAACTCCCGAAAACACCTAGCGGTTGCGATACCATTTGGGTGATCGTCGACCGACTCACTAAATCTGCTCATTTCCTGGCTATCAAAGAAACTAACAAGATGGAACATTTGACACGAATCTACCTAAAAGAGGTTGTGTCAAGACACGGCGTGTCCATCTCAATAATCTCTGACAGAGACAGTCAATTTGCTTCTCACTTTTGGCAATCCTTACAAAAATCTCTTGGTACTAAATTCGATATGAGTATAACTTACCACCCACAAACTGACGACCAAAGCGAACGAACCATTCAAACCCTGGAAGACATGCTACTAGCCTGCGTAGTTGACTTCGGGAATTCTTGGGAAAACCACTTACCATTGTGCGAGTTTTCGTACAACAACAAGTACCATACCAGCATCAAGGCTGCACCCTTCAAGGCACTCTACGGTCGTAAGTGCCGATCACCTATTTGTTGGACTGAGGTGGGGATACACAACTCACCGGTCCAAAAATCATACACGAAACAACTGACAAGATCGTCGGCATACAAAACTGACTGAAAGCCGGGCGTGATCGTCAGAAAAGTTATGCTGACGTGAGACGCAAACATCTCAAATTTCAAGTCGGGGATCGAGTACTTTTGAACGTATCGCCTTGGAAAGGCGTCATCCGTTTTGGCAAACCTGGGAAACTGAATCCCAGGTACATTGGACCATTCGAAATCCTGAAAAGGATTGGTCCAGTGGCATACAAACTACAACTACCTTCTGAACTCAGTAGCGTGCACCCTACTTTCCACATTTCTAACTTGAAGAAATGTCTGTCAGATGAGACACTGATTATACCACTCGATGAGATCCACATTGACGATAAGCTATACTTTGTCGAAGAACCAGTGGATAACATGGACCGCGAGGTCAAACGCTTAAAACAGAGTCGCATTCCCATCGTTAAGGTCAGGTGGAATTCGAGGCGTGGTCCTGAATTCACCTGGGAACAGGAAGACCAAATGCAACTAAAATATCCACATCTATTCTTAGATGCTACTCACACCGCGACTTAGAGCTAATTTCGGGACGAAATTCTCCAAACAAGGGTGCACGCGTTCGCGATTTGTTTAAATCGTACAAACATGAATCGGACGGAGTCCGACACTGCTAAATATGGACGTTGCTAACAAAAATATATAAATAATATGGAATTATCCAAACAAACATTACTTACCTTGAATTATTGCGAGAACATATTACACGTATTACATAATGTATAAAACACACTATATGCGATTAAAACGCGCAAATCGAGCCCGACACCTGAACAAAACCCAAAATACATTTTGGTAACTTAAAATAAATGTTTTAAAAATATTTAGTCATCTAAATATCACTTACATATCGAAAATATACTCGAAGAATCAGACTTTAAAAACTTGATTTAAAACACGTACATTAACATTTAACCAACCACTCGACGTAACACGAATTGAGAAACAAGTCGTGAGCCCAACCCATGATGGGCTAGGCCCAGACCCACGACCCAACAAGGCCCAATTCGGCCTATAGTAGACCTAAGATCAACCCAAGGGCTTAACCTAATTAGCCCATATATATACAAACACTTACTTCATTTTCTTTCATTATTTCAACATAAAACACACACACACACACCTTCCATCCTCTCCCTTTTCTCTCAATCTTTGGGCTGGAGCAGCCCTAACCACGACACCATCACCTTAAAAACTATTCTCCAAGAACACCCAAACACTCCCTTCACAAATTTAGCACCATCTTACACGTTTTTAGCAAGGAAGAACAAGAAGAGCTCGAACCGAAACAACATCTGTCCTTCTTCTCTTGTTTCAGCTCCAAACTCGTTTTCGTTGTAATTCTTTCTTTAGATCTTCATCATACTTCCTTGGAACACATGTATATACGTGCTATAAGTTCATTCCTCACTGATTATGTCCAAATCCATACTCGAAATCGTTTAAATTTGCGGTTAACCACTGGATAATAGCTTTACCCAATGGATAATAAAATAGATCGGATTAGATCCATGATAACGAGACCTATACTTAACGAAATCTTATGTTTCCTGACCTAAAACGAACCTCAATATGTCTAGTTTCATGATTTCAAGTCCTTGTATATTATAAAAACCGTTTACGAATTTTAAATAAATGAAAAAGAAGACTTGTACTTGCTGTACCTTCCGAGCAGATATTTCAGTCCGATTCAAATGGGCATATCTAGAAAAATAATATACCAATTAACTTGAATGAAGTGGGAAAAGATCAAAATTTTTGTTACCTTTAAATCCCCTACTCACACACTTCGTGAAGTTTTGTAAAACTCGAGATATGACCAAATCATTGAACACATGTCACAAAAGGTAGCTACTGGACACACCCTTTCTTGCTATTTATTTAGACGAGTTTCACCAACCTAAAAGTTCCACAAAAATATGTTTTAGAAAGATAAGACATAGGGGAATAGCATATATTTTTCTCGGATTCTATCTCGACCATTTACCTAGTTAAAACGAGTGGAAACTAATGCACAAAAACTGATGGAATAACCTCTCAGTCGCAGCTCACTTAGCGACTCTACATTTCTGTCGCAAACACCTTAGCGACACAACATTTCTTTCGAAAATCACCTTAGAGACAAAACACTTTTGTGTCGCAGCCCACCTTAGCGACACAATTTTTCTGTCGCTACCCCCTTTTTGCGACACAATCCTTCCGTCGCTAAACACAGTTTATTTAAATATTGGCAGGTTTTTGCATCTACTTCTCGAGGCTATATCTCGAGCTACACACATCTAAAATACATGATATTTTTTCCTAAACCTCAATAATTTTGTTATCTTTCTAAGTAGTATAATTACACCTCGTGAAAATATGTAGATATTTTTCTATGATTTATTTTGTACCACTGTGTCCCGATTCGTCATTTTTAAACGTCATGGGAATTGCCAATTTATTTGATCAAGTAAACCTTGCTTAAAAATCATGGAAAAATTTGGTAAAACATTTAAAAGATAGTAGAATGACCGTGATTTTTCTAGGAATGTATCTAGGACGCTTACTTAATGATGACGAGCCTCGAAACGACTTAAAAACCTATCAACACAACCACAAGGACATTTTTATAATTTTCTTAAAAATGACGTTTCCGGACTACCATAAAATGCGACGATAATTTTTATAAGCTTTAAAAACACGATTTATACTAAGTGTCAAACATGCGTAATAACAACAAAACTATATACGACACTACTCGTACACGCAAACGCATATACTTTTATAAGTATATACATGGAAACAAACATAATAATAATGTCTTGAAGAATTATTATTACAAATCGTCACAAACGGGCCGCACATATATGCTAAACACAACGATAACAAACTTTGAACATAACTAGTTAAGTGGACAACTAGCATGGGTGATCTTTCGAGACGCCAACTTATTGACATAGTAACTTACAACCTTGTGCGTTTTGGACGCCAGAAGGTTGCAGGGTTCGGAGAACCAACATACGGAAATACATCCGACACGCCTACGGACTTACATCCACTTTACTTGCTTGATTTCAGATACATAGACTACTAGACTCAGGTGAGTCTTACAGCCCCACTTTTTACTGTTTACTATTGGGGTGAGATACTTTGCTCTATTTTACGCATGAACACAAGTATTGAACTACTTATACTACTTTTTACACACATTGCATGAGTACTTTTCTTATCCACTGAAAGCCTCCTATCGTAAGTTGTTAGTTATGGACTTAAGCATGAGTACTAGTGAATGGATCCATTGGGAATGACAATCCCTGCCTGGGGTAGTAGCGCTACCACGGATTTCACCGTAGAAACAGGCATGTTAGTATTTGTTACATATGAGTGTTGTGGATAACACTCACGGGGGTACATTATATGATTCTTGGTTGAATCACACTTACACACTGTTAAGCTTCAACTTATGAGCTCATGGCAATTGTGCTGACATATTGATTTACTTAACATGCTTGATAGCAACTCTGGTACATACTTGTGGTTCATACTATACTTTACTACTAAACCTGTGAGATTCACCAACCTTTTGGTTTACACTTTTTAGCATTTTATCTCAGGTCCACAGCAGCAGTAGGACTGCATACCCTCAGGAATGATAGCTCGAGTCGCATGCATACAACTTTTGGAGATTCTTTTGCATTACTTTTTGTAATACCCGTTATGTATTAGAATCTCTAGGAATTTACTACGAACTCGCAGCTTTACATACATTTGATGAAATCAATGTAATATTTTGTACTATTTTGCAAACGTTACATATAGATGTCATTTGCTTTATCTTTGTGCTGTTGATACTTGATTAGTCGCGCCCCAACCCGAATCGCTTCCGCAACCCTAATTTGGGGATGCGACAGATTGGTATCAGAGCCTAAGGTTATAGCGAACTAGGTTGCATTAGTGGGCCTAGACTATGACCATTAGGCGGTATCTCCTTATTAGGTATGAATAGTTCAGGAATTACATCATACAAATTTAATTTAACATAGCCTAATCAACTATGTACAATTAAAGGAAGATGATGTAAGGTCTGGAATGGTCATGTTGAATAGGGATACACTAGTTGACTCTGACCACGAGAGAAACGGGACCCGAACTTGTTTGTGCTAGACACACTAGGCTATTATATGATATATATAGGCCTCACTTACTAACACTCTTGCCACAGAAATGGCAAACTTCACAAACGAACCACCTACCGACATGGAGAACGAAACTCGAGCTCTACCCACTACCATGGAGAACCCACTTGAGGAAGATTCTACTTTCCACTCTTCCTCCCACTCTCATCAAAATCCCTAATCATCATAAGTCCTCCATAGGAAGATTCTACTACGAACTCGCAGCTTTACAAACATTTGATGAAATCAATGTAATATTTCGTTATATTTTGCAAACGTTGCATATAGATGTCATTTATTTTATCTTTGTGCTGTTGATACTTGATTAGTCACGTCCCAACCCGAATATCTTCCGCAACCCGTATTTGTGTGTGCGACAGCTCATGTTCTGATATGAGAGATATAAATACATATTGTTTTAACAAAATATAATAATGTAATAAATCTCTAGCATTTTCATGCTGACTCGAGCTAAGCTAAATACTGAGTGCAGTCCTACTACTGCTGGGTACCTGAGAATATATGCTAAAAGGGTCAGCTAAAAGCTGGTGAGCTCACAGGTTAAATGATAAAATGTAATGTATGAACCGCAAGATTTAAGTATAATGATTTGCAATTAAGCAAAATAAGTAAATGATAAAAGATGTATATAACTGCCATGAGCATATAGTCTGAGCTTAACTGAGGTGTCAGGATCACAATTAGGTGTCTAAGCGAGGGTGCCTCTATGCGTATGCCTAAGCAACACACGTATGAACAAATGATAATGCGTCCGTTTTGACCAGTCAGTTCTTGCTGACCCAGACGGGGATTGTCAGTCCCATATGGTACCATACACTAACATTCACGCTACAAAGTATTACCAAACTATGCTATGGAGGACTTATGATGATTAAGGAAAATAACCCATGCAGCATATAGCGATATTTGATACTTGCGTTCACATGTAAAACAAAACAGGCATGTATTCTCACCCCTAGAGTAAAAACAGTAAAATAGGGGCTATGAGACTCACTTGAGTCTGATGTGTTAGCAAAGCAAACAATTTTGATGTTGTACCAAATGATGTGTCCACAGACTGTAACCTGTCGGGCGTCCAAAACACGCAAGGTTATATGAGTGAGTACATGTCTCAACAGACCATCTATGCTAGTTGTCCATCAACTCGTTATGTCCAATGTTTGATTGTTTTGTTTGAGTTTTGAAAACATGTACGGCCCGTTGGTGATTGTTTGTAATGTACGAATGTAAGTTTTGTTTAAGGTTTGATTATTGTAGGTGTTGAATACTTAGTATAGTAAGTATTTTTAAGCTTCTTTTATTGTATTCGAAAGTACATGTATACATTCATATCTGAACGTTGTGGTCAAATATGTTGTTTTCTGAAAGTCAACAGAAGTCAACTTGGTCAAACTGGTCAAACTAGTCAAGCTGGTTACATTAGTCAACTGGTCAAGCTGGTCAAATCTGGTCAAACTAGCTCGATTTGACCCGAAACTTTTACACAACCTTTATCATGTCATAATACTTATAGAAAACGAGTCTCGTGACCATTGGTGACCCACAAGTGTCGTTTTTACATTTATTTCCAAAACAGTCCCTAAATGTGTTTTTCGATTTTGTCGGTTTGTTTCGCCACAAGTTTCTACCATTTCTAGTCCATATCAATCCTCACAAAAACTATACACTGATATAATATATGTCCATTACATAAGTTTTCTGGTAATTTTAGAGTCCATTTCGATATTAATAATTCCGCATAATAACTGAACATATTTATCGAACATGTTCAGGTATGTCCCAAAGATCAGTTTATACACAAAAATAAATACATATCTGGAAAAAGTGTAAAATACAAAAGTTGCAGTTCTTTTCAATACGCAAATTTTTAAAAAAATCATTGTCTAACTCCTTCTAGAACTCGAGATATGACCGTTTTAGTAAGCTGTGTTTTTCTAGGGAGATTAGGTATCTTTATATATGTTTTTCAAAAACGATTTTTAAGTTGAAATTTGGACATAATCAAGTTAGATGAACCATAAAACATATAAATAAGAAACATACAAGTGTATATCTAGAGAGAGAAAGTGTTGATTCTTACAAAAGAAGATGGTTAGAAGAAGGAGGTGAAGATGATGATGAAAATGATGTTCTTGAGCTTCCAAGTCTTGAAATCCTTTTGAAAAATGTTGGTGATTTAAGTGGTGGTTTGTGGTGGTTGTAAGTGTTTAAATATCCAGATTTTTAGAGAGAGAAAGGTTGTAGAGAGAGGCTAGAGGAAATGATGGAGAGTGTAATGTGTGAAATGAAGAAGTGATGTATTTGCATGAAAGACTTGTGGTCTTGTAAGAGAATCTTAATGATTCATTTTTGCATGAATGTTGAGTGGGCAAGAGTGGAGGTGGCCAGCCCCATGGGCCCCATTAGGTGGGTTTGTGTGATTTAATTTTCAGTCTCAGACTGTGTTTACGTATTTAGGTCGTTTACCCGTTATTCGTGTTTAAACGTTAAATCGCCTAACGTTTTCTTGTGTCATTTTAATTAACGATATGTTTGGGATTATTTTTCATTGAAGTATTATTAAAATACTTTATTTTAAGTTGTAAAAATATTTATTAACTTTCCTTTGGTTGCCGAATTAAATTCGCGCGTTTTCATCGCGTTTGTGTTACTTATACGATATAATTAACGTGTTAAATATTATCAATATAATATTAATAAGTTTTTGAGTTTATTAAATAATTTCATATTATTTAATATTTTTTTCACCAATGTCCGTATTTCTAATGTGTCGGAATTCATCCGATAGTCAAATGTACGATTTAAACAAATCGAATATGTGTGTACATATATAAACATATATCAATACACAAAATGATATACATAATTAGACCTATCATAACTAATTACATGTATAAGTACAATGATTAGGTACTAATATCTAACCCTAATTGGTTAGGTGTCACAGGTATCAATCCAGAGATGACAAAGAGGTCCAATTATATATATATATATATATATATATATATTCAATTATATATATGTATGTATAGGACACATATATATACCTAGATATACAGTGTTGTGGTCGTTTATGGGGTGCATTATGGTGGATTGGTGATTTTTGTATGCTGTTATCATTTGATATGATATTGTAAGTTTAGATGACAATATATGTTTTCATCTATCTGTCAGTTTACTTCGGTAATTTGAAGTCTTTTACGTTTTTCCTTTCTCAAAGGGTCGGCTTAAGTGAGTATTAACGTGGGTTTGATTGTAGATTTCCAGACTGCGAAATACAAATTTACGATAGTGTGCAACATCGAACTATCTCATCTGCTATTCGTGACTGCAAGTTCTCAACTTTTCAAAGTATATGTATAGGGATTTTTGTTGGTAGTTTGAATGTACTAATGATTGATCAGCGCCAAGCACACATTTAGATGACATATATAATTAGAAAAAGGTTTCTTGATGGTTCATTCTTTTATCGGTTATGCTATTACATTGGAACCAACTTTACTATTTGACATGCACACATATTTTCATCATATGATTAAAAGAATTATGATATTATGCCATGCTATTACGTCTGAACGCATACATTATTTAAAATGTTAAGATTTTGTTATTAGAAGTTGCTATGTTAGACGATTTTTATTATAGTATTTAGGTCTCTCTAGAAGTTGATTACATGGCATATGATCATATTCATAAGGGTTGAGGCTTTGAGATAGATCTTAATTTTTTTTAACATGCAGCGAGTCCCGATCTGGATCCCTTTACTTCGTTCTTTGGTGTATACGATGGCCATGGAGGTGTGTACTAAAGAATCTAAACACTTTTAAAGTTTTCTGGTAGATCATGAGTTAGCACGTGATGTAATTTATTCAGCCAATAATCTACTTGTCTTTGCATACAATCTTAGTATAAAGCCACGATGGATGTCCTTACAGGCATAGGTTATGGGTACTTGATATCGCGTAAAAAGTCATGTTTTTACTACCGATATCTCTCTCATTCTGGAACGATTCTTGGCATTTTAAACTTAGAAACAGTACAAATCAGTGATATTATGCCAAGATGGTCAAAACAAGGTTGCACGATAAAAATCAAGCAAAACGGATGAAAAACGAAGATTCCACGCACGTTTGAAGATTCAAGGCATCAAAACAAGATTTCAAGACTAAAGTGCCCATCATCAACATCCATCTTATCCAAGATATTCGTTTTCAAATTATGAATCCAACAGAAGAAGAATCAACAAAAACGGATAAAGAATGAAGATTCTACGCCCGCCGGAAGATTCAAATAATTCATACGCAAAATCTGGAGATAGGAGACAAATTTTTGGGATATCTTTTCATCAAAGTCTTCGTTTTTGAATTACGAATTTAACACAAAAAGAATCAACGCAAACGGACGTATAACGAAGAAGATACGCGCGAATTAAGCAACGCAGCGAAAGATGATGGACCGGGGCGGGTAGCAGCCAGCCGCCGCCGGCAAGCCACCAGCCACCGCCAGCCTGCTGGTGGGAGGCGCCGCCCCCTCCCCCCATCTGTTTCCGCTTTTTGGTACTTGCGTGTACCCGGTGCGTCACCTTTCCAAGCTTTTTCGCACCCGGTGCGCCACCTTTCCATGCTTTTTCGTACCCGGTGCGCCACCTTTCACTCTTTTTCTAATGTGAGCCTAGGAATGCTAACATGAGCCACTTTTCACCTATAAATATCAGCTCTTAGACCTCATTTGAACACACACTCTAATACACTCACACATTCTTACACCCATACACACTCGTTTTCCATTTTCACTTTCTCACTCTAGAAATTTTCTTATCTTATAGTCTAGGATTATTGTAATTAATCTACGGATTAGTATAGAGGCTAGAACGAACGTTAGGAGGTTTGAAGATTCATCTTTGTACGTGTAAACGAGTTGTCAATCATAATAATACGCTGTTGCGCATTTATTTCCGGGTGATATATAAACCTTTATCATACTTGCTTTATTCCATATTTTAATTATGTGTTATTGCTTGGTATGTGATATATTTGTTGCCATGAATTGCGAGTAATTTATTATTGTGATTGTTGATGATATAGATAATTATAAGTAAGGATGAAATTATATAATTAATGTACAACAATCGTAAAGAGATATGACAGCCCCTATTCAACTGTTTATCCGATATAGTACTGGAAACGCTTTAAGGTGAAGTATAAATGTATGGAAGTCGGTAAACGATCAAAGGTAGTTATATCTCTGGAATCAGCTCTGGTTTAATAGTTGGAATTCCGAAAGGGTAGTACAACTTCATAACTAACTGGTATATCCTACGAAAGTCAAAACACTATAAAATGATGTTCGTAAAATACGTTCAGATAAAATAGGAATTAGTAACCCTTGTAGTGTTAAGACTTTATGAATTCAAGTTTAATTTATGGATTACCCTTTCTGGTTATCCATGTGACTGCAACCTAGTAATTAGGACTTGATCAACCTTAATTATGGTAAGTAGTTATCTGTGCCCATGACATGCAATAAGTAAGACACATTGAAACCACTCGTTGTATATATTAGGTTTACATTTCTGCACTGCTTTACATTTAGTTAGATACAGTATCACTTTTACTGTCAATTACTCTAGACCGCATGTTGATGTGAGAAACCGTGGAACTACTACGTAAAGTACATTGTCTATCATTGAAAGGCATGGTCCGCATATGAAACACGTTTTAACAAATTGCGAATAATCCGGGGATGTATAACTGTCTGAAAAGGAGAGATTTGAATCATAAGTCGAAGTAACTAGAGCTTAAATGAATGATAACAGGACTTCGGAATAAGATTAAAGTCGTAATGACCTAGAATCCTTAAAACACCAAGTCTTACAAAATCGGCGGTCTAGACTTATGAAGTTATTAATTTATGTGCTAATCGAGTAGTAAACTATTTTATGAGTTAAGAAAGGACGGACCTATGAGACGATACGCTACTGATTCATGAACCTCGGCATAAAACCAAAATAGGTTGCTTATCTTTCAACTAGATAAGTATTGGAAGTTTGCGTATTGCTCCGATCAGAATCATGATAACCTAGTTCCTAGTGACATGCCAATGGGAAATTGAGTTGGTAGGGTTCTAGAGTTTACGCCTAGTAGTTTGGTTGCCACATTAGTATCATCCCTATTTATTCTGTCATCCCGAAATATTAATTATCAAAATCTCAACAATCACATATTTATCTTTATCTGCTTTCCTGTACTTTAATTTCCTGCATTTTAATTACTTGTCTTTAGTTTAAAACCCCCAAACCTACCTACTTTGTTCCATCCTAGATACTTCCCTACCGAAGGTGCCAACTTTAATTGCCCACACATTTGGATTCATAGAACGATCTTAGGTTATACTTACCGCTTACTAACCAGAGTAGGTAGTACATTTAATTTAAGCCCTGCTAGATATAAATTTAAACCCCTGCTGCGCCCGCATTACCATCATAAATCACAACGACCGGTTGAGGGTACAACAGTACATTTTATTGTTCTATTGTATTAAACAATGAACATTTACTTGGCTATTTGAACCATTATATAAGCTACAAGAACTCTCTATTAATTTTTTAAAATTAATATGATTTTCCAATATAATTTTCGATTTTGATAATTTCTAATATGTGCAGCTCATGTTTCTGTCTGCCATCTTTCATATCTTCAGCCAAGTAGTAGCCAAACTGGCTTTAGTAGTAACAAGTACTCAATGTCAAATATCGGTGAGCGTGAAGCGTGATTATTTGTTTTTCATTAATTGAGCCGATCCTAATTAAATGGATTGAAATTGCCACCTATTTTTCAGTTTAACTCTTTTTTATTGCTTCTGATTTGATGACACACACACCAAAACTTAGATCGTTAGTAATCTCATTGGATGCTTATTATAATGCTTCTGATTACAAGTGATGATATATGGTGGTGTATGTGGTAATTGCAACCGACGTTTTTTTTGTAAGTAATGGCTCAAATCTTATAGTTTAAATATTAATCAAATATATATTTACTTGAGGGGCACACACACTCTGTATCTCTTTTTTCTCTATTAGTAATCATAGACTTGGACCCTCCCTTACCATGACCTTAGATATAGTCGATTGCAAGTCATTTTCTGGATTTAGGCATGCGGATCTTTTCATCCAGCTAATCTTATAAGGTTAGCTAATTATATTTGATCAACCGCTTGATTATTGCTTATGAATAGCTTTTTAAACAACCAGACTGGTTCTACTTCTTTTGCACTTGTGGTATAGAATTTGATGGAGATGATGAGCTTTTCGCTACTGCTGGTCTTTCACGACATATGAAAGTTTTTGAGTTTGCTTTACTAAGTGTTGCACTATGATTGATCTAAACTTGTGGTTACTGATATTAAAACCCCTTAAAAATATGAGTAGAGGGGATTCCATTGGCAAAGTCTGTGAGGGGACAAGAAGGCATTCCTGAGCACGATTATAGTAGTAACTCTTGACATGCCAGATGTTTTATCTCATGTTTTTGTTTGAGCAGGAAGCAACATGGTATCTAATATGGCTTGCAGTTTTCAGTGATATGGGTCTAATGAAATACATGAACTAAGGGAACTGAGTCAGACGTGTTGAAAGTCCCCCAAAGTAGATTTTAATACATACAACCTCTTTAAGAGTAATGTTCTATAATCATAATAAATATATTTACTATTTTACTTTTTATTAGGAAAAATAAAGTATCTGTAGGTCTGCCGAACCCATTCTGACTCATTACCCAAACGGCCCATCTTGCCACCTGTAATGGGAACATCTTCTAATTGTAGCATTATATTGAACTTGATATGAAATATTTTAGATGTATGCCTTCCGAAGATGATTTGCTCGTGGCAGGTTTCATTTGCAACACGTTTTGATCCCAATATTTTGGATGATCTTTGAGCAAAAGACATGAAGCTGTTGAATTAAGTACTACATTACCTGATATAACTAAAAGGTAACGTCATTCTTGTGATTACTATATCTTATTATTTCATATTTGATTACAATGCAGAACTTATTCCTTCCTTTCCATGTTTATCATCTTAATGAGGCGCAATAGGTATATTTGAAACGATCAAATAATTTCAAAAAATTTGGTGCATCTCTATGAATAAAATTGATCAAAAAGGAGCTTGCCGGTATCGTCTAACGAGTTCTGTAAAGACATTGTTAGGTTTATATTGTTCTTACTTAGATTAATGTAATATCATGTATATGTGTCTAATATAGTTTCTTTTGATTGTTTTTTTTAGATTGGAGCTAGATCACCCAATACTAATGGATGTCTAGATTTTTTCCATTGTTTATTTCTTTTGTGCGTAAGTACCAACTTTCTTACCTTTCAGTCAAGCAAGAGTTTATACGGAGTGATTTAAAGAGTGGCACCTTAAGTTCACGTAGGTCACTTTATTCTAATGAAGCACAGAGCATAACAGACGCCTAAATTTAATCACGCCGATCTCTTTAGTATTTGCAGGTCCAGTACTATGTGCAATCACATATTCAAGTTAGTGAATGACGAGATAAATGTAATGGTGGTGAGGGAAATGTGTCATGCCTTTGGTTTACATATAAGAGACTGAATTGATTTTGTTTCAAACAAATTACATGAGTTTGCAAATCCTTCTAGCCATAGTCTGTAACATGACCAGGTTAGGTGATAGTGTCAACATGATCGGGTTGGGTGAAAGTTAAAGTGGATCTGTCTAAGGGATATTTTGTCGTTTTATTTAGAAATATTTTAAGAAAAGGGTTTTGAGAGGCTTTACTCATCTAAAATTTTTTGGGCCAATTTAAACTGGTTGACCCACTTTACCGATTTCCGCTGAAACTCATTCTTTGAACTTTACCTACTTAACCCGTTAAGGTAAAATACGACTCAAACCCACCCATTTTTGTTAACTAATTTTAGTTATATCTTGATTTGTATGTATAATGAATGTATATGTTTTTTGAAATATCAGGTATTGTTTTTCAAGTGCCTGAGAATTTGTAAACATGTTGGTTCTTTGGATTTAGGTTGAGGTGGATTGGACTAATTTTCCTTTAAACCTATAGGATGTAACAAATAAACACATTTGTGAATTATGTTCAACTTATTTATGCTATACCGAATTTATAAAATGGAGGAGTTGTTGACGCAGGCAGTATCCTTGAACATATAGAGATACTAATGGTAAAATTTAAAGAAGAAGCTTTTAGGAGGTAAGCGATACTTGAATAACGATAGGAATGGATGGGTGTTTGTGAAAAGGAATGTTGGCTCGAGAAGTATAAGCAGGTTGGTTTACTTTCTTGGGATTTTTCTTATATAAATGAGCCAATTTGGGTCAGGTCAGATGGGTTAAATTTAAAAAATTTAGCTTGAATCTGCTAAACTCAAACATGTTGTTCCTCTTTCTTTACCCGCCCATTTTACCACCTCTATTATAAACTGTTTCTCTATACATTTACCTATAACAGGTCAACTTTTTTGTAGGATGATAATTGATATGTCGTTGATCCAAGTTAATAAAGATGTCTTTAATTTTTATTATGAATTGTGGTGCAGAGTGCAAAAGATCTCAACACTCCTGACCTGCTTGAAACTACGAGGTCTGCAGCGATTTATATTAGGTGTTTTGGGCTGTCAGGTCTAATCTTCAGTTTTTATTTGTTCACGAAAATCCTTTAAACATTGTCTTGGTGCTTTTTGATGCTAAAGTTAGACTGCTGTTTGCATCAAACAGCAGTCATGTGCAACCATACAAGATTTTACAGTATGTGATGTGCAACCACATGGAGCAGTGGTTACTTTATATGGTTATTGATGGCTTTAACCAATATCATAATGTAAGTCTTGTGTTCTAGGATCGATAACTTTGTTATCTGTAATATTAAGGTGCGGAATTCCTTAATATGCGTTATCTTACTATAACGAATAAATTCGCATTTATAATACGATTAATAACTAATATGCTTTGCTTTAATCAATAAATGATCAAAATCTATCCTTTAGTATTGTTTTTTTTCTCTGGATCAATTCGCAGAAGATGAAAGTTCGAATGGCAAAAGTCACTGATTTCTAAACCGAAATCATTTAAATATCGCAGCTCAACTCGCAGCCGCTAGGCCTGCGAGTTGACTCGACTCGCAACCAAGCCCAAGCCCATGTTAGACTCGGTTCGCAATTTGTCTTTCGAGCTCAGATCTCATCTCGCAGTAAAGTAAACTGCGACTTAAGATATCGGTTCGCATAACATTTATTAGTTCATATTCAATATTCATCTAACACTTAACACACAAATATATTTAACGAATATTAATAACAAAACTAATATCTTTTATTTATAAATCTTAAACCAATATACAAACATGATTATACCAGTCCTATTTTCAAGTTAGATCTGTTGTCACAAACTATGTCTCAACAGACTCCCCTTTGACAATAACTCTACCGTCTTTATCTTCACGCTTGTCTTTAGTCTTCATTTGTTAATTTTGCTTCCTGCATATATCATCATTTTGATACAAGTTTTAACCATCATTTGATAATCTCGTGCTAAATCACCCCATCCTTCAGGTTAAAAGATTCTATTCTCATTCAATTTCAATAGATCTTTCTTTGACATATTCATAAGGTGACGATGGTCATAAACTTTGAAAATCTCATGTTCACCACCCTCAACTTCATCATCTTCAACCATGACAGCCTCTCCAGTCTCTGAATCCACATGCCAACTTTTCATATTTCCCAGAATATCCTGTTGTGACACCCGGCAATTTAGGTTTACTTTTAAACTTAACCGAAACCCTAATTACGTATTTAGATGTGATTTAGGCTAAATACTAGTAATTACTTGTAACTATTTGTATATTATTATGAATATACAACTACGTAATTGTTTTATATTACGCTTACGTAATTAGTTGTAATTACGCAAAATAACCGGACGGAGTCCGGCAGACTATACGACGTTGGTGAAAACCTTTCTATAAATAACTTTAATCTACTTTTATAAGTTATTTATCACATATTATTATTTTGAAATAATTATACACGAAAAACTTAGACGTTTTGTATAAAACGTAACAAACGCAGTGAAAACGCGCAAACTGAACCCGACAACCAAGCGAAACCCTAATTTATATTTTGACAACTCAAATTTAAGTATTTTAACAATACTTCAATGAAAAATAATCCCAAACATATCGTGAATTATAATAACACAAGAAAACGTTACATGATTTAACGTTTAGACACGAATAACGGGTAAACGAACACAATACGTAACCTAAACTTAATTGATACAAATTTAACTAATTTTTGACCCTTGTGGGGCCCCCAAATTCGTTCACCACCCTTTCCCCCTATCCCATTTCATGCAAATATCAATCATGGCTTTGTTCTCCCCATACCACTCATCTTACATGCATTCTCTCATTTCTCTCAGTCCCACTCTTTCCTACCTTCTCTCTACCTTCTCACTAGCCAAATTCTCTCTCAAAAATTTTGAGATTTATCTCAGCCCCAAACACCTCTCCACAACCACCAAATAGCCACCACAAGCCACCACTTAAAATCTTCACCATTTCTCAAGGTTTTTACAAGGAATTGAAGCTCAAGGAACACTCATCTCATTTCTGTCCTCCTTTCTTCAAAACATTATTGTGAGGACTCATTCTACCTTTTTACACTCTTATTATCATGATTAATAGTTCACTCAACAAGTATTATAACAATATATTACATAAAAACCATTTTTCTTAACTTGAAACACTTGAAAATATGATAAAATTTTCTGTCCAGAAAGATGTGTCCATTTCCATGATTTTTATAAAAATCATCTCTCCGTGAAAATAGACGTTTTTATAGTCAAAACTTAAGTTCAAGAAGTAATCTTTCCAACCCCGAAAACCTTATATTTTTCTGAGCTTGTTTACTATTTTTAATAATTTATATAAAAATACATATACAACCTGCTCTAAAAAGTCAGAAACTTTGTTCATATGGTTTTGACCATATCTTGAGCTACACAACTCCAAATGACTTGAAACCACCGCCAAATAAATTTTGTTGGCTACAAAAGTTGTACTGATAGATTTTTCTTGAAAAGTTGTATATTTTGCCCAAAACTCGATCTTCATGCATGTGTCCAAATTGGTCAAATGTTGGACCTCAGAGGACACATGTAATTTTGATTAATACTTAGACTACTCTAAAATTCATAGAAAAATTACTGAAAGTGGTTAACATGTGGGCTAATAACTGGTATTTTTCTTAGGAGATAATTCGGAATGTACAATTTATTAAAGGGAATTTCTAACTTGTGCCCTAAGGGCACATGTTAAGTGGTGAATATTCTTCTCGAAAATTAGAAAAGTTGAAAATATTCTTTTCGAAAAATGAAAAAGGTATCAAGATTCTTCTTGAAAAATGCATTTCTCATTTTTCGAGAAGAATATTCTTGTCTTAACATATGCCCTTAGGGCACACGTTAGACAAACCCTTTATTAAAAATTAGACAAACAAATGCATTTTTCTGAAAAATGAGATAGTAGACTGAGTTTAGTAACACTTTAAAAACCGACACTTGAGGGCTTGCTATAAATGGACAAACTAAATTTTTATGGTCCATAAACACTTATAAGGATTGGGTAAAAGTTTCGGATCAAACCGAGAAGATTTGACCAAGTCAACAAAAACGGGGCTCGATTTATAAAAACCGACAAACTTACTATTTTTGAAAAATGGTAACAAAAATATGTTTGGGTGACTTAGTTGGTAACTTTGACCAGTTTGACCATCTTTGACCAGTTTAACCAACTTTGACCAACGAGTTGACCAACTTTGACCTCCGGTTTAGGTTTTTACGAACTAAATAATCTGTTTGCGACACATGATATGTACTAATGAATAGTATATAACAAAACAAACTTAATAATAAAATCTTAAAGAATTATTATTACAAACTTTCACCAACGGGTCGTACACATTTTTAATCAACAACTTAACTGAACATACTAGTTGAGTGAACTTGTTTTTAGGTGGACATCAGCCCTCCACCTATACTATTGACTTAAGTGGACATTAACCCTCCACTTACATAGATGGTCTTTGAGACATCCACTTATATACAACCTTATATGTTTAGGATGTTAGAAGGTTGCACCTTGGGACACCTTGCTTGCTTATTTGATTATTTGCTTGCTAATTGCTTAACTCAGGTGAGTTTCATAGCCCCTTTTTACTGTTTTATATCCAGGGGTGAGAATACATACAACTGCTTTTACACAACTGTTTTTATGAACACAAGTACAACAAACAACGCTATATGGATTGCATGAGTTAACACACTAATCCATTTAAATTCCTCACACATCATAGCTTCGTTAATTTGGACTAAGCACGAGTATTAGTAAATAGATCTATTTGGGACTGACAATCCCCGCCCGGGTTAGTCGCGCTAACCTGTCAAATAGACATATTAATATTTGTACACACGAGTGTATCAGATTAGACACTTGCAGGGGCACCAACGATCGTGTACTCGAAAGAGGCATGACACACATTGTTAAGCTTCGGACTATGAGCTCATGGTAATAGTATACATATTTGATTGATTTCAAACATTATTAAATCTTGTGTTTCATACTGGTATCTAAACAACTGTTTAACAAACCTATGAACTCACCAACTTTATGTTGACCCTTTTAGTATGTATTCTCAGGTTTACAGACGCAATAGGACTACCCACAGGAATCAAGATAGTAGGATGCTTTTGGAAAGCATAGCTCGAGTCGCATATTTTCAAACAAGAGAATTAATTGCATTACGATATTTTGTATCAACAACTATGTATTAGAAATCTCTAGACTATTTTTGTGAACTCCAATGTTTTTGGGTAACAGTTGTAAACATCTGATTATGGCAATGTAACTATTTTTTAAACGTCTCATGTAGAGGTCGTGTTGATGCATATCAGTTTGTCTGTCAGTTGGTCTATTGAGTTGTAAAAGTGTCGTTAGTCGTTTAATAGAAATATAGATTTTGTATGATGCGACACTTAAGTTTTAGTTTAGGCGACACTTGCCTTAGTGACGCATAACGACACTTAGGTAAGTGACGCATGAAGGCGGCCACATGCGTCACTGGCCAAGTGACGCATGTCTGCCAATTTTGTTTTAGTATAAATAGAACCTACGGGTTTTTGGCTAGGGTTGACAAAACCCTAGCACCATTTGTCGACTAAACTTATTTGTAATCAAGTTCCAATACGTTATTCAAGCTAATAAATTCGTTTACTTTGTTCAATTGATCGTTTCGGTTTAGGTTTATTAGTGATTTGTGTGATTGATTGTTTCCGCCACTCAATCGCTGTCCATCGTCACTTAGATCCATCACAGAGGGCACTCACAACTGGTATCAGAGCCACTAGGTGATTAGATTGACGTTTTGAAGACGTTTTGGATTGATTTCGGTTTCGTTCATATAAAGAATCGAGAATAATCACGGATTTCGGGTTGATTAGGTGCTTTCCAGACGACTTTCATCATTTATTACAGGTTTCGTTCGTTAGGGTTTAAGGAATTTTCGTTAGGTTTACGAAAATTCGAATTTTAGGGTTTTTGAGATTTTACAGCCGTTTCTGCGACACTCGTTGCGTCACTTGAACGCGTCACTTCGTGCGGCACTTCGTAATTCCAAATTAGGGTTTTACCGACACTCAGGTGCGTCACTTTGGTGCGTCACTTGGAGCGTCATTTGGGGTTCATACGACACTTAACTTAAGTGTCGTCTACTTTAATCCACCGTCACTCACGTGCGTCACTTTAGCATGTCACTTGAGTGCCAAGCTTCACTTCTGCTAGTGACGCCTATTTGATTTCTCACGTCACTTCTGCTAGTGACGTCTTTTGATTTCTTGCGTCACTTTTACTAGTAACGCCTGTTTGTTTTATTGCGTCACTCAAGTACGACACTTGAGTGCGTTACTTGCTAGATTGAGCGACACTTGCTTACAGTGTCATCAGTCACTTCATCCGTCACTCGATAGCGTCACTTACCAAGTGCCGCTAGTCGTTGCGACACTTGAGTGCGTCACGTACCAAGTGATGCCTTTGGTACTAATTAGTTTGCAAGTTCTTGTTTTTGAGTTAATTTTCAGGATAATCTTTAATGGCTGCTGTTGCTGATAAAGAAGATATTCGGGGAATCAGGGATATGATTAAACAAAATCATGATGTCGGTTCTAATAATAAACCTCCTCTATTCACTGCTGATATGGATTACGCATATTGGCGTGATCGATTTGAATAGTACGTAGATTTTCATTGTCCAGAGCTCTGGGGTCCGCTCAGAGAAAGATATGAAGCTCCAGTAGCTGAGGGAGACTATCGTGGTATCCCTCCATCCAAAACTTACAAAGCTATGTCTCCTGAAGAGAAGAAGGAGTATGATATTGAAAGAAAGGCTCATTCGGCCATCTGTATGTGCCTTACTAAAGATGTCATACACCTCTTCAAAACACATGACATAACATACGATCTTTGGAAGGCTATTGAGACAAGATGTGGTGGAAATCAGAAGTACAAGGAGGCTAAATTAGAACTAATCAAGAAACAGTATGATCTGTTTAATTCTCTTCCTAATGAAACAACATCGGGTGTGTTTACAAGATACTCACAGTTAGTTAGTGAGTTGACCGAGGGAGGCTACAATTTCCCTCAGATTGAAGTAAATAAGAAGCTGTTGGACGTTCTACCTAGTAGTTGGGACGTTAAAGTGCAATTTCTGAAAGAGAGCCAAGAGTTAGCAACAATGACCTTAGATGAGCTAATTGGCGTTCTTCAAGCTCATGCGATGGAGTTGAAGAAGAAGGAATGTAAATCGGGTGGTTTTGTTCAAGACCCGACATTATATGGAGGAAAAGTCAACACCGGGAAGATTTATGATGGAATGGCTTTCGTTTCTTCAACAAGTTCTCCATTACATCCTTCATTGCAGTCTACTGGTGCTCATCATCCGGTGTATGCTTCTGGACCCTCACAAGGGTCACAACAGCAAGTTCTAGTTTCCCCTGCTATTCAAGAACAGGCTGCCATCTATACAGCCTTTCTTAGCTCCTACAAGGATTTGGTTTCACAACCAAATTCTACATTAGAACTGGCCAAAGAAGATTATGCTCAATTAGATGATGATGATCTTGAGCAAATGGATTTAAACTGAAATATTGCCATGATCTCAAGGAGAGTTCAAAAATTCTTGCAACGGACTAGGCGCAAGAGTTTGGAAGGAGATGGCAAAACCAGTTTTGGTTTTGATAAGAGCAAGGTTCGCTGTTATAACTGTTAGAATTTGGTACATTTTGCTAGAGAATGTGAAAAACCCAAAGTTCCTCCATCGGGTTTCACGAAGCCTGATGCTCCTAGAACTCCAGAGAAAGATGAAGTAAAGCAAGCGACAGCTGATGCACTAGTTGTCTTTGAGCCTACCAACACCGATTGGAGCATGTATGCTGACAAGTATCAACAGTGTCTCATGGCTCACATTTCTAATGAGGTACGCAATGAACCAGAAGAACCTTTGAACTGTATTTCATGCATTAAGTTAACTGAATCTTTAAAGTGCTTTCAAGAAGATAACGTAGACTTAAGAAAAAAAGTTGAAAACTTAATGAGTCAAATAAGTACCTAAAGGCCAATGAACAATTGTATGATAAGAAAATTGAGGCTTATCAACAGGACACTCAAAGGTATAAATCTAAGGTTTTTAGTCAACAGGATGCTATTAATAGCTATCTTGCTGAAATAGAACTTTTGAGAAAGGAACTATCTGATTTGAAAGTTGAATATGACAAATATTAAAGTAAGATTCTAGGTTCCTCTTCTTCTACGGTTGCCTTAAATGAAATCCTTAACAAGCAAAGGACAGATAATAAAACTAAGACAGGACTAGGTTATACTGTAGTCCCGCCTCCCACTGAATACTGTGCTATGCCCGTTAAGGAAGGCACCGAAGAGATTCCAGTTGACTATGCATTGTTATATGGGGTCAAATCAAAGGTCAATAATCAAAACAAACAGGCAAAGGAGAAAACCAAGCGGCCAGAGTATCCTTCGCCTCAGTTTGTTAAGTCTAAATGTGAATCTCCAGTTAGTATTGAGGAGATTGTTGAGATTGAGGATATTACTGATCAGGAGTATCCTGAATTTAAAAAGAAGGTTGAAGTAAAATCTGAAAATGTGGTTTTAAAGGTTGAACCTACAATTAAGGTTCAACCTAAAAAGGAAAAGGACAAGGTTTTAAATACAAAATCTCAAACTTTACAGTCACCTGTAAAGATTTTACAACATAAAGCTACACGTGAAAAAGATTTTTGTGATAAACCTTCCACTTCAACCTCTCAACCAAAACAAGCATCTTCTAAGACGTGCACGAAATGTTCATGTTCAGGAAATGTTTCCCCTCCTCCTGTGGTAAGTCCTCAGTCTCAACCATTTGTTGAGACCCGTTCATGTTTTTACTGTAAAAGACAAGGACATTTAATTCGTGAATGTCCCAAACTGTCTTATCAGCACTATGGGAGAGAGATGCCTAGGACATCAGTTTACAGAAATTCATTTTCAAAATCTCCACCTAGCTAGGCATTATTCAATCTCTCCCAAGCTTGCTGAAAAGCCAAGTAATGTTGGGCAAAAACCTTTGCCAAAACAAAAGCCTGACATTACTCCCAAACCAATTTATGAACAAACTAAAGTTTGGAAACGAAAGGAGTCTGTTAGTGACTCTTCTGTCATTAACAATAACACATTAGATGAAAATTCTAATTTGTTAAAAAATAAAGTTCTATCCGATGTGATTATTGTTGATGACCTTGGTAGACCTAAGTCTGTAAAGGCTTGGGTCACCGTTTCTCACTAATCTCCTTAACTTTATGTGTTGCAGCAGTCAGAACGAGTTAAAAATAGTGAATGGTTCATGGATAGTGGCTGTTCGCGACACATGACTGGCGATGTGTCTCTTTTGACAGATGTTAAACCACATGCCGGAGGACATGTTGCTTTTGCTGGAGATACAGGAGGAACTATTACGTGAAAGGGAACGCTAACTAACGGGAAAGTTAGCTTCGAGAAAGTGAACTATGTGGCTCAACTTACTCATAACCTGATGAGTGTTTCACAAGTCTGTGATAAGGATTTTACCACTGCTTTCACAAAGACGGAATGTGTGATACTGAAGCCTGGTTTCGTTATCCCTGAAGAATGGGTGCTTATGAGGGCGCCACGGAGAAACGATACCTACGTGATGAATATGCGAACTGTGGAGACTACAGATGAGTATACTTGTCTCTTGTCAAAGGCTTCGGAAAAGGAATCATTACTTTGGCATAGACGAATGGGACACATTCACTTTCGCAAGATGAATTTTCTAATAAACAATGATTTGGTAAATGGAGTTCCAAAACAGTCATTTGCCCTAAAAGATGACTGCATTGCATGCCATAAAGGGAAACTCCACAAAAAGTCCAATAAGTCGAAGGTAGTGAATTCCATTGTTACACCACTGGAGCTCTTACATATGGATCTTTTTGGTCCTATTTCCACTAAGAGCATCGGTGGTAGATCTTACTGTTTAGTAGTCATCGATGACTACTCCAGATTTTTGTGGGTATACTTTCTTGGTGCAAAGAGTGAAACACCAGATATTTTGGTGTATCTGTTGGATAAGTTGGCAAATCTGTGCAACTTAAAGATGAAGAGACTGCGAAGTGACAATGGAACTGAATTCAAGAACTCAACTCTTGAGTTATATTGTGCCACGAAAGGAATTGATCATCAGTTCAGTGCCCCAAGAACTCCTCAACAGAATGGAGTTGCAGAGCGTAAGAATAGGACTATTATCGAGACAGCTCGGACCATGCTGGCCGATTCTAAGCTTCCTATTATATTTTGGGTAGAAGCAGTCAGTACTGCTTGTTACGTTCTGAATCGCGTACTCACGGTTAAGAAAAAGAACAAGACCTGTTATGAACTTTTCAATAACCGTAAGCCAACTTTGCAGTTTCTAGAGCCATTTGGGTGTCCGTGTTTGATTATGATCTCAAAAGAAAAGGTCTCGAAGTTTGGAGCTAAAGCTGTTGAAGGGATTTTCCTTGGATATTCAGTCAACTCTCCGAACAAAAGAGTTTACATTAAATCAACACACCAGGTGGAAGAGCATTTTGAGGTAAAATGCCTGCGTTAAACGAATCCCCCTCAAGGAACGGGTCCGGAATGGTTGTTTAACTATAAGGATGTGTTTAACTCTTTTGACATACCCGAAGAAGATGATGAAGAGGAGGAGCTAGTTACCTTACTTCATGGCATCAGTTTGTGTCAAGACAGATCTACCTCAAAACCTACATCCACACCTACTACAACACCCACACCATCACCTCCAACACCCACACCATTACCTACTACATCCACACCATCTCCTACTATCCCACCTTCGGATGTTCCTTCGACTTCAGGAACGACTAATGCAACAGAACATCCAGATGATCCTAATATGCCTCCTTTAGAGGAAGACAAGGAAGAAGAAGAATTGGTTCATTCTCATCTTTTCTCTAATGAAGATGATACGGAACTCCAACTACCAGTGCAACCTGAAAGTTCTACTGCTCCTGAGACTAACATTGTTCCCGTCACTAAAGGGGATATGAACAATTTGGAGTTATTACTTGCACCGGATTTAATCCCAGTCACACGTGTACACAGGGATCACCCCATCGATAATATTATCGGTGATCCTAATGTTGCTGTTCAAACAAGGCAACAAGTGAAGCAAAATCCAAATCAAGAAATGTTAAATTTGGTTGCTCAGATAAATTCTTGTCATTTATCCCAAATTGAACCTAAGAAAGTTGATGAGGCCTTAAAAGATCCATCCTGGGTCGAGGCCATGCAAGAAGAGTTGCAGCAGTTCAACAAGCTGCATGTTTGGGATATAGTTCCGTTACCCAAAAGTGCTCATTTAACCGGCACTCGATGGGTATTTCGAAATAAGATGGATGATCGGGGTATAGTGATTCGGAATAAATCTCGATTGGTTGTTCAAGGTTTTAGTCAAATCGAGGGCTTAAATGATGATGAAGTCTTTGCTCCTGTGGCAAGACTTGAGTCTATTTGGATCTTTCTTGCGTTCGCTTCTTTCAAAGAGTTTCGTGTTAACCAACTTGATGTTAAAAGCGCCTTTCTATATGGACAAGTGGATACAGATGTGTACGTTAAACAGCCTCCAGGTTTTGAAGACCCTGAGCATCCAGAATACGTCTGCAACTTGAACAAGGCGTTATATGGTCTTCATCAAGCTCCGCGGCTTTGGTATGAGAGGCTTACTACCCACTTAATCAAGCATGGTTTTGTTCGAGGGAATATCGATAGTACTCTGTTCATTCGTAAAGAACAGACTGGGGATCGAGAAGATATGTTACTTGTGCAGGTGTATGTGGACGATATCATATTTGGCTCTACAAATGAAGCGATGTGCAAGCATTTTGAGGAGATTATGAAATCTGAGTTTGAGATGAGTGTGATGGGGGAGCTCAAATTCTTTTTAGGTGTACAAGTTGAGCAGTCTCCAAAAGGTATTTATATTCATCAGTCAAAGTATGTCAAAGACATGTTGACTAGAAGATGAGGAAGATTGCAAAGAAAAGGACTATCGATCAATGATAGGTTCTTTGACGTATTTGACCGCTTCTCGACCGTATATTGTGTTTGCGGTATCCTTCTGCTCACGCTTTCAAGCCAAACCCAAGGTGTCTCACATGAAGGTGGTAAAGCGAATTTTTGGTTATCTCAAACATAGACCCAATCTTGGTCTATGGTATTCAAACGAGAAATCATTCGCTCTTTCTGCCTATTCAGATTCGGATCATGGCGGTTGCATCATAGACAAGAAATCTACCACTGGTGGATGCCAATTCCTCGGATCTCGATTGGTCTCATGGCAATGCAAGAAACAGACTACAATTTCTCTTTCAACGGCAGAAGCTGAGTATGTTGCTGCTGCGAGTTGCTGCTCTCAGGTTCTATGGATTCAGCATCAACTGCGTGACTACGGGTTACTTCTTTCTATGACTCCTATTCACATAGATAACACTGCTGCTATTTCTATCACACGCAATCCCGTACAGCACTCTAAGACTAAACACATTGAACTTAGGTTCCACTTTATATGGGATTGCTATGGAAAACACCTGATATACCTTGTCCACATAGACACCCTAAAGCAGAATGCCGACCTTTTCACAAAAGCTTTTTCACGTACTCGATTTGATGAACTAATCAACATGATTGGTTTAAGGTTCTTTATCACCAAAAGGTAATTTGTAACTTGGAACGTAATTTATTTCTTTTTATTAAAAAAAATATACGCAACAGCCACTCTTTATACTTTTTAGTATTAAAGAAATGCACCGTTGCTACATTTTAAAATAGATGTTGAAGTTGTGTCTGTAAACAACTTGGGATATGATAGTACATTGGGTGACATGCATAAAATAGAATTTTAAGGTTTATCTTGGATGTGTCAGTAGATTTATCTGACGTGTTGACAACAGTTTTTATAAACATTGTCTTCATCATACGATATATTAGTAGGCATGTTATGCAAAAATCTTTGAGATCTCTTAAGAAGCCTAGTAATTAATTTTCTATTTCAAGTGGTACAACATCATTAGATGTATGACAAAAGTCTTAATTTCTTCCTTATTCTAGACATGTTTTCGTGAAAGAGGTTTATTTGATATCATTTGGGGGTATATATTGACAGTTTTCTCTGTTATACGTAAGTATAGACCTGGTTTCTGTTAATATATACTTAAAAATTAAGCAAAAACAAGTCAAAGTACTTGCAAAATCTTTAAAATTAAGATACCTTACAAGGTCGCCAAAATGGTTTGACCAAGTCTGGTTTTGCTTAAACCTGAATCAAGCTATGTCGCTCTGTTGTACGTAAGTACAGACCTGTCACCGCTGACTTGATTCTTAAATTTGATTTTCTTATATTCTATCTGTAAATGAAAACATGGTCTATGTCTTAAGTTAAGATGTATATCTATGGTGGGGACCACAACGAAATGTACATACCAATAATAATAAAATTAGCTCCTAGATGTGAGTGTAACATGTTTAAAGTGGATAAATATACTAATAATCGTTTTGAAATTATTTTTATAAAAAGTGTTATTAGCATGTCAAGTAATTTAAAGTGGACAAATATACTAATGATCAAAATAACACTTACTGTTCCTAATAAATGCATGTTACTCCGATATGATTCCTAACCAGATCATATCAACTCCGTCACAAAAAGAATGTGTTAATTCTATGTTTGTAAATTTTCATTCCTTTATGTGTTCTTATATTTTCTCTAAGTTAGTTTAAAATTTTGATTTTATCCAAGTTACAGTTACCTTTTCAAATTTGAGTACCGAAATCACAACGCAAAAATTGATAAAATCGCAAACTTTTTCACTAAAAGTGACCTGTTGCGTCACTTCATAAGTGACGCTACCAGTGACGCATACGATATTGTGTCACTTCCACTAGTGACGTTGTAAGTGTCGGGATAAGCTACGCTACAAGTGTCGGGTTGAGTGACGCATACTAGGGTTTTCGTATAAATACCCTTTCCAACGACACTCAACCTCACCACTTTTCAAATTCACATAGCGTCACTTTCTCTGACATACCGTCACTTACTGTGTCTCTGCGTCACTTCGTCTGTGCGTTTTTCGTTGATCCATTTGGGATTTCTCGAGCTTGGTTGCGCATTCCATCGTCATATTCTTGTTCTCCTCATTCATACGACTCGATTGGTACTAATTTTAACCTTTATCTTTCTGTATTCATGTTTTAATCACGTTTTAGGGTTACGGGATTTGGGTTTCTTCGAAATCATGCGATTTGGGGCTTAATTTGTTAATGTTTTTACTTAATAAATGGTGTGTTTCACTCATTTTTATCATGAGTACATTGTGGTAACTTCGATTTTCAAAACCCCCAAATTTGGTTTCTGGGTATGAACAGTGACACGATGATCTTCATCGTTGCGTCACTTCATGCGTCACTTACCTCAAGTGACGCTACTTGTGAATTTAGAACCCATACCGTCACTTCATCAGTGACGCTTATTATTGCGTCACTTCTTAAGTGACTCTCTTAGTGACGCATTTACTTGTATTATTTGTTAGTCCGTCACTTATCTAAGTGACGCCCACTTATGCGTCACTCTCTTAAGTGACTCACTTAGTGATGCTTTTGTCTCTAACGACACTTATACTGTCACTTCACAAGTGACTCACTTGGATAACGTCACTCTGTTAAATGCCGCATACTTTTGACCCGACACTTCTTAAGTGTCGTATATAATGACGCATGATTTGGCAACGTCACTCACACCAGTGACTCATGATAGCGTCACTTACCATAAGTGACGCTATACTTAATTTCTGATTTTGTGCACTGTTTTCTGCGACACTTCCTAAGTGTCGGTAGTGGTTATGCGTCACTTCCTAAATGACGCCTAAATCAGAATTTCGTTTTTTAGGTTATGCGTGTTCGTGCTAATTCTATAACGTTTGTTGTTATTTTTGTTTCGTATTTTAGTTTACAGATGGCTGATTTACAAAACTACTATCGCCGCACCAACACTCGTCACAATATCACTGCTTTTTTGGAGTCCACGCACGCGAACTCGGCTCCTTTTCGGCCTATGATAGAGTTCCTCCGCCGATCGAGGATTCATTATGCTATTACTGCATCTACTTCGGTTTATATGAATCAGGTTGAGGAGTTCTACGATCATGCTTTCATTCGGACTCAGGGTGATGTTCCGAGAATTGTCTCCAAGATGTTTGGTGAGGAAATTGAGATCACTGAGAACTCTATTCGACGGGTTCTCCAGTTCAATGATAACGATACAATGCCGACTATGTTCCCGACAACGTTTATCTACGGGGGACTTCAACGTATGGGCTATCTGGCGAATCAGCTTTCTGATTTCCGCAAGTAATATCTCTGCAGGGTTTGGAGGTATTTGTGTCATATTGTGATTGTTTGCTTATCTCCGAGGAAGGGAGGATACAACGCCGCAAGTCATTTGACTTTATCTCTTATGTTAGCCTTAATCTACAACAAGCCGTATAACTTTAGCGGTTATATATTTGGCAACATGGTTGAGAATATTCGGGCTGGAAAGGATAAGTGGCTGCAATATCCAAGGTTTGTCCAGTTGTTATTAAATGATTTGAATCTTGAGATTGCCCCAGATCAACGATCCCTCTTGGTGCCAACGCCAATGCTTCTTCGCGTCTTCAATGACTGCAAATTAGCGCCAAAGGGTGAACAAATTTTGGCGGATCGTGAACTATTCGGGCACATAGTCAATGAAAACTATGTTGCGCCGATCAATGACGGGTTTGAGGATGATGTGATTCCTCCGGTAAATGAGGATGATCTTGTTGACACCGAGATAGCTCAAGATTTGGACGATATTGATCGTGTTGAGCGGGTTGATGATGATTCTGATGATGGTGGGCCCACACCACCCGATTCTGAGGGTGACGTGCCCCCACAAACTGCTTTGGATGGGATTCAACTTGCTAATCCTCGACGCTTTAAGCGTATTTTGAGACGGATTTCTGCAGGCAGGGTCCACGTCCCGAGGAATCCAGGTAAACGTCCTGCTGGGTCTTCTCCTTCGTGTGCTGATTTACCTCATCGAAGACGCCAGAGGACTACTGTTGTGATAGAGGAACCAGCTCAACATACCTCTCAGCGACCACAACCTCCACCACAGTCTGAGATGCCATCAATTCAGCTGCTACGTGCTCAGATGGAGCTTTTGACGAAAAGATTTGACGATCAGCAGGCTATTATTGCAGCTCAGGCCTCCCAGATAAAGGATTTGGAGCTCAAAGCTGCTGAGGTCGACAATCTACAGCTTCAAGTGACGAATCTGTCATCTAGGGTGTTAGAGTTGGAGTCCGTCACAATTGTTTCGGGGGAGGATGGTCCCAGGGAGTTAGAAACAAATGTAACTCCTCCCCCAGAACCAGAAAATGTACAAAGTTCAGATGTTAATGAAAATATTGCTTTAGATTATTTCGTTGATGTTCCGGGACAACCGACTCCGATTGCAGCTGACTATTCAAATGTTAATCTGACATATCTGCAGAGTTTGGTTAATCAATTTAATGAATTAGATAGATCTTTTGATCCCGATGATATAGAAATGGACGCAGAGGTTCCAGGGTCGGATGAGGAATATATGGATAATCCAAATCAAGAACCGCCGCCTGAACGTGAACCGGAGCCAGTGTTACGACAACCTGCTCAAGCATACAATTTTGATGCTTCGGTTATTGAGACAGATTCTTCTGAAGATGAGGCAGAACCTGCAATGGAACAACCTACTGATGAATCAGTTCCTGTGTCTACATCTTTAGGAAGTTCAAAACCACAAGTGGTGTACAAATCAATTGCACCTGATTTGAAGATTTGTAAAACTTATTTAGTTAAAGGTGAATTGACTGGTTTGATCAGAAGCTGTAAATTCGATGTTGACAACTTTCTTATTTTGATCAAGAGAAGCGATGGTGTGCAATACTTCAAGCCTAGATTCAATCATATCAGCACATTGCCAAAGGTCGAACTTAATCGTCTTGATCAGTTGAATATTGTAAATCATTCTGAAGATACTCGAGGAATTCTCTTTCAGAAAATTTTGAGAAAAGAAATCTACAGCAAGAAATATATGTGGATTAGACCAGAGTTGGGAGTTCGGTATTCGTACAAGAAAAAGATTGATCTGAGAACTCAACAACCGATTGTGAAATATCATTATCCACCAGCTGGGAGTCTCAAGACTGTTTCCTTACAGGAGTTACCACTGGATTTCTTACGAGATTTAAAGTATTGGTGGTTTGATTCTGTCACTCAAGAAGCTGTAATTGAATATTCTACCAAGACTGCTGTGGTACAGACACAGGATAAATGAGGAGAATGGCCAATCAAGGAATTTGTGGGAAAGTCTGTTCGAGTTTTTGATCCGATCAGCTTGATAAATCTGACAAAGAAAGATTTGAAAGCTCTCTACAAGAATAAACTTCAGTATAATCAAGTTGATTTAGAGGAAGCTTCAAAGTTTATAAGGGTGGTCGAGATTTGTTTGAAAGTGGGAATACATGCAGGAGGAACATTCCCAGAAGGTTGGTGCTGATTAAAGTTTTCAAGTTTTAAGATTTTAAAGACCAAGCTGAAGACACGGGGGAGTTTGTTGATGCATATCAGTTTGTCTGTCAGTTGATCTATCGAGTTGTAAAAGTGTCGTTAGTCGTTTAATAGAAATATAGATTTTGTATGATGCGACACTTAAGTTTTAGTTTAGGCGACACTTGCCTTAGTGATGCATAACGACACTTAGGTAAGTGACGCATGAAGGCGGCCACATGCGTCACTGGCCAAGTGACGCATGTCTGCCGATTTTGTTTTAGTATAAATAGAACCTACGGGTTTTTGGCTAGGGTTGACAAAACCCTAGCACCATTTGTCGACTAAACTCATCTATAATCAAGTTCCAATACGTTATTCAAGCTAATAAATTCGTTTACTTTGTTCAATTGATCGTTTTGGTTTAGGTTTATTAGTGATTTGTGTGATTGATTATTTCCGCCACTCAATCGTTGTCCATCATTACTTAGATCCATCACAGAGGGCACTCACAGGTCATTTGTTGTAATCTTTATGTGATGATATTTGATTTGGTCGTAGCCCCCGTGACACCTCATACTTCCGATGCCACGTGTTTTGGGGGTGTGACACCTGTGGCATTGTCTTTAGTGGAATCTGCTGAACACACTTGACAGCTGGATACATTTTCTTTCTCCTTCTCCTTCCAGTACTTTGACTTCTCTCCTTTAACTTTATCGTTTTTCCATTCTTTGGCTTAATCTTCTCAAATTTCCTTGATCGAACCTCAGTCTTGATTACATGTTCTACATATCCACCAACAAAATCATTATCTGGATTCTTCAAAGGTAATCGATCCAAGTCTCGAATCTCATATTTAGGTAGAGAACTGAATACTGCAAGCTTTCGCTCAAAATATTAAACTCCGTCAAACCTTTTAATCGCAAAAAGCTTCAGGTCAGAATCAAAATACCAACCGATAATCCCTCTATGCGCTTCACGTTTTCCTGTGATATCAACCTCTGAAACTCCAACCCTTTTCTTCTTCTTTTTCTCTAAAGGTCTAAACATCGGATTGTCTTTATGCTTATCAGGAATCTCTTCTTCGGAATTGGTTGAGTCATCGACATCTTCTTCTACATCAACAACTCTAGGACCTTCTTCATCTTCAAATGCAATCTCTGTTCTAGATGGACTCACATGGTGTTCATCTATATTTGCATCTGGATCTACACCCATGTCTAGCTCTATCTCCGAAACAGCAGTCCAATCTTCAGGTGGTTGAAATTCTCCTTCTTCCAAATCATAATTAATGTCTTCATCTATCTCATCAAGAAAATCATCTTCTAAATTTGATAGATCAAGCATTTCAATCCCTAGAAAAACATAAATACAAATAAATATTAATAATCTAAATTCCTTCATTGATTTCTCTGAATCAATCTAAGAATTTCTTTATTAATCCTTTCGTGTAATTGGTCCATAATATAAACGCAATAATTAACTTATATATATTTTATTGATTACCCTGAATCAATCTAAAATTTCTTAAGTCTTTTATAAAACAGTTAACAAATATTAATTAAACTTAAACTCTAATATATTGTGAATAATCACCAAACATTTAAGTTTACAATTAATTAACTTATATAACTCCAAGGCTATATTGAACAGTTATTTTTCCAAAAACTTAACTTTCAATTATATCTTTACATTATATATCTTTGTCTAGTTAAAGATTTTACATATTAAACTTGTCAGTTATAACAAACTCTCAAGTCTAAAATATGTAAGCTATCATAGAAATTTGACCGCCAAAACTAATTGGGATACGCCGCTCGACTACTCAGTGAGTTGGAAGACTTTCGATCACAATTCTACATAACATATATAACTCAAATAATTTCTAATATATTTAACTTGTAATAATAATCTCAAGCCGAATATATTACCAAAAAGTATTAAGTTACAATTATTCAGTTACAATTATAATTTACAATCATAATTCAACTAAATCCTAAGTACAAATAACTACACAAGTCTAAGCTGTCTTACCAGCTTCACTTATACCCGCAACACTTGTACCAGAACCATCACCACTTGCACTAGCAGACTCCCCCTGAATTATAGTTTGCTCACTAGTCTTTGAAGGACCAGTTAGCTCACCATCTTTCGGTGCACTAGGATCATCGTCTTTGTCATCATCTCTTTTCTTCCTTAACTCATCTTGTTTGCAAGACTCTAGATATACCAATATCTCCCCCTGAGCTGACTGTCCTGAATTCACTCTCAACACTAAACGTTCTAAGAAATCAAGCTTCAGTCGCTAGGTAGTAAAATCTTGAAGCAAAGTGGTATGAGCAGTTTCTTGTAAGATGTACTATGTTGAGTAATCTGCTGTGCAAAAAGAAGGTTTTGAGCAACTAACTCTAGAATATTTGAAGTAAGCTTCTCTAACTCCTAACTCGCAACTCTAAGGATGTAATCCTTTCAGCATCAGTTGTAGGAGTAACAAAGATAGTTGATGGTCCAGGTGGTGTAAGTGAAGAAATATGAGATGCAGTGGTAAGTTGTGGAGTAGGTTGAGATAAAGCTGCCATGAGCAGACTAGCAGCAAATCTGCTTGCTTTAGTAGTCGGAAACTGTACCGTACATACTAAATCTACAATCTCATCCTGTCAAGCTATATAAAATTAAATAAGTAATTGTTATAGATTACTCTGCCTCAATCTCTAATCAATTATATAACACATGTAGAAATAAACTTATATACCTTACCTTAGTAGGTACAGATATCGGTTCAGTAACCACCGGTTGTAACACCTGCTCATCATGTGATCTATCCCGAGAAACTATCATAGATAAATCTATCTTAGTTTATAACTCTTGATTAACTAACAAGGTAATTAATGTCTAACTATTTATAAACTAACCTAGACCAATAGTCAATTGTCTAGTAGAAGCTCTAGCCCTTTTACGGCTCTGAGTTTCCAAAAACTCTTCTTCCTCATCAAGATCCTCATCTAACACATTAAAATCAGGATCTAAATCATCAGATGTGCGTTTTTCTATTAAACTTGGATCCTTTACATGTCCAGATCTATAAGGAATTATACCAGCAGGCGGCAAAATAGGTCGAACATCATCAGAATCTGATGTAGTTTCACCATCACGTCCACCTGACGGACCAACCTCAGTATCCTATATATTAAACATATTGAACATTAATGATTAGCATAACGCTCTATCACACGCGTTCTATATGTCAATAACATATAATACCTTAGAAGGTAGGGCCACAGACGTAGAACATGTAGGTCTATCAACCTCTGGTTCTGTATTCATCGGTTCCTAATTACAATAATATTAAAACTTTATGATTAGCTTAAAGCTCTATCATCTAAGTTTCTATATCATTAGTTTATTAACTATAAAGAATACATACCTGTGCAGATGTAACATCAATATATTGATCAATCGCTTGAAGAAGCGGATCATGAGCACCATCATTCTGTACAAGCACATCTTGCACCACTTGTGCAGCAATCTCAGCATTCACCTGTTGCCCCCCCTGTTCCAAAACTTCCTCGATGAGCTCTTGTGGATCTTTAGGTTGAACCACATCAGCTACAATCTCAGGAATCGATCCAGCAACAGCAGCAACATCGACATCCAGCCAACCATTATTTGATGGCGTCACATAAGCCGCATCAAGAATATATCCAAAAAGATCAAAAATCTCAGGCTAGACATATTCTTCACGACAAATAGTCTGCTGAAACATCACGTTGTATCCTCTGAGCGCTATTGTATCGACACGTAGATGCGGCTCAGGGATAACAAGATCAGCAATCCGAGAACGGATGATCAGCATGCAGAACCTCGGGTAGGTCAAAAATTGAGATCTCACAGTCCCCGATATTTTGCATACCAGCTCTCCAAAAATATAATCACAAAAACTGTATGGTTTATTATAAACCAGTTACAGTACAGCCGATATAAGACCAGGGCTCAACTCATCAAAACTGCCCTTCTTCGGTCCAAAAATAGTGACGATAACGTGCCACAAAAATCTTCTTTCCCAATAACAAGGGCCTTGAGAAATTGGCATCCTCGTCGTTTACCCATATAACCCATACGTCCAAGAGCACCCTCAATGAAGTCCATTTGGTACTCCGTGGGTCCATCCTCCTATTCTACAATACCCAACTGTGGAATCTGACATAAGTCAGAAGCTGCAAACATAACCGGTTGATTGTTGACCGTTGTACGGATAACTGGAGGATTCACGGTCTCATCATACTGGATCCCAGTCCAAAAATTAGTCAATATATCCTGAGATATAGGCGGAGACTCCGTAATCGCATATCGAATGCTAGAACGTCCAAGAACGCCAGCACCTGAGCTACTTTGCTAGCTCCGCGTGCCAAAAGATCAAGATCAACAAGAATATTGTGACCTTTATCAAACTGTCTAGCCATATCTGTAGAAAAACACAAATGACACAGACAATTAATACATGTTAATAAATTATAAACTATAATGATTATGAATCGAAACGATCATCTAACATCTTAGTTCGAAGCTTATTAACAATTAATTCCCGTTAGTTACTTGTTAATTTCAAATTCTCAAGTCGTTAACGTTGTAAGAATATATATATTATACCGCTAACTTAAAATTAGAACACGCTACTCGATTACTTTTTGAATCGGTAGACTTTCGATATAAATATATAATTCAATACAAGTCCATTATATAATGGTTATCACTTGAAAGTGTTAACGTTTATATATAATACTTTTTTAAAACAAAAAATTTCTAAGTACTGGACTCGCAGCCATATGCGAATCGAGTTCAACTCGGTTCGCAAATCAACTCGTAACTTATTCAGTTCGCCTACCAAGTCAATGTGCAAGTCAACTCGGTTCGCAAACTATTCAACTCGCTAACCATGTCCATCCGCAAGTCGACTCGCAAGTCGATCCATAGAACTACTCGATCCGCAAGTCAATAAGTCAAACGAATTGACTTTCAACTCGCAATGTTGGATCTGCGAATTGAGTTTACAACTCAACTCGCTGGACGAACTGCTGCTGAGGGTTGAACAACAAATCGATTAATTTGCCAATTTCAAAGCAATCTATCGATGGATTTACGTTTATATAGGTTCGTTTAACATTAACCCTAGTGATTCTTGTCAAATAACACCTTGAATCTACATAAATCGATGTGAATAGTAACCGAAACCCTTAGTTTATAAAAACCTTAATTTCGAGTTATTTTACAGTGAAAACGTTTTTAATATACCTCAAAATGATCGCAATCTAAAGATGTATATAACCTACGGATTCAAAAACTCTTCCTCGTACGTGTAAAATCGAAATCAAATGAAAACTCTGTTTGACTCGGTCTTTTATACTATATACTCGATTCGCATAATTTAAACTCGATCCGCAGGTTTGACTTGGTCAAACTCGCATGATTTAATTTATATACAAATTTAATGCAAAGTATAAATTAAAAACCCATTTACGTTTATACAGTTATCTCTGTAACTGTGTAGCCTAAACATTTTAAATAAAATGTTTTTGTCTAATTTTTCCTTAATGATAATCTTCTTACATATTAACTGACTAAACCCGTGATACAGTTAATCTTGTATAAAGAAAATCTCAAGCTAAAATTATTTACTCATATACCTTATGATATTATATCTAAACACAAGTCTAAAATAAATAAATTATTTTTCACTTGTATTTGTTACGATTGTTCAACATAGATAAGAATATTAAGTATAATTTAATTCGAAAGGGTAAAATAAAATAAAATAAAATAACTTTAGAGAAACATAAAATAAAACACAACGCATATAAACAAACAGTGGTATCATGTACCATTTTATTAAACACTTTTAAGTAAAATAAAGTACATAAACAAATAAAATAAATGAACTGAATAAGAATCTATCTGCTAAGGGATCATATTAGGAAGAATAAGATCTCTTAGATTTTATTAAAAGTCTAAACAGATTGTTAGTATACATAGCTCATGAAATTCTAATAAGTGGCAGACACACTATTACTCACTTTACCATTTATTAACTCATATTTATAAAATTATAACTTTATCAACCTTTATCCATAAAGCATAATTATTTAATAGTTAGACACAAAAGTGAAACTTTTACATAGACATTTCAAGATGATTACCGATATTATGATCCACATAAACAAATTATACTCAAATTTCTAAGCAAATATTTTATTGTTAGTAGGAGTATTAACTTATGTTTCCCATAAGATGATATACTGTGAAATCAAGTCAAAAACATAACACTGAATTTATAACTAAGGTACACAAAGTACACTTATGTTATTTTTAAATTTAGACAAATATCATACTTATAGTGAAGATACTAGTGGTTCCAGGTCTGTACTGACATACAACAGAGGATCCCTTAGTATGAACACTATAAGCTTAAGATTATTGACCTAGCTAATAGCTTCAGGTCTGTACTCACGTACAACAGAGAAATCATTAGCTAAGTTAATAACCATATAAGTTTCATACCATTTGTCATTTTTGCTACATATTAACAGTGTATGGAAATACCATCCTTTAACATTTAGGACATATGTCATATATCACATAATAGGCACATAGATTAACACTCAAGCATAGTATATCATATAATGAATTTATCTATACATCAATAAAAATAGCAAATTATTACTTGTGGAAAGAGGTGTATAATAATATAAATATAGGTACATACCTGACAAAGGAATCATAATGTGAATGATGCATATGAGAATTTACTAACACATCATACTTAGGACTTAAGGTTATTGTTAATAAGCTTATTTTCCTAATGTACTATCATTTCCCTTAGTTTTTACAGACAAAAACTTAAACAGTTTTAAAGAATATTATTTTTATATTATTTAAAGAAGGCGATTCCCCTTAGGTAACAAGCAAATGAATGCCATATGCCCACTCCTATATTTTTTATTTTTTATTATTATTTTTTAATATTTTTTATATATAATACCTAACTATTACAATTATATCCTTGGAAGATTAATCACTCTGAATTTCTCATTCCGTTAAGTTGAACCAACGTCTCAAATCTTGCTCTGTCGAACGCGTTCTTGAATAAGTATGCTAAGTTATCGAGTGATGGAACCTTAACTAACTTTATCAAATTCTTCTCAGCACAGTCCCTAATAAAATGATGTCGAATATCAATGTGCTTAGTGTTGTTGTGCTTCACAGGATTGTTGGTGATCGACATTGTTGATTCGTTATCAATCATCATAGGAGTATTGGTTATATTCAACCCATAATCTCGCAGTTGTTGTTGAATCCAAAGTACTTGAGAGCAATAGCTGCCAGCTACAACATGCTCAGTTTCACATGTAGAAATGGCTATTGAGCTTTGCTTCTTGCACTGCCAAGATACTAATCTACCTCCTAAGAATTGACATCCTCTAGTTGTAGATTTCCTATTTTGATTGCATCCTCCATAATCTGAATCAGTATAAGCTATTAAATCTAAGTCTCCATCAGTCGGATACCAAAGTCCCAGCTTAGGTTTCCTTTTGAGGTAACGAAAGATTCGTTTAACAGCTTGCATATGTGACTCTTTTGGATTTGCTTAATATCGTGAGCAAATACAAATAGCAAACATAATATCAGGCCGAGAGGCAGTAAGATACATTAGTGAACCAATCATGGCCCTATAAAGAGTAGGATCCACATCCTGATCACTCGATGTATCAGGACCAAGTCCATGATTTACTGGAATAGGAGTATGATAGATTTTACTTTCATCCATCTTAAATCGCTCTAATAATTCAGCAGTGTATTTAGATTGATGAATAAAAAACCCATCCTTCTTTTGATCAACTTGTAATCCTAGGAAGAAATTCAACTCTCCCATTGCAGACATCTCGAAATTTTTCCTCATTACTTGTTCAAATTCTTGACACATCTTTTCGTCAGATGACCTAAAGATAATGTCATCAACATATACTTGAACAAAAAGGAAGTTCTTCTTCTTCCATTTTACAAAAAGTTTACTATCAATTGATCCTCTTGTAAATCCATTCTCAAGTAGATACGTTGATAGTGTTCCATACCATGCCCTAGGTGCTTGACGTAATCCATATAGAGCCTTATTCAAGCGATATACTCTATCTAGATAATCAGGATCAGCAAACCCTGGCGGTTGTGAAACATACACCAATTCTTTTACTATGCCATACAAGAAGGCACTCTTAACAAACTTTTATCTCTTTGAATGAGGCAAATGCTAAGAATACCCTAATTATTTCAAGCCTAGCAACTGGTGCAAACACTTCATTGTAATATATACCCTCTTGTTGATTAAACCCTTGAACCACTAAATGAGCTTTATTGCGAGTAATGACTCCCCGGTCATCTCTCTTACATTTAAATACCCATCTAGTTCCAATCGGATACTCTCCCTTTGGAAGGTCAACCAACTCCCATACTTGTAGTTTTGAGAACTGAGATAGTTCTTCTTGCATCGCTTCCACCCACGAACATTACTTTAGAGCCATTTGAACATTTTTAGGCTCAACTTGTGAGATAAAGCATGAATAAAGACATTGATTGGGTATCCCTGTCTCTTTCATTCCAGAATATAAGCTTAGGTACTCTAAATCATCAGGAGAATTATTCAGACTAGTAGATATAGTAGGGTATGTTGAGGTACTAGCCTTAGCTTGACTTCTGGTTAGCATAGGTATTTCCGGATCACCTATGATGTTCTCAACTGGATGATTCTTACTTGTCTGAGTTACCGTTACCGGTTCAACCTGTATATCATCATCCAGATTAGTACCAATCTCCTCATTCTCAATTTCCTGTAGAAACTTATCAGAAGATATCCTTAACTCTCGCAAGGGAGTAATAATATCATCAAGCAATCTTTTCGTTATAAGCTCTGGACTATCTTCTTCTTGAGTTGTTTCCATAGATGATTTTTATGATCCACTTGAGGAGGCTTCATTTGGATCAACAGTTGTCTTGACTCTAGAATTTTGAACACTCGATGTCGAGGCAGGACGAATATCCTCATCTCCAGACAATAAATGTTCAGGTATCTCTGAATCACTGACATAGTCACTGATAAGAACCTTGAATGATGTAAAAAGATCAGAATAATCAAATTGCCAATCAACTCCCTTGTGAACATCAGGTGAGTAGCTCGTAACTTCAATGTTGTAAACTACTTCCAAACGTCCCGTGACTTTATTAAAGACTCTTTTGTTTGGAGAATTGGGCATATAACCTAGGAAAAATCCTTCGTCGGCCTTTTCACCAAATTTAGCTTGATCACCAGTCTTCAATATTGTGCATGAAACTCCGAAAGGCTCAAAACCTTTCAAGTTAGGTTTCTTATTGTTCAAAAGCTCATAAATTGTCTTGTTATGTCTTTTAACCGTAAGAACTCGATTTAGAACATGACATGCTGTATTCACTGCTTCTGCCCAAAAAATGACTAGAAGCTTTGAATCTGCAAGCATTGTTCTTGCAGCTTCAATCAACGTTCAATTTTTCCTTTCAGCAACACCGTTCTGTTGAGGTTCATACGGTGCACTGAATTGATATTGTATCCCTTTGCTTAAGTAATAGATACTTAACGTTGAATTCTTGAATTCTGTTCCGTTATCACTACGAATTCTCTTAACTCGTGTTCTATAGACATTCTCTATTAAATCTAAGAACTCCATAAGAATTCCTAGAGTCTCATCCTTAGATCCCAAAAAGAATACCCAAGATAATCTAGAGTAGTCATATGTAACAACTAAACAGTACCATTTTCCAGCTAGACTTTTCTTGCTTATAGGGCCGAAGAGGTCCATGTGTAGCAGTTAAAATAGCGTAGAGATTGAGTTTTTAGTCTTAGATCTGTATAGTTTCTTGTGCTACTTTCCTTTCATGCAAGGAACGCACTTATCTTCAGACTCGAAATGTTTTTGTGGTACACCCAGAACTAATCCATTTTTCGTTATATAATTCATCTTTCTAAAGCTCAGGTGAGCCATTCTCTTATGCCATAATAAGGCGTCTGCTTCAGAAGCCTTGGATAATAAACATGTAGACACCATTGAAGAGTTAGGAACACCCATGTTGATAGCATAGATGTCCTTTTTCCTTGGTACCCTCATCAATATCCATTCTTCAGGAATTGTGAAGCCTGGCTTCGGAACTAAAGCCTCCTTTTCATTGAAATGAACTGGATGACCTTTATCGCAGACTTGGGAAACACTCACTAGGTTGTGAGTCAGTTCTTCAACATAATTCACATCCTCTAGAGTCAAAGTTCCATTTGAAACTTTTCCTTTTCCCGTAATTACTCCTCCTTTATCTCCTGCAAAGTTTACTTTCTGCTTGAAACCATCCTTGAAGTCCTTCAGTAGACTTCGTTCTTCTGTCATGTGCCTTGAGCATCCACTGCTTCATACCACCAGCTATCCTTGTTCAAAGTTTGCTCCTACATATAACAAGTTGTACACAATTAGTTTTCAAGAGGAACCCAAGCCATTACGGTCTTGGTTTGTCTCTGATCATCTACAATCTGAACCTCTTTAAAGTAACCATAACTATTCCCATCGGGAGTCTTGGTAACTTTCACGGGAGTTTGAGATTGTTGATGATCTGTAGTCTTAGGCCTATGAGGAGAGTGAGTAGAAAACCTCCTAGGCACATACGTAGATCCTTGTGTACTTGAAGTAGAACCACTTTCAAATTGACTATGGTTTTTACTGGGGTTCCTAAACCTCGAAGGTGTCTTATCTCTAGGCTTATTGACAGTATTTTCATTCAGAATATAAGACCTTTTAGGCTTAGGTGGAGAGACACTATGATTACCATCTCTCTTCAGAATGTTTACAGGTTTGCTCCCTAATCCCGGTTTAGAGCCTAACCTGTCTACAATTGAACTAGAACTGGTCGGTGTCTTTTCAGTATTTAGAAACTTATGTGATGCTTCCAACTTCTTTTTTGGACAACAAGAAGCCACATGTCCCTTTTGGTGACACTTAAAGCAGGACATCTGTTTCTGTGGTTTACCAACTTTTGCATTCGTAGCCGGAGTCTTAGGCACTAAAGCATCACTAGATTGTTCCTTATTAATCTCAGCATCTGTCTTATTATCATTCATCATTCCACTTGATACAAAATGTACTTTAGTGAATTGAATCTTCTTACCATCATCAGATGTAGGATTCTTAATAACATGTCGCACCCCAAGAAAATGTGGCAGCTGAAGTATGAGGTATCACGGGGGCTACGACCAAATCAAATATCATCACATAAAGATTATAACAAATGACCTCTACATGAGACATTTGAAAAATAGTTACATTGCCATAATCAGATGTTTACAACTGTTACGCAAAAACATTGGAGTTGACAAAAATAGTCTAGAGATTTCTAATACATAGTTGTTGATACAAAATATCGTAATGCAATTAATTCTCTTGTTTGAAAATATGCGACTCGAGCTATGCTTTCCAAAAGCATCCTACTATCTTGATTCCTGTGGGTAGTCCTATTGCGTCTGTAAACCTGAGAATACATACTAAAAGGGTCAACATAAAGTTGGTGAGTTCATAGGTTTGTTAAACAGTTGTTTACATATCAGTATGAAACAGAAGATTTAATAATGTTTGAAATTAATCAAATATGTATACTATTGCCATGAGCTCATAGTCCGAAGCTTAACAATGTGTGTCATGCCTCTTTCGAGTACACGATCGTTGGTGCCCCTACAAGTGTCTAATCCGATACACTCGTGTGTACAAATATTAATACGTCCGTTTGACAGGTTAGTACGACTAACCCGGACGAGGATTGTCAGTCCCAAATAGATCTACTTACTAATACTCGCGCTTAGTCCAAATTAATGAAGCTATGATGTGTGAGGACTTTAAATGGATTAGTGTGTTAACTCATGCAATCCGTATAGCGTTGTTTCTTGTACTTGTGTTCATAAAAACAGTTGTGTAAAAGCAGTTGTATGTATTCTCACACCTGGATATAAAATAGTAAAAAGGGGCTATGAAACTCATCTGAGTTAAGCAATTAGCGAGCAAATAATCAAATAAGCAATCAAGGTGTCCCAAGGTGCAACCTTCTAACGTCCTAAACGTATAAGGTTGTATATAAGTGGATGTCTCAAAGACCATCTGTGTAAGTGGAGGGTTAATGTCCACTTAAATCAATAGTATAGGTGGAGGGTTGATGTCCACCTAAAAACAAGTTCACTCAACTAGTATGTTCAGTTAAGTTGTTGATTAAAAATGTGTACGACCCGTTGGTGAAAGTTTGTAATAATAATTCTTTAAGATTTTATTATTAAGTTTGTTTTGTTATATACTATTCATTAGTACATATCGTGTGTCGCAAACAGATTATTTAGTTCGTAAAAACCTTAAACAGTAGGTCAAAGTTGGTCAACTCGTTGGTCAAACCTGGTCAAACTGGTCAAAAGTTACCAACTAAGTCACCAAACCCATTTTTGTTACCATTCTTTTCAAAAATTGTAAGTTTCACGTTTTACAAAACCGAGCCCCGTTTTTGTTGACTTGGTCAAACCTACTTGATTTGACTCGAATCTTTTTCCAAACCCTTAAATATATTCCCAAGCCTTAAAAAGTTTATTTTTCCTCTTTTAACAAGCTTACAAGTGTTGGTTTAATCCTTTTTGCAAAATCAGTCCACTATCTCAATTTTCAAGAAAATGCACTTGTTTGTCCAAATTTTGTAAAATTGTACATTCCGAATTAGTTCCCAATAAAAATATCAGTGGTTCCCTCATGAGTTATCTTTTGTTAATAAGTTTTCCATGAATTTTAGAAAAGTATAAGTATTTATGAAAATTACATGTGTCCTCTGAGTTCCAACAGTTGACCAATCTGGACACATGCATGAAGATTACATTTTCCATGAATTCTGAGGTCCAACCTTCTAACGTCCTAAACGTATAAGGTTGTATATAAGTGGATGTCTCAAAGACCATCTATGTAAGTGGAGGGTTAATGTCCACTTAAATCAATAGTATAGGTGGAGGGTTGATGTCCACCTAAAAACAAGTTCACTCAACTAGTATGTTCAGTTAAGTTGTTGATTAAAAATGTGTACGACCCGTTGGTGAAAGTTTGTAATAATAATTCTTTAAGATTTTATTATTAAGTTTGTTTTGTTATATACTATTCATTAGTACATATCGTGTGTCGCAAACAGATTATTTAGTTCGTAAAAACCTTAAACCGTAGGTCAAAGTTGGTCAACTCGTTGGTCAAACCTGGTCAAACTGGTCAAAAGTTACCAACTAAGTCACCCAAACCCATTTTTGTTACCATTCTTTTCAAAAATAGTAAGTTTCACGTTTTTCAAAACCGAGCCCCGTTTTTGTTGACTTGGTCAAACCTACTCGGTTTGACTCGAATCTTTTCCCAAACCCTTAAATATATTCCCAAGCCTTAAAAAGTATATTTTTCCTCTTTTAACAAGCTTACAAGTATTGGTTTAATCTTTTTTGCAAAATCAGTCCACTATCTCAATTTTCAAGAAAATGCACTTGTTTGTCCAAATTTGGTAAAATTGTACATTCCGAATTAGTTCCTAGTAAAAATATCAGTGGTTCCCTCATGAGTTATCTATTGTTAATAAGTTTTCCATGAATTTTAGAAAAGTATAAGTATTTATGAAAATTACATGTGTCCTCTGAGTTCCAACAGTTGACCAATCTGGACACATGCATGAAGATTACATTTTCCATGAATTCTGAGGTCCAACCTTCTAACGTCCTAAACGTATAAGGTTGTATATAAGTGGATGTCTCAAAGACCATCTATGTAAGTGGAGGGTTAATGTCCACTTAAATCAATAGTATAGGTGGAGGGTTGATGTCCACCTAAAAACAAGTTCACTCAACTAGTATGTTCAGTTAAGTTGTTAATTAAAAATGTGTACGACCCGTTGGTGAAAGTTTATAATAATAATTCTTTAAGATTTTATTATTAAGTTTGTTTTGTTATATACTATTCATTAGTACATATCGTGTGTCGCAAACAGATTATTTAGTTCGTAAAAACCTTAAACCGTAGGTCAAAGTTGGTCAACTCGTTGGTCAAACCTGGTCAAACTGGTCAAAAGTTACCAACTAAGTCACCCAAACCCATTTTTGTTACCATTCTTTTCAAAAATAGTAAGTTTCACGTTTTTCAAAACCGAGCCCCGTTTTTGTTGACTTGGTCAAACCTACTCGGTTTGACTCGAATCTTTTCCCAAACCCTTAAATATATTCCCAAGCCTTAAAAAGTATATTTTTCCTCTTTTAACAAGCTTACAAGTATTGGTTTAATCTTTTTTGCAAAATCAGTCCACTATCTCAATTTTCAAGAAAATGCACTTGTTTGTCCAAATTTGGTAAAATTGTACATTCCGAATTAGTTCCCAATAAAAATATCAGTGGTTCCCTCATGAGTTATCTTTTGTTAATAAGTTTTCCATGAATTTTAGAAAAGTATAAGTATTTATGAAAATTACATGTGTCCTCTGAGTTCCAACAGTTGACCAATCTGGACACATGCATGAAGATTACATTTTCCATGAATTCTGAGGTCCAACCTTCTAACGTCCTAAACGTATAAGGTTGTATATAAGTGGATGTCTCAAAGACCATCTATGTAAGTGGAGGGTTAATGTCCACTTAAATCAATAGTATAGGTGGAGGGTTGATGTCCACCTAAAAACAAGTTCACTCAACTAGTATGTTCAGTTAAGTTGTTGATTAAAAATGTGTACGACCCATTGGTGAAAGTTTGTAATAATAATTCTTTAAGATTTTATTATTAAGTTTGTTTTGTTATATACTATTCATTAGTACATATCGTGTGTCGCAAACAGATTATTTAGTTCGTAAAAACCTTAAACAGTAGATCAAAGTTGGTCAACTCGTTGGTCAAACCTGGTCAAACTGGTCAAAAGTTACCAACTAAGTCACCAAACCCATTTTTGTTACCATTCTTTTCAAAAATTGTAAGTTTCACGTTTTACAAAACCGAGCCCCGTTTTTGTTGACTTGGTCAAACCTACTTGATTTGACTCGAATCTTTTTCCAAACCCTTAAATATATTCCCAAGCCTTAAAAAGTTTATTTTTCCTCTTTTAACAAGCTTACAAGTGTTGGTTTAATCCTTTTTGCAAAATCAGTCCACTATCTCAATTTTCAAGAAAATGCACTTGTTTGTCCAAATTTTGTAAAATTGTACATTCCGAATTAGTTCCTAGTAAAAATATCAGTGGTTCCCTCATGAGTTATCTATTGTTAATAAGTTTTCCATGAATTTTAGAAAAGTATAAGTATTTATGAAAATTACATGTGTCCTCTGAGTTCCAACAGTTGACCAATCTGGACACATGCATGAAGATTACATTTTCCATGAATTCTGAGGTCCAACCTTCTAACGTCCTAAACGTATAAGGTTGTATATAAGTGGATGTCTCAAAGACCATCTATGTAAGTGGAGGGTTAATGTCCACTTAAATCAATAGTATAGGTGGAGGGTTGATGTCCACCTAAAAACAAGTTCACTCAACTAGTATGTTCAGTTAAGTTGTTAATTAAAAATGTGTACGACCCGTTGGTGAAAGTTTATAATAATAATTCTTTAAGATTTTATTATTAAGTTTGTTTTGTTATATACTATTCATTAGTACATATCGTGTGTCGCAAACAGATTATTTAGTTCGTAAAAACCTTAAACCGTAGGTCAAAGTTGGTCAACTCGTTGGTCAAACCTGGTCAAACTGGTCAAAAGTTACCAACTAAGTCACCCAAACCCATTTTTGTTACCATTCTTTTCAAAAATAGTAAGTTTCACGTTTTTCAAAACCGAGCCCCGTTTTTGTTGACTTGGTCAAACTTACTCGGTTTGACTCGAATCTTTTCCCAAACCCTTAAATATATTCCCAAGCCTTAAAAAGTATATTTTTCCTCTTTTAACAAGCTTACAAGTATTGGTTTAATCTTTTTTGCAAAATCAGTCCACTATCTCAATTTTCAAGAAAATGCACTTGTTTGTCCAAATTTGGTAAAATTGTACATTCCGAATTAGTTCCCAATAAAAATATCAGTGGTTCCCTCATGAGTTATCTTTTGTTAATAAGTTTTCCATGAATTTTAGAAAAGTATAAGTATTTATGAAAATTACATGTGTCCTCTGAGTTCCAACAGTTGACCAATCTGGACACATGCATGAAGATTACATTTTCCATGAATTCTGAGGTCCAACCTTCTAACGTCCTAAACGTATAAGGTTGTATATAAGTGGATGTCTCAAAGACCATCTATGTAAGTGGAGGGTTAATGTCCACTTAAATCAATAGTATAGGTGGAGGGTTGATGTCCACCTAAAAACAAGTTCACTCAACTAGTATGTTCAGTTAAGTTGTTGATTAAAAATGTGTACGACCCATTGGTGAAAGTTTGTAATAATAATTCTTTAAGATTTTATTATTAAGTTTGTTTTGTTATATACTATTCATTAGTACATATCGTGTGTCGCAAACAGATTATTTAGTTCGTAAAAACCTTAAACAGTAGATCAAAGTTGGTCAACTCGTTGGTCAAACCTGGTCAAACTGGTCAAAAGTTACCAACTAAGTCACCAAACCCATTTTTGTTACCATTCTTTTCAAAAATTGTAAGTTTCACGTTTTACAAAACCGAGCCCCGTTTTTGTTGACTTGGTCAAACCTACTTGATTTGACTCGAATCTTTTTCCAAACCCTTAAATATATTCCCAAGCCTTAAAAAGTTTATTTTTCCTCTTTTAACAAGCTTACAAGTGTTGGTTTAATCCTTTTTGCAAAATCAGTCCACTATCTCAATTTTCAAGAAAATGCACTTGTTTGTCCAAATTTTGTAAAATTGTACATTCCGAATTAGTTCCTAGTAAAAATATCAGTGGTTCCCTCATGAGTTATCTATTGTTAATAAGTTTTCCATGAATTTTAGAAAAGTATAAGTATTTATGAAAATTACATGTGTCCTCTGAGTTCCAACAGTTGACCAATCTGGACACATGCATGAAGATTACATTTTCCATGAATTCTGAGGTCCAACCTTCTAACGTCCTAAACGTATAAGGTTGTATATAAGTGGATGTCTCAAAGACCATCTATGTAAGTGGAGGGTTAATGTCCACTTAAATCAATAGTATAGGTGGAGGGTTGATGTCCACCTAAAAACAAGTTCACTCAACTAGTATGTTCAGTTAAGTTGTTAATTAAAAATGTGTACGACCCGTTGGTGAAAGTTTATAATAATAATTCTTTAAGATTTTATTATTAAGTTTGTTTTGTTATATACTATTCATTAGTACATATCGTGTGTCGCAAACAGATTATTTAGTTCGTAAAAACCTTAAACCGTAGGTCAAAGTTGGTCAACTCGTTGGTCAAACCTGGTCAAACTGGTCAAAAGTTACCAACTAAGTCACCCAAACCCATTTTTGTTACCATTCTTTTCAAAAATAGTAAGTTTCACGTTTTTCAAAACCGAGCCCCGTTTTTGTTGACTTGGTCAAACCTACTCGGTTTGACTCGAATCTTTTCCCAAACCCTTAAATATATTCCCAAGCCTTAAAAAGTATATTTTTCCTCTTTTAACAAGCTTACAAGTATTGGTTTAATCTTTTTTGCAAAATCAGTCCACTATCTCAATTTTCAAGAAAATGCACTTGTTTGTCCAAATTTGGTAAAATTGTACATTCCGAATTAGTTCCCAATAAAAATATCAGTGGTTCCCTCATGAGTTATCTTTTGTTAATAAGTTTTCCATGAATTTTAGAAAAGTATAAGTATTTATGAAAATTACATGTGTCCTCTGAGTTCCAACAGTTGACCAATCTGGACACATGCATGAAGATTACATTTTCCATGAATTCTGAGGTCCAACCTTCTAACGTCCTAAACGTATAAGGTTGTATATAAGTGGATGTCTCAAAGACCATCTATGTAAGTGGAGGGTTAATGTCCACTTAAATCAATAGTATAGGTGGAGGGTTGATGTCCACCTAAAAACAAGTTCACTCAACTAGTATGTTCAGTTAAGTTGTTGATTAAAAATGTGTACGACCCGTTGGTGAAAGTTTGTAATAATAATTCTTTAAGATTTTATTATTAAGTTTGTTTTGTTATATACTATTCATTAGTACATATCGTGTGTCGCAAACAGATTATTTAGTTCGTAAAAACCTTAAACAGTAGGTCAAAGTTGGTCAACTCGTTGGTCAAACCTGGTCAAACTGGTCAAAAGTTACCAACTAAGTCACCAAACCCATTTTTGTTACCATTCTTTTCAAAAATTGTAAGTTTCACGTTTTACAAAACCGAGCCCCGTTTTTGTTGACTTGGTCAAACCTACTTGATTTGACTCGAATCTTTTTCCAAACCCTTAAATATATTCCCAAGCCTTAAAAAGTTTATTTTTCCTCTTTTAACAAGCTTACAAGTGTTGGTTTAATCCTTTTTGCAAAATCAGTCCACTATCTCAATTTTCAAGAAAATGCACTTGTTTGTCCAAATTTTGTAAAATTGTACATTCCGAATTAGTTCCTAGTAAAAATATCAGTGGTTCCCTCATGAGTTATCTATTGTTAATAAGTTTTCCATGAATTTTAGAAAAGTATAAGTATTTATGAAAATTACATGTGTCCTCTGAGTTCCAACAGTTGACCAATCTGGACACATGCATGAAGATTACATTTTCCATGAATTCTGAGGTCCAACCTTCTAACGTCCTAAACGTATAAGGTTGTATATAAGTGGATGTCTCAAAGACCATCTATGTAAGTGGAGGGTTAATGTCCACTTAAATCAATAGTATAGGTGGAGGGTTGATGTCCACCTAAAAACAAGTTCACTCAACTAGTATGTTCAGTTAAGTTGTTAATTAAAAATGTGTACGACCCGTTGGTGAAAGTTTATAATAATAATTCTTTAAGATTTTATTATTAAGTTTGTTTTGTTATATACTATTCATTAGTACATATCGTGTGTCGCAAACAGATTATTTAGTTCGTAAAATCCTTAAACAGTAGGTCAAAGTTGGTCAACTCGTTGGTCAAACCTGGTCAAACTGGTCAAAAGTTACCAACTAAGTCACCCAAACCCATTTTTGTTACCATTCTTTTCAAAAATAGTAAGTTTCACGTTTTTCAAAACCGAGCCCCGTTTTTGTTGACTTGGTCAAACCTACTCGGTTTGACTCGAATCTTTTCCCAAACCCTTAAATATATTCCCAAGCCTTAAAAAGTATATTTTCCTCTTTTAACAAGCTTACAAGTATTGGTTTAATCTTTTTTGCAAAATCAGTCCACTATCTCAATTTTCAAGAAAATGCACTTGTTTGTCCAAATTTGGTAAAATTGTACATTCCGAATTAGTTCCCAATAAAAATATCAGTGGTTCCCTCATGAGTTATCTTTTGTTAATAAGTTTTCCATGAATTTTAGAAAAGTATAAGTATTTATGAAAATTACATGTGTCCTCTGAGTTCCAACAGTTGACCAATCTGGACACATGCATGAAGATTACATTTTCCATGAATTCTGAGGTCCAACCTTCTAACGTCCTAAACGTATAAGGTTGTATATAAGTGGATGTCTCAAAGACCATCTATGTAAGTGGAGGGTTAATGTCCACTTAAATCAATAGTATAGGTGGAGGGTTGATGTCCACCTAAAAACAAGTTCACTCAACTAGTATGTTCAGTTAAGTTGTTGATTAAAAATGTGTACGACCCATTGGTGAAAGTTTGTAATAATAATTCTTTAAGATTTTATTATTAAGTTTGTTTTGTTATATACTATTCATTAGTACATATCGTGTGTCGCAAACAGATTATTTAGTTCGTAAAAACCTTAAACAGTAGGTCAAAGTTGGTCAACTTGTTGGTCAAACCTGGTCAAACTGGTCAAAAGTTACCAACTAAGTCACCCAAACCCATTTTTGTTACCATTCTTTTCAAAAATAGTAAGTTTCATATTTTTCAAAACCGAGCCCCGCTTTTGTTGACTTGGTCAAACCTACTCGGTTTGACTCGAATCTTTTCCAAAACCCTTAAATATATTCCCAAGCCTTAAAAAGTTTATTTTTCCTCTTTTAACAAGCTTACAAGTATTGGTTTAATCCTTTTTGCAAAATCAGTTCACTATCTCAATTTTCAAGAAAATGCACTTGTTTGTCCAAATTTGGTAAAATTGTACATTCCGAATTAGTTCCCAATAAAAATATCAGTGGTTCCCTCATGAGTTATCTTTTGTTAATAAGTTTTCCATGAATTTTAGAAAAGTATAAGTATTTATGAAAATTACATGTGTCATGTGTCTTCTGAGGTCCAACAGTTGACCAATCTGGACACATGCATGAAGATTACATTTTCCATGAATTCTAAGGTCCAACCTTCTAACGTCCTAAACGTATAAGGTTGTATATAAGTGGATATCTCAAAGACCATCTATGTAAGTGAAGGGTTAATGTCCACTTAAGTCAATAGTATAGGTGGAGGGTTGATGTCCACCTAAAAACAAGTTCACTCAACTAGTATGTTCAGTTAAGTTGTTGATTAAAAATGTGTATGACCCGTTGGTGAAAGTTTATAATAATAATTCTTTAAATATTATTCATTAGTACATATCGTGTGTCGCAAACAGATTATTTAGTTCGTAAAAACCTTAAACTGTAGGTCAAAGTTGGTTAATCATTGGTCAAACATGGTCAAACTGGTCAAAAGTTACCAACTAAGTCACCCAAACCCATTTTTGTTACCATTCTTTTCAAAAATAGTAAGTTTCACGTTTTTCAAAACCGAGCCCCGTTTTTGTTGACTTGGTTAAACCTACTCGGTTTGACTCGAATCTTTTCCCAAACCCTTAAATATATTCCCAAGCCTTAAAAAGTTTATTTTTCCTCTTTTAACAAGCTTACAAGTGTTGGTTTAATCCTTTTTGCAAAACAAGTCCACTATCTCAATTTTTCTGAAAATGCACTTGTTTGTCCAATTTTTGTAAAATTCTACATTCCGAATTAGTTCCCAATAAAAATATCAGTGGTTCCCTCATGAGTTATCTACTGTTAATAATTTTTCCATGAATTTTAGAAAAGTATAAGTCTTTATAAAAATTACATCTATCCTATGAGGTCCAACAGTTGACTAATCTGGACACATGCATGAAGATTACATTTCTGAGAAAAATCTACATGGAATTAGTAAAAGGAGTCAACATGATTTTTGTAGCTAATGAAGTTTGTCAAATTTGAGCGGTGGTTTCAGATCATTTGGATATGTGTAGCTCGAGATATGGCCAAAATACTAAGGGTAAAGTTTCTGGATTTCTAGAACAGATTGTTTATGTGTTATTATAAAAAAATATTAAACAACACAGAAAAATATGAGGTTTGCGGGGTTGGAATGCTTATTTCCCGAACATGATTTTTGACTATAAAAACGTCCAATTTCATTTACAATTGAGTGAGTTATGGCCTGGTACATTTCGTGTTACATTCTGGACAGAAACTGAAACATGTATTTTTGTTGATTTCAAGCTAAGAAAAATGATTTTTGAACCATATTTTGTTATAAGACTTGTGAGTGAACTTTCATATATGTAAATACAGATGTAATAAGCAAGATAGAGTATCCTTACAATGAGTTTTTTGATGAAGAAATGACAGATTTTAGATGAGGTGTTCTTGTAGTTTCCTTTTGCTTTAAAAAAATTTTTGGGAAATGATGGTGATTTGAGTGGTGGTTGTGGGTGGATGATGGTGGTTTGTGGTGGTCAAAGGGTGGTTATGTTGTGGAGTTGTGGTGGCTGAATTCTCAACAAGTTTATAGAGAGATAATTAGAGAGAAGGAAGAGAAATGGGATAGAAAAGTGATGATGAAAATGATTCTTGCATGTATGCATGTAATGTGTATGGACAAAGAGGAGATGTGGCATGTGAGATCACATGGGGAGAATCTTGGTCAAATGCAGATTTTTGGGAGTGGTTCCACCATGTGGATGTGTGATTTAATTCGATTTCCAGACTGTGTTGCGTACGGTGGTCGTTTACTCGTTATTTTCGTTAAAACGTTAAATCGTGTAGCGTTTTCTCGTGTTGTTTTAATTAACGATATGTTTGGGATTATTTTCCATTGAAGTATTATTAAAATACTTTATTGTGAGTTGTCAAAATATTTATTGACTTTGGTTTGGTTGTCTGACTCGATTTGCGCATTTTCATCGCGTTTGTTACGTTTTAAGCAAAACGTCTAGGTTTTTGCATATCATTATTCGAAATAATAATATATGGTAAATAACTTTTATAAATAGATGTAAGTTATTTATAAAAATGTTTTCACCAACGTCGTATAATTTTTCGAACTTCGTTCGGTTGTTTCGCGTAGTTACAAATAATTACTTAAGCGTAAGGTGTATATTCACAATAATATATAAATAATTACAAGTAATTACAAGTATTTATCCTAAATCACATCTAAATACACGTAATTAGGGTTTTGGTTAAGCTTAACCTAAATTGTCGGGTGTCACATTCTCCCCTTGTTAGGAGAATTTCGTCCTGAAATTACCTTGTTGCCGCAGTCTGTGGGGTATCTTAGAATAGATGTGGGTTTCGTCACGTGGGATGATAAGCGTCTCATCAGACAGACATTTCTTCAGGTTAGAAATGTGGAAAGTGTTGTGTACGCTGAGTTGTAATGGTAGTTGCTGTCGCTATGCCACCAGAAAGATTCTTTCGAGAATTTCGAGTGGTCCAATATATCTAAGTTTCAGTTTACCGCGTTTACCAAAACGAATGACACCTTTCCATGGTGACACTTTCAAGAGTACTTTCTACATGGTGTGATGCTCAACCTTGTTTTGCTAGTCTCCCCTTGTTTGATAATTGTTCCACTGGTATTGAGAGGTGTACGAACGATTTCATCATCGCAGACGATGTCAGTGCGAATCTTATAAAAGCCAATTCATGGTAATGATATCATCGAGAAGAGAAAGAGGGGATAAGGTTTTCGGTTTCGGAGTGAAACATGAAACTATGTTCACTTGTTTATACTGATTTGTTAATTCCTTGACGTTCTTAGCTTCTAAGTCGGTGGGAGTGATATCGTGAAGTGGACTAAACTAATCCAGCATCGTATAAGATTGAAATAATTATGTCATTATCTCCTTTAGTTTTATCCTCTAATAGTTTCGTATTGGTCGTTGTCACCTCTATCACTAACGTCTTGGTTTGTCTCTATAAGAGTTAATTTCATCCGATTTTGCAAGATCGAGTATTGCTACTATCAAACCGACTACTAAGAGAATCTTATTTCGTACTAGTCTATCGTACCTATGCCTTTATTGGAAAATCACAATCCAACTTCTTATCTTAGAATTTTCTTAGCAATGCTTCAGGTGTAATCGGTATTCTAGTTTCAAAATAGGATTAAAGGTTAGATCATAGAGAAAGGTTGAGTGAAAATCAAGTGTTTGTTGATATATATATGGTTTTCTTTTGCCAAAAACGTCATCGTAATTTTTGATAACTTTGTTAATAATTTATGAATTTTGAAAATTCCGTAAAAACATTTTGTGGCAAAATTTTTGTTTAAAATTGCTGCTGACGTGAATATGTTTAAAACTCTTGTCATTAACAAAACGGGGGAAATTTTGTTTAACAAAAGTCCATTGAAAAATTGAAGTTGTGGGAAACTTCGAGTAACCGTTTGATGAAAATTCGTAAAAGGCTCAAATAGATGAAAATACGTTGAAAACTCTGGTCATTGAAAAGTGTTAAAAATTCTGTTTGTCAAAAATCTGTTGAAACATTTATGTTTGTGAATAATTCATGGAAAATGTCTAACGAAAGATTTATTTGAAAATTGTTTCCTACACAAAGTACATGTTTAGTGGAATTTCTACTAGACCTAAGCGAGTTCTATTTTGCACACTAGTCTTAATAGCAAGGCAACGACTTCGTCTCTAGTCTCCATCACCTGAAATGGATAGTTTCTATGGTTTTGCTAAAATTATGTCGATCCTCAAGGATCTGTGCAACTCTGCCCTGTGCCAGGTGCATCCAACCTAAACGGATTTCGTGTTGTTCTAACCAATGTTTTGATAATCGGTCAGATCGGACCGGTCGAACCGCTTTTTTGTGACTTTTGGCCGGATTGAAACCGGTTTTGGCCAATGGTTGACCAGTTAACGACTCGGCCGAGTTTCCGATCTAACCCGGTTGAACCGGTTACCTAACCCGGATTGAACCGGATCTTAATTTTTTGTATATATTTTTCAGTTTTATTGAAATAAAAATGATATTAATGTTGTTTTTAATCATCTTTTGGAAAACGAAAACCAATCTCTCTCTCTCTCTTTCACAACCCAGCAAGCCAGTAACCACCACCAAACCTAAAACCCTGATAGATCCGGCCAAGTCATGCAAATAGCGTTCTAATAGTAAAACTTTATTTTATTGAATCTAGACTTCTAATAGTATTCTTGTTTATGTTTGGCATTTTGGGTTTTTCTGAGTGATTGTTGTGTGTTGGGATTAGTTCTTGAGAGTTGAAGACTTAAAGTTATAAATGGTGGTATGTTGGGTAGAGGTAGGTAAGGAAAAAGTATATTTTATACATGGTGGTGTGTTGGGATTAGTTTTTGAATGAGTGAATGACTTTCTTTGATATATTTTATACCGAGTATTTTCTTAAGGTTATTTATTAAATTAATAATAATAAAAGATAAATTATAGTAGATAGCTATATCTATAAACATGGAGGAGGTGTACTATTTTGATAGTGACAACTCATTTGTCTGATAGTAACAACTCATTTGTCATTTACAAGAAGCATGAAGCATACAGAAAGCAAAGTCTTAACCCATCACAAGTCAACATCTCTAATATATTATTATATTTCAAAGAAATCTTGAGGAAATCTGTATTATATGTATGTGTCGGAGTATTCGGTCAAACCGGAATAAGAGGCCTCTCCGATTCGATCCGGTTTTCGGTTTTAAAAACATTGGTTCTAACTCCATAGTGTCTCTTCTATTTTCGTGGAGGCGTAGCCTAGCAGCTAGTACCAGAACGGTATGGTAAGTGGGTTCATGTGCATATAGAGAGGTTCGCATGTCGATAGCTTCTTCGTCCTCTATAGAAATCTATATTCCTTTTTCAGTTCTCCAAGTCTAGACGGGTAACCAATTCCATTGGCAGACATCTGCCCTACGACGGGTCCTAGTGTGTGGAGTATTAGTAGTAGTGGTATGAATAGGACAAGTTCTAGTTCGAGGTGGTGTGTCTGTTCTTCTAGTCGTGTGTAGCACGCGCGCTCCATGGGTCTATGATACAAGTGGGAACGAAGAGTGCGAAGTGATAGGAGGAGGTGTAGTTCGTTTAGGTATAAAGTATCGTACGGTTCAAGTTCTATACGTGTTCCCGAATGATTAGGATGAGAGTGGAAAGAAGAGGGTGAAGTAGGTGTGACTTGTTTGATTAGCGAATCCTCAAGTAGATTCTTCTCAAGTGAGTCCTATTCGATTAGGTAGCTGCCCGATACGGTTGGGCAAGTGGTACCGTGGAAGTCTCCTCAGTGGTAAGTAAGGGTTGAGTCTCGTTTTCTGTGTCGGGTGACATAGTTGTGGGAGTGGTTGCCGTAAAGAGTGGCAATTAAGTTTAGTGTACATAAGGTTATACATATATATATATACATATATATACACATAAAACCCTAGCACATAAGCACATATAAAGGTTGGTCTCGTTCTATCCTTGGTTAAAGTCTTCTAATGCATTCCCATTCACTATAACCATTTCAGGTCTTGCATCGAATCTCCTTTAATTGTACATAGTTGATCAGGCTATGTTAAATTAAATTCAAATGATGCAATTGCTGAATCAGTCATACTAAACAAAGAATACTAACCTAATGGTTATAATCTAGGTCAATAATGCAATCCTAGTTCGCTATAACCTTTGTCTCTGATACCAATCTGTCGCACCCCCAGAACATGTGGTAGCGGAAGTATGAGGTGTCACGGGGGCTATGACCAAATCAAATATCATCACACAAAGATTACAACAAACGACCTCTACATGAGACGTTTGAAAAATAGTTACATTGCCATAATCAAATGTTTACAACTGTTACCCAAAAATATTGGAGTTCGCAAAAATAGTCTAGAGATTTCTAATACATAGTTGTTGATACAAAATATCATAATGCAATTAATTCTCTTGTTTGAAAATATGTGACTCGAGTTATGCTTTCCAAAAGCATCCTACTATCTTGATTTCTGTGGGTAGTCCTATTGCGTCTGTAAACCTGAGAATACATACTAAAAGGGTCAACATAAAGTTGGTGAGTTCATTGGTTTGTTAAACAGTTGTTTAGATATCAGTATGAAACACAAGATTTAATAATGTTTGAAATCAATCAAATATGTATACTATTGCCATGAGCTCATAGTCCGAAGCTTAACAATGTGTGTCGTGCCTCTTTCGAGTACACGATCGTTGGTGCCCCTGCAAGTGTCTAATCCGATACACTCATGTGTACAAATATTAATACGTCCGTTTGACAGGTTAGCGCGACTAACCCGGACGGGGATTGTCAGTCCCAAATAGATCTATTTACTAATACTCGCGCTTAGTCCAAATTAACGAAGCTATGATGTGTGAGGACTTTAAATGGTTTAGTGTGTTAACTCATGCAATCCGTATAACGTTGTTTGTTGTACTTGTATTCATAAAAACAGTTGTGTAAAAGCAGTTGTATGTATTCTCACCCCTGAATATAAAACAGTAAAAAGGGGCTATGAAACTCACCCGAGTTAAGCAATTAGCGAGCAAATAATCAAATAAGCAAGAAAGATGTCCCAAGGTGCAACCTTCTAACGTCCTAAACGTATAAGGTTGTATATAAGTGGATGTCTCAAAGACCATCTATGTAAGTGAAGGGTTAATGTCCACTTAAGTCAATAGTATAGGTGGAGGGTTGATGTCCACCTAAAAACAAGTTCATTCAACTAGTATGTTCAGTTAAGTTGTTGATTAAAAATGTGTACGACCCGTTGGTGAAAGTTTGTAATAATAATTCTTTAAGATTTTATTATTAAGTTTGTTTTGTTATATACTATTCATTAGTACATATCATGTGTCGCAAACAGATTATTTAGTTCGTAAAAACCTTAAACCGTAGGTCAAAGTTGGTCAACTCGTTGGTCAAAGTTGGTCAAACCTGGTCAAAAGTTACCAACTAAGTCACCCAAACCCATTTTTGTTACCATTCTTTTCAAAAATAGTAAGTTTCACGTTTTTCAAAACCGAGCCCCGTTTCTGTTGACGTGGTCAAACCTACTTGGTTTGACCCAAATCTTTTCCCAAACCCTTAAATATATTCCCAAGCCCTAAAAAGTTTATTTTTCCTCTTTTAACAAGCTTACAAGTTTTGGTTTAATCCTTTTTGCAAAATCAGTCCACTATCTCAATTTTCCAGAAAATGCACTTGTTTGTCCAATTTTTGTAAAATTGTACATTCCGAATTAGTTCCCAATAAAAATACCAGTGGTTTAGTAATGAGTTATATACTGTTATTAATTATTCCATGAATTTTATAAAAGTATAGGTTTTTATAAAAATTACATGTAACCTCTGAGGTCCAACAGTTGACCAATCTGGACACATGTATGAAGATTACATTTCTGAGAACAATCTACACGGAATTAGTAAAAGTAGTCAACATGATTTTTGTAGCTAATAAAATGTGTCAAATATGAGCGGTGGTTTTAGATCATTTGGATATGTGTAGCTCAATATATGGCCAAAATACTAAGGATAAAGTTTCTGGATTTCTAAAACAGATTGTCTATGTGTTTTTATAAAAAATATTAAAAATATTAAACAACTCAGAAAAATATGAGGTTTGCAGGGTTGGAAATCTTATTTCCCGAAAATGACTTTGACTATAAAAACGTCCAATTTCATTAACAATTGAGTGAGTTATGGCCTGGTACATTTCGTGTTACATTCTGGACAGAAACTGAAACATTTATTTTTGTTGATTTCAAGCTAAGAAAAACGATTTTTGAACCATATTTTGTTATAATACTTGTGAGTGAACTTTCATATATGTAAATAGAGATGTAATAAGCAAGATGGAGTACCCTTACAATGAGTTTTTTGATGAAGAAATGACAGATTTTAGATGAGGTGTTCTTGTAGTTTCCTTTTGCTTTAAAAAAAATTTCGGAAAATGATGGTGATTTGAGTGATGGTTGTGGGTGGATGATGGTGGTTTGTGGTGGTCAAAGGATGGTTGTGTGGTGGAATTGTGGTGTCTGAATTCTCAGCAAGTTTAGAGAGAGATAATTAGAGAGAAGGAAGAGAAATAAGATAGAAAAGTGATGATGAAAATGATTCTTGCATGTATGCATGTAATGTGTATGGAGAAAGAGGAGAGGTGGCATGTGAGATCACATGTGGAGAATCTTGGTCAAATGCATATTTTTGGGAGTGGGTCCACCATGTGGATATATGATTTAATTCGATTTTCAGACTGTGTTGCGTACGGTGGTCGTTTACTCGTTATTTTCGTTAAAACGTTAAATCGCGTAGCGTTTTCTCGTGTTGTTTAAATGAACGATATGTTTGGGATTATTTTACATTGAATTATTATTAAAATACTTTATTTTGAGTTGTCAAAATATTTATTGACTTTCGTTTGGTTGTCTGACTCGATTTGCGCATTTTCGTCGCGTTTGTTACGTTTTAAGCAAAACGTATAGGTTTTTGCGTATCATCATTCGAAATAATAATATATGGTAAATAACTTTTAAAAATAGATGTAAGTTATTTATAGAAATGTTTTCACTAACGTCGTATAATTTGTCGGACTTCGTCCGGTTGTTTCGCGTAGTTTCAAATAATTACGTAAGCATAATATAAATCAACTACGTAGGTGTATATTCACAAGAATATATAAATAGTTACAAGTAATTACAAGTATTTAGCCTAAATCACATCTAAATACATGTAATTAGGGTTTCGGTTAAGTTTAACCTAAATTGTCGGGTGTCACATAACATCCTTACCTCTGACTGTTCAGACTTATTAGTTACCTTAATTTCAGGATTTGTTTCAGTCATCTCAATATCTACAGGAGTCTTAGTGTAATTTGAATTGAATGGAGGAGGTACATCATTGTAACCTAAACCAGTCTTATCCTTAACACTACATTGAGCATCAAGCATTTTGTCCATCTCAGATGTTCTATAGTTTTCTAACTTACGATTTTGCTCAATTAGTTTTAACTTATACTCAGCTAACTCCTTATCTTTATTAGCAATTGTTTGATTTAAGTCCTTTTGATTCAAATAGAGACCATCTATGATTATAGATTTTTCATTAATGGTATCTCTAAGTGCAGTTTTATCAGAAATATCGGACTTAATCTTATCTTTTAAGCCCTGTTTATCCTCCCCTAACCTACGTACATCAATCTTAGCAAGTTCAAGGTCGAATACTACAGTCTTACTAGATTCAGTCAATATGTTAACTTGAGAAGACAGGTTTTTGTTTGCTACAGATAAAACACTAATCTGTGACTGCAAATCAGTAACTAAGTAACAGACATCAGCAAGAGTAAGAATATCAATACATACCCTTTTCTTGTCTATTTGAATTTCAGCCATGCGTGCTACAAAGTCTTCAGGACTCATGTCTACAGTTGAATCCATGTGCAGCACGTCTTCATCACTTGCTTTCACTTGAAGTTCCGGCACCTCTACTTGAAAATCAGCAGCAGTAGGCATATAGGATGTGGACTCAGCAGTTTTATCTTGATCATCGATCTCAGCCATGAAAGCTTCCTCTGACTGAGCCTTCCAATCATAAGATCCATCTAACTGCTTTACCACTAAGGCTTTAAAAGCTAGAGAACTTCCCGAGCATTATTTCCCATTACCAGTTTCAACCTTAGGTCTTTGACATTCACGAGCGAAGTGTCCATAACCTTGACAGTTAAAACACTTGATCTTGGTATTATCAAACCCTGATTAATTGCCAATTACCTTTCTACCAGTTTTCTTCAAGAAACTTTTAACTCTCCTAGACAACATAGCAAGTTGATCCTGGAGCTCTATTTCTTCAAGATAATCAGGGTCTATCTGATCATAGTCTTCATCAAACATAATCGGATCATTGATTTACCCTGAATGTAGTTTTCGTATGAAGCAACAAAGGAAGCAAGAACAGAAAGTTGTTGTTCCGCAGATTTCACACTCATAGGCATCTTTTGATGCTCCTGAGGTGACTTCTCAGATGATTTCCCCTTTGCTTCACTACCAAATGATGTAAGGAGACACAATTCATCATTAATCATTTCACCCTTTCCATCAGCAATACTGACTAACAAAGCAGTGGTCGAATTTGATGAAGAAGTAGAGATAGTTGATTTTCCATGGTATAGTCCCGAATTCTGAACAAGATCAGAATCAGTATCTCTAGTCTTCTTGGTGAAATCATAACCTCTGAGCTTATCAATAGCCTGCTCTAAGGTCATAGCTCCCTACCTCTCATCATTGTCCTTAATCATCACGCCATGCATTTCCCACTTAAACGGTAAACCTTCAATAAACTTGTCGGTTTTCTCTATCTCAGTAGTGACAATCTCATAGTCATCTAGCTCACTCAGTAAATGGTAGAATCTGGTAGTATATGCATCAAGATCTTCTCCCTTTAAAGCTTTAAACACAATAAACTGCTTTTTGAGAAGATTCTTCTTGCTAGCTTTCACTTGTGGACTGCCTTCACATCTTTTCTCAAGTGCTGCCCAGAGCGCTCTTGCAGTATGAAAAGACTTCATTTGATGATTGAGCTCCTTTGGTAAACTCATCTTGATTGAAGAATGAGCCTTATTTTTAATCTCAAAGGCTTTCTTTTGCTCATCATTCATTTGGTGATAGGCAACAACCACAACTGCATTTTCAATGGTGGCAGTAGGTGCAGTGTGACACCCCGCAAATTTAAACGTGATTACGTACACTAAACATTTGCATTATTAGGCTAATTCCCTACTTGAGTGAATTCACAACACATTTTAGAGGTAAGTCTAGCAAAGCCCAATTAGTTAATACGCGTAGTATTACATTTCGTAATTAGTTGTAATTACGTACAAAACGATTGGAACAAACACGTTGGTGAGAAAATTATTTGATAATATGATATTATTAAATAACGTTATTTATTTATTAAATATTATGTTGATAATATTTACAAAGTATTTTGTAGCGAATATCATTTATTTCGTACAACTGAAACAACTCGAAACTCATTCGTAAAACTAAAGCAAAACAAGTTTTAAAATTTTATAACTTAACTAAATTATTTCTATAAACATCTCAACTAAAAATATATTTGAAAATGTATTTAAAAATTTATCATTTGAAATATTATAACATTTAACGATCGGGTAAATAAACGCGGATAAAATACTACAAATTGGGACAAAGTCCCTCCCCATTTTGGAAGACCAAAATCAGCCCCAATGCCCCCACCCCATCCCACTCTTTCATTTTTCATCATCATCTCATCTCTTTTCTCTCTCTCAAAACCACCATCACCCACATCAAAACCACCATCACTAAAACCATCAAAAACCACCATCAAACCTCCATAAATCACCTAGCTTCTTTAGAGAAAAACGTTCACGAGATCAAGAGGAACATCTCTATCTTTTCGGATTTCTCTCACGATAACCTTGTAAGATCCCGACATTTCGTAAACTCTTATATTCAAAGTTTTCTTTGATATTTCGTGTTTATAATACTTAATATACCATGTATTAGTGTCATATTAAATTATTATGTCCAAAAACACCATTAAAAACGCTTTAAAAGTCGAAATTTGCATAAAAATCGCGAACATCGAGTTTCGTGAGGCTCGCCTGGCAATCTCAACTCGACTCGCGAGACAATCTCAACTCGACTCGCAATCTCAACTCGACTCGCGAGGCAATCTCAACTCGACTCGCAATCTCAACTCGACTCGCGAGGCAATCTCAACTCGACTCGCAATCTCAACTCGACTCGCAATCTCAACTCGACTCGCAGTCTCAACTCAACTCGCGGTCAAACTTGGTCAACATTTTCAGCACTTCATAATATAATGTAAATGTTTACCCAAAAGATAATACTTTGACATTAAAGTTTAAAAATGATATAAAAACTTAATTTCAATAATAAAAGTACTATTTACAAACACTTTGGACATAATCTAGTTGCGTGGACACTAGCATGGATGGTCAAACTAAGACATCCACGTATTTATACTTATAACCTCGTACATTCAGGACGTTAAGGACTTTACCCGGACTTAGGCTTTGCTAGCACTCGAACATACTTAGCTCATCAGGTGAGTTCACAGCCCCTACTTTTACTGTTTTAACTGCTTTTGAACAGGGGTGGAAAACATAGTCAACTGCTTTTGCTTACATGATTGTATACTTTTTTTACTCGAACGATTAGAGTACTTTGAATTGTTAAACTCTTACACAAAATGATATTATGAAATAATATTTTCATACTACAAACTATTGCAAACGGGTTATACTACAATTGATAAACCGGAGAACGACCGGTACTATTTTAGAAACGCTGGAGAACGACCAGCAACACTTTTACTAAACTGATTGAGAAATCCCTACGTCTTGGGCACGCATACAAAGTCTTTACTTATTGGGTAACAAAAGGGTCCTACTGACATGGACCAGACCCTACTGACATGGATCAAGGGACACTGACACTCCCTACTATTTGAACCCTACTGACATGGGTACTAGATCCTTCTGACATGGATCCGTTATACTTGTTAAACATGGGACACTGACACTCCCTACTACTTGAACCCTACTGACATGGGTACTAGATTCCTACTGACTTGGATCCACCAAACAACTACTAGGATACTGACATTCCTACAAGCAACTACTAGGATACTGACATTCCTACAAGCAACTATTAGGATACTGACATTCCTACAATCAACTATTAGGATACTGACATTCCTAGAACAACCATTGGGATACTTACATTCCTACAAATACTAATAGGATACTGCCTTCCTACGAATTATAAACTGTATTTTGGATAACATTCTACGAAACTTTATTTGATCATGATGACGATAACTATTTGTGAACGCTTTGAAACAACCAACTATTATTGTGAACATAAAACCTGCGAATTCCCTCAACCTCGTTGTTGACTTTTTACTATGTTTTTCAGGGAATTAGCTGCACATGTAGGAACTGCCTACACATTCGGAACATAGGCGACCCCCGAAGGATAGGATACCAACTTTTGAAACACATGGATTTCTTTAGTATAACTAAAGTGTTTTTAGTCATATTTCTGAAATCTACTTTTCTAAACTTAATTACTTTTACATTCGTACGATTTGCTTAATCGTAAAACTATTTTTATAGTAGATATTTACATTGGAATATTATGCTAACGATAAAAGCATAGCGATAAACATTAAATGTTTATACGTTTTAATTAAAACGTATCAAATGCGACAAAATACATAAATACGATGAACTCGGCAATCAAACTAATCAAAAATCATATTTTTGTAACCCAAAATAAAGTATTTGTAATAATACTTCAAAATATTTTGACGCGAAAATTACGTTAACTAACTAAATGTATATAACATATTAAAACGTATAACAATCGGGTAAACAAACACGGGGTTTAACACCTAATTTAGAGACAAGATCTTTTGCAACCCATACCTTGGTTTTGACCAAGGAAAAATCGGCCATAGGCCATCCCCACAACCTCACCATATTGTTTGACTACTAACCCACACTCACAATCAAACTTTTTCACCAAATAATTCTCTCAACTTCACCTTTCCCTCTTTTCCTTGTGTGCTGCCGAGAATCACCCAAAAACCACCACCAATTCATCTTCAAAAATCACCACAAACATCCTCTAACAAAGGAAAAGCAAGGGAACAAAATCAAACTTCAAGAAGCATCATATTCATCACCTTGTTCTTCATCTTCAAAGCTTTGAAGTTAGAGACTTACCTTGGGCTTAAGCTTTGCTAGCACTCACATACCGAGCTCACGAGGTGAGTTCACAGCCCCTACCTTTACTGTTTTAACTGCTTTCGAACAGGGGTGGAAAACATAGTCAACTGCTTTTACTGATTGCCATAACTTGCTTTGAGTTCATGATTGCTGAAATGTTAATTGCTCCCAACTATCAATTATTAATGGTTGCGATCATGTTTTAATTGGTAGCTAGAGTACTTTGAACTATACTATGAAAAGGGTTTCATACTCTACGTACCAACTATTTATAAAGTGCTGATAGGCTTTTATACAAACTAATTATGACTGTGTTCATACTATTACAACTATTGCTTTATGAAATAAACATTTTCATACTAAAAACTATTTTGGTATCCTACCGGAGAACGACCGGTACTACTTGTAACTAGCTGGAGAACGACCAGCTGCGTATCTTACCGAAGAACGACCGGTACTTATTGTGTATCTTGTCAGAGAACGACCGACACTAACTTGGTATCTTACCGGAGAACGACCGGTACTAACTGTGTAACTCACCGGAGAACGACCGGTGCAAACTTGTGTATCTTACCGGAGAACGACCGGTAAAATTTGGTAACTTGCCGGAGAATAACCGGCACTATTTAGGAAACCGCTGGAGAATGACCAACAACATATTTTAAACTTGTATTTTGGGTGACATCCCAATTCAAATTATATTGGACAACATTATACAACTTACTACACTACTGTTATGGCAATACATTTTATAAACAACTGTGGTTTATCAAACTCTACTTGCAAACATAAAACCTGTGAATTCATTCAACCTCGTTGTTGACTTTTACTATGTTTTTCAGGGAATTAGCTATACGTATAGGCATGCATACTATGGAACTAGGAGACCCACGATGAAATAGGATGACATCCTACTGTGTTGCAATAACCTTACGCTCTGATATGCATGATTATCAAATGGTGACGTCGGCGACCTCACTAGATCTAATGCTTCCGGAAAACATCTGATAACCATAATTACCAAATTTGGGGGTGCGACAGATTGGTATCAGAGCCATTGGTTATAGCAAACTAGGAGTCTTTAAGTGACCTAGATACCTTAGAGACCTAGACTATAGCCGTGGCTAGGACACTCATACATACATATACTTGCATACGTCTAACTCACTATACGACAACTATCATCACGACTACGCTAATCACGACACATCGACATGCGTGATACATTTATTGAACCATACTACATCCGATTCGTTCATTCTCACTTTGACTTCACATGAACCTGACTGTACTGAGCGATAATAAAAAGAAGTATGTATTTAGCATCATATAATGACGCCTGGCTAACGTGATTATATTATACTAAGTACATATGGGCGTTTCATGGTCGTAAGATACGTGATGGGAATCCCGTTAATTCTTCTCATTGCTCGATAAACTGAAAAATGTGAAACTTTATTCTGCACATTCCTTACTTTGGCATTGACTGCTATATGAACAACCACTCTATTCTGGTTGGTCACTGTACAAACAAACTCTCACTCTCTAACGAACCGAACGAATTCGTACTAGACATTTAACGAATGGAACAAACAGCTCATCAATTAAATGGACTGATGGAATAATCAGAAAACACAATACGTATCGGAGTAACGAGCCTTCTTAAGTACTACACGAACAAAACATAGTAGTGTGATATTGTACGATAATCGAGACGGAGTCTCTAATAATCCCTGGGGTGATCAGACCCAATCCTTCGAAACGAATCCCTCACATGTAACAAACTTTATAGAACTATTTTCTACAAATTATATTTTGTAATGTTTATTTCAACAAACAACCATGCTGGAAGGTTTTCCTACTATTTGTTCACCGGACTGATTTCTAAACAAACACTACTACTCGTACACTGAAATGATTTTCTAAACATATACGAATGGGTCACTATTTTAACTAAAGATCAACAATTTAAACAAAACTAATTTATATGTAAACAACAACGGGTTTACAAGTACGTCTAACAACTATTTTTAAACAACTATTTTGTCACGATTGACCACGATTTGAACAACAATTTAAATCATTTTGAATTGTCAACCGTTTTGACAACTGTTTGTCATTTTAAACAACAATCGCAACTTAACGCTCCAAAATCCACTGGACGCGCGTACAACCTTAGAACAAAGGATGCACAACTAGATCCCTACGCCAACTTTGGTACAGACTATTACTACGCTTTAACGTTATATTTTTCGGATGCCATTTCAAACTTAGCTCTTGGTGAACTATAACCACTTTTGAACATACAACTTGTTGAACTACACAACGAGTATACTTGAACCGTTAGAACTGATACAACAACCTGGAGCACTACTATGGTGACGACACGACTTCTCGAAAACATACGCAATTGATGCTCCGACATGGTTTTTAAATCTCGGGACGAGATTTCTCTAACAGGGGGAGAATGTGACACCCCACAAATTTGGATACAAATACAAACATTAAACACATGCATTCTTAAGTCTAATTCCCTGCTTAGTGAATTCACAAACTATTTTATGAGATAAGTCTAGCAAAGCCCAACGATTTAATACGTTAGGTATTATTTTATTTGTAATTACTAGTAATTATACGCGAAACAATCGGAGCGAGTCCGACGAATTAAATATGTACGTTAGTGATACAAATTTTATAAATATCATAAAACTATTTTTATAGTAGATATTTACATTGGAATATTATGCTAACGATAAAAGCATAGCGATAAAACATTAAACGTTTATACGTTTTAGTTAAAACGTATCAAATGCGACAAAATACATAAATATGATGAACTCTACTTGCAAACATAAAACCTGTGAATTCACTCAACCTCGTTGTTGACTTTTACTATGTTTTTCAGGGAATTAGCTATACATATAGGCATGCATAGTATGGAACTAAGAGACCCACGATGAAATAGGATGACATCCTACTGTGCTGCAATAACCTTACGCTCTGATATGCATAATTGTCAAATGGTGACGTCGGCGTCCCCACTAGATCTAATGCTTCCGCAAAACATCAGATAACCATAATTACCAAATTTGAGGGTGTGACATTTATCATGATATTAGGTAATTCAATATATTATTGACTCGGTATGTCTCAATTAGTACATTTTTAAATTAAAGTTTCTATTATGTTCAGTTTCTTTTCAGGGTCTCCTACTGATTTAGCCTTTACTTACTGATTTTGGGTTGGGAAAACAATGACCCGGATGATGGCAAAACCCATGTCTTTAGAATTGTTATGGGTACTCATGGCTACACAGCTCATAAGTACATTGCGACATGTCCTTATTAAAATTCCTTTTGACTAAAGATAGTCAGCTTATATGAGGTTTACTTATGAATGGGTCCATTCGGATTACTTATTATAACTAATGGATCAAATGTGTAGAATAATATGCTTCAAGGGTTCGGCCCGTTTGCCCTTTTAAGTTATTTCTTAGAGCATCCTAGTGAATCAATACGTAAATCTTTATTTGAAACTTTTCTTACGAAGCTCTTTTAAAAAAGCTTTAGAAAAAGCTATTGATTCAACAATAAAAAGTTTTTCATATATTATTTACAATATAATATGGATGTGAGAGAGTATCAAGACTTGAGATTTCTCAAGTCATTCAACCCTATAGCTTATAAAAACTTGTACTTTTTATAGGATTTGTGATGATTAAAAGCTTTTCTTCAATGGAGTTAAGAGGGTGTTTGACTTGGCGTTTAGAAAATGCTTTTTAGCTTTTTAGAGTTTAGCTACCACTAAAAAGCCATTTTGCTAGTTTACTCAATCCAAACACAGTTTGCTTTCTAGCTTCTCACAACCTTAAAAAGCTCTTCTTGGAAAGCCATGAAATACTGATTTTTTAGCTTCTCACACCCTTATGCCTTATGTTACAGCATAAGCTAATCCAAACACTATCTCTAAAACTACAAAAGCTAAAAACTGAATGCAAAAGCCACACCAAACACCCTCTAAAGCTTTTTTAAAGCTTTTTCACAAAAAGCTTTTACACCAATTTTGCTAAAAAACTTTGTAAAAAGCCTTCAATGGCTTGCTCTTATATGCTGTAGTGTTGAGACATGTCCCTTGCATTATGACTATTTCGCTCATCTGACTGCTTAGGTTAAGTACGATTAAATGATGTTTAAAATTATATAGTGTTAAAAGTATTTTATTAGTTAATATATGCTTAAATGTTATGTTTAATAACTAGTTTAAGATCCGCAAAATTTACAGGTTGACTTTATGATATGTCTTATATGGATATTTTATATAGATGTAATAATTTTTTTGGCGGTGTTGGTGTACGGTACATCGGTTTGTATTGTTTTAATTTTAAATGAAAAATGTATTAAGGATTTGAATTGTGATAGATTTTGGATTGATAAGTCCAAATAAAGAAATTAATTAATAGGGATAATATTGTGTATGATATCACATTGTTATTTGTATTAATATTTAATGATATTATATTATTTAAAATCATATTTTTCAAATAAGTAAATTTACCGGTTTAGCAAGTAAATACTACTTTTGTATCAAAAAAGTAACGTTATTTGCAGTGCATTGATGGTTTTTGTCCATCTAAGTTACTCTCTGTAATTTAAATCAACAACCTATAATGCATTACTTTGTCTTTTTAATTTTGATGAAAGTTGACGAAAGTTGATAAAACATGACAACTCAAATGCAGATTTTACTGACCCGGATGACATTAACAATAGCCTTAGAAAATTAAATGGTTAATTATTTTAGGGATGTAAATCGAGATATAGAGAAATTAATGGCAAAAGAGTAAATTAATTAATCAATTATTGATAATATTGTGCATGATACCACTTACTTTTCTCTATTTGTATTGTTCTTTAATAATAATACTATCTTATATACCGAAACTTTTAATTAGTTAATTAAAAGGTTAAATTGTTAGCTTTAAGATTTCAAATCTGGTAATTCGGTATAGTTTTTTTTTCGTGTTTCAAATTTGTGTTGTATTTTCAATAACTATTTTTTTTTTGTTTCGTCAAAGCTACATACATGAGGATAACCGAAACCCGTGAATAAATATGAAAACCGATGGGTAATACTAATTGGGTACCCAATGGGTATTGAGTCGGCTATTAGTATGAATTTTCTAAACCAGTATGTGTACGGATACACTAAAATCCGTCGAAAACCGAACCGTTAGCATCCGTAATCCAAGTCTTGTAAATTAGAAATTGATAAAAAAAAAAATATTTGAATTGAAAGTAACTTGTAGGGGGTTTTTGCAGAAATTTTAAAATAAAAAAGATTTTATCAAGAGCTTGAATTATGAAAAAAATAATAAAGTATGTATTACATTAAAATTTTCATAAAATATTTTGAGTATTATTTACATTTAAAGAAAATATAGATGATTTATATTGTAAATATTGAAGGGTGTATATTGTAAATATCAAAGGGTATAGTAGTCTTTTAGTCATATAAAAATAGAATTAATGATGTCATTAAATTAATTAAGGGTTAGATCTTAATTATTGATCTTAATCTAATGCCTAATATTCTTTCGAAATTTTTTTTTAAATATATAAGATAGATAGATTATCAAAGGAAAATTTTGTTAGCCATGGGTATAGTCTTCCAAACTACATTTGTAATGCCATCAAATAACAATAACTCTTTAAATTGTGGAACCAGATAATGGAACTATTAGAAAGACAGCATAAAAATATTATTGATGTGTGCGTTGCGTCAGTACATGACGAAGAGTGTATATCTCAAGGGATGACGTAAATGCAAGTTTCTTTGGTAGAATAAAGTCCCAACTGCATCACCTGATCTTACTACTTACATGACACCAATGGTGATAGCAATGGGAGGAGCAATTGAAACTTTCTTACGCTAAGTATTTTTACAATAGATGTTATTACATAATGATACATATACTTCGGTCAATCATTTTACAACATACTTTATAACTTGATTTAATAAAATTTAATAGAATAATATACATCATTTGTGTTCATAGTTTATGACAATCTAATTATCTATATCTATATATATATATATATATATATATATATAACGGGGGATTGCGCTGACGTCATACAGCTGCATCCCCCCAATCATACGATGTGTTTTCATCGACGTGGCAAGCTGTGATGATAGGAATTTTCTCCAAATTTTAACATTTGTTTTGCAAATGAAAATGATAAAAATACAAGTGGAGAACTCTACCTACATGCCATCATGTTTGAAGGCTACTCACATGTGTTTTCCATTTGCATGTTATTTTTGAAAGTTTATGCTTGACCCCATATGGAAGCCAAACGAAATTCCCACTTTGATAGACTTTTACAATTTATTTTTTTTATAAAAATGCTTTTATTGGTTGTCAATTCGGTGCTTTGTTTAGGTCAAATTTGCTTTTGTCTCACCCCCTTTATCTTTTTTCCTTTATATTGTCTCATCCACTTGTTTTTGCATAAATGCCTCAAAAATCGGTGTGCATCCATGCAAACAAATGCAAACCGTCTCCTACACTTGAGAATTCGTCACATATACACATACAATAACAATATAAAATAAAAATCAAAACTATTTATTAGTTACTTACACACAAAAAAATAAAATATATAGATAATATTTTTTTGAGTTAAAATAAAATTTTCAACATATTTATAAGGGTGTTCATAATTTAAAAATAATCAAATAATCTAACTCAACTTTTAAAAAATTAGAACATAATGCATCATATTAAATTCATGCTTAAAAACTAATATAATCTATTAATAGGGGATATGATATGAACAATTTTTTAAATACATTTCATTATATGTCATTCTTATCATCTTAATCTCCATTATATATATATATATTATATATATATATATATATATATATATATATGAATGAGATCCTGTGAAAACAATGAGATAAAAAAAATAGTGAAAATAAATCTCCACCCTCCATCTAATCTAACTTATATATATATATATATATATATATATATATATATATATATATATATATATATATAAGTGGTGGAGATAAAAAAAACGGTGAAAACACTTTTTCCTTCATAATTTTTTTAAGGTGTAAACCTTTTTTTTTTTTTGAAGTAAACCAAAAAAATCAAGGTTCACAAAAAGAAAATATTTTTTATAAAAAAAATAAAATAAAGTTAAATTCGAAAACCAAAACAAAAAAATTAAGGTTCACAATTGAAAAACTTAAAAACTTTCTGTGAACCCAAAACAAAAAAAAATAAGATTCACAGTTGAAAAGGTTAAAAACTTACTGTGAATCCAAAAAAAATTAAGGTTCACAGTTGAAAAAAAAAAGTTCACAATTAAAAAGTTAAAAACTTTCCGTGAACCAAAAAAAATAAGATTCACAATTGAAAAAGTAAAAAACTTTCTGTGAACCAAAAAAAATTAAGGTTTACAAATGAAAAAGTAAAATTTTTTCCGTAAACTCAAAAAAAAATTTAAGGTTCACAGTTGAAAAAAAAGATTTACAACTGAAAAATTTAAACTTTCTGTGAACCTAAAAAAAAAATTAAGGTTCACAATTGAAAAAGTTAAAACTTTCCGTGAACTCAAAAAAAATTAAGGTTCACAGTAGAAAAGGTAAAAAACTTTTTTTTTAACAAAAAAAAAAGTTAAAGTTCACAACTAAAAAACTTTAAAAATTTTAGTGAAAAAATTTTTAAAAAAAATTATGTGAAAAAAAATAAGGTTCACAATTGAAAATGTTAAAAACTTTGTATAAAAGAAAAAAAAATAAAGGTTCATGACGAAAATTTTATGTGAAACAAAAAAAATATAAGGGTTCACAAAAGAATTCATATGTGAAGCAAAAAAAGTGAAAGTTCACAACTTAAAAAAATTGTGAATCATAAAGTATTTTCACCGTTTTTTATCCCCACCCCTTTTATATATATATATATATATATATATATATGTGTGTGTGTATATATATATATATATAAACTTACATATATTCACAATTAGTCACATAAAGTTTACAAAGGAGTTTCATGTGTAAAATATTTAGATATGTTCTATTAACTTCTTTAAAATATAATGAAAATAATTTTTAATTCATCATAATTTATGTTAATTCTATCTATCCTATTTATATTCCATCTATAAAACTTAGCTGCTATGTCATCGACGTGGCTAGCTTTCATGCGAGGATTTTTCATAGTATTTTTACTTTTCTTTTGAAACTGCACAATTTTAATTGATCACGAGAAGTAGTTACGTGGGTGAAATCAACTCATATATGAATACCTTTAGTGCATGATATTGCATGTCTTTTTTTAAACTAAAATCTTTGATTGGTTCATCAAATCGGTGAACACACATAATAGATAATGCATGTTGACTAAGTGTATCATACACAGAATAGATACAACCCCAAGTATACTACATGCATTTTTGTTTTGTCACTACATGCAAGACTCTTCTCATTCGGTTTACTCTTTTGTCTTTGTGTGACTTCTTTTGTTTCACATATTTTGTCCACTAATGAATTCATTTGATTGTTTCCAAAACCGTTTGCTGTATTTCTCCAAGTAAGAGTTTCTTTCATAGTCACACTTTCCTATAAATAGTTATCTCCAAGTATGAGTTTCTTTCATCGAAGTTGTTGTTCTTCTTTGCTGCAAGTTTTCGTTTGACATTCTCTCTACTAACTTAATGGATGATTTACCATTGAATTTCATTTCTAAGCTTAACACCTTCAATGATTCATGGAAGTTAAAGCTACGTATACTTCGTGTATGCAAGTCTACATTTCACATTGACATGATTCTTATGGACGAAAGGGTATGTAAATTTAGTTTACTATTTTTTTTTTATCATAGTACAAACTCTAACTGCTCTACTTTTTTATTTCTTCATTTTTTTTCTAGGACGATAAAGAATACTATGAAAAACCCAACTTACAATAAGACAATTTTGAAAACAATTGAGAGTAAAGGTGATAGAGAAGAAGAAGGATTTGAATGACCGGATCAAGAAGAAAGGTGATGAATAGCTTCTTAATTTCTAATGATGGTGATGCTATACGATCTACTGGGTATTTGCATTACCAATCAAAGGTATGTAAAGTTAAGGGGGTGTTTGGATGGGCTTATTTTATAAGCTTATTAGTTTATTTGCTTATTTCAACATAATAAGCCAACATTTTAGTGTTTGGATGAGCTTATTTGCTTGAGCTTATTATATGCTTATTCTGAGTGGAGTTTTATAAACTCAAAATAAGCTACATTTTTTTAGCTTATTTGCTTATAAGCAATAAGTCAATAAGTTTTAAAATAAGCCCACCCAAACACCCACTAACTTTTGAGTTTACATAAACTAATGGAACTTGCAAATTAATGTAACTTAAATGTACAAAGTTTTACAGATTAATGTAACTTGCAGAGTTGCAGATGCTCATAAAGTATTTCTTTCACTTTCTCTGCTCTTATAGTATTTGGGTTGTGAGGACACTATACTTGTATTTTTCATTCGTTATGTAATTTTCTTTAATGTTTAAATTTTCTTTAATGTTTAAATTTGACAATCGTTTAGTATTATTATATTACTATTTTAAGTAAAAACATTTGCAAGAGAAAATGTATTCATTGTAAGACCAGGATGCAACTATTATGCTATTGGGCCGAATCAATATGCAAAATGTTCATGTAAATTTCAATTGGGTTACGATATACAAGGTAGTAGAGGTTGGACCCGAAATGCGTATTGTAAAAGTTTTAAATTAGTTTGTTTCTTGGGCCTTTATGAAGATTGAGAATAAGTTTTTCATTTGCTGGTCCTTTTAATCTAATATTAAAAAACTTTGTTTGTAAAATATTTTTATTATCATAGAAAATTAATATTCATATTCATATTGTATATTAAGCAGTTAAATAACCCGTGCAACCACGGTTTGATACACTAGTTATTTATAAATATCTCATGTAGATAAATTGAGGGATGACACCATCAAACGGGTGTATGAAATACTAACAATTAGACAATCATCACTTGCGTTACTGGTAATAAATAACTATTTCGCAAGGCTCTAAACATTTAGCACTCTTTATATTTGCTATCTTCAATGCTCATACTAACTCACATGTTTGCCCTCAACCAATTTATAACACAATGAATCTGATTTACTTTGATATTTAAATAATGATGGGGGATGAAGGCTCACATTATTTGGACTCACATGTTTGCCCTCAACCAATTTATAACACAATGAATCTGATTTACTTTGATATTTAAATAATGATGGGGGATGAAGGCTCACATTATTTGGAGGGCCCCGAGAGCCACAAATCTCCACCGTCCAATTTATTGATCAACGATCCACATGAATTGAGATTTGAGAGCTGGGTTGTTTTAGTAAATATGTGAAGTGAGGGACTGGGTTGTTACTTTTTTAATTCAGTCAAAGGTAAATAAGTCATTTGACTTATTAAATATCAGAGTCATCATTTCGGTCAGGTCTGCAAATGTGTGCCCTAACACACACTGTTCACACATAATCTACATTTCTCTCACATAATTACACATACACTCCTCTGATCATAATTACACACAATATCACACACATTTGCGTTCAAAAGACACACAATAACACTTTCTCCAACAACTTCATAATCATGAACTTTTAAGCAAAGATGTAAAAAATGTTAAAGGATTCGCAGAGTTCCGTTGATGAATATTCGAAAATTGTTGCTCGCAAGAAGAAGAAAGATAACTGAAATATATCTCGTAAATTTGAAATCGTAATCGTCAGTTTTTACGATTTTTTGAAAAAAAAATCATAATCATCATTTTTTACGTTTTTTATTTTATTTTGCTTCGTTCTCACAACGTCTCGTCGGAGTCAAAGAATGACAAAGTATTAAGAGTTCGTACAAATCATATTGAAAAGGATATTACTATAGATCTGTGTCAATCTTATGGTTCAGATAACGAAGTTCAAAGTAATGAGAGTATACATCTTATTATCATTTTTTAATTTCTTTTTTTAGGTTTTTTTTATGTTCAATACGTGTTTTTTGTTTCGATTTATTGTAATATCTATGTTGATTCAAGTGTTATTCTTTCTTCTTTTTTTCTTTTTTTGGCTGAAATGAGTAGCTATGTTGTTACGCTAGAACTAGAATATTTTGGTGAAGTATATTTGTTACTGCACTTTAAGTTTTTGGTACTGCATGTTATGATGTTTTGCATTTTTTAGTAAACTTGTACTGCACTTTATGACTACATTTTTAAGTTTTTTGTGTACTGCATTTTAAGTGTGCTTGATCATTATTTTTTGGTGAAATTTTTTTACTGCATTTTAAGTTTTTTGGTACTGCATGTTATGATGGTTTTGTATATTTTAGTAAACTTGTGTTGCACTTTATGACTACATTTTTAAATTTTTATGTGTACTGCATTTTACGTGTGTTTGATTATTATTTTAAGCATTTGTAAGTTTGGTTTTTACTGCATTTTAAGTTTTTTGGTACTGCATGTTATGATGTTTTGTATTTTTTTTAGTAATTGTGATGCACTTTATGACTACATTTTTAAGTTTTTGTGTGTACTGCATTTTAAGTGTGTTTGATTATGATTTTATGCATTTGTAAGTTTTTATTTTTAGTTTTTTACTGATTTTAAGTTTTTGGGTATCGCATGTTATGATGTTTTTGTATTTTTAGAATACTTGTGTTGCACTTTATGACTACATTTTTAAGTTTTGCGTGTACGGCATTTTAAGTGTGCTTGATCATGATATTAAGCATTTAAGTTAAATTTTTATTGCATTTTGAGGTTTTTGGTACTGCATATTGTGATGTATTGTATTTTTCAGTAAACTTGTGTTGCAATTTATGATGTTTTTTTATTGTTTTTCTCTAGTAAATGGTGATGCTCTTTCTGACTGAATTTTAAGTTTTGTGTGACTGCATTTTAAGTTTTAGTTTTTACTGCATTTTGAGGTGTGTTTTAGTATTGCATAATAGGTGTGTGTTATTTGGTTATGCACTCTATGATTTTTTATTTTTATTTTTTTTTGTATTTTTCCTTGTAAATGGTGTTCTTTGTGACTGTAGTGAAGAAGTCAATGAAACATCAATCGGTCAAAATGAAAGCTGAAAAAAAGAAAGTAGGCAAGAAGAGAAAGCAGTGTGATGATGAAGCAGAAGGTGTTTGTTCAGTCAACCGACTTGTGTCATCTTCAATCGTAGATGTTTGAGTCGACATTTTTTTCTATCTTTTTCCTCAAAATTGTAGCTGGAACAGTGTACGTATATGTGTATATACATTGTGTATATAGACGATTTTTTGAATCTGATTATGAAAACGAGATGATTTTGTTTCTATATGTATCTGTATATTCGATCGGTATAAAATATCTCATGTATTTAATTATATTTACGTATTGATTTTTTATCAATCCCAAGATTAAAGAAAAAAATGTTTTTTATTTTTTTAATGTGAATCATTTAGGTCAGTGGGCAAGGGGATGAAGTTTAGTTTGAATTTACAAATTTGACCTTGGCCCCAGGCTGATGTAGATGACACATGGCAGTAGGTGGTTGTGCTTATAAGGAGCTCTCCGGCGCTCTCCACACTTAGTTTTTTCCAGATCCTCACTCTTAAATAATAACTTGGGAGACTACTTTAGTCCAAGTCCATGTGAATCTATTTGTCCTTAACCAATTCAGAACACATGTTTGTCCTCAACTAATTCAAACAAATTGAATTCATATATATACAGAATTTCTATTTGATCCTACCTTTTTTTTGACTCCGATATTTGTAGGCTGATTCACTTCGGGAGACTACTTTAAACTTTAGTACAATTTTATGAGATATTGACAACACCACAATCCACATTAGCATGGCTGACTATATCAGACTACTATGTACGTTTAAATGCTCTAAGTACTTTATGGGTTGCAAGGCCTCGAGAGTCCCAGCAACATGATTGATGCATTTTTTCATTCATATCATCTTTTTTAAAATTCGTAACTGATAAAAACAAATATTTTATTTAATGGTAAACGTTGCATATTAGATTATTAGTCATTTTTCCATCCACGTACTTACCTTCATACAGTTTTAGTCGCTTACATTTCAACAACAAAAAGATAATCATAGCCAAACTAGCGTTTCTAAACTAATAGTACTATGAACAAGATACAATGATCTCGCCCGCAATTATGCGAGTTATCATCTAGTTTGGATTTGATAAATTAGGGGGAAATACCATATATGTAATTTAGCATAACACTAGAAGGGCTATTTTGAGAAACTTAATAAAAAAATGGGTTAAAATTTAGTGGAACTACACTGTTAATATGTAAAAAAATAGTAATAGATGCTGAAAAGGGAGCTTCCTATGATCTACAAGACATGTTTGTAAGTGTTGATTTTGTTGATTCTCTACACAATTTTCCTCAAGGAAGTTATTTCTCATGGGCTAACACTTACAAAAATAGGCAATATTTGAGTTGAGAGTTTCATTAAGGTGAAGAGCAACCCGGTGAGATCGAGATGTTATGTCTGGATGCACGGAGACAAGTTGGTGAAAGGGTAGAAGACGTGTCATCAATATTCCCTAAAGCTGAACTGGCCAGGAAGATGTACTTTTATACGACATTAAATGTGATGATTCCCCGCTTCAAGTTCATTGATAAATGGTTAACTAATGAAGTTGGACTCAGATGAATCCTATTTTCCGCACCCATGAAAGAACAAAAAAAAAAGTTTGTACTTGCTACATCAAGAAGGGGCCTCTGATCGATATCACACCACTCATTTTGGTAGGGTTATGCTAAAAGCAAAATGGGAATGTTGTTTACTTATCTATTTTATTCATGATGTAAAAATGTACTGTGATCCAATGTGTTATTGTGTACAAGTTTTTAGTAACTTCAGCTTGCACTACGTAATGTTGCAAGCATTGTAGCATTTCTCAACTTGCGTGCCCATGTACATTGATTTTTCTACTTTGTTGACAGGTTAGAAGGAAAATGACTAAGCTTACTGTGTAACTATCTAACGCTTAGTGTGCTTTACATAATCCAAAGGGGTTAATATAGTTGAGATTTATGCCTAAAATCTAGGCTTATCTAGTAAATGATGATGGTGTCTCCTACCTCACCTGACATGCTTTAGAGGACAGTTATAAAGGCTTTATTATACAATGATGAGATGGGTTTTATTAAGGGATTGAAATCAAGTATGAAAAAGGAAAGCTAAAGCTAGGAGAATACCCGTAGTAATCCAGCTACTATTGGTAATATCGGTATTGGTTTGCCTATACTTTTATGAAAAAGTTAACATGGCCATATGTCAAGGTGCGATTTAGTTTCGACTCTGCACGTATTTCCAAAAAACAACCGATGATTCAAGTAAAGAAATAGAAAAAATAGAATGTACATGTGGAACAATGAAAATAATCATAGAGAGCAAATATAAAGAGACCAGAAGAGGAGGAACATGTGAAACAAAGAAAATACTTATACTTATATTGCTTTGAGAGAAATATACAAGAGATCACAAGAGCTATTTGAGGTGTATTATGTTGCAAAAGCTATCCTCCTATTAATAGAAGCAAAATGAATGACCAAGATCAATGTACATAAATGAATATGAGTGATTCTCTAGAAACATTAAGTAAAGACTAATGTAGTTATTTATACGGAGTCTTCTACACTCTTCAAAATTGAGGAATCATGGGAAAGGACTTTAGAGATATTTCAGAAAGCTCATAAGTTTTCAAAATCCTGAGATGTTGCTACATGTTACAAGACCATTGTTTGACTAATGCGGTGCACTAGGCCCAATCTAAACCACAATTCCTAAACTCGTTACTAGGAGAAGTATAACAATGTCGAAATGATTATAACGACAATTGGAGCTTGTGTATTCCGTATTCGTCCTAGATGTTAAGTGGTTGATGATCAAAATCTCCTAACTTGTTGATTAGTGATATTTTTATTCGCCGTTAGGTTTAATGAAAGATTTATTTATGTAGTTTAAACACTAACAACAACAAAAAGTTAAGGTGTTATTTCAAAATGATTACTTCCGTCGTTAATACGAGCGTGTATAGGAAACTGTTAGAAATACATCTAAATAGAATGGGGAAGCAAGGATGAGGCTCGTACAGATAGAACAAAAACAACACCGGCTGGGAAATAAAAAGCTGCTCGTTTAAAATAGAGTAAATGATGGTTTAAAGTAGTGTAATTTATGAAACTAACTCTCTGTGTATGTCTCGGATAAATGAAGTATATGAAAACGTCAAAGAGACGACAATGGTGAATGATTATCATATCATAATATTTTGTGTATTGGTATCAAGGCAAAATATAAAATATAGTTTGTATCGTCAACTATTGTTGTATATTGGAATCTATTTTATTTCAAAGTCGTTGTTTATTATTTAGATTTTCGCATAAAACTTACTACTCTACTACTATGCATGAAAGTTGTCATTTATTTAATTATCTTTGTACATATATATTTATAATAATATTTATATGTATATGTATATAATCAATTAAGTAGAGGGTTTTTATAAAACATTTGACAAACACAAGGATGAATTGTTAATGTCGCAGAAATGGATAGCTATAATGTAAGTTTTTTATTTCAAAAAGATGATATAACATGGAAAAAAGAAATCTAATATCTAATATATCTAAAAGTTGAGTTTCATGCATTTATTAATGGTCTTCAAGACTTCAAGAAAGTTGAGTTTCATCATTTAATAATGGTCTTCAAGAATGATTTGAGCTTCATCGTTGAGTTCCATGCATTTATTAATGGTCTTCAAGACTTCAAGAAAGTTAAATTTCATCATTTAATAATGGTCTTCAAGAATGATTTGAGCTTCATCATGAATGTGTTAAATGAATGGAACTCTTCTTACATGATGGAATCCTTCAATTTTTTACATTTATTCATATGATTGTGTTAAATGAAAGTGTTAATAGCTATCATACTTACAAATTGAAAGTCCTATCATATTAACAAGCATCCTTTCATATTCATACATTAACTTGCCTTAAACTCAATATTAATAGTGATGCTTTTGCATTCCTTCAGTTTTTACATTTATTAATTACTAATAATAACAACATAAACTCAAGCATAAGAGATAGCCTTGCAACTATCTCAACACGTCACTTGATAAAATACCCACATACAACTCATTCACACTCATTTTCTAAGCAAGCCTCACTTTCCAAATTCAAATGGGTAAAACTCCTCAAACACAACAACCAAAGGAAGTGTCTTACCTCTTGCTTGACCAACTACATGAAGACCTTCATGGTCCCATTATTGTAATGATATCCCGTAAGTGGGATGTCCACAACAGATATGGAAGATTCTTGAGTACCGACTTTGTTCTTTCTGATGAGAAGGTAAGGCAACCACTTTTACCTTTTTCAATACATAATGAAATATTTGACAACCGGTTTTCACAGGGAAGTACTATACACTGCACTGCAAAAAGCAAAATAGCACATTATTTCATCGACAAACTACAAGAAGGCTTCATTTATTTCATCAGAGACTTCACGGTCTTGCATAACAAAGATGACTTCCGGATTATAAAGGATAGTAGTTACATGATTGAGCTACATGGATCAACCTATGTGAGCAAAAGTACGAGGAATTTGGATGGATTCAACCGATACCCTTTTGAATTCATTGAGTTCGAGAAAATCCAACCTACTGACAACAAGTACTTATTTGGTAAACTCATTTCTCTTAATTTTACCAATAAAACCACATCAGTACTTATTTGGTAAACTCATTTCTCTCAATTTTACCAAAAAAACCACATCAGTTCATTCATGTAAATATAGATGTTATTGTCACTTATTCCACCTTTATTTCCTTCAATTTTACCACTAAATTACATAAAAAGTTCTATTAAATCACTGTAGATATCATTGGTTACGTTATGAGTGTTGGAAAACCAGTGCAGCAGAGAAATGGTTCACAGACGGTTGATTTCAATCTTACCAACCAAAGGTAACATTCAATCTATCTCATTCCACCTCCTTTGTTTTGTTTATCGAAGAAAAACATAGCCCTTTCAATCCATTATGCCTGACATTAATCTACCTCTGCGCCCCTAATGTTCAATAGTCATAAAATATTTGTTACCATACAGGGGTCGTTCAATCAAAGTCACAATGTGGGGAACCTTAGGAGATGACATGCTTAAGAAAAGAACTAAAAATCCGGGTCTTTACACCGTTATTTTAACCTCAGTTAATGCCAAGTCTTATGACAGTAAGCAAGCCTTTTACTATACTATAATCTACAAGTATTCATGCACTATTATTCGTATATAATTAATGCACTTACATGTCGTTTCATACCTTCCAGGTGCAATTTGCATCTCAAGTTCCTCATCAACCCTTATTATCGACGATGATAGAATTCCTGTACTCCAGAACTATAAATCTCACCACAGGTTATAGATATAATGGTCTCACACATGATTTCCAATACATAATATACGATAAGATCTAACCATAATATGCAATGTAGTGATTTGGATGCAACTGAAGAGTGTTTACCTATTGTGGATATCGAACCAAAGAATGGAGCACGTAGTAAAGCACAGGTCGGAACAATTCAACAGCTGTTAAGTTGGGCACGCGATAGAAAAGAAGACGTACACATCATCTTTAATTAGCTTATCCACTATTTTAAAATGTGATGCTCCATTTAATTAATAACCCTCGGTCTTTCTAGGTTGTCACATTTCGATGCTAGGTGAAAATCACAAATATTCGTACACATGATGGTTGGTACTACTATTCATGTTCAGGTGGCAAATGCAAGAAGGGCACTACACGAAAAGGTGGGAGCTTTTGGTGTGAAGGATGTGAGAAACCAGTTAGTTTCCCAATGACAAGGTGACGTATTATCGATTCAAATATATGACATGCACAGGTTGAAATAATCATCATCCACAAACAGAAGTGGTTAATTAGTTTTCCTAACTTACACCTACACAAGCAGGTTCAGACTTCGAGTTAATGTCGAGGATGAATCTGCACATACGGTCATTAATATGTTTGACGAGACAGCTGAAAAAATAGTAAACACAACAGCTAAAGCCCTATTGGAGTGTCAAAATGAGGTTAGTGTGCGAGTTTTTACCGACCTTCATATTAAAATTCTGATGTCTTTCAATTTTGTAGGCTCCAGTTGATGCCCCCACCTTGCCTCATGCTTTGACAAATCTTATTAACACCACTCATATCTTTGAGCTGAGGTCAAACACATATTATGAGCATGGAACTTACGATAGTTTCAACTATTATAACGTGGTACAACCCGAGCTCCCCTCCCAGCACTCTACCCCCCTAGAATCATCACTGAAGAGGGGGCCCATGGTTTCTACTCCATCCAAACCTACTGAAAAGAAGAAGCGAAAAGTGTAAGTACCAATCCTATTAAACATTGAATTGAATTATATGTCTTCAAAATGCTTACATGTTCCCTACCATCTATAATCTCTCAGATACATTGAAGACGATTCTGAATCTGACACTGGAGTTGAGGAAGGAGTAGCTGCAAAACAGGATGAAGAACATCATACCAACGAAATTCCTAAAGCTTAATCAAGATGGTGAACATCGTGGATGCCCAACTTTTCTAGCACAACATCCAAATAAAAGCCCTTGGCCTCATTCTCTTAGCCTTCCTAAGTTTTTTATTTCAATTTAAATTGTGACAGACTCATGTTATATGATGTTTCTTGCTTTCAAAACTAGCAGCTAAAAGCTACACTTTTCCCATGCTATCCAAGTTTGGTTAATTTGAAATATTTATTGCTTTGTTCTACATTCTACCAAATACATACAAGCTAAACAATTTTAGTATCATACAAGCGACAACTACATTCCTTATAATGAAATGCTACTTAGCCTCAAGAGTTAGTATATTCAGGTTTTATTATAATATATTTGTAATCACCTCCACCCCAACTCACGCCCAGTGTTGACTTAAAAATTTCATGCCCAACTAATAGAATTCACTCATTTCTAGATGAAATTTAAGATAGAAAACCATGCTAAGATCTAATTGCAAGAAACTTATTAGTAACCTTCTGCCTCAATGTTACCATCTTAACCCAAAATCCACTATTGACTTAGAAATCTCAACACACTTACTTTCAACTACAAAATTTGTAAAACGACACTAATAGTTGGACTAAAAATAGCAACACATAAACATAAAAAGTCAAGCATGTAAGCTGCAATATTGTAGGTCTTTCACATGATTTTCATTCGTGTGTAGCACATTCCAAAGAAACCGGGATTCAAAACACAACAATTCATTTTTATTAATAATAACTGAAAATAAAGATAACATGCTATCAAAACAAAATGAATGTGCCATAATTTTCTATTAATAAATGAAAATAATAAATGAAAACAATAAAGAGCAGGGAACTTATCCACTACCGAGTAATTCCAACAGATTACCTTCTTCACATTTCCTAATCAACCTCCCCTCCCCTGTGAAAATCTCCATCAACAATTCTTCAATTTATAGTTCTTCAACTTATTCACTCTACATCCTATAATAAACTTCGATTGGGAAAAGGATTCATTACGATTTTACTTCAAATATGATTCCAGGTATGCCCTTAATTCATGAAAATTAAAAAGTTCAGCAATTAAATATCTATACAACTACTATACTTTATGTTGCAGAATCGCATACTGACCTTGCAGAAATTCCATCACTATCCAACATGCTACACAGCTCAATCACCATACATTCTGGAATAAATGTTACGTCCGAGGGAAAAATACAATCATATTGTGGTCTGAGATTAAATGAACCTAACCTGCAAAAAACAGGTACATACAACTTTAACTAAACAAAGAAACACATTCATCAAAGATGAATACTATTACATTTGTGGTCATATATAAAATAACGGTGCAGGTACATCATCAATTGCAAGACACACAATAATAAGTTCGCTAAGAAATACATCATCTCACACTTCAATAAACCGACAAACCATCCCAACAAGGAGATCAAAAGGTTGAGTTTCATCTGAAAACAAACATTAGATTAGAGTTTCTTATTAACATATAACACTACTTTCTTCCTTTGATATTTCTTTAGGATCAAAAGGTAAAGATTCATCTGCAAAGATTCCAAAAAGAGCAGCATTTAATTCCACGGGTAACTTAAGAAACTCAATTATCACAATTTTAAATAAAAACTTTTTCATATTCACAACCTCCGATTCTATAGAATCTAGCTATGGTCTAACATTTTACCTGATTTACCCATATTTTTTAATATACAAGGTGCATGTGTTTCTTACCTTAACTTTGGACCTCCATCATATAAATGTCGTGCTTGCAACGCAACCATGTGGTATGAAGAGAGGAGTAACAAAGGAACAAGGACTGTAAATCCAACATTCTCGCTTTGTTGCCAGGATGGTAAAGTGCTCTTGCCGAAACTTAATGAAGCCCCTGCTCCATTAAATGTCTTCCTTGACTATAATGATCCTACAACGTCAAAGTTTAGAGAACAAATAAGAATGTATAATAGTATGTTTTGCTTCACATCTTTTGGAGCAAAAATAGACCACTCTGTTAACCAAGGAAGGAGCCCATATACATTTAGAATAAATGGGCAGAATTATCATATGATTGGCTCTCTACTTCCTAGAGAAGGAACTCATCCCAAGTATGCTCAACTCTACTTCTATGACACTCAAAATGAAGTTAAAAATCGTATTTCAGCTTTCATTGATAGTCATGCTAGAGAAGGAGCTGATGAAAAAATAATAGCAGCCCTCATTGACATGTTGAATCGGTACAGTTCTGTCGCTAAAGCATTTCGAATGGCTAGAGATTGGTGCATTCAAAATAATTCACAAGACTTTCAGCTTAGATTGCTTGGAGAGAGAGCAAATTCAAGGCAATATAATACACCAAGTGTGTCCGAAGTGGCAGCCTTGATCACAAATGATTTTGGTCAAAGTACAACATCAAGAGATATTATTGTAAGCAACAAAGATTCTGGCCTAAAAAGAATATCTGAATTGCATCCACTATACATGGCATTGCAATATCCTTTATTGTTTCCTTATGGAGAAACTGGATTCCATGAGAAGATACCATACCAGAGCAACAACGGAAAAAGAAAAACTAAACGCGACTTTGTAACAATGAGAGAATACTATTGTTATAGAATTCAACACAGAACTAATGAAGGCACTACTCTACTTCGAGGTGGACGCCTATTTCAGCAATATTTAGTGGATGCTTACACAGCTATCGAAGAACAGAGGCTAAAATGGTTGAGAAATCACCAAAATGACTTGCGTGTAGATCTTTATCATAATCTATGTGACGCTATTACAAGAGGAGAAACAAAAGCTGAAGCGATTGGGCAAAGAATAGTTTTGCCCTCAAGTTTTACAGGTAGCCCAAGATATATGGTGCAAAATTACCAAGACGCGATGGCTCTATGTCGAAAATTTAAAAATCCGGATCTTTTCATCACTTTCACTGCTAATCCAAAATGGCCAGAAATTGATTATATGATATCAATTATTGGTGGCCAGAAACCCCATGATCGTGCAGAGACTGTTTCAAGAGTTTTCAAAATGAAGTTGGCTCAGCTACAAGACGATATTATGAATAATCAAATTTTTGGGGAATGTCAAGCAAGTAATTCAAAATAAATTACTTTAATTCATCTTACTTTTTACATTTTTTATGGTTGGTTCAAAATATTAAATAATAGAATATCATGTTTGTTGCAGTTGTGTACACCATTGAGTTTCAAAAACGTGGCTTGCCACATGCACACATCTTATTATGGCTTGAAAATCAATCCAAATGCAAGACCCCGAGTGACATAGATGATTTGATCTCCGCTGAAATACCTTCTCCGACGGAAGATCCTAAAGGATACAAAGTTGTTACCGAGTACATGATACATGGACCTTGCGGTGAACATGCCATGAATGCCCCATGCATCATCGATGGAAAATGTTCTAAGCATTTTCCCAAGTTATTTTACGCATAAACAACAATTGATGACGATGGATACCCAGTGTATCGTCGCAGGAACAACGGAGTGCATGTCATTAAAGGTAAATCCACAGTTGATAATAGATATGTTGTCCCTTACAATCGATCCCTTTTAGTAAAATATGAGGCACACATCAATGTGGAATGGTGTAATAGATCTAGGGCAATTAAGTACTTATTTAAGTACTTAAACAAAGGCCCGGACAGAGCAACGATCGCAATACAAGAAAACATCAGTACCAATGAGGAACAAACGTTAGAAAAGATTGTTCGAGTTGATGAAATCAAGGATTACTTGGATTGTCGATATTTATCTCCATGTGAAGCAGTATGGCGTATGTTTGCTTTTGACATCCACTACTGCTACCCATCGGTCATTAAATTGAGCTTTCACCTACCCAATCAACACATGATCACATTACGTGACTCACAAACTCTACCAGCACTACTACACACGGAGGGCATCAAAGAAACAATGTTCACACAGTGGTTTGAACTAAACAAAAGAGATGAAAAGGCAGCAAAACTTACATATGCAGAAATACCAAGAGAATATGTATGGAACTCACAAACTAAAATTTGGGAGCCGCGCCAACAAAGAAAATGCATTGGCCGAATTGTTTATTCTAACCCGGCATCCGGGGAACGATACTATTTAAGGATGTTGTTAAATATTGTCAAAGGGCCTAAATCATATGAAGAAATTCGGACAGTAAATGGAACGATATGTGGAACATTTAAAGAAGCTTGCTATGCACATGGGCTGATCAATGATGATAAAGAATGGACTCATGCTATAACTGAAGCAAGATTATGGGCAACAGGACCACAACTTCGAGATTTATTTGTCACAATACTATTATTCTGTGAGGTTAACAGCTCCCTCGAGTTATGGGAAGAGAACTGGGAAGCTTTGTCTGAAGACATATTGTATAAAAAACGAAAAGACTTTAGCTTCCCTGATTTAGATCTCACACCGGAACAACTTAAGAATTACTGCTTGGTGGAAATACAACAAATCTTAAACAGAAATGGAAAGTCGTTAGCAGATTTTAATGATCTTCCGATGCCAAACCCGGCATTACTAACAAAAATGGACAACCGCTTGATTCGAGAAGAGCTAAATTACAACATGAAAAAGGTCAGCATCGAGCATCAACAATTGTTTGACTCGCTAAACCCTGACCAACGTTCCATTTATGAAAATGTCATCACATCTGTACATCAACAAAGAGGTGAATTCTATTTCGTCTATGGAGCTGGAGGAACCGGGAAAACGTTTTTATATAGGGCCATAATTTCAAGATTAAGATCGGAAAGAATGATTGTACTTGCAGTTGCATCCTCAGGTATATGACTTTAGCATTCAATACAAAAACTATGACATGAATTATATTGCTTAATTAATTATTTTATCCACACATTGACACAGGAATTGCTTCATTACTTCTACCTGGAGGGAGAACAGCTCATAGCAGGTTTGTTATACCCCTGGAATTAATGGAAAACAGCACATGCGGCATAAAACAAAATACACATTTGGCAGAATTAATGCACGAGGTCAAATTAATAATATGGGATGAAGCCCCGATGACTCAAAAATTTGCTTTTGAAGCACTTGACAAGACACTAAGGGATATATTAGGATACAAAAATACCACAAACAGGGATCGAATATTCGGAGGAGTGACTGTACTGCTTGGTGGTGATTTCAGACAAATTTTACCTGTTATCCCAAAAGGAAAAAGGCAAGATGTAGTTCAAGCTTGCATCAACAAATCAGATTTGTGGAAAGCTTGCCGGGTTTTCAAACTTTCACGTAGTATGAGGGTAAATGAATTTACTATGAACGGTGAGATTGATACTCACAGACAAAACTTTAACAAATGGCTTTTAGATGTTGGAGATGGAAAAATAGCAGCAAAAGCGAAAGAAGGAGAAGATGAGCCTACATGGATTCAGATTCCAGAAGAGTTCATTATCAAATCGTCACACTCTCCAATTGAACAGATTGTCAAAGAAACATTTCCAGACTTCACCACGAGACAAGATAATGCAGACTATCTACGAGAAAGAGCCATTTTGACCCCAAAAAATGATGCTGTTGGTGAGATCAATGAATATATGTTTAACAAGTTACAAGGTGCATCCAAGACCTACAAAAGTTCAGATGAGATATGTAAGGCATCAACTGACACTTTAGACCAAGAATTATTATACCCCGTTGAGTTTTTGAATGGCTTAGATTTTCAAGGCATGCCACCTCATGCCCTAAACATCAAAATAGGGCTACCTATAATGCTCTTACGTAATGTGAATCCAAGCCAAGGTTTGTGCAATGGCACTCGCCTCATTGTCACACATCTAGGAGATTTTGTTATTAAGGCTGAAATCATTACGGGATCAAACATAGGAAGCACAACTCTAATACCAAGAATCACTTTGACATCTACCCAATCAAAATGGCCCTTCATAATGAAAAGGAGACAGTTCCCATTAAAACCTTGCTACGCAATGACCATCAACAAAAGTCAAGGCCAATCTCTTGACTTTGTAGGCCTTTATTTGCCACAGCCTGTGTTCACTCATGGACAACTCTATGTAGCATTATCTAGGGTAACAAAACCTGAAGGGCTCAAGATTCTCATGATCGAAGGCAATGACAGCAATATGAAAGGCCATACAAGAAACATTGTCTACAAGGAGGCTTTCAACAACGTACAGGGGACATCTAAGGGGTGTTTTGCTAAAGAAAAGAGCTCATAGTTGTTACATTTATCACATTCTTCTTCCTTTACCTTTCCTATACTATGTTCAATTATCAATGCATTTTTCAGTGTATAAGAAAATTAATTTTCTTTCTTACCTTGCAGCTCATCTTTGCACCTTCAGTTCTTCATCTACCGTTCTTATTCATAAGAGACCAATTGGTTCTTAATTTTGACATACAAATTCGTAAGGTATTAGAAAGACAAAGGGAAACTTAGAGAGATACAAAAACTTTCGAGAGATAAATAGTTGTTTGTTGCTTCCTGTCATTAAAAAATATATACAAATTTTGTTTTATCAAAACCTAAGAATATCTATGTATAAAATATTGATTTCCATTAGCCCACGACAAAAGAAAAAGGATAATAGTCAATTTTGCACCAACCTCATTTTAACTTAATTTGGAAGCCACACTTTAAAATCGAAAAAAATAGACAGCTTAACACACTAAAACGACTTAAAATCAAAGAGGAGTTGGTGATATCGTTGCCGGAGACATATTTAATCTGCTGTCGGAGTTGTTCATTCGGTGAAAATTTGGGGTGTTTGGTGGCATGTTGATGGTAATAATGTTAATTAAGATCTGGGTTTGGTATCTCCTTTTAGATTTTATTATTGTTATTCTTGATTAGGTTGGGGAATGGGGATGAGATATACGGATTATATGAAAATGCAAAAGGGGAATAAAAGGTAAAGAAAGACAGGTCAAAGACACTGACACAAGTTAACAAATGGCTACTACCTAGGTTTCTTTTTAAATATATACAGTCTTGCAAATAATTACAGTACCACCACCATATAAATTTGATTAAATTAGTAAATATATGAGAATTGGGTTAGTAATTTAGTTAAAGTTCTGACCAATAATATAGTGCAATGTGTTGACTCAACTTACTGAAATCAAAAGTCGTAATCCATAAATCCGGTTCAATTCTATAACCGGGTCAATCCAAAACTCGGGTTTTAAAACATTAATTTACAATTATACAAAACCCAATTAAACTGATTTGGGATATCAAAAATCATATTCTTTCACAGTCAAATTCAGCAAACGTTATTTGGTTTCCTGATCTTTTTGGTTATATTGTTTTATCTTAGTGAATGCAATGCTAAAGTTTAATATATGTTCTAATTATCCTACTACTATTACTTAAGTTGAAGTTACATGAAATGTTAAACATCGGTAAAGGAACAAAACCCGTGCATCGCACGGGCCATGCCCACTAATACTTATAATAGGGGTGTTTGCTCGGGTTATTGAAGCCACGTAGAGGGAGTAAATATAGGTTAAATATTGGAGTAGGTGTGATGTCAATGGGTTTTTATCCACCCGGGTGAATGCATATACCCAATGTTATCGGAACCGGTTCGAACCGGACGGTTCGACCGGTCGAACCGGAAAAAGCCATACAAACGGTCTATTATAAACCGGTTTTTCCATCAACTTTGACTAGTCAACAACCGTCCGGTTCACCGGTTGAACTGGAAAACTGGCAACTCGGAACCGGAATGAAAACCGTTTTTTGTGTTTGACGTATCCGACTTCCAAGATGATCTATACGTATCTTCCAAAATAGTAGATTGTATTGAGGAAAGAGTGAAAGAAAGAAAACAGATGGTAATGAAACAGTCTTTTTTTTTTACTTTAACTCTCCGGCCACGTCACCGGGAAAACTAGCGGGTAGTGTGTTATAACTTTCAAAGAAATAATGTTACAAGTTCCATCATCTTCATTGAGTGACATCTCCGACGACGTCACCGGAAATAGTACCAGACTACCGGTCGCTGTGGTGGCGGAGACCATGTGTATTCTCGGAACAATTCAAGTTGATTAGTTGAGTAGAAAAATAGAAGTCATATAAGATATTAGATAAAACTATTTTTTAGAACAAATATGAAAATGAAGATGGCAGTAATCAATGTTTTGAAAATCGGTTTTTAAGTTAAACCGGTAGAAGGTCCGGTTCCGATCGAACCGGTTTGACCCGGTTCAACCGCCGGTTCAACCGGTTTGTTATAATCAATATTATATTAATTTAAATATTAATATAATAAATAAATTGAATGATTTTTTTAAGGTTGTATCGTATGAAAAGGTGTGCTTCTGATTCTCACTTTATCTCCACCAAGTTGAAAAGTCAATGAAAACATAAAAGATGCTCTTGACACCTTTTGTCTTTTTAAGCCCCTACATAGATAGTTGTACTTTGACATTTTATTTACTCCCTAAAAACCCTCTTTATAACTTTTTTTTCTCAAGAAACTCCATCTTCAATTACTTCCATCTTCATTTTCATATTTGTTCATAAAAAATAGTTTTATCTAATATCTTATATGACTTCTACTCAACTAATCAACTTGAATTGTTCCGAGAATACACATGGTCTCCGCCACCACAGCGACCGGTAGTCTGGTACTATTTCCGGTGACGTCGTCTGAGATGTCACTCAATGAAGATGATGGAACTTGTAACATTATTTCTTTGAAAGTTATAACACACTACCCGCTAGTTTTCCCGGTGACGTGGCCGGAGAGTTAAAGTAAAAAAAAAAAAGACTGTTTCATTACCATCTGTTTTCTTTCTTTCACTCTTTCCTCAATACGATCTACTATTTTGGAAGATACGTATAGATCATCTTGGAAGTCGGATACGTCAAACACAAAAAATGGTTTTCATTCCGGTTCCGAGTTGCCGGTTTTCCGGTTCAACCGGTGAACCGGGCGGTTGTTGACTAGTCAAAGTTGATGGAAAAACCGGTTTATAACGGACCGTTTGTATGGCTTTTTCCGGTTCGACCGTTCGAACCGTCCGGTTCGAACCGGTTCTGATAACATTGGAAGTAATTGAAGATGGAGTTTCTTGAGGAAAAAAAGTTATAAAGAGGGTTTTTAGAGAGTAAATAAAATGTCAAAGTACAGCTATCATTTTTATGTAGGGGCTTAAAAAGACAAAAGGTGTCAGGAGCATCTTTTATGTTTTCATTGACTTTTCAACTTGGTGGAGATAAAGTGAAAATCAGAAGCACACCTTTTCATACGATACAACCTTAAAAAAATCATTCAATTTATTTATTATATTAATATTTAAATTAATATAATATTGATTATAACAAACCGGTTGAACCGGCGGTTGAACCGGATCAAACCAGTTCGACCGGAACCGGACCTTCTACCGGTTTAACTTAAAAACCGGTTTTCAAAACATTGCATATACCCAAGTAAAAGAGATCCTTACTCTATTTCCTTCAAAGATTGTATTAATATATTCTTATTGGTTTCTTGTCCATTTTCCTTAAATATTTTAACATAGTTTTAACGAGCTTGTAATTTATGTTTAATGTGAAGAAAAGTCGTATGTTTTACATTTAAAAGTTTAAAACATACAAAAAGGTATACGTTAAAAAATGGTTCCAAGATGTCTTATTTATTCTCGCCATATATTTGTGTATATAAATAGTCTAAAAAAAAAAAATTTGTACTATCCATTTATATATTATATATATTTTTATATATACTTCTTCACTTACATCATTTCAAATTAAGTGTCTCATTTACTATTTTAGGTTGTCTCAAAATTAGTATTCAGACTTCATTACAGCTAATTAAAAAATTCTTTAGAGATAAATATTAGATGTTATTCGTAGATAGTAACTTTTTTTTATTGTGTGCATTTTGTAATTATACATTTATTTTAGGACGGAGAGAGTAGTAACATTTTTAATTTTCAATATAATGTTAAGTGAAAAAAGTAAAGTATTTTTTAGTTATAGGAAAGAATCATGTGGGACCTATGAGTTTGGGTATAGTATTGGAGGAGTTTGGGTGTTTAAAAAATGATTAGGTGGGTGAATGATGTGACGACAATGTGGCAGTCAATAAACTAGGTGAATGGTTAAACTAGTGTGGATGGTCTAAAAACTTTTGTTTATCGAAGATGCTCTAATTTTCCACTCGTAAATAATTGACACCGTACGTAATTTGTACTTCTGTACTAATATATAAAGCATTTTGCTATTCTATTTTAGGAAATATTAATATTAAGATTCAACACTTCCATATTTAGTTATCTAATTCTATTTAACGGAGTACAATATAACTCTATCAGTTTCACATAATTTTTCACTTTTCGTCAATTGTATCTTGAATTTTGAACTTCACGTACAAACAAACTATTGTTAACAACTCACAATAATGGTAATCATCCACTGAATAATTAAAATAATATATGATTATCAATAATGGTAATTCTCCACTGAATAATAAAATAATATTCCTCCGTCCCAAAATAAGTGTCTTATTTTGACTTTTAAAAGTCTTTATTTTTCAACTTTGACTTTAAATATATTTGTTTGTGTTATATAATTCTTGATGAAAATTATACCAATGAAAATACATTTAAAACTCAATCCATTCATATATTTTGCATCAAGTTTTATATAACACAATCAAAAATATTTAAGGTCAAAGTTTAACAATAATGACTTTTAAAAGTCAAAATGAGACACTTATTTTGGAACGGAGGGTGTATATGATTATCGTTAAATCATTGTTTGCAATATAATAAGTGTTGAGTCACTGATCTTCAAACTCAAGATGGTCACTGATCTCAAGGATTAAGGGGGAGACTAAGACATTGTCTACAAGCAGATTGTTGAGTCACTGATCTTCAAACTCAAGATGGTCACTGATCTCAAGGATTAAGGGGAGACTAAGACATTGTCTACAAACAGATTGTTGAAGTCATTAGTCGCTGATAAGCGAAGTCACTGATGGTGTCTTATTCTCTCATGTCGCTGACCCACTTAATGAAAATCTCTCTTAGAAGAAATGATTCAAGTCAAGCTCCTGTTGCTGATATTTTATGTTCGCTGATCTTCTCTCACTCTGAGTTACTGAAGGAGAATTATGCTCAACTCTGTGTGTCGCTGATCATTGTCAGCGAGAGTATTACTCTCTGTACATGAAGAATGATTCAAGTTGAAGATAGTGTTGCTGAAGGTTTTCTTGTCGCTGATTGTATCTTAGACCAGTAGAGGAAGAATACATAAAGATCAAAGACTCAACTATGTGTGTCGCTGATACTCATCTATCAGCGAGAGTCTCCAAGTCTTATTGAGTTCTCTCGTCTGCTGAATAAAAGAAGTCGCTGAAGATTAGCTGTTCAAGTCATTCTTTAGAGCATGTTAGCTCGCATCGAGAATGAGGAGAATTGATATATCTATCAGTGACTGCAGCATTAAATGCCGCATTAAATAAGAAGTCAACATTCGGCGTTACTACGGCGCAGCACGTGTTCCTCGTAACTTGAAAAGAGTAACGTGGGAGCTTTTGATTGGTCTATAGTACAAGGTGATATTTCCCAAGACAGAATGTCGTGCCATGATATATCACATCTCAACTACCTCTCCAATCAAGCAGCAACACGTGTCCATCAGATCCGGAAATCAAGGATTTCAGCGTCTATAAATAGCGTAGTATGTTGTACTTCATTTTGTGTCGATTACTTGTATTGTCACTTGTTTGTCAGTGACTAGTTTGTCTAAGATACAAGTAACACCAGTGAGTAAACTAGTAGCGTGTTTGTCCACTACTAGCTTATCTCAGCGAGTGAGCAGTTAGCGTGTTTGTCCACTACTACTCATCTCCTTTGTAATAGCTGTATTGTTTGATTTAGATTAGCTTTGGCTAATCTATTCCGCAATCAACAAGAGATAAATTTTATCAATAAAAGAATTTATCTTTCAGCTACATTTGTATCAGCAACTGAACTGTTTATCTTATATACATACTTATGTTCATATTGTTGTTACTTTAATAACAAAGAAAAGAAAAGTTTTTAATTGTATTCAACCCCCCCCCCCCTTCTACAATTAACTCACTGTTAACGATTCACTATCACTAACATAATAGTGATTAGGGACTCACAATTGGTATCAGAGCAGAGTTGGTTTAAAATATAATTTAACCAGATCTGCAATGGAATCCGTTAAATACAGTTGTATTGATTCTGAGTACTAGAAGGGAAATGGCTCCACTACAAAACCTCCAGCTTTTGACCCATCAAGAATTGAAACCTGGATGTCCAGGATGATGATGTTCTTAGACCTTGTTGATGATCGTCTTTGTTCTATAATAACTGACGGTCCTCACACTCCTACTGTTATTATTCCTGCTGTTGCAGCCACTGCAACCACTCTTGCACTACCAGAAATGGTTATGCCAAAAAGAGAGGAACAATGGACAGATGAGGACAGGCGCATGGTCAGACTGGATAAACAAGCTAAAATATACGTAAGCATGTCACTTCCTGATGAAGTGTTTGAGTCCATTAGATTGTGCAGTACAGCGAAACACATGTGGGACACTCTTAGAAATATCTATATTGGAACCCCCGACATAATTCGCTGTAGAGAAGTAAATCTGACTCGTCAGTATGAACTGTTTGCCATGGAACCCAATGAGTCACTGGCCTCCACCTATACTAGATATCAAGCTTTAATAAATAAAATGGAAAAGGCTAATATAGGAAAAGACCAAAGATTTGTTGTTGAAAAATTTCTAGAACTGCTGCCTAGAAAAGTTTGGGGAACCATTGCAACATGTACTCAACAACGTAATGATTATACTTCTCTCAATCTAACTCAAATTTATGGTATATTGTTAAACTGGGAACAATCTGAAAAATAGGCTGATCAAAGTGAGCACATTCGTGCTGCACTAGGTAGTCAAAAGATTTCTAATGCCCTTGTAGCTGAGCTAGAAGAGATTGATCAAAAGCAGAAAGTTAAGATCACCCAGTTGAGTTCAAAGTCACTGATTGCAGATGAGGAAGGTTGTGCTGCTGACAGTCAGTCTGAAGTCAGCTATGAAGAAGGACTAGAGAAGCTGGAAAGAGATATGGCCATGATGGTTGCAAATTTCAGAAAGAATACAAGGTTCAACAAGTTTGCTGGTGCAACATCAAGTGACATTTCAAAGTCAAAAGGTGACTGCTACAAATGTGGCAAACCTGGTCACTTTGCAGCTGACTGTAGATCCAGAGCTGTCAATCCTCTCCCTGAACAAAGGCCCAGCTTCAGAGATGACAAGTACAACAAGTACAAGTCAAAATACAAGAAGCTGAAAGCTATGTCCAAAGTTGGCAAACGAAAGGGAAAAGGATTCGTCGCTGAAGAAGGATCCTTCAGCGACTCTGACTCAACCTCATCATCTGATGAAGAAGAAGCTATGATTTGTTTAGATAGAGACTACTGCATGATGGCTGATGATGCTGACTTCCATGAAAACATCAAAGAAGTAGCTAAGAAATGCTCAGCATCCGGCTGGGATCTAGAGACTCTCTACAAGGTACATTGTTTTAAATCAACTTCAGTGACTGAAAAGGAGAATATCTTTGAGACTTTGATAGTTGATCTATCAAATGCCCATGATATTCAGAAAAGGCAAGAATGCATGATCAATGACTTAACATCTAAACTTAAACTTCAAGAAGAAAATTTGTTGAAAATGAAAGATCTAAAACTTGAACTTGATGCACAAATACATGCAAATCAAATGTGCATTCAAGAGAAAATAAGTTTTGAAACCAAATTTTCTCAACTCAATGAAGTTATGAAGTCATGGTGCAAATCTGCATTAAATGTAAATCAGTGTGTCAATAATCAAATTCCAAAACAAGTAAAAGCTATTCTGGGAGGTGATTATGACACAGCTGCTTCTCTGGCTGATGCCACAAGCATTGATCAAATATTCAAGCCTGATCAATCCTTTTCAAACTTTGTTTTTGAACCAATGTCAGTCTTCAGCGAGCCTAAACCAAATCACTTTGTTAAAAGCTCGCTGGTCACTGACAACTGTGATATAACTGCAAGTATTGATGAACTAAAAGACTTGAGCATAAATGAGTCAACAATTAATCCAGTTCCCATCAGTACTACTGATCAAAAGTTGTTCAGCAACCTCAGTTCTGACACTCAGTGACTGATGATCTTATCATCAGTGACTTGGAGTCAAAGAAACAAACTGAGACAGTAAGTCTGAACTCCTTCAAATCTCAATCAAATAAGCATGTTGAGCAAAAGAAATCTAAAGCCACAAATAAAAAATGCTATAAGTGTGGAAATAGACAACATGTGTCAACAGATTGTTCATCAGTACAAGCTTGTGTCCAACCAACCACCAGCAGTGAGTCAAATGTCTTGCTGGTCAGTGGAAGCCAAGTTAAAGGCTTGTCCACCATGAACCCATCTCAGGATGGGTTCATAAATTGAACTAACATTTCACTTCTGATGTAGGGCATTCTTAGAGAAACAATCTGGTATCTGAACAGTGGGTGTTCCAGACATATGACCGGATGTAAGTCCCTGCTCAGCGACTACCAGGATGAAAGAGGTCCTGATGTAGTTTTTGGTGATAACAACATTGGTAAGACCAGGGGGTATGGGGTCTTGACCAATGGTAATGTGATGTTTAAGAGGGTAGCATATGTTGAAGGACTGAAGCATAATTTATTAAGCATCAGTCAGTTCTGCGATGCCAAGAATAAAGTGCTATTTGATCATGAAGCTGGAGTTGTTTACAATATAAATGGAAGTGCTGTCCTGGGTGCTCAAAGGAAAGGAAATACATATGTAGTCAACATGGACTCAGCACAATCAGGAACATGTTTCTATTCCAGAACCGTTTTAGAAGAAAAATGGTTATGGCATAAGCGACTTTCTCACCTGAACTTCAAAGCCATCAGCAAGCTCAGCAAGTATAGCTTGGTAAATGGTCTTCCAAAGCTTACTTTTGACAAAGACAAGCTTTGTTCAGCGTGTGAGAAGGGAAAGCATCACAGCTCTTCTTTCAAAAGTAAACAAACATCTTCAGTGACAGAATGTTTTCAACTGATGCATATGGATCTATTTGGTCCAGTGAGTTCTCCTAGTCTTGGTGGTAAAAGGTATTGCTTGGTAATTGTGGATGAATATTCCAGATATACTTGGGTATTTTTCCTCAAAGCCAAAAGTGATGCAACACAGGAAATTATATCCTTTATCAAAAAGATGGAAAACTTAAATGATTGTTCAGTTAAACATTTAAGAAGTGATAATGGCACTGAATTCAGAAATATTGACCTTGAAAGTTTCTGTGATTCAAAAGGTATTTCTCAAAACTTCTCTGCACCAAGAACACCTCAACAAAATGGTGTTGCAGAGAGGAGAAATAGAACCCTGATTGAATCAGCAAGGTCAATGCTCATAGATGCTGGTCTTAAGACCCACTTCTGGGCTGAAGCAGTTAACACTGCCTGCTACACTCAGAATAGGTCTCTGATTGTCAAGAGACATGATAAGACAGGCTATGAGGTGTTAAGGGGGAGAAAACCTGACATAAGTTTTCTTCATGTTTTTGGCAGTACCTGCTATGTCCTAAACAAAATAGATCACTTAGGAAAGTTTGATCCCAAAGCTGATGAAGGTATATTTGTTGGATACTCAATCATTTCAAAAGCTTTCAGAGTTTATAATAAAAGAAGGGAATGTATTGAAGAATCAATGGATGTTACCTTTGATGAATCTTATGATGAATCACTCACTGATCCAAAAGATTATGAAAACCTTATTTTTAACACAATCAGTGATGACAAGCATGAGATTCATCCATCAGATTCTGAAAGGGAAGATGATGTCCCTGAAGATACTTCTGGCTCTACTTTAGCTAAGAATAATTCAGAAACCTCATCTTTGCCTGCTGATATCCCATCATCATCATCTCATCATTTGCATCAAAATAACAACACTCATTTTCAAAACCAAAGCTTAAACATTGCTTCTAATGCTGATATGTCTGGTGGATCACCTCTGAATAATCAAGTCACTACTGAACCTCAGCGAGTGACTAAATGGACTAGACATATTGATAACCAATTGATTATTGGTGATCCTCAATCCAAAGTCCAGACCAGATCAGCATCTGCTAACTTTTGTTTGTTTGTAAGCTTTGTGTCATTGATTGAGCCCAAGAAAATTGATGAGGCACTCACTGATCATCACTGGATAGCTGCCATGCAAGATGAGCTATCTCAGTTTGAAAGGAATAAAGTGTGGAAGTTAGTACCTCAGGTAGCTGGGAAATCTGTGATTGGAACAAAATGGGTGTTCAGAAACAAGATGGATGCTGATGGTGTTGTAATAAGGAATAAGGCTAGACTGGTTGCACAAGGTTACTGTCAGCAAGAAGGAATAGATTATGATGAAACCTTTGCACCAGTTGCTAGGCTTGAAGCAATCAGGTTGTTCTTAGCATATGCAGCTCACAAGAAGTTCAAGGTATATCAAATGGATGTGAAAAGTGCCTTCTTGAATGGCAAGCTGCAGGAAGAAGTGTATGTAAAGCAACCACCTGGATTCACTGATCCCAAGCATCCAGGTTATGTATATAAACTGGATAAAGCTTTATATGGACTCAAACAAGCTCCCAGAGCTTGGTATGACACTCTCTCTGTCTTCTTGATTAAATGTGGTTATGTCAGAGGTAAAATTGACAGCACACTATTTATCAAAAAGGATAAAAGAGACGTCATACTGGTCCAAATATATGTTGATGATATTATTTTTGGGTCTACTAACAATGACATGTGCAAGGAATTCAGTAACCTCATGACTAAAAGTTATGAAATGAGCATGATGGGTGAACTAACATTTTTCCTTGGTCTGCAAATTAAGCAAACCAAAAATGGTATTTTTATAAACCAAGGAAAATATGTTAAAGAAATTTGAATTCACCAACTGCTCATCCCTTGCTACACTAATGTCATCTGCAGTAAAATTACATGCTGATCCTGATGGTAAATCTGTAAACATCACTGCTTACAGAAGAATGATCGGGTCACTGCTGTATTTAACTGCTAGTAGACCAGACATTATGTTTTCCACTTGTCTATGTGCTAGATATCAAGCTGATCCAAAGGAATCCCATTTGCTCGCTGTCAAAAGAATATTCAGATATCTGAAGGGTACACCAAATCTTGGTCTCTGGTACCCATCTGGTTCAGATTTCTCACTGAAGGGATATTCAGATTCTGATCATGCTGGATGCAAAATGGACAGAAAAAGTACCTCTGGTGGCTGTCAGTTTCTTGGAGAAAAGCTTGTAAGCTGGTCAAGCAAGAAACAAAATTCTGTCTCAACTTCTACTGCTGAGGCTGAATATGTCGCTGCTGGAGCCTGCACTGCTCGAATTCTGTGGATGAGGAATCAGCTCGCTGACTATGGTTTTGACTTTGGCAATGTTCCAATTTATTGTGACAGTCAAAGTGCTATTGCCATAGCAAATAATCCTGTGATGCACTCAAGGACAAAACATATAGATGTCAGATATCACTTCATCAGGGACCACGTCATGAAAGGTGACATTGAATTGCATTTCATTCCAACTGATTACCAACTCGCTGACATTTTTACAAAACCTTTAGATGAGAAAAGATTCACCTTTCTCATCAGCGAGTTGGGCATGCTGAACCTAAATGATTAAAACCTGTTTGTTTAATGGATGATAGTTACAGAATAATTTTTTTTAACACGCTGACCTATTATTCTCACTGATGTAATCAGCAAGAACAATGAGTTAGCATTGTTATAATTAATGAATTATGTACTTTGTAACTGCACATGAAAAATTCCTTATATCATATAAATAAACTATATCTTATGCTTCACATATTTGACTAGCTGATTGGATTAGTATTCTAAGTTGTAATTTAATCAGCGACATCAAATGTGAAACATAATATTTATTTTATTTTAAGATATAATTTATTTTTCATCTCGCTGAGACATAATGCATCAGCGAAAGTTTTGTTATTATTTAATACTGCATTTATTTCGACATATATTCCTTACAATTAATACATTTTGTATTTAATTTTAACGATTTATATTCCTAATAAATACTTTATTAAAACTTATGGGAACTCGAAAAGGTACACTTTTTCTGACACCTCGTATACCTTTTCCGGCGCACCACTCCCATCACCATTTAATGTTACCACTTATCACCATCATCACCCTACTCCACTACCACCAACCACTTTTATATTATTATTTTTTTTAACCTTTTTGACCACGTACATACTCGTTATGACCACACATTCTCCACATCAGTAACCGTATATAAGCAGCGAAACCCCTACCTTTTCATTCTTTACGCTTTCTAACTTTTAAAAAATTCATCTTCTTCACTTTTTCTCTGCAAATATTCAACTTTTCAAATTTCTACTTTCTTTTCAAAAATGGCAAGGACAAAATTTTTCAATAATGCTTATACTCCGACCCCAGAGATTAAAGCTCTTCGAGCCTCTGCGGTCAGCGAGACCCTTGTCGTTACAGTTCCCAAATCTAACTATTTGGGAAATGTAACATGTACAAAACCTGAGTATGCGGAGGTAATTAACTTTCTGAAAAACCATTTTATCCTCCCTGCTCTTACCTTGTCTCCTGGGGAAATGAACCCAGAATGGCTCAGTGAGTTCTGGTATACCTGCACTCACTCTGTCGTCTCTGGTGTTTCCCAACTCCAGGGTTTTATCGACAACGGTACCCAACCTATAATAATAACTACCAACACCATTCGCTCTATTTTACAACTGCCGACCTCTGAGTCATACGAGTCGCTGCCAGAGAGCGACGTTGCCAAACAAGGCCTCGTCGAGCTCACTGAGATTGAGTGTAAATACTCAGTCGATGGCAGCGGCAACCGTAAATACTCTACGGTCCACAAAACGAAAATGGATGGTGTTTGGAATGCCCTTTTTACAAATTTCATTCAATCTTTGGGCACAAAATCAGGGAGCTACGATCAATTCAGCTCCCTGGAAACACAGATCAGTTGGTCACTGGTCAACTCTCTACGAGTTGACTATGCAAGTGTGATCTTCAATGAACTGATCACCAAAGTCGCTGAGCCTGCCAGGGCAAAATATGTACCTTACCCTAGGTATCTCTCACTGATCTTTAGGGATCAGTTTGCTGCCTATGATAGGGTATCATTTCAGGGATTTGAGCCCACCCTGGTAGGATCTCAAATTTTTGCAAAACCAGCGACTGTGGTTTTACCTGCTTTTATGAAGCATCCGGGGATCCTTGCACCCCAGCCTGTAACTGCTGTACAAATGTCAGTTGCTGCCCCCCCCCCCCCCATCGACCATGTCACTGATCACACCCCCAGTGACTACTGTTGGTCAACCACCAATCAAGAAACCACCAACTGTTCCCAAGAAAAAATCCAAATTAGGGTCCCTGACATTAAAGGATCAGGGACATAGCAAAAAGAAGACATCTACGGATGCCAGTGGTGAATCAGTGACTGTACGTTCAGTTACTGAGGGCACCACTGCTGAACCCTTAACTTTAACTGCTTCACTGGACTCCCGAAAGTCCAGTGACTCTACAAAGGGAACACTACAGACAGCTGCAGTGGATCAAACCACTGTTAGCAGAAATTCGGGTGCACCCTACACCCTAAGATCGAGTCAACCCAGCCACTTGTCATCCTCACAAAAGGGTGACATTTCACAAAAAGGGCAAGTGACATCAGTGGGTGATAACACACTCATAGCTGATGTCACACCACTGGCTACAGACCCGGGCCATCTCTCATCTATCACTGCACCGACTGTCAATGTCTCACCACTGACCCATGGTGAGATACAGGTCGCTACTTCTATTTCCAATGAACCACCAGCTAAATCACAAGCTGATGATGAGGAAATCATGCCTATGGACACCTCTGAGGACACCCAACCCATTCCTCCACCCACATCCAACTCTCCCATCAGAGAGCTCACCCCCACTTCTTTCTCCAGTGATAACATCCAAGTCACTGCTGATCAGATCACATCCCCTGATCAGGTAGCCCAATCTACACCTATCCCCATTATTAATACCCAAACTACTCCCCCAACCACCTCCACTCACTCCACATCTGATCAGCTACTGATGGAGTACATTGCCCAATCTCAAACCCAAATTAAGATGCTCACTGAAGACCGTGAGGCACTTATTGGCAATGTCTCTGTCCTTCAGAAAGCTGTTGCTGCTCTCACTGATGTATACAACTCCATTGAACCATGGAGCACATCTGTTAGTGAGAGGGTACAAACAGTAGCTGATGCTAGTGCTGCAATAAACCATGCAGTCACTGAGCTAGCCTCCACCTCCAACACCAACTTCACAAATCATGCTGCTGCCATTGCCCAGCTCACCACCAACCAAAATGATTTAGCCATTTCTGTATCTAACTACCTGTATAACACTGACAAAGTTATTAAGGTGCTTCCACAGGTTGTCTCACAGCTCACAAAGACAAGAGCTGAGGTCGCTGCCCTGCGTGAGGAAAACGTAGACTTCACTGATCAGATACTTAGGGCAGTTGATCAGTTTGAGTGAACCAGTCAGGGGGAGAGTGAAGAAGAGGACTTTGTCTCTGATCCAGAGATGCCCCGTAAGATGACTGATCCGCTATCAAACAAAGCTCACAGGGACATTGTGCTCACCACCTATGCACTTCGTCCTATCGCTGAGCAACCTGAATTGGAGGCCCTTGCAGTTGCTGAACTGCATTGGGTAGATATGGAGATAGCCACTGACATGGTGGATGTCACTGAGAGCTTTCCTGAGTTCAGTGCTGAAGAGCTCAGGAACTACAATGGGCTCATACAGCAATGGGCAGTGGATGATACTGCCAGGATTGAGGGTACCTCAGTGAGCTACGAATTGGCTCGCTGGGAGTGGATGAATAGGGATGTAGCAGCTGATGCATCTGATGATGAGGAGGATGATACCATCATGCATGATGCTGATGATAATGATGATGATAATAATGATGATGGCCAGGGAGGTGGTCATGGAAATGGTCAGGGATCAGATGATGAAGATGATGTGAATATGGAGGATCAGCAACCCATATCATCTGTCATAAAAAGGAAAAGAACCAGTGACACCTCTCCTGCATCTACTCCTCCATCAAAGAAACAACATGTCAGTAACCCTCAATTACATATTGTCATATCTGAGGTAGCTGTACCTTCATCTCCACCAGCAACCCTAAACCTACCCTCACCTACAGCAACCCAAACAATCCAAATAACCACACCTACCCCAGCAACTATAATTCCAATCTCCACAGCAACTCCTTCCAACACTACCACATCAGATACCTCCCCTACAGCATGCCTTTCCTCTGACTCAGCCTCAGATACCCCTTGTCCTGATGAAACAAAAGATCAGAGAATTGCCAGAAAGATAAAGGCAAGACAGGACAGGGAGCAGGAGATGATATTACAAATAACCTTTCAGGCTGAGTTGAGAGAAGAACAAGAAAGGAAAAGGTTGCTGAAAGAGCAATCAGATGCTGACAGAGCATACCTACTGGAATTGAGCTCTAAAGATGCCAATGAAAGGGCCAGACTTCTTAAGCAAAAGAAAGATCAAGAAGAGTCTGATGCTGCAATTGCCAGGGTACTTGCTGAGATAGAAGAGAGTGAGCTAGAGCAACAGAAACTGAAAAGGTCAGCTAGCAAGAGCTCTAAAAAGAAAGGGGGAGCTGTCAAAACAGCAGTGGATAGGAAGTGGGATGAAATTGATAGAAAGAGATTTGCTGCCAGAATGACAGGGAGATCAAACCCTGCACCTATTACCAAGGTCAAACTGAAAAAGTCAAGAAACCAATCTCAACCTCAGCTACTTATACAAAGAGGTTCAGAGACTCAATCAATGCTACTTGATCAAGTATGCAAGCTGCACAGAGAAGAATGGAATGAGATAAGGCTTGCTATCAGCCACTCTACAAGTGCAGCTAAGGTTGATGTCATGAAGGAGATTGATAGACTCTATCAGAAAATGGTGTCGCTGCAACTCCTCAGACCAGAAGATACTGTCATACATGGTGAGGAAATTGTTCAGCCACCTAGTCCAAGGTATAGATCAGGTACCAGCAGCATCTATCGAATCCCCAACACTTCAAGGCTTAATCTATCTATCCCTGCTGGTGTGCCAAAGCTTGAAGGTCATGAGGTCACTGAAAGGGAGAAGGGTCTGGTATACAGGGACCTAAATGGTGCCCTTAGGTTTCAGAGAGAAGCTGAACTTGAGAAGGTTGATCAAGAACAACTCATACACCTAATCAGGTCAGCTAGCATGCTTCCAACAGATTCAAAGATCAGAAAAGCTATTCTCGATGAAGCCTTGGCCAGAAAGTTCAGATACCTGCCCTCCAAAGACAAATATGAACTTGAAGCTGAGCTTGGCATAGTGAAAGAGGAGGAGATGTGGAGAGATAAATAACTTAGATATTTTGTAATAGTTAGCTTCTGTAAATATTTATTCTATGATATATATGAGGCTTTGCACAAGAAAATCTACAAGTACAAGTCACTGGGCAACCTACCTATCAGAGACTCAAATCTTTTCAACTACAAAAAAATTTACAAGGACAAGTCTCTGAGCAATCAACTTATCAACAGAGTAAAGGAGATTATTGATCTAAAACTTCCTGCAACTAGTTTGTCTAAGGGAGCTCTGACTTAAACCATTTAGGGGGAGATTGTTGAGTCACTGATCTTCAAACTCAAGATGGTCACTGATCTCAAGGATTAAGGGGGAGACTAAGACATTGTCTACAAGCAGATTGTTGAGTCACTGATCTTCAAACTCAAGATGGTCACTGATCTCAAGGATTAAGGGGGAGACTAAGACATTGTCTACAAGCAGATTGTTGAAGTCATTAGTCGCTGATAAGCGAAGTCACTGATGGTGTCTTATTCTCTCATGTCGCTGACCCACTTAATGAAAATCTCTCTTAGAAGAAATGATTCAAGTCAAGCTCCTGTTGCTGATATTTTATGTTCGCTGATCTTCTCTCACTCTGAGTTACTGAAGGAGAATTATGCTCAACTCTGTGTGTCGCTGATCATTGTCAGCGAGAGTATTACTCTCTGTACATGAAGAATGATTCAAGTTGAAGATAGTGTTGCTGAAGGTTTTCTTGTCGCTGATTGTATCTTAGACCAGTAGAGGAAGAATACATAAAGATCAAAGACTCAACTATGTGTGTCGCTGATACTCATCTATCAGCGAGAGTCTCCAAGTCTTATTGAGTTCTCTCGTCTGCTGAATAAAAGAAGTCGCTGAAGATTAGCTGTTCAAGTCATTCTTTAGAGCATGTTAGCTCGCATCGAGAATGAGGAGAATTGATATATCTATCAGTGACTGCAGCATTAAATGCCGCATTAAATAAGAAGTCAACATTCGGCGTTACTACGGCGCAGCACGTGTTCCTCGTAACTTGAAAAGAGTAATGTGGGAGCTTTTGATTGGTCTATAGTACAAGGTGATATTTCCCAAGACAGAATGTCGTGCCATGATATATCACATCTCAACTACCTCTCCAATCAAGCAGCGACACGTGTCCATCAGATCCGGAAATCAAGGATTTCAGCGTCTATAAATAGCGTAGTATGTTGTACTTCATTTTGTGTCGATTACTTGTATTGTCACTTGTTTGTCAGTGACTAGTTTGTCTAAGATACAAGTAACACCAGTGAGTAAACTAGTAGCGTGTTTGTCCACTACTAGCTTATCTCAGCGAGTGAGCAGTTAGCGTGTTTGTCCACTACTGCTCATCTCCTTTGTAATAGCTGTATTGTTTGATTTAGATTAGCTTTGGCTAATCTATTCCGCAATCAACAAGAGATAAATTTTATCAATAAAAGAATTTATCTTTCAGCTACATTTGTATCAGCAACTGAACTGTTTATCTTATATACATACTTATGTTCATATTGTTGTTACTTTAATACTGTTAAAAACTTGCTAAACAAAGATAACACTATAACAAAGAAAAGAAAAGTTTTTAATTGTATTCAACCCCACCCCCCCCCTTCTACAATTAACTCACTGTTAACGATTCACTATCACTAACATAATAGTGATTAGGGACTCACAATAAGTATTAAACTTTGCTACATACCACGAATATTCACTATATGACGCGGGTATTATGCTAGTATTTTTAATACATCAAACTTATTACATTTGAACTAGCTTAAGACCCGCGGCTTCGCGGGATGCATAATGGATATTCGTAAGAATCGTATGTAATGATTAGTTAGGAATGTAATTGAATACATTGGCGTGTTTAAGTTATAGCCAATATGCACAGTTAACCACATACAACTTAAGTTAAAGAACGAAAATATAACTTTGTACTATATTGTAGGTCAAAAGTATGGTAGGTCATTGATATGAAAATGCTAAAATACATAAAATGTAAAATAAACACAAAGTAAGCTAGTCACATGCTATTATTTCGGACGAGCAATCCAAAGAGCGCTTAGTTCACGAATGAGATAGAAGTAGTCGTTTATGACAAGAATGGCACGTGCTGATTGTCTTGTGGTAAGTAGTTTATGCAACTGGTTTAACATTGATTCCCGCAAAAACTCAACCTGATATCCAATTCATATACAACGAAAGTTGAGTTAACAAATAAAACTACATACCTCTGTTAGGTACATTGATACATAAGTAGTAGTACTGTCGCAGCAATATGATGGAGGTAAATGGTAATACCTGGTATGAGTAGAGTGACTGGAAAATCATCAATAACATCCTTGATGACAGTCTTCGCTTCGATATTTGTAAGCGGCTGTGACAACAATCCGTCTTTGGCTATGGTGAGCATCCTAATAATTCGAATTGAAGATTTTTATAAGGTCAAAATACAATAACAGACTTCGAAGTGTCTAATAAAGATAAGTGAATAAACTTATGTTAACAGACATACAATTTTTTGAATTGCGTGACTGGATCAACTTCATCGTTAATGTAGACACGACATCCAAAGAACTAATTGGATACTTGTGCGCTATATGTTACAGGATGAAGTAGTTAACATTATAAGTAGCAACATTTAAACCCAATTAACAAAAACTACAGGTATTGAATTTTCTTACCGTGCCAGTTTTTTACTTTAGTATTCTGGATGAAGACAATGATATGATCATTTGATTACTGATAGTCACTGATATACGTATGCAACTGGACAACAAAGTTGCCCCATAGACAGCAGTTAATTCTCTTATCACTAAAATATAATAAACAGAATGAATACAGATTAATATTGAGACGAAAGCATTGGTTGTGTCACACACACATATATATATATATATGTGTGTGTGTGTATAATAGAGTACATATTCAGAACGAAATGTTAAAAAGAAACACCAAAATGTTAAAATTTAAATCTTACTTATTGTCTTGCAAGACAAAGTTGACAGACTTCAGTTCCTTCCCATTCTCCCTCTTAATCACGAGTCCATCAATAGAGAAGAGTAAACCAACAACATCTACATGAAACAAAGCACAACAAAGCTTAGTGGCATTAATTCAAACTGTACCCATAAAATAAATATAGAAAAATAAATATGAAAAATGCCAATTCTGTTTTTAGGAGAGGATATATGTAAAACTTAACCGAATGCAAGCATGGTGGATACTTTCCATTCCAGTATGTCATCAAACAAAACCAGATTGATTCCGTCAACGGCATCCTCAAATGGTTCAACCCTTTTGACTTTTGTTGACCGGAAGAAGTTGATCTTGCAGTTGTGATCTACCAGCTTGTAGTCTGTGTCATATGGACCTAACCCACAATTGTACACCTCACAGTAGTTCCCTTCCTTGATTGCATCTTCAAAGTCAGGCATTAGTTGATTCTTAATGGACTCGCAGATTTTGTTACCCTGAAGTTTGAAACAAAGGAACATACAAAAATTAACTTACTTTCCAACCTGCAAACCAAATAACTAAACAAATGACTAATGAAATGTTGTTTACTGTAAACATCAACAAAGTACAGCAGTGTAAACATCAACAAAGTACAGCAGGTCAAAATATTGTTTTCTGTTCTGAACAATTTAGTATCTATTCAAAATAAAAGGACTGGGCTAGTTCCACGAAAATTGATAGAACATTTCGTTATGCACATGTAATGAACCATAAGGGTATTACATGATATTGTTATCTGTGCAGAAAATAAAGGAACAAAGATCAACCAATTTTACACTGAAGTTTGAAACGAAGTGTTACATTTAAAAAATTAAGCTAACTAATTCGGATAAATTGAGCCTACGCCGTATTGTTTTATCAACCATCAACCATGTTCATTATTAGATAAGATCTAATGGATTTAATTTATTGAATTTTCATTTGTATATAGTAAGCTATGTATTAGTTGACATAAAGACCCTTTTGGTACAATGACCTGAAAACATCCATTTCTAAGTTAGTATATAGGCATGATAAATTTCCTTCTTGGATACATTGCTAACTGTTAAATAACCGGTTCCCTTTAAGTCAAGCAAGTCATTTATGTCTAAACACGTTAACCAGGTCAGTGATTTAACCGAAAATCATATCATATCAAATTTTTAAACACTTTCATTTATGTCTTCTTAATCCACACAGAGCATGTAGTCTATATTTAAACTTGTTGATCTCACAACAATCCTGCGTAAAAATTAAGCCATACTCACAAGTATATATACCCGTCAATAAAGACCGAAACATATACTCGATATGTCACACACACATATTATCACTTACAATTCAGATGCATTACATATAATGTGCATCTCAAAATGAGTGGTCCAAATAAGTGCTTCAGACATTCAGTTCTTACCCATATTAAAATTCAAATATGCTATTTCCTCTAGATAAAAAGAATTCAATTATATTAAATTCATTAAAAAGTGAAAATAATTGTTCCATCATTTAACGACGCATATATAGAATTCAAATACAGTACTAAAATAGATTACATCCGAATTTTAGCCCAGACAAGAATTCAGATTATTTAAAGTTAACACAATAATCCATGCTACTCTATCACCAAGACCACTCCATTTAATAAAGATCATCTTCCTCAAAGAGCACATGTCTTTTTAATCAAATATTTTTCAAATACAGTTCACCATCACAAGCAAATACAGTACTTATTTTTAAATTCCAGGTTTACACTTTATTTCATTTTCATTTGTATATACCAAACATCAATCAATAACATAACACAAAAGGCATGGGAGATTAAAAAAAAAAAAATCGGATACCTCAACATCCATGAGGATCAACTCATGGCTGGCAATTTGTTTGGGATTGTTCATGTAATTTTGGGTCTACATAAGAAACACCTTCACACAAACCTTCCAAGAGTCTTTGCCTCGGTGAAGAAGGTTCAAGGGAGTGTAAAAATCATCAACAGGGGTTGCCATCGATTGGTATGATCTGGTATGATTCTGAGTTGAAAGTGAAGGATGTTTGGAATGCTGAATGAAATGCAGATGAAAAGCGGAGATTAGATATATATAATTAAAATACATAACTTATGCAAAAAAGTAGGAACCAAATTCAAATTTTGAATTATCAGAAACCACCTAGAGATTGAATAAGGATCATTTTTGATTTGAAAATCCTAAAATGTAGCATAATTTTTCGCATTATTTTTTTCCAATAAATATACTCTGTAACATGTATATGTCACCATAGTGTTAAAAGAATTTTTTAAAAAAATAAAACTTAACGCTATCAAACAACTATTATACATAACATTTCATCAATCCTAACATAATTAGTTAAATATGTGAATCAGCCCTTTGAATCAAACAATTAGAAAATTTACAGAATCATAAATTGACAAACATATGTCTAGTAAATTGTGAAATAAACAAAATATAGATGAAATTTACCTGCACATTATTCCCCGTTCATATCCTTCGGTGATAACTGATAACCAATCAACATCAAACATAAGTGGTGAAATCCAAATCGAAACGTATGTTGATTACTTCTACTCCGAAGTAACAACACCTCCAACTGCTATAGTTCATTCTCGCATTCAGATCTTCGCCACTGTTATTGAAGGAATGTTTTTTACCTTAAATATAAACGTAGGCACTGATAGACGAACAGAGACAGTGCTTGTTTCTTATATACGAACGGGGACAATGAACCTAATCCAATCCAAACACTGCATCGTCTCTCTTGAAGTACGTTGTCAACCGTACGAACAAATAAATTATGTGCACGGCGATTAACATAACCAATCGAATTTAACACGATACTAATCACTGAATCGTCACTGAACCGTGTCTCTGATGATAGCATAAAACGATTATGTGGCTGTTGAGACCATACCAATCAATGATTTAACTTACCATCCTGTTATCGTGTTTGAGCAGATCAAATCATTAGGTCGTTTATTGAAAATGATGGATCTTGTTTTGGAAGTTGCAGAGCAAGTTTAGTGAGAAAGAGGTTTCCGATTGGGGATGAATTGTGGTGAAGTTTTTCTTATGTTTGGCGAATTAACGATGGATGATAGGTGACCTTAAAAATTGGTTGGATATATAGTTGACACAAAACTTATCTACTTTATCTATTTAATTTAATGATAAAATTAGAATAAAATAATTAAATTAAACCTTTCAAATTATGTAGATTCAAAATTTAAACAATAAAATAGTAAGGGCAGCAATGTTATTTTAATAAAATGAATATGATGTCCAGCAAATGAACTAATGGATGAATTAACATGTTGACTTTTGAAATGGAAGGTCTAGATTTACCCATTTTAAACTTGGTCAAATATTTTTAAACATTTATACTTTGTTTTTATTATAGTATAAGACTAAGGTTCAAATGAGTTCATGATTTTTGAGTGAGATTAAGGGAACCAATGATATCATGTCACATGTACAAAGAGAATGTTCCATACTACAAAACCCATTTACCCTAAACATCAATTATCTCACAAACGACAAATCGAAAAATCATGAAACTTGCACCATATTTTTCAGCATTTTATCCTCTTCGATTTGCCGTCCCTCAAGACATACTTTCGATAAAAAAAATTCGGTTTTTGGTAGGTTTTATAAATTAGTAACACATGTGTTAGTGATTGATGGTACATTTTATTTATGGTTATGGTTAGGGTTTAGGGTTAGAGTTTAAGGTTAAAATTTAGCAGGGTTCATGGTTTAGGGTTTAGATTTTATGTTTTAGTAGGGTTTAGGGTTTAGTATGATTTAGAGTTTAGAGTTTTATAAAGCGTTTAGAGTTTCGGGTTTGAGGTTTAGAGGTCGAAACCCCAAAACCCAAACCCTAAATCGTAAACCCTAACCCCTAAACCCCAAACCCTAAACGTAGCACTCTAACACATGTGTTAGTAACATATGAAACCCACCAAAAAATGGAAAAAAAATCGTCAGAAGTATGCTTTAAGGGACGGCAAATTGAAGAGGATAAAACGCTGAAAATTATGGTGCAAGTTTCATGATTTTTCTATTTGTCGTTTGTGAGATAATTGATGTTTGGGGTAAATGGGTTTTGAAGTATAGAACTTTCTCTTTGTACATGTGACATGATATCATTGGTTCCCTTAATCTCACATAAATTTGTAGTCTCATTTGAACCTCACCCTATAATATAATAATAAGTAGATAAGTAGATACTGATTTGCATAATTTATAATCATATTATATATGTCCACACACATTTTGTTAAGTAAATAAAAGAATAAAATAAGTAAAATCAAAAAAGTATTGATGGAAATTTGGTAGTGTGTAATTGTGGATTTTGTAAAATTGAGAAAAACTACCAAATGGATCCTCTCTAAAAACCCTTGTAGGAAAACGTTATCTTAAACCCTGAAACACCAAATCCGCCATGAGCACCACCACAACACCCACCACTTTTTTATTCCTCTCATCGCCACTTCTGAGTTTCCCAAAAACAACAACAATTAATACTATTCCCTCATCACTCCCCACACTCCGCGCTCTCCATTTTCCCAAAATATCCCTCCTCGGACCAAACCCACCTTTCCGACGACGGCGGGGAGACTTTAGAATCTTCTCCGACGACGGCGGAGATGCTGACGGCGGTGGAGACGGAGACCCAGATGGTGGTGGGGCAGATGCAGATAATGATGAAATTGATGAAGAAGAAGAAGTAGATGAAGGTGATAATAAAAGAGATTACGATGTTGAGTATGATGAAGTTGTTGGTGGGGAGGATGGAATTGGGCTGATGAGTAGTTTTCTATCAATGCAAGGATGGACTTCAGAACAAGTTGTGGATTACAGGATTAATGAAGATGAGTTTCATAAGATTAGTTTGATGGATTGTGATTTTTTCATTAGGAGACCACCTGATCCTGATAATGATGTTTATGATTTCAGAGAGGTATACATTTATTATAATTATACTCCTGTCCTATGTTCTTTTATTAATAATTAGTATTAGTATTATTTTTATTACAACTGCAAACACTCCCAAACTCACCCCACTTTTATCTCCATATTGTCGCATGTTAACGAGTTTGAGCTCGAGCTTGTTTAACTCATATCTGAGCTTGACGACGTTCGATCTTGAGTCGAGTGCCGATATCAGTTACTACTTGATTAGTTTCATGAGCCGAGTTTAAAAAGTTAATTTTGGACTTGACTCTTTTGAGAGCTTGTGTAACATCTACTGGAAACGGGTAAATAGAGGTTAATAAGTCGAACGATCATGGTTTATGTAAGAATTTTGTATATGTAAACTCTGAACAAATATAAGCAATAGAATTGAACATAAGACCTCAAGTTAAAAGAGCTTATTTGAGCTCGAGATATGAAATGAGTTTATGGAGCTCAAGTTCGTAAACATGCAACTTGAGCTTGAAAAGTTTTTATTGAAAAAGTAATCCAAATGGTAGATGAGCATTGAACTCGAGCTCAGACACAACTTTTTTGGTTTATTTGAGTTCGAGTTCGAGCTAAGTTATTGGTAAACGAGTTGAGAACCAACTCGGATAGGATGGTTAGCAGCCGTAGGTGAGACGTGGATCCATAACATCTTGGTTGATGATTACTTCCCATACTATTGGGCAATATGTTATGCTTTATGATTAATGTATTGTTCTCAAAAAAAGAACACCATGCATTATGTTTTAGAGTTTAATTTTCGAAATACTTTTTGATGCATATTCAACATGGTTGTGGACTTGTGTGTTTCCCACAACTTTCACTAGTCAAAAGTTTGGAACATTTGCCCTTGCTTTTAATCGAAAAGGCCAACATGAATTTTTAGAACGAGGTGATTTGGATGTGACTTCAAAATTTCAGATCTCGAAGATGTCGAAATAATGACAATGCCAAACACAGACTTCAAACTCGATCAGAAGATGGTTTTTCTTCTTCTTCTTCTTGTGTGTGTGTGTGTGTGTGTAATAGCTGATGATTGATTTAAATTTAAAGTTAGGTAACCAATAGTTTGTTTGATGGGTAGGGGAATCAGGGAATGTGTTGATGGGTAGGGGAATTAGGGAATGTGTTGCTACCATAATAGTTTGTTTGGTTAATGGTCTGGTTATAATAACTGGAATCAAACCCACATATTTAAAAACCCAAGTGGGATGGTGCGTTTGGAAATCGATTCCCCTGCCCATCATAAAGCCATACCCATTGTGATTCCACGCTTCATACCAAAAACCCCCTAACTTTGTAAATTATGGATTTCAAGAGGTGGTGATTTTGGTGTCTAGAAGTTGAAGCATACATTTCTTTTCATTCCAAAAGAAGAAAAGTGTGAGTATACTGACTTCAAAAATTTAATTACATGATCCAGAGCCAGCGTAGGTACTAAAGACCTAAAGTTATAATATGTTTATATATTGTTATATGTATGTTTTAGTCATTGCGTTTAACACGTGTTTGTAAATGATATTTAAAGGGTGTTGTTTCATCAAAAAATCTATGTGGCTTGCTATTTGATCTGAGATGTTCAAGAACAAAATGCATTTGAGTTAATTTTTTATGTTATGTGTTTGAAAGAGGACTTCACTGATGCATTTTGGTTTGGTTGCAGATGTATGTGACAGAACCTGATACTGATATATATGCAATTCCAAGAGTTCTTGCACCTATGCCAGAGAAGGTTAATTTTCAAAATTTCATGCATGAATATCTTTTGATCCATGTAGTTACTAATGGGTTAAACTGGATTTTGTCTCAAACTTGTCAGATCAAAAGTTACAAAGTGAGTTAAGTTTTTTTAGAAATGTATACAACCTCCCAAATCGCTTATACAACTATTCAGTTATTATTGTTATAGTTTTTTTTTTCATCATGATGAATGTATTCGTTATATACAAAAAGTAAATGAATTAATACATAAATGGACTAAACTGTGTTAGCGGGTAACTGATCTATATATAATTATCCATTGTAGTGCTGTTTCATTTTTTAATTACAAAACATCCTTTCTTTGACCGTTTCTAGATGATTTCGTGGATAAAGATATGTATGCATTTCTTAATTTTGCAGTACATTAGATGTGCAAAGAGTGATTGGGGGACTTACAATGTCACAGAACCACCAATTGATGCACTAAGAGATCCCATGTACAAATCAGAGTGGGAGGTTATGAAGGTGAGTAACTTGTGTTTTTTTTTTTTTGGTGACATATTCATGTAAATTTGAATATCTTCTTGGTTTATTACTAAATCTGCTTCGTGTGCATGGTACATCAAGCTCAACCAACTTTTTGCTCATAGATTATAACTGGCCTCATTGGGATCATATAAAACCTAGCTTACATCTTACTAAGGGGCATTTTAGACGTTTATTTAATTGTCAAAATCTTTGTTATACACTAGTTAAAAATTCTTTTTAGGTAAGTTCTCAAATCTGTTTTCATGTTTGTTCATTAGTAATCATTACTTGTGGCTGATGACTAGAATTGTAGTCCATAACCTTTTCTTTCGTTGTTGTTTCAAGGGCATCTCCGATGCATATATCAGATTTGATGTTAAAAGAGAATCGTCACACCAAATTTGAATTTCACTTCAGTGTCACTGTAAATATGGAATTTAACAATTACAATTTGAATGGATGTACTAATAAACATTAAATCTAACATTTCAAGATTGAATGGATGTAAGAATAAATATTCATGTAAAGAGAATGCCAATTGCTTAAGTTAATAATTTATTTATTACTATATGCTATTAGGGAATAGTACAATTGGAAAACTTAATGGAAAACGATTTTTTTATCCTACCTAATATGCTACTAATCATCACGATAAACTTATTTTCGTCCCTCCTACAATTTGTTGGTTTTGTCTATCTACAAACGCTTTTCTTGATTTGCATAACGGTGTTTTGAACCCTTTACTAATGAACGTGTAATGGCAGGTTAGGTTTAATATGTGTAGTGTCAAATAGGTAAAGTTAAAAACTAGCTACACATGAAACATATTATATGGGTCAAAGGGGTAAAACGGGTCAAAAGTTGGCCAAAGTACATAAATCATATTATAAACTTTGTGATTAAATTACTGGTTCACAGCAGTAACCATCCTATGACAATCAGTCATGTTTTTAGGGGTTGCATACCTATATATGTATGCTAAAGGGTACCAAACAATTCTGCTAGGTAGTTTAATTTTTCATGAAAATCAAACAATTATAACTTGTTAGCACCTACCGAACCCTATATGGTTATTCTTCAATATAAAAAAATGTCAAAAGGAGGATCATGTTGGTAACTGCTTGTATCAAGTCAAGCCAGTTTATTATGTGTACGTGCATACTGATAAATTAGCGAATAGACAAATGGCTCTTTTGAGTCTGTGGTGTGGATATGGTAAGTGTTGTGGCCAAATCACATTTGACCTGTAACTAAGTGGGCATATCAAAGTTTTTTAAAAAGGTAGGAAATTAGTTTTTTAGTTGATGTATTGAAGTGATAAACCAATTCAAAGAGAGGGCTAAAGCAAGGAAAATGAAAGGTTTGTATAGTTAATAAAAGGCACATAAATTGTCCCCCTAGTTTGTACTTTTAATTTGAGACAAAATCTTACAAAGACGCACACTTAGAGCATTCACGTTGATAGCTTTTTACAAAGCTTTTTCTATGAAATGGTGTAATAGCTTTTTATAAAAAAGCTTTAGCTCCAACCACAAAAAGCTTTTCTCACACCAAACTCATTAGAAACAAATAAAAATAATGAAGAAAGAGAATGTAAAAGCTTTATAAATCTCAAGCTATTGTAATCTATTTCATCTTTGTTTTGTTTGTTTTTAATGAATTTTGTGTCAGAAAAGCTTTTCTATGTTGGAGTTGAAGCTTTTTGTAAAGCTTTTTATAAAAAGCTCTTTCACCATTTCATAAGAAAAGCTTTGTTAAAAGCTATCAATGTGGATGCCCGAGTTAAGAGCTTTGATTTTTGCTTAAGGTTTAAAAACCTATTTTATTCACTTTGATCTGTATGTTGCCATATAATGACGGTTATATTTTTTATTTGAAGGTGTTTTTGACAAAGCATTACAGGAACAGACGGTTGGATGATCCAGATTTTGTGTTGGACTTTGAAGAGATTTATGTTATTGATTCAAAAACTAAGTCTATAACTCGGGCAAAAGTTTTGGTTAGTAAAAACTATGCTTACACATACATATTATCGCTTCTATTTGAACACATGTTTTCATGCAAATCATACTTTGCGCCTTTGCGGTTGCAGTTAACTAGCATGTTTGAATTTTCTAATGGGTCAATATTACGCCCTTTAGGTAGATTGTATGATTTACCTTGGTGGTTTCTTTAATCTGAATATTACGATGTGATGTATTACAGGTGACAGTTCCAGAAGGAAGAAACAGGGATAGAAAGAATGACTTCCTAGTTATTCGGGATAATGCCACTTCTTTCAAAATTATACCCTCGGTAGTTATCCATTTCAATTACATTTGTAATAGTATGACTTACTATTGAATCTATTCTAACCCGAATACTCGCAGGAGGAGAGAGACGATCCAACGACTGTTGTACATAGAGAAGAGTGGGACAAGGACAGAAAAGACATGGAAAGACATCTCAGCAAGCTGCGGGACTTCAACGTTTCAAACTGGTTTTAGTTTGAGTCAAGGATGAGCGTTGTATTCACTATTAGTTGGTCTTCCATAATTTGCTTGTGACAGTTTTGTAGATTGTAACCTAGACGTTTAGCAATTCACGCAGAATACTCATATTCCTAACAGTGCATCTCAGATCTCATTTGGTTCCTAGTCCTGTTGTGCTCATTTGGATTGCTAACAAAGTTGTCCAAACTTGGTGCAAAAAATACAAGTTAACACGTTTCAAGTTGACATGTTATATAGTATGCAGGGGGAATTTTATATATATATATATATAGTGGCATGATCCAGAGGGAACGAGTACTTTTGGGGGGAAGGGGGGAAGTTCTCCATCCACCGTCCAATTCCAACATTCAACTCACGCACACCATCTTTACTGTGTTCCTGCGTTCCAACTTGTTTACAGGAAGAAGGTTAGGATAGTAATTTCATGTTATTCTTTTTATTTAATTAAAAAAACAGAATTCACTTACACACAAATAGATCGTCATCTAGATTCATTTTCTCTCCAATTTCAATTCAATCAATCTTCATCAAATTACAGGTATCATATTGATTCATCAAATTACATGTTTCATAGTTACAATTCAGTTTTAATCATATACCAAATTGTACTTACAATACGATTTTGTATCATACTTTATAAAAATTTCAATTACAACATGTTCATGTTGTTTACTCTGTGTTTTTTTAGTTCTCAATCAATTGTTCAATTCAATATCTTGATTACACATTGAATTCATTTGAAAGATTCTGATTATTCATTCAATTTCGTTAATTTCAATTTATACCATCTTTAAATTCGAAAATTTCAATTCTAGGGTTTTTTCCCTATTTCAAATTCATATATATCTGCTAATTAGAGTGTGCAGTTGCAATCAGTGGTTCATAGACTTGTTTCAAGTAAGTGTTACTATCATCTTTCTTAATTTTAATTTGTTGTTTCTTATAAATTATTGGGTTTAACATTATATAGTGATATGCTTGTTTACATTCTGAATGAAATGTTTTAGTTAATATTCATTTAAACGAATACTTAGCTACATTCATCTTATTAGTAAATTTTGATATTGCTAACCAAAGAATTTGTTGAGTACGGATGATAATATGTCATTCGATGCCATGTTAGTACTTTTTTTTTTTGCATCTCCAGTAGGAAAGCCTTAAGTAATGTCTTTTAGTAATTTATCTGAATAAAAGGATACCATGGGAGACGGTCTTGATTCTTAATTCTGAAACAGTATGTAAGATTAAGGTGAGACAACATGTAAGCAGTATTTTGTTATAAATTGAATTCAAGTGTTCATTAATCTACCCGTAAGTTATCTTAAAAATAATTTGTGATGCTTCAACTTATTTGTTCAAGATGCTAAACTATAATAATGATAATATTACCCATGATGAATGTTAGTTATTTATAGTTTTTATATTTTTGTAGAATTTTATTAATGTTTTGTTTTGTTATATGTGTATACCTCTTGCTAGCCTGAAATGGTTGTATGGCTAAATCAATGGAATTTAATCTTTTCCATGAAGGTTGTCATGAAAGAACATAACTTATATACATAAATTTATCGTTTCACTACCCATAGAAATGATTAATCACTGAACTTGCATCATATTATGGGTTTTCAGATGTTTGCACCTTTCATACTATTTCGTGCATTTTCAGATGTCTCCTGGTTTCAATTCCGTTGGAATCGAATTCGATAATTTCTAAATCTGCCTGTACTTTTCATTTCATACTTGTAATCTTAATTTTAATTTATGAATTTTTTATGCTGATTTGTAACTACATTAATATCACTCGTGGTGAATTTTACTTTTCAATTGCTATTGTTAACTTTTGTAATCTTGTTTTTGCAGCTCATGTGATGTCTTGGTTTTTGCAGCTCATGTGATGTCTTGTAGCTCTTCCCTTAAGATCCAATTCCAGTGTTACTGAGTATAAAGTTGCAATAACACGTTCATATTTGGATTCAAGAACTTAAATTCTAGGGTTTGTTCTTATTTTCACATTACTAGTTCTATTGTACAGTTACAATCCCACGTTCATAGAGATTTTTCAAGTAAGCATTATTAACATATTTGTTAATTTCAGTTTTGTTGTTTCTTACGAGTTATTGAAATTTAGGTTTTTATGTTATACATTGATATGCTTGTTACATCTTGCATGTAGTTTTTGGTTAATATTTATTTAAAAGAATATTTAACTACATTATATTGATCTTATTAGTCAATTTTGACGTTGATATACCATATTGAGTTTTAATAAATGCATTAATTTTACTTCATCACTTTGATATATTTGTACATTCTTAATTGTTATACGGTGGTTGTTAACAGATATAGAACACATACTAGATTCAAAATTGTTCATGTTTTATCCGGTTAATATTAGTTACTTTCCTTGATGTCTGAATTCGTTATCCTAAAATCACTTATGGTTTAATGTATGGAGGTGGAAATGTGCATATGCATGATATCTTGGTTGCATAATACTATTGCTGCTAGTATGTCTCAATAGGTAAAAGATACCCTATTTTATCAAATTTCTTATTTTGGATATGTCCTTATCATTATCATGATTTACCATGCATTTTCTTGTGTGAGATATCAATGGTTAAAAACTAATGAAATTTATGTAACAAGGCTATATAATGTGCAAATATTAGTCTTTGATGAAGGTACAATATATTATACCTTGATCTGAATAAAAGACTTCCATGGTACACAGTCTTCATTCTTTACTCTGAAACGATATGTAAGATCAAGATGTTGTGAGACAACATGTTAACAAAGGATCGAATTCAAGTATTACTTAATCTACTAGTAATTTATCTCATAAAGAATTTGTGATACTTCAAGTTATTTATTCATGATGCTGAGCTAAAAAAAATGATAATATTACTCATGATGAGTACTAGAGTGTATGTATGACTCTATGTAGTGGATCACATGAAAGACCCTCTATTAGTCTAACCCATCTACATTGTATTACATTTACTTATTTAAGGTTATTTTGACCCATAATTGTTGGGTCTTCCATTAATTTTGCATAGTCAATTAGCCCAATAAAAAACCAATCATAATCAACTTCTTACCAATTATTATTTTTTGTAATCTAATAAGTATCAATAGTATGCATTGTGATGCATTATAATTGAACTTGGATTGTAGTAATGTTTATTTATATATTTTAACATTAATGTTAATAAGTACTAATAGTATGCATTGTGGTTCATTTTACCTTAAGTTTACATTCTACTGTTGTATATTGTTGTCTGTCAACATTTATTTTTGATTAGTACTAACTGTATGTATTGTGATGCATGATAATTGAACTTGTATCGTAGTGATATTTATTGTTATATTTTAACACTCATGAAGTTGAGTATTAATAGTATGCACTGTGACGCATTTTATTTTAAGTTTATATAATACTTTATTAATTTGATGTACGTTAACATTTATGTTGATAAGTACTAATAGTTTGCATTTTGATGCATGCTAGTTGAACTTGTATCGTAGTGACGTTTATTGATATATTAGATGGTTATCACATGTACATAAAGTTTTTTGTAGCTTCCAAGTCAATTTAATGACCTTCTATAGAATGTTTCTATAACCTTGTGAGTACTGTAAAAGTAATTCACTTTTTATATCATGCATCCTCATAAGAATGTCGTAACAAAGGTCAATGTACTTCAAAGACATATACTAGTGCACGAGAAAAGGCTTTCAACAACAGGTTAAGAGAAACGAATGTCGATATTGTTTTGGAACTAGTCATGATATTAGGAGTTGCAAAGTTAGAATACAAGACGAATTGAAATAATCTGAGGATAATGAAGATGATGATGATCATCTTGAAGAAGATGAAGATGTTGATGAAGAAGATCTTGACAATGAAGATTCTGATGAAGAAGTTTTCGATGAATTCTGATTTTTTTACTTACTTCCATTTTACTGTATTTTCTTCAATGTTACTTGAACATCTGATTTTGGTTGGACTTAATTCTGTAAACCTGACAAGTTGGTATTATGTTTATTATTAGTATGCACTATGAATCATGGTATCTTAGGTTTATATTGTGTTTATATATATTGGTTTAATGCATGGGAATCACTTAATTAGTATAGGTTTGATGCATGCAAACTTATTCTTACATTGTAGTTACGTATGTTCACATGTTTTATAGTTCATTCTAGTGATTACTAATAGTATGCATTTTTAAAATGCGTGTTAATCTAGGTTTACATCGTACATGTGTATATTGATACAAAATAGCATTCATGTGTTTGACTTTTGATAATATGTACTGTGATGCATGTTAGTTGTGAGTTTTTGCTGATTGTGCAATTACTACTGCTAGTTCATTTTTCTGTTGATTGTCATAGTTAATGTTGCCCGCTTGGTTATTGCTATTAGCATACTTAGTGCTGATAGTTCATTTTTCTACATATCATTTTTCGTCTGTTTGTGATATCATTTTTCTACTGACAAATCATTTTGGAAAATGTTTTATGATTTTCGATTTTGAGGGTTTCTCGATTTGAAGAGAAAGTTTTTTGAGAAAGAATAATAACAAAGTGTTTTTTAAAATAAAATGAGGGTTTGTGATGTTGACGTTAACATTTAATAAATATATTTATAATTTATATATAGTCTAATATATTAGTGAAATTGAAAGTAAAAACATATATTTTCTCCTAATTCGATATAATTAACTCATTCTAAAAGATTTTTTATGGTCTAAATTTGTTTATTTTTGATATTTTCGTATCCAAGGAAACTAAATGGACATGTAGCCATGTTATGCCCTAACCTTAATTATCTTTTGATTTTATACTTTATTTTAATATATTTTGTTTATTGTTAAAGTGACAAATACTAATAATATGCACTCTGATGAGTACTAATAATATGCATTGTGATGAATACTAACGAATGGATACAAGAGTCTACGTATGACTATATGTTGTAGATCAGATGAAAGGCTCTCTATGAGTCTGGCCCATGTACATTGTAATACATGGGCTTCTATTAATTTTGAGTAGGCAATTAGCCCATTTAAAAACAACCATAATCAACATCTTACCAATTATTGTTTTTTGTAATCTAATGAGTAATAATAGTGTGCATTATGATGCATTTTAATTTTACATTGTAGTGGTGTATGTCAATACATGTTAACATCCATGTGTACGAGTACTAATAGTACACACTTCGATGCATCATAACATAGGTTTATATTATAGTGATGTATATCGATACATGTTAACACCCGTGTACGAGTACTAATAGTACGCACTTCGATGCATCTTAACATAGGTTTACATAATAGTGATGTATATGGATACATATTAACACCCATGTTGGTGAGTATTTTAATAGTATGCACTGTGATGCATATTAATAATTTCCGTTGATCTTCTTGTTTCTGTTGCTCTCTATTTCCTGCTGTTCTAAGTGTTTAACTGTTGGCGATAGTTTCTGCTGATACAAAGTTTCTACTGCCTTCATAGTTTCTGCTGTCTTCAGTACTAATAGTATGCATTGCGATGCATCTTAACATTGATTTACAATGTAGTGATGTATTTCGATACATGTTAACATACGAGTTGATGAGTGCTAATAGTATGTATTGTGATGCATCTTAACATAAGTTTAATTCGTATTGATGTATATTGATACATGTTAATATACAAGCTAATGAACACTGATAGTATGCACTGCGATGCTTATTAATATTGGTTCACATTGTAGTGGCTTATATTGATACATGTTTACATTCGAGCTGATGAGTACTAATAGTATGAACCGCAATGCATGTTAACATTGTTTTGCAACATAGTGATGTATTTCAATACATTTTAACATACGAGTTGATTAGTATTAATAGTATGCGATGTGATGCATGTAACATAATTATGTCGTAGTAATGTATATCGATATGTGTGAACATTCATGTTGATGATTACTAATAGTACGCACTGCGATGCATCTTAACATATGTTTACATCTTAGTGATGTGTATTGATGTATGTTAACATGCATGCTGATGAGTACTCATAGTATGCACTGTTATGCTTCTTAACATAAGTTTACATGGTAGTGATGTATATTGATACATGTTAATATTCATGTGGATGAGTACGTACTTATAGTATATACTGTGATGCATGTCAACATAGGTTTACATCGCAGTGATATATATCGATATATGTTAACACTATTAGTTCTTATCAAATCAAATTACCAAACCCGACTCTTGTTTACTCAATAAGATAAAAGGTTTGTCCATTCTAGAAAGCAGTTTCTCGACTTCATACATAAAATCAAGAACATAGTTATACAACATAAGGTGTTTAGGCTGCATACTTTCAACCCCATCAAACATTTTTAACTTAACAAGCAAGTTGTTAGCTCTCTTCTAGACTACCAGCCTACTAGTACCACTGCAAGTAATAGTAACCCAGCTTCACAAGAGATTTAAGGACATTTTCTTTGAATGTAAGAACATCCATGCTCTTCATACCTATAGTTCAAGAGATGGAGAATTTATAGAGAGAATTTTATGTGAAGTAATGGTTTAAATACCATGATTTAAAGTCAAACTTACTCGGATTTAGAAAAGCACATCTGCTGAAAGGACCCCAAGAGATGCTAATATGCTCCCTCCTATCCAAACACTAAAGACAAATTGGGTGATGTTATTACTCTAACGGATGACATAGATGAAGCTAAATAAAACCTAGATTGCTTTAATAAAATAGTAGCTTATTATTATGAAACTGAGTTTATTATTACTCTATTCAAATTCATTAACCTGCTTCTACTATCTCTTAATCTCATCATATTGACAAATTTTAGGGCATCGCCATTTCACCATCATCAAATTTTGCAGATGCATCTCTTCTTGTGAGAGCTTAAACTCCTTGAAATCAATGAACATCTAACGCTAAAAAGGTAAATTACTTTTACATATCTCACAAGGTTATAGAAATATTCTATACAAGGTTCTTTAAATTGACTAGGAAGCTACAGAAAACTTTACGTACATGTAATAACCATCTAATGCAACTTTAAAAGCGATTCTGAAGTTGGAGAGAAAGAACATTAAATCTTACTTGAACCTTCTTTCTGTTGAGTTGCCACTGGCTAATACTTTGACTCTAGTTGCTTGAGGAGATTCCTTGAAGAATAAAATACACACGATCAAAATACACATTGGATTACATCATGACTGTAACCTCGTAACTCATTTGATCCAAATGGATCAAATCAATAATACTGGCTACATACCCGGTATAGTCTGAGATGACATTCAGAAAAAAGATATATCAATAGAATAGTATGAAAGGTGCCTTCTTAAATTATCAAGTTCCATAAATCAGTTTCTGATGGAGCACAACCTAGCAACATCTGATAATGAGTATATTATTAAATACTACAACAAGTTCCATAGAACTCAGTGATTTCAAATTCATAATCACAGCATTAACCCGTTTCTGATGGTAACTGGTACGAACCACTAACCTTTACCAAGGAGGGATTGAACAAGACATCCGGAGTCTTGAATCTGTCAGAACTGATCTCTATTGTCTCGTTAATCAAATAGACTCAATACCTGCAACTATTTTACATCTCTACAATCCCAAGCAGAAAAAGGGGGACTAAACTTACTATCCATCAGGAAGTTCATATGTCGTCATTGGGATATTTGAATAAGATGTATCTAAATAGAGAGAAATGCATGATGATCAACATAGTGAATTCAATGCCTTGATAAAGAACCAACCACCACGTTAGAAAATATGACACGTAACACAACAGCCATTAAGGTGCAGATGTAAACAAAAGAAAATACAAGTCCATTCATATGACTTGTCAAGGAAGTAGGGACTTCATAACTTCTTACGCAATGGTAGTTATATTCAGTCTCAAAGGCTAGGGATTGGAAGCAATAAGGTCTTTAGTAACTGTTCAAGTATTATGTAACTACAACACAATTTCAAGTAGTATGTATTGCAATGCATACTATTAGTTCTTATCAAATCAAATTACTAAACCCGACTCTTCTTTACTCAATAAGAAAAGCAACAACCCAATTTAATATATATCAGTAACATTCATCACACTTAATAATATTCAGTATCAGCTCTAAATAATAACATAACACAGTTTAACACAATATCTTACATATACATTATTATTCATCACCAACAATCATTGCACCTATTAAATCATGTCCTTCAAGTACTATCTATGTACAAGAATTCTAATACTAGACCACATGTTTAAACCTCCCCATCTACTGACACTAATATGCATCATAACCCCATAATCAGACAAAAAACTATATGTAACACCCGTCAAATTAGGACTATATTTAGTACCTAATCATATGTGCAAATACATGAAATTAGGATTAATTATATGTATCATTTTGTGTATTGAGATATTCTAATATATGTACACACATACGCGATTTGATTAAATCGTGCGTTTTCATATCGGGCGGATCCCGATACAATATTATGGACGTTGGTGACAAACTATTGAAAATAATGTGGATTTATCCAAACAAACATTATTTACTTTAATATATTACACGATTATACGATTAACTAAAACGTAAAACGATCGGGTAAACGAACACCGCGCGTAATGAAGCTTTGGAAAATAATTTAAACACCCACATGTGGGTGGGACCCACTAAAAATCTGCAGCAAATCCACCCCCATGCCATCTTCCTCCTTTCTTGTTTGACACACCAAAACACCAACCACTTCCACTTCTTTCTTTCACACACAAACACCCAAATTCTCTCAAGCCTCTCTCCTCTCTCTCTCTCTAAGAACGTGGGGGTCAGCCACCAAACCACCCACAGCCACCCTAACACTTTCCTTGAACCACCATAAGCCCGCCATACAACCACCGTCGGCCGCCACATCGGGAAATTCAAGAAAACAAGTTTTCGCACTCTTTTCTCCTTCTCCTCACCACTTCTTTGTAAGGACTCTTGATCTTTGCTAGATTTACTTGGAATACACTTGTATACATGTTTAGTTGCTCATTTAACTAGAAAATGTCCAAAACATAAGTCGAATCGCATTTTAGAACTTGAAATCTTGAGTTTTGTTTTCTGCCCAGATTTCTGTTCTCACTTCAACAAATTATATAAAAATCATTAAAACATGAAATTGAACGTTTCTTGAGCCTAAAATCAAGTTTAAGAAGTCTACTTTTCAAATCCGTAAGCCTCATAAAAATATAAGCTCATTTGCTATTTTTAGTTACTGAAATAAAAGTACATAGCAGATCTGATGAATCTGACCAGAACCTTGACCAAATCAAAATGAGTAGATCTTGGGCTATGGAACGAATTAGAACTTTAGACCAATGGGAAAAGATTAAAAATTTTGTTATCTTTCCAAATCATACTGGAAAGTTTTGTGAAGTTTTGTAAAACTTGAGATATGACCAGATTGGTACACATATGTCAACTAAAAGAGCTGTTGGACCACTTTCACTTTGTAAAATTATATCTCGAGTTGTGCTTGGTTAAAATCGATGCAAAAATACGTTTTGGAAAGCTAAGACATAGGGGAATCTTGTGTAAAAATTTCAGAACGATTCGTTAAGTTTTACTTAACCAAATTAATGTCTTAACACGGGTAAACAAATCTAAGTCCGACAATAGTAAAAGTCCGACAATAGTAAAATAATCCGACAATGACTCCGACAATTTGACCTTTTGACTCACGGATTGACTTTGACTGTCGGATTAACTCTCGAAAAACTGCACTTTTGGACCCTAAGTTTCAAAATTTACACTTTCGGACCATAACTTTAGTGATACATAACATATATACTTTGTAATTCAATGCCGCATAACTTAATGTCGCACTACTCACTGTCACAATCCGTGAATAACAATCCATAAATAATAATCCGTAAATAACATTCCATGAATAACTAATCTATTGACGCATGAGTAATAATCCGAGAATACATATTGACGCACGAGTAGAAATCCGTGAATACCATTGTTGTAGGATAGAATCCGTGAATAACCATTCACGCATAAACAAAAACCCGTGAGTTATTTAGTCCGTCAATCCCCATTATTATCATATGAAATCTTAAGTCCGTGAATAATCATTCACGCATAATAAATCCGTGAATCCCATTATCCGACAATGCCACTGTCGGATAATGCCTTCCGTAAATCCCAAGCCACGGACTTCGACTTTGTCGCATAAGTAAATCCGACAATCCTCATTGTCGGATAAACAGTACCCGACACTTCTCATTGTCGGATAAATAGTATCCGTGAATCCCTTAGTGTCGCATAAATAGTATCCGTGAATTCCCCATTGTCGCATAAGTCTATTGTCGGATAACCAAGTATTTTTCACAATTGTCGCATGAATTTTTATTTCCGAAAATCCTTATACATTGGTACAACAATTGGTCAACCAAAAACAAATCCATTGATAAGTATACATCACAGCCAAAAACAAGTAATAATAATAATGTTTGAATTATTATTACACCTCCGTCACCAACGGGCCGTACATATTTTCAAAACTCAAACTAATCAATCAAACAACCAAATTATTTGGACATAACTAGTTGGATGAACAACTAGCATGGGTGCTCTCTAGAGACACCTACACATTTACTAACTGTGAGCGTTGTGAACGCCCGACAGGTTACAGTCTTCGGACACCTCATAGTATCTCATCATTATTTGCTGATTAGCAAACACCTAAGACTCAGGTGAGTCTCATAGCCCCTCTTTACTGTTTTTACCCAGGGGTGGGATTACATGCTCAGATTTATTTTACATATGAACACAAGTACAAAACATCGATATATTGATTGCATGAGTTTGTTTTATCTGATCATGAAGTCCCTCACAACATAGTTTGTTTATATTGTGATAGCGTGAATGTTAGTGTATGGTACCATATGGGATTGACAATCCCCGTCCGGGGTAGTCGCGCTACCACGACTGCGGTCGAACGGATGCATTTTCATTTGTTCATACATGTGTAGATTAGGCACATGCCGGGGGCAAACTCGATCAGGTCCTTGAATGTGGATCCTGGCACACTCAGTTAAGCTCAAACTATGTGCTCATGGCTATAATATACACTCATATTTTATTTGCATGTTTGCAAATCACTAAACTAAATCTTGTGGTTCATAACATGAATTTCATCAACTTACACCTGTGAGCTCACCGGCTTTTTAGCTGACCTTTTAGCATGTATTCTCAGGTACCCAGCAGTAGTAGATCTGCTCAGGATATATTAGCTCGAGTCGCATTCAGATTACAGAAGATTCACATGCATTTCTACATTTTGTAAAATTAGATATGCCTTAGAATCTTTTACATTTAGCTGCAAGCTTTTGTAACAAGAACGACAATGTAAAACCTTTATATTATTTATGTAATGTTTAAAACGACGCATTTAGAGTCGTTCACTTTATCTTATGTGCTTTGTTATTGATTAGTAACACCCAAATCTTGCTTCCGCTAAATGATAAATTTGAGGGTGTTACAGATTGGTATCAGAGCCTAAGGTTATAGTGAACTAGGTTGCATTTAGTGGGCCTAGACTATGACCGTTAGGTGTTATTCCTTACTAGGTATGATTAGGTTCAGTGACTGCATTGTATTGGTTTAATTTAACATAGCCTGATCAACTATGTACAATTAAAAGAGTATGATGTGAAATCTGAAAGGAATCATGACTGAACAGGATACACTAGCTGACTCTGACCACGAGAGAAACCGGGACTCAAACTTGTCTGTGTTAGACACCCTAGGCTATTATGTGATATATATATATATATACATAGATAGGCCTCATTCTCGCTAAATATCTTAGGCTATATTATATATGTATTATATGAATATAGGCCTCACTCTTTCTAACGCTTTGTCTCAGAATGGCAAACACACCACACAATTCGTCACACACTCAGTCTGGGTTGCAGAACCCGAGGGTAGCTAGGAGGAACAACAGGTTGCCTCGAGCTGGCCCATATCCAAACAACCTCACTCTATCGGCCTTGGCCGCTAGACTAGACCGTCAGGAACAACGACTTGGCGCTATGGATATCGAACTTCAAGAAACCAACGAAAACTGGAGACTCACATCACTTGAACGCATCAATCAAGTCTCTGAGGATCACGAACACACAATCAACCACATCAACACCCTTGACAATCGTCTGGGTGAAACCATCGAAACCATGGAGGTTGTCCACAATCAAGTGATTGGCAACCGAAATGAAATCTCCATCCTACAGTCAAGGCTGAACCAGTGCGAGACACATCTAAGGGAAGCCGAGGATGCCCTCCGAATGGTTAGTAGACTTGCAGAATCTGTGGACCATCTCACCACACTACTGCCACAACTCAATCTACGTCAGGATTAGCTTAGGCTGAACCTGTACCTTATTATGCTTTCATAGGACCTATGTAATGCGAACCGGATGTAACAATTCCCAGTACCTTTTGTACTCCCCATATTATGTAGTCTTTTGTAAAACTTCAAAGTCATGACTCCCGAGACTCTAATTAGAAATTTTCTATAATCATTCAGCTTCATGTCATGTATTGACAGTTTCTTCCACTGTTTCTACTTTATAATTATTTCTTACAATGTTGCATATTATCGCTTGAATATGTGTACATCCATCGAGCTTATTATCTTAGTAATATTTCTCATGTACCCTTCGTTTATCTTTTGAAGAAATATGCCGCCAAAGAAGAAGAGTTACAGTGATGCTGAGCTTGCTGCCATAGTATCCCGAGCTGTGGCCGAAGCCCTAGCCACTCGAGACTCCCCTCAAAACTCAAGCAGGAATACTGAGACTCCCGAAGTCACACCTGTTGTCAAACCTTGTTCCTACAAGGACTTCCTCAGCTGCAAACCGCTGAACTTCAAGGGCACGGAAGGTGCCATCGGTCTAATCAAATGGATCGAAAGGACCGAGTCTGTCTTTGGCTTGTGCAACTGCACGGAGGACAACAAGGTCAAATTTGCTGCATACACCTTCCAAGAATGTGCTCTCACCTGGTGGAACACCCATGCCAGTTCTGTGGGGATTGCGGTAGCTAACCAACTTCCCTGGACAGAGCTGAAGAAAATGCTTAGGGATGAATACTGTCCCACTGAAGAGCTCCACAAGTTGGAGGAAGAATTCTGGCACTTAACTGTGCAAGGAAACGACATTGCTGGTTACACCACCAAGTTCCAGCAACTTGCTCTCCTATGTCCGGGTTTGGTTGACACGGACGAAAAACGCATCAAGAAGTACATCCGCGGCCTTCCCAAGAGCATTCAGGGAAATTTCGCCTCATCACGACCAACCACCATCCACAGTGCCATTCGGCTGGCACATGAACTCATGGCTTTGATTGTCAGCCGTGAAACATCAACTACTTCCTCTAACAACAAGAGGAAATTTTCTGGAAACCCTAACAACCCACCAACCTTCAAGAAGTCCGAAACTGTCAGGGCTTATTCCTCTGGAACTGGGGAGAAGAAGGGTTACACTGGGAGCAAACCTCACTGCTCAAAGTGTGACCGTCACCATGAGGGTCCTTGCAGTACTCCTTGCAACAACTGCAAGAGGTACGGGCATTCTAGCAAAGACTGCCGAGCCCCTAGAACCAACAACAACAACCGCAACACCAGTAACAACTCCAACCAACCCAAAGCCTGCTTTGAATGCGGTCTCACTGGGCATTTCAGAAATGACTGCCCGAAGCTGAAGAATGGAAACAATAACAACAAAAATGCAAGGGGAAGAGCCTTTGTTCTGAATTCGGGAGATGCCCGTCAAGACCCGAACGTGGTCACGGGTATGTTCCTCCTCAACAATCTTACTGCCTCTGTACTTTTTGATACCGGTGCTGATAGAAGTTTTATTTCCCATGAATTTTGCCCATTACTTGACATCATTCCTGTTGCATTAAACGAAAAGTATATGGTTGAATTAGCTAATGGTAAACTCATTGAGACCAACAGTGTGATACCTAATTGCACTCTAAATCTCGCCGATGAACTTTTCTCTATTGACCTTATACCCGTCGAGATCGGAAGCTTTGACATCATTGTCGGAATGGACTGGTTGTCCAAACACCGAGCTGAGATCGTTTGTTTCGAAAAAGTAGTCCGTATTCCCCTCGCTGCTGGTAGAACCTTAGTCATACAAGGGGAGACCGGCAGAACGGGACTGAACATCATCTCTTGTTTGAAAACCCGAAAGTTTCTCAGAAAAGGGTATCCCGCCATCCTCGCGCACATCACCGAGAACAAGTCAGAGGAGAAACGGCTTGAGGATGTGCCAATTGTTAGAGACTTTCCAGAAGTCTTTCCAGAAGAACTACCTGGTCTACCTCCGACTAGACAGGTTTAGTTCTCAATCGATCTTGTGCTGGGTGCCGCACCAGTAGCCCGAGCACCTTACCGCTTAGCCCCATCTGAACTTCAGGAGCTTTCTACCCAGCTACAGGAGCTCCTGGATCGAGGATTCATTAGGCTGAGTTCTTCACCTTGGGGAGCTCCGGTCTTATTCGTGAAAAAGAAAGACGGTTCCTTCCGAATGTGTATCGACTACCGAGAGTTGAACAAATTAACCATCAAAAACAGATATCCACTCCCTCGTATCGATGACCTGTTTGACCAGCTACAGGGGTCAAGTATTTATTCAAAGATTGACCTTTGGTCAGGTTATCATCAACTCCGAGTTCGCGACACCGACATTCCAAAAACAGCTTTTCGAACTCGCTACGGGCATTACGAATTCCAAGTGATGCCATTCGGCTTAACCAACGCACCGGCAATATTCATGGATCTGATGAATCGGGTGTGCAAACCTTACCTTGACAAGTTCGTCATTGTCTTTATCGATGACATCCTCATATACTCGTGAAACGAGCAAGAACATGCGCAACATCTCAAAACCATTCTAGAATTACTCAGGCACGAGGAGTTATATGCTAAATTCTCCAAGTGTGAATTCTGGATAGAATCCGTTCAATTCCTTGGGCATGTTGTCAATAGTCAAGGAATCCATGTTGATCCATCAAAAATAGAAGCCATCAAAAACTGGCAAGCGCCAACCGCTCTCACCGAGGTACGCCAATTCTTGGGGTTGGCCGGGTACTATCAGCGATTCATTGAGAATTTCTCAAAAATAGCTCAACCACTCACAACCCTGACTCAGAAAGACAAAAAGTTCAACTGGACTGATAAACAAGAGTCAGCATTCCAACTTCTGAAACAAAAGCTTTGCAGTACTCCGATTCTATCTTTACCCGAAGGCACTGATGACTTCGTGGTATACTGCGATGCTTCTCATCAAGGTCTCGGTTGCGTGCTGATGCAACGAGACAAAGTGATTGCTTACGCTTCACGACAACTCAAAATTCATGAGAAGAACTACACCACCCACGATCTTGAGTTGGGAGCTGTTGTCTTTGCTCTCAAAATCTGGAGGCATTACCTCTACGGCACTAAGTGCACAATCTTTACCGACCATAAAAGCCTCCAACACATCTTTAACCAAAAGGATCTCAACATGAGACAGCGTCGATGGGTCGAATTACTCACAGATTATGACTGCGAGATCCGTTATCACCCTGGCAAGGCAAATGTTGTTGCCGATGCCCTCAGCCGCAAGGAGCGTGTAAAACCGCTACGAGTCCGAGCTCTCATTATGACTATTCATAATGACCTCACCATTCAGATTCACGCTGCTCAACTCGAAGCTTTGAAACCCGAGAATGTTAAGAATGAAGCCTTGCGAGGCATGGATAAGCAATTTGAAATCAAACCTAACGGAGTTAGGTACTTCGTGAACCGAATCTGGTTACCCACCTTTGGAAACCTGCGAGACTTAGTGATGGATGAAGCTCACAAGTCCAAATATTCTATCCATCCTGGATCCGATAAAATGTATCACGGCATCAAGGAATTCTATTGGTGGCCGAACATGAAAGCCGAAATTGCCGGCTATGTCAGCAAATGCCTTACCTGCTCCAAGGTCAAGGTTGAACATCAAAAACCGTCCGGGTTGCTCCAACAACCCAGTATTCCCGAGTGGAAATGGGAGCAAATCACTATGGACTTCATAACCAAATTACCCAAATCACCGAGCGGTTGCGATACCATTTGGGTGATAGTCGATCGTCTCACTAAATCCGCTCACTTCCTTGCAATCAAGGAAACCGATAAAATGGAGCGCCTTTCACAAATCTATGTCAAGGAGATCGTTACTCGACACGGTGTCCCAATCTCAATAATCTTCGACAGAGACGCTCGTTTCACATCTCACTTTTGGCAATCACTTCAGAAATCATTGGGTACTCGTCTCGATATGAGTACCGCATACCATCCTCAAACTGATGGCCAAAGTGAGCGAACCATCCAAACACTGGAAGATATGCTACGACCTTGCGTAGTTGATTTCGGTGCCAACTGGGAAAGACATCTGCCATTGTGCGAGTTTTCCTACAACAACAGCTATCATGCCAGCATAAAAGCTGCACCATTCGAGGCACTTTACGGTCGTAAGTGCCGATCACCGATTTGTTGGACCGAAGTGGGAGACAGCCAACTTACTGGTCCCGAGCTCATACACGAAACCACAGAGAAAATCTCTGAGATTCAGAACCGAATCAAAGCTGCCCGTGATCGTCAGAAATGTTATGCTGACGTGAGACGCAAACCACTCGAGTTCCAAGTTGGGGATCGAGTACTCTTGAAAGTATCGCCTTGGAAAGGCGTGATTCGTTTTGGCAAACGCGGAAAGCTAAACCCCAGGTACATTGGACCCTTCGAGATCCTTGAAAGGATCGGCCCAGTGGCTTATCGATTGCAACTGCTATCCGAACTCAGCAGTGTGCACCCTACCTTTCACATTTCAAATTTAAAGAAATGTCTGTCTGATGAGACACTTATTATCCCCCTTGACGAGATTCGCGTCAACGAAAAGCTTCACTTTGTTGAAGAACCTGTTGAAATCATGGACCGTGAGGTCAAACAACTTAAATAAAGTCGTATTCCCATCGTCAGAGTCCGGTGGAATTCGCGGCGTGGTCCGGAATTCAATTGGGAACGGGAAGACCAAATGCGACTCAAATATCCACACTTGTTCACGGACTCCCCTCATACCACGACACAGAACTAAATTTCGGGACAAAATTCTTTTAACAAGGGGAGAATGTAACACCCGTCAAATTAGGACTATATTTAGTGCCTAATCATATGTGCAAATACATGAAATTAGGATTAATTATATGTATCATTTTGTGTATTGAGATATTCTAATATATGTACACACGTACGCGATTTGATTAAATCGTGCGTTTTCATATCGGGCGGATCCCGATACAATATTATGGACGTTGGTGACAAACTATTGAAAATAATGTGGATTTATCCAAACAAACATTATTTACTTTAATATATTACACGATTATACGATTAACTAAAACGTAAAACGATCGGGTAAACGAACACCGCGCGTAATGAAGCTTTGGAAAATAATTTAAACACCCACATGTGGGTGGGACCCACTAAAAATCTGCGGCAAATCCACCCCCATGCCATCTTCCTCCTTTCTTGTTTGACACACCAAAACACCAACCACTTCCACTTCCTTCTTTCACACACAAACACCCAAATTCTCTCAAGCCTCTCTCCTCTCTCTCTCTCTAAGAACGTGGGGGTCAGCCACAAACCACCCACAGCCACCCTAACACTTTCCTTGAACCACCATAAGCCCGCCATACAACCACCGTCGGCCGCCACATCGGGAAATTCAAGAAAACAAGTTTTCGCACTCTTTTCTCCTTCTCCTCACCACTTCTTTGTAAGGACTCTTGATCTTTGCTAGATTTACTTGGAATACACTTGTATACATGTTTAGTTGCTCATTTAACTAGAAAATGTCCAAAACATAAGTCGAATCGCATTTTAGAACTTGAAATCTTGAGTTTTGTTTTCTGCCCAGATTTCTGTTCTCACTTCAACAAATTATATAAAAATCATTAAAACATGAAATTGAACGTTTCTTGAGCCTAAAATCAAGTTTAAGAAGTCTACTTTTCAAATCCGTAAGCCTCATAAAAATATAAGCTCATTTGCTATTTTTAGTTACTGAAATAAAAGTACATAGCAGATCTGATGAATCTGACCAGAACCTTGACCAAATCAAAATGAGTAGATCTTGGGCTATGGAACGAATTAGAACTTTAGACCAATGGGAAAAGATTAAAAATTTTGTTATCTTTCCAAATCATACTGGAAAGTTTTGTGAAGTTTTGTAAAACTTGAGATATGACCAGATTGGTACACATATGTCAACTAAAAGAGCTGTTGGACCACTTTCACTTTGTAAAATTATATCTCGAGTTGTGCTTGGTTAAAATCGATGCAAAAATACGTTTTGGAAAGCTAAGACATAGGGGAATCTTGTGTAAAAATTTCAGAACGATTCGTTAAGTTTTACTTAACCAAATTAATGTCTTAACACGGGTAAACAAATCTAAGTCCGACAATAGTAAAAGTCCGACAATAGTAAAATAATCCGACAATGACTCCGACAATTTGACCTTTTGACTCACGGATTGACTTTGACTGTCGGATTAACTCTCGAAAAACTGCACTTTTGGACCCTAAGTTTCAAAATTTACACTTTCGGACCATAACTTTAGTGATACATAACATATATACTTTGTAACTCAATGCCGCATAACTTAATGTCGCACTACTCACTGTCACAATCCGTGAATAACAATCCATAAATAATAATCCGTAAATAACATTCCATGAATAACTAATCTATTGACGCATGAGTAATAATCCGAGAATACATATTGACGCACGAGTAGAAATCCGTGAATACCATTGTTGTAGGATAGAATCCGTGAATAACCATTCACGCATAAACAAAAACCCGTGAGTTATTTAGTCCGTCAATCCCCATTATTATCATATGAAATCTTAAGTCCGTGAATAATCATTCACGCATAATAAATCCGTGAATCCCATTATCCGACAATGCCACTGTCGGATAATGCCTTCCGTAAATCCCAAGCCACGGACTTCGACTTTGTCGCATAAGTAAATCCGACAATCCTCATTGTCGGATAAACAGTACCCGACACTTCTCATTGTCGGATAAATAGTATCCGTGAATCCCTTAGTGTCGCATAAATAGTATCCGTGAATTCCCCATTGTCGCATAAGTCTATTGTCGGATAACCAAGTATTTTTCACAATTGTCGCATGAATTTTTATTTCCGAAAATCCTTATACATTGGTACAACAATTGGTCAACCAAAAACAAATCCATTGATAAGTATACATCACAGCCAAAAACAAGTAATAATAATAATGTTTGAATTATTATTACACCTCCGTCACCAACGGGCCGTACATATTTTCAAAACTCAAACTAATCAATCAAACAACCAAATTATTTGGACATAACTAGTTGGATGAACAACTAGCATGGGTGCTCTCTAGAGACACCTACACATTTACTAACTGTGAGCGTTGTGAACGCCCGACAGGTTACAGTCTTCGGACACCTCATAGTATCTCATCATTATTTGCTGATTAGCAAACACCTAAGACTCAGGTGAGTCTCATAGCCCCTCTTTACTGTTTTTACCCAGGGGTGGGATTACATGCTCAGATTTATTTTACATATGAACACAAGTACAAAACATCGATATATTGATTGCATGAGTTTGTTTTATCTGATCATGAAGTCCCTCACAACATAGTTTGTTTATATTGTGATAGCGTGAATGTTAGTGTATGGTACCATATGGGATTGACAATCCCCGTCCGGGGTAGTCGCGCTACCACGACTGCGGTCGAACGGATGCATTTTCATTTGTTCATACATGTGTAGATTAGGCACATGCCGGGGGCAAACTCGATCAGGTCCTTGAATGTGGATCCTGGCACACTCAGTTAAGCTCAAACTATGTGCTCATGGCTATAATATACACTCATATTTTATTTGCATGTTTGCAAATCACTAAACTAAATCTTGTGGTTCATAACATGAATTTCATCAACTTACACCTGTGAGCTCACCGGCTTTTTAGCTGACCTTTTAGCATGTATTCTCAGGTACCCAGCAGTAGTAGATCTGCTCAGGATATATTAGCTCGAGTCGCATTCAGATTACAGAAGATTCACATGCATTTCTACATTTTGTAAAATTAGATATGCCTTAGAATCTTTTACATTTAGCTGCAAGCTTTTGTAACAAGAACGACAATGTAAAACCTTTATATTATTTATGTAATGTTTAAAACGACGCATTTAGAGTCGTTCACTTTATCTTATGTGCTTTGTTATTGATTAGTAACACCCAAATCTTGCTTCCGCTAAACGATAAATTTGAGGGTGTTACACTATACAAACAAAAAGACACAATTTATATAAGCTAATGTTCAAATCAAGTATCTCATCGGATGTTTTTAAAACCCACGTGAATCTCACATAGAAGCATCCAACACTGTCACTTGTGTCCCTTTAGGCCTACCTTAAAATCAATAATACTATTCATCACAATGAGTACTATTTTTTAAATTTATTAACAAGCATCTCAGTCAACATAACACATTATGTTTTTCAATCAATAATACATATTAAATAATAATATGCATCACAATGAGTACTATTTTTCAAATTTCTTAACAAGCATATGAGTAGATATAACACATTATGTTTTCGATCAATAGCAATATGCATCAGAGTGACTGACTGATATTCAATTTTCATAACAAAAATATTACATAACAATTAACTTGATGAGTATTGTTCATCAGTTTTGAGATTTGAATATATAAAGTAACAATCAACATCTAAAAATAATAATAATTAGTAAATATACAGTTATATACACGAATTCATCTCATAAAAAGCAACTAACGATTACGTATTCACAAATTACGATTTCAAGTTATGTATTCATAGTTTACGATTACCTCTCTCATCGATTTTTTCCCTTTTTCGTTAGAATCGGACACCATTGATCAATTTTGATCATGTTTGATGAATCGTTCTTTAATTAAACCTGAATCTAATCAAAAATCGGAAAGTAAGGCGTTCTTTTTTCACAATCAAAACCTTAATGGCTAATTTCATCGGTATTTTGTTTTTTAATTGATAAAAGGAAATTGTAAATTAACCATATTACCCCTCCACGTTTTTAATTAACTTGATGAGATGGATGGCTCATATTTACTTCCCCCTTCCCCCTATTTTGTTACTTCCCCCTAGATCACTACCCTATATATATATATATATATATATATATATATATATATATATGTATATATATAGGTAGTGATCTAGGGGGAAGTGCAAAAAATGTGTACTAATGTGTACTAATAGTATGCAAATGGATGCATATTGTCGCACCTTCAAATTTGGGTTGTGGAAAAGAATCGGGTCGGGGCGCGACTAATCAATATTCATAAGCACAAAGATATAATGAACGACCACTAAATTCCTCGTTTGACATTGTATTGATAAAACCAAAGTTTACATCAAAAGTATTGTTTACATTAGCTCAGCTCCTTGAAATTGAGAGATTTACATCACATAATTAATCTATACAAAATATAATAATGCAATTAAATCTCTGATTTGTTTGAATGCAGACTCGAGCTAAAGTTTCCTGATTGTGCAGCCAACCTACTGCTGAGTACCTGTGATACATGCTAAAATGGATCAGCGAAACGCTGGTGAGCTCACAGGTTTGTATGTTAACACATATTTGTATGAACCGCAAGATTTAATTGAATTTAAAATGCAATTAAGAAAAGTAAAAGTTATACACCCATGAGCACATAGTCTGAGCTTAACTTGAGTGTCAGGTTGTGACACCCACCAAATTAGGACTAGTAATCAGTGTCTAATCATCTGTTAATACATATAATTAGTTCCTTGATTAGGCTAATTTATGTATCCTTCTATATATATTGTTGAATATATATACACTTACCCGATTTGGCTAAATCGTGCATTTCATATCGGATGGATTCCGACTTAACTGGCCGTTGGTGAAATATTTCATGTGCTACGTAAATCTATTTTTGTGATAAAAATAGTCGTTATTTACTTAGTATTATTATTCTATAATAATATATACGAAAAACTTATACGTTTGATATAAAACGTAACAAATACGAGAAAACGCGCGAATCGAACCCGACACTCGAACGAAATCCAAAATATATTTTGGGTAACTCTAAATAAGTGTCTTATAAATATTTAGTCAATCCATATGTCATCCTTATATTGAATATATACGCGAGAAAATCAAACGATAACAATACGTTCTAAAAACACGCGCTTGACGTCTAACCGACTAATGAACGCAACCCGAATCGAGGAACGAGATTCACGAGCCCAACCCTCACTTGGGCTGACCCAAACCCACAACCCAAAGGCCCTTATTTGGCCCAAGAACCCAAAGGGACAAGCCCTAATTCACCCCATATAAAATCCACCTTAACCTCCAAACCCTTTCATTCACCACTTAACCACCATCACACCCTTATCTCTTTCCTCTCCATTTCTCTGAGATTTCCAGCCACAAAAACCGACCACCACTGCCACCCTAACACTCCCCCACGTCCTCCAAGGATCACCAGGCTTCACCATCGTCACCTAAACACACCCTTAGTCGATCTTAACAAGAAGGAAGCAAGGGAACGCACAAGAACGCACAGCAGCAGCATCTCTCACCATTTCGACTCTAGATCCGTTTTTGATTGGTATAAATCCCTCCTTTTTCCTTTGATTAACTTGGATTAAGGTTATAAACATGTCAGTGTTCCATTCCTACTGATTTATGTCCAAGATCTATGTTAAAAATCGTTTGAACATGCTATTAACCGCCGGATAATAACACTACCCCCTGGAAAATATTTTAGATCGAATTAGATCGAGCATAACAGGACCAAAACTAAACGAAATCTAACGTTTCTTGAGCCTAATATCAAGTTTAAGAAGTCTACTTTTCAAATTTGTAAGCCTCATGAAAATTGAAGTTAATTTGCTATTTTTAGTTACTGAATTAAAAGTACATAGCAGATCTGATGAATCTGACCAGAATCTTGACCAAATCAAAAGGGTATATCTTGGGCTATGGAATGAATTAGAACTTGAAACTAGTGGAAAAAGATCACAAATTTTGTTAGTTTTCCAAATCCTACTGAAACGTTTTGTGAAGTTTTGAAAAACTTAACTTATGACCAGATTATTGAACATATGTCAAAAAACTGGGCTGTTTGATCTTTGTCCCTTTATAAATTAATATCACGAGTTTCGTTTGGCTAAAGAACATGTAAGAATATGGAAAGTAAAGATAAGACATATATGAGTATGTGCAAAAATTATCAGACCCTACATTAACAATTTGAGTGATCGAAAAGCAAGGACAAAGTCGAGTAATTTCAGAAAAACGTGAACATAAGTGACATTTTCATTTTCGGTTTAAAAACGACGCATATAGAGTCGTTCATTATATACCTTGTGTGTTTTGATTATTGATTAGTAGCACCCCAAAGTATGCTTCCGCAAAACTGTAAATTTGAGGGTGTTATAGATTGGTATCAGAGCCCAAGGTTATAGTGAACTAGGTTGCATTTAGTGGGCCTATACTATGACCGCTAGGCAGTATTCCCTTATTAAGTATGACTGGTTCAGGAATTACATCATACGACTTTAATTTAACATAACCTGATCAACTATGTACAATTAAAGGAAGATGTAGTCTGAAATGATTATGTCGAACAGGAATATAGTAGTTGACTCTGACCACGAGAGAAACGGGACCATTACTTGTTTGTGCTAGACACTCTAGGCTATATTATATGATATATATATATATATATATAGGCCTCACCTATTGAAACATTCTTGCCACAGAAATGGCCGACTCATCTTCTAGACAAAACACGCGTACTTCATCATCTCTCTCTCGCTCTCATCGCGGCCACACAGAACCACTCGTGGCTAGACGCACCGGTAGCTCACATCGAGCTAGACCTTACCACAATCCTACCATCACAGGTAACGCCCCTGCAATAGCCCACCATCGGGCAATTGCCCATCAATGGAGCTGGTTACCCACGGCTATGGCCACCTGGAGGATTGGGGAAGACATAGAAATCCCTGTTGATGTTGGGGAATATTTAGCCATGGATCTTTTCCCTTACACCCAAGAACCATTACACCTTACCGTACCTGTATTAGCTGCTAGAGTACATCGACACGAGAGACAATTTCATAATCTGGGCCTGGAACTCCAGGAAACTCGTGAGAACTGGAGACTCACAGCTCTGGAACGTATCAATCAAGTCTCTGAAGACCATGAAAATACGGTTAGCAACATGGACGTCCTACACGACCGATTAGTGGAAACAGGAATTGAAGTTGAACTCTTACGCCACGGATTGGAACGTTGTGACCAACGCTTACAAGAAGCTGAGGAATACTCGAGAATGCTGGTACAACGACTAGCCTTGGCAGAATTTAACACCAGACAAACCAGCAGACTTGCGACTGTAACACCCAGTTTTTGGGTCTGGAATTAAATAGTATTTTAATATGTTTTAAAATGGTTTATTTGAAAATAAATAAGTAAAAGAGCCTCAGGTTTTATTGTTATTAATAAAATATGACTTGTTTTAAATTGTTACACTTGACGGTAAAATAAAAATATTTTGTTTCGCGGGTATTTTCAGGTTCCAGACAATAGAATTAGAAGGGGATAAAATTAAAACAGATAGAATTGGGGCGGTGGGGATTAGGCCGACCCATTTTTATTTTCACCTAACATTTCATTACTTCATCTCTTCTAAACTCTTTCTCACCTCTCTTCACCATTTCAAAGAAATCAAAAAGAGTATTAGTAATTAACTTGTGTGGATTCAAGTTTAAGGAAATCAGATTATTATCATTATGCTACTACTCAATTTGTAAGTATTTTGATATCCATTTATTAAAAACTTGATTTTATTGTAAATGATAGGGTTTATGATTTAGGAATAAAATTGTTAGAAAGATTGTTTGCTACTGATTATAAGTTGTTATTGGTGATTTTATAAAGTTATTATACAATAATAGCTTGTGTTCTTCAAGTATGAGTTCTTTGAGTTAGGGTTTGGTGAATTTGTAGAATAGATGTTGATGCATGCTTGAGATTGAAGATAGATAGTTTGTTTATTGTTATATTATGTTAGTGTTTGATGTTTGTGGTTTTTCTTTGATAATTTCGTGTTTATAAGCTGAAGTTTTGTAAAATTGGGTTTTTGTTCGGAGCTGTGTTTGAACAGAAATGTGCAGGTCTGAACGACCAAGGGAATCCGGCGGATTCCGGCCAGTTTTGGGTACCGGATTCAGATTAAATCCGGCGGATTTACGGAGCGGATTCGTTAATATTTTTCTGGTCAATTTGAATCCGGCGGATTCATGGTGAATCCGACGGATTCCTTTGTTAGACAGAAATTTATTTTTTATTTTTATTTTTTGATTACTTATACTTGTGATAATTGATAGTATATTACAGGTATAATATGATTAGTATAGATGATGTTGATCTTAAGAATACAAGTTGTGAAGAATGTTATTATTTATGTGATAGAATAAGTTATGGAATAAGATACTAATTTATTATTATTGTGATCTCAGATAAGCAGGTGGCAACTCAGTAATATAAGACCACTGGGTTGAAGGACTGGTCATTTTGGTGAGTGGTTACTGTAATCCTCGGTTCAACTCAGTTGTAACGGGTTCGGTTACAATGGGTAAACCAGGATAGATTTTGTTATGTTCAGTTATAGTTTTTTGTTTATACTATTTCTGGTTGATTAGTTGATTGATTCAGTTTGATTGATATAGTTGTATCAGTTGTTCCGTGTTCAGTTGTTGTTTCATAACTGCATACAGATTATGCCTTTATGTGACTAGTTGCTCAGTTGATTTGGAGAGAGGTCAACAATGGTTGGGTCTGGTTACTACTGTGTAGCTGTCTTGGTTACTTTGATACACATAGTTGAGAACTAACCAATTCTGTGAAGGTAGTATTCAGGCTATCGGTAAATCACTGTGATAGTATACCAGTGATTGCAGGTGACTGTGATAGTATACCAGGAACCGCCGATGCTCTTGTAGTTATGTGCTTATGTGAATTAGTTTATCAGTTGTTGTCAAATTTGTTATGGTTGGATTGAACCATCGGTTACGGTTCCATTCACTTAGCGTGAGCTAATCCCCTCGTTGTTGAATGTTTTACAGATTTTGGTTAGCTTTTGATGTAGTTCGGGTTATAGATGTAAAGAGGGGTGTTTGACTAAGCTGGCGCAACTCTGATCTTTTGGTTGCTATGTTTTGGAAAAGTTTTAATAACACCCGTTTTGGTAACATGTAATGTAATTAAATAGTTAGAAGATTTCTTTGATATATGTATTGTAAGTATAAAAATGTTGGTTTGTAAATATTGGTCAAGTATTTTGGGACTCGCGCTTCCTATAACGAAAAATATTATAAAAATATTGTTGAAAATGTCGGGTGTTACAGAGACCACTGTGGATCGCCTTGTGACCCTTATGTCAAGAGTAAATCTGCGCCAAGATTAGTTTAGTACTTATCTTGTAATCTAACTAAGCTACCTATGTAGGACTCTCATAATTCGTCCGGAGGTATCAATTCCCGACATCTTTTGTAATCTCAATATTATGTAATCTTTTGAAAACTCGTACCTTGTATCCAACTTTGCTACCTAATGAACTATGATTATCACTTTCTGTTGTATATTAACTCCTCATATATATACACATGTGATGTATCACTACCTCATGCCAACATCTCATTTTATCTTCTTTCTTGTTTATTCTAGCATCATGCCTCCAAGACGACAAACGTTCACTACCGCAGAACTGGAACGACTGATTTCTCAAAGGGTGAATGAAGCCCTAGCTACTCAGAATACGCCACCAAATAGTGGCTCACGACCAAATCAGGGCAGAGAAAACACGACCAACAACACTCATCCAGTCAAACCTTGTTCATACAAGGACTTCCTGAATTGCCAACCTCTACACTTCAAGGGCACCGAGGGTGCCATTGGTTTGTTACGCTGGATGGAGAAAATGGAGTCGGTCTTCCGAATCTGTGACTGCCCTGAGGATTGCAAGGTCAAGTACTCCACATGCACCTTCCTAGATGGTGCCTTGACTTGGTGGAATACCTATGCCCAAACTGTGGGCATTGACACTGCTTTCTTGACTCCCTGGGAAGATCTGAAACGGATGCTGAAGGACGAGTACTATCCTAGAGACGAGATCCAACAACTAGAGAATGAGTTCTGGCCCCTCACCACCCAAGGCAATGACATTGCCGGATACACCACCAGATTCAACCAACTGGCACTGCTTTGCCCAACCCTTGTCGACCCAGAATACAAACGGATCGAACGCTATATCTGGGAACTTCCCCCACGTATTCAGGGTATGGTCACTGCTTCCAACCCCACGACCATTCAGGGTGCCGTCCGTATGGCACATAATCTCATGGCACAAGTGGTCCGTTGGGGTACACAAACTACCAACAACAATCCAAATCAGTCTGGGGACAACAACAAACGCAAATGGTCTGGGAATAACAGCAACACGCAATCATCAAAGAAACCTAACACCGTCAAGGCCTACTCCTCTGGTCCTGAACCCAAAAAGAGGTACACTGGAAACAAGCCCTACTGTTCTAAGTGCCGCAGACATCATGAGGGTCCTTGCGGTACTCCATGCACCACTTGTCAGCGCTATGGGCATATGGCAAAAGACTGCAAATCTAACACCATCAACACCACCAACAATCAATCTAGAGCCTGCTTTGAATGCGGCAACCCAGGGCATTTCCGGAATGACTGCCCAAAACTGAAGAACAAGGGCAACAACACTGCTAAAGGTAGAGCCTTCGTTCTGAACTCAGGGGAAGCCCGCCAAGACCCGAATGTGGTCTCGGGTACGTTCCTCCTCAACAACTTAACTGCCTCTGTTCTATTTGATACTGGTGCTGATAGAAGTTTTGTATCTGATGAATTCTGTTCACTACTTGACATCACCCCCGTTGCATTAGATGCTAAGTACATTATAGAGTTAGCTAACGAAAAACTCATTGAAACCGATAGTGTGATACCCAATTGCACTTTAAACCTCGCTGATGAATTGTTTTCAATCGATCTATTACCCGTCGAGATTGGAAGTTTCGACATCATTGTTGGCATGGATTGGCTGTCCAAGCACCGTGCTGAGATCATCTGCTTCGATAAAATCGTTTGTATCCCCCTCGCTACCGGTGGTACTCTAATCATACAAGGGGAGACCGGTGGGACGAGATTGAATATCATATCATGCATGAAAACCCGGAAGTACCTGAGAAAAGGGTACCATGCCATCCTCGCGCACGTCATGGAGAAAAAGTCAGAGGGGAAACGACTTGAGGATGTGCCTATCATTCGAGACTTTCCAGAAGTCTTTCCTAAAAACTTGCCTGGCCTTTCACCACCCAGACAAGTCGAGTTCTCAATTGACCTTGTGCCCAGTGCAGCACCTGTGGCACGAGCACCATACCGTTTAGCCCCGTTTGAACTTCAGGAGTTGTCTACTCAGTTACAGGAACTCCTGGACAAAGGTTTCATCCGACCGAGCTCTTCGCCTTGGGGAGCTCCAGTCCTGTTCATCAAAAAGAAAGACGGTTCTTTCCGCATGTGCATTGATTATAGAGAATTGAACAAATCAACCGTCAAGAACCGTTATCCACTCCCTCGCATCGATGATCTATTCGACCAACTTCAAGGGTCAAGTTTCTATTCCAAGATCGATCTGCAATCTGGATATCATCAATTACAAGTTCGCGATGTTGACATTCCAAAGACTGCTTTCCGAACTCGTTACGGCAATTATGAATTTCAAGTCATGCTCTTCGGTTTAACAAACGCACTGGCTGTATTCATGGACCTAATGAACCGAGTGTGTAAACCATATCTCGACAAGTTTGTCATTGTCTTCATTGATGACATTCTTATCTACTCACGCGACGAACAAGAACACGCGCAACACCTCAAAACCATCCTAGAGCTACTCAAGAATGAAGAGTTATATGCCAAATTCTCTAAGTGCGAGTTCTGGTGCAAACTGTACAATTCCTTGGACACGTGATTGACAGTCAAGGAATTCATGTTGATCCATCAAAAATCGAGGCTGTCAAGTGCTGGTAAGCACCAAAAACGCCGACTGAAGTACGCCAATTCTTAAGTCTTGCTGGGTACTATCGGCGCTTTATCGAAAAATTTTCAAAAATAGCTCAGCCCCTTACAACCCTCACTCAAAAAGAAAAGAAATTCGACTGGACTGACAAACAAGAGTCAACATTTCAATTGTTAAAACAAAAGCTTTGCAGTGCACCTATCTTATCCTTACCCGAAGGCAATGATGACTTCGTGGTATACTGCAATGCTTCACACCAAGGTCTCGGCTGCGTGCTCATGCAACGAGACAAAGTTATTGCCTACGCCTCTCGACAACTGAAAGTTCATGAAAAGAACTACACCACACATGACCTCGAATTGGGAGCTGTCATTTTTGCTCTCAAGATCTGGAGACACTACCTCTATGGCACAAAGTGCACTATCTTCACCGACCACAAAAGTCTTCAGCATATATTCGACCAAAAGGATCTCAACATGAGACAACGTCGCTGGGTCGAGTTGCTTACCGATTATGATTGTGAGATCAAATACCATCCGGGTAAGGCAAATGTTGTTGCCGACGCCCTCAGTCGAAAAGAACGCACGAAACCACTTCGAGTCCGAGCCCTCAGTATCACAATTCACAATGATCTCATCACTCAAATCCTTACCGCTCAACTTGAGGCACTAAAACCTGAAAACATAAAAAACGAGGCCTTGCGTAACATGGAAAAACAATTCGAAACCAAACCCAATGGGGTTAAATATTTCGCAAACCGGATCTGGTTACCATATTTCGGGAATCTCCGAGACTTGGTAATGGACGAAGCTCACAAATCCAAATACTCTATTCATCCTGGATCCGACAAAATGTATCATGGCATCAGGGAACTATACTGGTGGCTAAACATGAAAGCTGAAATCGCCACCTATGTCAGCAAGTGCCTCACGTGCTCAAAAGTCAAAGTCGAATACTAGAAACCCTCCAGCTTACTACAACAACCGGAGATTCCCCAATGGAAATGGGAGCAGATCACCATGGATTTTATCACCAAACTCCCAAAAACCCCAAGCGGTTGCGATATCATTTGGGTGATCGTGGACCGGCTCACAAAATCTGCTCATTTCCTCGCAATAAAAGAAACTGATAAAATGGAACGCCTCACACGAATCTATCTAAAAGAGATTGTGTCCCGACATGATGTTCCTATCTCGATTATCTCTGACAGAGATAGTCGTTTCACATCTCAATTCTGGAGATCACTACAAAAGTCCTTGGGTACCCGTCTAGACATGAGTACCGCCTACCATCCACAAACCGATGGTCAAAGTGAACGCACAATTCAGACACTGGAAGACATGCTACGAGCCTGCATAGTTGATTTCGGTACTAATTGGGAACATCACTTACCATTGTGCGAATTCTCATATAACAACAGCTACCATACCAGGTCCGGAGCTGCACCATTCGAGGCATTATACGGTCGTAAATGCCGATCGCCTATCTGTTAGACAGAAGTGGGAGACAGTCAACTCACTGGTCCAGAAATCATTCATGAAACCACCGAGAAGATCGTTGGTATCCAGCAACGGTTAAAAGCCGCACGTGATCGTCAGAAGAGCAATGCTGACGTGAGACGCAAACATCTCGAGTTCCAAGTTGGGGATCGAGTATTGCTCAAAGTATCGCCTTGGAAAGGCGTCATCCATTTTGGTAAATGCGGGAAACTAAACCCTAGATACATTGGGCCATTTGAAATCCTCGAAAGGGTTGGTCCGGTGGCATACCGTTTGCAGCTACCCGCTGAACTCAGTAGCGTGCAACCCACATTCCACATTTCTAATCTAATGAAATGCCTGTCTAATGAGACACTTATCATACCACTCGACGAAATCCACATCAATGATAAACTGCATTTTGTCAAAACACCAGTAGAAATCATGGACCGTGAGGTCAAACAATTAAAACAAAGTCGTATTCCCATCGTTAAAGTCCGGTGGAGTTCGCGGCGCGGTCCGGAATTCACTTGGGAACGGAAAGACCAAATGCGACTCAAGTATACACAGTTATTCACAGACTCCGCTTATACCACGACTCAGAGGTAAATTTCGGGACGAAATTCTCTTAACTTGGGGAGAATGTGACACCCGCCTTATTAGGACTAGTAATCAGTGTCTAATCATCTGATAATACATGTAATTAGTTCCTTGATTAGGCTAATTTATGTATCCTTCTATATATATTGTTGAATATATATACACGTACGCGATTTGGCTAAATCGTGCATTTCATATCGGATGCATTCTGACTTAACTGGCCGTTGGTAAAATATTTCATGTGCAACGTAAATCTATTTTTGTGATAAAATAGTCGTTATTTACTTAGTATTATTATTCTATAATAATATATGCGAAAAACTTATACGTTTGATATAAAACGTAACAAATACGAGAAAATGCGCGAATCAAACCCGACACTCGAACGAAATCCAAAATATATTTTTCGTAACTCAAAATAAGTATCTTATAAATATTTAGTCAAACCATATGTTATCCACATATTGAGTATATACGCGAGAAAATCAAACGATAACAATACGTTCTAAAAACACGCGCTTGACGTCTAACCGACTAATGAACGCAACCCGAATCGAGGAACGAGATTCACGAGCCCAACCCTCACTTGACCCAAACCCACGACCCGAAGGCCCTTATTTGGCCCAAGAACCCAAAGGGACCATCCCTAATTCACCCCATATAAAATCCACCTTAACCTCCAAACCCTTTCATTTAGCACTTAACCACCATCACACCCTTATCTCTTTCCTCTCCATTTCTCTGAGATTTCCAGCCACAAAAACCGACCACCACTGCCACCCTAACACTCCCCCACGTCCTCCAAGGATCACCAGGCTTCACCATCGTCACCTAAACACACCCTTAGTCGATCTTAACAAGAAGGAAGCAAGGGAATGCACAAGAACGCACAGTAGCAGCATCTCTCACCATTTCAACTCTAGATCCGTTTTTGATTGGTATAAATCCCTCCTTTTTCCTTTGATTAACTTGGATTAAGGTTATAAACATGTTAGTGTTCCATTCCTACTGATTTATGTCAAAGATCTATGTTAAAAATCGTCTGAACATGCTATTTACCGCCGGATAATAACACTACCCACTGGACAATATTTTCGATCGAATTAGATCGAGCATAACCGGACCAAAACTAAACGAAATTTAACGTTTCTTGAGCCTAAAATCAATTTTAATAAGTCTACTTTTCAAATCTGTAAGCCTCATGAAAATTGAAGTTCATTTGCTATTTTTAGTTACTGAATTAAAAGTACATAGCAGATCTGATGAATCTGACCAGAATCTTGACCAAATCAAAAGGATATATCTTGGGCTATGGAACGAATTAGAACTTGAACCCAGAGGGAAAAGATCACAAATTTTGTTAGTTTTCCAAATCCTACTGGAACTTTTTTTGAAGTTTTGAAAAACTTAATTTATGACCAGATTATCGAACATATGTAAAAAAAACGGGCTGTTTGACCCTTGTCCCTTTATAAATTAATATCACGAGTTTCGTTTAGCTAAAGAACATGTAAGAATATGGAAAGTTAAGCTAAGACATATATGAATATGTGAAAAAATTATCAGACCCTACATTAACCATTTGAGTGATCGAAAAGCAAGGACAAAGTCGAGTAATTTTGGAAAAACGTGAACATAAGTGACATTTTCATTTTCGGTTTAAAAATGACGCATATAGAGTCGTTCATTATATACCTTGTGTGTTTTGAATATTGATTAGTAGCACCCCAAAGTATGCTTCCGCGAAACTGTAAATTTGGGGTTGTTATACAGGTCCAATTAAGGAAACCCAACTGAGTTTCCTCCTACGAGTGTCTAATCAACACTCGTCTTCCCAAATGCTAAGACGTCCGTTTGATTAGTTAGTGCGTGCTAACCCGGACGAGGATTGTCAATCCTATATGATATCATATACTAAGATTCACACTACAGATGTATTACCAAACTATGTTGTAGAGGGCTTTGAAATGATTAGTAAAAACAATTCATGTAGTATTTGATTTGTATTGTACTTGCGTTCATATTGTAAAATAAAATGAGCAATGTAATCACACCCTAGATGAAAACCGTAAAATAGGGGCTATGAGACTCACCTGAGCCTTGAGAAGTTTAACTTAATAAACTTGTTTGATTAGCCGTGAGTTGATGTCCGAATACTTGTAACCTGAGGGTGTCCAAGACACTCGATGGTTATAAACATGAGTAGGTATCTCGAAAGACTACCTTTGTAGTTGTTCGTCCAACTAAAATGTCCAAATTACTACGATTTGGTTGATTGGATTGTCCAAATTTCTACGATTTGGTTGATTTGATTATCCAAATTACTATGATTTGGTTGTTTAAATTGTCCAAGTTATTATGACTTGGTTGATTGGTTTATGTTTTGAAAACATGTACGGCCCGTTGGTGAATCGATTGTAATAATAATCTCATTATCATTATTATGATTTCCAAGTGTTATGCTTGAAAACATGTTCCAATGAGTTTTAGGAGTCGTATCGTATAAAGGTTTGAGGTTATAGAAGTTCAACATTTAGTGTGAAAAAGAGTTGCAAACAGCCTGTTTTTAGTGTCACTTATACCGACACTTATGGTCTATGTGACACTCAGGAAGTGTCGCATAAAATAAGAAATTCTGAGGTACTAGCGTCACTTGAGGAAGTGATGCATGAGGTGCGACACATAAGCAAGTGCCGGGCGTGAGTGTCGGGTAGAGGTGTTAAGCGTCACTAGACAAGTGACGGCACAAATCAGATTTAGATTATAGGCGTCACTTAGGCAAGTGATGCTAGAAGTGTCGGTAAGTAGTGTTAGGCGTCACTGGACAAGTGACAGATGTAAGTGTCAGAAAAAAGGGGTTTTATGCGGCACTTAGGCAAGTGACGCAAATTTAGTGTTTTATGCGTCACTTAATGCGGCACTTAAGTGACGCACGAAGTGACGCTATACTGGTCTGGCCTATGCAACACTTACGTCTGTTCGACGGATTTTGAGCCAAAAATGAGTTTTCCGGTTTCCGTTTGGTCCGACTCTTTTACCCAACCCTTAGATGGACATTATAAGCTTAAACAAACAACTTTCAAGTAAAATAAATGAAATCTAAGAGTTTGCGGGATTTGTCGGGAATCTTACAAGTTAACGTCGGAGAATTCCGAAAAGATAGAAATGTAGATCGTGATGCGGTGAACGTTTTTCTCCAAATGCTCCAAGTGATTTGAGATAATTTTATGGTGTTATTTTGTGATTTAAGGTGTTGATAGTGTGGTGGTGGTTTTTGGGTGAGAGAAAAGAGAGAGATGAAAGAAGAAGGAGAAAGATGAAATGAGGAGTGGGAAGGGGGAAAAAGGGGGGTAAAGGGCCGGCTAGGGTGTGGGCTTCACCCATTTTTCGTTCCCTACGATTATGCTCCGTGCGGTGTTCGTTTCCCCAATCGTTTAGACGTGAAATAATTATTTTGTGCCTTTAAATTTATGTTTTAAAAATACAAATGTTTATCAACAATTTGTTGAAGCATTTTACCAATTACTTAATAATTGGGTTATAAAATATAACTTAACTTTATTTTGGTTGTTTGCGCGTTTACATTTTAATCGCGTAAATGTTGTTTGTACCATACGAGTTTGAGTTGAAATATTATATAAATAATATTTTGATAAAATAGAGTTATTAAATAATGTTATATTATTTAATAAAATTGTTCACCAACATCCGTATTAATTGAACCGAATTACATTCGATTTGAATCTTGTACGATTTAATCAAATCGCATACTTGCATATATTCAACAAAAATATAAAATTGATATATTAATTAGCCTAACATAGAACTAATTACATGTATTATTCTTGATTAGGCACTTATTACTAGTCCTAATTTGATGGGTGTCACATTCTCCCCCTGTTAGGAGAATTTCATCCCGAAATTTAGTTTGAAGTCGTGATTGAAGTAGCGTCAGTGAATAACTGAGGATACTTGAGTTGCATCTGGTCCTCCCATTCCCAGGTGAATTCCGGCCCACGATGCAAATTCCACCTGACTTTGACAATGGGAATACGACTTTGTTTGAGTTGTTTGACCTCACGGTCCATGATTTCAGCGGGTTCTTCAACGAAGTGAAGTTTGTCATCGACGCGAATCTCGTCGAGTGGAATAATGAGTGTCTAATCAGACACGCATTTCTTCAAGTTAGAAATATGAAAAGTAGGATGCTCTTTGAGTTCGGGTGGTAGCTTTAATCGATATGCCACTGAACCAATCCTTTCGAGGATCTCGAATGGTCCAATGTATCTGGGATTTAACTTCCCGCGTTTACCGAATCGGATAACACCTTTTCAAGGTGAAACTTTTAGTAGCACTCGATCCCCAACCTGGAACTCGAGTGGTTTGCGTCTCACGTCAGCATTACTTTTCTGACGATCACGTACGGCTTTGAGTTTGTTTTGGATCTCGAAGATCTTTTCAGTAGGTTTGTGAATGATCTCAGGACCAATGAGTTGACTGTCTCCCACTTCGGTCCAACAAATCGGTGAGCGGCACTTACGACCGTAGAGTGCCTCGAAAGGTGCACCTTAATGCTGGTGTGATAACTGTTGTTGTACGAAAACTCGCACAACGGTAGATGTTTTTCCCAGTTTACACCGAAGTCAACTACGCAAGCTCGTAGCATGTCTTCCAATGTTTGAATTGTTCATTCACTTTGACCGTCGGTTTGAGGGTGGTATGCGGTACTCATATCAAGACGGGTACCCAATAATTTTTGAAGTGATTGCCAAAAGTGAGATGTGAAATGACTATCCCTATCGGATATAATCGAGATTGGAACACCGTGTCAGGAAAAACAACCTCCTTGATGTGGATTCGTGTGAGGCGTTCCATTTTGTCGGTTTCCTTGATTGCCAGGAAGTGTGCAGATTTTGTGAGACGATCGACGATTACCCAAATGGTATCGCAACCACTCGATGACTTGGGTAGTTTGGTTATGAAATCCATGGCAATTTGTTCCCATTTCCATTCAGGAATGTTGGGTTGTTGGAGTAAACCAGAAGGTTTTTGATACTCGGCTTTGACTTTTGAGCAAGTAAGGCATTTGCCGACGTATGTGGCGATTTCAACTTTCATATTCAGCCACCAATAAAATTCCTTGATGCCGTGATACATTTTGTCGGATCCAGGATGGATAGAATATTTGGACTTGTGAGCTTCATCCATCACCAAGTCTCGCAGGTTTCCAAAACTGGGTAACCAGATTCGGTTTAAGAAATACCTAATCCCGTTAGGCTTGATTTCGAATTGTTTATCCATGCCTCGCAAGGCTTCGTTCTTGTTGTTATCGGGTTTCAGAGCTTCGAGTTGAGCAATGAAAGTTTGAATGTTTAGATCATTGTGAATAGTCATGCTGAGGGCTCGGACTCGAAGTGGTTTTGTTCGTTTCTTTCGACTGAGGGCATCGGCAACAACATTGGCCTTACCCGGATGGTATTTGATCTCGCAATCGTAGTCGGTAAGCAACTCGACCCACCGACGTTGTCTCATATTGAGATCCTTCTGATCAAATATGTGTTGGAGACTCTTGTGGTCGGTAAAGATTGTGCACTTAGTGCCATAAAGGTAATGTCTCCAGATTTTGAGGGCAAAAATGACAGCTCCAAGCTCAAGATCATGAGTGGTGTAGTTCTTTTCATGGATTTTGAGCTGTCGTGAAGCGTAAGCAATAACTTTGTCTCGTTGCATCAGTGCACAACCGAGACCTTGATGAGAAGCATCGCAGTATACCACGAAGTTATCGGTGCCTTCGGGTAAGGATAGAATCGGAGCACTACAAAGCTTTTGTTTCAGGAGTTGAAATGCTGACTCTTGTTTATCAGTCCAATCGAACTTTTTGTCTTTATGAGTCAGTGTCGTAAGTGGTTGAGCTATTTTCGAGAAGTTTTCGATGAAGCGCCGATAGTACCCTGCCAATCCCAAGAATTGGCGTACCTCGGTCGGAGTGGTTGGCGACTGCCAGTCTTTGATAGCTTCGATTTTTGATGGATCGACATAGATTCCTTGACTATCGATAACATGTCCAAGGAATTGAACGGTTTGCATCCAGAATTCACACTTAGAGAATTTTGCGTAAAGCTCCACGTGCTTAACTAGTTCTAGGATGGTTCTGAGGTGTTGTGCATGCTCCTGTTCGTTGCGCGAGTAAATGAGAATGTCATCAATGAAGACAATGACAAACTTGTCAAGGTATGACTTGCACACCTGATTCATAAGATCCATGAATACAGCCGGGGCATTGGTTAGACCGAATGGCATCACTCGAAATTCATAATGCCCATAACGGGTTCTGAAAGCGGTTTTTAGGATGTCGGTATCGCGAACACGTAGTTGGTGATAACCTGACCGGAGATCGATCTTTGAATAAAAAATCGACCCCTGTAGTTGGTCAAACAGGTCATCAATACGAGGAAGTGGATAACGGTTCTTGACAGTTAGCTTGTTCAACTCTCGATAGTCGATACACATTCGGAAAGAACCGTCTTTCTTTTTTAAAAATAGGACCGGAGCTCCCCCAAGGTGAAGAACTCGTCCTAATGAATCCTCTTTCCAGGAGTTCCTGCAATTGGTTGGACAACTCCTGAAGTTCGGATGGGGCTAAGCGGTATGGCGCTCGGGCCACATGTGCGGCACCTGGCACGAGGTCGATTGAGAACTCAACCTGTCTTGGTGGTGGTAGACCAGGTAGTTCTTCGGGAAAGACTTCTGGAAAGTCTCGAACGATGGACACATCCTCAAGTCGCTTCTCCTCCGACTTTTTCTCCATGATGTGTGCGAGGATTGCTGGATAACCCTTTCTCAGAAATTTCCGGGTTTTCAAGCAAGATATGATGTTGAGTCTCGTCCCACCGGTCTCCTCCTGTATGACCAAGGTTCTACCGACGGCAAGAGGAATACGAACGATTTTATCGTAACAAATGATTTCAGCGCGGTGTTTGGACAACCAATCCATACCAATGATGACGTCAAAACTTCCAATTTCAACAGGCATAAGATCGATTGAAAAGATTTCGTTGGCTAGGTTTAAAGTGCAATCAGGTATCACACTATCGGTTTCTATGAGTTTACCATTTGCGAGTTCTATGGTGTACTTAACATCTAGAGCAATAGGTGCGATATCAAGTAGAGGGCAAAACTCATCAGAAATAAAGCTTCTATCGGCACCAGTATCAAACAGAATAGAAGCAGATAAGTTGTTGAGAAGGAACATACCCGTGACCACATTCGGGTCCTGACGGGCATCCCCAGTGTTGAGTACGAATGCTCTTCCCCTTACGTTGTTGTTGTTGCTCTCGTTCTTGTTTTTAGGACATTCGTTTATGAAGTGTCCCGTTTCCCCTACACCCAAAGCAGGATTTGGGTTGGTTGGCATTGTTGTGAGAGGTGTTGTTGTTGGATTTGGGGGCTCGACAATCCTTGGTCAAGTGCCCGTACCTCCTGCAGTTGTTGTAGAGAATACTGCATAGACCGTCATGGTGGTAGTTACACTTGGAGCAGTATGGCCTGTCCCCAGTGTATCCACGCTTGGGTTCAGAATTTGTGTTGTAAACTTGAATGGCATTGGATTTCTTGTTGTGGTTATTGTGGTGTTCAGATGATTTGCGTTTGTTGTTGTTGGAGTAGGATGTGTTGGATGTCTCACGGCTGACAACCATGGCCATGAGTTCATGAGCTAATTGGATTGCACTGTCAACAGTGGTTGGTTTAGATGAGGCGACATTCCCCTGGATATTCTCCGGGAGGCTGCAGATGTATCTTTTGATGCATTTTTCCTCCGGATCAACTAAACTCGGGCATAACAAAGCGAATTGTTGGAATTTGGTGGTATATCCAGCAATGTCATTTCCCTGCACTGTCAAGTGCCAGAGTTCATCCTCTAGATGGTGAAATTCTTCTTCATGACAGTATTTTCCCCTAAGCTTTTTCTTCAGTTCAGCCCAAGGAAGTCGGTTTGCTATCTCAATGCCCACATAGTTTGCGTGGGTGTTCCACCACGTAAGTGCACCGTCCTGAAAGGTGTAGGTAGCAAACTTGACCTTGTTATCCTCCATACAGTTACAGAGGTTGAACACGGATTCTATACGTTCAATCCATCTGATTAGGCCATTGGCACCTTCCGTGCCTTTAAAGTATAGTGGTTTGCAGCTAAGGAAATCCTTGTAAGAGCAAGGTTTGATAATGGGAGTATTGACTGGGGTTTCGTCATTGCTTCGAGAGTTTCGAGGTGAATCCTGAGCAGCCAAAGCATCGGCCACTGCTCGAGATACCACGGCAGCAAGTTCAACATCACTGTAACTTTTCTTCTTTGGCGGCATGATTCTTCAAGAGAGAAACAAGAGGCACATGAGAAGTTGTACCAGAATGATAATTCGATAGTTGTACATATATTAAAGTGGTAATATATAACATCACAGGGTAAAATCACAATGTAGAAATAACAGGAGAAACTGTCAATTCATAATACGAAGTCGAATGTTTACAGACAATTTATAGTTAGGAGTTTCAAAAGTCACAAACTTAGAAGTTTTACAAAAGTGTCAGGAATTATTACATCCGGTCAAATTACATAGGTCCTACGAAAACATAACAAAGTACGGATTCAGCCTAAGCTAATCCTGACGTAGATTGAGTTGTGGTAGTAGTATTGTGAGATGGTCCACAGATTCTGCAAGTCTGCTAACCATTCGGAGAGCGTCTTCGGTTTCCCTTAGACGTGTCTCACACTGGTTAAGCCTTGATTGTAAGACGGAAATTTTGTTTCGGTTGCCAATCAATTGGTTGTGTACAACCTCCATAGTTTCGATGGTTTCACGCAGACGGTTGTCAAGGGTGTCCATGTGGTTGATGGTATTTTCGTGATCTTCGGAGACTTAATTGATACATTCGAGTGATGTGAGTCTCCAGTTTTCGTTAGTTTCTTGGAGTTCGATATCCATAGTGTTGAGTCGTTGCTCGTGTCGGTGTAGCCTAGTGGCTAAGTCCGACAAAGTGAAGTGAGTGGCGTATGGGTTAGCTCGAGGCAACCTGGTGTTCCTCCTAGCCACCCTTGGGTTTCGTGATCCATATGGACGAGAGCATGACGAATTGGGTGGTGTATTTGCCATTCTGAGACAAAGCGTTTAGAAAGAATGAGGCCTATATTCATATAATACATATATAATATAGCCTAAGATATTGAGCGAGAGCGAGGCCTATCTACGTATATATATATATCACATAATAGCCTAAAGTGTCTAACACAGACATGTTTGAGTCCCGGTTCTATCGAGGTCAGAGTCAACTAGTGTTCCTATTCAGTCATGACTCCTTTCAGATCCCACATCATATTTTAATTGTACAGAGTTGATCAGGCTATGTTAAATTAAACTAATATAATGTAGTCACTGAACCTAATCATACTTAATAAGGAATACTGCCTAACGGTCATAGTCTAGGCCCACTAAATGCAATCTAGTTCACTATAACCTTAGGCTCTGATACCAATCTGTTGCACCCCCAAATTCAGGTTGCGGAAGCGAATCGGGTCGGGGCGCGACTAATCAATATTCATAAGCACAAAGATATAATGAACGACCACTAAATGCGTCTTTTTACATTGTATTGATAAAACCAAAGTTTACATCAAAAGTATTGTTTACATTAGCTCAGCTCCTTGAAATTGAGAGATTTACATCACATAATTAATCTATACAAAATATAATAATGCAATTAAATCTCTGATTTATTTGAATGCAGAATCAAGCTAATGTTTCCTGATTATGCAGCCAACCTACTGCTATGTACCTGTGATACATGCTAAAATGGGTCAGCAAAACGCTGGTGAGCTCACAGATTTGTATGTTAACACATATTTGTATGAACCGCAAGATTTAATTGAATTTAAAATGCAATTAAGCAAAGTAATAGTTATACAGCCATGAGCACATAGTCTAAGCTTAACTTGAGTGTCAGGTCCAATTAAGGAAACCCAAATGAGTTGCCTCCTACGAGTGCCTAATCTACACTCGTCTTCCCAAATGCTAATACGTCTGTTTGACCAGTTAGTGCCTGCTAACCCGGACGAGGATTGTCAATCCTATATGATATCATATACTAACATTCACGCTACAGATGTATTATCAAACTATGTTGTGGAGGGCTTTGAAATGATTAGTGAAAACAACTCATGTAGTATTTGATTTGTATTGTACTTACGTTCATATTGTAAAATAAAACGAGCAATGTAATCACACCCCAGATGAAAACTGTAAAATAGGGGCTATGAGACTCACCTAAGTCTTGAGAAGTTTAACTTAATAAAGTTGTTTGATTAGCCGTGAGTTGATGTCCGAAGACTTGTAACCTGAGGGTGTCCAAGACACTCGATGGTTATAAACATGAGTAGGTATCTCGAAAGACTACCTTTGTAGTTGTTCGTCCAACTAGAATGTCCAAATTACTACGATTTGGTTGATTGGAATGTCCAAATTTCTACGATTTGGTTGATTTGATTATCCAAATTACTATGATTTGGTTGTTTAAATTGTCCAAGTTACTATGACTTGGTTGATTGGTTTATGTTTTGAAAACGTGTACGGCCCGTTGGTGAATCGGTTGTAATAATAATCTCATTATCATTATTATGATTTCCAAGTGTTATGCTTGAAAACATGTTCCAATGAGTTTTAGGAGTCGTATCGTATAAAGGTTTGAGGTTATAGAAGTTCAACACTTAGTGTGAAAAAGAGTTGCAAACAGCCTATTTTTAGCGTCACTTATACCGACACTTATGGTCTATGTGACACTCAGGAAGTGTCGCATAAAATAAGAAATTCTGAGGTACTAGCGTCACTTGAGAAAGTGATGCATGAGGTGCGACACTTAAGCAAGTGCCGGGCGTGAGTGTCGGGTAGAGGTGTTAAGCGTCACTAGACAAGTGATGGCACAAATCAGATTTAGATTATAGGCGTCACTTAGGCAAGTAATGCTAGAAGTGTCGGTAAATAGTGTTAGGCGTCACTGGACAAGTGACGGATGTAAGTGTCAGAAAAAAGGGGTTTTATGCGGCACTTAGGCAAGTGACGCAAATTTAGGGTTTTATGCGTCACTTAATACGGCACTTAAGTGACGCACGAAGTGACGCTATACTGGTCTGGCCTATGCGACACTTACGTCTATTCGACGGATTTTGAGCCAAAAATGAGTTTTCCGGTTTCCGTTTGGTCCGACTCTTTTACCCAACCCTTAGATGGACATTATAAGCTTAAACAAATAACTTTCAAGTAAAATAAATGAAATCTAAGAGTTTGCGGGATTTGTCGGGAATCTTACAAGTTAACGCCGAAGAATTCCGAAAAGATAGAAATGTAGATTGTGATGCGGTGAACATTTTTCTCCAAATGCTCCAAGTGATTTGAGATGATTTTCTGGTGTTATTTTGTGATATAAGGTGTTGATAGTGTGATGGTGGTTTTTGGCTGAGAGAAAAGAGAGAGATGAAAGAAGAAGGAGAAAGATGAAATGAGGAGTGGGGAGGGGGAAAAAGGGGGGTAAGGGGCCGGCTAGGGTGGGGTCCACGGGTGTGGGCTTCACCTATTTTTCGTTCCCTGTAATTACGCTCCGTGCGGTGTTCGTTTTCCCAATCGTTTAGACGTGAAATAATTATTTTGTGCCTTTAAATTTATATTTTAAAAATACAAATGTTTTATCAACAATTTGTTGAAGCGTTTTACCAATTACTTAATAATTGGGTTATAAAATATAACTTAACTTTGTTTTGGTTGTTTGCGCGTTTACATTTTAATCGCGTAAATGTTGTTTGTACCATACGAGTTTGAGTTGAAATATTATATAAATAATATTTTTGATAAAATAGAGTTATTAAATAATGTTATATTATTTAATAAAATTGTTCACCAACGTCCGTATTAATTGAACCGAATTGCATTCGATTTGAATCTTGTACGATTAAATCAAATCGCATACTTGCATATATTCAACAATATATAAATTGATACATTAATTAGCCTAACACAGAACTAACACAGAACGACTCTATATGAGACATACGAAAAGTATTTCATTTCATAAGTATTCAAAAATATACATCAGCTCGGAGTTCGAGTAAAATCCTAGAGATTCTAATACATAACAACTATTACAAAAGTAATGCATAAAAATCTCCAAGTGTGTAAATGCATGTGACTCGAGCTAGTAAGCAAATCCTGTTGGGCGACCCTACTGTTGCTGTGTACCTGAGAATGCATCACTAAAAGGTCAACCAAAAGGTTGGTGAATCTCACAGGTTTGTAGTAGATAGTCAGTTTGAACACATCAAGTAATAAAAGTGTTTGTACAGTTTTAACCAAGTAGTAAGTAATGATTACACGAAAGCAATCGGGTTGATATACATTGCCATGAGTATCATCGTCGAAGCTTAACACGCCAGTAAAGTACAATCAAGTACCAGTAATTTGCCCCCGTGAGTGCTAATCCAAAAACACTCATGTGTAACGAGTAAGAAACGCCTGTTTATACAATACGGTTTGTGGTAGTGCATGCTACCCCGGACGGGGATTGTCAGTCCCATATGGATCCATATACTAAAACTCGCGCTTATCCTATAATTAACAACTATGATTCAGAGGACTTCATTGGATTAAACGTAACCCATGCAATCAATATATTAGTAAGTCTGTAAGTATGTGAAATAGTAAATCTGTACATGTGTCCAAGTAAAACAAGTAATGCATCTCACCCCAGAGTAAAAACAGTAAAAATGGGGTTGTGAGACTCACCTGAGTCTAGTAAGTACGTATGTGCAATCAACCAAGTAGAGCGGATGTAAGTCCGTAGGCATGTCGGATGTAAGTTCGTATATTGGTTCTCAGAACCCTGCAACCTTTTGGCATCCGAAACGCACAAGGTTGTAAGTAAACAAGTAAATAAGAAATTAAGTAGGTGTCTTGAAAGATCACCCATGCTAGTTGTCCACTCAACTAGAAAATGTCCAAATGTTTGTCTTAGTATTTCGTTTGTAGTTTGAAAACAAGTATGGCCCGTTGGTGATGGTTTGTGATAATAATTCAAAACTGATATTATTATATGTATTGTTGTATCAGGTTTCTTTGTTTGTGAGTATTCGACACTTAGTGAAAAAGTATTTACAAGTTCCCGGATGACGGGGGTCCAGGGGCAGCGCCCCTGGTAGCGGGGTCAAAGGGGTGGCAGCCCCTGGCGGGGTCCAAGGGCCAGAGCTCCTGGCTGCAGACTGAAAAGGTGTTGCGAACTGAGTTCGCGGTGCGAGCTGAGTTCGGCTCGCAAGGCAGTAGGCCACGAACTGAGTTGGGTTCGCAGCACAAGGTTCGGCTCGCAAGTCAACTCGCAAGTCAACTCGCAGATCGACTCGCAAGTCAACTCGCGAGTGGGTTCGGTTTGCAGTTTCGGTTCTTTGTTTGGTTTCGCGAGTCGAGATCTCGGTTCGCCTCGCAGGACGAACTGGGATCTGGGATCTCAACTCGCAGGATGAGCTGTTCGTAAATTTTTGTATGGGTATCGATTTTTAAAGCGTTTTCCGTCGAATTTTGGACATAAACTTGTTGTGTAAACATCCTAGCATGTAAATAAAAGCTTTACAAATAATTTAAAAGTGTTTTAAAGTTTTATACCTCGAAATTGAAAACGAAGAAGATGAAGATGAAGAGCTCAGGTTGTGCTCCTTGTTCCTTTGATGATGATGGCCGAGGGTGGAGGTGGCGGCGACTTGGTGGTGGCGTGGTGACCAATTTGGTGGTGGGAAGAAGAGTGTAGAGAGAAAGTGGTGTATATGTGTGTTTTTGTGTAGTGAAGAAATGAGAAGAAAATGGGAGAAAAAGGATTTAAGAGGGGTTGGGTCACGGGTCGGTTGGATTGGGTCATGGGTCGGTTCGCGGGTCTGGGCTCGGGGACTCGTTCCACTATTTGTGTTACGTCCCCTGTTTAATTAAATGTTGTTCCGCGTTTTATGTTTAATATCATATGTTTCATTAACGTTTTAAAACACGATATTTTTAAATGGAATTTTTACTCAAAACGACATATTTTAAGTTATAAAATCATAATTTGGATTTAATTTGTCAGTTGGGCACGTTTCACGCGTTTTCGTCGTGTACGGGGTGTTTTTAGATAATAAGTAATAATATAATATATTCTCACCATATATTAAAGTAAATAATGTTCGTTAGGATAATTTAACATTATTTTTAAGTTTTGTCACCAACGTCCTAATGTAGATGTGTCGGGTTCAACCCGGCACATTGTTTGCATGATTTGAACGAATCGTGTATGTGTGTATGTAATTACACTGAATCCCATGTATATTTAGCCTAATATAACTAAATTCACGTAATAATCACACAATTAGGCACAATAATGATAGCCTAAAAGCCAGGTGTTACAATTAAAGCTTATTGGATTGATTTCTATGATAATAATGTGAAGATTAACCCTAATTCTCCAAAAATCACCCCTCTATCAGAGGTCTGTCTCTTTGTTTTTCAATATTTAAGTGTTAAAACGAAAATAGAAGCTTTGAGAACCTTAAACCCGTTTCTGGAACTGAGAGAATCGCGTCGTGATCCCTTCCAGGTCGCGTCACGATTTCAGCATATACAGACCTAGAATTTTTAGAGATTTCCACTTCCTGCCCCATACTTATAATAACATATAATTATACATAATATACATAATTAAACAATAAAACACACATATATATATTTCTTATAAAATAATATTATTTAAAACTTACGAAAAGTGGACGTTAAAAAAAATAATTATTTACTAGTCATAATAATATTTTAGATTTTGGAGTGTTACAACTATCCCCCACTTTATCTCATTCGTGTCCTCACGAATATCAGTCAAGTCAATTCTACTTAGACAATATCTCTAGTTAGTTTATGCTTACAAGAATTCAATTTACGATGCAACTTATCAACTGATAGGTTTATGACCTTATCAAGCATACACTAATTTCATCTATATTCCACTTATCTCATGTTTATGACTTATTGTTTTCCAAGCTTATATCATATTCAGGCTAATAAATTCTAAAATATATTACTACGAATATTTATTTTCTAAGTTTCAATAACTCTTTCAATATACATGCGTATTAGTTACATAACTTGATCCACCGACGCCAACGAGGTAGATATACCCTATATTCTTAAAGTTCTAATTTCCACTGCTAATGGTAGCAAACTTAACCTAGCTTCATTCAAACAATACCTATATCACATTGATTTCGATAGCTTTCAAACTATATATATTTTTATCGACTTAAACCGCTAATCCGCATCATATATTTTAGACACATATACGTACAACCATTACGTATATTTTTATACCTCTCTATTTACATAAGCACGAAGTGTGCATTTCAACTTGATCAGTTATAAGCACATAAATTATGTATTTAATTTTATTCAGTTACCTGACAAAAAGTACAATGGTCAGCATAATATGCAATATCATCAGCTCCGTAATCATAACTAACGTACATAACGCATACTATCCCCTTGAACAACTTATAATATATATATATATCTATTCCCAATTCTTTCCATATGCACATATCTAAATGTGTACATGTTTCTATTTTCACCCCTGCACATCTACTATGTATAAACCCTATTTTCATATATATATATATATATATATATATATATATATATATATATATATATATATATACTGACCACTTATACAAATTCCTTAGAATTAACCACATAAACACTTCAACCCATATAATTATCTAACATATGTGAATCCATATTCAGTTATAATACTTCAACAATTTAGAACTAGTGGCATTCTAGAATCTTTAAACCATTATAATTACTTACACTTTTTTTAACAACAATAATAATTATGAAAATCACAATACATGTACCAACAATAGGGCTTAATTTGAACTAATAATTAATCACCAAGTTAGTAGTCACCTGTTACTTTGACTAGCAAAATGCTAAAATCTTAACTTGTACAACTAATTAGCACTTAATCAGATTTAAAATTTTAACACCACCTGGTTATACTAAACTTTTATTCCATCCCACTCTTACGTATATTCTACATAATATAAGTGTTACAATTTCCACCATTTTTGTTCAAAGCATTCACCTTATGTTCTTAACATCAATTCAAGTCAATTCTCTAATATACACTATGTCATCATATGATGTATATATAAAATTAAATCAAAATTAATCTCCCACTTTGATTTGTTCACCTATTCCCTTTTAAACAATGGATAGATATGTCATCTTAATCATTACTTGCTTATGCAATCATTTATTACTTTTCAAATTCTAAACATCCAAAATTTCCTCAACCATAAGAATTTCCTCAACCATGAAACTTGCACACTATTGTGTACTATCAGCATTAATATAAATGAATATAATTTAATATGAACTAATCCACAAGGAGACTGGAATCAAAATTCTTTCCAGCATCAAATCGTGTCACGATTATCCAAAATTGCGTCGCAATCTAAAACTTTTCGCGTCACGATCTGATAGGATTGCGTCGCTATTCAGACCTGCACACACTCAGTTTTAATTACTAACTTCCAACGTGCATACCTATTAACCCGATGAGAGTTATGACCTGAAATTTTCCATGCACATTTGTAATAACACACGAAAAACTTTTCTTTTCACACTTTTTCAATTTATGCGTTTGTGAAGGATTTGGACATATAACCAATTTGTGGCCGTTTTGACCATTATTTGGTGACAACCTATATCACAAACCACCTGCATTTAAGCTCTAACTTTTTGCACATTAATTTAATATTCTAAGACAAACTTGAGGCCATTAACCAAGGTTCCATAACCTTTGACTAATTCATTTAACTTAATTGGGTCGAATATGACCCATTTTGACACTATTTGACCCACTTGGAATTTTAATCACATTTAAAATAAACACTTCTAAGTTTCACTTAGGTTTGACCATTTCAAGGATGTTGACTATTTGTCAACTTCAATTTCAACCAACTAATCAATAGAAATTTCTAACTACTTTTTCCAAGTTTTGACTCGAATTAGAATCAATTATAATCATATAATTTCTACATACATAATTAAACAATCATGGAACCAATACATTTTAATTTTAACTTCTTATAATCCAAAGGTGCATTAGTAATTTGTTTGGACACTATATGGCTCATTCATAACTATTCCACTTATCTTATATTCATATCATCATAATTTCTCATAGTGACAAGTATTATATACACTTGCACTTTTTAAAATTACCAAATAGTGCACTTTAACCAATTAACTTTTTCCACATAGCCATGTACTTAACTTACTTCATTATTCATTTCTAACTTTAAACCTTTTACCATTTCTTTTAACTATAAATCAATGTCCTAAATTAATAATGACATTTAACATGCTCATACAGTAACGCATTTAGTCTATGGGTACACTAGTGACCTGTTTAGGCACTTTTGACCCATTAACATACCTTCTAATCATTAACCATCCTCTGATATTTTAGTTCAAGTTTCCACACACTTTGACCATTTCAAGTAATGACTACATGTCACCACCCAACTAGATTAAAGCTCCAATTTTCCACTTTACCATATATATTAGCTCTATACAAACAACGAATGAAATTAGAAATCATTTAAGTATTTTCATACTTTAGTAACTCACATAAAGTACTATTTGACCCGTTGAGGGTATTAACCACAACTCATATCATATAATCTTTACTTTTAATGTCTCCATGTCAACACTGACATGATTTATCTCTTTTAGTTTAATAGAATCAATCCAAGATTCCATTTAGACAATACCTCATAATTTTACCCAATAATTACTCAACATATCATTTCTTTGATAAACATATTCTCATAATCATGTAAATATAAGTATTTCACTCATTCCTGTTTTACTCATCACATAGTGCATACACATTTTATGCTTAACCACAACAAAGTCACATTAAGTCTCTCTGAGAATTGGTCGCCTTAAGAACTTCAGGTGACATAGTATAATATAATTACGGTGATCAGACATAACTAGATTATGTTTTTCTCACTTCCATTCTCAGGCCACTTCATATCGTTAATTCTTACTGTGACTATTCCACATTTATATAAATATACACATATCAATTGAGCAATTATAGAAATTCTCTTGGACTCTGCCCCTTTTGCACCCCACTTCTTGGCTAATAGCATACTAAGTCATTTATATAATGCTAATTATTCACGATTAGCTTTACTTTCTTTTCACAAATTAATAACCATGAATCATATATTCGTTAATAGAAAATTATACATTTACCTCGACACAAGTCCATTTACACTTTCTACAATTCTCAATTCACACATAACACATAATTAATTTAAAATTTTAATGAGACATTTATTAATGTCTCTCCTACTTTACCATTCCACATATAATTTAGAGCTAACATAAGTTAGCAATTTCTATAGTTCTCTCATCTGAACTTTTAACAGATTGCCAATATATATATTAGCACTTCTTCCACATATCCAAACATATGGCCAACTCAAGTTAACCTATCCAACCATTTGAATCTAACAAAACTTTCACATATACTAAACACATAACATACATTCTTCCAATTAGAACTATTCAGAATACTAGCAGCCCATTTAACATTTTGTTACTTATTTAACACATTAAATTATCTAATAGTTCACTACAGGGAAGCATATCAGTTCAGTCTACCATAGTTTACTATTGCACATAATTAGCATAAAATCACACATTTCCTCTTGCTTTAAGTTTAGGCAATCCTATCAAGAATTACCTAATTCTCTTAAATCATCGCTCAGATACCAACTTGAAACGTCCTGATTTACATTTTATAAATTTATTGTTGATGCATATTAGGTGTCTGTCAGTTGGTCTATCGAGTTGTAATAAGTGTCGTTAGTTACTTAATAGAAATATAGTTTTTGTATAGTGCGACACTCGTGTTTCAGTTTAGGCGACACTTGCCTGAGTGGCGCATAGCGACACTTAGGTAAGTGACGCATGAAGGCGGCCACATGCGACACTTCCACAAGTGACGCATGTTGGCTGACTTTTTAGTATAAATACAAACCTACGGGTTTTCGGCTAGGGTTGACGAAACCCTAGCACCATTTGTCGACTAAACCAACTTGTAATCGTTCCCAAACAGTTATACAAGCTAATATACATGTTTACATTATTGAATTCCTTGTGTTCAGTTTGTGTTTTGTTAGCCATACAAGCAATTGTTTGATTCCGCCTTACTATTGCTGTCAATTGACATCTAGGTCCACGACAAGGGGCACTTTCAACTGGTATCAGAGCCATCTAGGTGAATACATTGACTTTTAGATTCGATTTTGGGTTGATTTCAGCTTTGTTCGAATAATTAATTGAGATTACATACGGTTTTGGAGTTGCTAAGGTGATTTACAGTCAAGATTCTTCATCAACAACAGGTTTCCTCCATTAGGGTTCAAAGAATTTTGGTTTGGTCTACGAAAATTCGACATTTTTAGGGTTTTGGGATTTTTCAGCCGTTTTGCGTCACTCGATCCGTCACTTAGACGCGTCACTTATAGCGGCACTATCTAATCCCAAATTAGGGTTTTACCGTCACTTAGACGCGTCACTTGAAGCGTCATTTGAGGTTTATACGACACTTAACTTAAGTGTCGTCTACTCTAATACACCGTCACTCAAGTGCGTCACTGTTGCACGTCACTTGACCCTCAAGCGTCACTTCTGTTAGTGACGCCTGTTTGATTTATAGCGTCACTTTTACTAGTGACGCCTACTCGATTTAGCACGACACTCAAGTACGACACTTGAGTGCGTCACTTGCTTAACTGACCGACACTTACTTATAGTGTCATCCGTCACTTTGTACGTCACTCGATAGCGTCACTTGCTAAGTGTCGCTAGTCGCTACGACACTTAAGTGCGTCACTTACCTAGTGACGCCTTTGGTACTAATTAGTTTGCAAGTTCTTGTTTTTGCGTATAATTTCAGGTATATCTTCAATGGCTTCTATTGCTGACAAGGAAGATATTAGAGGTATTAGGGAGATGCTAAAGCAGGGAAATGATATTGGTTCCAATAATAAACCCCCACTTTTCACTGCAGACATGGATTATGCTTACTGGAGGGATAGATTTGAACAGTTTGTTGACTTTCATTGTCCGGAATTGTGGGGCCCATTAAAACAAAGATATGAGGCTCCAGTGGCTGAAGGAGATTATTGGACGGTTCCTCCACCAAAATCTTTTATTGCAATGACACCTCAAGAAAAGAAGGACTATCAGATAGAAAGAAAAGCACACTCAGCCATCTGTATGTGCTTAACAAAGGATGTCATGAGACTGTTTAAACATCATGACACAACCTATGATTTATGGAAGGCTATAGAAACGAGGTGTGGGGGAAATGCGAAATACAAGGAAGCTAAGCTGGAATTGATAAAGAAACAGTACGATCTGTTTGACTTCTTACCTAATGAGACAACCTCTGGACTGTTTACCCGGTACTCACAATTGGTGAGTGAGTTAACGAAGGGTGGATATAATCTCACAGCACTTGAGATAAATAAGAAACTGTTAGATGTTCTACCAAGTGCATGGGATGTAAAAGTCCAATTCTTGAAGGAAAGTGAAGGATTGGATGGTATGACTTTGGATAAGCTGATAGGAGTTCTTCAAGCACACGCTATGGAGTTAAAGAAGAAAGAGTGCAAGTCAACTGGTTTTGTACAAAATCCTTCACTTTATGGAGGCCAAGTTAACTCTGGTAAGAGTTATGGAGGAATGGCATTCATCTCGGATACCAATTCTCCATCTTATTCAGCTGGAGCATCACATGCTGCTTATGTTTCTGGCACATCCTCCATTACTCAAGGATCACAACAGCAGGTTTCATCTTCACCAGCTATTCAAGAACAAGCTACGATCTATACAGCTTTCCTCAGTTCTTACAAAGATTTGGTTACTCAACCAAATACTACTTTGGAAATGACCAAAGAAGATTATGCTCAGCTGGATGACGATGACTTGGAGCAGATGGATTTAAACTGGAATATAGCTATGATTTCCAGAAGGGTTCAGAAATTTATGCAGAGAACAGGACGGAAGAGTTTGGAAGGTAATGGGAAGACCGGATTTGGGTTCGACAAAAGCAAGGTTCGATGTTACAACTGTCAGAACCTTGGTCACTTCGCAAGGGAATGTGAGAAACCCAGGATGCCATCGTCGGGTCTTACTAAACCGGGTCCACCCAAGGCAAATGAAAAAGAAGAAGCTAAATCGTTAGCTGTAGATAACGCTTTTATCGTTTTTGAGCCAACTGCTTTTGATTGGAGTGCTCAAGCTGCACAATTTCAATGCCTGATGGCTCACATTACTCCTGAGGTACCAAATGAACCCAATGAGCCATTTAATTGTGTTTCGTGTATTAACTTAACTGAATCCCTTAAGGCCTATCAGAAAGACAATCAAAATTTGCGGGACAAGATAGTTAAACTTAATGAATCTAATAACTTTTTGCTAGATAATGAAAAACTTTATGAACAACACCTTGAAGCTCATAAATTAGATACCGAAACCTTTAAGGCAAAGGTCTTTAGCCAGCAAGATGCAATTAAAAGTTATCTTACTGAAATTGAATTGTTGACTAAAGAATTATCTGATTTGAAAAATGAGTTTGAAAATCATAAAAGCAAAATCTTAGGTTCAACATCCGCCACTCAAGTCTTTAATGAGATTGTTAGCAAGCAGGGAGCAAGTGGCAAAAAGAAGGAAGGTCTTGGCTATAACCAAGTACCACCACCTTCTAATGCTGAATATTGTCCCCCGATTGCTAAACAAGGCCTTGAGGAGATCTCAGTTGATTATACCAAACTATATGGTATTAAGGCCAAAGAAGCCAAGCTAAACAAACTGACAACGGAGAAAACCAAGAGGCAAGAGTATCCATTGCCTCAGTTTGTTAAAGCTGAAAATAAGTCTCAAGTTCATACTGATGAGATTGTTGAGATAGAGGATATTACTGATCAGGAATATCCTGAGTTTAAGAAGGTTGCGGCTAAACCTGAAAAACAAATTTTAAAAGTTGAACCGCTATCAAAGGTTCAAAATAAAAAGGAAAAAAGAGTTTTAAATGTGAAACTTCAAACTCAAAAGTCACCGGCAAATGTTTTAAAACAAAAGGTGACGAATGAAAAGGTTCATGTTGATAAAACTCATGCCTCAACTTCCACTTCTAAACAAGCATTTTCTAATACATGCACGAAATGTTCATGTTCTAGAAATGCTTCACCACTTCCTGCAGTAAATCCTTCGCCTCAACAGTTTAGAGAGACTCGTTCTTGTTTCTACTGCAAGAAACAAGGACATTTAATCCGCAATTGTCCCAAACTCTCATATCAGCGTCATGGGAGAGATATGCCTAGGACATTATTCTACAGAAATTCCCTTTCAAAATCACCTCCTAGGCATCACTCCATCTCTTCCATGCCTGCTAAGACAGTAGTTAGTGTTGGGAAAAATCCTTTGTTAAAACCAAAGCCCAACATTATTTCCAAGCCAAATCCCGAACCATCAAAGGTTTGGAAAATAAAGGAGTCCACTGAAGACTCAAATATCATCAATAATAACACATCAAATTCAAAATCTGATTTGTTTAAAAATAAAGTTTTATCTGATGTGCTTATTGTTGATGACTATGGTCGACCTAAGTCTGTAAAGGCTTGGGTCACCGTTTCTCACTAATCTCCTCATTTTTATGTGTTGCAGCAGTCTGAACGTGTAAAAGATAGCGAATGGTTCATGGACAGTGGCTGCTCGCGACACATGACGGGTGATGTGTCTCTCCTAGTGGATATTAAACCATACGCAGGAGGTCATGTTGCTTTTGCTGGAGATATAGGGGGAACAATTTCGGGTAGAGGGACGCTAACTAATGGAAAGGTTAGCTTTGAGAATGTAAATTATGTGGCTGAACTTCAACATAACTTGCTAAGTGTTTCACAAGTTTGTGATAAGGACTATACCACATCATTTACAAAGACTGAGTGTGTCATATTGAAGCCGGGGTATGTCATTCCAGAGGAATGGGTAGTAATGCGTGCACCTAGAAGAAATGACACCTATGTGATGAACATGCGAACCGTGGAGACATCCAGTGAGTACACTTGTCTCCTTTCGAAGGCTTCAGAAAAGGAATCATTCCTTTGGCACAGACGAATGGGAGACATTCATTTCCGAAAAATGAATTTCCTAGTCAACAACGACTTGGTTCGTGGAGTTCGGAAACAGTCCTTCGCCTTGAAGGATGACTGTGTTTCTTGCCACAAGGGCAAACTCCATAAGAAGTCTCATAAGTCTAAGGTTGTGAATTCCATTAATGCTCCGTTGGAATTATTGCATATGGATCTTTTTGGTCCTGTTTCCACAAAGAGCATCGGTGGTCGCTCTTACTGTTTAGTAGTGACAGATGACTACTCACGGTTCTCGTGGGTATACTTTCTTGCAACGAAGGCTGAAACAGCGGGTATTTTAGTTTATTTGTTGGATAAGTTGGCAAATCTGTGCAACTTAAAGGTAAAGCGACTGCGAAGCGATAACGGAACCGAATTCAAGAATTCAACTCTCGAGTTATTTTGCGCTTCTAGGGGTATTGAACATCAATTCAGTGCTCCGAGAACTCCTCAACAGAATGGAGTTGCTGAACGGAAGAATAGGACCATCATTGAAACTGCTCGCACTATGCTAGCGGATTCCAAACTTCCTATTATTTTCTGGGCTGAGGCAGTTAATACTGCTTGCTACGTTTTGAATTGGGTACTTTCGGTTAAAAAGAAGAATAAAACGTGTTATGAGCTCTTCAACAATCGCAAGCCAAATCTGCAGTTTCTAGAGCCATTTGGGTGTCCTTGTTTGATCATGATAACAAAAGAACGTGTCCCTAAGTTTGGTGATAAAGCTGTTGAAGGGATTTTTCTCGGATATTCGGTCAATTCTTCAAACAAACGGGTATACAACAAATCAACAAACGAGATCGAGGAACACTTTGAGGTAAAATGCTTACGGTATACAGAACCACCTCAAGGAACGGGTCCAGATTGGTTCTTCAATTATGGGAAACTCTTCAGTTCCTTCAATGTACCGGAGGACGACGACACTGAAGAGTTAATCACAATGCTTCATGGACTCGATGTTTTTCAACAAACATCCGATTCTCTTCCTACAACACCCAATCCAATTCCAGATACGACATCCACTCCATCACCTATTCCAACACAACAAATACCTGCACCTACATCTACCACTTCTCCTGCATCTGTTCCTACACCCACACCACCAACAACAACCATTCCGTCTTCTTCAAATACTGTAAATGCCGCGGATCTTCCGGACGATCCCAATATGCCTCTCTTAGAAGATGACGAAGACATGGATTATTCTCGTTTCTTCATTAATGAAGAGAACGAAGATGCTTCTGCCACTGAAGGTGACTTGAACAACTTGGAATTAAATATTGTGCCAGATGCCATTCTAGTGACTCGGATACATAGGAATCATCCAGTTGAAAACATTATTAGTGATCCTCATTCTACTATTCAAACGAGACATCAGGCGAAGCAATCTGCTGAAAATAAGGATACTTCAGCTAATCAGATTTTGGGATTTATGGCGACTGTTAATTCATGCCATCTTTCCCAAACCGAACCGAAGAAAGTTTCGGAGGCCTTACAAGATCCATCTTGGGTCGAGGCCATGCAAGATGAACTGCAACAATTTCACAAGTTGCAGGTGTGGACTCTAGTACCATTACCCAAGGGTGCTGATCCAAAAGGCACTCGATGGGTATATCGAGTAAAGAAGGATGATCGAGGGGTTGTTACAAGAAACAAAGCTCGACTAGTTGTTCAAGGGTATACTCAGGTTGAAGGACTGGATTATGATGAGGTTTTTGCCCCTGTCACCAGATTGGAGTCTGTCCATATCTTCTTAGCTTTTGCTTCATTTAAAGGGATTCGTGTCAAGCAACTTGACGTCAAAAGTGCATTCCTTTATGGTAAGATTGATACGGAGGTTTATGTTCAACAGCCTCCAGGTTTTGAAGATTCGGTGAATCCAAATTATGTCTACAAGCTAAATAAGGCATTGTATGGACTTCATCAATCTCCTCGACTATGGTATGAGAGGCTTGCTACTCATTTGGTGGACAACGGTTTCTCTCGGGGCACCATCGACAGCACTCTTTTCACAAAAGGGAAAGGGGATGATTTGTTACTCGTTCAAGTATACGTCGATGATATTATTTTTGGATCATTGAATGAGGCTTTATGCAAAGAATTTGAAGAGGTCATGAAGTCAGCTTTCGAGATGAGTGCAATGGGAGATCTGACTTTCTTCCTAGGGGTGCAAGTTGAACAGTCATCCAAAGGGATGTATATTCATCAGTCGAAATATGTCAATGACATGTTGACACGGTATGATATGCTCACTTGTAAGCCATATGGAACTCCTATTGAACTCAACCATAATCTTGGACCTGCTGATGATGATGAGGACTGCAAAGAAAAGGATTATCGTTCGATGATTGGTTCTCTAATGTACCTTACTGCCTCAAGGCCTGATATCGTATTCGCGGTTTCAATTTGTTCAAGATATCAGGCACGTCCTAAGATTTTTCATATGAAGGCAATGAAGCGGATTTTTGGCTATCTTAAATATAGACCCACTCTCGGTCTATGGTACTCAAATGAGAAGAACTTCACGCTCTCTGCTTATTCCGATTCCGATTATGGTGGCTGCAACATGAATAAGAAGTCTACAACAGGAGGATGTCAGTTTCTAGGATCCCGATTGGTGTCATGGCAATGCAAAAAGCAAACAACGGTTTCTACTTCAACAGCGGAGGCCGAATACATTGCTGCTGCAAGCTGCTGCTCTCAAGTTCTTTGGATTCAGCACCAATTGCGCGACTACGGGTTACTCTTAACTTTAACTCCTATACATATTGATAATACTGCTGCCATATCAATCACACGCAATCCCGTACAACACTCTAAAACCAAACACATAGAAATTCGGTTTCACTTCATACGGGATTGCTATGAGAAACATCTTATTGACCTTGTCCATATAGATACCCTCAAACAAAATGCTGACTTATTCACTAAGGCTTTTTCTAGAGCCCGATTTGATGAATTAGTCAACATGATCGGTCTAAGGTTCTTTACTACGAAAAAGTAATTTGTGACTTGGATTAGCTTTAAAATGCTATTTTATTTATAAAAAAAAAAAATGCAACCTATGCAACTGCCACTCATTATACTTTCTAGTACTACTGAAATGCAAGGTTGCTACATTTTAAAATAGACGTTGAAGTTGTGTCTGTAAACAACTTGGGATATGATAGTACATTGGATGACATGCATAAAAATGGAACTTTAAGGTTTATCTTGGATGTGTCAGTAGATTTATCTGACGTATTGAAAACAGTTTTTATAAACATTGTCTTCATCATACGATGTATTAGTAGGCATGTTATGCAAAACTCTTTGCGAAGTCTTAAGAAGCCTAATCATTAACTGTCTATTTCAAGTGGTATGACACCATTAGATGTATGACAAAAGTCTTAATTTCTTACTTATACTAGACATGCTTTCGTGAAAGATGTTTATTTGATATCATTTGGGGGTATATATTGATAGTTTCCTCTGTTATACGTAAGTATAGACCTGGCCTCTATTAATATATACTTTAAACTTAAGCAAACATAAGTCAAAGTACTTGCAAAGTCTTTCAAAATAAGATACCTTACAAGGTCGCCAAAATGGTTTGACCGAGTCTGGTTTTGCTTAAACCTGAATCAAGCTATGTCGCTCTGTTGTACGTAAGTACAGACCTGTCACCGCTGACTTGATTCTTAAAATTGATTTTCTTATATTCTATCTGTAAATGGAAACATGGTCTATGTCTTAAGTTAAGATGTATATCTATGGTGGGAACTACAGCGAAATGCACATACCAATAATAATAAAATACTTCCTAGATGTGACTGTAACATGTTTAAGTGGATAAACATACTAATAATCGTTTTGAAATAATTTTTATAAAAAGTGCTTTTAGTATGTCAAGTAAATTTAAAGAGGACAAATATACTGATGATCGAAATAACACTTACTGTTCCTAATACATGCATGTTATTCCAATATGATCCCTAATCAGACTATATCAACTCCGTCACCAAAAAGAATGTGTTTATTTTTCTAGTTATAAATTTACATTCTTATTTTCTCTAAGTTAGTGTCATTTTCGTTATTATCCAAGTTATAGTTACATTTTATAAATTTGAGTACCGAAATCACAACGCGAAAAATCGATGAAATCGCAATTTTTTCACTAAAAGTGAACTGAGCGTCACTTTCATAAGTGACGCTACCAGTGACGCATACGATATTGCGTCACTCACTTCAGTGACGCAGTAAGTGCCGGGGTAAGCTTCGCTATAAGTGCCGGGTTGAGTGACGCATACTAGGGTCGGTGTATAAATACCCCTTCCCCACGACACTCAACCTCACCACTTTTCAAATTACTATAGCGTCACTTGCTCTGACACACCGACACTCAAACTGTCTCTGCGTCACTTGCTTCTGTGCGTTTTCCGTCGATCGATTCGAGCATTCTGTGGCTTTTCATCGCTTTCCAGTCCCATATTCTTGTTCTACTCATTCATACGAACTATTTGGTACTAACCTTAACCTTTTTCGTTTGATATTCATGCTGTAATTTATACTTAGGGTTACGGGTTTTTGGGTAATTTGAATTCGCTTAATTTAATGCATGTTTAGATAATGTTGTCATGTAATAAAGGGTGTGTTATACTCGTTTCTACCTTGCGCACACTTCGGTTCACTTGATTTTGAAAACCCCTAATTTTGAAATCTGGGTATGAACAGTGACACGATGATCTTCATCGTTGCGTCACTTCGTGCGTCACTTACCTCAAGTGACGCTATTTGGTAATTTTGCAACCCATACCGTCACTTAATAAGTGACGCTTGATTTTACGTCACTTCTTAAGTGACTGGTGTAGTGACGCATATAATTGCTTTACTTGTTCAGACCGTCACTCTTCCTAGTGACGCCTTTACATGCGTCACTACCCTAAATGACTGTCTAAGTGCCGCTTATTTCTAAACGTCACTTATACCGTCACTTCTTAAGTGACTGTCTTAGGATAACGTCACTATGTTAAATGTCGCATGTTCTTCACCCGTCACTTTGCAAGTGTCGTATAAATTAAATCACAAAATACAAACGTCACTTACATCAGTGACGCATGATAGCGTCACTTCCAACAAGTGACGCTATAATTGGATTTTAATTTTAATTACTGTGCAATACGACACTTCTAAGTGACGGTAGTGGCCATGCGTCACTTACCATAAGTGACGCCTAAAGTTAAATTTCGTTTTTCAACCCTTCTGTGTTCGGGCTAACTCTATAACGCTTTCGGTTATTTTTCTTTGTATTTTAGCTTACAGATGGCTGAGTTACAGAATTATTACCGCCGCACCAACACCTGTCACAATATCACGGCGTTTCTGGAATCCACGCATGCCAATTCGGCGCCCTTCAGGCCGATGATAGACTTTCTACGCAGATCGAGGATTTATTATGCGATTACGGCAACGACTCCTGTATATATGAACCAAATAGAGGAATTTTATGATCATGCCGTCATCAGGGTTCAGGGTGATGTTCCCCGGATTGTTTCGAATATGTTTGGGGAGGAAATCGAGATTACCGAGAACTCGATTAGGCGGGTTTTACAGTTCACCGACAACTCCACGATGCCCACTATCTTCCCAACGACGTTTATCTATGGGGGACTTCAAAGAATGGGGTATCCGGCAAACCAACTCTCGGACTTCAGGAAACAGTACCTCTGCAGGGTATGGAGGTATCTGTGTCACATTATTATTGTATGTTTATCGCCGAGGAAAGGGGGGTATGATGCGGCAAGTCATTTGACTTTGTCACTTATGTTAGCCCTAGTGTATAATAAGCCCTATAACTTTAGCGGCTATATTTTTGGGAATATGGTGGAAAACATCAGGGCTGGGAAGGACAAATGGTTGCAGTATCCTCATTTTGTCCAATTATTGTTAAATGATCTGAACTTGGATATAGCACCTGACCAGCGTTCTCTTTTGGTGCCAACACCGATGCTTTTACGAGTCTTTAATGACTGTAAGCTGGCACCGAAAGGTGAACAAATTTTGGCTGACCGAGAGTTATTCGAGCACATAGTTAACGAGAACTATGTTGCGCCGCACGATCACGGTTTTGCGGATGATGTCGTTCCTCTGGTCAACGAGGACGATTTATTTGATACTGATATCGCTCACGATTTGGACGAAATTGAGCGTTTTGACCGCGTTGAGCCTGATGATGGTGGGCCCACTCCTTCTGATTCTGAGGGTGACGTGCCACCTCAATCAGCTTTAGATGGGATTCAATTAGCTGATCCCCAACGCTTTAAGCGTATTATGCGCCGGATTTCTGCTGGTCGGGTTCATATTTCGCGGAATCCTGGTAAGCGTCCTGCTGGGTCGTCGCCATCTTATGCCGATTTACCTCTACGTCGACGCCAGCGGACTTCGATTGTTCTTGAGGAGCCGACTCAATAGACTTCTCCTCAGCCTGCAACTGCTTCTATTCAGCAGGTTTTAGCTCAACTGGAGCTTTTATCAAAGCGTTTTGATGATCAACAGGCGATCATTGCAGCTCAAGCTTCACAGATTAAAGATTTAGAGATTAAAGCTGCTACAGTGGACTCTCTCCAGCAACAAATAACGACTATGTCTTCTAGGTTGTTAGAATTGGAGTCAGTCACACTTGTTTCGGGGGAGGATAATCCTAGGGAAATAGAAACAAATGTAACTCCTTCCCCTGAACCTGAAAATGTACAACCTTCTTCCACTATAAATGAAAATATCAGTTTGGATTATTTTGTTGAGGTTCAAGGTCAGGCAAGACCTATTGCGGTTGATTATTCATTCGTAGATCTCACATATTTGCAAAACTTGATGAATGATAATAACACGATGCCTGAGGAAGAGGAAATGGATGATCCTGTAGCAGAGGATTACTTTTTTGAGGAAAATGAGGATATTGAAGTTGAGGGGGAGCAATTGCACAGTGATGAATGTTATGATGATGCTCCCATTATAGAATCGGACTCGTCTGAAGATGAATCGGAAAAAGAGACGAACGAGCCATCAACTTCTACAACAAAACCGGATATTGTGCTTAAACCGATTATCGAGGTACCGGTTACGTGTAAATGCTACAAAGTTAGAACTGATTACACGGGATTGATTAAGAGTTGGAAATTTGATGAGAACAACTCGGTTTTTATGATAAAGAGAAGTGACGGCATTCAGTACTTCAATATGAAGTTTTATAAAATAAGTACTCTGCCGAAGTGTGAGCTTCAAAGGTTAGCTCAGATACCCTTGATCAACCGGTCGCGAGATTCAAGAGCAGACTTCTTTCAAGTGATCATACGTCGTGAGATTAATAGTAAAAAGTACAATTTGATAAAGCCGACGTTGGGTATGAGGTACAAGTTTAAGAAGAAGCTAGATCCGGTTACCCGACAACCTATTGTGAAGATGATCTATCCACCAGCAAAGTGTCTACAGAAGATACCTTTGGAGATCATCCCGCTAGATTTTTTGGATAGGTTGGTTTATTGGGAATATGATGATGTTACGGGTGAAGCTGTGATAGTATTCATTCCAAATTCAGAACCAGCTACAGACCTGGAGTCTTCAAATGCAGATACAGAAAACAATGAGAAAACAGCTTGGGATGCTGTTCAGCTTAAGAAGAGGTCGTTATGGGGTCTCAAGAGCAAAATGTTTTGTGTTTTTGACCCATTAAGTTTGATCAATCTTTCTGCTCAAGATATGAAAAGGTTACATGAAAACAGAATTGAGTTTAAGACGAAAGATAGAGCTGAAGCGTTAAAATTTCAGAAGATCGTGGATATCTGCGTCGCCAATGGAGTACACGCTGGTGGTGTATTTCCAGCTGGCTGGAAGTGAAGACTTGAAGATTTTTGAAGACCAAGCTGAAGACACGGGGGAGTTTGTTGATGCATATTAGGTGTCTGTCAGTTGGTCTATCGAGTTGTAATAAGTGTCGTTAGTTACTTAATAGAAATATAGTTTTTGTATAGTGCGACACTCGTGTTTCAGTTTAGGCGACATTTGCCTGAGTGACGCATAGCGACACTTAGGTAAGTGACGCATGAAGGTGGCCACATGCGACACTTCCACAAGTGACGCATGTCGGCTGACTTTTTAGTATAAATACAAACCTACGGGTTTTCGGCTAGGGTTGACGAAACCCTAGCACCATTTGTCGACTAAACCAACTTGTAATCGTTCCCAAACACTTATACAAGCTAATATACATGTTTACATTATTGAATTCCTTGTGTTCGGTTTGTGTTTTGTTAGCCATACAAGCAATTGTTTGATTCCGCCTTACTATTGCTGTCAATTGACATCTAGGTCCACGACAAGGGGCACTTTCATTTATGTTATTTAAAACATATTTTATCTATTTTGGTCCCTTCTCAAATCAATTTACAATTTTATCACATGACATAAATCTTTATAACTTTACAAAAGTCATCACTTTTAATACAATGTTTATAACTGATAAAATACATAAATTAACTTTGTAAGACTTGGGCGGTTTATTCAACTGTCATCACAACGATAATCCAAAAGAAATGAAGCTCATCTAACCATAAAGCAAGTTTCCAATATACTCCTACCCAAGCCTCCCTTCCATCCAAGTGATGCACCTGAAAACATTTAAATATTCAACCGTAAGTACAATGCTTAGTAAGTAAATAAATTACAATCACACCTCATTAATTTTATTTTAGCTAAGGATCCTTGCTACCCATGCTAGTCGTATACTACTAGCAATCACACGGGCCTATGGCTGCAACCATTACCCGCCCCAAATCACTAGCAAATGGCCATAACCATTCCTAGAACCATGATCATGTAATTCGAAACTTACCTGGCGAAGGGCTTAACGATTTACTTGTAATACTTCCAGCTTCTTTATTACCTAATCACATATGCACGTAACACAGATTTCAAACAATATTACATTTAGCAACTCATTTTATAACTATACTTCTCATTAACTTATGTGATCAAATATAAGACTAGCTTGCTACCTTTTACATCTTTCGTTAACTTGGTTATCATGTTAACGTACTCTTATTTGCATATAATATTACTAATTCAATCACAATTCAATTTACTTATGCATTAACAATTAGGAGTGACTCACATGAATTATTACTTTAATCTGGTCCTATGTCATTATTATAGTCTATTACCTGTTTTGGTTATAGCATGTTAACAGAAATAAATTCAGTTTAAACAAGAAAGCATAACAGATTCTGGTCAAGTAAGGATCGCGTCGTGATCCCTCATAATCGCATCGTGATCTGGTTCGTATCAGAGCTCAGTAGCTGCTGTTTCAATATCATAACTCGATTTTTATAACAAAAACCTAAAAACCAGTTTGTACAGCATCACAATAACAATTAATTAACTTCAACAATTAGGTTTTCAACTTGATTTCACATCTAAACCCATAACCCACTTTTAATTCATCATAAAAGCTTCATACTAGGTTTACTATCATGTATTCATCATCTATACATTAATAATTCACTGATTAACAAGTATTATAAATTAGGGTTCATAAACACGAAGTCTACTACTGAAATTAAATAAAAAGAATATGAAATTATACCTTATAATCACGTAGGAAGTGATTAAAACTTATTGGATGATTTCTATGATAATAATGTGAAGATTAACCCTAATTCTCCAAAAATTGCCCCTCTATCAGAGCTCTGTCTCTTTGTTTTTCAATATTTAAGTGTTAAAACGAAAATAGAAGCTTTGAAAACCTTAAACCCGTTTCTGGAACTAAGAGAATCGCGTCGCGATCCCTCCTAGGCCGCGTCGCGATTTCAGCATATACAGACTTAGAACTTTTAGAGATTTCCACTTCCTGCCCTATACTTATAATAACATATAATTATACATAATATACATAATTAAACAATAACACACACACACACACACACACACATATATATATATATATATATATATATATATATATATATATATATATATTCTTATAAACTAATATTATTTAAAACTTACGAAAAGTGGACGTTAAAAAAATTAACTATTTACTAGTCATAATAATATTTTAGATTTTGGAGTGTTACAATATATATATATATATATATATATATATATATTCAAAAGTATAAACGAGAACCAAATAAAAAGCGAGATCTGCGAGAACCAATCTTGTCCATTAAAAGTTTTCATCAACGGATAGAATTATGTTGGCATTGACGTAATTAAATGGAATATCATCTAACAATTTGTAAACGGTGAAAACAAGAGGAAAAAAATGGTGAAAATAGATCTCAACCCTTGATCTAATCTAAATTATAGGCCTACATATTATTTTAATATTTGTCTTTATTTCAAAACCTTGTTTTTAATATTTCCATTGGTGCCAAAAAATAAAAATGGAAATTGAGATATTGATACTAAGGTGGACTGTGCCATATAGTCAAGGTTAATCTAGTCCCTTATATGTTAGAAATTAAACCCTTTGTCATGATTAAGCCCATTTATACTTGGATGTGATGTCAGGGCATATTGTTCATTGACTACCCGGGATTTTGATATCTAATATATTTGACAAGCAGATGGTAAATAAAACCCTTTGACCAAGCAAGTTGTAAATCGAATCCTTACCATCCTTATTGATTTTGATATTATTTAATGGATAAATTAAAAAATTGATTCCTCAAAAGGATTAGAGGCAATATCTTTAATTTCATAAGAATTTCGGCTACCTAAATGGGAGCCATTTAGAAATTGGTTCTTTGAAAATATTTCAAAAAAAGATCAAACAATTTTTCAAAATCAATTTTATAAGTACTTAGAACAAATTTAATCAAATTATATATTTTATTCCATGGTATTTTGATAATTATATTACACATTATATATCCACTTTAGAAAGAGAATATATTTTAAAAGATGGAAAAATAATAAAAGAAATTTTCCCTCCAAAAAACTAAGGTGCACCATATTCTTGTGTGGTATGAACTTCATGGGAATTTAGTGACAGCATGGAAGTACCAATAAGAATATGACATGTGTACAAATAAAACTCATTTACCTCCAAAATGAATTATCTCACAAACGACAAGTCGAAAAATTATATGAATCAAAATGCATAATATTAGTACTTGTGAACGTAAATGTTACACGTACATCAATTTAAATAAGTAGAATATAAACTTAAATTAAAATGCATCACAGTGGATGCTAATAATACTTATCCTCATGAGTGTTAATAAAACATCATTATACATCACATGACAGTAAATAAAACATCAGTATGAATTTTAACAAATGTCAATACACATTACTTTGATATAACATGCATCAAAGTACATGATATTAATACAAAAAAATATGAATGTTAATTTGTATCAATATACACCGCTACGATGTAAACCCAGATTAACACGCAACTAAGTGCACACTATTAGTAATCTTTAGCATGAATTTTAACATACACCAGTAGAATGTAAACATAAGTTAATATGCATCCATTTGAATACAATTATTACACATTAAAAGCAATGTTAACATATATTTAACATACGTAACTCTGATATAACCTCATTTAACATGCATCGTAGTGCATACTGATGAACGCTAAAATGTACTAGATTATAGTACTATTTACCCCTTGTTTAATTGAATTCTTATGCAATTTGTGTGAATAAGATACTGATTTCGTTCATATTTGCATTTAGGAGTTAATTGGAGCTTGAATCGGAAAAGAATCAGAAAACGAGCTACAAAGTTGAAGTTTGAAGAAATAGTCGAAATGGTGAAAAGTTGTAAATTTGCATCCATACGGCGTATGGAAAATCCATACAGCGTATGGATTGAGTGAACCGGGCTGCCTGTTACGCGCGCCTGGACCATGGGCCTTTGTATCCATACGGCGTATGGAAATTCGATACGGCGTATGGATTGATTCGACAGAATAAATATAAAACCCTAATTTCACTTCATTTTTAGGGTTATCAGTTATCATTTCTCTTGAGCCGTTTTTCAACCATTCCAGCCTCATTTACAGAGCATTTTGAAGGTAGAAAGCAAGAAGAATTGAAATTTTTCATTTGTTCATTCGTATCTTCGGTTTCTAGGTTCGAATATGTTATTCCTTGTTCATTCATATTTTGGTCTGAGTTTCTGTAACGATATGAACTATTTATGTATTTGCTTAGACGATAATACTTAGATTATGGTTTGATTATTGATTTGCGAAAGATGTTGGATTTTATGAATGTTTATGTGTTTACTTGATAATCCTTGGTTATGGATTGATTATTGTTGATTATCTAATGTGGTTTCTTGACTGATTGAGATTGAGTTCCATTTGGTTAAGAGATTATTGATAATTGTTGGTTTCGGTTAGAAATTATTGCTGAATAGATTGAGTTTGACAGGTTAGGGTTAATAATCGATATTAATCATTAATGAACAAGATAACTATCATTAGTTATAGACTTTGTTGATTCAAGTCATAAAAGTAAATCACATGAACGGCGTAGGTTAAATTTAGAACACAATTCGGTGGGCAACGTTAGTTGAATAAATTGCGTGTTGATAATAACCTTGTGTCTTTCTTAATTGTGTTAGATTAACTTACCTCGGAAAGGGGGTTGTCTTATTTTTCATATCGCAATAAAATCCATTATTTGAGCAAATCAATAAAGTGATAACCGGAATCTAAAGAAAGTAATCTAAGTGAATACATTTCTTCCATCATTTGACTCAAGTATTATTATTTGATTAATTGTTTTTATAATTCTTATTTATTCTACTTTATTTAATTAAAAGTTTTATTCATATTTCATAATTGTTAGTCAATTGTTCGTTCGGAACTAAAACGCTCCTTTTGTTTTATTTGAATTATTATTTTAATCAATTTAAACAATTTCCATCTTGTTAGAATTGACATACGTTCTTTGTGTTCGATCCGGACTTATCGTACTATACTATTATGCGATCAGGTATTCTTGCCTGAGTTGTGTATTAGCAAGTAAGGTAATTTCCATTTTTAAAACTGAGACTCGTTTACACGACATCAAGTTTTTGGCGCCGCTGCCGGGGAGCGGTTTGATTCAATTAAATAATTTGGAACTTGTTTAAATTATATAGTTGTTTTGTTTAGGATTTACTGGTTGATAGTTTGTTTCTTTGCTTTTGTTTGGAAGGTAGGAGTTTGAATTTAGACTAAATTGCTCTGTTTGGGATACTTTAGTAGCCTGTTCTACTTACTAGACAAATTTATTGCAGGAAGTATATGACCCGAACTTCGGAACCCGTTCCGACTGTTCCATTCGCAGAACCAGAGCGTACATTTCATCAAAGGAGACGCACTTTTTCTGCACCACCCAATTCACCGAATCGCGAACCTGAGCCCAACAAAGAATACGAGGAATTTGACAGGACCCCTTACACCCCTTTAGCTATTAATTACGAATCAGATTTCGAGAGCGAGTACGGAGAGTATCGAGGAAGACCACTAACCGAGTATCCCAGTGATCAATCGTAACCAGATCTCGACATGGCGGACGACATTGCGAACATCACTCTCGAGCAGTATTTAAGCCGAATGCGCACCGATCTTTGGCCCGGAGTAGTGAGGCCCGCCATTGCACGAGAAGTGGAGTTCGAAATCAAGGGACAGTTCCTCAAGGAGCTTAGAGAGAACTCTTTTCTAGGAGAAGAAAAGGAAGATGCTAACGAGCACGTCGAGAAGATCTTGGAAATCGCCGATATGTTCAACGTTCCCAACGTTACACGTGATCAAGTCATGCTCCGAGTATTCCTAATAACACTAAAAGGAACCACCAAGAGATGGATCGCGAATGAACCAGCTGGATCCATCACCACGTGGGAAGATCTTCGCACCAAATTTCTAAAGATGTAATGTCCACCATCTAAAACGTCGAAGATGATCGACCAGATAAGGAATTTCAAGCAAGACATCGATGAGTCACTTCACCAAGCATGGGAAAGGTACAAGGATTTGATGCATAGGTGCCCACAGCATGATCTAAATGACCAACAGATCGTGATGGTATTCTACAAGGGAGTAGATCGTGCTACAAGACAACAACTTGATGCTCAAGGATCTATTCCAAAGAAGATTCCAAGAGATGCCCTAGAGGCCATTCGCGATCAAGCGAAGCATTCTCAGCTATGGGATGATGGTACTTCTAGGAGGAAGAGGTCAGTCACCGGAGATGATGGACTTGCAGCAATTAATACCAAGCTGGACAGTATGGGGAGAGACATAAAGAAGGTCACGGAGACTGTTCATGCAATTCAAGTAGGTTGTGAGATTTGTGAAGGAATGCACTTAGCTAAGGATTGCCCCAAAAAAGATTTGGGAGAAACCAGCGAGGAAGTTAAATTTGGAGAAGCTCAGACAGGATACCGCCAAGGTGGTGGAAATTACTTCCGAATACCGTACCAAGAAGGAGGTCGCCAGTTCCGTCAAACTCAGTCGGGACTCTACACTAAGGAACAACCCACGACACCCTTTTCCCGAGAAGAAGTCTAATTTAGAAGAATTGATGGGGAAGTTTTTGACTACTAACGAGCAGTTTATTGCCAGCTCGGGACAACAAATGGATACTACTGAAGCGCTAGTACGAAATCAAGGTGCCGCACTCAAGCAAATTGAGGGGACTGTTTCTAGCATAGCTAAGGTTCTCCAAGAGAGATTTCCGGGAACTTTACCGGGGTTCACCGAAACTAACCCACGTGATCAGGCCAAAGCAGTCACTACCAGAAGTGGGAGGGTTCACAAAGACCCCAATTTTTCTAAGAATCCCGTATCTGAGCTTTTGTTGGAAAACGAGAAGGAAGCGGAGGTTGTCAAAGTTCCTAAGGTGGACACGAAGGATGATCAAATTACTAGGGATAAACAATATGCAAAGCATCACGCGCCACCTCCACCTTACCCCGCAGCTTTGAGACGATGGAAGGATGAAGCTCATTACCACCAAATTCTGGAAAATTTGAAGCAACTTCATATCAACATCCCGTTTGTGGAAGCTATTGCTCAAATGCCTAAATATGCGAAATATTTGAAGGAGCTTTTGACTAATAAAAGCAAGTTGGAACGATGAATGAGCGATGCTCAGCTGTGATGCAAAACAAGTTACCACCAAAAATGAAGGATCCAGGGAGTATCACTATTCCCTGTCTGATTGGTAAATTGGACATCGCAAATGCACTGGCGGATCTAGGAGCTAGCATTTCCATCATGCCTTATACTATGTATGCTAGACTTGGATTAGGAGAACCTAAGGCCATCCGAATGTGCATTGAGTTAGTTGATCGCTCTATCCAATATCCAAGAGGGATGGTTGAGAACGTCTTAGTCAAGGTTGATAAGTTTGTGTTTCCCTGCGACTTTGTGATTCTCGACATGGTAGAAGATCCCAAGGTACCAATTATTCTAGGAAGACCTTTCCTAGCCACTTCAAGAGCATTGATCGATGTTTTCGATAGAAAAATCACCATGAGAGTTGGGGGTGAGAAGGTTGTGTTCAATGTAAATGAATCCATGCAATACCCTTCCTCTATGGATGATACTTGTTACTTTGCGAGTGCGAAAGAACTATCTGATGATGATGAGTTCTTGCAAAGTCTAAAGGATGATGAAGATCTTGATCCGATGATTCTGGAAGGATGGACGGGGATCATCGAGGCAATCCGTGATATCGAAGAATTCGATAAACTGCTAGAGGAGATTGAGACAACGTGCAATGATGAGTTAGAAGATTAAGGAGTCAAGTTTAAGGAGAGTGACGAGTCGATCTTGACGAATGGAATTTCCATCAAAACAGAAATGCGTATTACCATGCATGGTATTCCCTGTTCAAGATCGGATGTTTTTGCAGTTAAATCCTCATTTGAAGAACCACCGAAGTTAGAGTTGAAGGAGTTACCAGCTCATTTGGAGTATGCATACTTGCAAGGGAAATCAGATCTGCTTGTAATCATTTCGGCAACTCTTTCATCTACAGAAAAGGAAAGTTTATTAATGGTGCTTAAGGAGCACAAACAGGCTATCGCATGGACGATTAGCGATATCAAGGGAATAAGCCCCTCATATTGCACTCACAAGATTCTTATGGAATCCGAATTCAAGCCTTTAGTGCAACCTTTGAGGCGGTTAAACCCGAAGGTCACGGATGTGGTGAGAAAAGAAACTATCAAGTTACTACACTCTGGGTTGATATATCCCATTTTCGATAGTCCATGGGTAAGCCCCATTCACGTTGTACCCAAGAAGGGAGGTATGACGGTGGTAGCAAATGAGAAGAATGAATTGATCCCCACGAGAACAGTCACTGGGTGGAGAGTGTGCATTGACTACATGAAGTTGAATGATGCTACACGCAAGGATCACTTTCCCTTACCATTCATTGATCAAATGCTCAAACGTCTTGCCGGAAAGGAATATTACCGTTTCTTAGAAGTTTTTTCTGGATATTTTCAGATTCCCATCGATGCTAACGATCAAGATAAGACCACATTCACCTGTCCATTTGGAACATTTGCATATAGAAGAATGCCTTTCGGTCTGTACAACGCACCTGCAACATTCGAACGGTGTATGATGGCAATTTTTCATGACATGTTTGAAGACAGCATGGAGATATTTATGGATGATTTCTCCATTTTTGGGAATTCGTTTGATGAATGTTTGGCCAACTTGAAGATAATGTTGCAAAGATGTGAGAATTCGAATCTTGTGCTTAATTGGGAGAAATGCCATTTTATGGTCCGAGAAGGGATTGTATTAGGACACAAGATTTCGAGCGTAGGGATTGAGGTGGACAAGGAAAAAATCGAGGCAATTGCGAAGCTACCACCTCCGACGAATGTCAAGGGTGTAAAAAGCTTCTTAGGGCACGCAGGATTCTATCGACGTTTTATTAAAGATTTTTCAAAGATAGCACGACCGATGAATAAACTGCTAGAGAAGGAGGCCAAGTTTAAGTTCTCCGAGGAATGTATAGATGCATTCAATCTTTTAAGAGAGAAGTTAGTATCTGCACCCATTATGATTAGACCAAATTGGGATCTTCCTTTTGAATTAATGTGAGATGCAATTGATTATGTTGTTGGAGCAGTGTTAGGTCAACGGTTGGACAAGAAGTTTCAACCTATTTACTACGCGAGTAAAACCTCGACGGTTGCGCAAGAAAATTACACTACAACACAGAAAGAGTTTTTAGCGATTGTTTTCGCATTTGATAAGTTTTGATCATATTTCATTCTGTCAAAGACTGTAGTGTTTACCGATCATTCAGTGTTAAGGTATTTGTTTAGCAAGCAAGATGCAAAACCGCGATTGCTATGATGGATTCTGTTGCTACAAGAAGTCGTGATAAGAAGGGAGCTGAGAATTTAGCCGCTGATCACCTTTCGAGGTTGGAGAATCCGGAGTTAGAAAAGTTAGATGAATCGGAAATTATGGATACATTTCCTGATGAGAGTTTGATAAAGGTTATCATGAGTAAGCTTCCATGGTTTGCTGATTACGCCAACTTCTTAGTTACAAAAACTCTTCCTACCGAGATGAAGTATAACGAAAGAAAGAGATTTTTCTCGGCCTTACGACGTTACTTTTGGGAGGACCCGTTTTTGTTTAAGGAGTGTGCTGATGGTATGGTGAGAAGATGCGTTCACGGAGAAGAATGCATGAATATTCTAAGTCAGTGTCACAACGGTCCTACGGGAGGACACCATGGGCCATTGTACACAGCAAGGAAGGTGTTTGAAGCAGGATTTTACTGGCCAACTGTCTATAAGGATGCATATGAGTTTGTAAAGGAACGCGATGCTTGCCAACGAACTGGACGGTCTCTAAAAGAGATGAGATGCCACAAAATCCTATTATGGTTAGTGAGATTTTCGATGTCTGGGGAATCGACTTTATGGGACCATTTCCACCAAGCAATGGAAACAAATACATCGTAGTGGTTGTAGATTATGTTTCAAAGTGGGCAGAAGCAAAAGCATTATCTACTAATGACGCGAGAGTAGTGATAAAATTCCTTAAATAGTTGTTTTCGCGATTTGGGACACCTAAGGCGTTGATTAGTGATCGTGGAACGCATTTTGCAAATGCGCAATTGGAGAAAGTTTTGAAGAAGTATGGAGTCAATCACAAGTTTTTTACTGCTTATCATCCACAGACTAGTGGACAAGTTGAAGTGACTAATCACGGGTTGAAGCGTATTTTAGAACGTTCAATTGATGGAAATCCGAAGGATTGGTCAAATAAGTTGGATGATGCATTATGGGCCGCAAGGACTGCTTTTAAGACTTCCATTGATACTACTCCTTATCGGCTGGTATATGGGAAAGCATGTCACCTACCTTTTGAATTGGAACATAAGGCGTACTGGGCATTGAAACAATGCAACCTTGATGATCATGCAGCAAGAAATGAGCGTTTGGCACAGTTACAGGAGTTAGAGGAGTTGAGGACAAATGCTTATGACAACACAAAGCTGTATAAGGAGCGCACCAAGAAATGGCATGATTCACGCCTTAAATCAAATAATTCATTTGAACGAGGTGACAAGGTGCTTTTATACAGTTCTCATCTGCATTTGTTTCCTGGGAAGTTAAAGACTCGTTGGACAGGACCTTTCATAGTTGAAAAGGTTTATCCTTTTGGTGTTGTTGACTTGAAAGGTCACTCTGGGAAGACGTTCAAGGTGAATGGCAGTCGATTGAAGAAGTATTATGGTGACGCAAGGGACTCCAAAAGGGATTTGGAGATGAATTTCAATTAGGTTATGGAGCAAAGTGTCGAGCTTACCGACGTGATAAACAAAAGCGCTTTCGGGAGACAACCCGAAAGACTCGTTGTTTGTTTTTGTTTGTTAATAAGCTCTTGTAAGAGGATGCTGTTGGAAGACTTCAATTTGAAGATAGCTCAGGGGAGTTTTTCTGTTTACTTCTTTTCTATTCCCTTTTATTTGTGTTTCTTTTTGCAATGAAGACATTGCATATTTTTAAGTGGGGGATGGGGGAATAGAAGTCTAAAGAAGTCTGTTGTCCTTAAGATATGAATGGTAAATATTGGCATATTGGCAAGATAAAGGGCATTCTATGTTAGTCATTTTTCAGCTTAAATTTTTCTTTTAAAATTGTATTCTGTGTAAGTTTAGCGAATCTTTTAAAATTGTATTCTTTGAAAATTGGATGCGTTTGTGTCATATATCTTGCCGAAGTTCTTATTTTGTTGGTGTAGCTACCTATTATATATGTTTGTTTAAAATATGTCACACCCCGCCAAACGGTAATTACAATTAGTTATGTTTAGTTTGCGGAAGCTTTAATGACGTGGCGGGGCTGCGAACAGTATTCCAACCAACAAATGCATACATAATCAGAGCATATGGTTATCGCACAATTTTATATATAATGAAGATGCCAAGTTTAACGTTTGTTACAAAAGTAGTACGACTATGTAAGTCGTAACAGTAGTAGTGGAATTTAAAACATTTAGTTTTAACAATAATACATAAGTTTAAAATAAGATTTCATATGTATAACCGCAATGTCTGCAGCTATACAAATGAAATCCCCAAAAGCGGTCCCAACAGTATGTGGCATCCTAAGTAGTCCAGGGTTGTCCATCCTGTATGCATGCGATTACTTACCCAGCTAATTTCCTGAAAAACATAGAGAAAGTCGTCAACAAATATGTTGAGTGAATTTACAGGTTTGTATATGTATGTGGTTAGTTAAACCAAGTTTGTATAAATGATTTGTTATTCATTTATAAAATATAAGTTAGGTAGGGTTGTTACCCTAAAGTATTGATATACGTGGGATGTCGTCCCAAAATATGTTACTGGTTGTTTACCAGTGTAAAATAAGTTACCGGTATGTCTTCCGGTGTCCAACAGTTGTAGGATTCGTTCTTTCTAAAAGTATGTGGGAATTTTACTTAGACTGTGATCCCCTAAAAGGTGAGCTAAACCTCGCAGATTAAAGTAACGCGACCTAACCCTATAACCAAGCCACAACCAAAACTTATGTTGTTTGCCTGAACGGACGTTTAAGTATACGCTCCACCGTAGGAGGGTCGTCACGGCAATAGTACTATCCGTATACTCAGTGGCTAGAGTCACCTAGCTAATGGTTACAGTAGCATGTCATGAGGTCTTTCATGCACACAATCCAAGTCTAGGTCCGTACTAGGATACTTTGTCTAAATTCCCAAAATAACAGTGAATATGTAATATCATAAATCAACAGTTGTATAAAAGCAACAAAGCATTTATAATTTGATTGCATGTGTTGGCATGCAATTTCTATGTTTAACACCCCTGTGTTTAAAAGCAGAAAACATTTAAAAGTAGGGGCTGTAAACTCACAGTGATGTGCTCGGTAAGGAAAGCTAGCAGCCGACAGGTAAAAGCCCAAGGTGTTTTAACCTATATACAATAAATGTATTAACATAAGTACGTTTGATTTGTTTAATCAACTTATGTTAATGGTTTGTATGTTTGAAGAAATTGTTGATTTCTTAAAGTCGTTAACTTTGTTGGTGACGTTGTGTTGAAATATTGTTATATTTCTCATGTCGTATACCTTGTCAAGTGTATATACACGTATGTAGTCATATATATAGACATTTGAACGTTGTTTTGTCCCTTTTGTGCATATACATGAAAATTAGATAGTTATAGTTTCAACACATTGGATTTGTCGTGTGTATGTATATATATATATTTATATATATATATATATATATATATATAAGTTCTAAACACGTGATTTACGTATTAAAATGTATATAAGTTTTATTTGTTATAAAACTTCTTATTGTATTTATTTTCGTTTATAAAATAAATAAATGTTATCGTCATTGAAAAGTCGTCATTTGTATGTATATATGAAGTATACATATAGGTTTGTTGTTTGCTATTAATTATGTATATACATATATATATATATAGGATCATAACCGTTCGTTAGTATATATATAAAGTGTATGAGTTCCATTTTTATGAATGCTCGTTCCGTTAAATGAATCAGGTCACGTTTTATGTTTTAAAGTTTATTAGGCTCGGCCCGATTAGTTTTGTTTTTGGCCCAATAACAAGTTTTGACCCAATGGCCCGTTTATTTGATTTAATTCATTTGTTTTTACCATTCTTGGTCCAAACCCAAAGTCTTAGGCCCAAGGAGAATTCGGCCCAGTTTGCGACCCAGGCCCATTCTGCATCCCAGTCCAGCCCAGCCGATCGGCTTGGGCCAGCCGTTCGGCTTGGGCCTTCAGTCGTTCGGCTGGTGGTTCCGGCCCAATCCAAGTCCCACTCGATCCAGTCCAATTTAATTAGTCCATTATTCGTTTCGGTCCAGTCCACATCCTAACCCATCCGTTCGGGTGAAAAATCGCAAACCGATCGGCTCAACCAAACCAGCCGTTCGGCTCAGTTTGTTGAGCCGTTCGGCTCATCATAACCAGCCGATCGGCTGGCCCAAGCCAACCGATCGGGTTGGTTCGTCCCTGTCATTCGCACTCTCTGTTCTTGCCTGAGTTCGTGGTACATATATATACATGTTTGGTTTTCGAATGTTTAGCTCGTCTTTACACCATTTTCATATCATAACGTCATTATATTATGTTATATCACATTACATCAAGTTTATATATATAACCTTTTGGATTCAAAGTTTTTAGTTTTACAAACCATTTCAAGAACAATCATTCCAATCTTCAAGTTTTGATGTTATATACACAGATTGTGATACATAAACATGTTAGATTATGAATTTTAAGCAAAGAATCAAAGATTAGAAAGTTCCTTACAAAGTAGGTTTGATGGTGGCGATGATGATGCGAAGAAGATGATGATCCTGAGGTGTTGTCCTACTGCTTCTACTTGCTTGCTACTACTGCTTTGTGTTTGTTTATGTCAAGAGAAGAAGAAGAGAAGGATAGATGATGATGATGGTAGATGTGTGTGTTGGTGTGTGTATTGATCTAATGATCAGGAGAGGGAAGAAAAAGAAGTATAATGAGTCGAGTATGGGAGATCACAGTCTGTGGTCTCCCAATTATTGGAGTTAGTTGGGGTATTTTAAGCCCGTTAGTTTCGAGTACGGGTATAATTGGTACAATATAAAACTTAACATTTTATATTTTTATTTTGTAGATGTTCTCCTGGTTCGCTATTTAAAATCAGCATAATGATATTTTCATTATTTTTGACTGTTGTACAAATTTGTACATTGGACTGCTAACATTTAATTGAGTGCCAAATTTCAGTCGAATTTCGGGTTCATATTTTGAGGTAATGTTACAAATGTTTCCGAATGAATGAGAAAATTTGAATTTTCCTCATCTTGATCTTTGAATGCATTTTAAAATTGTTTCTGTTCGTTTTATAATACGTTTTATGTTAAACGTATATTTAACTCGTTTTATCTATAGGTTATAGATACAATAGTACTCGTAATTAATAATTGATTTATTAATTATATTGTGTCATCAACTTTTGCTGTATTTTTCTGTCGGGTTCTTTTCGATACGTTTGTACGCGATTATTAATATTAATCACATAATATGTGATACTTTTTGTTTAAAAGTACTGGGCTGCTAGGCTTACTTCACATCAAAAGTTTTGTTTTAAACTTAATCAGGAAATTAGCGTAAGAATGCACATGCTTAAATGTTAATCAGTACCTAATTTGGAGAGTTGTCACATTCTCCCCCCGTTAGGGAAATCTCGTCCCGAGATTTAATTCGTGTCGTGAGTCGCGGTCACGGTTTCAAATAGTCGCGGATACTTCTTGCGCATTTCATCCTCACGCTCCCAGGTGAACTCTGGGCCATGTTTCGAGTTCCAACGAACTTTAACTAGCTTGATTCGTTTGTGTCGAAGTTTCAGTGTTTTCGTGTCCATAACCTCGATAGGTTCCTCCACAAAGTTTTTAGTTTTGAGTCAATGAAGACCTCGTCCGGAGGGATGATATGTGTTTCATCGGAAAGATACTTTTTCAAGTTAGATATATGAAAGGTGTCATGGATACTACTAAGCTCTTGCGGTAGTTTGAGCTTGTAGGCGACAGGACCAATCCTTGCAAGGATCTCGAATGGTCCGATGTATCGTGGGTTCAGTTTACCTCGTTTACCAAATCGTACGACCCCTTTCCAGGGTGCCACTTTGAGTAGGACTTTGTCACCTACTTGAAATTCTAAAGGTTTCCGTCTGTTATCGGCATAACTCTTTTGTCGGTCACGTGCTGTTTTCAATCGGTTAAGCACTTGAGATATCTTGTCCGTAGTTTCTTGGACTATCTCAGGACCCGATAATTGTCTGTCGCCCAACTCTGCCCAACAGAGTGGCGATCGGCATTTGCGTCCATACAATGCCTCAAATGGTGCCATCTGTATGCTGGTTTGATAACTGTTATTATATGAAAATTCTGCTAGAGGTAGGTGTGTATCCCAATTACCTCCAAAGTCTATCACACATGCTCTCAACAGGTCTTCGAGTGTTTGTATCGTTCGCTTGCTCTGGCCGTCAGTTTGTGGGTGGTAGGCAGTACTCATGTCGAGTCTAGTACCCAATGCATGTTGAAGTGTTTGCCAGAAGCGAGAGGTGAATCGTGCAACTCTATCAGAGATGATGGATAATGGCACCCCATGTCGAGAAATGACCTCTTTCAAATAGATTCTAGTCAGCTTCTCCATTTTGTTTGTTTCTTTGATAGCAAGGAAGTGGGCTGATTTCGTCAATCGATCGACAATCACCCATATGGTGTCAACTCCGGATGTTGTTTTTGGTAACTTCGTGATGAAGTCCATCGTGATGTGTTCCCATTTCCATTTGGGCATTTCAGGTTGTTGCAAAAGCCCAGACGGCTTTTGATATTCAACTTTGACTTTTGCACAAGTCAAGCACTTACTAACGTATGTGGCAATGTCTCGTTTCATGCCAGGCCACCAGTAAAATCCTTTCAAGTCGTGATACATCTTATATGCACCAAGATGTATCGAGTAGTTAGACTTATGTGCTTCGTCCAAAATCAATCGGCGCAATTCATCTACGCATGGTACCCAAATTCGGTTCATGAAGTACAACACTCCGTTGTCTTTGGTTTCAAGTTGTTTTTCCATTCCCTTTAAGGATTCTTTCTTAAAGTGTTCGGGAATAAATGCTAGTTGTTGAGCATCACGAATTTGAGTAATGAGATTCGAGTGGATTGTCAATCCTAAAGCTCGGACTCTACGGGGTTTGACTCTTTTCTTACGACTCAAGGCATCCGCTACTACATTAGCTTTGCCCGGATGATACTTGATTTCACAGTCGTAATCGTTCAGTAATTCGACCCAATGACGTTGTCTCATGTTGAGTTCTTTCTGGTCGAATATATGTTGGAGACTCTTGTGGTCTGTGAAAATTGTACACTTCGTACCATATAGGTAGTGTCTCCAAATCTTAAGTGCAAAAACGACAGCTCCTAGCTCTAAGTCATGCGTCGTATAGTTCTTTTCGTGAACTTTCAATTGTCGAGACGCGTAAGCAATGACCTTGTCGTTTTGCATCAATACGCAACCCAATCCCTGATGTGAAGCATCACAGTAGACAACAAAGTTTTCTACTCCTTCAGGTAGTGATAGGATTGGTGCGGTACTTAGTTTCTGTTTCAACAATTGGAAAGCAATCTCTTGTTTCTCGCCCCAATCAAATTTCTTATCCTTTTGAGTTAGAGCGGTAAGTGGTTGGGCTATTTTCGAGAAGTTCTCGATGAAGCGTCGGTAATAGCCGGCTAGCCCAAGAAATTGTCGTATCTCGGATGGTGTTTTTGGGGCTTCCCAGTTCTTAATTGCCTCGATTTTGGATGGGTCCACATGAATTCCCTTGTTATTGATCACATGACCAAGGAAATGAACCTCGCACATCCAAAATTCACACTTAGAGAACTTTGCGTAAAGCTTCTCTTTTTCCAGTAATTCTAGAATCATTCTCAAATGTTTCTCGTGATCCTCCTTCGTTCGGGAGTATATCAATATGTCATCGATAAACACAATCACGAACTTATCAAGATAAGGTTTGCATACTCTATTCATGAGGTCCATGAACACTACTGGTGCGTTTGTCAGTCCAAATGGCATGACTAGGAACTCGTAATGACCGTATCGAGTCCTAAACGCAGTCTTAGGAATATCCTCATCACGAACCTTCAGTTAATGGTAACCAGATCGCAAGTCGATCTTCGAATAGTAACTTGACCCTTGTAGCTGGTCAAATAAGTCATCGATGCGAGGTAGTGGATATCGATTCTTTATAGTTACTTTGTTCAGTTCCCGATAATCGATACACATTCACATTGATCCATCCTTTTTCTTAACGAACAAAACCGGAGCTCCCCAAGGTGAAAAGCTCGGTCGGATGAATCCTAAGTCTAAGAGTTCCTGCAGTTGTGCAGACAGCTCTTGCATTTCTGATGGAGCAAGATGGTAAGGTGCGCGAGCAATTGGTGCTGCTCCAGGAACTAGGTCGATATGAAATTCAACCTGTCGTGGGGGTGGTAATCCTGGTTACTCGTCGGGAAATACTCCCGGGTAGTCACGTACAATAGGTACGTCGTGTATACGTCGTTCCTCGGATTTCTTTTCTACAACGTGTGCCAAAAATGCTTGGTATCCCTTTCGGAGATACTTACTGGCTTTCATGCAAGTAATCATTTTTGTGGCACTTTTTCGCTTCTCACCATTGACCATGAGAATTTCTCCTGTCGGTAGTGGTAAGCGTACCAACTTATCGTAACAAATGATCTCGGCGCGGTTCTTAGACAACTAGTCCATGCCGACTACAACGTCGAAACTTCCCAACTTAACCGGTAGTAAGTCTATTTCGAAGAGATGACCTTCTAATTCCAAGGTACATCCCGGTACTATTTCTCCTGACTCGATTAACTCACCATCGGCTAGTTCAATAGTATATTTGTTATCTAACTTACGTGATTCAAGTTCTAATAGTGGTCTAAACTCATTAGACACAAAACTTAAATCAGCACCTGAATCGATTAACACAGAGGCATAATGGTTGTTTACAAGAAACGTACCAGTGACGGTGTTAGGGTCCTGGCATGCCTCTTGTGCTCCAATCACAAATGCTCTTCCTTGAGCCGGCTGATTGATGATGTTGTTGGCTCGGTTGTTGTTACCACGGTTGTTGGTGTTGTTGCAGTTTTGGTTGTTCTGGTTGTTGTTGTTGGGGTTTTGGTTGTTGAGTTCAATTTCTGAATTATAGATTGTTTAAGTGGACAACAATATCGATAATCATGGTGAATCATCTTTTATGTTTAATAATAATATATTAGAAATTGTTTTCCTAGAAGAGTTTCTTGATTGCTAAGCTTTATAGTAGAAGCAATTTTAAGATAAAAATTTGAATTGCAGAATGCTATGTAGTATGTAAGTCCTTTTGCACTTTTGTTTGCCGTTCATATTGAAGTTTTTGAAAGTTTTAATCAATAGTCTACTTGAGGAAAAGTAGGATTCAAGTGGGGGATGTTTGAAGAACGCTAAAATGACCTAGATTATAGTACTATTTACCCCTTGTTTAATTGAATTCTTATGCAATTTGTGTGAATAAGATATTGATTTCGTTCATATTTGCATTTAGGAGTTAATTGGAGCTTGAATCGGAAAAGAATCAGAAAATGAGCTAAAAAGTTGAAGTTTGAAGAAGATAGTCGAAATGGTGAAAAGTTGTAATTTTGCATCCATACGGCGTATGGATTGAGTGAGTCGGGTTGCCAGTTACGCGCACCTGAACCATGGGCTTTTGCATCCATACGGCGTATGGATTGATTTGACAGAAAAAATATGAAACCCTAATTTCACTTCATTTTTAGGGTTATCAATTATCATTTCTCTTGAGCCATTTTTCAACCATTTCAGCCTCATTTTCAGAGTATTTTGAAGGTAGAAAGCAAGAATAATTAAAATCTTTTCGTTTGTTCATTCGTATCTTCGGTTTCTCGATTCGAATACGTTATTCCTTTTCATTTGATTATGATTTTGATTTCATATTTTGGTCTGAGTTTCTGTAACGATATGAGTAGCTAAACTATTTATGTATTTGCTTAGATGATGATACTTAGATTATGGTTTGATTATTGATTTGCGAAAGATGTTGGATTTTATGAATGTTTATGTGTTTACTTGATAATCCTTGGTTATTGATTGATTATTGTTGATTATCTAACGTGGTTTCTTGATTGATTGAGATTGAGTTCCATTTGGTTAAGAGATTATTGATAATTGTTGGTTTCGGTTAGCAATTATTGCTGAATAGATTGAGTTTGACATGTTAGGGTTAATAATCGATATTAATCATTAATGAACAAGATAACTATCTTTAGTTATAGACTTTGTTGATTCAAGTCACAAAAGTAAATCACATGAACGGCGTAGGTTAAATTTAGAACATAATTCGGTGGGCAACGTTAGTTGAATAAATTGCGTGTTGATAATAACCTTGTGTCTTTCTTAATTGTGTTAGATTAACTTACCTCGGAAAGGGGGTTGTCTTATTTTTCATATCGCAATAAAATCCATTATTTGAGCAAATCAATAAAGTGATAACCGGAATCTAAGGAAAGTAATCTAAGTGAATACATTTCTTCCATCATTTGAATCAAGTATTATTATTTGATTAATTGTTTTTATAATTCTTATTTATTCTACTTTATTTAATTAAAAGTTTTTATTCATATTTCATAATTGTTAGTCAATTGTTCGTTCGGAACTAAAATGCCCCTTTTGTTTTATTTGAATTATTATTTTAATCGTTTTAAACAATTTCCATCTTGTTAGAATTGACATCCGTTCCTTGTGTTCGATCTGGACTTATCGTACTATACTATTATGCAATCAGGTATTCTTGCCTGAGTTGTGTATTAGCAAGTAAGGTAATTTCTATTTTTAAAACCGAGACTCGTTTACACGACATCACATACTATTATTAATCAACAAAAGTTTTAAAATACATAAAATATACATCACTACAGTTAATATGAATCACATTACATACTATTAGTACACATTAATATGAACTATAACAAATTTTAAATATACACCACTAGGATGTAAGAATAAATTTGCATGCATCACAATGCATACTATTAGTATGCAACAACATGAATATGCATCGATGAAAGAATAAATTTGCATGCATCAATATGCATACTATTGTCTTAACAAAAAATGAAGAAAAAAAATTCGTCGAAAATATGCGTTGATAGATCTTAAATAGAAGAGGAGAAAACGCTGAGTTTTATGGTGCAATTTTCATAATTTTTCGATTTGTCGTTTGTGAGATAATTTTTTGGGGGGGTAAATGAGTAGAAAGGTTTTGATTATTATAGAGGTGATCACATGGGTGCACCCCTCAATGAGTAAATAGGTTTTGATTATTATTAAGGTGATCACATGAGTGCACCCATACACTAATTATTATAGATTCCATTTGATTAATGGTAGTGATTAACTTCCCCATTCCCCCATTTTTTGTACTTTTTCATAGATCGCTACCCTACACACACACACACATATATATATATATATATATATATATATATATATACTAGGTGAAGAACCCGCGACAACGCGGGCTTTCAAATTTTTTTTATTTTTTTTTATTTTTGTAATTTTGTTTTCAAAGTTGAAAGATATTTTGATTTGTTAGTCAACCACTACATATCGCTCTTATATGTTCTTAATTTTATGGTTTTGTGCATCTGACGAATGATTTATAAACATAAGCAAACTAATACTTAATGTGTAATAATGTGTATAATTCAAAGAGTTAAGACTATATAATCTTAATTTTAAGTTAAAAGTTAAAAATATAATATAGACTATGTAAGACTATGCAAATATCTATACAAATAAAACAAAGTTGAATCAAAATTAAATATATAGATACCCATACAATACCAAAGTTGAAGAAAAAAATTACTTTACACATACATTTAAGACCATGCAATAACCTCATTCTTGCCTTATTGGTACAACATTTCCAACCCAACTCCAACCCATTGTTTACAACTCGACCATTTGTAGCATCAGACCATGGTTTTCTCCTCACTTCCACAACTAATTGATTTATTCAAGTCTCAACATTTATCAATGCATATTATTGTCACATGATTGGTTTCTACTTATGTTATATTTTTTTTCAAAACCTCTTTTCTGCACATTGGATAGTTGCCCCATTCTACACAAATTATGAAATTGCTAGAAAAGGGTCATGTTAATGTCAAAAGAAAATGAGTCAATGTATATCATGATAAATTTTGAACATTATGATTCTAGAACACTTTTGCAACAATAGCGAGTTGTCCAAGTGTTCTTGAATGAGTTGAAAATCCAGATTCTACGATAGCATATATTATAACCAATTCCGGGCGAGTGTTCTTGAGGTTTCTTGGGGAGAAGTACTCGAGAGCATATGATACTATGACAAGAGAAAATGATTTTGACTTATAAGGGAGAGAAACTTATTATCTGAAACACGTATAACATATTTTGCGTATAATGTTCTGGCATTTGGCATCACGATCACTATCATCCAAATCATATGGTTCCAAACCCTCATGCATCCGTATCTTCTTTTGACAAGTTAATATTACAAAAAAATACTGCACCCGATTCACGTAATGCAGAACTTGATCAGCATATGGTTCCTTCAGTATGGTAATTGCTTAAATGATAAATGTTTGCTGAGCATGAAGCACAACCACAACATGCATGTACGGATGAATGTTAATCAATGTCACACCCCCAAATTTGGTCAACGGTGGTTAGCGGAAGCATTTGGACAGTAGGGGTGCTGACGTGAACGTAGGACAATCACGCATATCAAAGCATATGATTATTGCTGAACAGTAGTTAATATGTCATCCTATTTTGTCGTGGGTCTCTTAGTTCCATTTGCATGCAATCTTACTTGTGCTGTTAGTTTCCTGAAAGACATAGCAAAAAGTCAACAAAAATGTTGAGTGAATTCACAGGTTTTAAGTTTATGAGTATAGTTCGTTAAACCAGCTTGTTTGTATGTTTGTTGACTCAAAAGTCAAATAAGGTTTCATTTTATTGGAACGTTATCCAAAAGTGTTATTTTGTTGGGATGTCACCCAAAGTATAGTCTAGTTGGATCATTATCCAAAATGTAGTTTCGTTGGGACGTTACCCAAAATACAGTTTCGTTGGGATTTTACCCAGAATACAGTTTTGTTGTCGTGATGTCAACACATCGAATAGTATACGTTTGGAAAAACCAATCCAGTGTATAAATAGTAGAAACGCATTCCTATGTAGTCAATCATAGGAAATTGTTATTTCTCAAAAAGTATGTAATAGTAGTAGGGAAACATAGACGGTGATCCCTCAAAGGTTAGCTAGACCTTATGAGTTAAAGTAACGACCCCTAGTGCTATAACCAATCCACGACGTTTTACGTTTTTGCCACAGTAACATTTTAAATATACGCTCCTCGTTACGACTGCCGTCGTGCGGTTGGCGCGACCAACAAGTTATAATAGTGGGAGGGCTGTCAACTCGATAGTACTATCCGTATATCTAGTGGCTAGAGTCACCTAGCTAATGGTTATAGGCTGCGTACACCAGGACTTTTGTGCACCTAACTACCTCTCGTAAACCTAGGTCCGTACCAAGATTCGTTGTCATGTTCCCAAAATAGTGTGAAAAGTCATTTCGTAAACATTTCAAATAATAGTATGAAAGCATTTATAATAATCGTTGTACGTTTGTATCAAAACAATAAAGTAGTAGCTATGTCCTTCACCCCTTTTAGAGAAAAGTATTCAAAACAGTAAAAGTAGGGGGCTGTGAACTCACCTGTGGTTGCTAGTGTCTCTAATGCAATTATGTTTCGAGTCAATAATCTCCTAACGTCCTAAACGTATGAGATTACAAGTGTAAGTATGTGGATGTCGTAGTTGACCATCCATGTTAGCGTTCATCAACTAGTTATGTCCAAATAAGTTGTTCAAGTTCGTTTATTAAAACATGTACGACCCGTTGGTGAAAGTTTGTAATAATAATTCATTTAGACATTATTATTAAGTTTGTTTTGTTGTATACCATTTATTAGTACATATCGTATGTTGCAAACAGATTATTTAGTTTGTAAAAACCTTAAACCGTTGGTCAAAGTTGGTCAAACTGGTCAAAGGTGGTCAAACCTAGTCAAAGTTGGTCAAACTGGTCAAACTTGGTCAAAGTTGGTCAAAGTTACCAACTAAGTCACCCAAATCCATTTTTGTTACCATTTTCCAAAAATAGTAAGTTTTTAGAAATCGAGCCACTTTTGTTGACTTGGTCAAACTTACTCGGTTTGACCCGAAACTTTCACCCAACCCATATATCAGTTTATAGAGTCCAAATAAATTGTCGGTTCATGTCGGAGTTCACCAAAAGTGTCGGTTTTTACAATAGTTCCAAAACAGTCCCTAGTTATGTTTTCGGTTTTTGTCGGTTTGTTTCGCCATAGTTCTTACTAACTTCTGGTCCAAATCAAGCCTCACAAATTTTACCAACTGATCACCACGGTTTCTAGACTAACATATAACTTTTATAGCAACTATAGTGTCCATTTACATAGGTAATTAATTTTCCTAAGGAATCGAACTCGGTTTTCGAAAACCTTCAGACCAGGCTCAAAGATCTGGTTATATCTAAAAGTCCGTACATTTCTGGAAAGATCCAAAGAAGAACTTTTTGTAGATCTTTTCAATACGCAACTTTTAAAAAAAAATCGTTGTCTAACTCTTCCTAGAACTCCAGTTATAGTCGATTTTGTAAGCTGTAACATTCTGGACAGAATCTGTCACTTTTAGATCTTTATGAAAAACGTGTTTTAAGCTTTCTTTTGGACATAATAATGTTAGATGAACTATAAAACATGTAAATATTCAACATGAAAGTATATTTTTTAAGGTTTTATGTGATTCTTACAAAGATGATGAAGAACAAAGTAGGTGAATGATGATGATAATGATGTTCTTGCTCCAAGTCTTGATGTCCCTTGTTCTTGATGATGATGAAGGATGAAGATTTTGATGATGATGTAAAGAGATCTTCTTGGCTGATTTTTGGAGAGAAGGAGTGGAGGTGGAGAGGTGGTTTGACAAGTGTGAAAGAAAATAATGATGGTGAAATGAAATGTGAAGTGTGAGATGAAGATAGAGTGTAGTGTGAGTTAAAATCGCATGGGATGGTGAAGGGTGGCATGTGATGAGAAATCAACAGATTTCTCATGGGTCCCACACAAGATTTTGTCAAATTTTAATTCCCCAAAGTTACGTTAAGTCCCGTGGTCGTTTACCCGATCGCTTTGGTGGTTATATATACGTTAAACGTTTAATACGTGTATTTAGTTAACGGTTTAAATTTTTATTTGAAATACTTATTCTAAATACTTGAAAACACTTATAAAAATGTTCCGTTAATTTGCCAGTCTCGATTTACACGTTCGTTTCACAGAGGTTTAATCGCGTGACGTTTAAACTAGACGATTTTCGTTATCGTTTTAAAACGTAATATTTTTATTACAAGTTTTACTGAAAATTATTTATCTTAAATTTTAAAATCATAATTTGGGTTTCGTCAGGTTGTCAGGCGCGTTTCAGACGTTTTCATAGCATTTGTGTTACTTTATACGATATAATTAACGTGTTAAAATATTATCGACATAATATTTATAAGTTTATGGGTTTATTAAATAATTTCATATTATTTAATATTTCGTTCACCAACGTCCGTATTTTTGTCGAGTTCATTCTGAATGTTTTGTGCGTAATTATAACTAATTACGAATTAAGCAATACTACGCGTATTAAATTTTTGAGGGGTGTCACAATCAATGTAATCAGTTAGATAGAATCGATTAGTGCAATATCAACAATTTAGATCTTACTAGATTCAAAATTGGCTATTAGAGAGCATTTAATTTATTGATTTTTTGTCTTACAACAGTTGACATCATTCAATCAACACCCAAAATACTTCAAAACAATCATGACCTTTTCTGAAAGCTACTCTTATTTCGATTATAGCTAAATAAGGTTTTATTTTCTACTTCTTTATAATACTTCTTTAGAGAAAGCCGATCACATAAAACCCATCAAGGGGTGTACGAAAATGATCTTGAAATGGTCTCAACTATTAATTCTTCCAGACGTAACACAAATTTCAGTGTTACCCAGACCAACAAATGAACCCTAATAGTTACAGTAGGCATAAATCACTTAAGAATACATAAAATATATCGATAATTAATGAAAAAAAAGATCCATCTATAACAGTTTTTATTGTCTTACGCAAACAACTAATTTGAACCCATCACCTAGCAAATCATTAAAAGTAACACAAATGAATAAACACCACCAAGATAGTTACATGTGACTATATCAATACAATCCTAGGTAGATCAAAAGAAAATAGTTTGGGGCAAAACTTCCATCATCATATTATAACTTTTCTCTTGATGCCCCATAAAGCCACTGCAATATTACTTCAGTTGCATTCATAAATGTTATGCTTTCCTTAAATGGTATCTATCAACAAACAAATCTTAAAAATATCATTGGAATTATTAACAAATCAATCCTAATATTGTTACAAACATATAGGAGCTCAAATAGAAATGATGGTTACAACACAACTGTTACATCTACAAAGTTTGCCAGCGGCCTAGACATATATCTTATGAACCACGTATAATCCATTCCTTATATCTTCATAACAAATAACATCTTACTTAATTTGGCTCATATGTTGATTATTAATTCCTACTAACCAATCTAATATAGATCAACCGTAGTTCAAAAAAGATGATTGTATGAAACTCACAAACACAACAAATGGTTCGATCAAATAAGCTACAACCATCTTAACAACTAAAATGGATAAGCTTCTATAAATCACAACAACAAAAATATAAAACTCCAGATAAACATACCATTAAGCGTTAGTTAGCCTTACCATACCATTATTAGTACCTAAACTTCAGAGTTCAGGGGCGGAGCCATGTAGAAGTTAGGGGTAGCGCTTGCTACGGGTCCGTTTGTCATGCGAAGTGTAATTTTTATAGAAAATGTTGATTTTATTGCTATTGCTACGGGTCTAAACAAGTTCTGCTACTGGTTTAATAAATGATTAGTCCATTTTATATGTTATTTATTCTAAAATATACTAATTCCTAATAAAATCGTACATGTTCATGAAAGAAATTATCTATTTAATACTATGAAAAAAAGTTGTGCTACGGGTCACTTGGATTTCTGGATCCGCCATTGCTTCAGATGATGTTTTCTTACAGAATCATTCACCGAAAATACAGCTACACAACAACTTTCACACCAAAAAGCATATGAATTCAGAAAAAAAAAAAGAATAGAAAAAATAAAGAGACATGAACACTCACACAAGTCAGCAATTGACTAAACAGAGAAAGTCTCTTCCTTTCTCTGTGTTCCTTTTTACAACTTCAATTGCATCAATTACCTATCTGTACATATAGAAAGTGGCTACAAAAAATGCTATTCTTTCAAAGAAGCCCCAAAAAACTTTGCAATACGAATTAAATATGAACTTTGAATATATCCATATAAGCAATTAAAAAAGAATCTGACCTCATTGTGATAAACATGATCCAAGATCCGATAAGTGCAAATCAATTTCTTCTTCGAATATCATGTCAAAATGACCTAATCTGGAACCATCGGACATAGCAAAACTAAAACCATAAAACTTTAAACGATTGTAAATAGTGTTGAAAGAAAATAAACTTAACTAGGTAACTACACTTCTGTAAGTTTAAGGTGGTAGAGCGCTTCTACTTTGCTGGAGAGTGTTGCCACCATGGTTGATTGGTGGTTCTGTTTACTGATCGAAGAAAAAAGGGGGTGGGTCTGTTAATTTCTAGGGTTTATACAGCCAGGTTCCGGGCCGTTTATTGATCCAAGGAGGGGGGGTGTTTTGTTAGATTACTACAATTTAAAAACTATATAATTTAATTTTGGAAGTGTTGAAATTTTAGTTCTTAAATATTTCTAAATATAAATTAGCAACATGTAGTATAAGATATATATCAAATATTTAATAGTGGTTGTTATTATTTACGTCGTGCATGTGCCAATTGATATGCTAGGAGGTTTAATTGTGATATATTTAATTTAACACACATATATATATATATAGTTGGAGGATCTAAAAAGAAGAAATATTTTGTGAAGAAAAAGGAGAAGGGATCCTGACCATTGAACTCAATTTAATGTTGTAACACCCCCAATTTTGTCGACTTAGTTTAGCGGAAGCATTTAGTTAAGTATGGGGAGTGCCACAATACACAGTACATGCATACGTATCAGAGCTTATGATTACAACAGAACATAATATATTAAGATGCCAAATGTAATAGTTACAAAGTTTACGATTTATCAAATCGTACAAATGTGAAAGTTATTAAGTTTACAAAAGTAGATTTCGTAAATATGACTAAAACAGTTTCAGTTATATAAAAGAAATCCAATTGTCAAAAGTTGGCATCCTATTCTTCGTGGGTCGCCTAAATTCCAACGTGCAGGCGGTTCTTACATGCGCAGCTAATTCCCTGAAAAACATAGTAAAAGTCAATAACGAGGTTGAGTGGATTCACAGGTTTCATGTTGCAAATACAGTTTGTTTCACCAAATACATTCGTAAACAGTTGTTGAATATCAAATACGTTCATAAGTAGTATTGCCATAATAGTTGAATAAACATTTTGTGGAATGCTATCCAAATATAATTCGGTTGGGATGTTGCTCAAAATACAGTTCACGTGGGATGTTACCCAAAATACAGTTTACGTGGGATGTTACCCAAAATACAGTTTACGTGGGATGTTACCCAAAATACAGTTTACGTTATCCAAACAGTACCGGTCGTTCTCCGGTCAAAAGACGCACAGGTCGTTCTCCCGCCCAATAAAACAGTTTACCGGTCGTTCTCCGGTCTAGATACGCACGGGTCGTTCTCCCGTCCAAACACTGCTGGTCGTTCTCCAGCGAAATATGCACCGGTCGTTCTCCGGTCCAGAATACGCACGGTCGTTCTCCCGTCCACTTGGCCAGTCGTTCTCTGGCACTAAAATACGTAGCTGGTCGTTCTCCAGCATTTTTATAAAAGTACCGGTTGCTCTCCGGTATACCAAACAAAGTTTGACACGACATTCGTATGAAGATGTTGCATCATAAATTTCAGTTTTTGTGTATGAGTTTAACAGTTCAAGCACTCTAATCGTGGGAACAAACAAGTATGATAAACAATCATATGAGTAAAAGCAGTTATGGTAATAAGTAAAACAGTTGACTATGTTTTCCACCCCTGTTCAAAAGCAGTTAAAACAGTAAAAGTAGGGGCTGTGAACTCACCTGATGAGTCGAGTATGTTCGAGCGCTAGCAAAGCCTAAAGCCCAAGAAGTCTAGTCGAAATCTCCTAACGCCCTAAACGTATGAGATTTAGTAAGTATGTGGAGGTTTTAGTTTAACCATCCATTCCAGTGTCTGTTTAACGTTTGCGTTTGTATTTCATAGTTGTGAAAATGTATACGACTCGTTGGTGTTGGTTTGAAATCAACATTTCAAAGTAGTGTTGGCAGTTTCGTTGTATTTTCATAAAATGGGAAATTTTGTACGGGGGTCCGGGGGCAGCGCCCCTGGTAGCGGGGTCCAAGGGGTGGCAACCCCTGGCGGGGTCCAAGGGGCAGAGCCCCTGGCTGGGGTCGAGCTGCCAGGTCAGCTTGGAAAATTTTTATTTCTACTATGTTGCTGTAGTGAAAACGCATTCGAATTCCAAATTCGGAGTAAATCAAGTGGTAAAATCTGGTTCCGACACTTAGTGAAAAAGATTTGAAAGTTTCTGTTTTTAGCGACACTTGGGAAGTGACGCTACAGGCGTCACTTAAGCAAGTGTCGGATGGGTTACTGTGCGACACTTAGAATTTACGTCACTTAGGAAGTGACGCTACGGGCGTCACTAGGGTGCGTCACTTAGGGCGACACTTAGAGGCGTCACTACTGAGCGACACTTACATGCGTCACTTAGCAAGTGTCGCTATACTGTGCGTCTGTGGGTGACACTTCCGTCTGTTCGACGGGTTTTCGCCCAAAAACGCAATCTAACCCATTTTTAGGCCAAATCTTGTTGTTATAAAGTTAATACATGATATATTAAGTGTTTTTAACAAGAAATCATAAGAAAAAGTGAAGAAATCCTTACGATTTGAAGATTGGGGTTTTGAAAATGGTGATGATGAACTTTGAAGATGAAGAGGATGAAGATGATGATGATGGATGCTTGTTCTTGCTCTTGATGGTGATGATTCCGAAAATGTAAGTGGTGGTGGCGATTTTTGTTGTTGATTTTTGGTTGTTGTTGGTAGTGGAAGTAGAGAGAAAGGTGATGAGGGAAAGAAGATGGAAATGAGAAAATGAGGTGAAGTTTTGGGGGTTGTGGGTGTGTTTGGGCAGCTTTTGTTCAAACAAAGGGGAGGGGACTTTGTCCCATTTTTGTGGTATTTTACCCGATCGTTAAATATTAAAATGTTCTTAAATGATAGGTTTTTAAACATGTTTTCGATTATTCTTTTAGTTGTTTTATTTTATTTAAAATTATTTAGTTGAGTAATAAAATTTTAACTTTATTTTATTTTAACTTTTGCAATGGGTTTCAAATTGTTTTAGTAGTACGAAATAAATGTTATTTGCGGCAAAAATTACGTTGTAAATATTATCAACATAATACTTAATATATAATAATGTTATTTAATAATTTCATATTATCAAACAATTTGTTCACCAACGGTCGAATATTTTTGTCGCGTTTGATTCCGAATGTTTTGTACGTAATTATACTAATTACGAAATGTGTAATACTACGCGTAACAACTAGTTGGGCCTTGCTAGACTTACCTCTAAAATGGGTTGTGAATTCACTCAAAGTAGGGAATTAGCCTAATGATGCAAATGTTTAATGCTCGTAATTACGTTTAAATTTGCGAGTTGTTACAAATGTCAAAGGGTATAAGTGTCTTTTGTTATTTCCTTAATTAATTAAATAATTAATAAGTGGAATTATTAAATGTTGTACGTTTACTTCATGTACTATTTTAGGAATATTCCATAACAAGATGTACAAAAATCAAGCATTGTGTTTGTGATGATTTTCGTTTATGGTTTTTTAACGAGTATCTTTTGCATTGTATTCTTAAAATCTTCAACGACCATTGAGATTATATATGATACATGCTAAAAGGTTTAGGTTAACTACATACTGATTCATCTAATTTACGAGTTTTCTAGGTTTTCCTATCGTAATAGTTGATTTTTCATCCATTTTCGTTTGAATTACTTTTTGATTTACGATTTATCGAAATGGCCGACGGTGATGAAGCGATGGAAGTTGTAGATACGTCTTCAACGGATAAATCTGATGATATTGCAAGCACTTCCGGACCGAGTAAGTTATTTTCTTTAAGTATATGAAAATGGTGTATTACCGATTTTCCCGTGTAGGTGTCGTTTTTTTTGGATCGTGTAAATTATGTCTTTGAAAATTGGATGCGTTTGTGTCATATATCTTGCCGAAGTTCTTATTTTGTTGGTGTAGCTACCTATTATGTATGTTTGTTTAAAATATGAAAGTGATTCAGCAACCAATATGAGTGATTCATACAAATAAAAGTATTTATAGTATGGTAGCAGATGGGTTGTAATTTTAAATGATTCGTCTTTATATGCTGAGCATTTTAAACATTGTGCAGTATCTTTTCGACCTTTAGCCTCAATGATTCGTCTTCATCTTCTTTAAGCAGTTCATTCCATCCACTAGAGTCACCTTGCCAAAGCCTTTCTTCTTCAACTCGTTTTCTTGTCTTTGCTTCAATTCTTTTGTAGTCCATCCGAGCGTTAACGGATTAACCATTTTTATTTTTCCGCCATCAGCTACGGTGCTACTTACATAAAAGACCTATCAAAGACAAATAAAACTTAACGATAACACTTATGGTAAGACCTTTGATTCAGCTTTAAAAATGACATAAAAATGGTTCAACAAAATTAAAATATACTATGATTCAATCATAAAAACTATACTAAGATTCAGGAAAAATTCCATTATGATTCTTTAATATAAACAATATGCGTCGGTATAATATCAAGGTATGATTCAGCAGCAGCTTCACTCGCAGTAATTGTACTATGATTCAATATTAAATATACTATGATTCTGCATTAACTATACTATGATTCAATAAAAGGCTATACTGTGATTCAAAATTAAATGTACTACGATTCTGCAAAAAAATATATATTCAATATACTTATAGCTTACTTTGTTTCAGCGTCAATTAACCAACTACATAATTACCACAAATACTCATATTACTATTCATAAGATTAATTTCTCTACATCACAAACATGCTTTTAATCAAACTTTTATTAAGAATCATAAGTGTAACTACACATATAGTTGTTCAAGAATCATCACCATAAAATACACAAAAGAACAACCCTCTTCAACTAGATTACACAATTGAATCACACAATACTTTTAATAGAACGAGAACTTTATTTAAACTACAACCCCGATTACACAGTTGATCACACAAAATACTCGCATACCTTCGAATCTCGAGTTTATCTTCTTCGTAGAATTCTTCATGGTGATTAATTCCCAACAACTTCTCGTGCCGTGAATCTGTAATCGATTCTTAAACTCGTGAAATCACTGAATCGTGCCAAAGCATTTGATAGCGCAAGTTTTAGGAACAAATAAAAATTGCTAATTAGGTTTTTTGTTTGGAAGCTTTTATCATCGATAAAGAAGAAAGACATTTGGGTTTCAATCGATTTTTTTGATTGGAAGTCGGAGAGGTGATAAGAACAAAAGGAAGTTTTAATGAGTTTCCTTGATTATACTTTAAACAAATTTACCCTTCTACCCTTGGTCAATAAAACTTCCACCCAAAACAAATAAAATTTGGTTGACTGATCTCAGCCACTGAATCACGGATCGGGTGATCAAGATTTCTTCTCCCTTTTCTCCACTTAAAAACTTATCTCCCTTGATCTCAATCCTATATATATATATATATATATATATATATATATATATATATATATTGCTAGATAAAACAGTTAATTTTTAATTTTTTTATATATTTATATTTATATATCCGGGATTATGTTTAAAAAAATTTCCAAATTATTATGTATTAATTTCAAAATAATTTAAGCTATTGATCTCTAATTAGGGATCTTAATCAAGGGCTGAAACTCCTCCGTGCTATTCTATTTTATATATATATTAAATATATATATATATATATGTGTAAAAGAGGCGGGGATAAAAAAACAACGGTGAAAATACTTTTTGATTCATAATTTTTTAAAGTTGTGAACTTTCATTTTTTTTGCTTCACATATGTTTTTTTTTTGTGAACCCTTATCACTAATACAAAAACACAAATGGCACACGGTTAAAACCATATAAGGACCACGGAACGAGGGGTGGACTATATGGGGAGAAGTCTATTTGCAAAGCAAAAAGATCACGGTCAGAATTTCATGGTCTAATAACTGCATGGACCACGATATATCCTTTAAAACCGTGATAAATTAGGTTGACCATTGTCAGAACGGACCACGGTTCTATTATACTAAACCGTGGTTCTAGATTTTAATTTTAATTATATAAAATATTATATACTACGGTTTATATTAAGAACTGCGGTCCTTTTTTGTTAAACTTACCACGGTTTTGATAATGAGACACATGGTCCAATATTTAATTTTTAATGAGATTGGCTATGGTTCGTTATATAGAACCGTGGTCCTTTTTTGTAATTATAGATAAATAAAAGACCCCGTTATAAAGAACCGGATCCTGCTTATTATTTACAGAAGCTGTTTCCAGCATTATTATTTCTACATTCAAAATCAAAAAATGAAAATATATTTTACTCCGAATGTTATATACAACATGGAACAGGCCCAAAATTGTGCATCTGCTAAAAATTGCAACCTAGACTCCAAAATTTAAAACCTGCAAACCATATACACATGATCCAAACTATACAGCCATCACAATACGAAGTTACGAACTTGAAAAAAATATCTCAGCCTTTTCGATCTCACCCAACCCTACTTCTTTGACTCACATTAACACTGCATAATCCAGGATCTTGCAACCATTGAAACCACCTCACACTGTCTTTTTTTAACCTCTTGGATACCCATTAGACATTGGTTATTATTCATCATTGAGCATCTCATCATGGAAAATTTGAAACCGACTGAACTAAAGCATACAATCAACATCTAAGCATTTTCAACATCTAAGTATATTATTAAACGTATATACAAGCACATAGAACATAAGCAGTTAAGCATTCAAACATGCATATAATTAATATAAAAATAATACGGAGTAATTAACAATAAAAGAAATAACATATATTCACCTAGTTAATTAATGTTCAGCTGTCCAGGATACAAAACCGTCCGGTCAAACCATGAACACTATATCCAAATTTATCCAGCTCAGCTTGTGTAAGTGAAGTATTGGACCTCATCTCTGAAAGCTATATCCAAATTTATTTGAAAGAAAATATGTTGGAGTACGTATAAGATAAAAAGGAACAACTTTATATCAACATTAGGATAAAAATGATTGTTACATTCTTGAGAAAGGCAAACTGATATTTCCACACGAAGTCGACTATGAATTTCATGGCATAGTACCCGCATTCCCATCCCCCTCGTTGTTGATTACAGACAATCAAATGGTATTTTGGCTGATAACGCCACTTCGACAAAAATGCTCTAAATATAATATAATGAAGAACTTTGGTGGTGTTGGAAATTATAATAAGATGCATTTTAAGCTTATATATTGTTATATGTTTATTATAATCCTTACTCGTTAACATACTCCATGAGGTGGTAATGATCTTCTTTAAGGGTTTTATCATTTAGGGAGACCTTGGAGTCAAGTATGTACACCGAGCGGCTACCAGAGAATAAGATATACAATACCCAATGTTTACTACTTATATTTTATTTTATTAATATTAGTATATAACAATAAACATATATAACTAAACAATAAGGATTAGGTTAACACTGATCATACCCTGTCAATACGATGCTAAGAGAAAGGACTTTGAAGGAAAATAAAGGTCCATACATTCAAGGATGAAGCTTGTAACCATTTCTTTTCTGGATGCAATGATATCACTAGTAATCCCGGAGGGATTGATGAATGCTCATCTATTTCGGGGGACTTTCTCAGAGTTCGTGATAACCCCCATAAGAACATACTAAATCGTTAAAAAAACACATGATAATTGTTCTAGGAATGTATTACAGTATATATTCAAAAAGAATACTTACGTCAAGTAAAAAATGAGGATGGTAATATCGATTTCCCCATTCGTCATTAATAATTTGATATTTGCAGCATCCATTGGTAAGAAGATAGAGTTTGCACCTAATAATCTAGCGGGAATATTTATATTCAAATTGTACTCGTTTATCACTTTTCTCTAGAGACGAAGTACTACCTGAGGCTTACTACCCAAAACATCTTAATGCTTTGTAATTAACATACATTTATCCACCCTCCTCAGGTTACTAGGTTTGACTTGTTGATCACCCATATTCCTTTCTGTACTTCCTACCCATGTATGTTTGACAAATTTTTGTGGCTGATCAGGTAACGGTATAGGGCCCTACTTTTTCTGACTTGGAGCAGGTTGTACCAGTTGTTTTGTAGGTGTACCCATTTTCTACCTTTGAGGCCTACCCTGATCATTTACGGGTGTCTTGGCCCGCTTTTTTCTGAACTGTAGCAGGGTATACCAGTTGTTTTGTAGGTGTAGCCTTTTTCTGCCTTTGGTTCGCAACAACTTCCGAATGGAACAAAAATTCTGTCTCATCCTAGTAACACATTAAATTGAAAGCATGCATTTGTTAGGTTTTCAATACAATAATATGATTTACTTATAGATAAATATTGGGAACGTACATCAGTATATTCAATCAACAAACTTGGCCATGAAATGAAACTGTTTTTGGCTTCTCCCAAAGCAGTCATTCCACCAACCAGCTTAGGAAGTTTCATGTTCCTGTATTGATCATCAACTTTATCAGCCTGTACCTTTTTATGGTCTGGTGACATACGTTGCCCGTGTACCTGCCCATTCCCTTGAGGATAGGCCATTTCTCAAGAAACTTTCACCCTTTCGAACCCAAAATCAGCGAGCAAGTTACATGCGGTGGGGGTCTGCAATGATATGTTATAAAAAATATATAAAAGTGATATATAATTCTTCCAGCTGGTAAAAATGTAATATATTAAATCTGAATACCGTTAAATCCTCAAAAGGATAAAACCCTGACCCAACACTACTCCGCCTCGAGACTTGCTCCAGATATACCTAAATCCCGTGAGGTCTACATTGCTGTCGTATCCCTCCTTTCCAACTCAATTCTATCTAGCTCAGCCACCCTTCTTTCTAAACTCTCATTTTTTTTTATTTCTTTTTGTTTCTCCTTTATTGCTTCTCATATCCTAAGATTGCCTTTGTGAAGCCGATTGTGTTCCCCACCGCTGTAGTCCTGCCTGGGTGCTCTTTTCTCACTACATCCCATATAGCATCTCTGCCGTTGGGATCCGGATCTGCACACAACTGTCGATCATTCTAACTATGTTACAACCAATAAATAGTTAAATTGTAATTGTTTATAAATAATAATAAGTTTAATAAAATATGTAACCAAACACAACTAACATTACCAATTCTTCCACAATAGGAACAAAACCCTCAGGTATAAGTAGTTGCTTGCGGCTATTGACTCCACATCGAGCCCTAATGTATGTAAACACCCGCTTATTGTGAACCTTAAATAAGTGAGCAACAAGAGAGGTGGGATCGAAATCTTTGGCCTCTTTCTTCTCTTTTTGCCACTCTGCTTCATGTTCCCGATACCCCTTAAGTCCGAGCTTAGGGGGATTCTTGTTCAAAGTAGCTAGATATCTACCTCTCTCACTTAATTTCTTCATTTAACATGAAATAGTTTAAACTATAAAACTATCATTCGTTTAGTTAAATGATTACTAAATACATATTATATACCAAAAATAGAATATAATTAGTTAAAAGAAAAACATGACGTGTTACCTGAAATTCCACACTGTTGATCCTCTCAACGAATCGTTCCCAGCGTCCTTCTTCCTCTCCGAGATAAGGATAATTCTTAAATGGGTCCTCTACCATTCTCACATACATCTTAACCAAATTTCTCTTAAAATCTTTCCATGCCTGGTTGCATTACCCAAGAACAACCTTCTTGTTCTTGTCATCTTTAATACTGGATGTTGATGTCTGCATTTCATAGAAATTATTTATATATACATAGTTGTATTATGTTGAACACAAGCTCTATATAGAAAAGTAAGTTACCATTATAGTTGTAGTTAGACGAACCCTAACTGAAATTCGAAATCCAGAAAGAAAAGACCACCGCTAAACGGAGAAAAATGCAAGGGTTTCGGATAAACAAACACACTATGGTTCTGCAAAAAAATGGAGAAAAATGATGGATTATTATTGTGGTTTATGGATTTGTTGTGTTTTTATATTTTTGTATGAATGAAGACAAATGTGAAAATTTGGTAGTAATTTTGGAGTTAATGGGGAATATATGAAGTGAAAATAATGGTGGGGTACTTGAATATTCGAAAAGACCATGATTTTACTAGAATATATATGTGATAAAAATACCACGGTTTTATTATAGGGACCCGTGTTCTGTTCACTTTGCACTTTTAAATATTTTTTGTTGTTCACTTGAAAACAGCTGTATTAATAATGAGTAATTTAATTACATAGATGATAGATCATCATTTTTTAAATCTTGTTACGTCAATAGTCCTTTAGACTAATGATGGTCAAGTTTCCGTTAAAAAGGACCATGTAGTTTTTTATTATTCTTTTAAATTTTTTGAGTAAAAATAAATTATAAAATCTAATGTATATACATACGTTATTAGGACAAACATCATTTTCATCTTTCACATTTCACTTAGCAAATTCATCATCAAATTGTTTTCAATCATCAGTTCATCACCATCAGTTTCCGATGATTCGTAAATACCACGAGGAGTATTATTATCACTATATCCAGAACCATTTTCATCATCTTTTGACCAAACCTCATCTTAATTTGGAGTCGTAAGTTCCAATGTCATTACCTAAACCATATGATAATCAAACAATAATTATATAATTAAATTGTAATTGTTAAAAATTAAAGAATAAATCAGACTAGCTAGTAAATCGAATTAAAATTTCAAAATGTAACCATGCATATCATCATTAATTTCATTATCATCATCAAAAATTAGTATACCTGGCGTATACTGTATCCATAACTATAAAGTAACCACAGAAGACTAACCATCAAACGCACTTTAATTTACTGTTTTAACAGTGACCACGGTTCTCCAGAAACTAACCATGATCATAAAGTAAATGCGGTCATATATTGGCGCCAATTTGCGCCGTCTATTCGTATTACTACTTCAATAGTGAGCACGGTTCCTAATAAACTAACCGTAGTCACTAAGTAACCGTAGCCAACTGGTCATATATATATATATATATATATATACTAGTGTTGAACCGATCCATTGGACGGTTAATATATGAAATATTAATAGTAACAATTTATTACTATATAATATTAAAGTTAAATTAAAGCAATGTACAGTTGTCCATGGATACGATTGAAGTGTAGATAAACATCAATTGAAGTATAGATAATATTCCAGATAATGAGAAGATTCGAAGTATATATGATGACGCAAGTACTCGATCAACTAAATATATAGTTAATTAATAACACAACAAACATCAATTCATTAGCAAAAATCCAATGCTAAATTGTGGTTAGAATCCTACAACAAATAAGGATTAAATTGAATGGAAATATAATTAAATATGGAGTTATAGGGATATATATGTAGCCAATGCTAAATTGAGGTTAGATTTCTAGCTATAACGTATGATAAAATCCTATGTGTCACGAGTAGAAGCTATAATTATATTCAAGTAGGAAAAAAGCTTGTGAATTAAATTATGTATCCAATTATTATTATTATTATTATTATTATTATTATTATTATTATTATTATTATTATTTTGGGAAATGTTGCTTTATTTCGATTTATGTTTTTTTATTAAGCCGTTTATGAATATTTTATTATATATTGCATTATTATTTTGAAAATATATTATTTTTAGTAGTATTATTATTTCGTTATATATTAAACTTTATACTTTCTATATTGTATGAGTAGAGCTTTGAAAACTGTGTATGTATTGAACTTGTAAAAGGGAACTACTTTGCATACCAATTTTCTATTTTTTATTTTAAACATAAATATTCCTGTAATTTTCCTGTACTTTTCCCGTCACTTTTCCCGTCACTTTTTCTTCACATTCTGTACATTTTTCTTTATCAAAAGTGGTATGTTTATGGTATATTCTCTCCATACCATTTTTTTTTAAATTACTGCCCATACCATTTATGTATTAAAAAAAGGAAAAGTACATAATGATAAGAAAAACTGTTTGGAAATATTCCCGAAAAAAATGGTCAAATGTAAGTAAAATTTTCTTTTTGGGTAAGACTCAAATAGGAAAGTTTCCTTTTCTTGCCTTGCCCAAAAAGCAAATAATGCATGCATACAATAGGTATTTTGGGGCCTACTATACTAAATATACCATTTATTTTCTCTTTAGACGGTGTTCTGGACAATATTTAGAGCAGACTGTAGTACTTTTGCAATTACATAGTGTTTTTAAAAGAATATTATTGTTGAAGAATTTGTGGTGTAATGGACAGTGTTCTGGACAATATTCTAGACAGCATTTTGAAGTCAAGTACTGTAATCCACTCACCATACCACTTTTATTATTATGTTTTCCCCTATATATACATCTTTTTATTTGTCATATGACAAACACATATCTCTTTCTATTGTTTCTAACTCTATTTTTTTTCTTTTTTTCAAAAACCCTAAAGTTAAAAAAATGGCATATTATCCTTCTTCCTCATCAAACAAAATATATAATAATTTATAAACTTTAAAACAATTTGCAATTGAATGTTAAATTGGTATACAGTAACGTTTTGTCGTACACAAAAAAATATATAAATGTAAAAAAGTACCATAACACAATAATATTCATTGATCTATAAAAATGCGACATTACACTTCAATCATCATGTATTACATATTGAAATCAAATTAAAGATATATGGTAAACCACAAAATCATAGATGATGATAACAAAAACAACAAATTGAAAAACATAGACTTAATTGTGACGTGTTTTATACCAACCCAATGTCACTCTCTTTTCTTCATTGAGTTTTCAAGTTTCTTGATTTCATCTCAAAGTTCGTTGTACTTTTTTTTATCCTTGTTAAGAGATTGTGCCATTCCATTAACACATTTTTCAAAATTTCCATCCCTCTATTCAGGAAGAATGAAAAGTTCATACAAAGGAGAAGGTAGGCGTGGAGGATCGATTTGAGAAACTTTTGGTAAAATGTACTCCTACTTTTTGTTTGATGAGGAAGAAGGAGAAGATAACATTTTTTTTTTAACTTAAGGGTTGTTAAAAAAAAATGAAATAGAGTTAGAAAGAGATACGGAGTCTGTGATTTTCATATATATATAGGGGGAAAAATAATAATAAAACATGCTTTTTAATTCTAGAAATTTCCCTAGTAATTTTTCTAAAAAATAATAAATAAAAAAATCCTTGCGGGTGTATCTAAAAATCGGAACAAAATCCAAACAATCATTTGGGTCGGGTCAGTTCAATAAAAATTACCATTTTTGGTGGATTATTTTGATATACCACAAACATTTGTTCAATAAAAAATAGATGCAACTGATGAATGATGATCACTTGTTGTTTTAGCCTTTTATTAAATGATTAGGTGATGTCACAAAGTCAAAAGCTAGCTAGCTATTTGATCATAAGTATCTGACTTTTTCAAATAATGACCATGGTTTTCATATATTAATCGTGGTCATAATGCTAAATCGTTGTGATATTTCATATTTGATGTTTCAATATAATGCACCAAGGACCAAACTAAGAATATACGGAGTATATAATATAATGCATATTTTTGGTTTCATATAAATACATACCAAACTAAATATGTATATAATACTGAGAGTAGAAAATATTACAACAAAGTTATGAACACATCATTTTGTTCAATAATTTTCTCGAAACGAGTCTTCATTCCTTCACATTTTTTTTCTTCCTGGTAAAAAAGAAGATTATCTTTAAGTTGTGAAAGGAACTCTATCTCACTTTCGGAAATGTCCTCTTCATGCTGATCTTCGCGTTTATCAACTAGTTCGGTAATATTTCTGCTTATAATACGAATTGCTTTATTCAAATTCTCGCGGTTTTCATCAAGAGTTTGAACCATCTTTTCATCAATGCCTGTTAGAAAATTCACTCTTTGGTCGAAAACATACTTTTCTGCATCGGTCATCATTTTGTGAATTAATATAATTTGTGAACTTCTGGTAATATGATTGAATGTGTACATGTATTATGTGAGAGTCTATATATATATAGTGAAAAAAAACCTCGGTATATATTTTAGGGCTTGATAAATACAACACAAGAAATGATTTACATATCAAAGTTGTGTTATTGCAAAATATATTGTATGCTTTAACTATTGTACAGTTTGTTATTTGAATCAAATTCTTTGTTGTATTTATCAACTCCATATAAAGAGTATTTTAATGCAATTAAGTGTTTAACCTTCCAGATCCTAAGTTCCAACATCCAATTTTAATGCATATCAAATCACATATACTACTATACTATACGGTTGTGCATACGCACAACCTCCTAGATTCGTTACTTATTTCAAAGGCTATGTCTCTCCATACCAAATGTCATGGACTATGAATATGCAAAAAGTCAAAAAGTAATAACCAACGTATTGTATATACACATAAGTGTATGTATATATCTAATATATATGTTCATGTGAATTTACCTCATCACTAGAATGTTGATGTTGTTTCTATCCTATGATAATATTTATGACATAGATATGAATTAAGAATACGAACTTTATAAATTATTAGCTATAATAGATAGTATATACTTACGTAGTTTGTCATGCTTTAATTACGACTATAGGCTGTGTTACAGGCTAGTCTAACATTTTAAGAGTATCAAATTTGATGATGTATCAAATTTAAAAAGTGTTATCATGTTTTATCGCAACCTTAAAAGTATATAAATATGAGATAAATTATATTTATATAATATAGTATTATGTTTAATAGTTAGGCATGCATATTATATAATTGGCATATAATCTTATAGCATTGTCATATTTGATCTTGATATGTTACATTTTAAAAGTATCAAAATGATAATACATCATATTCAAAGAGTGTTAAGGGTGTAATTTTATAGTGTACATAAAAAGAGAAATAAATAACAAGGGAAATAAATGGTGGTATGGAAATGGTGTACATAAAAAGAGAAGCTTTCGAAGTAAGTTTAAGCTTTGTTTTACAGTTTAACAAAAACAAAAGAGTTAGATGATGTATAAATCATAAAAGGAATTAGTAGTCAACATTTTAGAATGTGTGTGTTGATCATAAATAATTTGTCAAGTTTTAAGATGAAAATACTAATATGAACGATTCTTTTTCATAATAATAATTACTACGTAATAAATGATGGTATGGAAATGGAAAGGTTTTCCTGCTTGCAAACGTATAATCATATCTGAAAAGGTAATAAACTCTTAACGTCAGAAGTCAGAACACTTTCTTGTAGTCCCTGACTTTTTCAACTACCTAGTAGTTATCCAAAGTCCAAATCACCAGATGTTGTACAGTACAATACCACGGTTTTCCCGTGCTTTTTCCTAATCCTTAATATTTCCTTGTGCTCATTTACGTAACGATCAATCGATAACATGTGTTGTAGAACAAAAAAAAATGTGCGTTTCGAAGATCAGATCAGTCATCTGGTACACACATATTCAGTCCCATTGTGCCTTTCCCTCCAAGTCTACCTTCGTGCCGAGATCTATGAAGACCGACATGTTGTACGCCTGCCAAGTAATCCGTACAAAAATCGATAACCTCCTCACAACAATACCCTTCAATTATACCGCCCTCTGGTCGATTTCGGTTTCTCACGTAGCCTTTCAAAAAACCCATATATCTTTCAAATAGGTACATATACCGCAAGAGAAATGGGCCCGCAAGCCTTAATTTCTCCCATAATATGAGATACGAGGTGCACCATGACATCAAAAAATGAAGGTGGGAAGTACATCTCTAACTGACATAACGTGAGGATAAGGACACCTTGCAAAGCATCCAAACCCTAAGGAGCAATTACCTTTGAATAAATCATGCTAAAAAACAAACAAAGTTTTGTTATCATGTGTCGAATGTGGTCTGGAAGTATTCCACGAATTGCTATTGGAATCATTTGTGTCATCAATACATGACAATCATGGGATTTCATACCGAGCAATTTCAAATCTTTCATGGACACTAACCTTCTTACGTTGGCAGAATAACCAGAACGAACTTTAACTTGAGACAAACTTTGGCAAAATGAAATTTTTTTGACCCTTGACAATGTGTAGCAAGTTGCCGGTAGATAGGTACATTTTCCTTCACTTTCTTTTGGATGCAACTCCTTTCAAACTTTCACCGCCTCCATATCCCTTCGAACATTAATTCCATCTTTTGTTTCCCCAGGGATGTTCAATAATAGACCTATCAAGCTATCACATACATTTTTTTCGATATGCATAACATTAAGAGAGTGTCGAACGTCCAGTTGACTCCAATATGACAAATAAAAGAAAATAGACCTTTTTTTACAAATATTTTTTGGAGCTCTCGGAGACATTTTTCCAAACACAATAGGAGGATCCAAACGATCAAGTTTTTGCAAGAACAGATTTTCCATCCAATGGTGGCTTCATCACTATGTGCTCAACTTTACCATTAAACAGTTTTGGTATTATGCGGTATGCATGCGTCTTTGGTAGCGATCTACGATGACCCATGAACACTATTCTTCTACAGTTTATTAACCATTTAGAATATGTATCCTCTTCACAAACAGGACAAGCTTTTGCTTCTTTCGTACCGTACCCAGACAAATTACCGTACTCTAGAAAATCACTTATAGTGCAGTAATCATGGCTCGCATCTTGAAAAGCTTACGCTTATATGCATCATAGATTTCGAAACCTTCACTCCATAATGTTTTAAGGTCATCAATGAACAGAGCAAAATAAACATCAATATCGTTACTAGGTTGTTTTGGTCCTTGTATCAATGGTGACATCATTATGTACTTACTTTTCATGCATAACCAGGGTGGCAAGTTGTAGACGCATAAGAGAACTGGCCACGTGCTGTAACGACTACTCATACTACTGAAAGGATTAAATCCGTCAGAACTTAAATCAAATCGTATGTTTGTAATCTCCCATCCAAATTCAGGGTATGTGGAATTGATATTCCGCCATTGAGGAGAATCGGCTACATGTCTTAATTTACCATCTTGTTTACGTTCTTTGTCATGCCAATGTAACAATTTTGCATCATTGGGGTTTGTAGATAATCATTTAAGTCTTGGTATGACAGGAAGATACCATAATACTTTAGCCACTGGAGGGTTTTACCCTCGAGTTCATCATTTTCTTCCTCATCATCATATGTATCTCTCTGTTTATATCTCAATGTACCACATGTATTACACGTTTGTAGGTCATTAAACTCATTCCGATACAACATGCAATCATTTGGACATGCAGGTATTCTTTCTACTTTCAATCCCATTGGACACATTAGTTTTTTCGCTTGATAAATGTTAACTGGTAATTCATTATCGTCCAGGAGCATGTCATGCAAAATCTCCAACAAACCGGTAAAACTTGTATCACTCCAACTATTGTTTGATTTTATATTAAACAACTTTAACACGGTAGAAAGTTTCGTATATTTAATACACCCATCATAGAATGGTTTTTCAGACTCAGCAAATAATTGTTGAAATTTGTCAACGTTATTCACCTGAATGTCATCATCCATGTCATGTAATATTTGTTCAATAACATCCTCATCATCGACCTTGTCATCACTTACAAACACATCATCATCATCCCCTAGAACTCTTTCGCCATGATTACTCCAAGATAAGTAATTCGGAACAAAGCTACGCGTAAGAAGATGTTTATTAATCACTTCAAAATCAGCATATCGTTGATAGTTTTTACACTCTACACAAGGACACCAAATATTTTTTATTTATTTATTATCTTTCGGTGTTTCTCGGCAACTCTCATGAAATTAAACACATAGGTAATAAACTCAACGCTAACACGAGGTATAATGTACATCCACATATTTCGATCCTCCATCTAATTAAAAAAAGCAAGAAAAAAATGAACAATTATTAATTACTATATATATGTTAAATAAAAATTCATAAGAGGGATCGACAACCTTTATTTATTCATGCAATTATTATGTATATGATCTAAATTAAATGCTAAAGAAATCATATAATTAAAGCATGTAAACATATGCTATAATAGTTGATTTGATTGAGGATTTATACCTGAAATACATGTTGATTGGAAGATGATCCGATCGACCTGGTTTTTGGTAGGTGAGTGTTGCTAACAGAGTTTAATTTTGACCATCTAATATCAAGAATAAAATATGACCATGGTTTCTTTCATTAAACCGTGGTCAATTTCCGTTGAAATATTTCAATTCCCTCCAAAAACTTTCGGAGCACGGTTAATTTATGGACCGTGGTCACGTAATTAACATATATATCAATATATGGCTATATCCTATATGTATGGTTTCTGGAGTACTCAAAAGTCAAAACCTTACATCAATTTTTTTGGAAAAAAAAAAAACCTTAAACCATTTATTCTTATATATTGCATGAAAAATGGGTCCAGTGCCTAAAAAACCGGGTTCGATTAAAAAAATGGGTTTTAAAACATTGATTGACACACACATAGTAGGTGGGGTGTAAAAAATCTCCGAATACGAAAATTTGACCCAACTTTAATCGGATTCGGGTAAAACGGATTGAACTATTCGGTTAATCGAATCCAAATAACTCGAATTTGAGTAACCCAAATCTTATTTGGATTGGATTACGGATAACTAATTTTGAATTTGGTTGATCAGAATGGATCGATGAATGGACTAATAATAGAAATATAATTATATATATATGTTATTTGTGATTTATACGAATATATCAATATAGAATTAACAAATACATCACTTATGATGATTTATATAAAGCATTTAGTATTATTTAGTGCAGTTTAGATTACGTTAAAGACGTAAAAGTTTAAAATATTCTCTTATTTGGATAAAAACATAATATCCGAATTTGAACTAATCCAAACCGAACCCTAATAACCCGAAACTGAATAATACAAATCTTATTTGGTTTGGATTATGGGTAAATTATAAACTTGAAAAAACTGAATAATTCGACCCGAACTACCCGAAACCCAAACAGTTTATCCGAATAACACTTTAACCTGACAATATAATTACTTCAAAAGAAACATTACAATCATTCCGATAAGCACACATATGAAACAAATGTAAACATTTTCTTGACTTTAACATCTTGACTTCTTCTTCCAATTTCAGCACCAACTAAAGATATTCCATACTTCATTCTTCAACTCCACAAGTTCTGTTTTGTACAGCTCGATATTCTGATCAGGATCCTACCAATGAAAAGACCCACACTTATTTCGTCCCTTGTAGTTTGGGCAGCCTATGTATCTTCGACATGGGATGCTTTTAGTCCAAGATGTACACAAACCACTTACATCTTCACACTCGCACAATACACGAACTCGGTTTATCAAATCGTTACTTTCCCATGCTGAATTTGTTCTATTTCTTGATACCCCGGTTGAAGAACTCGAGGTATTATTGTTTACCATTATCATAAAATCTCTCTGGTATCCTTCTAGGTTTTTGGGCTTTGTATATAGATCTTTCAAAGGACCACGGTTCTAATGAAAAACCATGACCATGGATCAAATAGTTTGTCAAAAATCACGTGCCTTCGGTTTAAAGATGTTGAGCCATATATTTCATTACTTATATTTTACTAGTTTAAGTGTTTAATTTAACACAAATATATATATATATATATATATATATATATATATTGTAACCCTCCGCAAATTTAAACGCGATTACGAGCACTAAACATTTGCATTTTAGGCTAATTCCCTACATTGAGTGAATTCACAACTACTTTAAAGATAAGTCTAGCAAAGCCCAACTAGTTAAGACGTGTAACATTTAGTACAAAAACAATTGAAACAAACGCGACAAAAATATACGACTGTTGGTGGACCAAATTTTAAATAAAATTTTAAAACTAAATTAAATTAACTTTACAAAATTATTTGATTAAAAATATCTTAACGTTTAAACAATCGGGGAAATGAACACCACACGGAGCGCAACCACGGAGGAAGAAAAAGGAGACAAAACTCCCTCCCACCTCCCCTTTTCTTTCATTTTCTCTCATCTCTTTCTCTCTCTTATTTCTTCTTTTTCTCTCATCTCTCTCTAAAAACACAACATCACCACCTTAAACCACCCAAAAACCGCCACTAAACCACCGTAAATCACATAACTCATTTAGAGAAAAACGACCACGACAACGAGATCTACACTTCCATCTTCTCGGATTTTCACGACGACAACTTTGTAAGATCCCGACAATCCCGCAAACTCTTAAATCTTGCTATTTTCTTTGATATCTCATGTTTATAATACTTAATATACCATGTTTTAGTGTTTTTATCAACCGATTATGTCCAAATCGAAACTTAAATTCGTTGTTTTTAAACTGATCTACGAACAGTCTAAGTGACGCATTAGGCCCGAAAACAGTACCGCGTCACTTAAGTGATGCACTAAGTGTCGCATAAAGCCCTCTTTTTGTGTCACTTCGCCAAGTGACGCTACAAACCCTCTTTTTCCGACACTTACACCGACACTCCTACCCGACACTTGTACCCGTCACTTGTTTAAATGACGCCCCACATGAGTCACTTCCTCGAGTAACGCTATTAATTCAGAACTTACCATTTTATGCGACACTCCCTAAGTGTCGCTACCCCAAGCCAAGTGACGGCTCAAGTGTCGCTAAAAACAGAAGGTTTATAACATCTTTTTTCACTAAGTGTTGTACTTAACCGAGAACGAATACTTGTATACGATACGATACACAAACTTTACAAACATTACAAACACACTTATATTATTGAAATGTTGAGTTCAAACCAACACTAACGAGTCGTATACATTTTCACAACTACGAAATACAAACATACATATTTAACAAACGCTATGGACATAACTTGGTTGTACAAACACTAGCATGGATCCGATTTAGACATCCACATACTTATTAAATCTCATACGTTTAGGGCGTTAGGAGATTTTGGACTAGACTTGGGCTTTAGGCTTTGCTAGCACTCGCACTTTACTTAGCTCAACAGGTGAGTTCACAGCCCCTACTTTTACTGCTTTACTACTTTTGAACAGGGGTGGGAAACATAGTCAACTGTTTTACTGATTGCCATAACTACTTTTGCTTACATGATTGTTATCATACTTGTTTACTCGCACGATTTGAGTACTTTGAACTGTTTGAACTGCTGAACCCTTACAACAAAACTGGTATTTAGGAAACAACATTTTCATACTATAAAATTGATAAAAATTGTTTGGTAAACCGGAGAACGACCTGTACTTTTATCTAAACGCTGGAGAATGACCAGCAACGTATTTTAGTGCCAAAGAACGACTGGCCAAATGGACGGGAGAATGACCCGTGCGTCTTTTGACCGGAGAACAACTGGTACTGTGTTTCGCTGGAGAATGACCAGCAGTATTTATTGCCAGAGAACGACTGGCCGGGTTTGGACGGGAGAACGACCCATGCGTCTTTTGACCGGAGAACGAACGGTACTATTTTGGAAACGCTGGAGAAAGACCAGCAACCTATATTTTGGGTAACATCTCACGCAAATGGTATTTGGGTAACATCCCACGCAAACTGTATTTTGGGTGCATCCTGACCGAACTATACCTGGATAACATTCCACAAAACGTTTACTTGACTATTATGGCAATAACTATTTGTGAACGTATTTGTTTTAACAACTGTGCTTACAAACTTGATTCAACTATTGCAGACATAAAACCTGTGAATTCACTCAACCTCGTTGTTGACTTTTACTATGTTTTTCAGGGAATTAACTGCATGTAAGACATCCTACACACATGGAACGTAGGCGACCCCCGAAGGAATAGGATGCCAACTTTTGACAACTGGATTTTTTTTATATAACTAAGTTGTTTAGTCATATTTACAAAATCTACTTTTGTAACTTAATTACTTTTCAACTTGTACGATTCGATGAATCGTAAAACTTTGTAACTATTACTTTTGACATCTTAATATATTATGTTCTGTTGTAATCATAAGCTCTGATATGTATGCATGTACTGTGTATTGTGGCACTCCCCATACTTAACTAAATGCTTCCGCTAAACTAAATCAACGAATTTTGGGGGTGTTACATATATATATATATATATATATATATATATTTATATATATAATAACAACAAAGTAATTAATTTCTATATTCTCCTTTTAGCATAATCTCTTTCCAATCCTTATGAATTTTATCATAATCTTTGAAATGTGATTTCAGACACTCGATCGATACTTTCTGGACTGCGTAGAATTCAAGATCATGATCTTCACATTTTTCAAGAAATTCGATCTCAGGTTTGGAAAGTTCACAATATTGAATTGATCACGTTTAGCTTTTAGTTCTTTGATCCATTTATCGATCTTCCGAGTTGCTTCGTTCATGTTCTTGAGAGTTTCTTCAAGTGACTCGAGAATGTTTTTGTCAATCTTGATTAGTAGGTCAAATTTCTTGCCCAACACATATTGTTCAACTTCAGTTGCCATTTTTTTCTTTTTGTGCATAGAAAAGAGATATGGTGCAAATTTTGTAAATATAACAATAGACCTTCAAGTTATATAGAATGAGAATACTATTAGCAATAAAGTTTGCAATCAATTTTCAGCCGTTAAACTACTAAATTAAATACAACTTTCAAACTATCCAAGATCAAAAAATAATAACGATCACTTACATCCAAAAGAAGCACGGTTCACACAACCGAGACACAGTTGCATTTGAAAATTAATTCAATATACGGTACGTACGTAATGATTCAAACAACTTACATCTTGGCCCAAAGGCCACAACCCATGGCCCACATGGAAATCCATTTTACAGTACAATTGGGTTATAAATTCGTTTTGAAAGAACCACGGTTTGATATTAAAAATAGTAGTCCGATTAAGTTAACTACGCTTTGTAGCTAGGAACCGTGGTCCTTGTCAAAAATATAGACCTGATATCGCGTAAAAAGTCACGTTTTTACTATAGATATCTCTCTCATTCTGGAACAATACTTGGCATTTAGACTCAAATAATACACAAATCAATGAACTTTACCAAGAAGGTCAAAATAAAGTCGCACGATAAAAATAAAGCAAAACGAACGAAAAACGAAGATTCTACACACGTTTGAAGATTCAAGGCATCCGAAACAAGATTTGAGATAAAGTGCCCACCACTAAGATTCATCTTATCCAAGGTCTTTGTTTTCAAAATACGAATCTAACAGAAGAAGAAGAATCAACAAAAATTGATGAAGAATGAAGATTCTGCATACGCCGAAAGATTCAAATGATTCTTACAAAACATCTAAAGATCAGAGAAACATCTCAGGGATTTCTTTACATCAAAGTCTTCGCTTTTGAAAAATGAATCCAACGCAAAAAGAATTGACGAAAACGGATGCATAACAAAGAAGATACTCGCGAAACGAGAAGCGAGCGAACGGGCAGCAACCAGGACGGGCTGCCGCCGGCCAGCAGCCAGGTGCCGCCGGCTGGTTTCCGGTCGTCCCCTCCCCCTTTTTCCGTCCTTACTCATATTTACCTGGTACATGTGCTACCATTTTCCGTAACATTATGGTACACGTGCGGCCACTTTCCACGCTTTTAGGGTACATGTGCTACCACTTTCCGGGAAAGGACCACCCCCCAAATGCATGCTAAGTTGAGCCTACGATGGCTAACGTGCACCAGATTTCAAGTATAAAAGGGAATCAAGGTTCATTTGAAACACACATCATTCCTATCACAACTTTCTCACTCTACATTGTTTCTCTAAATTAGTTTTAACTAGTATTGAAACTAATTTAGAATTTTAATTAGGAATAGAAGGAAAGTGCGAAATGCATTGTAATCTTCGGTGTACGCTCGGAATAGTGTCAATTAGTTCAAGTCTATTCTCTCTCGCATTTAATCCTGGTTCTTTCTACCCTTATCTTAATTAATTACGTTTATATTGATTACGCTAGATTTAGTCATTGCCATGATTAGAGAGTAGTATACTTGTTGTGTTAGTTTGCGAAGTAGTTAGTTAATTATGGGATGATTTATAATTAAATATTAAAGTAATATGACGGCCCCTATTCGACTGTTATTCAATATAGTACTGCAAACACTTCAAGGTAGATTACAAATGTATGGAAGTCGAGGAACGACCGAAGGTAGTCATACTACGAAAGGGTATAATGTTACGAAGTATTATGACGGCCCCTATTCGACTGTTACATAGTATAGGGTTGGAAACACTTAGGTATAGTACAAATACGTGGAAGCTGCGTAACAACCGAAGGTAGTTATATTATGGACAAATATATAAAATGAGAAACCTAGTTTAATTAATCTTTCTATCTAGACTTTTAAACTTTAAATTAATCTATCGCCTTTTCACCCGTAAACGTGATTACAACACCCTCTTAATGACGTCCAACTAAAAGGTAGTTAGTCATCTGTGTCAACATAATTTGTCAAAGGTATGAAACCATGGAACCGCAAGACTACATGGGGGATTACCGTAGGACAAGACATGGCTAAGGTTTGAAGCGAACCACTTTATGTAAGGAACGCTATGGATAATTAGGGGATTTATTGGGTAGTCTTAAGCAAGGGCTGGTTTAAAGTCATAAATGAACTTTTTAAATACATGAATCTTTTAGGATGGCGAGGAATCGTTATATGATTCCGTTTGTCTAGTACCTTTAGGTTTTGTCTCCATTCATAAGAAAGTAAAATTAAACTTAAATAAAGATCTTTCTTATTATTCTAAATACTTTGTGATGTCACCATAACCTAGTTCCTGGTGTGAGATGCTAATGGGATTTTAATTAGTAGGGAATCTAGTGTTTACATCACAAGTATCCAAGAGTAACAATTAACAAACATCCTTTAAAACAGTTTCTTCAAACATCATCCCATAACTTAATTAACGAAGTCTCAGCAAACACTATCTTTATCTTATCTGCTTTATCTTTTATTTTAATTTCGATTTTATTTATTTACTTGCCTAAGTTAGTTAATAGAAAAACCAAAACTCCCCTACTATTTTATAAATCCTTCACTAGTTTGAAAGCCCTCATCTGCCACACCTTAGTTTCATTTCACTCGGTTTCAAGAATGACTCTAGGTCATACCTACCACTTGCTCACCTTTAGGATTAGCATTGTTACGGAAAACTTAGGCCCCACATTTACAAATTTAAAACACCCACTGGTGTCACGACTAGACATTCACAGAATGACACGTGACATCTGGAAGTCACATCAAGTTTTTGGCGCCGCTGCCGAGGAACTAACTGTACGATCCTTAGGCGTTAAGACGAACTTACTTACTAGTGAACCTTTAGAATTCCTTAAACCCCTACGTCTTTCCTTGTTTTTCCTTCCTTTTACTACTTTTAGAAATTACCACCCCTATCCATTCAACTAGTCAACTACTTGCCAACGAGACTATGACAGTTGTACGTATCACTCTCGCTGAAGACTCTAAGGGGTCTTTTGTTTGGACTTATTATGTCTTAAAAAGTGGCATTTGTATTATTCAATAAGCTAAAAATCTTTAAGATGTTTTGATAGTTTTTTCCAATTAAGTATTAATTTATCTGAAAAACCCCTTATTCAATAAGTTATTTATAATTGCTTAAAACTTCTAATTGACAAAAATAAATTCCCCAACTATCTATACATTAATGTCTCGCATAAATTGATTTCATATGCTTAGTTTATGTGTTATATAATATTTCCCCCTTTTTGGTTTATGTATTTTAGTCTTCTTTTTATTCATGACAAAATATTCATTGAAGTTATTATTGGTTTCAAAAACGTTGTATCGAGAACCTCTTGTAATTTTCCCTTTTGTTAAGTGGAGTCGTTTGTAACTCAATGTCGTATTCATCTAATATGTGTCACACCAAAAAATGGTTAACCTGTGTATTCAGATGTTTGCACTTCTTATTTATCAAACGATCTTAATATTATGTATTCAGATTTCAGCTGCTAGCTCTTATTATTCAGAACTGGTTTTCAGATTCAGCTTTTAGTATTCATAAAAAACAAAAGACCCCTAAACCTTTGATTGAAGGTCGAGGAGGACCAATCATCTATTCGGAAAACAATGGAGCCTCATTTGAATTAAAGCCCCATATTATTCAGTTAGTCCAAAACCTTAATCAATTATGTGGCCTACCAAATGATGATCCAAACTTTAACCTTGACAAATTCATTTTCGTATCCAACTCCTTTAAGCCTATTGGGGTTAACCAGGACATAGTTTACCTATACCTATTTCCCTACTTACTCACTCTTAATGCACGAACCTGCTTTAAGGAACTAGAGATTAACTATATAACCTCTTGGATAGAATTAGCAACCAAATTTTTGGCAAATATTTCCCCCATCAAAACAAGCCACGTTTAGGACCAACATCATAAACTTCCTTCAAGTGCTTGATGAATCAATCTACGATGCATGGGAACGCTTTAAGGGATTGCTAAAGAAATGTCCAAATCATTGATTTGAGCGCTCGGACCAACTGCGCATTTTCTACAATGGTCTCTTCTCACATCTCCGTCTTTTACTTGGTACCGCCTCTCAAGGTAGTTTGATAGACTGTACGGCAAATGAAGCTTGGAGCCTTATTGAGAAAATGACCGTACACAACCAAGACCGGAACAGTGAAAATCACTCCTCAATAGTGAATCCATCAACTACACTCGGAAATGAAGCTATCAAAACTCTCACTCGGCAAGTGGCAGACCTAACCAAGGAGATTAAGGAATTGAAAAGTCAACAACAACAAGTCTGTCAAGTTCAAACCTGCCTTAATTGTGCTAATCTGAACCACTCAGCCCAAATTCCTCAGTCTCATCTAACTCCGCCCAATACTAACCCTTCCTTTAACCACCATAGGAATAGCCCACTAACTTATCAACCTCAACCCTCTGAACCCTCTTCCTTACAAATCTCTAGTTTTGACGACACCCTGATATAGGTCATTCAAGGAATCTCAGCTAGACAAGACCAAACTGATCTCTTCTTAAGAGACCATTTGACTTTGTTAAAAGCTTTCGAATCCCAATTAGGGCAATTAGCACAACGTATTAACGCTAAACCTCAAGATTGTCCAACTAGTTGCCATAAGGAGGCTTCCCATATTCAAGACTCTCAGGTAGCACATAGCTCACCCTCGGTTTTCTTCTCCGGTGAAGGAACCACCTATTGTCCCATCGACAATGGATTTAGAGTCTACACCAAATAGGAAAGTAAACATTCCATTTCCGGCTCGTCTTAAACAATGACCCAACAAGTTTAAGTCTTTTAAGCTTGATAGGAAATTCCTAGATACTGTATCTAAAGTTCCTTCTAGAAAGTACTTCAGAAAGCTTTTTACAACCAAGGATAAGGTACCCGAAGTACCCAATGTCCTACTGAATGAGGAATGTTCAGCTATCTTAAAAAGTACTATTCCAGAAAAACTCGGGGACACCGGACGTTTTACTCTCCCCTGTTCTATCTACAATTCAGGCATCATATGTTCTCTTGCCGATTTAGGAGCTAGTGTTAATCTTATGCCATACTCGCTTTTCAAGAGGCTTGAGTTAGAAAATCTTCGACCTACCAAAATGACCATACAGCTTGCTGATCACTCGGTCAAATACCCTAGGGGAATAGCTGAAACAATTTTAGTTAGGATTGATAAATTTCTTTACCCAACAGATTTTGTAGTAATAGATATGCAAGAAGATGTACACATCCCAATCATACTAGGAAGACCTTTCATGAATATGGCCAAGGCAATCATCAACGTCTTTGCACAAACCATCAGCTTGCAGTCTGAGGGAGAAACCATCACTTTCTGTATCGACAATCCTAACGCTGGAGACCAAGCCGATACGTACATGATCTTCATGAACAAGACCACAGAGGACAAAGAAACTGCAAGGTCAACAAGAGAAAGTAAATATAGTAAGGAAATGGCAATCACGCCATATTTCTCGATTGACCTCTAACGAATAGGACGAGAGATGAAAAATGCATCTCCATCAGTGAAAAACTCAACGATGGAAGAAATTGAGATGAGAAAGATGGAAGAAAAAACAAAAGAAGCATACCGCCAACTAATCCGTTTACCACTAAAGAAATGGCGGGAAGTAACTACAACCATCCCACGAGAGGAGAAACACTGGAGGAATATTCCAAACGCACTAGTTACCAACCACAAACCATCGCAGATCCCAAAGTACTCAATGAATTCACCCAAAGATTCAACAAAGCGGTATGAGGAATAAGCAGCGCAGTCAACTGGCTTACTCTTTCCCCTACTGAACTGCAATTCTATGAACAACAGAAACAGACATACACTAGGATCTATACTGCCCTTAAAAGATCTAATATCCCATTCACCTAAACACAATGGGAGATGTTAGGATCCATTAGAGCGTATATGAAAGAGACTACTGGACATCCGAGTAGTCGTGCCGACATCTTGATGATGAATGACCTCATATCATTACTCGAATTGCTAAGTAGAGGAGATCACCTCAGTTCCAAAGGAAGCGGATCTATGGTTATCAACTCCACTATTGAAAAACAAATTGAATTATTGATTGAAGAACTTCGTGATCTCGTTTGGGAGGAATCAAGGTGCGAACAACCCTTTAGGGTTACATAAATCACCACTTGATATCGCTACTTTTGTTACGATCCATCTATGGGAGATTCAACAATGGAAAAGTAACTCCTAATCAAAGTTCATATTCCACTCAGGATGCAAGGAGATACTTCATCAGCTTACTCTAGTTTTTTTAGAACCCGACTTTCCATTCAACAACCATCAACACCGGAAAATAGAGGACATGTGCACCTCCATCAGAAGATTCAATGGAAATCCCAAGACCAAGAACTACAAAGACATAAAATTACACTTTTTGATGTTTGTATACTCTCTCTGGCAAAACCCACCACCCAGAGATGTTGTTAAGACAGACACAACCACCATGACCGACCCTAGTGGACCTGTCACTAAAGCAGTTGACTACATCGCCTTTGGACTTCCCGGACTTGCAATGACAACTTTAGAGCATCTTCAGAACTACAAGGCAGAATCGAGAGATAGTCTATTTGAATTGATTATGACAATTGTCAATCATTTCATGAGAATCTATTCACCTCGATATACTTTCCCACAACATCAACACATTGGATCCCAACGATGCATCCATCTCCATCTAGCTAGGAGAAAATAAGTTGAGCTCTCGACTTTAAAAGAGCGCTTCTCGGGAGGCAACCCATGTTTTACATTTCCGCAATTTTACATTCCAAGAAGTGATGAAGTGTCCGACTATCTTTCACACTTGGATATACAAAAAAGTTTTAAGAACTGTCCGACGCATCAAGTTTTCGGCATCAAAAAAAAAGAAAGTAAATCCAACGTGTACACGCCTACAAGACCAGTCACAATAAGACTTGATAAAGAGTGAACCCAGCAAGACGAAGTTTGGCAAATGCATACCAAGGAACACTGTAACTACTGGGGAGTACTTCTATACAAATCTCTTTCTTTCATCATAAATATACCATATCCAGTATGCTTATCATTAAGTGTGGGATTCAAACCCAACACACACAGCTAAAAGAATACGTCTTAGATGTTTCAAATCCTAAGTGTGGGATCTTTACCCCAGTTAGAACTTAGAATAACATCGAGGATGATGTTCCTTCAAGTGTGGGATAGTAGTAGTATACACTACTGTAAAATGGATAATAGTATATGATTGATTCTAAACTCGCTGCTCTTTAGACCATCCTTCTCCAAAAAGCAACTCGAAAATTTTACACAAAATTTTTCAAAATTGAGTTAAAAATATGTAGAAAATGAAAATTTTAAAGAATGATTTACTTTAGGGAAGAAGGATAAATAAAATATGAATTCTTTTGCAAAATTAGAATAGTAATCCCATAAAAAGCATCGCATGACTATGGACACAACAAACCAATTTTCAATTTGTGAGGTATCTTGAGCCATATAAAGCATTCACTTTTAATGCTTCACTTATTCGATTCATGAGTGTGCCGATGTATGTGTTTAGAATCAGAACTTGCTCCTTTTATGCATTTCGAATCCGAACTGGTGAGTAAAAAGGAGATCGAATCACATCATTCTTAAACCCATCCATACACCCAAACAGAAATATGTTATCCCTACCCTCTCAAAAGCATCCCTCAAACTTCATAGTAAGTTTTAAAGATGAAAGAAGAGAAGCTACAATGATATGACGTCAAAAAAAAATCAAAAAAAAAAAGAATTCGAAGAAAATAAAGTCAAGTGAAAAAGACTCCTTCCAAAAATCATAGGAAAAGGGCATCAATTCTCCCAAAAATTCCAACTTTCCTCTTCATCAAAAAGAAACCCATGAAAAAAACCAACTCAACCCCCTCTCATATCACCAACACTCCACTCCAAAAACCTTAAATCACTCCTCCTAGAATGATTGTGGCTAGATTGATTTTGCGCTCACCAAAAAGGTAACGATTTGATTCTCGATCAAACCTATGATGATAAACGATACATGACTGACGTTCTGAGTGATTGATGATACTAGAATAGGAAACCCTAAACACTTTGAGTGATTGGAGTGACCACCTTGAGAGGATCGCCTAGTCATGTATCCAAGATCAAAGATCAAAAGCATGCTCCCAAATATTACAACCCTACCTTTTCAAAAGCATGAATATTTTATTTTTCCAAAACCCGCTCAATAAAAAGTTCCTCCCTAAAATATATCATTATCAACTTATCTTTAACCATGCTTGAAATTCGAGTTTGAAGTCACGTTTTTACTACCGATATCTCTCTCATTCTGGAACAATACTTAGCATTTAGACTCAAATAATACACATATAAATGAAATTTGCCAAGAAGGTCAAAATAAAGTCGCATGAGAAAAATCAAGCAAAACGAACAGAAAACGAAGATTCTACACACGTTTGAAGATTCAAGGCATCCGAAACAAGATTTCAGATAAAGTGCCCACCACTAAGATTCATCTTATGCAAGGTCTTTGTTTTCAAAATATGAATCTAACAGAAGAAGAATCAATAAAAACGGATGAAGAATGAAGATTCTGCATACGCCGAAAGATTCAAATGATTCGTACAAAACATCTAAAGATCAGAGAAACATCTAAGGTATTTCTTTACATAAAACTCTTCGTTTTTGAAAAACGAATCCAACGCAAAAGGAATCAACGAAAACGGATGTATAACAAAGAAGATACGCGCAAAACAAGAAATGAGCGAACGGGCAGCAACTGGGATGGGCTGCCGCAGGCTGGCCAGCCGCCGTCGGCTAGCAGCCACCTTGTTGCCGGCCATCCCCTCCCCCTTTTTCCATCCTTGCTCGTACTTACCTGGTACATGTGCTACCACTTTCTGCAACTTTAGGGTACATGTGCTACCACTTTCTGCACTTTTTGGGTACATGTGCTACCACTTTCCGGGAAAGGACCACCCCCCCCCCCCCCCCAAATGCAAGCTAACTCGAGACTAGGATGGCTAACGTGCACCGTATTTCAAGTATAAATAGGGCATCAAGGTTCATTTGAAACACACACGATTCCTATCACACCTTTCTTAGAAAACACACCTTCCTAGCTTATTTTTCTCACTCTTGAAATAAGCTCCAACTTTCTCACTTTACATTGTTTCTCTAGATTAGTTTTAACTAGTATTTAAACTAGTTTAGAATTTTAACTAGGAGTAGAAGGAAAGTACGGAACGCATTGTAATCTTCGATGTACGCTCGGAATTGTGTCAATTAATTCAAGTCTATTCTCTCTCGTATTTAATCATGGTTCTTTCTATCCTTATCTATCTTAATTAATTACGTTTATATAGATTATGCTAGATTTAGTTATTATCATTATTAGAGAGTAATACACTTGTTGTGTTTGCTTGTGAAGTTGTTAGTTGATTATGGGATGATTTATAATTAAATATTAAAGTAATATGACGGCCCCTATTCGACTGTTACTCGATATAGTACTGCAAACACTTCAAGGTGGAGTACAAATGTATGGAAGTCGAGGAACGACCGAAGGTAGTCTACTACGAAACGGTATAATGTTACGAAGTAATATGACGGCCCCTATTCGACTGTTACGCAGTATAGCGCTGGAAACACTTTAGGTGTAGTACAAATACGTAAAAGCTGCGTAACGACCGAAGGTAGTTATATTACGGACTAATATGTAAAATGAGAAACCTAGTGTAATTAATCTTTCTAAATAGACTTTTAAACTTTAAACTAATCTATCACCTTTCCACCAGTAAACGTGATTACAACACCTTTTTAATGACGTCTAAATAAAAGGTAGTTAGTTTTTGTGTCAACATAATTTGTCAAATGTATGAAACCATGGAAGCGCAAGACTACATGGGGGATTACCGTAGGACAAGACATGGCCAAGGTTTGAAGCGGCGGAACCATTTAAGTGAGGAACGCTATGGATAATTAGGGGATTTATTGGGTAGTCTTAAGCAAGGGCTGGTTTAAAGTCATAAATGAACTTTTTAAATACATGAATCTGTTAGGATGACGAGGAATCGTTATATGATTCAGTTTGTCTAGTACCTTTAGATTTTGTTTCCATTTATAAGAAAGTAAAATTAAACTTAAATAAAGATCTTTCTTATTATTCTAAATACTTTGTGATGTCACCATAACCAAGTTCCTGGTGTGACATGCTAATGGGATTTTAATTAGTAGGGAATCTAGTGTTTGCATCACAAGTATCCAAGAGTAACAATTAACAAACATCCTTTAAAACAGCTTCTCCAAACATCATCCCCTAACTTAATTAACGAAATCTCAACAAACACTATCTTTATCTTATCTGCTTTATCTTTTATTTTAATTTCGCTTTTATTTATTTACTTGCCTAAGTTAGTTAATAGAAAAACCGAAACTCCCCCACTATTTTATAAACCCTTCACTAGTTTGAAGGCCCTCATCTGTCACACCTTAGTTTCAATTCAGTCGGTTTGAAGAACGACTCTAGGTTATACCTACCACTTGCTCACCCTTCATATTAGCATTGTTAAGGAAAACTTACTCTCCGCATTTACAAATTTAAAAGACTCACTGGTGTCGCGACTAGACATTCACGGAATGACACGTGACATCTGGGAGTCACATCAAGACCACCCCTCGTCGTATGTAACTGTGGTTTGTGTATTCTGGGTATTTGACCACGGCTTTAAATAGAGGTCCGTGTCCCGCTAAATCTTTGACCCGTGGTCAGTGGAAAAAAAAAGTAAAAACGCATGACATTTTGCAAATAGATCACGGGGTTGAAGTGATTTTCATCATTTTTGTTGTCTATTAGGGGTGAGCTATAGTGGTTTGTGTAGTAATTTATATTTTTTTTGTTTCACATAAAATTTTCATCATGAACCTTTAGTTTTTTTTGCTTCACACAAAGTTTTTAACATACTTAATTGTGAATCTTACTTTTTTCACCTAATTTTTTTTTAAATTTTTTAAGTTTTTTTATTGTGAACTTTAATTTTTTTTTTGATTCACGGAAAGTTATTAGCTTTTTCAACTGTGAACCTTAATTTTTTTGAGTTTATGGAAAAATTTAACTTTTTCAATTGTGAACCTTAATTTTTTTTTCAGTTCACGGAAAGCTTTTAAGTCTTTTAATTGTGAACTTTTTTTTTCAACTGTGAAATTTAATTTTTTCTAGGTTCACAAAAAAATTTAAAATTTTTAGTTGTGAACTTTTTTTTTCAACTGTGAACCTTAATTTTTTTTCGAGTTCACGGAAAGATTTTAACCTTTTCAATTGTGAACCTTATTTTTTTTGTTCACGAAAAGTTTTTAACTTTTCTAATTGTGAATTTTTTTTTCCAGATGTGAACCTTAATTTTTTTTTTAAGTTCACGACAAGTTTTTAACTTTTTTGATTGTGAACCTTATTTTTTGCTTTGGGTTCACAAAATTATTTTTAGTTTTTCAATTGTGAACCTTAATTTTTTTATTTTGGTTTTCGGATTTGACTTTAGTTTTTTTTTTTTCACAATTTTTTTTTTGTAAACCTTTATTTTTTATGGTTTACTTAACAAAAAAAAGTTCACAAAATTTTTTTTGTGAAGAAAAAAGTATTTTCACCATTTTTTTTTTCTCCACCCCTTTCACATATATATAAGCTAGATGAGATCAAGGGTTAAGATCTATTTTCACCGGGGTTTTTTTATCTCCTTGTTTTCACAAGATCTTATTCACACACACACACACACACACACACACACACACACACATATATATATATATATATATATGTGTGTGTGTGTGTGTGTGTGTGTGATGCACGGCTATGTAATTTTGTTGTCTATAATATAAATTGAAATATTTAATTAGTGATTTAAGTTTTAATAATGTTTCAACTTAGATTAGATTTTGGTGATTGGGATTGTAAAAAATATCTCCAAATAATCTGTTATGAATGTTACATATCTAGTTTATGATACTATAAATTTTTTATTTCATTACTACGTAAAAATTAACTACAACAGTCAAAGGCTCTAAGAGTCTTACTTATATTCACATTCGCGTTGCCGCTGTGTCATAGACTGATTTCTTAATGTATATGTTGCAACAATTGATTTGATTATTGCGAGTTGGTTTCTTTATTTTAAGGTTTCATTATACTTTGTTTCCAGTTTAACTTTGTTTCATTCACCGCCCCTCTCAGGAAGTCGTATATGGATGTTATCGCTTATACAACTCTATTTTATCTTCTTAAATAATCATTCGTTTTCTTTAGAGAAGGTTGTTTGAGCAATTTAACATATTGTATTAAACCTGTTTCTGAAGCAACAATGAAAGAATTGTGAGTGTGTTGAATATGAGTTGAATCAATTATTTTGTTGATTATTTTTTAGAATAGTTAATTTGTTAAAGAGTAGCTTATTGAATATTTTAAGAGCAATTAAATCTTTTTGGAGAAATTTGATAACTATGTTTGAAGTAATGTGATGTGATTGCTTATGGATTTTATTGGTTAATAAAAGATAAGTATATAATTTTGTTGTTTTTAGAGTAGCTAATGTTATAGATTTCAAATATTGATATAAATGTTGATTGTTATTGATATTTAATAAGTTAAATAATATAGTTCATGAGTTCATATTATATTTTAAGCTATTTTGTATGCTTATGGTTATTAATTTAGACACGTTTTCGTGCATAATACGAGTATTGAATATTGATAATACGAGTATTGAATATTGATAAGAATAAATTAATAATGATAATAATCATATGGTTATAAGCATATATATGAAAGTTAAAAATAAAAAGGATGAAAAAAATACTTAATTTTATTACATAAGGATATTTACAGAGATTTAATTTTTGGTAAATATATTTGATGGAAATATTATTTTAGTAAAAAAAACTTCAATGTTATAAGGGATGATGACATGGAATATGGATATAATGATATGGTTAAAAGCATAGATATGATAATTAAAAATAAAAAGGATAAAAAGATACTCTATTTTATTATGTAGGGATATATTTATAGAGATTTTAATGTTTTGGTAAATATATTTGATGCGGAAATGGTTTAGGTAAAGGGATGATGACACGGAATATGAGCTAACAATATATTGACATGTATGATAGATACTATGTGGCATGTGTTAGAAATTGACAAAATATATATGAGTCTCCTCCTTTAGTTGTATTATATAAGGATATTTATAGAGATTTAATGTTTTGGTAACTATATTTGATGAAAATACTGTTTTAGTCAAAAAAAAATCAATGTTATAAGGGATGATGACATGGTATATGGGCATAATGATATGCTTAAAAGCATAGATATGATAATTAAAAATAAAAAGGATGAAAAAAAATACTTTAATCTATTATGTAGGGATATATTTATAGAGATTTTAATGTTTTGGTAAATATATTTGATGGGAAAAAATGGTTTAGGCAAAGGGATGATGACATGGAATATGAGCTAATAATATATTGACATGTATGATAGATACTATGTGGCATGTGTTAGAAATTGACAAAATATATGCGAGTCTCCTCCTTTAGTTATATAGATAGATTAAGCAATGTAATCGGTAATCATATAGCGATTCCAAATAATAGATCTGGTTGTTTACTTGATAAAAAGAATCTGATAGAAAAAAGGTTGATATATAAAAGAAGGAAAACAAATCATGTCTTTAATAGTTATTAGCATATATGAATTTTCTAATTATTAAGCACTAGTTTAAGACCCGTAAAATTTGCGGGTTGATTTTATAATATGTCTGATATGAATTTAATATGTGTTTTGTTGTTGGTGTATGGTACATCGATTTGTATTGGTTTAATTTTAGATGAAAAATGTATTAAGCATTTGTATTGTGATGGATTTTAGATTGATGAGTCCAAATAAATAAATAAATTAATAAGAATAATATTGCTTATGATGTCACTTTGTTATTTGTATTGATGTTTAATAATACAATATTATTTAAAATCGTACGGATATGTTTTTCAAAATAAGCAAATTTCCCGGTTCAGCGGGTAATACTATTTTGTACTTAAAAAATAACGTTCTTTGGAGTGCATTGGTGGTTTTCGTCCATCCAAGTTACTCTCTGTAATTTAAATCACCAACCTATAATGCATTACATTGACTTTTTAACTTTGACGAAAGATGACAAAAAATGAAAACTCAAATGCAGGTTCTACTAACTCGAACGACATTAACACAACCTTAGATGATTAAGTGGTAAACTATTTTAGGTATATAAATTGAGATATAGAGAAATTAGTGGCAAAAGATAAGTAAATTAATTAATCAATTATTGATAATATTGTGCATGATTCCACTTCCTTTTTTGTATTTGTATTGTTCTATAATAATAATGCTATATACTATATTACGTATCGAAAGTTTGCATTAGTTAATTAAAAAGTTAAATTGTTATCTTTAAGATTTCAAATCTTGTAATTCGGTATTTTTTGTTGTATTCAAATTTGCATCGTATTTTCAATAACTAAATAATTTTTGTTTCATCAAAGTTACATACATAATAGACTAATATTGTAAACCGGTAAGTGTACAGATACACTAAAACCCGCCGGAAACTGACTCGTTGGCATCTATAATCAAGGCGATAGTATGGGTACAAATACACTAAAATCCGCCGGAACCCGACCGTTGACATCCATGATCTAATAAGTGTAAATCAGAAATTGATAAAATGATTTAAAATAGTAGGCCGTATAAGAATTTAAATCACTGAGCGATGGAATGAGGTATGAATTATTTGGAATTGAAAATAACTTATTGGGTTTTTTTAAAAAAATAATAAATAAATAAGATTGTATGAAGAGTTTGATTTACAGAAGAAATAATAAATTATAAATTATTTGGAGGATTATCTACAATTAAAAGCAAAATAGAGGATTTATATTGTAAATATTGAAGGGTATATAATGTAAATATAGAAGGGTAAATTAGTCTTTTAGTAACATAATAATGAGATTAATGATGTCATGAAATAAATTAAGGGTTAGATCTTAATTGTTAATCTCCATCTAATGGTTATTATTCTTTCAAAATTTTTCTTTTAATATATAAGATAGATTATCAATTAATTTCTAAACTTATCACAAACTATATTCGAATCATGAATTCTAGATTATGCGTTGATGATTATGTTGTAAATTCATATTTATGTAAAAAGAAAAATATGATAAGAATTGAGGAATTTGAGGGGTGTTATTTTCAAATTTAAGCGAGATAAAAGGACTTGACTGATCAATTAAAAGTTTAATTAATTGATGACATCATATAAGTTTAAATGTATATTATATTTGGGATAGGTCAAGTTTTGTGAGTTCCATCTCACAATTGTCTCTAATCTATTCAGCATAGGGATGAGCTTGGTACTATACCGGTACCGACCGGTTGGTACCGATTTTTTATTGTCCACAAATTAAATACCGAATACAGGTACCACTTGTATCGTTCGGTACCGATTCGGTCCGGTACCGGTCGGTTCCGATTCAGTTTAGGTATTTTGTGTGCATTGTACCATACCGGTACCGAACCGGTACCGTCCAGTTGGTACCGGTTTTTTTGGTCCACAAATCAAAAACCGAATACCGGTATCATTTGTATCGGTCGGTACCGGTTCGGAACGGGACCGGTTTGGTTTCGGTTCGTTACCGGTACTTCGGTCTAAATGCTCATCCCTATTTCAGATTATATGTCAAGCATCATTTTAATAATATTGATTGTGTTTGGTTCATGGAATTCAACGGCATTCGATGGAGTTGAAATCTCAATTCCAATTTACAAACATTTTTGGTTAACAAATGAATTGAACTATAAGTCATCCAATTCCCTCATTTAAAGGAATTCATTCCATTAAAATTCCAACTTTTTTGATGAATTCCAATTCAATCAAAAAATTTCACAAACTAAACGCAACGTTAAAATTTAGGCAGGTCATAAATCTTACACAACATTAGCCCCATGAATTTCCTAGACGGATAAATCATTTATAGTTTTAATGGAATTCATATACTATTAAAATTCCAGTTTCTTTACAGAATTCCAATTCAATCAAAAAATCTGCAAACTAAATGTAACATTAATAAATCTTACAGTAGCCGGTTGCAAACAGATAGATCATATAAATCTTACAGAACAGTAGCCCCATGATTTCCTAAACAGATAGATCATTTATAGTTATTATATGTAATACCAATAGCTAATGCACGTTATGGTTAAAAATAGTAGGATGGAAAAAGTTATTTGCTTAGTATGTAGGACAATATATATTAGTTACTAAAAACTTAATTGTTAATTCTAATTTGTTATCTTCTTGAAGGGCACTCCCATCGGCGACGCTCGGTTGCAAACCGGTTGCAACTGTTGGCTAAATGGTGCTATCGGTTGCACCGGTTGCAAACCAAACTGCTTAACCGATTATCAATCGGTTGAAAACATGTGGGCTCACGTGTTTTTTTTTCTTTTTTATTTTGTGTATAGAGTTGGTGGTATATTGGTAAATGTGAGACCTGGTTAGTTATTAATGACAGAGAATAATCAGTTGTGAATCGGTCAGTGTAAAGCTGACATGACGCTGATGTAGCTGAAGTGGTTTGGAAGTAGTTTGAAAACGGATGCGATCGAGTACTAAAATACCATACATACATATTTAATTTACTATGTATTTAAAATATATAGTTATGATCCATAACCGCAACTTGGTTGATAAACATTGGTTTATTCATTTGGAGTAACTACAAATTGATTTGTGTTATCTGTGATGATCTTAATCTGCAACCTTTGAATTGTCTGATTGTTAATATTTGGGCTCACAAGACCCATGTTATTCACGTTCCAACTCTTATTAATGTTTTTTGTGAGTACTTGCATGTATTTTCTTTTACACTTGATGATTAAAAAAATTTGCTTCAAAACACAATTTTTAATGCATGATCGTTGTGCATCGAACGGGTAAAAAAATTAGTTTTGCATAAATCATAATAAATCAGTTCATGCAATGAATGTTAACTTTAATCTTTATTCACCCGTGATAACACAGTGTTTTTCATTAAAAAAAAACATTTATAATAGCAGCTTTGATTATATATTTTTTATTCATAGTACATATAAATTATTTTATGAGATATTATTATGTTTTTTGTAACATGTTTAGTGAAGAAGTCTTTTACCAAAACGTTAATTGTGTATTGTTACATTTTGAATCCGTACTGATTATAAGCAGTAATGTTAATGAAATAAGACATCTATTCACCATACATGAAGACCATATCCTTGTTCTTGCTGCGGTCCTTCACGAAAACCTGTTAAATTTGATTACAAATATTAATCATGTTTTGTTGAAGTCACAATTTGACATTTTTTTTCCTAATTAATGGGTTGATTTGCGGTAACATTAGAAAAATTAGTTATAAAGAAACATGTCAAAAGGCATTAAGTTATCTGTAACAAACAAAATCTCCTAAATCATTTTATTAAAAAAAACACATCGGTATGTAATTCATAAGAAAATATAAATCTCGAGCAAAAAGTAGCTTGGGGCACCCACTTAAATCTCTATATCTTTCTACTATAAGACGGAGGTGCTTTTATTGAAATAATATCGCGTAAAAAGTCACGTTTATACTAACAATATTTCTCTCATTTTTAAAACAATACTTGACAAATTAGCTCAAATATTACATTAAGCAATGTTATTTTGTGATAGTCTGCATATGAAACACGTTTTAACAAATTGTGAATAATCCAGAGATGTATAACTGTTTGCAAAGGAGAGTCTGAAGTCATAAGTCGAAGTAACCAGAGCTTAAACGAATACAAACATGTCTTAGAAATAAAGTAAGAGTCTAAGTGACTTAGGATACTTAAAGCACTAAGTCTAGCATGATCGACGGTCTAAATACACCACGTTATTAATCGGCTGCATAACTAAATAACAGGTTTACCTATTATTTTAGGAGTTAAGAATGGTCGGACCTAAGAGTCGATACGCTGCTGATTCATGCACCTCGGTATTCCATCAAAATAGGTTGCTTGCCTTTCAACTAGGTAAGTATTGGAAGTTTTGCATATTGCTCCGATCAGAATCACGATAACCTAGTTTCAAGTGACACGTCAATGGAAAATTAATTGATAGGATCCTAGTGTTTACACCTAATATTTCACCCATTTAAGTTAATTAGTGATACCCTCATTTATTCTGTCACCCCGAACTATTAATTATTTAAGTCTCAACAATTATATATCCATCTTTATCTATTTTTCCCGCATTTTAATTTCCTGCATTTTAATTATTTGTTTTTAGTTTGAAAACCCCAAACCTACCTACTTTGTTTCATCCTAAATATTCACAACCGAATGCACCAACTTTAATCCACACCACGTTGCGATATTTAGAACGATCTTAGGTCATACTTACCACTTACTAACAAAAGTAGGTGGCACGTATAATTTAAGCCCCGCAAAATATAAATTTAAAACTCCTGACGTCCACTCGAACTGCAAGTCGGAGATAACTAACGACAATCTCTGCTCGTGAAAAACGTACCGTTACGGTGGCGTGTCAAGTTTTTGACGCCGCTGCCAGGGAATCGCAAAATGTACGATTCAAATCCGCCTTTAAGTCGTTATATTTAGGTGATCCTTTCTTTCACGAAAGTTAATTTAAGTAGTTTAAGTAGTACTAGTAGTATTAATTTGTAACACCCAAAATTTAAAATGTATTATTTTGACAGATAAATAATTGACTATTGTAAATTGATATAATTGTAATAAAAATAAATAGTTAAAAATCGTGAATGGTTCTAAGTTTCTAGACAATTATAATTGAGGGACTAGAAGTGTAACTATTAAATAAAGCAATTAAAGTTAAAATGCACTCACATACATACATATGCATCGACACACATACAATATCTAAATAAAAACTTTCCAGAACCTTTTGGATGGGGTAGAAATCCCAGTAGGAAGGATGGAGCAAGAAACCAAATTGAAATCACCAAATTAAACTTCAAGAAGTTGAGATTAACCATCTAACATCATTCCTAACATGAGGTAATTAATTTCTTATTTATGCTTCTTTGACCTAGAAATTTAGAGAGGTGATGAATTTGAGTGGGAGTTATGAATTGAATGAAATTAAGGGAGTTTTATGTTTGATTAGTGTATATTGAATATAGAACTAGTTGTTATTAATCACTAGTTGAATAAAAAGTGGGATTTGATTAAGTGTTCATCCATAACTAAATTGGGTTTTGATGAATTCTTATAAATTGAAGTTAGTTCACCTTATGGTTAGTTTGAATGAGTTTAATTATCATAACTAATGAGTACCGGAAGTAGTAATTAAACCATATATTGGATTATGATCAACTTAGGTATAATGAGTGAAAAGTAGAGATAAGTGTTTTTGGCAAACTTTCTTTGAGGGGTTGTAACTTTGTGTGTATGAGGTTGTGTAGAAATCTGAAAATGGAGAATAAAAGTATGGTCAAATAACTTTAATTCGATATAAAGTTTGCAGAAAACGGACATGTCTAGATGGGTCAAAAGTGGGTCGCTAAAGAGCTACTTGGTGCTGTTTGCTGAGATTTCCAGCAGCACAAAATGACTTTTTGTCATTTTCAGAAGGCTGTAACTTAACAAGTATTGTGTTTTACAAATAAATGAAAGTTGTACATTGAATTGTGCTATAATACCTTTGTAACAATTTAAAATATGTTTATTTTGAACAGGTTTAGAAGGTTCAAAAGTGGTGCTCAAAACAGCCACTTGGAGCTGTAGTAAAATGCATAAACTTGAAGTAAAAAAGTGTGATCAATATAGATTAGTAAAATGCATGAGTAGTCTTATATATATATGAATGTTTATGTGATATATTATGCTTGTTTAGGTGCAAAAAGGAAGTGGTGTTTGTATATGTGTATCTCATGCTTTTAAGTGATCAAGGCAAATGTGAGTATACATGGGTTAAATGAATAATGATTGTATGTTCTGGATTGCTTCCGAGCAATAGGTCCATACAATCTTATGAAGTACTATTTAATTCATATATTCACTTTTAAGCTTGTTAATTATGCTTTTAATTGATGTTCACATTCCAGGTGTGATTTGTTATTAACCTATATTATGGTTGATATTAGTAGTTGCCTATATGAATTTATACGTATTGCCTTGAGTTATGTATGAACTTATTGAACTATTTGCCTTTAGTTGTATGTGTTGAATTATTTGGATAAGCTAGAACTGGTTAACACATAGACTGAATGAGATAAGAATGTTTGAATTATGTTAAGGTTATTGATGTAGGTAAACATAGTTAGCATTTATAAAATGAGCATTCAGAGACTTGATAATTGAATTAGTTGACGTGGATATTTGATTTAGTTGACTGTCATGGCTATTATCTGACCAGTCACATATATTCATGTATCTGATCAATACATGTTCATAGTTGACATAATTGACAGAAGATAGTTGACATAGTTGACCGATGTGCACACGATCAATACTTGATATGTTTGGCCAACAAGTTCTTCGGTACATATATTTATTTGCGGATCCGCTCAGTAATTGAATATTCTCTAGTAATTGAATATTCTCTGACTAACATGCTCAATAGTAGTTGACTAATAAGGTATAAGTTGACCAGTGGATATGTTGACTAAGGAAGTGTGTGAATATATAATTAAAAATTGTTATTTGACAATGAAATTATATTATTTGTTTAATTGGTTGTATGCTCACTAATCTTTATGCTTACTCCGTTTAGTTGACTTATTTTGTAGGTTAATGGTTCGGTTGAACCCAAAAGTTCATGGTGGGTGATGAATACCTTCTAAAGCAGGGCATGAATTGAAGCTTGATAATTAGGTAGTCAAGCTTTTTCTTTAGATTATTGGTGTGATATTACTTGTGTAAATCACCCAAGAGCAAATAATTGATGTTGCGTTTAAATTGAAAGAAAGTTTTTATAATTGTAAATGTTTTATACAATGAGTTTTGTAAAGTCAATTATTGTTATTAATTGACACATATAGTATGTTGATTGAAATGGGACCAATGTAGTAGATTTTATCTATGAACATTATGTTTTTATACATTTTGATTTTGATGTATGATTTAAAAAAAAAATTGGGCGTTTCATAATTAGTACTAGTGTTTATTTTAAAATTACAACACACAAACCCTCTTAGTCAAAGTCTTCAAGCTCCATTTCCTTTTTCACCAAAGATTAAATGATAACTCTGGATGACACACAATTCTTTGACTATTTACATTTCCTTTTTCACCAAAGATTAAATGATAACTCTGGATGACACACAATTCTTTGACTATTTAGAATGAGAGCTAGAATCTGATTTCTTTTCACCTTCTTCTTCTGAGACCGAAGAACCTTCTGAAATCCACGAAGAATCATTTAGAATCCCACTTTCCTTTTCAAATCAAGACCATGATTTTGATGAATGTACACACCAGTTATCTGATCTTGAACTCTCGTCATCGTTAGAAAACCACTTTTCAGTTTTTCAATCGCCTAATTTACTAAATTCTTTCCACTTCTGTAATTCCCACAAAGGAAACTAGGAAATAAGTCCTCCAAAATTACATGATTTAATCACCCTCATCCCTGAAACATCATGTTCTCAAAATGAAGAGCTCTTTCATTACTTTCCAACTAAACAACAATACACCATCTATCGAGTGGTGGATAAGGTTCCACCAGTCGATTCTAAAGAAACTTATTCGGAAGAACACCACTTAGGCACTTCTTTCAATCCTTCTAGGAGAATAGACGTCTATAGAGCATTAATGAGACAATTAAGATCCTCCAATTTTCCCTTTTCCTACGAACAGCGAAAAATGATTGCTAAATTAAACGGTCATTTAAGTCTTCTTTATCGCCTGCCCACTCAAGAAAGCGAAAGAATTTTCACGAATTTCAGAGACGAGTAATTAAAGTTCAAAGAAGATTTAGATATACTTTTTGAGTTATTCGCCAACGCCGATTATCATCCTGTGTGTACGACACTGATCAATCGCTGTGTTGTTGTAATAATCGCTGTGTTGTTGTTGTAATAATCAGCGAACTTGAGTTCTGGATTAAAAAGGACCCAATGATTTCAATCGTTATCCCTGGTAAACTTCCGTTCTTTGTTGATCCCACCACGTACTTAATCTCAAAATTGATAGACGTGTTTCCTGATTCCACTGAAGAAAAGATTGAGATCGCCTTCTTCACGCAGAGAAAGGAGTCTCACATCAAACTCATCCAAATCTTTTCATCCTCTAAATATCCTTTCGGTTCCACTCAAAGAATCGAAATTAGCAAACTCTCTAAAGTAGTAATGCTCACAACTGGAGATCCTGATTCCCAGGAAGAGGAAGTATTTTTAGAAATCTTGAATAAACTCATCTTCGACCTAACCTTTGATGATCAAGGACCACGCGATGGAATCTCAAACCCTAAGAAAGTACGTAAGGCCTTTAATAAACTCGTTAGTGATCTTGTTGATTTAGGATTTGAGGAACGAAAATTCTTAAGTGAATTCAAGCGTTTTTGTCTACAACCTGCAGATTTAATTTTTAGCGTCATTATTAAATTTTCAAAAAGCTTTCTTCCTAAAAATGTACTCTCAAAACAACGAGTCCCGAACCAACCCTTGTGGAGGGGTAGGAACAAATCATAAAGAATCGCTTTTCACAAATCGCGATTTGCGTCTTTAAACGAGCACATAATTAGGAGAATAATTTTTTTTATTAGTAGTTTTTAATTTATGTTTATAATTAAAGAAAAGTTCTTAAAATTATTTGTCTAAAAACTTTCGCGCGTTACTAAAAATTGCAAGTTTAAGCTAACAATTGATTAAAACTTGTACATTTCGCAAACCCGCGACAGACAGAAATTTTATACACCAAAAATGGTTTCAAAGAAAATTAAAAATATTCAAAAAGAATTTAATCTCGCGTGTATCGCGCGTGTCTTTAATATCTTAAATTGTAACAAAAATCAACTCGCGATCAGTTACAATAATTAAATTTAGGACCCGTACAATTACGTATTTTAGAACAACAAAAATATTAAGTTGAAAAATAAAATTAAGTCCTTTTGGGTGCGTACGATCGAAAACGAGACTTTGGGAGCTAGTTTAAAACACATACACATAATACTTTGACCAACCATCTTCCTCACAATTCAAAAAATCAAAAAAATTTGGTCTCCCCTCCCCCTTCCCTTGTTCGGCCAGCACCCCCTCACCACCATCAAAACTCCACCAAAAATCATGAGCTTAGCTTCTTTGAACTCCATTTTGCATGCTTAATACGTTTCTACAATCAATTTCAAGTTCCATCCGTGAAATCTAAGGTAAAAATCATCAAACGTCAACTTTGAGCCCTAGAAACTCAAAGTTTGAAATCCATCAAATTGGAGCTTAAAATTTGAGGCTTTCTTGATTTAATGCTTAGGTTAATAATGTCGAGGGTATGATGCTCACCGAGTTTATGTCTACTTACACATTTGATCCCGATAGAGGATTTGATGTCGAGGGTATGATTACATTCAGATATCTAGGTAGTTTGCGCACACTTTCTCTGGCACAGTTTGCCCAACACTTAGGATTGTATACACCCGAGGAAATCGACTCTCCTCTATTCACTAGTGGAGCCACCTCAGCCTCTATTCCTACATCACCTGCAGAGACTTGTAGTCATTGGTCACCACGTCCATACTTTTCAGGTATGAAAGCTACCTTGCTTACGAATCCAGTGATCCAGATTCTACATAAGCTACTAGCTTGTTCCATTTATGGGAAGCATACCACGAATGGGAGAGTATACGATCTAGATGTTGCTTTGATAGGTCACATCCTCGATAAGAGGAACATTCAGGTTACTTATTTAGTTGCTCAACAGATAAGTAAGGAGCAGGAGTTTGGAGCTAGGAAATCATATATGGGTGCAGTGATCACTAGATTGATTAGGAGGATGGATCTACTTAGGACATCAGACGTGAGTAGGTTTCAGAAAAAACCAGATTGGGATGCACAACCAGTTAATTATGAGTTCCTCAAGAGGATCGAGGTTCTCAACATTGCTAGGGATGGTTCTGTTTCTATCCGGAAGAGGAAGGCTGTTTCTGAGGATGTCGATAGATTGGTTCTAGGTTTGATATTACCAAGAGGGGTGAGAAAGAGAAAACAACAGGCAACAACTTCTGATTCGGACGAGTATGAGTCCGACGCGCCACTTCCACCACCACTAGTACCACCACCCACTACCGGGGCACGACCCTCAAGCACGGGACCACGAGTTTCAGTACCTGCCTACAGGTACCATTATGAGACCCTAGTGGGAGCAGATTACTGGTATTGGATGATGTTTATGCATGTTAGATGCTACAGAGCTCTGCGAGATGGGCCGAGCACCGCCACACTTATATTCCCCTGCAGTTCCAACCTCAGTTCCTCCTCCAGCTCACGGTCGTGGTTTACCCCCTAGGGTAGTACCACCTAGACCACAACCAGCTCCAGCACGAGTTCGTGTGACTATGCAGATTGACCCCTTAGTAGTTGGTTCAGCCAGGGGTCAAACATCGAGAGAGAGTAGGAGATCCAGGGTAATCTAGGAGGTTTTGTCACAGCTAGGAGTCACATGGATATCAGACTGACCGATCCCACTACTGTATTACAGGTCCCAGTTTCATCTCACATATCTCTTGTTGAGGTAGGCATCATAAAAAAAAAAAGAAAGAGAAAAAGAAACAAAATTTAAGCGCTAGCTCTACTCAAGAAATTTCAAAGGGGAAATCAAAATTCCAAAAAAGGGAAAATGCGAAAGCAAATCTTTTCAGGTGCAGAGACAATTTCAAAAAGACTTTCTTGAAAGAAATATACCTTCGTTTCAAGAAAAATGCAAAAAAAAAAGAAAAATACCCAAAAATATTCCTCATTTCCACCCATTACATACCTTTCCTCACCAAAACCCCGATTCCTTTCCAAAAAATCTTGAAATATTAGTACCGTTATCATCCAAGTGATGGATATTTGATTCTTGATCAAGCCTATGACGAAAATGATACATGACTAGCTACATGAGTGATTGAAACTAGCAAGTAGGAAACCCTAAACACTTGATTGACCCGCTATGAGGATTGCCTAGTCAAGAACATTTCCCACCTAGGTTGCCCGAAGAAAGTATCAAATTTTGGAAACCTCAAGCTTCTTTTGAAAGTCCTTTCACAACTGGAACGTTATAGTCTTTGATGAATTTCATTTCTAAAAATAGAGCGATTAGAACCACTCTAAAGGCTTTTGTTGAATGAGTTTGCTTGAGGACAAGCAAAGTTCTATGTGTGGGATACTTGATATCGCGCAAAAAGTCACATTTTCACTAACGATATCTCTCTCGTTTTAGAACAATACTTAGAAAGTTCTCTCAAATATTACATTAATCAATGGTATTTTGTCAAGTAGGTTAAAATAAGGAAGCACGAGAAAAGTCAGGCAAAATAGACGAAAAATGAAGATTTCACGCGTGATTGAAGATTTAAGGAAACCAAGACAAAATTTCAAGTGAAAAGAATCATCTCATGGATTTATCCATACTGAAGTCTTCTTTTTCAAAAATTGATCCAATGAAAAAAGAATCAACTGAAATGGATAAAGAATGAAGATTCTACGCGCTACGAAAGATTCAAAAAATTCAGAACAAGACATCTGAAGATCGGAAAATCATTTTGGGATTTTTTTTTTACATCAAAGTCTTCGTTTTCAAAAATTGATTCCAACGAAAAAAGAATCATCGTAATCGGATGCATAATAAAGGAGATACGCACGAAAACGTGAACCGAAGAAGGCGTACGACCCAGGCAGACCGACAACCGGCCGCCGCCAGCTGGGTGTCACCCGCCGCCGGCCCACTTTTTGGGTCGGTGAGCCGGTGCCAGCCCGGGTCCAATAGGTTCCGACTGCTTTTTCATCCGTGCACCACCTTTTTCGTCCTGTACGTGAACCACGTGCGTTTTTTGCTAAAATGAGCCTAACTTCGCTATCATGAGCTGGATTTCAACTATTGTGACACCCGCCAAATTAGGACTTGTAATTAGTACGTAATCAAGTGTAATACATGTAATTAGTTCTGTGTTAGGCTAATTAATGTATCAATATATATTGTTGAATATATACAAGTATTCAATTTGATTAAATCGTACAAGTTTCAAATCGAATGCAATTCGATTCAACTAATACGGACGTTGGTGAACAATTTTATTAAATAATATGACATTATTTAATAACTCTATTTTGTCCAAAAAATTATTTAAATAATGTTTCAAATCAAATTCGTATCGTACAAACAAAGATTTCACGATTAAAATAATAAACACGTAAACAAAACGAAAAAAGTTAAGTTATATTTTATAACTAAATTATTAAGTAATTGGAGAAACATTTTAAGTAAAATATCGGGTAATTAGTCGTATCTTAAAACGTATATATATAACGCGCGAAATAAATATTTAAACGTTTAAACAATCGAGAAAACGAACACCGCACGGAGCGCGAATACTCGGGAGTAAAAATTGGAGACCCACACCTTGGTGGGTCCCCCTTGAAAACCGGCCCAAATGGGTGAGGGGGTCAAACCCCACCCCATCTCCTTTCCCCATTCATAATCCACCATCATCATCTTCACTTTTCTCTCTCTCTTTTCTCACCAAATACCACCACCACACCACCACCTTAAATCATCTAAACCCACCACAAAAACCCATCATCTCATCTAGCTCGTTTGGAAGAAAAGAACCACCACGTCGCGATCTATATTCCTACCTTTTCGAAATTCTCCGGCGTTAAGTTTGTAAGTCTCCGACAAATCTCGAAACACTCCGATTTCCATTATTTTCACTTGTTTATGGGTTATTTAAGCTTGAAATGTCCAAATATGGGTTGGATAAAAGTATCAGACCAAATAGTCGCTGGAAATCATGTTTTTGGCTCAAATTCCGGCCAACAGCTCGTTGTGTCGCAGAGGCTCCAGGCCACCTGCGACACAAGCGCTTATGTCGCAAAACCCTTACTTATGTCGCATATAGCGACACAAGTGATTATGTCGCAGAACACATTCCCGTCGCACATAGCGACACAACACCATATGTCGCATTATATTGCAGACGTCTCACTTAGCGACACAAAGACTTATGTCGCAGACATTATCTGCGACACAAGTCGCATCTAGCGACACAAGCCTTATGTCGCACACTGTGTCGCATGAAACAGAACCAAGAAAACACAGATTTTACTAAGTGTCAAGACCTAAAATTTTATCACTAGATCTCACCCAAATTCAAGTCCAGGTGCATTTTTCACCAAAGCAATATAGTAGAAATAAAAATATCCATAATTAGATGAAGATCACCTTGATGATGTTCCAAATAAAAGATCACATCTTCTGCATCTGAAATTACTAGGGGGTGTTCATCAAGATCTTCCTCTTCATCAGAAAGTCTCATCTTCTTATTTGACATGAAAGAGTTATAATCTACTTCAATGTCTTTAAATTCCATCTCGTCTAATTGCATGTTTTCCATTTTACTATTAATTACTTCTTTCTTTAATCAAATAAATTCAAATAGTTTAGAATTTTTTTAAATGCAACATTTTACACACATAATATACAAGTAAATGATTATTTCATTTTTATTGAATAGTCAAAGTCCTCAGTAGCTCCAATGATTGTACAAAAAAGCAGAGAAATAGGTCAGCGCGAAGCTTATTAAAACCCTACTTCTTTCGAGAAGCACCTTACTTCTTAATGGGAGCAAGGCTTAACTCTTCTTATACCTTTTTTTTGTTAGGACTTTCAATGGGTGAGCCGATTTTTCGATTGACTAATAATGTACAAAAATTTACAGTTTTACAGGGAAAAATTAAAGATTTTAAATTACCGTACCTCGGCAGAGGTGCCAAAAACTTGATGTGCATGAAGTATATGCAAATAAATTCATAACAAGTTTTAAATCAAAGAAATACTAATAATACTTTATCACACAGTTAAGGCAAGAATAATTTGTTCGTATAATATAGCTTTTACAAGTAAGTCCAGGTATCGAACACATGAAACATGTTTATTAAAATAATTAGTTTATTTCACAATCAATATTACAATTACAATTAATTACATATAATTATACAGATAAAAGGGGTACATTTTAGTTCCGTATGAATATATATTTATATTTACTTTTGATACCGAACTAGGATATACAACACCATTCAAGTAATTAAAGAATTATCTAAGTTGAATAAGGTAGATAGAAGATATATTTTATCTAGACTAGCTAAGTTGTATTCAAATTCTCCTATATGTTTATCTTTGTCAGCTAATTGATCTATGTTGAAATATAAAAGTAGATAAAGGCCTTGGTCCAGCTCAATACCCTAAGATTATGCGCTTCAACGTACATTAAGGTTAACTAACTTCGAGGTCTCGAATGTTATTATCTAATCAATTATAGTTTAATCAGTAATGACTATAACCTATCACCAAGTTCTCGTTTATCTAGGTATAATCAAAACATAAACATAAATTATTAAGTCAATCCACACAAGAGTTCTCTATATAGCATGAATATCATAATCATACAATCGATATAGAAATAACCTTAATAACATTTATAGATATAATTAACATAAACATATACTTAAATAATCATACAAACATCATTCATCTAAATAAATATGCTAAAGAAATAATCAATAATCATTGATGATATAAACAAGATTCCAAATACAAGTAAACAGTCATTTATCAAGTAAAAGGACTTAGAATACAAACTAAAGATATTGAATTACCCTTCGTTAGGTTTGAAGGTCTTCAATCCCTAGCCTCCTAGCCTCCAAATTCGACTTAAAGTCATTCCTTAATCCTAATAATCGACTTTTACCTCTAAAATTCGTATATCCCTTAACCTAAACCGTGGCCTCTATTTATAGTATTCAAAACCGCCAGTCCAACCTCCGGTTGGAGCTTCCAACCGCCGGTTGGGTTAACTTGCTCTCCAAGTCCAACTCTGTGTCTAGAACCGCCTTTGATTAAATATATTCAACCACCGGTTGGTTAATCCAACCGCCGGTTGGGTCTTCTTTCACAAAATTTTCAACTTTGGGTCAGGCTTCTAATTGGGCTCTTTTCTTTATTTCTTCGGATCTTCACTCTATTCTTGGCCCAATATTCAATAATATGGTTTAAGTCTTCATGTTTGGTCTTGTTTTCTTCAAGTCTTCATTTTCTTCAAGTTTTTATTTATTTTAGCTCCTTTTTCGTTCATTTTCTTCAATCCTCGTATTTTATACCTAAATTGCAAATATGAAAGAATTAAGTACCAAAATCCATAGAAATGCACTAAAAGTATATATAAATATAGGGATAATAAGCATATAAATATGATATTATTTGATGTTATCAAATATCCCCACACTTAAATTCTGCTTGTCCTCAAGTAGAATAACTTAATAAAAATTGATAAGCATCAAACTAATATTTAAAAATCAGAATACTTAAATTAAAAATATATTTCATAAATAAAAATTTCAACAATTTAATTAACATGGATAACTATAATGTACAAATAAAAATTATTATTATTTGTGTAACATATAGCTCATGAATGATTACTAATATGATTGTCCACTTTAAACAATCTATACTAATTAGTCTGAATACATCCTTTATTGTTAGTATGCATATTACTTTATAATTTCCATATATGATATACTATTAAACTTATTTATACAATTTCTTTTATATTCCAAATAAGTATATGAAATCCATTTTTAGGAATCAAGACATTGGTGACAAGTCTGCATAACATGCAACAGAGCGACATAACTTGAGTCAGGTAAAACAATTTTATTTTTAATCAAACCAGCAGTGACAAGTCTGTACAGCCGTACAACAAAGCGACATAGTTTGGTTTTTATTTATGCATATTTATTTTTGAAAGATTTTTCTTTCTTTTTGCTTTATTTAAGAATACTAATTAGAGACTAGGTCTGTACTTACGTACATCAGAGGAAACAATTAGTAAATTCCCAAATGTTTTCACATATATATAAAGATATATAAAATTATTGTATACTAAACCTAAGAATTAAGACTTTTATGTCATACATCATATTATGTATCATAAAATAATATACAATTTATTTATTAATTTATTAGAATTCATAAATCTTTATATAGATGGCCTATTAATACATCATATCATGTAACTATATATCACTTTATTATTAAGTTGTTTACGTTATATGTATAAAATAGTTAATCCACATTAAAGTCTAAACTTTTAAAATATAAAACAAAAATTTTAATAAAATAATTCCAACTAATAAATACTTAGTTATTTACTTAATATTTTTAAATTTATGAAATTTTGGAAGACAAATAAAAACTTAAATAAAAAATTAAAGAAATTTTCTTTCCTTATGAACCCCATCCCTACACTTAATGTATACAATGTCCTCCTTGTATATTAATGATAATCACAGTGAGTAAGGGAAAATTAAAAAAAATAAAACGAAAAACTCCCCTGACTTGTCGAAAAATATCTCTTCATCGGCTAGTAGAAAATATCTTGATTGTCTCCTTGTCTTGTTAAAAAAAATAATGTACAACATCCACACTTTCGTAGTTAATCACGATTGCATTTAGCATATGCAATAAGCCTTTAAACCCCTCGGTCTCCCGAGTGGACGAGTTATAGTCTCGTGAGGGTTTCCAGGGAACATACCCACAAAGTTCATATAACAAACGTAGTAAATAAAGCTCTGGACTTATTTACTAGTTTCAAAAGAAATGCTATAAATAAAACAAACTGTTTAGTATAATAATATAAGTGAAAAACGATAAGTAATAAGTACAGTCATCCAAAAATATCTGAAAAACGTATCAAAAATCACAATCATAGCAAATCTAAACATCATCAGAGTCATCCATCTGCCCAGGCGCTCTAGAAGATCCAACTCCATCATCAAATACTATCGGAATATATGGCTGAAACTCAATAGATCTATCTCTCAACAACTGCTGCAGTAACCCATGCTGATAATCAGACCTGTGAAAGCTTGCACGCTCAAACCTATCTAACCTCTGCTCAAACGTATCTAATCTCTGACCAGTCATAGCTAACCTTCTACCATGAGCAATCTCAATCCTCTCCAACCTCTGCTGAATATCCTCAAACAAATCATCTCGACCATTACCTCTACCACGGCCTCTGCCTCTAGCTACTGGTGGATCAACTGGTGGTAGTGGAATCTCTGGTGCTGTAGGTGGTGGAACAGGTGGTCCTCTCAAATGAGCTCTCTGAATCGGATGTTGACCAGGTGTCAACTCAGGTGTCCATAACAAAATCCCCTCCTGGATAATACCTAACTCAATCAACTTGTCCTCGCCTAACAAGGACATCCCTGGTGTAACCGGTGTGCAAGACAAAAAATCAGCAGCTCCGATACCATAATACCTAGCTATCCTCGTAATATACTGTCCACCGCACATACTACTACTAACTCTAAACCCAATTGCAGTTGTGGTCATCCAATGAACTAATCTCCAAGGAACATTGATCAGCGTCCCCTGGATCGTAGCGTGTAAATAGAAGAAATCCGGCTGATAGACCTTCTTAGTTCCCGTATGCCTCCCACAAATAGAAAATGCTATCAATCTATGTAAGAGCCTATGCACAGGACTCCTCATATGGATATCAGAAGGTGCCCTCTCTCCATAATCTACGGTAGCAATCTGTCTCCAATACTGAGCTACCTCAAGCGAAGAATACTGATCTAAAACTGCTGCTATCAAATGCTCGACAAAATAAGGATTGTGGAGCTCATCTAATGTATAGAGCCCCACAGCAACTCCAAAATCTAAAAAACTCATAGACCTAGGCTGGCCTCCAAGGTTAAAAGAAATCGAGGGCTGGTCAAACTGTCTAGAGGTGGAATCAAACCTAAGAGTAGTATAAAAATTTATAACTAACTCCCTATATATAATCTCACGTATTTGAAATAAATAATCGTAACCAAGCAAGAGAAACAAATCCGATGTCACCTGATGATAAAACATAGCTCTGAGTCATAAACCTCCTCAATGTAACATCACCTGTCTCTCCATCTCTACGTGGATCCACCACTCTCTTCATCACTGACCAATCCAGTACATCAGGTGTCTCAATAGGCTATGCAATCAACTCTGTCAACCTATCAGTGTACTCTACCCTACGCTCCTCAGAAATGGACTCGTGCTCAAAACATAAATAAGGATGTAGCTAGAAATCCTCTCTTTCCAAAAGTGCACATCCACGCTGGCGTCTAGTCGTCATGGCTGTTGAATAAACTTATAAACGTGTGAGTAAATAAATAAAAGTTTTAATCGGGTGCATGGTTCTGCTATAAATTTGGTTCAACCGTCGGTTGGATATTCTAACCGCCGGTTGATATGAATTCATGCAGACAACATATATGATAGTCACCTGCGTAATTTTTAAATCAATATGATTCTATAAATGATATGTCTAACTTAAGTTTTAAAAGGAACCTATAACTTTTATTTTGAAAGTAATATTGAATCTAAAATTGATGAAAAATATATGTTTTTGTTTAGAAAATAATATCGAATCAATAAATGAAAATATATTTTAAAATTACATTTTATTAATTACAGTGATATGTTTTAGTTTTTTTGAAATTTTATCGAATATTTTCATTTGAAATATATATTAAATCCAAAATTATGTCTATATATGAAAATTTTTATTATAAATAAGTTTAATCAGTTTTGTTTCAAAAATATTATCAAATTGTAAAATTACATGTTTTTGTATGAACATGTATAATAACATGTTTTTGTTATTTCGAAATAATATCGAGTCTAAAAGTTTTTAATTCAAAATTAATTATAGTACCATATTTATGTTATTTTGATACTCTACAAATTTATAGAAATTTCAAAGTCAAAAATAATTTAGTCATTTATTATTCAAAGTTTCATCCGTATATTTATTTTATAAAATGTGTATTTTTAAATTGTAACTTTTTCTAACTAATAATAAATGTTGTCTTCTTTCCAAATATTGAGCTTCTAACCTAATCGACTCAATCCGCAATCAATTTTTCAATCCGCAATCAAACCTCGAACAATAAAATCACAGCCTAAATAATCCTAACTAGGCAAAACTAATTTCTAAATGTTCTTAATCATCCAAACCAAGGAAATAGCTCGTAATCAATCAATAACCGCAAACAATAACAATAAATATAATAATTTCGGAATTAAAAAATATGAAAAATATAAAAACGAAGTTTAAATGATACCTTTGATGATTTATATCAAGAAAACGAAATGAAATGATGATGAATTAATGATTCTCGGGCGTTTTGGGCGTTTCTCAAGCGTGAATGTGTGTGTTTTGTATGTGTAAATGGCAGAAATGGAATCTGTTCAGGTTTTGATCAAAAAAGTACCCAACCGCCGGTTGGGCTTTCCAATCACCGGTTGGTTTAAACAGGCCCAATACATTCAATTCGGCCCAAAAATTTTTTATTGGGCTTATTCCATTTTTAATTTTATTGTGAAGCTTTATATATTTAGCCCGTTATAAATTTTAAATGATTGTTACATATCGCAACATTTTAAATTTTTATAAATCTTAAATATATTTTTATAATTTCTTTCTACAAAAATATTTATTGTGTTTAACAAACTATGAATAATTCTCTTTTTGCTTTCTTTAATGCTTTTTATACTCAAAACAATAAACCTATACCTTCAGATCGTACAACCGTTGATTGTGTCGACTCAACCACCGTTTAGATTTACACCGTCGACTGTATTGGTCCAAATGTTGTTAAATACCTGATTATCACAATTTTTGTCTATTTGTGTATTCCTCCAATTTATTCCAATCCAATTATTTGTGCAAATAACAGAAGACATCCACAATTAAAATATACATGTCTAAACTTTTCCACAATTTAATAATAATATTTTCAAATAAACATTAAAATTATAAAAGAAGTAATTAAACACAAAATCCATTAAAATCTAATAATCCAAATTCATTTAATAACGCATGTCTCGTAAACAGAAATAAATAATAGAAATAATAACTAATAATAAAATGGAAATGAAAATGTTCTTAGAATGGGATGGAATCTTCTCAAGTCCAATATCCATTTGGTAGGTGCACTATGACAGGTTCAGAAGCGTTTTCGGGATAAATACGACGAAAGTGACGAAACAATTTGTTAGTTATCTCAGGAATTGTTGAGGAATATTCAGTAAAACTTTCATGATGTATCTTTTCAGCATTTTTTACCTCAATCAAATCCTTTGCAATCTTTTGTACTTTCTTAGAAATTGTCCCATTTTCATCAGTCACCTTATACCCATTTACTATATTGGTTTCTCTTTTCTTATGACTACGCCTCAAAGAATCCATAAACCCAAAGAAACCTAAGTGCAAATCCTCATACCTACTTGTGCCTCTAGATCTTTCAACAGTTCTGATTTCCTCAAATGTACCAGTAAGCAACTCTTTTTGGTGATCAGTCAAAAGTTCAGCAAACTTAAAGATATCTATCAGTCTATAGTACATGTCGGACAACCCTAAATGAAAAAGATCTATATGAGATTCATAACGAACTCCAGTGTAGGCTGATTGCACTTCCGTTTTTACATATGTTGTAAAATTAGTCATTGGTTCATCTGCAAAGTGCTCGGGAATGCTCCTTGTTGATTCATCATGGATTGCATAAAAGAGCTCATCAATGATTTCTTGAACATAATATTCCACCGTAGTTTCCACATAAAACTTATGAAAGTTAACGTGATCTCTTGTCTTCATCGGGTTAAGAAAATCTTGGAACTCTTCCAACACAACCTCATCATAATGGTTTCTCACGTTTCCGGTAGCAAATTCCAGATCATGTTTAATAACTTCTAACAAATTCAACTGCCTCTCAGAATAGGGAAATGAAGATTTCTCAAAAAAAAATTGAATATAAGAATAAGACAATCTTTGCTCTTCACGGAATACAGGATTAAATATCAGTTGCACAATCTGTGAGTCCCTAATCATTATTATGTTAGTGATTGTGAATCGTTAACAGTGAGTTAATTGTAGAAGGGGGGTTGAATACAATTAAAAACTTTTCTGTTATAATGTTAGCTTGTTTAGCAAGTTTTTAACCGTATTAAAGTGACAGCAATATGAACACATATATATATAAGATAAGCAGTTCAGTTGCTGGTGCAATTCTAGCTGAAAGATAAATTCTTTTATTAATAAAATTTATCTCTTGTTGATTGCGGAATAGATTAGCCAAAGCTAATCCAAATCAAACAATACAGCTATTACAAAGGAGATGAGCAGTAGTGGACAAACACGCTAACTTGCTCACTCGCTGAAGTAAACTAGTAGTGGACAAACACGCTACTAGTTTACTCGCTGGTGTTACTTGAATCTTAGACAAACTAGTCACTGACAAACAAGTGACAATACAAGTAATCGACACAAACTGAAGTACAACATACTACGCTATTTATAGACGCTGAAATCCTTAATTTCCAGATCTAAAGGACACGTGTCGCTGCTTGATTGGAGAGGTAGTTGAGATGTGATACATCATGGCACGACATTCTGTCTTGGGAAATATCACCTTGTACCATAAACCAATCAAATGCTTCCACGTTACTCTTTTCAAGTTTCGAGGAACACGTGATGCGTCGTAATAATGCCGAATGTCAACTTCTTATTTAATGCGGCATTTAATGCTGCAGTCACTGATAGAAACATCAATTCTCCTCATTCTCGATGCGAGCTAACATGCTCTAAAGAATGACTTGAACAACTAATCTTCAGTGACTTTTTTTATTCAGCAGAAGAGAGAACTCAAGAAGACTTGGAGACTCTCGCTGATAGATGAGTATCAGCGACACACATAGTTGAGTCTTTTATCTTGATAAGATCTTCATCTACTAGTTTAACATATGATCAGCGACTTAAAGACCTTCAGCAACAGGAGCTTGACTTGAATCATTTTCTTCATAGAACATTATTGAGAAGATCAGAGACTGTGAACATATAGCATGATCAGTGACTTCACTTATCAGCGATTAATGACTTCAACAATCTCCTATATAATCTCCCCCTTAATCCTTGTGATCAGTGACCACTTGAGTTCAGCGATCAGTGACTCAACAATCTCCCCCTAAATGGTTTAAGTCAAAGCTCCCTTAGACAAACTTGTTGCAGGAAAGTTTTTAGTCTCTGAAGATAAGTTGGTTGCTCAGAGACTTGTACTTGTAAATTTTTGCTATTGAAAAGATTTTAGTCTCTGACAGTAGGTTGGTCGCCCAGTGACTTGTACTTGTAGATTTTCTTTGTCAAGCCTCATTTATATCATTGAATAAATATTTACAGAAGCTAACTATTACAAAATATCTAATTTATTTATCTCTCCACATCTCCTCCTCTTTCACTATGCCAAGCTCAGCTTCAAGTTCATACTTGTCTTTGGAGGGCAGGTATCTGAATTTTCTTGCCAAGGCTTCATCGAGAATAGCTTTTCTGATCTTTGAATTTGTAGGAAGCATGCTAGCTGACCTGATTAGGTGTATGAGTTGTTCTTGATCAACCTTCTCAAGTTCAGCTTCTCTCTGAAACCTAAGGGTACCATTTAGGTCCCTGTATACCAGACCCTTCACCAAATGTGACAGTATCTTCTGGTCTGAGAAGTTGCAGTGACACCATCTTTTGATATAGCCTATCAATCTCTTTCAGGACATCAGCTTTAGCTGCACTTGTAGAGTGGCTGACAGCAAGCCTGATCTCATTCCATTCTTCTCTGTGCAGCTTGCATACTTGATCAAGTAGCATGGCTTGAGTCTCTGAACCTCTTTGAATAAGCAGCTGAGGTTGAGATTGATTCTTAGACTTCTTTAATTTTACCTTGGTAATAGGTGCAGGGTTTGATCTCCCTGTCATTCGGGCAGCAAACCTCTTTCTATCTATCTCATCCCATTTCCTATCCACTGCTGTTCTGACAGCTCCCCCTTTCTTTTTAGAGCTCTTGCTAGCTGATGTTGTCAGTTTCTATTGCTCTAGCTCACTCTCTTCTATCTCAGCAAGTACCCTGGCAATTGCAGCATCAGACTCTTCTTGATCTTTCTTTTGTTTAAGCAGTCTGGCCCTTTCATTTGCATCTTTAGAGCTCAATTCCAGTAGGTATGCTCTGTCAGCATCTGATTGCTCTTTCAGCAACCTTTTCCTTTCTTGTTCCTCTCTTAACTCAGCCTGAAAGGTTATTTTCATAATCATCTCCTGCTCCCTGTCCTGTCTTGCCTTTACTTTTCTGGTAACTCGCTGTTCTTTTGTTTCATCAGGACAGAGGGTATCTGAGGCTGAGTCAGAGGAAAGGCATGCTGTAAGGGAAGTGTCTAAAGTGGTAGTGTTGGAGGGAGTTGCTGTGGAGATTGGTATTATTGTTGCTGGTGTAGGTGTGGTTATTTGGGTTGTTGTTGTTGTAGTTGTAGTTGCTGTGGGTGAGGGTAGGTTTTAGGTTGCTGGTGAGGGTCACTGACCTGTTGTTTCTTTGATGGAGGAGTAGATGCAGGAGAGGTGTCACTGGTCCTTTTTCTCTTCATGACAGATGATATGGGTTGCTGATCCTCCATATTTACATCATCTTCATCTTCTGAACCCTGACCATTTCCATGACCACCTCCCTGGCCATCATCATTGTTGTCATCATCATTATCATCAGCATCATGCATGATGGTATCATCTTCCTCATCATCAGATACATCATCTACCATCTCCCTATTCATCCATTCCCAGCGAGCCAATTCATAGCTCACTGAGGTACCCTCTATCCTAGCAGCCTCATCCACTGCCCATTGCTGTACCATCCCATTGTAATTCCTGAGCTCTTCAGCACTGAACTCAGGAAAGCATTCAGCGACATCCACCATATCAGTGGCTATCTCCATATCCACCCAATACAGTTCAGCAACTGCAAGGGCTTCCAACTCCGGTTGCTCAGCGATCAGACGAAGTGCATAAGTGTTGAGCACAATGTCCCTGTGAGCTTTGTTTGACAGCGGATCAGTCCTCTTACGGGGCATCTCAGGATCAGAGACAATGTCATCTTCTTCTTCACTCTCCCCCTGACTGGTTCGCTCAAACTGATCAACTGCCCTAAGGATTTGTTCAGTGAAAGCAGCATTTTCCTCTCGCAGGGCAGCGACCTCAGCTCTTGTCTTTGTAAGCTGTGAGACAACCTGTGGAAGTACCTTGATAACTTTGTCAGTGTTAAACAGGTAGTTAGATACAGAAATGGCTAAATCATTTTGGTTGGTGGTGAGTTGGGCAATAGCAGTGGCATGAGTGGTAAAGTTGGTGGTGGAGGTGGAGGCTAGCTCAGTGACTGCATGGTTTATTGCAGCACTAGCATCAGCTACAGTTTGTACCCTCTCACTAACAGATGTGCTCCATGGTTCAATGGAGTTGTATACATCAGTGAGAGCAGTAACGGCTTTCTGTAGGACAGAGACATTGCCAATAAGTGCCTCACGGTCTTCAGTGAGCATCTTAATCTGGGTTTGGGATTGGGCAATGTACTCCATCAGTAGCTGATCTGATGTGGAGTGGGTGGAGGTGTTTGTGGGAGTAGTTTGGGTAACAATAATGGGGGTAGGTGTAGATTAGGCTACATGATCAGGGGGTGTGGGCTGATCAGCAGGAACTTGGATGTTGTCACTAGAGAAAGAGGTGGGGGTAAGCTCTCTGATAGGAGAGTTGGATGTGGGTAGAGGAATGGGTTGAGTGTCCTCTGAGGTGTCCATGGGCATGATTTCCTCATCATCAGCTTGTGATTTAGCTAGTGGTTCATTGGAAATAGAGGTAGCGACCTGTATCTCACCATGGGTCAGTGGTGAGACATTGACAGCCGGTGCAGTGATAGATGAGAGATGGCCTGGGTCTGTAGCCAGTGGTGTGACATCAGCAATGAGTGTGTTATCACCCACTGATGTCACTAGCCCTTTGAGTGAAATGTCATCCTTTTGTGAGGATGACAAGTGGCTAGGTTGACTCAATCTGAGGGTGTGGGATGCACCCGAATCACTGCTAACAGTGGTTTGATCTACTGCAGCTGTCTGTAGTTGTCCCTTTATAGAGTCACTGGACTTTTGGGAGTCCAGTGAAGCAGGTAAGGTTGAGGGTTTAGCAGTGGTGCCCTCAGCAACTGAACGTACAATCACTGATTCACCACTGGCATCCGTAGATGTCTTCTTTTTGCTATGTCCCTGATCCTTTAATGTCAGGGACCCTAATTTGGATTTTTTCTTGGGAGCAGTGGGTGGTTTCTTAACTGGTGGTTGACCAACAGTAGTCACTGGGGGTGTGGTCAGTGACGTGGTCGATGGGGGGGGGGGGCAGCAACTGACATATGTACAGAAGTTACAGGCTGGGGTGCAAGGATCCCCGGGTGTTTCATGAAAGCTAGAAACACCACAGTCGCTGGTTTAGCAAAGATTTAAGATCCTACCAGGGTCGGCTCAAAACCTTGAAAAGATACCCTATCGTAGGCAGCAAACTGATCCCTGAAGATCAGTGAGAGAAACCTAGGGTAGGGTACATATTTGGCCCTGGCAGGCTCAGCGACTTTGGTGATCAGTTCGTTAAAGATCACACTTGCATAGTCAACTCGTAGAGAGTTGACCAGTGACCAACTGATCTGGGCCTCCAGGGAGCTGAATTGATCATAGCTCCCTGATTTTGTACCCAAAGATTGGATAAAGTTAGTGAAAATGGCATTCCAAACACCATCCATTTTTGTTTTGTGGACCGTAGAGTACTTACGGTTGCCACTGCCATCGACTGAGTATTTACACTCAATCTCAGTAAGATCGACGAGGCCTTGTTTGGCTACGTCGCTCTCTGGCAGCGACTCGTACGACTCATAGGTCGGAAGTTGTAAAATGGACCGGATGGTGTTGGCAGTTATGGTGATGGGATGGGTACCATTGTCTATAAAACCCTGGAGTTGTGAAACACCAGAGACGACAGAGTGAATGCAGGTATACCAGAACTCACTGAGCCATTCTGGGTTCATTTCCCCAGGAGACAAGGTAAGAGCAGGGAGGATGAAGTGATTTTTAAGAAAGTTTATCACCTCCGCATACTCAGGTTTAGGGCAGGTTACATTTCCCAAATAGTTAGATTTGGGAACTGTAACAACAAGCGTCTCACTGACCGCAGAGGCTCGAAGAGCTTTAATCTCTGGGGTCGGTGTGTAAGCATTGTTGAAAAATTTTGTTCTTGCCATTTTTTTTTTAATAAAAGAAAGAAGATTTAAAATTTGAGATATTTGCAGAAAAAATGAAGAAGGTGAAGTTTTGAAAATTAGAAAGCGTAAAGAATGAAAAGGTAAAGATTTCGCTGCTTATATACGGTTACTGATGTACAGATTGTGTGGTCAAAACGAGTATGTACGTGGTCAAAAAGTGATGGTTGGTGGTAGGGGAGTAGGGTGATGATGGTGATGAGTGGTAACATTAAATGGTGATGGGAGTGGTACGCCGGTAAGGTATACGAGGTGTCAGAAAAAGTGTACCTTTTCGAGTTCCCATGAGATATTTAATAAAGCATTTATTAGGAATATAAATCGTTAAAAATTAAATACAAAATGTATTAAATGTAAGGAATATATGTCGAAATAAATGCCATATTAAATAAGAACAAACTTTCGCTGATACATTATGTCTCAGCGAGATGAAAATAAATTATATCTTAAAATAAAATAAATATTATGTTTCATATTTGATTTCGCTGATCAGATTACAACTTAGAATACTAATCTAATCAGCTAGCCAAATTTGTGAAGCATAAGATATATTTTATTTATATGATATAAAGAGTTTTCATGTGCAGTTACAAAGTATATAATTTATTGATCATAACTATGCTAACTTATTGTTCTTGCTGATTACATTAGTGAGAATAATAGGCCAGCGAGTTAAAATTATAAACCATATATTCTGTAAATACCTTTTATTAAACAATCAGGTTTTAATCATTTAAGTTCAACATTCCCAACTCGCTGATGAGAAAGGTGAATCTTTTCTCATCTAAAGGTTTTGTAAATATGTCAGCGAGTTGGTAATCAGTTGGAATGAAATGCAATTCAATGTCACCTTTCATGACGTGGTCCCTGATGAAGTGATATCTGACATCAATGTGCTTTGTCCTTGAGTGCATCACAGGATTATTTGCTATGGCAATAGCACTTTGACTGTCACAATAAATTGGAACATTGCCAAAGTCAAAGCCATAGTCAGTGAGCTGATTCCTCATCCACAGAATTTGAGCAGTACAAGCTCCAACAGCTACATATTCAGCCTCAGCAGTGGAAGTTGAGAAAGAATTTTGTTTCTTGCTTGACCAGCTTACAAGCTTTTCTCCAAGAAACTGACAGCTACCAGAGGTACTCTTTCTGTCCATTTTGCATCCAGCATGATCAGAATCTGAATATCCTTTTAGTGAGAAATCTGAACCAGATGGGTACCAGAGACCAAGATTTGGTGTACCCTTCAGATATCTTAATATTCTTTTGACAGTGAGCAAATGGGATTCCTTTGGATCAACTTGATATCTAGCACATAGACAAGTAGAAAACATAATGTCTGGTCTACTAGCAGTTAAATACAGCAGTGACCTGATCATTCCTCTGTAAGCAGTGATGTTTACAGATTTACCATCAGGATCAGCATGTAATTTTACTGCAGATGACATTGGTGTAGCAAGGGATGAACAGTTGGTGAATTCAAATTTCTTTAATAAATCTTTAACATATTTTCCTTGATTTATAAAAATACCAGTCTTGGTTTGCTTTATTTGCAGACCAAGGAAAAATGTTAGTTCACCCATCATGCTCATTTCGTAACTTTTAGTCATGAGGTCACTGAATTCCTTGCACAAGTCATTGTTAGTAGACCCAAAAATAATATCATCAACATAAATTTGGACCAATATGACATCTCTCTTATCCTTTTTGATAAATAGGGTGCTGTCAATCTTACCTCTGACATACCTACATTTAGTTAGGAAAGTAGAGAGAGTGTCATACCAAGCTCTAGGAGCTTGTTTTAGTCCATATAAAGCTTTTTCCAGCTTATAGACATAACCTGGATGCTTGGGATCAGTGAATCCAGGTGGTTGCTTCACATACACTTCTTCCTGCAGCTTTCCATTCAAGAAGGCACTTTTCACATCCATTTGATATACCCTGAACTTCTTGTGAGCTGCATATGCTAAGAACAACCTGATTGCTTCAAGCCTAGCAACTGGTGCAAAGGTTTCATCGTAGTCAATTCCTTCTTGCTGACAGTAACCTTGTGCAACCAGTCTAGCCTTATTCCTTATTACAACACCATCAGCATCCATCTTGTTTCTGAACACCCATCTTGTTCCAATCACAGATTTCCCAGCTACTTGAGGTACTAACTTCCACACTTTATTTCTTTCAAACTGAGATAGCTCATCTTGCATGGCAGCTATCCAGTGATGATCAGTGAGTGCCTCATCAATTTTCTTGGGCTCAATCAGTGACACAAAGCTTACAAACAAACAAATGTTAGCAGATGCTGATCTGGTCTGGACCTTGGATTGTGGATCACCAATAATCAATTGATTATCAATATGTCTAGTCCATTTAGTCACTCACTGAGGTTCAGCAGTGACTTGATTATTCAGAGATGATCCACCAGACACATCAGCATTAGAAGCATGTTTAATGTTTAAGCTTTGATTTGGACAGTGAGTGTAATCATTTTGATGCAGATGATGAGATGATGATGATGGGATATCAATAGGCAAAGATGAAGTTCCTGAATCATTCTTAGCTAAAGTAGAGCCAGAAGTGCCTTCAGGGACATCATCTTCCCTTTCAGAATCTGATGGATGAATCTCATGCTTGTCATCACTGATTGTATTAAAAATAAGATTTTCATAGTCTTTTGGATCAGTGAGTGATTTATCATAAGATTCATCAAAGGTAACATCCATTGATTCTTCAATACATTCCCTTCTTTTATTATAAACTTTGAAAGCTTTTGAAATGATTGAGTAACCAACAAATATACCTTCATCAGCTTTGGGATCAAACTTCCCTAAGTGATCTCTTTTGTTTAAGACATAGCAGGTACTGCCAAAAACATGAAGAAAACTTATGTCAGGTTTTCTCCTCCTTAACACCTCATAGGCTGTCTTATTATGTCTCTTGACAATCAGAGACCTATTCTGAGTGTAGCAGGCAGTGTTAACTGCTTCAGCCCAGAAATGGGTCTTAAGACCAGCATCTATGAGCATTGACCTTGCTGATTCAATCAGGGTTCTATTTCTCCTCTCTACAACACCATTTTGTTGAGGTGTTCTTGGTGCAGAGAAGTTTTGAGAAATACCTTTTGAATCACATAAACTTTCAAGGACAACATTTCTAAATTCAGTGCCATTATCACTTCTTAAATGTTTAACTGAACAGTCATTTAAGTTTTCCATCTTTTTGATAAAGGATATGATTTCCTGTGTTGCATCACTTTTGGCTTTGAGGAAGAATACCCAAGTATATCTGGAATATTCATCCACAATTACCAAGCAATACCTTTTACCACCAAGACTGGGAGAACTCACTGGACCAAACAGATCCATATGCATCAGTTGAAAACATTCTGTCACTGAAGATGTTTATTTGCTTTTGAAAGAAAAGCTGTGATGCTTTCCCTTCTCACATGCTGAACAAAGCTTGTCTTTGTCTTAAGTAAGCTTTGGAAGACCATTTACCAAGTCATTCTTGCTGAGCTTGCTGATGGCCTTGAAGTTCAGGTGAGAAAGACGCTTATGCCATAACCATTTTTCTTCTGAAACGGTTCTGAAATAAAAGCATGTTCCTGATTGTGCTGAGTCCATATTGACTACATATGTATTGCCTTTTCTTTGAGCAGCCAGGACAGCGCTTCCATTCTTGTTGTAAACAACTCCAGCTTCATGATCAAATAGCACTTTATTTTTGGCATCACAGAACTGACTAATGCTTAATAAATTATGCTTCAGTCCTTCAACATATGCCACCTTCTTAAACATAACATTACCATTGGTCAAGACCCCATACCCTCTGGTCTTACCAATGTTGTTATCACCAAACACTACATCAGGACCTCTTTCATCTTGGTAGTCGCTGAGCAAGGACTTACATCCGGTCATATGTCTGGAACAACCACTATCCAGATACCAAATTGTCTCTCTGAGAATGCCCTGCATCACACACAAATAATTAGTTAAATTGATGAACCCATCCTGAGATGGGTTCATGGTGGTCAGCCTTTAGTTCAGGCTTCCACAGGCTTGCATCAATAGTGTCTGAATGCTCACTGATAATTTGAGATATTGAAAATGATGTAGCTGAACATTCAGATACCACGTGCTGACATACTGATGATGGTTGACTGAGTGAAACTTGTGATGATGAACAATCTGATGACACATGGTGTCTACTTCCACATTTGTAACATTTTTTATTTGTGGACTTAGATTTCTTTGACTTATTGTTCATACTGGACAAAGACATAGAAGTTCTCAGGTTAACTTCCTCATTTTGCTTCTTTGACTTCAAGTCACTGATAGTCAAGTCATCAGTGACTGGAGTGTCAGAGGTGAGGTCACTGATAGACTCTTGGTCATCAGTGATGGTTTTGACAAGAGCAGTGCAAGTAGCTGATTCATAAATTTCTAGTTTCTCTAGTTCATTAATACTTGCAGCAATATCATAACTATTAGTAACCTGTGAGCTTCTCACAAAGTAATTTGGTTTAGGCTCACTGACAATTGACATTGGTTCAAAGACAAATTCTGAGAATGTTTCATCAGGATTGAATATTTGATCAACTTTGGTTGCATCAGCGAGAGCAGCAGCAGTTTCATAATCACCTCCCAGAATAGCCTTAACTTGTTTTGGGATTTGATTACTTATGCACTGATTCACTTTTAATGCAGACCTACACCATGACTTCATCACTTCATTGAGTTGTGAAAATTTAGTTTCAAATTTTACTTTTTCTTGAATGCATTTTTGATTTGCATGTATTTGTGCATCAAGATCAAGTGTAAGATTCTTTATTTTTAACAAATTTTCTTCTTGAAGTTGAAGTTTAGATGTTAAATCACTGATCATACATTCTTGTCTTTTCTGAATGTCATGAGCATTAGATAAGTCAACAATCAAAGTTTCAAAGATTAAATCTTTTTCAGTAGCTGATGCTGACTTAAAACAATGTACCTTGTAGAGAGTCTCTGGATCCCATCCAGATGCTGAACATTTCTGTGCTACTTCTTTGATGTCTTCATGAAAAGCAGCATCGTCAGCCATCAGGCAGTAATCCCTGTCCATGCAGATCATGGCTTCTTCTTCATCAGATGATGAAGTTGAGTCAGAGTCGCTAATGGATCCTTCTTCAGCAATGAATCCTTTATTCTTCTTCTTTAATTTGGACAATTCCTTCAGCTTCTTGTACTTTGCTTTGTACTTGTTGTACTTGTCATTTCTGAAGCTGGGTTTTTGATCAGCGAAAGAGTTGACAGCTTTCGACCTGCATTCAGCTGCAAAATGGCTAGGTTTGCCACATTTGTAGCATTCACCTTTTGATTTAGAAACCTCATTTGATGAAGCACCAGCAGATCTGTTGAATCTGCTGTTCTTTCTGAAGTTTGCAACCATCATGGCCATATCTCTCTCTAGCTTCTCAAGTCCTTCGTCATAGCTGACTTCTGACTGATCATCAGCGACATTGCCTTCTTCTTCTGCGATCAAAGACTTAGAGCTCATCTTAGTGAGCTTTGCTTTCTGCTTTTGGTCAGCTTCATCAAGCTCAGCTACAAGGGCATTAGAAATCTTTTGTCCTCCTAGTGCAGCACGAATGTGCTCACCTTGATCAGCTAGTTTCTCAGATTGTTCCCAATTAAGCAAAATTCCATAAACTTGAGTTAGATTGAGAAAGTTATAATCGTTTCTTTGTCTTATGCATGTTGCAATGGTTCCCCAGATTTTCTTAGGTAGTAATTCTAGAAACTTTTCAACAACAAATCTCTGGTCCTTTCCTATATTTGCCTTTTCCATTTTATTAATTAAAGCTTGATATCTAGTATAGGTAGATGCCAGTGATTCATTGGGTTCCATTGCAAACAATTATATTGACGAGTTAGATTAACTTCTCTACAGCGAATTATATCAGGAGTTCCAATATATATGTTTCTAAGAGTATCCCACATATGTTTCGCTGTATTGCACAATCTAATGGACTCAAACACTTCATCAGGAAGTGCCATGCTTATGTAAATTTTAGCTTGTTTATCTAGTCTTACCATACGTTTATCCTCATCTGACCACTGTTCCTCCCTTTTGGGCATAACCATTTCAGGTATAGCAGGAGTGGTTGCAGTAGCTGCAACTGCAGGAACAATAGTAGTTGGGGTGTATGGACCATCAGTAATTATAGCACAAAGACGATCATCAGCAAGATCTAAGAACATCATCATCCTGGACATCCAGGTTTCAATTCTAGATGGATCAAAAGCCGGTGGTTTGGTAGTGGAGCCATTTCCCTTCTGGTACTCAGAATCAACACAACTGTATTTAACCGATTCCATTGCAGATCTGATTTAATTATATTTACACCAACTCTACTCTGATACCAATTGTGAGTCCCTAATCACTATTATGTTAGTGATTGTGAATCGTTAACAGTGAGTTAATTGTAGAAGGGGGGGTTGAATACAATTAAAAACTTTTCTGTTATAATGTTAGCTTGTTTAGCAAGTTTTTAACCGTATTAAAGTGACAGCAATATGAACACAAATATATATAAGATAAGCAGTTCAGTTGCTGGTGCAATTCTAGCTGAAAGATAAATTCTTTTATTAATAAAATTTATCTCTTGTTGATTGCGGAATAGATTAGCCAAAGCTAATCCAAATCAAACAATACAGCTATTACAAAGGAGATGAGCAGTAGTGGACAAACACGCTAACTTGCTCACTCGCTGAAGTAAACTAGTAGTGGACAAACACGCTACTAGTTTACTCGCTGGTGTTACTTGTATCTTAGACAAACTAGTCACTGACAAACAAGTGACAATACAAGTAATCGACACAAAATGAAGTACAACATACTACGCTATTTATAGACGCTGAAATCCTTAATTTCCGGATCTGAAGGACACGTGTCGCTGCTTGATTGGAGAGGTAGTTAAGATGTGATACATCATGGCACGACATTCTGTCTTGGGAAATATCACCTTGTACCATAAACCAATCAAATGCTTCCACGTTACTCTTTTCAAGTTTCGAGGAACACGTGCTGCGCCGTAATAACGCCGAATGTCAACTTCTTATTTAATGCGGCATTTAATGCTGCAGTCACTGATAGAAACATCAATTCTCCTCATTCTCGATGCGAGCTAACATGCTCTAAAGAATGACTTGAACAACTAATCTTCAGTGACTTTTTTTATTCAGCAGAAGAGAGAACTCAAGAAGACTTGGAGACTCTCGCTGATAGATGAGTATCAGCGACACACATAGTTGAGTCTTTTATCTTGATAAGATCTTCATCTACTGGTTTAACATATGATCAGCGACTTAGAGACCTTCAGCAACAGGAGCTTGACTTGAATCATTTTCTTCATAGAACATTATTGAGAAGATCAGAGACTGTGAACATATAGCATGATCAGTGACTTCACTTATCAGCGATTAATGACTTCAACAATCTCCTATATAATCTCCCCCTTAATCCTTGTGATCAGTGACCACTTGAGTTTAGCGATCAGTGACTCAACACAATCATATCTTCTTTAAGATCAATCACATAATTTTCAATTTGTTCAGTATCCCTTGTTTAGTCAGAATTGCACCAAACAGTATATTCTTGCTCCATTTTACTAATTAACTCCTTATGATAATCTGAGAATTCTAAAGTGGTTCTCCTAATAATATCCATAATTAGATGAAGATCACCTTGATGATGTTCCAAATAAAAGATCACATCTTCTGCATCTGAAATTACTAGGGGGTGTTCATCAAGATCTTCCTCTTCATCAGAAAGTCTCATCTTCTTATTTGACATGAAACAGTTATAATCTACTTCAATGTCTTTAAATTCCATCTCGTCTAATTGCATGTTTTCCATTTTACTATTAATTACTTCTTTCTGTAATCAAATAAATTCAAATAGTTTAGAATTTATTTAAATGCAACATTTTACACACATAATATACAAGTAAATGATTATTTCATTTTTATTGAATAGTCAATGTCCTCGGTAGCTCCAATGATTGTACAAAAAAGCGGAGAAATAGGTCAGCGCGAAGCTTATTAAAACCCTACTTCTTTCGAGAAGCACCTTACTTCTTAATGAGAGCAAGGCTTAACTCTTCTTATACCTTTTTTTTTGTTAGTACTTTCAATGGATGAGCCGATTTTTCGATTGACTAATAATGTACAAAAATTTACAGTTTTACAGGGAAAAATTATAGATTTTAAATTACCGTTCCTCGGCAGAGGTGCCAAAAACTTGATGTGCGTGAAGTATATGCAAATAAATTCATAACAAGTTTTAAATCAAAGAAATACTAATAATACTTTATCACACAATTAAGGCAAGAATAACCTGTTCGTATAATATAGCTTTTACAAGTAAGTCCAGGTATCGAACACAGGGAACATGTTTATTAAAATAATTAGTTTATTCCACAATCAATATTACAATTACAATTAATTACATATAATTATACAGATAAAGGGGGTATGTTTTAATTTCATATGAATATATATTTATATTTACTTTTGATACCGAACTAGGATATACAAGACCATTCAAGTAATTAAAGAATGATCTAAGTTGAATAAGGTAGATAGAAGATATATTTTATCTAGACTAGCTAAGTTGTATTCAAATTCTCCTATATGTTTATCTTTGTCAGCTAATTGATCTATGTTGAAATATAAAAGTAGATAAAGGCCTTGGTCCAGCTCAATACCCTAAGATTATGCGCTTCAACGTACATTAAGGTTAACTAACTTCGAGGTCTCGAATGTTATTATCTAATCAATTATAGTTTAATCAGTAATGACTATAACCTATCACCAAGTTCTCGTTTATCTAGGTATAATCAAAACATAAACATAAATTATTAAGTCAATCCACACAAGAGTTCTCTATATAGCATGAATATCATAATCATACAATCGATATAGACATAACCTTAATAACATTCATAGATATAATTAACATCATATACTTAAATAATCATACAAACATCATTCATCTAAATAAATATGTTAAAGAAATAATCAATAATCATTGATAATATAAACAAGATTCCAAATACAAGTAAACAGTCATATATCAAGTAAAAGGACTTAGAATACAAACCAAAGATATTGAATTACCCTTCGTTAGGTTTGAAGGTCTTCAATCCTTAGCCTCCAAATTCGACTTAAAGTCATTCCTTAACCCTAATAATCGACTTTTACCTCTAAAATTCGTATATCCCTTAACCTAAAACCGTGACCTCTATTTATAGTTTTCAAAACCGCTAGTTCAACCTCCGGTTGGAGCTTCAAACCGCCGGTTGGGTTAACTTGCTCTCTAAGTCCAACTCCGCATCTGGAACCGCCTTTGATTAAATATATTCAACCGCCGGTTGGTTAATCCAACTGCCGGTTGGGTCTTCTTTCCAGAATCTTCCAACTTTGGGCCAGGCTTCTAATTGGGCTCTTTTCTTTATTTCTTCAGATCTTCACTCTAATCTTGGCCCAATCTTCAATAATATGGTTTAAGTCTTCATGTTTGGTCTTGTTTTCTTCAAGTTTTCATTTTCTTCGAGTTTTTATTCATTTTAGCTCATTTTTCGTTCCTCTTCTTCAATCCTCATATTTTATACCTAAATTGCAAATATGAAAGAATTAAGTACCAAAATCCATAGAAATGCACTAAAAGTATATATAAATATAGGGATAATAAGTATATAAATATGATACTATTTGATGTTATCAGAGAGTCTTAAGTCATAAGTCGAAGTTTCCAGAGCTTAAACGAATACAAACATGTCTTAGAAATAAAGTAAGAGTCTAAGTGACTTAGGATACTTAAAGCACTAAGTCTAGCATAATCGACGGTCTAAATACACAACGTTATTAATCAGCTGCATAACTAAATAACAGGTTTACTTATTATTTTAGGAGTTAAGAACGGTCGGACCTATGAGCCGATACGCTGCTGATTCATGCACCTCGGTATTCCATCAAAATAGGTTGCTTGCCTTTCAACTAGGTAAGTATTGGAAGATTTGCATATTGCTCCAATCAGAATTACGATAACCTAGTTTCAAGTGACACGCCAATGGAAAAGTTAATTGGTAGGTGATGCGCCACCAGCGGTCGGTAAGGATTTTTACCTTGTCGTTGCACCGGCTACTGGCGACGGGCATCAGTGGGTGTTTTAAATTTGTAATTGCGGGGCCTAAGTTTTCCCTAACAATGCTAAACCTAAGGGTGAGCAAGTGGTAGGTATGACCTAGAGTCGTTCTTCAAACCGACTGAATTGAAACTAAGGCGTGGCAGATGAGGGCTTTCAAACTAGTGAAGGGTTTATAAAACAGTGGGGGAGTTTTGGTTTTTCTATTAACTAACTTAGGCAAATAAATAAATAAAAGCGAAATAAAAGTAAAAGATAAAGCAGATATAATAAAGATAGTGTTTGCTGAGACTTCGTTAATTAAGTTATGGGATGATGTTTGGAGAAACTGTGTTGAAAGATATTTGTTAATTATTAATCTTGAATACTCGTGATGTAAACACTAGATTCCCTACTAATTAAAATCCCATTAGCATGTCACACCGGGAGCTAGGTTATGGTAACATCACAAAGTATTTAGGATAATAAGCAAAATCATGACTATGGTTTAATAATACTTTCATATGAACGGGAACAAAATCTTAAGGTACTAGACATAACTGAATCATATAACGATTCCTCGTCATCCTAACAGATTCATGTATTTAAAACGGTTCATTTATGACTTTAAACCAGCCCTTGCTTAAGACTACCCAATAAATCCCCTAATTATCTACAGCGTTCCTCACTTAAAGTGGTTCCGCTGCTTCAAACCTTGGCCATGTCTTGTCCTACGATAATCCCCCATGTAGCCTTGCGGTTCCATAGTTTCATACCTTTGACAAATTATATTGACACAAATGACTGACTACCTTTTAATTAGACGTCGTTAAAAAGGTGTTGTAATCACGTTTATTTGTGGAAAGGCGATAGATTAATTTGAAGTTTAAAAGTCTATTTAGAAAGGTTAATTAAACTAGGTTTCTCATTTTATATGTTAGTCCATAATATAACTACCTTCGGTCGTTACTCGACTTCCATACATTTGTACTCCACCTTGAAGTGTTTCCAGTACTATATCGAGTAACAGTCGAATAGGGGCCATCATATTACTTCGTAATATTGTACCGTTTCGTAATATGACTACCTTCGGTCGTTCCTCAACTTCCATACATTTGTACTCCACCTTGAAATGTTTCCAGTACTATATCGAGTAACAGTCGAATAGGGGCCATCATATTACTTTACGATAATTAAGACCGTTTATATTTTACCACTATGATAATCCTAAGGCAACAATCAAACAAGAACATGCAATAAGACGATCAAAGCGATACTACCGATCTTTAATATTTAATTATAAATCATCCCATAATTAATTAACTACATAGAAACAAACACAACAAGTATACTACTCTCTAATTATGGCAATAACTAAATCTAGCATAATCAATAAAAACGTAATTAATTAAGATAGATAGGGATAGAAAGGACCAGGATTAAATGCGAGAGAGAATAGACTTGAATTAATTGACACAATTCCGAGCATACACCGAAGATTACAATGCATTCCGCACGTTCCTTCTACTTCTAATAAAACTCCTAAACTAGTTTACATACTAGTTAAAACTAATATAAAGAAAGAAATATAGAGTGAGAAAGTGGGAGCTTATTTCTAGAGTGAGAAAGATAAGCTAGGAAGGTGTGTGTTTCAAATGAACCTAATGCCTCCTATTTATAGAGGGGTTTTGGTGCATTTTAGCCAAAGGAAGCACACATTAGCAAAAGGTGAAAAAGGTAGTAGCACCAGGTACGAAAGGCGAAAAAGGTAGTGGCACCAAGTACTAAAAGTAGGAAAAGGTCTAGCACCGGGTACGAAAAAGTACCAAAAAGTGCAATCCGTGCAGGTGGTGGGTAGCAGCCGGCGGCTGGCTGCCAGCAGCCGCGCCAGTGGCACCAGTCTGCTGCCGGTTGCTGCGTTTCTCGATTCGTGCGTATTTTCTTCGTTACGCGTCTATTTGCGTCGATTCTTTTTGTGTTGGATTCGTAATTCAAAAACAAAGCTTTTGATGAAAATAAATCCCAAAAATATGTCTCTGAACTTTAGATGTGTCGTACGAATCATTTGGATCTTCCGGAGTGCGTAGAATCTTCGTTCTTCGTCCGTTTTAGTTGATTCTTCTTCTGTTGGATTCGTAATTTGAAAACGAACATCTTAGGTCAGATAGATGTTGGTGATGGGATCTTTGGTCTTGAAACCTCGTTTTGATGCCTTGAATCTTTAAACGTGCGTGGAATCTTCGTTTTTCATCCGTTTCGCTTAATTTTTGTCGTGCAACCTTGTTTTGACCATCTTGGCATAATATCATTGATTTGTATTGTTTTTGATTTTAAAATGCCAAGAATTGTTCCAGAATGAGTTAGATATCGGTAGTAAAAACATGACTTTTTACACGATATCAAGTATCCCACACTTAGAACTATGCTTATCCTCAAGCAAACTCAAGTTTCAACATGGTTAAAGATTAGCGGACAATGAAATAGTTTGATGCGGAACTTTTTACTAAAGGGGGTTTTGGAAAAAATGAAATATTTGTTCTTTGAAAAACGATGTTGTAATCTTTGGGAGCATGCTTTTGATCTTTGATCTTGAATACATGACTAGGCGATCCTCTCCAGGTGGTCACTCAAATCACTCAAAGTGTTTAGGGTTTCCTATTCTAAAATTATCAATCACTCAGAACGCCAATCATGTATCGTTTATCGTCATAGGCTTGATCGAGAATCAAATCGTTACCTTTTTGGTGAGCGCGAAGTCGATCTAGCCACAATCATTCTAAGGGAAGTGATGTAGGGTTTTTCGAAGTGAAGTGTTGGTGATATGAGAGGGGGTTTTGTTGGGTTTTTCATGGGTTTCTTTTTGGTGAAGAGGAAAGTTTTTGGGAGGATTGACGCTCTTTTCTTATGATTCTTTTTTTTTTTTTTTTTTGAAGGAGTCTTTTTCTCCACTTGACTTTCTTTTCTTCGAATATTTTTTTTTCGACGTCATATCCTTGTAGCTTCCCTTCTTTCATCTTTGGACTTTCTATGAGTTTGAGGGATGCTTTTGAGAGGGTAGGGATAACGTATTTATTTTTGGGTGTATGTGATTCAATCTCCTTTTCACTCACCAATTCGGATTCGAAATGCATGATAGGAGCAAGTTCTGATTCTAAACGTATACATCGGCACACTCAAGAATCGAAGAAGTGAAGCATTAAAAATGAATGCTTTATATGGCTCAAGGTACCTCACGAATTGAAAGTTGGTTTGTTGTGTGCTCAGTCATGCGATGCTCTTTATGGGATTACTAAACTAATTTTTCAAAGGAATTCATATTTTATTTATCCTTTTCCCCAAAGTAAATTATTCTGTCTAAAATTTTTTCATTTTCAACATATTTTTAACTCAATTTTAAAAACATTTGTTTGCTTATTGGAGAAGGATGGTCTAAAGAGCAACGAGTTTAGAATCAAGCATATACCATTATCCATTTTACAGTAGTGTAACTACTGCTATCCCACACTTAAAGGAACATCGTCCTCGATGTTATTCTAAGCTCTGATTGGGGTAATATCCCACACTTAGGATTTAAAACATCTAAGATGTATTCTTTTAGCTGTGTGTTTTGGGTTTGAATCCCACACTTAGTGATAAGCATAGTGGATATGGTATATTTATAACAAATGAAAGAAACGGTATAGAAGTACTCCCCATTTATATATATGGCTTGTTGGTGATGATGAGGAGTGCTCCGAAGCACATGGTTGTTGACTTTTCCGTAGTGTCCCTTCATTGTTGTTGTGTGCTCCGATTTCTTCAAGTCTTTTGTGATTTATCTCATAGGTGTGAACACGTTGGATATATTTTTCTTAATTCTGGTGCCAAAAACTTGATGTGTCGGTCTTCTTCGTATATCCAAGTGTGAAAGATAGTCGGAGACTTCATCACTTCTTGGAATGTAAAATTGCAGAAATGTAAACACGGGTTGCCTCCCGAGAAGCGCCCTTTTAAAGTCGAGAGCTCGACTTCTTCTCTCCTAGCTAGATGGAGATAGATGCATCCATGGGATCCCTAGTACTGATATTGTGGGCCCTAGGTTGCGGAAAAGTGTATCGAGGTGGATAGATTCTCATGAAATGGTTGACTATTTTCGTAATCAATTCGAGTGGACTATCTCTCGATGATTCTTTATAGTTCAGAAGATGCTCTGAAGTTGTCCTTGCAAGTCCGTGAAGTCCGAATGTGATGTAGTCAACTGCTTTAGTGACAGTCCCATTAGGGTCGGTCATGGTGGTTGTGTCTATCTTAACAACCTCTCTTGGCGGTGGGTTTTGCCAGAGAGAGCATACAAACGCCAGGAATTGCAGTTTTATGTCTTCGTAATTCTCGGTCTTGGGATCTCTGTTGAATCTTCTGATGGACGTGCACAGGTCCTCTATTTTCCGGTGCTGATGGTTGTTGAATGGAAAGTCGGATTCTGAGAAAACTAGAACAAGCTGACGAAGTATCTCCTTGCATCCTGAGTGGAATATGAAGTTTCTTCTGGAGTTACTTTTTCGTTGTTGAATCTCCCGTAGATGGATCGTAACAAAAGTAGCGATATCAAGTGGTGATTCATGTGTGGCCCTAAAAGGTCGTTCGCGCCTTGATTCCTCCCAAACATGATCACTAAGTTCTTCAATCATTAACTCAATTTGTTTTTCCATAGTGGAGTTGATAACCATAGATCCGCTTTCCTTGGAACTGAGGTGATCTTCTCTACTTAGCAAGTTAAGCAATGATGTGAGGTCATTCATCATTGAAATGTCGGCACGACTGCTTGGATGTACAGTAGTTCCTTTCATATACGGTCTAATGGATCCTAACATCTCCCATTGCATTGAGGTGAATGGGATGTTAGATCTTTTAAGGGCATTGTAGATCCTAGTGTAAGTCCGTTTCTGTTGCTGACAGAATTGCAGTTCAGCAGGAGAAAGAGCAAGCATGTTGACTACGCCGCTTATTCCTCCTTCTACTTTGTCAAATCTTTGGATGAATTCTTCGAGTACTTCGGGATCTGCAATGGTTTGTGGTTGGTATCTCGTGCGTTTTGAATATTCCTCCAGTGTTTCTCTTCTCGTAGGATGGTCGTGGTTACTTCCCGCCATTTCTTCAGTGGTAAACGGATTAATTGGCGGTATGCTGCTTTTTTTTTCTTTTTCCATCTTTCTCATCCCAATTTCTTCCATCGTTGAGTTTTTCACTGATGCATTTTTCATCTTTTGTCCTATTCGTCGGAGGTCAATCGGAAAATATGGCATGATTGCCAGTTCCTTGCTAGATTTCCTTTCACTTATTGACTTTGCAGTTTCTTCATCCTCCGCGGTCTTGTTCATGGAGATCATGTATATATCGGCTTGGTCTCCAGCGTTAGGATTGTCGATATGGAAAGTGATGGTTTCTCCCTGAGACTGCAAGCTGATGGTTTGTGCGAAGACGTTGATGATTGCCTTGGCCGTATTCATGAAAGGTCTTTCTAGTATGATTGGGATGTATACGTCTTCCTGTATATCCATTACTACAAAATCTGCTGGGTAAAGAAATTTGTCAATCCTAACTAAAACATTTTCAGCTATTCCCTTAGGGTATTTGATCGAGTGGTCAGCAAGCTGTATGGTCATTTTGGTAGGTCGAAGATTTTCTAACTCAAGCCTCTTGAAAAGCGAGTACGGCATAAGATTGACACTAGCTCCTAAATCGGCAAGAGAACAGATGATGCCTGAATTGTAGATAGAACAGGGGAGAGTAAAACGTCTGGTATCTCCGAGTTTTTCAGGAATGGTATTTTTCAAGATAGCTGAACATTCCTCGTTCAGCGGGACATTGGGTACTTCGGGTACCTTATCCTTGGTTGTAAGAAGTCTTCTAAAGTACTTTTTGGAGTGAACTTCAGAGGCGGTGTCTAGGAATTTCTTATCAAGTTTAAAAGACTTAAGCTTGTCGGGTCGTTGTTTAAGACGAGCCGGAAATGGAATGTTTATTTTTCCTATTTGGTGTGGACTCTAAATCCATTGTCGATGGGACAATAGGTGGTTCCTTCACCGGAGAAGAAATCGTAGGTGGGCTATGTGCTACCTGAGAGTCTTGAATATGAGAAGCCTCCTTATGGAAACTAGTTGGACTATCCTGAGTTTTAGCGTTAATATGTTGTGCTAATTGTCCTAATTGGGATTCGAAAGCTTTTAACAAAGTCAAATGATCTCTTAAGATGAGATCGGTTTGGTCTTGTCTAGCTGAGAGTCCTTGAATGACTTGTATCAGGGTGTCGTCAAAACTAGAGGTTTGTGAGGGTTCAAAAGGTTTAGGTTGGTGAGTTGGTGGGCTATTCGTAAGTGGGTAAGGAGAATGGTTAGTATTGGGTGGTTTTAGATGAGATTGGAAATCTTGGGCTGAGTGGTTCAAATTAGCACAATTAAGGCAAGTTTGAACTTGACAGACTTGTTGCTGTTGACTTTTCAATTCCTTGATCTCCTTGGTTAGGTCTGCCACTTACTGAGCGAGAGTTTTGATAGCTTCATTCCCGATTGTAGTAGGTGAATTCACTAGTGATGGGTGATTTTCACTGTTCCAGTCATGGTTGTGCATTGTCATTTCCTCAATAAGGCTCCAAGCGTCATCGGCCGTACAATTCATAAAACTGCCTTGAGAGGCTGTATCAAGTAAAGGACAGTGATGTGGGAAGAGACCATTGTAGAAAATGCGCAACTGGTCTGAGCGCTCAAAACGATGATTTGGACATTTCTTAAGCAATTTCTTAAAGCGTTCCCATGCATTGTAGATTGATTCATTGAAAGTGCCTAGTGCTTGGATCTAGATGACAATTGACAGTAATTGATAGGCGGAATCAATCAATTACACTTAATGCTAACAAACCCAAACTGAAACAATGAAATTCAAACAAAGCAAACTTGTTTATTAGCTTGTATAACGTATTGGAATCGATTACAGAGAAGCTTAGTCGACAAATGGTGCTAGGGTTTCGTCAACCCTAGCCAAAAACCCGTAGGTTTCTATTTATACTAAAAAGTCAGCCGACATGCGTCACTTGTGGAAGTGTCGCATGTGGCCGCCTTCATGCGTCACTTACCTAAGTGTCGCTATGCGTCACTTAATCAAGTGTCGCTATGCGTCACTCAGGCAAGTGTCGCCTAAACTAAAATACGAGTGTCGCACTATACAAAAGCTATATTTCTATTAAGAAACTAACGACACTTATTACAACACGATAGACCAACTGACAGACACCTAATATGCATCAACAAACTCCCCCGTGTCTTCAGCTTGGTCTTCAAAATCTTCAAACTCTTTGAAATCGTTGAGTCTTTATTTCCAGCCAGCAGGAAATACACCACCAGCGTGTACTCCATTGGCTACGCATATATCGATAACCTTCTGAAATTTAATCGCTTCAGCTCTATCTCTTTCTTTGAACTGAATCTTGTTCTGATGTAATCTTTTCATATCTTTTTCAGAGAGATTAATCAAACTTAATGGGTCAAAAACACAAAACACTTTTCTCTTGAGACCCCATAACGACCTCTTAGTAGGCTGAACAGCATCCCAAGCTGTTGTCACATTATTTCCAGTATCTGCAATAAAAGACTCCGGGTCTGTAGCTGGTTCAGAATTTGGAATGAATACAATCACAGCTTCACCCGTAACATCATCATATTCCCAATAAACCAACCTATTCAAAAAGTCTAGTGGGATGATCTCCAAAGGTATCTTCTGTAGACACTTTGCTGGTGGATAGATCATCTTCACAATAGGTTGTCGGGTAACCGGATCTAGCTTCTTCTTAAATTTATTCCTCATACCCAACGTCGGCTTTATCAAATTATACTTTTTACTGTTCATCTCACGATGTATGATCACCTGAAAGAAATCTGCTCTTGAATCTCGTGATCGGTTGTTTCTAACTCACTAGGACCTACCTCCCCCGAAACATGTGTAACGGATTCCAACTCTAACAACCTAGATGACAGATTCGTCACTTGAGACTGTAGAGAGTCAACCGTAGCAGCTCGAGCTTCCAACTCCCTGATCTGAGAGGCTTGAGCTTCAATAATAGCCTTCTGATCATCAAAACGTTTTGCCAAAAGCTCCATCTAAGCCAAAACCATCTGAAGAGACGGCATATCAGATGTTGGCGATGGTTGTTGGTGTTGAGAAGTCGGCTCCTCAATAGTCACTGTCGTCCGCTAGCGTCTACGAAGGGGTAGATCGGCATAAGAGGGTGAAGACCCAGCCGGACGTTTTCCAGGATTCCTCGGGATATGTACCCGGCCAGCAGAAATCCTGCGCAAAATACGCTTAAAGCGTTGGGGATCAGCTAGTTGAATCCCCTCAAAAGCAGACTGTGGTGGCACATCACCCTCAGAATCCGGAGGAGTGGGCCCACCATCATCAGAATCGACCTCAACCCGATCAACGTGATCATTATCATCGAGGTCCTGAGCGATATTGGCATCAACTAAGTCGTCCTCGTTGTCCGGAGGCACGACATCATCCAAAAATCCATGATCGTGCGGTGCAACGTAGTTTTCGTTTACTACGTGCCCGAAGAGTTCACGATCGGCCAAAACGGGCTCGCCCTTTGGTGCAAGCTTGCAGTCATTGAAGACTCGCAGAAGCATGGGCGTCGGAACCAAAAGAGACCTCTGATCTGGTGCAATACCGAGATCCAGGTCATTCAACAAAAGCTGCACAAACCGAGGATACTGCAGCCATTTGTCCTTTCCTGCACGAATATTCTCCACCATGTTGCCGAAGATGTAACCGCTAAAGTTGTACGGTTTGTTATAAATCAAGGCCAACATGAGAGATAGAGTAAGATGGCTCGCAGCATCATAACCTCCCTTTCTCGGAGACAGGCAAACGATGATAATATGGCACAGATACCTCCAGACCCTGCAGAGGTATTGCTTCCTGAAGTCGGAAAGCTGGTTAGCTGGATAACCCATCCTTTGAAGTCCCCCGTAGATAAATGTAGTTGGGAAGATAGTAGGCATGGTTGAGTTATCGGTGAACTGCAAAACCCTTCGAATCGAGTTCTCGGTAATCTCGATTTCCTCTCCAAACATAGTTGAAACAATCCGGGGAACGTCACCCTGAACTCTGATCACGGCATGATCATAGAACTCCTCGATTTGGTTCATGTATACTGGAGTCGTTGCCGTAATCGCATAATGAATTCGTGATCGACGAAGAAACTCGATCATAGGCCTGAATGGAGCCGAGTTGGCATGTGTTGATTCCAAGAATGCCGTGATATTGTGACGTGTGTTCGTGCGGCGGTAGTAGTTCTGTAACTGAGCCATCTGTAAGCAAATGATTCGTAATAGTGAGGAGAGCAAGAATATAAGACTGGAATGCAAGCAAAGACCGTAGAATGCAGGATCAAATCGACGAAAAACGCACAGGTCAAGTGACGCAGAGACAATGCAAGTGTCGGTATGTCAGAGCTAGTGACGGTATAAGAATTTGAAAAGTGGTGAGATTGAGTGTCGTAGGGAAGGAGTATTTATACACCGACCCTTGTATGCGTCACTTAACCCGTCACTTATAGCGAAGCTTAACCCGGCACTAGCTGCGTCACTGAAGTCAATGACGCAATAGCGAATGCGTCACTGGTAGCGTCACTTATGAAAGTGACGCTCAGTTCACACTTAGTGAAAAATTTATGAATTTAGCGATTTTCGCGATGTGCTTTCGGTAATCAAATTTTGGAAATGTAATTGTAACTTGGATAATAACTAAAATTACACTAACTAATAAGACTTACAAAAAATGTAAATTGACAACTATTCTTATAACGGATACCACATGTAGATGTTGATATAACGATCCGTTAGATCAGAGATAAGGGAACCTCTTCACTCCTAAATTGACCACTAGAGAATTAACACAATCTTTTTGGTGACGGAGTTGATAAAGTCTGATTAGGGATCATATCGGAATAACATGCATTTAATAGGAACAGTAAGTGTTATTTCGATCATCAGTATCTTTGTCCTCTTTAAATTTACTTGACATACTAAAAACATTGTTTATAAATACTATTTCAAGATGATTATTAGTATATATGTCCACTTAAACATGTTATACGTACAACTAAGAGGTTTTTTTATTATTATTGGTATGTTTATGTCGCTGTGGTTCCCATCATAGATATACCTCTTAACTTAAAACATAGACCATGTTTCCATTTACAGATAGAATATAAGAAAATCAATTTTAAGAATCAAGTCAGCGGTGACAGGTCTGTACTTACGTACAACAGAGCGACATAACTTGATCCAGGTTTAAGCAAAACCAAACTTGGTCAAACCATTTTGGCGACCTTGTAAGGTATCTTAATTTTTTAAAGACTTTTCAAGTACTTTGACTTGTGTTCGCTTAATTTTAAAATATATATGAACAGAAACCAGGTCTATACTTACGTATAACAAAGGAGACTGTCAATATATACCCCCAAATGAAATCATATAAACATCTTTCACAAAAACATGTCTAGTATAAGTAAGAGATTAAGACTTTTGTCGTACATCTAATAATGTTGTACCACTTGAAATAGACAATTATAGATTAAGCTTCTTAAGACTTCTCAAAGTGTTTTGTATAACATGCCTACTAATATATCGTATAATGAAGACAATGCTTATAAAAACTGTTTTCAATACGTCAGATAAATCTACTAACACATCAAAGATAAACCTTAAAAATTCCATTTTTATGCATGTCACCCGATGTACTATCATATCCCAAGTTGTTTACAGACACAACTTCAACGTCTATTTTAAAATGTAGCAACCTTGCTTTACATTAATACTAGAAAGTATAATGAGTGGCAGTTGCGTAGGTTGCAAAAAAATATTTTTTTTTTTTTTTTTTTTTTTTTTTTTTTTAAACATTACTTTAAACATATCCAAGTCACAAATTACTTTTTAGTAAGAAAGAATCTTAAACCAATCATGTTGATTAGTTCGTCAAATCGAGTACGCGTAAAGGCTTTAGTGAAAAGGTCGGCATTTTGCTTTAAGGTGTCTATCTGGACAAGGTCAATTAGGTGTTTTTCATAGCAATCCCGTATGAAGTGAAACCTAAGTTCAATGTGTTTAGTTTTAGAGTGCTGTACGGGATTGCGCGTGATAGATATAGTAGCAGTATTATCAATATGAATAGGAGTCATAGAAAGAAGTAACCCGTAATCATGCAGTTGATGTTGTATCCATAGAACCTGAGAGCAGCAACTTGCAGCAGCAACGTACTCAGCTTCCGCAGTTGAAAGAGAGACTGTAGTCTGTTTCTTGCACTGCCATGACACTAGGCGAGTTCCTAGGAATTGACAGCCACCAGTGGTTGACTTCTTATCTATGCTGCAGCCGCCATGATCTGAATCCGAGTAGGCAGAGAGAGCGAAGGATTTCTCATTTGAATACCATAGACCAAGATTGGGTCTATGTTTGAGATAACCAAAGATTCGCTTTACTGCCCTCATATGAGACACCTTTGGTTTAGCTTGAAATCGAGAGCATACGGATACCGCAAAGACAATATCCGGTCGAGAAGCTGTCAAGTACATCAAAGAACCTATCATTGATCGATAGTCCTTTTCTTTGCAATCTTCTTCATCCTCAGCAAGTCGGAGATTGTGATTAAGCTCGATGGGAGTCCCATAGGTTTTACAATTGAGCAGATCGTATCGAGTCAGCATGTCTTTGACATACTTTGACTGATGAATATAAATACCGTTTGAAGACTGCTCAACTTGCACACCTAAAAAGAATTTGAGCTCCCCCATCGCACTCATCTCAAACTCAGCTTTCATAATTTCCTCAAAGTGCTTGCACATTGCTTCATTGGTAGAACCAAAAATAATGTCGTCCACATACACCTGCACAAGTAGCATATCCTCTCGATCGCCAGTCCGTTCTTTGCGAATGAACAAAGTACTGTTGATATTTCCACGAACAAATCCATGCTTGACCAAATGATTGGATAACCTTTCGTACCATAATCGCGGGGCTTGATGAAGACCGTATAACGCCTTGTTCAACTTGCAGACGTATTCTGGATGCTCGGGGTCTTCAAAGCCAGGAGGCTGTTTCACGTAGACATCAGTGTCCACTTTCCCATATAAAAATGCACTCTTGACATCGAGTTGGTGAACGCGAAACTCTTTGTAAGATGCAAATGAGAGAAAGATCCGAATGGATTCAAGTCTTGCCACAGGAGCGAAGACTTCATCATAATCCAAGCCTTCAATTTGACTAAATCCTTGAACTACCAGTCGGGCTTTATTCCGAATGACAATACCCCTATCGTCCATTTTATTCCGAAACACCCATCGAGTGCCAGTTAAATGAGCACCTTTGGGTAATGGAACTATATCCCACACGTGCAGCTTGTTGAACTGCTGCAACTCTTCTTGCATAGCCTCGACCCAAGATGGATCTTTCAAGGCTTCATCAACTTTCTTCGGTTCAATTTGGGATAAATGACAGGAATTTATCCGTGAGATCAAATTCAACATTTCCTGATTTGGATTTTGTTGGACTTGATGCCTTGTTCGAACAGCAGCTTCAGGATCACCGATAATGTTATCAATGGGGTGATCCCTGTGTACACGTGTGACTGGAATTCGATCAGGTGCAAGTACTAACTCCAAATTATTCATGTCCCCTTCAATGATGGGAACGGTGTTAGATGCAGGAACGGTAGTACTTTCTGGTTGCACTAGTGTTTCCGTATCATCTTCATTAGAGAAAAGATGAGAGTGAACCATGTCATCATCCTCGTCCTCCTCCAATGATGGCATGTTGGGGTCATCGGGATATTCTGTTGTTTTAGATGTTCCTGAAGACGAAGGAACATCCGAAGGTGGAACCGTAGACAAAGGTGTGGATGTGATAGGTATTGGTGTAGTAGTAGGTGGTGGAGGTGACGAAGTGGGTGTATCTGTAGGTGGGGATGCCGGTGTCAAGGTAGAATTGTCCTGACACAAACTAATACCATGAAGTAGAGTGACAATTTCGTCCTCATCAGAAATTCCTTCTGGTATGTCGAATGAGTTGAACACATCCTGGTAATTGAATAACCAATTCGGACCCGTTCCTTGAGGAGGATCCGTGTATCGTAAGCATTTCACCTCAAAATGCTCTTCCACTTGATGAGTCGACTTGATGTAGACTCGTTTATTTGGAGAGTTGACGGAATAACCAAGGAAAATTCCTTCAACTGCTTTAGCTCCAAACTTCGAGACTTTGTCTTTAGAGACCATAATCAGACATGGACACCCGAAAGGTTCCAGAAACTGCAAGGTGGGCTTACGGTTATTAAATAGTTCATAACTTGTCTTATTTTTCTTCTTAACCGTGAGCACTCGGTTCAACACATAGCAAGCAGTACTGACTGCTTCTGCCCAAAAGATTATAGGAAGCTTAGAATCGGCCAGCATAGTCCGAGCTGTCTCGATAATAGTCCTATTTTTACGCTCAGCAACTCCATTCTGTTGAGGAGTTCGAGGGGCACTGAACTGATGATCAATGCCTTTTGAGGCACAGTATAACTCAAGAGTAGAGTTCTTGAATTCAGTCCCGTTATCACTTCGCAGTCTTTTCACCTTTAAATTGCATAAGTTTGCCAACTTATCTAACAAATACACCAGAATGTCTGGTGTTTCACTCTTCGCACTCAGAAAGTACACCCAAGAAAAGCGTGAGTAGTCATCGGTGACTACTAAGCAGTACGATCTTCCACCAATACTCTTTGTTGAAATAGGACCAAATAAGTCCATATGCAATAATTCCAATGGTGCTGCAATGGAATTCACTAACTTAGGCTTGTGAGGTTTCTTATGAAGTTTCCCTTTATGGCAAGCGACACAGTCATCTTTTAGTGCAAATGACTGTTTAGGGACACCATTTACCAAATCATTGTTTATCAAGAAGTTCATCTTGCGAAAATGAATGTGTCCCATTCGTCGATGCCACAGTAGTGATTCCTTTTCTGAAGCCTTAGATAGGAGACATGTATATTCATCCTTAGTCTCAACAGTACGCATATTCATGACATAGGTATCATTTCTCCTAGGTGCCCTTAAAAGCACCCATTCCTCGGGGATAACGAAACCCGGCTTCAAAATCACACATTCTGTCTTTGTGAACGCTGTTGTATAATCCTTATCACAGACTTGTGATACACTCAGCAAGTTGTGAGTCAATTGAGCCACGTAGTTCACATTTTCGAAGCTAACTTTCCCGTTAGTTAGCGTACCTTTCCCGGAAATGGTTCCTCCTGTATCTCCAGCAAACGCAACATGTCCTCCAGAATGTGGTTTAACATCCGTCAAAAGAGACACATCGCCTGTCATGTGTCACGAACAGCCACTATCGACAAACCACTCGCTGTCTTTAACGCGATCTGACTGCTGCAACACAAAAGTAGGAGATTAGTGAGAAACGGTGACCCAAGCCTTTACAGACTTAGGTCGACCACAGTCATCAACAATAATCACATCAGACAAGACTTTATTTTTAAACAGATCAGGTTTTACATCTGATGTGTTATTATTGATGACAGTGGAGTTTGCAGTAGACTCCTTTATTTTCCAAACAGTTGATGGTTTGGAAATTTGCTTTGGAGTAATGTTGGGTTCTTGTTTTGGCAAAGGTTTTTGCCCCACATTACTTGTTTTAGCAACAGGTTTGGGAGAGACAGAATAACGCCTAGGAGGAGGTCGTGAAAGAGAATTGCGATAAACAGAAATCCTAGGCATTTCCCTCCCGTAATTCTGATGAGACAATTTGGGACAATCACGAATTAGATGTCCCTGTCTCTTGCAGTAAAAACATGATCGATTTTCAACAACTGGTTGAAACTGAGGTTTTACCGCCGTAGTTGAAGAAACATTTCTAGAACATGCACATTTCATACATGTCTTAGAATGTTCTTGTTTCGGTTGAGTGGTTGACGTAGAAGGTCTATTACAAACATCATTTGCAGATTTAGATTTGTTTTGCAAAATCTTTACAGGTGACTGTAAAGTTTTAGATTTTGTACTTAAAACCTTATTCTTTTCTTTGTTAGATTGAACTTTAGTTGGAGGTTCAACCTCTAACACCCTTTCACATTTTACCTCAACCTTTTTAAACTCAGGATACTCCTCATCAGTAATATCCTCAATCTCAACTATCTCCTCAACATTAACAGGAGATTCACACTTTGCTTTAACAAACTGAGGTGAAGGGTACTCTGACCGTTTAGTTTTCTCCTTCACCTGTTTGTTAACCTTATCAGCCTTAGATTTGACACCGTATAACAATGCATAATCAACCGGAATCTCTTCGGTGCCTTCCTTAACCGGCATAGGACAGTATTCAGAAGGAGGCGGGACTACACTATAACCTAGACCCGTCTTCGTTTTGTGATCTGTCCTTTGCTTAGTAAGTATATCATTAAAGGCAACAGTAGACGAGGAGGAACTTAAGATCTTACTCTTATAGTTGTCATATTCTACTTTAAGATTAGAAAGTTCCTTGTTTAGACGGTCAATTTCTGCAAGATAGCTATCAATAGCATCCTGTTGACTGAAAACTTTTGACTTATACCTAAGTGTGTCCTGTTGATAAGCTTCTATTTTCTTATCATACAATTGTTCATTTGCTTTTAGGTATCTGTTTGAGTCATTAAGTTTTTCGACCTTTCGTCTTAAGTCTACATTGTCTACTTGAAAGCACCTCAAGGATTCGGTTAACTTAATGCATGATACACAGTTTAAGGGTTCTTCAGTTTCATTACATACCTCATTAGAGATGTGAGCCATAAGACACTGCTGATAGTTCTCAGCATATATACTCCAATCCGTATTGGTTGGCTCAAAAACCACTAGTGCATCTGCTGTTGCTTGCTTTATTTGATCCTTCTCCGGAGTTCTAGGAGCATCAGGCTTAGTGAAACCAGACGGAGGAACCTTAGGCTTCTCACATTCTCTTGCAAAGTGTCCCAAATTCTGACAATTGTAACATTTTACTTTGCTTTTATCAAAACCAAAGCTGGTTTTGCCATCTCCCTCCAAACTCTTGCGACCAGTTCGTTGCAAGAATTTTTGAACACGCCTGGATATCATAGCAATGTTCCAGTTAAGATCCATCTGCTCAAGATCATCATCATCAAGTTGAGCATAGTCTTCCTTGGCCAATTCCAAAGTGGCATTTGGTTGTGAGACCAAATCCTTGTAAGAGCTTAGAAAGGCTGTATAGATAGCAGCTTGCTCTTGAATTGCAGGAGAGACAGGGACCTGCTGTTTTGACCCCTGGGAGGGTCCAGAAGCATATACTGGATGGGAAACACCAGTAGAATACAAAGGAGTCTGAAGTGGAGAGCTTGTAGAAGAAACAAACGCCATTCCCCCATACGCTTTACCCGTGTTAACTTGTCCTCCATACAGGGACGGATCTTGAACAAAACCACCTGTTTTGCATTCTTTCTTCTTCATCTCCATTGCATGAGCTTGAAGAACACCAATTAGCTCATCCAATTTCATGGTAGCTAATTCATGACTTTCCTTGAGAAGCTGTACTTTAACATCCCAAGAGCTCGGCAAAACATCCAGTAATTTCTTATTTACTTCAAGTGGAGGAAAATCGTAACCTCCTTCTGTTAACTCACTCACCAGTTGTGAGTATCTGGTAAAAACTCCTGCAGTTGTCTCATTTGGGAGAGAATCAAACAGATCGTACTGTTTCTTAATGAGCTCCAACTTGGCTGCTTTGTACCTTTGATTTCCACCACATCTAGTTTCTATTGCATTCCACAGCTCATATGTGGTTTCATGTGATTTGAACATTCGCAATACATCTTTAGATAGGCACATACAAATAGCCGCATGTGCCTTTTTCTCCATATCGTAATCTTTCTTTTCTTCTGGAGTCATGGACCTGTACAACTTTTTCGGAGGCATATTCATAGTAGGGAAAACTCCTTCAGCTAGAGGAGCTACATATTTCTCGGTGAGTGGACCCCATAGCTCCGGACAGTGAAAGTTGATGTATTGTTCAAATCGAGCACGCCAATATACATAATCCATATCGGCTGTAAACAGAGGAGGTTTGTTATTAGAGCCAACATCATGATTTTGTTTTAGCATATCTCTTAGTCCTCTAATGTCGTCTTTATCAGCAATAGAAGCCATTGAAGATCTACCTGAAATGGTACGCAAAAACAAGAACTTGCAAAGTAATTAGTACCAAAGGCGTCACTTGATAAGTGACGCACTCAAGTGTCGCAGCGAATAGCGACACTAGGAAAGTGACGCTATTGAGTAACGTACAGAGTGAAGTATGACACTATCAGTAAGTGTCGGTCAGTTAAGCAAGTGACGCACTCAAGTGTCGTACTTGAGTGTCGTGCTAAATCAACTAGGCGTCACTAGTAAAAGTGACGCTATAAATCAAACAGGCGTCACTCACAGAAGTGACGCTTAAGGATCAAGTGACGTGCAACAGTGACGCACTTGAGTGTCGGTGTATTAGGGTGGACGACACTTAAGTTAAGTGTCGTGTAACCTCAAGTGACGCTTTAAGTGACGCGTCTAAGTGACGGTAAAACCCTAATTCTGGGATTAGTGAGTGCCGCTATAAGTGACGCGTCCAAGTGACGGATCGAGTGTCGCAAAACGGCTGAAAAATCCCAAAACCCTAAAAATGTCGAATTTTTCGTAAACCAAACGAAAATTCCTTGAACCCTAATGGACGAAACCTGTATATGTTGAAGAATATCGACTGTAATTCAACTGTGCACCTCAATATCCGTATGAATTCGTGATTCTTGAATCGAGCAAAACCGAAATCAATCCAAAATACCTTATAAACGTCAATGTTATCACCGCAAGGCTCTGATACCACTTGAAAGTGCCTAGTGCTTGGATCTAGATGACAATTGACAGTAATTGATATGCGGAATCAATCAATTACACTTAATGCTAACAAACCCAACCCGAAACAATGAAATTCAAACAAAGCAAACTTGTTTATTAGCTTGTATAACGTATTGGAATCGATTACAGAGAAGCTTAGTCGACAAATGGTGCTAGGGTTTCGTCAACCCTAGCCAAAAACCCGTAGGTTTCTATTTATACTAAAAAGTCAGCCGACATGCGTCACTTGTGGAAGTGTCGCATGTGGCCGTTTTCATGCGTCACTTACCTAAGTGTCGCTATGCGTCACTTAATCAAGTGTCGCTATGCGTCACTCAGGCAAGTGTCGCCTAAACTAAAATACGAGTGTCGCACTATACAAAAGCTATATTTCTATTAAGAAACTAACGACACTTATTACAACTCGATAGACCAACTGACAGACACCTAATATGCATCAACATTCATCATGCACTTGACGGAAGTTTATGATGTTGGACCTAAACGTGGCTTGTTTTGATGGGTGACAATATTTGGCCAAAAATTTGGTTGCTAATTCTACCCAAGAGGTTATAGAGTTGATTTCTAGTTCCTCAAACCAGGTTTGTGCATTGAGAGTGAGTGAATAGGGAAATAGGTATAGATAGACTATGTCCTGATTAACCCCAATCGGCTTAAAGGAGTTGGATAAGGAAATGAATTTGTCAAGGTGGGAGTTGGGATCATCATTTGGTAGGCCACGGAATTGACAGAGGTTTTGGACTAACTTAACAATATGGGGCTTTAATTCAAATGATCCTCTACCAATTTCCGGATAGATAATTGGTCCTCCTCGACCTTCAATCAAAGGTTTAGAGTCTTCAGCGAGAGTGATACGTGCAACTGTCATAGTCTCGTTGGCAGGTGGTTGACTAGTTGAATGGATAGGGGTCGTCGTTTCTAAAAGTGGTAAAAGGAAGGAAAAATAAAGAAAGATTGTAGGGGTCTAAGAAATCCTAAAGGTTCACTAGTAAGTAAGTTCGTCTTAACGCCTAAGGATCGTACAGTTGGTTCCCCGGCAGCGGCGCCAAAAACTTGATGCGCCACCAGCGGTCGGTAAGGATTTTTCCCTTGTCGTTGCACCGGCTACTGGCGACGGGCATCAGTGGGTGTTTTAAATTTGTAATTGTGGGGCCTAAGTTTTCCCTAACAATGCTAAACCTAAGGGTGAGCAAGTGGTAGGTATGACCTAGAGTCGTTCTTCAAACCGACTGAATTGAAACTAAGGCGTGGCAGATGAGGGCTTTCAAACTAGTGAAGGGTTTATAAAACAGTGGGGGAGTTTTGGTTTTTCTATTAACTAACTTAGGCAAATAAATAAATAAAAGCGAAATAAAAGTAAAAGATAAAGCAGATATAATAAAGATAGTGTTTGCTGAGACTTCGTTAATTAAGTTATGGGATGATGTTTGGAGAAACTGTGTTGAAAGATATTTGTTAATTATTAATCTTGAATACTCGTGATGTAAACACTAGATTCCCTACTAATTAAAATCCCATTAGCATGTCACACCGGGAGCTAGGTTATGGTAACATCACAAAGTATTTAGGATAATAAGCAAAATCTTGACTATGGTTTAATAATACTTTCATATGAACGGGAACAAAATCTTAAGGTACTAGACATAACTGAATCATATAACGATTCCTCGTCATCCTAACAGATTCATGTATTTAAAACGGTTCATTTATGACTTTAAACCAGCCCTTGCTTAAGACTACCCAATAAATCCCCTAATTATCTACAGCGTTCCTCTATTAAAGTGGTTCCGCTGCTTCAAACCTTGGCCATGTCTTGTCCTACGATAATCCCCCATGTAGCCTTGCGGTTCCATAGTTTCATACCTTTGACAAATTATATTGACACAAATGACTGACTACCTTTTAATTAGACGTCGTTAAAAAGGTGTTGTAATCACGTTTATTGGTGGAAAGGCGATAGATTAATTTGAAGTTTAAAAGTCTATTTAGAAAGGTTAATTAAACTAGGTTTCTCATTTTATATGTTAGTCCATAATATAACTACCTTCGGTCGTTACTCGACTTCCATACATTTGTACTCCACCTTGAAGTGTTTCCAGTACTATATCGAGTAACAGTCGAATAGGGGCCATCATATTACTTCGTAATATTGTACCGTTTCGTAATATGACTACCTTCGGTCGTTCCTCGACTTCCATACATTTGTACTCCACCTTGAAATGTTTCCAGTACTATATCGAGTAACAGTCGAATAGGGGCCATCATATTACTTTACGATAATTAAGACCGTTTATATTTTACCACTATGATAATCCTAAGGCAACAATCAAACAAGAACATGCAATAAGACGATCAAAGCGATACTACCGATCTTTAATATTTAATTATAAATCATCCCATAATTAATTAACTACATCGCAAACAAACACAACAAGTATACTACTCTCTAATTATGGCAATAACTAAATCTAGCATAATCAATAAAAACGTAATTAATTAAGATAGATAGGGATAGAAAGAACCAGGATTAAATGCGAGAGAGAATAGACTTGAATTAATTGACACAATTCCGAGCATACACCGAAGATTACAATGCATTCCGCACGTTCCTTCTACTTCTAATAAAACTCCTAAACTAGTTTACATACTAGTTAAAACTAATATAAAGAAAGAAATATAGAGTGAGAAAGTGGGAGCTTATTTCTAGAGTGAGAAAGATAAGCTAGGAAGGTGTGTGTTTCAAATGAACCTAATGCCTCCTATTTATAGAGGGGTTTTGGTGCATTTTAGCCAAAGGAAGCACACATTAGCAAAAGGTGGAAAAGGTAGTAGCACCAGGTACGAAAGGCGAAAAAGGTAGTGGCACCAAGTACTAAAAGTAGGAAAAGGTCTAGCACCGGGTACGAAAAGTACCAAAAAGTGCAATCCGTGCAGGTGGCGGGTAGCAGCCGGCGGCTGGCTGCCAGCAGCCACGCCAGTGGCACCAGTCTGCTGCCGGTTGCTGCGTTTCTCGATTCGTGCGTATTTTCTTCGTTACGCGTCTATTTGCGTCGATTCTTTTTGCGTTGGATTCGTAATTCAAAAACAAAGCTTTTGATGAAAATAAATCCCAAAAATATGTCTCTGAACTTTAGATGTGTCGTACGAATCATTTGGATCTTCCGGAGTGCGTAGAATCTTCGTTCTTGATTAAATCGTACGCAATTTAAATCGGATGTAATTCGATTCAATTTTATACGGACGTTGGTGAACAAAATTATTAAATAAGATAACATTATTTAATAACGCTATTATATCTAAAATAGTATTTTGATGATAATTCATACATGTTTCGTATCGTACAATTAAAAGCCTACGCGATTAGAATGTTAAACGCGCAAACAATGTTAAGCTATACTTTATAACCGAATTATTAAAGTAATTGGTGGAATATTTTAAGTAAAGATATCGGGTAATTATTCGTGCCTTAAAACGGGTGTATAACGCGCGAAATAATTATTTAAACGGTTAAACGATCGGGAAAACGAACACCGCACGGAGCGCAAACGCGAGGAACAAGTTTGGGACACACCCACATGGGGTGGGCCCCACGAAAAATCTGCCAAAAGGGGTGAGGTCACCACCTCCCCACCCCATTTCACTTTACTCTTCTCTCTCTCTTCCTCTCTTTTCTCTCTAATTCACAAACCACCACCACCTCACTAAATCCTAAAATAACACCTCCAAACGACCTCGAATCTTCACACTCGTTTGGAGGAAAATAACCACGAAGCAACGATCTACACTTCCATCTTTTCGGAATTTTCATCCGACAAATTGTAAGTTTCCGACAAATCCCGAAACCTTTAGATTTCGAGTGTTTTTAGCAAGTAGTTATTTCTTTAAGCTTAAAATGTCCAAATATGGGTTGGGTAAAAGTTTCAGGCCAAACGGTGGTCGGAAAACACGTTTTTAGCTCAAAAATCCATTGAACAGCTTGAAGTGTCGCAAAGACGACCAGTATAGCGTCACTTCGTGCGTCACTTAAGTGACGCATTGAGTGTCGCATGAAACCCTAATTTTGCCTAAGTGCCGCATAAAACCCCTTTTTCCCGACACTCCTACCGTCACTTGACTAGTGACGCACAACAACTTTAACCGACACTTATAGCGACACTTCCTAAGTGACGCCTAGACCCATACCCGACACTTATAGCGACACTTACCTTAGTGACGCCCTACCATGCGTCACTTCCCTTGGGGGTGTTTCCAGTACTATATCGAGTAACAGTCGAATAGGGGCCATCATATTACTTTACGATAATTAAGACCGTTTATGTTTTACCACTATGATAATCCTAAGGCAACAATCAAACAAGAACATGCAATAAGACGATCAAAGCGATACTACCGATCTTTAATATTTAATTATAAATCATCCCATAATTAATTAACTACATCGCAAACAAACACAACAAGTATACTACTCTCTAATCATGGCAATAACTAAATCTAGCATAATCAATAAAAACGTAATTAATTAAGATAGATAGGGATAGAAAGAACCAGGATTAAATGCGAGAGAGAATAGACTTGAATTAATTGACACAATTCCGAGCATACACCGAAGATTACAATGCATTCCGCACGTTCCTTCTACTTCTAATAAAACTCCTAAACTAGTTTACATACTAGTTAAAACTAATCTAAAGAAAGAAATATAGAGTGAGAAAGTGGGAGCTTATTTCTAGAGTGAGAAAGATAAGCTAGGAAGGTGTGTGTTTCAAATGAACCTAATGCCTCCTATTTATAGAGGGGTTTTGGTGCATTTTAGCCAAAGGAAGCACACATTAGCAAAAGGTGGAAAAGGTAGTAGCACCAGGTACAAAAGGAGAAAAAGGTAGTGGCACCAAGTACGAAAAGTAGGAAAAGGTCTAGCACCGGGTACGAAAAAGTACCAAAAAGTGCAATCCATGCGGGTGGCGGGCAGCATCCGGCGGCTGGCTGCCAGCAGCCGGCGGCTGGCTGGCTGGCGGCGGCGGCTGGCTGCCAGTGGCACCAGTCTGCTGCCGGTTGCTGCATTTCTCGATTCGTGCGTGTTTTCTTCATTACGCGTCCGTTCGCGTCGATTCTTTTTGCATTGGATTTGTAATTCAAAAACGAAGCTTTTGATGAAAAGAAATCCCTAAAATATGTCTCTGAACTTTAGATGTGTCATACGAATCATTTGGAACTTCCGGAGTGCGTAGAATCTTCGTTCTTCGTCCGTTTTAGTTGATTCTTCTTCTGTTGGATTCGTAATTTGAAAACGAACATCTTGGGTTAGATAGATGTTAGTGATGGGCTCTTTGGTCTTGAAACCTCGTTTTGATGCCTTGAATCTTTAAACGTGCGTGGAATCTTCGTTTTTCATCCGTTTCGCTTGATTTTTTCGTGCAACCTTGTTTTGACCATCTTGGCATAATATCATTGATTTGTATTGTTTTTGAGTTTAAAATGCCAAGAATTGTTCCAGAATGAGAGAGATATCGGTAGTAAAAACATGACTTTTTACGCGATATCAGTAGGGTCCTAGTGTTTACACCTAATATTTCACCCATTTAACTTAGTGATACCCTCATTTATTCTGTCATCCCGAACTATTAATTATTTAAATCTCGGCAATCACATATCTATCTTTATTTGTTTTTCCTGCATTTTAATTATCTGTCTTTAGTTTGAAAACCCGAAACCTACCTACTTTGTTTCATCCTAAATATTTCACTACCGAGTACCGAAAGAACCAACTTTAATCTACACCATGTTGCAATCTTTAGAAAGATCTTAGGTCATACTTACCAATTACTAACCAAAGTAGGTAGTACGTATAATTTAAGCCCCGCAAAATATAAATTTAAAACCCTTGACGCACCTCGAACTGCAAGTCAGAGATAACTAACGACAATCTTTGCTCGTGAAAAGTGTACGGTTTGATGAGTCGATCTTGAAGCAAGGTCATTAGCTGACATGGCTACATTTAATTGGCCTAAAAGAGTTTGTGGTTTGTTAAATAGAATAGAAATAATACAACACATGACGTAATTGATGCACAGATTGGGTCATTGGGGTGTCACCTTTCAAGTTGAACGACTTGAGTTCAAGCAACAAGCATTTTTCCGATTATATTTATACTTTTCATTTTTCCTTTATTATCTTGTTCAAGCAGCAAGCATTTTTTTTCTTTGATTGTTTGTAAATTTTTCACTTTCCTTTTCTTTTCTTCCTTACTTCCCTTTTTTTCTCGCAAGTGTATTGCATTTTTGTTTTTCTTTTTCACTTTTCATGTTTCATAATACATCATGTCTTATAAAGATGACACATTATTTTGATAAATTTTCTAGCAATCAATTTTTGATTGCAATATATTTTTATATGATCATCTTTGACACGTACAGATTTTCGTTAGAACTTTCTAAATTTTTTACCAAACACTTTCATTTTCTAATTCTTTACCTCCTTTTGAATTGTAAAAAAAACATATTTTATATCAACATATAACTTACTTAACTATTTTGATACGTTTATATCCTTTTTTTAGCAAGCACTTTCACTTTTTACAATCTACATTTGTTTAAATTATTTTACCAAATGTTTTCAATTTCAAATTATATAATTGTCTATAAATCATCAAAACAGAAGAATGATCTATTCAATATGCACTCAAATTACTCACTTGAACATGTTAGCTCCTAATACAATGACACATAATTTTCATCGAAATCAAAAGTCTTTTTTCCTTTTCTTTATTCTGAAGAAACAAATAGATCCCCACTTTATTTTCTTCTTTAATTTATTAAAATATCTTTCATATACATTAATAACTAGAAGCAATTTTGGTGAAAGATATTTCCACCATCATTTTTTATAGATCCACCATCAATATATATTATTAATTTGTAGAGTACAACCTTGTAATATGTGTTGTTGATGGATATATCAAAATTGATAGTGGAAATATCAACTCTTAATGTTTAATCATGCATCAACTTCGAAGATAGTATACATATAATATTGTGGAAAATCAACATCAACCTTAATATGCTAACCACTAATTTTTTTAACAAACAAATTTTATGATAATACAAAGAAATAGATTAAGATTTATTTAGTAGACTTTGTCTCACGTATATACCTTTTAAAACTCCACTCATCTCATAGTTAGTGTACAATTTCAGTTTCTACACAGCTTAGAAAAAGTGGAGACCATCATATGGTCAACCAATAATATTTCATGTTGACTTTTAAAAAACATTTTGATCGATTAAAACTTAAAAGTTTAGAATGAAGCTTATGTTAAGACAAATCAAAATAGATAAGTGAACATATTTTGGGATGGAGATGAGTATCATAACCATATCATCATCTTCTTTAAATAAATCATAATAATAATTTCAAGTAATTATACTATGGTAATCTAGATCAAGCATTTCTATCTATTTTTAGTAGTGAATAATTAATTTAGGACAACTCGCAAAAGAAAGATAACATTTATATTGAGAAGGTGATAGTATGTGTAATTTGTGATTAACATTTTTATAACAAATCTATAACTATTCATAAACCTTAATTCAAAAAATTGATGTTAGTATTGGTTCTTGACTGGGATGTACATCTACATAGCCGAAGACCTCCTAGTCTTTTTTGTACAAAGGTAGCTCATCTTATCATTTTATTACAAAACACTAACAATAAAAGCATATCCCAAGATCTATAACTCATCCAAAACACAACTAAATAATGTCTCCAACTTCTCTTTTCCACTGCGCCATGAATCTTCACTGCCTTTTTTCATTAAATTTTGAAGTATAACCCAAAGAGATGCAAATTTCATATTAAAAAATCATAGATAATCAAATAACTTTAAAACCTATATCGAAGCAACATAAACAAAATGTAGAGTCAAATTAAAATCGAAGTAACAAATGCATAAAGAAATAGAAGCAAGTAACAAATCACCTAAAACAATCTCGTTGGGTAATAAATCGAGAGAATAAACTTTAGTGATGAACGTAGATACTGTCGCACCCCCAATTTCGGGTTGCGAAATCGGTTCGGGTTGGGGCTCTCTAACCAATAATCAAAGCACAAAGATAATAGCAAACGACCTCTAAATGAGACGTTTGAAAATACTTATTACATTTCCAAGGTAAAACGTTTACAACATTGCGAGTTCGCAAACAAATTCCAAATACATAATTTGGAAGTACAAAAGCAATGCAAAATAGTCCCAAATGTTCAAAAGCGTGCGACTCGAGCTAGAATCCTCAGGGCCAATTGTACTATTGCGTTGTACCTAAGAATGCACACTAGAAAGGTCAACTATAAAGCTGGTGAGTTCATAGGTTTGAAAGTTAAATATGAAAGTATAACTTTAAAATGATAAATCAGAAATTGATTTAGTTAGTGTAAGTTATATAGTAAGAATATTTGTCAAACGTTAAGTGTTTAAGTAGCTATTCTGAGTGTCCATAAGGGAAACATGGCTTTGTCTATGTACCTATCGGGTATGTATGTGTATTCATCGAAAGAGGCATCACATGCCGAAGTAGCTATGGTGTGTACTTAAGTACATCGAGAGGATGGAATTACATGCCTAGATACAAATCAGATACGAGTAAGTCTACCACGAGAGGCAATACATGCCTAAGTACTTATCAAGTATTTGTATGACCAAGTCATATGATAACAAATAATGAGACTACTTATCCAGTAGTAAGATGCTAGTATGCCACCTGGCATAGTGTGTTGCCCCCTTGCAACATGTAAATGTAGTTCCGCAGAACTATAGTTGAGTATTTAGCCAAATACTGAGTCAACGATCTCGAGTGTAAGCTCGTAGATTCATTAAAGTATGCGAGTATCAAATCATGTGTTTGTCAATGATTTGTATCGCTTTACCGCGATATCGTTTTGAATCACTTTACCGTGATCTCGTTTGTATCACTTTACCGTGATATCGTTTTGTATCACTCTTATCATGATATCGTTTTGAATTACTTTAACGTGATCTCGTTTTGTATCACCCACGGTGATATCGACCAGTGTTGCTCGCAAGCAATGTATGCATATGTAATCGGCAGTATTATGACATGCACGACTAGAGTAATCATGTATGCATATGTGTATGTATATCAATATACATAAATAGGTCTGAGGAAGCAACAATTTCTTGAGTTATTATACATATATGTATATATATACCTAGTCAACAAATACAACTAATAGAGTGTTATTGATTATGATTTAACATAGAAGTGATACGGGTATTGATGTGTCACCGGCAGTCAGTAAGGATTTTACCCTTGTCATTGCACCGGCTACTGCGACGATGATCAGTGGGTGTTTTAAATTTGTATTTGTAAGGCCTAAGTTTTCCCTAACAATGCTAATCCTAAGGGTGAGCAAGTGGTAGGTATGACCTAGATTCGTTTTTCAAACCGACTGAATTGAAACTAAGGCGTAGCAGATGAGGGCTTTCAAACTAGTGAAGGGTTTATAAAATAGTGGGAAAGTTTTGGTTTTTCTATTAACTAACTTAGGCAAGTAAATAAATTAATGCGAAATTAAAATAAAAGATAAAGCAGATAAAATAAAGATAGTGTTTGCAGAGACTTCGTTAATTAAGTTATGGGATGATATTTGGAGAAACTGTTTTGAAATATTATAGTTAATTGTTATTCTTGGATACTTGTGATGTAAACACTAGATTCCCTACTAATTAAAGTTCCATTAGCATGTCACATCGGAAGCTAGGTTATGGTAACATTACAAAGTATTTAGGATAATAAGCAAAATCTTAATGATGGTTTAATAATACTTTCATATGAACGGGAACAAAATCTTAAGGTACTAGACATAATTGAATCATATAACGATTCCTCATCATCCTAACAGATTTGTATATTTAAAAAGTTCATTTATTACTTTAAACCAGCCCTTGCTTAAGAATTCCCAATAAATCCTCTAATTATCCACAGCGTTCCTCACTTAAAGTGGTTCCGCCGCTTCAAACCTTGACCATGCCTTGTCTTACGATAATCCCCCATGTAGTCTTGCAGTTCCATAGTTTCATACCTTTAACTAAATATATTGACACAGATGACTGACTACCTTTTAATTGGGCATCATTAAAAAGGTGTTGTAATCACATTTATTGGTGGAAAGGCGATAGATTAATTTAAAGTTTAAAAGTCTATTTAGAAAGACTAATTAAACTAGAATTCTCATTTTAAATATTATTCTGTAATATAACTACCTTCGGTGGTTACTCGACTTCCATACATTTATACTCCACCTTGAAGTGTTTCCAGTACTACATCGAATAATAACAGTCGAAAAGGGGCCATCATATTACTTTGTAATATTGTAACGTTTCGTAATATGACTACCTTCGGTCGTTCCTCGACTTCCATACATTTGTACTCCACCTTGAAGTTTTCCAGTACTATATCGAGTAACAGTCGAATAGGGGCCATCATATTACTTTACGATAATTAAGACCGTTTATGTTTTACCACTATGATAATCCTAAGGCAACAATCAAACAAGAACATGCAATAAGACGATCAAAGCGATACTACCGATCTTTAATATTTAATTATAAATCATCCCATAATTAATTAACTACATCGCAAACAAACACAACAAGTATACTACTCTCTAATCATGGCAATAACTAAATCTAGCATAATCAATAAAAACGTAATTAATTAAGATAGATAGGGATAGAAAGAACCAGGATTAAATGCGAGAGAGAATAGACTTGAATTAATTGACACAATTCCGAGCATACACCGAAGATTACAATGCATTCCGCACGTTCCTTCTACTTCTAATAAAACTCCTAAACTAGTTTACATACTAGTTAAAACTAATCTAAAGAAAGAATGTAGAGTGAGAAAGTTGGAGCTTATTTCTAGAGTGAGAAAAATAAGCTAGAAGGTGTGTGGTGTAAGAAAGGTGTGATAAGAATGGTGTGTGGTGTGTGTTTCAAATGAACCAAAGGCACCTATTTATACTTGAAATTTGTTACACTTTAGCAACTTGAGGAACATGTTAGCAAAAGGTGGCAGCACATGTACCCTAAAGCGCGGAAAGCTCTAGCACATGTACCCTAAAGTCGTGGAAAGGTCTAGCACATGTACCAAAAGAGTACGAGCAAGGAAGAAAAAGCGGCCGGGAGACAGGGGAGCGGCAGCCGTTGCCGCCACCATGGTGGCCGGCGGCGGCTGGTAGACTGCCGTCTCGGTTCGTTGTGTTTTGCTCGTTTCTTGATTCGTGTGTATCTTCTTCGATATGCGTTTGTTTTCATCGATTCTTTATTCATTGGATTCATTTTTCAAAAACAAAAACTTTGATGAAAAGAAATCCCTGAGATGTGTCTCTTATCTTTAGATGTCTCGTGCGAATCATTTGAATCTTCTAGCGTATGTAGAATCTTCATTCTTCATCCGTTTTTATTGATTCTTCTTCTGTTAGATTCGTATTTTGAAAACGAAGATCTCGGATAAGATAAACCTTAATGATGGGAATTTTGTCTCTAAATCTTGTTTTGGATGCCTTGAATCTTCAACTATGCGTGGAATCTTCGTTTTTCGTTCGTTTTGCTTGATTTTTCTCGTGCAACTTCATTTTGACCTTCTTGGTAAAGTTTCATTGATTTGTGCATTATTTGAGTCCAAATGCCAAGTATTGTTGTAGAATGAGAGAGATATCGGTGGTAAAAACATGACTTTTTACACGATATCAAGTATCCCACACTTAGAACTTTGCTTGTCCTCAAGCAAACTCGAATTTCAAGCATGGTTAAAGATAAGTAGATAATGAAATATTTTAAGGCGGAACTTTTTACTGTGGGGGTTTTGAAAAAATAAAATATTCATGCTTTTGAAAAGGTAGGGTTGTAATCTTTGAGAGCATGCTTTTGATCTTTGATCTTGGATACATGACTAGACGATCCTATCAAGGTGGTCACTCCAATCACTCAAAGTGTTTAGGGTTTCCTAATCTAATATTATCAATCACTCAGAACGCCAATCATGTATCGTTTATCATCATAGGCTTGATCGAGAATCAAATCGTTACCTTTTAGGTGAGAGCGAAGTCAATATAGCCACAGTCATTCTAGGAGGAGTGATGTAAGGTTTTTGGAGTGGAGTGTTGGTGTTATGAGAGGGGGTTGTGTTGGTTTTTCACGGGTTTCTTTTTGGTGAAGAGGAAAGTTGGGATTTTTGGGAGGATTGACGCCCTTTTCTTATGATTTTTGGAAGGAGTCTTTTTCTTCATTTGACTTTCTTTTCTTCTAATTTTTTTCGATGTCATATCCTTGTAGCTTCTCTTCTTTCATCTTTGGAACTTACTATGAAGTTTGAGGGGTGCTTTTGAGATGGTAGGGATAACGTATTTTTTTGGGGTGTATGGATGGGTTTACGAATAATGTGATTTGATCTCCTTTTTACTCACCAGTTCGAAATCAAAATGCATAACAGGAGCAAGTTCTGATTCTAAATGCCTACATCGGAACACTCAGGAATCGAAGAAGTGAAGCATTAAAAATGAATGCTTTATATGGCTCAAAATACCTCATGAATCGAAAATTGGTTTGTTGTGTGCCTAGTCAAGCGATGCTCTTTATAGGATTATTAATCTAGTTTCCCAAATGAATTCATATTTTATTTATCCTTCTTCCCCAAAGTAAATCATTCTTTGTCTAAAATTTTCATTTTCAACATATTTTTAACTTAATTTGAAAGATTTTGTTTAAATTTTCGAGTTACTTTTTGAAGAAGGATGGTCTAAAGAGCAGCGAGTTTAGAATCAAGCGTATGCAATTATCCTTTTTACAGTAGTGTAACTACTGCTATCCCATACTTAAAGGAACATCATCCTCGATGTTATTCTAAGTTCTAATTGGGGTAAAGATCCCACATTTAGGATTTGAAACATCTAAGACATATTCTTTTAGCAGTGTGTGTTGGGTTTGAATCCCACACTTAGTGATAAGCATAGTGGATATGGTATATTTATAACGAAAGAAGGAGATTGGTATAGAAGTACTCCCCAGTAGTTTCAGTGTTGCATGGTTTGTGTTTGATGAACTTTGTCTTGTTGGTTCACTCTTGATCAAGTCTTCTTGTGATTGGTCTCGTAGGTGTGAACACGTTGGATATACTTTCTTTATTTCTGACGCCAAAAACTTGATGCGTCAGACAGTTTTTAAAACTTCTTCGTATATCCAAGTGCGAAAGATAGTCGGAGACTTCATCACTTCTAGGAATGTAAAATTACGAAAATGTAAAACATGGGTTGCCTCCCGAGAAGCGCTCTTTTAAAGTCGAGAGCTCGACTTCTTTTCTCCTGGCTAGATGGAGATGGATGCATCCATGGGATCCACTACTTCTTTTCTCCTGGCTAGATGGAGATGGATGCATCCATGGGATCCACTGTGCTGATGTTGTGGGCCCTAGGTTGCGGGAAATTATATCGAGGTAGATAGATTCTCATGAAATGATTGACTATTGTCATAATCAATTTAAATGGGCTATCTCTAGATGTTTCCTTGTAGATTAGAAGATCCTTTGAAGTTGTCCTTGCAAGGCCGTGAAGTCCGAAGGTGATGTAATCGACTGCTTTAGTGACAGTCCCACTAGGGTCGGTCATGGTGGTTGTGTATGTCTTAACAACCTCTCTTGGTGGTGGGTTTTGCCAGAGAGAGCATACAAACGCCAAGAAATGCAGTTTTATGTCTACATAATTCTTGGTCTTGGGGTCTCCGTTGAATCTTCTGATGGACGTGCGCATGTCCTCTATTTGCCAGTGCTGATGGTTGTTGAACGGAAAGTCGGATTATGAGAAAACTAGAGTAAGCTGACGAAGTATCTCCTTGCATCCTGAGTAGAATATGAACTTCGTTCTGGAGTTACTTTTCCATTGTTGAATCTCCCGTAGATGGATCGTAACAAAAGTAGCGATGTCAAGTGGTGATTCATGTGTGGCCCTAAAAGGTCGTTCACGACTTGATTCCTCCCAAACAAGATCACTAAGTTCTTCAATCAATAACTCAACTTGTTTTTCAATAGTGAAGTTGATAACCATATATCCGCTTTCTTTGGAAATAAGGTGATCTTCTCTATTTAGCAAGTCACATAATGATATGAGGTCAGTCATTGTCAAGATGTTGGCACGACTGCTCGGATGTCCAGTAGTCTCTTTCATATGCGCTTTAATGGATCCTAAAATCTCCCATAGCGTTGAGGTGAATGGGATGTTAGATCTTTTAAGGGCATTGTAGATCCTAGCATAAATCCGTTTCTGTTGTTGACAGAATTGCATTTCAGCAGGGGAAAGAGCAAGCATGTTGACTATGTAACTTATTCCTCCTACCGCTTTGTCAAATCTTTGGGTGAATTCATTGATTACTTTGGGATCTGTGATAGTTTGTGGTTGGTAACTAGTACGTTTGGAATATTCCTCCAGTTTTTCTCCTCTCGTGGGATGGTTGTGGTTACTTCTCGCCATTTCTTCAGTGGTAAACGGATTAGTTGGCGGTCTGCTTCTTCTGTTTTCTTCTTCTATCTTTCTCTTTCCGATTATTTCTTCCATCGTTGGTTTGTTTGTTGATGCATTTTTCATCTTTTGTCCTATTCGTCGGAGGTCAATCGGAAAATATGGCGTGATTTCCAATTCCTTGCTAGATTTCCTTTCACTTATTGGCTTTGCAGTTTCTTTGTCCTCTGTGGTCTTCTTCATGGAGATCATATACATATCGGCTTGGTATCCAGCGTTAGTATTTTCGATATGGAAATTGATGGTTTCTCCTTGAGGCTGCAAGCTGATGGTTTGCGAGAAGACGTTGATGATTGCCTTGGCCGTATTCATGAAAGGTCTTCCTAGTATGATTGGGATGTGTACGTCTTCCTGCATATCCATTACTACAAAATCTGCTGGGTAAAGAAATTTGTCAATCCTAACTAAAACATTTTCAGCTATTCCCTTAGGGTATTTGACCGAGTGGTCAACAAGCTATATGGTCATTTTGATAGGTCGAAGATTTTCTAACTCAAGCCTCTTGAAAAGCGAGTATGGCATAAGATTAACACTAGCTCCTATATCGGCAAGAGAATAGATGATGCCTGAATTGTAGATAGAACAGGGGAGAGTAAAACGTCCGGTGTCTCCGAGTTTCTTTGGAATGGTATTTTTCAAGATAGCTAAACATTCCTCGTTCAGCAGGACATTGGGTACTTCGGGTACCTTATCCTTGGTTGTAAGAAGCCTTCTGAAATACTTTTTGGAAGAAACTTCAGATACGGTATCTAGGAATTTTCTATCAAGCTTAAAAGACTTAAGCTTATCAGTTCGTTGTTTAAGACGAGCCGGAAATGGAATGCTTACTTTCCTATTTGGTGTAGACTCTAAATTTATTGTCGATGGGACAATAGGTGGTTCCTTCACCGGAGAAGAAATTGTAGGTGGGGTATATGCTACCTGAGAGTCTTGATTATGAGAAACCTCCTTATGGCAACTAATTGGACTATCCCGAGGTTTAGCGTTAAAATGTTGTACTGATTGTCCTAACTAGGATTCTAAAGCTTTTAACAAAGTCAAATGGTCCCTTAAGAAGAGATCAGTTTGGTCTTCTCTAGCTGAGATTCCTTGAATGAATTTTATCAGGGTGTCGTCAAAACTAGAGGTTTGTGAGGAAGAGGGTTCAGACAGTTTGGGTTGGTGAGTTGGTGGGATATTCGTAGGTGGGTGATGTGACTCAAAAAGTCATGTTTTTAAGTACTTATTTCTGCATTTTCTGGACTATTCTCTGGTGAAAACATTTCAAAACAATCATTTATCATCAAAAATCACCAAAGTAGTCTAAATACGAGCATTGCTACAAAAATCAGCTAAAATATCCAATTTACACGCAAACCGAGGTAAAAAACAATCACCTTAAATATTCCATTCTTGATTATCCTATCAAGGTAGATCTTAATGCATATTTTATGATTCAATAGTTAAATCCAAGATTGGAGGTGAAAGAATCAAGAGAAACGGGTAAAGAACGAATAAGATGTGCAGTCTGGAAGACCGCCGATCGTCATCCGGAACACGCAAAAGTCAAAAACTTCCAAATTTGGAAAACTTAGTGTCATTAGAAGCGTAACGGAGAAACGAAGCCAACGTCACAAGAATCAAGCAAAACGGACTCCAAACGAAGAAGATACGGATGAACCAAGCAACTGAGAAGTCAGCGGAGGCCAAACCAAGCACCAACCCCCCTGGGCATCTAGGTACCGTATACGGTACCCTAGGTGCCGTATACGGACCTTAGGGTGCCATATACGGGGGTGTTTGCCTTGATGGGTTCCGTTTGACCCCCCCTTGGTCCGCTTGCCCCGTATGCTGCTTTGATGCTTGTATTTGATGCTTCACCCTTCTCCTATAAATACCAAGCTTCATTCCACCATTCCATACACCTCTCATTCAGAAATCTTCTCTCTCTCTAATTTCTCTCTCTAGCACTACTCTTAGGAGTTAGAGGATAATTGTTCTTGTAGTTAATATAGTTAGTTCTTCTCTCTACTTAAACTAGAGAGATATAAGTTAGCGGTTAGAGCTAGAGGAAAGTTGTAATTGGGTAATCAAGCTGTAGCAAGGTTATTCAAGTCAGACTATTATAATCCTCAGTATTACTTTTCTAATCCGGTGATATTATCTTATTCTCTTACTGTTATAATGTCTGCTTTATATATTATTTCAGTACGATTTATGATTATTGCCATGCTGATTAGCTAGATTAATATGTGATTGTTGGAATGTAGATGTTAGGATTAGGGATGATGTTTAATTAATATATCTTATATATGATTGGTAGTTGTTATGCTGCATACATGTTTAGACTTATCCTGGATGTAGACTTAATTAATCACCCTTTCTGGTCTCTCACGTGACTGTTTCCTTAGGATAGGATCTGATCAACCCTAACTACGAATACACAGTTATCTCCTGTTTGTATGAAACTGTGGGATCACCGTAACACGGCTGAATACTTGGTATAGCGTTGGAAATTCCACTGGTAGAGTACAAATACATGGAAGCCAAGGAAATGCCGATGGTCTATCTCACCGTGGATTACCTGGAAGCAACCCTTCCAGACACGGGTCTAGGTCTTGTTAAGCCGTGAAAATGCTATAGTACACCGTTAAACTACCTCTGGTTATAAAGCTGTGTAAAGAAACATTAGGTCTTTAAAACACCGTAGATATACTTAGGGTTAGAGTACTGTGGAAAATAAGGACACTATACACTGTACACATGTCTAGGGATGAACGACCGATGGCAAAGGAGGGTCTAATCCATGATGGAAGTATTAGAACTAAAACAGATAAAATATGAGTTAGGAAATGAAAGCAAGGATGCCGGATGTGTTCCCAGATGCTTAAATCCCCTAATCTCTACTTAACCGATAGTTTAACTTATTCAACATACAACCAGTATTACTCTGTTAAAACTGGATAGACATAGGTGTTAAGAAAAGTCAGTGTTGTGGACTGTCGCCTTATTCCTTAACTCCATTTAGAGAGTCGCTTGGTCTCCGAAAGAGACGGTGAGGTGGGTCTGAAGACAGTCGCATCTGATCAGAATCAGGATAGCCTAGGATTCAGTGACATATGCTTTAGGGTTACACCTGGACATAGGGTCCTAGTGTTTACACCGACCGTTTAGAAGATTCTTAGCTAGAGTAATCACCTATCATCAATATAATATCATCCCGAAACCCTAATCGTCGAAGTTTCAGCAATCACTCTCTACCTGCTGCTTATATTCTCGTTTACTTTCCTGCTTTTTAATTCTTGTCTTTAGATTAGATTAGATAAAACCAAACCCATACCTACCTTGTTTCTAAACCCATCCTATTGTCAAGTTATCTTTGGTAGGTTCCAATTCAATTCAATTCGTTTCGATTTTGGGCGACACTCACATTATACTTGCCACCTTACCCACAAGGTAGGTAGCTAGCATAGTTTGAGCCCAGCAAAATATAAAATTTTAAAACTTACACCGACGTGCTGCCATACGGTCGCGTTGACGACGCGTGACGGTTAGTGGCGCATCAAGTTTTTGGCGCCGCTGCCGGGGATCGGTTTCGTGACGAATTGAATTCTGCCTAAGATAATTAACCTTAGGAGATCCTTTCTTAAGATTATCATTACTTAGGAAGTTAATTGCTTATTAGATTAGATAACTTAGTTCTTAAAACCCTAGAAAATACAAAAAAAAATAGAAAATGGAAAACCCTAATTATCCTTCAAACCCCATCTCTCCTCTCAATCAAATGATGACAGATGAGATGACGGTTTTGGTAGATACGGAATTCTTTGACTGTCCAGAGTATGAGTCAAACTCCTCTGACGTTAAACAGGTCCGTGTTAACCATGAAGTTGAGAGCCCAAAAATATCAACATTAGACTTAGGTTTTGATGAATCTCAACAGAAGATTCCAACTTCTGTTACTATTGCTTTAAGTGGTCAACCCACACTTGACCCCGAGATTTTGTCAATCTTGTCTAGGTATCCGCACTATATTAGACCTGCTACTTTACCTGATAATGAACCATTTGGAATCGAAGTGTTCTTTTATCCACCCATGCCTTGGATGGATTTGAATGAACGTCATCACTGTTTAGATGAATACTTTGAGTACGATCTCCCAGATATTTTGCGAGCCCACCCCACTACTCTTTATTCAAGTGTAGTTGAGGAAGAGCGTTGATAACACGTAAAAAGTCATGTTTTTACGTACGTTATTTTCCATATTTTAGGCACAAAGTTAACAAAAACATACTTAAAAGGACATTATTCATAAAGTTTTGTTAACTAAGTCAAAACGGAGTCGATGTTTGAAAAATCACTAAAAATGGCAAGAAAAACATAAGAAACCGGGCAAAACTGCTTTATCACACCACCGTTCACTCATTTCAATGCACTTTAAGCTATGCTCCGAGTTATGACCTCTAACTTATGTCATTCTCTTCGTTAGGCAAATACGAACGCGTGGGTATAAAGAACGCTCAAAACGGATAAACGACGAAGAAGTTACGCCCGAACGAAGAAACAGGAAACCGAGAGGCCAGGATACGGCTGAACCAGGCCGTATACGGCTGGTCCAGGCCGTATACGGCTGGACCTAGACCGTATACGGTCTGTGCAGGCCGTATACGGCCTGTACCCACCCGTATACGGCCCAGTTTGCCCGTATTCACCCTGTGCACAGCCGTATACGGTCCAGTTTGCCCGTATTCACCCTAACTCAGCCGTATCGTGCGTTTGGGTGATAAAAATCTGATTTTTATTTGCCCTTGCGATACGGTTGTGCATTTTGTGGTTTGGATACGGTCTACGGATACGGTTGTGCGTTCTCTATAAATACTAGCCTCATTTCATCATTTCAACAACAATTCTACACCAACACTTCACATTCAACATACACACTTCATTTCTTCGTTTTCTTATATTTTTATATTTTCAGTCTCTCTCTAGAATAGTTTAGATAGTTTCTCTCTCTAGAGTTTCTCTCTCTAGAGAGAGAGAATTAGATAGTTAGTTGGTTAGCAATAGAGAGAGAGAAAAGCTGGTATTGTAATCACGGTGTAATAAGAAGCATTCTTGGTGCAAGACTCTGCCTTTTCTTTTCAGCTGTTACTCTGCTCAATTTTACTGGTGATATCTCTCTTTTCATACTTATACTATGTCCGAATTATTTCTGCCTGTTTGTATGATGTACGTTATTACTATTGCCATGTTTGTTGAGTAGTGTGTTGTTGCGGTTGTTGAAAAGCTGGTTATTTCTTGTCAAAACCCAAAAACCGATTTTTTCAAACCTTTATAGCAGATGAGAATTTTAAAGTTTGCTTGAGGACAAGCAAAAGTCTAAGTGTGGGATATTTGATAACACGTAAAAAGTCATATTTTTACGTACGTTATTTTCCACATTTTAGGCACAAAGTTAACAAAAACATACTTAAAAGGACATTATTCATAAAGTTTTGTTAACTAAGTCAAAACGGAGTCGATGTTTGAAAAATCACTAAAAATGGCAAGAAAAACATAAGAAACCGGGCAAAACTGCTTTATCACACCACCGTTCACTCATTTCAATGCACTTTAAGCTATGCTCCGAGTTATGACCTCTAACTTATGTCATTCTCTTCGTTAGGAAAATACGAACGTGTGGGTATAAAGAACGCTCAAAACGGATAAACGACGAAGAAGTTACGCCCGAACGAAGAAACAGGAAACCGAGAGGCCAGGATACGGCTGAACCAGGCTGTATACGGCTGGTCCAGGCCGTATACGGCTGGACCTAGACCGTATACGGTCTGTGCAGGCCGTATACGGCCTGTACCCACCCGTATACGGCCCAGTTTGCCCGTATTCACCCTGTGCACAGCCGTATACGGTCCAGTTTGCCCGTATTCACCCTAACTCAGCCGTATCGTGCGTTTGGGTGATAAAAATCTGATTTTTATTTGCCCTTGCGATACGGTTGTGCATTTTGTGGTTTGGATACGGTCTACGGATACGGTTGTGCGTTCTCTATAAATACTAGCCTCATTTCATCATTTCAACAACAATTCTACACCAACACTTCACATTCAACATACACACTTCATTTCTTCGTTTTCTTATATTTTTATATTTTCAGTCTCTCTCTAGAATAGTTTAGATAGTTTCTCTCTCTAGAGAGAGAGAATTAGATAGTTAGTTGGTTAGCAATAGAGAGAGAGAAAAGCTGGTATTGTAATCACGGTGTAATAAGAAGCATTCTTGGTGCAAGACTCTGCCTTTTCTTTTCAGCTGTTACTCTGCTCAATTTTACTGGTGATATCTCTCTTTTCATACTTATACTATGTCCGAATTATTTCTGCCTGTTTGTATGATGTATGTTATTACTATTGCCATGTTTGTTGAGTAGTGTGTTGTTGCGGTTGTTGAAATGTAGATAGTTAGAAGTAGGGATGATGTTGAATTAATCTTTAAATCTATATAATTGGGAATTGTTATATTTGTTATGTCTATACTTATCATGCATCTAGGCCTAGCTATGGATCACCCTTTCCAGTCCTTCGCGTGACTACTACTTTAGGCTTAGAACCTTATCAACTCTAGGTACAGTAGGAAGTTATCTATGTTATAGTAAAGAAGCCGTGTTTGTCACTGTAATTCGGCTGAAATACTGAGTATAGCTTTGGAAACACCGCTGGTGGAGTACAACGTGGAAGCTCCGGAAAAAGCCGTCTGTGCCGAAACTGTGGATTACCTAGAGACCCTAGAATATGGCCTAGAAACCAATATAGCTGTGGAAGTGCACTGTACACCGTCAGGCTACCCCTGTAACTGAAGCTATGGAAACACTTCGATAGTATACACCGTATATGTACCTAGGGATGGAAAGCTGTGGAAACATCATAGTACACCGTAAATACATCCTCGGTTACACGAATCTGTGGAATTATCTAAGTGCGGTACATCGTAAACGGTTCCTAGGTTAGTACACTGTGGAAGGAGTATGCATTGTACCCCGCTGGTGTTTCTAGGGCTGAATGACTGATTGTAAAGGAGAGGCTAGATCATGACAGAAGTAGTTGAACTAATAAAACGTAAGGAATGAGTCTGGAGATGAAAGTCAAGCCCAACAGTGGTTCGGAGTTCTTAAAACCCCCAGACTCTACAAAACTGATAGTTTAGAATAGCAAGTTAATAATCTGAACATATTTGGGAAATGGCATTTACATTTAGGTGTTAAGAACGGTCAGAATAACACGAGTGGCAGTCTGTTACCTTATTCCTGCACCCTTGAAGGGTCACTTGTCCAAAAAGACAGTGTGGGGGGTTGAGTAGCCTGTTCTGATCAGAATCACGATAGCCTAGGTCTCGTGACATACTAATTCTGGTATTTAACTAGAATGAGTAGGGTCCTAGTGTTTACACCCATAATGCATCTGTTTGTTAACTGAAAATGTCCCCAATTATCTTTATAATAAGCATCATCCCCGCAACTAATTATTGAAGTTTTACTGCCGCAATTCTCTATCTGTCTACCTAGCTACCGATTCTACTCTATTTTACTTTTCCTGTCTTTAAATTAGTTAGTTAATTAAATTAGAAAACCACCAAAACCTACCTATCTGCACAAAACCCATCCTAAAAGCGAAACTCTATCTTTGGCATCCCTTCGTTTCAATTCGCTCCGATTTAAGAACGACCTCGAGTTATACTTACTGCTTACTCACCCTGTGTGATAGGTAGTACTTATAAATTGAGTCCCCAGCTCTTTATAAATTTAAAACTCAACCGACGACGCTCGGTACTGTCCGGTCAAGTCCCTTGACGACGGGGACGGGCTCTTGCCCCTCGCGAGGAAAGAGCTTTAGAAAACCTGACCGTTCGGGCGACGTCAAGTTTTTGGCGCCGCTGCCGGGGATCGTAGAGCGTTACGATTCTGAAGCCGCCTTAGATAGAATAAGCAATTAGGAGATCCTTTTCGTGTAGGTTGTCCTTAACCTATTTCGAAAGTTACTTTTCTTAGAATAAATTAGCTTAGTTTGAAATAAAATGAAAAATCCAAAAATATCTTTCTACGATTCGCCGCCTTCTTGTCCCATTTCTCTTTCTGCCTCCAAGACGACTGAAGAAATGACGGCTATGGACGATGCTGAGTTCTTCGACCACTTGGAACCAGAGTTGAAATCCGACTTTCACTCATCACCGGAAGAAGCCTCCGCTAGCCCAGACGACGATTCTAGAACCTTAGGGAAATTCTTAGATCTTGACTTAGGAACCCATAAATCTCAACAGAAGATCTCAACTTCTGCTTCTAGCATTCCAAGCTATCAGGTTTTACCTGTGCCTGAGATCTAATATTCCTTAGAAAATATCCCTAGATTCCCTGATTTTGCCGATAATATTCCTGAAAACACTCAATCCTTTCATTCCTCATCTAATGAAGAACGAATCCCCATAAGGAATGAGGATATTCAAGAACATCTTCCAAAATCACCAATTTTTGTCCACCTCGTACCAGAACCTTCGTACACCATTTATCTTGTTGTTGATAAGGAGATACCGAAAGATTCAGATGGTTATGAAATCCGATACGTTGGTTATTCTTTTGACCCTGATAAGAGGTTAGGTGCGTGTAAGGCATTTGCTTTACACTTAAATATATCTGATTTTCCTTACTCAGTCGAGCAAAGAAAAACCATCTTAAGGATTGATATACTCGTAGGTGTTCTCCACTGTCTTCCGATCCAAAAGGAAGATGGTATCTTCACTCGATATCGAGAGCGAGAGCAAAAGCTATTATCAGAAATAGATCGCCTCATGGATCTATTTGCTTGGACCGATTATCCATCAGTTTCACAAACCATGATTAATCGTTATGTTGCAGCAATGATAAAAGAGCTTGAGCTATTAACTTCTAAAGATCCTGCGATCACTCTCGTAATTTCTGGAAAAATTCCATTCTTCGTAGATCCCGCCGCTTACATAATCGCCAAGTTGCAAGAAATATTTCCTGGAGCTGACGACGACAAGATAGAAGCCGTTTTCTTTGCTGAAAGAAAAGATATTCACGTTAAACTCGCTTCGTTGTTCGATCAATCCAAATTCCCTTTTACCGTTTCTCAAAAATCTTTAATTTGGGATATCACCTTTGCAGTGCAAACTACAAATGGAGATCCCGACTCAAAAGAGGAACTTAGGTTTCAGAGAATTTTAGGAAGTCTTCTTCACTATCTTAATAATATAGACTGCGGTCTGCGAATAGGAATTTCAAGTAAAAAGAAAGTTAGAAAGGAATTTAAGAAGTTTGTTAACAATCTGCTAGAATTAGGCCAGAAAGAATGCAGGATTCTTAGCGAATTCGAAAATTTTTCATTACGCCCTGCCAAGCTAGTTGATTATGTCATTAACATTCTAAACTGTGATTTTATTCCTCGCTATACTTTAAGATTGCTTTCAAGCAATCCTTTTTAAAATAGATTTGGAACAATAGTCGAGCTACAGACTTGAAACAAGCGCTTTTTGGGAGGCAACCCAAATTTTTAATTAAGTCTTTAAAATAATTTTCTTAGATTAAAAATAAGTTAGTTTAGTTAATAGTTTAAAATGTTTTAGAAAAAAAAGAAAAAGAAAACCCTTTTTAAAATCTTTGTCTTCGCAAAATCTGCGCAGTTTCTGAAAACTTGAAAATCTTAAATCAAAATATTTTATAAAGTTTTAAATTGCTTAGATTTTAAAGAGTCAAAATTTTAAACCAAAAAAATTGTTTATTTTTATTTAGTTAAATAGTTTTCCTTGCATTTTAATAAAACAATCTTTTGTTGCGCACAGTTAAATACCAAATTTTAAACTTTTGCTAAAATATTTGGCTAAGGTTTTTAATTACCCAAAATACCTAGTAATTACATTTTTAAGGTTATTTATGCACAAATGGTAAAAAGGAGAAGTAAATAAAAAGGGGTAAAAATGGTCAAACAAAGTCAAAACCACAAAAACATTTCTTTCTCCTTCCTTCTTCTTCCCTTGGCCGCGGCTCCCATCTCCCCACCCCAAACCCACCATTTTCCACCATTGTTAACCAAACCAAGCTTCAAACCTTCATCTCTAGGTCACTTTTATGTCATCTAACATCATTACATCTTCATTAAGGTAAGATCCAAGCTTAAAATACCAAAATTCTCTAACTTTGTTAACTTAGGGTTTCAAGTTAGTTTTTGATGATTTGTGCTTTACATTGCGAAATTGAGCTTTGATTCCTTCTTAGTGATGATATAGGATGATGTAGGAACTAACATTACTTCTTAGATTGAAGCAATTTGATGTTTGACTTTGGAAAGTTGACTATATTTGACTTTTATGACTAGTAAACCCATTTTGGCCAATTAATGATTAAATTGCTTATGATAAGTTATTTGTTGATTGATTAATGCTAAATATGATTAGTATAGCTTATTCATTTGCTTCATTTGTGGTTAAATGCGTAATATGGTCAAGTTAGCAAATTAAAGTAAGCATGGAAAGTTGACTTTTGTTGAAACGTCACCATTTTGAAACAAAACCTTTGATAAAATGATGTTTTAATTTAAGTAGATGCTAATGCTTTGCTTTGATTTTCTAATGCAAGTTAGTATTATGATAGATTTGGCAAATGACAAAAAGGAAACCTTACTTTGGTAATGTTGACTTTAAAAGTCAAAATGCTTAATTTTTAGTAATACTAGTAACCATTCTAGTTAAAAAGTCATGGTGGTGTTGTAAAATTGTATCTTTGAAAGTGTTATGGTAAATCTTAAATGGATACTACATTTTCCTTAATTAACTACTTTTAAAAATTCAAAAATAGTATCTACTTAAAAGAATACCATAATTACCTAAAAGATACAATCAAGAAACACATTTGTCAACTAACGAAGCTTTGTTACGATACTTGCATGATATGGTCAAAATTGCTATATACTTGTTTAAATATCATGGTTTGTTTGCATGCGGTAATAGGTTATACTTGCCATGATAAGGTAATTACATGATTAAGATTTAACTCTTCATCATACATGCTTGTTATGGTTAAATAAATCTTTGACTTTTCTTGTAGAAATCAGTAACACCTAATAGCCTATTATTGTAAACCAAAGTTTCTTGTGGTGATTGAAAATTGAGTTTGGTGGTATTATTTAGCTATTACAAGTTTTTGGGACTGCTCATATTCTAAAGCCCACATTTCGAATTTTTATTGGGAATATGATTTAGTCAAATAACTTGTAATTATTCCTGGTAATTCACTATGTTCTTGTTTTCTCTTATTTTTCAGATGACTGATTTTCCCCGGTATATCAGAAAATCCATCAAGGACCCAGAGAAACGGGAGAGGTATCAGACATGGCTAACACATCAATTGGGAGAAAATAGGTACTTAGTGTGGGAGGATTTGGAGCAAATTGGTTTAAAGGAAGGGTTTGAAAATTTGATAGTATTTAATGAAGGGAAGCGACATCTGCGCGCATGGAAGAATCTATTTGAAATTAAAGAAAATGTTTATCAAGAGTTAGTTGCTGAGTTTATGGTAACATTCCAGTTCGACAAAACGATTGATAAGCTAAATGATGACCGAATGATTAGATTCAACTTCATGGGAAATCCTCACCACATGTCATTAGCAACCTTTGCCAGACATCTTGAATTGTACACTGAGTATCAAGTTACCACTCCTTTCTTCCTGAAGGCAAACACTGAGGTAAAACAGCGAGACCACACTGCTATTTGGCAAGAATTGACTGGAAATCAGTTCCAGTCCAATGTCAAGGCCACTTCCTTTCTTGATAAGCACTACCAAGTTCTCCACAACCTCATCGCTTGCAGCATTCGAGGAAAGAGGAAGACTAAGGGAGCTGTTGGGGAAATGGACTTGCAGATCATTATAGAGCAGGAACACGTTAATGTTGCCTATTTGGTTGCTGATAGAATCCTTACTGAGTCGGGTTACACCGAGTCAGAGTTTGCATATATGGGAGCGATAATCACTAAGTTAGTTAGGAGAATGGGGCTGTTGACTGAGGAGGTGATTGGTAACCTGACACCAGTAGCAAACAGGGTATCTAAGCCATATGACATTAACTATATGGTTAGGGTTTGGTTGCTAGAGAAAGATGCTGATGGGCAGATAAGATGGAAGGATGGTGATATCATTCCGGGAGTTCGAATGAGGCCCCCGAGGAGCAAGAGTGTTAGGTTTGAGTTCGATGACAGCACGGTCCACCGACAACCTAGGACCGCTGTTGCTCATGAGCGAGAGGAAGGTGAGACAGCTGCTGCTGAGGCTCAAAGTCCACTAATACCGCCTATTCGAGAATTTGGTTGGGGAGATCCGGTATCGTCCGAGCTCATGTATGGTATATTGGGTATGCTTAACTCACATTACACACAGGACACATATTTAGCTACTGAGTTTGGATTCCCACAACCTACACGTCCTACATGGGTATGCGGCCCACGACCACCCAACTACCACACCATGCCACTACATCAATTTGCCATGATGCCACCCACTACCACCATTCCCTACACCTCCATACCACCCACATCCTCCACTCGCACTGTGCACATGGAGATTCCTCGAGCCCGCCGTACCAGGACTACTCCTGCGGCTGAGCCGGTTTTCTCTGTGCACACTGCTACACCACATGAGCCGCATATCCCACATATTGGACAACCATCTTCCCGTACCATGACCCGTCCAAGACCAGCTGAGTCAGCCACATCAGACACATCTTCAGAGACAGACTCACCTCAGTCAGGTTTCAGACAGGATATGCAGGTTGATGACCAGGTACCGGTGCAGACTGATTATCTGCCTGATATGACTACTGCTACCGTTGTGCCTACTTTTTCAGGATTCACAGGGATGCTTCAGAGCAACCCAGTGCCTTCTGCTGAACTTCCACCGTACCCGATGCATGGTGCCTCCTTAGGATCATATGAGGTTGCAGAGATGGGACTAGATCCCAACTTCCATTTATACCCGATCCAGCCACCAACATCCGGCAGGCAACGCAGTTCATCTTCAGCATCAGTCTCCCGCAGGTTATCCAGTGGACAGCACTCTGCCTCCCGTCATGCACCTTACAACTCCATGCCACCTCCAGCTCACGGACCACCATCCGACCAGGATCCTTCTCACCCTTGATCTTATCAGATTTTATTTTCATTTGTGTTGGATAACTGTATCACTTATTATTATTATTACTGATATTTGGGATTACTGTATTTGATTGTTGCTGCATGAACTATTTGGGTTCCAACCTGTAATCTGGTTGGACCCATCTATCTATCCTATCTTATCGTTTATCTATCATTTACTTATTTTATGCTTTTCTTAGTTAGTTTTTAGATTACTTGCAATAAAAGAGAGAGTAAAAAGTATGAAAGTTCCCCAAGAAGAAACCGAGATGACGCACGAATCACGTAAAGATCCTGACACAAGCTGATCGACCTACACATCTAAATCAGAATCTTCATTCACACATCTCAGTCCTTTCTAGGGGAGTTTTTCTTTTCCATCCCTTAGTGATTTTCTTTCATCATCTATAACTCGCCGTTATGCCATCATGCTTCAACTCTAAGTGTGGGATTCTAAATCCCACACAAATCAAGTCAACTTAGAAATAGGGTTCCAAAATATTTTCAAACTCTAAGTGTGAGATTCCTTCACAAGAATTTTAAACTTAGTTTGAGAACATTAGGGACAATGTTCCTCTAAGTGTGGGATACACGGTATGTTATACCGTATTCTTTGACTTTGAATTGCTTGTCCAAAGTATAACTTTCCAAAAATAAGCTTAACTTCGACAGTGGAAATGCCACTCATTCAGTTAGCTTAAACTTTTTCCTAAAAACCTCATTCTTGCTAAAATTTTAGAAAACATTTTTTTTCAAAATCATAAGCTTAACTTCGACAGTGGAGGTACCACTCATTCAGTTGGCTTAATTTTCATAAAACCTCATTTTTGTTAAAATTTTTAAAATTTTCTGACTCTAAATAATCTTGAGAAAATTAATTTTTCAGAAATTAATTAAACTGCTTTGAAAAGTAAAATAAGTTAAGATACGATTTCCTTAAAAATGAAATGTTAATCTAAGAGCATCGCACGGCTAGGCACATACAACCCTATTGCAGTGAGGTATTTGAGCCCAATAAAAGCATTCATCTTTAATGCTCTACTTTTTCATTTGATGTGTGTGCCGATGCATGTGTTTTAAGTTAGAACTTGCTCTTGGTATACGCTTCGAGACCACACCAATGGGCACCGTACGCGGTGAAGGTGCAGTCAAAGGACCTTGACATTCCTTAGGATATAAACCCTTTTCATCATATCTCTTCAAAGCCCAAAACCCTTCCAACACTCACTTTTAGTGTTGATGATCCGCCTAGAAAACCCTGTTGAGCCTTAGCCTATTCGTTTCTTTCAAAACCCAAAAATATGAACCCACTAATTCCACACCCACCAAAAATCTTATCTTAGAAATTTAAACTTGTGGGAAATGTTATTTTAATTATCCTTTTTGCTTTCACTCCAAATCACAAATACTGGTGTTTACTCAAAACTTTCTCGTGTGCGTTCCCCTGATAAAAATCAAGAGTTGAAAAAGTTTATGGTGTGAAAAATTGACACCAAGTAAATGCAAAGTCATCAGAAGGATGAAAAAGATGAAAGAAAGAAAAGGATTTCAAAAAGGGCAAAAGAAAGAAACAAAATAAAAATCCCTAGAAAAGTCCAAAAATAGAAGCAAAAGAAAAGAAAAGAAAATAGAATAAAGCTAAGTGCTTCGAATCTCTCGAAAAATTCCCGTTCTTATAAAAGATATAAACTCTCCCAAGTATTTTCAAAAAGATAGAAGTCAAATAGCTATCTTCTTCCCTTGCCATTTATCCGTTTCCGTTTTCATTAAAAAGGTGTTTAAAGTAATGTTTTCCCAAAAAGTTTAGAATTCTCAAAGATAAGCAAACCCCCTATTTTTAAACCAAAAAAACTCCCACTTATCCATACCATTCAACCCTCACCAACCACTACAACCCATTTCGAATGTCCTGGGATGATTAGCCCCGTCCTCATTGAAGTGGTGGAGATCCGATTCTTGATCAAGCCTATGATGAGAAGCAATGCATGACTGGCTTTATGAGCGATTTCGTTTGATTAGAATGATAGGAAACCCGATACACTCTGAGTGAATTGAGTGACCACCTTTGTGAGATCACCTAGTCATGTACAATATCCATCGAGAATTGTGAAAGTATGCCAAGGTTGACATTTCAAGATTAAGGGAGGGTTATCTTAATGATGCTTGCTTTCTAAAAAGGTTTTCTTGGTCTCTGACTAAGTAAAAATCTCAGGTTATTTCTTGTCAAAACCCAAAAACCGATTTTTTCAAACCTTTATAGCAGATGAGAATTTTAAAGTTTGCTTGAGGACAAGCAAAAGTCTAAGTGTGGATATTTGATAACACGTAAAAAGTCATGTTTTTACGTACGTTATTTTCCACATTTTAGGCACAAAGTTAACAAAAACATACTTAAAAGGACATTATTCATAAAGTTTTGTTAACTAAGTCAAAACGGAGTCGATGTTTGAAAAATCACTAAAAATGGCAAGAAAAACATAAGAAACCGGGCAAAACTACTTTATCACACCACCGTTCACTCATTTCAATGCACTTTAAGCTATGCTCCGAGTTATGACCTCTAACTTATGTCATTCTCTTCATTAGGAAAATACGAACGCGTGGGTATAAAGAACGCTCAACACGGATAAACGACGAAGAAGTTACGCCCGAACGAAGAAAAAGGAAACCGAGAGGCCAGGATACGGCTGAACCAGGCCGTATACGGCTGGTCCAGGCCGTATACGACTGGACCTAGACCGTATACGGTCTGTGCAGGCCGTATACGGCCTGTGCCCACCCGTATACGGCCCAGTTTGCCCGTATTCACCCTGTGCACAGCCGTATACGGTCCAGTTTGCCCGTATTCACCCTAACTCAGCCGTATCGTGCGTTTGGGTGATAAAAATCTGATTTTTATTTGCCCTTGCGATACGGTTGTGCATTTTGTGGTTTGGATACGGTCTACGAATACGGTTGTGCGTTCTCTATAAATACTAGCCTCATTTCATCATTTCAACAACAATTCTACACCAACACTTCACATTCAACATACACACTTCATTTCTTCGTTTTCTTATATTTTTATATTTTCAGTCTCTCTCTAGAATAATTTAGATAGTTTCTCTCTCTAGAGTTTCTCTCTCTAGAGAGAGAGAATTAGATAGTTAGTTGGTTAGCAATAGAGAGAGAGAAAAGCTGGTATTGTAATCACGGTGTAATAAGAAGCATTCTTGGTGCAAGACTCTGCCTTTTCTTTTCAGCTGTTACTCTGCTCAATTTTACTGGTGATATCTCTCTTTTCATACTTATACTATGTCCGAATTATTTCTGCCTGTTTGTATGATGTATGTTATTACTATTGCCATGTTTGTTGAGTAGTGTGTTGTTGCGGTTGTTGAAATGTAGATAGTTAGAAGTAGGGATGATGTTGAATTAATCTTTAAATCTATATAATTGGGAATTGTTATATTTATTATGTCTATACTTATCATGCATCTAGACCTAGCTATGAATCACCCTTTCCAGTCCTTCGCGTGACTACTACTTTAGGCTTAGAACCTGATCAACTCTAGGTACAGTAGGAAGTTATCTGTGTTATAGTAAAGAAGCCGTGTTTGTCACTGTAATTCGGCTGAAATACTGAGTATAGCTTTGGAAACACTGCTGGTGGAGTACAACGTGGAAGCTCCGGAAAAAGCCGTCTGTGCCGACACTGTGGATTACCTAGAGACCCTAGAATATGGCCTAGAAACCAATATAGCTGTGGAAGTGCACAGTACACCGTCAGGCTACCCCTGTAACTGAAGCTATGGAAACACTTCGATAGTATACACCGTATATGTACCTAGGGATGGAAAGCTGTGGAAACATCATAGTACACCGTAAATACATCCTCGGTTACACGAATCTGTGGAATTATCTAAGTGCGGTACATCGTAAACAGTTCCTAGGTTAGTACATTGTGGAAGGAGTATGGAGATGAAAGAAGTAGTTGAACTAATAAAACGTGCTGGTGTTTCTAGGGCTGAATGACTGATTGTAAAGGAGAGGCTAGATCATGACAGAAGTAGTTGAACTAATAAAATGTAAGGAATGAGTCTGGAGATGAAAGTCAAGCCCAGCAGTGGTTCGGAGTTCTTAAAACCCCCAGACTCTACAAAACTGATAGTTTAGAATAGCAAGTTAATAATCTGAACATATTTGGGAAATGGCATTTACATTTAGGTGTTAAGAACGGTCAGAATAACCCGAGTGGCAGTCTGTTACCTTATTCCTGCACCCTTGAAGGGTCACTTGTCCAAAAAGACAGTGTGAGGGGTTGAGCAGCCTGTTCTGATCAGAATCACGATAGCCTAGGTCTCGTGACATACTAGAATGAGTAGGGTCCTAGTGTTTACACCCATAATGCATCTGTTTATTAACTGAAAATGTCCCCAATTATCTTTATAATAAGCATCATCCCCGCAACTGATTATTGAAGTTTCAACTGCCGCAATTCTCTATCTGTCTACCTAGCTACCGATTCTACTCTATTTTACTTTTCCTGTCTTTAAATTAGTTAGTTAATTAAATTAGAAAACCACCAAAACGTACCTATCTGCACAAAACCCATCCTAAAAGCGAAACTCTATCTTTGGCATCACTTCGTTTCAATTCGCTCCGATTTAAGAACGACCTCGAGTTATACTTACTGCTTACTCACCCTGTGTGATAGGTAGTACTTATAAATTGATTCCCCAGCTCTTTATAAATTTAAAACTCAACCGACGACGCTCGGTACTGTCCGGTCAAGTCCCTTGACGACGGGGACGGGCTCTTGCCCCTCGCGAGGAAAGAGCTTTAGAAAACCTGACCGTTCGGGCGACGTCAAGCGTCTCCAATATCAGGTTGATAGTGAACTTAGGATAGTAACACCAACCCGATTAAACACTGAATCTAGGAATCATCTACTCGAATCAAAAACCGAACTTCACTTAGGAAATTCTCTAAAGCCCAACAGGAGGATAGATATTTATGCCAACTTTCTGAAATACCTTAAGATATCTGATTTTCCATTTACATGTGAGCAGAGAAAGACCTTTGTTGAAATTGATAGGATAATTAGACTTCTCCGTGCTAACCACAGTAGAAAAGACGAGCTATTGTTAAAATCAGAGTTAGATCTTTTAATGGATTTACTTGCCAGCACCGATTATTCCTCTATTTCACAACCTAGGATAAATCGTTATGTTGCGGCCCTGATTTACGAGCTTGAATTTTGGAGAGGCCCTATCAAGTCTGTCTTGGTTCTTAGTGATATTCCATTCTTTGTTGATCCTGGTACTTATTTAACTAATGAGCTTAGAGCTATTTTTCCCGAATCAACTAAGGAAGCCATGGACGCTGCTTTCTTTGCGAAAAGGAAACAAATCCATATCTAGCTGATCCAGTTATTCCAAAAAACCAAATTTCCGTTTGCTAACCAACAGAATGTTTATATCAAAGAGCTTTCGCAAGCAGTTCACACTACCTACGGAAATCCTAATTCTTCTAAGGAAACGAAATTTGTGGATTTACTTTCAAAACTGCTCTATGATCTTTCTTATCTAGATACAGGATTTATGGATGGCATTTCAAACCAGAAAAAGGTGAAACGGGAATTTAATCGTTTTGTCGATGCATTGTTACAACTCAGTCAGGAAGAGCGAGAATTCTTAACAGAATTTGAACGGTATTACATAAACCCTGCTGATTTAGTTTACTATGTCATCCGAGCTCTCCGAGGTATCCGAAGCATCAACCGTACGCAAAAGTGTCGTCTCGGACACTATCCGGTAAAACAGTAAGTTTGGTATGGAGGAGCTTTCGTCTTTAACAAAGCGCTCTTAGGAGGCACCCCAAGCTTATCTAGGTTAACTAATATTAGTTAGTGTTAGTTTTAGTTTAAATTAATTTATCGTTTTTAAAGCAAGAAAACGTTCTTTAAACTTTAAACTCGCGCGATTCGCGTAAGTTCAAACTTTTCAGAAAAATTTAATGAAGTTTTAAATTTTGGTAAATCGATTATGATTTGTTTTAAAAGTTTAAAGTACAAAAAAATATTGTTTCGTTTTAAAATAAACTCGTTTTGTTTAAACGCAAAGAACTTTCCGCGTGCAATTTAAATCATAATTTTAATTCGCGAAAAAATTCTTATAAAGTTTCGTATTTACTTTTGGTTACTTTATTAAAAGTCTTGAAACCATTCGAAAACCAATCGTACGTATCGTATCTTTCACGTTTTAAATCGAAACGTATTTAAACCAAGAAGAGGGGACTCACTACCAAACAAAAAGTCAAATTTTGGTCAAACATCTCTCCCCCTTCTTCCCCAAACCGTCGGCCACCTAACCCCCCATCACCAAACCCTCATTTTTCCACCATTTTTGATGATTCAAAGCTTCAAGTTCTTCATTTTGTCATCTCTATTGCATACATAACATCATTTCATCACTTGCAAGGTAATTCCTAACTCAAATCTTTAAATTTCATTAACTTTTACAAAGTTAGGGTTTCAACTCTTGATCTATGAATTACATGGTGAGAGCTTGTGTTTTATGGTTCAAAAGTGTTCTTGCATAGTTGCTTAACATGATTCCATGCTTGATTGAGTAGATTACTTGATAATTTGTGACTTTGATCTTCAAGTGTTGACTTTATTTTGACTTTAGTGGTCAAACTTTCTTGATTTGTTGACTTTTGATAACTAGTAGCTTGTTTTGACTTGTTTTGATTAATTCATGCTTAGTATGACTTGATAAACATGATTACATGATTTCTAGTTCATTGTGAATGATCCTTAGGATTATTGAAAGTTAAAGTAGGCATGTTGTGATTAAAATTTACCAAGTAACATACTGTATTTTTAAATCTTTAATTTTAAAATGTTGCTTGAGTTAATTAAATCATGACAAGTTTCTTAGATTTTCAATAAATCCTTAGTTAGCTTTTGGTCCTTGATTATTTTAAGTATTCACCACCTTAATTAATAAAGTGTTAGATATTTTTAATATGACCATCACACATAAGCTACCGTCATTCATTAAAATTTCAAAATCTTGCAAAATTGTTAAGTTAACACGTGTCTTTAACCATATGGTATTTGCATTTATGCTCTTTTATTGGCTTACTTGATATATTTGAGGTAATTACATGGTTTTTACAAACCTCATACTCACTTAGACTAAGTTGCCATGAATGAAAGTAAGAATAGTTGCTAGTTGCTTAAAATGACAAGTTTACTTGGATTAAGTGATAGTATTATTGTTACTTTAATACCCTTGGAATAGGTTAAAACACTAATGGTTGTGAAAGATTGCGAATTGAAGATTGGTTAGGCCTAGGTTTAGTTTAAAATAAATTGCAAATTTATTCATATTTTAAAGCCTACATTTCCAATTTTTGTTTAAAATTTGGAAATGTACTTAGCAATTTGTTATGACTTATGCATCTCATTTTCTTGTCAACAGATGGATCTATCAAACCCTTCGTTAAGGAAGCTTGCTTCATCCCCCGAGAATATGGACGAAATTGAGAAATGGATGGGACGATACTTAGGGTCAAATAGAGTTATCATTTGGCCGGATATGAGACACTTAGGTATTAGGGATGAATTGGAAGATTTGATTAAGTAAGATACAGATGGCGAGGAACATGCTGCATTTTTCCATCTTTTCTCCATTGATGAGGCTATATACCGTGAGGTCGTCACTGAGTTTATGATTACATACGAGTTCCGAGAGAGGTTGGAGATCACTGATAAGAAGATCGCTTTTCGGTATCGTGGGAAGAAGTATCGTATGACAGTGGGAGATTTCGGGGTATACCTTGGCCTTTACACACGATTACAGGCCAGTTCTGATTGGTTCACTAGCAGTTTCCAGTCTATCTCCAGTCTACCGTCACGGGATCATAAGGAGATATGGAGGGATTTGACAGGGACAAATTTCAGGAGTGGAGTGAAAGCTTCACTCATGACCCGACCAGCTCATCATACTCTTCACAAGCTCCTGTAATGTACTATCTTTGGGAAGAGAGATGCGGAACCTGCTACATCATAAGAGCTCAAGTTTATGGATGCGGTCATAAGGAAGCAAAACCTAAATGTCGCATACATCATCGCGGATAGATTGTGGAAGGAGAAGAGAGAGGATAGATGCCACGAATTCATGGAAGCCATTATCACGAGATTGTTAGTTGGCAAGGGGATTCTCACTGACTGCCACCGCGAGGATTACACCCATCACACTAGTTCGCAGCCGTTCGATCTCGAGTACTGCAAACTGATCAGGATGATTGACGAGGGGCCTGACAGACAGTGCTTGTGGTATCAGACTCGGTAGCCCATTCCTGGATGCTTCATGACCAGGAGGTGCGAGACTACAGAGGATAGAGATGTTGGTCCCCAGCCACAGAGACAAGTAGCAGCAGAGATACCTAAGCCATCACGAGGATCAGAGACACCATTACAGCCCACTCAGACTATTGTTCATCATTCAGATCCGGTCACTCCTCTTACTCAGTATTATCTATTACATGCTTTACAGGTTCTCCGTGATCAGCAGGTTATGACAACTAGGAGACATGGTACCCCTGAGCCTGATCACTTCCTATATAGATGTGGACCACCACCACCCACTACCCATACTGCCACACACCCACATGCCACCACTCGCCCATACACTACCTTTCCTCCATCACACCCATATACTTCCATTCCTCCATCACACCCACATACCTCCACTCAGCCACCACATCCATAGACGCCCTTGTACACCTACCACATACTCCGCACCACTACCCACTCATGATCTACACCTGGTACAACTAGGGTCTACTCAGTTCATGTACCATCACCAGCCCATCAGCAGGCATCATTTCCTCATCCTACTGTACCCCTCTGACTCATGACCAGCAGCCAGAGGCTAGCACATCATATAGACCATATTTGCTCTACATTGGTACCGATGCATTATTCACTGGGAGCATCGGCCCTTACTTGGATTTGGGCCCCATCTTTTCAGATCAGGTTCCTACTGAGAGCACTCTCAGGCAGCTTTACCTGGATAAGTTACAGACGACATGTGTTACCACAGAGGACATGCTCGCACTTGGTTATGATGATGTGATGTCACTTCCAGCGAAGACTCTCAGACAGATATTGATTCAAAGAGGACTACTCCCTCCAGATGAGCAGAGAGTATCCAGCGAACAACAGTCAGTCGCAGGACCTCCAGCCCCACCTGATGACATACCTGCAGAGGATCCTCCATTCTAGTCTATTTATCTTATGATTTATGTTTCATATCACTGACTTTCGTATTGTATTGATTACAGTGATCTCTATCTTGCACTTGGTTAAACTTTTTGGGATATTTGTCAACCTTGATGGTTGAAACTTTATTATTATATTTCGGTTATCGTAGTTACTTATTATGTTTGTTTCTTTATTTTTAGAATAAGTGATTGAATGTGTGATGAATGAGAAATGAACCCACATGAGATGACGAGCTTTCAAGAAAAGAAACCGTGGAGTCAAAGGCAGACAACCAAGGAATTCACAACTACGGACCGCGGAACTTACACACATCTCGGGAGAGGAGCTTTGGTCTACCTTCTTTGGAAACTCGCACGTGCTATTACTCCACGAACTCTTAAAAGATCTAAGAGTGGGATTTCAACCCACATTACAAGACGTCTTAGCAAGAATCGTCTCCGAATCTTAAATCACAAAAGTGTGAAATTCACTAATAAGAATTTCCACTTAAATTATGGAACGACTCTTTGCTAAGCATGGTTAGAAAGCACTGTGCACCAGATCAGGACATACGACGTTGGTTCGCTCTTAATGAAGATCTTCGAACTCTCAGCTTTTGCCTCTAAACGTTAAAATCATCATCTGGGGAGTTTCTAACCTTTCACTTCATTTTCATAAATTGATTCATTCTGTTAGCTTAGGAATGCAAAGTAATCTATACTCTATCCTAAACTTATCACTAAGTTTGGAATTCCAACCCAAACAAAACACTTGAGAAACATTTTCTATATGTTCAAACTCTAAGTGTGGGATTGTACTTGCAATACAATCTCAACTAAAGAGAACATTAGGGACAATGTTCCTCTAAGTGTGGGATAGTAGGTATAGAATACCTTGAATTAGATATTTACTGATTTTAATGTCCGAATAGCTTCACTCAGAAAATGTTCCTCAAAATTTTCAAAACTTTTTAAACAAAAATAATAAAGTATGAGCAAAATCATTCGATTAGCTCTACTATTTTTGAGTTAGAATACCTTTCAAAGAGGAACCATTTCTAATATGAGTTAGTTATTCAGGAATATTAGGGAAATTAAGGTAGAAATTTCTTAAATAAGTATTAACAATCTAAGGAACATGGCTTGGTACATACAAACCCTAATTTGCAGTGAGGTTTTGAGCCTTTAAAGCATTCATTTTAAATGCTACATTGTTCATTTCTTGTGTGTGCCGATGCTAGTATCTCTAAATTAGAACTTGTTCTTGACATACGCTTCAAGACCACATTGGAGAGTACCGTACGCGGTATAGGTGCAATTAGATGATCTCGACATTCCTTAGGATTTAACCCATTCTTACATACCTTTTCAAGCCCAAAACCCTTCCGATACTCATTTTTAGTATCGATGATCCGCCTAGAAAACCCTGTTGAGCCTAAACCTTTCGTTTCTTCAAAACCTTACATCTTTAACCACTCTTCCCAAATTCCCAACAACTTATCTTGGAATTTCTAAGGTTATGAAAAACATCTTGAAGAATCTCCTTCTTAATTGATCTACTCCTCCGTGTTCACCAAAATTAGAAAATCATGAGTGCGAAAAATTGACACCAGAAGAAAAGACTCGAAGAAGTCCGTGATAAGAAAGAAGAGATTTCCGAAAGAAAAGCAAAAATATCCTTGGAAATTCTCTGGCAAAGAAGTTCTGAAGAAAAGAAAAAAAAAAGAAGAAAAAAAAAAGAAGAAGCTAAGTGCTTCAGAGTATCAATCTTTCAAAGAAAGATCCAATGAAATACGAGTAGCTATCTTCTCCGTTCTACAATAAGTTTTTCATGATTCTTAGAATGCCTAAGATAAGCAACCCCCTTTCAACTAGAAATCACCACTATCCATACCCTTAAACATTACAACCCACTTGAATGTCTTGGGATAATTAGCGCCGTCCTCTTCCTAAGTGGTGGAGATCCGATTCTCGACCAAGCTTATGATGATGAGTGCTGCATGACTGGCTATTTGAGCAATTTTGATTGTGATAGATTGATAGGAAACCCGATACACTCTGAGTGAATTGAGTGACCACCTTTAGTGAGATCGCCTAGTCATGTATACTCCAAGATCACGAGATTTGGAAAGTATGCCTGGGAAAGTCAATACTTATTTCTGAAAGGATCATCTTAGCTTTCCCTATGTTCTCTAAATAATTTTCCTATATGACAAAGTGGTAACCTTTTGGGAGTGCTTTAACTCACCTAAAAACTATAAAATGTTTTCACAGGACACAACTGAGTGTTGCTTGAGGACAAGCAACGCTTAAGTGTGAGATACTTGATGTGACTCAAAAAGTCATGTTTTTAAGTACTTATTTCCGCATTTTCTGGACTATTCTCTACAGAAAACATTTCAAAACAATCATTTATCATTAAAAATCACCAAAGTAGTCTAAATACGAGCGTTGCTACAAAAATCAGCTAAAACATCCAATTTACAAGCAAATCAAGGCAAAAAACAATCACCTTAAATATTCCATTCTTGATTATCCTATCAAGGTAGATCTTAATGCATATTTTATGATTCAATAGGAAAATCCAAGATTGGAGGTGAAAGAATCAAGAGAAACGGGTCAAGAAAGAAGAAGATGTGCAGTCTGGAAGGCCGCCGATAGTCATCCGGAACACGCAAAAGTCAAACACTTCCAAATTTGGCAAACTTAGTGTCATTAGAAGCGTAACGGAGAAATGAAGCCAACGGCACAAGAATCAAGCAAAATGGACTCATTAGAAGCGTAACCGAGAAGTCAGCGGAGGCCAAACCAAGCACCACCCCCCCCCCCCCGGCACCTAGGTACCGTATACGTTACCCTAGGTGCTGAATACAGCCCTTAGGGTGCCGTATACGGGGGTGTTTGCCTTGATGGGTGCCATTTGACCTCCCTGGTCCGCTTGCCCCGTATGCTGCTTTGATGCTTGTATTTGATGCTTCAAGACTTGTACCAAGGCTTTCACCCTTCTCCTATAAATACCAAGATTCATTCCACCATTCCATACACCTCTCATTCACAAATCTTCTCTCTCTCTCTCTCTCTACTTTCTCTCTCTAGCACTACTCTTAGGAGTTAGAGGATAATTGTTCTTGTAGTTAATATAGTTAGTTCTTCTCTCTAGAGAAACTAGAGAGATATAAGTTAGCGGTTAGAGCTAGAGGAAAGTTGTAATTGGGTAATCAAGCTATTGCAAGGTTATTCAAGCCAGACTGTTGTAATCCTCAGTATTACTCTTCTAATCCGGTGATATTATCTTATTCTCTTACTGTTATAATGTCTGCTTTATATATTATTTCAGTACGATTTATGATTATTGCCATGCTGATTAGCTAGATTAATATGTGATTGTTGGAATGTAGATGTTAGGATTAGGGATGATGTTTAATTAATACATCTTATATATGATTGGTAGTTGTTATGCTGCATACATGTTTAGACTTATCCTGGATGTAGACTTAATTAATCACCCTTTCTGGTCTCTCACGTGACTGTTTCCTTAGGATAGGATCTGATCAACCCTAACTATGAATACATAGTTATCTCCTGTTTGTATGAAACTGTGGGATCACCGTAACACGGCTGAATACTTGGCATAGCGTTGGAAATACCACTGGTAGAGTACAAATACGTGGAAGCCAAGGAAATGCCGATGGTCTATCTCACCGTGGATTACCTAGAAGCAACCCTTCCAGACACGGGTCTAGGTCTTGTTAAGCCGTGAAAATGCTAAAGTACACCGTTAAACTACCACTGGTTATAAAGCTGTGTAAAGATACATTAGGTCTTTAAAATACCGTAGATATACCTAGGGTTAGAGTACTGTGGAAAATAAGGACACTATACACTGTACACATGCCTAGGGATGAACGACCGATGGCAAAGGAGGGTCTAATCCATGACGGAAGTATTAGAACTAAAACTAATAAAATATGAGTTAGAAAATGAAAGCAAGCATGCCGGCTGTGTTCCTAGATGCTTAAAACCCCTAATCTCTACTTAACGGATAGTTTAACTTATTCAGCATACAACCAGTATTACTCTGTTAAAATTGGATAGACATAGGTGTTAAGAAAAGTCAGTGTTGTGGACTGTCGCCTTATTCCTTAACTCCATTTAGAGAGTCGCTTGGTCTCCAAAAGAGACGGTGAGGTGGGTCTGAAGACAGTCCCATCTGATCAGAATCAGGATAGCCTAGGATTCAGTGACATATGCTTTAGGGTTACACCTAGACGTAGGGTCCTAGTGTTTACATTGACCGTTTAGAAGATTCTTAGCTAGAGTAATCACCCATCATCAATATAATATCATCCCGAAACCCTAATCGTCGAAGTTTCAGCAATCACTCTCTACCTGCTGCTTATATTCTCGTTTACTTTCCTGCTTTTTAATTCTTGTCTTTAGATTAGATTAGATAAAACCAAACCCATACCTACCTTGTTTCTAAACCCATCCTATTGTCAAGTTATCTTTGGTAGGTTCCAATTCAATTCAATTCGTTCCGATTTTGGGCGACACTCACATTATACTTGCCACCTTACCCACAAGGTAGGTAGCTAGCATAGTTTGAGCCCAACAAAATATAAAATTTTAAAACTTACACCGACGTGCTGCCATACGGTCGCCTTGACGACGCATGACGATTGGTGGCGCGTCTGTGGGTAAGGAGAATGGTTAATATTGGGTGGTATTAGATGAGATTGGAAATTTTGGGCCGAGTTATTCAAATTAGCACAATTGAGGCAATGTTTGAACTTGACAGACTTGTTGTTGTTGACTTTTTAGGTCTGCCACTTGCTGAGTGAGAGTTTTGATAGCTTCATTTCCGAGTGTAGTTGGTGGATTGACTATTGAGGAGTGATTTTCACTGTTCCAGTCATGGTTGTGTACGGTCATTTTGTCAATAAGGCTCCAAGCTTCATTTATCGTACAGTCTATGAAACTACCTTGAGAGGCGGTATCAAGTAAATGATGGTGATGTGGGAACGGACCATTGTAGAAAATGTGTAACTGGTCTGAGCGCTCAAATCGATGATTTGGACATTTTTAAGCAATCCCTTAAAGCGTTCCCATGCATCGTAGATTGATTCATCATGCATTTGACGGAAGTTTATGATGTTGGACCTAAACGTGGCTTGTTTTGATGGGGGGAAATATTTGGCCAAAAATTTGGTTGCTAATTCTACCCAGGAGGTTATAGAGTTGATTTCTAGTTCCTCAAACCAGGTTTTTGCATTGAGAGTGAGTGAATAGGGAAATAGTTATAGATAGACTATGTCTTGATTAACCCCAATCGGTTTAAAGGAGTTGGATAAGGAAATGAATTTGTCAAGGTGTGAGTTGGGATCATCATTTGGTAGGCCATGGAATTGACAGAGGTTTTGGACTAACTGAACAATATGGGGCTTTAATTCAAATGATCCTCTACCAATTTTCAGATAGACAATTGGTCCTCCTCGACCTTCAATCAGAGGTTTAGAGTCATCAGCCAAAGTGATACGTACGGCTATCATAGTATCATTGGCAGGTGGTTGACTAGCAGAGTGGAGAGGGGTAACGTAATTTCTAAAAGTAGTAAAAGGAAGGAAAAACGAATAAAGACGTAAAGGTTTAAGAAAAAGAGTCCATCCTAAAGGTTCACTAGAGTGTAAGTTCATCTTGACGCCTATGGATCGTACAGTTGGTTCCCCGGCTGAGGCGCCAAAAACTTGATGCGTCACCAGCGGTCGGTAAGGATTTTACCCTTGTTGTTGTACCGGCTACTGGCGATGGCGATCAGTGGGTGTTTTAAATTTGTATTTGTGGGGCCTATATTTTCCCTAACAATGCTAATCCTAAGGGTGAGCAAGTGGTAGGTATGACCTAGAGTCGTTCTTCAAACCGACTGAATTGAAACTAAGGCGTGGCAGATGAGGGATTTCAAACTAGGGAAGGAGTGCGGAAGTTTTGGTTTTTCTATTAACTAAGTTAGGCAAGTAAATAAATTAATGCGAAATTAAAATAAAAGATAAAGCAAATAATATAAAAATAGTGTTTGCAGAGACTTCGTTAATTAAGTTATGGGATGATATTTGGAGAAACTATTTTGAAAGATATTAGTTAATTGTTATTCTTGGATACTTGTGATGTAAACACTAGATTCCCTACTAATTAAAGTTCCATTTGCATGTCACACCGGGACCTAGGTTATGGTAACATTACAAAGTATTTAGAATAATAAGCAAAATCTTAATGATGGTTTAATAATACTTTCATATGAACGGGAACAAAATCTTAAGGTACTAGACATAACCGAATCACATAACGATTACTCGTCATCCTAACAGATTTGTATATTTAAAAAGTTCATTTATTACTTTAAACCAGCCCTTGCTTAAGACTACCCAATAAATCCCCTAATTATCCACGGCGTTCCTCACTTAAAGTGGTTCCGCCGCTTCAAACCTTGGCCATGTCTTGTCTTTCGATAATCCCCCATGTAGCCTTGCAGTTCCATAGTTTCATACCTTTGACAAATTATATTGACACTAGAGACTGACTACCTTTTAATTGGACGTCGTTAAAAATGTGTTGTAATCACGTTTATTAGTGGAAAGGCGATAGATTAATTTAAAGTTTAAAAGTCTATTTAGAAAGATTAATTAAACTAGGTTTCTCATTTTATATATTATTCCGTAATATAACTACCTTCGGTCATTACTCGACTTCCATACATTTGTACTACACCTTGAAGTGTTTCCAGTACTATATCAAATAACAGTCAAATAGGGGCCATCATATTACTTCGTAATATTGTACCGTTTCGTAATATGACTACCTTCGATCGTTTCTCGACTTCCATACATTTGTACTCCACCTTGAAGTGTTTTCAGTACTATATCGAGTAACAGTCGAATAGGGGCCGGCATATTACTTTACGATAATTAAGACCGTTTATATTTTACTACTATGATGATCCTAAGGCAACAATCAAACAAGAACATGCAATAAGACGATCAAAGCAATACTACCGATCTTTATATTTATTTATAAATCATCCCATAATTTATTAACTACATCGCAAGCAAACACAACAAGTATACTACTCTCTAATCATGGCAATAAATAAATCTAGCATAATCAATATAAACGTAATTAATTAAGATAGATAAGGATAGAAAGAACCAGGATTAAATGCGAGAGTGAATAGACTTGAATTAATTGACATAATTCCGAGCGTACACCAAAGATTACAATGCGATCCGCACTTTCCTTCTATTCCTAATTAAACTTATAAACTAGTTTAAATACTAGTTAAAACTAATCTAGGGAAAGAATATAGAGTGAGAAAGTTGGAGCTTATTTCTAGAGTGAGAAAAATAAGCTAGAAAATTGTGTGGTGTAAGAAAGGTGTGATAAGAATGGTGTGTGGTGTGTGTTTCAAATGAACCAAAGCCACCTATTTATACTTGAAATTTGGTGCACTTTAGCAACTTGGGGCACATGTTAGCAAAAGGTGGCAACACATATACCCTAAAGCGCGGAAAGGTCTAACACATGTACCCTAAAGTCGTGGAAAGGTCTAGCACATGTACCAGGAGAGTACGAGCAAGGAAGAAAAAGCGGCCGGGAGACGGGGGAGGGGCAGCCGGCGCCGCCACCATGGTGGCCGGCGGCGGTGGCGTGGTGGTCGGTGGCAGCTGGAAGGCTGCCGTCCCGGTTTGCCGTCTTTTACTCGTTTCTTGATTCGCGTGTATCTTCTTCGTTATGCGTCCATTTTCATTGATTCTTTTTTCGTTGGATTTGTTTTTTAAAAAAGAAGACTTTGGTTAAAAGAAATCCCTGAGATGTGTCTCTTATCTTTAGATGTCTCGTGCGAATCGTTTGAATCTTCCGGCGTATGTAGAATCTTCATTCTTCATCCGCTTTTGTTGATTCTTCTTCTGTTAGATTCGTATTTTGAAAATGAAGATCTCGGATAAGATAAACCTTAATGATGGGAAATTTGTCTCCAAATTTTGTTTCGGATGCCTTGAATCTTCAACTGTGCGTGGAATCTTCGTTTTTAGTCCGTTTTGCTTGATTTTTCTCGTGCAACTTCATTTTGACCTTCTTGGCAAAGTTTCGTTGATTTGTGCATTATTTGAGTCCAAATTCCAAGTATTGTTGTAGAATGAGAGAGATATCAGTGGTAAAAACATGACTTTTTACGCAATATCAGGTACTCATTATGTACCTACGATTGTCATATAACACATGAAAATGATTTTGTATATCTAAGTATATACATACATCACTTAGATATTAGGTGTAGTATAATGAGCCAAGGTATGAACAATCATCACCTAGTTTTCTGGTAACAGTATGAGGAACTATACTAACGTATGCTACTATCGTATACTCTTAGCCTCCAGCCTAACAAGAATATTGAGGTCTCTGGGTGATGTTCACTTATGTACTAGTCCCTTCTAGTAACCATAAATTGTATAGGCAGTCTTTGTTCCTGTAAGGAATGCTAATCCTGTAAGAAGTCTAGGTGTTGTCCATCTTGGGTATACCTAACCCGTTCAAGTATATTCAATGATTTTGTCATGCGACAATATGGCCAATGTGTAATGATAACTTAATCAAGTTATGTGTTGATATTATTCCTCAACTATATAGAGTTTTGCCAGGGTAACTTGTTTAGGTCAAGCAGTGATATTTTCCTACGATAATATAGTGTGTAATTCCTAAGTATTACACGGTTGTATTACAAAAACAGTAATATAGTAAATGTGAATTAAAGTTTATCAATATATCTCAAAAACAGTAATTGTGCATGCATTCTCACCTCGGAAACAGTAAAACATTTGAAAGAGTGGGGCTATGAACTCACCTGAGGAGCTGGCGATCTAAAGTATGCGCGTTGCACCAACGACAATCTCCTAGTGTCCCAAACACGTGAGATTATGTGTAAGAAAATGGATGTGTAAATATACCATCCATAATTTTTTATTCGATTTGATTACGTCCAAAGTGTTCAATAAGTATTTACGTTTGAAGTTTGTAAAACGAGTACGAGTGTCCGTGGGTAGAGCTCCTGGTTGGGGTCGAGCTGCCAGGTCAGCTTGGAAATTTTTTTTATTTCTACTACGTTGCTTTAGTAAAAACGCATCCGAAATCCGAATTTGGAGTAAAATCAAGTGGTAAAATTTAGTCTCGACACTTAGTGAAAAAAAAAACATAGGTTTTTAAGGTTCTGTGTTTTGTGACACTAGTAGCGACACTGGGTGCGACATAGAGACTTGTGTCGCTATGTGTGACGTTTGCAATTTAATTCAACATAAAGGCTTGTGACGCTACGTGCGACGTTTGGATTTACTGCGACACAATGTATTGTGTCGCACCATGCGACATAATTAGATATTGCGACATTAACCTGCGACATCGGCTATGTCGCAACACTGTTTTTGGCCCTCTACGACACAACGACCTGTTGGAGCATTCTTCACCCAAAAACACAATCTAACATATTTTTGGACCAAATCTTGTTGGTATAATGTTAACACACCATATTTTAAGTGTTTTAAGTTCGAAATCAACAAAAAGGGAGTAAGATCTTACGATTTGGAGATGGAGATCTAAAGTGATGATGATGATGAACACAATGATGATGATGAAGATAATGCTTATATTGCTTTACTAAGAACGCATTTGAGTTTCGAATTTGGGTAAAATCATGTGGTAGAATACTTAGTGAAATTATGTGTTTTAAGGGTCCTTACGACATTAAATGCGACATTGCGTGCGACGCTATGTGCGACATAAGGGTTTATGTCGCATCGTACGATATCCGCAATTTAATGCAACATCGTGGATTGTGTCGTAGTATGCGATATCAGGATTTATTTGCGTCACTAAGATTAATGTCGCAGGTGTTGAAATCAATTGGTGTGCGACATTGACAATGTCGCAACACTATTTTTGACCCTGCGACATCAAGGTCTGTTTGACGATTTCAATCTTCAAAACTAGTTTTGGTTCGGTTTTTGGGCGTTTTGATGTTATAAGAAGCTACTAACATGTATTTCCAAGTAATCTAAGTAATTTCTAGATAGAGAAATGATTTGTTACCTAGAAAATGAAATGGAGATAAGGAGGATGAAAATGGTTATGTTGTTGATGAAGATGGAGATGATGATGTTGATGATGATCTTGTTGTTGCTTTTGATTCCGTTTATGTTGTTGTTATTGTTGTTGATTTGTTTTTGTTGTTGGTTGTTGTGGTTGAAGATGAAAGAAAGAAAATAGAGAGAGAGATAAAGATGTGTGTGTGTAACGTCCTCAAAACCGGTCTGGTAATTTCTTACCTTTATTAATTTTAATAAGTTATAAGTAAATTTAATATTTTTGCTTATGTGAAACTTATTGTGAATAGTGTAATATTAATTGTTTTAAATAGTTATAGGTGGTAGTACAATAAAATAACTATTTTCGCAATTGGTTTTTAGGTTCCAGACTGTAGATTTAGAACGGGTATTAAAAATACCCAATTTGGAGTCGGTCATTAGGGAGACCGACCTCATCTGTTTTGTGATTATCTTTTTTTTCTCTGTAATTGAAGAACACCCTCTACACCTACTCATTTTAACCTTAAATTTCAAGAACTTTGATTTCTAAACAAAGATTGGTGATCTTAAGTTGTGATTCTTTACAAATAGTTATCTTCTAATTGTTATCATCTTGTTCATCATCAAAAGTGTAAGTATTTTAGCTCTTGATCATATCAATTAGGTTTAGTGTGAAATTATGTAAATTCTTGTGTTCTTGAATTGTTAATAGCAATTATTGATGCTATATAATGATTGTAAACTGATTGTGTAGTCAATCTTGTGAGTTTAAGTTCTTCCATGGTGAATTTGAAATCAAGTATTTGACCTAAATGGTTGAATTGGATTTTGGTATGGAAATGATGTTAAATGTAGTTATTTGATGTAACTAGAAGTAAAGTAATGTTTTTTAGATGCTAAAAATGTGAATTGTTGATTTAGTATCTTGAAAATTTATTTGATTTAGTTTTTGGTTCGAGCTGAGTTTGTGCAGAAATGAGTTGCAGGTCATTTTCTTCTTGCTCACGCGATCCCAACTTTGGTTTCTGGATCGCGTAAGCTAGTTAAAAATCATCAAAAAGTCAGAATTTGCCTTGGATACGCGATCCCATAAAAGTTTCTGGATCGCGTATGTTAGTGCAATTTGGTTACAGAAGAAAATGAACTAGGATACGCGATCCTGTAAATGGTTTCTGGATCGCGTAAGTTAGTGTAATTTGGTAACAGAAATATTTTAACTGTGTTACGCGATCCGGCTAGGATTTCTTGGATCGCGTATGCAAGAGTAAATTTGAATGTTTGGTTAAAATCTAATATTTTGATTTAGTTGATTGTGATTATGAATATAAGTTGTTTATTTGTTTAATTATTCGGTATTGAGTTTATAATTAATAAAAGAAGCGAGTTATTAACTTGCTGATTTTGTATTCTCAGATAAACAGAAGACTCGGTGATATAGAAATCCTGAGTGTGGAGACATCAGTGGTATCGGTGAGTGGATTTATAACTCACTCTTTGATTTGGTTGTAATTACTTTGATTACAACAAGTGATAGTTGACCTGTTGATAGAGTTATTTACTTTGTGTTATTGATTGAACTTTATATGTTAGTTGACATGGGAATATATGTTGTTTTGAGGTTAACACGTTAGTTGGGTTAGTTGATTATTGTGTGAATTACACATAGTCTTACTTCATTTGTTGTGTGTAAGACTTGTGTTTGAGTAAAATAAACACTAGCTATCGGTCTATTCCGTATTGGCCATATGGATTATTGGACAAGTGTTCTTGAGAGCCACCGCGACAGTAGGGTATCTCAAGGACCACCGATCCTCATAGTTGAATTGTTGATTGTTGATATAAATTAATACCATTGTTTGGTGTAAACAAGGGATTATACTAAGTTGATTAGTGAGTGTTGAATTCATTCACTTAGCTTCGTGCTAATCCCTCAATCTACTTTTTGTAGGTGTTATTTTGATATGTGGGTTGCAAGAAGGGGACGAGGAATGTTTGATAATTTGCAACTCTGATATAGTTTTCATGAAACTTTGTTTTGTACAATATAATACCCCGTTTATATTATGTAAATGATGGTTTTGTAAATATTGAACATATGGTGTATGTTAATATTATAAGTTTATAAACTAATGTTTTGTTTTATACGCTTCCGTAGTTGAAAATGATAAAATAATTATCTTTAGAAAGAGGGGTGTTATAGTGTGTTTAGTGAAAAAATGGAAAACATAAAATGGGGTAGGGATTTTTTTTTTTACAATGTCTCATAGTATATTACGACTCGATCATATCATCACCAGGGCTTTTAAATCATTAAAAAGACCTTTGACTGGGGGGAGGCCCTCATATAAGACAAACATGAAAATCTGCAATATGATCGAGGAAATCAGCCATATGAAGTTGAAAATCTGCAATATGGTCTAGGAAATCAGCATTCAGGTCTTTGTCTGAAATAAGGCCCTTGTCTAAGACAATTTTCAAAACACCAAACTCAGATTTTTGAACAAATTTCAGAAGCGCATAACTTTTAACTCGTTAAGAGTTAGACTCTAAATTTTTGCATACTCCTTCACCAACCCAAAATGAAAGTTTCCCTTTTTACACTTTTTCAAAATACACATTTATCGAGAAAACGGACGTATAACGACTTTATTGCCATTTTGGACCATATTGGTGGAGATGTCATATTCCAAATGACTTGGTTTCAGGTTTCCATATTTTTTCCACATATTCTATGATACATTTAACACGTATGAGCGTATTCATCAACATCATACACCCACTCTAACCCATTTTGATTCGTTTGAGCCGTTTGGTGTCCATTTGGACACCTTCATCAATTTAAACCCATTTAAATCATTTGACACTTGAATTTACTTCATTTCATGAACCTACCATATTTCTAAACTCATAATCGCTAATTTGAACCAAAGTACAACATCTGACACGTTGATCATAATTACACCAAAACTATGATCAATATCCACCTATTTCAACATCTAACACTATACATTATACCCATTACCCAATTTGACACCATCATATTCCATTTAACTTTCTAAAGTCAAAGATACCATTTTCAACCAAATGACACTTTAATTCATCAACACAATTCAAAGGTGTCATTTTGGGCGATTTACACATGTGATAATTCATAACGATAATTCAAAAGAAAGAGAAGCTTGTCTAACCACATTGCAAGCTCCAATCCACTCTACCTCCTTGTAATCATATTTCGTCCAATTGGTTCAACCGAACCAAATACCTACAACAGAAAACCATTGAAATGGGTAAGCATAAAGCTTAGTGAACTTATGAACAATTAAATGAATAATTCACAAATACAACAATATATTTCATTATTCAAGAATGTACTTATCTGGTAAGCTATGAAACAATTGTAGAGATTCTTATTTATTTCGTATGGATCTTCGGTCCAATGGATACAAGTAGTGCTAAGCACTTATTTCGTGATCACTGAATATTTCGTAATGATACAATCTCTACAATTTGTTCATTCCACAAAATCGACGAAAACATCATATTACTCCTCATAACTATCACTTAATCACAACCAAACAACTTAGCACGAAACACAAAACATGACATCACTACAAGACCTAGAATCAGTATCCTAATAACCACATTTAGAAACAAGATTCGAAAAAATTAATATTCCATTGTGTCGCACCCCCAAATTATGATGCGGAAGCGGGTCGGTTCGGGGCGCGACTAATCAAATATCAAGCACACAAGGCATACAATGAACGACTCTATATGCATCGTTTTACAAAATACATTGATATTATAACAGTTTTACACTATTATAATATAGTTTACAAAAGCTCTTGAGCCAAATGGTAGAGATTCTATGGCATAACTAAATTATACAAAATATAGTAATGCATGACAATCTCTTGATGTCTGAATGCGACTCGAGCTAATGGGCATCCTGAGTGAGCAGACCTAATGCTGCTGCGAACCTGAGAATACATGCTAAAATGGTCAGCTACAAGCTGCTGAGCTCACAGGTTTAATGATAAAGTGTACTGTATGAACCACAAGATTTAAGTATGAATATTTGTAATTAAACAAATAAGTAATTGATAAATGATGTATATAACTGTCATGAGCACATAGTCTGAGCTTAACTGAGGTGTCAGGATCACAATTAAGTGCCTGAGCGAGGGTGCCTCTATGCGTGTGCCTAATCAACACACGTATGAACAAATGATAATGCGTCCGTTTGACCAGTCCGTTCAGCTGATCTAATCCAGCCGTTTTTCGGCTGATCAAGTCCAGCCGTTCGGCTCATCAAATCCAGCCGTTCGGCTCATGGACCAGTTTCAGGTCTGTTCGCGAAATCAGTTGGGAAAACGAGTATAGGTTCGATTTTTGGACATAATCTACTTGATAGAACACTAATACATGATGATATATGTTATTTAAACACGTAATTTGAATAAAAAGTGAGTGATTCTTACGTATTAAAAATGGAGACCGTGGATAGAGGTGGTGATCTGAAGATGATGATGGAGAAGATGATGAAGATGGTGATGATTTATATCACAAGCTGCAGCTACTCTTTGTTGTTGTTATAAATTTGATGTTATTGTTGTTAAAGATAGAGAACCGAGAGATAGAGAGGAGGAGAGGGAGAATGATGAAGATGAAATGAAGGAGAAGAAGAAGTATAGGCCGGCCAACTCCAGTTATTGGAGTTGGTTGGCTCCCACGCGTAGCATAAAATACCCGTGTTTTTGTACCTGATCGTAAAAGTAGTATAATATTTTCAAATGATAAATTTCTAAAAATGAAATCGTATATACTTTTATTCGAAGGTATTTTATAAAAATACTTTTAGTGAGGTATAAAAATATATCTTTGTTTTAAGTTTGAATGACGGATATGGTTCGAATGGTTTCGTCGCGTTTGAGTAAGATTGAATAAAACGAATATGTTTTATTTTTGTCTAATGTAAATAATAATTATTATTTCCAATAATAATACATTATTTATAAGTTTTGTCGCGAATGTTTTTACTTTGTACGATACAAATACTTTATATATTATCGAATTAATATATAATAAATACTGAGTATATTAAATAATAGTTTCATATTACTTAATATTTGTTTTCACCAACACCCGTGTAAATCGGATTTTGACCGATTTGAAAATGCACGATTTAATTTAATCGCAGACTAATATATATTCAACAATATATATATTGATACATACAATTAGCCTAATACATAGTACTAATTACATGTATTTCGAAATGATTAGGAACTAATAACTAGTCCTAATTTGACGGGTGTCACACGTTGGGTCATGTAACCCCTTGCTCGTAAGCAATCCGGTAATACATAACCATAATAACCCACAATTAAGAAACAAGATAAGATACAAATAAATACCACTTGATTGTATGAACCTCTTGCTCGTAAGTAATCCGGGATATACAATCATTACCCATTTAATCCCCATAACACTCACCTTTGCTTTCTAGGCAAAGACATGATATCAAACTCGAATAGTAAAGCCACCATTCTTGATCACTTAGCATATAACCTATCAATACAATAACACATTTAACAACTAGAAATCATCATAATCAATACATTAACATTATCAACCCATCACCCTTTTTGGATTGATCATATTACATCGAATCCTTTATTTCATAATTCTCTTTATTTCATATTAAACATCATTAATTCGTATTAACTTCTTAAACTCATTATTCCATTACTTATTCCATAGTCATATGCATGAATTAATCACTTGTGTATTACTTATATCATCATTAAAATAATACTTGTATCCTAGTTAAATCATCACTAATGATCATCATGATCATTTTATCAACTTAACCATAATCATCCTCCTAATTATAATTAATCCAAATACTTAACCAGTAATTTTCATACTTCATATTTCACAATGATTGATCCAACAACACTTCTTACCATCAATTTAGGTGAATTATCACCGAATCATATTCCATTGATCAAACCCACTTTTAAATCATTAGATATAAATCAAATTATCAAATTCTACAATGAATTAGTGTTAACCACAATGATTATTTCACTTCTATACCATAATTCAATCATTTACAAACCCTAATTCGGATTAGAATCATTAATCCATCAAAACCCATCAAAAATCCATGAAAATTAAGATTCGAGGTTAAAATTGAGTGAAGAACATAATTACCTCATGATAGAAATGATTAAGTGGTGATGAATTCGTGTTTTCCATCTCCAATTTCATATTTTGAACCGATTTCAGTTTAGGGTTTGAAGATTCGTACGTGTTTTCTATGTTCGTGAAGCTTCTGGTGTTTTAAAGAAATGATGAGAATGATATATGATACGTGCATACATCTGTAATAGATATATATGTGTTTTAGTTTTATTCCCATGATTATCATTGTCTGGAACTTTAAAACCATTCACAGTTGTTACTATTTTATTTCACCAAAAGTAATAATAATTTAAAATATCTACTATTACTTTATTCATAATAATACTTTTGGATTTTGGGGTGTTACAAGTCTCCCCCACCTATTTCATTCATGTCCTCACGAATGTTACTCATATAGATTCGTATTAATACTTTCTCTACATATGCGGAAGCGTTTATTCATATACAATACTTTGTATCACTAATTATTTCATAATATGAGTGTATACCACTCATGTATCCACGAAATCTCTTTTATTCATATTTCACTTTAGTTCCAGACACTCTGTCACCATAAGAAGTTTAAATTATTTAATATTTATTTTATTAGATATTGATGAACGTCAAAATGTACTAGATTATAGTACTAATTACCCCTTTGTTTGATTGAATTCTTATGCATCTTGTGTGAATAAGATATTGATTTCGTTCATATTTGTATTTAGGAGTTTAATTGAAGCTTGGATTGTAAAGAAGCAGAAATCGAGCTAATATTGAAGAAAGGAAACTAAAGAGTTGAAGTTTGGAAAAAGAGAAATTAGATTGATGAAGAAAATCAGATTTCACATCCATACGCCGGATGAACATTCCATCCGGCAGTTGGATTGAGTGAGCCGGGCTGCTAGAGTCGCGAGCTGAGTATTGGGCAATTTGCATCCATCCGCCGGATGGATCATTTCAACAGATTAGTTTAAAACCCTAAATTAATCTCATTTTTAGGGTTATCACCCACGCTTTCTCTCCAGCCGATTTTCAATCATTCCAACACTAATTCCAGAGCATTTTGAAGGTGAAGAAAGCAAGAGGAATCAAGGGTTTTGATTGTTACTTTGTTCTTTTGGTTTCTCGGTTTGAAAACATTCTTCCTTTTCATTCGATTATGATTTCGATTTCATTTTTAATTCGGGGTTTCTGTAAGTCATGAGTGGCTAATTCTTTTATGTATTTGCTTGGATGATGATACTTAGATGATGGTTTGATTATTAATTTGCGAAAACTATTGGCTTTTATGAATGTTTGTGTGTTTATTTAATGATCCTTGTTTATTAAGTGATTATTAGTACTTACCTAACGTGGTTTACTAATCAATTGTGATTGAGTTCCTTTTGAGTAGTAGATTATTGATGATTATTGATTTTGGTTGATAATTGTTGCTTAATATATTGAGTTTGATAGGTTGGGGTAAATAATCGGTAATAATTCTTAATGAACAAGATAGTTATTAATAGCTATAGACTTTGTTGATTCAAGTCGCGAAAGTAAATCACAGCGTAAGTTTAATTTATAACACAATTCGGTGGGCAATGTTAGTTGATCAATTGACGTGTTGAAAATAACCTTGTGTCTTTCTTAATTGTGTTAGATTAACCTACCTCGGAAAGGGGGTTGTCTTATTTTCTATGTCGCAATAAAATCCAATGTTTAAGCAAATCGATAAAGTGATAATCAGAATCTAAGGAAAGTAATCTAAGTGAATACACTTCTTCTATCATTTGAGTCAAGTATTGTTATTCGATTAATTTTTTTTATAAGTTAGTACTTTTTAATTATTTAAGTTAAAGTCTTATTCACATTTCATAATTGTTAATCAATTGTCGTTCGGAACTAAAACGCCCCTTTTGTTCTATTTTCATTATTTGAAACAATTTCCAGTTTATTAGTATTGACATTCGTTCCTCGTGTTCGATCCGGACTTACCGTTCTATACTATTATGCAATCAGGTATTCTTGCCTGCGTTGTGTATTAGCAAGTAAGGTATTTTCCATTTCTGAAACTATAACCTAATTTACCCGACATCAAGTTTTTGACACCGCTGCCGGGGAGCGGTTTGATTCGATTCAATAATTTGGAAGTTGTTTAATTGATTAATTTGCTTTATTTGTAAATTATTTAGTGATTGTCAGTTTTATTTTGTGTTTTTGTCTAGTGTAAGAGTTGTGATTTTTAGATTAGGTAGTTACTCGGTTTGGGATACTTAAGTAGCATGTTCTACTGAATTGATAAATTTATTGCAGGGAGTATATGACCCGAACTTCAGAACCATATCCAGACGATCCATTCGCAGAACCCAAGCGTACATTTCATCAAAGGAGACGCGTTGTTTCTGCACTGTCGAATTCACCAGTACTCAACCCATTTACTGACGAAGAGTACGAATCATTTGACAGTAATCTTCACACCCCGCTGGCTTTCAATTACAGTTCGGATTTCGAAAGCGAGTACAGGGAGTATCGCACTAGAGCACCAACTGAATACCCCAGCGATCAATCGGAACCAGATCTTGAAATGGCAGAAGACATTGCCAACATGAACCTCGAGGAGTATTCGAGCAGAACACACACCGATCTTGGCCCAGGAGTAGTGAGGCCCGCTATTGCGCGAGAAGTGGAGTTCGAAATCAAGGGACAGTTCCTCAAGGAACTTAGAGAGAACGCTTTTCGAGGAGAAGAAAAGGATGATGCTAACGAGCACGTCGAGAAAATCCTGTAGATCGCCGATATGTTCAACGTTCCTAACGTTACGCGCGATCAAGTCATGCTCCGAGTGTTCCCAATAACACTTAAGGGAGCTGCTAAAAGGTGGATTTCAAATGAACCTGTTGGATCCATCACTACTTGGGAAGATCTTCGCATGAAATTTCTAAAGATGTACTGCCCACCATCTAAAACGTCAAAGATGATCGACGAGATTAGGAATTTCAAGCAAGACATAGACGAATCGCTTCACCAAGCATGGGAAAGGTACAAGGACTTGATGCATAGGTGCCCACAGCATGACCTAAACGATCAACAAATCGTGATGGTGCTCTACAAGGGAGTGGATCGTGCTACAAGACAGCAACTGGATGCACAAGGATCTCTACCGAAGAAGATTCCAAGAGACGCTTTAGAGGCAATTCACGACCAAACAAAGCATTCTCAGCTTTGGGACGATGGAACCAGTCGGAGAAAGAGGTCGGTTAGCAATGAGGATGGACTCGCCGCCATCACTGTCAAGCTTGACAACATGGGAAGAGATATAAAGAAGGTAACCGGGACTGTTCATGCAATCCAAGTAGGGTGTGACAATTGTGGAGGAATGCATTTAGTCAAGGATTGCCCTGAAATGGATTCTGGAGAAGCAAAATAGGAAGTTAAATTTGGAGAAGCTCAAGGAACCTACCGCCAAGGCGGTGGAACCTTTTTCCGAAGACCATACCAAGAAGGAGGTCGTCAATATAACACCCCTTTTTCTATACAACAATATTATATTATTTTACTCGGAAGCGTATATTACAAAATACATTTCATTACTATATATTAAATATTATACATAAACAGTTTACATATTCAAAACACACCAAATTCAGACTGTTTAAAATTACATAAGACGGGGTATTATATATATATATCACAAAAACAAGGTTTATACAAAACCGTATCAGAGTCACAAGTCATCAAACTTTCCCTGCCGAAGCATCCACTTCTTGACCACCCATATAGTAAACAAAATCTGCAGGAAGTTAAAGTAAGGGATTAGTACAAAGCTAAGTGAATGAATTTATCACACACAATTCGACTTAGCATAACAATCTGTTTACAACAAATACTAGTAAACACATTCTTTTTCAATGAGGATCGGTGGCTCTTGGGATATCATAATACCCGGGGATTCCCAAAGAACACTTAACGTCAATCTGTATGGCAAATACAGAATAGACCGATAACTATTGGTTATTAAACTCATACACAAGTCTCAAACACAACAAATGAATCAAAACCTGTGTAATTCACATAATAACCAAAAAGTCCAACTACACGTTGACCTCAATAATCTGATACACATAGATTCACATATCACGTAGATTCATAATCAATAACACAGATTAACAATCGTATAATCAATCTATGTATACTTGTTGCAACCAAACAGTTACAACTAAATCGAAGGGTGAGTTCTAAATCTACTCACCGATACCTCTGTAGTCTCCACACTCAGCTTCTATTCACTGAGTCTTTGGGGTATCTGAAATACCACAAAACACACAAGTTAATAACTTGAAATCGACGAATAATACTTATGTAAACAAACATATTACACAAGTAATTATTTCATTTTCTGAGAGTTCATTGTCTTTAATGTATATAACACTACGCATAGTATTCAAGTATCATAACTAAATGGTATAATTATTGTAAAAGAATACATGAAACACAAACTAATTTGGTCTTGTCATTAGCCAAAGCCGTTCGGCTTTAAAGCCTAGCCGATCGGCTTCACACCTTTAACCGATCGGCTTTGTAATAGCAGATCGGCTTCCCTAGTTAATTCCAAGCTTTTTGTTCTAGGGCAAGTTCTGTCGTGATTTTGAACTAACTTAGCCTATCGGCTAAGTTACTTAATTCAGCAACCCAGTCCATTTCTGCAGAATCTCAACTCACAATCTAAACAAAATTTACACAAGTTCAGGTACAAATTCAACAAAGATACGTTTTTAACATCAAAAGAACATCATATATGATCATATATCATCTACCACAACTACAAACATCAATTTACTTTCACTTTCATGTCAAATCATAACCATTCAATTAGATTATTTGCTCTAACCCAAATTTCCTATTTCAAGAGCATGAATTCACTCATTTAAACTAACAATCAGTGTATTATCATCATATATCATCACTAGTAATCATAATAACTCAAAACATCTATCAATTCATGATTTCACACTTAATTTTGAAACACTCAATTTCATGAAAGAAATCATACTTACACTTTGATAAAAGGTGATGATGATGAAGTAAAGCTAATTCAACCAGATTCAATCTCAATTTTGATTCACCAATCTTGTTTGTGATTTCTATTTTTCTTTGATTTGTAGTTCTAGGTTTTAAGGAATTGAGTTCATAAGCAAAAGAGTGAAATTGGGGAAAGTCACCAAAATGAGGTCGGCCTCTTTATGAACCGACCCAAAATATTGGGTATTTTATACCCGTTCCAAATCTATTGTCTGGAACCTAAATATCAATTGCGAGAGACTTAATTTTATTTTACCCTCAACTATCGTAAATTAAAACAAGCAATAATTTACAATCCACAATAAGTCCTGAATCTTAGTTATCTAAGTTTCACAATGAAACAATAATATTAAATAATTTCTAAAACAAATAAATAATCAATTTAAAATTAGAAATTACCAGACCCGACGAGAGGATGTTACAAATCTCCCCTCCTATAGGAGATTTCGTCCTCGAAATCTAAACCCGATCAAACAATCCAGGATATCTGGATTTCATAGACTCCTCGGTCTCCCAGTTCAAATTGGAACCTAAACTGTGTCTCCATTTAACTAACACCATTGGTATCTGTTTCTTTCTAAGTTTAGTAGCTTTTCTATCGAGAATTTCAATCGGTTCTTCAATCAACTTCTGATTTTGATCCACCCGCAAATCTTGTAACAGAAGTATCTAGGATTGATCCTCGACATTACACTTTCTCAAATAACAAATATTAAACGTGTCATGAATACCAGTTAGCTCAGGAGGAAGATCCAATGAGACTAATTGATCATGAACCACCTGACGAATTTTGAATGGACTAATATATCTAGGAGCCAATTTTCCTCATTTTCCAAATCGAATAACACCTTTCCACGGGGAGACTTTCAAATACACTAACTCACCTTCGGTAAAGGTAACCGGTCGCCTACGTGGGTCTGCATACTGTTTCTGTCTATCACGTGCAGCTTTTAACTTTTCTCGGGCGATAACCACTTTATCAGCAGTAATCTGTACAATGTCTGGGCCTGCAAACTGCTTTTCTCCTGCTTCTAACCAACACGTGGGGGTACGACAACGACGACCATATAGCATTTCATAAGGAGGCATACCAATGCTGGAATGTTAGGAATTATTATAAGCAAACTCCACCAAAGGGAGGTGAGAATCCCAAGAACCTCCATACTCGAAGACACAAGCTCTGAGCATATCCTCTAACGTCTGAATAGTACGTTCTGACTGACCGTCTGTCTGAGGATGATAAGCCGTGCTAAGATTAATACGTGTACCCAACTCCTGCTGTAAACTCTGCCAGAAATGGGAAATAAATCGAGAATCTCTATCTGACACAATCGACAATGGAATACCATGTCTCGAGACAATTTCATTAACATACAACTGTGCGAGCTTACTGAGAGAGGCAGTCTCACTAGTAGCCTAGAAAATGTGCACTCTTGGTCAATCTGTCAACAATGACCCAAATCATGTCATTACTTCGAGATGTACGTGGAAGTTTAGTCATAAAGTCCATGGTAAAATGTTCCCACTTCCATTCTGGAACCTCTAACTGTTTCAACGACCCATACAGTTTCTGATGTTCAGTTTTAACTTGAGTACATTTATGACAATTACCAACAAACTTTGCTATATCAGTTTTCATTGTGGGCCACCAGTATAAAGGTTTCAGATCATTATACATCCATGTACTACCCGGGTGGACAGACAACCGAGACTTGTGAGCTTCAGTCAAAAGCATATCTCGAATACCACCAATTAGAGGAATCCAAACACGAGACTGAAAAGTCTTTAATCCTCTAGAATCGTCAATCAATAAATCTTTCTTTTCAACATAATTTCTGCCTTAAGATTATATTCCAACTAAGCTTCTAACTGTGCAACTTTAATTTGATCTACCAAATCAGAAGAAACATCAACTTTCAGAAAATAAACTCGGTCAGAAGTACCTTTTCTGCTCAAAGCATCTGCAACTACATTTGCCTTTCCTGGATGGTAACGTATTTCACAATCATAATATTTGATTAATTCTAACCATCGCCTTTGATGCATATTCAGTTCTTTCTGTGAAAACACATACTGCAGACTTTTATGATCAGTACAAACAATGCATTTAGTACCATATAAATAGTGTCTCCAGATTTTTAAAGCAAACACTACAACTGCAAGTTCTAAATCATGTGTGGGATAGTTCTTTTCATGAGGTTTCAACTGACGAGAAGCATAAGCAATGACTTTATCCCGCTGCATCAGAACGTAACCCAGCATAAGAAGCGTCACAATAAACGACAAAATCATCAGACCCATTAGGTAATGCCAACACAGGAGCCTGACACAATAACTGCCTTAAAGTCTGAAAAGCTGTTTCCTGCTGATCAGTCCACACAAATTTCTCATTAATAAATTTCCGGTAATAACCCGCCAAACCCAGAAAACTTTTAATTTCAGAAGCATTCTTTGGAGTTTTCCAGTTCATTACGGCTTCAACTTTAGAAGGATCAACTGTAACCCCATCATTACAGATAATATGACCCATAAACTGTACCTCCCGAATCCAGAACTCACATTTAGAAAATTTTGCATATAACTGTTCTCTTTTCAAGGTTTCAAGAACTAACCTCAAATGCATGGCATGTTCTGATTCGGACTTAGAATACACGAGAATATCATCGATGAAAACAATTACAAACTTATCGAGAAATGGTTGACATACCCGGTTCATCAGATCCATAAAGACCGCTGGAGCATTTGTTAATCCAAAAGGCATTACCATGAATTCATAATGACAATACCTGGTACGAAAAGCAGTCTTTGGAATATCCTGTTCACGAACACGAACCTGATGGTAACCCGACCTCAGATCAATTTTAGAATATACAGAAGATCCCTGCAACTGATCAAACAAATCATCTATTCGAGGCAGAGGATATTTATTCTTTACTGTTCTTTTGTTTAATTCCCGATAATCGATGCACATTCTGAATGACTCATCTTTCTTTTTAACAAACAAAACCAGTGCACCCTAAGGAGAAGAACTAGGTCTAATAAAACCTCTATCCAATTACTCCTGAATCTGATTCACCATTTCACGCATTTCAGACGGAGCTAATCTATAGGGAGCTTTAGCTATAGACGAGGAACCAGGAATGAGATCAATCTGATATTCAACTTCCCTAACCGGTGGTAAACCAGGTAAATCATCGAGAAACACCTCTGGATATTCAGAGACAACTGGAACCTCAGAAATAGACTTCTTTTCTAATTTGGCATCAATGACATAAGCTAGATAAGAATCACAGCCTTTAGATAACGACTTCCTAGCTTTCATCATGGAAATCAGAGGAATACACCCACTATCTCGTTCTCCTCGAGCCATGTAACACCTGGCACTTTAGGCTATCATTACTGTGCCTAATCGCGAGATTATTATGTGTACTTAGACACATTGGGCTAAACGTACATGGGACTTAGTGAAAATTCATACGCGCGTACACGATTCATTTAAATCGTGCTAACAATGTACCGGGCTGAACCCGACACATCCATATTAGGGCGTTGGTGACAAAATTTATAAATAACGTGGAATTATCAAAACAAACATTTTTACATTAATATATTATGATGATATATTACGCACTATCGTATTGTTCAAAATATTTCCTACGCGACGAAACCGCACGAAACGCACCCCAACGAGATATTAGTAACAAAAATTATATTTTTATAATTTGACAACTTGAAATAAAGTATGATGATAAAATACTTCGGTTAAATAAATATTGCGGATATACCTGACATATTTACAAATCTTACGAAAACTTAGCAAATAGCCAACTACGGGTCATAACACGCCATTCGGGCACTACAATACGCGAAACCGAGACCCGAGTGGGTCGACCCAGACCCGCTGACCCCAACCCACCAACCCAAGACCCAACCCTTTTAATCCCTTCCCCTCCCCACTTCACCTCACTTTACACACACTCTTACACCTAAAACTCACTTTCTCCTCTCAAAACCCTCTCTTCCATTCCCCTTGAAATCGGCAGATGCAACATCAACAACATCACCACCAAATCGCTCATCATCATTATCATCATCTTCAAGAACGAGCACCAAGACCGCCTCCATCTCCACCATACCTCAATTTTAATTTTCGCGGTAAGAAGCCTCAACACTCTTTTAAATTACTTGAAAAGCTCAGATTTTCATGCTAGAACATTTACCCAACAAGATTATGTCCAAAAATCAAGTCGAAATGCGTTGTTAGAACCGATTTACACTTACAGCAACGTCTTCGAACTGAGATGCGTCTCAGCTCGCAGATCGAACTGCGAATCGAGATTGAACTCGCGCACCCAAAATTTGTGAACCGAACTGACTTGCGAACTGACTTGCGAGCTGACCTGCGAGTCGACGTTTGCAAACCGAACCATATGCTGCGAACCGAACTCAGTTCGCAGCCTACTGCCTCGTGAGCCGAACTCAATTCGCAGCGCAAACTCAGTTCGCAGCCCGCTGCCCTGCGAGCCTAACCCAGCTCGCATCGCGAACTCAGTTCGCAACACAATCTCAGTCCGCAGCCAGACTAGATCAACTTTCCCCCGATTTTTTAGATTACAGATACGATTTTTAATAAAGCGATGTAGTAGAAATGAAAATAGTGAAAGTGTTGTCCTAACTCACATTCGATATTACCTTCATGTCGCGATATGAATGACCGACTTATAAATACAGTTTACAAAGAAACAACTTAATGAGATACAAAACAATGATAATACTTGAATTATTGTTACAAACTGTCACCAACGGGCCATAATAGATTTCAAACTCACACGATAACAAACATACAAACAACCACTTGGACATTTTCTATTTGAGTGGGCAACTAGCATGGGTGATCTTTCGGGACACCGACTTAATTACTTATTTACTTACAACCTTGTGCGTTTTGGACGCCAGAAGGTTGCAGGGTCCTGAGAACCGATACACGGACTTACAACCGATTTACTTACTTGATTTCGCCTATAGACTTGCTAGACTCAGGTGAGTCTCACAGCCCCATTTTTACTGTTTTTACTCTGGGGTGAGATGCATTACTTGTTTTTCTTGGACATATGTACAGATTTACTGTTTTACAGACTTACAGACTTACTGATATATTGATTACATGGGTTGCGTTTAATCCAATGAAGTCCTCTGAATCATAGTTGTTAATTATGGGATAAGCGCGAGTTTTAGTATATGGATCCATATGGGACTGACAATCCCCGCCCGGGGTGGTAGCGCCACCACGAACCGTACCATAGAAACGGGTGTTTCTTACTCGTTACACCTGAGTGTTTTTCGATTAACACTCATAGGGGCACTTACCTGGTACTTAATTGTACCTTACAGACTGGTTAAGCTTCGACTATGATGCTCATGGCAATGTATATCAACCCGATTGCATTCGTGCAATCATTGCTCACTACTTGGTTAAAACTGTACAAATACTTTCACTACTTGATGTGTCCGAACTTATTACTTACTATAAACCTGTGAGATTCACCAACCTTTTGGTTGACCTTTTTAGTGATGCATTCTCAGGTACACGGCAATTGTAGGGTCGCCCAATAGGACTTGCTTACTAGCTAGAGTCGCATGATTTTCCACACTGCATCTAACGGAGATTCATAGCATTATCTTTTGTATGTTGTGATTATGTAATAGAATCTCCCGTTACCCGCGTGGACTCTAGGGAACTACGTTATTATAACCGAAAACATTATGTTTCAAACGTTGTATCTATAGATTGTAACTACTTTTCAAAAATTGCATATAGATGTTGTTTGCTTAATCTTTGTGCTGTTGATATTTGATTAGTAGCACCCCAAAGCTCGCTTCCGCTAACCACATAATTTGGGGGTGTTACAGATCGGTATCAGAGCCTAAGGTTATAGCGAACTAGGTTGCATTTAGTGGGCCTAGACTATGACCGTTAGGCAGTATTTCCTTATTAGGTATGACTGGTTCGGGAATTGCATCATACAACGTTAATTTAACATAGCCTGATCAACTATGTACAATTAAGGAAAGATAATGTGAAGCCTGAAAGGGGTTATATTGAACAGGAATACACTAGTTAACTCTGACCACGAGAGAAACAGGACCAAATGCTACTTGCTACGCTGTTAGACTATTATACGTACTATGTATATAAATAAATAGGCCTCACACATGTACTATTTCCTCGACTATAATAAGCATAATATGACCTACGACCATAGAAATGGGAAATCAACGTCCTGTTAAAATGACTCACTATTTCGACAGCAAAATCTAACACTTACCAACAACAGTAGTGGCACCCACAGTATAAACACACCCATGTGTTTATAGCAACGACGACCCAACCGATTCCACGAAATCTCTCCAATATCTTAGAATAAAACTTCGTCATTCACATGAACGGAACACCTAGTGCCAGCCAGGAATATAACCACTAAGACTTTCTTTATCCTCTTTGCACTTTATAGGATCTCTTCAACAAGAGGTCAAGCACAGTTATGGTGGATTACTCGTCCGAATCTGACCAGATTCAGGAGGAACAAGTACAATACACCTACCTCGACGGAGAGTACGCGCCTGTAGAGGAATTCAGGGTCGAGGAAAACGAGAATCAAAACTTCGGAATAATCGATGTAGAGGCTTATGAACGAGTCATGGAGCAGACAATCGAACTGAACAATCGTACGTGGGAGCTGAAATACAAGTGTCAGGACTATGAGAAGGAGCTGAGGATCATGAAAAGATCCATCGCCCGAAAGGTTAAGGACAAATTACACCAGTGGAAGAGGGTGGCCGCAAACTTCACTAGGAAAACAAAAAAGTGGGTCAAACGGCTGGGAGGAAAGCCGGTGGAAGGGGATGCACTCTACCGTGCACCGCCGCGTTACCAGGAGTTGCTCACCGAACGCTATTACCCACGCGACATGTACGTGGAATGAAATTCCAAGTAATCAGAAGCCTACTTAGGACTAGCTAGATAGTGACTATAACCATTTTGCCAAGTCTGCGTAAAGCAGGGTTGTAGGAACCACAAAACGTATTGAAAACTTATAACTAGATAATTGTACTATCACATTTTGTAAAATGTTATGGCATTCGTTCGGGTATAGTATTGCCCAACAAATTTTGTAAACGAACAATCGGATGTAATGACTACGAACCACCCTGATTATAAGATTTACTATTTGTACTAAAACACCTACCATGTGCGATACTAAAACACCCTGACCTCAATAGGTATACGGGGATCCCCATCTCGTCCAGCATAAAGCTTTTGGAGATCGTTCGAATGTTAACGAACTCTCGATACCCTCTTAAACTTCAAAATCTGAGGACCTTCGAACTCATGCCTTTAAGGGCCTTTGATTTTATCGTTCCGCAATATGACCATCACTTAGTGCTGTTGCAGATTACCTCATTATATACACATACGTGATGCGCCGTAACCTCTTACAAACCATCCACTTATCTCTCTTTTTAAATTATTCAAGCACGATGCCTTCACGATGACACACTTACAACGATGTTGCTGGATACACCACTAGATTTCAACAAATCGCCCTTCTCCGCCCCGCTATGGTAGACCCAGAACACAAATGTATCTAAGAATACATTCGTGGACTTCCGAAGAACATCCCGAGAAACATCGTCTCATCTAAACCCACAAACATCCAGAGTGCTACCCGTATGGCACACGTACTCATGGCTATGGTCGTTCGCCGCGAAACACCAACCCCATCTCTTTGTACCAATAAAAGGAAATCTGATGGAAACCCAAACCTGGACGCGATTACGGTTCACACCTAATCAATCTGATTACTCTATACTACTTGACTGATAAATCCTGTCGACCGCTTAATGATCCACTGTTATAGATCTTAGGCACGACCTTGGATAAGCAAACCCCAGATAGGCTGACCGGTGTAATACTTCAGTACATTATAAACGTAACAAACAGACACTTTCCCCATATGTCTCATACTGGTTGAGGCCGGGACCCATAGAACTATTATCTTTATGTGTCGTCTGTCCGAACTCTGCACCACGAATCGTCTGTTCGGAGAAAACCATTTGTACTTTTATTGTCTTCACTAGAATTCAATTTTATACTCGCAACCCCATAATTGCTATTATACAATGCTTAATGCCAACAACAAAACATTGCTTTGATGAAACACCCATTTCGTAGGAAATGACAGGCTACTCCACTGGCAGCCACATGTCGAATGATGACCAACACAGTGAGGATCAGTCAATGTTTCCTTACTTACTTACTCTCAAAGGCGACACCGAGCCAGTGAGTGAAGAACCGTTGGAAGAAACGGCACACCCAGGAGGACTCCGAGACTTTCCACCTCAAACAGTAGTTACAGAAGCTACCCAAATAACCCGAGCAAATTCCCTTTCAACTCCTGCTACTGATAATCATATCACGACCACTACTATCACCACTCCTCCTACTGTTACTGCTCCGATCATTGTCAATGTAAACACTGACAACTCTAAGCATACCGATGAAACAATGAAGGCATTACGCAATCAACTAGCTACCGTTCAGGAGGAAATCACCGATCTACGCCGACTCACCCGCGAGCAAGGATTGCTCCTGCGAACTTTAGAATTCTATTGGGAACAATTAAGACACTTGTGCCCAACTTTGGGAGATGTGCTTCAGTTAGTTTCTAACTCAGTATCACAAAAAGCTCAAGCTAATGTTCCCATGGAAAAGGATACCAAAGCTCAAGTGACAAACCTCAAAGGGAACCCGGGAGGGAGCTCCAACACAGACTTTACTCAGCCCCGAGCAAAAAGGGCAAAAATAACCCAAACTTCCACTACTGAATCTAAGGGAAGAACGTATAAGGGAAATCTACCCTACTGCACCTTATGCAAACACCATCATAAGGACAATGCATCCCTCCTTGCAGCAGATGCAACACGTTTGGACACCAGGTCCAGAATTGCAAATTCCCTCAAAAGGACACAAACTCGAAAGCATTGAGATTATGCTTCAAGTGCGGAAATGTTGGGCATAAAAAGATTAATTGTCCACTACTAACTACTACAAACGGCATCCATGAGGCCAAGCATGACACGAACACTACTGCGGGTACATTATACATTTAGAAATAATTCACTCTCTGACGCTACAGACTGTCACCATCGTTACGAACGCAGTAGAAGTTACAAGCTACTTTAGGCCACTAGTGCCAATTGTAGCTACACCCCACTGATTTACCGACAGACCCCGTCCATTGGACGTAATGACCAGCACACATTAGAAGCTCTCTCTCCTCTTCTAACAAGAGGGAGGAAGGTAACCGGAGACATTTATGACAACACTTAGCATACTACAAGGCCTTCTTAGAAAACGTACATACTACTACCTCGAATAAATTTCGGGATGAAATTCTCCCAACAGGGGAAGAATGTAACACCTGGCACTTTAGGCTATCATTACTGTGCCTAATCGCGAGATTATTATGTGTATTTAGACACATTGGGCTAAACGTACATGGGACTTGGTGAAAATTCATATGCGCGTACACGATTCGTTTAAATCGTGCTAACAATGTACCGGGCTGAACCCGACACATCCATATTAGGGCGTTGGTGACAAAATTTATAAATAACGTGGAATTATCAAAACAAACATTTTTACATTAATATATTATGATGATATATTACGCACTATCGTATTGTTCAAAATATATCCTACGTGACGAAACCGCACGAAACGTACCCCAACGAGATATTAGTAACAAAAATTATATTTTTATAATTTGACAACTTGAAATAACGTATGATGATAAAATACTTCGGTTAAATAAATATTGCGGATATACCTGAAATATTTACAAATCTTACGAAAACTTCGCAAATAACCAACTACGGGTCATAACACGCCATTCGGGCACTACAATACGCGAAACCGAGACCCGAGTGGGTCGGCCCAGACCCGCTGACCCCAACCCACCAACCCAAGACCCAACCCTTTTAATCCCTTCCCCTCCCCACTTCACCTCACTTTACACACAATCTTACACCTAAAACTCACTTTCTCCTCACAAAACCCTCTCTTCCATTCCCCTTGAAATCGGCAGCTGCAATATCAACAACATCACCACCAAATCGCTCATCATCATCATCATCTTCAAGAACGAGCATCAAGACCGCCTCCATCTCCACCATACCTCAATTTCGATTTTTGAGGTAAGAAGCCTCAACACCCTTTTAAATTACTTGAAAAGCTCAGATTTTCATGCTAGAACATTTACCCAACAAGATTATGTCCAAAAATCAAGTCGAAATGCGTTTTTTGAACCGATTTACACTTTCAGCAGCGTCTGCGAACTGAGATGCGTCTCAGCTAGCAGATCGAACTGCGAACCGAGATTGAACTCGCGGACCCAAAATTTGCGAACCGAACTGACTTACGAGCTGACCTGCGAGTCGACGTTTGCGAACCGAACCATATGCTGCGAACAGAACTCAGTTCGCAGCCTACTGCCTTGCGAGCCGAACTCAATTCGTAGCGCAAACTCAGTTCGCAGCCCGCTGCCCTGCGAGCCGAACCCAGCTCGCATCGCGAACTCAGTTCGTAACACAATCTAAGTCCGCAGCCAGACTAGATCAACTTTCCCCTGATTTTTTAAATTACAGATACGATTTTTAATAAAGCGATGTAGTAGAAATGAAAATAGTGAAAGTGTTGTCCTAACTCACATTCGATATTACCTTCATGTCGTGATATGAATGACCGACTTATAAATACAGTTTACAAAGAAACAACTTAATGAGATACAAAACAATGATAATACTTGAATTATTGTTACAAACCGTCACCAACGGGCCATAATAGATTTCAAACTCACACGATAACAAACATACAAACAACCACTTGGACATTTTCTATTTGAGTGGGCAACTAGCATGGGTGATCTTTCGGGACACCGACTTAATTACTTATTTACTTACAACCTTGTGCGTTTTGGACGCCAGAAGGTTGCAGGGTCCTGAGAACCGATACACGGACTTACAACCGATTTACTTACTTGATTTCGCCTATAGACTTGCTAGACTCAGGTGAGTCTCACAGCCCCATTTTTACTGTTTTTACTCTGGGGTGAGATGCATTACTTGTTTTTCTTGGACATATGTACAGATTTACTGTTTTACAGACTTACAGACTTACTGATATATTGATTACATGGGTTGCGTTTAATCCAATGAAGTCCTCTGAATCATAGTTGTTAATTATGGGATAAGCGCGAGTTTTAGTATATGGATCCATATGGGACTGACAATCCCCGCCCGGGGTGGTAGCGCCACCACGAACCGTACCGTAGAAACGGGTGTTTCTTACTCGTTACACCTGAGTGTTTTTGGATTAACACTCATAGGGGCACTTACCTGGTACTTAATTGTACCTTACAGACTGGTTAAGCTTCGACTATGATGCTCATGGCAATGTATATCAACCCGATTGCATTCGTGCAATCATTACTCACTACTTTGTTAAAACTATACAAATACTTTCACTACTTGATGTGTCCGAACTTATTACTTACTATAAACCTGTGAGATTCACCAACCTTTTGGTTGACCTTTTTAGTGATGCATTCTCAGGTACCGGCAATTGTAGGGTCGCCCAACAGGACTTGCTTACTAGCTAGAGTCGCATGATTTTCCACACTGCATCTAACGGAGATTCATAGCATTATCTTTTGTATGTTGTGATTATGTAATAGAATCTCCCGTTACCCGCGTGGACTCTAGGGAACTACGTTATTATAACCAAAAACATTATGTTTCAAACGTTGTATCTATGGATTGTAACTACTTTTCAAAAATTGCATATAGATGTTGTTTGCTTAATCTTTGTGCTGTTGATATTTGATTAGTAGCACCCCAAAGCTTGCTTCCGCTAACCACATAATTTGGGGGTGTTACAAGCCACAACGTATGACTCTTCAGAGATTGGGATTCTAATAAGCTTATGGTGGCAATCTATACTTGCTTTAAACTGACTTAACCAATCCATGCCAATAATCACATCAAAACTTGGAATCGGAATTAATAGAAACGAAATTGGAAAAGTCTGACCATCTATCACAATATTAGCTCCAGTCACCGAGATGGTAACTTGAACTAATTTGCCACTAACAATCTTTACTTCTAAGGGCTTAGTTATCACAGTAGGGATCAGTTTCAACTTATCACAAAAACACATAGATATAAAAGAACAATTTGCTCCATAATCAAATAATACACGAGCTGGTACAGAGTTTATAAGAAAAGTACCGGTAATCACATCATCTGTGTAGACAGCCTCATCGACTGTCATCTGAAAAGCCCTACTTGTCGCTGGCGGAGAATTCTTCCGCTTTTGACCGGAAGATGACGAACTCCCGACCGAGACCGAACCCTGCTTTCCTGCCTCAGGACACTGCCCAACACGATGCCCTTCTTTCTTACAGTTCTAACATACATAATTGGGAAACTTACAATTTTTAAACTCATGGCCCAATTCACCACATTTAACACATTTGTTCATCTGAATTGTACAGGGACCAGTATGTTTGGATCGACAAGAAGTACACCAGTTAGAACTTCCAAATGAACCACTTTTTATTACTAAATCTTTGACCCTGATGATTTCCTTGCCACCTGGACTTTCCTTTACCCGAAGAATCTGTTCTAGCTTTTGGAAATGAAGAAGAAGTATTTCTAGCTTCAGACTCTCGAAAACCTCTAATGTCACTATCAACCGAACGTGCGAGAGTAAACTCTTGGGATAGATTACTAGCTAACCTCACTGTAGTACGATAATTATGAGGTAAGGTTTCCACAAACTGCTCTATTCTGGTTTTCTCATCGGGAACCCACTGTTGCACAAACCGTAGTTTCTCTGAAAACTGTGTGATTAACTCATCGATAGTCATCTTATCAGTTAGTTGAAGATTCACAAACTCTCTCCTAATACGTGCCATATCAAAGTCAGAACAATACTGATTACAAACAGCTTGATGGAAATCAGGCCATCGAATAGCTTCTTTCTGCTGTTGAGTTAAATGACCAGTAATCGAGTCCCACCAAACCATGGCTTTGTCTTTTAAACATTGAATAGCATAAAACACTTTGGATTCTTCTTCACAGCGAGTAACATCAAATTTCCGCTCCATATCTCTTAACCAATTTAAAGTTACTGATGGATTGGTACTACCTCTAAACTCTGGTGCTTTACTTGCCATAAATGTTTTGAATGAACACTGTTTATTTGACTGAAAAGGAGGAATATTACCAAACACAGGTATCTGTTGCTGAGAACGTTGCTAAGATGATGCAGTTTCCGTCTGCCTTTTATATTCTCTGAGATTAATCACCTCATCTTCTAACTGAAAAAGATAATCATCTCTATTCGATTCTTTATGAGCAGGAATAGAAGTACCCTCATGATCATGTCTCTCATTATGAATATCTGAAGGAGGAACATCAATCCGTGAGGCATTATTATCTGCCATATCTGTATTCAACACAACAACTTGAAACTTGTTAATCGTTAGTACTTATCTACTAACCGATTCATAACCAATGCTAAATCCCATACCCAGGAATGTTTGACATAAACAATCTAGATTTGGGATTGAACACTTTAGAATGTTCAATTCGTCCAAACCTATGCTCTGATACCAACTGATGTGTGCTAAGTATAGGCAATTATAATCACAAGTTTAATTAAGGAAATACTAAATAATACTATCACACAATTCAGGCAAGTGTTATCCTGATCATAGAATATAGTTTTATAAGTAAGTCCAGATTCGAACACAGGGAACGTGATTTAATCTTTAACTAACTATTTATTTATCCTAATTACAATTATTATAATTAATATACAAATTCACAATTATAAACAATAATATACAATAATATATAAGATATGGGGGACGTTTTAGTTCCGATCGAACATATATAGATAATTGATACCAATTCTTTAATAGATAAGTTTAAAGAACAACTTAAGAATACTCAATTGAATAGAAGATTATGACTATTTAAACTATTATTTATTACACTTATTATATCAACTTATGTCTATTTGCATGTTGGCTATTATTATTGTGATTTACTAATGTAGAAAATCTCAAAGGTTATGACAATTCTCATATAGCAATACCATCAAAGGTTATGTAAGTATCACTATTTATTAAGATCTATCAACATATTATTCATGCAATTCCAGGGTCGGTTGAATCATAATGCTATTTAACATCTAATAAAACATAATCACTTAATTTAAAAACCCAAAAGGTTATTGCAGTTTATTTATAAATCAGTTAATTATGATTATTAACATAATATAACACATAATTCTTGCATAATAATATTCAATAATATAGTTCCAACATAAACATATAATTCATATAATAAACATACATTTAAACATTCATAATGAAAATCTAATAAGCAATTAATTCAAATAAACAATATCTATAGTAACCCAAAAGATTAGTGAAGCTACAAGGATAAAGAAACCAAACCAAGTTGACGAACTAGCTTTTCATAGGGTTGAAAACCTTCAAACCCTAGCTCCTTAGCCTCCAAATTCGCACCTAAAGTCGACCTTAAACCTTAACTTTCGACTTTGTATTCTAAGAATCGTATATGGTTTAGCTTAAATCAAGCCTCTATTTATAGTTTTCCTGGCCGACCCTCCAACCGCCGGTTTGGACCTCCAACCGCCGGTTGGAAGTATTTGAGTATTACTCCAACTCTGCGTTCTTTTCCACCGTTTGAACCTTTTAGCCCCAACCGCCGGTTGGGCAATTCAACCGCCGGTTGGGCTTATTTTCCAGAATCATCCAAAATCGGCTTGGACTTCAAATTGGGCCTCTTTTCATTCTTTAAACGGATTTACTTGTTTTCTTGGCACAAATCTTCAATATTATCTTTTTAGTCTTCATTTCTTAAGGTTTAGATCTTCCTTTCTTCAATTTGCTTTAATTTCTTCAGTTTCGGTCTTATTTTCGTTCCTTTTTCTTCAATCTTCAATTAAAATACATTTCTGCAAATATTAACAAAATAAGTACCTAAAATCATATAAATGCATAAAATATATATAAATATAGGGATAAATTACTATAAAATATACTATATATTTGATGCTTATCAACAACTTATAACACCCCTCTTTCTATACAACAATTTATATTATTTTACTCGGAAGCGTATATTACAAAATATATTTCATTACTATATATTAAATATTATACATAAACAGTTTACATATTCAAAACACACCAAATTCAGACTGTTTAAAATTACATAAGACGAGGTATTATATATATATATATATATATATATCACAAAAACAAGGTTTATACAAAACCATATCAGAATCACAAGTCGTCAAACTTTCCCTGCCGAAGCATCCACTTCCTGACCACCCACATAGTAAACAAAATCTGCAGGAAGTTAAAGTAAGGGATAAGCACAAAGCCAAGTGAATGAATTTATCACACACAATTCGACTTAGCATAACAATCTGTTTACAGCAAATACTAGTAAACACATTCTTTTTCAATGAGGATCGGTGGCTCTTGGGATATCATAATACCCAGGGATTCCCAAAGAACACTTAACGTCAATCTGTATGGCCAATACAGAATAGACCGATAACTATTGGTTATTAAACTCAGACACAAGTCTCAAACACAAAAAATGAATCAAAACCTGTGTAATTCACATAATAACCAAAAAGTCCAACTACACGTTGTCCTCAATAATCTGATACACATAGATTCACATATCCCGTAGATTCATAATCAATAACACAGATTAACAATCGTATAATCAATCTATGTATACTTGTTGCAACCAAACAGTTACAACTAAATCGAAGGGTGAGTTCTAAATCCACTCACCGATACCTCTGTAGTCTCCACACTCAGCTTCTATTCACTGAGTCTTTGGGGTATCTGAAATACCACAAAACACACAAGTTAATAACTTGAAATCGACGAATAATACTTATGTAAACAAACATATTACACAAGTAATTATTTCATTTTCTGAGAGTTCATTGTCTTTAATGTATATAACACTACGCATAGTATTCAAGTATCATAACTAAATGGTATAATTATTGTAAAAGAATACATGAAACACAAACTTATTTGGTCCTGTCATTAGCCAAAGCCGTTCGGCTTTAAAGCCTAGCCGATCGGCTTCACACCTTTAACCGATCGGCTTTGTAATAGCAGATCGGCTTCCCTAGTTAATTCCAAGCTTTTTGTTCTAGGGCAAGTTCTATCGTGATTTTGAACTAACTTAGCCTATCGGCTAAAAGAAGCCTATCGGCTAAGTTACTTAATTCAGCAACCCAGTCCATTTCTACAGAATCTCAGCTCACAATCTAACCAAAATTTACATAAGTTCAGGTACAAATTCAACAAAGATACGTTTTTAACATCAAAAGAACATCATATATGATCATATATCATCTACCACAACTACAAACATCAATTTACTTTCACTTTCATGCAAAATCATAACCATTCAATTAGGTTATTTGCTCTAACCCAAATTTCCTATTTCAAGAGCATGAATTCACTCATTTAAACTAACAATCAGTGTATTATCATCATATATCATCACTAGTAATCATAATAACTCAAAACATCTATCAATTCATGATTTCACACTTAATTTTGAAACACTCAATTTCATGAAAGAAATCATACTTACACTTTGATAAAAGGTGATGATGATGATGATGATGAAGTAAAGCTAATTCAACCAGATTCAATCTCAATTTTGATTCACCAATCTTGTTTGTGATTTCTATTTTTCTTTGATTTGTAGTTCTAGGTTTTAAGGAATTGAGTTCATAAGCAAAAGAGTGAAATTGGGGAAAGTCACCAAAATAAGGTCGGCCTCTTTATGAACCGACCCAAAACATTGGGTATTTTATACCCGTTCCAAATCTATTGTCTGGAACCTAAATATCAATTGCGAGAGACTTAATTTTATTTTACCCTCAACTATCGTAAATTAAAACAAGCAATAATTTACAATCCACAATAAGTCCTGAAACTTATTTATCTAAGTTTCACAATGAAAAAATAATATTAAATAATTTCTAAAACAAATAAATAATCAATTTAAAATTAGAAATTACCAGACCCGACGAGAGGATGTTACAGTCAATTCCGCTAAGCTCAGCCTGGGCTTTACTCTAAGGAACAAACGTCGGCACCCTTTCCCGAGAAAAAAAACAATTTGGAGGCAATGATGGGAAAGTTTTTGGTCACTAATGAGCAATTTATTGCTAGTTCTGGTCAACGGAAGGATACCACCGAAGCGTTAGTACGTAATCAAGGTGCCGCACTCAAGCAAATTGAGGGGACCGTTTCTAACATAGCTAAGTTTCTCCAAGAGAGGTTTCCGGGAACTCTACCAGGATTCACCAAAGCTAACCCACGAGATCAAGCAAAAGCAGTTACCACTAGAAGTGGGAAGGTTCATGAACACCCTAATTTTGCTAGGGACAAGCAATATGCGAAGGATCATGCCAGAAAAGGAGAAGGAAGCGGAGGTTGTCAAAAGTCCTAAGGTGGACACGAAGGCTGATCAAACTGCTAGGGACAAGCAATATGCGAAGGATCATGCGCCACCCCCGCCATACCCCGCAACTTTGAGAAGAGGAAAGGATGAAGCTCATTACCACCAATTTCTGGAAAATTTGAAGCAGCTTCATATCAACATCCCGTTTGTGGAAGTTATTGCCCAAATGCCTAAGTATGCGAAATATTTGAAGAAGATTTTGACTAATAAAAGCAAGTTGGAGGAGGCAACCACTGTAACGATGAATGAGAAATGCTCAGCTGTGATGCAAAACAAGTTACCACCACAAATGAAGGATCCAGGGAGTATCACTATTCCCTGTCTGATTGGTAAATTGGACATCGCAAATGCACTAGCGGATCTAGGATCTAGCATATCCATTATGCCTTATACTATGTATGCTAGACTTGGATTAGGAGAACCTAAGGCCATCCGAATGTGCATCGAGTTAGCTGATCGCTATGTCCAATACCCAAGAGGGATGGTCGAGAATGTCTTAGTTAAGGTTGATAAGTTTGTATTTCCTTGCGACTTTGTAATTCTCGACATGGTAGAAGATCACAAGGTACCGATAATTCTTGATAGAACCTTCCTAGCCACTTCCAGAGCGTTGGTCTATGTTTTTGATAGGAAAATCACCATGAGAGTGGGGGATGAGAAACTAGTATTCAATGTGAATGAATCCATGCAATATCCTGCCTCTGTGGATGATACTTGTTACTTTGCTAGTGCGAGGGAGCTGTCTGACGATGATGAGTGTTTGCAAAGTTTGAAGGATGACGAAGAGTTAGATCCTATGATTCTCGAAGGATGGACGGGAAGCCTCGAGGCACTCCATGAGAATAAAGAATTCGATAGGTTGCTTGAGGAGATCGAGACATAGTGTGAGGATAAGTTAGAGAATGAAGGCGTTAAGCTAAGGGAGAGCGAAGAGTCAATTTTGACAAATGGAATCTTGATTAAAATGGAGATACGGATCACTAAGCATGGAATCCCATGTTCAAGAGAGGAGGTGTCAGTAGTTAAATCCTCATTCGAAGAGCCACCCAAGCTAGAGTTGAAAGAGCTTCCCGCTCATTTGGAGTATGCATACCTGCAAGGGAAATATGACCTGACGGTAATCATATCAGCTTATCTTTCATCAGAGGAAAAGGAAAGCTTATTGAAGGATCTTAAGGAACACAAGCAAGCGATAGCATGGACGATAAATGATATTTAGGGAATAAGTCCTTCATACTGCACTCACAAGATTCTTATGGAATCCGACTTAAACCCCTGAGGCATTTAAACCCTAAGGTAAAGGATGTGGTGAGAAAAGAAATCATCAAGTTATTAGACGCAGGGTTGATATACCCGATTTCCGACAGTCCATGGGTAAGCCCCCTTCATGTTGTACCGAAAAATGAGATATGACAGTTGTAGCCAATGAGAAAAATGAGTTGATCCCCATGAAAACCGTCACTGGATGGAGAGTATGCATCGATTATAGGAAATTGAACGATGTTACACGCAAGGATCACTTTCCTTTGCCATTCATTGATAAAATGCTCGAACGTATAGCCCAGAAAGGAATATTACTGCTTTTTAGATGGTTTCTCCGGATATTTTCAGATTCCCATTGATGCTAACGATCAAGATAAGACCACATTCACTTGTCCATTTGGAACGTTTGTGTATAGAAGAATGTCATTCGGTCTGTGCAACGCACCCGCAACATTCCAAAGGTGTATGATGGCAATTTTTTATGACATGGTTGAAGACAGTATGGAGATATTTGTGGATGATTTCTCCATTTTTGAGAATTCATTTGATGAGTGTTTGGCCAACTTGAAGAGAATGCTGCAAAGATGTGAGAATTCGAATCTTGTGCTCAATTGGGAGAAATACCATTTTATGGTTCGAGAAGAGATAGTATTAGGACACAAGATTTCGAGCGTAGGGATCGAGGTGGACAAGGCAAAGATCGAGGCAATTGCAAAGTTGCCACCTCTGACGAATGTCAAAGCATAAGAAGCTTCTTAGGGCACGTAGGATTTTATCGACGTTTTATTAAGAATTTTTCCAAGATAGCACAACTGTTAGAGAAGGAGGCCAAGTTTGAGTTCTCCAAGGAATGTCTTGATGCATTCAATCTTTTGAGAGAGAAGTTAGTATCTGCACCCATTATGATTAGTCCAAATTGGGATCTTCCCTTTGAACTAATGTGTGATGCTAGTGAGTATGCTGTAGGAGCAGTGTTATGTCAACGGGTTGACAAGAAGTTTCAACCTATCTACTACGCTAGCAAAACCTTGACAAACGCGCAAGAGAATTACACTATGATAGAAAAGGAATTGTTAGCGATTGTTTTCGCGTTTGATACGTTTTGATCTTATTTGATTCTGTCAAAGACTGTAGTATTTACCAATCATTCGGCGTTAAGGTATTTGTTTAGTAAGCAAGATGCAAAACCGCGATTGCTAAGATGGATTCTTTTTCTGCAAGAATTTGATATTGAGATTCGCAACAAGAAAGGAGCCGAGAATTTAGCCGCTGATCACCTCTCAAAGTTGGAAAATCCGGAGTTAGAGAAGTTAGATGAATTGGAAATTCAGGACACATTTCCCGATGAGAGTTTGATGAAGGTAATTATGAGTGAACTTCCATGGTTTGCTGATTATGCCAACTTTTTAGTTACAAACACTCTTCCTGCCGAGATGAAGTATAAAGAAAGAAAGAGATTTTTCTCGGCTTTGCGACATTACTTTTGGGAAGACCCATTTTTGTTTAGGAAGTGTGCTGATGGTATAGTGAGAAGGTGCGTTCATGGAGAAGAATGCACAAGTATTCTAAGTCAGTGTCACAACGGTCCTACGGGAGGACATCATGGGCCATCATACACAGCAAGGAAGGTGTTTGAGGCAGGATTTTATTGGCCAACCATCTACAAGGATGCATACGAGTTTGCAAAGGAATGCGATGCTTGCCAACGAACTGGAAGGATCTCTAAAAGAGATGAGATGCCACAAAACCCTATCATGGTTAGCGAAATTTTCGATGTTTGGGGGATAGATTTTATGGGACCATTTCCACCAAGCAACGGAAACAAGTATATCATAGTGGCTGTAGATTATGTTTCAAAGTGGGCTGCAGCAAAAGCATTACCTACTAATGACGCGAGAGTGGTGATAAAGTTCCTCAAACAGTTGTTTTCGCGATTTGGGACACCTAAGGCGTTGATTAGTGATCGTGGAACGCATTTTGCGAATGCACAATTGGAGAGAGTTTTGAAAAAGAATGGAGTCAATCATAAGTTTTCCACTGCTTATCATCCACAGACCAGTGGACAAGTTGAAGTGACTAATCATGGTTTAAAGCGTATTTTGGAGCGTTCCATTGATAGAAATCCAAAGGATTGGTCAAATAAGCTGGATGATGCATTATGGGCCCCGCAAGGATAACTTTTAAAACATCCATTGGTACTACGCCTTATCGGCTCGTTTATGGGAAAGCTTGCCACTTGCCATTTGAGTTGGAACACAAAGCGTACTGGGCACTGAAGCACTGCAATCTCGATGATCATGCGGCAGGAAAAGAAAGATTGGTGCAGTTACAGGAGTTAGAGGAGCTAAGGATAAATGCTTATGATAATGCACAGCTGTATAAGGAGAGTTAGAGGAGCTAAGGATAAATGCTTATGATAATGCACAGCTGTATAAGGAGCGCACCAAGAAATGGCATGATTCACGCCTAAAATCAAATAATTCATTTGAAATCGGTGATAAGGTGCTCATATACAATTCTCGCCTGCATTTGTTTCCTGGAAAGTTGAAGACACGTTGGACAGGACCTTTCATAGTCGAGAAGGTTTACCCTTTTGGAGTTGTTGACTTGAAAGGTCATTCTGGTACGATGTTCAAGGTGAATGGAAGCCGTTTGAAGAAGTATTATGGGGATGCAAGGGATTCCGAACGTGATTTGGAGATAAATCTTAATTGAGTCATGAAGCAAAATGTCAAGCTTACCGACGTGTTAAAAAAAAGCGCTTTCGGGAGACAACATGTTGTTTTTAATAATTATTTATTTTGTTTTGTTTTGTGTTAATAAAGCTCTTGGAAGAGGATGTTGTTTGTTGAAAGGCTTCATTCTAGCTTTTATATTGAAGATAGCTCAGGGGAGTTTCTGTTCACTTCTTTTCTATTCCCTATATTGTAAGTCCGTATGTATTAGGATCAATAACGAGGTTATTTTCTATTCCCTTAATACTAAGTTTACAGATCGTAAACGGTTTGTTTCACAAGTATTAGTGAAATCAATTACTATTTAGCTTTGTATTGATTAAAATCAAAGTTAATCTATCAATACCTAGCTCTTAGAACGCTTAGAATTGCTCTAGAAACACAAAAAAATCGTATGGGTATTATGGCAAAAGTTAATTAGGTTTAAACCTAATTTTGTATATAAACTCGTCTCGGCTCGCAGCTGATGGGCTCTGCGAACTGACTCAGTTCGCAGCCCAGCTTGGCCCAGCGAGTCCAGCCAGCTCTCCTCGTAGCCCTGCCCTGCGAACCCAACTCGGTTCGCACCGCAGGTCATTGGTCAAACATGGTCAACATTTTTCAGCATTTAACTTTTAACTCTAAAATGTTTACCAACTAATCTTTTCATTCAAAATCAATTTACAAACTTGATTACAATAATCCCTAGTACTATTACAAGTTAGATCTGTTGTCACAATAACATATCCCAACATATATTATTGTTCATTTTGCAATGAGAACATTGCATATTTTTAAGTGGGGGATGGGGGAAAAGAAGTCTATTCATCCTTAAGATATGAATGGTAAATATTGGAAAATTTCTAGCTAAAAGGCATTCTATGTTAGCCATTTTTCAGCCCAATTTTTTGTTTTAAAATTATTTTATGTGTAAAGTTTAGCAAATCTTGTAACTCATTTTGGGATTTCAAAGGATGAAATGAATTTAATTTTTAAAATAGTAGATAGTTCATTGTGTGATGTATCGATAGGCAATCTATATGAAGATTATTAATCTATTAAGAAATTTAATGGATAAAGTAGGAATTGTCCCGAGAGGATCTTTGAGCAAGGTATGACCTTAGTCTTAATTCTTATATGATAGCGTGTTATAATCCATAATTTTGAGATCCTAATTATCATAATTTAGGAATATATATGGGTGTTGTCTCATCTGTTGTACGTAAGTACAGACCTGGTTTCCGTCAGTATATTTGATAAAAAAATATATATAATAAAAAAAAAGAGTACAAAGAACTCATAAATTGAAAAACCAAAGCCAAGTTATATCGCTATGTTGTACTGAAGTACAGACCTGTCATCAATGTCTTGGTTTGAAAAATGATTGATTTAATTGAATGTTCATTATGTGGAGAATTGTGGCACGTTAGTTGTATGAGGGTATTTTGCTATTAGGAATCAAGGGTAAGGCCTGCTAGAATAATAATAAGTTGAGCTTAATTTCTGAATTATAGATTGTTTAGGTGGACAACAATATCGATAATCATTGTGAATTATCTTTTATGCATAATAATAATATATGAGCATTTGTTTTCCTAGAAGAGTTTCTTGATTTCTGAGCCTTATAGTAGAAGCAATTTTAAGATAAGTATTTGGTTTGTGAAATACTAGGTAGTATGTAAGTCCTTTTGCACTTTTGTTTGCCGTTCATTTTAAAAGTTTTTAAAGTTATTAATCGATGGTCTACTTGAGGACAAGTAGGATTCAAGTGGGGGATGTTTGATGAACGCCAAAATGTACTAGATTATAGTACTAATTACCCCTTTGTTTAATTGAGTTCTTATGAATTTTGTGTGAATAAGATACTGATTTCGTTCATATTTGCATTTAGGAGTTTAATTGGAGCTTGAATTGTAAAGAAGAAGAAATCGAGCTAATATTAAAGAAAAGAAGCTGAAGAGTTGAAGTTTGGAAAAAGAGAAATTAGATTGATGAAGAATATGAGATTTCACATCCATATGCAGGATGAACATTCCATCCGGTGGTTGGATTGAGTGAGTCGGGCTGCCAGAGTCACGGGCCGACTATTGGGTAATTTGCATCCATCCGCCGGATGCATCATTTTGACAGATTAGTTTAAAACCATAAATTAATCTCATTTTTAGGGTTATCACCCACACTTTCTCTCCAGCCGATTTTCAGTCATTCCAACACTAATTCCAGAGCATTTTGAAGGTGAAGAAAGAAAGAGGAATCAAGGGTTTCGATGGTTACTTCATTCTTTCGGTTTCTCTGTTTGAAAACATTCTTCCATTTATTCGATTATGATTTCAATTTCATTTTCAATTCTGAGTTTCTGTAAAGTCATGAGTGGCTAATTCTTTTATGTATTTGCTTGGATGATGATACTTAGATGATGGTTTGATTATTGATTTGCGAAAATTATTGGCTTTTATGAATCTTTGTGTGTTTATTTGATGATCCTTGTTTATTAAGTGATTATTAGTGCTTACCTAACGTGGTTTACTAATCAATTGAGATTGAGTTCCTTTTGAGTAGTAGATTACTGATGATTATTGATTTCGACTGATAATTGTTGCTAAATATATTGAGTTTGATAGGTTGGGGTAAATAATCGGTAATATTTTTTAATGAACAAGATAGTTATTATAGCTATAGACTTTGTTGATTCAAGTCGCGAAAGTAAATCACATAAACGGCGTAGGTTTAATTTAGAACAAAATTCGGTGGGGAATGTTAGTTTATCAATTAACGTGTTGAAAACAACCTTGTGTCTTTCTTAATTGTGTTAGATTAACCTACCTCGAAAAGGGGGTTGTCTTATTTGCTATGTCGCAATAAAATCTAATGTTTGAAAAAATCGATAAAGTGATCAGTCGGAATCTAAGGAAAGTAGTCTAAGTGAATACATTTCTTCTATCATTTGAGTCAAGTATTGTTATTTGATTAATTGTTTCATAAATTAGTTCTTTATAATTATTTAATAAAGTATTATTCACATTTCATAATTGTTAGTCAATTGTTCGTTCGGAACTAAAACGCCCCATTTGTTCTATTTTCATTATTTGAAATAATTTCTAGTTTATTAGTATTGACGTCCGTTCCTCGTGTTCGATCCGGACTTACCGTACTATACTATTATGCGATCAGGTTTTCTTGCCTGAGTTTTGTATTAGCAAGTAAGGTATTTTCTATTTCTGAAACTATAACCTCGTTTACCCGACATCAGATATATATTCTTTTCCTTCCTTTAATCACATGCTACCAATTTGATCCATCAAGATCAAAAGATAAATACATTCTATATTTCTATAAGGGTGAAGTTTCAAGTATACTGTTACCATCAACAGATTTACTCGACTTTATTCAATAGCAAATATATTACATTAATCCTAATAGTTTTCCAGCTATATGTATTTCAATTTAATCAAACGTAAGCACATAATTTGTGCTTTTTAATTCTGTTCCATTTACTAGCACATAGTACAATATCCAATACAATGTGTAATAATTTCAACTACTTCGTTATTAATGATACATGATACATACGTCACCCCCTTGAGCAACTTAATATATAGATATATGTTTTTAATTCTTTCCTCATGTAGATTTTTCTAAGAATGTATATGCTTCTATTTTTACCCATGCACATATACTGTGCATTTATCCTATTTCATACTGACCTCTCACCAGGGTCATCTTTTATTCGCCACATAGATAATTTGAAACTCATAGTCATTTAAATTAAGTGAAATTCATAATTACTTATAACAATTCATACAATCAGAAACTTAGCAACATGCTAGAATCTTTAAATTACAATAACTACCTATTTCTTCTCAATAGATACAATGGTGGTTATAGAAACCACAAAATATATTTTAAAAATGAAAATTTTAATTCAAATTATAACTAGCAAACAAGCTAATATTTGTATACTACTTTAACTAGCAAACTACTAAGATTCTTTACTTTTACAACTTATTAATACTAAATTACCACTCATTCTTATAAATACCTTCTGGTTATATGAAACCTCTTACTCATAAGAAATCCAGAATCATGTAACCTTAAATGCAATCAATTATCCAACATGTGTAGAGGTCGGATTTCATATATAATATCATAATCACATAATCATTTAGCATCGAAATAGATGCCAAACTCAACATAAGTTAACACTATTTACATTAGCATAAGTATTAACAATAATATATTTTGTAGTATCATACCAGCTACGATCGCAAAGTATGAATACTAAAATCATCATATTTCGTAAATAATTCTGATATATGATCAATACTAACCATAGCTAGCAACCGATCAGTCATAAATCATACCAAATCCACATTACTTATTACTATACTGCACAACATAAATGCTATAACACATAAGATACCATGAATATACACATATTCCAATTCATCCTTACAATAGGCTATTCAGATCGTTAAAATTCTCATATAGACTTTATCATTATAATTCTGTATCCATATTTCTATACGAAGTTACTTCGTAACCAAATTCTATTTCAATCAACATATTATATGTCATTAAATCGTAAAACTTTCCCACACTTAAGATTCATCCTATTGCTTTTCACAACAGAAATCATATTAAAACACTAGTTAAATGTATGAACATTTTTTGATTTCGTTTAACATCTATTTTTTTTTTCATATCAGGTACCACTTTCAAACAATAGTTTAGTGGTTTACTACTACTTTATTCCAATTACTTCCTGGTTTTTTCTGAGTTATATTCCGTTATCTCTTTTTGAAACAAACTTTCTTAAGCATTATATACAACATTAATTCTTCATTATTTCAAACTCTTATACTTACTTACATGAAAGTTACATAATCCGGCTGTTAATACAGAATTGCAACTTTTAATACTAATTCATATTTAGATTCAATTATATTACACTTTTACTGACCACAACTTTTCTTATTATAGATATTTTGTATTCAATTTATCACCTTTTCTTTCTATAATTCCATGCATAAATCATATAGTTTAGCTACTTTTTTAATTACAAGGCGTGTGCTCCTTTGCTTCTGCCTTAATTCAAGACGAATTCAATATTACTATTACACTTAATCTTCTAAAATCATATCAAATCTTTTTGATACCAGGCAGCCTCAACAATTCCATGTGAATAGCATAATATAACTACGTTGGCCAGACATCTTTAGATTATGTTATACACACTTCCTTCTCAGGCTACTTCATACCATCTAGTTTCAATGTAATTTCCATGTAAACACATAATACAAAGATTCACAACAGGCAAAACACTTAATTTCACATTAATCACATAAATCCAATTTATTGCAATTCATAGATTTGACATAAACAAATCATTCCACATATTCCAATCAACCTCATTTACTTCACATTTCAATTTGTCTCTGATAAAATCATCTTGTGATTCATTTCATCAGTCAATCAGACATATATATTTCTGAGCACGTAACAAATAAATCACAAAATGATAACATATAACAATCCTATCATTATTTCACATTTGACCAGAAAGACATACTTCTTCCCCAATCAAATGAAAACAATACTATAATCTACATATTGCATAAACACTTTCATATTTATTTAGTCGTTGTTTGACCATTGTCAAAACATTTTCATTAATACACATATTCCGCCATTCCCTGTTAGGAGTAATTATCAACAAATCAAGATATCACAATTTTTTTGTTAGCAAAGAATTCAAATCACACTGTTGGTGCATTTTAGTGTGTCTGTCAGTTGGTCTAGCTCGTAGTATGATTTTGTAATAGTTTGAGTTTACTGACTCCTGCAACATTGTTTATAATGTCGCAGGTGCGACATCAGTTAGTTGAGCCTACGACATTGTCTATGTCGCATGGGCTTGGGCCTGCGACATTGCATATAGTGTCGCAGTAATCTGTGTTTAGTTTATAAACACGTTTTGTAATCAGTTTTAGGGCTGACAAAAAACCCTAAACTCAATCTGTCGAAATTACTTGTAAGTTGGTCAATTACTATCAATAATATAACGGTACGTTTATTCGATTTTGTGTGTTGATTATTTGGTTGATTTATTTAAGATTCAATTGTTCATTTCGCAAGTAATTGGATTGATTCGATTCGATCAGATCCTGAGTAAGGGACAAACAAGTGGTATCGGAGCTTTCGGGGCTCGTTTTAGGCTTTTCGGATCGTTTTCGGTATTGTTTAAGGTAATATTCATATTATTTTGTGATTATTACGTTTGTTATTCGTGATTACAGGTTAAGTTTGAGTTTTCTGGGATTTATCAAGGGTTTTCGACGTCTATTGATCGTGGAAATCGATTAGGGTTCGAAAAATTTCGATTTTAGGGTTTCTGGCCGTAGCTGTGTGCGACTTTGCGACATCAGCTGCGACATTTGTTACGACTTTGTTTGCGACATCACTTGTTTGACCTAATTTGGTCTTTGCGACATTGTGTTGCGACTTCGTTAGCGACATCATCACTTTGACCTTAATTGGTTACTGCGACATCGCGTTGCGACATTTCGTTGCGACGTTGTGTGATTTTGCGACATCATCTGCGACGTAATTCTCAATGTCGCATCTTTAGATTCTTGATTGAATCTTTCACCTTCTGCGACATTCTCTGCGACATCGCTGATTGTTCTGCGACATTGTTACTTGTTTTGCAATTAACAGTGTGATTGAACTTTTGTTTTAATGGCATCTGACAATGATAGTATTTGGGGTATTAGGGAAATGCTTAAACAAGGTAATGATGTAAGTTCTAATTGTAAACCTCCTTTGTTCTCGGTTGATATGGACTATACATACTGAAGATCTAGATTTGAAGTTGATTTTCATTGCCCGGAATTATGGGGTCCTCTCACTGAAAGATATGAGCCACCTGTTGCTGAAGGTAATTATAGAGGAATACCTCCAGCTAAAACTTATAAAGCTATGACACCTGAAGAAAAGAAAGAATATGACATAGAACGTAAGGCTCACTCTGCTATCTGCATGTGTTTGACTCAAGACTTTTACGACTTTTCAAAAATCATGACATCACTTATGATCTATGGAAAGCCATTGAAACAGGATGTGGTGAAAATGAAAGATATAAACAGGCTAAGATGGAGTTAATTAAAATTTTTGATTTGTTTGATATAATTGCCAATGAAACCGCATCTGGGTCTTTACACGATACTCACAGTTTATGAGTGAATTGATAGAAGGTGTTTACACTTTTCCTGCTCTCGAAGTTAACAAGAAGCTTTTAGATGTTTTGCCAGCTGCTTGGGATGTGAAAGTCCAACTTTTAAAGGAAAGTCAGGAAATAGCAACCATGAAGTTAGATGATCTGATTGGAATTCTTCAGCCTCATGATATGGAGTAAAGAAAGAAAGGATGTAAGTCAGGTAGATTTGTGCAAGACCCGTCTCTGTATGGAGGAAAGGTTAATACTGGAGTAGTATATGGAGGGATGGCTTTTATGTCTGATACCAAGTCTCAATCAAATCCTACTAGATCTAATCACTCTGTTTATGTATCGGCTACTTCCCAACAATAGCAGGTTACAGTTTCACCTGCCATTGCGGAGCAAGCTGCAATTTATACATCTTTTCTTAGTTCCTACAAGGATTTGATCTCATACCCAAATACTACTTTACAATTGGCTGATGAGGACTATGCTCAATTGGATGAAGATGATCTTGAGCATATGGATTTGAAATGGAACATTGCTATGATTACAAGGAGGGTCTAGAAATTCTTGCAAAAGACTGGTCGCAAGAATTTAGACGAAGAGGGTAAATCTGGAATTGGTTTTGACAAAAGCAAGGTTCGTTGCTATAATTGTCAAAATCTGGGCCATTTTGCTAGGGAATGCGAGAAACCCAAGTTACCGCCTTCAGGCATTACCATTCCCTTTAAACCAGAAAAGGAGCAAGTGAAGACTGGGGTTGCTGATAATGCCTTAATCGTTTTCGAGCCAACAAATCCTGATTGGTCTGCACAAGCAGAAAAGTTCAATACGGCTCTAATGGCTCACATTACTCCTGAGGTTAGTGAAGAACCTTTCTCATGTACTTCATGCATTAAATTATCTGCTTCTTTAGATGGTTACAAAGTAGATAATGATAATTTGAGAAATAAAATTGAAAAGCTTATGGAATCTAACAAGTTTTTAAAAGCTAGTTTTTGAACAAAAGTTGGAAGCTCATAAGTTAGATACTCAGACCTTTAAGGCCAAGGTATTTAGCCAGCAAGATGCTATTAACAGTTACTTAAATGAAATCTCTTTATTAAATAAAGAGCTTACTGAGTTAAAGACTGAATTTGTAAATTTCAAAAGAAAAATCTCAAATTACTCAACATCTTCTTCCATCTTTGATGAAATCGTTGAACAAGCAACTGACAGATAGTAAGAGTAAGGCTGGGATAGGCTATGTTATAGTCCCACCTCCCACTAACTATTGTCCCACGTCAGTTAAGGAGGGCACCGAAGATCTTGTAGTTTACTATTCATCATGGTCAACTACAAAATCTAAAGAAGCAAATAACAAAAAGCAAGCAAAGGAGAAAACCAAGAGGTCAGAGTATCCTTTGCCTACTTTTGTCAAATCTGAGAATTCATCTCCAGTTAGTCATAAGGAGATTGAAGATATTACTTATCAAGAGTACCCTAAGGTTGAGAAGATTGCGGTTAAACCTGAAAATGTTATTTTGACTAATGAACCGGTTGCTAAGGTTCAAACTGTTAAAGGAAAAGAAAAGGCTATCAAAGAAACATCTAAATCTCATTCACAGATTCCTGTGAAAATTTTAAAAAGAATAGTTAAAGATGAACGAGTTTCAAATGAAAAACCTTCCTCTTCTCAACCTATTAAAGCATCCTTGAATACTTGTCCACATAAGTGTGCATGTTTTGAAAGTGCTTTATCCACTCGATCAGTAAGTCCTCAACCTCAACCCTCTATTGAATACCGTTCTTGTTTCTATTGCAAAAGACAAGGACATTTGATTAGAGAGTGTCCTAAACTTTCCTATCAGCACTATGGGAGAGACATGCCTAGAATGTCTTATTATTGAAATTCATTTTCATGCTCACCACCTAGGCGTTACTCTATCTCTCCTAAGTCTGTTGAGAAGTCGAGTATGGTTGGGCAAAAACCTTTTCCAAAGCAAAAGCCCGACTGTATTCCTAAACCATCTTCCGAATCTTTAAAAGTTTGGAAAAGAAAATAATCTACTGTTGATTCTACTGTCATCAACAATAACACATCAGATGAAAATGATATGTTTAAAAATAAAATTATGTCTGATATTGTTATTTTTGATGACTTCGGTAGACCTAAGTCTGTAAACTCTTGGGTCTCCGTTTCTCACTAATACTCTCTCATTTATGTGTCGCAACAGTCAGAATGCATTAAGGACAGTGAATGGTACATGGATAGTGGCTGCTCACGACACATGACAGGCGATGTGTCTCTTCTAACGGATATTAAACCTTTAGACGGTGGAGATACTGGTGGGATGATTTCTGGTGTAGGAACACTTACTAATGGAAAAGTAAGTTTTGAGAAGGTTAACTATGTGGAACAGTTAAAGCACAATTTGCTTAGTGTTTCACAAGTTTGTGATAAGGAATACACTGCTGCTTTTACAAATGATAAATGTGCAATTTTGAAGCCTGGGTTCGTCATACCAGAAGAGTGGGTGCTTATTTGTACACCAAGAAGAAATGATACTTCTATTTTGAACATGCGAATCGTTGAGACTACTTCTGAATATGCGTGTCTCTTGTCAAATGCTTTCGATAAGGAATCACGGCTTTGGCACAGACGAATGGGACATATTCATTTTCGCAAAATGAATTTTTTGATAAAGAATGATTTAGTCAACAGAGTTCCAAAATAGTCTTTTTCGTTAACAGACGAATGTGTTTCATGCCACAAGGGCAAACTTCGTAAGAAATCCCATAAGTCTAAGTTAGTGAATTCCATTAATGCTCCTTTGGAACTGATTCATTTGGACCTGTTTGGTCCTATCTCTACTAAAAGCATGGGTGGTAGATCGTATTGTTTGGTTATAATGGATGATTACTCAAGATTTTCTTGGGTGTACTTTCTTGCTACTAAAGATGAGACAGCAGGAATTTTGGTGTATTTGTTTGACAAGCTATCAAATTTGAGCAACTTACCTGTTAAGAGATTGCGAAGCGATAACGGCACCGAATTCAAGAATAAGACTCTCGAATTGTACTGTGCATTAAAGGGTATTGATCATCAATTCAGTGCTCCTAGAACTCCTCAACAAAATGGAGTTGCAGAACGCAAGAACAGAACTATCATCGAGACAGCTCGGACTATGCTAGCCGACTTGAAGTTACCTATTATTTTCTGGGCTGAAGCAGTCAACACTGTAAGCCAAATCTGCAATTTCTTGAACCGTTTGGGTGTCCATGTATGATTCTGATCACAAAAGATAAAGTCTCTAAATTTGGGGCTAAGGCTGTTGAAGGAATTTTCCTCGGTTATTCAGTCAACTCACCAAACAAAAGAGTCTACAATAAATCGACGAATCAGATTGAGGAACATTTTGAAGTCAAATGTTTACATTACACCGATCCTCCTCAAGGATAGGGTCCTGAGTGCTTCTTCAATTACGAGATTGTGTTCAACTCTTTTAATCTTCCTGAGGAAGATCCAGTTGAAGAAGTAGTAACTTTGCTTCATGGAATTGATCTTGCCACTGATAGTTCATCTCGATCACATAAAACTCCATCCACTCCATCAACAGACCCTACTCCAACACCGACACCTACACCTGCTTCAGTATAAACACCGACACCTACACCTGCTTCAGTACAAACACTGATACCTACACCTTAACCTGTCTCAACTGAAGAACCTTCTACTTCCGGAAGAGTTCTGGATTACAGTGATATTCCTATTATTCCTGATTTACCTCTGATGTCTGAAGAAGAGGAAGAAGAATCAGAAGATGATGATGCCCCCAAGAGACTATCGTTGACTGAATATAGCATTATCCTTGAGAAGGAAGATGTCTCAGAACGCGGGGGAGATTTAACAAATCTGGATTCGGTCATTGTGCCTGATGCGATTCCTCAGACTCGTGTGCATAAGAATCACCCTACAGATAATATCATTGGTGATCCTAATGCGGGTATTTTACCACGTAGTCAAGCAGCTCAACAACTCTCTAGTCTAAAAGCGAGGGTTCATTCTTGCTTTCTATCTCAAATGGAACCCAAGAACATCACAGAAGCGCTGAAAGATCCTCACTGGATTACGGCTATGCAGGAGGAACTTCAATAGTTTGAAAAGCTTTCTGTCTGGATGTTAGTTGAATCACCAAAGGATGCATATCCTATTGGTACTAGATGGGTTTATCGAGTTAAGCGGATGATCGAGGAGTGATTGTTAAGAATAAAGCTCGATTGGTTGTTCAAGGTTTCAAACAGATTGAAGGCCTTGATTATGATGAAGTATTTGCTCCTGTTGCTCGTTTGGAGTCAATTCGACTATTTCTAGCATATGCTTCATATATGGGAATTCGTGTTTTTCAGCTGGATGTGAATTCTGCATTTTTATATGGAGATATTGGTGAAGATGTATACGTTTGTCAGCCTCCTGGTTTTGAAGACTCCGTACATCCTGACTATGTCTATAATTTAGACAAAGCATTGTATGGTCTTCATCAAGCTCCTTGGAAGTGGTATTAAACACTTTCGAACCATTTGCTTCAAAATGATTTCAAAAGGGGTACTATAGACAACACCTTGTTCACCAAGAAGTTTGGAAATGACTTACTGCTTGTTCAAGTTTATGTGGACGACATCATCTTCGGGTCTACCAATGAGATGCTTTGCAAGGACTTTGAGTATCTTATGGAAAAGAAGTTTGAAATGAGCTCAATGGGAGAGCTTAAGTTCTTTCTCGGACTACAAGTAGAGAAATACATAGATGGCATCTTCTTACATCAATCTAAGTATGTAATATGCTAAATTGTAAGTCCTTTGGAACTCCCATTGACGTGAATCACATGCTTGGTCCTACAGAAAATGAGGATGATGCAGATCTACGCACCTATCGATCAATGATTGGTTCGCTGATGTACCTTACTGCCTCACGACCCCATATTATGTTTGCAGTCTCTATTTGTTCACGATTTCAAGCAATGCCTAAGGTTTCTCACGACAAAGATGTCCGGCGCATTTTAAGTTATTTGAAGGATAACCAAACTCTGACAGCTTTTTCGGATTCGGATTATGGTGGTTGCAATGTGGATAAGAAGTCAACTTCAGGAGGATGTCAGTTTTTAGGAAATCGGTTAGTTTCATGGCAATGCAAGAAACAGACGACAGTCTCAACTTCTACAGCGGAAGCTGAATATATTACTGCTGCCAGTTGCTGCTCACAAATCATTTGGATTCAGCATCAAATGCGTGATTACGGGTTCCTTCTAACCTTTAATCCTATACACATTGATAACACTGCTGCAATCTCAATCACACGCAATCCCGTTCAACATTCCAAAACTAAACATATTAAAATACGTTTTCATGTCATACGAGATTGCTTTGAGAAATGTTTAATAGACTTAATCCATATCGACACTTTAAAACAAAAGGCAGACATTTTCACGAAAGCTTTTTCGAAGTCTCGATTTGATGAGTTAGTCTCTATGATTGGGATGAAAAATCTCACTCGTAAATAATTTGTGACTTGGGCATCTTTTATATATTTACGCATTCTTATGTGTGTCTTTATTAAAAAAAATGACAACAGCCACTCTTTATACTCTTTAGTATTAAAGAAATGCACGGTTGCTACATTTTTAAAATAGATGTTGAGTTGTGTCTGTAAACAACTTGGATATGATAGTACATTGGGTGACATGCACAAAATGGAATCTTAAGGTTTATCTTGGATGTGTCAGTAGGTTTATCTGACATGTTAAAACAGTTTTTATAAACATTGTCTTCATCATACGATGTATTAGTTGGCATGTTACACAAAACTCTTTGAGTCCTTTAAAGAAGCTTAATATACTTGTTTATTTCAATTGGTTTAACACCGTGAGATGTATGACAAAAGTCATAATATCTTACTTATGCTAGATATATTTTCATGGATGAAGTCTATTTGATATCATTTGGGGTTATATATTGACAGATTCCTCTGTTATAAGTAAGTATAGACCTGGTTTGGTTTCTGTTAATATATATTTAAAATTAAGCAAACCCAAGTCAAAGTACTTGAAAAGTCTTTAAAAATAAAAATACCTAACGAGGTCGCCAAAATGGTTTGACCAAGTCTAGTTTTGCTTAAACCTGAATCAAGCTATGTCGCTCTGTTGTACGTAAGTACAGACCTGTCACTGCTGACTTGATTCTTAAAAATGATCTTCTTATATTCTTTCTATAAATGGGAGTATGGTCTATGTATTAAGTTAAGATGTATATCTATGGTGGGGACCACAAAGAAATATACATACGAATAATAAATTAGCTCCTAGATGTGAGTGTAATATGTTTAAGAGGACAAATATACTAATAATCATGTTGAAATAATTTTTTATAAAAGGTGCTTTTAGCATGCCAAGTAAATTTAAAGTGGACAAATATACCTATGATCGAAATAACACTTACTATTCCTAATAATTGCATGTTACCCCGATATGATCCCTAACAAGATCCAAACAATTCCGTCACCAAAAATAATGTATTTGATTTGTCTAAGGTTTTCTTGTTCATTTTACTTATGTTTTAATTATACTTTTAGTTTTATTTTTTTCAAGTCACATATTATTTTTAAATCACACTTCGAAAACTGAAAATCGAAATCGAAATCAAAAATCTTTAAGTCTGGAACTGTGACATTAGCACTTAAGTCGCCGCCCATGTCGCATGCAATGTCGCAATTAGGGTTCGGGTATATATACCCATCTTCTGCAACGTAAACTATCACACTATTTCAAATTATCTTGCGACATCCCCTGTGACATCAGCTAGGCGATTGCGACATTGTGACCGACAAGATTTTTCGATTTTCTTTTGATTTCTAGCAGCTTTCGTTCCAATCCACTCACGTCTTCCTGTTCTACTAATGTTTACTTGACATTTAGGTACTCTATTTCCCTATTTTCACCGCGTAAATTTCGTTTAATCATTGATTATATATTGCGGTTTTGTGGGTTTCGGTTTTTGGGTAAAATTAATTATGATCGTGCTTGTTGTATGCGGTATAAGTTATGTTTTTATGCTTCCCCTGATAAGCCGCATCGATTGGTATACGTAGATTTGAAAATCCCCAAACTTGTTACTTAGGGTTTTCTGGGTTTGGGATGCAGTTCATCTTTACGACGTTGGCTGCGACGTAGAAGCCAATGTCGCATTATTTGGTAATTTCATACTATACTGCGACGTCCCATTCTACGTCGCTTTTCCTGCAACCTCACCAGCGACAAAGCGTTCAACGCTGCACTAATTTACAAATGTGATTAAATTCACAATTAATTGCGAAATGCGGCCTCATCCTTAACGTCACTCAAATTTTGTGCGACGTTATGGTCAACGTCGCTTTCATTTTTGCACCAATTTCTTGCGACGTTGTGGCTTCATCGCTATGTGTTGTGCGATGTCAACAAAGATGTCGCATATTACAGGAAATGTGACAAATTTTGTAAAATGTCTTACGTTTATTCTAACGTCCTTCGAGTATCTATTATGCACTGTTTACAGATATGGCATTAACATACGAGCCTCGTCACAATACTGTGGCATTTTTAGACGCAACTCACAAGAATGCAGCTCCGTTTCACGAAATGATTGCTTTTCTAAGTCGTTCTCGGATTTTTCACGCAATTACTCACGACACTGTTGTTTACAAGAATCTGGTTGGACCATTCTGGCGAAATGCTTTGATTGTCACTGAAAACAATGTGCCTCGCATTGTATCTACCGTATTAAATTCATAGATCGTCATGACCGAGCAGGGTATACGCGAGCTCCTTCAGTTCAACGATCAGCCAGCCATGCCTGTCAACTTCGAGAATGCTTTTATTACTGGCAGCATGCACAGGTTGGGTTATCCGGGGTTCCAACAGATCAGTATCGAAAGGCAAACCTTACAAGAGTCTGGAGATACTTGATGCATATATTCATTGTCAGCTTATCGAGCAGGAAAGCCGGGACAGACGACATCAATCACCGCATGGCATCTGCCATGCTCGCCCTGTTACACAACAAGCCGTATAATTACTCAGGGTTTCTGTTTAAAGTGATGGTCGATAATGTCAATGTCGGGGATTCAAAATGGGCGTTATATCCAAGCTTCATCCAGTTATTCATCGATCGTCGTCATCCGAATCTCACAGCATTGGGTGATGTTGACAATATTCACAGGATTCAAAATGGGCGTTATATCCAAGCTTCATCCAGTTATTCACCAATGATGAGCAGGATCTTTGCTGTATGCTCTGCTCAAGAAAAAGGGGTTCAGGTACCACCGGATACTCCTTTATTTGGTGCAGTTATTGATGAGAATTATGTACCACCTCTTCATCCTCAATATATGGATGCTCCTGCTCAGCAACTACCTCAAGAGCAGTTTGTGGAAGTACAGGTTCAGGATGAGAATGTGCCTGTTCAAAATGTTTTGGCTGAGATAGATCCGTTTGGGCATGTCGAAGATGAACGCCAAGCTTCTGGTTCACAACATACGGTTGAATATTCATCTTCTTCTGATTTAGCATTTGTGAGACCGCAGGATGGCGGCGAGACGCCTACAAATTCATATGGTGAAGTACCCCACCCATCTCAAATGGAACGAATTAGGGTACATGAACCAGCTCCATTTTTGCGGATTCAGCGCCGTATTCGTGCAGGTAAGCATTACATGGGGAAGCGTTCAGACGTCGGTGATGATATCACTGACACTGCTTATCAACCATCTCATCGCCGTGCACGTCGTACTTCAACGTCTTCAGCTCCTGTTACTCAACCATCACAAGAAATGGTTGTTGAACCAACTCCTGCATTTCGGCAAAAGATAATGAATGATATGAGAGAGATGCAACAACTAATACGGGAACAGGAAGAAAGGAATGCTTCTCAAGCTACTATCATCGAAGTTCAGTCCAAGAAGCTGGCTGATCTACAGGCTAGGGTTAATATATTGGAAGCTAGGTCTAGTGCCTCGGGGGAGTTTGGGTCCGGGGGTCCCAATGTAGAGTCACTAGAACCAGAGTCTGTAACCCCTAACCCTGTACTTGAATCATCTATTAATGAAAATGTTCCCCGTTTAGATTATTTCTCTGTTGATGATATTCCAGGCCAGCCGAGACCTCTAGCGGTTGATTATTTGTTTGCTGATTTGTCGTATATTCAGAGAATGGTCAATGAAACTGGTTCTGAAACTGAACAAGGTTATGTGTTTGATATGGATGATGATGTGTTAGTTGAAGAAGAGCATCTGGGCGATGATGAATATTATGATGATGCACTAGTTATTGAAACTGACTCTAGTGAAGATGAGAAAGACCCTGCTAAAGCTACTCATGGAGAATCTAGTACTCGTCAACCAGAACATGCTTCAGAATCTACATCGACAACAGTTCCAGATACTATTTATGTTTCTAAAGATAAGTCTAAAAGAAATAAGAATTGGTGGCCTCTTGGACGTTCTGCAGAACCTGTTCCTGTAACCTGCAAATCTTACAAGGTACGCGGTGATAATACTGGTATTATCAAAAGTTGGAAAGTGTAGCAAAAGAGGTTTATGATCAGAAGATTGGATGGTGTTCAATACTTCAAGCTTAGATTTAAGCAATTGAGCACACTGCCAAAAGGAGAAATTAATCGATTGGCTCAACTGCAGTTGATTAATCCATTTGAGGACGATTATGCTAAGTTTATTCAGATATCTTTGTGTCAAGAGGTTTGAAGTAAAAGATACAACAAATTGAAACCTACGCTTAGTACTTGGTATATTTTTAAGAAGAAGTTAGATCCAGTAACAGGGCAGCCGATGGTTAAAGTTCATTATCCGTCAGCTGACTGTTTGACTGAAATACCTTTCGAGCCGGTTCCCTATAAATTTCTCCGTAGATTTATTCATTGTGAACTTGATCCACATACTAGTGAAGCGGTGATAGTATTTGTTCCTGATTCAGAGTCGGAGCCAGAGTTTGGAGGTATTTGGAATTTGAGAAAGGCTACATTCAGAGACTTTGATCCTATGAGTTTGATAAATCTCCATGAAAAGGATTTAAGAAAACTCTTCGATAATAGGATTCGGGTTAATGCAAATAACGAATTCAACAAGAAGCTTGCAAATAAATATCAGAAAGTTGTTGAAGTTTGTGTTACACATGGTATTCAGGCAGATAGAAAGTTTCCTGTGGGCTGGGTTTGATAGAAGAATTGTTTTTGACGACCAAGCTGAAGACACGGGGGAGTTTGTTGGTGCATTTTAGTGTGTCTGTCAGTTGGTCTAGCTCGTAGTTTGATTTTGTAATAGTTTGAGTTTACTGACCCCTGCGACATTGTTTGTAATGTCGCAGGTGCGATGTCAGTTAGTTGGGCCTGCGACATTGTCTATGTCGCATGGGCTTGGACCTGCGACATTGCATGTAATGTCGCAGGAATCTGTGTTTAGTATATAAACACATTTTGTAATCAGTTTTAGGGCTGACGAAAAACCCTAAACGCAATCTGTCGAAATTACCTGTAAGCTGGTCAATTACTATTAATAAAATAATGTTACATTTATTCGATTTTGTGTGTTGATTGTTTGATTGATTTATTTAAGATTCAGTTGTTCATTCCGCAAGTAATTGGATTGATTCGATTCGATCAGATCTTGAGAAAGGGACAAACACACACTTTGCAATTACTATACCACATTCCTAGTACTGATTTTATACTTTATTTCGATAATTTAAACATACTTAAGTCCAAACAGGACTATTCTAGATTATTCAAAATGCTAATACCTAAATGAGTATTTCATCTACTAATTCAACACATAGTCCATATTCTACAATTCCATCAAAATTATCCCTGACGCTAAACGTCTCATTTAATATTTCAACTACTAAGTCAATAAGTAGAAATCATCAAATAGTTCATAACATCGAAACATATCAATCCAAAGAAATCAAATTCAATGCGACATATAATTATCATAGCAATTTGAGCAATTCATATTAGTTTAAGTCTAGGCAATCTAAATGTGGATAACCTAATTCCCTTAAACTATCGCTTTGATACCAACTTGAAACGCCCGATTATTTTTTTTACAATGTCTCATAGTATATTACGACTCGATCATATCAACACTAGGGCTTTTAAATCATTAAAAAGACCTTTGACTGGGCGGGAGGCCCTCATATAAGACAAACATGAAAATCTACAATATGATCGAGGAAATCAGCCATATGAAGTTGAAAATCTGCAATATGGTCTAGGAAATCAGCATTCAGGTCTTTGTCTAAAATAAGGCCCTTGTCTAAGATAATTTTCGAAACACCAAACTCAGATTTTTGAACAAATTTCGGAAGCGCATAACTTTTAACTCGTTAAGAGTTAGACTCTAAAATTTTGTAGACACCTTCACCAACCCAAAATGAAGGTTTCTCTTTTTACACTTTTTCAAAATACACATTTATCGAGAAAACGGACATATAACCACTTTATGGCCATTTTGGACCATTTTGGTGGACATGTCATATTCCAGATGACTTTGTTTTAGGTTTCCATCTTTTTCCCACATATTCTATGATACATTTAACACATATGAGCATATTCATCAACATCATACACCCAGTCTGTAACACCCCCAAATTTACTCTTTAGCGGAAGCAAGCTTTGGGGTGCTACTAATCAATAATCAAAACACACAAGGCATATAATGAACGACTCTATATGCGTCATTTTACAAACACATTGATAATATAAGTTTTACAATGTATAAATGTTTACAAAAGCCCATTAATTACAATGTTTAGAGATTAATCGGCATAACTTAGTTACAAAATGTAGTAATGCAAAATAATCTCCTGATGTGTATGCTTACTCGAGCTATGGGCATCCTGAGTGAACAGGTCCTACTATTGTTGGGTACCTGAGAACACATGCTAAAAAGGTAAGCTAACGCTAGTGAGCTCACAGGTTTGCATAATAAATATGTAACTGTGAACCACAAGATTTAATGGTAACCGTTTGAAATGAATCAAATGATGTATATGTCTGCCATGAGGTCATAGTCTGCACTTAACGTGGGTGTCAGGATCACAATAAAGTGCCTGATCATGGGAGCCTCCAGGCGAGTGTCTAATCCACACTCGTATGAACAAAAGTTAATGCGTCCGTTTAACCAGTCAGTGCTTGCTAACCCGGACGAGGATGGTCAGTCCTATAGGGTACCATACACTAACATTCGCGCTACATAAAGTATTACCAGAACTATGATCGTAGAGGACTTAAAACTGATTAGAAAATAGCTCATGCAGAATATAGCGAGTTTTGTACTAGTGTTCACGTGTAAAACAGTTAGAGCATGTATTCCCACCCCGGGAGTAAAAACAGTAAAAAGTCGGGGCTATGAGACTCACCTGAGCCTGAAGAGTTGCAATGAAGCAAATGTGGTGAAGTAAAATGGGGTGTCCGAAGACTGTAACCTGCCTGGCGTTTATAACGCGCAAGTTTAAATAAAATAAGTAGGTATCTTAAAAGATAACCTATGATAGTTGTTCATCCAACTAGTAATGTCCAATGATTTGATTTGATTGGTAAGTTCGAGTTTTGAAAACGTGTACGGTCCGTTAGGGATTATTTGCAATAATATTATTATTATGTCGAAGTGTTATACTTAAAAAGTATTTAGAAACTTTAGGTGACGGGGGTCCAGGGGCAGCGCCCCTGGTTAGCGGGGTCCCAGGGGTGGCAACCCCTGGTGGGGTCCAAGAGGCTGACCCCTGGCTGGGGACAAGATGCTAGGTCAGCTCAAAAAATTTTTATTTCTACCACATTGTTATAGTGAAAAACGCATCTGAGATTTGAATTTGGGTAAAATCAAGTGATAAAACTTCAGGTCTCGACACTTAGTAAAAATCTGGGTTCTGTTTCATGCGACACTTATAGCGACACTTAGGGTCTATGCGACACTCAGTAAGTGTCGCATAAAAGGAGAAATTATGGAGTACTAGCGTCACTTGAGGAAGTGACGCATGAGATGCGACACTTAAGCAAGTGGCGGGGGTGAGTGTCGGGTAAAGGTGTTAAGCGTCACTAGGAAAGTGACGGTACAAATCAGATTTAGGTTATAGGCGTCACTTAGGCAAGTGACGCTAGAAGTGTCGGTAAGTAGTGTTAGGCATCACTGGACAAATGACGGATGTAAGTGTCGGGAAAAAGGGGTTTTATGTGGCACTTAGGCAAGTGACGCAAATTTAGGGTTTTATGCGTCACTTAATGCGGCACTTAAGTGACGCACGAAGTGACGCTATACTGGTTCGGCCTATGCGACACTTAAGTCTGATGACGGATTTTTGAGTCGAATATGAGTTTTCCGATTTCCGTTTGGTCCGATTCTTTTACCCAACCCTTAGATGGACATTTCAAGCTTAAATAAACAACAAACAAGCATTATAACAAGGATTTGAGTGATTTTGAGAATTTGACGGAAACTTACAAGTTAATGTCGGAAGATTTCGAAAAGATGGGGTTGTAGATCGTGATGCGGTGGTTCTTTTCTTCTAAATGGGCGATGAAAATCGAGGCCGTTTGGTGGTGTAATTTAGTGTTTGAAGGTGATGGTGGATGTTGGGTGTTTGAGAGAAAAAGAAAGATAGAGAGAGAGTGGAAGGGTGGAAAATGAGGAAGGAAAGGAGGAGGAAGTGGGGTTTTGGTGAAAGCCCCACACTTCAGTCCCGCAATCACGCTCCGTGCGGTGTTCGTTTTCCCGATTGTTTCAACGTTAAGTAGTTATTTAAAACCTTTAATTATACGTTTTAAAATACAATTAATTTCTCGATATTTTTATCGGATAATCTTATAAAATACTAATTATTGAAGTTCTAAGATGTAACTTAACTTGTTTCATTTCGTTTGCGCGTTTAATGCTTCAATCACGTAAGTTGTTATTTGTACGGTACGAGTTTTAAATTGAAATATTATAAAAATAATGTTTTGGGATATAATGGTGTTATTAAATAGTATTATATTATTTAATTAGATTGTTCACCAACGTTCATATTTGATTGAACCGAATTACATTCGATTTGAATCGAGTACGATTTAATCAAATCGCATAATTGTATATATTCAACAATATATATTGATACCCAAATTAGCCTAACACAGAACTAATTACATGTATTACAAAATGATTAGGACCTAATGACTAACCCAAATTTGGCGGGTGTTACACAGTCTAACCCATTTTGATTCGTTTGACCCGTTTGGTGTTCATTTGGACACCTTCATCAATTTTAATCCATTTAAATCATTTGACACTTGAATTCACTTCATTTCATCAACCTACCATATTTCTAAACTCATAATCGCTAATTTGAACCAAAGTACAACATTCTGACATGTTGATCATAATTACACCAAAACTATGATCAATATCCACCTATTTCAATATCTAACACTATACATTATACCCATTACCCAATTTGACACCATCATATTCCATTTAACTTTCTCAAGTCAAGGATACCATTTTCAACTAAATGACACTTTACACTTTGATTCATCAACATAATTCAAAGGTGTCTTTTTGGGCGATTTACACAAGTGATAATTCATAACAATAATTCAAAGGTGTCTTATTTCGTGATCACTGATTATTTCGTAATGATACAATCTCAACAATTTGTTCATTCCATAAAATCCACGAAAACATCATATTACTCCACATAACTATCACTTAATCACAACCAAACATCTTAGCACGAAACACAAAACATGACATCACTATAAAACTTATAATCTGTATCCTAATAACAATATTTAGAAACAAGATTCGAAACAATTAATATTCCGTTGGGTCATGTAACCTCTTGCTCGTAAGCAATCCGGTAATACACAACCATAATAACCCACAATTAAGAAACAAGATAAGATACAAATAAATACCACTTGATTGTATGAACCTCTTGCTCGTAAGTAATCTGGGACATACAATCAATACCCATTTAATCCCCAAAACACTCACCTTTGCTTTCTAGGCAAGGATATGATATCACACTCGAATAGTAAAGCCACCATTCTTAATCACTTAACATATAACCTATCAATACAACAACACATTTAACAACTAGAAATCATCATAATCAAAACATCAACATTATCAATTACATCTAATCCTTTATTTCGTATTAAACATCATTAATTTGTATTAACTTCTTAAACTCATTATTCCATTACTTACTAGATGTACATGCCCGTGCGATGCACGGATTTTGATTTTGCCGAATAATTTCACGCATGACTTGATCACATTGAGTAGATACAACATGCGTTTGAAATTGTGCATTACAAAGATCGTGTAATTAAAATACCAGGGTGAAGTCAAAGACAAATTATTTCTCACGTCACTTTTAATTATTGTTGGTTTTGCACTCATCTGGTTGACTATCCTATATGAATATAGGCTGAAGTACTATAGACCAATTGTCGTAGTTGTCTTGTATAAAAGTTTGTCAAAGCTAAGATGCTAATAGTTATAGATTGAATGTATCTAGACGTGGGAATGTCTACTCATTCATATATAAGAAGAAATTTTGTATGTTAAATTGTCTTATATACTAATGCAATAAACTTTTATCAATTATAATTGACTTTACAATATTCCGATCAAGTGATAGCATATACAACTGGCAGCCTAATTATTTTTGCAGGGAGGTGAAGAGAACACACAGAATTTAAGTCATTAATTGATTTTGAAATGCAACAATTTTCTTCTTTCCCGTCGGATTTGTCAATAACTTTTCATCCCTAATTCTAAATTAAGGTCCATCTTCGGTAGTTTTTATTTTTATTTTCTTATTGATACTCAAAGAATTTGTATGTCATTGATCTTGTAAGAATATGTAAATGTCATCTCCGTTGATGAAAAGGATTAAGTTATATATATGTCTTTGTTGCTTAATTAACATGCATATCGACTTTGGTGAGCACACCATCATTCGATTCGAGTTGCATTTTACAAAAAAATCTACCATGTATTGACAATGTTTATTGCAATTATTAGATTTCAACTATTCGAAGCTTTTTATGAATTAATGTATTTTACCAAACCAATCTACCATGTATTTTACAAAACAATCTACCATGTATTGACAATGTTTATTGAAATTCTCGTGGTGTTACCAAACCAAAGAAATGTTTATTGGGCCATAGGGAAAGTGTAGGATGTGTTGAATAAATTTAAGTTCCATAATAAAGTACTAAAGTACTAAGATAAGATATATAGGAATTTAAAATATGATCAACGTATTAAATAGCTCATGTTGCTATTACTAAGACACTAATGCAGTAGTTATAAGATATAAGATATAATTATTATTAGGATATATTTATGATATATCCTAATAGTTACCGCATGTTGTATTTATGATATAATTATTACACCCAAGTTAAAAGTTACCGCATGTTGTTAACCATATTACTATCATTTATCACAGGGTAAAATCATCATTATTACTTAAGGGCTCAAAATTTAGTGTATTGTAAATTCCATAATCATATGCATGACTTAATCACTTGTGTATTACTTCAATTATCATTAAAATAATACTTGTATCCTATTTAAATCATCACTAATGATCATCATGATCATTTTATCAACTTAACCATAATCATCCTCCTAATCATAATTAATCCAAATACTTAACCAGTAATTTCCATACTTCATATTTCACTATGATTGCTCCAACAACACTTCTTACCATCAATTTAGGTGAATTATCACCAAATCATATTCCATTGATCAAACCCACTTTTAAATCATTAGATACAAATCAAATTATCAAATTCTACAATGAATTAGTGTTAACCACAATGATTATTTCACTTCTATACAATAATTGACTCATTTATAAACCCTAATTCGGATTAGAATCATTAATCCATCAAAACTCACCAAAAATTCATGAAAATTAAGATTCGAGGTTAAAATTAAGTGAAGAACATAATTACCTCATGATAGAAATGATTAATTGGTGATGAATTCGTGTTTTCCAGCTCCAATTTCATATTTTGAACCGATTTCAGTTTAGGGTTTGAAGATTCGTACGTGTTTTCTATGTTCGTGAAGCTTCTGGTGTTTTAGAGAAATGATGAGAATGATATATGATACGTACATACATCTGTAATAGATATATATGTGTTTTAATTTTATTCCCGTGATTATCATTGTCTGAAACTTTAAAAGCATTCACGGTTGTTACTATTTTATTTCACCTAAAGTAATAATAATTTAAAACAACTACTATTACTTTATTCATAATAGTACTTTTGGATTTTGGGGTGTCACAGGAGGCCGACCCTCACTTTTGGTGGGGGTTGGTTATCCCCAATTGTTGCGTTAAAAGCCCATGTTTATGTGCTCGATCGTATATTTTTGTAATATTTTTAAATGTACATTTATAAGTGTACATTCGAAATATTTTAAATGAAATATTCATCAAAATGTTTTACTCAAGTTATAAATAATAACCTAATTTGCCGGTGTGACACCCGACGGTTTAGGGTTACTGATTAACCTGCTAGAAACCCTAATTACGTGTGTTTAGTTTAGTATTAGGCTAAATACTTGTAATTACTTGTAACTATATGTATATTTATGTGAATATACACTCCCGTAATTGATTTATATTACGCTTACGTAATTAGTGTAATTACGCTTACGCAATTTGGTGAAATTGTTCGAAACAACCGGATGGAGTCCAACAAACTATACGACGTTGGTGAAAATCTTTCTATAAATAACTTAAATCTATTTCTAGAAGTTATTTATCACTTATTACTATTTTGTTAAAATAATACACGAAAGACCTAGACGTTTCGGTTAAATGGTCTCAAACGCAACGATAATGCGCGAATTTAATTCGGCAACCAAACGAACGTCAAAAATTAATTTGACAACTTAAATTAAGTATTTTAAATAATACATCAATGAAAAATTACCCAAATTATATCGTTAATTAAAACGACTCAAAATAACATTAGGCGATTTAACGTTTATACCCGAATAACGAACAAACAACCACAGTACGCGAATACAGTGTATGTTTAAAATTTAAAACACTCCAGCCCCTGTGGGCCCCCCTGCCCCCCCCCCCCCCATGTGGCACCCCCTTCCCCCAATCACTTCTCATGCAAATGCAAGACTCATGATTTCATTTACAATAATACTTCTTTTCTTTTATTCTTTTTTTTCTTTCATTTTCTTTAAACACACTTTCTCAAAAACACACATTTCCTCTCAAGATTTCTAGATACTTCCAGCCCCAAAACCCCATTTCATCTTCATCAAATCGCCATCTATCATCATCATCAAGAGAGGAACAAGAATCTAGCTCATATTCATCATCTCCATCATCCTCTTGTTTCTCCTCATCATTTCTTGTAAGAATCTTCAAACCAACTACTAATTTTTATTTCATATCACTGATTATGATGTTATATAGCTCCATCAAAAAGATTATGTCCAAAATAATTGTTAAAATATGTTTTTATAATTTATTCATGAAAGATACATAATCTGTCTACAAAAACTCAGTTTAGTAAAAACGTCATATCTTGAGTTCTAGGAGGAGTTAGACGATGCATTTTTTAAAAATTTGTGTATTGAAAAGATCTACAACTTTCATATTTTGCGTTTTTACCAGATCCATATGTATTTTTGTCTATGAGCTGATTTGTGGGACTGGTCTGTAGGAAAACAGAATCTGAGCTAGGCATTGTTGTGTATTTTGTTTCCCTATGAAGATGAGATTTAAAACCCTTAGAAAAATTAGGAAATGAACTAGAAACATAGATGTTTAATAGGAAATTCTTGTGAGGACTGATGTTGACCAGAAAGTGTGTAAAATAATTGGTGAACTAAATCGACAAAATCGAAAATGTGAAATTTGGAAGCTTTAAAGTTACATTTTGAAAACCGACACTTCGGGCATGCAATAAATAGAAATAATTACTTTTTGGGACTTTTAAACTTATATAAGGTTTTTGGGAAAGTTTCGGGTCAAACCAAGTAAGTTTGACCAAGTCAACAAAAACGGCTCGGTTACTAAAAACGACAAATCTTACTATTTTTGGAAATGGGTAACAAATATGGGTTTGAGTGACTTAGTTAGTAACTTGGACCAAAAACTAAACTTAGAAAGTTTCCCGAATTAGAAACCGACACATATAAATTGGAAGTAACTCTATAAATTGGAAGTGACTCTATAAATTAAATTGGAAGTGACTCTATAAATTGAGAAGTGACTCTATAAATTGGAAGTGACTCTATAAATTGAAAGTGACTCTATAAATTGAGAAGTGACTCTATAAATTGGAAGTGACTCTATAAATTGAGAAGTGACTCATAGATTGACCAACTTTGACTAGGTTTGACCAGTTTGACCAGTTTGACCAGGTTGAACAAGTTTGACTAGTTTGACCAGGTTTGACCAAGTTTGACCAGTTTGACCAGGTTGACTAGTTTGACTAGGTTTGACCAACGAGTTGACCAACTTTGACCTACGGTTTATGGCTTATACAAACTAAAATAATCTGTTTGCAACACACGATATGTACAAATGAATCGTATACAACAAAACAAACTTAATAATAATGTCTAAATGAATTATTATTACAAACTTTCACCAACGGGTCATACACATTTTTGATAAACAAACTTGAACAACTCATTTGGACATACTAGTTGATGAACTAGCTTTCGGTGGGCATAAACCCCCCACCTACCCGATTGGCTTAAGTGGACATTAACCCCCACTTATACAATCGCTATAGATGGTCTTTTGAGACATCTACTTACAACCTCATAAGTTTAGGGCGTTAGGAGGTTGCATACGGGTCGAGAACACCCACTACTTGCTATTTAATTATTGCTTGTTACATGCTAAACCTTGGTTAGTTTCATAGCCCATTTTTACTGTTTTCTAACTGGGGTGAGAATACATACAACTGTTTTATAACTGCTCTTATGATCACAAGTAACTGTAACAACTTTTTATACGGATTGCATGAGACTTGATATAATCCACTAAAACCCTCTACCCATCATAGTTCGTTAATATATGCGTGAATATTATTGGATAGTACTATCAGGGTTTGACAAACCTCGTCCGGACTAGTCGCGCTAGTCAACCCACAGGCGCAATATTATTTGTGAATTAGAATTGTATCGGATTAGTACACTTACCGGAGGCAAACAACGTTAAGCTCGAACTATGAGACTCATGTAAATGGTATACTTATATTGCATTCGTGCAATACTTATATCGCTGGATGCGATACTTTTTAAACTGTCATTTTTGAATGATACAACTTGAAATCTTGTGGATCATAACTAAATGATTGTTTACAAACATATGAACTCACCAACTTTATATTGACCTTTTAGTATGTATTTCTCAGGTAACCCGTCGCAGTAGGAAGCTTTTGGAAAGCTTAACTCGAGTCGCATTATTTTCAAAACATTAAGAGATTAGATTGCATGTAGCTGTATTTTGTAAATTCAGTAATGTATTAGAAATCTCTAAACGGTTTATGCGAATCTCAGATATATTTTGTAAACATTTGAATTATTGTAATGAAACTATTTTTCCAAACGTCTCATATCGAGGTCGTTTGCTTTAATTTTTATGTTGTGATATTTAATTTGGTCGGCGCCCCCATGACACCTCCTACTTCCGCTGCCACGTGTTTTAGGGGTGCGACAGTCGGGTTGATTTCGGGTTGTTTCAGTCGCGCATAAATACTTTTCAACTAAAATGAAATATATTTTTAAATATATTTTAATTAGAGTATATCATGAAAATACTTTATTTGTGTTATATAAATATAACTTCGTTTTCGAGTTCTTTTGGATATGTTGTCGCGCGGTTTCTGATAGGTTGTATTTGCGTGTACATATATATGTATAATGATTATATGTAATTAGTCTAAACTTGACTAATACATATATTAATGGTAATTACGCGTAATAACAATGGACTAATTTGTCAGGTGTCACACATAATCTTCTAGAAACATAAACATAATCGTTCGATTATTTAGATACTTCAAGTTGACTAAGTTTAAAATGTTCACCTTACATTGTAATCATTAGCATTGATAAAACGTATGATCGTTTAAGCTCTAGACTTTTTAGGTCTAATCTAGGATCAATGAAACAAAGATAATAATATGTAGCGGAATAAGAACAAATCAATGTTATCACAACAAGCCCCAATTTTATTTGATCAGAATAAAACGGTTATACAAATATAACAGGATCAAGAAACCTTGATCTTGAGGCTAAACAAACACTTAGAGGTCTACATTATGTGTGCACACTTTTTCCTACGTCCCTATGTCTATTTATATACTAGAGATATTAGGGTTACAAGAAATCATAATCATACAAGGAAACTAATTAAATAATCTTCACTTTTAGTCCCTTATCTTTAATTATTTTGTATCATCAAATTAAAATATCCCAACAATCTTCCCCTATTTGATGATGATAAAATATCGATCTTCTTGCACAAACTTCCCCTTAACTCTTGATTTCTTTTAAACCATGCCATGCATAATAATAAGCTGCAAATCTTGATCTTCAATTCTTCTTCCCCTTTTGTCATAATCCAATAGGGATCTTCTAGAAGATAAGCAACTTAAAGATTTACAACCACATGCTATATAGTACACCACTAATCCAACATTCTAATATCTCAAATTACCCTCCATGACGCATCCTCAGAATAATGAATTTGGACAATAGAAAATTATACTAGCAGTAGTAATATATAACTAGCAGTAATAATGAAACAGTTATCCCCAAATAATGCATGAACATCTCCTGATGGTTAAACACTATGTTAACCTTCTCTCAAATCTCGAACTTTGTAGGCTCTTTGTAATGATCACCGATGAAGAAAATAAAGTATAAAAAACTTAATAAAGAAATTAAATCTTCCAAACTTGTACCTTATATCTTGTACTATCCACGACATCGAACTTATAATCCTATGTATAAGTAGACCGCAATCTCTTTGACAAAAATCCTTATTTTCCATAATAAGTCACCGAGCACACCAAACTCTTCCAAGTGATAGCAAATGTGAGCATTGAGCATCATAAGTTTGTAAATCTCACACTTTTGCAAGATTTTGTCAAGTCTTCGTCACCTTACAAACCAAACAAGTTATCTTCAAAGTTTTTCATCCTCCACTTTGAGATATGATAAGATACAAACCTGTAAAACTCAATTACAATATCCAATAAGCTATAATCAATCTTCTTCGTAATCACATCTTCAAGAACAAGCCATTAAATCAATATAATTTCATTTGAGATCCAAACTATCAGTTGAACCAACAGTTGTAACCAAGTAATACGAACAGTGGAAACTATTTTGTACTAACAGTGGTAATCTCCTTTCCACTAACAGTGCCAATCTTCAAAATTCATCAACAGTGGCAATATTTAAACATCCACTAACAGTGGCAAGCTTTCAAAATCCACTAACAGTGGTAAGCTTTCAAAATCCACTAACATTGGTAAGCTTGTACTAACAGTGGTACAAACCTTTTAGCAGTGACAACTTTGTACAAACAGTGGTACAAACCTAGCAGCGGTTGGGTTTGAGCAGTGGCAACTTTGTAACTTTATATCTCCTCGATGCCGTATCCAATGAAGCTCAAATTTTAACACGAAGTCCATCAATGTTTCATTAACCACATATCCAAAAATCAAGTTGATCCAACGGTTAACGAATCTACAATAATCTTCTGACTTCAGCTGCACAAAAGAAACCATAAATGTACTGCAGCAGATTCGAATTTCAATATCTCTTTGTATAGACATCCGATAATGATGAAATTTTTACACACTGTAGAAATATATGTCTTCTATAACATATCCAAAAATCATAAACTTTCGTTGGATAACGAAGACACAGTGACCGTTTTACTTCTGCCGTTCTGAAAAACCCTAAACTTTCAGCAACCAATTACGACAATGAATATCTCTCAATCAAAAGCTCAGATCAAAAATTCCTCCAGTCAAAATGTGCGACAATATGTTAAAAAGCTCCAGTTCAAATTTCACGACGATCTAATGGTTAACTAAGGAGATCCGAATTTTTTTACCATGGATGTGCAGAAGGTGACAAATTACGAGTTTTTCTTGCAATCTTCTAGGGTTTCTTCAATATGGCTTCTCTTGCTTGTAAAACTTGTAGATCCTAGATAACGAGCCACCTTGCTCTGATACCAATTGATAAAATGTATGATCGTTTAAGCTCTAGACTTTTTAGGTCTAATCTAGGATCAATGAAACAAAGATAATAATATGTAGCGGAATAAGAACAAATCAATGTTATCACAACAAGCCCCAATTTTATTTGATCAGAATAAAACGGTTATACAAATATAACAGGATCAAGAAACCTTGATCTTGAGGCTAAACAAACCCTTAGATGTCTACATTATGTGTGCACACTTTTTCCTACGTCCCTATGTCTCTTTATATACTAGAGATATTAGGGTTACAAGAAATCATAATCATACAAGGAAACTAATTAAACAATCTTCACTTTTAGTCCCTTATCTTTAATTATTTTGTATCATCAAATTAAAATATCCCAACAAGCATGTCGAAGTGATTCTTGGTTTTAGCTTCAGGAGTAGGTTCCAATTCAAAGTATTCGGTTGGTTCAGTGGTTGAATCAATCTCAACATATGGAATCATGGTAAGATCCCGATGTGAAAGTATTCGATTGGTTCATCGGTTGCTCGGGTGACAAGGTTGCTCGGGTGACAAGGTTTGTGATTGATCATAAGATATAATCACTCTTATTGAATGATTATTGTCCAGAATTTCATGAGTTTCCAGTTCCTACCGCTAATCTCAACAACGACCGCCACTGCCAAGTTATTTTCATGCATCTTTAGTACGTAAATTACATTCAAAAATAGAATTAGATGGACTAATTTGTATTGGTGAGTAGATAACATGTCTTATAAGTATCAAAGAGACAAATATAGTTTTTTGTCCCACCCAATCACGTTTTTGGAGAATACTATTACCATGCAAAAAAGGTAAATTAAAGAAACTTGTAATTAATCCACATTCTTTTATGGTTTAAATTAGTTTAATGATATTAAGTCCCATATGTGTGACTGCTCAAGCTCTAACAATCTTGTGCATGATTGGCAAAACTTCACGTTTATGAAAAGATAATAGGATTTGAAACAATTTTTCAACCATTTTAAGCATTTCAATTCTATCCACTACTACAAAAATTGCTACATAGAAACCTGTTTTTATAAAGAGACCACTTGTGTAGAGAAAAAGAGGTCTTTAAACTTTTGAGATTTTAGCAACCTATATCATAGAAACCTATTGACTACAAAGGATGCTGGTCTCTTTGTATTAAAAAAATACATACCAGTTTTTATGTTAGCAAGTGGTCTCTATGATGAATCAACAAATTCCATGCTTTCCGTCCACTCCCTACTCCACCAACGTAAACCGAATTTGAGATTTACTAAATCTCTACACTTTCAGATTTTTGAGATAATATCAGCAAAATTTAAATGTCAATTAATTATCTCCAACACCACAATCATATCGTAAAGTCTCATCTTCTTTATTATTCCAACAATCACCATTACCCTACTTCATTCATATTTGAAAAAAATTATCATAAATTCAACTATTCAAGCCTTTCATTCTCTAAGTAAAAGGTACGTATGTATTTCATATTTAACTATTTGCAACATATAATTATTAAGCTTTTTGATATACGTAACACTTTGTCTTTTTGGTTTTTTATATATAAATGACATTTTAATGTCAATTTTGTTGAGTCATAGTTTGTGACAACAGGTCTAGCTTGAAATAGGACTGGTGTAATTGTTATTATGTTTGTACATTGGTTTAGATTTGTAAATTAATATTAGTTTTATTATTAATATTTGTTAAATATATTAATATGTTAAAGTGTTAGACGAATATCCAATACGAACTAAAGTTTTATGCGAGATGAGATCTCAAGTCGCAGGACAAGAGACTATGAAATGAGATCTGGGTTTTCAGAAGACTAGCAGCGAAACGAGCTGAGTTTGCTGGGCCAAACTTGGGCTGCAAGATGAGTCAACTCGCAAAGCCCACAGGCTGCGAGTTGAGTTGCGATATTTAAATGATTTCGGTTTAGAAATCATTAACTTTTGCCATTTTCGTTTTTGCACCCTGCGAATTCAATCCAGAGAAAACATAATTCTAATGGCTAGGCTTTGATGTTTAATCGTTTAAAGCTAAGTAATTAGTTAACCTAAACGTGAACTTATTCGTTATAGTAAGATAACGTGTATTGAGGAATTCCGCGCCTTAATACTATAGATAACGAAGTTATCGATTCTAGAACTAGGGACTTACAATTGGTATCAGAGCATTCGGGCTAAATACGAGTAAGTTCGAAGTTTTCGGGTTAATCGCATGTTATTTAGGGTTGTTTTGACGTGCATTAGTGTGTAAAAACAATCAAAATCACTCTCTGGACGTTTTTAGGATTGTTTACAGTCGAAATCTACTGATTTTAACGTAAAAATACCTAAAACTTTCGTTTTCGGGTTTTTCAGCTGTTTCGCGAACTGAGATTAGGGTTTCAGCATTGTCTGCGAACCGAGTTGAACTTGCGAACCGAACTGAATTCTGCGAGTCGAACCAAGATCTCCTGCGAACCGAGATCACTTGCGAATTGACATCACTGCGATCCGAACTGAGACTTGCGAACCGAGTTTTGCAAGACGAGTTGAGATTGCGAGTTGAATTGAGTTTCTGCGAGTCGAGTTTTTTGATTTCGCAAATACAGTTTGACTTTTAAACTTCACAATGTCTGACCTTAGCAAAATGATTGAGATGGAACACGAGATTGGCAAACCTAATGTTCCACCTAAATTGTTAAGAGTTGAGGATTATTATAGCTGGAGGGATAGGTTTGAATATTATTGTAGATTCCAAGATCTATCTATCTGGATGTGTATCAAGAATGGATACACGACACCTACACAAACTGTTGAGAATGCTATTGTGGTTCTCACTTATCAACAGATGAGTGAAGCACAAAAGAAGGAATTTGAGATTGAAAACAAGGCTCATTCTTCAATCAAGATAAGTCTTCCTAAGGAACTTAATCATCAACTGAAATCCTTCCAAACTGTAGAACTTTGTGGACAGCTCTTGAGAAGAGGTGTGAAGGTAGTCCACAAGTTAAAGCAGGCAAGAGGAATCTCCTGAAAAAGCAGTTTACTATGTTCAAAGCTTTGAAAGGAGAAGATCTTGATGCCTATACCACAAGGTACTACCATTTGCTGAGTGAGCTAGATGACCATGAGATTGTAACTACTGAGACTGAGAAAACCGACAAGTTTATTGAGGGTTTACAGTCTAAGTGGGAAATGCATGGCATAATGCTTAAAGACAATGATGAGAGGTATGCAACTATGACCTTAGAGCAGGCTATTGATAAGCTCAGAGGTTATGATTTCACCAAGAAGACTAGAGATACTGATTCTGATCAGGCTCAGGATCCGGGACTATATCACGGAAAATCTACTATCTCTACTGCTTCCTCAAGCTCGACCACTGCTTTGTTTGTTGGTAATGCTGATGGAAAGGGTGAAATGATTACTGATGAGTTTTGTCTCGTTACATCATCTGGTAGTTAAGCAAAGGGAAAATCAATTGAGAAGTTACCTCAGGAGCATTAAAAGATGCCTATTAGTGTAAAATCTGCTGAACAACAATTATCTGTTCTTGCTTCCTTTGTAGCTTCGTATGAAAACTACATTCAGGGTAAAATCAATGATCCAATTATGTTTGATGAGGATTATGATCAGATAGATCCTGATTATCTTGAAGAAAGAGAACTTCAGGATCAACTTGCTATGTTGTCGAGAAGAGTAAAGAATTTCTTGAAGAAAACTGGTAGAAAGGTAGTTGGCAATTGGTCAGGGTTTGATAAGACCAAGATCAAATGTTTTAACTTTCAGGGTTATGGACACTTTGCTCGAGAATGCCAAAGACCTAAGGTAGAAGCTGGCAATGGAAAACAAGGTTCGGGAAGCACTCTTGCTTCCAAAGCCTTGGTTGTGAAACACTTGGATGGCTCTTATGAACGGAAAGCTCAGTCTGAGGAAGCTTTCATGGCTGAGATTGATGAGTCTACATCCTATATGCCTACTGATGCAGAGTGTAATGTAAAGGTGCCTGAGGTTGAAGTGAAAGCAAGTGATGAAGACGTGTTGTATATGGATTCAACTGAAAATATGAATCCTGAAGACTTTGTAGCACACATGGTTGAAATTCAAACAGACAAGAAAAGGGTATGTATTGATATTCTTACTCTTGATGATGTCTGTTACTTAGTTACTGATTTTGCAGTCACAGGTTAGTGTTTTAACTGTAGTAAACAAAAACCTGTCTTCTCAAGTTAGCATATTGACTGAATCTAATAAGACTGTTAGATCTGAACTTGAACTAGCTAAGATTGATGTGCGTAGGTTAAGTGACGATAAACAGGACTTAAAAGATAAAATTAAGTCTGATGCTTCTGATAGGATTGCACTTAGAGATACCATTAATGAAAAAGCTGTTATCATAGATGGTCTCTATATGAATCTAAAAGACTTAAATCAGACAATTGCTAATAATGAGAAAGAGTTAGCTGATTATAAATTGAAGCTAGTTGAGCAAAACCGAAAGATAGAAAATTACAGAACCACTGAGATGGATAAGATGGTTGATGCTTGATAAGCATCAAATAGATACTATATTTTATACTATTTATCCCTATATTTATATACATTTTAGTGCATTTATATGATTTTAGATACTTATTTTGTTAATATTTGCATAAATGTATTTTAATTAAAGATTGAAGAAAAATGAACGAGAACAAGCTTGAAACTGAAGAAAATGAAGTACTTGAAGAAGTTGGAGCTTAAACCTTAAAGAATTGAAAACCAAAATAATAATAGTGAAGAATTGGGCCAAAATGAAGATTAAAATCCGTATGAGAAAGAAGAAAGCCCAAAAGTAAAGCCTAACCCGAAGTTGAAAGATTCTAGAAATCAAGATCAACCGGCGGTTGAGACATCCAGCCGGCGGTTGAATATATTTAATCTAAGGTGGTTCCAGACGAGGATTTGAAGTAGGACTCAAGTTAACCCAACCGGCGGTTGGACTGGTGGTTTGAAAAACTATAAATAGAGGCTTAGTTTAGGTTTAAGGATATACGATTCTTAGAATACAAACACGAATATTAGGGTTTTAGGTCGACTTTAAGTGCGATTTTGGAGGCTAAGGATATAGGGTTTGAAGGTTTTCAACCCTAGGAAAAGCTGGTTCGACAATTGGTTCGGTTTCTTTATCCTTGTAACTTTATTAATCTTTTGGGTTATTTATGGATATTGTTTATTTGAATTAGTTGTTAATCAGGTTTTCGTTATAAATATTTAAATGAATAATTGATTGAATTTATTATATGAATTATATGTTTATGTTGGAACTATATTATTGAATGTTTATTATGCAAGAATTTTCTGTGTTATATTATATTAATAATGATTCTTGACATGATTAACTGATTTATATCATAACTTTATTAATCTTTTGGGTTTTATAAATTAAGTGATTATGTTTATGTCTTGATCTTAACCTTTGCGATAGACGAAGAATATCATTTACTAATGTTAAGTAACATTGTAATTCAACCAAATCAGGAATTGTATTAATAAACTGCTGATAGATCTTAATAAATAGTAATACTTTTCTTAACCTTTGATTGTATTGCTATATGAAAATTATCTTAACCTTTGTGATTTTCTACATTAGTAATTCACAAATAATAATAGCCAACAAAGCAAATAGACATAAGTTAATATAATAAGTTTAATCAATAATAGTTTAAATAATTATAATCTTCTATCCAATTGAGTATTCTCAAGTTGAACCTTAGACTTATCTATTAGAATCTGTATCAATTGTAAATATGTTCGATCAGAACTAAAACGTCCCCCTTATCTTGTATATTATTGTATATTAAAGTATATTATTATTGTATATTAATCGTAATTAGGAATAAATAGATAATTAGTTATAGATTAGAATCACGTTCCCTGTGTTCGAACTTGGACTTACTTAATAAGCTATATTATACGAATAGGTTAATACTTGCCTGAATTGTGTGATAGTATTATTTAGTATTCCTTAATTTAAAACTTGTGATTATAATTGACTATACTTAGCACACATCAATGCTCAACGAAGTGTAAAGGATAAGTCAGGATTAGGTTACAATGAGACACCTCCTCCTTTCAATTCAAATTACACTAGGCTTCCAGAAGACACTGAGATGACTGAAGTATGTTCTGTGGAATCAGTAACTAAACCTGAATAGTCAGAGGCACAGAAGAATGTTGTTAAGAATCCTTCATCTGATGATAGTAAGAAAATTACTCACACTAAAGTAAAGTTTGTACCGGGTGGAGTAATTAATGATACTAAGACTGATGAAGTGATTAATAAAGAACAAGTTAGTGATCCTTTAGTGCCTAAGACGCCGACTGCGAATGCAAAAGTTGGTAAGTCACGGAAACAGATGTCCTGCCTCAAATGTCACCAAAAAGGACATGTGGCTTCTTGTTCTCCAAATAAGAAGTTGGAAGCATCACATAAGTTAGTGAATACTGAAAAGACACCGACCACTTCTAGTTCAATTGTAGACAGGTTAGGCTCCAAACTGGGATTAGGCAGCAAACCTGTAAACATTCTGAAAAGAGATGGTAATCATAGTGTCTCTCCACCTAAACCTAAAAGGCCTTATACTCTGAACGAAAATACTTTCAAAAAGCCAAGAGATAAGACACCTTCGAGGTTTAGGACTGTGACAATCCTCCATTTAGGGTAATAATCTTTACCCAACTTCATGCATTACCTAGAGTAATTCCCTGATTAGTGAACTCAAACGATTTTTATGTGTTACGTTTTGTGAAACTTACTATGTGATACATGATGTATTAGATTCGTAGTTATATGTATATATATATATAATTACGTACGAAATGAACATATTCAACTTGAGAAACTAAATACAACAAAGTTGGTGATATAAAATAATTAATAATTCGAAAATTATTAATTACAAATATTAGATATTTATATTATTGAAATAATATAATAACTTATACGTTTTATATTAAACGTATCAAACGCGAATCGTAAAGTTCCAAAACGAACTTCAAAATGCTTTTGAATAATTTTTGTTTGAAATTATTTTAGAGAAGTATTAGAACAAAAATAAAACGGAAACCGTTAGACTGCTTTATAGGACGCGTCATACACGAACAGAAACAATTATAAAACATACCTAAAGGTCAAAAATACTAAAAGTAATATTTTGCCCAATCCTGTTTTAGTATTTGGAACATTACCTCAAAATATAATTTCGAAATTCAACCGAAATCTGGCACGCAGTTTAACTGTACAGTCCCACTACTGTGAATAATTTTATTAATCATTTATAAATAAAATTATTTTATTTTTGTAGTTATCAATTATAAGGTTTGAAATAAAATTTAAATAAACGAATAATTGAGTGGGACACGGGGTATAAATAATTGAACCTGTACCCGAAATTAACGGGTTAAATACCAAACATATTAACACAGTCAAAATATCTTGCGACATCTCTCTGTATACACCATACCCTCAATTGAAAATATGGGTTCATATTTTATATAATTCCCTCCTTTACCCAGATCACACACACATCCCTTCAATAATTTTGGCATCCACCAACCCTTGTTCTCTGTGATATCCACGAAAAGGCAGGAGCAAGAAAGGAGCATTTCATCCCCTTCAACTTAAACATCTTCACCTTTTCACAACAATTACATCATCATAACCATCAAACTTAGCATCATTATCATCACTGAATCATCTCAGAATCATCACCATCTTCATCTTGAACCCATTGTGAGGATTTTACCATTTTTATTTTATTTATATAAATTCTTTAATTTATGAAATTTGGTTGATGATTGTAGTAATAATTGTTGTTAAACTTATTATAATAGGTGTATATATCATATTATGTTGATTTAACAAGTTAAAAATGAAATTTAAAACAATTATTATGGATATAAATGAGTACTCTATGATGTGTAGCAAGAAAGAAACCAAGCTTTGTTTACTGTGTAACACTTAAAAATAAATACTTAGCAAAATATAAACAAGGAAGACTTTTAGCCCAGTGGTTAAGTCCTTGTACTTGAAAGGAAAAGTCATGGGTTCGAGTCCCATGACTAGTTTTAAATTCATATAATTTTTCAAAATTAGCTGATATATATGTATACATATTTACACTATATAAACGAATAGAGGCGTGTAGCCTACTGGTTGAGGCGTGCGAGGTTGAACCAAAGGTCACAGGGTCGATCCCCACCTGTGACCTGTTTTAATCTTTTTCTTATGAATCAATAAATGAGCCAGACTTGTAGTTTATTATTTCGGCCGAAAATTATAGGCCAAAACTATAAATGAGCCTAATCTATTGGGCTAAAACTAAACAATATATAATGGGCCAAAGTGATTTAGTAATGTATTTTGGGCCATATCAATTGGGCCACAACTATTGGGCCTCGTTAGTGGGTCAAACTATTTGGACTTGTTATTGGACCGAACGAATTGGGCCAAAGCCCATTGGGTCGTGTGATTATATAATGCAAATTTAAAACTAGTTTATATCGATATAGAAACGATCATTTTGATATATATATTTGCGAATTACAACAAACTTATATAAATACGAACGATTATAATTTATATATAATGGACATATGACGATCGTATTATGTTTGTACAAAAATGACAACTTATACTTATATATATATAGATACGACATTTCGACAAAGTGTAGTTATTCATATATATACAATTGAATGAGGTTATTTTTATAACAAACGTATTTATGTTTTAAACTTAAACGACGACGATAAAACTATATATGTATATACGCGACATTAATAATAAGGTATACATATAAACGACGACGACAAATAATATATATATATTCAACTAATAAGTATATTAAAATATATACTTATACGCAATGATTATTTCAACGCAAATGTCACCAACAACTAAAATGTTATAAACATTCTCACTCAACAATTAGTCCACACACTCATTTAAAGTATACTTAATTGTGTCTAGGTATTTGAGAGGCACACCTGGACTACTGCGTATTATTTGCTGAAGACTTGCTACACGTGAGTTCACAGCCCCTACCTTTTACTTGTTTTAAATACTTTTAAAACCAGGGGTGGAAAATATAGAACTACGTGCTATTACATGCTACTTATTTATATAATTGCTTGACATGCTTTTATATCAACTGATTTGTATGAATGCTTTATGCTTTATAAACAACTGTTAACTGTATGAAACGTTTTCACAACTATTTTGGGAATAGGACAACGAATCTTGGTATGATCCTAGGTTTACATGAGGTAGTTGTAGTGCACACAAGTCCCAGTGCTTGCAACCTATAACCATTAGCTAGGTGACTCTAGCCACTGAGTATACAGATAGTACTATCGATTTGACAAACCTCCCACTGATATAATTCGTTGGTCATTCCAACCACACGATGGCAGTCGTAACGAGGAGTGTATACTTACCGTGTTACTGAGGCAACAACATCAACTAGTCGTGGTTTGGTTATAGTACTAGGAGTCGTTACTTTAACTTTAAAGGTGTCGCTCACCTTAGAGGGATCATAGTCTATATTTCCCATGTAACTAAACAACAAAACTACAACTTGATTTGGGAAGGGTATTCCCTGCGATAACTAATAGGACAGGTGTTCCTACGCATGATTTCTTTATAGGAAACGTTTACCTTGATTGGATAAACTTGGTTTCCCGACAAAACAACTTTTATATGGAAATGTTTGCTTGACTGTTAAACCTGTGTTTCCTACAGCTGTATATATATGGAAATGTTTACTTGATTGTTGAACTGTATTTCCTGCAACCATTATTAGAAAATGTTTATGATTAAACTTGTGTTTCCTAACACCTCGACTGAATTGTAGTAAGAATGACATTCTTACAGTAAAATAGGAAATGTTTTCCTTAATAAGAACACTTGTGTTTCCTGCTATACATATAAACATTTTGTTTGTGTACATGAATGATTTATACAAAACTTGATTTAACTACATTTACACTAAACCTGTGAATTCACTCAATATTCAATGTTGACGGTTTACTATGTTTTTCAGGGAATTAGGACTCAGGTACTTCTGCATGCATAAAGGACGTAGGCAACCCAGACTATTTATGATGTCACTTTTGGGACACTTGGATTTCCTTTGTATTACCAATTCCATTGGTTATACTTACGAAATCCCTCTTTTATAAACTCATGTTTTGTAAACTTATGTTGTTCTACAACACCACTACTTGTACGACTTTATAAGTTGTACCCTTTTGTAATAACGCTTAAACTTATGGCATCTTAAATTAATATGTTCTGTATGATCATATGCTCTGATACAATGAATGCACTATTGTAACGTCAGCACCCCCACCGTTAAACTGTAACTTACAATGCTTCCGCTAATTAACTAAAGCTTCCGCTAAACCATTAATAAACGCAATTACCGATTTTGGGGGTGTGACAGAACTTGGTATCAGAGCCATTGGTTATAGAGAACTAGAAGTCTTTAAGTGACTGAAAACCTTAGAGACCTAGACTATAGCCTTGGCTAACACATTTCTGCATTCATACTTTGCATACGTCTAACACGACACACACAATTGCCTTTGTCACAGTTATGTCTAGGCAGTTTCCGATCTACATCTCAGAGTCAGAGGAGGAGCCTGACTATGCTAGTGATGACCCTTCTGAGGAGGTCTACCCACCCACATTTCCTAGAGCTACTTCAGATGGCACTATAGGCACTCCACCATCACCACCCACTGATCCCGCTACTCGTATGTTAGGATCTACTTTCATGGCGACTCGTCATTTTGGAGAGTCTTCACATGGGCCTGGATTGTGTAGGACTTCTAGGATGAGCGTTAGATCCCCACCTGTAGGACCCTTGGCACCTCGTGACAAGGATTCGATGACTGAGGAGAGAGAGATACCTTGTGATCAGCAGTCATTGCAGAGGACTAGAGTTCCGCATCTTGACTGGATGCCGCGTATACTACGCCACTGGAGGACACTTGAGAGGATTCCTTCCATTTTCGAGACTGGGGAGTCATCTCACTCATCGACCCCCTTACATCTGACTGAGGAGCCTCTGGAGCTCACTATCCCTACTGTAGTTGCAGTTGTCCGTACCCTTCTTGGATTTCATTATGGTACGCAGGATTCTATCGGAGAGTTGCACAGTGATGCCTCTCGACTGGACGGTGATGTGCTTACTATCTATGGACGTCTTGCCACTACTGAGGTACACATTGAGATGGATCGACAGTCCGCCGATGCGACTAGAGCGCGTCTGATTAGGCTTGAGAGACGTCTGGGGATAGTAGGTTCTGCAGTTGGAGTTTGTGTACTGATGGCAGCTGTTAGGATGGTTGTATGGATGTTTTTAGCATATTTCTATTAGATCCACCATGTCAGGATGGTATCTATGATGTATTAGGATTGTAGCTATGATGTAGTAGGGCAAAACTTTTGACTAGATGGATGTATAGGTTAAATCCGTCACATTTTGTAGATCATGTTTGATCAGATGGGTGTATTTTCTCTTTATTGTAAATCCCATCCTTGTATAAAACTTATGTAACACCTTTTGACTTATATATGATATATAACTTATGTTTAGTTTATGTCACTGTGTACACTATGAGTGATATCAATTGGTGATTGATTATCATACTATATCTATATTTATCACATACATTATGAGTGATGATTTGATTAGGGTATCTTACGAGTGTTTCTTGTGTGTGATTAGGACTGAATCATGCCGCCTAAGCGTAGGAATACCCGAAAGGTCTGCAGAAACCCTTCACCACCTCCTGCTGTTGATGAGACGACCGAACAAATGGTCAACCGAAGGATTGCTGAAGCACTTGCTCAGTATGATACTGATCGAAACCGTAGTGACAGGGTCAGCGGTAGCAGAAATACCGAACCTGTTGTATCTGACGGTAACCCTGAGAGTACCCAAAGAGGATGTTCGTACAAAACATTCCTAGCATGCAAATCGAGCCACTTTCGTGGTACCGAGGGTGCCATTGGAATCATTCATTGGATAGAGAAAATGGAGTCTGTGCTAGATATTAGTAACTGTGCTCGTGACTGCATGGTAAAGTATGCTACCTGCACATTTTCTGATAAGGCATTGACATGGTGGAATGGCCAAGTTCAAGCACTTGGACGCACAACCGCCCACTCAATGACCTGGGAAACTTTGAAAACCATGGTTGTGGAAGAATTTTTTCCCCGCAGTGAGCTGCAGAAGATTGAGACTGAGCTCTGGGACATTACTATGGTTGGTACTGATATCATAGGATATACCACCAGATTTCAAGAACTGGCACGCCTTGTACCACACATGGTCACACCTGAGTACAAGCGCACTGAAAGGTATATCTGGGGTTTGGTGCCACAGATTAGAAGCTTGGTGACTTCGTCTAATCCTGCCACCTTTAAGAGTGTTGTGGAACTAGCACAGCGCTTGACAGATGAAGCAATCAGAATGGGAACCCTTACTAAGAAAACTACTTCGGAAAAGGTTGAATCCAGCAGTGCTGATGCTGGAAAAGGAAAACGTAAGTGGAATGACCGTCAGGGTCAACAGAACAAGAAGCCGACTGGAACCACGAAAGCTTACCTTGCCACGAATGCTAAACAAAAGACTTACTTGGGGAACAAGCCCAAGTGTGGCAAGTGTGAACGTCACCATGATGGTGATTGTATTTTCTGTGGGAATTGCAAACGCTGGGGGCATCTGGCCCAATACTGTAGATCGAACCCTACTACTCAAACAAATAGGGATCGACCAGCTAATGGATGTTTCGAATGTGGCGAGCAAGGTCATTTCCGAAACAAGTGCCCTAAACTTAGCCGCGGAAACCAAAACAATCAGAACCGCAATGCAAACCCGAACAACAACAACCGTGGTAACACCAACGGCCAACCAGCTCGAGGTCGTGCGTTTGTCATTGGAGCACAGGAGGCACGCCAGGACCCCAACACTGTCACTGGTACGTTCCTAGTTAACAACCATTATGCCTCTGTGTTATTTGATTCAGGTGCCGATTTGAGTTTTGTGTCTACGGAATTTAGATCACTATTAGACATTAAATCCCGTAAACTAGACAACAAGTACACTTTAGAACTAGCCGATGGTAGGTTGATTGAATCAGGAGAAATAGTACCAGGATGTACTCTAACATTGGAGAGTCATCCTTTCAAAATAGACTTACTACTGGTTGAGTTAGGAAGCTTTGACATCGTAGTCGGTATGGACTGGTTGTCGAAGAATCGTGCAGAGATTGTTTGTTTTGATAAAAAGGTACGTTTACCAATGTTAACTGGAGAAACCTTGGTGATACAAGGAGATAAGAGGACGAGTGCCGTTAAAATGATCAATTGCTTAAAAGCCACTAAGTATCTCCGAAAGGGATACCTAGCGTTTTTAGCACATGTTGTAGAAAAGACACCCGAGGAGCAAAGTTTAAGTGATATACCTATAGTGCGAGACTATCCGGGAGTGTTTCTTGATGACCTTCCAGGATTACCACCTCCGCGACAAGTCGAGTTTCGCATCGATCTGGTGCGTGGAGCCGCACCAATCGCTCGCTCACCATATCGTCTAGCTCCATCAGAAATGCAAGAACTGTCTACACAGTTGCAGGAGCTCTTGGACTTAGGATTCATCCGACCGAGCTTTTCACCTTGGGGAGCTCCGGTTTTGTTTGTCAAGAAGAAGGATGGATCTATGCGGATGTGCATTGACTACCGAGAGCTAAACAAGGTAACTATCAAGAACCGATACCCGTTACCTCGTATAGATGATCTGTTTGATCAGTTACAAGGATCGGGTTACTACTCGAAGATCGATCTGCGTTTTGGTTATCATCAACTGAAGGTACGAGAAGAGGATGTACCAAAGACCGCGTTCAGGACTCGTTATGGTCATTATGAGTTCCTAGTCATGCCGTTTGGATTGACTAACGTGCCTGCAATATTCATGGATCTCATGAACCGAGTGTGCAAACCTTATCTTGATAAGTTTGTCATTGTGTTCATTGATGACATCCTGATTTACTCGAAAACGAAAGAGGATCACGAACAACACTTGAAACTTATCCTCCAACTACTCGAGAACGAGAAGCTGTATGCTAAGTTCTCCAAATGTGAATTTTGGATTAGAGAGGTTGTTTCCTTGGTCACGTGATAAATGATAAAGGAATTCATGTGGACCCATCCAAAATAGAGGCGATCAAAAACTGGGAAGCTCCAAGGACCCCAACCGAAATTCGACAATTTCTTGGGTTGGCTGGCTATTACCGGCGATTTATCGAAAACTTTTCCAAAATAGCCCAGTCACTCACCACCTTAACCCAAAAAGATAAGAAATTCGAATGGGGCGAAAAACAAGAAAACGCCTTCCAACTATTGAAACAAAAGTTGAGCACCGCACCAATCTTATCTTTACCTGAGGGAACAGAAAACTTCATCGTTTACTGTGATGCCTCACATCAAGGATTAGGTTGTGTCCTCATGCAAAATGACAAAGTTATTGCTTATGCATCTCGTCAATTGAAGATTCACGAGAAGAATTATACAACTCATGACTTAGAGTTGGGAGCAGTCGTTTTTGCACTCAAGATTTGGAGACACTACCTATATGGTACGAAGTGTATGATCTTCACCGATCACAAGAGTTTACAACACATATTCGACCAGAAAGAGCTCAACATGAGACAGAGACGTTGGGTCGAATTACTGAACGATTACGACTGTGAGATTAAGTACCATCCGGGAAAGGCTAATGTAGTAGCGGATGCCCTGAGTCGTAAAGAGAATGTTAAACCTCGCAGAGTTTGAGCTTTGGTATTAACAATCCACTCGAATCTTATTACTCAAATTCGTGATGCACAACGAATAGCTTTCACCACCGAACGTATGAAAGACGAATCCCTGAGGGGAATGGAGAAACAACTCGAAACCAAAGAAAATGGAGTTTTATACTTCATGAATCGAATTTGGGTACCATGCGATGATGAACTACGCAAACTGATTTTGGACGAAGCTCACAAGTCCAACTACTCGATTCATCCTGGTGCAGATAAGATGTACCAAGATGTGAAAGGTTTCTATTGGTGGCCAAACATGAAAAGAGACATCGCTACTTATGTCAGTAAGTGTCTAACTTGTTCAAAGGTCAAGGTTGAGTATCAAAAACCTTCAGGACTTTTGCAACAACCAGAAATGCCAAAATGGAAATGGGAGCACATAACGATGGACTTCATCACAAAACTACCAAAGACGTCAACTGGAGTTGATTCAATATGGGTGATTGTCGATCGATTGACGAAATCAGCCCACTTCATTGCTATCAAAGAGTCTGACAAACTAGAGAAATTGGCGAAGATCTATATCAAAGAGATCGTTTCTCGACACGGTGTACCATTGTCCATTATATCTAATAGAGATAGCAGATTCACATCTCGCTTCTGGCAATCACTACAACAGGCTTTAGGTACTCGACTCGACATGAGTACAACCTATCATCCACAAACTGATCGCCAGAGTGAATGAACGATTCAAACGATCGAGGATTTATTGAGAGCGTGTGTGATTGACTTTAGGGGAAACTGGGATACTCACCTCCCATTAGCCGAATTCTCCTATAACAACAGTTATCACACCAGCATACAGATGGCGCCATTCGAGGCACTGTATGGACGCAAATGCCGATCACCACTCTGTTGGGCATAGTTGGGTGACAGGCAACTATCCGGACCGGAGCTTGTCCAGGAAACCACAGACAAGATATCTCAAGTACTAAACCGATTGAAAACGGCAAGAGACAGACAAAAGAGTTACGCCGATAACCGTCGTAAACCTCTTGAGTTTCAAGTAGGAGACAAGGTCCTACTCAAAGTATCGCCCTGGAAAGGGGTAGCACGATTTGGCAAACGGGGAAAACTTAACCCGCGATATGTTGGACCTTTTGAAATCCTTGCGAGAATTGGTCCTATTGCTTACAAACTAAAGTTGCCACAAGAGCTTAGTAGCATTCACGACACTTTTCATGTGTGTAACTTGAAGAAGTGTCTTTCTGATGAAACACTTATCATCCCTCCTGATGAAGTCTTTATCAACTCAAAACTTAACTTTGTGGAGGAACCTATCGAAGTAACCGATACAAAAATACAGAAACTCCGACACAAACGAATCAAACTTGTCAAGATTCGTTGGAACTCGAAACATGGCCCGGAGTTTACTTGGGAACGCGAGGATGAGATACGAAAGAAATACCCTCACCTGTTTGAACCAACGCCTGCCACGAACAACTCAACTTAAATCTCGGGACGAGATTTCGCTAACGGGGAGAGAATGTGACAATCCTCCATTTAGGGTAATAATCTTTACCCAACTTCATGCATTACCTAGAGTAATTCACCAATAATAATAGCCCAACAAAGCAAATAGACATAAGTTAATATAATAAGTTTAATCAATAATAGTTTAAATAATTATAATCTTCTATCCAATTGAGTATTCTCAAGTTGAACCTTAGACTTATCTATTAGAATCTGTATCAATTGTAAATATGTTCGATCGGAACTAAAACGTCCCCCTTATCTTGTATATTATTGTATATTAAAGTATATTATTATTGTATATTAATCGTAATTAGGAATAAATAGATAATTAGTTATAGTTTAGAATCACGTTCCCTGTGTTCGAACTTGGACTTACTTAATAAGCTATATTATACGAATAGGTTAATACTTGCCTGAATTGTATGATAGTATTATTTAGTATTCCTTAATTTAAAACTTGTGATTATAATTGACTATACTTAGCATACATCAATGCTCAACGAAGTGTAAAGGATAAGTCAGGATTAGGTTACAATGAGACACCTCCTCCTTTCAATTCAAATTACACTAGGCTTCCAGAAGACACTGAGATGACTGGAGTATGTTCTGTAGAATCAGTAACTAAACCTGAATAGTCAGAGGCACAGAAGAATGTTGTTAAGAATCCTTCATCTGATGATAGTAAGAAAATTATTCACACTAAAGTAAAGTTTGTACCGGGTGGAGTAATTAATGATACTAAGACTGATGAAGTGATTAATAAAGAACAAGTTAGTGATCCTTTAGTGCCTAAGACGCCGACTGCGAATGCAAAAGTTGGTAAGTCACGGAAACAAATGTCCTGCCTCAAATGTCACCAAAAAGGACATGTGGCTTCTTGTTCTCCAAATAAGAAGTTGGAAGCATCACATAAGTTAGTGAATACTGAAAAGACACCAACCACTTCTAGTTCAATTGTAGACAGGTTAGGCTCCAAACTGGGATTAGGCAGCAAACCTGTAAACATTCTAAAAAGAGATGGTAATCATAGTGTCTCTCCACCTAAACCTAAAAGGCCTTATACTCTGAACGAAAATACTTTCAAAAAGCCAAGAGATAAGACACCTTCGAGGTTTAGGACTGTGACAATCCTCCATTTAGGGTAATAATCTTTACCCAACTTCATGCATTACCTAGAGTAATTCCCTGATTAGTGAATTCAAACGATTTTTATGTGTTAAGTTTTGTGAAACTTACTATGTGATACATGATGTATTAGATTCGTAGTTATACGTATATATGTATATATATATATATATATATAATTACGTACGAAATGAACATATTCAACTTGAGAAACTAAATACAACAAAGTTGGTGATATAAAATAATTAATAATTCGAAAATTATTAATTACAAATATTAGATATTTATATTATTGAAATAATATAATAACTTATACGTTTTATATTAAACGTATCAAACGCGAATCGTAAAGTTCCAAAAAGAACTTCAAAATGCTTTTGAATAATTTTTGTTTGAAATTATTTTAGAGAAGTATTAGAACAAAAATAAAACGGAAACCGTTAGACTGCTTTATAGGACGCGTCATACACGAACAGAAACTATTATAAAACGTACCTAAAGGTCAAAAATACTAAAAGTAATATTTTGCCCAATCCTGTTTTAGTATTTGGAACATTACCTCAAAATATAATTTTGAAATTCAACCGAAATCTGGCACGCAGTTTAACTGTACAGTCCCACTACTGTGAATAATTTTATTAATCATTTTTAAATAAAATTATTTTATTTTTGTAGTTATCAATTATAAGGTTTGAAATAAAATTTAAACAAACGAATAATTGAGTGGGACACGGGGTATAAATAATTGAACCTGTACCCGAAATTAACGGGTAAAATACCAAACATATTAACACAGTCAAAATATCTTGCGACATCTCTCTGTATACACCATACCCTCAATTGAAAATATGGGTTCATATTTTATATAATTCCCTCCTTTACCCAGATCACACACACATCCCTTCAATAATTTTGGCATCCACCAACCCTTGTTCTCTGTGATATCCACGAAAAGGCAGGAGCAAGAAAGGAGCATTTCATCTCCTTCAACTTAAACATCTTCACCTTTTCACAACAATTACATCATCATAACCATCAAACTTAGCATCATTATCATCACTGAATCATCTCAGAATCATCACCATCTTCATCTTGAACCCATTGTGAGGATTTTACCATTTTTATTTTATTTATATAAATTCTTTAATTTATGAAATTTGGTTGATGATTGTAGTAATAATTGTTGTTAAAACTTGTTATAATAGGTGTATATATCATATTATGTTGATTTAACAAGTTAAAAATGAAATTTAAAACAATTATTATGGGTATGAATGAGTACTCTGTGATGTGTAGCAAGAAAGAAACCAAGCTTTGTTTACTGTGTAACACTTAAAAATAAATACTTAACAAAATATAAACAAGGAAGACTTGTAGCCCAGTGGTTAAGTCCTTGTACTTGAAAGGAAAAGTCATGGGTTCGAGTCCCATGACTAGTTTTAAATTCATATAATTTTTCGAAATTAGCTGATATATATGTATACATATTTACACTATATAAACGAATAGAGGCGTGTAGCCTACTGGTTGAGGCGTGCAAGGTTGAACCAAAGGTCACAGGGTCGATCCCCACCTGTGACCTGTTTTAATCTTTTTCTTATGAATTAATAAATGAGCTAGACTTGTACTTTATTATTTGGGCCGAAAATTATGGGCCAAAACTATAAATGAGCCTAATCTATTGGGCTAAAACTAATCAATATATAATGGGCCAAAATGATTTAGTAATGTATTTTGGGCCATATCAATTGGGCCACAACTATTGGGCCTCGTTAGTGGGTCAAACTATTTGGACTTATTATTGGACCGAACGAATTGGGCCAAAGCCTATTGGGTCGTGTGATTATATAACGCAAATTTAAAACTAGTTTATATCGATATAGAAACGATCATTTTGATATATATATTTGCGAATTACAACAAACTTATATAAATACGAACGATTATAATTTATATATAATGGACATATGACTATCGTATTATGTTTGTACAAAAATGACAACTTATACTTATATATATATAGATACGACATTTCGACAAAGTGTAGTTATTCATATATATACAATTGAATGAGGTTATTTTTATAACAAACGTATTTATGTTTTAAACTTAAACGACGACGATAAAACTATATATGTATATACGCGACATTAATAATAAGATATACATATAAACGACGACGACAAATAATATATATATATTCAACTAATAAGTATATGAAAATATATACTTATACGCAATGATTATTTCAACGCAAATGTCACCAACAACTAAAATGTTATAAACATTCTCACTCAACAATTAGTCCATATACTCATTAAAGTATACTTAATTGTGTCTAGGTATTTGAGAGGCACACCTGGACTACTGCGTATTATTTGCTGAAGACTTGCTACACGTGAGTTCACAGCCCCTACCTTTTACTTGTTTTAAATGCTTTTAAAACCAGGGGTGGAAAACATAGAACTACGTGCTATTACATGCTACTTGTTTATATAATTGCTTGACATGCTTTTATATCAAACTGATTTGTATGAATGCTTTATGCTTTATAAACAATTGTTAACTGTATGAAACGTTTTCACAACTATTTTGGGAATAGGACAACGAATCTTGGTACGATCCTAGGTTTACATGAGGTAGTTGTAGTGCACACAAGTCCCAGTACTTGCAACCTATAACCATTAGCTAGGTGACTCTAGCCACTGAGTATACAGATAGTACTATCGATTTGACAAACCTCCCACTGATATAACCCGTTGGTCATTCCAACCACACGACGGCAGTCGTAACGAGGAGTGTATACTTACCGTGTTACTGAGGCAACAACATCAACTAGTCGTGGTTTGGTTATAGTACTAGGAGTCGTTACTTTAACTTTAAAGGTGTCGCTCACCTTAGAGGGATCATAGTCTATATTTCCCACGTAACTAAACAACAAAACTACAACTTGATTTGGGAAGGGTATTCCCTGCGATAACTAATAGGACAGGTGTTCCTACGCATGATTTCTTTATAGGAAACGTTTACCTTGATTGGATAAACTTGGTTTCCCGACAAAACAACTTTTATATGGAAATGTTTGCTTGACTGTTAAACCTGTGTTTCCTACAGCTGTATATATATGGAAATGGTTACTTGATTGAACTGTATTTCCTGCAACGATTATTAGAAAATGTTTATGATTAAACTTGTGTTTCCTAACACCTCGACTGAATTGTAGTAAGAATGAAATTCTTACAGTAAAATAGGAAATGTTTTCTTTAATAAGAACACTTGTGTTTCCTGCTATACATATAAACATTTTGTTTTTGTACATGAATAATTTATACAAAACTTGGTTTAACTACATTTACACTAAACCTGTGAATTCACTCAATATTCAATGTTGACGGTTTACTATGTTTTTCAGGGAATTAGGACTCAGGTACTTCTGCATGCATAAAGGACGTAGGCAACCCAGACTATTTATGATGCCACTTTTGGGACACTTGGATTTCCTTTGTATTACCAATTCCATTGGTTATACTTACGAAATCCCTCTTTTATAAACTCATGTTTTGTAAACTTATGTTGTTCTACAACACCACTACTTGTACGACTTTATAAGTCGTACCCGTTTGTAATAACGCTTAAACTTATGGCATCTTAAATTAATATGTTCTGTATGATCATATGCTCTGATACAATGAATGCACTATTGTAACGTCAGCACCCCCGCTGTTAAACTGTAACTTACAATGCTTCCGCTAATTAACTAAAGCTTCCGCTAAACCATTAATAAACGCAATTACCGATTTTGGGGGTGTGACAAGGACCCCCAGTAGAAAACATAGTCAGTTTGAAAATTGTTCTACTTCAAGTGCACAAGGAACTAAGTTTGTGCCTAGGAGGTTTTCTACTCACTCTCCTCATAGGCCTAAGACTATAAATCATCAACAATCTCAAACTCCTGTGAAAGTTACCAAGACTCCCGATGGGAATAGTTATGGTTACTTTAAGAAGGTTCATATTGTAGATGATCAGGGCCAAACCAAGACCGTAATGGCTTAGGTCCCTCTTGAAAACTAATTGTGTACAATTTGTTATGTGTAGGAGCAGACTGTGAACAAGGATAGTTAGTGGTATGTAGACAGTGGATGCTCAAGGCACATGACAGGAGAACGAAGTCTACTAAAGGACTTCAAAGAAGGTTTCAAGCAAAAAGTTAATTTTGCAGGAGACAAAGGAGGAGTAATTACTGGGAAAGGAAAAGTTTCAAATGGAACTTGGAAAAGTTTCAAATGGAACTTTGACTCTAGAGGATGTGAATTATGTTAAAGAACTAACTCATAACCTAGTGAGTGTTTCCCAAGTCTGCGATAAAGGTCATCCAGTTCATTTTAATGAAAAGGAGGCTTTAGTTCTTAAGCCAGGTTTCACAATTCCTGAAGAATGGATATTGATGAGGGCACCAAGGAAGAAGGACATCTATGCTATAAACATGGGTGTTTCTAACTCTTCAATGGTGTCGACATGTTTACTATCCAAGGCTTCTGAAGCAGACGCACTTTTATGGCATAGGAGAATGGCACATCTGAATTTTCGAAAAATGAACTACATAACCAAGAATGGATTAGTTCTAGGTGTACCACAAAAACGTTTCGAGTCTGAAGACAAGTGTATTCCTTGCCTAAAAGGAAAGCAACACAAGAAATCACACAGGTCTAAGATTGAAAACTCAATCTCCTCGCCATTTGAATTGCTACACATGGACCTCTTTGGCCCTATAAGCCAAAGAAGTCTAGGTGGCAAATGGCATTATTTAGTTATCACAGATGATTACTATAGATTCTCATGGGTATTCTTTTTGGGATCTAAGGATGAAACTCCTGGAATTTTAATGGAGTTCTTAGATCTAGTAGAGAATGTCTATAAAACGAGAGTAAAGCGTATTCGTAGTGATAATGGAACGGAATTCAAGAACTCAACGTTGAATATCTATTGCTTAAGCAAAGGGATACAACATCAATTCAGTGCACCGTATGAACCTCAACAGAATGGTGTTGCTGAAAGGAAAAATCGAACGTTGATTGAAGCTGCTAGAACAATGCTTGCAGATTCAAAGCTTCCGGTCATCTTTTGGGCAGAAGCGGGGAATACAGCATGTCATGTTCTAAATAGGGTTCTTACGGTCAAAAAGCGTAACAAGACTTGTTATGAATTATTGAACAATAAGAAACCTAATCTGAAGGGATTTGAACCCTTTGGAGTTACATGTGCGATATTGAAAATAGGAAATCAAGATAAATTTAGCGAAAAGGCTGACGAAGGATTTTTCCTAGGTTATGTGCCCAATTCGCCAAATAAAAGAGTTTTCAATAAAGTCACGGGACGACTGGATAACATTGAAGTTACGAGCTATGTACCTGCTGTACATAAGGGATTAGATTAGCAATTTGACTATTCAGATCTCTTTCAGTCATATAAAGTTCCCATAAGTGACTTTGTTAGTGATTCAGAGATATCTGAGCACTTATTGTTTTAAGAGTCGTACAATGGTCCTTCTCCAATATCAAGTGTTTCGAAAACTGGAATCAGGACAAATGAAGATTCAAATGAAGCTTCTTCAAGTGGGTCACAACAACCTTCAAAGGATACATATCAAGAAACAGAAGATACTGAGGATGATCTTCATACAAAGTTTGATGATGTACTTACTCCTTTGAAACATTTAAGGTTATCTTCAACTGGTTCAGAAGATATGCCTTCATCAGAAGAGATTGGTACTAACATAGGAGATGAGTTAATAGTTGACACTATACCGGTTACTAGAACGAGTAAAAATCATCCCGTTGAAAACATCATCGGTGATATTAATACTCCTTTTCAAACTAGGACTCAATCTAAACCTAGTAGATATGAAGATTTAGAAAGCTTGTATACTGCTATGAAAGAGACAGGGATTCCTAATCAATGTCTATATTCATGTTTTATCTCATAAGTTGAGCCTAAAAATGTGCAAATGGCAATAAAAGAAAGCTCGTGGGTCGAAGCTATGCAAGAAGAACTGTTACAGTTCTCAAAACTACAAGTATGGGAGTTGGTTGACCTTCCAAAGGGAGAGTATCCAATTAGAACTAGATGGGTATTTAAGTGTAAGAGAGATGACCGGGGAGTTATTACTCGCAATAAAGCCCGTCTAGTGGTTCAAGGGTTTAATCAACAAGAGGGTATAGATTACAACGAAGTGTTTGCACCAGTTGCTAGGCTTGAAGCAATTAGGGTATTCTTAGCATTTGCCTCATTCAAAGAGATAAAAGTTTATCAGTTGGATGTTAAGAGTGCCTTCTTGTATGGCAAAGTAGAAGAATTGGTGTATGTTTCACAACCGCCAGGGTTCGCTGATCCTGGCTATCCAGATAGAGTATATCGCTTAAATAAGGCTCTATATGGATTACATCAAGCACCTAGGGCATGGTATGGAACACTATCAACTTATCTACTTGAGAATGGATTTACAAGAGGATCAATTGATAGTACACTATTTGTAAAATGGAAGAAGAAAAACTTTCTTCTTGTTCAAGTATATGTTGATGGCATTATCTTTGGGTCATCTGACGAAAAGATGTGTCAAGAATTTGAACAAGTAATGAGGAAAAAGTTCGAGATGTCTGCAATGGGAGAGTTGAATTTCTTCTTAGGATTACAAGTTGATCAAAAGAAGGATGGATTCTTTATTCATCAATCTAAATACACTGCTGAATTATTAGAGAGATTTAAGATGGATGAAAGTAAAATCTATCATACTCCTATTCCAGTAAATCATGGACTTGGTCCTGATACATCGAGTGATCAGAATGTGGATCCTACTCTTTATAGGGCCATGATCGGATCACTAATGTATCTAACTGCCTCTAGGCCTGACATTATATTTGCTGTTTGTATATGCGCAAGATATCAGGCTAATCCGAAAGAGTCACATATGCAAGTTGTGAAACGGATATTTCGTTACCTCAAAGGGAAACCGAAGCTGGGACTTTGGTATCCTACTGATGGAGACTTAGATCTCATAGCTTCCATTGATTCGGATTATGGAGGATGCAATCAAAATAGGAAATCTACAACCGGAGGATGTCAAATCTTAGGAGGTAGATTAGTATCCTGGCAGTGCAAGAATCAAAGCTCAGTAGCCATTTCTACATGTGAAGCTGAGTATGTTGCAGCTGGCAGCTGTTGTTCTCAAGTACTTTGGATCCAACAGCAACTGCGGGATTATGGGTTAAACATAACCAATACTCCTATGATGATTGATAACGAATCAACAATGTCGATCACCAACAATCCGGTGAAGCACAGTAAAACTAAGCACATTGATATTCGACATCATTTTATTAGAGACTGTGCTGAATTTTTTTTGATAAAGTTAGTTAAGGTTCCGTCATTGGATAACATAGCAGACTTATACACGAAGGCATTCGACAGAGCTCAATTTGAGACGTTGGTTCAACTTAACGGAATGAGAAATCCAGAATGATTAGTCTTTCAAGGGTATTTTGTAATAGTAAGTAGTATTTTTTATGTTTTTATTAAAAAAAACAAAAAAAAGGGGCGTATGACATTCATTTGCTTGTTACCTGAGGGGAATCGCCTCTAATAAAAGAATAACCGAAGTTCTTTTAGAAAGCTTTAAGTTTTGGCTATAAAAACTTGGGAAATGATAGTACATTAGGAGAATGAGCTTAAGAATAATACACCTAAGTGCTAAGATTGATGTGTTAGTAGATTCCTATAAGTTTCATTAGAATTGCATACTTAACAAGGAGTTTACTTATATTTATCTGATTATACACCTATATCCACTGATAATAACTCATGCTTTTTATAAGTGATAAGAATAACTAAAGTCTATTCAGATTCATTATATGATATACTGGTAGGCATATTATTCTTAGATTTCTGAGCAATTAAGAAATTCTAACTTTGCATGTCATATCTTTTGTGAACTGTTATATAATGTATGACATATGTCTTAATTGATGAATGATGGTACTGCCATACACTGTTATCATGCATTTTTCTACAAATGACAAATAGTTGCAAATATGGTTATTAGTAAAACTAACAAATAACTCTGTTGTACGTGAGTACAGACCTGTTGCCTTTAGTTCTGCCATTAGTCTCAAACTTATTTTAATTATACTAAGGGATCCTCTGTTGTACATGAGTACAGATCTGGAACCACTATTATCTTTAAAGGATGTTTGATATTTGTCAAAATTTTAACTCAAGTGTATGTTATATGTTTCGAAAAGATACATCATTTAGTAAAATCTACCTTGAAATTAAAAGATGCAGTGTTATGTATTTTACTTAAGTTCTTTAGTATATTATATAACGGAACATTTTAGATATTGTTCACATTAATAATAATAAAGTTTGCTCAAAAATCTATGTCTAATTTGTTTATGTAGATCATAATACCGGTAATCGTCTTGAACTGTCTATGATATTGGATTTTTTACTTTTGTGAATAATTAGTTCATAATAAATAAAAAGGTTATTTTTTCAATTTACAGTTATGTCTTGTGGATAAAGGTAAATAAGATATAATTTTATAAATATATGTCTATTACTGGTTAATTTGTAATTTTATTGTACTTATATGAATCTCATGAGGTATGCATACTAACAATCATCTTGTTCTTATTAAAATATAATATGAATGGCTTATTCTTTCTAATATGATCCCTAAGCAGTTAAAATTTTCAGCACTTTATTTTAAATTAGTTTGTTTTCATAGGATGTTAGTAATCTTAAGTTTTATTTTTTATTTGGTATTTATGTTTAATGATTAATAGAAGCTTAATTTTTTTAATGTTTTAGTGTGTTGCCCTTTGAAATTAAATTAAATTGTTATTTCTTGTTCTGTGTTGAATTAATGTGATAAATATGCAATGGAAAGTTAAAGTTTTGACTTGTGATATATTTAAAAGTTCAATTTATATTTAAAGTTAAATTTGCATTTTTGGTCAAAATTTTAAGTTAACCGGTTAAACGGCGCGAATTAAACTTAGGGTATAAAAGGGGACAAGTCAGCGAACCGAACCCACACTTTCCATTCACTCTGCGAACTGAACCAGACACCTCTGCGAAGTGAGTTTTGGTGAAACGAACCGAACTTGATTTTTGGTTGATTTTCGCATTTTTACAAAGAGGAAGGGTTTTTCGATCCGTGGAACTTATTCATCTTTCGATTACGCATCTTTAGAAGTAAGTTTAATGATAATTCACCGTGTAATTTGTGAGAAATCGATCGACATATGTTTTTGAATGTGATGGTGTAGTTTATCACGGATTTTATACAAATTAGTGATTTATAAAACCTACAACTTGTTTTTGATGATTAATTGATGCTAATGGAACATGTTTTAATCGTTTAATTACATCAAAACATGTTTGATTGTTGATTCATGAATTAATCTCGTTAAACTGTCGGCTCTGCGAAGTGAGATCTATCTCGCTTCGTAGCCCGCTCCTGCGAAACGAGATAATCTTCGTTTGACTTCAGTTGACCGAAGCGAGATGAGATTGATGTGCTAAAATCAGGTTATAAAATATGATATGAAAATTACTGATTATCTAGACTAAAACACAACTAGACAAGTGTACCTAATCGCAGAATAGTATAACTAAGGTAAGATCCGAGTAAATCATCTCCACAGGGAACAATATATGTATTCTAAGTAATTAATATATCTAATAATTAAACTAACAAAACAAGTAAATATTGGGATTTTTGTGTCTTTTAACGACAGATAGTCAAAAATAATTATTTAACTAATAAAAGCAAGTAAAAGATAGTTGTACTCAATTAGAGAAAAGATACTTGTTTAGACCTTTTGACATCTAGTTTATTGGATATTTTAAATTAAGAACTGGATCAGATTTAGTCCACCTAGAAAACACAATCCAGATCACAAGTTGTCACTTAACAATCACCTAGTCAAGATTATACAATCCAAGTGTCCTTGAAATTTAAAACCTCTTACCTATGAAATGTGTAATCAATGAAATCACAAGTTAACTTATGGTCTTACTTTCATAAAAACCATTAACCATATAAGATATCTCTAAATTATGGTCCACCAATATTATAAATCAACCAAATAATTCAAGTCTCCCAATTATGTCTAATCGGAATTCACAATCAATCACTCAATTAACAAAGTAACAATATCATGCAAAAGTTATCACTAATTTCTAAGTAATAAAGTCACTACTTGAATTAATCAATCAATAAATAACATCAATCGGTCTTTCGTTACCGAGAAATCAAAGTATATAAATCCAATCACTAAAATATATCAAAACTAGATGCAAAATTGGTCTAAACAAGTATTAAGAACTTAGCCCAAAATCATGGGATCAGAAAAACAGCAAATCAATGACATAAACATGTTCGTAATCGATGAATTAACGAAGATACCAATGTTGTTGATGAACGGAATTAATCTCTAATCTTTGATCGGAAGAGAATAGATGATTCGAACCCTAGGTGTCCCTAATGGTCACCCTCTGCTCTCTGGACTTGGCTAAAATGAAGTTAGGGTTTAAAATGAGGTGAAAAAATCGAATTTATACCCTGGCTGCCGACTCGACATTGCGGCGCAACCATGATTGGTTGCGGCGCAATTGAGTGTCTGGTTGCGGCGCAATACCTTCTGGTTGCGGCGCAATACCTTCTGGTTGCGGCGCAACTATGGCACTTCCAGCACTTAATTATTTTTCTTCCATTTTAGCTCCAGAATTCCTTCTTCTCATCACAACTCAAGTAAATGCACCTGAAAACATATTTTTAACAATTAAGTACCAAAAGTTCATCAATTTAACTATAATTACAATAAAACGGACTGCTGTGGCTAAGAAATATATGTATAAAATAAGCCATATCAAAATCCCCCACACTTGAACTTTGCTTGTCCTCAAGCAAACTAGCAATTAAAAATCTAAAACAACTCCTCTGGCATTTTACAAACGGTGATTAGGTTTTGAAAAGCAGCACTAACAATAATTACATAAGCAATCATATTAGCACATAGTGTATAGTAAATAATCAATAACCTGAGATGATTAATCTATCAAGCCCGAATGCACGACTTAGCACCTCACAATAAGGAATGTGTTTAATCACTCAACTCTCAATCTAAATCGGGAATGGAATATATAAACACTCAATAAACCAAGACGTGATGCAATAGTTACCATAGGCTTGCACAAGGATCAAATCTCCACCGACTGGCGTAAGCACCAGGTGTACTATCAAAAGAGGACTTTTATTAAGGTTGTGATGTAAAGGTTAGGGTTTAAGGGTATGGAATGGAATATTTACAAGTGGTTAAAAGTAAACAAAAATCCGAACAGTTATACTATCAACACTTAGATGCTATTTGCTCTTCCGAGGATAACCATGAAATTTCCACTTTTAAAAACTCCAACTTTCACTTCATACACTTTCAAACCTCAATATATATTCAAATTTTATTCCTTACAAAGTGTACGCCTTTAATAGTACACAAACTTAACATTTAAACTGAATTCCGTTATGTAGCCCAAGTCTTTTATTTATTTATTTTTCTTTTAATTTTTTTTTCGACTACTTTTACTCTACATAACGGTCAATTTAACACTTACTTTATTAATCCTTCTCATATTATAAACCATTAACGCTCATCTCAACCATCTTGCAACTACCTCCAATAACCATGACAACTAGCAACTACAAATTAACTGTTCAAACTTTTGTTTACGGCCAAAAGAAAGCTAAAAAGGAATTATCTAATTATTTAAGTGGTTATATACAAAGAAATAAGGCTAAGGCGCAACATGGCTAACTAAGGGTATCTAGCACTAAAGATGAGTGCTACAAATGGTTAATGGGAAAAATAACTAACCAATGCGATTAGCTAATAAAATAAAAGAAAAGGCTAAAAACAAAGTGGTTAAATCCTAAATGCCTCTTTATCATACGAATACACCTACCACACAAATGTGGTCCCACTGCGATCTCGAAATGTATCAACTAGAGCAAGTTCTAGAACAAATTACAACACCGGCACACTCATATCAAACGAAAAATAAGTACTTAAACATAAGTACTTCTAATAAGGCGCAAGAATCTCACATATTTAGTGGAGCTATAAGTGTACTAGTCATGCAATTCACCCAATGAGGTTGCTCTCAATTTCAACATCTCTTAAAAAAAATCCCATTACTAATATTAATAACCTACATTACAAGTAACAAATCTTATGGGATAAGAATCAATCAAAAAATTTAACATAGATTATGAGGACAAATCTTATTAAAAACAGATTCGATAAGTGGCTAGAAAGATAATAATCCATCAAATATTTCGATTGAACAAATTTCAAGTGAAATTGTTGATGCATATTTGTTTGTCTGTCAGTTGGTCTATCGAGTTGTAAAAGTGTCGTTAGTCGTTTGATAGAAATATAGATTTTATATGATGCGGCACATAAGTTTTAGGTTAGGCGATACTTGCCTCAGTGACGCATAGCGACACTTAGGTAAGTGACGCATTAAGGCGGCCACATGCGACAATTCCACAAGTGACGCATGTCGGCCAGAATTTTAGTATAAATACAAACCTACGGGTTTCCGGCTAGGGTTGACGAAACCCTAGCACCATTTATCGACTAAGCATACCTGTAATCAGTCTCATTACGTTATTCAAGCTAATAAACACGTTTAGTTTGTTTGAATCAATTGTTTCGGTTTGTGTTTGTTAGTGATTTGTGCAATTGAGTGTTTCCGCCTCTCAATAGCAGTCAATCATCACTTAGGTCCAACGTCTAGGGCACTCACAACTGGTATCAGAGCATATAGGTGTTTAGATTGACGTTTTGAAGACGTTTTGGATTGATTTCGGTTTAGTTCGGATCAAGAATTGAGAATAACTACGGATTTCGAGTTGACAAGGTGATTTCCAGACGATATTCATCATTAACAACAGGTTTCGTTCATTAGGGTTCATGGAATTTTCGTTTGGATTACGAAAATTCGATTTTTAGGGTTTTTGAGATTTTACAGCCGTTTCTGCGATACTCGCTGCGTCACTTGAACGCGTCACTTAGAGCGGCACTTCGTAATCTCAAATTAGGGTTTTACCGTCACTTGAACGCGTCACTTGAAGCGTCATTTGAGGTTTATACGACACTTAACTTAAGTGTCATCTATTTTAATCAACAGTCACTCACGTGCGTCACTTTAGCACGTCACTTGAGTGCCAAGCGTCACTTCTGCTAGTGACACCTGTTTGATTTCTTGCGTCACTTCCGTTAGTGACGCCTTTTGATTTATTACGTCACTTTTACTAGTGATGCCTATTTGTTCTAGTGCGTCACTCAAGTACGACACTTGAGTGTGTCACTTGCTAGATTGAGCGACACTTGCTTGCAGTGTCATCATTCACTTCATCCGTCACACGATAGCGTCACTTACCAAGTGATGCTAGTCGTTGCGACACTTGAGTGCGTCACTTACCAAGTGACGCCTTTGGTACTAATTAGTTTGCAAGTTCTCGTTTTTGAGTTAATTTTCAGGTTAATCTTTTAATGGCTGCTGTTGCTGATAAAGAGGATATTCGGGGAATTAGAGATATGCTCAAAACAAATCATGATGTTGGTTCCAATAATAAACCTCCTCTATTTACTGCTGATATGGATTATGCATATTGGCACGATAGATTTGAACAGTATGTAGATTTCCACTGTCCGGAGCTCTGGGGTCCGCTCAGAGAAAGATATGAAGCTCCTGTAGCTGAGGGAGACTATCGTGGTATCCCTCCTTCCAAAACATACAAAGCCATGTCTCCTGAAGAGAAAAAGGAGTACGATATTGAAAGGAAGGCTCATTCAGCCATCTGCATGTGCCTTACTAAAGATGTCTTACGCCTCTTCAAAACACATGACATAACATACGATCTACGGAAGGCTATTGAGACGAGATGTGGTGGAAATCAGAAGTACAAGAAGGCTAAATTGGAACTGATCAAGAAACAGTATGATCTGTTTGATTCTCTGCCAAATGAAACTGCTTCAGGTGTGTTTACCAGATACTCACAGTTGGTTAGTGAGTTGACTGAGGGAGGATATAATTTCCCTCAGATTGAAATTAACAAGAAGATGTTGGACGTTCTACAGAGTAATTGGGATGTTAAAGTACAGTTTCTAAAAGAAAGTCATGAATTAGCCACGATGAACTTAGATGAGCTAATTGGTGTTCTTCAAGCCCATGCGATGGAGTTGAAGAAGAAAGAATGTAAGTCGGGTGGTTTTGTTCAAGACCCGACCTTATATGGAGGCAAAGTCAACACCGGAAAGACTTATGGTGGAATGGCTTTTGTTTCTTCTACAAGTTCTCCACTTAAACCTTCATTGCAATCTACCGGAGTTCATCATCCGGTGTATGCTTCTGGACCTTCACAAGGGTCACAACCACAAGTTCCAGTGTCCCCTGCTATTCAAGAGCAGGCTGCTATCTATACAGCCTTTCTCAGCTCTTACAAGGATTTGGTTTCACAACCGAATTCTACTTTAGAACTTGCCAAAGAAGATTATGCTCAACTAGATGACGATGATCTTGAGCAAATGGACTTAAACTGGAATATTGCCATGATATCAAGGAGAGTTCAGAAATTCTTGCAACGAACTGGTCGCAAGAGTTTGGAAGAAGATGGCAAAACCAGTTTTGGTTTTGATAAAAGCAAGGTTCGCTGTTATAATTGTCAGAATCTGAGATATTTTGCGAGAGAGTGTGAGAAACCCAAAGTTCCTCCATCGGGTTTCACGAAGCCCGATGCTCCCAGAACTCCAGAGAAAGATGAGGTGAAGCAAGCGACAGCTGATGCACTAGTTGTCTTTGAGCCTACCAACACCGACTGGAGCATGTATGCTGATAATTATCAACAGTGTCTCATGGCTCACATTTCTAATGAGGTACGTAATGAACCAGAAGAACCTTTGAACTGTATCTCATGCATAAAGTTAACTGAATCTTTAAGGTGTTTTCAAGAAGATAACGTAGACTTAAGGAAAAAGGTTGAAAAACTTAGTGAGTCGAATAAATACCTAAAAGCCAATGAACAATTGTATGATAAGAAATTTGAGGCTTATCAACAGGACACGCTTAGGTATAAATCTAAGGTTTTTAGTCAACAGGATGCTATTAATAGTTATCTTGCTGAAATAGATCTTTTGCGAAAGGAACTATCTGATCTGAAAGTTGAATATGACAAATATAAAAGTAAGATTCTAGGTTCCTCTTCTTCTACGGTTGCCTTCAACGAAATCCTTAATAAGCAAAGGACAGATAGTAAAACTAAGACTGGACTAGGTTATACTGTAGTCCCGCCTCCCACTGAATACTGTCCTATGCCAGTTAAGGAAGGCACCGAAGAGATTCCAGTTGACTATGCACTGTTATATGGGGTCAAGTCTAAGGTCAATAATCAAAACAAACAGGCAAAGGAGAAAACCAAACGGTCAGAGTATCCTTCGCCTCAGTTTGTTAAATCGGAATGTGAATCTCCAATTAGAATTGAGGAGATTGTTGAGATTGAGGATATTACTTGTTGGGAATTATTGATTTGATGATACAAAATAATTAAAGATGAGGGACTAAAGATAAATGTTTTATTTTAAATTAGTTTCCTACTACAATTAGGTCTTCTTGTAAACCCTAATATCTCTAGTATATAAAGAGATATAGGCGTATAGAATAGGGTGCACAGAAATATGTAGACGTCTAGAGAATTAACCCTAAGGTTAAGATATCTTTGATATCTTTAATCCTTGTTATAGGTAGATAACATGTTCTATACTGATCATATAGAATTAGGGTTTTGTGTTTGTAATTCGTTATCCCTAAGGTTCTTTGTAACCCCGATGCAAAAGTGTATCCGTCTTTATTATTGATTAATAATAAGATTAGGGATTTGGTTTGTGATAACATTGTTCATATTTATATTCCGCTGCATAATTTATCATTGTTATCATTATATCCTAGATCAAGACCTAAAAAGTCTAGAGCTTAAACGATCATACGTTTTAACAATTGGTATCAGAGCAAGGTGGCTCGTGATCAAGGATATACAAGTTTTACAAGCAAGAGAAGCCGTATTGAAGAAACCCTAGAAGATTGCAAGAAAAATTCGTAATTCGTCACTTTCTGCACAGCCATGGTAAAAAATTCGGATCTCATTCGTTAACCGTTAGATCGTCATGAAATTTGAACTGGAGTTTTTTAACATATTGGCGCACATTCAGACCGGAGGAATTTTTAATCTGAGCTTTTGATTGAGAGATATTCATTGTCGAAATTGGTTGCTGAAAGTTTAGGGTTTTTCAGAATGGCAGAAGTAAAGCGGTCACTGTGTCTTCGTTATCCAACGAAAGTTTATGATTTTTGGATATGTTATAGAAGACATATATTTCTACAGTGTGTAAAAATTTCATCGTGATCAGATGTATATACAAAGAGATATTGAAATTCGAATCTGCTGCAGTAAGTTTATGGTTTCTTTTGTGCAGCTGAAGTCAAATAATTACTGTAGATTCGTTAACCGTTGGATCGACTTGATTTTTGGATATGTGGTTAATGAAACATTGATGAATTTCGTTTAAAAATTTGAGAATGATCAGATTCGTAATCAGGGAGATGTAATTCTGAAGTTTCCTGTCACTGCTCATTAGATGTGCTAGCCACTGCTCAGCCACTGTTTGTACAAACGTTGCCACTGCTAGAAGGTTCTTCCCACTGTTAGTACAAACTTGTCGCTGGTAGTACAAGCTTACCACTGTTAGAACAAGATTACCACTGTTAGCACATCCTTACCACTGTTAGTACGAAGTAGCCACTGCTCATCAAGCTTACCACTGCTAAAAGGTTTGTACCACTGTTGGTGCAATCTTACCGTTGTTAGTACGACCTTACCACTGCTTGAAGCTTACCACTGTTAATGCAAAGTGGTTACCACTGTTAGTGGATTTTGAAAGCTTGCCACTGTTAGTGGATATTTAAAGATTGCCACTGTTGATGAATTTTGAAGATTGGCACTGTTAGTGGAAAGGAGATTACCACTGTTAGTACAAAATAGTTTTCACTGTTCGTACTAATTGGTTACAACTGTTGGTGCAATCGCTAGTTTGGATCTCGAATGGAATTGTTTTCAGAACAATTTATTTTTATTGATTTTATGGCTCGTTCTTGAAGATTATTTGAAGGTGTGATTACGAAGAAGATTGATTATAATTTATTTGATATTGTAATTGAGTTTTACAGGTTTGTATCTTATCATATCTCAAAGTGGTGGATGAAGAGCTTTGAAGATAACTTGTTTGATTTGTATGGTGACGACGAAGACTTGACAAATCTAGCAAACGTGTGAGATTAAACTTATGATGCTCAATGCTCACATTTGCTATCACTTGGAAGAGTTTGGTGTGCTCGGTGACTTATTATGGAAAATAAGGATTTTTGTCAAAGAGATTGCGGTCTACTTATACATAGGATTATAAGTTTGACGTCGTGGATAGTACAAGATATAAGGTATAAGTTTGGAAGATTTACTTTCTTTATTAAGTTTGTTATACTTTATTTTCTTCATCGGTGATCATTACAAAGAGCCTACAAAGTTCAAGATTCGAGAGATGGTTAACATATTGATTTGAGGGGAAGCTTATTGACATAGTGTTTAACCATCAGGAGATGTTCATGCATTGTTTGGGGATAACTGTTTCATTATTACTGCTAGTTATATATTACTACTGCTAGTATAATTTTCTATTGTCCAAATTCATTATTCTGAGGATGCGTCATGGAGGGTAATTTAAGACATTAGAAGGTTGGATTAGTGGTGTACTATATAGCATGTGGTTGTAAAACTTTAAGTTGCTTATCTTCTAGAAGATCCCTATTGGATTATGACAAAAAGGGGAAGAAGAATTGAAGATCAAGATTTGCAGCTTGTTATTATGCATGGCATGGTTTAAAAGAAATCAAGAGTTAAGGGGAAGTTTGTGCAAGAAGATCGATATTTTGTCATCATCAAATAGGGAAAGATTGTTGGGAATTATTGATTTGATGATACAAAATAATTAAAGATAAGGGACTAAAAGTGAAGATTGTTTAATTAGTTTCCTTGTATGATTATGATTTCTTTGTAACCCTAGATGTCTCTATTATATAAAGAGACATTAGGTTTAGGGTTTCTGAGTGCACAGAAATATGTAGACGTCTAGAGAATTAACCCTAAGGTTAAGATATCTTTGATATCTTTAATCCTTGTTATAGGTAGATAACATGTTCTATACTGATCATATAGAATTAGGGTTTTGTGTTTGTAATTCGTTATCCCTAAGGTTCTTTGTAACCCCGATGCAAAAGTGTATCCGTCTTTATTATTGATTAATAATAAGATTAGGGATTTGGTTTGTGATAACATTGTTCATATTTATATTCCGCTGCATAATTTATCATTGTTATCATTATATCCTAGATCAAGACCTAAAAAGTCTAGAGCTTAAACGATCATACGTTTTAACATTACTGATCAGGAGTATCCTGAATTTAAAAAGAAGGTTGAAGTAAAATCTGTCAAAATGGTTTCAAAGGTTGAACCTACAATTAAGGTTCAACCTAAAAGGGAAAAGAATAAGGTTTTAACTACAAAATCTCAAACTTTACAGTCACCTGTAAAGATTTTGCAACATAAAGCTACACGTTCAAATGATTTTTGTGATAAACCTTCCACTTCAACCTCTCAACCAAAACAAGCATTTTCTAAGACGTGCACGAAATGTTCATGTTCTAGAAACGCTTCTCCTACTCCTGTGGTAAATCCTCAGCCTCAATCAGTTGTTGAGAGCCGATCATGCTTTTACTGTAAAAGACAAGGACATTTAATTCGTGAATGTCCCAAACTGTCTCATCAGCATTATGGGAGAGAAATGCCTAGGACATCTGTTTACAGAAATTCATTTTCAAAATCTCCACCTAGGCGTTACTCAACCTCTCCCAAGCCTGCTGAAAAGTCGAGTAATGTTGAGCAAAAACCTTTGCCAAAACAAAAGCCCGATGTTACTCCTAAACCAATTTCCGAACAACCTAAAGTTTGGAAACGAAAGGAGTCTGTTAGTGACTCTTCTGTCATCAACAATAACACATTAGATGAAAATTCTAATTTGTTAAAAAATAAAGTTCTGTCCGATGTGATTATTGTTGATGACCTTGGTAGACCTAAGTCTGTAAAGGCTTGGGTCACCGTTTCTCACTAATCTCCTTACTTTATGTGTTGCAGCAGTCAGAACGTGTTAAGGATAGTGAATGGTTTATGGATAGTGGCTGTTCGCGACACATGACTGGCGATGTGTCTCTTTTGACTGATGTTAAACCACATGCCGGAGGACATGTTGCTTTTGCTGGAGATACAGGGGGAACCATTACAGGAAAGGGAACGCTAACTAACGGGAAAGTTAGCTTCGAGAATGTGAATTATGTGGCTCAACTTACTCACAACTTGCTGAGCGTTTCACAAGTCTGTGATAAGGACTTTACCACTGCGTTCACGAAGACTGAATGTGTGATACTGAAGCCAGGTTTCGTTATCCCTGAAGAATGGGTGCTTATGAGGGCGCCACGGAGAAACGACACCTATGTAATGAATATGCAAACTGTGGAGACTACAGATGAATACACATGTCTCCTGTCAAAGGCTTCGGAAAAGGAATCACTATTATGGCATAGACGAATGGGACACATCCATTTTCCTAAGATGAATTTTTTAATAAACAATGATTTGGTAAATGGAGTTCCAAAACAGTCATTTGCCTTAAAAGATGACTGCATTGCATGCCATAAAGGGAAACTTCACAAGAAATCCCATAAGTCGAATATAGTGAATTCCATTGCTGCACCACTAGAGCTCTTACACATGGATCTGTTTGGTCCTATATCAACTAAGAGCATAGGTGGTAGATCTTACTGCTTAGTAGTCACCGATGACTACTCGAGATTTTCGTGGGTATACTTTCTAGGTGCAAAGAGTGAAACACCAGATATTTTGGTGTATTTGTTGGATACGTTGGCAAATCTGTGCAACTTAAAGGTAAAGAGCCTGAGAAGTGACAACGGAACTGAATTCAAGAACTCAACTCTTGAGTTATACTGTGCCACAAAAGGTATTGATCATCAGTTCAGTGCCCCAAGAACTCCTCAACAGAATGGAGTTGCAGAGCGTAAGAATAGGACTATTATCGAGATAGCTCGAACTATGCTGGCCGATTCTAAGCTTCCTATCATATTTTGGGCAGAAGCAGTCAGTACTGCTTGTTACGTTCTAAATCGCGTGCTCACGGTTAAGAAAAAGAATAAGACCTGTTATGAATTGTTCAATAACCGTAAGCCCACTTTACAGTTTCTAGAGCCGTTTGGGTGTCCTTGTTTGATTATGGTCTCAAAAGACAAAGTCTCGAAGTTTGGAGCTAAAGCCGTTGAAGGAATTTTCCTTGGCTATTCAGTCAACTCTCCGAACAAAAGAGTCTACATTAAATCAACACACCAGGTGGAAGAGCATTTTGAGGTAAAATGCTTGCGTTACACGGATCCTCCTCAAGGAACGGGTCCTGTCTGGTTATTCAATTATAAGGATGTGTTTAACTCGTTTGACATACCCGAAGAAGATGGCGAAGCTGAGGAGTTAGTTACCTTACTTCATGGCATCAGTATGTGTCAAGACACATCTACCTTAAAACCTACACCACCACCTACTCAAACACCCACTCCACCTACTCCAACACCCACTACACTACCTACTACACCCACACCATCGCCCACTGTTCCACCTTCGGATGTTCCTTCCACTTCAGGAACGACTAATGCAACAGAACATCCAGATGATCCCAACATGCCACCGTTAGAGGAAGACGAGGAAGAAGAAGAAATGGTTCATTCTCACCTCTTCTCTAATGAAGATGATATGGAACTTCAACCTCCTGTGCAACCTGAAAGTCCTACTGCTCCTGCGACAAACACTGTTCCCGTTACTGAAGGGGACATGAACAATTTAGAGTTAGTACTTGCACCGGAGTTAATCCCAATCACACGTATGCACAGGGATCACCCCATCGATAATATTATCGGTGATCCTACTGCTGCTGTTCAAACAAGGCACCAAGTGAAGCAAAATCCAAATCAAGAAATGTTAAACTTGGTTGCTCGGATAAATTCTTGTCATTTATCCCAAATTGAACCCAAGAAAGTTGATGAGGCCGTAAAAGATCCATCCTGGATCGAAGCCATGCAAGAAGAGTTGCAGCAGTTCAACAAGCTGCACGTATGGGATAAAGTTCCGTTACCCAAAAGTGCTCATTTAACCGGCACTCGATGGGTATTTCGAAATAAGATGGATGATCGGGGTATCGTGATTCGGAATAAAGCTCGATTGGTTGTTCAAGGTTTTAGTCAGATCGAGGGCTTAGATTATGATGAAGTCTTTGCTCCTGTGGCAAGACTTGAGTCTATTCGGATCTTTCTTGCGTTCGCTTCTTTCAAAGAGTTTCGTGTGAACCAACTCGATGTTAAAAGCGCCTTCTTATATGGACAAGTGGATACGGATGTGTACGTGAAACAGCCTCCAGGTTTTGAAGACCCTGAGCATCCAGAATATGTCTGCAAGTTAAACAAGGTGTTATATGGTCTTCATCAAGCTCCGCGGCTTTGGTATGAGAGGCTCACTACCCACTTAATCAAGCATGGTTTTGTTCGTGGGAATATCGACAGTACTCTGTTCATCCGTAAAGAACGGACTGGCGATCGAGAGGATATGTTACTCGTGCAGGTGTATGTGGACGATATCATATTTGGCTCTACAAATGAAGCGATGTGCAAGCATTTTGAGGAGATTATGAAATCTGAGTTTGAGATGAGTGCGATGGGGGAGCTCAAATTCTTTTTAGGTGTACAAGTTGAGCGGTCTCCAAAAGGTATTTATATTCATCAGTCAAAGTATGTCAAAGACATGTTGACTCAATATGACCTGCTCAATTGTAAAACCTATGGGACTCCTATCGAACTTAATCACAATCTCAGACTCGCTGACGATGAGGAAGATTGCAAAGAAAAGGAATATCGATCAATGATAGGTTCTTTGATGTATTTGACCACTTCTCGACCGGATATTGTATTTGCGGTATTCGTATGCTCACGCTTTCAAGCCAAACCCAAGGTGTCCCATATGAAGGCGGTAAAGCGAATCTTTGGTTATCTCAAGCATAGACCCAATCTTGGTCTAGGGTATTCAAACGAGAAATCATTCGCTCTTTCTGCCTATTCGGATTCAGATCATGGCGGCTGCAGCATAGACAAGAAATCTACCACTGGTGGATGCCAATTCCTAGGATTTCGATTGGTCTTTTGGCAATGCAAGAAACAGACTACAGTTTCTCTATCAACTGCAGAAGCTGAGTACGTTGCTGTTGCGAGTTGCTGCTCTCAGGTTTTATGGATTCAGCATCAACTACGTGATTACGGGTTACTTCTTTCTATGACTCCTATTCACATAGATAATACTGCTGCTATTTCTATCACACGCAATCCCGTACAACACTCTAAGACTAAACACATTGAACATAGGTTCCACTTTATACGGGATTGCTATGAAAAACACCTGATAGACCTTGTCCACATAGACACCCTAAAGCAGAATGCCGACCTTTTCACAAAAGCTTTTTCGCGTACTCGATTTGATGAACTAATCAACATGATTGGTTTAAGGTTCTTCATCGCTAAAAAGTAATTTGTAACTTGGAACGTAATTTATGTCTTTTTATGTGTGTTTAAAAAAAAAAAAAAGCGCAACAGCCACTCTTTATACTTTTTAGTATTAACGAAATGCACCGTTGCTACATTTTAAAATAGACGTTGAAGTTGTGTCTGTAAACAACTTGGGATATGATAGTACATCGGGAGACATGCATAAAATGGAATTTTAAGGTTTATCTTGGATGTGTCAGTAGATTTATCTGATGTGTTGAAAACAGTTTTTATAAACATTGTCTTCATCATACGATATATTAGTAGGCATGTTATGCAAAACTCTTTGAGATTTCTTAAGAAGCCTAATAATTAATTGTCTATTTCAAGTGGTACAACATCATTAGATGTATGAAAAAAGTCTTAATTTCTTACTTATACTAGACATGTGTTCGTTGAAAGAAGTTTATTTCATATCATTTGGGGGTATATATTGACAGTCTCCTCTGTTATACGTAAGTATAGACCTGGTTTCTGTTAATATATAATTAAAAATTAAGCAAACACAAGTCAAAGTACTTGCAAAGTCTTTAAAATTAAGATACCTTACAAGGTCGCCAAAATGGTTTGACCAAGTCTGGTTTTGCTTAAACCTGAATCAAGCTATGTCGCGCTGTTGTACGTAAGTACAGACCTGTCACCGATGACTTGATTCTTAAATGGAAACATGGTCTATGTCTTAAGTTAAGATGTATATCTATGGTGGGGACCACGGTGAAATGTACATACGAATAATAATAAAATTAGCTCTTAGATGTGCGTGTAACATGTTTAAAGTGGACAATTATACTAATAATCGTTTTGAAATAATTTTTATAAAAGTGTTTCTAACATGTCAAGTAAATTTAAAGTGGACAGATATACTGATAATCGAAATAACACTTATTGTTCCTAATAAATGCATGCTACTCCGATATGATCCCTAAACAGATTATTTCAACTCCGTCACCAAAAAGAATGTGTTAAATTTTCTATTTGTAAATTTGCTTTCTTTTATGTGTTCTTGTATTTTCTATAAGTTAGTTTACTTTTAGATTTTATCCAAGTTATATTTACCTTTTCAAATTTGAGTACCGAAATCACAACGCAAAAATCGATAAAATCGCAAATTTTTTACTAAAAGTGACCTGTTGCGTCACTTCCATAAGTGACGCTACTAGTGACGCATACGATATTGCGTCACTTACACTAGTGACGCTGTAAGTACCGGGTTAAGCTACGTCATAAGTGCCGGGTTGAGTGACGCATACTAGGGTTTTTGTATAAATACCCTGTTCAACGACACTCAACCTCACCACTTTTCTCACACTTATACCGACACTTGCTCTGACATACCGTCACTCAGTGTGTCTCTGCGTCACTTCCTCTGTGCGAATTTTCTTGATCTGTTCGTGATTTCTAGAGCTTGGTTGCGCTTTCCCGTATTATATTCTTGTTCCTCTCATTCACACGACTCATTAGGTACTAATCTTAACCTCTATCTTGCTGTATTCATGTTTTAATTTCAAATTAGGGTTACGGGTTTTGGGGCTTGATTTGTTAATGTTTTACGCTTCTAAAAGGTGTGTTTTACTCGTTTTTTACATGGTACGAAGTGATAACTTCAATTTTAAAAACCCCCAAATTTTATTTCTAGGCATGAACAGTGACACGATGATCTTCATCGTTGCGTCACTTCATGCGTCACTTACCATAAGTGACGCTACTTGGTAATTTGAAACATATACCGTCACTTCATCAGTGACGCTTATTATTGCGTCACTTCTTAAGTGACTCTCGAAGTGACGCATACACTTGCATTATCTGTTACGTCCGTCACTCATCCTAGTGACGCCCACTCCTGCGTCACTCTCTTAAGTGACTGTCTAAGTGACGCTTTTGTCTTTAACGTCACTTATACCATCACTTCCTAAATGACTCACTTATGATACCGTCACTCTGTTAAATGCCGCATGATTTTTACCCGACACTTCTTAAGTGTCGTATATAATGACTCATGATCTGGCAACGTCACTTACACCAGTGACGCATGATAGCGTCACTTACGATAAGTGACGCTATACTTTAATTCTGATTTTGAGCACTGTTTTCTGCGACACTTCCTAAGTGTCGGTAGTTGCTATTCGTCACTTACCCTAAGTGACGCCTAAATCAGAATTTCGTTTTTTAGGTTATGTGTGTTCATGCTAATTCTATAACGATTTTGGTTATTTTTGTTTCGTATTTTAGCTTACAGATGGCTGACCTACAAAACTATTACCGCCGCACCAACACCCGTCACAACATTACTGCATTTTTGGAGTCTACGCACGCAAATTCGGCTCCTTTTAGACCGATGATCGAGTTCCTTCGACGTTCAAGGATTCATTACGCCATAACTGCTTCTACTCCGGTTTATATGAATCAAGTTGAAGAATTCTACGATCATGCCTTAATACGGACTCAGGGTGATGTTCCGAGGATTGTTTCTACGATGTTTGGTGAAGAGATAGAGATCACTGAGAATTCTATTCGATGGGTTCTCCAGTTTGATGACAATTCTACGATGCCGACTATGTTCCCAACCACGTTTATCTACGGGGGACTACAGCGCATGGGTTATCCAGCGAATCAGCTTACTGATTTTCGCAAGCAATATCTCTGTCGGGTTTGGAGATATTTATGTCATATCATCATCGTTTGTTTATCTCCGAGGAAGGGAGGATATGACGATGCTAGTCATCTCACGTTATCTCTCATGTTGGCCCTCATCTACAATAAACCGTACAACTTCAGCGGTTACATTTTTGGCAACATGGTGGAGAATATCCGAGCTGGTAAGGATAAATGGCTGCAGTATCCAAGGTTTGTGTAGTTATTATTAAATGATTTGAATCTTGAGATAGCTCCAGATCAGCAATCCCTTCTGGTGCCAACACCTATGCTTCTTCGAGTCTTCAATGACTGCAAGCTCGCGCCAAAGGGTGAGCAAATTTTGGCCGACCGTGAGCTCTTCGGGCACATAGTCAATGAGAACTATGTTGCGCCGATCGATGATGGTTTTGAGGATGATGTGATTCCTCCGGTTAATGAGGAAGATCTGGTTGACACCGAGATTACTCAGGATTTAGATGATATTGAGCGTGTTGACCGGGTTGATGTTGATTCTGATGATGGTGGGCCCACACCACCCGATTCTGAGGGTGACGTGCCCCCACCAACTGCTCTTGATGGTATTCAACTAGCTGATCCTCAACGCTTTAAGCGTATCTTGAGACGGATTTCTGCTGGCAGGGTCCACGTCCTGAGGAATCCAGGCAAACGTCCTACTGGGTCTTCACCTTCTTATGCAGATTTACCTCTTCGAAGACGCCAGCGGACTACGGTTGTTATTGAGGAACCCACTCAGCATACTTCTCAGCAACCACCACTTCCACCACAGACTGATTTGCCATCGATTCAGATGTTGCTTGCTCAGATGGAGAGTTTGACGAAAAGATTTGATGATCAGAACGCAATCATTGCAGCTCAGGCTTCTCAGATAAAAGAGTTAGAGCTTAAAGCTGCACAGGTGGATGAGTTAAAGCTACAGGTCTCCGAGTTAGATTCTAGGTTGCTAGAGTTGGAGTCTGTTACTATTGTTTCGGGGGAGGAAGGTCAGCGTACCTTGGAAACAAATGTAACGCCTCCCCCAGAACCAGAAAATGTACAATCTTCAGACATAAATGAAAATATCGCTTTAGATTACTTTGTTGATGTTCCGGGACAACCGACTCCGATTGCGTCTAATCGGAATTCACAATCAATCACTCAATTGACAAAGTAACAATATCATGTTAAAGTTATCACTAATTTCTAAGTAATAAAGTCACTACTTGAATTAATCAATCAATAAATAACATCAATCGGTCTTTCGTTACCGAGAAATCAAAGTATATAAATCCAATCACTAAAATATATCCAAACTAGATGCAAAATTGGTCTAAACAAGTATTAAGAACTTAGCCCAAAATCATGGGATCAGAAAAACAGCAAATCAATGGCATAAACATGTTCGTAATCGATGAATTAACGAAGATACCAATGTTGTTGATGAACGGAATTAATCTCTGAGCTTTGATCGGAAGAGAATAGATGATTCGAACCCTAGGTGTCCCTAAAGGTCACCTCTGCTCTCTGGAGTCGGCTAAAATGAAGTTAGGGTTTAAAATGAGGTGAAAAAATTGAATTTATACCCTGGCTACCGACTCGACATTGCAGCGCAACCATGCTTGGTTGCGGCGCAATTGAGTGTCTGGTTGCGGCGCAATACCTTCTGGTTGCGGCGCAACTATGGCATTTCCAGCACTTAATTATTTTTCTTCCATTTTAGCTCCAGAATTCCTTCTTCTCATCACAACTCAAGTAAATGCACCTGAAAACATATTTTAAACAATTAAGTACCAAAAGTTCATCAATTTAACTATAATTACAATAAAACGGACTGATGTGGCTAAGAAATATATGTATAAAATAAGCCATATCAGAGATTCTCGATTGACTTTTGTTGACCGAAATGAACGACTTGGGTTGACTGAAGCGAGTCGAGTTCAACTCGCAGTTTTTCTACGAAGTGAGTTGAACCTGTTGACACATTTTAAATTTGACTTTGTTTGACTTGTTGACTTTAGTTGACTTTGTAAAATTAAGTAAATTTAAAATTGTTTACTTATAACTTGTTTTCGATTTGAGAACCTTTGGTTACAAATAATTAACAAGTTACTCATTTATACTCGTTTAGACTTACGAACTTTTGTTTATAAGTTAAAATATGTGTAATATCTTAAAATTTTGAGTTATTTCATATCGAAAGTTTCCGACTCATAACGTAGTCGAGAGGCGTGTTCCGATTATATTCGGCGGTATGATAACTTCAATTGTGTTTTTAATAAACAAACTTTATATATTTTCCAGAATATAATTGAAAAGTTAAATAATTTTAACTGTTCATTTAAGTTTTTGTAAATTAAGTTATTAATTAATAGTAGACTTAGTCGTTTGATGATCTTTTGATCATAATACGTTAAAGTTTACATTGACTAATGTTTGTTTCGTTAATCTATTGGCTATTTGTGTAATTCTTTGTTACAGATATGGCTGGTCGTTCTTTTGAGAAGGGACACAACATCTTGGTGAATCTCGATGTCAATGAGCGCGGAGCTGAGAAGTTTACTGAGATTTTGACTTATCTAGCTCGTTCAAGGATACGTTTTGCTATTACTGAGTCACCGCCATTATCTAGAGAACTTCTCACGCAGTTTTGGACGAACGTAGTTTATGATGCTGCTGCGAATCCTCCGACTATTCGTACGATAGTCAATCAGCATGCGATTTCTTTTACATCTGCTAATCTTTGACAACTCTTGCAGTTAGGGACTGTTGAGCAAGAAACGAGACTCCCTTCTTATTCTGCTGATTTTATCGAAGGAGCGTTGAGTCGTACCGGGTACTCTGGACCCAGAAGAGGACGCCAGTTCATCAAGGCATTTGTTATTGGCCAGTGGAGATTTCTGTTCACTGTTATTGTTTCTATTTTTGGGAGTAAGAAGTCTGGTTTAGATGAGCTTAGTCCTGAGCTCATGTCTGCTTTACTGTCATTGGTTTATAATAAACCATACAGTTTCTCTTCCTATATCTTTAATTCTTTTATTGGACAGATCACGGGAGCTGCACGAACGCAGTTTATTCTTTATCCGAGATTTTGCGTGCTTCTTATTCGTGATCGTGTTCCGAATTTGCCTGCTTATGAAGCTGATTTTCACGTTGAGACCATAGGACTGCGATGTTACAATGCTTGTTTTCTCCAGTCAAAGAGTAAAGATCAGATTAAATCTGAGTCTGCTGATCTTTTTGGGCATCTTCTTGATGCTAACTATGTTGCTCCACAAAACGATGGATGGATGGAAGCTGGAGCTCAAGTTCAAGCTCAAGCACAACAGCAACAGCAAGCTCAACCTCAACCTCAACCAGCAGTTGAGCCACAGGAGCTCATTGAGGATGTTTTACATCAGGCTGAACAACCAGGGCAGCAAGTTGTACATGAGTTAGCTGCTGAGGTTCTTCATGAGGTTCTTGTTCAAAATGACGATGCTCATGATCCGCTTATTCAAGAAATAGAGCAATATATTGAGGTTGATCCGGCACAGGTATTCTTTGTTTATAATTTCAAATATATAATATTATTGATTCTTAGTTGATAGGTTATTTTACTAATCATAAATGTATAAATATTATTATGTAAACATATTGATATAGATATTTGGTTGATTAGTTCACTAATCATAAAATATAAATATAATTATGTTCAGGAAGTTGAGGCTGCAAACCCAAAGGTTGCAAAACCTGAGGGGGAGCAGAGACAGGTTGATAGATCAGAGGTCTTACCTGCTAAGGTATTATATCTGATTAGTCTTAAATATATATTAAACTTGTATGATACGAGCTTCAAGCTAATCATAAATGTTTAATATATTTAATGCTTGATGTTGGACCATCTGGAGGCCGTGATGATAAGACAGCTTCAGATGATGAGTCTGATGATGATGATAGCACTTCATCTCCATCTCCAGATGCTGGTTATATTAGATATTGCTCTAGGATGATTCCAAATCCAGCTCTGAAGGAGAAGAGAAAGGCTAAAGAAGTCGATCCTGACTTCAATATTTTGGATGAAGGTCCTGAGGATGATACTCCTCTGGTTATTCAACGCAGAAAGCATTCGAGGACCTTGACCATTCGAGATGAAACTCAAGATACACCACAGGTAGAGAAGGTGACACCGGTGGTTTCTAAATCGGTTTCTGTACCTACTATGGCTGAGACAAGGACAGAGTTACCGACACAAGAATCGGTTTATCAAGTTATCAAGGAGGGGGTTATGGAATTAGTGCGTTCAGCACAGTTTCCTACTACCAAGGCAAGCCGCTTTGCAGCAGGCCTTCTCACGACAGCCTTATCTCAATCCATTTCACCACTTACTCGTGATTCTCATATTGCTTCGTTGACATCGCCTGCACCATCGACGATTCCAGTGACTCCTATGACTGATGCTGAAAGGATTACATCCTTAGAGTCTAGAGTGAAGGAGTTAGAGAAAATGACGGGATCGGTTCCACGGTTGTTAGCAGAAAATCTTTCTTTAGCACAACAGTTACTTACTGTTAGTGAATCTTATCAGACATTGATGAAGGTTCATAACACACTGCTTGATGACTGCACTGCCCAGAGACTGAAGCTTGACAATTTGGAGGAACTTGTTTTGAGTTTGCATAAAGAACAGTCAGCTCAGAGGGAGATTAGGGTATATAGAGCAGCGTGCAAAGAAGAGGAGTTGAAGCTGAAGAGGAGACATGACAGAGACGATGATCCCAGTGCACCTAAAGATAGTGAGCCGACTGGTCCTTTAAAGACTGGTGAGCATGCTACTGTTCAGGGGGAGTCTGCTGCTGGTGCAAGTGGTAGTGGTGTTGGTACAAGTACTGATACAGCGGTTGTCGCACCCCCCAAATTCGGGTTGCGGAAACGAATCAGGTCGGGGCGCGACTAATCAATATACACAGCACATAAGATATAATGAACGACCACTAAATGCGTCGTTTTACATTGTATTGATAAAACCAAAGTTTACATCAAAATACTGTTTACATTAGCTCAGTTACTTGAAATTGAGAGATTTACATTACATAATTAATCTATACAAAATATAATAATGCAATTAAATCTCTAATTTGTTTGAATGCGGACTCGAGCTAATGATTCCTGTTTGGGCAGCCAACCTACTGCTGAGTACCTGTGATACATGCTAAAAGGGGTCAGCGAAACGCTGGTGAGCTCACAGGTTTGTATGTCAACACATATTTGTATGAACCGCAAGATTTAATTAATTTTAAAATGCAATTAAGAAAAATAAAATTATACAGCCATGAGCACATAGTCTGAGCTTAACTTGAGCGTTAGGTCCAATTAAGGAAACCTAACTGAGTTGCCTCCTATGAGTGCCTAATCTACATTCGTCTTCCCAAATGCTAATACGTCCGTTTGACCAGTTAGTGCGTGCTAACCCGGACGAGGATTGTCAATCCTATATGATATCATATACTAACATTCACGCTACAGATGTATTACCAAACTATGTTGTGGAGGGCTTTGAAATGATTAGTGAAAACAACTCATGTAGTATTTGATTTGTATAGTACTTGCGTTCATATTGTAAAATAAAACCAGCAATGTAATCACACCCCTGATGAAAACCATAAAATAGGGGCTATGAGACTCACCTGAGCCTTGAGTGTTTAACTTAATAAACTTGAATTGATTAGCGGTAAATTGATGTCCGAAGACTTGTAACCTGAGGGTGTCCAAGACACGCGATGGTTATAACATGTGTAGGCATCTCGAAAGACTGCCCTTGTAGTTGTTCGTCCAACTTAGAATGTCCAAATTACTACGATTTGGTTGATTGAATTGTCCAAGTTACTACGACTTGGTTGATTTGATTGTGTTTTGAAAACGTGACGGCCCGTCGATGAATTGGTTGTATCAATAATCTCATTATTATTTTTATGATTTGAAGTGTTATACTTAAAAACTAAGTTCCAATGTGTTTTAGAAGTCATATCGCATTCGTTTTTTATGTTATACAAGTTTAACACTTGGTGTGAAAGTTTAGATGTAACACTGTTACTCGTGACCCTAGGTTAAGGGCAAAGCCCGTTAATGACGGGGGTCCGGGGGCAGCGCCCTTGGTTAGCAGGTTCCAAGGGGTGGCAACCCCTGATGGGGTCCAAGGGGCTGAGCCCTTGGTTGGGGTCGAGCTGCAAAGTCAGCTTGGAAAATTTTAATTTCTACTACATTGCTTTATTGAAAATGTACTTGGGATTTGAATTCTGGTAAAATGGGGTGTCAAATTTGAGCCTCAATACTTAGTGAAATATGAGTTTTAAACTTTCTATTTTTAGCGACACTTGATGCGTCACTTCCAAAATTTGGGCGACACTTAGGAAGTGTCTGGTTTGAGTGTCGGTTTCTGATCATAAGCGACACTTAGGAAGTGTCGCTAGAAGTGTCGGATAAAGGTGTTAGGCGTCACTAGGCAAGTGACAGTTGGAGTGTCGGGAAAAAGGGATTTTATGCGGCACTTAGGCAAGTGACACAAATTAAGGGTTTTATGCGTCACTTAATGCGGCACTTAAGTGACGCACGAAGTGACGCTATACTGGTCTGGCCTATGCGACACTTACATAGTTCGACGGATTTTGAGCCAAAAACGAGTTTACTGGTTTCCGTTTGGTCCGATTCTTTCACTCAACCCTTAGATGGACATTTCAAGCTATTACAAACCACAAACAAGTGAAAACAAGTAAAATCGAAGAGTTTCAGGATTTTGTCAGAAATTTACAACTTCGCGGGAGAGGAATCCGGAAAGATAGAAACGTAGATCGTTGCGAGGTGGTCGTTTTTCTTCAAGGGAGCAAAATGATTTGAGGTTGTTTAAGGGTGTTATTTGGTGAATTAATGAGGTTGTGGTGGTGTGGTGGTTTGAGAGAAAAAGGATGAAAGAGAGAGAAGGAAGATGATGAAATGAAGAAAGAAAAGGGGGTGGTGGGGGTTTTCCCCTCCCCTTGGCTGGTTTGTGGGGCCCACCCCTGTGGGTGTGTCCTAATTTTTGTGTTCCCCATGTTTGTGCTTCGTGCGGTATTCGTTTTTCCAATTGTTTTAAACGTTTAATAATTATCTTTAAAATACGAATAATCATTAATGTTTTTGTTGCAATATTTCATCAACTACTTTTACTTGAGTAATAAAATGTAACTTAACTTTATTTCATTTGTTTGCGTGTTTAATATTTTAATCGCGTAATTGTAGTTTGCACGATACGAATTTGTGTTGAAATATTATCTAAATAATATTTTTGATAAAATAGAGTTATTAAATAATGTTATATTATTTAATAAAATTGTTCACCAACGTCCGTATTAATTGAACCGAATTGCATTCGGTTTGAAACTTGTAGGATTTAGTCAAATCGCATACTTGTATATATTCCACAATATATATATTGATACATTAATTAACCTAACATAGAACTAATTACATGTATTACACTGGATTAGGCACTAATTACAAGTCCTAATTTGGCGGGTGTTACAGCGGTACCGGTTGATACAGAAGCTGGTCAGATAGCTTAGTATTAGATGAGCATTGTTTAGTATTTGTAAATATTTGTACTAAAATAATTGGATAATTGTAACTTAATATTTTTGGTAATATATTCGTCTTGATATTGTAATTTTAAGTTAAATATATTAGAATTTATTTAAGTTATTAATTCTAAAAAGTTAAATAAATTGGTGATCGAAAGTCTTCCGACTCATTGAGAAATCGTGCGGCGTGTTCTGATTTATTTCAGCGGTCAAAGTTTATTGGAACTTAGACATTTTAGATTTGAGAGTTTTTATAACTAACAAGTTATAAATGTATTTGTTTTTACTAGACAAATGATATATAATTTAAAGATATAATTGAAAAGGTAAGTTCTTTGAATATAACAGTTCAATTAAGTCTTGAAAATTATATAATTTAGTTAATTGTAAATTTAAATATTTGGTGATTATTCACAATACATTAGAGTTTAAATTTAATTAATGTTAGTTAAGTGTTTGATAAAAGACTTAAGAAATATTAAGTTGATTCAGGGTAATCAATAAAAGATTTATAAGTTATTAATTGCGTTTATGTTATGGACTAATTACATAAAAGGATTAATAAAAAAAAAATTCTTAGATTGATTTAGGGAAATCAATGAAGGAATTTAGATTGTTAATAGTTATTTTTGTGTGTGTGTTTTTCTAAGGATTGAAATGCTTAATCTATCAGATTCAGAAGATGATATTCTCGATGAGATAGATGAAGATATTAATTATGATTTGGAAGAAGGAGAATTTCAACCACCTGATGATTGGACTACTGTTCCAGAGATTGAGCAAGACATTGGTGTAGATCCAGATGTTAATGTTATTGAACACCATGTGAGCCCTTCTAGGACAGAAGTAATTATTGAAAATGATGAAGGTCCAACAGTAATCAATGTAGATGAAGAAATTGATGATTCAACTGATTCAGATGAAGAAGATCTTCCTGATAAACATAAAGATAATCCTATGTTCAAGCCCTTGCAAAAGAAAAAGAAAGAAAAGACTGGAATATCAGAAGTTGATATTACTGGTAAGCGTATAGCAAGAACCAGGATTATAGGATGGTATTTTGATGTTGATCTAAAACTGTTTGCTATCAAGAGATTTGATGGAGTTCAATACTTTGAACGAAAGCTTGCAATGTTTAGTTCTCTACCAAAGTATGAGATTCGTGATTTGGCTAGATTACCATTGAAGAACCCGAGTGATGATTTTGTTGGTAATTATGTACAACATATTATCAGGACGGAGGTTCGATCAAGAAAATTTCAAAAGATTAAGCCAAGAAATTGAAAAATGATAAAATTACAAGAAAGAAGTGAAAGAACTGGTAGGATAAGAAGGAAGAAGATTTATCCAGCTGTTAGATGTGTACAGCAAGTTCCGTTGAAGACAATGCCACAAGGTATACTTGGAAATATGAAAAGTTGGCATGTGGATTCAGAAACTGGAGAAGCTATCATGGTTGAAGCTGATGATGAGGTTGAGGGTGGAGAACGTGATATTTTTAGAGTATATGACCATCGACACCTAATGAATTTGTCGAGGAAGGATCTGTTAAAGTTGAATGAGAACATAATCTTTACGACAGAAGCATGGGGTGATTTAGCGAGAGATTATCAGATGATGGTAAAGACTTGTATTAAGATGAAGATCTATGCAGGTAGTAAGATTTACAAATAAAGATCAACGATAATTTGAAGATATAGACGCTAGAGCTATTGTCAAGGGGGAGTCTGTTGAGACATAGTTTGTGATGATAGATCTAGCTTGAAATAGGACTGGTGTATTATGTTTGTACATTGGTTTAGATTTGTAAATTAATATTAGTTTTGTTATTAATATTCGTTAAATATATTAATATGTTAAAGTGTTAGACGAATATCCAGACCGAACTAAAGTTTTATGCGAGATGAGATCTCAAGTCGCAGGACAAGAGACGGCGAAATGAGATCTGGGTTCGCAGAAGACTAGCAGCGAAACGAGCTGAGTTTGCTAGGCCAAACTTGGGCTGCGCGATGAGTCAACTCGCAAAGCCCACAGGCTGCGAGTTGAGTTGCGATATTTAAATGATTTCGGTTTAGAAATCATTAACTTTTGCCATTTTCATTTTTGCACCCTGCGAATTCAATCTAGAGAAAACATAATTCTAACGGCTAGGCTTTGACGTTTAATCGTTTAAAGCTAAGTAATTAGTTAACCTAAACGTGAACTTATTCGTTATAGTAAGATAACGTGTAGTGAGGAATTCCGCGCCTTAATACTATAGATAACAAAGTTATCGATTCTAGAACTATGGACTTACAAATTTGATTTTCTTTTCCAGGTATTTTATTGGCCCATTTGACAATCTTGTTACATATTGTGCATCGTGTAGATTGGAAATTTTATTGACGTATACACACAAGGTACATTTCAATATGTTTATAGTAACTTTTGAATAATTATATACATATTTAATGCCTGACATGCATTCATATAGTATAGGATACACGTTATCTACCTTTAGATATATACCCGTTCAAAAGTTAACCAACTAGAGGTTAATATTGGATTGTCCCTGTTTGGGACTGCTTTTTGAAAATTTTGTCTCATTTAGGATGTGAATGTTGCGTAAAGAGATCGAATGTATAAGGAGAAATTACAGCATTTCCCCTAATTACTACGGGTTTACGTTCGATATGCTTACTTGGGGAATTAAGGGGAAATGCTATTGATTTTTCCTTAAACACTCAATCTCTTAGCGCGTCATTCACATATGAGACAAAGTTTTCAAAGGGTAGGTTAGGATGGATGACCTGCAACATCTATATCGTATCATACATCGTAAATGCACATATATATATATATATATATATATATATATATATATATATATATATATATATGCATCTTATTAAAATAAGTTACCTTTGTTATTTTTTAGATGGAGCATCGACGTAAATGGATGTACGAGATACCAAAATGTTTTGATGAATTTGATAATGGATTGGCTGAATTTATGAAAGCTGCTGAGGCTGATCGGATGAATAATGGAAGAGAGAAAGTTTGTTGTCCTTGTAAAATTTGTCAAAATACAGTTTGGTTCATCGATCATTTACAGATTAGTGTACATATAATAACAAATGGGTTTATGAGAGACTATCTCTCTTGGTATAGGCATGGACAAAAAATTGTTGACATGAACAGTGGTGTTTCTACAGGTAATCAAGATGATGGCGATGAAATATTGGTATTGAAAGTGATGACAACCAAGATCATATAGATGAAATGTTAAATGATTTGGAGGGCAATGTTGATGAACAGTATTATGATAAATTCCAACAACTTATAGTCGATTCAGAAAAACCATTACGTGATGGATGTACAAAATTCACCAAACTTTCTGTCGTGTTGAAATTGATGAATCTAAAAGAAAATCATGGATGGAGCGATACAATTTTTACAAGCCTTTTAGAATTGTTGCATGACATGCTCCCTGAAAATAATGACTTTCCGATTTCGTTATTGTAACACCCTCAAATTTCGGGTTACGAAAACGGTCGGGTCGGGTTTTACCAAATCAAATATCACAAGCACAAAGGTAAATAATGAATGACTCTAAATGAGACATTTGAAAATAGTTATACATTTCCAAAATAAAGTGTATACAAGTTGCGAGTTCGCAAAATAATTTCAATACATAATTTGTAATACAAAAGTTATGCAGAGGAATCCAGTTGTTTGAAAACATGCGACTGGAGCTAGCAAAACTTGTAGCAATCCTAATCCTGTTGGGCACCTGAGAACACATGCTAAAACGAGTCAGCTATAAAGCTGGTGAGTTCATAGGATTGTCAGTTGAAACAGAAAGTATAAAACCTTATACGTTTTGAAAAGTAGTTCAAAATCTACGATTTTTGATATGTGATGTATTGAAGTTGTAACACCAATGTGTATACATCCTACAAGGTATCTCATACCTAAGGGACCATTATGTGTACCTAAGTACATAAACATTGAAGCATTCCGTGCCTGGACACCTATCAGGTATTAAGTAAATCTATCAATGTGAGGCAATACATGCCTAAGGAAAATCGAGTAATTGTATGACCATGTCATATGATGATGTGTAAAAATTGGTGTGCCACTTGGCATAGCGTGTTGCATCCAGCAACATAATTGTAGTCCCACGGACTATGATTGAGTATTTAGACAAATACTGAGTTGACGGCCTCACGCGAAAGTTCATCGATCCGTTAATTATACAGATCACGAATATAAGCTCGCCCATCCGCATATGTGTGGATCACGAGCATAAGCTCGCCCATCCATTGAGTGTATCACTTTACCGCGATATCGTACTTGTGCCCACTGCAATACTGTGGCATCGTTTTGTGCACACTTCTCACCGTGGCATCGTTTTGTGCCTATCTGGCATCGTCCGAATTGCTCGCAAGCAAAGTATGTAATTGAGCCGGCAGTACTATGACATGCCCGACTTGAGTAATTGAGCCGACAGTACAACGACATGTCCGACTTGAGTAATTGAGAGTCGACAGTACTACGACATGTCCGACTTGAGTAATTGAGAGCCGACAGTACTACGACATGTCCGACTAGTGTAAATGAGAGCCGGCAGTACTACGACATGCCCGACTAATTTGTTTTTGTTTGTATGCGTGTATGTATACCTATATACATAACTAAATTGTAGATGGCACCAAATGCTCGAGATGAAGTACAAGCATGTATGTATATATATATATATATATATATATATATATATATATATATAAGTTGAACTAACAATTACTTCAGATAGGTTATCATGTAGCATATGAAATTAATTTATTGTAGCTAAGTATGTATATACAGTACTTAACTATGTGTCGTGTTGCGATAAGCCCAGGTATGATTAATCATCACCTAGTTATTTTGGTATTAGTATAAGAAATCCATACTAACGTGTATTTCTAATGTATACTCCTAGCCTCAATCTAGCAAGTATATTGAGATCCTTGGTTGTTGCTTACTGGAGTTCAGTTCCAATTTAAAAGTCCTGGAATATATATATGGGCAGTTTTAGTTCCTAAGAGGAAGACTAATCCTGTAAAAGTCTATTTGTTATCTTGAGTAGGTAGAACTAAACAGTCCTAGCGTGTTTGATAGCATTGTCCCGTGACAATATGGTCTGGGTATAATTGATAACTTAGTCAAGTTATGTAGTGGTAATGTTTGCCAACAATCTAACAGTGTACGGTTATAACCTATCTAGGTTAAGTATTGATATTGTTCCAAGTCAATATGATGGGTGTAATTCCTAGGTATTACACATTTCGTATTACATGGCAGTAATATAGATAAGTGTGAATTATAAAAGTTTATTATTATAACTCAAAAACAGTAGTTCAGCATGCGTCTCACCCCGAAAACAGTAAAATAGTTGAAAAAGTGGGGCTATGAAACTCACCTGAGGAGTTAGCGATCCTACGATACGCGCGTCGTCCGCTGGGTAACCTCCTAGTGTCGATTTGAAGATTGAAGGTTTGAGGATGATGGTGAACTTTATGGTGATCTTGATGAAGAAGATGAAGATGAAGATGAAGATGATGATGATGATGATGATGATGATGATGATGATGATAATGATGATGATGATGACGATTTGCTGTTGTTTTTGATGTTACTCTTGTTGTTGTTGTTGATTATTATTGTTGTTGTTGTTAAAAATTTAGAGAGAAAAATGAGTGGAGAAAAAGAAGAAGATGATGAGAATGAGGTGAATGAGGTGGGGGTTTGGGTTTTTGTTAAAACTCAGATTCCCAATTTGGGGACTGTGGTCTCCAACCACAGTATAAAATACCCACGTTTTGTACCCGATCGTAATTTAAAATAATATTTTAAATCCTAAGATTTATTTGTATTCTTTCTAAATGTTTTCGAGTGAAAGTATTTCATAAAAATACTATTTTGAGATTAAAATTTAGTAAATTGTTTTTCACGCAGTTTCAGATAACTACAATGCGTTTTTAATTAAAACGACTTACATTTTTGAACACTTTGTTATAATCGCATATAAAAATACAATTATTTGAAGTTTAAATTTGGCGCGAAAATTGATTTCATGACCAGGTGTTACATTCTCCCCCTATTAAGAAAATTTCGTCCCGAAATTTCGTGTGAGGTTGTGATCGCGTGGGGTCTGGGGAGAAATGTATGTACGAGAAGTTTGTCGAATAGATTGTAGACACTCTGTAACACCTCCAAGTTTTACTGTTTAGCGGAAGCAAGTTTTGGGGTGCTACTAATCAAGTATCAACAGCACAACGTATACAGCAAACGACCTCTAAATGAGATGTTTAAAAATAGTTACATTTCCATGTATAAAATGTGGGAAAACATAATGTTTTCGGTTACAAAAATGTAATTTCCTAGAGTCCACGCGTGAAGCGGGAGATTCTATTACATAATCAAAATATACAAAAGATAATACTAAGAATCTCCGTTAAATGCAATGTAGAAATCATGCGACTCTAGCTAGTATAATCCTACTCCGTCTGCGTACCTGAGATACAAAGCTAAAAGTGTCAACCAAAAGGTTGGTGAATCTTACAGGTTTAGTATTAAGTAATCGTCATGAACCACAAGTTTGTACCGGTGTTGCTATCAAGCAAAGTAACTCATGCAATGTGTGTAAAAAATACTAATATGCCTGTTTCTACGGTGAAATCCGTATACTACCCCAGGCAGGGATTGTCAGTCCCAAATGGATCCATTCACTAGTAATCGCTCTTAAGTCCATAACTAACAACTTACGATAGGAGGCTTTCAGTGGATAAAAGTGACTCATGCAATGTGTGTAAAAAAAGTAGTGTAATCAGTTCAGTACATTGTATCCATATGTAAAACAGTTGCTAAGTATCTCACCCCAAAGAAAAACAGTGAAAGTGGGGTTGTAAGACTCACCTGAGTCTAGCAAGTATGTTTGGGATATCAAACAAGTAGAGCCGATGTAAGTCCGTAAGGGTGTCGGGTGTAATCCCGTATGTTGGTTCTCCGAACCCTGCAACCTTCTGGCGTCCGAAACGCACAAGGTTGTAAGCAAATAAGTAAATAAGTGGTGTCTTAAAAGATCACCCATGCTAGTTGTCCACTCAACTAGGAAATGTCCAAGTGTTTGTTTAGTAATCCGTTTGTAATTTGGAAACAAGTATGGCCCATTGGTGATGGTTCGTAATAATAATCCAAAGTGTTATTATTATATGTATCGTTGTATCAGGTTTCATTATTTGTAAGTATTCGACACTTAGTGTGAAAAGTATTTACAAGTTCCTGGATGACAAGGATCCGGGGGCAGCGCCCCTGGTAGCGGGGTCCAAGGGGTGGCAGCCCCTGGCGGGATCCAAGGGGCAGGGCCCCTGGCTGGGGTCGAGCTGCCAGGTCAGCTTAGAAAATTTTTATTTCTACTACATTGCTTTGGTAAAAATCGCATCTGGATTTTAAATTCAAGAAAATTGACCTAGTCTGGCTGTGGACTGAAAAGGTGTTGCGAACTGAGTTCGCGGTGCAAACTGAGACTCAGTTCACAAGGTAAGGTAGGCTGCGAATCGAGTTGGGTTCGCATGTCAGGTCGGTTCGCAGGTCAATTCGGTTCGCAGGTCAATTCGCAAAAATCTCAACTCGCAAGTCGAGTTCGACTCGCAAATCTCGACTCGCAGATAAGGGTTGCGAACTGAGTTAGATCTCAGTTCGCAGATTGAGCTGTCCGTGAATTTTTGTATGGGTTTCAATTTTTAAAGCGTTTTCCATGGAATTTTGGACATAATCTTGTTGTGTGGATATTCTAGCATGTAAATAAAAGCTTTACAGGTAATTTAAAAGAGTTTTAAAGTTTTATACCTCGAAATTGAAAACGAAGAAGATGAATATGGAGAGCTCGGGATGGTGATCGTTTCTCCCTGAATCCACTCTGCGAGATGATGAGTTTTTAGTGTCGTTTTTGGGTGGTTTGGCTGCTGCGATTTGAGAGCAAAAGTGTGTGTGTATGTTTGGTGAAATGGAAGATAAAAGGAATTAAAAGCGGTTTTTAAAGGTGGTTGGGTCATGGGTTGGTGGGTTGGGTCCGCGGGTCAGGGTCGACCCATTTGGGTCTTGGCTCTCGGGTTTTTGTTTCTAAATTTTGTATCACGAGTCGTAATCGGTTAAATCCCGTAGTTGTTTAAATGTTGTTCCGCGTTTCATGTTAAAGTTTATCCGAAATATTTTTAACCGAAGTATTTTTATCAAAATACTTAATAATGAGTTATAAAAATACGATTTGATTTATTTTCTTTTGTTGGGCGTGTTTCGTGTGCTTTCGCCGCGTTCGGGGCATTTTCACTGATACGAAATACGTGCAATATATTTCTCATAATATATTAATGTAAATAATGTTTGTTTGGATAATTCCGTATTATTTAAATGTTTTGTCACCAACGTCCATACAAAGTAGTGTCAGAACTCGTCCGTTTCATAAGTGTACGATTTAAATAAATCGCGTACGCGTGTATGTAATTACACAAAATGTCACATATATTTAGCCTATAACAAAACTAAATACACATAATTACAAGTTGTTTAGCTGCTAATTACAGTCAAAATTTGGCGGGTGTCACACACACCATGTCTATGATGGAGTTGAAAAGCAGTCATTCCATGACTGTGTCACTATTTATCATTGTAGTCGGATTCTGACTAGGTTGTTTGTTCAGGGCATGATTAAGTCGTGGTTACTAGGTAACCGTTCACATTGTAGTCCATTCGGGACTAGATAGTTGTCACATGGTGACTGTTTAGTGAGTAGTCCTACCAGGACTAAGTGGTTGGTAAACGTTCAGTCAATCAGTCTGCTGAAAGCAAACCTTGAGTTTTACGTGGACCTAGGTTAAGTAGCCCTATGATGCACTCGGCATTTAGTCGGTAATATGTAATATCGAGGAGCGAAAGTACACTCTTGGTGTAAATCAGAATTGAAAGGTTATGTTTTCGAGGAAGGATGTACCTATATCATTGTCGGAGATCAGGTGGATTTTGCATTTCATTTTTGGGCAATCCTTCTTGTAATGTCCGGGTTCGCTACATTTGAAGCATATCCTTTGTGAGTCGGGATTCGCAGGAATTCTGCAATCCCAGATTTTGTGTCCAAATCGTTGGCATCTTTCACAGGGTAAACCATCATGATGACGTTTACAGCCGTGACAAAATGGTTTATTCCCCGCATAGCCTCGTTTTTCCTTAGGTTCGGTGGCGTAGGACCTCAAGGGTTCGGGTTGATTTGTTGGTTTATGACTAGTGCTAGAATTTCCATTCCATTTTTCTTGATTGTTTTCGGTAGCAGGTGTTCCGCGTCGGACCACCTGTGCCATGAGTTTGTGAGCCATGCGAACAGCATCGTGAATAGTGGAGGGTTTGGAGGCTGTGACCATTCCCTCAATTTGTATTGGGAGTCCTCCGATGTACCTTTTGATTTGTTTGTTTTCAGGGTTCACCATTGTTGGGCAAAGAAGTGCCAGCTGGTGAAAACGATTGGTGTATGACATGATGCCGTTGTCCTTTACGGTGAGGTGCCAAAGTTCATCCTCGAGTTTGTGTAGTTCCTCACTAGGACAATACTCGTCCCTCATGATACGTTTTAGTTCCTCCCAAGGGAGTTTATGAGCGATATCGATCCCTACAGTTTGAGCGTAGGAATTCCACCAGGTAAGGGAATTATCTTGGAGGGTGTAGGTGGAGTACTTAACTTTGTAGTCATCAGGGCAGTTGCAAATGTGGAATACATATTCCATTCTCTCGATCCATCGGATTAATCCGACGGCCCCTTCAGTTTCGACGAAGTTCGGTGGGTTACAATTCAGGAATTCCTTATAGGTGCATGGTCTCGCTAAGTTTCAAGTAGCTAGAGCATCAGCCACTCTTTGATCAGCGAATTGGTCACGCTCAGCTTGAGTGTAAGTTTGTCGTCTAGGCGGCATGATTCTTAAACAAGAATGAAATGACAGGTGTGAGATCTTTATTCAAAGATTTTGATTTAGCGCGACGTGAAAATCAGTGATTTGTAGTGATGTGACCCAGAAAGTTAATCAAGTTATGCTTTTGAAAGTCCTCGAACTTTTAAGTTGTCATGACGTGAACAGCTCACGTATGCTTATAGTGAGTAAGTTGAGATGTTGTAGTTTCAGTGTATAGTCGTGATAACGAATTAATAGTGTTTTCAATGTAGGTCAACCATGACTAGGTTATTGTGGTAGTCTAACAGACTATATTGCAGTTATAACGTGTTGTAGATGTAATTCTAATAAATCAAAGTGTAGTCCCCCTAAGTACTAGAATGCAGTAACCACGTACCGTAATGCAGTGCTAAAATCACAGTAATGTAATATAATCGTATTGTGAGTGTAATACCAAAGTACTATGAAACGCAGCACCACGTGCCGTAATGCAATGCCCGAAGCACCGTAATGCAGTTCCCATGTACTGTGAGTGTAGCACCAATGTGTCATTTGCAGTATCAACATACTGTGAGTGTTGCACTAACGTGCCAAATTGCGGTATTAACATACCGTGTAATGCAACACCATGTGCTGTGTGTTGTTCGAGTGTAGCCCTAAGGCCAAAGATGCGTTGATGTTTCGTAATTTTCCAATTGTAGCGCGAAGGCTAAAATATAAGTGCCAAGTTATCGAACCAGGTAGGAACCTAGGTATAGAATTGTGATAATCTAATTGATCCAGTTGTGATTGAGATGATTTTGTGGACTTAGTCAACACTAATCCAATGGTGGTCAGTATGGTCAAAGTTGATATCGAGGCGCAAATAAGTCGTTGATTTTCTGTTTAACTGTTGGAAGAACGTTCCAAAACGTTTGAGTGTTGTGGTTGGCCAATTTTGATTGGTGATCGTCTGCCCGACGATGAGAGCTAGGGAAAATAATATGAGGGTAGTGATCGTGACACGCCCCGGGTAATGATTTCTCCTATGGTGAGAAATTTGTTTGTTTTACATTTTGTGAACTTTTAGCATGTGTAGGTTTCCATCCCAATTGGTAATGTTTATGCCTCCTTCCCGAGGTTCAACGATAGGTATGATATTCTCCTATGTGTGTTTATAGAGAGAGTGTTGAGTCGTGATGGTGAGGAAGACGGCAATGTGCCTCTTCGCGAGTATATGATGGTACAACGGATTTGTGTTATATATACTCAGTATATATATAAATACATAGAAGTAGTACACAAGCAAGGCCTATTAATATATACCTACAATACATATAATAGCCTAGGGTGTCTAGCACGTAACAATCAGAGTCAACTAGTGCATTCCTAATACAGTATAACCCATTTCAGATATCACATCATCTTTATTTAATTGTACATAGTTAGCTACGCTATGTTAAATTAAACTCGTATGATGTAATCCCTGAACCAGTTATACCTAATGAGGAATACTGCCTAACGGTCATAGTCTAGGCCCACTAAATGCAACCTAGTTCACTATAACCTTAGGCTCTGATAACAATCTGTAACATCATCAAATTTCAGGTTGCGGAAGCGGTCGGGTCGGGTGTTACCAAATCAAATATCACAAGCACAAAGGTAAATAATGAATGAATCTAAATGAGACGTTTGAAAATAGTTATACATTTCCAAAATAAAAGTTTATAAAAGTTGCGAGTTCGCAAAATAATTTCAATACATAATTTGTAATACAAAAGTTATGCAGAGAATCCAGTTGTTTGAAAACATGCGACTGGAGCTAGCAAAACTTGTAGCAATCCTAATCCTGCTGGGCACCTGAGAACACATGCTAAAACGAGTCAGCTATAAAGCTGGTGAGTTCATAGGATTTTCAGTTGAAACAGAAAGTATAAAATCTTATACGTTTTGAAAAGTAGTTCAAAATCTACGATTTTTTATAGGTGATGTATTGAAGTTGTAACACCAATGTGTATACATCCTACAAGGTATCTCATACCTAAGGGACCATTATGTGTACCTAAGTACATAAACATTGAAGCATTCCGTGCCTGGACACCTATCAGGTATTAAGTAAATCTATCAATGTGAGGCAATACATGCCTAAGGAAAATCGAGTAATTGTATGACCATGTCATATGATGATGTGTAAAAATTGGTGTGCCACTTGGCATAGCGTGTTGCATCCAGCAACATAATTGTAGTCCCACGGACTATGATTGAGTATTTAGACAAATACTGAGTTGACGGCCTCGCGTGAAAGTTCGCCGATTCGTTAATTATACGGATCACGAATATAAGCTCGCCCATCCGCATATGTGTGTGGATCACGAGCATAAGCTCGCCCATCCATTGAGTGTATCACTTTACCGCGATATCGTATTTGTGCCCACTGCAATATTGTGGCATCGTTTTGTGCACACTTCTCACTGTGGCATCGTTTTGTGCCTATTTGGCATCGACCGAATTGCTCGCAAGCAAAGTATGTAATTGAGCCGGCAGTACTACGACATGCCCGACTTGAGTAATTGAGCCGACAGTACTACGACATGTCCGACTAGTGTAAATGAGAGCCGGTAGTACTACGACATGCCCGACTAATTTGTTTTTGTTTGTATGCGTGTATGTATACCTATATACATAACTAAATTGTAGATGGCACCAAATGCTCGAGATGAAGTACAAGCATGTATGTATATATATATACATATATATATATATATAAGTTGAACTAACAATTACTTCATATAGGGTATCATGTAGCACATGAAATTGATTTACTGTAGCTAAGTATGTATATACAGTACTTAACTATGTGTCGTGTTGCAATAAGCCCAGGTATGATTAATCATCACCTAGTTGTTTGGTATTAGTATAAGAAATCCATACTAACGTGTATTTCTAATGTATGCTCCTTGCCTCAGTCTAGCAAGTATATTGAGATCCTTGGTTGTTGCTTACTGGAGTTCAGTTCCAATTTAAAAGTCCTGGAATATATATATGGGCAGTTTTAGTTCCTAAGAGGAAGACTAATCCTGTAAAAGTCTAGTTGTTGTCTTGAGTAGGTAGAACTAAACAGTCCTAGTGTGTTTGATAGCATTGTCCCGTGACAATATGGTCCAGGTATAATTGATAACTTAGTCAAGTTATGTAGTGGTAATTGTTTGCCAAGAATCTAACAGTGTACGGTTATAACCTATCTAGGTTAAGTATTGATATTGTTCCAAGTCAATATGATGGGTGTAATTCCTAAGTATTACACATTTCGTATTACATGGCAGTAATATAGATAAGTGTGAATTATAAAAGTTTATTATTATAATTCAAAAACAGTAGTTGAGCATGTGTCTCACCCCGAAAACAGTAAAATAGTTGAAAGAGTGGGGCTATGAAACTCACCTGAGGAGTTAGCGATCCTACGATACGCGCGTCGTCCTATGGGTAACCTCCTAGTGTCGATTTGAAGATTGAAGGTTTGAGGATGATGGTCAACTTATGGTGATCTTGATGAAGAAGATGAAGATGAAGATGATGAAGATGATGAAGATGATGATGATGATGACACTGCTGTTTTTGATGTTACTCTTGTTGTTGTTGTTGATTATTATTGTTGTTGTTGTTAAAAATTTAGAGAGAAAGATGAGATGGAGAAAAAGAAGAAGAAGATGAGAATGAGGTGAATGAGGTAGGGGTTTGGGTTTTTGTTAAAATTCAGATTCTCAATTTGGGGACTGTGGTCTCCAATCACAGTATAAAATACCCGCGTTTTTTACCCGATCGTAATTTAAAATAATATTTTAAATCCTAAGATTTATTTGTATTCTTTCTAAATGTTTTCGAGTGAAAGTTTTTCATAAAAATACTATTTTCAAATTAAAATTTAGTAACTTGTTTTTCGTGCGGTTTTAGATAACTACAATGCGTTTTTAATTAAAATGACTTACATATTTGAACACTTTGTTATAATTGCATATAAAAATACAATTATTTGAAGTTTAAATTTGGCGCGAAAATTGACTTTCTGACCAGGTGTTACAACCGTGCGAAAAGGTTGTTATGTCCAATGGGATTGGAAATAGAAAGGATACATGCATGTCCAAATGATTGTTTATTGTATAGAAATGAAAATAAAGACCTTGATAAATGTACTATATGTGGTAAATCACGGTATAAACGAAAAACAGATACTGATCTTGACGATGATGTTGTGAAGAACGGCGTCGCCGCTAAAGTTTTGTGGTATTTTCCCATCATACCAAGACTAAAATATTTATTTGCGAACCCTAAAGATACGAAATTGTTACGGTGGCATGAGGAGGGGCGTAAAAAGGATGAAAAAATAAGACATGTGCGGATTCTCCTCAATGGAGGCGTATAGGGACTAAGTACCCAGAATTTGAATCTGACGTTAGAAATATACGTTTCGGACTTAGTTCAGATGGAATCAATCCTTTTCGAGATATGAGTAGTCAACACAACACTTGACCAGTACTTCTGTGCATGTACAATCTTCCGCCTTGGTTATGCATGAAACGTAAATACATCATGATGTCTTTGTTGATAGACGGACCAAAACAACCCGGGAATGACATTGATGTGTATTTAGCTGCGCTAATTGACGACATGAAAACATTGTGGAACCAAGGTGTTCAAGTGCATGATAGGTATATGAATGAGAAATTCAATTTACGGGCCATGATTTTTTGCTCTATTAGTGATTTTCCAGCTTATGGGAATTTGTCGGGTTATGGTATAGAAGGAGCTAAGGCTTGTCCCCTTTGTGAAGAAGACACTGCATCGAGATGGTTAAAATACAGTAAGAAAATGGTGTATATGGGCCATCAGAGATCACTTCCTCTAGGACACCCGTACCGTGACATGGCTAACTTGTTTGATGGTAATACCGAACACGGAACCGTACGTAGACCAATGAATGGAGTTACCGTATTATCTGAGCTTGCAAAAGTCAATAATGCTTTTGGTAAGAAAAGGAAAAAAAGTAAATTGAGAAACCTTTGGAAAAAAACAGTCTATTTTTTGGGATTTACCATGTTGGAAGGATTTTGATGTCCGACATTGTATCGATGTTATGCATATTGAGAAAAATGTTTGTGACAGTTTGATCGGTTTACTTTTGAATATTCCAGGGAAAACAAAAGACGATCTTAATGCTCGAAAGGACATGGTCGATATGGATATTCGACCAAGACTTGCTCCGGATTACAGCATTGATGGTAAAAATACTTTTCTACCAGCAGCTTGTTATACTATGTCTAGGATTGAGAAGACATCTTTTTGCCAATGTTTGCATGGTATTAAGGTTCCGTCGGGGTATTCTTCAAACATCAAAAGGTTGGTAAAATTAAAAGACACTAAGTTGACTGGTATGAAATCTCACGATTGTCATATTTTGATGACACAAATGATTCCTATTGCAATCGGTGGGTTGCTTCCGGATCCAATCCGACACACGATAACAAAGCTTTGTTTGTTTTTTAACATGATTCACTCCAAAGTTATTGACCCCGAGGTGTTGGATTCATGGCAACGTGATATTATCTTAACTCTTTGCCATCTTGAAATGTATTTCCCACCTTATTTTTTCGATGTCATGGTTCATCTTGTATCTCATATTGTCTATGAAATAAAGATACACAGAACCAACCACAAAATAATGAGAAGACGTAACAAGATGTTTGATTTTTTTACTACTTCTTCCGAATTCTTTTCGTTTTTCCGTCTATCTATATTACATGATGTTCATGTTATGTCAAACTTGGATATTGAATATTCACTTAGCCACTTTTTGGTTGTTTGTATGATTTTTATTTGGGTTTTTTTTTTATTATAATTATCACACATATTTGTCCAATTGTAAAACATGAATACGTTTATTGAGTTAGTTTAGTGGACTGTTTTAAAATGATATTAGTCCTATATAAAAATTGTTAGTACACAATTTTGGAAAAATATATTAATTACTGTCTCAACCAATAAGATTTAATATATACTCACTAAAGTCGTTTATGATTGGTTGAAATAAAAAATATATAATAATTTTGAGACATCCCAAAAGAGGTTGGAATTAAAATAATACAATAATTCTGAAACATCCCAAAAGAGAATAGTAGACAATTAAGTCTGGACGAAATGAAATATTTTTTATTGAATTTCAATGTGCATCTTCTATAAATGGCATTAAACACAACTTGAGTACAAAACCCATATGCAAGAAATGTATAGATAAAAATAAGGAAAAAAACATTATATAAATCACAATTTTCAACTTATAATGACGTTCATAATGATCTAGTTGTTTTACAACTTTTTATTCTTATTCTTATATTCTAAAAAACCATAATACATTGTGAAAAGTGTAAGACTTCTATTGTTTTGGATGTTTTTTTCTCCTTTTGGCGGTATTCCCAAAAAATTTAAGCCAAAATTAAACTCCGCTAGTATTTTGCTCTTCTATCTCAACTCCCCCAATATCACTCTGTGAAACCTACAACCACCAATACATCCACAGTCCAGACCACCGCAGCAACCCCCAAACCGCCACAACTACAGAGCGCCCACTGCATTAGCCATTCACAGCCCATCAAACACTACACCCCCATCGATCGTGCCATCTACTTCTATCTATTGCGCACCACCACCACCATCACTACGATTCAACTAACTGTCCATCACAACCACAAAGAATTTGGCACCACTACCACAACAAAATGGTAAATTCATTTTTTTATTTCTTTTAGGGTTTTCATTCTTCGATTTTTGGGAAAAAAGATTATCCGATCATATGTTGTTATTCTTTCATGTATTTGACTTATGTTTTCCCGATTCCATTCTTACTTTCTATTTTTGTACCAATATGTTATTGAGTTTTGATAATATTGTTGATTTATGGGTATTTTAACCAGCATAGGATCAACTCAATGATTGAATATAAAATCAAGTTAATGATATCAATTTAGGGGTGTTTTAGGTTATATCTTGAGGTTGTTTTACTGCATGTATGTTCTTATTCGAAAGGGAAGTATGAGCTAGTGTCATTATATCTTATGGCATATAGACATCACATGATGGGACTCTTGCACAACATTCTCTTGCCTTAGAGCCATTATTGGTGATAGAGAATTCAGGAAGACAAACCACATATTTATCAAAAAAAACATGGACCTACTTTAGACAAGTCAAACTCTTGCCATATGCCCATTACTTGCATTTGTATGTTAATACCAAATAAACAAATAATAAATAAAGATCATATAGAAGACCAAACGCAGTCTTTAATTAGGCTAGAGAAAAAGGCTACCATATGTCAATTCTAAAATACACACCTACCTTTGTTTGACTCTCTCTATTAGTGTTTGGTTATTAGTGAGAGGTCTAAAATATGTATTTGTGAGTCCCTAATCACTATTATGTTAGTGATTGTGAATTGTTAACAGTGAGTTAATTGTAGAAGGGGGGGTTGAATACAATTAAAAACTTTTCTTTGTTATAGTGTTATCTTTGTTTAGCAAGTTTTTAACCGTATTAAAGTAACAACAATATGAACACAAGTATGTATATAAGATAAACAGTTCAGTAGCTAATACAATTGTAGCTGAAAGATAAATTCTTTTATTGATAAAATTTATCTCTTGTTGATTGCGGAATAGATTAGCCAAAGCTAATCCAAATCAAACAATACAGCTATTACAAAGGAGATGAGCAGTAGTGGATAAACACGCTAACTGCTCACTCGCTGAGGTAAGCTAGTAGAGGACAAACACGCTACTAGTTTACTCGCTGGTGTTACTTGTATCTTAGACAAACTAGTCACTGACAAATAAGTGACAATACAAGTAATCGACAAAAAATGAAGTACAACATATTACGCTATATATAGACGCTGAAGTCCTTAATTTCCGGATCTGGAAGGACACGTGTCGCTGCTTGATTGGTGAGGTAGTTGAGATGTGATACATCATGGCACGACATTCTGTCTTGGGAAATATCACCTAGTACCATAAACCAATCAGATGCTTCCACGTTACCTTTTTCAAGTTTCGAGGAACACGTGTTGCGCCGTAACAACGCCGAATGTTGACTTCTTATTTAATGCGGCATTTAATGTTGCAGTCACTGAAAGAAACATCAATCCTCCTCATTCTCGATGCGAGCTAACATGCTCTAAAGAATGACTTGAATAGCTAATCTTCAGTGACTTCTTTTATTCAGCAGAAGAGAGAACTCAAGAAGACTTGGAGACTCTCGCTGATAGATGAGTATCAGCGACACACATAGTTGAGTCTTTGATCTTTATTAATTCTTCCTCTACTGGTCCAAGATACAAACAGCGACTAGAAAACCTTCAGCAACAGTAACTTCAACTTAGATCATTCTTCATGTACAGAGAGTAATGCTCTCGCAGGCGATGATCAGCGACACACAAAGTTGAGCATAATTCTCCTTCAGTAACTCAGAATGAGAGATGATCAGCGAACATAAACTTCAGCAACAGGAGCTTGACTTGAATCATTTTCTTCATGCAACATTTTGAGAAGATCAGAGACTGTGAACAGATGGCATGATCAGTGACTTCACTTATCAGCGAATAATGACTTTAACAATCTTTTATATAATCTCCCCCTTAATCCTTGAGATCAGTGACCACTTGAGTTCAGCGATCAGTGACTCAACAGTATTCTATGACAAGATACAAGAAATTTGCAACAGACCACAATAATACGATGGTGACCTTGCATTGCTGTAAATGATGTTTTTAGTGCCATTTTGCTGCTGTAAATGATGTTTATTGGAGCTGTAAGTTCATTGAAGCATATACTATAATGCTGTTTTACTGCCATTTTGATGAGGTTTTGTTTGGGTTTTATTGCTATTTTTCATCACTGTTTTTTGTTGGTGTTTTAGACTGAATTTGTGGTTACGATATTGTTTTAGGTTTTGTATGTAACTTGTATATTTTGTAAATGGTATGTATATAACTTATCTATTTAGTAAATGGTATGTATATAAATTGTATGTGTTGTAATATTTGTTATAGGATCATCATGAAGAAGAAGAAGAATATTCAGATGATAGCTTTGAGGAAGAATTTAAAGAACAACCGCAACCAAAAAAAAAGGGGGAACTAGAGGGATAAATAAAAAGCTCAAGGAGGGTACCCCCCAGAGAGGTTTCATTTAATGAGCTTCAACAACCTATAGGACCTAAATTCGTTACATTAGCTAATCAAGCTGGCATTATAACACGGAACAGTGCAAATATTACACTCAATGATAGGCGCCAAGTACCACCGGAAGTGAAAGATATAGTTTGGTATGAAATTAAACGTGATTATCACATTGAAGATGACGCTCCCAAGCCTAAGGTTCTTCGACAATGTTGTGCAGCATGGAAAAGATTTAAAACCAAACTTCGGAAAGAATACATGGATGCTGGTAAAGATCCTTGTGAGACTTATGGCATAGAGAAAAAAGATTGGGCAGCATTTGTGGAGTTTGAAAATACGCCAGCGCGTAAGGTAACTTTATTCATTTTAGTATTATTATACGATATTGTTTATGCATTACTATGTTGCCAAGTTTATAATCTCATTTTTAACTCGTTCTTTTTAGAAGATGCGTGTAATCGGGCGAAAACGGGCCCTGATGAAGAAGATGCAAACGTACCTAGGCTCGAAAGGCTATCGGGGTTGGGAAGATGCATAGTTAGCAGAATCAGATGCTTACAGAAAAAAAAAGAAATTGAAAATGGAGATGTAGATGCTTCTGGAAAAAAAAAGGAGATGAAGATGAAGATGTAGATAAGATCCACAGGCTGTATGACCCTCGTGCCCGATATTTCCTTTTAGCTAGGGTGGTGAAAAATAAAAAAGGAGGGACTGGTGGGTATATACCTATCACTTTGAGTAAATATTTGGACAGATTGGTAAGTTGGTTGACTTATATTTCTCTATTATAATAGTTAACTACGACGTAGTTATTAGTTGTCTTTTTTGTTATACTCATATTAGTTACTAATTCGTTTGATAACAGCTACAATTAGATGGAGAACTACAAGCAGGACATTTTAAACTCCCACCTGGCCAGGACCTATTGTGGTATGTCATAGGACGAGAGCATTGGGGACAATGCAGAGGGGTCGGGTACACTGTCCGAATTCGAGAAGGCATAGTTAACTATAAAGAAACGAGGAAGAGGATGACAAAGGATCAGATGAGAGACCAAGTAATTGCTGAAATAAAAGGTAGAATGAAGGTGTTCGAGGATGTTGTGGCTGTTATGAGAAGTCAGACATGTACGCCAAAAGAGGAAGGATCTGGTAGTCCGATGTTGAGGAGTTGTGAGTCGACGATGTTCGGTGATGATGATGATACACAGGTACTTTATGAATTCTGTTCGGTTTGCAATACATTCTAAATATAATTACAAACATAAACCAAATATAATTGCATGAAAATGTGTTGAAGGAACCTAAAAGATGCTCGTTGTTGCTCCCACACGTCGAAGAAGAAGACATCACTTGTGCGAGAGGACTAGTATATGCTTCGAGGACACTTCATGGAAAGCCTATAAGAGATGGGTATGCAAAGGTGCAGGTGGACAGCGTGGAGCTAGATTACTTAAACTTTATTGTACCCGTGAAGGTCGAAAATGAAGTTTCTCAACTTCAGGATGTCGTTGGCAGCTTTATCCAGTGGCCTAAAAAGGCAATTTCTATAAATCATGTACAATGAATTGTGTCATTGTTAAGTAATATTTATTCATGTGTAAAACTAACTGTACTGTTAATAGTCATCCACTGGACCATCTCCAACATCCGGCCGAAGAGATCTATGACCTTTTTCCAGCCTTTCAAGTTCGGGAATGCAGACCAAACGTGCGTGTAATGATGCATCGATAAGCATAAGAACCTTTCATTTTATAATTTCCATCAAAAGAAATTGAGATGATGCCTAGTGATGAAGTGGTACACCTTAGAACCTTTACAGAATTATATATGTTCATTATGTTTGTTTACTATAACTAGAACCTTTGCATATGTGTCGGTGTATAGGGGGAAGACCATTTGTCGGGGTATTGTTTAAAAATATTGAACAGGCCTCCATATATGCAAGAGTACTATACAAAATGGATGCAATGACGGAATCCTTATGTCCAAAAAACACACAGGCTTTCAGCCGATACTCTTATGATGCCCGAGGATTTTGATGTCCCTATCAATGTTGAGGAGATTATGCAGTTGTTAACACAAAGAAATGTTGATATGTCTATTATAACACTCTTTGAATCGTAAGTACATTAAAGATATACCATATTCTCATGATGATTATTTTGTATCTGATTTTACTGTGTATCATAACATATATATATATATATATATATATATATATATATATATATATATATATTGTTTTTTAGGTTTCTTCATAATGTCATTACCTCTAATGGGTTTGACAACAAATGTGCTTTTATGAACCCGTATTTTGTTGAAGGTGAAATGTGTCGCAAAAGGCCACACATAGTTAAAGCTTATTTCACAATGGCCTTGTCATCTAAAGCTGGTATAGACACTTATTTAGTTCCTTATCTACAAGGGTATGTACCACATTATACTATCATCTTTGTTACATGCCTTATATATAATTTTTTGTGTATATTAAACGATTTACACATTATTACATTATTAGGGGGCATTGGACGCTTTTTATATTACGTCCTAATGAAGGGACTGGGTACATTTTAGACTCCCTCCGTAGTGTTGATAAGACTAAAGATTTCTATATGTTAACAAACATTATCGACGGGTAAGAGTTGTAATATATTATATATATATATATATATATATATATATATATATATATATAGTTTGGAAAAGTATTAACAAAATATTTTTCTCTTAAAATATTTTTAGGCATTATGTTGGTGATCTTAAATGGCAGTTTCCTCAGGTCAATCTTTTCACCATGCATATACATATAGATTCTAATGGATTTTTAGGAACAACTTGATTAATATATGTGTATATGTTATTATTTTAGGTCCAACAACAAAGATCAGAATGGGAGTGTGGATATTATGTCATGCGATGGATGGACGAGTTCGTCAATATTCAACAACATAATTTCCCGGCTATTGTAAGTGTTGTTAAATCTTTTTCTTATTATCTTTTTAGCGGCTATAGCAAATCTTGTCTCCATTGCATCCTGATTTGACGTAAAAAGTCATGTTTTACGCACATCTTTTACCTCATATTTAGCACTTAATTAACAAAATCATACCAATAAAGTCCACATTTACCACATTTTGTTAAAAAGGTCAAAACTTTATAAGTATTTTAAAAACAACGGTAAATGGACAAAAAAACACACTTAAAAAGGTATAATTCATTCGACATGTGATTTTATCATAAAACTCCGATCTAGAGCTTAATAAATATCTTAAAATGTAGGTCTGGAGAATACGAATGCGTGGGTATAAAGATCATCAAAAACGGATTAAGAACGAAGAAGATAGGGCCAAACGAGCATGATCATGCACACAAGACTTACGATCCAGCACACAAGACCACGGACCAAGGCTCACCACCCCTACAGGGGCCGTATACCACCCTCTAGGGTCCGTATACTCCCATGTAGAGGCCGTATACGCCCTTCTAGGGGTGGTATACCCCCTCTAAGGGGTGGTATACCCCCCCCCTGGTGCTGGATACGCCCCGTTTGCTACCGAATACGTCCTATTTGCTACCGAATACACCCTATTTGGTGTCGAATACGCCCTCTTTGGTGTCGAATTTCATAGCTCAAGGGTGTATTTCAGTGTTAAAACGGATGCGAGGGTGTTTAGTGTAAATTGTGACTTGGATGCCTATAAATAGAGGCTTCAACCTCCTCATTTCTCATCAACTCACAACAATTCAATTCCATTCAAATTAAACACTTTTCTCTTGTATTTTCATTTCTTAGTTAGTTTCTCTCTCTAACCTCTCTCTCTAGAGGGTTAGAGAGTAGTTAGTGGGTAGCTAGTAGATTAGAGTAGAGAGTAGCTGTTATAATCAAGGAGTATTTGTGTTCAAGCTTTTATTCAAGGATTGCAAGTTCTATTCTCTTGTTACGCTGCTCTATTATCCAGTGATATCTATTCCCTCATACTGTTATTATTTATCCATGCGTAATATTGTGGTATGTGCTTTACTTATTGCCATGTTTATTGAGTAGTGTAATATTGTGATTGTTGAAATGTAGATATTTATGAGTAGGGATGATGTTAAATTAATCTTTAATTAAATATGTGATTGGAAGTTGTTATGTTATGTATCGGGTTAAACTTTTCAAGCGGTAGATCTAAACCACCCTTTTCAAGCTTTCACGTGACTATTACTTTAGTATTAGGATCTGATCAACCCTAGTATCGGTAGATAGTTATCTGTGTTTCTGTATGAAGCTGTAGACATGCTGTAAAACGGCCCAGTACTTAGTATAGCGCTGGAAACACCACTGGTGGAGTACAAATGCGTGGAAGCTACGGACCGGTCGTAAGCATATGACACCGTGGATACCTGGAAGTCACCTTTCCTGAACATGGTCTAGGTATATATAAAAGCTGTGGAATTACTGAAAAACGTAGTATACACCGTGAAACGAACCTAGGGATGAACGTTTGATGGCAAAGGAAGGTCTACACCTTGACAGAAGTATTTGTGCTCCTCGATTAAAATCTAAGAGAATTTGAAAAGAAAGCAAACATTCAGCTGTAGTGTAGGATGCTTAAACCCCTTATCCAACTTAACTGACAGTTTAACATACATTAGCAAGAAATTGTACAACCTTTAATAAAATCAATTAGAATTAGGTATTAAGAAAGGTCAGAAATTAAATATCAGTCTGTTGTCTTATTCATGCGCCCAAGAGTTAACTCCAAGACAGGTCACTAGTCCTCATCGGACAGTGTTGGGGGATTGAGCAGCCTGATCTGATCAGACTCATGATAACCTAGTATTCAGTGACATGCGACTTAGGTTTTCCACTTAAATCGTAGGATGCTAGTGTTGACACCAAACCTCTGTTAATTTTATTAAAGGGAAGTCTCCAATCATCTTTTATAATGAACATCATCCCAAAACCTGAATATTGAAACTTCAGCAATCACAATCTCTATCTATCTGCTTACCATACCCGTAGTTTAGTATTTACTTTTCTGTATCGTAGTTAATTTAGAAAATACCAAAAACCCTACCTGCTCTTTTAAACCCATCCTATTAGCTTCTATTGTTTAAAGTATTTACTTCATTTCGATTCGCTTCGATTTTAAGAACAACACCTGAGTCAGACTTACCGCTTACTACCCTAAACAAGAGCAGTAGGTAGTAATAAAACTTAGGTTTCCCAGCATTATAAATTTAAAATCCACTGATCACCCGCCTCCGACTGGAAGGTGCAATGACAGGGAAGCGATTCCTTGACCGGCCGTTGGGGCGCGATCACATCCTAAAATTTGAATTGCCATTTTTACTTAGATATTGAGCATATGCTCAACCCTATGACTGGAAAAATTATATACTTTTATGCCCACTATGTTTGTTATATGATGGATTAATTCATGAATGGCTTCCGATTAAGATTTGGTATAAGATTACAATTATCATTCACTGTATTAGTTTAGGATAAGTAAGGATGTTATCTACTCATGATCATGTCAGTCTAGGTGTTCAGTTTTGTTAGATCCAACTGAATTGACTTTAGTTTTGTTAGATCAAACTGAACTGACTTGAGATCCAAATCTATAAGAAACTAAGACACGAGGACTGATTGATTGAAAATCCCTTTTGAGCTGTAAATTTCTAAAAAATCTGTGAGTTTATTCCTAGCTGATTGAAATCTATGAGAACTGAATTAATGAGAAACTAAGAAGGGAGGACTGATTGATTAAAATTTGTGTGATCATGTTAGTCTTATGAAGTCCGTTATTACCAGGATCTTGAGTTCATTCATAGTTTTTCGAAGAATCAAATTTTACCAGTTCTAGTGTTATATATCTATGATTTGCAACTAATATAGTGATCATAATCTGTTTACCAGATATTTGTAAATTGAAGTAACCTATTTCTATACCATCAGCATCTGACACTGACACTGTTTGTTGCTTTGAATTAATCTAATAAGAACGTAATGAGATACTTAATGAAAACCCGATCCTTACATGAAATGACAAATTAGTTGACTCATCAGTTTACAACTCAATGGATTTTCGATCTAACATGTGTTTGCATTTAGCTTTATGCACAACAACTCTATATTAGCTTTCCTTGTATATATTTTTCTTACTAATTTGTTTTTCTTTCTATTCCATACAGCTCCCTTGGCACGAGAGACGCCCATATGACCACTCGAAGTTAGATGCTATAGTTCAAAAATTTATAGGTGTATTTCACATTCCCGATGAATAACCTATGACTTTGTTTAGTTTTTGTGGATATAGTATGTTTTGAATAGAGTTTCATTATGTTGGACATATGTATTAGATTTTATTTAATGCGAAATTTATCTAATTTTGTTTAATGAGAAATTTGCTATATGTTTTATATTTATTTTGTTGCACAACAGGTTTCTGGAAAAAAATGGTTAGTACATTATGGTTCTAGTTATATATATATATATATATATATATATATATATATATATATAAAGAATAGAAACCTTTTGTTTAGATAGCAAAAGGTCTCTATGGTTTTGGTGGGAAGACGTGGAAATAAACATAGAGACCTGTTGATCTCTAGTCAAGAGGTTTGTATTATTTTTTAGAGACCTGTTGTCAATAGATCTTTTTGGGTGAGACCTGTAGCCTAAGAAACCTCTTGTACAACTGGTTTCTATAGGGGTTCTCAACAGGTTTCTTAGTGCATTTATTGTAGTAGTGATCACTAAAACAAATTAGTAACTTGTTCAGAGAAATTTCTTCACGTTTAATGTGAACAAAAAATACATAATGTTCACAATCATAAGTGTGGACAAAGTTTACACATGTACAAGTGTAACATTTATCAATAATCGTTACAAAAACCACTCATAATTGTCAAGAATAATAGTGACATTCAAAATTGTGATTTAATAAATATAATTTTCTTTCACGTTTTAAGCGTTTTTTATCACAATTATAAACGTATAGAAGGGCGATGTTTTGTCACGTTTTGAAGCGTTATGAATTACTTTATTTTATCACGCTTTTAATTGTCATGTTCTTCTTAGTTGGTTTATAAGAAAAATCATGATCAGAAAAATTCACACTTTTATGCGTGATAAATTATTAATACACGCCAAAATCAATAAATAAAAATAGAAGTTCACGCTTGTTGCAACTGTGAACAACCAAAACTGAAACCAATACCCTCACCGATTAAATAGAAACTTTGCTCGACAACTCTTAATTCAAGAGCTAACTCATACAGAGTTATTCACATTATTAAAAGCCCTAATTAACTCCGGTGTCCCTTAGTTCAAGCCCTAATTTTTTGTAAGATTATTTTATTTTATTATAAAAAAACACACATAGTACAAATATAGTTTTATAAGTCATTCTCATCATGTATGACAAAATAAATAGTTATCTAAAACTACCCTAATAGATAGTTGTAAATCTACCCTTGCTATTTGCTAATGATTACTAGGTAAATAAAGAATGAAACTATAAACAGTAGCACCTAATCGAACACGAAGCAATGTTGAGTTGACTGATAAGATGCCGTCAACGACGGGAAGAAAACCTAGCAAACACAGTAGTAGCAACCATCAAAGGAACTCCAATGGCTAGAGCACCGCCAATGTATATAACTTGTTCCTCTATTGTGAGTTTAGTTGATTTCGTGAATTCAGAACCTTCCTCTATTCTGAGTTCAGTTGATTTCGTGAGAGTTTTTAGATGCATCGATTCAGATACAATCTTAATGCCCAATGTAGGATCTGAATGGCGGGAGATGTAGCTGCTAGCATGCCATCCACAAACTCAATTGTCGTGTTAGGAGAATAAATGTTTGTGCTCTTTACTCGATCTGACTTGCATTTCTTAAAACAATTTGCAATTACTTCCTTGAGATGAAGTTCCTTTGAACAATTATTGAATCCTAATAATCCTCCGTGTATCTCTCTGTTCTCCACGATCGAAGAATATCAATGTGAACATCTGATCATTTTGTTACGGCCAATTTTCTCACACCTCAACCAAGCGTGAAATTCATTTATTTATAACCGTGTACTAGTGCCTTAAAAAAGGTGAACATATGATCATCCTGTTGTAGTGTATGAGTCATCTAGCCGAAGACTATAATGTGTCATTTATACTATTTGTTTAATCTTTCAAGTCCGCAAAAGATTCCAAAAATATCAAAGAACGTTATAATAAGATTCTTTTAGGGGCAACAAGTAATTCTTTGACAGCTAGAAGAAGAATTGCTTTTACTGAGAATTAAGGGGTATTGATGTCGATTCTCTTTATGCTAAAAAACTAAGCCAGGGGTATTGATGTCGGTTCTCTTTATGCTAAAAATCTAAGTCTATTGGGTAAATGGTGATGGCGTTTCCTCACCTCGGTCACCAGGATTCAGAGGAAAGTGATTAGGCTCTATATAATGATGACATATGTGTTATTAAGGAATCGAAATCAGGTCCGAGAAATCGTCCTGAAAAAAGAAATATTGATCATTAGTGATCCATTTGCAATTTTCTTGTCACGTTTATTCAATACGGAACAATAAATTGTAATTTAACTTAATTCCAAAGGATAACACAATAAATAAATAAAAACAAAACTTTGTTTAATAACGTAAACTTTACAAAATGAAAATATAAACATACTTACTAAACAAAAATAAAAATAAAGAAATTAAAAGCCAAGAGTCGAACAATGAATGCCTTAATGCTAATGAAACTTAATTCCAAAGGATAACACCGGTAATGATCCTTATGGAAGGTATGTCGAAAAGATAATCAAGACTGAGGGTTGGTCAATGAAATTTGAACGTATTAAGCCAAGAGTCGGAAGAACAATCAAGTTAAAAGAAAGAAGTCAAAGAACAGGAAGAAGACTGCATAAAAAGATATATCCAGCAATTAAATGCGTACAGCAGATACCGTTAAAGCTTATGCCTCAGGATATTCTAGGAAATATGAAGAGATGGCATGTAGAAGCTGGAACTGGTGAAGCTGTGATTTTTGAAGCTGATGATGAAGTGGAAGATGGTGAGAGAGAACTGTTGAGAGTATATGATCATCGACACTTAGTGAATCTTTCCAAGAGTGACTTGTTGATGTTATACAAGAACAAGATCACTGCTACTGAAGGATGGAGAGATTTAGGAAGAGATTATCAGCTGATGGTTAAAACTTGCATTAAACTAAAAATGTATGTTGGAAGTAAAATTTACAAGTGAAGATCAATGACAACTTGAAGACATAAATGCTAGAGCTATTGTCAAGGGGGAGTCTGTTGGGACATGTTATTGTGACAACAGATCTAGCTTGTAATAGTACTAGAGATTATTATAATCAAGGTTGTAAATTGGTTTTGAATTGTAATGAAAATATTGGTTGGTAAACATTTTAGAGTTAAATGTTAAATGCTGAAAAATGTTGACTGTGTTTGAACAATGACCTGCGATGCGAACTGAGTGAGTTCGCAGGGCAAGGCTGCGAAGCGAATCGAGTCGATTCGCTGGGCCAAGCTGGGCTGTGAACCGAGTCGTTCCGCAGATTCCAGAACCTGCGAACCGAGACGAGTATTTATGCAAATTAGGTTTTAAACCTAACTAACTTTTGTCATTTGCTAATTACGAACGAATTTGTGTTTCCAGAGCTTTCAACATATTCTAAAGGTTAGGTATTGATCGATTAACATTCGTTATAATCAATACAAGACATATTAGATTATTAATTCACTAATTAATTGTGAAACAAACCGTTTACGATCCGTAAACTAGTATTAAGGGATTCCGCACCTTAATACCTAAAGATAACCTCGTTATCGATCCTAATACATATGGACTTACATAAGGGCGATCCATCTTTATGATGAATTTCAGGATAACAGTAATAGAAATTAATCGTTTGGCGTCTGCTTGTTCTCCCCTCTTGAATTCCCAATGAACAACATGATCATGACCTATCATTTGTTTAATTTGGTTGATTTGATACTTAGTTAATTCTTCTATACCTAATTGATAATGTGAAGAAATTTGGCTTTTTAAGTCTCATTCCATCTATTTTTGTTGAGGCAATTCTTACTTGTCCGTCGGCAACTGATGTGGCTCCTGAAATATTTTACATTCCTGATCCTTCCGTTTACTAGTCCTCTCGACTGAAATGATAAAAAGATTATCCGCTTTGCTTTTACTCCTTCTCCTTTAGGATAGAGTCATCATTGGTCTTTTTTTGCACTAAAAAACTAGTCAGAGCACCTAACTCACTACTTTGATTCATTACTCGAGAAGGTAAGGATGTCAAAGATATTGTTAAGTGGAGTTCGATAAAGGGTCTTTAATCATAGTAATTGAACCTAGCATATTCATCCTAGTGGTAGGCGACGAATATAGTGAATTCTCTTATCACATTGATTAGTGTACTTCATATCCGGGTTTACTCCTAATCGAGATCATAATCAAACGCTTACATTTCAACTTATTAACGAATATATCACTTAAAAAATCTTATCCTATCTTGACCATAACTCTTTATTCTCTCTTAATGTTATCCTATTTTGGATAAAAAAAATAATGTAGGTTGATAAATCGAACATAACATGTTCGGGCAAAAAGCGATCACTTAAAATTGCTTCCACTCCATTCAAACTATTGTGAAGGTAAACTAACTTACGAATATTTACAAAATTCGTACTTTGTTCGAAGTTCATTTATTTACATAAATGTCACCGCGGAAAACATGTTTTTTTATTAAAAATGAATGAGTAGAATATGTTCTCGGTGTTCTCAACTTCTCATATAACGTTCTCACTAGATCTCATGCCTAATAATTAATACTTATATGTGTAATATGATGGTGGTTAATTTAATTTATAGTCTATATAACTAATAGCAAATGCAAATGGCATTGGATGGACTCAAAATCAACACAATGAATCATAACTACCACACAACCATGTTTTTTTTTTATATATTACATTCTAAATAAATATACGAGTGAATATGGTGTTGTTATACATATAAGCTTAGGTGACAAACACTTCAAAAGAACTTTTTGGTGTATACTTTGTAAAATAAAATTAGTCATCAACCAGGTTGCTAAATGTAAAGGGTTCCAATTTATGAAACAGTATAAGCTATATGCTAATGCTATGTCCAAATAGTAAACATCCATCCTTATTGACTTAAAAAATAAATATATAAAATTTCATTGAAAAAGTAAAAACTAGAGTTATTTGATTTATTTGTTGTAAGTTATGTATTCTTAGGCGTTGTACTAACAGAGTGCATTTTGTGAAACTAAATGATTAACAGTTATTCTCATGATATAACAATCACGTAATTTATACATGCATCCATTAAACTATAATGTTTCCGTGCTCAGAAAACAATCGCGTAGTAGTCAACCCAACAAAGTGAGATCAGTTGATCCCATTTAGGCACTAGAGTGACCCACTGATCCTGGATAAAGCCTACGATTTGACAAAGTTCGCGTATTAGCATCCAGACTAGGCCTGGACCAAACCCAGGCCTGATTATAAAACTTGACCGGTACCAATATCTTCACACAGAAGAATCAATAGAACAGCACCTACATCAAGCCATGTCAGAGACACAACCGACCCAAGCTCGACAACTTGTGCTCCAGGAATTTTCTGCAAATGCTAACACCTCATTTTTACAAGGAAAACCACCCGTGTCAGATTTTGTTGATGTAGGGACAAAAGTATAACAGCCCCTTCTCGACAAATACAGCACTGAACTAAATAACCTGCATCATGCAAATAAGCAACATCGTCACAAAAAGCAAACCAACCAAGTAAAAAGAGATGTTATACATTTCTTCCCATGGTTTGACAAGTAGAGATGTATAGGAGCGTGCATCATCCGAGAAAAGAATTAAACACCGAAAATGAAAAACTGAAACCCAGAAACCGGCCCTAAAGATGACAGCTCAGTCCCGATAAGGTTTCGTTAATACCAAATCTAGATGTTTACTACGGTTATGTTTCATACATTTAACTTGAATAAGCTTTATAACTACACATATTTCTCAGCTTTTGTCTGCCCAAAAACAAGTGAAATATAGAACACGTCCAGATTAGCTTGTAGCAACTTTTAATCCTTTGGACCGAACTTCCAAAGAAACAGGAAACATATGATACTGTATAGGTTCAGTTTCTTGGTTAGACCGACGAATGCACACCCTTAGAGGTCGATTAGCATGATATATACTGTCGTAGTTGCACATCAAGTATTGAAAAATAGGAAAAGGCCCAATTGCGTCAGGTTATAAAATTTACAATTTTGTAGGAGGGCCATTATATGTTAGGGAAAGAAAGTCAAGAATCAAATATGTGATCACGGGTTCATTTGCTCAAAACGAAAATGAGACGACAAGAAATGATTGAGTGAAAATGGTGTAAATTAACATAACCTCGTATGTGCATTGCTTCATCTTATGACATGCTGACATAGCGACCTCTCAGCTGCACGCCCAAGCATCACTGTATCGCCACAATATTATGCTCAATGGGAGGAACTGCACATCCTACTTCTCTTCTTTTGAGTCATTATAAGGAAGCCACTGAACATCCTGATGAGGTTAAATAATTGGTTTAAGACAAAAAAAGACAGAATGAAAAAGGAAAATAAATCATGTGAAAGTACAATCCCAATTTCTTATGCCACAGATATTTCATGATGACATGATTAATGTATTATAACAAACGAATCAAGCATTAGTTAACACGTTCCATAGCATGCATAAGAAATTACAATGATTCCCCAGGCTCATCAGAACTGCAAAATTTTCTTATTTGAAAAGTTCCACAGATATTACTATCTGTTATGAAAGCCCAATGTTGTTTTAAATATGAAAGGAAAAAATTCTAATCATATATAAAAGACCAATTCGGTTACTGCTCCAGTTCCAGGACGAGCCAAAAACTGGTCTTTTAGAGCTCCAGAACCGAGAACCTAATCGCTTACAGCCACTAACTTGTTCAGTTTCAGTTTTGTAGGTCCGGACCCCTTTTTGCACACTACTATTATCTAACTGCTCGTCAGAATCATTATATATTCATGATTTTGATAGTTACATACGCTGTTTGACAGAATATCCAAACAATTTCCTCTATGTACCATATAAATCAGATAGTAGCTCTATGTAATATGTTAAATCATCTGACTATCAGACAATTTTCTAAAAAGACCCATAAACAACAAGTCATGACGAAAAGAATACAGCAATCCAAAATCAAATATTTTGTCATGATGACAGCATGTGAACGTAATTTTGTCTTCGGAATCATCTGAAAAGAAAAGGTTGCAGTGGATGTGTAACATATATTCTTGTAAATTGATTTTGAAGCAAAGCAACATTCAGAAACCACATACCATGTAACATAGGCCATGCGAAAGTTGAAGTGCTTCCTCCCACCTGTTAAGTATTACTAGACCTTTGACCAGGTTGACCATGACACTCAGTTCAGGAACACCGCCTTTACTTACCACATCTGCATACAACTCGAAGGCTTTCTCAACCCTATGTGAAACTGAAAGACTACCAATCAATGAATAATGCAAATCTTTATCCACCGATGAAGATAACAGGCTGATTTCATTAAGCAACTCCAACGCCTCCTCCAACTTGCCAGCCTTTATATAACTATTAATCAAAAGTTTATAAACTGGAATAACTGGTATGTAATCATACTCAATTATATCATCTAAAAGACCAATATTGATCAAAAATTCCCGATCAAACCCTTCAATAACCTTGCGATAACTGGACATATGTTTGGGCCAATGCATCATTTTCATCTCCTCTAAGAGACCATTAGCCTCATCCAAAAGCCCATGGGCACAACAATGGTGAATCAGAACGCTATATGTAACATAATTTGGGGCACAACTTTTACTGTTCATTTGTCTAAAAAGTTCAAGACTTTTTTCCACGTTACCCGTTTTTCCAAATCCATTAATCATAGCTGTATATGTTACAACATTCGGTTTACACCCTTTTGTCTCCATCATCTCCATGAGCTGATATGCTTCATCCGTCTTCCCCACTTTACAAAGCCCATCAACCATTTCCGTGTAGATTACAACATTAGGCGGGCAAGAATTTTTTAGCATATCAGATAGTACCCGTGAAGCAAGATCCAAACGATTATCTTTAAACATTTTATTGATCATAGCCCCGTAAGTAAAAACATTTGGATTATATCCATTTTCACACATTCTTGTATACACGCCTTCTGCGTCCTCTATCTTCCTGTCCTTTAACAACCCGTCAATAAGAGCATCATACACGATATTATTAGGTTCACAACCTTCACCAGTCATCACATCCAAAAGTTTAACCGCCTGGTCAACTTTATGTGCTTTACACAAACCGTCCACCAAAGCTCCATATGTTACAACATTTGGCTCCAACATGTTGCTTTTTGTCTCTTCGAAGTACATGTTTACATCGGAAATTTCTTTACCCTTCATTCTTGTGTAAATATTCAAGGCCTTTTCGGTTTGACCTATTTTGAAATAACCATCGATCAGAGCCGTAAGTGTGACAACGTTTGGAGAGCAACCACATGATAACATCATCTCAACTAGCTCGTTGGCATCTGTTACCTTATTTGCTTTAAGATAAGAGTGTATAAGTGTAGTATAAGTGACCACATTTGGTGCACAACCATTTGTAAACATTTCATCAAACCAATTACGAGCCTGCGGTATTAAACCCGCTTTACAGAAACTATCAATCAACGTAGTATAAGTATGAACATTTGGAACAACGCCATTCTTTTTCATTTCTTTAAATAACCAAAATGCCTTCTCAATTTTAAAAGCATCACACAAAAAGCTAATTACTTTATTATAAGTACTAGTGTCAGGTACAAAACCCTTTTTCATCATTTCTTGAATAACATTGTAAGCTTTCTCATATTTCCCTGCCCCAGATAGGCATCGTGCATAATTAGTAACATTGACTTTATTCAACACAAAACCTGCCTCAAGCATTTGACCATACGCCATTTCAGACAATTCTAACTTATCCAGGCTAGGCTGCTCCTCAGTTCCACAGATCCCACCAATAAATATGTTATAAGTTACATAACTAGGTTTGACACCGTATTTTCCAGTTTCTTTAATCAACTTATAAGCATACGTATAGTCTTTAGATTTACAATATGCATGAACAAGAGAGTTATATATTTTAGGACTCGGGTAACAACCTTCTGCAATCATCATACTAAGAATTCGTTTACATCTACCCAACTTCCCTTTATTCAAACACCCACAAAGGAATGTTCTATAAGTAACAATATTAGGAATACAAGAATCACACCTCATTCGGTTCAATACCTCCATAGCCTCTTCAAAAAACGAACCTTCGCACAACCCACCAATCATTCTTGTATACAACACCGTATCACGAACAAACTTTTCCTTATCCACCATATCAATCGCCTCCCTCCATTTCCCAATTTTACATAAGGAATACGCAAAAGAACCTAACGTATGTGCATCCACATTATAACCTACATCAGCCATCTCCCGATAAACAAGATCCGCTGTATCCAATTTATCCGCTTCAAGAAACACTTGAATCAAAGCGTTATAAGTCACTCGAGAAGCTTTACATCCTAAATCTTTCAGCCTACCAAGCTCCTCGAGTGCTGCATTCCACGAACCATTTTGACAATACTTTCTTATCAACACATTAAGCAACTTTCCAAGTACTTCTTTTTCGTCATCATCTTTAATTTCCCGTATCAAATGCTCGGGTATTCTATCATTATTACATCCCATTATATCTAATAAAGTATCATACACCACTAACGTATGATTATACCCAATTTGTCTACCTGCCCATATAAAAAACTTTACACCTAATTCACGATTTCGCAGTAACTTCAACACATCAACAACAAGTGATTCACTAAGTTTCCCCCTAAACTGACTTAAAAACTTCTGGGTTTCATCACTAAAATCACCATTACTATCTCTAATTGCTTTACTAATGAGATAAGCATCAGAAGACTTACAAGATTCAACCTTTTGTACGGACAACGAACCCTGCAAGATTGCGAATTCTTCTTCCAAATTAGCCGATATTTCAGATTTAATTTGGGGGTTCGAATTTGTTTCTGGGGAATTAAAATGGGGGTCAATCAATCCTTCCAATTGATCAGTAGTTGATGTGCTGATTAACTTCTTGAATAATGAAGTTTGGCGGGAAATTATTAATGAATTAGGGTTTTTTAATTCAGAAATTGAAGTGCGGATTGAAAAAGAACGTTGCTTTGGTAGATAAAGATAAATCTTCATCAATCTTCTTCTCATCCTGTTTCAGGATTCAAACAATATGTTCTCGGGTTTTTAGGGTTTATCAATGATTGATACCGATAAACCGGTTAATTTTTTTACCTTTTTTCTGCAAAACCTATAACATATATCAATTAACATAAAAAAAATTTCTTTATGACGCGATTCAATATCTCAATTTTCAATACCTAATTTTAAAGTATTTATTGTATACCCGAGAATTATTTTAGTATGAATTAATTTTATGTATTTAACTTATATTATTTACGTGTTAAATTGATTGTTGGTCTTGTATAGATTTAGATACGTATTTAATTATAGAAGGTATTAATTATAGAAGGTGTAATAAATATTTGAGAGGTATGAGAGTAATTTCTCATCTTAATATTTTAATGTTTAAATTGAGGGGCATATTGAGAATTTCCCATATCCCTTTACTAAGTTTAAGTAAAAAAGTGTAAATCCTTAATATGGGGTTAAGATAAGATTAAGATATTATTTTTTTACTAACGTTAAAAATAATAAAATTAAGATTTAAAAACCTGTGTACAATAATTTGTAACTTACCCTTTACTCAATTAAACATTTCCATTAATAAAAATTCATTCCATATTTAACTTATATCTATTGCTAATTTTCTATAAATAAATTTAACATCTTTTTTTTATTAATATTATCTATCTATCTTATATATTAAAAGAAAATCTTAAAAGAATAATAGCCATTAAATAAAGATCGACAATTAAGATCTAACCATTAATTTAGTTATTTAATGACATCATTAATCTCATTTTGATATGACTAAAAGACTAATATACCCTAATATATTTACAATATAGACCCTTCAATATTTACAATATAAATCCTCTATTTTTTTAAATTGTAGATAATCCTCCAAATACTTTATGGAAATTTAAAATAATTATGTAATTATTTCTTCCATAATTCGAACTCTTTATACAATCTTCTTTATTTTATTTTTTCGAAAAAAAACCCCAATATGTTATTCTCAATTCCAAAAAGATTATGACTTCATTCCGTCACCCAATGATTTATATTCTTATACGAACGCCTTTTTTAAATTATGAATTTTTAATTTGTAATTGTTGGATTATGGATGCTAACAGGTCGGGTTCCGACAGGTTTTAGTGTATATGACATATACCACTACCTTTTTTAATTCTTTATCATTTATAGTTTACAATGCTTAGATTATGGATGTCAATGGGTCGGATTCCGTCGAGTTTTAATGTATATGTATCCATACCCGTTTAGAATATTCGTACCCATACCTGACCCAATACTCGCTGGATACCCAATTAGTATTACCTATTGGTTTTTTGTATTTATTAGTGGGTTTCAGTTATCCCAATGTATGTAACTTTGACCAAACAAAAAAAATTTATTGAAAATACTACGCAAATTTAAAACACGACAAAAAAATGAAACCAAGATAACATAAACTATTGTATATTCAAGATTTAAAATTTTAAAGCTAACAATTTAACTTTTTAATTAACCAATGTAAAGTTTCAATACGTTCAAAATAACGAACAATTTCATATTTTCATATCATACAAAATTAAAATCTAATACTCATCAAAATTCAAATATAATTGTGTGTGGTATAATGTTCACCCGTTGATATGTACATTATTTTAGTATATTTAAAAAATATATTGTATATATAGTATATAAAACTCAAGATAATAATAACAATTATACGTTATAGATTTCTTAAGTATATTTTATGGACGATTTTGCAAATTTCGCGGGTCCTAAACTAGTTATATAAATAAAAAAAATACTTCATTAAAAATGTAAACAAATGTTCACCATCCTACTACAATGTCATTTAGCATCATCACTTTTACCACTGCATTGCGCGAGTACTATGATAGTAATATATATTAATACTTTAGACCAATTTAATCATGCCTTAGTGTACAATTTATGCCTTGTGGTCGTTTATGAGTGCCAAACGAAAATGAACATACCGTATGGGTCTACGTATGGGTACTAAATTATATGTCGATAAGAGTAAGATCACTTCCAACTTAAGATTGAAATTGATTAGTCCGTTTTTGTCAACTCAGCATCACATCAACACTTCCTTAAACGTACTCGTCACTTTCATGGTGTCACGCTGGGTTCACTTTCCAAACCAAGGCGTTGAGAGGGTGATGCTTTTTGCACGGAAGTCAAATGAGTGATTTGACCTCAAATCAGTCACACTCCATTCTAGTAAGTTGTAACACTCATTATTATTTTATAACTAAAATACAATTACGTTTTTAATTAATAGGGACTACTCCGTAACTTTTTTTTTATTAACTCAATGCTTTATTTTTGACAACATACATAGATAGATAGCTAGATAGATATACACGTTATTATATCTATACTTCGATATAACTTTATCACGATATGATATTTATTTGATATTACATACATTTAGTGTAAAAAAAGATAGATCAACAAAAATAACACCAGAATCAATGAATAATGCACTCTATAAATATAACCGGTCAAAGACCAAAAACAAGATAAAAGTTTATCCTCACTTATACAAGAAAACACTCAGTGATTCTATTACCAATAGGTAATAATCACTCACACTCAAGAGATTGATTGATCAAGATAATCAATAATCTCCTCTAGGGTTTGTATACGGCTCAAAGTGAATACAGAGAAAAAGATGAAGAAATAAAACGATGATAATCAATAAAAAAAATCTAACCCTATTACAACACATTACTGATATACCCTAATAATAAGAAATATTACACTTTGCACACTTGAACTCTTTGCCTCTTTACAAAAGAATCTTCAAAACCTTTATTTACATAAACAACCCTGCATTACACCAACATAACACAAACAATACAATATATACTTACCACAATAAGATTGCTAAACAAATGATCATTTTAAAACTCCCCCTCAATCGTATTTTGGAATACATCTATCATACCCAGATTTTTACAAAATAAATTATGCTGAGAAGAATTCAAACCCTTAGTAAAAATATCTGTTTTTTGATCATTAGAAGAAATTTTAACAGTTTTAATTGTACCTGCAGCAACCTTTTCTCTAATAAAATGAACATCTAATTCAAGATGTTTAGTTCTCTCATGAAAAACTGGATTTGTAGCAAGCTGTATAGCAGAATTATTATCACAATACACAGGTACAGGTAAAACAATCTTTATATTTAAATCATCAATAAGTTTAAGTATCCACATAATCTCACATGTAACAATACTTAATGCTCTATACTCAGATTCTGCTGAGGATCTAGAGACAACATTTTGTTTTTTACTTTTCCATGAGACTAAAGAATTCCCTAAATAAATGCAATAACCAGTAACTGACCTTTTAGAACTCATGCATTTTGCCCAATTAGCATCAACAAATGCTTTTAAGTCAAAAGAATTTGACTTTTTTATTGAAAAACCTTTACCAAGAGATAACTTTAAGTATCTAAGAACATGGAATGCAAGTTTTAAATGTGACTCCAAAGGTGAATGTATATACTGACTAAGACATTGAACTGCATAGGAAATATCAGGTCTAGTCATACTTAAGTAAATAAGTTTTCCCATCAGTTGCTGATACTTGGTAATATTCATCAACCTTTTATCCTTTTCAGACTCATCACAAGCAATAGACACATTTTGTTCAATTGGAGTTGATAATGGTTTACTTCCTAGTAACCCAAATTCATGCAACAACTCATGACAATATTTTCTTTGAGACAAACATACACCATTTGATGTATTCAAAACTTCTATACCAAGAAAGTATTTAAGCTTTCCAAGATCTTTAATTTGAAATTTTGAACTCAGATAACTTTTAAAACTTTCTATTTCATATAAATCATTCCCAATAACAATAATATCATTAACATACACTAAAACAGCAAGAAACATACTTTCACACTGTTTCACATATAAAGAATAATCATTAAGACTTTGTTTAAAACCATTTTCCTTAATAACAGCAGACAATTTATGTGGCACCCGACGATTTAGGGTTACTTATTAACCTACTAGAAACCCTAATTACGTGTGTTTAGTTTAGTATTAGGCTAAATACTAGTAATTAATTGTAACTATTTGTATATTTATGTGAATATACACCCTCGTAATTGATTTATATTACGCTTACGCAATTTGGTGAAATTGTGCTAAACAACCGGACGGAGTTCGACACAGTATAAATACGACGTTGGTGAAAACATCTTTATAAATAACTTGCATCTATTTTTAGAAGTTATTTATCATATATTATTATTTTAATATAATAATACCCGAAAAACCTAGACGTTTCGATTAAAACATCTCAAACGCAACGAAAACGCGCAGAACGCGCCCGAAAATCGAACTAAAGTCAAAATACATTTTTGAATCTAAAATATATTATTTAGAGTAATACTATCAATTAATATATCATGTCTTTAAACGATAAAGAAAAACGTCCAAATAAAACGTCACGCGATTTAGAATCTGTACGACGAACGTGCAAATCGAGATCATTAAATTAACGAATCATTTTTATAAATGTTTTTCAAGTATTTAGAATGAATACTTCAAGTGAAAATATTGAAACTTAAATTGATACTTAAAAACGCGTATTAAACGTTTAACACCAAACCGAACGAGTAAACGAACGTAAAACGCAACAAATTAAGTTAGGAATGAAAATGACCAAAATACCCTTGAGTGGGCCCCCCTTGGCCGGCCCCCTCTCCCCCCATGGCTGCCCATTCCCCTCCCCTCTTGCTTCTTTGACTACACAACCTCAAACCCCTCCACTCACATTTCATGCAACCTCTCCATTCCACACTCTAACTCACTTCTCATTTTCTCTCTTTCCTCTCACACATTCTCTCTCAAAAATCTATAGAAAAACACAGCCCTAATCACCACAATAAACCACCACTACCACCATAGCTCCACCACCCTTTTCTCCATCATCTTACAAAAGTTCTTCAAGAAGATTCAAGCTCACAAGTTCCTCCTCATCATCTTAGCCTTCTTTCTTCAAACTACCATTGTGAGGACACATCTATACTCTCATTTATGTTTATTTACATGTTATAAAGCTCATCTAACAAGATTATGTCCAAATATAAGCTTAAAGTACATTTTTATGAATTTATACACAAAGATACATAATCTGTCCAGAAAATCACAGCACACTAAAAACGTCATATCTTGAGTTATAGGAAGAGTTAGAAGATGCATATTTTTTTAAAATTTGCGTATTGAAAAGATCTCCAACTTTTGTGTTTTACACTTTTTCCAGAAACGTACACGTTTTTCTCTACTGGTCGATTTGTGGGTCTGGTCTGGGTGAAAACAGAATCTGGGCTATGCATGGCCATTTATTTTGTTTCTCTATGATAGTGGGACTTAGAACTCTTAGGAAACATATGTTAGAGACTAAACACATAGAAAATCAGTTGAAAAAATTTGTAAGACTTGATTTGGACCAGAAATATGTAAAACACATGGTGAAACAAACCGACAAAAAGTCGAAAATGTGAAATCTTGAAGATTTGGGACTTTTATAAGAACCGACACTTTGGTGAATTTGGACATGAACCGACAATATATTTGGACTCCATAAACTGATATTTGGGTTGGGTGAAAATTTCAGGTCAAACCGAGTAAGTTTGACCAAGTCAACAAAAACGGCTCGGTTTCTAAAAACGACAAAACTTACTATTTTTGGAAATGGGTAACAAATATGGGTATGAGTGACTTATTTAGTAACTTGAATCAAAAACTAAACTTAGAAAGTTTCCCGAATTAGAAACAGACACATATAAAATTGGAAGTGACTCTATAAAACACCCGCTAAATTAGGACTAGTGATTAGTACCTAATCAGTTGTTAATACATGTAATTAGTTGGTTTTAGGCTAATTAATGTACCGATATATATATTGTTGAATATATACGAATATGCGATTTGATTAAATCGTACAAGTTTCAAATCAAATGTAATTCGGTTCAAGTAAATACGGACGTTGGTGAATCAATTTTATTAAATAATATAAAAATATTTAATAACGATATCATACCCAAAATATTATTTTGATAATATTTCAACTACATTTCGTATCGTATAATGAACGTCAACGCGACTTAGACATTTAACACACAAACAAACGAAATCATTTAAATTATTAAGTAATTGGTAAAATATTTCAACAAAAATATTGAATAAACATTTGTATTTTAAAACATATATTTAAACGTATAAAATAATTATTTAACGTTTAAACAAACGCCGCACGGAGCGCGAATACACGGAATTAAAAAGTGGAGACCCACACTCCGGTGGGCCCCCACCGAATCAGCCACAAAGGGGAGGGACCACATCCGCTCACCCTCACTTTCTCATTTCTCATTCTATCTCTCTCTTTCTCTTCCTCTTTTTCTCTCAAAACAAACCCACCACCTCCATCATCCCAAATCGTTAAAATGCACCACCAAACGACCCTAAATCTCGAAACCCATTTGAAGAAAAGTAACCATCGCATCACGATCTACGTTTCCATCTTTTTGGATTCTCGATTCACCACTTTGTAAGTTTCTGACAAATCCCGACACCTCTCGTTTTCTATTGTTTTCAACTTATAATTGTTTAGTTAAGCTTGAAATGTCCAAATATGGGTTGGGTAAAAGTTTCAGGTCAAACGGAGGCCGGAAAACACCTTTTCGGCTCATTTTCCGGCCAACAGCGCGTTATGTCGCAGAGGCTCCAGGCCACCTGCGACATAAGCCTTTATGTCGCTAAATCAGACCTTATGTCGCATATAGCGACATAAGCCACTATGTCGCACTAATCACGGATGTCGCATATAGCGACATAAATAGTTATGTCGCAGAAATTACGGACGTCGCATATAGCGACACAACGCCCTACGTCGCATTAAATTGCGGATGTCGCCCTTAGCGACATAAGCCCTTATGTCGCAGATATGACCTGCGACACAACAGACTATGTCGCACTTAGCGACACAAAGCCGTATGTCGCACGCTATGTCGCATGAAACAGAACCAAGAAAACACAAATTTTACTAAGTGTCTAGACCTGAAATTTTATCACTTGATTTCACCCAAATTCAAGTCCAGATGCATTTTTCACCCAAATTCAAGACCTGAAATTTTATCACTCGACCCCAGCCAAGGGCTCTGCCCCTTGGACCCTGCTACCAGGGGCGCTGCACCCGGACCCCCGTCATTAACGGGCTTCGCCCTTACCCTAGGGTCACGAGTAACAGTGTTACATCTAAACTTTCACACAAGGTGTTAAACTTGTATAACATCAAACACGAATGCGACACAACTTCTAAAACATATTGGAACTTACTTTTAGGTATAACACTTCAAAAAAATCAAAATAATAATGTGAGATTATTATTGCAAACAAATCACCAACGGGCCGTACACATTTTCAAACACTTAGACAATCAACCAAATTGTAATCATTTGGACATTCTAGTTGGACAAACAACTACAAGGTACTCACATTACTAAAGTCGTATTCCCATTACTAAAGTCAGGTTGAATTTGAGGCGTGTTCCTGGATTCACCTGGGAACAAGAAAACCAAATGAGACTGAGATACTCACATTTGTTCATAAACTATACTCCTACTGACACCACGACTACAAGCTAATTTCGGGACGAAATTATTCTAACAAGGGGAGAATGTAACACCCGCCAATTTAGGACTACAATTAGTATAGAAACTACTTGAAATTTTGGGTATTTAGTTTTATAATACCCTGAATAAAGGTAACATTATGGTGTGAATACGGGCACGCTTACGTGATCTAATTTAAATCGTACACTTATGAACCGGACAATGTCCGACATTAATAAATGGACGTTGGTGACAAAACTTTATAACAAGGTGGACTTATCCAAACAAACGTGATTTTTCAATAATATATTGCGAGAATATATTCCAAGTATTTCTCATTGATAAAAACACCCTGTACACGACAAACACGCACGAAGCACGTGAGTCAAGCGAAAACAATTCAAATTATAATTTTATAACTCATTAATTAGTGTTTTGATAAATCATTTCTATTAAAATATTTTGGATATACTTAAACACGAAACATGGAACGACATTTAAAAAATCGCGGAATGTAACATAAAAATCGGAGCAACGAGTTCACGAGATCGAGACCCAAATGGGTTAGCCCAAACCCGCGGATCCAAACCTCAACCCGACCCATGACCCATCTCCTTTAAAACTCCTCCATCCTTCAAACCCTTCCATTTTATTCACAAACACACACACACTTACATTTCCAAAACCCTCTCTTTTTCTTTCCCCTTCTTCTTCCTTCGAATCAGCAGCAAGAGCAACGCCACCGTCATCAAAATCGTTCATCATCATCAACAAGAGAAAGCACAAGGACCGCCATCATCTTCTACCTCACCTTCATCATCTCCATTTTCGATTCTTGGTATGAAACGCCTTAAAACTCGATGTAATTACTTAGGAAACTTTTATTTACATGCTAGAATGTTTACTCAACAAAGATTTGCCAAAAAATCGACTTGAAAATGCGTTTTTATGAAAAAGTGTTCGAACAGCTCGTTCTGCGAACCGAGATTTGTTCGTCCTACGAGGCGAACCCAATTGCGAACCGAAGATTGAACTCGCGAACCCAACGGCGAACCGAACCGACCTGCGAGTTGACTTGCGAGTCGACTTGCGAGTTGACTTGCGAGTCGACCTGCGAGTGGACTTGCGAGCTAACCTGCGAGTTGACCTGCGAGTCGACTTGCGAACCGAACCTTGTGTTGCGAACTGAGTTCAGTTCGCAGCCTACTGCCTTGCGAGCTGAACTCGGCTCGCGCCGCAAACCCAATTCGCACCACTATTTCAGTCCATAACCCGACTTGACTAATTTTCCGAATTTAAATCCTAGATACGATTTTTAATAAAACGAAATACATAATAATACCACTCTCGGATTATTTTTACAAACCGTCACCAACGGGCCATACTTGTTTTCAAAATACAAACGGTTTACTAAACAAACACTTGGACATGTCCTAGTTGAGTGGACAACTAGCATGGGTGATCTTTTAAGACACCAACTCGTTTACTAGTTTACTTACAACCTTGTGCGTTACGGACGCCAGAAGGTTGCAGGGTTCTGAAAATCGATACACAGACTTACAACCGCTTTTACCTGGTTGATTACGCATACGTACTTACTGGACTCAGGTGAGTCTCATAGCCCCACTTTTACTGTTTTAATGTTTTACTTACGGGCTGAGATACATAGCTTATTTTTACGAACATGAGTACTGATTTACATGTTTACCAAACGGAATTGCATGAGTTTTCTCACCATTTATTTGGGGAAGCCTCCTCATCATATATCGTTAGTTATGTACTTAAGCGCGAACACTAGTTAATGGATCCATTAGGGAAATGACCCTCCCCGCCCGGGGTAGTAGCGATACCACGAACCGATCTGTATAAATGGGTGACTATTATTCGTTACTGATGCTTGCTCAATTTCCGAGCATGTCACGGGAGCAAATTTATTATTTACGGGTTAAGCTTCGATTATGAGCCTCATGGCAATGGTATAACTTACTTACTTTATATTGCGAGAATTGCAAATAACTGGTTTACGCCTGCGGGCCTTATTAATGAAATCTTGTGTTCAAACTCTTACTTTATTTACAAACCTGTGAGATTCACCAACATTCGTGTTGACCCTTTTAGCTTTGTATCTCAGGTACACATACGGAGTAGGATTCCCTCAGGACCTAGCTAGAGTCGCATGATTTCGACCTTGCATTTAACGGAGATTCTTAGCATTATCTTTTGTATTTATTATGATTATGTAATAGAATCTCCCGCCTTTTTACGCGGACTCTAGGGAACTTCATTTTGTAACCGGAAATGTTATGTTTCAAACATTTTATGTATGGAAATGTAACTATTTTACAAACGTTGCATATAGATGTCGTTTGCTTAACTTTTGTGCTGTGATATTTGATTAGTAGCACCCCAAAGCTTGCTTCCGCTAAACTGTGATTTCGGGGGTGTTACAGATTGGTATCAGAGCCTAAGGTTATAGCGAACTAGGTTGCATTTAGTGGGCCTAGACTATGACCTATAGGCAGTATTTCCTCATTAGGTATGACTGGTTCGGGAATTATATCATACGACGTTAATTTAACATAGCCTGATCAACTATGTACAATTAAGGAAAAGGTGATGTGGAACCTGAAAGGGGTTATATTGAATAGGAATACACTAGTTAACTCTGACCATGAGAGGAACGAGACCGAATACTACTTGCTACGCTGTTAGATTATTATAGGTACTGTATATATAAGTGAATAGGCTTCACGCCTATACTAACTCCTCGACTGTAAGAAGCACAATATGACCTACAACCATGGAAATGGGAGAAACCAACATCTAGTTAGAACGACTCACTATTTCGATAGCAAAAATCTAACACCTACCGACAACAGTAGTGACACCCACAGTATTGACACGCCCATGCGTTTATAGCAACGGCGACCCAACCAATTCCACGAAATCTCTCCAATATCTTAGAATAAAGCTACGTCATTCTTATGAACGAAGCACCTAGTGCTAGCCAGGACTATAACCACTGAGACATTCTTTGTCCTCTTTGCGCTTTATAGGATCTCTCCAGCAATAGGCCAAGCGCAGCTATGGAAGAATATTCGTCTGAATCGGACCAGATTCAGGAGGAACAAGTACAATACACCTACCTCGACGGAGAATATGCACCAGTAGAGGAATTCGGGATCGAGGAGGATGAGAATCAAAACTTTGGAATAATCGACGTAGAGGCTTACGAACGGGTCATGGAGCAGACAATTGAACTGAATAATCGTACGTGGGAGCTGAAGTACAAGTGTCAGGACTATGAGAAGGAGCTGAGGATCATGAAGAGGTCCGTCGCTCGAAAGGTTAAGGACAAATTACACCACTGGAAAAGGGTGGCCGCAAACTTCACTAGGAAGACGAAAAAGTGGGTCAAACGACTGGGAGGAAGGCAGGTGGAAGAAGATACACTTTACCGTGCACCGCCACGTTACCAAGACCTACTCGCCGAACGCTATTACCCACGCGACATGTACCTGGAATGAAGTTCCAAGTGATCGGAAGCCTACTTAGGACTAGCTAGATAGCAACTATAACCATTTTGCCAAATCTGCGTAAAGCAGGGTTGTAGGAACCACAAACGTATTGAATACTTATGACTAGATGACTGTATTATTACATTCTGTAAAATGTTATGGCATCCGTTCGGGTGTAGTACTGCCCGACAAATTTTGTAAACGAACAATCGGATGGAATGACTACAAATCAACTAGATTCTTAGATTTATTATCTGTGCAAAATCCTTTGACATGTACAACATTAAGACACCCTGACCTCAATAGGTATACAGAATCCCCGCCCCGCCCAGCATAAGGTTTTTGGAAATCGTGTGAATGTTAATGAACTCTCGATACCCTCTTAAAAACTTCAAAACTCGAGAATCTTCAAACTCATGACCTTGAGAGCCCTTGACCTTCTCGCACCACGGTACGACCATCACTTAGTACTACTACAGATTGCCTCACTATTCACACCCGTGTGACACACCACAACCTCTTACAACCCACCCACTTATCTCTCTTCTCTGAACTGTTCAAGTACGATGCATGCCCGACGACATACTTACAACGATATTAGCGGATATACTACTAGGATTCCAACATCCCGCCCTTCTCCGCCCTACTATGGTAGACCCAGAACACTAACGTATCTAGGAGTACATTCGTGGACTCCCCGAGAACATCCCGGAAAACGTCGTCTCCCCCAAACCTACAGACATCCAGTGAGCTAACCGTATGGCACACGTACTCCCGGTTATGACCGTACGCCGCAAATCACTAACCCCTACCCCTTTAGATCGAATTCGGCTGAAGCCGCGACTACTAAGACCTATGCTCCAAGAACAAAGAACAACAACAACCATGCACGGGGCAGAGCTTATACCCTTAATGCCAGGGGACAATCATCGAGACCCAAACCTAAAAACAATTACGGCTCACAACTAGTCAACCTGATTACCCTATATTATATGACTGATAAATCCGGTTGACTACTTAACGATCCACCGTTATAGAATCATAGGCACGACCTAGGATAAGCTGACAGATGTAAAAAAAAAATCCTTAGACATGTACAACATTAAGACACCCTGACCTCAATAGGTATACAGAATCCCCACCCCGCCCAGCATAAGGTTTTTGGAAATCGTGTGAATGTTAACGAACTCTCGATACCCTCTTAAAAACTTCAAAACTCGAGAATCTTCAAACTCATGACCTTGAGAGCCCTTGACCTTCTCGCACCACGGTACGCCCATCACTTAGTACTACTACAGATTGCCTTACTATTCACACCTGTGTGACACACCACAACCTCTTACAACCCACCCACTTATCTCTCTTCTCTGAAATTTTCAAGTACGATGCATGCCCGACGACATACTTACAACGATATTACCGGATATACTACTAGGATTCCAACATCCCGCCCTTCTCCGCCCTACTATGGTAGACCCAGAACACTAACGTATCTAGGAGTACATTCGTGGACTCCCCGAGAACATCCCGGAAAACATCGTCGCCCCCAAACCTACAGACATCCAGTGAGCTAACCGTATGGCATACGTACTCCCGGTTATGACCGTACGCCGCAAATCACTAACCCCTACCCCTTTAGATCGAATTCGGCTGAAGCCGCGACTACTAAGACCTATGCTCCAAGAACAAAGAACAACAACAACCATGCACGGGGCAGAGCTTATACCCTTAATGCCAGGGGACAATCATCGAGACCCAAACCTAAAAACAATTACAGCTCACAACTAGTCAACCTGATTACCCTATATCATATGACTGATAAATCCGGCTGACTACTTAACGATCCACCGTTATAGAATCATAGGCACGACCTAGGATAAGCTGACAGATGTAAAAAAAAAAAAAATTCGGTACATCAGGAACGTAACCAACAGACTTTTCCAATATATCTCACACTGGTTGGGACCGGGACCCACTGGACTGCCATCATTATGTGTCGTCTGTCCAAAAACTGCACCACAGGTCGTCTGTTCGGAGGAAATCATTTGTTCTTTTATTGTTTTCACTAAATTACAGCTTATGATCGTGCCCCCATAATTGCTATTATACCATACATAATGCCAACGTCAAAACTTTGTGTTGATAAACCCCCCCCCCCCCATTTCGTAGGAAATGACAGATTACTCCGCTGGTAGCCACATGTTCGATGATGACCAACACGGTGAGGACCGGACCATGTTCCCTTACCTACTTACTCTCGAAGGCGACATCGAGCCAGTGAGTGAAGAACCGTTGGAAGAAACGGCACACCCGACAGGACTCCGAGACTTTCCATCTCAGACCATAGTCGCAGAAGTTACCCAACTAACCCGAGCAGAATCCCTTTCAAACCCTACTACTGATAACCATATCACAACCACTACCATCACCACTCCTCCTACGGTTACCGCTCCGATCATTGTCAATGTAAACACTGACCACTCTAAGCATACTGATGAAACGATGAAGGCATTACGCAACCAACTAACTACTGTCCAGGAGGAAATCACGGGTCTACGCCTACTCACCCACGAGCAAGGACTGCGTCTGCGAACCTTAGAATTCTATTGGGAACAATTAAGATACTTGTGCCCAACGCTGGGAGATATGCTCCAGTTAGTTTCTGACTCATTATCACAAAAAGCCCAAGCTAGCGTCCCTGTGGAAAAGGACACCGAAGCTCAACTGGTAACCCTCAAAAAGAACCCGGGAGAAAGCTCCAACACAGACATTACTCAGCCCCGGACTAAAAGGGCAAGGATAACTCAAACCCCCACTACCGAATCTAAGGGGAAAGCTTATAAGGGAAATCTACCCTACTGCTCCCGATGCAAACACCATCATAAGGGACAATGCCTCCCACCTTGCGGCAGAGGCAACGCGTATGGACACCAGGTCCAGAATTGCAAATTCCCCCGAAAGGACACAAGCTCGGAGACAATGGGGTTGTGCTTCAAGTGTGGAAATGCGTGGCATAAAAAGATAAATTGTCCATTACAAACTACTACAGACGGCATCCCTGAGGCCAAGCATAACACGAACGCTACTACAGGTACGTTATACCTCTAGAAATAATTCCGTCTCCGACATTATAGACTATCATCACTATTACGAATGCGGTATAAATCACTAGTTACTATAGACTACTAGTACAAATTGTAACTATACCCCACTGATTTCCCGACCGACCCCGTTCATAGGACGTGATAGTTTACACACGTGAGTATCTCTCTCTCTCTCTCTCTCTCTCTCTCTCTCTCTCTTTCGCCTATTCTAACAAGGGGGGGAGGAAGGGAACCGGAGACTTTTATGACAACACTAAGGATACTTCAACAATTTCTTAGGAAACGTACGTACTACTTCCTCGAATAGATTCCAGATATACCGTGCCATATAACGCGAAATGACATTTAAGCAACTACGGGATTTAACCGACAACGACCCGTGAACGTGTAACTACAACTAGGCAAACTAGGAATTGAGCCTTATTTGATCGTTAGCTGCCTTGTTAATGACAGAACAAAACCTTGGTAAAGAATTGGTCCAATGACTTATCGACTGCAACTACCTCCTGAACTCAGTAGCGTACATCCCATTTTCCCCATTTCTAACTTAAAGAAATGCCGGTCTGTTGAGACACGGACCTTACCGCTCGACGAAACACAAATTGATGACGATCCTCATTCTGTCGAGGAACCTATGGAAATCATAAAACCGCGAGATCACGGAACTGAAATGAAGTCGTATTCCCATTACTAAAGTCAGGTTGAATTTGAGGCGTGTTCCTGGATTCACCTGGGAACAAGAAAACCAAATGAGACTGAGATACTCACATTTGTTCATAAACTATACTCCTACTGACACCACGACTACAAGCTAATTTCAGGACGAAATTATTCTAACAAGGGGAGAATGTAACACCCGCCAATTTAGGACTACAATTAGTATCGAAACTACTTGAAATTTCGGGTATTTAGTTTTATAATACCCTGAATAAAGGTAACATTATGGTGTGAATACGGGCACGCTTACGAGATCTAATTTAAATCGTACACTTATGAACCGGACAATGTCCGACACTAATAAATGGACGTTGGTGACAAAACTTTATAACAAGGTGGACTTATCCAAACAAACGTGATTTTTCAATAATATATTGCGAGAATATATTCCAAGTATTTCTCATTGATAAAAACACCCTGTACACGACAAACATGCACGAAGCACGTGAGTCAAGCGAAAACAATTCAAATTATAATTTTATAACTCATTAATTAGTGTTTTGATAAAACATTTCTATTAAAATATTTTGGATATACTTAAACACGAAACACGGAACGACATTTAAACAATCGTGGAATGTAACATAAAAATCGGAGCAACGAGTTCATGAGATCGAGACCCAAATGGGTTAGCCCAAACCCGCGGATCCAAACCTCAACCCGACCCATGACCCATCTCCTTTAAAACTCCTCCATCCTTCAAACCCTTCCATTTTATTCACAAACACACACACACACTTACATTTCCAAAACCCTCTCTTTTTCTTTCCCCTTCTTCTTCCTTCGAATCAGCAGCAAGAGCAACGCCACCGTCATCAAAATCGTTCATCATCATCAACAAGAGAAAGCACAAGGACCGCCATCATCTTCTACCTCACCTTCATCATCTCCATTTTCGATTCTTGGTATGAAACGCCTTAAAACTCGATGTAATTACTTAGGAAACTTTTATTTACAATCTAGAATGTTTACTCAACAAAGATTTGCCAAAAAATCGACTTGAAAATGCGTTTTTATGAAAAAGTGTTCGAACAGCTCGTTCTGCGAACCGAGATCTGTTCGTCCTACGAGGCGAACCCAATTGCGAACCGAAGATTGAACTCGCGAACCCAACGGCGAACCGAACCGACCTGCGAGTTGACTTGCGAGTTGACTTGCGAGTTGACTTGCGAGTCGACCTGCGAGTGGACTTGCGAGCTAACCTGCGAGTTGACCTACGAGTCGACTTGCGAACCGAACCTTGTGTTGCGAACTGAGTTCAGTTCGCAGCCTACTGCCTTGCGAGCCGAACTCGGCTCGCGCCGCAAACCCAATTCGCACCACTATTTCAGTCCATAACCCGACTTGACTAATTTTCCGAATTTAAATCCTAGATACGATTTTTGATAAAACGAAATACATAATAATACCACTCTCGGATTATTTTTACAAACCGTCACCAACGGGCCATACTTGTTTTCAAAATACAAACGGTTTACTAAACAAACACTTGGACATGTCCTAGTTGAGTGGACAACTAGCATGGGTGATCTTTTAAGACACCAACTCGTTTACTAGTTTACTTACAACCTTGTGCGTTACGGATGCCAGAAGGTTGCAGGGTTCTGAAAATCGATACACAGACTTACAACCGCTTTTACCTAGTTGATTACGCATACGTACTTACTGGACTCAGGTGAGTCTCATAGCCCCACTTTTACTGTTTTACTGTTTTACTTACGGGGTGAGATACATAGCTTATTTTTACGAACACGAGTACTGATTTACATGTTTACCAAATGGAATTGCATAAGTTTTCTCACCATTTATTTGGGGAAGCCTCCTCATCATATATCGTTAGTTATGTACTTAAGCGCGAACACTAGTTAATGGATCCATTAGGAAAATGACCCTCCCCGCCCGGGGTAGTAGCGATACCACGAAACGATCTGTGTAAATGGGTGACTATTATTCGTTACTGATGCTTGCTCAATTTCCGAGCATGTCACGGGAGCAAATTTATTATTTACGGGTTAAGCTTCGATTATGAGCCTCATGGCAATGGTATAACTTACTTACTTTATATTGCGAGAATTGCAAATAACTGGTTTACGCCTGCGGGCCTTATTAATGAAATCTTGTGTTCAAACTCTTACTTTATTTACAAACCTGTGAGATTCACCAACATTCGTGTTGACCTTTTTATCTTTGTATCTCAGGTACACATACGGAGTAGGATTCCCTCAGGACCTAGCTAGAGTCGCATGATTTCGACCTTGCATTTAACGGAGATTCTTAGCATTATCTTTTGTATTTATTATGATTATGTAATAGAATCTCCCGCCTTTTTACGCGGACTCTAGGGAACTTCATTTTGTAACCGGAAACGTTATGTTTCAAACATTTTATGTATGGAAATGTAACTATTTTACAAACGTTGCATATAGATGTCGTTTGCTTAACTTTTGTGATGTGATATTTGATTAGTAGCACCCCAAAGCTTGCTTCCGCTAAACTGTGATTTTGGGGGTGTTACATTATAACCATCGCGTGTCGTGGACACCCTCAGGTTACAAGTCTTTGGACTTTGATTCTTGGCTAATCAATATCAGTTTATTTAGATAAACTCTTCAGGCTCAGGTGAGTCTCATGGCCCCTCTTTTTACTGTTTTACTAGGGGTATGATACATTGCTATGTTTTTAACACATGAACGCGAGTACATATTTCCATATACTACATGAGTTGTTTTCAACTAATCAAATCAAAGTCCTCCGTCAGTATAGTCTGGTAATACGAAAGTAGCGTGAATATTAGTATATGGTACCATATAGGATTGACCCACCTCGTCCGGGTTAGTCGCGCTAACCTCTGCAACGGACGTACTAATAATTGGGAAAACGAGTGTAGATTAGGCACTCGTGGTGGCACCTCGCTCGGAATTCTCTATATGGGACCCGACCCTCGAGTTAAGCTCAGACTATGCGCTCATGGTTGTATACACTATCAGTATCATTTGTTGGATGCAAATCAACATTTAAATCTTGCGGTTCACACACTATTATTTGATATCTAAACCTGTGAGCTCACCAGCGTTAGCTGACCAATTTTAGCATGTATCACAGGTACTCAGCAGTAGATTTGGACTGCCCATCAGGATGCATATTATCTCGAGTCTCCATGCAAACTTCAAAGATTTCATTGCATTATTACATTTTGTATAACTAATTATGTATTTAAATCTCTTATATTACGAACACGAGCTATGTACGGGTTCAAACTATTGTAAACCTTTTAATATCAATATATTTTATTAAAACGACGCATATAGAGTCGTTTGCTATATATCTGTGTGCTTTGATTATTGATTAGTAACACCCAAATTATGCTTCCGCAAAACATTAAAATTTGGGGGTGTTACAGTAAGTGACTCTATAAGTGACTCTATAAGTGACTCTACAAGTGACTCTACAAGTGACTCTATAAGTGACTCTATAAGTGACTCTACAAGTGACTCTACAAGTGACTCTACAAGTGACTCTACAAGTGACTCTATAAGTGACTCTACAAGTGACTTTACAAGTGACTCTACAAGTGACTCTACAAGTGACTCTCTATAAGTGACTCTACAAATGACTCTATAAGTGACTCTATAAGTGACTCTATAAGTGACTCATAGATTGACCAACTTTGACCAGGTTTAACCAGGTTTGATCAGGTTTGACTAGTTTGACCAGGTTTGATCAGGTTGACTAGGTTTGACCCATTTGACCAGGTTTGACCAGGTTAACCATGTTTGACCAGGTTTGACCAACCTTGACCAACGAGTTGACCAACTTTGACCTACGGTTTATGGCTTATACAAACTAAAATAATCTGTTTGCAACACACGATATGTACTAATGAATAGTATACAATAAAAAAAACTTAATAATAATGTCTAATGAATTATTATTACAAACATTCACCAACGGGTCGCACACGTTTTTGATAAACAAACTTGAACAACTCATTTGGACATACTAGTTGATGAACTAGCTTTAGGTGGACATAAACCCCCCACCTACCCGATTAGCTTAAGTGGACATTAACCCCCACTTATACAATCGCTATAGATGGTCTTTTGAGACATCTACTTACAACCTCATACGTTTAGGGCGTTAAGAGGTTGAACACGGGAACGAGAACACCCACTACTTGCTAATATTTGATATTGCTTGCTACCTGCTTAACTCTGATGAGTTTCATAGCCCCTTTTTACTTGTTTTAACTAATTTGGGGGAGAATACATACACACATGTTTTATACAACTGTCTTTATACATGCTTTATATAACTGTCGTTATGCAACTGTTTTTATACAACTGTTTATAAACAATGGATAACAAAGGAAACAAAGGAAAACAAAGGAAACAAAGGAAAACAAAGAAAAACAAAGGAAACAAGGATAACGCATGAGTGAGACCATAATCCAAAAAAGCCCTCGCACATCGTAGTTCGTTAATTTTGAAGCATGAATATTATTGGATAGATCTATCGGGGATTGACACCCCCGTCCGGGTTAGTCGCGCTAACCTGTCAAACGGACGTATTAATATTTGTTTAAACGAGTGTTCCGGATTAGACACTTGTCGAGGCAACAACAAGGGTTAAGCTTCGAACTATGAGCTCATGACGCAAAGGATAACAAATGAAAACAAAGTATAACAAGGATAACAAAAGATAACAAAGGTTAACAAAGGATAACATGATACTTTTTACAACTGTTTTCGCATTCGTGCAATGCAAAAGAAATCGTGTGTTTCATACTTATGTTTTCAACTGTTTAAACCTATGAACTCACCAACTTTATGTTGACCCTTTTAGTATGTATTCTCAGGTTTACAGACGCAGTAGGACTACCTACAGGAAACAAGACAGTAGGATGCTTTTGGGAAGCATAGCTCAAGTCGCATATTTTCAAGCAAGAGATTTAATTGCATTCCTATATTTTGTAGTTATAACTATGTAAATCTGCTTATATCATGCGAACTCCAGATGCTTTTGTAAACATTTGACTTATGGTAATGTAACTATTTTTCAAACGTCTCATGTAGAGGTCGTTTGCTTCAATCTTTGTGTTGTGATATTTAATTTGGTCGGCGCCCCCGTGACACCTTCTACTTTCGCTGCCACGTGTTTTGGGGGTGCGACAGATTGGTATCAGAGATAAAGGTTATAGCGAACTAGGATTGCATTAGTGACCTAGACTATAACCATTAGGTTAGTATTCCTTATTTAGTATGACTGGTTCAGCGATTGCATCTTTTGAATTTAATTTAACATAGCCTGATCAACTATGTACAATTAAAGGAGAATTGATGCAAGACCTGAAATGGTTATAGTGAATGAGAATGCATTAGAAGACTTTGACCAAGGATAGAAACGGGACCAACCCTATATGTGCTTATGTGCTAGGTTATTATATTTTTATATATATAACCTTAACTTCTCGTACACTAAACTCCTTGCCACAGAAATGGCAGACTCCTTTAACGTATCATTAACCAGCTTGAACAACGAAACTCAAACGCTATCGACTACTGAGGGTACCACTCCCTTACCCATCTCTATGACATCAAACTCTCCTGAACCTCTTTACTACATGACCGACGAAGCCTGGGTAGTACGAAGACGTCGAGGGAATGCCGGGTCATCCCGAGCAAACCCTTACTCAAACTCTATTACTAACACCACAACTAATACCCGTCGTCCGACATACGCCCGCAGGCGGGATGTGCTCCACTCATTATCCTTTATTATGTTCCGTAAACTTTCGAATTTAGACCGGATGTAACATTTCCGACACCTTTTGTAATTCTTATAATTGTGTCTTTTGAAACTCGTAGCCTGTATTCAACTTTTCAATCTAATGAATTATTGTTATCATTCAACGCTGTTGTATATTACCTCATTATATATACACATCTGATATATTGTAACCTCATGCAACCCTCTTATGTGTCTCATTTCATTGTTGTTCAGCATCATGCCTCCAAGACGACATACTTACACATCTACTCCAAAACCATGTTCCTATAAAGACTTTTTGAACTGCCAACCCTTGTACTTCAAAGGTGCCGAAGGAGCCATCGGTCTTATACGTTGGATCGAAAAGATGGAATCTGTTTTTCGAATCTGCAACTGTGCTGAGGAGGACAAAGTCAAATTCTCCACCTGCACCTTATCTGAAGGTGCACTCACCTGGTGGAACTCTTACGCCCAGACTCAGGGAATTGATGTCGCCTATCAACTTCCCTGGGAAGAACTCAAGAAAATGCTCAGGGAAGAGTATTGCCCCCGTGAGCAATTACAATAACTTGAGCAGGAATTTTGGAATCTCACCGTACAAGGAAATGACATCACCAGTTACACCACTCGATTCCACCAATTACCTGTCCTATGTCCATCCATGGTAGACCCCGAATACAAATGTATCGAAAAATACATCTGGGGGCTACCAGAATCAATCCAAGGAAATGTAACCTCTTCAAAACCCGGAACCATCCAAAGTGCCGTCCGTATGGCACATGAACTCATGGCGCAGATTATCCGTCGTGGTACACCCGCTGAGAAAAGCACCGGAGATAACAAAAGGAAACGCAATGGAAACAACAACGAAAACCCAGGACAACAATTAGCAAAGAGGCCAGAGACTGTCAAGGCCTATGCTACAGGACCCGGAGAAAAGAAAGGCTATGAGGGAGACCGGCCTTATTGTCCCAGCTGTAATCATCATCACAATGGACCCTGTGGTACTCCCTGCAACAAATGCAAACGTTATGGACACCAGACCAAGGATTGTAAGGCAAAAACTTGTTTCGAGTGCGGAAACGCTGGGCATTTCAGGAACGAATGTCCGAAGTTGAACAACAATGCCCGACAGAACCCATAACTTTGTTACGGGTACGTTTCTTTTCGATCACCTGACTCTTTCAAATCTTAATCGATATCGAACGACTTTAAAATCCGTTAGACAAACTTACACTAGAAATACACGCTTACTTTCTCTCAAACTCCACACAAACCGTCACCTCGAGAAAATTTCGGGATGAAATTCTCCTAACAGTGGGAGAATGTGACACCCGACGATTTAGGGTTACTTATTAACCTACTAGAAACCCTAATTACGTGTGTTTAGTTTAGTATTAGGCTAAATACTAGTAATTACTTGTAACTATTTGTATATTTATGTGAATATACACCCCCGTAATTGATTTATGTTACGCTTACACAATTTGTTGAAATTGTGCTAAACAACCGGACGGAGTCCAACACGGTATAAATACGACGTTGGTGAAAACATCTTATAAATAACTTGAATCTATTTTTAGAAGTTATTTATCATATATTATTATTTTAATATAATAATACCCGAAAAACCTAGACGTTTCGATTAAAACGTCTCAAACGCAACGAAAATGCGCAGAACGCGCTCGACAATTGAACTAAAGTCAAAATACATTTTTGAATCTAAAATATATTATTTAGAGTAATACTATCAATTAATATATCGTGTCTTTAAACGATAACGAAAAACGTCCGAATAAAACGTCACGCGATTTAGAATCCGTACGACGAACGTGCAAATCGAGATCACTAAATTAATGAATCATTTTTATAAATGTTTTTCAAGTATTTAGAATGAATACTTCAAGTGAAAATATTGAAACTTAAATTGATACTTAAAAACGCGTATTAAATGTTTAACACCAAACCGAACGAGTAAACGAACGTAAAACGCAACAAATTAAGTTAGGAATGAAAATGACCAAAATACCCTTGAGTGGGGCCCCCTTGGCCGGCCCCCTCTCCCCCCATGGCTTCCCATTCCCCTCCCCTCTTGCTTCTTTGACTACACAACCTTAAACCCCTCCACTCACATTTCATGCAACCTCTCCATTCCACACTCTAACTCACTTCTCATTTTCTCTCTTTCCTCTCACACATTCTCTCTCAAAAATCCAGAGAAAAACACAGATCTAATCACCACAATAAACCACCACTACCACCATAACTCCACCACCCTTTTCTCCATCATCTTACAAAAGTTCTTCAAGAAGATTCAAGCTCACAAGTTCCTCATCATCATCTTAGCCTTCTTTCTTCAAACTACCATTGTGAGGACACATCTCTACTCTCATTTATGTTTATTTACATGTTATAAAGCTCATCTAACAAGATTATGTCCAAATATAAGCTTAAAGTACGTTTTTATGAATTTATACACAAAGATACATAATCTGTCCAGAAAATCACAGCACACTAAAAATGTCATATCTTGAGTTATAGGAAGAGTTAGAAGATGCATATTTTTTTAAAATTTGAGTATTGAAAAGATCTACAACTTTTGTGTTTTACACTTTTTCCAGAAACGTACACGTTTTTCTCTACTGGTCTATTTGTGGGTCTGGTCTGGGTGAAAACAGAATCTGGGCTATGCATGGCCATTTATTTTGTTTCTCTATGATAGTGGGACTTAGAAGTCTTAGGAAACATATGTTAGAGACTAAACACATAGAAGATCAGTTGGTAAAATTTGTGAGACTTGATTTGGACCAGAAATATGTAAGGCACATGGTGAAACAAACCGACAAAAAGTCGAAAATGTGAAATCTTGAAGATTTGGGACTTTTATAAGAACCGACACTTTGGTGAATTTGGACATGAACTGACAATATATTTGGACTCCATAAACTGATATTTGGTTTGGGTGAAAATTTCGGGTCAAACCGAGTAAGTTTGACCAAGTCAACAAAAACGGCTCGGTTTCTAAAAATGACAAAACTTACTATTTTTGGAAATGGGTAACAAATATGGGTTTGAGTGACTTATTTAGTAACTTGGACCAAAAACTAAACTTAGAAAGTTTCCCGAATTAGAAACAGACACATATAAAAAATGTGAAATCTTGAAGATTTGGGACTTTTATAAGAACCGACACTTTGGTGAATTTGGACATGAACTGACAATATATTTGGACTCCATAAACTGATATTTGGTTTGGGTGAAAATTTCGGGTCAAACCGAGTAAGTTTGACCAAGTCAACAAAAACGGCTCGGTTTCTAAAAATGACAAAACTTACTATTTTTGGAAATGGGTAACAAATATGGGTTTGAGTGACTTATTTAGTAACTTGGACCAAAAACTAAACTTAGAAAGTTTCCCGAATTAGAAACAGACACATATAAAATTGGAAGTGACTCTATAAGTGGCTCTATAAGTGACTCTAGAAGTGACTCTATAAGTGACTCTACAAGTGACTCTACAAGTGACTCTACAAGTGACTCTATAAGTGACTCTATAAGTGACTCTACAAGTGACTCTATAAGTGACTCTATAAGTGACTCATAGATTGACCAACTTTGACCAGTTTGACCAGGTTTGATCAGGTTTGACCAGTTTGACCAGGTTTGACCAGGTTGACTAGGTTTGACCAGTTTGACCAGGTTGACCATGTTTGACCAGTTTGGCCATGTTTGACCAACTTTGACCTACGGTTTATGGCTTATACATACTAAAATAATCTGTTTGCAACACACGATATGTACTAATGAATAGTATACAATAAAACAAACTTAATAATAATGTCTAATGAATTATTATTACAAACATTCACCAACGGGTCGCACACGTTTTTGATAAACAAACTTGAACAACTCATTTGGACATACTAGTTGATGAACTAGCTTTAGGTGGACATAAACCCCCCACCTACCCGATTGGCTTAAGTGGACATTAACCCCCACTTATACAATCGCTATAGATGGTCTTTTGAGACATCTACTTACAACCTCATACGTTTAGGGCGTTAGGAGGTTGCACACGGGAACGAGAACACCCACTACTTGCTAATATTTGATATTGCTTACTACCTGCTTAACTCTGGTGAGTTTCATAGCCTCTTTTTACTTGTTTTAACTAATTTGGGGGAGAATACATACACACATGTTTTATACAACTGTCTTTATACATGCTTTATACAACTGTTGTTATGCAACTGTTTTTATACAACTGTTTATAAACAATGGATAACAAAGGAAACAAAGGAAAACAAAGGAAACAAAGGAAAACAAAGGAAACAAGGATAACGCATGAGTGAGACCATAATCCAACAAAGCCCTCGCACATCGTAGTTCGTTAATTTTGAAGCGTGAATATTATTGGATAGATCTATCGGGGATTGACACCCCCGTCCGGGTTAGTCGCGCTAACCTGTCAAACGGATGTATTAATATTTGTTTAAACGAGTGTTCCGGATTAGACACTTGTCGAGGCAACAACAAGGGTTAAGCTTCGAACTATGAGCTCATGACGCAAAGGATAACAAATGAAAACAAAGGATAACAAGGATAACAAAAGATAACAAAGGTTAACAAAGGATAACATGATACTTTTACAACTGATTTCGCATTCGTGCAATGCAAAACAAATCGTGTGTTTCATACTTATGTTTTCAGCTGTTTAAACCTATGAACTCACCAACTTTATGTTGACCCTTTTAGTATGTATTCTCAGGTTGACAGACGCAGTAGGACTACCTACAGGAAACAAGATAGTAGGATGCTTTTGGGAAGCATAGCTCGAGTCGCATATTTTCAAACAAGAGATTTAATTGCATTCCTATATTTTGTAGTTATAACTATGTAAATCTGCTTATATCATGCGAACTCCAGATGCTTTTGTAAACATTTGACTTATGGTAATGTAACTATTTTTCAAACGTCTCATGTAGAGGTCGTTTGCTTCAATCTTTGTGTTGTGATATTTAATTTGGTCGGCGCCCCCGTGACACCTTCTACTTTCGCTGCCACGTGTTTTGGGGGTGCGACAATTTAGCATTCCATTGTCTTGGTGCTTGCTTGAGTCCATATAAGGATTTAACAAGCTTGCATACTTTGTTTTCATTAGAATAATAGTAACCTTGTGGTGTTGTCATGTAGACATCTTCAACAATATCACCATACAAGAAAGCATTGTTAACATCTAATTGAAACAAAGACCAATTATTATTAATAGCTAATGTAATCAAACATCTAATTGTTACCATTTTAACCACAGGTGAAAAAGTTTCATCATAATCAAAACCTTCTTTTTGACTAAAACCTTTTGCAACTAATCTTGCCTTATATCTTTCAATCTCACCATTAGATTTATATTTAATTTTGTATATCCACTTACAGCCGATAGGCTTTCTTCCAGTAGGAAGATCAACAAGAACCCATGTCTTATTTCTATTGAGTGCTTTCATTTCAGCATTCATTGCATCAACCCAATGTTTATCTTTAGATGCTTCCCAATAGTTAGAAGGTTCAATACTTTTATTAAGACTAGTAGTAAAACAGTGATTTTCAGTATTAAGAAGTGAATAATTAACCTACCTTTTCTATACCACATTTAACCTTTCCTTCAACAACAAAATCATTAAACTTCTTAGGAATCACAGATGTTCTACTACTAGTTCTTCTGGCAGAACTGTAACACCCCCAAATTTAATGTTTTGCGGAAGCATAATTTGGGTGTTACTAATCAATAATCAAAGCACATAGATATATAGCAAACGACACTATATGCGTCATTTTAACAAAATATATTAATATTAGAAAGTTACAACAGTTTGAACTCGTACATAGCTCGTGTTCGTAATATGAGAGATTTTAGTACATAATTAGTTATACAAAATCTAATAATGCAATAAAATCTCTGAAGTTTGCATGGAGACTCGAGCTAATATGCATCCTGATGGGCAGTCCAAATCTACTGCTGAGTACCTGTGATACATGCTAAAATGGGTCAGCTAACGCTGGTGAGCTCACAGGTTTAGATATCAGATAATAGTGTGTGAACCGCAAGATTTAAATGTTGATTTGCATTCAGCAAATGATAATAATAGTGTATACAACCATGAGCGCATAGTCTGAGCTTAACTCGAGGGTCGGGTCCCATATAGAGAATTCCAAGCGAGGTGCCTCCACAAGTGCCTAATCTACACTCGTTTTCCCAAATATTAGTACGTCCATTGCAGAGGTTAACGTGACTAACCCGGATGAGGTGGGTCAATCCTATATGGTACCATATACTAATATTCACGCTACTTTCGTATTATCAGACTATACTGACGGAAGACTTTGGTTTAATTAGTTGAAAATAACTCATGTAGTATATTGAAATATGTACTCGCGTTCATGTGTTAAAAACAGAGCAATGTATCACACCCCTAGTAAAACAGTAAAAAGATGGGCCATGAGACTCACCTGAGCCTGAAGAGTTTATCTTAATAAACTGAAATCGATTAGCCAAGAATTGAAGTCCAAAGACTTGTAACCTGAGGGTGTCCATGACACCCGATGGTTATAAATATGTGAAGGCATCTAAAAAGACTACCTTAAAGTCCAAAAGGTGATGCGCCCCACGTGGTGCCTTTTAAAAGGTGAAGCGCCCCATGTGGTGCATTTTTTGAGGGTGGGGTGCCAGGGGCGTCCACCCGACACCAAAAGGTGGATTAGTTTGTTAAATTGGTTGGTCAAAGGATTAGTTTGTTAAAAAGGGTGTGGTGATTGGATCATTTTTGTGATTTTCTCTGAAGTTAATGTGACATCAAAATTGCGGATAAAACAAATATGTCATAGGTGAAAACTATACTTAGATATGACAAGTTCAAGGTCTATGAGCAAAAATGATGAAGTATAAATTTCTCCGTTTGAATATGAGGTGTCACACCCCGTCAAACGGTGATTATAATCAGTACTAATTAATTATGTGGAAGCTTTAATGACGTGGCGGGGCTGCGAACAGTAATTCAACCAACAAATACGTACATACTCAGAGCATATGGTTATCGCACAACTTTATTTATCAAGGATGCCAAGTTTAACCGTTGTTACAAAAATAGTATGACTATGTAAGTCGTAACAGTAGTAGTAGAGTTTAAAACATTTAGTTTTACAATGCATAAGTTAAATACTAGATTTCGTAAGTATGACTGCAGTGTTTGCAGTCATACAGAGGAAATCCTTCAAAAGCGGTCCCAAAAGTATGTGGCATCCTAAGTAGTCCAGGGTTGTCCATCCTAAATGCATGCGATTACTTACCCAGCTAATTTCCTGAAAAACATAGAGAAAGTCATCAACAAATATGTTGAGTGAATTTACAGGTTTGTATATGTATGTGGTTAGTTAAACCAAGTTTGTATAAATGAATTGTTATTCATTTATAAAATACAAGTTATGTAGGGTTGTTACCCTAAAGTATAGTTTTATGTGGGAGGTCATCCCAAAATATATAACTGGTTGTTTACCAGTATAAAATAAGTTACCGGTGTGTTTTCCGGTATTTAACAGTTGTAGGATTCGTTCTTCCTAAAAGTATGTTGGAATTTACTTAGACCATGATCCCCTGAAAGGTGAGCTAAACCTCACAGGTTAAAGTAACGCGACCTAACCCTATAACCAAACCACAACCAGAACTTATGTTGTTTGCCTGAACGGACATTTAAGTATACGCTCCACCGTAGGAGGGTCGTCACGGCAATAGTACTATCCGTATACTCAGTGGCTAGAGTCACCTAGCTAATGGTTACAGTAGTATGTCATGAGGTCTTTTCATGCACACATTCTAAGTCTGGGTCCGTACTAGGATACTTTTTCTAATTCCCAAAATAATAGTGAATATGTGATATCACAAATCAACAGTTGTATAAAAGCAATAAAGCATTTATAGTTGGATTGCATGTGTTGGCATGCAATTTCTATGTTTAACACCCCTGTGTTTAAAAGCAGAAAACATTTAAAAGTAGGGGCTGTAAACTCACTGTGGTTTGCTCGGTATGAATGCTAGCAGCCGACAGGTAAAACGCCCAAGGTATGTTAACCTATGTACAATAAATGTATTAACATAAGTACGTTTGATTTGTTTAATCAACTTATGTTAACGGTTTGTTTATTTGAAGAAATTGTTGATTTCTTAACGATGTAAGTCATTAAATTTGTTAGTGACATTGTGTTGAAATATTGTTATTATTTCTCACATTGTATTGTTTGTCAATATACACGTATGTAGTCGTATATATAATTGGATGTCGTTTTGTTCCCTTTGTGTATATATATGAAAAATTATATAGTTATAGTTTCAACATATTGAATTTGTCGTGTGTATGTATATGTATATTTATGTATATATATAAGTTCTAAATACGTGGTTTACGTATTAAAATGTATATAAGTTTTATTTGTTATAAAACTTCTCATTGTATTTATTTCCATTTATAAAATAAATAAATGTTATCGTTATTGAAAAGTCGTCATTTGTATATACATAAAATATATATATATATATATATATATATATATATATATAGATTCGTCGTTTGTTATTAAGCATATATATATAATTGTAAACGTTCGTTGATATATATATATATATATATATATATATATATATGTATAAGTTTATAAGTTATAATTATGTCATAACTTTATAAAAATGAATTATTCGTTCTCGTTTAAAGTTATACATTTCAACTATTAGTTCGAGTCGTTTTACATTTTATTGTTTATTGGTTCGTTGGGCTCGACCCAACATTTGGCCCGTTTTCGAAACAATTCAATCCGGCCCACTTATTTAAACCCATTCGGCCCAATGATTAAAACATACGGCCCGTTAATATGGCCCATTCAATAATTACTTCTTGTTTGGCCCAATTTAGTAATTAAGTATTTTGGCCCAAGTGTTTACGTAACCTATTTCGGTCCAACCCAATACAATTAAAAATCTTTTAACTTTCGGCCCAACAGTCCTAGTCCAAATCGTCCAGCCCGATTATATCACGCAACCAACCATAGCCGTTCGGCTACCTAGCTTTAGCCGTACGGCTGGGCTAGGTGAGCCGTTCGGCTCTATCATCTTAGCCGATCGGCTGGGTTAACTTAGCCGTTTGGCTATGGTTTCCTAGCCGGTCGGTTCCCCAGTGCAGTGGTCTGAGCTCTGTTTTTGGTCCGAAATCTCTCTGAGTTTTCACTATGGTCCAATTTCGTGATATGTTCTCGTTATAGTTTCAAGTGGTAAACGTTTACATGCATTCGTAACCAAGTTTTACACTTGTCGATTTCACATTTTTAACCCACTTATATGGTTGTTCTTGAACTAAATGTCTTCATTTTATCATCATCATCACTAACAAACTACATACATACATATATGATGCTATATCAACAATTTATAAAACGAAATTAAGTAAGGAATTTAAAGATAGAAAAATTGCTCACAATGTTTTGAAGATGTTGATTCGGTTTGATGACAATGGAACCGTGAAATGATGATGATGATTTTAGTGTATGTGTTTTGTTGTTTGTTTTAAATGTTTGAAACTTGCAGGAGATGTGATGGTGATGAAGATGAACTTGAACCTCCTGCTGCTCCTCCTTCTTGCTTCCAGTCGACACACAGAGAGGGAGAAGGAAAGGTTTTGTTGGTGATCAATAATTTGAGTTAGGTGTTCACAAAGAAAGGAGGGAGTATATAAAATTGAATGGGGATGGGAGATCACAGTATGTGGTCTCCCAATTATTGGAGTTTGGTGTTACTTTTAGCCCGTTAATTTCGGGTACGGGTATAATTAATACAATATAAAATTTAACATTTTATATTTTTATTTTGTAGATGTTCTCTAGATACGTTATCTAAAATCCGAATAATGATATTTTCATTATTTTTGACTGTTGTACAAATGTGTACATTGGACTGCGCGTATCCAATTGGGTGCCAAATTTCAGTCGAATTTCGGATTCATATTTTGAGGTAATGTTCCAAATGCTTTCGAATGAATGAAAAAATTTGAACTTTTCTCATTTTTATCTCTGGGTGCATTTTAAAATTGTTTCTGTTCGTTTTATAATACGTTTTATGTTAAACGTATATTTAATTTGTTTTATCTATATGTTATAGATATAATAGTACTCGTAATTAATAATCGAATTATTAATTATTTTAGTCACCAACTTTTGTTATTTATTTTTGTCGGGTTCGTTCCGATACATTCGTACGTAACTTTAAATACTTACGTATTAGTAATACTTTTTGTTTAAAAGTACTGGGCTGCTAGGCTTACATCACATCAAAAGTTTTGTTTTAAACTTAATCAGGAAATTAGCGTAAGAATGCACATGCTTAAATGTTAATCAGTACCTAATTTGGAGAGTTGTCACATGAGGCCTATTTTGTGTTGTGGGATTAGTACCTAGAAATGCAACTAACTTGTACCCGATATCTATTGTGTGTACCCAACTTATGTATGCTATTTTTAATACATCAAACTTTCAAAAAATGGTGTTTTAATGTAATTTGCTGACGTGTCAAACTCTCCGGATGGCACGTGTCACCATAAACGAGCAACACATCAACAAGTTACATTAAAATACTTTTTTTTGAAAGTTTGATGCATTAAAAATAGCATTGGTAAGTTGGGTACACACAATAGATATCGTGTACAAGTTAGTTGCATTTACAGGTTCCAATCCCTTTGTGTTGTTTATTATGTTATTTGAGGGACATGAGATTAAAAATCGCATTTTAGTAAAGGTTTGTAGAGATAACTTTTTGATGCCCTACCTTGTCTCTAAACTATTGTGGAAGAGGTAAATTACGTAAAAAGTATAATGACACAAAATGTTCGGATTTTGACCGTTAACCACTGGTATGAATACGATCAATAACTACTTATGTTTGTTATGTTTAAATTTTACTGAGAATATGATTATTTATACAAATGACATATTAAATCTTACTTGAGAAGGATTACCTGCATTCATTCGTTAAAATTCTTGCTCAGGAACAAGTTAAGAATATTTCTAATATCTTTATTTTCCTTTATATTTATCTGTTTAACTATAACTATTTTGGTTCAAAATTTATCATCAAACTTGAGCTAGAATTCAAATAATTATATATTGTTCGAGCCCGAACTCAATGCTCATTTAGTGAACTAGTTTTCCGACCTCAAGTTGTTTGTGTACCGGACTCAAGCTTACTAAAACTTGTTTCATAGGTCGATATACAGTTTGCATAAGCACGTTTATATGTAAATGTAAGGTCTTGAGTTCAAATCTATTAGGCTACACTTGTTAATATCCATTATATTAAGGAATGGATGATGCCATTGTACATGTTTAGTATCAGTGATTGAAACCAACGAGAAAACTGAAAAGATCGCTTTTGTGATCATCACCTTGTTGACATGTTACACTAAGGAATGGACGAGCTTGGAGGTTCGATCAACAGAATTGTAGGAAGGCAATTGCTGAGATGATAATCATGGATGAATTACCATTCAAGTGTGTGGAAAATGAAGGCTTTAAGAGATTGATGAAGGTTTGCCAGCCCATCCTTGTTAATCCATCGCAAACCACAATTAAAAGGGATTGTTATCAGTTGTATCTTGATGAGAAAGCTAAATTGAAAGATCAATTACAAAATTTCACTCTTAGGATTTGTTTGACAACCGACACATGGACATCGATACAAAGAATCAATTACATGTGTCTCACTGCACATTATATTGATGATAATTGGAAATTGCAAAAAAAAAAGTTATTAACTTTTCTCGTATTTCTAGCCATCAAGGAGTGGATATTGGAAAAGCTATTAAGAATTGTTTAAATGGATGGAATGTGAATAGAATTATGACAGTTACAGTTGATAATGATACTAGCAATGATACCGCGATGGAGTATTTGAAGAGCAAATTCAAGATATGGGGTGATAGTTGTATTCTTCAAGGAGTGTGGTCTCATGTAAGATGTATGACACATATTATGAATTTAATCGTACAAGATGGGCTTAAAGACTTAGAAGGTTCTGTTGAACGTATTAGGCAGGCTATTCGGCGGGTTCAATTGTCAACAATATGAGGTGTGTTCGAAATGAGAGAAATGATGGGGTATTTATAGGAGAAGGGGTGGAGGTTATGTTCAAGTCTTAAAGCTCAAGATACAAGCATTCAAGCATAATGGGGGGTAGCAAGCAGGGGGGGTCAGATGGCACCTTGGGGCCATCTACCAAGGCAAACGGCACCCTAGGTGTCGTATACGGCCCTTAGGGTACCGTATACGACCCTAGGGGTGGATGGCTTTTGTCTTCCGCTTGATCCGTTCGTTGCTTGTTTCGTCCGTATCTTCTTCGTTTTAAGCTCGATTTGCTCGATTCTTGTACCGTTGGATTCGTTTTTCTGCTACGCTTCAAATGACACTAGTCTTGCCAAATTTAGAGTTTTATAACTTTTGCGTATTCCGGATGACGATCGGTTAGCTTTCAAACAGCACATCTTCTCCGTCTTTCGTCTGTTTTGCTTGATTTTTTCACCTCCGGTCTTGTAATTTCCTATGGAATTATAAAATATGAATTAAGATTTGATTTCATAAGAAAATTAAGAAGAAAATATTAAGGTGATTGAATTTACCTCGATTTGCGTGTTAATTAGGCATTTTTACTTATTTTTGTCGCAGCGTCTATATTCAGACTACCTTAGTGATTTTTAGTGAGAAATGATTGTTTGAAATGTTTTCACCGAAGAATAGTCTAAAAAGTGTAGAAATATGTACGTAAAAACATGACTTTTTGCGTTACATCAATAACACAACAGTTTTTCCTAAATTTTCTAAGCGCCTTTTCATGCATGTGAGTTATAGTAATTATTATTAAATAAATTAAATCCAATTAGTTATATCGTTCTTTTCCCCGTATACACAAACCAAAATGAAATAAATAAAGAAGCTAAACCGTAACAGATCAAAAAAAAATTATGAACTACAACTTTGAGATCGAGAATGTAGTTAAATAGTAGGTAAGGGGCAGAATTATGTAGAATGTAATTGTTAGTAGTTGTTACGGGTTCATTCACTATATGTATTAAATATTTCATATTAAACATTTTAGTTGTATTCTTTAATTGTGTCACGGGGTCACAAAATCGGAGATGTCAATTTTACCCGTCATCTTAAATTGTGGATCCGAGACTATAATAAGCTGCATATGGCTAGCTAACCACACGACCAAATATGTTTTGAGTCCCATGAGTCAAGATTATCTAAGAATTTTGCGGTGTTTGGTTGTTATATTAGAATCACTATTGGAATAGGTTTGATAGAAGTTTGGAATGAAATAAAGTTTTGGTATCATTTCACCTTTTTCAATCATTTTAACCGGATATTTTAACCAAATAAAGATATAGAGAAAAAATTAATGTTGATTTGAAATAATTATGGTTAAAAAATAAATTGGAGAAAGAGAGACAAATGTGTAACATTGGGGTGTTCATCGGTTCAGTTTACGGTTTCCTCGGTGTAATCGGTTCGGTGTATTCGGTTTTGAACTTTTTGAGTGCAAAACCGAAAACCGAATTTAAAGTTAAAAACTAAACCAAAGCCGAACCGAAAACCGAATTCGAATTCGGTTCGGTTTCGGTTTAAACCAAAAAACTAACAAAAAAAACGTAAACCTAAGAAAAAACCAAATTAACTAATCTAACAATCAACAAACGAAGCTGGAAAATATGTATAATTTTACAATACAAGCTACATAAACCTAAGCATTAACAAGTGGAATTTAAAGTGCAAACAAAATAAGTCAATGTTTTTGCCACGTATGCATGATAACTAAGTTACTTCAGCTCTTCAAAAGTCCTATAATCTTCAAGTCATCAACCATCAATATTCAAAAAACTCTTCCAGCTTCAAAATCCATTTCAACTTCAAAGTTTAGAACTATACAATTCAAAATTTATTTAATCATGGAAATACATAAAAATTTTAAAATTAAAAGTTAAAAGTTGTGTACACTCAAATATAGTAAGATAATAGCTAGGAATTACCACTATGTTGATTCCACCGATTCTTTAACCAATTCTACAAAAAGAAATTTAAATAAGCATCACATACGTAAAGTATATTAAGCAAACGAAAATAAATAAAGAGACTTGAATTTACCCTCTTCAAATTTTTCAAGGTCTTCAATGCGTTCTTCCGCATCAATGGTAGCGTTACTTGAGCGGATCCAATCTTGACAACATATTAACACCTCAACTTTTGAGGAGTTAAAGAACTCCTAAATGAGTCAAGAACTCTACCCCCGGTACTAAAGGTAGATTCAGATGCAAGTACAGACTCTTAAAATATTCATCATCTCTCTCAATCTCCTCTTTCAAATACCTCTTCAATTCAGATTTAGAATCATTTGTCACACCCGATTCTTCCTTTTCCCTTTTAACCCCAACCTTGTTTTTCTTTCTAATATGTCTAAGTGTATCATCACAACTACCAAATATATCATTATCTTCAAACCCTTTGCTAACAGAGGTAGACTCATTCATGCCATGAGAGGTTGAAGAAACATTTCTTACATGTGATTTTAAGTTAATTCTTTTATAGTCATCAAATAGCTCATTTATTAACTTTTCACAATCATCTCCAACTGTTGGCCCAATAACTGATCCACACAAATCTTAGAGTGTAGCTCTAAGGTAAGATAATTTATATCTTGGATCAAAAACATAAGCAATAAACAACAAGAAATTGAAATTCTTGATATTACCCCAGTACTTATTAAACTTCTTCATCATTACGACTGCCATCTTTTTCATATCGGTGTCAGTATTTTCAGCACATTTCTTCAAAATAGTATCGATGAGATTAATTGAATTCAAATATATGTTCGAAGTAATGTACTTTGTACCTGTGTAGAATTTTTAAGTTCAACCTATGCAGAATTTCAAAGTGGAACAATGCATAATTTTAATCCTTAAAACAGTTTAGAATTTAAAGTTAAACATGTGCATAATTTTAACAGTCGAAAATGTGCATTTAAACGCTAAACAAGAGCAGAATTTTTAATCACTAGACACGTATAGCTAATAAAGTACCTGAAACTCTAAGAGTCAGCTCATAAAAGTGGTGAAGAAAAGACATCAACCTCCTTGCATTATCCCAATCAGTTGATTCTGGTACCCCAGCCGCTCCTGCCTCTTGAAGGTCACGTAAATATACATAATCCTCTTCTGCAAACTTATCAAACACACGACTATACTCAATTAAGTAAGTGGAGTTCCAGCGTGTTGGAACATCTAAGCATAGAGACTTCTCACACTTGACCCCTTCCAAGATAGCAAAATCTTTGAATTTCTTTACACCTCTTCATACACTTCTAACACCTCTTTCTCTAGATTTCTTTCTCTCTCTAGTTTATATCTCTCTCTAGAAAATAAGCTAGTAGGGCATAGTTAGCGTAGAGGTTTTATTTAGATTTTGTACGAAGATACTCCGAGACTTCAGATTTGTAAAGATTTGTCTGTATTACTCTTCTATTCGGGTTTAATACAATCTCTCGTATTTCTTCTTATAATCATGTTGTCTTATTATGCATGCTTAAAAATGAATGCTAGAATTATGCAAGTCTAGACAAATTTGTGTTTGTTGTGATGTATGCAATGTTAAAATAGTTATAATTTAATTACCATGCTTTTACTCTGTCTTTTTGAATATAAATTGTTTGTGAACTTATAAGTTGAACCTCTGCCCATTTATCTATCCAACTTATGCTGTGGTTTGAATCCTCCTCCCTAGAATCTGGCCAATTACTAGCAGTAGGAATTCCAACTATTTTATGTATGATGATCAATGAACTCAACATGGTTGTTGTTCTCTTGATTGTAACATATCCGAGAGACACGGAGCATAAGATTAGAGATAGATTAGGTTCATGTTTGTTTATTTTATATCTTTGGGACAACTTCCGGGATATCGATGATTTAATCTTAAGGTCAACTGATATGATGCTAAGTATACCGTTCTATTGCATGTTCTTGTTTGAGTGTTGCTTAGGTACTGTATGCTAGATATATCCACTATCATTGATTGAATGATTAGGTTTTCATGAATAATTTAGATTCAAAACAGATGGGTGTATGCAATAGCTGTGATGATTTATATTATTAATGATGAACAATTCAACTGATTGTTAGACAGACTTTCCCAACTGGTTCTGCGGGTTAATTCATGTTCATGTTCTTGTTCTCTGAACAATTCATGCCATGATACAGACATCTCTGATGTCTGAGATTGGGGACCTGGATTAGAGGATAGCTGTCAGTTGAACTAGTTTATACATTTGAGAGAACTTACGGTGTACTGTACACTCTATAACTGTTATCCAAGTGACATATTCTGTATCTGATTGCGGATAACTCTACGTTAGGTACTTAATAGGATCGTAGTTATAGCTCATTGAGAAATATAGGTATTGTCCAGTAGAGTAATATGGAACCCTAATCGGTATAACGGAAAAGACGTAAAACGTCCCAGTATCTGGTATAGCGTTGGAACCACCTCTGGTGTATTACAAACACGTGGAAGCCGGGAAAGGCCATAGGCACAATACTTTATACCAGTTAAGTTTCCGAGAACTCGATCCCATTGGAATTAGTCATCATAACTAGTAGCCTTATCCCTCATAACTATTCGTTAAATAACATTGCCGTAATCACAATAAACACATTCCTCATCTTGATTTCTCTGCGTTCTCCGTACAACCCGCTTTTAATTTAGTTTTTAGTTCCAGTAGTTAATTAGGAAAACCAAAACCCCTATCAAAAGTTTTAAAAAATCCAGCTAAATTGCAAAAGACGACTAATCCACCTAAGATTCCATGCCCGTTGTAGTTTGAAGAATGACACTTGAGTCATACGTACCACTTACTGCCCTTTTAGGTCTATAAGTAGTATAAAACTTAGGATCCCCGCATTACAAATATAAAACACCCACTGGTGCTTGCCCTAGTTGGCCGGACCAACGAGCGGAGTAAAATCCGACCGATTGCTGGGGTGACGTCAAGTTTTTGGCGCCGTTGTCGGGGACTACAACGACCGATTTTAAGTATTTAGTTATCTTAGTTATTTAGCGATCCTTTTGGAAGATCAATATCGCCCGAAAGTTACCTGCTTTATCCTTAGGTTAATTTAGTTTAGATTAGTATAGCTTTCATTTCCAAAACCCTAATTTCTTCCAAACAAGTTATGACGAACCGTATCACTCTCACCTCATCAATCAAGCCACTGTTAGAGGGACGAGGAGGACCGATAGTAGCACCAATGGATGAAACCCTTGAAATTAAGCCTCACTACATTAATATGATTAAATCTGAGTGTCATTTTCATGGTCTTTCGGTTGAAAATCCAAACGCCCATCTTAACAAGTTCATCAACCTGTCCGATTCTTTCGAACAAATAGGAACCAATAGAGACCTTCTACGACTCAATCTGTTTCCCTATTCTCTATCTTCTCAAGCCTTAACATGGTTTTATGATTTTGAACCCAATTCGATTCATACGTGGGAGGAGATGGCTACTAAGTTTCTAGCTAAGTACTTCCCTCCTTCCCTACAAACCAAGCATAAGACCGACATCGCCAATTTCCATCAAGGAACCACTGAATCATTAAGCTCTGCTTGGGAACGATTTAAGAATCTGATCAAGAGATGTTAGAATTGTTAGTTGACTAAAACGAATCTGGTCTGCACATTCTACAACAGCCTAAATCCTCAGCACCAACAAACCCTTGACGCTGCTTCATCTAGAAATTTCATGTTACATACTTCGGACGAAGAATGGAAGTTGATTGAGATGATAACGGTACATCATCATGACCTGGGAGCCAGATGAATCCACTTCAAAGGAGAGGAGTACTTCCGATCAAGCCTTGGACACCTTAAAAATTCAACTCGAATCCATCTCTAAAGTTGTCAAGGACTTGCAAGAATCTTCTAAACCCATGCAAAAGAAGAAACCTCAAAGACTCTTCCCAAACATACAGGACAACGAAGAAATTCTTGATGCCACTACTAGAAACCCTGATCAAACCTTTCATTCTAAACCATTCATTAAGCGGTTAACCACACCACCCATTTCTTAATCTTTAGTTCTCTCTACTTCTACCCGATTGACTTCTCGTCTAAACAATACGATTTTCAATAACTTCATGGTTGAGAAAAATAATACAAACAAACGAATTGTTGATTTTCAAAATCAGATTGATAGTCTGCTTAGAATTTCAAACGATTTAGTGAAAAACATGGAGGATAATGTTAAAATATTGTTTTTAAAAATTGAGGAGGAGCAAAGGGAAGAAGCGATCTACAATTCTGTCTATCACTCGTCTTACGAGCACGATGACATCCTTGTGGTCACTAGAGGAGGAAAATAGACTAAGAATGAGAAATTTGTAGATATTCCTTCGAATGAACCTTCTACTTCTCTACCACTGACTCAGTGAAAGTTGACACCCCCGTCACTTTTCCTGAGCCAGAACCCCTTAAAGCCCTAGGAGACACTAAACCAGTACGAATACCTATCCCTGGTAGGCTTAAGAAAGGGAAACAAGAAGCGCAATTTGGAAAATATCTGGAAATGTTCAAAAGCATACACTTAAATGTCAAATTGTTAGATGCTTTAGTTGAGATGCCTAGTTGTGCCAAATTCCTTAGGGAACTTTTATCCAACAAAGAGAAACTAAGACAGATAGTCAACTTGCCCTTAGATGCAGAGTGCTCTTTAATCATTCAACAAGGACTACCCCTAAAGCTAGGAGATACCGGCCATTTCACTATTCCTTGTTACCTTCAGGATGTTCAAATAAGTAACGCCTTAGCTGACCTAGGAGCTAGTGTGAACCTCATGCCATTCTCGCTTTATAGGAAACTAGGATTAAACGAACTCTTGCCAACTCGGATGACCATCCAATTAGCAGATAGATCAGTTAAACTCCGCCGTGGAATTGCTGAAGATATTATGGTCCGGGTTGACAAATTCATTTTCCCAGTTGATTTTGTTGTTATGGATATTGAAGAGGACACCCAAGTTCCACTCATCCTTGGCAGACCTTTCCTAAACACTACCAAGGCCGTCATCGACGTTAATGAAAAATCTTTAAAACTCCATGTTGGAACTGAAGAGGTCACCTTCAATGTTGATAAACTAATGAAACAACCTATGGGAGAAGATCTTGGTCTTATAGATTCTATGCAATAAATAATTGAAGAACACCTAGAAGAAATTCTCGCAGTAAGCAGCACTGACCTCCTTCCCAAAACTATGATCACAACGAGGAAACTCGGTTAAGAAGGTGCGGGACTATACTCGGCCATCATGGATTCCTCCCCCGCGTCAGAAAAAGTGCTATTACCCTTAAGGAACTCAAGCCCGCAGCTCAAGAAATCCAGCATGACTGCTCCGCTTGGATATGGCACTCCAATCACTCTTTTAAGAAGGAACCCTACTCCCGAAGTGCATAATTCATCTCTTTTACAAGAAGAAATTCAGAAGACTCTTAAAGACATGGAGTTAATGCTTAAACCACCTGCTTCACAACTGTCGCCAAGTTGTGAAAACTTAAATCCAGAAATCACCATCAACACGTCTTCATCAACTCAATTCCAGAGGTTTGCATTCACTGAAGACGACAACGTAATAATTATTGAAGACGATGCAACCTCTCAATCTTCGCTATTTGAGCTGAGAAAAGATGAGTTGTCCAACGATACAGAATGGGTCGAGATAGCATCAGCCGACATCCCAGAATCACCTGTAGTTGAGTCAGAATACCAAACAAAGTATGATGAGCTTAAAAGAGACGAGATTGCAAGGATGAAACCTTCCACTGAAGAACAACATGAATTAGAACTTAAGGAACTTCCTGCGAACCTTGAATATGCTTTTCTCGAAGGAACCTCGCACTTACCAATTATCATATCCAAAGATTTGAAGCCTGAAGAGAAAACACGAGTCATACAGGTTCTGAAGTCACATAAGAAAGCGATTGCTTGGAAGATCTATGACATACAAGGGATCAGCCCAAACTACTGTACGCACAAGATCTTAATTGAAAACGACTTCAGACCATCCGTCCAAAGGCAAAGAAGAGTCAACCCGAAGATTCAAGACGTGGTCAAAAAGGAAGTCATCAAGCTTCTGGATGCTGGTCTAATTTACCCTATCTCAGATTCTCCATGGGTTAGCCCAGTTCAAGTCGTCCCAAAGAAAGGAGGTATGACGGTCATCGCTAACGAAGATAACGAGTTGATTTCAACACGAACCATCACCGGTTGGAGGGTGTGTATCGAATATCAGAAACTGAATGAAGCTACACATAAAGATCATTTCCCTCTACTGTTCATTGATCAGATGCTCGAAGGATTATCAGGAAACGAATTCTACTATTTCCTAGATGGTTTCTCCGGCTATTTTCAGATACCCCTCGATCCGAAGGACCAAGATTAAATGACGTTCACTTGTCCCTATGGAACATTTGCTTACCGACGCATGCCTTTTGGTTTGTATAATGCACCTGCGACCTTTCAAAGATGCATGGTAGCAATCTTCCACGACATGATTGAACAATTCATGGAAGTGTTCATGGATGATTTTTCAGTCTTTGGAGATTCGTTCACCACTTGTCTTTCTAACTTAGATAAATTGCTTTCCCGTTGTGAAGAATCAAACCTCATTCTGAATTGGAAGAAGTGTCACTTCATGGTGAAAGAAGGCATAGTTCTTGGACATCGCATATCAAAAGCTGGAATCGAAGTCAAAAAAGAAAATGTTGAAACTATCTCAAAGCTTCCACCACCCAGTTCTGTCAAATCCATGCGAAGTTTTCTTGGACACGCCAGGTTCTACCGTCGCTTTATTAAGGATTTCTCTGAGATATCTCGACCTATGACTCATCTTCTCAAAAAAGATACTCCGTTTGACTTTACTGATAAATGTCTCCAAGCTTTCAACTACCTGAAGGATCAGCTTGTACATGCACCGATCATGGTTGCTCCCGACTAGAGTCTTCCATTTGAAACCATGTGTGACGCCAGTGACTTCGCCGTTGGAGCTGTACTGGGACAGCAGAAAGAGAAGCACTTTCACCCAATCTACTACGCCAACAAAACGCTCATGGACGCTCAAGAAAAGTACACAACTACCGAGAAAGAGCTGCTAGCGGTAGTATTTGCTTTTGATAAATTTCGTTTTTATCTAATTTTGTCCAAAACTATGTCTATACAGATCACTCCGCTTTGAAATACCTTTTCAAGAAGCAAGATGCCAAGCCACACCTACTACGATAGATCCTACTCCTACAAGAATTTCATATCGAGATTAAAGACAAGAAAGGAGCAGAAAACATCGCGGCTGATCATCTTAGCCGATTGGAAAATCCATCTATGGAAAAGTTGCACGAGAAAGACATTCAAGACCAGTTCCCTGAAGAACAACTCATGATTGTCAGAGGATACCAACAAGGATCACAATTCACACATAACCCTTGGTATGCCGACTTTGCCAACTATCTGGTAGGAAAAATAGTACCAAAAGGGATGCCAACTTCTCAGAAACGAAAATTCTTCTGAGACATAAAAAACTACTATGGGGACGATCCTTATCTCATTAAAATATGCCTAGATCAAATTATTAGAAGATGTGTCAACGGGAAAGAGGAAGACCAAATCCTACACCATAGCCACCACAGATTTACTGGAGGACATCATGGTATCCACATGACTGCACGAAAGGTTTACGATGGTGGCTTTTATTGGCCAACCATATTTTGAGACGCTTACGATCTGGTGAAACGATGTGATATCTGTCAAAGGCAAGGCAACATCTCAGCACGGAATGAAATGCCACTTATTAGTATCCAGGCCGTGGAGATCTTCGATATTTGGGGATTAGATTTTATAGGACCATTCCCTAAATCTAATGGCAAAGAGTACATCTTAGTCGCAGCTGATTACGTCTCCAGGTGGGCCGAAGCTCAAGCTCTTCCAACCAATGATGCAAAAGTAGTAACCCATCTCCTCAAAAAGTTGTTCAGTAGATTTGGAACTCCGAAGGCTATAATCAATGACCGTGGTACTCATTTCTGCAATATTCAATTCATGAGGGTACTGCAGCAGTATGGAGTTACTCTCAAGACTTCGATGGCTTATCACCCCCAAACAATTGGGCAAGCCGAAACGACAAATCAAGCTTTGAAAAGGATTCTGGAATGTACAGTCGGAAGTCATGGGCATAAGTGGGCCGAAAGATTAGACGACACATTGTGGGCATTCAGAACTACCTACAAAACACCATTAGGAACCACACCGTATCGGCTAATCTACGGCAAGGCGTGTCACCTTCCAATTGAGTTGGAGTATAGAGCATACTAGGCACTAAAACACTGCAACTTGGATATTTCAGCAGCTGTGGAATAACGGAGAATGCAATTGAATGAGTTAGCCGAATTACGGGATCAAGCGTATGTCAGTTCGCTAAGCTACAAAGAAAGAACCAAAAAGATCCACGACGCTAAGCTGAAACCTTCTAGGTTCAAACCAGGAGACAAGATGCGGCTCTTCAATTCGCGATTTAAGAAATTCTCAGGAAAATTCAAAAGTAGGTGGAGCGGACCGTTCACAATCTCAAAGGTATTTCCGTATGGTGCAGTTGAACTCGAAGCACCAAAAGGTAATTTTAAGGTTAACGGTCATCGCTTAAAGCATTACATTGAAGACTTCCCCATCAGGGAGGATGTTTATATCTTTGAACCTCCATGAGTCTTCAGTAAAGGTACAAAGAGTCAAGCTAGAGACTCGTAAAACAAACGCTTTTAGGAGGCACCCCAAGCTTATCTCTATTTTATGTCATTTTTACTTCTTGGTTTATTTTTATTTAGTATGTTTATCTCTAACGAAATTTTACAGGTTTTCCACTTATCAGACTGCAAAATTTATTTTGCATGAAAATCAGAGATAAGTTTCAGTTACGCAAATGCCAGAATTCTGATGACACAAAACTTTTATAACCATATCTTAAAATGTCATATGTACTCTGTGCATTTGTACTTATCATTATTTTGCATTACCTGTTTATTTTGTTTGTTTCAGGATGGACGCTTCTAGTGACACTCAAGAGCATGTTATCGCGAGACTACCCAGACGTCGCAGACATCGCAGACGTGGAGATCAGAGTCAGAGAGACCCCATTCCTCGCCGACGGTGACATAGAGCACGCAGATAGAGGAGGACCATGCCCACCATACCTGAGTAGGACTTGGTTGACATCCCAATCTTTCATGAGGAGCCACCCGTTGAGGGGCCCCCATCACCTACCCACAAGTCAGCCCCTGTACCCACTTTTGAGTACGGGATCACTCTTGCTGACCCTGCCGTAGTGTGGGCCCTCATTCGGACACTCCACATTCAGCATGATGGCATGTACGCCCTCTGTGAGCATGTAGGATTCCCGAGGCCGTCTGCCCGTCCGTTGCATCTTGGTCCGGATCCAGGACCGTCTCACCCACCATGGTCATTCTTCCCTCCTGCTAGACCGTTCACCGCCGGACCATCCACTGCTCATGTTGCCGCTACTGACCTCACCAGATCTCCAGGGAGCTCATCCACTGGCCATTCGCTTACTGAGCAATTGATGGCTATACTGGATGTACCTAGCCCGCCTCCTGCCTCTGCTATGATGGAGCAACCTACTCCTTCACCCACTATCCTAGATGCCGCTGTAGCTGCTTTCGATCCTGACAGCTATGACTTACTAGATGATTTTTAGTTTTTTTATTTAGTATTTTTATTAACTCTTTATGTTTTGTTTACTTTGAGAGATATTAAGAGTTGGTGTTGTTTATTACAGAACTTAGCTTTGTGTGGAATGGTCGATCTTAAAAGAGTCTGGTCCTCAAAATCCAGCAAACAGACTGGGGAGTATTTATACCTTTCTCTCTCCATTTTTAATGATTCATTATTTGCTTAGTTAATGCGTTTATAATCTGTGCCTCGTCCTAACTTATCACTAAGTGTAGGATTCCAGCCCAAATTAAACACCTAGAAAACATCTACGTATATGCTCAAACTCTAAGTGTGGCATTTTACTTGTAAAATCGCAACTCAAGAGAACATTAGGGACAATGTTCTTCTAAGTGTGGGATGATGGTATAGATTGGGTAACGATTTTTATGTCTAAATAGTACACCTCTGATATCGCGTAAAAAGTCATGTTTTTACCACCGATATCTCTCTCATTCTGGAGCAATATTTAGCACTTGGACCCAAATAATGCAAAAATCATTGATAAAATGCTAAGAAGATCAAAACAAGGTTGCACGAGAAAAATCAGACAAAAAGGCCGAAAAACGAAGATTTCACGCACGTTTGAAGATCCAAGACATCAGAACGAGGATTCAAGACAAAAGAGCCCATCACCAACATCTATCTGACCCAAGATGTTCGTTTTCAAATTACGAATCCAACAGAAGAAGAATCAACTAAAACGGACAAAGAACGAAGATTCTACGCACTCCGGAAGATCCAAACGATTCGTACGACACATCTAAGTTCAGAGACATATTTTTGGGATTTCTTTTCATCAAAAGCTTCATTTTTGAATTACGAATCCAACGCAAAAAGAATCAATGCAAACGGACGCGTAACGAAGAAAACACGCACGAATCGAAGAACGCAGCAACCGGTAGCAGGCCGGTGCCACTGGCAGCCAGCCGCCGCCGCCAGGCAGCCAGCCGCCGGCTGCTGCCCGTCACCCGCACGGATTGTGCTTTTTCGTACTTTTGCGTACCCGGTGCTAGACCTTTTCCTACTTTTCGTACCTGGTGCCACTACCTTTTTCACCTTTTGTACATGGTGCTACTACCTTTTCCACCTTTTGCTAATGTGTGCTTCCTTTGGCTAAAATGCACCAAAACTCCTCTATAAATAGAGGCATGAGTTCATTTGAAAACACACACAACACACCTTAGAACTTGGAAACACCAAGTAACTCTCAAAAACACCAACATATTTGTATTTTCTTTTCTTTTATTCTTCCTAGTTAATTAGGCTAGCTAATTAACTAGCTAAGGAAGATTTGTACGGAGGTGCTCCGGGACGCATATTTTAGCTACGAGTTGTTGTACTTCTTTCCAGGTGTCAATCTATCTTTCATATTTAATATGTTTGTAATTTCTTTAATAAATTTAAATATGTATGCTAGAATTGCCATGATTAGCTAAATAACTCAATTGTCTGCTATGATAGTCGTTTAGAAAAGTATTAAATATGTGACTATGTGGTATGTTTTGAGATTGCGGATGGTTTATATTACAAATGGATATAGAAATTAAATCTTTATCGTTTATCTGCCCAACTCATGTTATGACTAAAACTTTATCCAAAAATGAACGTAGCTAACTAATAGGATACAGGTCACTTAGTTATACTATGTTAGATTGAATCATTGAGCTCAGCATGGCCGGTGTTCTCTAGACCACAACAGGATCCAAGAGACACGGAACATGGGAGTAGAGGTAGATTAAGATTAAATTCATGTAGACGATATTTTTGAGACAACTTTCGGAATATCCTCAACTTAGATGATACTTTTGCATGCTTAAATTAAATTGTCGCCTTGATCGTCTTATTGCATGTTCTTGTTTGATTGTTGCCTTAGGATCATCATAATAGTAAAATTTAAATGGCATTAATTCTCGTGAAGTAATATGACGGCCCCTATTCGACTGTTCTTTGATATAGTACTGGAAACGCTTACGGCGGAGTACAAATGTATGGAAGTCAGAACGACCGAAGGTAGTTGTATTATGAATCGAATAGCAAACGTATTACCTAGGTCTCCATTTGTGACACAAATCATCCCTGTCTTATAACATCCCCAAGTAATGATGATAACTCGTACGAATAAGTGATGACATATTACCCGACCGTTTAGACCAGTTAGCCCAACCTATTCCGGTGAGGATAACCCTCGTTCATAAGATTGTTTATTCAACAAACTATGCCATGATTCGGGCATCTCTGACGATCGAGATTGGGGAATAGGATTCGAGGTTAACTGTTGGGTAATGTGGGTGTACATTTGAGAGAACTTTCGGTGTATACTTTAATATATTGTGCAATCCTCGTGACATTCCATTTGCCTGATTGTGGACACCTCCGCGTCAGCCCGATGGAAGGATTGTAGAATAGCTCACATCAACTTACGAACTTATCCTCATTAGAACTTTCCATATTTAACCACTGCTAAACCACGTCATAGTAGACAATCGCTTTAATTGCCGAACACCCGAAGTAACCTCCACCTTTTATTTTAAGTTTAGTTTAAATTAGGATAAGAAAAACCAAAACCAAAACCAACTCTTTCAATCCCAGCTGAACACATAAAAGTTTCTAAACCCCCTAGTTTCAATTTGTCGTGCTTTGAAGAACGATCCTAGGTTATACTTGCCCTGTGCTAACCCTTTTAGCATAATAAGTAACCCTAGGCCCCAGCCTTATAAATTAAAAACACCCGCCGTTGCGCTGCGTCGCCGTCAGGAATTCCAGCGACCGGTGCGCACCGCAACAACCTCATAAAATGCTCCTAAAATTTTTCAAAAGTCTTTTCAATAAAACTAAAAAACAGAACTAAATCTTGCAATTAACTCTAAATTTTTGAGTTTTGATATGACCGAAAGAAGCCTTTTCCAAAATATGAGAAGATATTTCAAAATTTAAGGAAATTAAGGTAGAAATTTCTTAAACAAGGAATGATAATCTAAGAGGGGTATTGCATGACCATACACATACAAACCCAATTTGCAGTGAGGTATCTTGAGCCTATAAAGCGTTCATCTTTAATGCATCACTTATTCATTTCTTGTGTGTGTGTGCCAATGTATGTATCTCTGAATTAGAACTTGCTCTTGACATACGTTTTGAGACCACATTTGTGTGTACCGTACACGGTAAAGGTGCAATCAGATGACCTTGACATTCCTTAGGAATTAAACCCATTTTCACATATCTCTTCAAGCCCAAAACCCTTTCTGATTCTTATTTTTAGCATCGATGATCCGCTTAGAAAACCATGTTGAGCCTAAACCTTTCATTTCTTCAAAACCCTAAACCCACTCTTCCCCCAAATTCCTAAACCTTATCTTAGGAATTTTAAAATTATGAAAAACTTCTTGAAGAATCTCCTTCCGTATTTATCTACTACTTCGTGATCACCAAAAAGCCATTGAAGAAAATCTAGGTGTGAAAAAATTTGCACAAAGAAAAGACTCGAAGAGTCCAGATAAGAAAGAATAGAGTTCAGAAAGAAAAGCAAGCAAAAATATCCTTGGAAGTTCTCTGGCAAAAAAAATCTGAAAAAGAAAAAGAAAATAATAAGCAGAAAAAGAAAAGAAAATAAAGCTCAAGTATTTTAATGTATCAACTATTCGAAGAAAGTTCCGATAGAAGAACGAGTAGCTAGCACCCCGTTCTACGAATAAAGTTTTTCATTGTTCTTGCAAAGCCTAAAGATAAGCGTAGCCACTACAACCAGAAATTCCCTTATCCATACCCCTTAAACTTCACCAAACATTACAACCATCTGAATGTCCTGGGATGATTAGCACCATCCTCACCTAAGTGGTGGACATTCGATTCTCGATCAAGCCTATGACGATGAGTACTGCATGACTGGCTTGTTAAGCGATTTCTTTTGAGATAGATTGATAGGAAACCCGATACACTTTGAGTGAATTGAGTGACCACCTTCTGTGAGGTCGACTGGTCATGTATACTCCATAACCCGAGAGTTGGAAGTATGCCTAAGAAAGTCATTACTTGTTTCTGAAAGGATCATCTTATTCTTCCTTATACTTTTGAGATTTCCTACTCATATGAGAAATCGGTGGCCTTTGGAAATACTAGATCTCTCCTAAAACCAGACTAAAAATGTTTTCACATGGATGTTTAATGACTGTTGCTTGAGGACAAGCAACGTCTAAGTGTGGGATACTTGATGTAACGCAAAAAGTCATGTTTTTGCGTACATATTTCTACACTTTTTAGGCTATTCTTTGGTGAAAACATTTCAAAACAATCATTTCTCACTAAAAATCACTAAGCTAGTCTGAATATAGACGCTGCAACAAAAATCAATAAAAATGCCTAATTGACACACAAATCGAGGCAAATTCAATCACCTTAAATATTCCCTTCTTGATTTTCTTATGAAATCAAATCTTAATTTATATTTTATAATTTCATAAGAAAATACAAGACCGGAGGTGAAAGAATCAAGCAAAACGGACGAAAGACGGAGAAGATGTGCAGTTTGGAAGCTAACTGATCGTCATCCGGAACACGCAAAAGTTATACAACTCAAAATTTAGCAAGACTAGTGTCATTTGAAGTGTAACGAAAAAATGAATCCAACGGTACAAGAATCAAGCAAATCGGGGCTTAAAACGAAGAAGATACGGGTGAAACAAGCAACGAACGGATCAAGCGGAAGACAAAAGCCATCCACCCCCTAGGGCCGTATTCGGTACCCTAAGGGCTGTATACGACACCTAGGGTGCCATTTTCCTGCTTGTTTACCTTGGTAGATGGCCCCTAGGTGCCATCTGACACACCCCCCCCTTGCTTGCTACCCCCGATTACGCTTGAATGCTTGTATCTTGAGCTTTAAGACTTGAACACAACCTCCACCCCTTCTCCTATAAATACCCCATCATTTCTATCATTTCAAACACACCTCATTACACCTTTACATCTCTTCATACACTTCTACACCTCTCTCTCTAGATTTCTTTCTCTCTCTAGTTTATTTCTCTCTCTAGAAAATAAGCTATGGGCATAGTTAGCGTAGAGGTTTTATTTAGATTTTGTACGGAGATACTCCAAGACTTCAGATTTGTGAAGATTTGTCTGTATTACTCTTCTATTCAAGTTTAATACAATCTCTCATATTTCTTTTTATAATCATGTTGTTTTATTATGCATGCTTAGGAATGAATGCTAGAATTATGCTAGGCTAGACAAATCTGTGTTTGATGTGATGTATGCAATGTTAGAATAGTTATGATTTAATTACTATGCTGTTACTCTGTCTGTTTGAATATAAATTATTTGTGAACTTATAAGCTGAACCTTTGCCCGTTTATCTATCCAACTTATGTTGTGCTTTGAATCCTCCTCCCTAGAATCTGACCAATTACTAGCAGTAGAAATTCCAACTATTCTGTGTATGGTGATGAATGAACTCAACATGGTTGTTGTTCTCTTGATTGTAACATATTCGAGAGACACGGAGCATAAGATTAGAGATAGATTAGGTTCATGTTTGTTTGTTGCATATCTTTGGGACAACTTCCGGGATATCCATGATTTAATATTAAGGTCAACTGATATGATGCTAAGTATACCGTTCTATTTCATGTTCTTGTTTGATTGTTGCTTAGGTATTGTATGCTAGATATATCCACTATCATTGATTAAATGTGTAATACTTAGGAATTACACCCATTATAATTCACACCTATCTACTTTACTGTATGTAATACAAAATGTGTAATACTTAGGAATTACACCCGTTATATTGTTGTAGAACAATATCACTATTTAACCTAGATATGTTGCCATTGTAAATTGTTAGATTGTTGAATAACAATCACCATCACATAACTTGACTAAGTTATCATTATGCCTTGACCATATTGTCGTGGGACAATACTATCAAACACACTAAAACTAGTTAGTTCTACCTACGTTGGACAACGACTAGACTGTTACAGGATTAGTTTTCCTTTTAGGAACTAAGACTGCTGTTACATTTCATTATTAATAGGATGGAATGTACTTAAGTAAACATTAACCACGGACCTCATTATACTTGCTAGGCTGAGGCTAGAAGTATACGTTAGTAACATACGTTAGTATAGACTCTTTATACTAATGCAAAACAACTAGGGAATGAGTTATTCATACCTAGGCTCATCGTGCTAGACCTAATATTTAAGTATTGTATATACATGCATAGATACACTAAATCACCATCATGGGTTACATGATACTCGGTAGGATGTGTTTGTTGATTTGACTTATATATATATATATATATATATATATATATATATACACACATACTCGTACTCTATCTCGAGCACTTGGTGCTACCTACAATCTACATATGTATATTGGTATGCATACACTTATACAAACACAATTACTATAGTTGGGCATGTCGTGGTACTGCCGGCTCTCAATTACCCTAGTCGGACATGTCATAGTACTGTCGGCTCTCAATTATACTAGTCGGACATGTCGTAATACTGCTGGCTTTCGATTTTATACATTGCTTGCGAAGCAAACCGGTCGATGCCGAGGAGGCACAAAACGATGCCACGGTAAAGTGGGCACAAAACGATGCCACGGTAAAGTGGGCACAACTACGATAACGCGGTAAAGCGATACAATCGATGGATCAGTGAGCTTACACTCGGGGTTCACACTCAATCGATGGATCAGCGAGCTTACACTCGGGGTTCACACTCAATCGATGGATCAGCGAGCTTACACTCGGGATTCACACTCAGTCACGGATCGGCGAGTTTACACTCGAGATTTGCATTAGTTAACGGATCGGTGAGCTTTCACGCGAGGTCGTTAACTCAGTATTTGATTTAAATACTCAATCATAGTTCTGCGGGACTACAATTTCATGTTGTTCAAGGCAACACAATATGCCAAGGGGCACAGTAATATTAATACTTGTTACCATATGATGTGGTCATACATATACTCAAATTGTACTTAGGCATGGATTGCCACACCCTCGATATGACTATGTCATACGCACACTTGTTAGCATCTAGGCATGGATTGCCTGACATCATCATAACATACCATTACCTTATAGGTAACAAGGCATGGATTGCCGTTTTCCTCGATGTACTTATGTACACTACTAAATCACTTAGGTACAAGATACCTCAATAGGTGTATTACACACGGATTTTACAATACTATAACAAAATAAATCAAAATCGTGGATTTTGAATCATTTTTCAAAACATACAAGGTTTATACTTTATGTTTTCAAATAACAATCCTATGAACTCACCAGCTTTATAGCTGACTCGTTTTAGCATGTGTTCTCAGGTGCCCAGCAGGATTAGGATTGCTTCAAGATATGCTAGCTCGAGTCGCATGATTTCAAACACTTGGATTTTCCTTGCATAACTTTTGTACTATAATTTATGTATTAGAATTATTTTCGCGAACTCGCAACAATGTAAACAATTATTTTGGGAATGTAACAACTGCTTTTTCAAACGTCTCATTTAGAGGTCGTTTGCTATATCTTTGTGTTGTGATATTTGATTTGATAACACCCGACCCGACCGCTTCCGCAACCCGAAATTTGTGAGTGTTACAAATATGAAAGAATTGGAATACGATGTAATTAGAATCTGAATATGCTGCAATTTGTCACGTTTGATTGACAGGAATTGAAATGGAATTTGAATTAATAATAATAAAAGTCTAAAAATAGGTATAATATTAATATACAATTAATTAAAATATATATAAAAAAATACTAATAAATTATTAGTTTTATATATATATATATATATATATATATATATATATATATATATATATTTATAATCTTCTTTTATATTTTATAAGATATATCATAAAAATATAAATATAAATTAACATTAAAATAATATTTAATTAATAAAATAAATATAAAAAACATAAATTTAACATTAAAATAATATTTAAATAATAGCAGTATTAATAAAAAAATTATAAAAGTATATTTTAACCAGCAATCTGAATTCCAATGAAATCGTAAGGGCATGTTTGGTTCACATAATTCGTAGGAATCTGATAGAATTTGAATCTGAATTCCATTCCATATTTTGTTTGGTTGGCAGTATGGAATTCAGATTCCAATACATTGCGTTTGTTTCACATAATTGAAAGGAATTGGAATCCTTTAAATTCCTTCGGACAAAGGAATTCAGATTGTTGATTAAAACATTCTTTTATACAATTTTTTTAGTATACTGCTATTATTTAAATATTATTTTAGTGTTAAATTTATGTCTTTTTATATTTATTTTATTAATTAAATATTATTTCAATGTTAATTTTATATTTATATTTTTATGATATATATTATACAATATAAAAGAAGATTATAATAATATTTATATATATAACTAATAATTTATTAGTATTTTTATATATATTTTTAATTAATTGTATATTAATATTATACCTATTTTTATACTTTTATTATTATTAATTCGAATTCCATTTCAAATCCTGTCAACCAAAAGTGACAAATTCTGGTACATTCAGATTCTAATTACATCATGTTCCAATTCTTTCATATTCCAATGCATTCACATTCCAATTCCTTTGACAGATTCCAATTCTTTTAAAAACATTCTGCAAACCAAACAGGACCTAAGTGTCTAATTCAATTTGCTAAGTTCCGGAATTTGAAGGATTCCAATTTCTTTTAATTCTGTGAAACACAAAATTCGATCGTGCCAACCAAACAACAGAATATGAAATGAAATTCAGATTCAAATTCTATCATATTCCTGCAAATTATGTGAACCAAACATGCCCCGAGAAGTTCAGTGGAGAGGCATCAGAAGATCGGTTGTAGGGAACAAAAAGAATTGCAGCACAACAGTTGTCCAGTGTTCGATTAACCGCTAAACCACAATTACGGTGGTTTGAGGGACTAGTGCTTTATATATATCCAATATTTATTTTGTCGATTTCTCTAAGGTTTGTTCCATAATTAAAATTCTTTGCAATTTATATGTTGATTTGTATTTGTAATTTCTAATCTTTCGTAAATGTTTGCAACATTGATTGTTTTAGGAACACCAACTGTTTGATATAATGCCTCAATAAGATCATCAGTATTGTTAAAACTAGTACTTTGCATTGCACATAGTATAATATATAATAGTTATGAATATGAGTTTGGGTAGGTCTATACACAAGTTATTCAAATTAGAGCTGGTTCCAAGACCCAAGTAAGAGTTGGTTTTGGCACATTGATTGATTGAACAGTTTAAAATTGATAAAATTAGCATTTTCCATTTGGGATAGGTTAGAGATGATTACCTCGTGTTTTTTTACAGACGCCTTAAAGTTCACTACTTTTTTTAAGCCAGGTTAATATGGTATGTTCTTTTGGTACAATTTGAGTATAATTCATAGTATCTGATAGGTTAATTGTTTGTTGCTGTTAGTTAGGTCTTCGTAATGCTTAGTAAATAGATTATTCTTCTGATTAAGCTCTTTTCATCATGTAAATGATGGGTATGTTGTCCTGTAACGGTGAAATGGTTGGTCAGTGTTCACACGAAATGGGAGGCTACATTTCACTCTCCTTACTGCTAATTGTGTTCAACTATTGAAACATCTTCTTTAACGTCATATGTACGTTTGACAATTGGCTTTTTTCTATTTTTGAAGCTCCAATGATGAACAGAAACAAAGACAGCAGCAGCAAAGTGAACTCTGTCTTCTACGCACAGATGTATCACCCGATTCAAGCTGGTAGCATTGACGGTACTGACATTCATCCTCACGATAACGCCGTCTACAGAGCTCTCCTATGTTCATCAGCAGGCCTTTGTACGTGTCTTCGTCCTCTTTTAATTGAAAAGATTTCAAAATTAAATTTTGTATCTCCGCTGAACTCCTTATAATTTATGCAGATGATCCATTGGGCGATCCAAATGTTATAGGGGAAGATCCATATCATACTGTTTTTGTCGGCCATCTCTCTCAATTGACTACTGAAGATACTCTTCGCATGGTCTGAATGAAATGTGTTTGTTTCAATAACTTGTTCTGACTTTGTTGAAAATTGTTCTGCTTATTTATTTTGTTGTTTGAATTTAACATTCAGTAGGCACAATAAATAAACACATCTGTTCGTAATAATTGGAGAATAAATAAATTCCTTTTCTTAGTTAGGGACTTAGGGTGTATATCTGTAAATTAATTTGTTTTGTCCTTGTTTTATAGGCTATGAGTAAATATGGCACCGTGAAGAACTTGCGATTGGTCCGCCATATTGGTAATGCAAACATACTATAATCTTTTGGGATTGCTAACGTAGGATTTTACGATATGCAATGTAGTATTTTTCTCATAATTTACTCTAGGTTTTGTTCGAAATATTAGTATGATAATTGAAACAATTTAGCCTATCCTAATGCTAATGTATACATTCCCATTCATTGTGATACATCCTGTTTAAATACAAAGTTGTTTGTTTGGTGTTGATAGTCCAGCGCTCCTAGGTTCCTAATATTCAAGCTTATTACAAGTTTTTGCATCATCATATTTAGTGGTATCTTGCTTATATCTATTGGTTGGTTGGCTGTAGTTACCGGTGCTTCTCAAGGTTATGGTTTTGTTGAATATGAAAGTGAAAGAGAGACGCAACGCGCATATGAGGTGTGATGAGTGGAAGGCTTTTTTCTTTTTTATCTGTTATTATGCTGATGCAAATTTTAATACTTCTTGTTTGCTTATGTGCAGAAAGCACACCATTCCATTATCGATGATTCTGAAATTATTGTTGATTACAACCGCCAGCAACTAATGCCAGGGTGGATTCCAAGAAGATTAGGTCAGTTAGACTTTCACTCATTGAGTATATTATAAATGTGTACTTTTATTAGTTCTTGAGTAATTATGTTATTCTTACAGGAGGAGGTCTCGGAGGTAAAAAAGAATCAGGCCAGCTTCGGTTTGGAGGACGAGAAAGACCTTTCCGTGCACCATTGTATGAATTCTAAAAAACCACTAGAAAAGTGTACTGAGGTCGAAATGAAACTAATATATTTATTTGTTCTGTTTATTACATGAAAAAGACGTCCAATTCCATTAGATGATTTGAAAAGGCTTGGGATCCCGCCTCCCCCTGAAGGAAACTACATGTCACGATTTGAGGTACACTTGTTTTTGCTCTTGCAACCGTGAATCCATGAGAATAAGTTTGGTTGTCTGCATCAGCAAGAAAATGGATGATGTTGTGTGCAAAAAAAATTGGTTTGGGTAATGTGACCTGTCAGTATCTTTGATGATCTAGAGTCTTTTTCCAACTTGGCGGCTGGAAACAGGTGAACTCTCACAATTACAGTTAAGTGGAAATTTTGAAAGTACGTTGCTTTTTTGTGAGTCAAATTTTGGTTCGTAGCTAACATGTAAGCAATTTGCCCGCTAAAGTACACCAAACTTTCTCATGGTGTCATAGTTCATCAATTATAGTCTTAAATGTGTTATTTTCAAAATTTTTGAAAGTACGTTACTTTTTTGTGAGTCAAAAGTTTGGTTTGTAGCTAACATGTAAGCAATTTGCCTGCTAAAGTACACCAAACTTTCTGATGGTGTCATAGTTTATCAATTATAGTCTTAATGTGTTATTTTCTGATTGCAAGTAATCTAGCAAGTCACATTACTTTGGATAATGGTTGTAGATTCCATCACCACCTCGAAGAGAAAGACATAGCAGAAGTTCTAGCCGACATGAGAGAAGATCGAGCAGCCGGGATCATGTTTACGAGGAAAGTGGATCTTTGGGTAACCAAGATGGGTCCAGGAAAAGCAACAGGCGTAGTAGAAATTATCACGATGAACGTGAAAGAAGGTCCACTAGCCGTGACAGTCGATATGATGAAAGGGAAGAAAACTCCAAGCCTAATAGAGATTCTCGATATGATGAAAGGGAAGACAACTCCAGGAAGAGTAGACACTCTCGTAGACACGACAGAACGTCCACAAGTTATGATCATCGATCTGATAAAAGGCGTTCTAGTGACAGAGAACAACGATCTTATAAACGCCACAGATATGAGTAAGCTTTCTTTTAAACGAAAATCTTGAACATGTATTAATTTATTTAGGTCGATGTAGGTTGAACATAGTAAATGTAACACAAATGTCTGTTGGGGCTTTATTACAAGCTACTGGACTAAAAGCTCTCCCACTCATTTGACATTCAAAGAGTGTAGAGAGCTTGATCCGACTCTATAACAGACTATGGCAAATATGACTACCAACATTGCAATGTTCTAATATTTCTATTGGATCACAATTAGAGGTGTGCAAATGGTATTAGGACAGGAACCTGTCGTGACCCAGCCTATCTACTTAACTGGCCAACTGCTTAAGCCCACGGGCCTGAATCAAGCCTAATATTTAGTTGCCGAATCGGTTTAGCTGATCTTTTTGTCTGAGATCAATAAGGCCTAACAAATAAAAATGAGCCCCCTTGGTTTGGGATTTCGAAAATTGTTTTGGGGTTGTGAAGGTTTAAATTATGTTGTGATGACTAGGTCCACAAATGATCCATTTATAATTTATTACACGATACATATAGAGGCAAACTGCATTGGCTTGCTTGCAAGAAGATCCAGAAAGACTGTTAATTGAAGTAGTTTAGTACCTGGAAAAGTTGATTAAAGAAGAATATGATCAATTGAAGTTGTTTGCTATCACAGGAAGTTGATCTAAGGGGGTGTTCGGGTTGGCTTATTAGTGTTTGGATAAGCATATTTTGTGAAGCCCTTAATTGCTTATTTGTGCGGAGACTCGAAATAAGCTCAAAATTTCCTAGCTTATTTGCTACAAGCAATAAGCTACGCAAATAAGCTCCCCAAACACCCCTAAATTCATACGAACAGCAAAAAAGCTAAAAGGTATGAGCTGTTTGGCCTTTGTAAGAACACATAATGGATTTTGGCTGTAATCCTTTGTTCTACACTACTCACGATTTCTTCTTAAGATCATGTTAGATTAATTATGTTGATTTCTATGAATACTTTGTTTCGGGTTTTTACTATCTACAATCATATTCTTAACAGAATGTAGAACATACAAGTCACTTGCTAACCACTAAAGCCGATAACAGCGTGTCTTTAATTAACCGAAGGTTTATTCACTAAATTTACAATACAATACATGTACACCATCCATCAAGTCCAGAATCTTGTTTTCTTGGAACATAGTAAATGTAACACAAATTAATGTTGGAACTTTATTATAAGCTACCCTGTAAAAATCTTTCCTGCTCATTTGACACTGAATCGATATCTTAGAGCTTAGATCGACTCTGCTACCAACATTGCAAGATTCTATTGGATCACTATTAGAGATCACATAGTCCAAGGACAGGGTCACAGGGACGTGTCCATGGCACCGTTCATCTAAGTAAACGGTTAAGCCTGATGGTCCTCAAACAAGCCTAATCAGTAGTCATTGAATCACGGTTTTGGTCAAAGACCCATTATGGCTTAATATGTCAAGATGAGCCCCCCTTGGTTTGGGATTTCAAAAATTGTTTTGGGGTTGCAAAGGTAAAAAAGACGTGATTAAAGTAGTTCCAAGATACCGACCCATCTATTAAATGAATACCAACAGAGGAAAACCGCATTGTCTTGCTTGCGAAAAGATCAAGATTGTCACTTGTAGTTTTGATATGTGGAAAAGTAGAGCATGTAACTAATCACAAGCGAAAAAGATGTTATCAATTTGATCAAGATTGTCACTTGTAGTTTTGATATTGTAGTTTTGTTATGTGGAAAAGTTGACTCCAGAGCATGTAACTAATCACAAGCGAAAAAGATGTTATCAATTTGATCAAGATTGTCACTTGTAGTTTTGATATGTGGAAAAGTTGACTCCAGAGCATGTAACTAATCACAAGCGAAAAAGATGTTATCAATTTAAGTCGTTTACGGTCCGAAGAAGTTGATTTGAGTTAAAACAAACAGCCGCAAAGCCAAAAGGTAGGGGTGAGCCCTGGTACCATACCGGTACCGATCGGTTGGTACCGGTTTTTTTACTGTACCATTTGTATCGGTTAGTACCGGTTCGGTTTAGGTATTTTGGTATGCATGGTACCAACTGGTACCGAACCAGTACCGACTGATTGGTACCATTTTTTTGTTAGCCCCAAATCAAAAACCGAATTCCGTACCATTTGTAACGGTCGGTACCAGTCCGGTTCGGTTTCAGTATTTTGGTTTTTTTCCTCGTCCCTACCAAAAGGTATGAGCTTTTTGGCCTTTGTAATTAATGGATTTTGGCTGTAATCCTTTGCTCTATTCTGCTGCTTTGCTATTACAATTGTACACTACTCACGATTTCTTCTTAAGATCATGTTAAATTAACCATGTTGATCTCTATGAATACTTTGTTTCGGGTTTTTACTATCTTCAATCACATTTAGTAAATGAAAGTAGAACATACAAGTCACTTGCATACCACTAAAGCCGATTCATAACAGCGTGTGTATAATTAACCAAAGTTTTATTCACTAAATATACAATACAATACATGTACACCATCCATCAAGTCCAGAATCTTGTTTTCTTGTTCAAATTAACAATTTACAAAACTTCGAAAACAGATTGATCATCTTGCTGTACCCAGATCATAGTAACCATTTTGATTATAATCCATTCGGTCTCATCGTCTCAACTTGGTTCCCAAGTCAATCCCACCACCATGATATACAAGTTAACATTTAGTATGGGGTTCAATTTCAGCTGCATAATTTGACTGTGCATGCAACTGCTTGTGCCCAAAATTTCAATCTTGCTTTCACATCTTCAGGATCATCACCTGCAAATATTGAATCAAACCCTAAGTCAACTTTTGTTCCATTACTATTACAGTGAAGTAGGTTCTTATTGCATAATTAAAATTAGATCTGTAAGTAACTAAAACCAAACCCTGAATCCAAACTAATGATGATCTTAAATTACTGATGACGGCCTTAAGTCAACTATTGCTCCATTATTATTACTAATGATGATCTAGGATTTTTAATCCCCCTCACACCCTAGCATTCTCTCATTCTTGTAAGCAGTTTCTAGATTAACTTGTACATCATGCATTACAAGTAGTAAAACACCAAGTACTTTGTCAACAGGTAGCTATGGATCAATTGTAGTATAAAAAACTAACAACTAGTGCTTATAACATTTATTTAATTTAGTGATTTACACACAATTATCACCATCTATAAATCCATAAATAAATGGAAAAGATAACTATAGTATCTTTACATTAAATTAGGCAAAATACTAATTATGCATAAATTGATTATTTTAATATTAATTGGTCTAATAATATTAACAAATAGAAACAAGTCAACTTTCTTTACAGTATACTCACCAGGACTAGAAATCTTCCAGTTTGCTTTACCACTAGAAGCTGCTGCCGGCGACGACGACTCACTCACCGGCGACGAACTTTCCGGCGACTTATGTTGGTCATCAATAAACTTCTGGCTCATAGAATAACACAATTCCAACGCCGGTAAAGTATTACAAAGCTCAGGAATTTCATCATAACTAAAACCAAACCCTAAATCCAAACACCCTTTAAGTTCTTCAAGATCATCATCGGTCAAACTTTTAGCTCGGACCAACTCTTCTTCATCACATGTCTCAACATACCCTTCAAGAAAAACTTGATTTTTTCTCCGATTAATTTGTGGGGTTTGCCAAGAATCCTCAATCTTGGAAAACCCAGATCCTGTATTGTCTTGATTTAATGATTTGTTTGATGATTTTTGAAGTGGGTTTTGTGAATCTTGAAATGGGGTTCTTAAAAGTTTTGATTTTGATTTGGTTTCCATTATTATTAGGGTTGTGAAGAGGTTTGTTTGGAAAAGGGGGTGAGGGTGGGTTTTAAAGATGATGTTTAGGATGACGTGTAAGGATTTATCTGTTGTAACGATGAATTTACTTTTTTACCCTTACAGGATTTAGATTGTTCTAGAAATTTTGTGTCTTACTTGGATATGGTGCGGTTTGATGTACACTCAACTCAAAGTGGTAGCGAGTACGTGTTAATAAGTTTGAATGTAGTGTTGGTTTCACATTCTTTGGTTGTTTACACCACAATAATAACATCTTTATGACAAAATTGTACTTTTTAAAGGGTAGTTTCAAGAGATGTTAAGTTTACATATTGTAATTGAGACGTGAACTCATGATCTTTAGCTAATAAGTTTATTCAAATACCAACAAAACAAAGACCTTTTTATTCAATCGTGAGTGCAATTAAGTAAGGTTTAAGGGTGATTAAGCTATTACACTCCAATATTTGTAGAAATCCGGTTTGAAATTACACTCAAGCGTTAGCAGTAATGAGCTTAATCATTGAGAGAACTGTAAGTTTCAAGTGTACAACGTGTTGGCCTAAAATGTAGGCATAACACTAGTATTCATAATGAAAGCCTACCTTCTAACATTTTCTAGAAGGATGATCATTTTAGGGGGTTTAAGTGTGGATACATGCTATGTGTTCTAGGCTGACATGGACCAATGTCATGGGCCGACCACCGACCAAGTAGTGGGGTGGTCATGCAAATAAAACCTGTATGATATACCCTCTATTGTGCTATACGTTAGTTGTTGTCGGGAAGTCATGCAAAGTGTCAGTTGGCCGAACTCAGGATTAATTCGCTTCGAGCTTGGATGGCACATCACGAAAATGGTAACTCAGGAATGAGCTCGAACATTGCACTGACTTAATGTTAAGTATCCAAGCTAAGGTCGTAAGTCAGATCGGCTGAGTGTAATATTAGTCGTGATGGATTTAGGCGTGACGGTATACACATCATTAAACATGACTTTTGTAATTCATGTTGCTAGACGAGTGAAATGTATTTGTGAATCAAACAAATCAAATGATCATAAATATATTCCCATAATCACTGTGGGTACGTGTATAACTTCAAAGTGGGAACTTATGTTAGCAAAAGATTGCAACATTAATTTTATTTTATTTTTCACAAAGCCAACACAAATCAAGCAAAAATGTTAGATCAACAACTCAATTTTGAAAACGTAATAACAATAAAAACATTAATGTATTATTTTTTTAAAAAGAACCTTCCATTTAAGAGATCAAAATGTAACTTGGGTCGTGTCTTACATTTAAATCTAAACATGTTATAAACACATATTTATGTTCGTATCAATACGTGCGTGGTTGAAGTCTGACTTAATCTTACAAAACGCTTTTGTTATAAGCTAAAGTTTGTTTAATAGAGTAACTCTAACCTTCAATCATTGACTTCCGAGTCTAATTCATCCCATTTTACTTCATTCAATCTCTAATAAATAATTCAACTCCAAATAATTCAACTTTACGTTTAACCCTATTCAAATTTTTAGTGGATGGCTTCTTTATCCCCTTGTTACTTGCTGGAGAATATGATGAAAGTTGAAATTATTGATAGATTTTGATCATTAGCCAATCACCATCATTCCAGCTGTTCGAGTTCCACCATCGCCATCATCATTTTAAATAATTAAAAAAAAAAGGGGGAAAGTAAATCTTTACATCCAAAAAAATATTTTACCTTAAATCAAGTTTACCCGTATGAATTACATGCTGCTCGGACTAAAGCCCGATCTAACTCGAACCTTGTGCATCTCTACAAGGGGAGAGTGGGAAACGTGATAATCAAATTTTGTCTTTTACATTTATTTATTTATAATATAATAATGTATGCATTTGTAATATCCGAAATTGGTGTGAACCTCTAGAAATGAAGGAAAATAGAAACGACTTTTTTAATTCTAAATAATCTGTATATACATTTAAAACTTTCTCTCCTCAAAAAAATTTAAGACTAAGTAAAGTGAGTCTCACTTATTATTTATTCTCTACTAACTATACTTTTCATCAATCAAATATTAAATCTACCCACTAAAATCTTTTTTGCTTGGTTAAATATCAAAATGAACACGTATAATATGACATCCCAAAATAGTATCGTTGACATATTAAATGAGATGGACTGAGTACAATATATTTTTTTAAAAATATTCATTCGCACCTCCACCTACTTTCACCGCTGCATTGCGCGGGCATAATGCTAGTAATTATCAAAACAAATAGAGATGAAAATCATGAGTACAATTGGGAATGATTCGTACCCCACCTTTTTTTGGTCGTACACCATCAATCGTATTTTATAGTGTTGTACAGTACAACATCTTGTAGCATGTTTGGTGGTGTATGGTTAAAAACATGTGATGTATGCATCGTGTCACACCCCCAATTTCACTGTTGCGGAAGCGGTTCGGGTCAGGGCGTGACTAATCCGATAATCACAACACATAATCATAAGCAAACGACCTCTAAATGAGACGTTTGAAAACAGTGGTTACATAACCAAAGCAAAGTGTTTACAAGGTTGCGAGTTCGCAAAATGATTTCATTACAAAATTAGTAGTACAAAAGTAATGCAATGAAAATCTCTTATGTTGGAAGTATGCGACTCGAGCTAGGATCCTGTGGTCCAATCCTACTGTCTTCTTGTACCTGAGAATGCACGCTAAAACAGTCAGCTATAAAGCTGGTGAGTTCATAGGTTTGTTAGGAAAATAGTATGTTGTGTGACGTAGGCCACCAAGTAAGTTTTAACGTATGAAATCCATACGTTCATAAAACCTGTGAGTGTTTCAGCAGAATCTTGTTTAATGGTATAAACCCAAAATAGTTTTCTGGTATTCTAGTTTCCTGAGTTGTCGAGTTCTAAAGTTCTAGTTTCTATCTTCTAGCGTTCTTGATTCTGTTCTAGTTTCCAGACCTTGAGTTCTTGAGTTCTAGTTTCTTGTTTCTTGATATCTAGAGTTCTAGTTACTTGTTTCTAGCGTTCTTGATTCTGTTATAGCTTCTAATTCCTCGGGTTCTTGGGTTCTTGTTTCTAGTTTCTTGAATTCTTAAGTTCTTGTTTCTAGTTTCTTGAATTCTTGAGTTCTTGTTTCTAGTTTCTTGATCTAGAGAGTGCACACAACAGTACTAGCAAACAAATAAATCACATTTAATAAAACACATAATGCAAATAATAAAACACACATAGTTTCTTGCATTCTTGAGTTTCTTGATCTTGCACATAAGTTCTTGCACACAAAGTTCTTGTTTCTTGAAAATCTTGTTTCTTGAAAATCTTGTTTCTTGTTCCTAGTTTCTTGTATCTTAGTTTCTTGAGTCCTTGAAGCCTAATTTCTCGAGTTCTTGAAATCTAGCATCTTGCATCTAAGTGGGTTTCTTGTATTCTTATTCATAGTGTTCTTGTATTCTGACTTCGAGTATTCTTGTATCCCTAAAAGGCAGTATATCGTTGTCTTGTGTTCTTGTATCATAGTCTAGAGCAATCTAGTGTTCTTGTAATATTGAGTAAGAGCCTACGAGGCTTCCTATTCTGTCAATAGTTCTTGTATGTGAAACTTATCATGTTATAAGTTTAAGGCCTAAACGTATAGGATAACCAGTTGTAAAAGCAGTTTACAATATTCGTTTCATAAAACACATTTTATGACAAATAACGTGCATGCATTCTCCCCCAAAAACAGTTATAAACAGCTTAAAAGAGTGGTGCTATGAACTCACCTTTGGGTTCTAGCGTTCCTAAACGCGCGTGTGATCCAAATAATAACCTCCTAGTGTCCTAAATACACGAGGTTATATAAGTAAGTGGACGTTTAAATAAACTATCCATATATGTGTTCATTCGGTTTAATCATGCCAAGGTATTCGATTTGTGTTCTTGTTTGAGTTTTGTAAATAAGTACGGCCCGTTGGTGACGGAATCGAAATTATATTTTGAAAATATATTTTGCTTTGTTTTCGTAAAAATATTCGTCGCATATATATATATATATAATAAAAGTTGGTTGTTAAAATGGTTTGGCGATGCTGCACTGTTTTGGCCATATCTCCCTCATACGAACTCGGATTGAGGTGATTCAGACGGCCAAACGACCGTAACTCAGAGGGCTACAAATCTACAAAATATGGTTTGCTGGAAAAATGGAACATAGCCGATCGGCTATGGTTTCTTAGCCGAACGGCTGGGGAAAAGTTACCCGATCGGCTGAATGAGTATAGCCGATCGGCTGGAGATGATTACCCGATCGGCTGGAGCATAGCCGATCGGCTGTGGAGTCGTTACAGGTCTATTTCAGCTCTGTTCGAGCAGTTCATCCACAAAACAAGTGGTAAATCTTAATTTCGGTTATAGTAAGCATTTGTAACACTAATATACGATGATATAATCACTCGAAACACAAAATCAAAGTTAAAAGTGAAGTTTTCTTACAACGAAAAATGAAGAACCAAGGGTGGTGATGATGAGCTCGAGGATGATGATGATGATGAAGAAGGTGATAAAGATGGCGATGATGATGATTATGTTGCTGCTGTAGCTGCTGATCTTGTTGTTGTTTCTTGCGATGTTGATGATCCGAGAGAGAGCCGGGAGATAGAGTTGATGGTGATGAAGGAATGAAATGAAAGGAAGAAAGGTGTGTTTGAGTGTAGCCGGCCAACTCCAATTATTGGAGTTGATTGGCTCCCGCTTACGGTACAAATACCCGTGTTTTTGTACCCGATCGAAATGTAGTATAATGATTTAAAATGATAAATTTCCAAATACTAAATCGTATATGTTTTTAATCGAAGTATTTTATAAAAATACTTTTAATTGCGTTATAAAAATATAACTTTGTTTCAATTGGAACATACGGATAGTTTTAGTAGACAAAATGTGTATAAAATATCAATCGAGTAAATAATTATTATTCTCATTAATAATACGTTATTTAAAAATGTTTTTCACCAACGTCCGTAATTGAGATTGCGCGTTCTTTCAATTTGTTTGTATGCGATTATTAATAATCATTTTATGTTATATATATATATATATATATGCTATATATATAATACTTGAATACTTGGTATTAACTCGTATAAAATACGAGTATTTGAGGTTTAAATTGGGTACGAAATTTGCCCTTTTTGACCGGGTGTCACACATCGTCACCCTTTTAAAGGGGCGTTTATAAATACAAAACATAATTTTATTCATACACCATAATTATGCTACGATAATTTGTATTGTCAACTTTAACACTTATATAGTCTGGTGCAAATATCAATTTCAATGTTGTAACTATCACCTCACCTTTTAATAGTATGAGAGAACATACTGTGTCATGTGTATAAAAACACATTTATCTCATCTTTTTCAAAATTAAATATCTTATAAACGGGTTAGGTTTCGACAATTAGAGATCCTATAAATTATAAAAATTGCACCATCAGCGTTTTCTTCTCTTCGATTAGAGATTCCACAAGGTATAGTTTCGACAACTTATGTTATTTTTTGGTGGGTTTTACAAATTACTAACACATGTGTTAACGTGTTGCGTTCGAGGTTTAGGGTTTGATGTTTTTGGAAAAAAAACTCCAAATCGTAAACCCCAAACCCTAAACGCTTTATTAAACCCTAAAGCCTAAATCATACTAAACCTTAAACCTTGCTAATACGTAAACCCTACTAAACACTAAACCTTAAATCCTAACCGTAACCCTAAATCAAATATACAACCAAACAATAACATGAGTTAATAATTTGAAAAACCCACAAAAAAGTGAAAAAATAACTCGTCAAAAGTATACCTAGTGAATGTTAAATCGAAGAGGGGAAAACGCTGAATTATATGGTGTAATATTCATAATTTTTCGATTTGATGTTTATGAGATAATTAATATTCTTAATCTTAGGGTAAATGAGTATTTATACAAATGACACAATTTCATTGGTAGACTATACTTTCAAAGAATGTTATACATTAATGAACTTTCTTCCAATATTTTTCTATTGGGGCTTCCCTCATTCCTTTTATCGAGCATAATGATGCGAATCAGACAAATAAAAGTATTTCGTTTATCAATAAATTTAATTTAATTGTAGGAAATGATAAAGATAGTCTTAAGTTAAATTTGTGCAAGATAAATAAAACTTTATAATCGAAAATTTCATTCAATGCATGTGTGTTAAATATAATGAATTTAAAAATGAAAGATACACACCGATAGATGCACCTCATTTACGTTTTGTGTCTTTTCAATGGAAAATTTCTTAAAAGGGAACGTGATTAACTAAAATGCCCGGTCTACAAATCGTGAAATGAAATTGCACATCTATAATAGCTTATAGTTTCCATTTGTTAAAAAGGTTGATATGCACCAAAATGGAAATACTAACATCCTTGAATTCAGGTTCGAGCTAGCAATTTTTATATGGTGGGACAATATTATATATTATTCTTTCATTTCTATCATATTAAGGGGTCAAAATTACTATTACTAAACTGTTATCAATTACTTTATAAATTATATTTTTTATGTAATTTTATTTTTCTTTGGAGGGAACGATTGCCCCAATACCCCATTCTAACTCCACATTTATCTAAATTGAGTTATACTCTTAATATCTCCGGTTTAAAGAGTTCAACCAAATTTTATAGTGAGTGTTAGGATCAGATTTTTAAACTTTAGTTTTTTGGTTTGGTGCATATTATCCTTTTTTATACAAAACAAAAACTATAACCCCTTTCAAATGTGTAATTTCATTTCACGATCCCTATATCGAGCAATTTGTTATATCTTGTTCTTTTTTTCTTCTTTTTTTCCCTTTGAGTTCAATTCCTAAATCTTTTTTATTGTTTTTAGTTTGATGTAGGTTAAGCTTTTGATTAAAGTGAAAGCTCTTTAATGTAAAATTTAAGAAAATAGTTTATATTCTTTTTCTTGATGTGTTATCACAAACTCCAATTTGCACTTACTAGTCGGAATATGATCAACTTGTGAGATGATGCTACATGAAAGACTTCTCCATGACACTCACTTCGTCTCGAGCTTTCTGTTTATATATGTGATATATATACAACTTGAAACAGTTCACAAGTTATACTGATTTGAAGTTTGCCAATTTTTTTCACATATTTTTCTTTGTCCTATAATCCAATTTTCTTTATAAAAGTAAGGTTCTAGGGGGAAACTCAAATGAGAAAAATGAAAGACGTCAGATTTGTTACATTTTAAAAAAAATATGTAGGGGTAAAATTTGATATTGTGAAAATGTAATCAAAGTTTCATATGAGTAAAATGCAGCGTTGTTAACATGCAATGAATCTGAATGTATACTTAATATATCAACACTGTTATGTACGGAGTATAACATAATACGCAATAATTAGTGAATAAAATGATTAAATCTAAAAGCTTTGATACTCATGTCAAGTGTCTCGTATATGAAAATTAGTGCGGAAAAAGTTGAAACACAAGTGACATCAACCCGAAAGCCTAATAGCTATTTTGACATTTGTTCACAACTATCCTGCAAAACGTTGATAAGCATAACTATAACTTAATTAAGACTTATAAATATCACTTTGGACTAATTATTCTTTAGAGGTTATTTTTTATAATAAGTTAAATTACATAAAAAGCAACGTTTTTTCCGTTGCAACAAAACCTTTTTCGAAAGTGCAACTTTTTTGGCAAAAAATACAAGGTAATTCATCTCGATTAGATTTTTTTTTGCGCTCTAACAAATTGAGCTATCCGACTGTCGCTTCAACATATACGATTGGGACGTGCTTTTGGTGGGGGTCCAAGAGCACCCGTTTTCGATGCTTCAATATAATCCACATAACCACACATCAATCATAATCATGGATGTGGTCCATTTTATATATGATATATTGTACGTATAATGCACATTATATGATATATGACATTGTTTTTACTCAAGTAATTCATAAGCACAATCAAATGAATATTCTTAATGATTATGGTGTATGCAAACCTTACATGTATGATTCACTAAACTCCTTGATTGAACATCAAATGGCTATTTAACAATCCAAAATTCCAAATTGATTCATATACAAGAAATCTTATACTCCGTATAAACCAAACGAATTGTACTGTATAGTCTTTTTGGGAAATTGTTCAGTGCAGTAATACGACTAGTTTCATAACTCATATAATATTAACAACATATTACATCCTATTTTATGTGTGGTACGTCCTAGTATTGATAAGCGTATTGAATTTCATTTTATCGATTAAGATTATACTAAAATTTGAGTTTTACATGATATTTTCAAAGACTAATATCAATAGGAAAAGAAACCTATTTTTTCATCTCACACACCGTATTTCCCTCCACATCGAGTCCACTATATCGACAACCACACAAAACGACTAGTACTATCACACTGGTGTAGTTTACATATCAATTCGAAAATACGAGTTCACACCGTGTGCTCTTAATCTGGCATCTAGCAAAAGGTGAGAACATATAATGTCAAACCAAACACAAAATGTTAAAGTGAATTGACCTCTATCAACCCTTTGAAATTATACACCACATGTGCTGAAGATATGACAAGTCACGTGTGGGTCCATATGGGCCAACGGATCACGTGGCCTAATCAGCATTTGGGCCGATTATTTTATTTATATTCACCAAAGAAACAACAACCCACTAGTGCAATATATATTGGTGAACCACCAAGCACAACCTTTTCCACATATGAAAACACCACCACTTATAATCATGTATAGTTCACTCCTAGTCATGATAGTAACTTGTATCCAAGTGTTTAATAACTAGAAACATGATCATCTAATTAATTGACTAATACTTGATTAAAGTTAGATAATAAAGAAAGTAGGTTTATAAGTAATTAAAAATCATAAAATTAAACGAGTTTATCAAACGTCACCGTAAAACTAGTTTCGATTGAGATAAAACTATTATATGAACTAATGTGTAAACCTTGTGTTGATGTCGCCATGCCCCAACTTATTTCAACTCATAAAGAAAGTTTTCACATTAACATTTCAAATATGCTCCCATTTCGAGCTAAGAGATAGGTAAATAGACACGTCCAATTAAGTGGGACATACATGTTAAACGTCGACTAAGATGTATTGAAATGCTTATAGTCTCCTCTATTGTGTGTTCACAATATTTTCGATCACTTATAATAAATAGAATTTGTGAAACGTAATATTTAAATAAAACGGTACACGTGTCAAACTGAACCCTACTCGTTTTATATATTTGACTCGCGCATAAAGTTAAAATGTTATTAGTATTTTAATTTCAACTGGATATATATATATATATATATATATATGGGGTGGGGATAAAAAAAACTGTGAAAACACTTTTTGATTCACAAATTTTTTAAGTTGTGAACTTCCATTTTTTTTTGTGAATCCTTATATTTTCTTTATTCACATAAATTTTTTGTCATAAATCTTTATTTTTTTTGGCTTCACACAAAGTTTTTAACATTTTTAATTGTGAACCTTATTTTTTTCACATAATTTTTTTTGTAAATTTTTTCACAATTTTTTTTCAAGTTTTTTTTACTGTGAACTTATATTTTTTTTGGGTTCACGAAAAGTTGTTAACTTTTTCAACTGTGAACCTTAATTTTTTTTGAGTTCACGGGAAGTTTTAAACTTTTTCAATTGTTAACCTTTTTTTTCAACTATGAACCTTAGTTCACGGAAAGTTTTAAAAATTTTCAATTGTGAACCTTTATTTTTTCAACTGTGAATCTAAATTTTTTTTGAGTTCACAAAAAGTTTTTTACCTTTTTAATTGTGAACCTTAATTTTTTTTTTCACGAAAAGTTTTTAACCTTTTTAATTGTGAACCTTTTTTTTCAACTGTAAACCTTAATTTTTTTGGGAGTTCACATCAAGTTTTTAACCTTTTCAATTGTCAATCTTATTTTTTTGTTTTGAGTTCACAAAAGTTTTAAGTTTTTCAATTGTGAACCTTAATTTTTTTTTTGATTTCGGATTTGACTTTATTTTATTTTTTTAAAAAAAAAAAATTCACACAAAAAATATTTTTTTGTGTGAACTTAAATTTTTTATGGTTTACTTCAAAAAAAAAGTTCACACCTTAAAAAAATTGTGAATCAAAAAGTGTTTTCATCGTTTTTTAATCCCCACCCCTTTTTATCCCATTCCTATAATATATATATATAGGGTGTGGTTATTGTAAAAAGATATTTAAAGTAAAAAGGGTAGAAAAAAATGTTAGATTTCATATTTGCTTTAAAGAAAATGGTTCATGTGGATCAATACAAAGTGAAGAAACGTATATTAAACTTGTACAAGCATATTTCGCCAAGTTGATACAATTTTATTTAAAGAATGATACATATTCTCGATATACCTTAAAAAATGATACATATTCGATTGTAGTTAGATACATTGTGATTTTGATACATAGTGGTTTGATACATGATTATATCTTCATTTAATATAATTGAATGCTATTTGTAAGGGACATGTGTCACTATATCATGTTTTCTTACCCTTTTTACTTTAAGCTTTTTTTTTATTTGAACCAAAACCTATATATATATATATATAAGATCATATGGAACCATATATCATATATAGAAGGAATTAGGCACTTTGATTCGCTTGTGATAAGAGAATGGGAATCAAAGAATCAAGCGAAGGAAACGTCTATATGAGAAAGTCGTCTATATGAGAAAGTGAGAGTTACATATTTAGAAGTGAAAACTTTCATTGGTCCTATAACTCGTGGACAAATTCATTTAATCATCTGAAACTATATTAGATTTTAAATCCATGTAAATTTGAATGTTGATTGTTTGATTAAAATATTTTGATATAATAATATTAGAGGATCTAATTGATTAATTTAGTCTAATTTTAATTGTTGATCTTATTCACCCACTTCTCCATTTACTCTTTTATATCTTATATAAACTCAAAGATCTTTTAACTTTTGCCTTACTTGAATTATTATCTAATTTAAACCTCGTATCCGTTATTAGAGTAATTATACTAAGATATGTCGCACAATGACCCGATTGATCTGCCGGTCAAAGTTTTAAGACATCTTGCTAGATCAAAGAGACATCTTGAAATTTCACAAGATTATTGGAAAATAAAAGGATTAAAATGAAAATTCTGAAGCGATTATAATTTCTAAGCAAATTAAATCGTGTATAATATAAGTTAACATGACTATGTAATAGTTTCTATAACATCCTCTTTATGGGCTTTATGGGCCTAGGAGAATATGGTAAATTCCTTATTTTAATTGTTATTTAAATTACATTTAGAAATAATTGATATTATTTGGATAATTGAAATCAATAGGTCAAATGGTTAAATAATTTATTGTGATAAATAAATTATTACTTGTTTTAAATAAATTTAGTTGACGGTATAATAAAACTTATTTTTTTGCAAATGATTTTTAGGTTCCAGACAATAGGTTTAGAAGAGGACTAAAATTACACTGCATATTACTTTGGCTAAATAGAAATGTCGACCTTATTTCCCCACTTCACTGATTTGGTCTACATTTAAGTACCTTTCAAGAACACCTTCATCTACACTTAGAAGTCATAAAGGAAAATCAAAGATTAAAGCATTGTAATCATCTTAAAGCTGTGATCTTGATTCATCAACTAATTTTCATCATCATCATCATCGTGTTCTTCCATTTATAAGTAATTTCATAAGTTTCATGAATTAGTTTGATATATTGGGGATTAATGATGAATGTGGTGAAATTTATGTTTGAAAATGTGCATATAATCTTGCTAGACTGATTTCATGTTTAATTGATGAATTGTTGGTGTTCTTCATGTTATAAGGTGAATGAATTGGGTTTAGGTTATAAATAGCATGAATGATTGATGCATGTGAGGATTTAGGGCTTGATGATGATTATTTGTTGTTATAACATATTATTGAATGTTACTTGAGGTCTTTTGTGTAACATCCTCTCTATTTGTCTGTTAATTTCTTTATTTTAAATTGATTATTTAATTGTTTTAAGAATTACTTGATATTATTTAATTGTGAAACTTAGTTAAATAAGTCAATAGACTTACTGTGAATAGTAAATTATTGTTTGTTCTAATTTAATATAGGTGACAGTAAAATAAAATAAGTTTCTCGCAATTGATATTTATGTTTCAGACAATAGATTTAGGACGGGTATAAAATACCCAAATGGTTAAGTCGGGTTAAAGGAGAGCCGACTTCCTATTTCCTGTTACTTTTCCCCAAATTGATTCTTCACTTGAAAATCTTTAAACACACACAAGAACACAAAATCATAAACACCCTCAAGTAATTGAAATTGAAGCTGAAATCATTTAATTAACATCAACATCATCTTCTTACAATCATCATCTTCATCATCAAGTGTAAGTATTGTGTTTTTTATGAACTCAAATGCTTGTTAGGCTAAATGGAATGGATTGATGTTAATTTAAGTTGCTTGATGTTAACTTGTTGCCATATGATGCCCCTTTTAGGTTAGAAACATGATTTGGTTGATTGATATCTGAAAGTGGAGTAGATTTGAGGTTTGGTTCGTGCAGTAACAGGTTAGGAGTTGCAGGTTGTTTTCTGGGTTTTTGACCTTACCTGATCGGGTAAGTTTTGCTACCCGGACGGGTATGTAAAGTTACCCGATCGCGTAAAATTAGAGGATCGCGTAACTTAGAACAAAAAGGTGACAGAAAGTGGCCATGGGCATTTTCTCATGGTTACTCGAACGGGTATGGCTGTGACCCGAACGGGTATGGCTAGTGACCCGAACGGGTATGGCCAGTGACACCCGATCCGGTATGGTTGATGATACTTGATTTCGTGTGTTTGTGTTTTAAGTCACCAAAAATTAAAGTGATATTATAATTACTTGTGTAAGGTGTTCATTTATATAATTACTAATTATTGATAACAAGTTACTAACTTGTGCGTTGTGTGATGTTTGAGATACCCCAAAGACTCAGTGATTAGAAGCTGAGTGTGGTGACTCCTGAGGTATTGGTAAGTGGATATGTAACTCACCCTTTGATTTAGTTGTAACTATTTGGTTGCAACAAGTAAACGTAGATGTGTTTATTAGACTGTTTAGTCTTAATTACCGAATTAATCTACGTGATATGTGATCCTCTGTGTATCAGTGTTATTGAGATCAACGCATTAGTTGGGTTAGTTGGTTATTGTGTGAATTACACAGGGTCTTAATTCATTCGTTGTGTATAGAACCTGTGTTTGATTATAATAACCACTAGCTATCAGTCTCGTCCGTTATGGCCATACGGATATGTACGATAAGTGTTCTTGGGGAATCCCCAGGTATTATGATATCCCAAGAGCCACTGATCCTCATTGAAATATGTGTGTTTACGATTATTTGATGTGAACATATAGTTATGCTAAGTTGAATTGTGTGTTACTAGTTCATTCACTTAGCTTCGTGCTAATCCCTCATCCTACTTCCTGTAGGTTTTGCTAAGTATGTGGCTGTCAGGAAAGGATGCTATAATACAAGGAATGTTTTGACGTCGTGCTAACTCTGATATGGTTTTATTATAAACCTTGTTGAAATTCAATCACTGTGACACCCCGCAAATTTAAATGCAATTATAAACGTTAAACACTTGCATTATTAAGCTAATTCCCTACTTGAGTGAATTCACAACACATTTTAGAGGTAAGTCTAGCAAAGCCCAACTAGTTAATACGCGTAGTATTACGTTTTGTAATTAGTTGTAATTACGTACGAAACAATTGGAACAAACGCGACAAAAATATACGACTGTTGGTGAACAAAAATTATTTAATAAAAACGAAATTATTAAATAACACTAATGTTTATTAAATATTATGTTGATAATATTTACAAAGTATTTTATAACGTATAAACGTTTATTTCATAAACTGAAACAAAACAAAGTTAAAATTTTATTAACTCAACTAAATTATTTCTATAAAATATCTCAACTAAAAATATAATCAAATACATATTTAATAATCTACCACTTAATAATATGAAAACGTTTAACGATCGGGTAAACGAACACGGGTAAAATACCACAAGTTTGGGACAAAGGCCCCTCCCCTTTTTAGATACCAAAATCAGCTCCAATACCCCCACCCCCACCTCATTTCCTTCTCATTTTCATTTCACCAAAAACACACTTTCTCCCCTCCCTCTCTCTAAACTCTCTTCCTCTCTCTAAAATCCACCACAAATCACAACAAAACTACCACAAAAACGAATCGAATCATCTAGCTCCTTTGGAATAAAACATTCACGAGATCACGAGCAACATTTCTACCTTTTCGGATTTTAAAATCGACGCGCGTAAGTTTCCGACATTTTTCGAAAACTCTTAGATTTCGGTATTTTCTTTGTTATTTCATGTTTATAATGATTAATATACCATGTATTAGTGTTATATCAACTTATTATGTCCAAAAATGACTTAAAAATGCGTTTTTAAAATTTAAAAATACGATCAGCTCGTTCTGCGAGCTGAGATTCGTTCTTCCTGCGAACCGAGCCGAGCTGCGAACCGAGCTCGCGATGCGAACCGAACCGAGCTGCGAACCAAGATCGCGATGCAAACTGAACTGAGCTGCGAACCGAACGAGTTACGAGCCGAACCGAGCTGCGAGCCGAACTGAGTTGCGAACCGAACTGAGCTGCGAACCAAACTGAGTTGCGAACTGAACCGAGCTACGAACCGAACCGAGATGCGAATTGAACCCTTGCGAGCCGAGCTTGCGAGCCGAACGAGCGAGCCGAACTGACCTGGTCTGCGAACTGAGTTTTGCACAACGATTCGACGTTCGCGTAACGACAACTACACTTCTTACAATGATGATTAACATACCAAGATATATACTTTTACTAAGCATAAAACGAAACGAGTATAATGATGTTTTCAGAAATTATTATTACAAACCGCTACCAACGAGTCGTATACATTCTAAAGCTACAAACTTAAACGACAAACAAACACTTTGGACATAATTTGGTTGAACGAACACTAGCATGGATGGTCAAACTAAGACATCCACTTACTTATCAAATCTCATACGTTTAGGGCGTTAGGAGATTCTGGACTATACTTGGGCTTTAGGCTTTGCTAGCACTCGCACATTACTTAACTCAACAGGTGAGTTCACAGCCCCTACTTTTACTGCTTTACTACTTTTGAACAGGGGTGGAAAACATAGTCAACTGTTTTACTGATTGTCATAACTACTTCTGCTTACATGATTGTTATCATACTTGTTTACTCGAACGATTAGAGTACTGTGAACTGTTGAACTCTTACACAAAAACTGGTATTTATGAAACAACATTTTCATACTATAAACTTGTTAAACTTTGTTGGGTATACCGGAGAACGACCGGTACTTTTATGTAAACGCTGGAGAACGACCAACAACGTATTTTAGTGCCAGAGAACGACTGGCCAAGTGGACGGGAGAACGACCCATGCGTATTTGGATGGGAGGACGACCCATGCGTCTTTTGACCGGAGAACGACCGGTACTGTATTTCACTGGAGAACGACCAGCAGTATTTATTGCCAGAGAACGACTGGCCGAGTTGGGCGGGAGAATGACCCGTGCATCTTTTGACCGGAGAACGACCGGTACTATTTTGGAAACGCTGAAGAACGACCAGCAACGTATTGCAACATTTATTTTGGGTAACATCCCACGTAAACTGTATTTTGGGCAACATCCCAACCGACTATATTTGGATAACATTCCACAAAACGTTTACTTAACTATTATGGCAATAACTATTTGTGAATGTATTTGTTTCAACAACTGTGCTTACAAACTTGATTCAACTATTGTAAACATAAAACCTGTGAATTCACTCAACCTAGTTGTTGACTTTTACTATGTTTTTCAGGGAATTAGCTGCGCATGTAAGAACTTCCTGCACGTTGGAACATAGGCGACCCACGAAGTATAGGATGCCAACTTTTGACAACTGGATTTCTTTTATATAACTGAAATTGTTTAGTCATATTTACGAAATCTACTTTTGTAAACTTAATACTTTTAATTTGTATGATTCGAGGAATCGCAAACTTTGTAACTAATACTTTGGCATCTTAATATATTTATCCTGTTGTAATCATATGCTCTGATACGTATGCATGTATTGTGTATTGTGGCACTCCCCATACTTAACTAAATGCTTCCGCTAAACTAAATCAACGAATTTGGGGGTGTTACAATAACACCCGTTTTGTATAAAACATAAGACGTGACTTAATATCTTTAGTTTGTTATGTATCAAATGTTTTAAACAGGTTGTGTACATTTTATGAAATATTTAATAATATAGTTTGTTTTAATCAACGCTTCCGAGATAAATAATATAATATTTCTATCCAGAAAGAGGGGTGTTATAAGTTGGTATCAGAGCATAGGTTTGGGTGAATTGAGCATTGTAAAGTGTTCAATTCCAAATCTAGTAAGTGTTATGTCAAACATTCCTGAGTATGGGATTTAGCATGGTATATGAAATTGTTAGTAGATAGGTACTAACGATTAACAAAGTTCAAGTGTTGTGTTGATTACAGATATGACAGATAACGAGCCACCGACCACCAACTCTAACAATGCCTCTAGGATCGATGTTCCTCCTTCGGATATTTATAATGAGAGACATGATCATGAGGGTACTTCTATTCCGTTTCATGAAGAATCCAATAGAGATGATTATCTTTTTCAACTAGAAGATGAGGTAATTAATCTTAGAGAATTTAAAAGACAAACAGAAGCTGCATCATCTCAGCAACGTTCTCAACAATAAATACCTGTGTTTGGTACTGTTCCTCCCTTTCAGTCAAATAAAATGTGTTCATTTAAAATGTTCATGGCAAGTAAACCACCGAAGTTTCGTGGAAGCACCAATCCGTCCGTGACATTATATTGGTTAAGAGATATGGAACGGAAATTTGATGTAACACATTGTGAGGAAGAATCTAAGGTTTCTTATGTCGTTCAATGTCTTAAGGATGAAGCTCATTTATATCTGTGTGTTTCTGTGATAAGCTAAATTTGAACCCTACTATGATTACTAAGCCCTTAGAAGTAGAAATTGTTAGTGGAAACTAGGTTCCTGTTACCACCTCGGTGACTGGAGCTAATATTGTGATAGATGGTCAGACTTTCCCAATTTCATTTCTGTTGATGCCAATTCCTAGTTTTGATGTGATTATTTGCATGGATTGGTTAAGTCAGTATAAAGCAGGTATAGATTGTCACAATAAGTTGATTAGCATCCCAATTTCCGAAGAGTCATGCGTTGTGGCTCGAGGAGAAAGGGATAGTGGGTGTATACCTTTGATTTCTATGATGAAAGCTAGGAAGTCATTGTCTAAAGGTTGTGAGTCATACCTATCCTATGTGATTGATGCTAAACTAGAAAAGAAATCCATTTATGATGTTCCGGTTGTTTTCGAATATCCGGAAGTGTTATTGATGAATTACCTAGTTTGCCACTGGTTAGGGAAGTGGAATATCAGATTGATCTTGTTCCTGGCTCGTCGCTTGTAGCCAAAGCTCCCTATAGATTAGCTCCTTCTGAAATACGTGAAATGATTAATCAGATTCAGGAGTTATTGGATAAAGGATTCATTAGACATAGTTCTTCTCCTTGGGGTGCACCGATTTTGTTTGTGAAAAAGAAGGATGGGTCTTTTAGAATGTGTATTGACTATCGGGAACTGAATAAAAGAACAGTAAAGAATAAATATCCTCTGCCTCAAATAGATGATTTGTTTGATCAGTTGCAGGGATCTTCTTATTTTTTTAAAATTGACTTGAGGTCGGGTTATCACCAAGTTCGCGTTCGTGAACAGGATATTCCTAAAACTGCTTTCCGTACCATGTATGGTCATTTTGAATTCCTCGTTATGCCATTCGGTTTAACAAATGCTCTAGCAGTTTTTATGGATTTGATGAACCGGGTTTGCCGGCCTTTTCTCGATAAATTTGTTATTGTATTTATTGATGATATCCTGGTGTATTCTAAATCCGAATCCGAACATGAAATGCATTTGAGATTAGTGTTGGAAACTTTGAAAAGAGAACACTTATATGCAAAATTTTCTAAATGTGAATTCTGGATTCGGGAGGTGCAATTTCTGGGTCATATTATCTGTAATGGCGGTGTCAAAGTTGATCCTTCTAAAATTGAAGCTGTGATGAATTGGAAAGCTCCAAAATCTGCTTCAGAAATAAAGAGTGTTCTTGGTTTGGCGGGTTATTACCGGAAATTCATTAAAGACTTTTCTAAAATTGCCGATCCGTTGACTAAATGACCCGTAAGGATGAGAAATTTGTGTGGACTGAACTACAGGTGTAACACCTGGTCAAAAAGTCAATTTTCGCGTCAAATTTAAACTTCAAATAATTGTATTTTTATATGCGATTATAACAAAGTATTCGAAAATTTATATATAATTATATATATAATACTCAATGATTATTTAATAATCACAATTGAAAGAATCTGAAAGCACTCAGAAACCAATTTACATTTTTGTAACTCAAGCGAAATATTTTTATTTGAAATACTTACGAAATTATATAAACAAAATTACAAATTTAAAATATTAAATTTATATTACGATCGCGTACAAAAATACGGGTATTTTATACTGCAATTTGGGAGACAGTGTCCCCCACCAAACACAAAAGCCGGCCAAACACACCCCCACCTCCTCTCTCATTTCATTTTCTTCTTCTTCTTCTTCTTCTTCATTTTTATCCATCTTTTTCTTTCTCTCTAACAACTAACACCAACACCAACAACAAATATCAACAACAACAACATCATCATCACCGTTTTCGGAATCATCATCAACCAGAACATCAACACATCGCCATCATCATCATCATCTTCCTCACCATCATCTTCATCTCCATTTTTATCAAAAAGTAAGAATTTACTCTCTCTCTAGAAATCTTTTCTCTTTCTAGAAATTACTTAGATTACTTCAAAATACCATGTTTTAACATTATATCAACAAGATTATGCTCGAAAATAGGTTAGATCTTGATTTTGGGGGAAAACCCGTCGAACAGACCTTGATGTCGCTTTTTGGCCCAGGCCAATTGCGAAATCAGCCTCTATGTCACAAAAAATACCACGATGTCGCATTGTGCGATGCCGTCCACAAAGTCGTACTAAATTGCTATCGTCGCATATTGCGACACAACATACAATGTCGCATTAAATTGCGAACATCGCACGAAGCGACATAAGTCCTTATGTCGCACATAACGTCGCATGTAACGTCGCACCTAATGTCGCAGGTCACAGAACCTTAAAAACCTATGATTTTCACTAAGTGTCGGGACCAGATTTTACCACTTGATTTTATTTCGAATTTGGATTTCGGATGCGTTTTTACTAAAACAATGTAATAGAAATAAATTTTTTTACTAAAGCTCGACCCCAGCCAGGGGTTGCCACCCCTTGGACCCCGCCACCAGGGGCGCTGCCCCCGGACCACCGTACACAGTCTTCAAACCTGAGTGACAAATGAATATTTGTATAACTTGCTTAGACAAATTGATTTGTCTCTTACTTATATAACCTCACGTGTTTAGGACACTAGGAGGTTACCATCCGGACGACACGCGTATCTTAGGATCGCTAGCTTCCCAGGTGAGTTTCATAGCCCCACTATTTCAACTGTTTTACTATTTTCGGGGTGAGACGCATGCTCAACTACTTTTTTCGAATTATAATAATAAACTTTTATAATTTACACTTATCTATATTACTGACATGTAATACGAAATGTGTAATACTTACGAATTACACCCATCATATTGTTTTGAAACAATATCAATACTTAACCTAGATAGGTTATAACCGTACACTGTTAGATTGTTGACAAATAGTTACCACTACATAACTTGACTAAGTTATCAATAATACCCGGACCATATTGCCACGGGACAATGCTATCAAATACACTAGGACTGTTTAGTCTTACCTACTCAAGACAACAACTAGACTTTTATAGGGTTAGTTTTCCTCTTCGGAACTAAAACTGCTGATCACGCCCCAACGGTCGGTCAAGGAATCGCTTCCATGTCGTTGCGGACCTTCCAATCGGAGGCGGGTGATCAGTGGGTTTTAAATTTATAATGCTGGGAAGCCTGTTGCGACACGCACCGGTCGTTGGGATTTCTAATGGTTACGTGACACAGCAGTGGGTTTTTAATTTATAAGGCTGGGGCCTAGGGTTACTTATTATGCTAATCAAAGGGCTAGCAAAGGACAAGTATGACCTAGGATCGTTCTTCAAAGCGCGAGAAATTGAAACTAGGGGGTTTAGAAGCTTTTATGTATTTAGCTGGAGTTGAAAGAGTTGGTTTTGGTTTTGGGTTTTTCGATCCTAAATTAAACTAGACTGAATTAAAAAGTGGAGGTTACTTCGGGCGTTCAACAATTAAAGCGATTGTCTACTATAACGTGGTTTAAGGGTTGTTAAATATGGAGAGTTCTAATGAAGATAAATTCGTAAGTTGATGTGAGCTATTACTACAATCCTTCTATCGGGCTAACGCGGAGGTGTCCACAATCAGGAAAATAGAATATCACGTGGATTGCAAAATATATTAAAGTGTACACCGAAAGTTCTCTCAAATGTACACCCACATTATCTGACAGTTAACCTTGAAACCTATTCCCCAATCTCGGTCGTCAGAGATGCCCGAATCATGGCATAGTTTGTTGAATAAACAATCTTATGAACGAGGGTTATCCTCACCGGAATAGGTTGGGCTAACTGGTCTAGACGGCCGGATAACATGTCATCACTTATTCGTACGAGTTATCATCATTACTCAGGGATGCAACAAAACAGGGATGATTTATGACATAAATAGAAACCTAAGTAATACGTTTGTTATTCGATTCATAATACAACTACCTTCGGTCGTTCTTGACTTCCATACATTTGTAGTCCGCCATAAGCATTTCCAGTACTATATCAAAGAACAGTCGAATAGGGTCCGTCACATTATTTCACGATGATTAATGCCGTTTAAATTTCACTATTATGATGATCCTAAGGCAACAATCAAACATGAACATGCAATAAGACGATCAAAGCAACAGTTCAATTTAAACATACAAAAGTATTATCTAAGTTGATGATATTCCGAAAGTTGTCTCAAAAATATCATCTATATGAATTTAATCTTAATCTACCTCTACTCCCATGTTCCGTGTCTCTTTGATCCTATTTTGGTCTAGAGAACACCGGCCATGCCGAGCTCAATGATTCAATCTAACATAGTATAACTAAGTGACCTGTATCCTATGAGTTAGCTATGTTCATTTTTGGATAAAGTTTTAGTCATAACATGAGTTGGCAGATAAACGATAAAGATTTAATTCCTATATCCATTTGTAAAGTAAACCATCCGCAATCTCATAACATACCACATAGTCACATATTTAATACTTTCTAAACGACTATCATAACAGACAATTGAGTTATTTAGCTAATCATGATAGTTCTATCATGCATATTTAAATTTATTAAAGAAAGGACAAGCATATTAAATATGAAAGATAGATTAACATCTGGAAAGAAGTACAATAACTCGTAGCTAAAATATGCATCCCGGAGCACCTACGTACAAATCTTCTTTGACTAGTTAATTAGCTAGTCTAATTAACTAGGAAGAATTACTACTAATATTACAATAAAGAAATGTAGGTGTTTTGGTGTGTTGGTATCCTAGTTCCTTGGTGTGGTGAGTGTGTTTTTGCAAATGAGCCTCATGCCTCCTATTTATAGGAGAGTTTTGGTGCATTTTAGCAAGTGGAAGCTCACAATAGCAAAAGGTGGAAAAGGTGGTGGCACGAGGTGCGTAAAGTTGCGTAAAGGTCTAGCACCAAGTACGTAAAGTTACGTAAAGGTCTAGCACCAGGTACACGAAAGGACAAAAAAGCACGATCCGTGCGGGTGAGTGGCGGCCGGCGGTGGCCATGTGCTAGCCAGCGGCAGTGGGGTGGCTGGCACCCCCCGCACCGGTTGGTCGCCTGTTGCCTCGTTTCTCGATTCGTGCGTGTTTTCTTCGTTATGCGTCCATTTGCGTTGATTCTGTTTGCATTGGATTCTTAATTAAAAATCAAAGCTTTTGATGAAAAGAAATCCCAAAAATATGTCTCTGAACTTTGGATGTGTCGTACGAATCGTTTGGATCTTTCGACGTACGTAGAATCTTCATTCTTCGTCCGTTTTTGTTGATTCTTCTTCTTCTGTTGGATTCATAATTTGAAAACGAACATCTTGGGTAAGATGGATGTTGGTGATGGGCACTTTTGCCTTGAAATCTCATTTTGATGTCTTGAATCTCCAAACGTGCGTGGAATCTTCGTTTTCCGGCCGTTTTGCTTGATTTTGCTCGTGCAACTTTGTTTTGATCTTCTTAGCATAATATCAATGATTTGTGCGTTGTTTGAGTCCAAATGCCAAGTATTTCTCCAGAATGAGAGAGATATCGGTGGTAAAAACGTGACTTTTTAAGCGATATCAAGTATCCCACACGTAGAGCTTTGCTTGTCCTCAAGCAAACCTTCGTAAAATTGTGATGAAAGGTTGGAAGGGTGTCTTCATATTCCGGAGAACTTTGATTCCTGCAGGTTTAGTAAAAAGACTTCGGACGAAGTTCCATCCTTTGATGTTTCCCTAAACCTTAGGTTCTAACAAGCTCTCTTTTCAATCTTCATAATGTAAGATATACATGACTGGGGCCCTCACAGGTGGTCACTCAATTCACTCAAGTGTATCGGGTTTCGTAACTTCTAATTCACTCAGGGGCCAGTCATGTAGCTCTTCCGTTGTCATAGGCTTGATCGAGAATCAAATCTACACTACTTAAATGAGGACGGTGCTAATTATCCCCATACATTCGCAAGAGGGTGGAAGTAGTGTATATGGATGAAGGGTTTTGTAGGTGGTTTACTTGAGGGTTTAATATAGCCTAAGAGTTGTCTGTGATGACTTATCTTTGGTGCTTAGTGGTGCTTCTTTTTGGATTTTTCTCTCTTTGGGCCTTCTTTTGCAGCTTTTTCTTTCAAGTTTTCTTTTGATGAACCTTTCCCTTGGCTTTAAATGATCCTTGGGCTTTTAGGTTCCTTCTGACAGCTTTGCTTTTGCTGAATTTCTTTTTCTTGGAGCTCCTTTTACGGATGATGATCATCCTTTGGGGAACGCTCCGTACTTCTTATAATAATTCTTCTGACAGAATAGAAACTTAGGCTATGGCCAAAAGATGAAAGAAGGGATTAGCTTTTGAAGCGAGTTTTTGAAATGAAAAGGCTAAGGCTCAGCATGTTTTCCGCTGATCTTCAATGTTGAAGGTGAGCATTGGTTAGGTTTTAAAGTAAGGGTTTTATGAGAGGGTTCTTATCCTAGGGAATGTCGAGGTCTTCTAATTGCACCTTCATCACGTATGATGCCCATTTTTGTAATCTCGAAGTGTATTCCTTGAACAAGTTCCGATTCTAGAGAGCATACATCGGCACACTCACAATTGAAAAGTGAAGCATTAAAGATGGATGCGTTTATATGGCTCAAGATTTCTCACTTATTTTGGGTGGTTTTGTGCCTAGTCATGCGATCGCTTGTTTTGAAACTTGGTTTGAAAGTTATCAAAGAGTTTTGCTCGTCATAGTCGTTTTGCCAAACCTATCCTTGATTCAAAAATTTTGAAAATTTTGCTGAAAATCTGAGTTTTGCTAAAAAGTTTGATCAAAATTTTATGTTGCAATACAGTAGTCAATACTACTGCTACCCACACTTAAAAGAACATTGTCCCTAATGTTCTAATTCTAAGTTAGGTCATTCCCACACTTAGATTTTTGAATAAGGGTCAATATTTTCGAAGTCATTCTCTATTTGCGAGTTGTAATCCCACACTTAGAGTTTTACTTAGAATTTTAGCGTGTTAAATCAAGCAAAATAAGATTAGAAGAGATACTTCCTTGTGCTGCGTGCGTTGCCATTGGATTTTATGGACCAGATTCAAGTGTGTGAATTTACTGGAAATGGACCAGGCTCATTAAAAATGAACTTGTTCCACAAATTCTACTTTGAATTCTGCATAGTATACATCCTTCAGAAAACACAAGTGTCAATATATGTTAATATTAAACATAAAATAACTAATAAAATCTAATCCATGTCAGCATAGAGTGCCTCCCAATCGGTGAAGTCATCATCCATAAAGATCGTGTTTTCCATGATCGATGTTGGAGATGCCGACTCCTTGATGGTATAGATAGGAGATGCAGTGCCATCCTCTGGATCCTGAATCCAAGCGTCTAGGGCAGCAGTCTCCTCCTCTAGTGAGTCCATGAAAGTGGGGTGGTCCTGCGCAGTCAAGCTCCAAGGTGGGAATAAGTCCCACGGTGGAATGTGCGGAGCGGGATCAGGTCCCATCTGAAAAGGGCACACAGGTGTGGAGGAAAGGCCTAGAGCAGTGTGGATCTCAGAGATGGCGGTGTGCTGGACCTCAAGGGCTCTCAGTATAGACCAAGTGACAGCAGGGTCCGCAGTAGTAACCCCATGCTCAAAGGTGGGTACTCTGGAGGTCTCTGCGGTCTGTCCCGCTGGTCGGTGAGATGAAGGTAACCTGGAATGGATGGGACGTAATAGGAATGACTCCTGAACGTACACCTTCACCGAGTCTGCCGAAATCTCATCCAACCTAGGAGGTGGTGACTGGGATCCCCTGACAGTCCTCATGCTACTACCCGGTGATGAATTCCGGGAGTGATGCATCGCACGCGAGCGTCTCTGACTGGGGGCTCGTGTTCTGTCTGACTGCGAACTCATCCTGCAAAATACAAAAGGTTAATGGTCTAAAATCATTAGTCTTTTGTAAGGCGAGGTACTGCATAAAAATTGGATTAGTTCAAACATAACAGTAAAGGAAAATTAATGCTGAAAACGTAAGATAGGCTTGGGATGCCTCCCAAGAGCGCTTTGTTTATCGAGTCTTGTAGCTTGACTCTTTTATACCCATTTTTCTATTAGGGTGGTTCGTAGTTATAGACTTCCTCATTTGAGGGAAAGTCTTCTATGTAGTGTTTTAATCGGTGACCGTTTACTTTGAAATTTCCGTCTGGAGCTTCGAGTTCGATGGCACCATAGGGAAATACTTTAGAGATTGTGAAGGGACCACTCCACCGTGTTTTGAACTTACCAGAAAATTTCTTAAATTGGGAGTTAAAGAGTAGAACTTTATCACCTGGATTGAAGCGTGTGGGGCGGAGCTTTGAATCGTGGAGCAACTTGGTTCTTTCCTTAAATTTGTAGGAACTTTCGTAAGCTTGAGCCCTCAACTCCGCTAGCTCATTTAGCTGCATTCTCCGGTGCGTTCCTGTTATCGTAGGATCTAAACTACAGTTCTTCAGTGCCCAGTAAGCTTTGTATTCTAGTTCAATCGGGAGATGACATGCCTTTCCATAAACGATCCTATAGGGGGTTGTTCCTAATGGCGTTTTATAGGCTGTCCGAAATTCCCATAAAGCATCGTCTAGCTTGTCTACCCATCTTTCCTTGTGTAGACCAACTGTTCATTCCAAGATCCTTTTTAGTGCACGGTTTGTAATCTCTGCTTTTCCATTCGTCTGCGGGTGATAGGCCGTAGAGGTTTTGTGGGTAACACCATATTGTTGCAATAGTTTCATAAACTGAGTATTGCAAAAGTGTGTGCCTCGATCGTTGATGATTGCTCGAGGTGTTCCAAACCGAAAGAATAGCTGTTTTAAGAACTTTGTTACGACTCTTGAATCATTTGTTGGAAAGGCTTGGGCTTTGGCCCATCTTGATACGTAATCGACAGCTACTAGAATGTATTCTTTTCCGTAAGATTTCGGAAATGGTCCCATGAAGTCTAATCCCCATATGTCAAATATTTCACATGCTTGGATATTCGTCAATGGTATTTCGTTACGCGTTGTGATATTTCCAAACCTTTGGCAAATATCGCAGCGTTTCACCAAATCTTGTGCGTCTCTGAAAATGGTGGGCCAGTAGAATCCTGAGTCGTAGACTTTCTTTGCTGTCAGATTAGCTGCATGATATCCTCCGGTGGGTCCGTGATGGCTTTGATGGAGTATATGTTTGGCTTCTTTCCCATCGACACATCTTCTTACTATTTGGTCAGGAAAGATTTTGAACAAATATGGATCATCCCAAAAGTAATATTTGACGTCGCTGAAGAACTTTTGTCTTCGCGATGAGATCATCCCTTTTCTTGTGATCCCTTCAACTACAAAATTGGCAATGTATGCAAACCAAGGATCGTCAGTGAATTGCGAGCCTTGTTCTCCTAAACTCATTAACTGCTCTTCTGGAAATTGATCTTTAATATCTCTTTCTGCAAGTTGTTCTATTGACAGATTTTCAAGTCAACTTAAATGATTTGCGGCGACATTTTCTTCTCCTTTCTTATCTTTTATCTCGATGTCGAATTCTTGTAGGAGTAGAATCCATCGTAACAATCTAGGCTTTGCGTCTTGCTTTTTGAAGAGGTATTTTAGAGCTGAGTGATCCGTATATACTATTGTTTTGGACAATATCAGGTAGGACCTAAATTTGTCAAAGGCAAATACCACGGCTAGCAGCTCTTTTTCTGTAGTTGTATAGTTCTCTTGAGCATCTGTAAGTATTTTGCTAGCGTAATAGATTGGTCGAAAGTGATTATCCTTCCTTTGACCTAGAACTGCCCCAACTGCGAAGTCACTAGCATCGCACATGATCTCAAATGGTAGGCTCCAATCTGGAGCGACCATGATTGGTGCATTTGTAAGCTCCTTCTTCAGGTAGTTGAAAGCCTTCATGCAGTTCTCGTCAAACACAAACTTGATGTCTTTTCCTAGAAGGTGGGTGATAGGTCGAGATATCTTGGAGAAGTCCTTGATAAAATGGCGGTAGAACCCAGCATGTCCTAGAAAGCTTCTAATGGCCTTGACGTTGGTTGGTGGCGGAAGTTTGGCAATGGTTTCAACCTTTGCTTTGTCTACTTCAATTCCGGACTTTGATATTCGATGTCCTAAAACTATTCATTCCTTCACCATAAAGTGACACTTTTCCCAATTTAACACGAGGTTTGATTCTTCACACTTGGCGAGCATTCTATCGAGGTTGGATAGACATGATGCGAAGGAGTTTCCAAAGACAGAGAAATCGTCCATAAAGACTTCCATGCATTGTTCAATCATGTCATGGAAAATTGCAACCATGCATCTTTAAAATGTTGCAGGTGCGTTGCATAATCCAAATGGCATTCGTCGGAATGCGAACGTTCCGTAGGGACACGTGAACGTTGTCTTCTCTTGGTCATTCGGATCGAGCAGGATTTGGACCATCAAGGAAACAGTAGAATTCGTTTCCTGATAACCTTTCGAGCATCTGGTCAATAAACAGAAGCGGGAAGTGATCTTTGCGAGTTGCTTCATTTAACTTCCGATAATCGATGCAAACCCTCCAACCGGTAACCGTCCGAGTTGGTATAAGCTCATTTTCTTCGTTTGTAATGACCGTCATTCCTCCTTTTTTTGGTACGACTTGAACACGGCTAACCCAAGGTGAGTCGGATATTGGGTAGATCAATCCAGCATCTAAGAGTTTGATAACCTCTTGTTTGACCACGTCCTGAATCTTAGGATTTACCCTTCTCTGCCTTTGTACGGATGGTTTGAAATTAATTTCCATGAGGATCTTGTGTGTGCAGTAGTTTGGACTGATTCCTTGTATGTCGGAAATTTTCCATGCAATTGCCTTCTTGTGCGATTTCAGAACATCAATGAGTTGAGCTTTCTCCTCGGGTTTTAACTCTTTTGATATTATCACCGGGAGTTGTGATGTTCCATGGAGGTAAGCGTACTCAAGGTGAGGTGGTAGTTATTTTAATTCCAGGTTTGGTGGCTCTTTGATAGACGGCTTCATTCTAGCTATCTCATCTCTATTCAGCTTTTCGTATTCAGCTTGGAATGGTGCTTCGTCCGTCTCGGGGTCAGATGTGGAGATTGATGCTATTTCAACCCACTCGGTTTTATTTGAGAATTCGTCTGGCTTTAGCTCGTACTTGTTGACTGATGATGAGGAAACTTTATCATTTCTGGTGATGATGATCTTTCCGTTATTAGTGAATTGGAATTCTTGAAATTGAGCGGATGAAGACTGGTTTATGGTGATTTCAGGGTTTGAAAATGGCAGTGGTTCGGGTTGATTGGCTAATTGTAGTTCAAACGATGGTGGCTTAACACTCAATCCCTTGAATGAATCCAAGATCTCTCTAATTGAGGGAAATGGGTTTGGTTCATTGAATATGGGTTTATCTCTCTTTAGCCAAGGTATCGGTGTACCGCATCCTAATGGAACAGCGATTGTTTTGCCATCGATGTGAGGAGACTTCTTTTCAAACAACGGAAATAGTAGTTCGTTGGATGTTGTTGGTGAAGCGATTGCGGAGTGCAGCCCAGGGTCCTCATTAAACAGCTTTCGAACGATGATTATGGTGTTGGGTATCGGATCCTGGCTGGATAGTGCTAGTATTTCGTGGAGATGCTCATCAAAAATATCCTGCATGGTATCACACAAACCAAGGTCCTCTTCCAGAGGTTGCTTCATCAATCAATCGACATTAAAGGTGACCTCCTCTTTCCCAACTCTCAATTTTAAAGATTTTTCGTTAACATCAATTATAGCCTTGGCAGTATTTAGGAATGGTTTGCCTAGGATGAGCGGGATATGGGTGTCTTCCTCTATGTCCATGACAATAAAGTCTACTGGAAAAACGAACTTATCGACTTTGACCATGACATCTTCAGCAATTCCTCGAGGGAGTTTAACTGATCTGTCAGCTAATTGGATAGTCATTCGAGTAGGTAATCAGTCATCTAATCCTAATTTCTTGTAGAGGGAATAAGGCATAAGATTGACACTAGCACCTAGGTCTGCTAAGGCGTTACTAATTTGAACTCCTTGGAGAAAACAGGGTATAGTAAAACGTCCAGTATCGCCTAATTTAGGTAGGAGACCACGCTGTACAATTAATGAACATTCAACATTCAAGGGTAAACTAACTATTTGCCTAAGTTTTTCTTTGTTTGAAAGGAGTTCTTTAAAGAATTTAGCACATGAGGGCATTTCCACTAAAGCATCTAATAATCTAACGTTTAAGTGTAGGCTTTTAAATATTTCCATATATTTACCGAATTGGGCTTCTTGCTTTTCCTTTTTAAGTCTACCAGGATAAGGTATTCTCGTTCGAGGTACATTATCTGGAGTTTTGGCTGGTGATGGGTCAGGTATTGTGACAGGGATGTCAGTTGACACATTTTTACTAGGTGTAGGTGTGGGCAGAGAAGTGTTTTCGGGGGTGTTATCTGGTGGCGATGGATCAACTTTGGTTACTTTACCTCCTCTTGTTACGATTAACACATCGTTACTTGGTGGGTTAGTGTTTTCCTCAATAAAACTTAAGTTTTTCAAAATGGATTCCATGTTAGAGATTAATTTTTCTGAAATTTTTATCATGGCGTCAATGTTATCTTGAAATCCGATTACTCTTTTGTTTATACGGTTTTGTTCAAGCATAAAAAGTGGCAAAAATGATTTTGAGGAAAATGAGTGACTTGTGGGGGAAGAATTATCCATAAGTTGGGTCCAATCAGGATAAAGTGTTGACATGGTTGGTAAGACTAATCTAATCTAATTTTAAAGGCAAGAAATGTAACTTTTGATTGATGTTAATCTTTCAAAAGGATCGCTAAATATTAAAGTTACTAAATCCTAAAATCGGTTGCTGACGCTCCCCGGCAGCGGCGCCAAAAATTTGTAGCGACACGCACCGGTCGTTGGGATTTCTAATGGTGACGTGACACAGCATTGGGTTTTTAATTTATAAGGCTGGGGCCTAGGGTTACTTATTATGCTAATAAAAGGGCTAGCAAAGGACAAGTATGACCTAGGATCGTTCTTCAAAGCGCGAGAAATTGAAACTAGGGGGTTTAGAAGCTTTTATGTATTTAGCTGGAGTTGAAAGAGTTGGTTTTGGTTTTGGGTTTTTCGATCCTAAATTAAACTAGACTGAATTAAAAAGTGGAGGTTACTTCGGGCGTTCAGCAATTAAAGCGATTGTCTACTATAATGTGGTTTAAGGGTTGTTAAATATGGAGAGTTCTAATGAAGATAAATTCGTAAGTTGATGTGAGCTATTACTATAATCCTTCTATCGGGCTAACGCGGAGGTGTCCACAATCAGGCAAATAGAATGTCACATGGATTGCAAAATATATTAAAGTGTACACCGAAAGTTCTCTCAAATGTTCACCCACACTATCCGACAGTTAACCTCGAATCCTATTCCCCAATCTCGGTTGTCAGAGATGCCCGAATCATGGCATAGTTTGTTGAATAAACAATCTTATGAACGAGGGTTATCCTCACCGGAATAGGTTGGGCTAACTGGTCTAGACGGCCGGATAACATGTCATCACTTATTCGTACGAGTTATCATCATTACTCAGGGATGCAACAAAACAGGGATGATTTATGCCACAAATAGAAACCTAAGTAATACGTTTGTTATTCGATTCATAATACAACTACCTTCGGTCGTTCTTGACTTCCATACATTTGTACTCCGCCGTAAGCGTTTCCAGTAATCAAAGAACAGTCGAATAGGGGCCATCACATTATTTCACGATGATTAATGCCGTTTAAATTTCATTATTATGATGATCCTAAGGCAATCATCAAACAAGAACATGCAATAAGACGATCAAAGCAACAATTCAATTTAAGCATACAAAAGTATTATCTAAGTTGATGATATTCCGAAAGTTGTCTCAAAAATATCATCTATATGAATTTAATCTTAATCTACCTCTACTCCCATGTTCCGTGTCTCTTGGATCCTATTTTGGTCTAGAGAACACCGGCCATGCCGAGCTCAATGATTCAATCTAACATAGTATAACTAAGTGACCTGTATCCTATGAGTTAGCTACGTTCATTTTTGGATAAAGTTTTAGTCATAACATGAGTTGGGCAAATAAACGATAAAGATTTAATTCCTATATCCATTTGTAAAGTAAACCATCCGCAATCTCATAACATACCACATAGTCACATATTTAATACTTTCTAAACGACTATCATAGCAGACAATTGAGTTATTTAGCTAATCATGGTAGTTCTATCATGCATATTTAAATTTATTAAAGAAAGGACAAGCATATTAAATATGAAGATAGATTAATACCTGGAAAGAAGTACAATAACTCGTAGCTAAAATATGCGTACCGGAGCACCTCCGTATATATCTTCCTTGACTATTTATTTAGCTAGTCTAATTAACTAGGAAGAATTACTACTAATATTACAATAAAGAAATGTAGGTGTTTTTGTGTGTTGGGATCCTAGTACCTTGGTGTGGTGAGTGTGTTTTTGCAAATGAGCCTCATGCCTCCTATTTATAGGAGAGTTTTGGTGCATTTTAGCAAGTGGAAACTCACAATAGCAAAAGGTGGTGCCACGAGGTACGTAAAGTTGCATAAAGGTCTAGCACCAGGTACGTAAAGTTGCGTAAAGGTCTAGCACCAGGTACACGAAAGGACAAAAAAGCACGATCTGTGCAGGTGAGTGGCGGCTGGCGGTGGCCATGTGCCAGCCGGCGGCGGTGGGGTGGCTGGCTGGCGGCGGCTGGCACCCCCTTGCACCGGTTCGTCGCCTGTTGCCTCGTTTCTCGATTCGTGCGTGTTTTCTTTGTTTTGCGTCCGTTTGTGTTTGTTGGGATATGAGCAGAATTGATCAAGTGTTGAAGACTTGCCACTGTTAGTTCAATCGATTGCCACTGTTAGAAGGAATGAAGACTAGCCACTGCTAGTTTATTTGTAGCAGCAGTGCCACTGTCAATGTAATAACACTTAGTGTCTGTAATGGGAACTTACTACCACTGTTGGTGTAAAGTAAGTTATTTCCACTGTTAGTGTTATTTTGAGTCGGTTAAGTTTGTTAGAGATTATTATGGAATAGATATACATTCCATAGAAGTGTAGATTGTATAGGACTCTATGTATTATAAATAGAGATCATGTAACCTAGTTTAGAAAGAAAAATATCATAGGTTACGATTAGCTTCAAGGTATTGAAGCTTTTGGTGATAATTATTTGTGCATGTTATTCAATCTTCTTGATAGTTGTTATTAGTTATTCCGTGACTAATTAACAATTCAATTCAAAGCAACATAATAAAGGTCGTTAAGGGATTCACAAGTGGTATCAGAGCAAGTTTTGCTTTGATATTCAAGAAGCTTGAAGATTTAAGTTTTATAAGAAGATAACAACAATGGCCACAGAGTTAAACGAAGGGGTTCAGGCAACAAAGATTCCAATGCTCAAACCTGATGAGTTTGATCTATGGAAGGTCAGGATCAAACAATATATGCTTCTCACAGATCATCAGATGTGGGAAGTTGTTGTTAATGGTCCTGCTTATAAAGTAGACAGTGATGGTGTCAAAGAAAGACCTCCAGAACAGAAGCTGAGAGAAAGGTTAGATCAACTGAGTACAAGGCTTTAAGTACTCTACTTCTGTCAATTCCCAATGAATATCAAAGAAGATTCGAAAACTGTGATGATGCTAAAGAATTGATGGAAGCAATACAGAAAGGGTTTGGAGGGAATGAGAACACTAAGAAGAACAAAAGATCTATGCTTAAACAGCAATTTGAGAACTTTAATTCTGTCAAGTCAGAAACTTTGACTCAAACCTTTGATAGGTTCACTAAACTTGTGGGAGATCTGGAAAACCACAAGGTTAAGATTGATAAGGATGATCTGAACAGAAAGTTCTTAAGGTCATTAGGTGAAGAATGGACCATATACACTGTTGGTCTAAGACAGAGTGCAGATTTAGAAGTTAAGGAGTTAGAAGACATCTACAATGACCTAAGAAACTTTGAATCTGAGATAGAAAGCAAGAAGCAGACATCTGGATATAGTCACAATGCAGCCTTTATGTCCATGGGTGGATCAAAGGGTGAATCAAGTCAACAAAAATCTACCTATTTGTCTGGAGGAGTAGGATCATCTGAGATCAAATCTAATGATCAGGTTCTAGAATCTTTCTTTGCTAGTAATGTGAACTCTTCACTTACTAATGAGGATCTAGAACAGTTTGATGGAGATGATTTAGAAGAGATGGATATCAAACTACAGATTGCCTTGATAACTCAGAGGGCAAAGAGATTTATGCAGAGAACTGGGAGGAATAACTTTGCATACAAGAGGAATGATGCCAACTGGTTTGATAAGAGCAAAGTTGAGTGTTTCAACTGTCATAAGATGGGACACTTTGCTAGAGAATGCAGGAGTCCCAGGCAAGAGCAGAATGGTAATGGTCAAAGGTCAGGGAGCAGTGGAACTCAATCAAGAAACATACCTGTTCAAGGTGTTTCATCAAATGCTTTGGTCTCAATGGATGGATGCGGATGGGACTGGAGTGATCAAGAAGAACATGTGATGAAGAATCAATGTCTGATGGCCATAGCTGAATCTGACAAAAAGTCAGATGTTCCCTATGAGGTACAAATTAAATTATGTTCTGCTGTATGTAAACAAACTGTTAAACATTATAGGGACCATAATACGAAAGTTTGTGATGAATTAAGGCAATGGGAAATAAATAAAAAAACACACCACTGCAGCTATTGAAAATCTTGAAAAGCAAATCAAAGCACATGAGATTAATGCAACTCAGTTTAAATATGATATTGATTATGCTAAATGGGAAAAAGGTGTGTTGAATGAAAAGGTAGAATTGTTAACTAAGAAACTATCTGAGGTCACATGTGAGAGAGATAGTATTAAGTTATCAGTAGAAAACCTACAATATGCCTCACAAAATGTACAAAAGTGTATCAACTCTCAAATACATGATAAGCTTAAGACTGGATTGGGATATAATAATGTTCCTCCACCTTATAACAACAACTACTTTCCTTCTAAAACTGATTTAGATTTAAATAAGTTAAAAGAAGGAATGGTAGATGATGTTAAAAGGGTTGATCCAATTAAAAGCTTGGAGTGTAATAAAGAGTTTGATAAAGTTGAAATAAGAGAGTGGTGTGAGGAAGATGATCAGAGTGATAGTAAATCTGAAAGTTTTGAATCATCTAATTCATCATGTGAAGGTAGCAAAAAGGTTACTGGTCTAGTTTCTGAACTAAATGTTGATAAACTAGAAGAGGGCAAAAGGATGTTTCAAGAAAAGGCCAAACAACAGATAGAACAAGTGATCAATACTAATAAGTCTAGAAAGGGTCTAGGATTTGTTAGTAAAACAGTTAAGCAGAAGTCTAAATCTATGAAAAATTTGAATGATAATTGTATTAACTGTGATTGCAAAACAAGACTTTCTTCACCAAAACTTTTTAATAAAACTGCACCAAGAAGCAATCAAAGAAATTGGAACCAAATGGTTTCACAAAGATTGGGGCAGAATTTTCAATTGGTAAAAGAAAAATCTTGTTATATTTGTGGAAAAACCAATCATCTTCAACATGATTGTTATCACAATCCTAAGAATTTCACCAGGGATGTGAAACCATTATGGACAGCAGCAAACATGATTAATAAACAAAATTTTAAATCAAAAGTTAATCATGTTGCCACTGTCAAGAGGATGAAGAATACGGCTAACAATGGTACAACTGCAGCCACTGCTACTACTGCTGCAGTGATACCACCAAACAAAGCCAACAGAGGTAAAAAGACTAATACAGTGGGAAGTGTTACCACTGTTAAGCATGCAGCCACTGCTAGTGTTAAAAATTCCAAAAGAATGTTTACACCAAGTATGGCCACCACTGCTAGAGTAATTAACACAAGCCTAAGGGTTACCACTGTTAGGCCAACTCCCACTCTTAAGTCTAAAATCAGTTGGATTTGGAAATCAAAGAACACTATTACATCCAAAGTTTCCAAATCTAACAGTGCATCAAAATCATTTATCTTCCAGAGAGTTGATTTTAATGATGCACATGGGAAACCCAAGACCAAATTGGTTTGGGTTCCCAAGAGAAACTAATTCTCTTTTTGATGTTTGTGCAGGGCAAGCCAAAGAGCTTATGGCATGTTGATAGTGGCTGCTCAAGGCACATGACTAGAGACAAAGGAAAGCTACAGGACTTCAAATCATTTGATGGTGGATATGTAGCATTTGGAAGTAATCCCAAAGGAGGGAAGATTACAGGAAAAGGAACAGTGCAAAGTGATAAGATAAGTTTTCATGATGTGTATTTTGTGGAACAGTTGAGGTACAATTTGCTAAGTGTGAGTCAAATCACAGATAAAAAGAATCCAGTCTAATTTACTGACATTGAATGCTTTATTCTTTTTGAGAAATTGAGTATTCCTGAGCACATGATTTTAATGAAAATTCCCAGAAAGGATAATGTTTATAAGTGTGACTTAGCAAATATGACACCTCAACCAGAATTAAACTGTCTTATTTCTAAAGCAACTGTTGATGAGTCTGAACTGTGGCATAGAAGGATGTGTCATATTATAACACCCCAAAATTTCATCATATATTATTTTTTTATTTTTATTTTTTTTTATTTCGGAAGCATTATCCCATTCAATAAAGTTTAAAGCATTATATAAACTTTAAACCATTACCAAGTATTATACTATTACAAACTTAAGCATATATAGTTACAAAAACAGTTTTCTTCTATTTGGGTATTACTTCTAAAACATTTTAATCCACAAAATGATCAGAGTTTCAGCCGTCAAACATTTCTTCAAACGATCACTAATTGCCCAAATATCCCAAAAGTTAACCTGCAAAAGTATTGTGGGGGATTAGCACGAAGCTAAGTGAATAAACTAAGTCTTACAATCTAACTTAGCATAATAATCAATTTTCAACAATTAACTTCAAGAAACAATCAAATAGAGGATCGGTGGTTCTTGAGGTATCCTCAGTCCGCGGTGATCCTCCAAGAACACTTAATAATCAACTGCAGGCCAATACAGAGATTTTACCGATAGTTTATTGCTATCTTTAATCATTATGAACTAATTCACAACGAATGTTCATCCAGTCCATAAAGATTAACCTATAGCAACTAAACCCAATATAATTGACCTCTATCATTCCAAACTATCATGGAATTAATCACTAGCAATCAAGTAATCCATCAATTAATAAATTCAATCAATCAATCTATTATTAAATCATCAATAAAACAATCAATAATATAAACTTAAAATTGATGTAACTAACTGTTAACACCAAAATCAAATTGTGAGAATTAGTCCACTCACCGACACCTTAGCAGTTGCAACACTCAGTTTCTTATCACTGAGTCTTTGTTTTTATCTGAAATATCACATAATAAAAAATTAGTAACTTGTCATTAACAAAATAGTATTTGCAATATTGATAAATCTCACACATAAGTAACCATATAATACATATGTATATGGTTTATATTTAAGTTCACAGTTTAACCTACTCATCAAAATACAATAGACAAACGCGATCCGGGTCAGGTTTGGGTGGGATCACGTTCCCCTTAAGAAAAGTTTCTGTTACCGAATTACACTGAGCAATGCGATCATGAACAAGAGGCTGGATCGCGTTCATCCTTTGAAAACTTTCTGTGATTGATTTACACTTGGCAACGCGATCCAGGTAAATGCTTGGGATCGCGTTCCCAAGAATAAAATCCGTCATAAATTATTTATAGCTAGTGAACGCGATCCTAGCTAGGGTTTGGGGATCGCGTTGAGCTATTCTTCAGCTCAAGAACAGACCTGTTATTGTCCAGCTCGAACCAAAACTCAATTCATCATCAAAATGACATCAAATTCGAATTTGAAAGCTATCAAAGACTCAAATAACTTCAAGTAACATCATATACCATCTCTTAACCTAATTTAAACTTCTAACTCGCATAACTATCAACAATTACACTATTAAGGTTAAAACCCATTTTTACCAACAAGAACACTTACATAATCAATCCAAAGCAAAGATTCACTGATGATGATGATGGCAATGAAGTAATCACAACTCCAGATTAGATTATTTGAATATGATTTTGATTTTAAATCTTGAATATGGTTTTGAATGGTAGTTGAGTGTTCTTGAACTTACTGTAAATTTTAGGAAGTAAAGAAAAGAGGAGGTCGGCCTCTTTACTTAACCGACCCAATTATACGGGTATTTTATATCCGTCTTAAATATATTGTCTGGAACCTAAATTTTAAATGCGAAAAATTATTTTATTTTACTGTCATCTAAATTTATTTAAAGTAAACAATATTTCATTAGTCACAACATTACCTGAAACTTATTTTCCTATTAAATTTACAATCAAACACATATAATAATATATACTACTTTTAAAAGCTAAAGAAAATACCTGTTTCCCCTAGACCCAATTTGAGGATGTTACAAATCACCCCTCCTTAAGAAGATTTCGTCCCCGAAATCTAACTAGAAGCAAACAAACTAGGGTATCTAGCCCGCATACTTTCCTCCGTTTCCCAAGTGAGATCCGCACCCAAACTATGTTTCCACTTAACTAATACCATAGGAATTTCTTTCTTTCTTAATGTAGTAACCTTTCTATCTAAAAGCTCGACAGGTTCTTCCACCAATTTTTTACTTGAATCAACACGAAGATCTTGCAAAGGAAGGATTTGGGATTGATCCTCCACATTACATTTTCTTAATTAACAAACATTAAACGTATCGTGAATACCAGCTAATTCAGGTGGAAGATCTAAAGAAACCGATTGGTCATTAATTACTTGTCGGATCTTAAATGGGCCAATATATCGGGGAGCTAACTTCCCACGTTTACCAAATCTAATAACACCCTTCCATGGAGAAACTTTCAAATAAACAAGCTCACCAACAGAAAAAGAAACTGGTCGTCTACGTGGATCAGCATATTGTTTTTGTCTGTCTCGAGCTGCTTTTAACTTCTCACGAGCAATGGTAACCTTATCAGCAGTAATCTGGACGATATCGGGGCCCGCAAACTGTTTTTCTCCCGCTTCTAACCAACACGTAGGTGTTCGACAACGGCGTCCATACAACATCTCATAAGGTGGCATACCAATACTGGAATGATATGAATTATTATATGCAAATTCTATTAACGGCAGGTGAAAATCCCAAGAACCGCCATACTCCAATATACATGCCCGCAACATATCCTCGAGAGTTTGAAGGGTACGTTCTGATTGACCGTCAGTCTGAGGATGATACGCTGTACTGAGATTAATTCTGGTACCCAACTCCCGCTGCAAACTCTGCCAAAACCCAGAAACAAACCTGGAATCCCTATCTGACACAATCGATAATGGAATCCCATGCCTCGAAACAATCTCATGAATATACAATTGAGCAAGTCTAGTCAACGATGCTGTCTCACTAGTGGCTAAGAAATGAGCACTTTTCGTCAGTCTGTCAACAATCACCCAAATCATATCATTACCTTTCTGCGTTCTAGGAAGTTTGGTGACAAAATCCATGGTAATATGATCCCATTTCCACTCTGGTATCTCAAGCTGTTTTAAAGAACCATACGGTTTCTGATGTTCAGATTTTACTTGAGAGCATATGTGACATGTTTCAACAATTCGAGCAACATCCAATTTCATTGTCGGCCACCAATACAATTGTTTCAAATCGTTATACATCTTTGTACTACCGGGATGAACAGATAATCTAGATTTGTGTGCCTCAGTCAAAATGATATCACGAAGTCCCCCAATCAACGGAACCCACACTCGAGACTGAAAAGTTTTTAATCCACGAGAATCATCAACCAATAAATTCCTTCGTTTCAATAAAATCTCAGATTTTAAATTATGATCCAACAAACCCTCTGACTGCGCCACTTTCAATTGAGAAATCAAATCACAAGAAATTTCCAAACGCATAAAGTAAATTCGATCGAGAGGTACTTTTCAGCTTAAAGCATCGGCGACCACATTAGCTTTACCCGGATGGTAACGGATTTCACAATCATAATCTTTACTTAACTCTAACCATCGACACTGTCTCATATTAAGTTCTTTTTGAGAAAACATATACTGGAGACTTTTATGATCTGTACATACAATACATTTAGTACCATATAGATAATGTCTCCAAATTTTCAACGCAAACACCACAGCTGCAAGCTCTAAATCGTGAGTAGGGTAATTTCTCTCATGTATTTTAAGTTGGCGAGAAGCATAAGCAATAACCCGATCACGTTGCATTAAAACTGCGCCTAACCCAGCATGAGAAGCATCACAATAAACCGCAAAATTATCAGAACCGTCAGGTAGGGCTAATACTGGAGCCTGACACAACAACTGTTTAAGAGTTTGGAAAGATAACTCTTGTTGATCACCCCACTCAAATTTAACATCTTTCCTAGTTAACTTAGTTAACGGGCCAGCAATTTTGTAAAAGTCTTTAATAAATTTACGATAATAACCCGCTAAACCAAGAAAACTTTTAATCTCAGACGGAGACTTAGGAGCATTCCAATTCATAACTGCTTCTACTTTAGAAGGATCTACTTTGACACCATCCTTGCAAATAATATGACCAAGAAACTGTACCTCACGAAGCCAAAATTCACACTTAGAAAATTTAGCATAAAGATGTTCTCTTTTCAAAATCTCAAGAATCAATCTCAAATGATGTTCATGCTCCGACTCAGACTTAGAATAAATCAAAATATCGTCAATAAATACAATCACAAACTTGTCTAGAAAAGGTCGACATATTCGATTCATTAAGTCCATAAAAACAGCAGGAGCATTAGTCAATCCGAAAGGCATAACTAAAAATTCATAGTGACCGTACCGGGTACGAAAAGCAGTTTTAGAAACATCTTCTTCACGAAGTCGCACCTGATGATAACCGGATCTCAAGTCAATCTTAGAAAAATAAGATGATCCCTGCAACTGATCAAATAACTCATCGATTCTGGGTAACGGGTATATATTTTTCACTGTTCTCTTATTAAGCTCTCTATAATCAATACACATTCGAAGAGTACCATCCTTTTTCTTAACAAACAAAACCGGAGCACCCCACGGGGAAGAACTAGGTCTTATAAACCCTTTATCTAACAGTTCCTGAATTTGACCCATCATCTCACGGATTTCAGAAGGAGCTAATCTATATGGAGACTTAGCTACAGGAGTCGAACCAGGAATTAAATCTATTTGATATTCAACTTCCCTTACAGGAGGCAACCCAGGTAATTCATCAGGAAAAACTTCCGAGTAATTAGAAACCACCGGAATATGAGACATAGTTTTCTTTTCTAACTAGCTATCTATCACATAAGCCAAATAAGAATTACATCCCTTAGATAGAGATTTCCTAGCTTTCAACAAAGAAATCAACGATAAACTACCCCTTTCACGTTCTCCTCGAGCCATGACATATGACCCGTTAGAAATCGGAATTCTTATAATCTTTTTGTAACAATCAATATTGGCTTTATTCAAATTTAACCAATCCATACCAATAACTACATCGAAACTAGGAATTGGCATTAACAAAAAGGAAACTAGAAAGTTATGACCCTCAATAAGTATACTAGCTCCAGCTACCGAGGTGGTAACACGAACTAATTTACCATCGGCAATCTCAACTTCTAAAGGTTTAACAATCAAAGAGGGAATCAATTTCAGTCTATCAAAAAATTTCGCAGATATAAATGAACAGTTGGCACCAGAATCAAACAATACACGAGCTGGTACAGAATTAATGAGAAAAGTACCCGTAATAACATCTTCAGTGACGACAGCTTCATCAACTGTCATTTGAAAAGCTCGACTAGCAGCTACTGGTGGATTCTTCCTCTTTTGACCAGAGGATGACGAACCTTTACCCGCACCCATACTCTGTCTTTTCGCCTTTGGACAATCCCCTGCACGATGACCCTCTTTATGGCAATTCCAACACACACTATTAGGATAAGTACAATCTTTTGCAGCATGTCCAAAAATTCCACACTTAACACACCTAGATGTCTGAGGAGTACAAGGACCATTATGCCTAGCTCGACATCTATTACAATAATTACTATCCGTCGGAATACCAGAATTCAATCTCCTATTTTGTTGACTACCTTGCCCTTTCTGCTTAGCGGAAGAATCTGCTTTATTTCTTTGTGAATACCTCTCTTTATTCAAGACTCTTTTAGCTAAAATATCACCATCAACCGAACGAGCTAAATCATAAGCTTGAGTAAGTGAACCTGCTAACCTAACTGAGGTACGGAACCCACTGTTGTACAAATCGCAATTTATCAGAAAACTGCTTAATTAATTCATCAATTGTCATCTGATCAGTCTTTTGTAAGTCAAGAAATTCTTTTCTAATACGAGAAAGATTATACTCGGAACAGAATTGCTTACAAACCTCGGCATGAAAATCCGGCCATCTAATAACACTCAACTGTTGTGAAGATAATGGTGCCGTAATCGAATCCCACCATGACATAGCTTGACCTTTTAACAATTGTATCGCATAAGGTACTTTGTCCTCCTCCTCACAATGACATACATTCAATTTTCTCTCGACATCACGTAACCAGTCTAAAGTGACTGTAGGATCATTACTTCCAGAATATACGGAAGGATTGCAAGACATAAAGGTTTTAAGGGAACAACCTTTCCTCAATGGCTGAAATGATGAAACAACAGGTATTTGATAACCAGAGAAACCAGACGAAGAAAAAGGACCCGAAGTCTGATAAGTATAACCCTGTTGGTGCTGCTGTGAAGCAAAAGGTATAGACACGGAATCCGTGTAGAAGATACAATAGGAGGAACATTAGTCTCAATCGACAGGTGAGTATAAATAGGTTGTTGAGAAGACCCAGCTTGCTCTCTCTGAAGTTCCAACACCCGATTCTCCAATCTCATAATATACTCATGATCAGTTTTAGTTTCCCCACCAGCTAAATTAGATGTACCACGATGACCATGATTCTCTGGTGGTACATTTGTTTGCGAAGTATTGTTAAGAGTATGGGAAGGTAGCTCATTATCCGCCATATCTGAAATGACATCACATCTCAACATTCGTTAATTGTTAGTACTGGCAAACTAACCGAATATCCTATCATAACTAATTCCCCATCACAAGAAATGTTTGACCCACATGACTAAGTTTAGGATTGAACACTTTAAAATGTTCAATTCACCTAAACCACGCTCTGATACCAACTTAAAACACCCCAAAATTTCATCATATATTATTTTTTTATTTTTATTTTTTTTTATTTCGGAAGCGTTATCCCATTCAATAAAGTTTAAAGCATTATATAAACTTTAAACCATTACCAAGTATTATAATATTACAAACTTAAGCATATATAGTTACAAAAATAGTTTTCTTCTATTTGGGTATTACTTCTAAAACATTTTAATCCACAAAATGATCAGAGTTTCAGCCGTCAAACATTTCTTCAAACGATCACTAATTGCCCAAATATCCCAAAAGTTAACCTGCAAAAGTATTGTGGGGGATTAGCACGAAGCTAAGTGAATAAACTAAGTCTTACAATCTAACTTAGCATAACAATCAATTTTCAATAATTAACTTCAAGAAACAATCAAATAGAGGATCGGTGGTTCTTGAGGTATCCTCAGTCCGCGGTGATCCTCCAAGAACACTTAATAATCAACTGCAGGCCAATACAGAGATTTTACCGATAGTTTATTGCTATCTTTAATCATTATGAACTAATTCACAACGAATGTTCATCCAGTCCATAAAGATTAACCTATAGCAACTAAACCCAATATAATTGACCTCTATCATTCCAAACTATCATGGAATTAATCACTAGCAATCAAGTAATCCATCAATTAATAAATTCAATCAATCAATCTATTATTAAATCATCAATAAAACAATCAATAATATAAACTTAAAATTGATGTAACTAACTGTTAACACCAAAATCAAATTGTGAGAATTAGTCCACTCACCGACACCTCAGCAGTTGCAACACTCAGTTTCTTATCACTGAGTCTTTGTTTTTATCTGAAATATCACATAATAAAAAATTAGTAACTTGTCATTAACAAAATAGTATTTGCAATATTGATAAATCTCACACATAAGTAACCATATAATACATATGTATATGGTTTATATTTAAGTTCACAGTTTAACCTACTCATCAAAATACAATAGACAAACGCGATCCGGGTCAGGTTTGGGTGGGATCGCGTTCCCCTTAAGAAAAGTTTCTGTTACCGAATTACACTGAGCAACGCGATCATGAACAAGAGGCTGGATCGCGTTCATCCTTTGAAAACTTTCTGTGATTGATTTACACTTGGCAACGCGATCCAGGTAAATGCTTGGGATCGCGTTCCCAAGAATAAAATCCGTCATAAATCATTTATAGCTAGTGAACGCGATCCTAGCTAGGGTTTGGGGATCGCGTTGAGCTTTTCTTCAGCTCAAGAACAGACCTGTTATTGTCCAGCTCGAACCAAAACTCAATTCATCATCAAAATGACATCAAATTCGAATTTGAAAGCTATCAAAGACTCAATAACTTCAAGTAACATCATATACCATCTCTTAACCTAATTTAAACTTCTAACTCGCATAACTATCAACAATTACACTATTAAGGTTAAAACCCATTTTTACCAACAAGAACACTTACATAATCAATCCAAAGCAAAGATTCACTGATGATGATGATGGCAATGAAGTAATCACAACTCCAGATTAGATTATTTGAATATGATTTTGATTTTAAATCTTGAATATGGTTTTGAATGGTAGTTGAGTGTTCTTGAACTTACTGTAAATTTTAGGAAGTAAAGAAAAGAGGAGGTCGGCCTCTTTACTTAACCGACCCAATTATACGGGTATTTTATATCCGTCTTAAATATATTGTCTGGAACCTAAATTTTAAATGCGAAAAATTATTTTATTTTACCGTCATCTAAATTTATTTAAAGTAAACAATATTTCATTAGTCACAACATTACCTGAAACTTATTTTCCTATTAAATTTACCATCAAACACATATAATAATATATACTACTTATAAAAGCTAAAGAAAATACCTGTTTCTCCTAGGCCCGATTTGAGGATGTTACACATATGAACTACAAAACCATTAACAAACTTGCTAAAAATAAGCTTGTTAGAGGTTTACCTGAAAATGTGTATTCATGTGATGATCATTGTTTTGCCTGTTAAAAAGGCAAACAACACAAAACTTCTTTTAAGACCAAAATTGTAAATTCTAATCACACACCTCTACACTTATTGCATATGTACTTGTTTGGACCAACCAGCATAAGTAGTATGGGTAAGAGATCTTATTGTCTTGTGATCATTGATGACTTCACTAGGTTCACATGGGTTTTCTTTCTTAGAACAAAGGATGAAACATGAGAAATCCTTAGATCATTCATAACTAAGATGGAAAATCAATTGGATAAAAAGGTTAAGGTCATTAGGAGTGATAATGGAACAGAATTTAAAAATCATGAGATGGATAAGTTCTGTGAAGTTAAAGGTATTAAGAGAGAGTTTAGTACACCTAGAACTCCACAACAAAATGGAGTAGCTGAAAGGAGAAATAGGACACTAATTGAGGCTGCTAGAACTATGCTGTCTGATGCTAAGTTTCCTATGTCTTTCGGGGCAGAAGCTGTTAGCATAGCCTGCTATGTTCAGAATAGGGTATTAGTTGTTAAGCCTCATAACAAGACACCATATGAACTGCTATTTAAGAGAAAACCATTGGTTAGTTTCTTAAAAACTTTTGGGTGTCCTTGTACTATCTTAAATACCAAAGATCACTTAGGAAAGTTTGAAAGCAAGGCAGATGAAGGTATCTTTGTTGGTTACTCTGTTCAAAGTAAAGCATATAGGGTATTCAATCAAAAGACCAGAGTGATAGAGGAGTCCATGAATATTACCTTTAATGAGAATACTCCAAATCCTATTGGTAAAGGCCCTGAGTCTTTGTTTGATATTGATGCACTTAACACTGCTTTTAGATATACAACTGTAGATTCAAGTGCAGGTACAAGTGCAGGTGCTAGTGCAGGTTTAAATGGAGGTACAATTGAAGGTATAATGAATGGAACAGCTGCTGCAGTCACAGGATTACCAATTGGAAAGAAGACAGATTCTTTGGAATATATTTTATTTCCAATATGGTCTCCTGATCCCCCAAAAGTGTTTGACTCAGCTCCTTCCAAGACATCTCATGGTTCAGATTCAGAAAAGTCTAGTTCACAAGATTCAAATGACAAATCTACACATACTTTTCCTGATGATCCAAATATGCCCCTATTGTCAGAAAGTGAAGAAGAAGCTGATCCAAAGGCAGATGAACAACTTGAAAGAGAACTGAATTTCTCAGGAAGCACAAGGCTTTTAGTGGAATCAATTACAAGAGATGTACAAAGCATCCTGTCGAATTCAAAGGTTAACTTCACTAATTTGGAATCTGAGATACCCGAGTCACCCACATCACATTATCATGTTCATAGGGATCATCCATTAAAAGATGTGATTGGTGACATCAATACTCCAGTTCAAACTAGACAGCAGATTCACATGGATGAAGAGAAACTGCATACTTCTTTATATGTGTGTTTCTTGTCTCAAGTTGAACCAACAAAGGCAGTAGAAGCTCTAAAAGATCCCAGTTGGATTGAAGCAATGCAGGAGGAATTGCTACAGTTTAAGATACAGAATGTGTGGACATTAGTTGATCTACCAAAGGGAAAAAGAGCTATTGGCACAAAATGGATCTTTAAGAACAAAAAGGATGAAAGGGGTATTGTAATCAAGAACAAGGCAAGGTTGGTGGCACAGGGGTATACACAGGAAGAAGGTATTGATTATGATGATGTGTTTGCTCCTGTTGCAAGAATAGAAGCAATCAGATTATTCTTGGCATATGCTTCATATCAAGGATTTACAGTCTATCAAATGGATGTCAAGAGTGCCTTTCTGTATGGGGCAATTGATGATGAAGTTTATGTTTGTCAACCACCTGGATTTGAAGACCCCAAGTATCCAGATAGAGTATGCAGATTGGATAAGGCTCTATATGGCTTGCATCAAGCACCTAGAGCCTGGTATGAAACTCTATCTGTTTACTTATTGGAGAATGGATATAAAAGAGGTACCATTGACAAAACACTATTCACCAAGAAGGTTCACAATGATATCTTGTTGGTACAAGTGTATGTTGATGATATCATTTTTGGTTCTACTAATGATACATTGTGCAAGGAGTTTGAGAAGTTAATGCATCAGAAGTTCAAGATGAGTTCTATGGGGGAACTTACTTTCTTTTTGGGACTTCAAGTCAAGTAGAGGACTGATGGCATTTTCATCAATCAAAGCAAGTATGTTAAAGACATTCTGGACAGATTTGGTTACACAGATGCTAAAGTAGCTAGCACACCAATGGAGCCACACAAGGCACTACATGCAGATCTTGAGGGGGAGGATGTAGATGTGCATTTATACTGATCTATGATTGGCTCTCTCATGTATCTTACTTTATCCAGACCAGATATCATGTTTGCTGTGTGTGTGTGTGCTAGATATCAAGCCAATCCCAAGCAATCACATCTGTATGCAGTAAAAAGGATCTTTAGATATTTAAAAGGTCAACCTCAATTGGGCCTTTGGTATCCAAAGAGTTCTTCCTTTGAGCTCAAGGCTTTCACAGATAGTGATTATGGTGGTGAAAATCTGGATAGAAAGTCTACCTCAGGAGGTTGTCAATTTTTGGGAGAGAGATTGGTGTCATGGCAATGCAAGAAGCAGACCACTGTATCCACTTCCACAGCTGAGGCAGAGTATGTTGTTGCATCAAGCTTTTGTGCTCAAGTGCTTTGGATTCAGAATCAAATGCTGGATTATGGTCTGATTTTTCTCCATACTCCTATTTATATTGACAATAATTTTGCAATTAGTATCATTAACAATCCTGTTAAACATTCTAAGACCAAACATATTGAAATTAGATATCACTTTATTAGAGATTGTAATGAAAAGAGATTGATCCAAATCTTTAAAATTCATACTGATAATCAATATGCAGATCTTTTCACCAAAGCTTTTGATGTGGGAAGGTTTACATTTTTGGTTACTAGTATTGGAATGATCAATCTAACTTAAACTATGTTTGGAATTAGAATTGATACTAACAGTGGTTTCTTTATAAAGAATAGTGCTTTTTGTTCCAAGTGTTTACCACTATTAGCACTTTTGTGCTTTCAGCTGATACCACTGTTAGAACATTTTAGCCACTGTCTTTATAAAATTGCCACTGCTTGTACACTTGTATATTATTGCCACTATTTCTTTGTTTTAGCTAACCACTGTGCAGGTCGCTAGCCACTGTCAGAAGACATTACCACTGCTGGCAACTAACACAGTTTACTTGTTTCGTTTTATTGATGATAAAAAAAAATAAAAAAAATTTTTTTACTTATAAAGCTAAGTGCTTGGCACTGCTAGTATTAAGTTTTGGTCACCTTGGTCGGTTACCACTGCTAGTATTAGTAGCTGCTGTTAGCTTTATAAGTATTTTCTTGAGCATTTGAAAATTTGTATAAGTGTTTGCCACTGTTAAGGCATTGTTTATATCTACCCACTGTTAGTTATACTAATCAGTGCCACTGTTAGTTATTTTGTAGCAGCTTGACTCTGTTCTTATAACTAACAGTGTATAAACTTTCAATACTTCATTTTTTTTCATTACGCTTTCTTCTTTTCCCAAATACCCACTGCGATTAAACTCCAAATCAAACTGTCACTTCTACTACAATCAATTCGATAGTTATGGCTTCTTCTTCAACCGATCTTACATTAAGTATTTATGAAGAACACAATATGATCGCTTTTCTGATGAAACCCTCATCGGCGTAAAATTTCACACAAATTGTGGATTTTCTTCGTTCTAGTTATATATTTCATGCGCTTACCGTATCTCCAAGGGTTTCAAGGGGTCATTTGACCGAATTCTGGAAGAATGCCAGATTAGAAGTGATTGAGGGTAAAAATCAAGTGGTTTCCACGATTCACGGAAACCAGGTGGTGATATCATTGGATTCTCTTCGAGAAGTACTTCTTCTTGATGATGCTGCAGGTATATCATCTATTGATGAGAGAATTTTGTATGCTAATCTTAGATTAATGGGGTATGAGGGTGATTATACACGTTTTACCTTTTTTAAATCACTCTTTAGTCCTCAATGGAAATTTTTAATACATACAATTCTCCACTGCTTGTCATCTAAAAGAATTGCTTTCAGCGAATTTGGTACCCAAATCGCCTATGCACTTGTGTGTTTGGCTAGGGGTCAAAAATTTAATTTTTCAAAATACATACTTGAAGGCATGATAAGAAATATCACAAAAGGGAAAAAAGATATGTTTATTATGTATCCTAGATTTGTGCAACTTGTTTTAAACAAACAAATCACTGGTTTAGTTGCACAAGAACTTATTATTGGTGTTAGTACTCTTTCTGCTAGAACATTTATAGAGATGAGTAAGAATACCAATAAGAAGTTTTCTGGGAAGGAAACAACATTTTTTTCTACAATGCTTCCTGCTCCTTCCACCTCAGATGTCGTACCACCAACTACATCTGAACCAATTGGTGACAGGTCAGTAGTACCAACTGAGTCTGAACACACACCAATTGGGGGTACCAAAAGAAAACAAGTGAACAAACAACCTACCCACTTACAACCCAAGAAAAAGAAAAGAAAACAGGCAAGTGAGGTTCCTACTGCTCACTTGTCTCAGCCATCAATTTCACCACAGCACGTGACTCCACAGGAGATGGGTGGTCATTCTGGAAAGGCTGCCACTACTCCTACTAGTCCACTGACAGAGGAGGGCAGTGGTAACATCAATTAGACCCAACCAGAGGCAACTTCTACTGTTGAACCTAAGGGTAATGACGCAGGTGAAGGTCCCAGTACCAAGACAAAGGGGACTTCTGTTGATCATGTTAGGCATGAGGCAGAAGATGATTTTGTCAATGATTCATCTAGGAGGTCACACTCTGATGATGAGGAGGCTAGTACTTACATTGAATTGATGAATGTACAATTGACAATGGCTGTGGATAAAATTTGGGAGAGATTGATGCAAGAGAAGAAGGTGAATAAAGCTCAAGATGCTAAGCTGGTAGAGCAGGCTGCTAAGATTGTTGAGCAGGACAAAGAAATTGCTGATCTCAAAGAAAGGCTGGCTGTTATAGAAGCTTTATTGGTGAAGGACACTTTCAACAAGGGGGAGAAGAATGCAGAGGATATGTTCAATGATGATGTGTTTATGCATGATAATGAAGATGAGGTTGTAGGTGAAACAGATTCTATGTCTAATGCTAACACTGAAGTATTGGAAGATGATGTGCAGACTGAGATTGTTGAAAGTGTTATGCAAAAGACTGTGGAGAGGATTGATGGTGAAACAGAAGTGATTATTGATATAGAAGATGGTGAAGAAGTGGTACAACCAGTTGATGATTTGGTGAGTATAGAAACTGAAAAGATGGAAGGTGATGGTGATGATGCAGAGGCAGAGGGAGAGTCAAAGCCAAGATCAGATCCTAAACTTACATATGGTAGGAAGAAATCAGTACCATTATTTAGTATCAAAGCTAAAAAGATGGAAAAGATCAGAAAAACCAAGTCAAGTAGTCCCACTGTTAAGGTGGCTACCACTGCTAACACTACCTCTGTTCATACAGAATCTACCACTGTTACTACAATTCCACAACCCACTGCTACCACAACTCAACAACCCACTGCTACAACAACTACTACAAACCCATCAACCACTGCTAGAACACCAGAAGTACCTTTTGTCATCAGAGAATCAACTAGATTGGCTAAACCTGAGTCTAAGTTTCCAAAGATTGATCCAAAAGACAAAGGCAAGGGTAAATTGGTAGAAAAGCCAAAATTAAAGGTCAAACTGGTACAAAGGAGCATTGAGCATGATCATGAATATGCATTGAGGTTGCAAGAAGAATTGGATGAGAAGGAGAGAGTAAGAACAGAAAAGAAAGCACCTGAGGTACAGAGGTCAGTGTCTACTCAGAGGTCCATTCAAACTCTTACATCCGAAGTTGATGAAGTAGATGTTATGCTTGAAAATGGTCAGATTGTGAAGATGACCAAAGAAGCTAGCAGAGTGTATGCTGAAATGAAAGAAAAGGGGTTGAATGATGATACTGTGTATCAAGCTTATGAAGAAAAGAAAAAGGGTAACCCTCTGCAGGTGGCTTTAAATAAGAAAATTGAAAGAGAGAGGAAAGAGAAATTGGAAAAAGAAGCTGCTAGAAAAATAGCAAAGAAACCAACAAGGGCTGAATTGAAAGATGATCTGGTGTGTAAGCTAAGAGGAGATAGGATTCCTACAGTCTAATTAAGGAAAATGTCTCTAGAACAACTGCAACAGTTGTATGATAATAATCCTTTTGTCAATCCTGAAGCAAAGAAAAGGTTAGAAAAGAAAAAAAAAATGATGCAGAAATTCATAGAAGATTACAGGAAAGATATGATCTGATTGATGAAGAGCTTGAGAAGGAAAAAGAATTGAGATTGAAGGTTGAAGGAGTTAGGAGATCTTTTGCTAAATTATAGGAGATGGATGATAATGTGTGTGATTTGGATAGGGATGAGGAGATCTTAGAAAAGTTGGTCATAATAAAGCCTGACAGATCAGAAAACATCAATTTGGATGGTGAAGACTACTCTGAAATTATCAAGTGGGAAGCAGGTTAATAGAGACTGATGCAGTTACTTAAGAAATTAAGATTGAAAGGAAAAATGGTGCTGTCAGTTTCCATAAGTCAATGCAAGATATTCTTAAAAGAGTAAACAGGTTTGATGTATATGATATGTATAAGATTGGCTTAGAAAAGGATGTGAAAACTCTTAAAGTTAGTCTTGAAAGGCATGTTTGGGAATGGATACAGATGATGTTTGAGCCTGAGGTATATGGAGAGTTGTTTTTATGTGATGAAGCAGTAGGCAAATGGAGACATTTTGCTAGGGCAGGTGTGCATTTTATAGCTCTCAGAAATGGAAGATTTATATATATGCTGGATGAAAGAGACTATGTTCTTAGTATAGCATTGTTGAAGCAATTGATTGCAAAGAAATTGCAAGTTGCTGAGAAGACTTCCAAGAGCAAAGATATAGTCTACAGAATAATGAATCAGTACAATAAGAGAGATCAACAAAAATCAAAAGGTTCCAAATCTCCTACAGAAGAATGAAGCTGAATGCTGAAACTTAATGCAATGCAAGATTGATCAAGTTTAGGGGGAGATTGTTGGGATCTGAGCAGAATTGATCAAGTGTTGAAGACTTGCCACTGTTAGTTCAATCGATTGCCACTATTAGAAGGAATGAAGACTAGCCACTGCTAGTATATTTGTAGCAGCAGTGCCACTGTTAATGTAATAACACTTAGTGTCTGTAATGGGAACTTACTATCACTGTTGGTGTAAAGTAAGTTATTCCCACTGTTAATGTTATTTTGAGTCAGTTAAGTTTGTTAGAGATTATTATGGAATAGATATACATTCCATAGAAGTGTAGATTGTATAGGACTCTATGTATTATAAATAGAGATCCTGTAACCTAGTTTAGAAAGAAAAATATCATAGGTTGCGATTAGCTTCAAGGTGAAAACCCTAATACAGCCGTGTATTCGTATTATTATTATCGTAATAATATTGAAGCTTTTGGTGATAATTATTTGTGCATGTTATTCAATCTTCTTGTTAGTTGTTAATAGTTATTCCGTGACTAATTAACAATTCAATTCAAAGCTAAACTACGGGTAGGGTAAGTAGATAGATAGATAGAGATTGTGATTGCTGAAGTTTAAATATTCAGGTTTCGGGATGATGTTCATTATAAAAGATGATTGGAGACTTCCCTTTAATAAAATTAACAGAGGTTTGGTGTCAACACTAGCATCCTACGATTTAAGTGGAAAACCTAAGTCGCATGTCACTGAATACTAGGTTATCATAAGTCTGATCAGATCAGGCTGCTCAGTCCCCCAACACTGTCCGATGAGGACTAGTGACCCGTCTTGGAGTTAACTCCTGGGCGCATGATTAAGGCAATAGACCGATATTTAATTTCTGACATTTCTTAACACCTAATTCTAATTGATTTTATTAAGGGTCATACTATTGTTTGCTAATGTATGTTAAACTGTCAGTTATGTTGGATCAAGGGGTTTAAGCATCCTACACTACAGCTGAATGTTTGCTTTCTTTTCAGGATCCCTTAGATTTTAATCGAGGAGCACAAATACTTCTGTCAAGGTGTAGACCCTCCTTTGCGATCAAACGCTCATCCCTAGGTTCGTTTCACGGTGTATACTACATTTTTCAGTAGTTCCACAGCTTTTATATATACCTAGACCATGTTCAGGAAGGGTGACTTCCAGGTATCCACGGTGTCATATGCTTACGACCGGTCCGTAGCTTCCACGCATTTGTACTCCACCAGCGGTGTTTCCAGCGCTATACTAAGTACTGGGCCGTTTTACAGCATGTCCACAGCTTCATACAAAAACACAGATAACTATCTACCGATACTAGGGTTGATCAGATCCTAATAAGAAAGTAATAGTCACGTGAAAGCTTGGAAAGGATGGAATGGGTGGTTTAGATCTACCGCTTGAATAGTTTAACCCGATACATAACATAACAACTTCTAATCACATATTCAATTAAAGATTAATTTAACATCATCCCTACTCCTAAATATCTACATTTCAACAATCACAATATTACACTACTCAATAAACATGGCAATAAGTAAAGCACTTACCATAATATTACGCATGGATAAATCAGACATAATAACAGTATGAGGGAATAGATATCACCGGATAATAGAGCAGCGTAACAAGAGAATAGAACTTGCAATCCTTGAATAAAAGCTTGAACACAAATACTCCTTGATTACAACAGCTACTCTCTACTCTAATCTACTAGCTACCCACTAACTACTCTCTAACCCTCTAGAGAGAGAGGTTAGAGAGAGAAACTAACTAAGAAATAAAAATTACAAGAGAAAAGTGTTTGATTTGAATGGAATTGAATTGTTGTGAGTTGATCAGAAATGAGGAGGTTGAAGCCTCTATTTATAGGCATCCAAGTCACAATTTACACTCAACACCCTCGCATCCATTTTAACACTGAAATACACCCCTGAGCTATGAAATTCGACACCAAAGAGGGCGTATTCGACACCAAATAGGGCGTATTTGGTAGCAAATAGGGCGTATTCGGTAGCAAACGGGGCGTATCCAGCACCACAGGGGGTATACCACCCCTTAGAGGGGGTATACCACCCCTAGAATGGCGTATACGGCCTCTACAGTGGCGTATACAGCCACTTGAGGGTGGTATACGGCCCCTGTGGGGGTGGTGAGCCTTGGTCCGTGGTCTTGTGTGCTGGATCGTAAGTCTTATGTGCTGGATCGTGCTCGTTTGGCCCTATCTTCTTCGTTCTTGATCCGTTTTTGACGATCTTTATACCCACGCGTTCATATTCTCCAGACCTACATTTTAAGATATTTATTAAGTCCCAAATCGGAGTTTTACAATAAAATTGCATGTCGAACGAATTATACCTTTTTAAGTGTGTTTTTCGTCCATTTACCGTTGTTTTTGAAATACTTATAAAGTTTTGACCTTTTTAACAAAATGTGGTAAATGTGAAATTTATTGGCATGATTTTGTTAATTAAGTGCTAAATATGAGGTAAAAGATGTGCGTAAAACATGACATTTACGTCAACTCAAGTATCCCACACTTAGACTTTGCTTGTCCTCAAGCAAACCGTATCTCACTTTGCTGAAGGTTTTGAGAAAATGGATCAGTTGATGAGAACATATATTTCTTAAGGACATCAACTCCTCAAAATAGGTAAATTATTTCAGAAAGTAAGCATCAATAGAATAAGAAATCTTAAAACTGAACTGGCTGTCCCTTTAGCATACTTTGCAACTCTCGAAATGTAGAAGTACATGACTGGGCGATTCTCATAGGTGGTCACTCAATTCACTCAAGAAGTGTATCGGGTTTCCTAACATCCTAAACAAACGAAATCGCTCAAAGCCAGTCATGCAGCGCTTATCATCATAGGCTTGGTTGAGAATCGCATCTCCACCACTCCAAATGAGGACGGTGCTAATTATCCCAAGGCATTTTTGTTAGGTTGTAATGTTCGGGTGAGGGTATGAAAAAAGGGTTATTTCAAGGTTTAAAGGGTATGGTTATCTTAGGAATTTTCAAATTTCATGAAAAACTTTATTTAGATATGCTTTTTAATGGAAACGGATAACGGTAAGGAAGGAAGATAGCTATTTTGACTTCTATCTTTTTGAAAACACACGGAAGATTTAGTCTTTTAGAGATCAAAGTTTTCGGGGGATTTTGAAGCACTTAGCTTTATTTAGATGATAATATATATATATATATATATATATATATATATATATATATATTTTAATAGAATTTCTTTGCCAAAGAATTTCTAAGGATTTTTCTTTCTTACTGCCTTTTGAGATCCTTTCATATTTTCATTTTTCACACATTTTGATATTTTGAATTTTACTTGGTGCCAATTTTTCGCACCGCAGGATTCTTGATCTTTTGAGATTTGATTTCTGAAACGCACGCGAGAAGTTTTTGAGTAAAACACGAATTTTGTGATTTTTGGAGAGAAAGCAAAAAGAATATCTAGATATTATTTTTCAAAAAAAAATTAAAAATTCTAAGATAAGGTTTTGGTGGGTATGGAAAGGAATGGGTTTTAAAATATTTTGGTAATTAAGAACTGAAAAGGTTAAGGCTCAACAGAGTTTACTAAGCGGATCATCGATACTAAAATTGAGTATCGACAGGGTTAGGCTTGAAGAGATATGAGAAAATTGGGTTTAATCCTAATAAATGCCAAGATCCTCTAATTGCACCTATACCGCGTACGGTACTCTTTGGTATGGTCTCGAAGCGTATACCAGGAACAAGTTCTAATTCTAAGACGCATGCATCGGCACTGATATCGCATAAAAAGTCACGTTTTTACTACCGATATCTCTCTCATTCCGGAATGATTCTTGGCACTTTAACTCAAAAACATTACAAATCAATAGTATTATACCAAGATGGTCAAAACAAGGTCGCACGATAAAAATCAAGCAAAACGGATGAAAAAACGAAGATTCCACGCACGTTTGAAGATTTCAGACATCAAAATGAAGTTTCAAGACAAAAGATCCCATCACCAACATTTATTTGACCCAAGATGTTCGTTTTCAAATTACGAATCCAACAGAAGAAGAATCAACTAAAACGGACGAAGAACGAAGATTCTACGCACTCCGGAAGATCCAAACGATTCGAACGACACATCTAAAGTTCAGAGACATATTTTTGGGATTTCTTTTTATCAAAAGCTTCGTTTTTGAATTACGAATCCAACACAAAAAGAATCAACGCAAATGGACCTGTAACGAAGAAACCACGCACGAATCGAGAAACGAAGCGACCGGCAACAGACTGGTGCAGCTGGCAGCCAGCCGCCATCGGCAGCCACCCAGCCGCCGGCTGCTGCCCGCCACCCGCACGGATTGCACTTTTTTGTCCTTTTTCGTACCCGGTGCTAGACCTTTTCCTACTTTTCATACCTGGTGCCACTACCTTTTTCGCCTTTTGTACCTGGTGCCACTACCTTTTTCGCCTTTTGTTAATGTGTGCTTCCTTTGGCTAAAACGCACCAAAACTCCTCTATAAATAGGAGGCATGGGCTCATTTGAAGAACACACCTTGAAACACACACCAACATACCTCAAAACACACTTTCTTTTAGCTTTTCTTTCTTTCTTTATTTTAAATTAGTATTAGGCTAGTTGAAATAGAAGCAAGGAATGTGTTTGTAATCCTTGGTGAGGAACGCATTTGTAATCGTTGGTGTACGCTTGGAGAAACTCTTATTAATTCAAGTCTACTCGTTCTCGCATATTAATCTCGGTTATTTCTATCCTTATCTATCTTGATTGAATATGTATACTTTAATTATGATAGAGATAGTTTATGCCATGATTAGCGAGTAGATTACTATTGTATTTGTTGTGATGTAGTTAGCATATATAATTGTGGGATGACTTTAAATATGTCGTGAAATAATATGACGGCCTCTATTCGACTGTTTACTCGGTATAGTGCTGGAAATGCTTTTAAGCAAAGTACATACGTATGGAAGCCGGTAACGACCGAAGGTAGTTGTATTATGGATCGACATTATAAAACGGAAACTTTATGAACGGACTTATCTTATGATTTTAAACCTAAAACTTACATTCGCCTTTCGATTAACAACCGTGATTGTAACCTTGTAAAGAGGCATCGCGAACCTTACTACTTGGTCAATAGTTATCTGTGTAAAACTATGGTTTCGATTGTAACATTATGCGAGCATCATAAAATGCAATGTGATTACGTGGAAGTGCCATGAGTATTGTACACTTGAAATCACAATGTACCTATCATGTAAACATCGTGAAGCAATTGAATCCACAATGGAAACATCGGTAAACGATTAAATTGTTGGGACATGTATGTGTGACAACAGATCTAGCTTGCAATAGTACTAGTGATTATTGTAATCAAGTTTGTATAATTGATTTGGATTTGTAAATGATATTGTTTTGGTATTAATATTCGTTAAATATATTAGTATGATAAAGTGTTAGACGAATATCGAATACGAAGTTACAAACTAAAGTCTGTGAGATGAGATCTCAAGTCGCAGAACTTAGTCCTGCGAGATGAGATCTAGGCTCGCAGAGCAGCAAATCGAGTTGAATTGGACTTGGTTGTGGGCTGCGAGTTGAACTCAACTCGCTGAGCCCATCGGGCTGCGAACCGAGTTTGACAGAAACATATAAATACTAAGCTAGGTCAAATCGGCTAAAGACTTTTGGCAATTCGTTTTTCCAGAGAACTAAAACGTTTCTAAGCATTCATAAGGTTAGGTATTGATCGATTAACATTAATTAATCGATACAAAACCTTGTTGATTAACCAATTCGCTATTATCTTGCGAAACAAACCGTTCACATACTGTGAACCAAGTATTGAGGAATTCCGCGCCTTAATACCTAAGATAACCTCGTTATTGATCCACGTACTAGGGACTTACATAAATACATTGTGGACTACCATAGCATTTTCTGACATGGTCTGGGTTTAACTCTATGCAAAAAGCCGTCAGCATTTTATTTACGTTTTTGATTAGATTAGTTTAGATTAGATTAGGTAGGCTATAGGCTAAATAACCATTTATGGAAACCTATGGATTTGTTAATTGTATTGAGAAAGACAAGTTTAAAATCCAACTTAAATCGATACTTTTCCTTAACCTATGAAATATAAAGTAAGGTACGCAAGAAACCTCAACACTTTCCTTTGCTTACCATGCTTAAAATTCATTAATAGGGATTGATCAACTAAGTCCGAACATATTTGCTAAGTTAGTTGTTTGCTAAACTCATAGTCTTTGTGGTATTAAGAACGGTTAGACTTTTTGTAGACTTGCTACTCTATTCCTTCACCCACGAGTAAATGTGCTCAATAACAAGGGCCATTGACTCCCTCACAAGAGAGTGTGGAGAGTTGAGCATTGTCTGTCTGATCAGAATCATGACACCGTGATTCCTCGTGACATATTAGTTGATAACCGACTAATAGGGAATCTATCGGTTATACCATAAACTACCAAGTCTAGTGAACATTCCAAATTTAGTAAACGTTTTCCCTCTAAGTCATCGTCCCACATTATAAGCTAACGAACTCACAACAAATACTCCTTTTATTATCTGATTTACAATTATCTTTTATTCGCCTTAATTAGTTTACTTAATTAACTGAACCAAAAACCCCCAACGCACTCTTTTAACCTTTACTAGAAAAGAAAGATTGATTGGATCACTTCTGTTTCAATTCAGATTCTCTTTAAGAACGACTCTAGGTCATACTTACCATCTACTAGCCTTTTGGTTCAGTACCAGTAAGTCATACTTAGACCCCAGCAAATACAAATTTAAAACACCCACGATCGCGGTCCGAGCGCCGTCTTCATACAGACGCTTCGGGCTGCATCAAGTTTTTGGCGCCGCTGTCGGGGAGACTAACTGTCCGATACTGAGGCCCAACCAATCCCAATTCTAGTAAACCCTTAGGATAAAACCTTCTAAATATATATATATATATATATATATATATATATATATATATTATTAGTTTCACTCTATTTTCTGTTTCTCTTTAGTGTATGACCTGTTCCCCTAGATCTGCACCACTGTTTAATTTCCCTGATCCAGAACTTATAATACGTACCATTCGACGAGAAAAGAAGCAATCCGCGCTTAAACAAACAATGGCTGAACGCATCACTCTCGTTGACAACAGTAAACCCTCTATCGAAGGAAGAGGAGGACCAATTCTCTACCCTGAAACCCCTGGTCAATCTTTCGAGCTTAAACACCACATCATCCAACTAATCCAAAACCACTGTCAATTTCATGGATTTCCAAGTGATGATCCCTACTCTCACCTCGACAAGTTCATATCTCTTTCAAATTCCTATAAACAAAATGGAATTAGCCAAGACACGATCCGCTTGTATCTTTTCCCTTATTCGCTCACTCATCATGCGCAAACATGGTTTGAAGGTTTAGAGACCGGCTCTATCCCTTCATGGACGGTAATGGTGACAAAGTTTCTAACCAAATACTTTCCGCCTTCTAAACAAACCAAACTTCGAAATGACATCATGAATTTCCGACAGGCTTTTGATGAGTCATTATACACCGCATGGGAACGATTCAAAGGAGCCTTGAAGAAGTGCCCCAATCACCGTCTCGATAAATCCGCACAATTGTGTACCTTCTATAATGGTTTAGATCCAACCACCGAACCACCCTCGATGCTGCTGCACAAGGAAGCTTCATGGCAAAGACCGACGAAGAAGGATGGAACCTGATAGAGAACATGACTATGCATCACCAAGATTGGAACTCTGGAGATCACTCAACATCTTCAGCACCTATCGCTGCATCAAATCCAGTTCCAGTTGAAGCGCTTAAAGTATTAACGGAGAAAATGGACTCACTTGTCAAACAGTTTGGAGAACTTAAGAAACAACAGCATCAAGTACACCAAGTGCAAGTCTGTCAACATTGCACCAACCCACAACCATCTGGTGAATACCAAGTGGAGTACGAAGAAGCAGACGGCACAGTCTACTATGCTTAGTTTCCCGCTCGACCACAGAATTTTCCACCCGGTTTCAACCAAAACAATAACCAACCTAGAGGACCTCCATTCCCACAAAGAACCAACCAACCATACCAACCCCGATACCCACCTAGATACCCACCTTACCCACAACAATCACAACCTTCTTATAACCAAACACTCGCACTTCCTGCACCCACTTCCGATACAAACCAAACCGCTGAACAACCTGCAAAGACAAATGCCCCAGCTTCAAGTTCAGATGACGCCTTCACCCAATTCATGCAAGGTCAACACCTACTCAACCAAAAGACGTCCGCTAGACAAGATTAAGCCGACCTCTTTATGAGAAACCAATTGGCTGTGCTAAAGAATTTGGAGGCCCAAATTGGACAATTGGCACAACGTCTTGATAACAGACCCAGAGGAAGTTTGCCTAGCAACACGGTTCACAACCTACATGTTGAGGAAGCAAAGCAACTTACTATCGCAAATGAGGCAGCCACTCCTCCCCCTGCTGCTGTACCAGTAAAAGAAGAACCAGAAATCAAGATACCAGCTGTGGAAACCACTCCGACCATGAACAAAGAGGTCAGGATCCCTTATCTCGCTAGACTTAAAGCCCAACCTAAGAAATTATCATCCTTTAAGCTAGACGGAAAATTTCTCGATACCATGTCTAGAGTTCCCGGTCGCAATAAATATATGAGGAAATTGCTATCCACTAAGGATAAACTGCCCGAAGTAAACAACATTCCCCTTAGTTTTGAAACATCAGCCCTACTAAAAAATAGCCTTCTAGAAAAACTAGGAGATACCAGTAGATTCACACTCCCTTGTTCTATTTACCAATCCGGAGATATCAGCGCCTTAGCCGACCTAGGAGCTAGCATTAACCTTATGCCCTATTCCCTGTTCAAGAGGCTAGAACTTGAAAATTTGAAACCCACTAAGATGACTGTCCAGCTAGCTGACCAATCTGTTAGATACCCAAAGAGAATAGCTGAGAACGTCTTAGTACAAGTTAACAAATTCTTCTTTCCGACAGATTTTGTGGTAATGGATATCCACAAGGACATAAACATCCCGATTATCCTTGGAAGACCATTTATGAACACAGCCAGAGCAGTGATTGATGTGTATAACCATACGATTGTTCTACGAGCGCATGGTGAAAGCATCACTTACAAGATCGACCAACCGGACTATACACCAGAGCAAGAAAAATGCCACGCTATATCAACAGGCAGAATATGTTACGATGACGAATCAGACCCCGAAGAAGAACGATGCTTCACTCGCCCAACAACCTTGATCTACGATACTGAGACAGACCGAGACGAGGACGAAGAGTATCAGGACGCTGAGGAAGAAGAAGAATCCGAGGAGGACGAATCAAAACCTGAGGAAGAAGAGGAAGAACCCGCTGAGGAAGACGAAAGAACGGAAGAAATGGAAGAAGAACCTGAGGAAGAGGAAGAAATGGAGGAAGATGAAGATCAAACTGATTCACCACAGATGGCTGAAGTCAAGAGAATACAAGCCTGCAAAGACTACACTTCATCGGAAGAATCCTTTGATTACGGAGCCATCAACCAAGAGCTTAGATCCACTCATCTCAAAAGAATGGGAAACATTTTCGACTCTTATCTCGATCCATCAAAGCCCTTCACCAGAACCCGACTCTGAGACATAGACACTTTCGAAGAAGAACTCCGAACATCACATCACCCTGACCTGTATGCTAAACTCCTACAGAGAATTTCTGCATAGAAGGCAAGATAACCAGGAAGCTTTGTTGAAGAAAACCTTCAAAATACCATCACGGAAGTCAAAACCGTCAAAGTCGACAGCACCCAACCTTTCAACAACGCACCCTCAGATGAAGAATTCCACCAATTCCCAGATTCACGAGACGAAGATTCCGACTACCAGAGTGTCGAATTTGACGGCGATTTTGTTGACGTCACTATCGATGAACGCTCTATTCCAAAAACTCCTCTTGCTCCACCAAATTCACCTGTCATCACAGCTGAGAGATTAGAGATTCACCTCATCGACACTCACGAAGAGATGATTGACCTGATTGATGAAAACGACGATGTACGCATCATTGTGGAGGCTATCAAAGAGTCAACCAATGAATACAACACCGCTCAGAGACACCTAATAAGGCAGATTGAACAAGAATACGATTCATATCTCGCCAACTATGGAGAACCAGTACCCCAGACTTTGCTCAGACATATCCAAGAATTCTCCGATTTCCTTCAAGAACAAGTCACCAGAGAAGCTCAACAGCCAGAAAGACCAGACTACCCAATGGGAAAAATCGAGTTCTGCAACAACCAAAGGCAAATATACCAAAAAGTATATTGTGCCTTGGCCAGATCAGCCTTTCCCTACTCATCAAGTCAAAAGGCTACACTAGCATCAATGAGGACCCATCTTGAAAGAGCTACTGGAAATCCACAAAATTATGCTGACATAAGAATGGTGGGAGATCTTAGAACCCTTCTAGATCTCATCGAAACTGGAGAACATCTTACAACTCCAGAAAACTTCAGGATCGTCATTCACTCCACCATTGGTCATCACGTCGAACTAATAGTTGACGAACTAAATCAGGCAGCATTTGAAGAAAACACTCGTGACATTCCAACACAATATTGGAACATGTCACTGGTCAACTTAGCATCATATGTAATAGATCGACTGGGTGGAATGTACGAGGAAGAAGACATAGAAATTGACGCTTACCGCAACGGATATTGCGAAATATTCAGCAAGTTAATCTACGTCTTCACGGACTCAGATTTTCCCTTCGACCGTGAGCAACATCAACTCACCAGACAAGTATGCCAAGCAACCCGATCTTTTAGAGGAGACCCTTTAGCTGAAGACTTTCAAGAAGTGAAGACTCAATTCATGGCTTTGATCACCTCAATAGGCAGAAACCACCCCCAGCATGAAATTGTTTGAACTCACACCTACACTCGAATCAATCCTAACGGACCAGTCACAAGGGCAGTTCGATACATCAGCTATTGGTTGGCAATCCTCGACAGACTAGCCACTGATAACTTTAAGAGCTTCAGGATGGAATCCACCACTCCGCCAACTCTCATTGCCGACATGATAGAGCAATTCCTGCGATACTTTCCTCCACGCTACAGCTTACCTAGGAACCACAGTGACCACTCTAGCACTACAGACACATCCAGCATCATCTGAAGAAGAAAGGACTAAGTCGAGCTCTCGACTTTAAAAGAGCGCTTCTCGGGAGGCAACCCGTGTTTTTACATTTCTACAATTTTACTTTCCAAGAAGTGATGAAATCTCCGACTATCTTTCACACTCGGATCATACAAAGCATGCTCCAGCCTGCAAATGTATTTGATCAAGACCAGAAGAAAAGTATATCCGACGTGTTCACACCTACGAGACCAATCACAAGAAGACTTGATCAAGACTGCACCAAGAAGACGAAATCCGGCACATGCACCAAAGGAACGTTGCAACCACTGGGGAGTACTTCTAAACCGTCTTTTTCATTCGTTTTAAATATACCATATCCAATTTGCTAATCACTAAGTGCGGGATTCAAACCCAACTAAAAGAATGCGCCTAAGATGTTTGAAACCCTAAGTGTGGGATTTTACACCGTTCAGAGCTTAGTATAACATCGAGGATGATGTTTCTTTAAGTGTGGGATAGGAGTAGTTGCACTACTGTAAAATGGATAATGGTATATGCTTGATTCTAAAATCGCTGCTCTTTATAAGACCACCTTTTTCTAAAAAAGTAAACAAAATTTTCAAAAATGTGTTGAAAATGAAAAAATTTAGACAAAGAATGATTTACTTTGGAAAAAAGGATAATTAAAATACAAATTCTTGAAAGTTTAGTTTTGTAATCCCATAAAGAGCATCGCATGACTAGGCACACAATAACCCAACTTTTGATTCGTGAGGTATCTTGAGCCATAAGAAAAGCATTCATTTTTAATGCTTCACTTTTTCGATTCTTGAGTGTGCCGATGTATGCGTTTAGAATCAGAACTTGCTCCTGTTATGCATCTCGAATCCAGATTGGTCAGTGAAAAGGAGATCGAATCACATCATTCTAAAACCCATCCGTACACCCATATTCCCAAAGAAAAATAGATACGTTACCCTTCACCCACTCAAAAGCATCCTTCAAGCTTCATAAAAAGTTTCAAAGATGATCGAAGAGAAATCGCAAGGGGTTGACGTCGGAAAAAAAAATCCGAAGAAAAAGGAAATCAATAGGAGAAAAAGACTCCTTCCGCAAATATCAAAAGGCGTCAATCCCCCAAAAATCCCAACTTCGACAAAAAGAAAATCAAAAACCCAAACCTCCTCTCATACCACCAACCTTTCACTCCAAAAACCTTACATCCCCTCTCCTTGAATGATTGTGGCTAGATCGACTTCACACTCACCAAAAAGGTAACGATTTGATTCTCGATCAAGCCTATGACGATAAACGATACATGACTGGCGTTCTGAGTGATTGATAATATTAGAATAGGAAACCCTAAACACTTTGAGTGATTTGAGTGACCACCTTGAGAGGATCGCCTAGTCATGTATCCAAGATCAAAGATCACAAGCATGCTCCTAAAATTACAATCCTTCCTTTTCCAAGAACAAGTATTTTACTTTCCCAAAACCCCTTAGTGAAAAGTTCCACCTTAAAATTATTTTATTTTTAACATGTTGAAAATCGAGTTTTGCTTGAGGACAAGCAAAGTTCTAAGTGTGGTTACTTGATATCGCGTAAAACGTCACGTTTTTACTACCGATATCTCTCTCATTCTGGAACGATTCTTGGCACTTTAACTCAAAAACATTACAAATCAATAGTATTATGCCAAGATGGTCAAAACAAGGTCGCACGATAAAAATCAAGCAAAACGGATGAAAAAACGAAGATTCCACGCACGTTTGAAGATTCCAGACATCAAAATGAGGTTTCAAGACAAAAGAGCCCATCACCAACATCTATTTAACCCAAGATGTTCGTTTTCAAATTACGAATCCAACAGAAGAAGAATCAACTAAAACGGACGAAGAACGAAGATTCTACGCACTTCGGAAGATCCAAACGATTCGAATGACACATCTAAATTTCAGAGACATATTTTTGGGATTTCTTTTCATCAAAAGCTTCGTTTTTGAATTACGAATCCAACGCAAAAAGAATCAACGCAAACGGATCCGTAACGAAGAAACCACGCACGAATCGAGAAACGAAGCGACCGGCAGCAGACTGGTGCAGCTGGCAGCCAGCCGCCGCCGGCAGCCACCCAACCGCCACTGGCAGCCACCCAGCCGCTGGCTGCTGCCCGCCACCCACACGGATTGCACTTTTTTGTCCTTTTTCATACCCGGTGCTAGACCTTTTCCTACTTTTCATACCTGGTGCCACTACCTTTTTCGCCTTTTGTATCTGGTGCCACTACCTTTCCCACCTTTTGCTAATGTGTGCTTCCTTTGGCTAAAATACACCAAAAATCCTCTATAAATAGGAGGCATGGGCTCATTTGAAGAACACACCTTGAAACACACACCAACATACCTCAAAATACACTTTCTTTTAGCATTTCTTTCTTTCTTTATTTTAAATTAATATTAGGCTAGTTGAAATAGAAGCAAGGAACGTGTTTGTAATCCTTGGTGAGGAACGAAATTGTAATCATTGGTGTACGCTTGGAGCAACTCTTATTAATTCAAGTCTACTCCTTCTCGCATATTAATCTCGGTTATTTCTATCCTTATCTATCTTGATTAAATATGTATACTATAATTATGCTAGAGATAGTTTATGCCATGATTAGCGAGTAGATTACTATTGTATTTGTTGTGATGTAGTTAGCATATATAATTGTGGGATGACTTTAAATATGTCTTGAAATAATATGACGGCCCCTATTCGACTGTTTACTCGGTATAGTGCTGGAAATGCTTTTAAGCAAAGTACATACGTATGGAAGCCGGTAACGACCGAAGGTAGTTGTATTATGGATCGACATTATAAAACGGAAACTTTATGAATGGACTTATCTTATGATTTTAAACCTAAAACTTACATTCGCCTTTCGACTAACAACCGTGATTGTAACCTTGTAAAGAGGCGTCGCGAACCTTACTACTTGGTCAATAGTTATCTGTGTAAAACTATGGTTTCGATTGTAACATTATGCGAGCATCATAAAATGCAATGTGATTACGTGGAAGTGCCATGAGTATTGTACACTTGAAATCACAATGTACCTATCATGTAAACATCGTGAAGCAATTGAATCCACAATGGAAACATCGGTAAACGATTAAATACATTGTGGACTACCATAGCATTTCTGACATGGTCTGGGTTTAACTCTATGCAAAAAGCCATCAGCATTTTATTTACGTTTTTGATTAGATTAGTTTAGATTAGATTAGGTAGGCTATAGGCTAAATAACCATTTACGAAAACCTAGGGATTTGTTAATTGTATTGAGAAAGGCAAGTTTAAAATCCAACTTAAATCGATACTTTTCCTTAACCTATGAAATATAAAGTAAGGTACACAAGAAACCTCAACACTTTCCTTTGCTTACCATGCTTAAAATTCATTAATAGGGATTGATCAACTAAGTCCGAACATATTTGCTAAGTTAGTTGTTTGCTAAACTCATAGTCTTTGTGGTATTAAGAACGGTTAGACTTGTTGTAGACTTGCTACTCTATTCCTTCGCCCACGAGTAAATGTGCTCAATAACAAGGGCCACTGACTCCCTCACAGGAGAGTGTGGAGAGTTGAGCATTGTCTGTCTGATCAGAATCATGACACCGTGATTCCTCGTGACATATTAGTTGATAACCGACTAATAAGGAATCTATCGGTTATACCATAAACTACCAAGTCTAGTGAACATTCCAAATTTAGTAAACGTTTTCCCTCTAAGTCATCGTCCCACATTATAAGCTAACGAACTCACAACAAATACTCCTTTTATTATCTGATTTACAATTATCTTTTATTCGCCTTAATTAGTTTACTTAATTAACTGAACCAAAAATCCCCAACGCACTCTTTTAACCTTTACTAGAAAAGAAAGATTAATTGGATCACTTCTGTTTCAATTCAGTTTCTCTTTAAGAACGACTCTAGGTCATACTTACCATCAACTAGCCTTTTGGTTCAGTACCAGTAAGTCACACTTAGACCCCAGCAAATACAAATTTAAAACACCCACGATCGCTATTCAAGCACCGTCTTCATACGGACGTTCAACAGCGCATCAGGCACACACACATAAATGAATGGTGAAGCATTAAAAATGAATGCTTATTAAAGGCTCAAGGTTCTCACACAACAATATAAGGTGTATGCGCCTAGTCATGCGATGCTTCGAAGATGACCATTTCATTTTTAAGGGATCCTTATTCTGCCTTATCATACTTTCCAAAGTAATTTATTTATTCTTAAAAAGTGATTATCCTTATAAAGTATTTTTCTTACCAAAAGATCTAAAAATTTACTAAAGTTAGTCTGCTGAATGAGTAGTCCGACTACTGTCGAAGCGAGACTGTTTTTATTGCGAAAAATTTTGAAATTTTTGAAAAAATGGAGTTTTGATTTAAAATTGTTTTTGTAAAAATGTTGAGCAAGAAATGAGTTTCAAGTTAACTTTGGAGGACAAAAGGTCAGAAAACTTTACGGTATAACTTACCGTGTATCCCACACTTTAAAGGAACATTTGTCCCCAATGTTCACTACTAAGGCTGAGATCTTTTGGGGAATCCCACACTTAGAGTTTGATTATAGGATATGTTCATTTTATCGTGTTTTGAAAATGGTGGAATAAAATCCCACACTTAGAGATTAGGCATAAAGGATATGGTATGAATATTTCGGGAAAACAACGGAAAAGAACGAAAAACTCCCCTCATGGATTCGCGATAATGATTTGGCTGAAGAATGATGAATTGCTCGCTAGAGATTCCAGCTTGCTTCCGTCTAAGAACAGCCTTCCGTTTTAATGTGTGTCATCTAGTCATGAATTGCTTCCATCATTCTCAACAATCAGTTCAATCACATTTTATTCTACTAAAATAAACAAAGAAAACGTAAGCATAATAATAAAGATAGATAGATAGATCATCCAGCTAAGTAGCAAGCTGGATAAAAGGTACCAAAAGATTAAAACAAGTTCACAAGTTATCCCACCATAATACAGACCAATAATAATAATAATAAAGTACTGGAGATGAGAAAGTCTAAGGACGAGGAGACCCCTGATCAGTCACATGAAGATCAAATGCAGAAGTGGAAGGGTTATTTCCTGCAGCCGAAAGCTCTCCACTAGTGGCTTTTCCTGATACAGTCTCTGATGTAATAAGCCTGTGTTGCCTCAAAACATCCCTTAAGACATTTGTTGGCAAGTAATCTACAAATTCAAAACCCCACTCCTGTAGGCATTGAGCTGTCATTGCATGCTTCCTCAAGTAATATCAAGTAACCTCTCCTAATATCGTTCTCATTTGGGAGCTCATTTTCTGGAATAGCATCAAAGTTGAGCATCCCTGAGAATCCTGAGAATGTAAGGCCGTCACACTAGTGGTGGGCATGACTGGGTGATAAACATTTGGATCATCAGGCCTCGGGATCTCATAAATCGGAGATAAGACATGGGTAGCTGGGGATGGTTGTCGTGAAGTGGATGGAGCAGCTGAGGTGTGTATAGAGTATACTGGCTCATGGCGAGATGTGGTGGGTATGGTGTATGGTGAAATAGTGGTGGTAACTAGGGCAAAGGTGGTGGCGACTGGTGGAAATGTGGCTAGTGGTGTCGCACATCTATACATCAATGGCTCTGGTATCGGCAATCCAAATCTGCGAGCTACATTTATGTCATGAGCATGTCTAACCTGAAGTGCGTGGAAAGTCCAATACTAAGAAAGTGGAGTCACTGGTGTAGTCCAGTCGACAACACTATGAACCCTAGATGTAGAGCCAGGTGCCCTAGTATCCTCCTGTAGTACTCGAACATCTCTATCATCATCTGGTATCTCAATCGGCTCATCATCCTCAACATCCTTGTCTCTCTTACTATTCTTCCTCTTCAGAACATAACCAGGAATAGCCTGTTTGGTAGCTCTCCAAAATGCCTGCCCTCTCGAATTAGTAGATATCAACCATATAGTGCGGAAGTACTCTAGATCAAACGGCAGGGATCGAACATAAGGCGAGCTAGTGTACTCGCTCATGTGATCCTCTGTGAGCAAACCCATACGGCTACAAATCCTGGTTATGAAAGCTCCCATATAGATATACTTTGTCATCTCAAATGTCGTCTCTCTTTGTCCTCTTGGCTACTAAGAAAGCTACATTCACATTCTTCTTCTTAATCATTGCGTTCATCACAAAGAGATCATCAGCTCCAACAGCTCCTTCTGTTTCTTTCTTTCCATGCAGTGATACAGCTAGTAGCTTGTGCAGGAGTCGATGCTCAACTTTGAAGAACGCGGAGGCTTTTACATTTGAATGAAAACTAGTACCCGCTACATTGTCCCAAATCAGCCCATGGTCTTCATTACATGAAATACCCCGTGAACTATCGAAGAATATCTGAGAATGTGTATGCTCTTTTGTGTAGAACCCAAGAAATACCGCAAAATCATCCAAAGATATATGCTGTTTCACCCCTCTATAGTTAAAGCTGGTTAATCGCTTATCTGTAATATTGGAAACGCAAGGGTTAAATTTGTAGGTCAACATGAATTTGATAACTAGCTCTCGGTAAATGTCTTCATTGAGGGCGAACATCTTGTACCAAGCATCTATTTTCTCATCATTGATCTTGTATTTCACTAACTTCCGCAATTCTCTCTTCTACCCAAGTGCCTTTACATCTCTCCAGACGATAAATCTGTTCTTTCCTAATGGCCGGTTCATCCAATCCTTAATTAGTTTCTTCTTTTTGATGGAAGTGGCCAAGTATTCCAAAGTAGGATGGATATCTTCAAAAGCAGACCTCATCTGTCAAGATAAAAGACAATTAGTGTGCATCATGATCATAGATATATGGATTTACTATGTTATCCCAAATTTTTAATAAAAATTCGAAATGTAGGCTTTAAAAATCGAATAATCCATAACCTAGAAAGATACATTTTTAACCAAACCGCAATCACCAAACCAATAATTTATCACCAATAAGTTTCTTAAGCTATGGTAAATATCATAAGCATTTTTCTAGGATAATAGGTTTTATTTTATGAATGATTTCTAGAAAAGGCTTTAAACAATGAAAATGCATTAGTATTTAACTAAGTATGTAATTACCTTACTTTAATCATAACTTTGCAATTTACCATAAACTTAGAAAACTAGTGATGAAACTTTGACCATTTTATGTATTTAAAGATATTAATATCAAGTGTTAGTCAAATTTTGAAAATTGGTGTTTTATGATATGAAATCGATTAACAACTTAACATTCCATCTTTAAATATCATAATTATAATATTGGTTCCTTAGAAATATGACTTGCTATTCAAATGTTTTATTAACTAAAATGATGCAACTTTCATATTGCAACTAGTCATTTTAATCTTTTAAAGCAAGGTTTCAAGAATTCAAGTGAGCATTTTTGTCAATATTTTCACGAGTATCATTTTGGTTTGAAAGATTTTAATTAAAATAATGATACTTCATAAATACTCATATAAATGTTTACTTTAATTCTTGAAAGTCATCTAAACCAATTGCTAACTAATTTAGGCTACTTTACTTATGTTTAACTCATCACTATAAGCAATTTTAATCAACAAAAGTCAAACATAAGCAATTCTAGCTAAAAAGTCAACAAAAGTCAATGATTATCACTTTGAAAATCAAAGTTGATCAATCTCACATGAAATCACTAGATTACTAACAATAATCATCATATAAACTTTCAATAGTAAGTAATAACACCTAAAGCCCTAATCTTTAGCCGTAAATTTCAAGTTTCAAGTTGAAACCCTAACTTTTTGGGGAAAATCATGAACTAGAGATTTTAAGTTAGAAATTTACCTTGAAATGGATGTAATGATGATTAATGAAGCATACAAGTAACGAAAATGGAGAATGTAGAGCTTAAACCTTCAACAATGGTAGAAATTTGGTGGTGGTATGGTGGTGGTGGGGGGGTTTCGGCCGAAGAAGAGAGGGAGGGGAGGGAGAAAGTAAAAAATGTTTTCATTTTTTTCTTTTTAACCTCCTCACCCATTTTTACTTTTACCTTTTTACCCCAAGTGGTAATTTAGTGAAAGGAAATGGTAATTAGGTTAAAAAGGGTTTATTAAAAACTTAGAATATTTTTGTGTTCTAAAATTTTTAATCCCATTAAAACTTGTTAAAATTTGTTAATTATTAAATTTGTGGTTTAATAATTGAACAAACTTTAAACTTTGTGTAATAAACAATGAGATAAAGTTTTAAAGAACATTGTTTAAAGAAGACTTTTAAAATTTTAGATCCTAAATAAACTAAAAATTTAAACTACTACGTGATTAACTAAATTAACTACTTAATTTATTTATTAAAATTGGGTTGCCTCCTAATAAGCGCTTTGTTTTAAAGTCAACGGCTCGACTTTTCCAAATAATTAATTCAGGGCCCGAGGTTGAGGAAAAGTATAACAATGAATAAATGAAAATCGGAGCACTTTAGTGATATAATAAATTAGGTCGGCGGAGTTTAAGAAAAATAATTCAAATTCATTTAGAAAACTTCTCTCCTCATGTCCCAATTTTATAAGTGCATCAATGAAATTATTAAATTACCGTTTAACTTTCTTGGGATTTGAAATTCCATCTCGTGGTCCGTCGTTTAAAAAGTTAAGATTATGAAGTAATTTGTCCAATATTTTCAAAAATTCCTTTTTTTCTTTTGAATCAGGATTTCCGGTAGTAGCGTGAACTGCTACCGATAATTCTTTAAAAAGTAATTTTTGTTGAAGCGTGAAAGGAAATTTTGATTTTTGAAATAACTAAGTTAGCTTAATGTAAATTTCATTCCGTTTTTCACAGAAAGATTTCTCAATAGCCTCCTTAGTTGCATTTGGAAAAATTTCTATCAGTTTGTTGATTAAATAGACGGCAGGATCGACAAAGAATGGTATTTTCCCAAGGAGTAAGATTGGAATTATAGGGTCACGCTTTATGTAAAATTCAAGCTCACTATTCAGATCTGAAATATACCGATTAATCCGTGTTAATGAAACAGGATGGTAATCAGTATTAGCAACTAACTTCATTAACTGGTCTAGGTCAGATATTAGTAGTAGCTCATCTTTTCTAGTGTAATTAGCGCGGAGTCCAAAAATTCTGTTATCGATAATCACGAAGGTCTTTCTTTGGTCAACCGAAAAGGGGAAGTCTGATATTTTAAGGTATTTAAGAAAGTTGGCACAGATATCTATCCTCCTATCTGGTTTAAAAGAATTTCCGACATGACGCTCGGTTTCAGTCTCGGGTGGAATTTCTATGATTTCAATGATGTCTGTGGGTGGTCCACTTAGTACGGTTTTAGCTATGGTGTACCTAGGTTGGACTAGACATCTTTGAAATGGTTTACCTATGTTGAGGGTTCCTGTATCATTTTCCGAATATGAGAGGTGCTTATCTTGTGAATAAGTTCTCAAAATATCAGGGAGATCATATTCAAAGTATTCATCCAAGCAGTGAAGGCGTTCATTTCTATCTAATCCTAACATGGGTGGATAAAAGTAAACCTCGGTGCCGAATGGTACTTCTTTGGGAAGGTCAGGTGGCCTAACATAGTGTGGGTATTTGGCCAGGAGTGAAGAGATCTCAGGGTCAAGGGTAAATTGACTACTTGAAGTGTGAGTAACAGAAGTTGATATCTTCTGCTGAGATTCCTCTGCTTCTAGGTCAAAGTGTTTTTGCCTGATATCAATTTCTTGGACGCTTGAGATTTCTTTGACTTCGGGGAATGAAGAACAAGAAGAGTTATCCTCTAATTCTTTTTCCATAAAATCAAAAAATTCAGAATCATCCATTGCCATCATCTCATCTGCTGTCTTGTAAGAGAACAGAGAGACGGAGCTAGAAACCGAATCAGATGGTTTTTGATTTTTTATATTTTTATGTTTTTTTGTATTTTAATAACTAAACTATTCTAAGAAAGTAGTAACTTTCAAACAAGTTAGGCTTGAAAGAAAGGTTCTCCTAAGGGCTTCTAACTTAAAGGTATGTTTTTCAAATCACAACGCTCGACGATCTCCGGCAGCGGTGCCAAAAACCTGATCGCGCCCCAACGGTCAGTCAAGGAATTGCTTCCCTGTCGTTGCGGACCTTCCAGTCGGAGGCGGGTGATCAGTGGGTTTTAAATTTATAATGCTGGGAAGCCTAAGTTTTATTACTACCTACTGCTCTTGTTAAGGGTAGCAAGCGGTAAGTCTGACTTAGGTGTCGTTCTTAAAATCAGAGCGAATCGAAATGAAGTAAATACTTTAAACACTTGAAGCTAATAGAATGGGTTTTTAAAAGAGCAGGTAGGGTTTGTTTTTGGTATTTTCTAAATTAACTACGATACAGAAAAGTAAATACTAAACTACGGGTAGGGTAAGCAGATAGATAGAGATTTTGATTGCTGAAGTTTCAATATTCAGGTTTCGGGATGATGTTCATTATAAAAGATGATTGGAGACTTCCCTTTATTAAAATTAACAGAGGTTTGGTGTCAACACTAGCATCCTACGATTTAAGTGGAAAACCTAAGTCGCATGTCACTGAATACTAGGTTATCATGAGTCTGATCATATCAGAATGCTCAGTCCCCCAACACTGTCCGATGAGGACTAGTGACCCGTCTTGGAGTTAACTTCTGAGCGCATGAATAAGGCAACAGACCGATATTTAATTTTTGACCTTTCTTAACACCTAATTCTAATTGATTTTATTAAGGTTCATACTATTGTTTGCTAATGTATGTTAAACTGTCAGTTATGTTGGATCAAGGGGTTTAAGCATCCTACACTACAGTTGAATGTTTGCTTTCTTTTCAGGATCCCTTAGATTTTAATCGAGGAGCACAAATACTTCTGTCAAGGTGTAGACCCTCCTTTGCGATCAAACGCTCATCCCTAGGTTCGTTTCACGGTGTATACTACATTTTTCAGTAGTTCCACAGCTTTTATATATACCTAGACCATGTTCAGGAAGGGTGACTTCCAGGTATCCACGGTGTCATATGCTTACGACCGGTCCGTAGCTTCCACGCATTTGTACTCCACCAGCGGTGTTTCCAGCGCTATACTAAGTACTGGGCCGTTTTACAGCATGTCCACAGCTTCATACAAAAACACAGATAACTATCTACCGATACTAGGGTTGATCAGATCCTAATACTAAAGTAATAGTCACGTGAAAGCTTGGAAAGGGTGGAATGGGTGGTTTAGATCTACCGCTTGAAAAGTTTAACCCGATACATAACATAACAACTTCCAATCACATATTTAATTAAAGATTAATTTAACATCATCCCTACTCCTAAATATCTACATTTCAACAATCACAATATTACGCTACTCAATAAACATGGCAATAAGTAAAACACATACCATAATATTATGCATGGATAAATCAGACATAATAACAGTATGAGGGAATAGATATCACCGGATAATAGAGCAGCGTAACAAGAGAATAGAACTTGCAATCCTTGAATAAAAGCTTGAACATAAATACTCCTTGATTACAACAGCTACTCTCTACTCTAATCTACTAGCTACCAACTAACTACTCTTTAACCCTCTACAGAGAGAGGTTAATGAGAGAAACTAACTAAGAAATAAAAATTACAAGAGAAAAGTGTTTGCTTTGAATGGAATTGAATTGTTGTGAGTTGATCAGAAACGAGGAGGTTGAAGCCTCTATTTATAGGCATCCAAGTCACAATTTACACTCAACACCCTTGCATCCGTTTTAACACTGAAATACACCCCTGAGCTATGAAATTCAACACCAAAGAGGGCGTATTCGATAGCAAATAGGGCGTATTCGGTAGCAAATGGGGCGTATCCAGCACCACAGGGGGTATACCACCGCTTAGAGGGGGTATACCACCCCTAGAAGGGCGTATACGGCCTCTACAGGGGCGTATACGGCCCCTAGAGGGTGGTATACGGCCCCTGTGGGGGTGGTGAGCCTTGGTCCGTGATCTTGTGTCCTGGATCGTAAGTCTTGTGTGCTGGATCATGCTCGTTTAGCCCTATCTTCTTCGTTCTTGATCCGTTTTTGACGATCTTTATACCCACACATTCGTATTCTCTAGACCTATATTTTAAGATATTTATTAAGTCCCAAATCGGAGTTTTACGATAAAATCGCGTGTCGAACTAATTATGCCTTTTTAAGTGTGTTTTTCGTCCATTACCGTTGTTTTTGAAATACTTATAAAGTTTTGACCTTTTTAACAAAATGTGGTAAATGTGGACTTTATTGTTATGATTTTGTTAATTAAGTGCTAAATATGAGGTAAGAGATGTGCGTAAAACATGACTTTTTACGTCAAATCAACTGCTCATATGTATTCCAGAATTTTTAAATTGGAATTGAACCCAAGTAAACAACAACCAAGGATCTAAATATACTTGCTAGGCTGAGGCTAGGAGTATACATTAGAAATATACGTTAGTATGGATCTCTTATACTAATACCAAAACAACTAGGTGATGATTAGTCATACCTAGGCTTATTGCGACACAACAAATAGTTAAGTACTATATATACATACTTAGCTACAATAAATCAATTTCATGTGCTACATACTACTCTATCTGAGGTATTTGTTGGTTCAACTTATATATATATATATATATATATATATATATATATATATACATGCTTGTACTTCATCTCGAGCACTTGGTGTCACCTACAATTTAGTTATAATTATAGGTATACATACATGCATACAAACACAATCGAACTAGTTGGACATGTCATAGTACTATCGGCTCTCAATTACTGAAGTCGGACATGTCGTTATACTGTCAGCTCAATTACTCAAGTCAGACATGTCGTTGTACTGTCGGCTCAATTTCTCAAGTCGGGCATGTCGTAATACTGCCGGCTCAATTACAAACTTTGCTTGCGAGCAATTCGGTCGATGCTAGATAGGCACAAAATGATGCCATGGTGAGAAGTGGGCACAAAACGATGCCACGGTATTGCAGTGGGCACAAGTACGATATCGCGGTAAAGCGATACACTCGATGGATTGGCGAGCTTATGCTCGGGATCCACACACATATACGGATGGGCGAGCTTATGCTCATGATCCGTACAATTAACGGATTGGCGAACTTTCACGCGAGGTCGTTAACTCAGTATTTGATTAACTACTCAATCATAGTTCTGCGAGACTACAAATTTCATGTTGCTGGAGATAACACAATATGCCAAGGGGGCATACCAACTTATCACTTATTATCATATGACGTGGTCATACATTACTCGACTCATACTTAGGCATGTATTGCTTCACTTCAATAGAATTACACCATACCTGATAGGTATCAAGGCATGGAATGCCTCACTCTTTATGTACTTAGGTACACACCGCTATCACTTAGGTATTAGATACCTCATTAGATGTATACACATTGGTGTTACAACTTTATAACAATTCATATCAAAATCGTAGATTTGAACTGCTTTTTAAAACAGAAAAAGGTTTTATACTTTATGTTTAAACTAACAATCCTATGAACTCACCAGCTTTATAGCTGACTCGTTTTAGCATGTGTTCTCAGGTGCCCAGCAGGATTAGGATTGCTACAAGATAAGCTAGCTCGAGTCGCATGTTTTCAAACATCCGGATTTCTCTGCATAACCTTTGTATTACAAATTATGTATTGAAATTATTTTGCAAACTCGTAACTTGTATACAATTTTATTTTGAGAATGTATAATTATTTTCAAACGTCTCATTTAGAGTCGCACTAGAACAAAATTGTGATTTTGTTACACCAAAAAAGTGTGACGATATGCATATAGCCACACTTGGTTTTTTAACGTAGGTGTGACGAAAGGTCGAGCGACCATAGGGTACATATGGTGACATTAACGAGTTAGTTGCCGTATCCATTTAAAATCAGTAACCAAAACCATAAAATGTGTAACTAATTATGTACAAGTTTATTTTGGTTGAATCAGTTTTAGTGACCGTAAATACTTTATCGTCACATGAGCGGTTTTTGAGAGTAGCTATTGTTCGTCATTTGGCTACATGAATATATATTACATGTGGCATTTACGATTATTTAGTCACACAACGAATGTATTTTTAGGGAATTAGTCACATATAATTGAGCAAAAAGTGGCCAAAACTGTTAATGAGTGTGACCATATGATTGGTAAAATCAAGTAAGTGTATTTTGTGTGACTATTGTTCGTCCTTTGACCACATGAATAAATTATATATGTGGCCTTTGCGAAGATTTAGTCACATAACAATTGTTTTTTTTGGTGATTTAGTCACATACAATTAATCATAAAGTGGCAAAAAGTTTTAATATGTGTGACCATAACTTTTTTTAGACAAGTAAATGTGTTTATTGTGTGACTATTGTTCATCCAATGGCCACATAATTTTTATGTTTCTGTGGCGTTTTGTAATATTTAGTCACGCAACGCTTTTTCTTTTGGAATTTGTAACATACAATTAAGCAAAAAGTGACCAAAAGTGTTAATCAGTGTGGCGATATGCTTTTTAAAGTAAAGTAAATATGTATTTTGTGTGAAAATTGTTCATTCAATGGCCACATGAATTTTACGTTTGTGTAGCGTTTTGTAATATTTAGTCACACAAGGCATGTTTTTTATGGGGATTTAGTCACATACAATTAAGCAATAAGTGGCTAAATATTTTAATAAGTGTGACCATATACTTTTTAAAGACAAGTAAATGTGTTTTTGTGTGACTATTGTGTATCAAATGGCCACATGAATTTTATGTTTGCATGGCGTTTTGTAATATTTAGTCACACAAGCAATGTTTTTCTAGGGGATTTAGTCACATACAATTAAGCAAAAAATGGTCAAAAGTGATAATAAGTGTGGCCATATGCTTTTTAAAGTAAAGTAAATGTGTATTTTGTGTGACAATTGTTCATTCAATGGCCACATGAATTTTATATTTGTGTAGCATTTTGTAATATTTAGTCACACAAGGTATATTTTTTATAGGGATCTAGTCGCATACAATCAAGTAATAAGTAGCCGAAAGTGTTAATAAGTGTGACCATATGCTCTTTAGAGTCAAGTAAATGCGTATTTTGTGTGACTATTGTTGATCCAATAGCCACTTGAATTTTATGTTTGTGTGGTGTTTTGTAACATTTAGTCACACAACGATTGTTTTATTTTAGGATTTGGTCACATAAAAATAAACCAAAAGTGGCAATAGGTGTTAATAAGTGTGACCATTTGCTCTTTAAAGTCAAGTAAATGTGTATTTTGTATGACTATTGTTCATCCAATGTCTACTTGAATTTTATGTTTGTGTGACATTTTATAACATTTAGTCGCACAACGAATTAATCAAACAGTGGCCACAAAGTGTGATCATATTATATGAGTGCATCTTTTAGTCACATATAACAAACCAATTGTGTCAAATTGCGTTAATCATTCTATAAATCAAATAAATACAACAATATGAATTCTATATCTAATCAAACAGCTACAAAGATTAACTAATCAACTATTTCAAATATTTCCACTAAGCACTTGCAAAACAACACTCATTAAACAAGAGTTTATTTACATCCATTCGTAGATCATATACTTAGCACGATAGTTTTAACTTTTGGGTAGAATCATTTTGAATTGGTTGTTCATATTGTATCCAAGAAGGCGGTGACGTTGGAGGTCTAAACAAAGTTATTTTCAAGCATATGCCAGATCGTTAGATCATCACTTGCCTTATCATCTTTTTGCTATGATATATATGATGATGGTTCTTTTAGACAATATATTGGTTACATAGATACACATTTGTGATATGGTGTGGCTACTATAAATCCATATAGTCACATGATCGTGCTAGAAATAAATGTGACTATACACATTAGCTTTTGGCAAGCTAACACACGCTAATGTTTAGACACACATAATAGTTATGTGACAATATGTACCGGATATTTTTGGCTACATTGAACTCATGTGTGACAAACTCAACTCTATGATTTAGACATATAAACAATTACCTCATATGACCATATAAAGTCTCATGACTTAGACACATAAACACTCAATGTGACTAATATCAAATTTAATGATAATCGTTTTTGCCCATTTTTTCTCTAAATAATAGCCACATGAATATATGAAGTGACTGTTATGAATATATTGGTCACATATAATCACCAAAAGTGTGGCCATAAACATCATTTAGATACACATTTATGATATGGTGTGGCTACTATATATCCATATAATCACATCATCATGCTAAAAATAACTGTGACTATATACATTAGCTTTTGGCAAGCTAACACACGCTAAAGTTTAGACATACATAATAGTTATGTGACCATATGTACCGGATTTTGGCTACACTAAAATCATGTGTGACAAACTCGCCTCTATGATTTAGACACATAAACAATTACCTCATGTGACCATATATGGCATTTGGTCACAATGATTCAAGTGTGTGACATAGATTTGTCACGTTTTATATGTATATCGTGACTAATGGTTTAGACTTACCCTTCATTCGCCACGCGTTCTAATTCATATGTGGCTAAATAATCTGTCAAAAAATAGTTGTGATCGTGAGCCACATAAATGTTTGAAGGTGTGGCAATACATTCCCGCATGGTCACACGATCGGAGTTCATATGTGGCTAACTAATAACTTGAATTTTATTTTGGTACCTTTAGTCACATAAATATTCAAATGTGTGGCCGTTTAATTCCGGCTATGTGTGACCAAATCTCATTTTTGTACTAGTGTACGTCGCTCATTATTTACCATTGTGCTTGTGATATTTGATTTGGTAACACCCGACCCGACCGCTTCCGCAACCCGAAATTTGAGGGTGTTACAACAGGAGATAGCTTTTCAAACTTTGAAACAATTATTATGTCAGGCACCTGTGTTGGCATTACCAGATGGGTCTGAAGATTTTGTTGTTTACTGTGATGCATCTTATGCTGGTTTGGGTAGTGTTCTTATGCAGAGTGACAAAGTTATTGCATATGCTTCTCGGCAGTTGAAACAGCATGAAAGAAATTACCTGTTTGCTTTGAAAATCTGTAGACATTATCTTTATGGTACAAGATGTATTATCTGTACAGATCACAAGAGTGTTCAGTATGTATTTTCTCAGAAAGAGTTGAATATGTGTTAGAGACGATGGTTAAAGTTAATCAAAGATTATGATTGTGAAATTCGTTACCATCCAGGCAAATCTAATGTGGTTGCTGATGGTTTGAGTTGAAAAGGTACCTCTGATCGAATTTATTATTTGAAAGTTGATGTTTCTTCTTACTTAGTGGCTAAAATTAGAGATGCACAGTTAGAAGCTTTATTAGATCATAATCTAAAGTCAGAATTCATGTTGAAAAGAAAAGAGTTATTAGTTGATGATTCTAGAGGATTAAAGACTTTTCAGTCTCGCGTGTGGATTCCTCTTATTGGTGGTATTCGGGATATGATTTTGACTGAAACCCATAAGTCCCGTTTATCTGTTCATCCCGGAAGTACCAAAATGTATAATGACTTGAAGCCTTTATATAGGTGGCCTACGATGAAAACTGATATAGCACAATTTGTGGGTACTTGTCATATTTGTGCTCAAGTCAAAGTTGAACACCAGAAACCGTATGAGTCATTGAAACAGTTGGAAATCCCAGAGTGGAAGTGGGAACACTTAAACATGGATTTTGTAACTAAAATTCCACGTACTTCTCGAGGGAATGACATGATTTGGGTCATTGTTGACCAGTTGACCAAGAGTGCACATTTCTTGCAACCAGTGAAACTGCATCGCTGAGTAAGCTTGCCCAGTTGTATGTTAATAAGATTGTTTCTCGACATGGTATCCCATTGTCTATTGTATCGGATAGAGATTCTCGGTTCATTTCTCATTTCTGGCAGAGTTTGCAGCAAGAATTGGGTACCAGAATTAATCTCAGTACTGCTTATCATCCTCAGACCGATGGTCAATCAGAACGTACGATTCAGACACTTGAGGATATGTTGAGAGCTTGTGTTCTGGAATATGGAGGTTCTTGGGATTCTCACTTACCTTTGGTGGAATTTGCATATAATAATTTTTATCATTTCAGTATCGGTATGCCTCCCTACGAGATGTTGTATGGGCGTCGGTGTAGAACGCCTACGTGTTGGTTAGAAGCTGGTGAGAAACAGTTTGTTGGACCTGATATTGTGCAGATAACAGCTGACAAAGTGGCGACTGCATGAGAAAAGTTAAAAGCTGCACATGACAGACAGAAGCAATATGCAGACCCACGTAAACGACCAGTGTCATTTTCTGAAGGTGATTTTGTTTATCTCAAAGTTTCTCCGTGGAAATGTGGTATTCGGTTTGGAAAACGAGGGAAATTAGCTCCTAGATACATTGCTCCTTTCAGAATTCGCCAAGTGGTTAATGACCAGTCAGTTTCATTGGATCTTCCTCCAGAGCTTGCGGGTATCCATGACACGTTTAACATTTGCTATTTGAGAAAGTGCAATGTTGAAGACCAGTCTCAGATTCTTCCTTTGCAAGATTTGCGGGTTGATAGAAGTCAAAAGTTAGTTGAACAAACCGGTAGAGCTTCTTGACCGAAAAGTTACCAAACTTAGGAAGAAACAAATACCTATGGTCTTAGTGAAATGAAAGCATAGTTTAGGTTCAAACCTAACTTGGGAAACCGAGGAGAGTATGAGATCCAGATATCCTGGATTGCTTGATCTTGTAGAGATTTCGGGGACGAAATCTCCTTAAGGATGGGAGATTTATAACATCCTCTCCATTGTTCTGGTAATTTCTTTATTTTAAATTGATTATTTATTTATTTTAGGAATTACTTGATATTATTTAATTGTGAAACTTAGTTAAATAAGTCAATAGACTTATTGTAAATAGTAAATTATTGCTTGTTTTAATTTAATATAGGCGACAGTAAAATAAAATAAGTTTCTCGCAATTGATATTTAGGTTCTAGACAATAGATTTAGAACGGGTATAAAATACCCAAATGGTTAAGCCGGGTTAAAGGAGAGCCGACTTCCTATTTCCTGTTACTTTTCCCCAAATTGATTCATCACTTGAAAATCTTTAAACACACACAAGAACACAAAATCATAAACACCCTCAAGTAATTGAAATTGAAGCTGAAATCATTTAATTAACATCAACATCATCGTCTTACAGTCATAATCTTCATCATCAAGTGTAAGTATTGTGTTTTTTATGAACTCAAATGCTTGTTAGGCTAAATGGAATGGATTGATGTTAATTTAAGTTGCTTGATGTTAACTTGTTGCCATATGATGCCCCTTTTAGGTTAGAAACATGATTTGGTTGATTGATATCTGAAAGTGGAGTAGATTTGAGGTTTGGTTCATGCAGTAACAAGTTAGGAGTTGCAGGTTGTTTTCTGGGTTTTTGACCTTACCCGATCGGGTAAGTTTTGCTACCCGGACGGGTATGTAAAGTTACCCGATCGCGTAAAATTAGAGGATCGCGTAACTTAGAACAAAAAGGTGACAGAAAGTGGCCTTGGGCATTTTCTCATGGCTACCCGAACGGGTATGGCTGTGACCCGAACGGGTATGGCTAGTGACCCGAACGGGTATGGCCAGTGACCCGATCCGGTATGGTTGATGATACTTGATTTCGTGTGTTTGTGTTTTAAGTCACATTAAAGTGATATTATGATTACTTGTGTAAGGTGTTCATTTATATAATTACTAATTATTGATAACAAGTTACTAACTTGTGCGTTGTGTGATGTTTCAGATACCCCAAAGACTAAGTGATTAGAAGCTGAGTGTGATGACTCCTAAGGTATCGGTGAGTGGATTTGTAACTCACCCTTTGATTTAGTTGTAACTATTTGGTTGTAACAAGTAAACGTAGATGTGTTTATTAGACTGTTTAGTCTTAGTTATTGAATTAATCTACGTGATATGTGAACCTCCGTGTATCAGTGTTATTAAGGTCAACGCATTAGTTGGGTTAGTTGGTTATTGTGTGAATTACACAGGGTCTTAATTCATTCGTTGTGCATAGAACCTGTGTTTGATTATAATAACCACTAGCTATCGGTCTCGTCCGTTATGGCCATACGGATATGTACGATAAGTATTCTTGGGGAATCCCCGGGTATTATGATATCCCAAGAGCCACCGATCCTCATTGAAACATGTGTGTTTACGATTATTTGATGTGAACATATAGTTATGCTAAGTTGAAGTGTGTTACTAGTTCATTCACTTAGCTTCGTGCTAATCCCTCATCCTACTTCCTGCAGGTTTTGCTAAGTATGTGGGTGTCAGGAAAGGATGCTATAATACAAGGAATGTTTTGACGTCGTGCTAACTCTGATATGGTTTTATTATAAACCTTGTTGAAATTCAATAACACCCGTTTTGTATAATACTTAAGATGTGACTTAATATCTTTAGTTTGTTATGTATCAAATGTTTTAAACAGGTTGTGTACATTTTATGAAATATTTAATAATATAGTTTATTTTAATCGACGCTTCCGAGATAAATAATATAATATTTCTATCCAGAAAGAGGGGTGTTATATTTTGCTTGTTAAAATCGTGTATAACAACTGGGTTTGGTGATTTGGGGTTTTAAGTTCGTGCATAAAGTGTTGCAGGTTTGTTATGTTGCTGGAATGCGCGAACGCGATCCTAGACTGTATGCCGGATCGCGTTTCATAGTTAAATTTGGTAACAAAATGTTTTGGTCGTTGTAACATGATCCACCTTACTTGTGCCCCGATCGCGTTAGTCAATGTTATTTCGAGTGAGTGTGATTTCGTTCTTTGGAACGTGATCCAGCCCTCTAGCCCGGATCGCGTTTTCAAGTGAAAAATGGTAACAGAATGTTTTGAACTGTTGAACGCGATCCATCACCTCTAACCCGGATCGCGTTTGCATGTTTTAACTTGGAAAATTTGACAACTTATGACTTATGCACTCATGTTAATTACATAGTATTAGAAGTATATTAGGTGCTCTTATTTGACAATATGAACATGATTAGATTGTAATAAACTTGATTCGAGAATCTAACTCGGTTTGGTAATGTTCTCAGATAAAGCGAAGACTCAATAAAATAAGATCTTTGAGTGGTGGTTGTGGTCGACAAGGGTGAGTGGATCATTGACTTTCAGTTTAATTTGGTTGTAACAATCTGGTTACAATGGGTAAACTTGGTTTTACTTTGTGCATTGTTCAATTTAACATATTGCCATGATTATTATGGATTATGTGATTTGTTCAGAGGTCAACAGAGTTTGGGTTTGTGTACTATTACTTGGACAACATTAGTGCTTTACACATGTGTTGTTTATTGAAATTCTGTTGTATGTGGTAATAGTACCAAACTATCGGTTAGATCACTAAATTAGCCTTCAGTTGATTGTAAGTGTTACTTGGGGGCCACCACGGCAGTAGGGTTCCTCAAGGACCACCGATCCTCTTTGAAGCTAGTTGTTTAATTGCTTAGTTGTAAACAATTGTTATGATGAGTTATGTTGATAATTATTGATCTATTCACTTAGCTTTGTACTAATCTCTCTCATTACTTCTTGTAGGTTATCTTTTGTTTGTGGGTTGGCAAGAAGTCGGGTTTGAAATGTTTGACGATGCCTTACTCTGATTTAGGCAAATTTGATAAAGGCTTAATATTACGTTTTGAGTTTATATAATATTTAGAACTTAATGTTTGTGAAGTTGTTGTAAATTTGATGTATGGATCATATTTGTAGATTGCACTTTTGGTTTTATATATATATATATATATATATATATATATATATATATGTATATGTATATGCAATCCAAGTTGTAGATATTAAATTAACGTTTTCGAAATGTAAAAAAAAATAATAAAAATAAAAATAATAATAATAGAATAGCCTTGTGAATTTGAAGTGTGTTTTAGTTTCACCCGTCTTCATCTTCATATTGGTAACTGTTAAGTGAATAATACTTTCATATACACTAATCATATGAATAAATTATTGTTTCACCAAAGGTTTAAAAGATACATATAAGAACAAATAGCTATAAAATTTGCAAATTGGTATGGGACCCCTGCTTTACAATTTTTGTTTATTTATTTCTTCAAAAAAAAAAAAAACACACATTTTACCAACCACATGATATCAATAGGAAAAGTTTCTAATGTAATATATTTTGCCAAAGCTACAATATTCTTGATGAAGAAATGTACCAAATTCATGTTAATGCAATAAAATACAATTCACACTCTATTTTATGTTAATACAATCTGTGTATCTCATTTTATGTTAGTCTATTTAAGGTATAGGATCAATATCTCATGAACTTACCTAATGTCATGATGGGTATTATTATTGGCCAATGTTACCTAAAGTACATGTGATAAACACCACCTTTAAACATAGAAAATTCCATGTTTTGTGTAGCTGCGTTTGTCATTATATATGTATTTCACATTATGATAGTCTATGATCCTATCTTATTTTCACATTACTATGATATAAAATCAGAAGCAATTTTTTTGGTTAATCTATGGTAAGCGCATCGAACTTTCACAAAATGTTCAATTTAGGGAATGATTGAAAATTATTTACTTAAATCAACCCTACCTATACATAATGTGTTTAAGGGTAACTAAGGTTGATAAAAATGTGTACAAAAATAACTAAAGTTTATAAAATTGTTCAAAAAGATAGAATTCTTATCGGCTTCATTTTTCACATAGACGAGGGTTTTAAAAGTTATGTTTTTTTTTTAAAATATTAAATTGTTACCTAAATTATATTGTGTGAAAGTTTGCAGTTGATTTTCTTGATAGATCGAAAAAGTGAAATGAAGACCGTTCATGAATAGCAAAACAGGTATGTATTTCTAATTGCATGATAGAAGTGCTGACTAATGTCGATATCCAAACAAACGATCCATGACACCCACATCAAGTACTGGTTCTAAGCGGTTTGGTCAATAGATTTCCGCATATTCTAACTTCTGATCTCATTTGGGTTTCCTCAAAGAGCGTCTGGACAAGATATCTTGGTTGAACTATATAGTCAGTGATTCGAAAACACTCCTTACACATATGAATACAATCTACTTTCTTTGATACACTTTCACGTCTATTGTGTATCTTGCTCGGGTACATCACAAATTTCCTTCTTAATATAAAGTATATCGCAACCAACGTTAACCAAAGAACTCAGAGATCGCTAATGCTTGAATGAATCGAGATATTCATTTTCACCATCGACCTTTGTTATCCATCCGACATGGCATGAACCCACTTGATCAGAATCACTTTTTCATTTTCCAACACAATATATATTAGACCAATATTTTAAGCCCATCATAAATCAGTTCTCACAAACCAATAATAGACAACAATAATCCAATCAAACATATTCAAACCGTATCATAACCGAACAGATCTATGACAAACAAAAACGACTACACCAAAATGCTCGTAATTGTTTTTCTTTACGCCTCATTTCCATTCTGTATGAGAGGATCCAAATGAGCACTACTCCCCCAAGCTCTCTCCTTCCATATTCTTTCAACTTCTTCAAAAGTCAATCCTTTTGTCTCCGGTACAAACACGGACACAAAAACAAATGCAGCAACACCAATAGCAGCAAGTATCAAAAAAGTCAGAGAAGTTCCAACAAGTTCGGCAATTGTGAGAAAGCTTTGAGCAACTATCAAGTTTGATACCCAATTGACTGTGGCCGACATTCCTCCACACATTCCTCTATATGATTCCGGATATATTTCCGAATTCACTGTCCATGGAACGGGACCCATGCCAGGGGCAAAAAAGGCAATATAAAGAGCTAACCCGAGAACAGCTAGCCACCCAATACTGGCAGTCCCAATTGATTCAAGGTAAAACGAAACTGAGAGGAGAATCAAGGATAGGATGACACCTGTCAAGCTGCTGAGAGCCAACTTCCTACGACCAAAATGGTCGATAAGGTAGATTCCGACAACTGTTCCACCAGCATTCATTAATGCAACAATAAGGGACAGGAGAAGGGCTAATTGGTTTGAACGGAAACCAGCCATCTGAACTATGGTTGGACTGTAGTACATGACTGTGTTAATGCCAGTGAATTGTTGAAACGCCTGCACACCAAGAAAATGTTAGGGACTGTGTAGATATCTGTCTGGCCAGAACAAGTGCCGTACAAGCAAATGCCCTTTTTATTGGAACTGAGTGAACATGTAAATAACACTAAATGGCCATTTTACCCTTTTTTCCAAATTGGTGTTAGATAACTATTCTTATAAAAGATTTGTATTTCCGCTTAATACCACAGTGTTCTCTTTTATTCTTACAATTTTTCTTCTTCCCTACACATACCAAAATTCAAATGGCTCTTATTAACTACAATGGTTGTTTTTTGGATAATATTGACCTTTAAATGCATACATATGTTAACTCATTTGACGGCAGCAAATAGCAATAAATAAGTATACTCCTAGAAGTTTAGCTAGAAAGGAAATGGGTCATATGGGTCAAAAGTTGACCAAAGTGTATTTCTAATGAATACAACCTCCAAATTCAGAGGTACACATATTATTACAATCATATATTATGTTAATTGTGTTTAGGATATTAACCATTTATTTATATTTTCCAAGAAGGTAGAAAACGATTTGTGGTTCATCCTGATTCTGCGTGCAGTCTATAGTAACACCTTTTGACACTAACAATTTTTCTATTTATTTTTAAGGCAACAATTGTATTATTTATTAGAAAGCAACAGATTACAATACAAAAAAACTCAACCTATAAATAAATCTGCAAGCTACAGATCTAAATTCAGGGAAAGATTTTGACACTTGAATGATATGCCCCACTTGCACTAACAAGTTTTATCTGCCCAACGGGCCTGACCTACCCATTTTGCAACTTCTAACAATGCTTAGAGGTGGTAATTCGACCCATTGATCTATATAAGGGTTGATTTGGGCGGTATGTTATCTCAAACGGGTCTTTATAATAAACAAACTACCTTGAAGGGAAACAAGCAAATGGGTCAACCGTCAAAGTCAAATGGGTTGAAACTTGAAAGGTCACCTAAAGTCTATTTTCAATGCATAGAACCTCCAAAAGCATTTTTATCCACAGATTTAGATTACGATAATAACATCGTTTTGTGTAATCATAATCAACGCAATAGTTATCTATAAGTTGGAAAAAATTGTAGGTCAACCCAGCCTAGTGCAGACTTTTCAGCCACTTACTTTGAGATGAGCCGTTTTTGCCATTACCATACCCACCCATCTTGACACCTCCTAGTAGCTATGTTTTTACTCCATACCGTGCAACTATTTGGGTCAATTTATTACCTGAAGACCAGCACCTGCAATAAATGCAAGTCTGATCTCTTTGATTCTGAAAACGTCCCAGTAACTGATTGCATTCTTGCGTTGGTGTTCTTCCTCTAAAGCAGACGAAAGCTGGTCGAGTTCCTCTTCTAACCGATAAGGATCATAAATTTTTGAAAGCACAACAATTGCATCATTTTTTCTTTTCTTCATGTAAAGCCAACGTGGAGATTCAGGAAGAAATAACATTAAGAAAAATTGGATAACAGCAGGCACAGCAGCCACTCCAAGCATCCATCGCCATGTTCCACGGACCTATTCAGTAGCACATGTGAATACAGTCATTCAAGAAACACATGAATGTGACAATTATATATGTCTTAATTTTTTAGGTGACGGAAGTTTCGTTTGCATGTTTCACAAATTCACAAGATATAACAATAATCCTAGCAATACTGTGGATTTGGGCAAATTATTGAATGATGTAAATTATCTCACTATCCTGTATCATTCTTGTTTACTCTTCACTGTATTTGATAGTTATAAAATCAACTGCAAACAAATCTCAGCAGAGTTGTACAATGTGTGATCACACAAGCACTTAAATCTTTATTCGATTTGGTAATTAGTATGTAACTTTTCACCACCAATTGAATGACCAATAAGTTATCAAATTCATCACCAACTTATCAGTAATCTGAATTGAAATAAAACCCAAAATACACACATATAAAAGTAAAACAGAAATATATGAGTTGATAATTACGTAAAGAACCACAATACACACATATAAAAGTAAAACAGAAATATATGAGTTGATAATTACGTAAAGAACCACCTCCATTATGGGGTATGCCGTTAGTTACATCAGATGGCTGTATGGTTAGGGACAATTGAATGACTTAGTGTTCCCTGCAGATTGTCCTCCACTCGTTAAAGCATAGAAAAATTTAACACGCACTAATTTCTAAAAATAAAAGTTCCATTTTTTTTTCAATTTTAGCAAGTATTAGTAATGAATGGAAATAATATTAAGGGCACAAGTTAAGGACATTTAATGAAGTTGAATTTTCTATACATAATATAAATTGTATGAATGAAGATATATAATTGGAAATTCGTGAGTTTAATAAATGATTTTTGAGATATATTCAGGAAATTCTAGTGTATTTAATGAAGTTCAACTTGTACCCTAAGGCCTCAAGTTAGCTAAACCCATATTATTAATGGCACTAAGCAGAGAACAAAGAGAGTTATACTCCTTGATGCAAGCTCCAATTCAACCTTGAAGTTGCCTTCTTGAAACTGCATAATCAAAAACCTTAATGCAAGGTACACATTAACTAAAATGCATTATAACTAAAAAAAACTGACGATGCAAAAATGGGATGAACAAAATTTTGCATTTAAGTTGAATGAGCTTGTTCATGGTAGAACTTTGCATGAGCTACTCTAACAGGTGACCTTGATCCAAACAGACTCCCTGGCTTTTTGCGGATTGGGGGGGAATAAAGGTGGAAATTTTGACCCAATATGAATAAATGAGTTGACATGGGTTGTGTTTGCATCTCAACTGGGTCAAATTAGTCAAATAATTCAATGTAGCAAACTTACGGGTGAAATAAGATAACGGGTCGAAAAAAGTTAAACGTCTGAAGTGTTGTTTAAGTTTCAACTACAACCACCTAAATCACTTTATTTAGATACATAGCGTCTTATTATGATTATGTTCTCGTTATTAATATGTTTTAAGTCAAACTATTTAAAAGAAAAGTTAAGAATGATCAAATGACTGCGGAGAAGATGCATGAACAGAAAAAGTAAAAAAAAAATACAGACCTCTGTGAAAGCAAGATTGACGAGGTAAGAGAGAAATTGTCCACTAGTTATCATGAGCACATTGGTGCTTACAAGACCGCCTCGTATTTCTGATGGTGCTGCTTCTGCAATATACATTGGAGCAGTAACCGATGCTACACCCACACCCAACCCAACAAAAAGGCGCCCCAATATTATAATATATGGATTCCATGCAGCAGCCATAACAAACGATCCCAATGCGAATATAATATCTGCAAGAAGGGTAGCTTTTTTACGCCCATATGCATCATTTATCCAGCCGCCTGCTGCGGCTCCAATCATGGCACCAACTAAAGCCATGCTAACAATTGTCTCCTGTACATGTACAAGGTTAAAAACTAAAATCGGCAGATTACGGGTTTGTTAGGAGTGGTAACAGGAAATACTACATTTTAGTCATATAGGAAAAGTGGATTTCAAAAATTGCTGAGTAAATCAAGTAATATGGAATACCTGTAGAAAACTACTTTGATCAACAGCCTCGAATTCATCACGAATGTACAGAAGAGCTCCTGATATAACTCCTAAAGAGATAAATATATGTTTAAAAGAACATGAGTTCAAAGTAGACAGATACGTGAATAGATTCCAAGATAGACATGTACAAATTACCTACATGCAGCAACTTCGATTCATTTAATGAAAACATGTCACTTTCGATCATTTTTCTAAACTATAAAAATCTAGCAAAAAAAAATAGGTCAAGCAGTTTAAATGTTACCCAAAACATACGAAATGTTTATTCACTTTCGATTATGTTTCTAAACTTTAGAATCTAGCAAAAAAAAGTCACGCAGTTTAAATGTTACCCAAAATATACCAAATTTTATTAAAAATTTTTTTTGAACATTAGGTATTGACTAATTTTATTTAAATATTTTAACAGTAGACAAATTTGTTACCCGTCGCCCAAATTTTTTAACCCGTATTTGGTTCTACAAGATCACTAATTTGACCTGAACCCATGTTATTTTGTAACCCAGCCCATCTATTTTGACACCTATCCTACAATACTGATTATCCACAGCTACATTCTTAATTACACAAGTGTTTGGGCTACATATATATATATACCTTAAGGAAGAAACTATTCCAGATAAAATACTCTAACAGCCTTCTAGAATATATGAACTTGTCAAATAGTTTCAACTTTATATCATGCACCAATAAGATTCTAAAAAGATATACAGATGATAATCAAAGAATCAATCAAAGAAAATAAACAAAGTTACTTCCATAGTAACAATAAACAAAATTAAACAGATTTACAAACTTTCAGGTAAATCAAACCCAAAGCACATACAACAAATAGATACAGATCATACACATATATACAACATCTCTTATATAAAAAATAAAATAAAAAAGCATAAGGTACCAACCAGTATCATATCCGAAAAGGAGACCACCAATTCCAGCAATAACAGTCAAACCCAAAACATAAGTATTACTAAAATATGTTATTTTCCTATCATCTCCAGCATCTATATACCCTGAACTCCCTGGAAGCCTTTCTATCGTCATCTTCTTCTTTTTTGAAAAATAAAAAGACTCACTAAGCAAATGATCGAGCACTTGGTGTGCAATTTATAAAGACTGTTGTGGGCTAAGATCAAAAATCAAATTGTACCATTTTGATTTATTTCTAAGATGGGATGGGATTAGATGAAGTGGGGCCAGGAACATGGAAATTATAATCTCTCAAATTTCTCGAGGTTTCACGGTCAAAGACGTGGCGAACTTGATAAATTGTTGTCGTTAGAAATGGAATGATTAGTTTTTTTTTTTTTTTTTATCATATAACTTTATAAAAATAGAATGAAAATTAACAAGGTTCTGTTCACAAGAATAATTTATATTTTGTTATCTAAGATCGAATCGGATTGAGATAGTAAAATCCTATGATCAAACTAAAATAAGATAGGATGCTAAGCATATCTTACAAGTTTAAGATCCTATGTAAAATCGGGATCGTTTTTGTTCATGGGATCATCATAAGTTTTTAATATCAAGATGAGAAATGATTGACTTACAAAATTTTTACAAAATATCATCTACAAAATGATGTGCACTAATTAAATTAAGAGAGATAACAATGAGAGAGAAAAAAACGAATTAATGTGATTGGTCCATATCACTTGCCGTGTTATTTTATAAAAATCTCTTTGTAAATTTTTTGTAAATTTTTAGTGAGTATAGTATTGCTCTATCAAGATCGATATCTTGATAACTATGAAAATAAAAAATGATTATTGTTTTATTTTACCTTTATTTAAAAATAAAAATAAAAATAAATTATATATCACAAATGGGTTTTTGTACGAATGGTGTTCTATTGATCCATCTGGCATGCCATTTTGTGTGTGGGACTGATATGCAATTTTATCCTACTCTTTCATTGATGGTCACATGCTATAAACTTTATTCCACGTGTCTTTTAAGAAACATTTGGTTTTTGTCAATCAAGTACTATTTTTGTTATTCACGCGCCACAACACTCGTGTGAGTTACACTCGCGTTTTTCACCATTCCTTTACGGGCAAATTATCTAAAATAGAAACGAACTTTGATTGAATTTTGCATTTTAGAAATTAACTTTCAAAAGTTTTAATATTAGAAATGTACTTTCAATTTAGGTTCTATTCTAGCAACCTGTTAACTTTTAACCCAACTTCTGTTAACTCAATGCTGACAGGGTAGCTGACGTGGTGATATCGCTGATGTGTCAATCCACGTGACTGCTGACATCAGCAAGAGAAAAAAAATTACTTTTTTTACAAAAAAAAATTAATTTTGCATTTAATTTTATTAAAAAATGGCTTCAAATCGATGATCTTGGGTACTAAAACACACATTAATACTTATACACATAAATATTAATCAAAGTACAACCATTTATGCACGTTATTTACAGCCCTTGAGGTTGTCGTTAACAATACTCTTTTTTAAATACATAATAATAATAATAATAATAATAATAATAATATTTTTTTAAATACAAATAATTTTAATTTTAATTTTTATAAATTTTTTTGACTATGTCCCATTTGAGTAATAAGAATTGGGGTCCATCACCTACAATATCATACTGAATAAAACTAGAATTTAAAAAAAATTTGAAATTACCTGCATCTGAAGTAAGGTGTGAAGAAACTCTCATATCCAATATCCAAGATTATCGATTTGAAGCCATTTAAAATATATATATATATATATATATATATATATATATATACATATTTTAAAAAAGTAATTATTTTTTTTTAATTTTTTTCTCTCGCTGATGTCAGCAGCCACATGGATTGACACGTCAGCGATATCACCACGTCAACTGCCATGTTAGCGTTGAGTTAACGGAAATTGGGTTAAAAGTTAACAGGTTGCTAGAATAACAACTAAATTGAAAGTACATTTCTAATATTAAAACTTTTGAAAGTTCATTTCTAAAACGCAAAATTCAGTCAAAGTTCGTTTCTATTTTAGGTAATTTGCCCTTCCTTTATTTTCAGAGTAATAAATTACTCAATCCGTCTCAAACTAAGTGTCATGTTTTGACTTTTTAAATCTTTCTTTTTCAACTTTGATCTTAACTATTTTTATTTGTGTTATATAATAGGCATAGATCGAGTTTCAAATACGCAGCCTCTTCTTCATAAACAACGTACGCAGCCACAAAAAAATGACACATGTCCTTCTTCTCTATTCGTAAACAACGTACGCAGCCACGTATCATAACTTTAATTCTCGTAATTTTATAATTAATTTGCTAGGTTGGATAGTTTTAGTTGATTTAGTAGGTTAAATTGATCATTGATGCGATATATAGTTTTAGTTTGTAATATTTATTGCTCTTTGCAATAGCAGCAAATGAAGAAGATGATACACAATGAACATATATTATTATTTAATGATACACAATGAACATATTAAAATTTGTATATTAAAATTTGTATGTTTTTATTTAAATTTTGTATGATACACAATGAACATGCTAAAAGTTGTAAATCTGTATGGTGTGTATTGTGTATCTGCTGTATCAATAGTATTTGTGTATCAGCTATATGGTGTGTATTGTGTATCAGTTGTATTATGTATCAAATATATGGTGTGTAGAACCGACTGCGTACACTGTGTACGTTAATGGACCTGCGCTTAAGAACCCCACCCTAGATGCATATGAATAGATTGAATTTTAAATGCATTTTCATTGGTATAATTTTTATAAAGTATTACTCCCTCCGTCCCAAATTTATTGTCCAACTTTCCATTTTGGGATGTCCCAAATTAATAGTCCACTTTGTACTTTCAACCAATCAAAATATTTGAATAGGGTGAAAGATTAAATCTTATTGGTTGTAGAGTACAACTAGTACACTTTTTTAAACTACATGTTTTTTGTTTATGGATAATAAATTTGAGACGGAGGGCTATATAACACAAATAAAAATATTTAAGGTAAAAATTGAAAAAGAAAGATTTTCAAATTTGATTCACAACACTTAATTTGAGACGGAAGGTGTACAATATTACGTCCATGTATCCATCTATATTCTACTATAGGAAGTTTTCAAGACCATTCACAGTTTTTTTTAGACATCACATCAGCATAAAATTATAACATCATTTTCATCACATAAATGATAAGCAGAGAACCTTTTTTTAAAACCATCTGGAATCCAATAACTATATTTAATTTTTATTTATTTAACAAAAGAAATACATTTTAATTAATTAATTAAAATATAATATAATCTCTTTCTCTTTTAACTATTAAAATAGAGAGGTATTTGAAGATCCAAAAGATAATTAGCTCTAAATGGTGTAATCTTCACCATTTAATTTAAAAACATATTTAATGAGGACCATTGATAAAAAAAATTATGATTTGATTAGTCAATAATTAAACATTGTCATTACTTATATAACCATTGGTTTATTCATTATAAAGGAAAATTACTAAATTAAGCAATTACATTAATTACATTAATTGCATTAATGTGTAATAAAACACATTCTAAATCTGTCACACCTCTGATTTCATGATTTGCGAAAACGATCATTTGGGTGTGACTAATCAATAATCAAGCGCAAAGGTACAAGCAAATGACTCTACCTAAGACGTTTATATATATTACAAAAGTAGTACACCGTTTAAGTCATAAGTTACATTATTAAGGAGTTCGCATACTAAGATCCTGAAGATTTTAATACATAACTATTTTACAAAGATAATGTGAGAAAATCTTCATAAGTGTACAGATGCATGCGACTCCTACTAGCTAACATATCCTGCGGGCAACCCTACTGTTGTTGAGCACCTGAGAATACAACACTAGAAGGGTCAGCTAAAAAAGCTGGTGAATCTCACAGGTTTAAAGTAAACATGTTGTGATACACAAGATTTATCCGATGAATTTATAACTGAATTAATAATAAACCAATTAAGGCTTCCGATTTAATATACCGACATTATCCACTATCCGACATAACCGACCTAGCATGAGCCCATGGTTCGAAGCCTAACCTGAATTTTGCCTCCCGGAGATGTCGAAACACCTATAAACAACAACTAAAGTGCCCATTTGACATGGTTGTAGCTAGCAACCCGGACGGGGACGTTACTCCCACGATAGATCTTTCCTTTAGTAATATCGCCTTTGAAGTTAACGAATCATGTCGCGATAAGGACTTTCCCGAATTAAAACAACTCATATGATAACCGAATAACCGAATTAAACAACCGAATTAAATAACCGAATTAACTAACCGAATACTTGTGATCATGAAAACAGTTAAGTGTTGTATCTCACCCCGAGTTTAAAACAGTAAGACCATAAAATGGGGTTGTGAGACTCACCAAAGTCACCGAGCAATGTAAATCAGAAATCAAGTAAGAAGGTTTTCCGAACCTGTAACCTCTAGCGTCCTAAATGCAAGAGATATATGTTCATAAGTACTTGAAATTATGTTAATGATTCGATTGTTTTGAAATATCGTTTGAGTTGAAATGTGTATGATTCGTTGGTGATGATAATCTGAAAACCTTTTTTTTTCTCGAGTTCTGTCATTTGTTATGCGTATAAAATTTGTAGTCGAGTGTGTATATATACATATATATACATAGTTTGTATACATATATCATTTGTTACATTATACATATATACGCATGACTATAGTCGTTATATTATATATATATATATATATATATATAAATTATAAATTCCTTTTGTTAGGAAAAATATTCAATTTATAGTTGTATACAAGTATTATACAATTACTTGTTGCGCGAAAGTATGTATATATATAGTTAGTCGTTATATATATATATATATATATATATATATATATATATATATATATATATAATGTTCCACACAATACCTTTAACTCGTACGCATTTTACCCCATTTATATGACTAATATATATTAACGTTCTCAAAATTTGTTGTGTACACACTTATCATATTCAACTAATTTATCGTAAGTGTATGAAAATATATGTTTCACTCGTTCGTTTCGTTGTGGATATATATTTATCCGTATGTACATATATATATATAACATCCTCGTTATGGACCTAAGAGAATTACGGTATTTTCCTTATTTTAATTAGTTATTTAATTGTGTTTAGAAATATTTGATATTATTAGATAATTGAAATAAATAGGTCAAGTGATTAAATAACTTATTGTGATTAATAAATTATTATTTGTTTTAAATTATTTTAGTTATCGGTAAAATAAAATATTTTATCTCGCATAATAGTTTTAGGTTCCAGACAATAGGCTTAGAAGGGGTATAATTTATACTAAGTATATGGGGGTCGGTTTTGCGAACCCGACCTAACTTAATTCATTCCTCAATTTCTTTCTAACTCTCTCAAGAACACATACACATTCTTAAGTGAAATTGTTAATCTGATTCAAGCAATAGTGAGGCTTTGATTTAGTGTTAACACCTGATTTTCATCATCATCTTATTCATCTTGTTCATCTCAACCTCCCCATTTCAATTATAAGTTTGATTTTGTGCTCATTTGATGAAATTAGGTGAATAATTTATACATGAGTAGAAAATTGTACTTGAATGAGTGATTGATACTGAAGTTATCGAATCATCTTCATCTTGTTCTTATTGAATGATGGTGTTTTAGGTTTTAATGTATGAAATGAGTTTTGATATAATTATGTGAATTATGTTGGGTAAAAGGAAATTTAGTGTTCCATGTTGATGTTGTGTTGATATATGATGATTATAGGTGTATTGTGATGTATTAGATTGTTAAAAAATGGGTTTGTGGAGTTTAGTTTTCTAAAAAATTCAAGTTGTGTTCGTGTTGTGCAATTGCAGGTCTGAGACTCTGGTTTAAAGCGTGCAAACGCAATCCAGCTCTCTCGCCTGTATCACGTTCCATAGTGAAATTTAGTCACAGTACGATTTGTTCTTTGAAACGCGATCCTAAAACTCTTGCCCGGATCGCGTTAGTCAGTGTCATTTTGGGTTCAGTTGAGTTTACTCTTGGGAACGCGATCCTAACTCCTTTCCAGGATCACGTTTCCAAGTACATTTTTGTCTCAGTTTAATTTTACTCTCCAGAACGCGATCCAACACTATAACCCTGGATCGCGTTTTCAAGTGAAAAACGGTAATAGAATGTTTTGGTCAGTGGAACGCGATCCCACCACCCCAACCCGGATCGCGTTTGCACGTTTTGATTTGACAAATTTGACAACTTGTGACTTGTACACTCATGATAATTACAGAGTATTAGATGTATATTAGGTGCTCTTACTTGACATTATATATGTGATTTGATTGTAATAAACTAGATATGAGAATCTAACTCGGGTTTTGGTTGGTTCTCAGATAAAGCGAAGACTCAATAAAATAAGATCTTTGAGTGGAGGCTGTGGTCGACAAGGGTGAGTGGATCTTGGACTTTCAGTCTAAATTAGTTGTAACAACATGGTTACAACGGGTAACTTGGTTTATTGTTTATTCTGCTTTGTTTACATATTGCCATGATGATTGTGGATTATGTGAGTTGTTTAGAGGTCAACATGGATTGGATTTTGGTACTATTACTTGGACAACACAAACTCTTTGTATATGTGTTGTTTATTGAAATTGTGTTGTAAGAAGTAATAGTACTAGACTATCGGTTAGATCACTGAATTCTTCAGTGGTTCAAGTGTTACTTGGGGACCACCGCGGCAGTAGGGTACCTCAGGGAGCACCGATCCTTTTTGAAGTTGATTGTTTATGATTCTTAGCTGTAAACAATTGTTATACTGAGTTAGGTTGATAGTTTGAGATCTATTCACTTAGCTTTGTGCTAATCCCTCACATTACTTCTTGCAAGTTAAGCTTTTGATTGTGGGTCTCAAGAAGTTTTGGGTTGATGGAATGTTTGAAGGCTTAAACTCTGATTTAGATAATTATGTTAATGGTTTAACATTGTGTTTCGAAATAGTATAACATCTAAATTTAATGTTTCTAAATATTATGGTAAATTAGTTTTAAAGATCATGTATGAGTGGATTGGACTTTTGTATTGTATTATATGCAATCTAAGATGTAATTAATTAAACATGCGCTTCCGATTAAAAAAATGGTCTTTTATTTTATCGGACGTTATAAATTGGTATCACAACATAGGTTTAGGTGAATTGAGCATGTGTTAAGTGTTCAATCCCAAACCTATTTGTGTTATTCAATCATTCTAAGGTGTGGGATTTAGCTATGATAGAAGAATTAGTTAGTATATAGGTACTAACAATTAACGAGTTGTGAGATGTTGTGTTGTTGCAGATATGGCAGATAATGAACATCCGACCGATACTCCCAACAATGTTTCTATAGTGGAAGTTACACCTCCAGAAAACCCTATTGATAGACGAGGTCAGTCTGGTACTTCTTTTTCAGTGGGTGATCTAGACCGAGATGACTATGTTTTACAGTTAGAGCAGGAAGTACTGAAACTTAGAGGTTTATGTCAGCAGCTCCAGCGGTCGGTTCGGGGTTTTCACACTGGTCATTGTTCCGGCCAACCGAGACTGCGCGGCAGTGGGTAGTTTTAAATTTATAGAGCAGGGGTATCCTAAGTTTTGATGCTACTAACAGACCTAAAAGGGAAGCAAGTGGTATGTATGATTCAGGTGTCGGTCTTCAAACTACAACGGGCATGGGATTTTACTATCTTTTTGTAATTTAGGTAGGGTTTAATAATAGGTTGGATATGATTTTAGTTTTATAACTAATCTAATTAAAACTAACGAAAGGTAAATGGGTGCTTTGTACGGAGACTCGAGTAGCAATGAATAACACAAGTGTTTACTATGATATCGGTGTATGTTATTTATAAGTAGTTAAGGAGGTAGGACCACTAGGTGTGATGACTAATCTGGGGAACTATCTTAACTACTGAAAAGTATTATACCTACGACCATTCCGCGGCTTCCGTACGTTTGTACTTCACCAACTGGTGTTTCCAGCACTATACCGAGTATTTGGGCATTTTACGGTTTTTCCGTTGAAAGCAATTAAGGTTCCCCTACATTCCCTATACCCTAATGAGCTATAACTACGAGCCTATTATATACCTAACGTAGAGGTGTCCGGAATCAGATATATAACATGTCACATGGATAGCAGTTATAGAGTGTCAGGTACACCGGAAGTTCTCCCAAATGTACAGACCAATCCAACCGACAGCTATCCTCGAATCCAGGTCCCCAGTCACAGTCATCAGAGACGTCTGCATCGTGGCATGAATTGTTGATTGAACAATAACATGAACATGAATTAATCCCGCGGAACCGGTTGGGATAGCTGGTCTATCGGCCAGTTGAATTGTCAACATTAACATATAAATCATCACAACTATTCCATGCATGTTAATCTACTGTGTAAAGTTCTATTCCATATACGAAAACTTAATCATTCAGTCACAGATACAAATCAGGAGGGGTATTCTAGCATGCATCATTCCTAAAGTAATAATCAAACAAGAACATGCAATAGGGTGATTCATAATAGATTCCATTAACCCTAATCATTTCAGATAACTGGTGATTAAATCATAAATATCCCGAAAGTTCTCTCAAAGATATTTAACAAACAAACATGAACCTAATCTATCTCTAGTCCTATGCTCCGTGTCTCTTGGTAGGATTTATTTCAATCAAGAGAACACAACCATGTCGAGTTCATTGATCATCAGGCATAGACTAGGTAGACAACGTACCACTAGGAATTGGCCAAGTTCTAGCAGGAAGCTTCTAACCACAGCATAAGTTGAATAGATAAACATTTGAGGTTCAGTTCATAAGTTCACATATAGTTTAAAACTACTAAAGGTAGAGTAACAACATGGCATAAAGATATTAACTACTCTAACATAACTCCTATCATAGCATACACAGATAGATCATAGAAAACACAGATAATTTGGCTAACTCGTTCAATTACATCCTTCTGTGTGCTCCAGCAGCAGAAATATCCAAGTTGCAGTTCTTTAATGCCCAGTACGCTCTATATTCAAGCTCGATTGGTAAGTGACATGCCTTGCCATAGACTAGACGATACGGTGTGGTTCCTAATGGTGTTTTGTAGGCAGTTCTAAGTGCCCACAACGCATCATCTAACTTTTCAGCCCATTTATGCCCATGATTACCAACTATTCTTTCCAGGATTCTTTTCAAAGCTCGATTTGTAGCCCCCGCTTTCCCATTAGTTTAGAGGTGATAGGATGTTGACGTTTTGTGCGTGACCCCATATTGTTGCAGTACTCTCATAAATTGGACGTTGCAGAAATGAGTACCACGATAACTAATTATGGCTTTAGGGGTTCCAAATCGACTGAACAACTTCTTGAGGAATTTGGTTACAACTCTGGCATCGTTAGTAGGGAGTGCTTGAGTTTCTGACCATCGGGAGTGATGACACGTAAAAAGTCATGTTTTTACGTACGTTATTTCCCGCATTTTAGACCTAAAGTTAAAAAAACTACACCAATAACGCCAAATATTATAATATTTTGTTAACTAAGTCAAAATGGAAGTGATGTTTATAAAACCATTGACAATGACACGAAAAATGTGAAAAACTGGGCATAAACGATTAACGAATCTCTAGTTCACGCGTTTCAACACTTTTTGAGCTACACTTAGAATTATGACCCCTAACTTATGTCATTTTCTTTGTTAGGAAATTACAAACGCATGGATATAAAGATCGCTCAAAACGGACGTACGATGAAGAAGTTATGCCCGAACGAAGAATCAAGGCAACCGAAGACCGCAATACGGGAGAGCCAAGCCGTATACGGGAAAGACTGACCGTATACGGCCAAGCCTCAGCCGTATAAGGCCTGGCTAGGGCGTATACGGCCTGGTCTCAGCCGTACACGGCCAATCTCACCCGTATTCGATGTTTTGCCAATGCAAGATAGGATTTTGATACGGTTGGGAAATACGACTGAGACTTAGGAGGTGGGAATACGGTTGAGAAATACGGTTGAGCCAAATCTATAAATACCCACCTCCACCTCCTCATTTCTCATCCCATTTTCTTCATCAATTCATTCATTCTTCACACTTCACTTTCATTTTCATTTTTCATTTTCGTATTTAGCTTTTAGTTTTGGTTTCTCTCTCTAGAGTTCTCTCTCTAGAGAGATATAGATAGTTAGTTAGTTAGAGGTAGAGAAAGAAAAACAATGTGTTATAGTCATGGTGTAAAAGCATTCTTGGTGCAAGACTACGCGTTTCTCAATATTACTCTGCTTAAAATCTGGTGATATCTATTCTCTCATACTTATACTATGTCCGAATTATTTCTGCCTGTTTGTATGATGTATGCTATGTGTATTGCCATGATTACTGAGTAGTGTATTATTGCGGTTGTTGAAATGCAGATAATTAAACGTAGGGATGATGTTAAATTAATCTTTAATTAAATATGTAATTGGGAATTATTAAACTCCGTTATGTCTAAACTTCTCATTCATCTAGACTTAGTTTACGGATCACCCTTTCTAGTCCTTCGCGTGACTGCTACTTAGGTTTAGAAATTGATCACCTCTAGATACGATAGTTTGTTATCTATATTATTGTACAAAGCCATGTCCGTTACTATAATTCGGCTAAAGTACTGGGTATAGTGATGGAAACACCACTGGTGGAGTACAACCGTGGAAGCTCATGAAAAAGCCGTTGGTACCGACATTGTAGCCTACCTAGAAACTATAGAATATGGTCTAGGAACCATAAAGTTGTGGAAATGCTAAGTACACCGTAGGTCAACCTCTGGTGGAAACATTTGTGGAAATACATTAACTAAAGTACACCGTAACTGTACCTAACACATGGAAAGGCTAAAGTACATCGAAAACAGACCTATGGTCACTAAACACTATGGAAATGCTTCAAGCACTGTACACTTTTGTTGTACCTTTGGTTAGTTAAACTATGGAATAGCTGAAGTACATGGGGGATCTATCCCTGGTTACATGAAACTGTGGAAATGGTTTGCGTAAGGTACACTGTAAAGTACCCAGGGTTAGCACGCTGCGAAAAATAATGCATTGTACACCACTAGTGTACCTACGGACAAATGACTGATCACAAAAGAGAGTTATAGATCATGACAGAAGTAATTATGCTAATAAAACCCAAGGAATGAGTCCAAAGATGAAAGTCAAGCCCAACAGTGGTTCAAGATTCTTAAAACCCGTAGACTCTACAAATCTGATAGTTTAGAATAATAGGTTTATAAATAGAACATGGTTAAATAACAACATTTGTATTTAGGTGTTAAGAAATGTCAGAATAACCTGAGGGCAGTCTGTTACCTTATTCCTGCACCCTTTACGGGTCACTAGTCTTCACCAGACAGTGTGGGTGTCGAGCAGCCTGTTCTGACCAGAATCACGATAACCTAGGTACTCAGTGACATACTTATTTAGGTTTAACCAAAACAAGTAGGAACCTAGTATTTACACCTATAATTCACCTGTCAGTTAATTAATTAAGTCCCCAATTACCTTTATAATAAACATCATCCCAACAACTGATTATCGAAACTTCAACAAATGCATTCTCTATCTATCTACCTAGTTACCGATTCTCATCTCTATTTTACTTTTCTGCACTTAGATAAATTAGTTAATTAGAAAACCAAACAAACAAAACCTACCTATCTACATAACCCATCCTAATAGTGAACCTTATCTGTGGCCCAAGCTTCGTTTCAATTCACTCCGATTAAAGAACGACCTCGAGTTATACTTGCTGCTTACTCACCCAGTGTAGTAGGTAGTACCTATAAGTTGAGCCCCGCATATTACAAAATTTAAAACTTCATTGACGGGTGCTCGGTAACGTCTGGTCGAGTCCTTCGACGACGAGGACGGTTCACTCACGTGAGCTAAAATGTACCTGACCTATCGGGCGCCCATCAAGTTTTTGGCACCGCTGTCGGGGATCGTTGAGCGTTACGATTATGAAGCCGCCTTAGATAAATTAGCTGTTAGGAGATCCTTTTCGTTTAGGTTCACCCCAGACTTATCCAAAAGTTACTTACCTGCCTTAGAATAGTTTAAACTAGTTAAAAATGAAAAATACAAAAATACCTTTCAACGATTCGCCGCCTTCTATCCCCGTTTCTCCAATCGCCCTCAAGACGACTGAAGAAATGATGGCCATGGGCGACGCTGAGTTCTTCGACTGCCTAGAATGAGAGTTGGAATCTAACTTTTACTCTTCATCTTCAACTTCATCCGAAGAAATCTCCGCTAGCCCAAATGACGATCTAGAACCATAGGGCAATTCTTAGTTCTTGACTTAGGATCCAATGAGTCTCATCAGAAGATTTCAACTTCTGTCTCTAGCATTCCAAGCTATCAGGTCATACCTGCACCTGAGATCTCATTACCCTTATAAAATTTCTCTCAATTCCCTGATTTTGATGGTACCTCTAAATATCTTCAAACCTTTCATTTTCCACCCTTTGAAGAACGCATCCCCATAAGGAATGAAGACGCTTACGAATACCCTCCAAGATCAAAAATCTTTATAAACCTCGTACCAGAACCTGCGTACACCATATACCGTGTTGTTGATAAGGATATACCAAAATATGAGGAAGTCCGCTATGTTGGTAACTCTTTTGATCCTGAAAGAAGGTTAGATGTATGTAGGGCATTTTCCAGACACCTCAATTCATCAGACTTTCCTTTCTCAGTTGAATATAGAGAAGTCATTAGTAGGATCGACGATCAAATCGGTATTCTCCACCATCTTCCGACCCAAAATAATGATGGTAACTTCTCCACGACCTTAATCATATAGACAAAGGAACACGAATAGGAATTTCAAGTCCGAAGAAAGTTAGGAAATAATTTGATAGGTTTATTGACAATCTTCTAGACTTAGGCAAAAAGGAACGTAGGTTTCTCAGTGATCGAACAATTCCATCTAAATCCTACAGACCTAGGTGACTCTGTCATCAAAGCCCTCTTTTATTCCTTGACATATTCTTCGTGACCCACGACCACCAAATGCTTTTAAGCATTTGCTCTTGAAAATTAAAATCTGTTTTGGAAAGTCGAGCTAAAGACTTTAACCAAGCGCTTGTTGGGAGGCAACCCAAATGGAAAATCTGTTTTAAAGTAGGTTTTAATAATTATTTTACTAGCTTAGTTTAATTTAGTATTAAAATTAGTTTTCTTTAAAAAAAAAATCTCTAAAAACTTTGTCCCCGCAAAATCTGTACAGTTTCCGAAATTTGAAAATTTTATAAATTTTAAGATTGTTATGATTTTAAGGATTCAAAATTTTTAAACCAAAAATATTTTCACTTTCTTTTAAGTAGTATCTTTCGCGTTTTGAATAAAACAAACAATTTATCCGCTCACAGTACTATGCAGAATTTGAAAATTTTTGCTAAAATTATTTGGCTTAAGTTTTTAAAATTTTCTCCAAAATAATTAAAACATAAGTATTTAAAATAATAAAAAGAAGAAAGGAAGGGTATTTAGGCATTTAGATTTAAATCAAAAATCACAAAATTCAAACACCCCCTCCCCTCTTTCTTCTTCCCTTCGTCGGTCACCCCAACCCACACCACCATCTCCATTTTTTCTCACCATTTTTAACCAAATCTGTGACACCCAGCCAAAAAATGAATTTTCACGTCAAATTTAAACTTTAAATGCACGTATTACATACGTGATATTTCGAGTGTATTCAAGTATTATATATAAATATAATATAATAACTTAAAACGATTATATAATAATTGTGTAGATACGAAACGAACAGAACACAGAAACTTAAAATGGAAATTTGTGCAAAACATTTTCAAGTAGAGTATTATTGTCAAGAATAATAATAATTTACTTCGTTAGAAATTTAAATACATTTTGAACACAGAAAACTATCCGTAAGTTCAAAGTAAAATACAGACATAATTTTATATTCAAGTAAAAAGTATTATTATAAAATAAGTTGAATAAAAATATATACGGTTTTATATTTAGAAATTTATCGTTTAAAAACATTATACTACTTTTCGATCGGGTATAAAAATGCGGACATTTTACACTACAATTGGACCCAACCACCTCCAATAATTGGAGATGGCTGGTCCTTTTCCTCCTCCTTCCTGTATAAGCCACGACCAAACCCCCATTTCCAATTTCATTTCTTCTTCCTCTTGTTCATCCAATCTTTTTTGGTCTCTATCTATAACAACAACAACATCAAATTAATAACAACAACAAAGAATAGCAGCAACTTGTGGTAATCATCTTTGTATCATAATCATCATCCTTTTCTTCCTCCTCTCGGCACCACACCACCACCGCCGGTCACACCCACCACCGAGACCGCCATCACCATTTTCGGAATCATCACCATCACAACTAAGGGGAGAGGAAGTAACAGCAGGTCAGAGAGAACACCATCATCATGACCTCGGCACCACCACTCTCTCCCTCGGCTTCCATGCACCACCACCCGTGAGCTACCTCCCTTTCATTTGAGTTTATATTGAGTTTGCAAAGCTTACATTATTATGCTATATTATTATATTCGTATATTAATTATATCGAGATCAAAAGCTAGAACCTGGTTGTGACTGAGTTCGTTGAACTGAAACTAAAAACCCTGATGGCATGAAACACACTTAAGATTGCTTACTTACTATCACGATATAAACATATAATTGGTAAATTATAAACAATAGAAGGAAAGTAGCCTAGTGGTAAAGCACCCTTGTTAATTGTGGGAAAGGTCACAGGTTCGATCCTGTGGCCTGTGGTCTTTATATATATATATATATATATATATAGGTATACAATGACAAAATAATACGAGTATATACAGATACTTTCGATTAGATATGTTTTTTCAACAAATGAAACAGGTGTATTTAAATATAAATATATATATACATATTTATACGATGACTTTTTCTATGCATGTATACGATATAACCCGTATGATTTATATATATACTTTTCAAAGTATACAAGGAACTTAAATGATTTTATATATAAATATATATATATATATATATATATATATATATATATATATATATATAAGATATACGTATATATATTTGGATACACAAGACGCATAACAAGTGAGAGAACTCGAGGAATATAAACGTTTTTAATTCAAGAAAATCCAACGAATAGTACATAATTCAACTCAAATGATCCATCAAAACAATTAAATCATTTGTATATTTTGACAAGCTGTCAAATACTCATATTAATATACCTCTTACGTTTAGGACGTTAGGAGTTTACGGATTGGATATTACTTGCGGTTAGGAACGCTAGCACCCACAGGTGAGTCTCATGGCCCCATTTTACTGTTTTGTGCTTTGAGGGAGTTGCATTACTTGATTTACTTGATTACATGTGCAAATGTAATATTTTACCAACTTGTTACTTTACCGACTTACTATTTGATAAACTTATACTTTACTATTTTACTACGTTGCAAACATACTGACTTATTGACCGGCTTTACAGTTTTCGAACTTACTGTCTTATAATTTTACTGAATTACTATACGACAGACTTATGCTTTATTACTTTACCGACTTATTTACTTACTGACTTACAGACCTATTGTTTTATTGATATACTAAATTACATGAGTTTCCTTTTAATCCAATGAAGTCCTCTGAATCATAGTTGTTAATTATATGATAAGCGTGAGTTTTAGTATATGGATCCATATGGGACTGACAATCCCCGCCCGGGGTGGTAGCGCCACCACGAACCGTACTGTATAAACGAGCGTTTCTTACTCGTTTCATATGAGTGTTTTTGGATTAGCACTCACGGGGGCAAATTACAGACTTGTTAAGCTTCGACTATGATGGCTCATGGCAAGATAGACCGACCTTACTACAATTGTACAATTATACTTTACCGCCTTACTTATTTATGAAATAATTTACTTATTGATTTACGTTAATCTTTTTATTACTGTTTATTACAAACCTGTGAGATTCACCAACCTTTTGGTTGACGCTTTTAGTGATGTATTCTCAGGTACTCAGCAACAGTAGGATGACCGACAGGGTATGCTAAGCTAGTACGAGTCGCATGCATAAACATTTATGAAGATTTTATTGGCATTATATTTTGTACTTTGATTATGTATTTAAAATCTTCAGAATCATTTTGCGAACTCGCTAATGATGTATACTTATGACTTAAAACTCTGTAATACTTTTGTAATGTACTGTTTTGTAATGTATTTTCTAAAACGTCTCATTTAGAGTCGTTTGCTTGTACTTTGGTGCTTTGATATTTGATTAGTCATGCCCCAAAATAGTCGCTTCCGCAAATCACGAAATTGGGGGTGTGACAAAATCAAGCTTGAATCCTTGCTTCATTTCATCATTAAGTAACTTCTACATCATTTGCATCAAGATTGAGGTAATTTCCAAGCCCTAATCCTTAAAATTCTCTAACTTTAAAAACCCAGGGTTTCAAAATTCTTGGTGATTATTGCTAGTTGAAGTTGCGAATTTGAATGATGATTCTTGCTTATTAGTGATATATGATGATGTAGGAACTTACATTTCATGAATTGAATGAAGGATTATGAGTTTTGATTTTTAAAGTTAGCTAATTTTGCCATAATTGTTCATATTTGATTAAATGATGATTAAAATGCTTATGTAAAGTTGCTAGTAGTTGTCATATGCTTAAAATGATATAAGTAACTTGTGCATTTGCTTTGTTATTGATCAAATCATGATTATGGTTACATTTGAGAATTCAAGTAAGCTTAAAAGTCGACTTTTTGTCAAGTATCGCATTTTTGAAATAAAATCTTTACTTAGAAATGATACTTGTGCTCAAATGAATGCTTTTAACTCACTTCAATTCTTGAAAGCACTTAAAACGGATAAACAAATGGATCAAGATTTCTAAGTGGTACTACTTTGGTAAAATAAAGTTAGTGAAACTTATAAGTTATGATTTGTTCTAACATCCAAGTAACCATTTCATTATACAACAATTTGATTTGTAATGAGTTTTTGAACTTAGAAGAAAGTATAGTAATATTAAATTCAATACATCGCGACTTTAAAATTACCATCTTTAAAAACATAAGCGATGCTTGGACTAAAATGCCATAACTACTTTAAAGAACAATCTCAAACTACAAAATGACAATAATAAGTCAACTTAGAATTTTGATTGCTTATTTGCTCATTATAATTGCATCATTTTTCCATGCTAGTTTGCAAATTGTGTAAGTAGATGTTACTTTCGCCACTTTAAGGTAATTGGCAAGCTTAGAACAAAACTTACATGTTAAATATTGTGAAATTCTAAATGCTTAATGCTTATGTGGTTGAAAATTGGAACTAGTCTCAAATTCTCGAGTTACTTTAATTTGATAAAGTTTACTTGGGATCTTGATGCAAATAGTTCGTGATAGATTCTTACATAAATCAAAGTGATAGATTCTTACATAAATCAAAGTTCTCTTAAGTGGTTGAAGATTGAAATGTTGATGATTATTGGTCATTATAGGTTTATGGATTATCCACTTTTTAAAGCCCTCATTTCGAATTTTTCTAAAAATTCTAGGGTTTGATATAATCCATGCACTTGTAATTGATTTAATATAATCCACTATGATATTTGTTTTTTCTCTTATTTCAGATGGCCAAGACTTCACTTCCTTCATACATAAAAGACTCAATCAAAGATGACGAGAAAAGGAAACTTTATCGGAAATGGCTATCTCATGAGTTAGGAGTAAACAGATATGTAGTATGGGAGGATTTGGCTAAGATTGGGTTAGACACGGGATTTAAGGAGTTGATTGAAGTTAAAGTGGGTAAATGACATCTTCGGGCATTGACCAGTCTGTTTAACTTAAAAGAGAAAGTTTATCAATAACTTGTGGCAGAATTCATGGTTACTCTCAAGTTTGATAAATCGGTATCTAGATTGGACGATGTTTCGATGATTAAGTTTAACTTTCAGGGAAAGAGTTACAGCATGTCCTTAGCCATTTTTGCTGTTCATTTAGAGCTATACAGTGAACTTCAAGTGACCACCAAGTTCTTCCTCGACTTAGAGTGCAGTCCAAGACAGAGAGATCACACTGCTGTTTGGTCTCAATATGCATCAAGACGGTTTCATTCTGTAACATCCTCTCCAGTAGCCTGGTAATTTCTAATTTTATATTGATTATTTAATTGTTTTAGAAATTATTTAATATTATTGTTTCATTGTGAAACTTAGATAAATAAGTTCCAGAACTTATTATGATTAGTAAAATATTACTTGTTTTAAATTATTATAATTGACGGTATTATAAAGTAATATTTCTCGTAAAAGATTTCTAGGTTCTAGACAATAGATTTAAGACGGGTATGATATACCCAAATAAGGAGGTCGGTTTATGATATTAGTCGACCTAGTTCCAATTTCATTGCCCTAATTGTGTTCATCACTGCACTTCACCAAAAACCCTCACTTAAACAAATTGTAACACAAGAAATTTTGAAGGTAAATGTGTGTTGAAGCTTTGGAGTTAATCTCAGATTCATCATAATCATCATCATCATCACCTAGTTATTATATGAGTGGTAAGTTAAATTTAAATTAGTATTCCTTGAACTTGAATTGGTGAAATTGAAATGATATAAGAAGTATATGATGTTACTAGTTGATATAGGATGTAATTGCGACCTTAGAATAGTTAGATTCTGGGTTTTATAGTGTTTGAATGGTTAAAAATGAGTTAGAACACGAGCTGAGTTATGCAGCAACAAAGTTGCAGGTTTTATGGGTTTTACTCCATGGCCGATCGGCTATGTTATTGAGCCGATCGGGTATATGTGTTTGAGCCGAACGGCTTCTTTTAGCCGAACGGCTAAGATAGACCAAAATGACCACAGAACTTGACCTGAGGATAAAATGTAAACGTTAGCCGAACGGGTGAACAAGGTGAGCCGATCGGGTACAGTGTCCTAACCGATCGGGTCATTTTAGCAGTTTGGTTAACATAGAACAAAAGCGTCACAGACTTTGTGTTGAAACAAAAGTGTAGGGAATTAGCAGGTTAGCCGATCGGCTATAGACTTTAGCCGATCGGGTATGGTTTGGAAAACAGAATTGGATTTATAATGTTATGAATAATAATATGTGGTTAGGAACTAGATGGTTATGAAGAATATATTAGGTTCCTAATGTTATGAATTATTATGTATTGTGTAAATAATATTGATATGTTAAATGGAATTTGAATATAAGTTAAAGATTATTAAATGTGTTACTAACTTATATTTGATTGTTGACTCTCAGATCCTCCAAAAGATAATTGATACCTGGAGTACGAGATTGTGAAGACAAAGGTATCGGTGAGTGGATTTAGAACTCACCCTTCGATTTAGTTGTAACTGTTTGGTTGCAACAAGTATACGTAGATTGATTATACGATTGTTAATCTGTGTTATTGATCATGTATCTACGTGATATGTGAATCTATGTGTATCAGATTATTGAGGTCAACGTGTAGTTGGACTTTTTGGTTATTATGTGAATTACACAGGTTTTGATTCATTCGTTGTGTTTGAGACTTGTGTATGAGTTTAATAACCAATAGTTATTGGTCTATTCTGTATTAGCCATACAGATTGATGTTAAGTGTTCTTTGGGAATCCCCGGGTATTATGATATCCCAAGAGCCATCGATCCTCATTGAAAAAGAATGTGTTTACTAGTATTTGCTGTAAACAGATTGTTACGCTAAGTTGAATTGTGTGTGATAAATTCATTCACCTAGCTTTGTGCTAATCTCTCCAATTACTTCCTGCAAGGTATGTTTTGATTAATAGTGGGTGCAGGAGGTGAAAGGTTGTTTAAGGAATGTTTGACTGCGCTCGAAGACTCTGATATGGTTTTGTAATAAACCTCGTTTTGAGAATTTTATAATACCCCGTTTTGAATACTTTTCTAAGGTTTTAATGACTTGAAAGTTTAGTATCAATTATGTAATCAATATAAATATATATTTATATATTAAGGTAATGTATTTTAAATTCATGCTTCCGAGTTTATTAATATAATAATTCGTAAATAGAATGAGGGGTGTTATACATTCAAATGTCAAAGCTCGAGTTTTTCAGGACAAATACCACAATGTGCTTCATAACCTTCTTGCTTGTAGTATTCAAGGAAAGAAGAAGACAAAAGGAGCTGTTGGGCAGAAAGACTTGTTGATCTTCAAGAGTATTATAGAGAATGAACATGTGAATGTTGCTTACTTGGTTGCTGATCGTCTTCTTACCGAGTCTGCTTATTCTAAGGTTGAGACTGTTTACATGGGAGCTATCATTAAGAAACTAGTTAGGAAGATAGGGCTTTCGACTAGTGATGCGATTAGCCGGTTGACAGAGATGAAAGAAAAGGAGTCATAGCCGTATGATATGAACTACATGATAAAGTTTGGTTATTGGAAAAAGATTTGAATGGTGATATCCGCTGGAAAGATGGTCCGCTGATTCCGTGAGTTTCTATGAGACCTCCGAAGACTAAGAGAGCTAGAATTGAGTTTGATGATAGCACAGTACATAGGGAGCCAAGAAATGAGGTTCATCATGAGCCTGAGATAGGGGAGACTTCAGTTCCTGATATTGAGGCTCAGAGTGCACCTGCTCCTCAGCCCAGAGTGTTTAACTGGGGAGATCCACCATCATCTGAGCTTTTCTATGGTATGCTACACATGCTTCAGCAGAGACACACTATGGACACATACCTGGCTCAGGAGTTTGGGTTTGCTACACCAGCTCCACCGACTTGGGTCTGCGGTTCACTACCACCCGACTTTACCACATCACCACTCCATACATTCACCATGACTCCATTCATCACTACCATACCCACCATCACATCACCTCACCCCACTACCACTATCACACCTACTAGCACACCAGGGACTATCCCCAGGGCTCGCCGATTGTAACACCCCGCAATTTCGACATAACTATAAATATTAATTACATGCATTTTTAGGCTAATTCCCTAACTAGAGTGAATTCACAACACATTTTAGAGATAAGTCTAGCAAAGCCTGACTACTTAATACGTGTATTATTACATTTCTTAAATTGTTGTAAATACGTACAAAAGAATTGGAACAAACGCAACAAAAACATACGACTGTTGGTGAACTAAATCGTTTAATAATATGAAATTATTAGATAACATAAACGTTTAACAAATATTACGTTAATAATATTTACAAAGTGTATTTGTATCAAAACTGAAACAACTCCAAACTTATCCGCCAAATCAAGTCAAAACAAAGTTATAATTTTAGAACTCAACTAAATATAACCGAATACGTATTTAAAAATTTATTAATTAAAAATATGTTAACATTTAATAACTGGGTAAATGAACACGGACTAAATACTACAAAATTGGGAAAACATCCCCCCCCCTTTTTTGTTTGGGCCGGTTACCACTCCCACCCCCAAAATCTTATTCTCATTTCTTCATTTACAAACACACACACACACCCCTAAAACTCTCTCAAACTCTCTCTAAACCATCACCAAAATCTTCATCTCCTTCTTCATTTTTCGGTTCCATCATCATCAAAACCGTCATCGTCATCATCTACACCAGGATTAAGCTTGGAATCCACCATATTCATCATCATCTTCATCACTCACCTATCTTTCGGTTTCATTCAAATTTGGTAAGAAATATCACCACTTTTCCTTGTTATTTCCTGATTATTATGAGTGATATACCATGTATTAGTGTTTCTACAACAAATTATACCTAAAAATCGACCCAAAACTCGTTTCCCCAAACTTTCGTCGAACACTTGGTTGTGTCGCTTTTGGCCCAAAAATAGTAGTGCGACACAAAAGCCCTATGTCGCACATAACGACACAAGCCGTTATGTCGCAGACTACTCAATGTCGCACATAGCGACACAACACCTGATGTCGCATTAAATTACGATGTCGCACATGGCGACACAAACCCTTTTGTCGCAGAACCTTTTAGCGACACAGTCCTTATGTCGCAAAACTCATAACCTTAAAAACACATGTTTTTTTTCACTAAGTGTCGGAACCAGATTTTACCACTTGATTTTACTCCGAATTTGGAATTCGGATGCGTTTTTCACTACAACAATATAGTAGAAATAACAATTTCCCAGCTGACCTGGCAGCTCGACCCCAGCCAGGGGCTATGCCCCTTGGACCCCGCTACCAGGGGCGCTGCCCCTGGACCCCCGTACACAATTTCATACTTTATAAAACACAATGAAACAATATGATAATACTTTCAGAGATTATTATTACAAACTGTTACCAACAAGTCGTATACATTTTCACAACTACAAATTGCGAATGTAAACATTAAAACAAACACTTGGGTCATAATCTAGTTGTGTGAACACTAGTATGGATGGTCAAACTAAGACAGCCACATAATTATACTTACAAATCTCTTACTTTAGGGCCTAGAGTTTTCACTTGAGCTTTAGGCTTTGCTAGCGCTCGCAACTTTACTTAGCTCAACAGGTGAGTTCACAGCCCCACTTTTAACTGTTTTACCGCTTTCAACTTGAGGTGAGAAAACATAGTCAACTGCTTTATTGATTGCCATAACTGTTTTTACTTACATGATTGTATACTTGTTTTACTCGAATGATTAGAGTACTTTAAACTGTTGAACTCTTACACAAAACTGGTATTTATGAAACAACATTTTCATACTATAAACTTGTTAAACTTTGTTTGGTAAACCGGAGAATGACCGGTACTTTTTATATAAACGCTGGAGGACGACCAGCAACGTATTTTAGTGCCAGAGAATGACTGGCCAAGTTGGACGGGAGAATGACCCGTGCGTGTTTAGACAGGAGAACGACCGGTACTGTTTTTCACTGGAGAACGACCAGCAGTGTTTAGTGCCAGAGAACGAATGGCCTAGTTGGACGGGAGAATGAACCGTGCGTCTTTAGACCGGAGAACGACCGGTACTATTTTGGAAATGCTGGAGAATGACCAGCAACGTATTTCAAACTTTGTTTTGGGTAACATCCCACGTAAACTGTATTTTGAGCAACATCCCAACCGAACTATATTTGGATAACATTCCACAACACGTTTACTTAACTATTATGGCAAAAACTGTTTACGAATGTATTTGGTTTAATAAACTGTACTTGGAAATTTAAAACCTGTGAATTCACTCAACCTCGTTGTTGACTTTTACTATGTTTTTCAGGGAATTAGCAGCACACGTAAGGACCACCTGCGCACATGGAACATAGGCAACCCTTGAAGCTTTAGGATGCCAACTTTTGAAACTTATGGATTTCTTTTATATAACTAAAGTTGTTTTAGTCATATTTACGAAATCTACTTTTGTAAACATAACTACTTTTACGTTTGTACAATTCGATGAATTGTAAAACTTTGTAACTATTACTTTTGGCATTCTTATAATATATGTTCTCTTGTAATCATATGCTCTGATATGTATGCATGTACAATGTTGGTTTCATTACCCCCATACTTAACTAAATGCTTCCGCTAATCAAAATCAACGAAATTGGGGATGTGACACTGATCTTCATGTATACATACACCTGAGCCGGTATTCTCTGTTCACACCACCACCATATGTGAGCCGCATGACCCACATGTTATCCGATAGCCATCTTCACGGGTTGTCACCCATCCTCGACCAGCTGGGTCTGCCACATCAGATACAAATACATCTTCAGAGACAGACACACCACAGTCAGAGCAGGGTTTGGATACGCAGATGGAGATAGTTCAGGAGCATGAGGAGGATCAGACACATGAGCAGAGACATCAGCAGACACAGACAGACTATGTGCCAGTTTTCACTACTGGACCTACAGCTTCTGGATTGATAGGGTTACTTGACACCACCCCTGTTCCATCCTCAGATTTGCCACCGGTTCACTTGGCACAGGTTCTACGTGACTACCCTCTCGGATCAGTTGACATGAATGATATGGGCCTAGATTCGAACTTCCATTTGTATCCACTACATATAGAGCAGCAGCATGCCGCATCATCGGATCAGTATCCCGCAGGTCATCGAGTGGACAACACTCCGTCACCCAGCAAGTAGCAGGCAGCTCTCTTCCCACTCTTCATGAGTTGCCAGCAGATTAGGACCCTCCTCTTCCTTGATTCCACCTATCTATCACTTCTTATCTTAGTATTATTACTTATGTTGGATTACTGTATTATCACTTGATATATTGGATGACTGTACTGTACAGTGACGAGCGGATATATTTCGGGCCAACCAGTGATCTGGTTGGATTTATCTGCTTTATTTATCGTATTATCATCTTAGTTTCATTTACTAATATTATGTTTATTTTGCTTCTGAATAAAGAAAGTTGTGAGTGAAATTGAAGTTCCCCAAAGAAACATAAGACGACGCGCAAATCACGCAAGATTCGGGTTGTACGATGCTGGATTCTCCGATTGCTATCAACACACCCAAAATTTATCAAACAGCCGTCTCATTCTTTCTTAGGGGAGTTTTTCGTTCTTTTTCTAGTGATTATTAAATATCATAATATATCAAATACCGTTGTCCTTTATGCTTAATTTTTAAGTATGGAATTTCAAATCCCATAAATCGAAATCGACTTAGAAACAAAGTTCCAAAATATGATCAAGCTTTAAGTGTGGGATTCTTCTCCAAAGAAGAATTTTTATACTTAGTTTGTGAACATTAGGGACAATGTTCCTCTAAATGTGGGATACACGGTATGATATATCATATTTTGTCTTTGATTGCTTGTCCAAAGTAAATTATAAATAAAAATAGGCTTAACCTCCATTAGGCCTAAATTTTTCATCAAAACCTCATTTTGGCTAAAAATTTTAAATTTTTGACTTCAATTATTTTTTGCGAAAGGTCATTTTTCTAAAATTAACTAAATTGCTTTGGAAAGTAAGATAAGTTAGGATACGAATTCCTTAGAAATGAAATGTTAATCCATGAGCATCGCACGGCTAGGCACATACAACCCTTTTGCAGTGAGGTACTTGAGCCCAATAAGTATTCATCTTTAATGCTTCACTTTCGATTGATGTGTGTGCCGATGCTTTTGCTTTGAATTAGAACTTGCTCTTGGTATACGTTTCGAGACCACACCGATGAGCACCGTACGCGGTGTAGGTGTAATCAGAGGACCTCGACATTTCTAGGATAACACCCATTTTTTACAAATCTCTTCTAGCCCAAAACCCTTCCAACACTTATCTTTAGTGTCGATGATCTGCCTAGAAAACCCCTTTGCGCTTTAATCTTTCGTTTCTTTCAAACCCAAACCCACTCAAAATTCCCTTACCCCTTCAAAACTTTAGCTTAGAACTTTTGAGGTTATGAAAAGCGTCATTTGGACATCATTGTCACTCTTGTTTCAAAACCTTCATCTACTTTGTGTTTCTCTCAGAAAATCTTACGTGTGTTCAAAAGTCAAATCTCTAGAAGCAATACTCGGTGCGAAAAATTGGCACCCCTGTGAAAAACTCAGAAGAAATGAAATGTCAAAAGACAACGTGTCTAGGATATCTCGAAAAGACAGAAAAATATGTCTATGAAAAATTTAAAGAAAGAAATACCCTCAAAAAGTTCCAAAAAAATAGAATAAAGCTTGGTGCTTCAAATCTCGCAAAAGAATACCTGATCAGAAAATCATATAAATTCACGTGTATTTGTCATCATAGCTACCCTCTGACAATAAACTCCTCCTTTCATGTTTTTCGTCTAGTTTCAAGAGTGTCTAAATAATTCTTTTCATAGCTTTAGGATTTCTAAGCTTAAGTCAAAACCCTCCAACCCTAAAAACACCAACTTCCGTACTCCATAAACCTCACCTACCATTACAACCCACTTTAAAATGTCTTGGGATGATTAGCGCCGTTCTCATCGAAGTGGTGGAGATCCGATTCTCGATCAAGCCTATGACGAGAAGCAAATGCATGACTGGCTTTATGAGCGATTTCTTTGATTTAGAAAGATAGAAAACCCGATACACATTGAGTGAATTGAGTGACCACCTAGTGAGATCGCCTAGTCATGTACAATATCCATCGATAATTGTGAAAGTATGCCAGTGCTAACATTTCAAATCTAAGGGGTGACTATTCTAACGATGCTTGCTTTGTGAAAAGATTTATTTAAAAACTGACAAATGATTGATCTCAAAAGTATTTTATGTCAGAAACCTAAGAGTATCATTTTCAAAATCTCTTAGCAAGTGAGAATATTCAAGTTTGCTTGAGGACAAGCAAAGTTCTAAGTGTGGGATATTTGATGACACGTAAAAAGTTATGTTTTTAAGTACGTTATTTCCCGCATTTTAGACCTAAAGTTAACAAAACTACACCAATAACACATATTTTGTTAACTAAGTCAAAACGGAAGTGATGTTTATAAAACCATTGAAAATGACATGAAAAACGTGAAAAACTAAGCATAAATGATTAACGAATCTCTAGTTCACGCGTTTCCACACTTTTTGAGCTACACTTAGAATTATGACCCCTAACTTATGTCATTTTCTTCTTTAGGAAATTACAAACGCGTGGATATAAAGATCGCTCAAAACGGACGTACGATGAAGAAGTTACGCCCGAATGAAGAATCAAGGCAACTGAAGATTGAGATACGGGAGAGTCAAACCGTATACGGGCAAGACTGACCATATACGGCAAAGCCTCAGCCGTATACGGCCTGGCTAGGGCATCTACGGCCTGGTCTCAGCCGTATACGGCCAATCTCACCTGTATTCGGCCTGGTCCCTCCCAAATATGGCCAACCTCACCCGTATACGACCAATCTCGCCCGTATTCAATGTTTTGCCCGTACAAGATAGGATTTTGATACGGTTGGGAAATACAGCCGAGACTTAGGAGGTGGGAATACGGTTGAGCCAAATCTATAAATACCCACCTCCACCTCCTCATTTCTCATCCCATTTTCTTCATCAATTCATTCATTCTTCACACTTCACTTTCATTTTCATTTTTCATTTTTGTATTTAGCTTTTAGTTTTGGTTTCTCTCTCTAGAGTTCTCTCTCTAGAGATATATAGATAGTTAGTTAGTTAGAGGTAGAGAAAGAAAAGCAATGTGTTATAGTCATGGTGTAAAAGCATTCTTGGTGCAAGACTACGCGTTTCTCAATATTACTCTGCTTAAAATCTGGTGATATCTATTCTCTCATACTTATACTATGTCCGAATTATTTCTGCCTGTTTGTATGATGTATGCTATGTGTATTGCCATGATTACTGAGTAGTGTATTATTGCGGTTGTTGAAATGCAGATAATTAAACGTAGGGATGATGTTAAATTAATCTTTAATTAAATATGTAATTGGGAATTATTAAACTCCGTTATGTCTAAACTTCTCATTCATCTAGACTTAGTTTACGGATCACCCTTTCTAGTCCTTCGCGTGACTGCTACTTAGGTTTAGAAATTGATCACCTCTAGATACGGTAGTTTGTTATCTATATTATTGTACAAAGCCATGTCCGTCACTGTAATTCGGCTAAAGTACTGGGTATAGTGATGGAAACACCACTGGTGGAGTACAACCGTGGAAGCTCATGAAAAAGCCGTTGGTACCGACATTGTAGCCTACCTAGAAACTCTAGAATATGGTCTAGGAACCATAAAGTTATGGAAATGCTAAGTACACCGTAGGTCAACCTCTGGTGGAAACATCTGTGGAAATACATTAACTAAAGTACACCGTAATTATACCTAACACATGGAAAGGCTAAAGTACATCGAAAACAGACCTATGGTCACTAAACACTGTGGAAATGCTTCAAGCACTGTACACTGCTGTTGTACCTTTGGTTAGTTAAACTATGGAATAGCTGAAGTACATGGGGGATCTATCCCTGGTTACATGAAACTGTGGAAATGGTTTGCGTACGGTACACTGTAAAGTACCCAGGGTTAGCACGCTGTGAAAAATAATGCATTGTACACCGCTAGTGTACCTAGGGACGAATGACTAATCGCAAAGGAGAGTTCTAGATCATGACATAAGTAATTATGCTAATAAAACCTAAGGAATGAGTCTGGAGATGAAAGTCAAGACCAGCAGTAGTTCAAGATTCTTAAAACCCCTAGACTCTACAAAACTGATAGTTTAGAATAATAGGTTTATAATTAGAACATGGTTAAATAACAGCAATTGTATTTAGGTGTTAAGAAAGGTCAGAATAACATGAGGGCAGTCTATTACCTTATTCCTGCACCCTTTATGGGTCACTAGTCTTCACCAGACAGTGTGGGGGGTCAAGCAGCCTGTTCTGACCAGAATCACGATAACCTAGGTACTTAGTGACATACTTATTTAGGTTTAACCAAAACAAGTAGGGTCCTAGTGTTTACACTTATAATTCACCTATCAGTTAATTAATTAAGTCCCCAATTACCTTTATAAAAAACATCATCCCAACAACTGATTATCGAAACTTCAACAGCTGCATTCTCTATCTATCTACCTAATTACCGATTCTCATCTCTATTTTACTTTTCCGCACTTAGATAAATTAGTTAATTAGAAAACCAAACAAACAAAACCTACCTATCTACACAACCCATCCTAATAGTGAACCTTATATTTGGCCCAAGCTTCGTTTCAATTCACTCCGATTAAAGAACGATCTCGAGTTATACTTGTTGCTTACTCACCCTGTGTAGTAGGTAGTCCCTATAAGTTGAGCCCCGCATATTACAAATTTTAAAACTTCATTGACGGGTGCTCGGTAATGTCCGGTCGAGTCCTTCGATGATGAGGACGGTTCACTCGTGTGACCTAAAACGTACCTGACTTATCGGGTGCCCATCAAGGAGACATAGTCGACCGCAACGAGGATGTATTCTTTGCCGTATGATTTAGGGAATGGTCCCATGAAATCTAATCCCCAGATATCGAATATCTGACAAGCCTGGATATTTATAAGTGGCATTTCATTCCGAGCTATAATATTGCCTTGTCTTTGGCAAATATCACAGTGTCTTACCAGGTCATAAGCATCTCGAAATATGGTTGGCCAGAAAAAACCGGCATCGTATACCTTTTATGTCATCATGTTAGCTCCATGATGTCCTCCAGTAGGTCCGTGGTGGCTTTGGTATAGGATATGTTCTGCCTCTTTCCCATCGACGCATCTTCTGATAATTTGATCAGGGCAGACCTTAAAGAGATAAGATTTGTCCCAATAGTAATGTCTGATGTCGCGGAAGAACTTTTGTCTTTGGGATGTTGGCATGCCTTTGGGTATTATCTTTCCCACCAAATAGTTGGCATAGTTAGCATACCAAGGATCACCTGGATGTAGTCTTCGGTTGTATCTATCAATGTGCATGAGCTGTTTTTCTGGGAACTGGTCTTGAATGTCTTCTTCATGCAACTTATCCATAGAAGGATTTTCCAGTCTGCTAAGATGATCCACCGCAACGTTTTCTGCTCCTTTTTTATCTCTGATCTCGATATCGAATTCTTGTCGGAGAAGGATCCATCGTAGAAGGCGAGGTTTTGCATCTTGCTTCTTGAAAAGATATTTCAGAGTGGAGTGATCTGTATAGACAATAGTTTTGGACAAGATTAGATAGGAACAAAATTTATCAAAAGCAAATACTACCGCAAGCACCTCCTTTTCTGTAGTGGTATAGTTCTCTTGAGCATCAGTGAGCGTCTTGCTAGTGTAGTATATTGGTTGAAACTGTTTCTCCTTCCGCTGTCCAAGTACTGCTCCAACTGCAAAGTCACTAGCGTCGCACATGATTTCAAAAGGAAGGTTCCAATCTGGAGCTACCATGATTAGAGCATGCACGAGCTGTTCTTTCAGGAAGTTGAAGGATTTAAGACATTCATTTGTAAAGTCAAACGGAGTATCTTTTTCGAGAAGATGAGTCATAGGTCGAGATAGCTTAGAGAAGTTCTTAATAAAGCGACGGTAGAATCCAGCGTGACCTAGAAAACTTCGGATGGCTTTCACAGAAGTAGGGGGTGGAAACTTTGAGATAGTTTCGACTTTCGCTTTGTCAACTTTGATTCTTGCTTTTGAGATACGGTGTCCAAGAACTATGCCTTCTTTTACCATGAAGTGACACTTTTCCCAATTTAGAACTAGGTTCGATTCTTCACATCGAGGTAGCATTTTATCCAAGTTGGAAAGACAAGTGGTGAATGAATCTCTAAATACTGAAAAATCATCCATGAACACTTCCATGCATCGTTCAATCATGTCGTGGAAGATTGCCATTATGCATCTTTGAAATGTCACGGGTGCATCGCCTAAGCCGAATGGCATACGTCAATAGGCAAAAGTTCCGTACGGGCAAGTGAACGTTGTCTTCTCTTGGTCCTTAGGATTGAGGTGTATTTGAAAATAGCCAGAGAAACCATCAAGGAAACAATAGAATTCGTTTCCAGAAAATCTTTCGCGCATCTGATCAATGAACGGTAGAGGGAAATGATCTTTTCGTGTAGCTTCTTTTAATTGGCGATAATCGATACATATGTGACACCCGAGCAATTAGGGCTAGTTATTAGTGCCTAATCATTGTACTTATACATGTAATTAGTTATGTTACGTCTGATTATGTGTATCATTTTGAGTATTGATATATGTTTATAAATGTACACACATATGCGATTTGTTTAAATCGTACATTTGACTATCGGATAGATTCCGATACATTAGAAATACAGACGTTTGTGAACTAAATATTAAATAATATGAAATTATTTAATAAACTCAAAAACTAATAAATAATATTATGTTGATAATATTTAACATGTTAATTATATCGTATAAAGTAGCATAAACGCAACGAAAGCGTGCAAAACGCGCCTGACAATCGAACATGACCTAAATTATTATTTGACAACTCAATTTAAAGTATTTTAACAATACTTCAATGAAAAATAATCCCAAACATATCGTTGAATTAAAACAACTCAAAATAACGTTAGGCGATTTAACGTTTTACAGTAAATAACGAGTAAATGACCTAAATACGTAAACACAGTCTGGAAACAAGAATTAAATCACACAAAAATCAAATGGGACCCCCAAGGTCAGCCACCACCCTCCATCCCCACTCAATTTTCATACAAATGCTACTTTTCTTACTTCCACTAATCAAACATGCATGAATCACACATTTCTACTTTCACTCTTTCACACAATTCTCTCTAGCCTCTCTCTAAACTCCCTATCTATCTAAAATCTGGAGAAAACCACCACCATAAACCACCCTCCATACCACCACAAACCACCTATTAGCCACCAAGAACCACCACAAAAATCCACCATCATCCTCCATCATTTTCTTCAAGATTCTTCAAGGAAATCAAGCTCCAAGAACTTCCATCATTTTCATCATTATTTCTTTGTGAGAATCATCAAAACCCTTCACTTATTTTACTTGTATGCTACTGATTTTAATGTTATATTGTTCATCTAACTTGAATATGCCCAAAATCTTTGCTAAAAAAGATCTACAAACAGTTCTTCTTTGGCTCCTTTCAGAAATCTACGGATATTTAGCTACGAACCGATCTTTGAGTCTGGTCTGATGATTATCGAAAAATGTGTTCGGTTGTTATGCGGAATTATTTAATATCAAAATGGACTCTATAATTACCGGGAAACTTATGTAATGGAATCATCATATAGTAGATCAGTGTGTAAGTTTTTGTGAGGATTGATATGGACTAGAAATGGTAGAAACTTGGGGTGAAACAAACCGAAAAAATCGAAAAACACATGTAGGAACTGTTTTGAAAATAAATGTAAAAATGACACTTGTGGGTCACCAATGGTCACGAAACTCGTTTTCTATGAGTATTATAACATGATAAAGGTTGTGTAAAAGTTTCAGGTAAAAACCGAGCTAGTTTGACCAGATTTGACTAGTTTGACCAGTTGACCAAATTTGACCAGCTTGACCAGTTGACTAATTTAACCAGCCTGACTAGTTTGACCAGTTTGACCAAGTTGACTTCTGTTGACTTTCAGAAAATAACATATTTGACCACAACGTTCGGATATAAATGTATACATGTACTTTCGAATACAATAAAAGAAGCTTGAAAAATACTTACTACACTAAGTATTCAACACCTACAATAATCAAACCTTATAGAAAACTTACATTCGTACATTACAAACCATCACCAACGGGCCATACATGTTTTCAAAACTCAAACAAAACAATCAAACGTTGGACATAACTAGTTGATGGACAACTAGCATAGATGTTCTGTTGAGACATCTACTCACTCATATAACCTTGCACGTTTTGGACGCCCAACAGGTTATAGTCTGTGGACACATCATTTGATACAGCATCATAATTGCTTGCTTTGCTAACACATCAGACTCAGGTGAGTCTCATAGTCCCTGTTTTACTGTTTTTACTCTAGGGGTGAGAATACATGCTTGTTTTGTTTTACATGTGAATGCAAGTATCAAATATCGCTATATTCTGCATGAGTTAATCATTTAATCATCATAAGTCCTCATTAGCATAGTTTGGTAATACTTTGTACCATATGGGACTGACAATCCCTGTCCGGGTCAGCAAGCACTGACTGGTCAAAATGGACTCATTATCATTTGTTCATACGTGTGTTGATTAGGCATACGCATAGAGGCACCCTCGCTCAGGCACTTAATTATGATCCTGACACCTCAGTTAAGCTCAGACTATGTGCTCATGACAGTTATATACATCTTTTATCTTTACTTATTTGCTTAATTGCAAATCATTATACTTAAATCTTGCTGTTCATACATTACATTTTATCATTAAACCTGTGAGCTCACTAGCTTTTAGCTGACCCTTTTAGCGTGTATTCTCAGGTACCCAGCAATAGTAGGACTGCAGTCAGGATTTAGATTAGCTCGAGTCAGCATGCAAACGCCAGAGATTTATTGCATTATCATATTTTGTTAAAACAATATGTAATTAAACCTCTCATATCGGAACACGAGCTAATGTATTTAGTACAATTGAAGTGAACTTTAATTTGTATTAATGTATTTTGTTAAACGACGCATATAGAGTCGTTCACTATATATCTTTGTGCTTGATATTTGATTAGTCGCACCCCGACCCGAATCGCTTCCGCAACCCGAATTTGGGGGTGTGACAGATTGGTATCAGAGCCTAAGGTTATAGTGAACTAGGTTGCATTTATTGGTCCTAGACTATGACCGTTAGGCAGTATTCCTCATTAAGTATAACTGGTTCAGGAATTACATCATACGAGTTTAATTTAACGTAGCGTAGCTAACTATGTACAATTAAATAAATATGATGTGATATCTGAAAGGGGTTATGCTAGAACAGGGATACACTAGTTGACTCTGACCATGAGAGAACCGAGACTCTTACTTGTTTTGTGCTAGACACACACTAGGCTATTATGTGATATAGGTGTATATACATACATAGGCCTCACCTACGTACTACTCTCTAGGCTATTATATGTATTGTAGGTATATATAGACCTCACATGATAATCACCCGTGAATGCTCACGTCATCAAAGCTGTCCCGTCTTACTACTATCGTATCACTCAATATAAATAACGAGACTTATTCTCATCTACCACCATTAATTTATTTATATACGCGTAAAGAATAACTACACGTCTCGCTGTACCGTCACGTACACACTTGAAAGATATCGCTTCACATTCTTTCCACCATATTATCCTTCAAGATCACGATCGAAACATACTACTAGGAAAACTGCTACACTTTAGTCTATATTATATGATATGATATGATATGAATATAGGCCTCACTTGTTAAACGCTCTTGCCATAAAAGATGGCAGACTCATCATCTAGACAAAATACACGTATTTCATCGTCTATCTCTCGCTCATGTCGCAGCCACTCAGAAGCACTCGTGGCTAGACACACTATTAGCTTATATCGAGCCAGACCATATCACAACCCAGCCGTCACAGAAAACGTATCTGCGATAGATCGCCATCGAGTTCTTGCACATCAGTGGAGCTGGTTACCAACGGCTGTTGCTACATGGAGAATCGAGAAAAACATTGAAATCCCTGCTGATGTTGGAAGATACTCAGCTATGGATCTTTCCTCTTATACTCAAGAACTGACACAACTCACCATGCCTATGTTAACTGCCTGCTTGCATCATCACGAATGCAGGTTACACTACTTGGAAATCGAACAACACAAAATTCATTCAAATTGGATGGAACTAGCTCAAGGCCGCATCGCTCAGATGTACTTGGATCAGGAAGATATCTTTGAAACTATCCATCATACTCACGATCAAATGGAGGAAACCAGTGCAACCACAAAGAGCGTTCATGATCAAGTAATTAGTAATTGAAACAAAATCTTGCACATACAAGGACTCCTCTAACTGCAAGTCTCAAAATTTCAAAGGGCACTGAAGGTGCTATTGGGGTTGTTACGTAGGATGGAAATAACTCTAGGGATAACAAAAGAAAGTACTCTGGGAACCCCAATCAAAATCAACCATCATTCAAGAAGTATGATATTGTTAAGACCTACATCTTTGGTTCCGAAACCAAGAAGGGTTATGCTGGGAATAAACCCTTATGTTCAAAGTGCCGCAGACATCATGAAGGTCTTTGCGGTACTCCTTGTGGAAAATGTCAAAGGTATGGGCATCTGGCTAAAGATTGCAGATCTACTAATGTCAACACCACCACTGGAAAACCTAAGTCCTGCTACGAGTGTGGAGACACAGGCACTTCAGGAATGAGTGCCCAAAGCTGAAGAACAAGAGCAAAAACACTTCTAAGGGAAGAGCTATCGTTCTGAACTTAAAAGAAGCCTGCCAAGATCCGAATGTAGTCTCGAGTACGTTCCTTCTTAACTACTTAACTGCTTCTGTTCTGTTTGATACTGGTGCTAATAGGAGCTTCATATATGATGAATTTCACCCACTGCTTGACATCACCCCCATTGCCCTAGATGCTAAGTATATTGTAGAATTAGCTAATGGCCAACTCGTAGAGATCGAAAGTGCAATACCTAATTTCACTTTAAATCTATCTGACGAACTCTTTTTTATCGACCTTATACCTGTCAAGATCGGAAGTTTCGACGTCATTGTTGGCATGGAATTTCTGTCAAAGCACCGCGATGAAATCGTCTACTATGATAAAATTGTTCGCGTTCCTCTCGCCACCAGTAGTACTTTAGTCGTACAAGGGGAGATTTGTGAGACGAGATTGAATATCATTTCCTGCATGAAAACCCGCAAATACTTGAGAAAGTGTTATCAGGATATTCTCGCGCATGTTATGGAGAACAAGTCAGAGGAGAAGCGACTTGAGGATGTACCCATTGTTAGAGACTTTCCAGAAGTCTTTCCCGAAGACTTGCCTGGTCTACCACCACCGAGACAAGTTGAGTTCTCAATCGACCTTGTGCCCGGAGCAGCACTTGTGGCACGAGCACCTTATCGCTTAGCTCCATCCGAATTGCAGGAGTTGTCCACCCTATTACATAAACTTCTTGACAAAAGATTTATTAGACCGAGTTCTTCACCTTGGGGAGCTCCGGTCCTGTTTGTGAAAAAGAAGGACGGTTCATTCAGGATATGTATCGACTACAGAGGGTAAAACAAATTAACTGTTAAGAATTTTTATCTGCTCCCTCGCATTGATGACCTGTTCGATCAACTCCAGGGGTCAAGTTTCTACTCAAAGATCGATCTACGGTCAGGTTATCATCAGTTAAGAGTTCGTGATTGTGACATCCCTAAAACTGCCTTCTGAACTCGTTATGGTCATTAAGAATTTCAAGTAATGCCATTTGGTTTGATAAACGCACCAGCTGTATTCATGGACCTTATGAACCGAGTGTGCAAACCATATCTCGAAAAGTTTGTCATTGTCTTTATCGATGACATCCTCATCTACTCACGCAACGAGCAAGAGCACGCGCAACATCTTAAAACCATCCTAGAACTTCTTAGACACGAAGAGTTATACGCTAAGTTCTCAAAGTGTGAGTTCTGGATGCAAATCATTCAATTCCTTTGTCATGTGATTGACAGTCAGGGAATTCACATAGATCCATCAAAGATTGAGGCTATCAAGTGCTGGCAAGCACCGACAATGCCGACTGAAGTACGCTAATTTTTAGGACTGGCTAGATATTATCGACGCTTCATAGAGAATTTCTCGAAAATAGCTCAACCTCTTACGACACTGACTCAGAAGGAAAAGAAGTTCAATTGGACTGATAAGCAGGAGTCAGCATTTCAGCTACTGAAATAAAAACTTTGCAGCACACCCATTCTATCATTACCCAAAGGCAACGATGACTTCGTGGTATACTGCGATGCCTCACACCAAGGTCTTGGTTGCGTGTTGATGCAACGGGACAAAGTTATTGCCTACGCCTCCCGACAAGTCAAAGTTCACGAGAGGAACTACACGACTCATGATCTCGAACTAGGAGCCGTAGTGTTTACACTCAAGATCTGGAGACACTATCTGTATGGCACAAAATGTACCATCTTCACCGATCATAAAAGTCTACAGCATATATTCGATCAGAAGGATCTCAACATGAGACAACCTATCTTGGTTTTAAACCGAGGTTCATGAATCAGTGTCGTATCGTCTCATAGGTCCGACCGTTCTTAACCCCTAAGATAGTCTACTATTTTCTTAGTATGCAGATTAATAACTTTGTATGTTTAGACCATCGATTTTATAAGACCTAGAGTTTTAAGTATCCTAAGTCACTTGGACTTTTACTTCCATTCCTAAGTCTTATTTATAGTTAACTAGATTCCGGTTTCTTCGACTTATGACTTAAATTTCTCCTTTTCAAACAGTTATACATCCCTGGATTATTCACAATTTATTAAAACGTGTTTCATATGCAGACCATGCCTTTCAGTAACTAGACCGTGTACTTTACATGGTAGTTCCACGGCTTCTTACATCTAACACGCGGTCAAGAGTAATTGATAGTGAGAATGACACTCTATCTAATTAAATGTAAAGCAGTGCGGAAATGTAAACCTAATATATACAACGAGTGGATTCACCGTGTCTTACTTATTGCATGTCATGGGCGCAAATAATTATTTACCATAATTAAGGTTGATCAGGTCCTAATTACTAGGTTGCAGGCACTATAGTGCGTTGACTTTAATAGGATATACCAGTTAGTTGTGAAATTGTATTATCCTTTCGGAATTCCAACTGTTAAACCAGAGCTGATTCCAGTGATATGACTACCGTCGGTCATTTATGACTTCCATACATTTGTATTTTGCTCGAAAGCATTTTCGTAACTATATCAAATAAACAGTCGAATAAGGGCCATCATACCACTTTACGATTGTCGTGCACTAATTATATAATGTCATCCCTACTTATAATTATCTACATCATCAACAATCACAATAATAAACTACTCGCAATTCATGGCAACAAGTTAATCACATACCAAGTAATAATGCATATTTAAGATACGAAATAAAACAAGTATGATAAAGGTTTAGATATCACTGGGAAATAAATGCGTAGCCGCGTATTGTTATGATTGACAACTCTTTCACACGTACAAAGATTTATCTCCGAATCCCTAGCATTCGTTCTAGCCTCTATATTAATCCGTAGATTAATTACAATAATCTTAGAATGAGAAAAACTATAAAATACAAGAGAATTTGGAATGTTTGTAATTCCAAGAGTATGATATATGAGGTGTGTAAAAGTTTATGTTGAAATGAACCATGGAGCAGCTATTTATACTTTAAAATTGGTGTATTTTAGCAATTAGGAGCACATCTTAGCAAAAGGTGGAAAAGTGAATGCACATGTACCCTAAAGCGAGAAAAGGTCTAGCACGTGTACCCTAAAGTTGCGGAAAAGGCCTCGCACGTGTACCCTGCGAGTACGAGCAAGGACGGAAAAGTGGACGGGGGAGATGCAGCCGGTGCCGCCACCATGGTAGCCGGCGGTGGTGGCCTGGTGTCCGGCGGCGGCTGGCAGGTTGCCGCCCCGGTTCGCCGTATTTTGCTTCGTTTATTGATTCGCGCGTATCTTCCTCGTTATTTGTCCGTTTTTGTCGATTCTTTTGGCGTTGGATTCATTTTTCAAAAACAAAGAATTTGATGAAAAGAAATCTCTGAAATGTTTCTCTGATCTTTAAATGTCTTGTGCGAATCGTTTGAATCTTCCGGCGTACGTAGAATCTTCATTCTTCATCCGTTTTTGTCGATTCTTCTTCTGTTAGATTCATATTTTGAAAAGAAATATCTTGGATAAGAGAAATCTCAGTGATGGGTACTTTGCCTCTAAATCTTGTCTTGATGTCTTGAATCTTCAAACGTGTGTGGAATCTTCGTTTTTCGTCCGTTTTGCTTGATTTTTCTCGTGCAACTTTATTTTAACCATCTTGGCAAAGTTTCATTGATTTGTACATTATCTTAGTTTATTTTCCAAGTATTATTTCAGAATGAGAGAGATATCGGTAGTAAAAACGTGACTTTTTATGGGATATCAAGTATCCCACACTTAGAACTTTGCTTGTCCTCAAGCAAACTCATTCATAAAAGACTTTTAGGAGGATTCTAGTTACACGTATTCTTTTAGAAATACCATTTCCAAAGAACATAAAGCTCCAGTCATGAAAAAGTTCTTATGAGAAACTAAGGGTTTATAGAATTTGATACTTTCTTCAAGCAACTTAAATAGTAATCATGACTAGGCAATCCTTGTAGTGGGTCACTCAAATCACTCAGGCGTTTAGGGTTCCTACTTGCTAGTGTCAATCACTTAGATAGCCAGTCATGTATCTTTTTTGTCATAGGCTTGATCAAGAATCAAATCTCCATCACTTTGGATGAGAACGGTACTAATCTTTCAAGACCTCTTAGAAAGGAATCCGGTTTTTGGTTTGGAGAATTGAAGAAGGTGTGTGAAAAGGAAGATTATGGGTTTTTCTTTCCTCGTATCTTTCTTGAAGCTTGGGTGTTTTTCCGAGAAAGTCTCTTTTGGAATTTCTCAGACTTGAAAAGACTTGATAGTGCAACCCTTTTTCGGATTTGAATTTTCCTTTTCTGGACTTTTTGGTAGTGCCGGCATGTATGTTTCTTCTTTTCTTTCTTTTTTTTTCTTTTTATCATGCCGTCCCTACTGACGGATATTTTGTCCGAGAAAGGTTCCGTATGGTATTAGGTTAAGAGGTTGTATGGGCTTTTCTTGTGGAAGACTTGGGAAATTTGAGAGTGTTTCTGGAAATATTGAAAGACGTGGCTTCCCTAGGTTCGGGATGAAGATGTAAAGGAAAGTTTTGTTTGGGTGTGAAGAGTGAGTGGATGCTTGGTGGTAAGTAGGTGTTGGGATTCCTTAGAAAGTATTGAGATAGGTTGTACCTATGTCACGTATGACACTCATTGATGTGATATCGAAATGCATTACAAGAGCAAGTTTTAATTCAAATGCATACATCGGCACACACATGAAACGAAAAGTGAAGCATTTTAAAGATGAATGCTAATTAGGGCTCAAACCTCACGAATCGAATGTTTTGGTCAATGTGTGCCTAGCCATGTGTTGCCCTTTTCGTCCGTATCTTATTCTAAGAAAACCGGTTTGTTTATTTAGAAACTCGTTTCTTGTTGTAATTTATATTTTTGAAAAATAGAGGTTCTTAAAGAATGTTGCTTTTGAATCAATTTTTTTTGAATATTTCTCTACTTTTAGCCTTTTAATGAAAATATTGTTTATGTTACGGACAAGAGGTTAAACTTTCAGTTGCAGACCGTATATCCCACACTTAAAGGAACATTGTCCCTAATGTTCAAATCTATGTATTGAACACCTCTTTTCGAAGTATCCCACACTTAGAGATTCTACTTATTTTTGAATTGTTACGTAAGTGTAGTGTGGTTTGGAGATCCCACACTTATTTTTGGAATGTCAGATGAGATAATCAAGGCATTAAATGGATATAAAGTTTGGAATGGGTTACCGCTTCGTGATATGTTGTGCGTACTGTCGGCTACTCGTCAGAAGATTGCTGGTTTTCAATTTTTGGCTTCCGGCATCCTTCATGGCGTTGTTGACAACTTCCTCCGTTATGGTCTTCGATAAATAGTGTTAGGATACAAACAAACATGCCACTCGATAATCAAGTAATAGCTGCTAATAAGAAAAGTAAAATGATAGCATAATAAAGTAATAACTGGATAGAGGTGATGTCTATGTATCCATAATACATCAAATACAAATAGTAATAAAGTCTGGTAGAAAATAGTAAGAAGTCAGAAAGCGGAGCAATCTATTGCTCGGCTGGTGGTGCTCGTGATACTGCTGATGAAGATCCGATTGGTGCATAGGAAGTCTCATCTGATGAGGAGTCATCTTCTAGATTATGCTGATGTTGGGTACCTTCATCTGATGCATCCTGAATAGCTCATGTGTCTGTAAAAACCCCATCGTGTATCAACTGGTTAACAAATTGCCCTGCAGGCATACAAAAACTGTCAAGTGGAATAACAGGCGATCCCTGCTGAGTGTGTCCCTTAAATAAGTTTGTCTGTCTGTGGGAGGACACTGGGGCCTGTACTACGATGGTGGGATCGGACTGTCTGAGACTCCTGCGGCTCTGTGCAGTGGCAACTTGCCTAGAAACTCTGGATCTGCCGTTATCTCTCAAAGTCTGTCCTCTGACTGAACCCACTACTGAGGGGACATGCTCTCTCATAATAGGAACCTGTGCTGGAGGTGGCTGTGGTCTAGGTGGAACTGTCCGAGGAGGTAAGCCATGACCACGATCTGGATATGGGTGAGGTGTCTGAGCAGGAACTGTAGGGGATATGTGTGGTGGTTCTCGGCCTAACCCGCATGGTATGTCTGGAAGTGGGTTTACCGGTATCCCTGCAATCTGCTGTCTCATAGCCCTGTAACATCTGACCTGCATCTGCATGAGCCAATACCAATAGTCTTCCCCTGAAGGTGTTCCGTAGTGATAGATGTATCTGGGCATCTGTACTCTGGGGGCTGGGATAGAAGGTCCTGCCTAGACAGGTGGTGGTACTACTGGTAGTGGTGCAACTGGGTCTACATGATCATCCTCATCCTCATCCTCATCTGACTTCGAATCTTTGGGCTCTACTGACCGCTTTCTCTTTTTCGTCCCTCTAGGTAGAACTAAATCTGGCACCAGGATGTCAACACTATCAGGATCTGCTGGTCGTGCTCTAATATAGACTATGCCATCTCTAAAAATCTTGATTATCCCTATCAATCTCAGAAACTCATAGTCTATTAGTTGGGCACTCCAATTGCGTAGACTCTTGAATTTCTCCACTTTTGCTGTTCTGAGCATTCCCATTTTTCTAATCATCCTTTTAACCACATGGCTCTTGAATGACCTTTTCGACTCATAACTTTGCTCCTCAAGAATTCGCTGAGCAACTCAGTGGGCAAACTGAATGTTCCTCCTGCTGAGGATAGATGCCATCAAAGCAACATCAAACTCGGCAACTTGACCATTAGTTGTATGTTTCCCATCAATCGAACAGGCTAATAGCTTGTGTAGAATCTGTAGGACTGGGTCTCTGAGTTGCGTAGCCTTAATACCCGAGAAGAACTTAATTGGCGACCAATGACTCCATGCCTCTGCGGCTGTAGTTGTGAGGGAAACTGTGGTAGCTCCACTAGTGAACAAAGGGGATCGTATCTCTTCTGGAGTGTAGAGATCTAGGTGTTGTGCAAACTGAGCTAGTGACAAGGTGAACAAGTTGCCCAATGTATCGAAATATAATCGAACCACTACCAACTCTACTCCCTGGCTCAAATGTATACGTGGTCATGAACTCGGTAATCATTTCCATGTATACCGGCTCATCAATGCTGAACAATCTTTTGAACGACTCAAACTGATGACCCTCTACCGAGTAACTGAGCAGACTCTCTAATCTCTGTCTAAACCCCAATGTCTGCAACTTATCCCAATCTACGTATCTGAAATGGCCAAATGATTTATCCCTCCATATTCGTGCCATCTGGTCATATTCGGGTGTGGCACTGAGGTAGGTAAGAGATCCTACAAGTGGTCGTGCTGGGTTTAGCTTTGATTTCTTCTTTGGCGACATGGTACCTGAGAACATGAGAAATTTAAAGTAATGGATTCTCAAGAAAGAGAACATTTAAAGCATTTTCGAAATTTCTTAAAGAAAATTCAAAATGAGGGCTTTAAATTTGTGACAGTCCAAAGATTACATCAAATATCCAATGTTCTCAATCAACAAATAATTAGTTTTAATCATACTAAGGTGACGTGTAATGTGGTTGGTAATCAATATATGAAAATGTAAAGTCAAGAAATGGTGATGGCTTTATTGTGAAATATTGTCATTTACAAGTTTGGCATTACTCAATTTTGAAATGTCAAGATTTCACTGTTCTTGGTCATATCGTTATCAATAGGGTTTGACTTTTTAGGAGTTCAAGTTGAAGTAAGGTTTTTGAATAAAAATGATTTGTTAAAAATTCAATACATCAAGTTGACTTTTTAGTTCAAAGCTTTCTTCAAATGATATTTTCAAGTATCCGCATGCCAAAATTATAACCTATTAATGTGTACGTGATCTAAACTATTTTAAGCATTTCCTAATTGGTAAACAAGCTAGGTTATGCACAAAAAGTCATCATGCCCATGTGTTTGGTTTAATTCAAAACTTTTATTTTCAAAATGATGATTTTCTAGTTATATTGCCTATTTTGACTAGTAAAGCAAGTACAAGCATCCTAGTAAGCAAGAATGGTCAAGCAATTTTAATCCATTATTCTATTCATGCTAGCTAGTTAACTTTTTGTTGACTTTAAGAGTCAAACTTGCAATTTACAACCATAAGCTAACCACATTGGACAATCATCAGGTAATAATCATTCAAAGCTTCACAATTAAACTTAAATATCTAGATACTAGCATGGTAGTAGCATGTAATTTTTCTAAGCATTTAAACAAGCACTTTTAAGTTTAAGTTGGGTTTTGATGATCATACCTTAGTTTTTATGGACAAAACTTAAAAATAATCGTACAACCGTGAAGAGCATGCAAAGAGGAGTTCAAAAGATACAAGATTACAAGTTTTGGTGGAGTTTTTATGGTGGTTTGAAGGTGGTGTGATGGGTGGCCGGTTTTTGGGTGTGGGGAGGGAGGAAGAAGAAGTTTTCTTCTTGCTTTTGAATTATAGAGATGTATGGAAGGTTTAGTGGTCCCTAGGAATATGTGTCATACTCCTAAGTACCATATTCCTTACACATGGTCCCTAGTGTACTCTAGGATTAAGCCTAATGCTTCTGGATTAATTCCTAATGTCCTATTAATCGTTAGTACGAATCTTAAGTATACTTATTGTAACTCGTTACTTGTTGGTCCCTTGTTACGTTATAAATAATTTAAGAAATGCGCAAATTTTTGGAGGACAACTATAATCAATCTAAGATATTAAACTTAGTGTATTTTTGGGTGTTTTAAAATTTTTGTCTGACGCGGGTTCTATGGAATATACATGTTTCAGCCAAAGGCTTGAAATTGCGTATTCCTTTCGACATACGTGTGTTTTTCAGACAATAATTAAAAATGTTTTTTTAAAGGTCTCTTTTAAGAATTTATTTATTAATAATAAGCTCTTATAAAGTCGCGAGCCTCGACCCTTTCAGAGAGAATTGTTTTATGATTCGTTCCGATCCCTATATAGGGAAAGGGTTGAGATTTGCTCTCTTAAGATAACGTTTGTAGGTATAAAACTTTTTGAAAAATCCCAAATGAAATTGTAAATTAAATAGTAATGACTATCCTTTATTTTCCCTAGGACTTTTCATTCTTCGTATCGTAAATTGACAAGATCGCTGATGAACTTATTGTATACCTTCCTTATCTTTTTAGGGTTTGACAAACCGTCGCGTGGTCCTTGGTCTTTATAATTTTGATCGTGAGTTAGTTCCTTCAAGACTTCCAGAAACGCTGTTCTTCCGGCGAGTCAGGGTTCTCCGGTTATAGATTTAACTATCCTAAGGAGTTCACTGATTGTGGCTTTTTGTGTGGAAGTGAAGGGGTATTTGGTAACGTCAAAGATTCGAACAAGCTTGATGTGAAGTTCTTTTCTTTTAGAGAAGAGGGCTATGTTGATTCTTTCCTTGATGGAATCAAGAAAAACATCTCGCAATTTTGAGATCAAGTAAGAGGCAGGGTCAACAAAGAATGGAATTTTACCAGGAATGATGATGGGAATCACGGGTCTCGTTCTATCCAGAACTCAAGTTTGTTGATCATTGCAGTGACATTGTGATTAATTAATATCATAGATATTGGGAGGAAATCCATGTCGGCAGGTGATTCAAAAAGTAGATCTAAATCTGCTTTGAACTTTAGTTCTTGGTCTCGGAAATTTGTGAAAGTTATCTCGCATTCATTACTGGACAGGCGGAGAAGGAATTCTACTTGTTTTCCTAAATTAGCAATCATCTTTCATTGTTCGTATAAAAATGGGAGGTCGGCATATTTTAATTGCCTAACGAATGCTTTATAGACATCTACCCTACGGGAAGGATGGAAAGAAGCACCGAGGTGGCGTTCTTCAAAACAAGGTTGTTCTGACTCGGATGATGGAGCCTTATCCACCACTCGATAAATGGTGTATTTGTGTTCATGTGAAAGGAATGGAGAGATGTCGTTATTACAAGAATCGGAAAGAGTTTGGGCATACACTGATGTTTCAGGAATGAGGGTGATTAGGTCACATGATTTTGGAGGTTTTACTTCATAATCATCTTCGGGGAGATAATTGAAGTGGACAGAATTTGGTAAATTAGGTGAATGCAAAGATGGAGAGCGATCTTCTGGAGATGATGCTAGGTTAGGTAACTGATCCGTGTCATCAAAATCCAGGCAATGTTTTGGAATGGAAAGTGGTGTTCTAAATTCTTCTTGGATTTCGGAGGTTTCCTTAGCTTTAGAGGAAGAAGGTGAAAAGAAATCAGATCCTATCTCTTTTTCTAAGTAGTTAAAGAACTCCGCTCATCCATTGCCTTGAATTCATCCTTTGAAATGAGGCAAGAAGTGGATTTTTGAGTTGTCATTTTTAAACTAATATTATCCTAATTAACTAATACTTAATTACTTAAATTAACTTTCGAAGGATTTATGAGAAGATTTCGATCGGAAGGATCTCCTAAATACTACTACTTAAGGTGGCTTTGAATCGTACGTTTACGATTCCACGGCAACGACGCCAAAAACTTGATGGCGACCGAAGCGTCGGTGTCGTTGATGGTAACTAATCGGGCGCCAACAGGGGTTTTTAAAATTTATAAATAGTGGGGCTTAAATTATATGTACTACCTACTCTGGTTAGTAAGCGGTAAGTATAACCTAAGATCGTTCTATGAATCGAAACGTGTGGGTGATTAAAGCTGGTGCTTTCGGTAGGGAAGTACTTAGGATGGAACAAAGTAGGTAGGTTTGGGAGTTTTAAACTAAAGACAGATAATTAAAGTGCCAGAAAGTAAATTGCAAGAAATTAAAATACAGGAGATAAAGATAAATATGTGATTGCTGAGATTTTGATAATTAACGTTTCCGGATGACAGACTAAATAGGGACAATACTTAATATAATAGATAAACTATTAGGTGTAAACTCTAGAACCCTACCAACTAAATTTCCCATTGGCATGTCACTAGGAACTAGGTTATCATGATTCTGATCAGAGCAATACGCAAACTTCCAATACTTATCTAGTTAAAAGATAAACAACCTATCTTGGTTTTAAACCGAGGTGCATGAATCAGTGTCGTATCGTCTCATAGGTCCGACCGTTCTTAACCCCTAAGATAGTCTACTATTTTCTTAGCATGCAGATTAATAACTTTGTATGTTTAGACCGTCGATTTTATAAGACCTAGAGGTTTAAGTATCCTAAGTCACTTGGACTTTTACTTTCATTCCTAAGTCTTATTTATAGTTAACTAGATTCTGGTTTCTTCGACTTATGACTTAAATTTCTCCTTTTCAAATAGTTATACATCCCTGGATTATTCGCAATTTTTTAAAACGTGTTTCATATGCAGACCATGCCTTTCAGTAATTAGACCGTGTACTTTACATGGTAGTTCCACGGCTTCTTACATCCAACACGTGGTCAAAAGTAATTGACAGTGAGAATGACACTCTAAACTAATTAAATGTAAAGCAGTGCGGAAATGTAAACCTAATATATACAACGAGTGGTTTCACTGTGTCTTACTTACTGCATGTCATGGGCACAGATAACTACTTACCATAATTAAGGTTGATCATATCCTAATTACTAGGTTGCAGTCACGTGGATAACCAGAAAGGGTACTCAATAGATTAAACTTAAGTTCATAAAGTCTTAACAGTACAAGGTTTACTAATTCCTATTTTGTCTGAACGTATTTTACGAACATTACTTTATAGTGCGTTGACTTTCGTAGGATATACCAGTTAGTTGTGAAGTTGTATTATCCTTTCAGAATTCCAACTGTTAAACCAGAGCTGATTCCAGTGATATGACTACCTTCGGTCGTTTATGACTTCCTTACATTTGTACTTTGCTCGAAAGCATTTCCAGTACTATATCGAATAAATAGTCGAATAGGGGCCATCGTACCACTTTACGATTATCGTGCACTAATTATATAATGTCATCCCTACTTATAATTATCTACATCATCAACAATCACAATAATAAACTACTCGTAATTCATGGCAACAAGTTAATCACATACCAAGTAATAATGCATATTTAAGATACGAAATAAAGCAAGTATGATAAAGGTTTAGATATCACCCGGAAATAAATGCGTAGCCGTGTATTATTATGATTGACAACTCTTTCATACGTACAAAGATTTATATCCGAATCCCTAGCATTCGTTCTAGCCTCTATATTAATCCGTAGATTAATTACAATAATCCTAGAATGAGAAAAACTATAAAATACAAGAGAATTTGGAATGTTTGTAATTCCAAGAGTATGAGATATGAGGTGTGTAAGAGTGTATCTTGAAATGAACCATAGAGCACCTATTTATACTTTAAAATTGGTGCATTTTAGCAATTAGGAGCACATGTTAGCAAAAGGTGAAAAAGTTGCTTGCACATGTACCCTAAAGCGAGAAAAGGTCTAGCACGTGTACCCTAAAGTTGCAGAAAAAGCCTCGCACGTGTACCCTACGAGTACGAGCAAGGACGGAAAAGCGGCCGGGGGACAGGGGAGCTTCAGACGGCGCCACCACCATGGCAGCCGGTGGCGGCGGCTGGCAGGCTGCCGCCCCGGTTCACCGTCTTTTGTTTCGTTTCGTGATTCGCGCGTATCTTCTTTGTTATGCGTCCGTTTTTATCGATTCTTTTTGCATTGGATTCTTTTTTCAAAAACAAAGACTTTGATGAAAAGAAATATCTGAAATGTTTCTCTGATCTTTAAATGTCTCGTGCGAATCATTTAAATCTTCCGGGGTACGTAGAATCTTCATTCTTCATCCATTTTTGTTGATTCTTCTTCTGTTAGATTCGTATTTTGAAAACAAATATCTGGGATAAGAGAAATCTCAGTGATGGGTACTTTGCCTCTAAATCTTGTTTTGATGTCTTGAATCTTTAAACGTGTGTGGAATCTTCGTTTTTCGTCTGTTTTGCTTGATTTTTTGTGCAGTTTTATTTTGACCTTATTGGTAAAGTTTCATTGATTTGTACATTATTTGAGTTTATTTGCCAAGTATTGTTCCGAAATGAGAGAGATGTCGGTAGTAAAAACGTAACTTTTTACGCGATATCAGTTAGCGATGACCGTCATACCTCCTTTCTTGGGAACGACTTGAACTGGGTTAACCCTTGGTGAATCCGAGATAGGATAGATAAATCTGGCATCCAGTAGTTTGATTACTTCTTTCTTGACCACGTCTTGAATCTTCGGGTTAACTCTCCCTTGCCTTTGAACAGTGTGTTTCAAGTCATTTTTCATTAAGATCTTGTGTGTGCAGTAGTTTGGACTGATCCCTTGTATATCAGAGATTTTCCAAGCGATTGCTTTCTATGTGACTTCAGAACATTAATGAGTTGTGCTTTCTCTTCAGACTTCAGATCTATAGATATGACAACCGGCAGTTGCGAAGTTCCTTCGAGATAGGCATATTCAAGGTGTGGGGGAAGTTCCTTTAGTTCCAATTCTGGTGGTTCTTTGATAGAAGGCTTCATCCTTGTAGATTCGTCTTGTTTAAGCTCATCGAATTTTGTCTGATATTCTGACTCTTCTGCAGGTGCTTCTGGAATGTCAGCTGATGCTATTTCAACCCAGTCTACATTGTTTGAGCACACTTCTTTCTTCAGCTCTTATTTTGCTTGAAATGAATGAGAGGTTGCATTATCTTCGGTGAATATCATCTTTTCGTCTAGTGCAAACCTCTAAAATTGAGCTGTTGAGATGTACTGATGGTGATCTCTGGATATGATCTTCTGGTTTCTTGCGAATAAAGTGGTTTGAGAATGAACTCCATCTCTTTGAGAGTCCGTAAGGTTTCTTCTTTTAAGAGAAATGAATCTTGTCTTTCAGGAGCAGGTTGATTTGACGTAAAAAGTCACGTTTTGGCGTACACAATTTCCACCTTTTTAGCCCTAAAATGGATGAAATCATTCAATATCAATACTTTTTCACCATAATTCATTATTAAGGCTAAAAATAAGGCATTGCTTCAAAAATCAAGTAAAATAGCTAAATAGCGTACAAAACAAAGCATAAACGATACAGTCATGTTCTACGAGCACTTTTTAGCATATTACCTTGAAGTTATTCTTCAATTAGTTCATTATGATCTTCAGGTAATTACGATCACGTGGATATAAAGAACACTGAAAACGGATCAAGAATGAAGAAGTTATGGCCAAACGAAGTTCGACCAGTGCACAAGACTTACGATCCAGCATACAAGGCCATGACCCGGGGTACACCACCCCCACAGGGGCCGTATACCACCCTCTAGGGGCCGTATACGCCCATATAGAGGCCGTATACTGTGACACCCGACGATTTAGGGTTACTGATTAACCCTCTAGAAACCCTAATTACGTGTGTTTAGTTTAGTATTAGGCTAAATACTTGTAATTGCTTGTAACTATTTGTATATTTTATGTGAATATACACCTCTGTAATTAATTTATATTACGCTACGTAATTAGTTGTAATTACGCTTACGCAATTTGGTGAAATTGTGCAAAATAACCGGACGGAGTCCGACACTGTATAAAGTACGACGTTGGTAAAAACATTTCTATAAATAACTTAAATCTATTTTAGAAGTTATTTATCATATATTATTATTTTAATATAATAATACCCGAAAAACCTAGACGTTTCGATTAAAATGTCTCAAACGCAACGAAAACGCGCAGAACGCGCCCGACAATCGAACGAAATTCAAAATACGTTTTTGAATCTAAAATATATTATTTAGAGTAAAACTATCCATTAATGTATCGTGTCTTTAAACGATAACGAAAAACGTCCAAATAAAATGTCACGCGATTTAGAATCCGTACAACGAACGTGCAAATCGAGATCACTAAATTAACGAATCATTTTTATAAATGTTTTTCAAGTATTTAGAATGAATACTTCAAGTGAAAATATTGAAATTTAAATCGTTACTTAAAAACGCATATTAAACGTTTAACACCAAACCGAACGAGAAAATGAACACCACGCGAAGCACAAATCGAATAAAACAAGAAATGACCAAAATACCCTTGATTGGGCCCCCCCTTGGCCGGCCCCCTCTCCCCTCCATGGCTGCCCATTCCCCTTCCCCATTCAAAACACATGCAAACTTTAATCCCTTACACTCAACCCACATGCACCACTCAAGCACTTAACTCTTTTCTCTCAAAAATCCACCTCCTTTTCTCTCAAACTCTCTCAACTCTCTCTCTAAATTTCTGGAGATTTACAGCCCCCACAACCACCATATCACCACCATAAACCACCAACAACCACCACCTCCATCTTCATCATTTTACAAAAGTTCTTCAAGAAGATTCAAGCTCACAAGTTCCTCATCATCATCTTAGCCTTCTTTCTTCAAACTACCATTGTGAGGACACATCTCTACTCTCATTTATGTTTATTTATATGTTATAAAGCTCATCTAACAAGATTATGTCCAAATATAAGCTTAAAGTATGTTTTTATGAATTTATACACAAAGATACATAATATGTCCAGAAAATCACAGTACACTAAAAACGTCATATCTTGAGTTCTAGGAAGAGTTAGAAGATGTATTTTTTTTTAAAATTTGCGTATTGAAAAGATATACAACTTTTTCGTTTTACACTTTTTCCAGAAACATACACGTTTTTCTCTATTTGTAGATTTGTGGGACTGGTCTGGGTGAAATCAGAATCTGAGCTATGCATGGCCATTTATATTGTTTCTATATGAAGATGGGACTTAAAACTCTTAGGAAACATATGTTAGACACTAAACACATAGAAGATCAGTTGGTAAAATTTGTGAGACTTGATTTGGACCAGAAATATGTAAGACACATAGTGAAACAAACCGACAAAAAGTCGAAAATGTGAAATCTTGAAGATTTGGGACTCTTATAAGAACCGACACTTTGGTGAATTTGGACATGAACCGATAATATATTTGGACTCTATAAACTGATATTTGGGTTGGGTGAAAGTTTCGGGTCAAACCAAGTAAGTTTGACCAAGTCAACAAAAGAGGCTCGATTTCGAAAAACTTACTATATTTGAAAAATGGTAGCAAAAATGGGTTTGGGTAACTTAGTTAGTAACTTGGACCAAAAACTAATTTTGGAAAGTTTCCCGAATAAAAAACCGACACTTAGAACACTTGGATTAAAAATTAAAAATCTGATCAGGCACAAGTGCCACCCCTACCAGCGACACTTACCCAAGTGACGCCTAATCTAGCGTCACTTACCCTTAGTGCCGCCTGAACCAAGTATCGCCTATAGCGTTACTACCCCAAGTGACGCTGCTAATCTAAAAATCACATTTAACGTCACTTGACCTAGTGCCGCTAACCAACCGAGTGTCGCCTATAGCGACACTTACTTGAGTGACGCCCCTAAGTGACGCACAGAGTGACGCCCCTAAGTGACGCCTAAAACAGAAACTTAAAAACTAGTTTCACAATATGTGTCGAACTCACACAACTCCAATACTTGTATACGATACAACACACGAAACATATACTTGGAAAGTATACAATGAAACAACACATAATAATATTGATTTAAGATTATTATTACAAACTTCCACCAACGGGTCGTACACCTTTTCGATAAACAAATTTGAACTACTATTTGGACATACTAGTTAATGAACTAGCTTTAGGTGGACATAAACCCCCCACCTACCCTATTGGCTTAAGTGGACATTAACCCCCACTTATACAATCGCTATAAATGGTCTTTTGAGACATCTACTTATACAACCTCATACGTTAAGGGCGTTAGGAGGTTGCACACGGGAACGAGAACACCCACTACTTGCTAATATTTGATATTGCTTGCTACCTGCTTATCTCTGGTGAGTTTCATAGCCCCTTTTTACTGTTTTTCACTGGGGTGAGAATACATACAACTGTTTTATAAACTGCTTTATGATCACAAGTACTGGCAACAACTTTTGTTTGTACGGATTGCATGAGACCTGAATAATCCACTAAAGTCCTCTACCTATCATAGTGATTAAAATTTGTGCGTGAGTATTATTGGATAGATCTATCAGGGTTTGACAAACCTCGTCCGGGCTAGTCGCGCTAGCCAACCCACGGGCGCAGTATTACTTGTGAATTAGAAGTGTATCGGATTAGTACACTTACCGGAGGCAAACAACGTTAAGCTTGACTATGAGACTCATGCAAATGGTATACTTACATTGCTGTATGCAATACTTTTACTTGTCGTTGGATAACGATACTTTTACTTATCATTGACGAATGATGCAAAACTTGTGAAATCTTGTGGATCATTTTAGCAACTGATTTCTTAACAAACCTATGAACTCACCAACTTTATGTTGACCTTTTAGTATGTATTTCTCAGGTAACCCGCTGCAGTAGGAAGCTTTTGGAAAGCTTAGCTCGAGTCGCATTATTTTCAAAACATCAAGAGATTAGATTGCATGTAGCTGTATTTTGTAAATTCAGTAATGTATTAGAAATCTCTAAACGGTTTATGCGAACTCCAGATTTATTTTGTAAACATTTGAATTATGGTAATGTAATATTTTCAAACGTCTCATATAGAGGTCGTTTGCTTTGATCTTTGTGTTGTGATATTTGATTTGGTCGGCGCCCCCGTGACACCTCCCACTTCCGCTGCCACGTGATTTGGGGGTGCGACATATGCCCACTATTGGGGCCGTATACCCCCTGTAGGGGTGGTATACCCCCTGTAGGGGTGGTATACCCTCTCTATGGTGCTGGATACGCCCCGTTTGCTACCGAATATGCCATTTATGGTGTCGAATACGCCCTCTTTGGTGTCGAATTTCATAGCTCGGGGGTGTATTTCAGTATTAAATTGGAGCGAGGGTGTTAAGTGTAAAATCGGGTCTTGGATGCCTATAAATAGAGGCTTAAACCTCACCATTCAATCAATCCCTCACAACACACAACTCATTTCACACACACTTCACTCTCTCTCTAGAGTTTCTCTCTCTAGGTTCTCTCTCTAGTCTCTCTCTAGTTTCTCTCTCTAGGGAACTAGTGGAAAGATTAGGAGAGAATCCTTTCTTCTTAGAATAGCTATGTAATATAATTAGTAGAGGCTAGCGGTTGTAATATTTGGATATTATTCGAAGAAATACAAGCTGTTATTCTGCTCGCAATACGTATCGGTATTATCTATCCTTTCTATTATTAATTTGTCATAATGTTCTTATTTGATGTTTGTGATTTATTAATGATAGAAATGTTTATTGGTATGCTTTGTGATTAGTTGCTTGTATGTTTGCCTTGATTTAGATAGTTATGAATGATGTTACAATAATTATCTATCTGTATAAATGGGAGTTGTTATTCTTTGTTATCGGTCTAAACTTTACATAAATAGATCTTATCATTCACCCTTTCCAGGTTTTCACGTGACTATTGCCCTTAGGATAGGACTTTGCAAACCCTAATACTACGTAGATATAGTTATCTGTGTTTTTGTATGAAGCTATGGACATGCTGTAAAACGGCCCAGTACTTAGTATAGCGCTGGAAACACCTCTGGTGAAGTACAAATGCGTGGAAGCTACGGACCGTCGTAAGCATATGACACCGTGGATACCTGGAAGTTACCCTTCCTGAACATGGTCTAGGATATAAGCTGTGGAAATGCTAAACCTTAACAGTATTATACACCGTGAGTATACTTAGATTTATACAAGCTGTGGAAATACTGAATGCGTTATACACCGTAAGTATACCTAGGGATGAACGTCTGATCGTAAAGGAGGGTCTATTTCATGACGGAAGGATTTGAGCTTAAAATAAGTAAAAAATGAATTTTGAAAAGAAAGCGAAGACTCGTCAGTGGTCTAAGATGCTTAAACCCCTTAATTCCACTTTGCCGATAGTTTAGAGTAACAACGTAAACAACCAGTACACAATTAGGTAATAACATTTATACATAGGTGTTAAGAACAGTCAGAATATCCTGTAATGGCGTTTTGCTACCTTATTCATGCACCCAGGAGATATCTCCAAGAAGGGTCACATGTCCTTATCAGACAGTGTTGGGGGTTGAGCAACCTGATCTGATCAGAATCATGATAGCCTAGGTACTCAGTGACATACTAATTTAGAACCGGAACTAAATGAGTAGGGTCCTAGTGTTTACACCGAAGTTTATTTGTCTGTTAGCTGAATGTGTCCCCAATAATCATCATTCCAATAATACGCTATCCTAAATCATGGTGAACCACGTCTTGGTTATCCTTAAGTGTTACATATCTGCTAGCCTCCCTTTACTTTAATGCTTTCTTAGTATTTTAAATAAATAAATAAAATCTAAAAACAATCACCCTTCAATCTATAAAAACCCCAGCTTAATTACTAAGTTATCAGAACTAGCTCTGTTTTAATTCTACCGTCGTGAGGAACGACCCTGGATCATCCTTACCACATACTAATATCAGGTATTCGTACCTAGTAATAGTAAGTAGTTCGGAAGGTTTTGGCTCCCCCCGACTATTATAAATTTAAAACCACCCTCCGATCGCCGGCCTCGAGCGTGAGGTCCGCAACGACAGGGAAGCAATTCCCTTACCGACCGTTCAGGGCGCGATCAGGTTTATGGCGCCGCTGCTGGGGACGGTAGTTCGATTCAGAGCTTGTTTAGACAAATTTAGTTTTTAAGCGATCCTTTTGGATTGGGATTCACCATCCCTATCCAAAGTTACTTTCTGCCCATAGATTAGCGTAGTTAGATTAGATTAAATTAGCCTAGCTTAGTTTAGATTAAATCTCCCTTCTCATCCCAACTTTAATTCTTAAACCTTCTTCGTGTGCTGTCTTTTCTTAAGAACTTGGAAATGGCTACTCTACAACAACTAAGTGATCAGTTAGATAGTCTTGTTAAATCAATCCAAAATAGCGTAGGAGTGATGCCCACATAGATAACGAATGTCAAAGGTATAGTATGACTTATTCGGATAACATAGGGTATTTAGATCCTCAATCACAAAACCAGTATGACCCTTATGCAGTCCAACAACATCAATACCAAACTTACTATCCTGAACCATTCAATGTCTACCCACACTCATCTCACCCTATACATGAACCATGATCGTATGAAAGTTCTGACTTGAGAGATATGCCCACCGCTTATCTCGGCAGTAATGCTACTCTTTTACCTTCTTACAACCCACTTGAACAATTAATGAAAGAACAAGAAGACATGCTTAGAAGATGTACTGATAAGCTGTCTGAAAGACAAACACTAGTCCAAGTGAGAAGTAAGGAAATTACGAATCAAGTTACAACTGACCATAGGCTGCAGGAAGATAAAAAGCACCCACACACCACATCTACATCATTTGATACAGACTTTTATTCTCATGAGTCCAGTTGCAAAATTCCTTCCACCCCTACACCTACCCAGTCTTCTAAATCCACACTTCCACCCATCCTTAACCTATCTACGTCCGAGACCGACGAGGAGTTCATTCTAGAGGAACTCTCCGAACCACTGCAACTCGAAACTACTGGCCAGGGTGACGAGTATGACGAGGTAGACAAAGAGATAGAAATAGATATCCCGGAAGTGGAGATTTACATAGAAGACCCAGCTTCAGAAGGACCGGAGGAATGCGCACCAACTCTGAGTAGTGATCTCATCTCAATTCAAAACGATGTGGTTGATACTATCCCACAACAAGTTGTGGTTGATGATATCACACATATTCTTCTTGAAGATAACAAGGAATAGTGAAATGGTCGGTATCTCCTAGCTTCGGGGGTAGACCATGTTGCATAATTAAAGAGCATTCTGCATCTAAGGGTAGGTTTACTATCTGTCTAAGTTTTTCTTTATTTGATATGAGTTCCTTAAAGAATTTAGCATAGCTAGGCATCTCTACTAAAGCATCTAATAGTCTAACATTTAAGTGTAGGCTTTTGAACATCTCTAGATACTTTCCAAAGTGAGCTTCTTGTTTTTCTTTCTTAAGTTACCAGGGAAAGGTATTTGATGGCTTTAGTTACTTCTGGGGCTTTAGAAGGTTATGGCTCAAAAGAAGTGATAGGAGTGTCAACTTGTACTGGGTCAGTGGGTATAGAAGAACTAGAAGGTTCATTTGAAGGGTTATCTACTGACTTCTCAATCTTAGTTTCTTTCCCCCATCTAGTGACTACAAGAATATCTTTATAGGACATTTCTACCTTATGCTTCTCCTCAACTTTTAAAAACATTTTTTTAACATTATCCTCCATGTTTTTCACCAAATCGTTCAAAATTCTAAACAAACTATCAATTTGATTTTGAAAATCAACAATTTGTTTGTTTATATTATTTTGTTCAACCATGAAGTTATTGAAAATAGCATTGTTTAGACGAGAAGACATTTGTAAAGAAGTAGAGGGTGAAGAGAAAACTAACGACTGAGGAGCGGAGTGATTGTCCTGAGGGATAGAAGAATTGCTGGTGGTGCCTCCAGTTGTAGCAAGTATATCTTCCTTGATCTTTTTAGGCTTCTTCTTGAATGTGGATGATTATTGCATCTCTTAGACAACCTTAGTGAGAGATTTGAGTTGAGTTCTTAAGGTGTCCAAATAAGCATCATTACTTTCTGAAGTAGATTCATCTGTCTCCAAGTCATGCTGATGCATCGTCATCGTCTCAATCAATCTCCAAGCTTCGTTTGAAGTATGTAGCATGAAATTTCCGGATGAAGCAGCATCGAGGGTTTGTTGATGATGAGGATTCAGACTGTTGTAGAATGTGCAGACCATATTCGTTTCAGCCAACTGATGATTTTGACATCTCCCAATCAAGTTCTTAAATCTTTCCTAAGCTGAGCTTAATAATTCAGTGCTTCCTTGACGGAAGTTGATGATATCATTCTTGAGTTTGGTTTGAAGGGAAGGAGGTAAATATTTAGCAAGGAATTTGGTAGCCATCTCCTCCCAAGTATGAATTGAGTTGGGCTCAAGTTCATAAAACCAGTTCCGAGCTTGAGAAGATAAAGAGTAAGGAAACAAATGAAGGAGGGTAACGTCTCTATTGTTTTCTATTGGTTCGAGAGAGTCAGAGAGGTTGATGAATTTACTTAGATGAGAATTGGGATCTTCAACAGGAAGTCCATGAAATTGACACTGAAAAATGAATCATTTTGATGAAGTGTGGCTTAATTTCATGAGCTTCATTAGTTGGTGATATGATTGGTCCTCCTCGTCCCCCTAGCAGTGGTTTGATTGACGAGGCGAGAGTGATACGATTCACCATAACTTGTTGGGTAGAGAATAGATTTTTGGAAGGGAGTGGTTATACTAATCTAATCCTATCCTAATTTATCCTAAGAAAGTAACTTTTGGATGATATTGATCTTCCGAAAGGATCGCTAAACAACTAAAGATATCTAATTTCCTAATATCGGTCATTGTAGTCCCCGGCAGCGGCGCCAAAAACTTGTTCGCATCCTCAGCGGTCGGTTCGGGGTTTTCACACCGGTCGTTGTTCCGGCCAACCGAGACTGCGCGGCAGTGGGTAGTTTTAAATTTATAGAGCAGGGGTATCCTAAGTTTTGATACTACTAACAGACCTAAAAGGGCAGCAAGTGGTATGTATGACTAAGGTGTTGTTCTTGCAAACTACAACGGGCATGGGATTTTAGGAAGGTTAACTATCTTTTTGTAATTTAGCTAGGGTTTAATAATAGGTTGGATAGGATTTTGGTTTATAACTAATCTAATTAAAACTAAGGAAAGGTAAATGGGTGCTTTGTATGGATTGGTTAAGTAAGAATAAAGCCCATATAGAATGCCATAAGAAGTTGGTAAAAATTCCAATCTCATATGAGTCATATATCGTGGCTCGGGGAGAACGGAAGAAGGGTAGTATTCATTTGATTTCGATGATGAAAGCTAGAAAATCTCTAGCTAAAGGGTGTTAATCGTACTTGGCTTATGTTATTGATGCTAAATTAGAAAAGAAAAATGTTTCTGATATTCAGATAGTTTTTGAATACTCGGATGTCTTTCCCGATGAGTTTCCTGGCTTACCTCCTATTAGAGAAGTAGAATATAAAATCGATTTAATCCCTGGTTCTACTCCTGTAGCTAAGGCTCCTTATATATTAGCTCCCTCAGAAATTCGTGAATTGATGAGTCAAATTCAAGAGTTCTTAGATAAGGGTTTTGTTAGGCCCAACTCTTCTCCATGGGGGTTGTTTGTTAAAAATAAGGATGACACCTTTCGTATGTGTATTGACTATAGGGAGTTAAATAAGAGAACCATTAAGAATAAGTACCCTTTGCCTCGAATAGATGAGTTACTTGATCAATTACAAGGATCATCTTATTTCTCTCTAAGATTGATTTGAGGTCGGGTTATCATCAAGTGCGGGTTTGTGAGAAGGATATCCCTAAGACTGCTTTTCGCACTAGATATGGTCATTACGAGTTTCTTCTTATGCCATTTGGAATGACTAATGCTCCCGCGGTTTTTATGGATTTGATGAATAGGGTATGCCGACCTTTTCTCGATAAGTTTGTTATTGTGTTTATTGATGATATTTTGGTGTATTCTAAAACTGAATCCGATCATGAAATACACTTGCATTTGGTTCTTGACATTTTGATAAAGGAACAATTGTATGCTAAATTTTCCAAATGCGAGTTTTGGCTTCGGGAGGTACAGTTTTTGGGACACATTATTTGCAAAGATGGGGTTAAGGTTGATCCATCTAAGATTGAGGCCGTTATAAATTGGGATGCCCCTGAGAATGCTTCCGAAATTAAGAGTTTCTTTGGGTTAGCGGGCTATTACAGAAAGTTTATAAAGGATTTTTCTAAGATTGCAGGCCCATTGACTAAGCTAACTAGAAAGGATATGAGATTTCAGTGGAGTGATCAACAGGAATTAGCTTTTCAAACATTGAAACAACTATTTTGACAGGCTCTGGTTTTAGCATTACCTGAAGGATCCGAGGATTTTATTGTCTATTGTGATGCTTCTTCTGCGGGTTTGGGTTGTGTATTGATGCAACGTGACCATGTCATTGCATATGCTTCGCGTCAATTGAAACCTCATGAGAAAAATTATCCCACCCATGATTTGGAACTTGTAGCTGTGGTTTTTGCCTTGAAATATTGGAGACACTGCCTTTATAGCACTAAGTGTGTTATTTTTACGGATCATAAAAGTCTACAGTATATGTTCTCCAAGAAAGATCTCAATATGCGTCAAATGCGATGGTTGGAATTAATCAAGGACTATGATTGTGAGATTCGTTACCACCCGGGTAAAGCCAATGTTGTGGTGGATGCATTAAGCCGAAAAGGAAAATCTGAAATGGTTTGTTTTATGCGGTTAGTGGTTTCATCGGATTTGATTGACCAATTAAAAACCGCACAGTTAGAGGCATTGATGGATCATAATTTGAAATCCGAGATTTTATTGAAAAGAAAGGATTTGTTATGTGATGATTCTCGTGGATTAAAGACTTTTCAATCTCGAGTTTGGGTTCCTTTGTTTGGTGGACTTCGAGATGTGATTTTGATGGAAGCCCATAAAGTTAGATTATCGATTCATTCGGGTAGTACGAAGATGTATAACGACTTGAAACCGTTGTATTGGTGGCCTACTCTGAAAATGGATGTTGCTCGATTTGTGGAATCTTGTCACATTTGCTCTCAAGTGAAAGCCGAGCACCAAAAACCTTATGGATCATTGAAACAACTTGAGATACCCGAGTGGAAGTGGGAACACATCACTATGGATTTTGTAACTAAATTTCCGCGGACAGTTAAGGGTAATTATATTATTTGGGTGATCATGGACCGATTAACTAAGAGTGCTCACTTTCTTGCCACTTGTGAGACGGCATCTTTAAGTAAATTGGCACAATTATACATCAATGAGATTGTTTCAAGGCATGGAATTCCATTGTCTATCGTTTCAGACATGGATTCTCAATTTGTGTCTAGGTTTTAGGAGAGTTTGCAGCGGGAATTGGGTACCAGAATTAACTTGAGTACAGCCTATCACCCTCAGACGGATGGTCAGTCTGAACGCACCATTCAAAATTTGGAGGACATGTTGCATGCTTGTGTGTTGGAGTATGGTGGGTCTTGGGATTCACACTTACCATTGATTGAATACGCGTACAATAACTCTTATCACTCGAGTATTGGTATTCCTCCGTATGAGATGTTATATGGGCGTCGTTGTAGAACACCTATTTGTTGGTTAGAAGCGGGTGAGAAATAGTTTGCGGGTCCGGATATTGTTCAGATTACTGCGGATAAGGTGGCTATTGCTCGTGAGATATTGAAGGCTGCTCGTGATAGACAGTAATAGTATGCCGACCCACGTCGTCACCCGGTTTCATTTATCGTAGGTGAATTGGTTTACTTGAAAGTTTCACCTTGGAAGGGAGTGATTCGATTTGGTAAACATGGAAAACTTGCTCCTAGGTACATTGGGCCATTTAGAATTCGGCAAATAGTTAATGATCAAACTGTATCCTTAGATCTTCCTCCTAAATTAGCGGGTATTCATGATACCTTCAATGTGGGCTATTTAATAAAATGTAATGTGGAGGACTAATCCCAAGTTCTTCCTTTACAAGACTTGCTAGTCGACCAACTCACCAAAGTCAGAGACTTATAGAGGAACCTGTTGAGCTTTTAGACCGTAAGGTGACTAAACTTTGAAAGAAAGATATTCCAATTGTGGTAGTTAAGTGGAATCAAAGTTTGGGGCCAAACCTTACTTGGGAGACCGGGTCTAGCATGAGGACGTGTTATCCCAGTCTCTTTGAGCATGGCGAGATTTCGGGAACGAAATCTCCTTAAGGAGGGAAGATTTGTAACATCTTCGTTTTGGGCATAGGAGACTTACGGTATTTTCCTTATTTTAATTGGTTATTTAATTGTGTTTAGAAATATTTGATATTATTAGATAATTGAAATAAATAGGTCAAGTGATTAAATAACTTATTGTGATTAATAAATTATTACTTATTTTAAATTATTTTAGTTATCGGTAAAATAAAATATTTGATCTCGCATAATGGTTTTAGGTTCCAGACAATAGGCTTAGAAGGGGTATAATTTATACTAAGTATGTGGGGGTCGGTTTTGCAAACCCGACCTACCTTAATTCATTCCTCAATTTCTTTCTAACTCTCTCAAGAACACATACACATTCTTAAGTGAAATTGATAATCTGATTCAAGCAATAGTGAGGCTTTGATTTAGTGTTAACACCTGATTTTCATCATCATCTTCTTCTTCTTGTTCATCTCAACCTCCCTATTTCAATTGTAAGTACGATTTTGTGCTCATTTGATGAAATTAGGTGAATAATTTATACATGAGTAGAAAATTGTACTTGAATGAGTGATTGTTACTGAAGTTATCAAATCATCTTCATCTTGTTCTTATTGAATGATGGTGTTTTAGGTTTTAATGTATGAAATGAGTTTTGATATAATTATGTGAATTATGTTGGGTAAAAGGAAATTGAGTGTTGCACGTTGATGTTTGTGTTGATATATGATGATTATACGTGTATTGTGATGTATTAGATTGTTAAAAACTGGGTTTGTGGAGTTTAATTTTGTAAAAAATTCGAGTTGTGTTCGTGTTGTGCAATTGCAGGTCTGGACTCTGGTTTATAGGCGTGCAAACGCGATCCAGCTCTCTCATCTGGATCGCGTTCCATAGTGAAATTTGGTCATGGTACGATTTCTTCTTTGAAATGCGATCCTAAAACTCTTGTTGGATCGCGTTAGTCAGTGTCATTTTGGGTTCAGTCGAGTTTACTCTTGGGAACGCGATCCTAACTCCTTGCCAGGATCGCGTTGCCAAGTACATTTTTGTCTCAGTTTAATTTTACTCTCTGGAACTCGATCCAGCACCATAACCCCGGATCGTGTTTGCAAGTGAAAAACGGTAACATAATGTTTTGGTCAGTAGAACGTGATCCCAACACCCCAACCCGGATCGCGTTTGCACGTTTTGATTTGACAAATTTGACAACTTGTGACTTATACACTCATGATAATTACAGAGTATTAGATGTATATGTAACACCCTCAAATTTCGGATTGCGGAAGCGGTCGGGTCGGGTGTTACCAAATCCAATATCACAGCACAAAGGTAAATAATGAACGACTCTAAATGAGACGTTTGAAAATAATTATACTTTCCCAAAATAAAAGTGTACGTAAGTTGCGAGTTCGCAAAATAATTTCATTACATAATTGATAATACAAAAGTTATGCAGGGAAATCCAGTTGTGAAAATATGCGACTCGAGCTAGCAAAGCTTGTAGCAATCCTAATCCTGCTGGGCACCTAAGAACACATGCTAAAACAAGTCAGCTATAGAGCTGGTGAGTTCATAGGATTGTTAGTTGAAAACATAAAGTATAAAACCTTGTATGTTTTGAAAAGTAGTTCAGAATCCGCGATTCTAATTTGTTTTAAGTTGAAGTTTAAACACCAATGTGTATACTATGGTCGAGGTATCTAATACCTAGGTAATATCGATTTGTACCTAAGTACTTAAAGGATTGAGGCATTTCGAGTCTAGATGCCTATCAGTTATTAAGTAGATCTATCAGTGTGAGGCATTACCTGCCTAAGTTGTAAAATTGAGTAATTGTATAACCACGTCATATATTGTTGAGTAAATACTGTTGTGCCACCTGGCATCGCGTGTTGCATCCAGCAACATAATTGTAGTCCCGCAGAACTATGATTGAGTGTTATGAAGTGTCCGTTTTCCCGGTTAGTGTAAACTAACCCGGACGAGAAAGTATTGAGTGTGTTCGTTTACCCGGCTAGCATAAGCTAACCCGAACATGATTGAGCTAACGGCCTCGCGTGAAAACTTCACCGACCCGTTAACTAGTGCGGATCACGAGCATAAGCTCGCCCATCCGTGTATACCGCGAGTGATCAACTCGTATGTTTGTTTGTGTTTTGTATCGCTTTACCACGATATCGTTTTGAATCACTTTACCGTGATCTCGTTTTGTGCACACTTTACCGTGGCATCATTGGGTGCCCAAATGGCATCGATACATTGCTCACAATCAACGTAAGTAAATGAGTCAGCAGTACTACGACATGCCTGACTAAGTTGATTTTATTGTACAAGTGTATGTATACCTAAATACATAGTTAAATTGTAGTTGGCACCAAGTGCTCGAGATGAAATACCAGTATATGTGTATATATATATATATATATATATATATATATACATATATTATGTCAAATAACGAACGCAGTAAGATGGTGTATCATGTAGCACATGAAAATGATTAATTGTAGTTAAGTATACACAGCACCTAACTATTTGTTGTATCGCAATGTACCTAGGTATGACTAATCATCACCTAGCTATCTATATTAGTATAAGGATTCTATACTAACGATTGTTACTATCGTACGCTCCTAGCCTCAGCCTAGCAAGTGTATTGAGATCCTGATTTGTATGGTAGCATTAGCTCCTAAAAAAGGAAACTAATCCAGTGATGGTTTATGTGTTGTCCCATGTGGGTAGAACTAACCAGTTCTAATGTATCTGATAAGATTGTCTCGCGACAATATAGTCAACTAAATTTGACAACCTAATTTAGGTTATAAAGTGATGGTCTTTGTTCATGACCTAGCGAATCGTAATTGTAACCTACCTAGATTAAGTATTGATGTTGTTCTAAAGTCATATGATTGGTGTAATTCTAAACATTACACATTTCGTATTGCATACAGTAATATAAAAACATGTGAATTATAAAAGTTTAGCGTTATAATTCGAAAACAGTAATTGAGCATGCGTCTCACCCCGAAAACAGTTAAAAGAGTGGGGCTATGAACTCATATGTGAGTTGTCAGCGATCCTAAGATACGTGTATCGTCCGATGGGTAACCTCCTAATGTCCTAAACACGTGAGGTTATATAAGTAAGAGACAAATCAATTTGTCTTAGTGAGTTCTGCCAATACTCATTTGTCGTTCAGGTTTAGAAACCGTGTACGGGGGTCCGGGGGCACCGCCCCTGGTAGCGGGGTCCAAGGGGTGGCAACCCTTGGCGGGGTCCAAGGGGCAGAGCCAATTTTTTTATTTCTACTATGTTGCTTTAGTGAAAACGCTCCGAAATTTCATTTCGGAGTAATATTAGGTGGTAAAATTTGAGTTTCGACATTTTGTGAAAAATGTGTATTTTCTGCTTTAGGCGACACTAGGCAAGTGTCGCTATAGGCGACACTTAAGATTGGCGTCACTAAGGGGCGTCACTGGGTAAGTGACACTACAGGCATCACTAAGGGGCGTCACTGGGTAAGTGACGCTACAGGCGTCACCAAGGGGCGTCACTGGGTAAGTGACGCTACGGGCGTCACTCAAGGGCGACACTCAAAGGCGTCACTTGGATGCGTCACTAATATGCGACACTTACATGCGTCACTTAGGCAAGTGACGCTATACTGCAAGTCTGTGGGCGACACTTGCGACTGTTCGACGGGTTTTCACCCAAAAATGACATGTTATATTAAGTGTTTTTATCAAGAGATAACAAAGAAAAGTGGATGATTTCTTACGATTTGAAGATCGAAGATTTGAAGATGGTGATGATGAACTTGAGGATGAAGAGGGTGAAGATGATGATGGATGCTTGTTGCTACTGTTGTTCTTGTTGGTGATGATGACAGCGGCGGCGGTGGTGACCGGTGGTGGTGATGGCCGGCGGTGGTGGTGGGTGGTGTAAGTGAAGGGGATGAGGTTGAGAGAGTTTTTGGGTGTGTGTGTGTTTTATGAAATGAAATGAAAGAAAGATGGGAGGTGGAGATGGTTTTATCCATTTCCAGATCCCCACTTTGGGGACTGTGGTCTCCAACCACAGTACAAAATATCCGTGTTTTTGTACCCGATCTTAATTTAAAATAGTATTTTAAATTCTAAAATTCGTTTATATTAATTTGAAATATTTTCGAGTTGAAATATTTTATAAAAATACTATTTTGAAACTAAAATTTAATAGGTTGTTTTCGTGCGGTTTTAGATATCTACAATGCGTTCTTAATTAAAACGACTTACATTTTTGAACACTTTGTTATAATCGCGTATAAAAGTACAGTTATTTGAAGTTTAAATTTGGCGTGAAAATTGACTTTTTGACCAGGTGTTACAATATATTAGGTGCTCTTACTTGACATTATATACATGATTTGATTGTAATAAACTAGATATGAGAATCTAACTCGGGTTTTGGTTGGTTCTCAGATAAAGCGAAGACTCAATAAAATAAGATCTTTGAGTGGAGGCTGTGGTCGACAAAGGTGAGTGGATCTTGGACTTTCAGTCTAAATTAGTTGTAACAACATGGTTGCAATGGGTAAACTTATTTTATTGTTTATTCTGCTTTGTTTTAATATTGCCATGATGATTGTGGATTATGTGAATTGTTTAGAGGTCAACATAGATTGGGTTTTGGTACTATTACTTGGACAACACAAACTCTTTGTACATGTGTTGTTTATTGAAATTATGTTGTAAGAAGTAATAGTACTAGACTATTGGTTAGATCACTGAATTAGCCTTCAGTGGTTGCAAGTGTTACTTGGGGGCCACCGCGACAGTAGGGTACCTCAGGGACCACCGATCCTCTTTGAAGTTAATTGTTTATGATGCTTAGCTGTAAACAATTGTTATTCTGAGTTAGGTTGATAGTTAGAGATCTATTCACTTAGCTTTGTGCTAATCCCCCTCTTTACTTCTTGCAGGTTAAGGTTTTGATTGTGGGTCTCAAGAAGTTTTGGGTTGATAGAATGTTTGAAGACTTAAACTCTGATTTAGATAATTATGTTAATGGTTTAACATTGTGTTTTGAAGTAGTATAACATCTAAATTTAATGTTTGTAGATATTTTGATAAATTAGTTTTAAAGATCATGTATGAGTGGATTGCACTTTTGTATTGTATTATATGCAATCTAAGATGTAATTACTTAAACATGCGCTTCCGATTAAAAAAATGGTCTTGTTATTTTATCGGATGTTATAATATATATATATATATACCCGTATTATTTATCGTTGTGTGTATATATAGATATATATATAAATATATATATATATATAGAGAGAGAGATAGATATATATAATTTAATTGTAATAATAATAATAATAATAATAATAATAATAATAATAATAATAATAATAATTAATGTAAATTTTAATTATAATTAATGACTGTTTTTGATACATGTCAAGTTAAGTAGTAAACTAAACTTACCCATTCAGATAACTTGACCATAGCCATTCGGTTATTGAGATCCATAGCCATTCGGCTATTGAGATCCATACCCATTCGGGTATTTGAGGATACCCATTCGGGTACTTATTCCTACCTGATCGGCTTAGGGTGGTCTCACCCGTTCGGGTATGAGACTTGACCCGTTCGGGTGGTTGCTTTTGTTCTGTACTTAGTCTGTAACCCAAAATACGATCGCATTTTCTTAGTTTAGTTATAATTTTTGAGTTAGATCTTACACAAAAGTTGTAGATAACAATATTCAAGATTTTTCACATGTTTTTATATATATATTATACTCGTATGTTTTGTTCTATTTTTATATCTGACCTATATTTTTGCCCAGAATCATCATCACCAACTTTTAATTTTAGTTAATTTTTGGTATATTTTCATGCAGAATTCTTCATAATACAAACCGTTAACTAATTATAACAAGTATTTTACGAAATGAGAGTAAAGATTTTTGTGTTCTTACAGTGTTTTTGAAGAAAATGGTGAGCATAGTATGATGAAGATGATGAGCAAAGGATGATAATGATGCTAGCTAACTTCTGGTTCTTTCTTTCAATTTAACAAAATGTTTGATGATGAAGATGATAATTGTTGTTGCTTCTGTTTCTTGCTACCTTCTGCTTCCCACGAAGGAGAGTGGTCTCAGAGGAAGGAGAGGTGGGTATGAATTATTGAGATTTGGTGGTGTATGTGTAATGAGAATGGAGGGAGTTGATGACACGTAAAAAGTCAAGTTTTTAAGTGTCATTATCTCACCTTTTTGGCCCAAATTATGATGAAATTATCCAAAATGAGCACTATATTGTTAAAACACATAACATGGGCCAAAATATAGACAACGTTTCAAAAATCAACTAAAATGGTCGAAAAACATGATAAATCTAACAAATACGATCATGAGCATTCTCGTTCACTCGTTCTAGCACTTTTTGAGCTACACAAAGAATTATGACCTCTAACTTATGTCATTTTCTTCTTTAGGAAAATACAAACGCGTGGATATAAAGATCGCTCAAAACGGATAAACGACGAAGAAGTTACGCCAAATCGAAGAAACGAAGAACCGAGAGGACCGAATACGGCTGTCCCAGACCGTCTACGGCTGGACCAGACCATATACGGCTGGAGACAGACTGTATACGACCTATGTAGACCGTATACAACCTGTGCCCGGCCGTATACGGCCCAGTCCATCCGTATACGGTTGGTACCCACCCGTATTTGCTCCAGTCCACCTGTATACGGCCAAAACCAACCGTATTCCATGTTCAGGCAATAAAAATTAGATTTTTATACGGTTGTGCGATACGATTGTGCATTTAGGGGTTGGAATACGGTTGAAGAATACGGCTGTGCGATGCCTATAAATACAACCACCTCCTCACCATTTGACAAAAATCTCTCAACTTGTTTTCTCTCTTTCTCTCTCTACTCTCTCACTAGAAATAATTAGTTAGTTAATTAGGTTAGTTAAGCTAGTAGATTAGTAGCTTACTTGTAACGGAGGTGCTCCGAGACTGCCGTTACGTTAGATTTGTAATAACGCTCTGTCAGGTTTTATTTTAAATCTCTATCATGTTATTTTTAAATATGTTGTGTTGTTGCTATGCTTATTTAGAAATGCTTGCTAGAATTATTGCCATGCCGAGCTGAACAAATCTGTGTTTGCTATGATAGTCGTTTTTCTAGGGTAGTTATGCTTTAATCATGCCGTTACTCTATCTGTATGCTGTTGAAATATATTTGAATCTATGAAATGAATCTGCAATGTTTATCTATCCAACTTATGTTGTGGTTAGTAACTTACTACTAAGAACTTGGCCAACTTCTAATGGTACGCCGCTAATTATTCTGTGTCTGATGATCGTGAACTCGACATGGCCGGTGTTCTCCTGGTTGAAATAAGACCGGAGGGAGACACGGAGCATAGGATTAGAGATAGATTAGATCCATTTCATATAAAAAATGTTTTTGACAGAACTTTTGGAATATTTGTGACTTAAACGTTTATCCAGATACTCTGCATGAAATAAGTTAATCCCTGTATGCTACTCTGCTGCATGTTCTTGTTTGATTGTTGCTTTAGGGTTTTCATGCTAGTATCACTTGTGCTATTGGATATATGATTAGGTTTTCAGATATACGTTGATTGCATACATCAGTTTTACATGCATAGAATAGTTATGATGATTTATATGAAATAATAATGAACAATTTAATTAGCCGTTAGACCCGACCATCCCAACTTGTTCCGGTGGGAAACCCCTGTTCATGTTTTTGTTTACTCAACAATTCATGCCATGATTCGGATATCTCAAATGTCCAAGATTGGGGAACAAGACTCGAGGATGGTTGCTAGTTAAATTGGTTTCTACATTTGGGACAACTTCCAGTGTAGTTTACATTCCATAGTTGTTATCTTCGTGACATGTTATTTATCTTATTGCGGAAAACTCTACGTTAGATAGATAATAGGATAGGAGCTATGGCTCGTTAGGAAGTATAATCCATCCAGGATAGACAACAAGGACCTTTCAATTGAAGCAACGGAAATACCGTAAAACAGCCCAGTACCTGGTATAGCGTTGGAAACACCTCTAGTGTAGTACAAACACGTGAAAGCCATGGAGAGGTTGTAGGTAGATTACTTTGTATCTCATTGATTGTTTCGAGTACGTCTGCTAAATCCTGCACCTGTCATCATAACTAAGGCCCTAATCAAAATAACTACCCCTAAATAGCATACATGACTGTCATAGTAAACACACGCGTTTAACCTGTAGTTCTCGTAGCCACCTCACCACACCTCCCTTATCTTAGTTTAGTATTTTAGTTTTAAATTAGGTAGTTAATTAGAAAACAAAACAAAACCCCTATCAACTCTTGTTAAAACCTAGCTAAATTACGAAAGATAATTGAAAACCTAGATCCCATGCCCGTTGTAGTTTGAAGAACGACCCTAAGTCATACTTATCGTTGTACTCACCTATAGCTTTAGTATACTTAGGCCCAACAAAAACAAATTTTAAAACCTACTGGTGGTCGCGCCCAGAGGAAGGCCCGCAACAACGCGAGTTAGATCGCAACCGACCTCTAGGCGCCCATCAAGTTTTTGGCGCCGCTGCCGGGGACTACAATGACCGATTTAGGAATTTAGTTATCTTAGTTATTTAGCGATCCTTTCAGAAGATCAATATCATCCGAAAGTTCCCTTTCCATTCTTTCCTTTTCAGTACCCTTTTCCTTTCCAAAACTCTCTTTTCTACCAAAACCCCAAATTCTTCAGCCATGACGACTAGTCAACATGACTGGAAATTTGGAACAACTTTCATTCCACATCTTCTGTTCAGTGGCAAATCAAAACCCCTCCTATTAAACCTCTATCTACTTTACCTTCCACTCTATCCGATTCCTACTTCAACTCTCAACAACATTATAACGAAACCTTGACTAACTTCATGATTGAACAAGTAAACATTAACAAACAAGTAATGGCTTTTCAAGATAAAATTGATGCTTTACTTAGAATTTCTGAAGATTTAATCAAAAACCTTGAAGTTAGTTTTAAACAATTATTTTCAAAAGTTGAGGATAGTCAAAGGGAAATCGCAATCAGTAACATTGTCTTAGTTGTTACTAGAGGAGGAAAAGAAACCAGAGTTGAATAAACCTCAGATAATTCTCCGAACAAACCTTCCACTTCTACTGATCCAGTACCTAGTGACACCCCTGTCACTACACCAGATCCAGTACCCTCTCAAGCTCCAGAAATCATTCCACGTACTCGAATACCCTTTCCTAGTAGGCTTAAGAAGGAGAAGCAAGAAGCGCAGTTTGGGAAGTATCTTGAGATGTTTAAAAGCCTGCCCTTAAACGTTAGATTATTAGACGCTTTAGTAGAGATGCCTAGTTGTGAAAAATTCTCCAAAGAACTTCTTTCAAATAAGGAAAAATTAAGACAAATAGTTAACATACCCTTACATGCTGAATGCAATGCAATCATGCTACATGGCCTCCCACCAAAACTAGGAGATACTGTCCGTTTCACTATCCCTTGTTACCTTCAAAATACCCAAGTTAGTAATGCGTTAGCTAACCTAGGTGCTAGTGTCAACCTTATGCCTTACTCACTATATAAGAAACTAGGATTAGGTGAATTGCTACCCACTCAAATGACCATCCAATTAGCTGATAGATCAGTTAAACTCCCTAGGGGGATTGCTGAAGATATTATGGTTTGAGTAGGTAAATTTGTCTTCCCAGTTGACTTTGTCATTATGGATATTGAGGAAGATGCCCATGTTCCCCTCATCCTTGGCAGACCTTTCCTAACCACTGCCAAGGATGTTATTGACGTAAACGAAAAATCTTTAAAACTGAGGGTCGGAACGGAGGAAGTCACCTTTAATGTAGATAAATTGAGGAAACAACCTGTGGGAGAAGATCTTGGTCTTGTGGATTCCATGCAGGAAATATACGATGAGCATTTGGAAGAGATTCTGGCAATTAGCAGTCACGACCATCTTCCCAACACAGTCATCACTACAAGGAGACTAGGACAAGACGATGTTGGACTCTGCTCTGCTATCTCTAACAAATCAGCACGCTCTGGGGAGCTGCTATTTCCTTTATCTGAAATGAAGTATCCTCTTGCACCGCCTGACAACACTTTCACGAACAATTCATTTGTTGTTGTTCCCTTAGGCGAAGGCATTCCTCTAACAATCCTAAAAAGGGGTCAAACTGTTTCATCTCCTTCAGTAGCTGAAATTCTCAAATCCTGTGAGGAGATGGAATCAGAAATCTCAGCTGAGCCGCAACTATCTGAAGGTTGTGTGCCACAAAATCCAGAAATCACCATAAGTACTTCTTCAATAGCTCAATTTTAGAGGTTTGCATTTACCGACACCTTACTGAAGATAGTGCAACCTCCTCATCATCTACAAGCAAATACGAGCTGAAGAAGAACGCAATGTCTAATGAGACAAAGTTAGTAGAAATAGCATCAGCCACTATAGCCGACTGATCTCCGAATGAACCAGACTTCCAAATGGAGTATGATGTGTTATAAAGAGATAAGATTGCTTGAATGAAACCTTCCATTGAAGAACCACCAGAGTTGGAGCTGAAGGAACTACCCTCTCATCTGGTGTATGCTTTTCTTGAAGGAACCTCGCATCTACCCGTTATAATTGCAAAAGTTCTTACATCCGAAGAGAAAGCAAGACTCATCCAAGTGTTGAAGTCACACAAGAAGGCGATTGCATGGAAAATCTCTAACATCCAAGGGATCAGTCCAAACTATTGCACTCCCAAGATACTCATGGAGAATGACTTCAAACCTTCCATATAGAGACAGAGGAGAGTTAACCCGAAGATTCAAGACGTGGTCAAGAAGGAGGTTATCAAACTCTTGGATGCTGGCTTGATCTATCCTATCCCCATGGGTCAGCCCAGTTCAGGTTGTCCCCAAGAAAGGAGGAATGACGGTTATCGCTAACGAAGATAATGAACTCATTCCAACACGAACCGTCACCGGTTGGAGGGTGTGCATCGACTATCGGAAGCTGAACAAAGCCACTCGAAAAGATCATTTCCCTTTATCGTTCATCGATCAAATGTTAGAGAGATTGTCTGGGAACGAGTTCTATTGTTTCCTTGATGGTTTCTCTGGCTATTTTCAGATTCCTCTCGATCCTAAGGACCAGGAAAAGACGACCTTCACATGTCCTTATGGAACATTCGCTTACCGACGCATGCCTTTCCGGCTATGCAACGCACTTGCAACATTCCAGCGGTGTATGGTAGCAATATTCCATGACATGATTGAACAGTGCATGGAGGTATTCATGGATGATTTCTCAGTCTTTGGAGACTTTTTCACGTCTTGTCTTTCCAACCTCGAAAGAATGCTAGCCCGATGCGAAGAATCAAACCTTGTCTTAAACTGGGAGAAGTGCCACTTTATGGTAAAGGAAGGAATAGTTTTGGGACACCGGATATCAAAGTCTGGAATTGAAGTTGACAAAGCTAAAGTTGAAACCATTGCCAAACTTCACCACCTACCTCTGTTAAAGTCATTCGTAAGTTTCTAGGTCACGCCGGATTCTACCGTCGCTTTATTAAAGATTTCTCTAAGATTTCTCGACCTATGACACACCTTCTCGAGAAGGACACTCCTTTTGTCTTTTCAGATGACTACCTTAAAGCTTTCAACATCCTGAAGGATCAGCTCACACATGCACCGATCATGGTTGCTCCTGACTGGAGTCTCCCATTTGAAATCATGTGTGATGCCAATGACTTTGCGGTTGGAGCTGTTTTAGGGCAAAGGAAGAAAAAGCAATTTCATCCTATATACTACGCAAGCAAGACACTCACCGATGCTCAAGAGAATTACACTACTACAGAAAAGGAGCTGCTTGAGGTAGTTTTTGCTTTTGATAAATTTCGTTCTTACTTAATATTGTCCAAAACTATTGTCTATACAGATCACTCAGCCTTGAAGTATCTTTTCAAAAAGCAAGACGCTAAACCGAGACTACTTCGATGGATTCTACTCCTCCAAGAATTCGATATAGAAATCAAGGATAAAAAGGGAGCAGAAAACGTCACAACAGATCATCGCAGTCGATTGGAAAACCCATCGATGGAAAAGCTTGACGAAAGAGAAATTCAAGATCAGTTACCTGAAGAATAACTCATGAATGTTAGAATCCACCAGAGGGGATCACAATTCAATCATAACCCTTGGTACGCGGACTACGCTAACTATCTGGTTGGTGGAATTGTCCCGCAAGGAATGCCTACCTCTAGAAAGCGCAAATTCCTCAGAGATATCAAAAATTACTATTGGGACGATCCATACTTGTTCAAAGTATGCCCGGACCAAATCATTAGAAGATGCGTTGATGAAAGGGAAGCAAGGAACATTCTCCACCAGAGTCATCACGGACCAACTGGAGGACATCATGGAGCAAATATGACCGCAAGGAAGGTATACGATTCCGGCTTCTATTGGCCATCTATATTCAGAGACGCTCACGACTTGGTAAAACATTGTGATGCTTGCCAAAGGTTTGGAAGTATCTCACGGAGGAGTGAAATGCCACTTACTAACATCCAGGCCTGCGAGATCTTTGATATATGGGGATTGGATTTCATGGGACCATTCCCTAAATCGATTCGAAAAGAATACATTCTAGTGGCTATCGACTACGTCTCCAGATGGTCCGAGGCACAAGCATTTCCTACTAATGACTCCCGAGTTGTGATAAAGTTCCTCAAACAACTCTTTTCTCGTTTCAGAACTCCAAAGGCGATCATCAGTGACCGGGGCACACACTTCTGTAGTGCTCAGTTTATGAGGACATTATAGTATTATGGTGTCACCCATAAGACATCTACGGCTTATCATCCGCAGACGAATGGGCAGGCCGAAGTGACAAACGGAGCTCTCAAAAGGATCTTGGAATGAACCGTGGTTAATCATAAGGAGAAATCGGCCGACAAGTTAGACGATGCTCTGTGGGTGTTCAGAACTACATACAAGTCACCATTAGGGACCACGCCTTACAGACTAGTCTATGGAAAAGAGTGTCATCTGCCAATCGAGTTGGAATATAAGGCTTACTAGGCGCTGAGAAATTGTAATCTGGACCCTTCCATAATTGGATTACATTGAAACATGAAGCTGAACTAACTCGCCGAATTGAGAGACCAAGCTTATGATAGTTCTCTACATTTCAAGGAGCGAACCAAGAATACCCACAATGCCAAGCTGTAACACCCCCAAATTTACTGTTGAGCGGAAGCATACTTTGGGGTGCTACTAATCAATAAACAAAGCACATAAGATATAATGAACGACTCTACATGCGTCGTTTACAATACATTGATATTATAAAAGTCTTACACAGTTATAATAGATTACAAAAGCTCGAGATTAATGATAGAGATTCTATGGCATAACTAACTATACAAAATATAGTAATGCATGACAATCTCCTGGTGTTTCCATGAGAGTCGAGCTAATGGGCATCCTGAGTGAGCAAACCTAATGCTGCTGTGAACCTGAGAATACATGCTAAAAGGTCAGCTGAAAGCTTGTGACACCCGTCAATTTAGGGCTAGTAATTAGTGCCTAATCCATTATTAATACATGTAATTAGTTCTGTGTTAGGCTAATTAATGTACCGATATATATATTATTGAATATATGCAATTATGCGATTCGATTAAATCGTACAAGTTTCAAATCGAATGTATTTCGGTTCAAATAAATACGGACGTTGGTGAAACAATTTTATTAAATAATATAACATTATTTAATGACAATATCTTCCCAAAATATTATCTTGATAATAATACTTTGTAATTAATTCGTATCGTACAAACAACGGTTACATGATTTAAAATCCGTACAACGAACGAGCAAATCGAGATCCCTAAATTAACGAATCATCTATATAAATGTTTTTTCAAGTATTTAGAAAGAACACTTCAAGTGAAAGTATTGAAATTTAAATCGTTACTTAAAAACGCATAATAAACGTTTAAACACCAAACCGAACGAGAAAACGAACACCGCACGAAGCACAAATCGAATAAATGAGAAAATGACCAAAATACCCTTGTGTGGGCCCCCTAGGCCGGCCCCCCCTTCCCCATGTGACCCCATGTGGTCACCACCCACAAGAGCCACTAAAACTACATGCAAGGATGACTTAGCGGAATACTTGCATCATTTTCCACTCACCTCATTTCCATTCAACACTCCAATCTCTTTTCTCTCAAAATACACTCCATTCTCTCTCAAAATCCAGAGAAAACTCAGCCACTTCACCACCACCACAACCACCATAATCCACCATAGCTCCAACACCTTAAAAACCATCATTTTTACAAAGTCCTTCAAGAAGATTCAAGCTCTCAAGTTCCTCATCATCAACTTAGCTTTCTTTCTTCAAACCACCATTGTGAGGACATATCTTTACTCTCATTTATGTTTATTCACATGTTATAAAGCTCATCTAACAAGATTATGTCCAAATATAAACTTAAAATACATTTTTATGAATTTTTCACAAAGAATACACAATCTGTCCAGAAAAACACAGATTACTAAAAATGTCATAACTTAAGTTCTAGGAAGAGTTAGAAGATGATTTTTTTTAAAAAATTTACGTATTGAAAAGATCTACAACTTTCGTGTTTTACGTTTTTACCAGATCCGAACGTATTTTTCTCTATTTATCAAATTGTGGGACTGACCTGGTTAAAATCAGAAACTGGACTATGCATGACTAATTAAATTGTTTCTCTATGATTATGAACTTAAAACTCTTGAAAAACATAAGTTAGACACTACACACATAGAAGATCAGTTGATAAAAATGGTGAGACTTGACTTGGACCAGAAATTGGTAATATCACTTGGTGAATAAACCGACAAAAAGTCGAAAATGTGAAATCTTGAATATTTGAAACTTTTATAAGAATAGACACTCTTGGTGAACTTGGACACAAACCGACAATTTATTTAGACTCTATAAACTGATATTTGGGTTGGGTGAAAGTTTCGGGTCAAACCGAGTAAGTTTGACCAAGTCAACAAAAGTGGCTAGTTTTCGAAAAACTTACTATATTTGGAAAATGGTAACAAAAATGAGTTTGGGTGACTTAGTTAATAACTTGGACCAAAAACTAATTTTGGAAAGTTTACCGAATGAAAAACCGACACTTGGATACACTTGGGCTAAAAATGGAAATTTGGCCAGACGCTAGTGTCGCATGACCTACGACACTACCTGCGACATTACCTGCGACACTACCATAGTGTCGCTATTAGTGTTGCTACTTATTGAAAAGTTGATTGAACTTGCGACACTGACCCTAATGTCGCATAAACTCACTGTGATATGGACCTTAGTATCGCATGACCTGCGACACTCGCATACACTGCGACACTTACCCTAGTGTCGCATGACTTGCGACACTGACACTAGTGTCGCTACTAGTGTCGCTAAAAACAAAATTTATGGGACTTGTTTTCACTAAGTATTGAACATGGATAACAACTTATAAACACACATGATACATACTGTAACAATATATATGATGACACAAACTTAATAATAATGTCTTAAAGAATTATTATTACAAACTTTCACCAATGGGCCGTACACGTTTTTGATAAACAAAGTTGAACAATCAAACATTTGGACATAACTAATTGTTGGACAACAAACATAGATGGTCTGTTGAGACATCTACTCACTCATATAACATTGCGCGTTTTAAATGCCCGACAGGTTACAAGTCTTCGGACATCAATTCAGAGCTAATCAATTCAAGTTTATTTTAATAAACACTCAAGGCTCAGGTGAGTCTCATAGCCCCTAGTTTACTGTTTTTCATTAAGGGGTGTGATATTATTGCTCGTTTTGTTTTACAAGTAGAACGCAAGTACAATACAATCAAATATTACATGAGTTGTTTTCAACTAATCAATAAAGCCCTCCATAGCATAGTCTGGTAATACATCTGTAGCGTGAATGTTAGTATATGATATCATATAGGATTGACAATCCTCGTCCGGGTTAGCACGCACTAACTGGTCAAACGGACGTATTAGCATTTGGGAAGACGAGTGTAGATTAGGCACTCGTAGGAGGCAACTCAGTTGGGTTTCCTTAATTGGACCCGACACTCAAGTTAAGCTCAGACTATGTGCTCATGGCTGTATAACTTTTATTTTGCTTAATTGCATTTTAAATTCAATTACAAAATCTTGCGGTTCATACAAATATGTGTTGACATACAAACCTGTGAGCTCACCAGCGTTTCGCTGACCCATTTTAGCATGTATCACAGGTGACCAGCAGTAGGTTGGACTGCTCAATCAAGATCTATTAGCTCGAGTCAGCATGCAAACAATCAGAGATTTTAGCTGCATTATTATATTTTATATAGATTAATTATGTACTTAAATCTCACAATTTTAAACTAAGCTAAAGGAAACAATATTTTGATGTAAACTTTTATTTTTTCAATATCAATGTAAAACGACGCATGTAGTGGTCGTTCATTATATCCTTTGTGCTATGTATATTGATTAGTCGCGCCCCGACCCGATTCGCTTCCGCAACCCGAATTTAGGGGTGCGACAGATTGGTATCAGAGCCTAAGGTTATTGTGAACTAGGTTGCATTTAGTGGGCCTAGACTATGACCGTTAGGCAGTATTCCTTATTAAGTATGATTAGGTTCAGTGACTGCATTGTATTGGTTTAATTTAACATAGCCTGATCAACTATGTACAATTAAAAGAATATGATGTGAGATCTGAAAGGAGTCATGACTGAACAGGATACACTAGTTGACTCTGACCTCGAGAGAACCGGGACTCAAATATGTCTGTGTTAGACACTTTAGGCTATTATGTGATATATATATATATATACATATATATATATATATATATATACATAGATAGGCCTCTCTCACGCTCAATATCTTAGGCTATATTATATATGTATTATATGAATATAGGCCTCACTTATTCTAACGCTTTGTCTCAGAATAGCAAACACACCACCCAATTCATCACGCTCTCATCCGTATGGATCACAAAACCCAAGAGTGGCTAGGAGGGACCCCAGGTCGCCTCGGGCTAGCCCATATCCTGCTCACCTTACTCTACCGAATTTAGCCGCTAGAGTACACCACCACGAGCAACGACTTAACGCTATGGATATCGAACTCCAAGAAACCAACGAAAACTGGAGACTCACTTCACTCGAACGAATCAACCAAGTCTCTGAAGATCACGAAAATACCATCAACCACATGGACACCCTTGACAACCGTCTGGGTGAAACCATCGAAACCATGGAGGTTATCCACAACCAAGTGATTGGCAACTGAAATGAAATTTCCATCCTACAGTCAAGGCTAAACCAGTGCGAGACACGTCTAAGGGAAACCGAGGACGCCCTTCGAATGGTTAGCAGACTTGCAGAATCTGTGGACCGTCTCACCACACTACTGCCACAACTCAATCTACGTCAGGATTAGCTTAGGCTGAACCTGTACTATATTATGCTTTCATAGGACCTATGTATTTGAACCGGATGTAATAATTCCCGGTACTTTTGTAAAACTTCTAAGTCTGTAACTTTTGAAACCCCTAGCTAGAAATTGTCTGTAATCGTTTGACTTCGTATTATGAATTGACAATCTCTTTCGTTATTTCTACAATATGATTGTTACTCTGTGATGTTGTATATTACCATTCTTACATATATACATCTATCGTAATCATCATCCTGGTGCAATTTCTTATGTACCTCTCATTCTTTCTTGAAGAATCATGCCGCAAAAGAGGAAAAGTTACAGTGATGCCGAACTTGCTGCTGTCGTATCTCGAGCAGTGGCCGATGCTTTAGCTGCTCGGGATTCACCCCGAAACTCACGAAACAATGACGAAACTCCAGTCAATACTCCTGTTATCAAACCTTGCTCTTACAAGGATTTTCTTAGCTGCAAACCACTCTACTTCGAGGGCACAGAAGGTGCTATTGGTCTGATTAGGTGGATTGAACGTATGGAATCCCTCTTCAACCTCTGCAACTGTGCTGAGGAAAACAAGGTCAAATTCTCTGCCTACACCTTTCAGGAAGGTGCACTTACATGGTGGAACACCCACGCCAACTCTGTAGGCATCGAAATAACAAACCAACTCCCATGGGCTGAATTGAAGAAGAAGCTAAGGGAAAAATACTGCCTCGAAGAAGAACTGCATCGGTTGGAGGAAGAGTTCTGGCACCTGACAGTGCAGGGAACTGACATTGTTGGATATACCACCAAATTCCAGCAATTTGCGCTGTTATGCCCGGGTTTGGTTGATCCGGAGGAGAAGAGCATCAAAAGATACATCCGCGGCCTCCCGGAAAATATCCAAGGGAACGTCACTTCATCCAAGCCAACCACTACTGAAAGTGCTATCCGAATAGCACATGAACTCATGGCAATGGTTATCAGCCGTGAGAAATCCAATACATCCTCCTCCAACAACAACAAACGCAAATCTTCCGAACACCAAAACAACCAGAACAAGAAATCCAACACCATTCAAGTCTACAACACCAATTCCGAAACCAAACGCGCTTACACTGGGGACAGGCCATATTGTTCCAAGTGCAACTACCACCACGACGGTCCATGCAGTACTCCCTGCAACAACTGCAGGAAGTACGGGCACTTGACCCGAGATTGCCAAGCCCCTAAATCCAACAACAACACCTCTCGCAACAATTCCAACCAACCCAAATCCTGCTTTGGGTGTGGAGAAACAGGACACTTCAAGAACGAATGTCCTAAAAACAAGAACAAGGGCAACAACAATAACAACAACAACAACGCAAGGGGAAAAGCGTTCGTACTCAACTCTGGGGATGCCCGTCAGGACCCAAATGTGGTCACGGGTATGTTCCTCCTCAACAACTTATCTGCTTCTATTCTGTTTGATACTGGTGCCGATAGAAGCTTTATTTCTGATGAGTTCTGCCCTCTACTTGATATTGCACCTATTACTCTAGATGTTAAGTACACCGTAGAACTTGCAAATGGTAAACTCATAGAAACTGATAGTGTGATACCTAATTGCACTTTAAACCTAGCCAACGAAATCTTTTCAATCGATCTTATGCCTGTTGAAATTGGAAGTTTCGACGTCATCATTGGTATGGACTGGTTGTCCAAACATCGCGCTGAAATCATTTGTTATGATAAACTCGTTCGTATTCCACTCGCCGCCGGTAGAACCTTGGTCATACAGGGGGAGACCGGTGGGACGAGACTAAACATCATATCTTGCATGAAAACTCGTAAATTCCTGAGAAAAGGTTATCCAGCAATCCTCGCACACATCATGGAGAAAAAGTCGGAGGAGAAGCGACTTGAGGATGTGCCCATCGTTCGAGACTTTCCAGAAGTCTTTCCCGAAGAACTACCTGGTCTACCACCATCCAGACAAGTTGAATTCTCAATCGACCTTGTGCCAGGTGCTGCGCCTGTGGCCCGAGCACCATACCGATTAGCCCCATCCGAACTTCAGGAGCTGTCCACCCAGTTACAGGAACTCCTGGATAGAGGATTCATTCGACCGAGTTCTTCACCTTGGGGAGCTCCGGTCTTATTCGTGAAAAAGAAAGACGGTTCCTTCCGAATGTGCATTGACTACCAGGAGTTGAACAAATTGACCGTCAAGAACCGATATCCACTCCCTCACATCGATGACCTGTTTGACCAACTCCAAGGGTCAAGTATTTATTCAAAGATCGATCTTCGGTCAGGTTATCACCAACTTCGAGTTCGCGACACTGATATCCCGAAAACTGCTTTCCGAACTCGTTACGGGCATTATGAATTTCAAGTAATGCCATTCGGCCTAACCAACACACCGGCTGTATTCATGGATCTTATGAATCGGGTGTGTAAGCCATATCTTGACAAGTTTGTCATTGTCTTCATTGACGACATTCTCATATACTCGCGAAACGAACAAGAACACTCACAACACCTCAAAACCATCCTAGAGCTACTTAAGCACGAAGAGCTTTACGCCAAATTCTCCAAGTGTGAGTTCTGGATACAATCTGTTCAATTCCTTGGACATGTTGTGAATAGTCAAGGAATTCATGTCGATCCATCAAAAATCGAAGCCATCAAAGGCTGGCAAGCACCAACATCTCCAACTGAAGTACGTCAATTCTTGGGTCTTGCCGGATACTATCAGCGAATCATTGAAAATTTCTCAAAGATAGCTCAACCACTCACAAACCTGACTCAGAAAGACAAAAAGTTCGATTGGACTAATAAACAAGAGTCAACATTTCAACTCCTGAAACAAAAGCTTTGCAGTGCTCCGATTCTATCTTTACCCGAAGGCACCGATGACTTCGTGGTATACTGCGATGCTTCTCATCAAGGTCTTGGTTGCGTGCTGATGCAATGAGACAAAGTTATTGCTTATGCTTCGCGACAGCTCAAAATTCATGAAAAGAACTACACCACTCACGATCTCGAGCTAGGAGCTGTCATCTTTGCCCTTAAAATATGGAGACACTACCTCTACGGCACTAAGTGCACAATCTTTACCGACCATAAAAGTCTCCAACACATATTCGATCAGAAGGATCTCAACATGAGACAACGTCGGTGGGTCGAATTGCTTACCGACTATGATTGTGAAATCAAATACCATCCGGGCAAAGCAAATGTTGTTGCCGATGCCCTCAGTCGAAAAGAACGAACGAAACCACTTCGAGTCCGAGCGCTCAGCATGACTATTCACAATGATCTAAACATTCAGATTCTCACTACTCAACTCGAAGCTCTGAAACCTGTTAATATCAAAAAAAAAGCCTTGCGAGGCATGGACAAACAATTTGAAATCAAGCCTAATGGGATTAGGTATTTCTCAAACCGAATCTGGTTACCCAGTTTTGGAAACCTACGAGACTTGGTGATGGATGAAGCTCACAAGTCCAAATATTCTATCCATCCTGGATCCGACAAAATGTATCACGACATCAAGGAATTTTATTGGTGGCCGAATATGAAAGCTGAAATCGCTACATACATCAGCAAGTGTCTTACTTGCTCGAAAGTCAAAGCTGAATACCAAAAACCTTCTGGTTTACTCCAACAACCCAGCATTCCTGAATGGAAATGGGAACAAATTGCCATGGATTTCATAACCAAACTACCAAAGTCATCGAGCGGTTGCGATACCATTTGGGTGATCATCGATTGTCTCACAAAATCTGCTCATTTTCTGGCAATCAAGGAAACCGACAAAATGGAACGCCTCACACAAATCTACATTAAAGAGGTTGTTTCTCGACACGGTGTTCCAATCTCAATTATCTCCGATAGGGATAGTCGTTTCACGTCTCACTTTTGGCAATCACTTCAAAAATCATTGGGTACCCGTCTTGATATGAGTACCGCATACCATCCTCAAACCGATGGCCAAAGTGAACGGACCATTCAAACACTGGAAGACATGCTACGAGCCTGCGTAGTTGATTTCGGTGTAAATTGGGAAAAACATCTACCATTGTGCGAGTTTTCGTACAACAACAACTATCACACCAGCATTAAGGCTGCACCTTTCGAGGCACTGTACGGTCGTAAGTGCCGATCACCTATCTGTTGGACCGAAGTGGGAGACAGTCAACTCACTGGTCCAGAGATCATTCACGAAACAACTGAAAAGATCTTCGAGATCCAAAACAAACTCAAAGCCGCACGTGATCGTCAGAAAAGTTATGCTGACATGAGACGCAAACCACTCGAGTTCCAGGTTGGGGATCGAGTGCTACTCAAAGTTTCACCTTGGAAAGGTGTTATCCGATTCGGTAAACGCGGGAAATTGAATCCCAGATACATTGGACCATTCGAGATCCTCGAGAGGATAGGTCCAGTGGCATATCGACTGCAACTGCCATCCGAGCTCAGCAGTGTGCATCCCACTTTTCACATTTCAAATTTAAAGAAGTGTCTGTCTGATGAGACACTTATCATTCCACTCGATGAAATTCAAGTTGACGACAAGCTTCATTTTGTTGAAGAACCCGCCGAAATCATGGACCGTGAGGTCAAACAACTCAAACAAAGTCGTATTCCCATTGTCAAAGTCAGGTGGAATTCGCGACGTGGGCCGGAATTCACCTGGGAATGGGAGGACCAGATGCGACTTAAGTATCCTCAGTTATTTGCTGACGCTACTTCAAGCACGACTTCAAACCAAATTTCGGGACGAAATTCTCCTAACAGGGGGAGAATGTGACAACCGTCAATTTAGGGCTAGTAATTAGTGCCTAATCAATTATTAATACATGTAATTGGTTCTGTGTTAGGCTAATTAATGTACCGATATATATATTATTAAATATATACAATTATGTGATTCGATTAAATCGTACAAGTTTCAAATCGAATGTATTTCGGTTCAAATAAATACGGACATTAGTGAAACAATTTTATTAAATAATATAACATTATTTAATAACAATATCTTCCCAAAATATTATCTTGATAATAATACTTTGTAATTAATTCGTATCGTACAAACAACGGTTACGTGATTTAAAATTCGTACAACGAACGAGCAAATCGAGATCCCTAAATTAACGAATCATCTATATAAATGTTTTTCCAAGTATTTAGAAAGAACACTTCAAGTGAAAGTATTGAAATTTAAATCGTTACTTAAAAACGCGTAATAAACGTTTAAACACCAAACCGAACGAGAAAACGAACACCGCACGAAGCACAAATCGAATAAATGAGAAAATGAACAAAATACCCTTGTGTGGGCCCCCTAGGCCGGCCCCCCCTTCCCCATGTGACCCCATGTGATCACCACCCACAAGAGCCACTAAAACTACATGCAAGGATGACTTAGTGGAATACTTGCATCATTTTCCACTCACCTCATTTCCATTCAACACTCCAATCTCTTTTCTCTCAAAATACACTCCATTCTCTCTCAAAATCCAGAGAAAACTCAGCCACTTCACCACCACCACAACCACCATAATCCACCATAGCTCCACCACCTTAAAAACCATCATTTTTACAAAGTCCTTCAAGAAGATTCAAGCTCTCAAGTTCCTCATCATCATCTTAGCTTTCTTTCTTCAAACCACCATTGTGAGGACATATCTTTACTCTCATTTATGTTTATTCACATGTTATAAAGCTCATCTAACAAGATTATGTCCAAATATAAACTTAAAATACGTTTTTATGAATTTTTCACAAAGAATACACAATCTGTCCAGAAAAACACAGATTACTAAAAATGTCATAACTTAAGTTCTAGGAAGAGTTAGAAGATGAATTTTTTTTAAAAGTTACGTATTGAAAAGATCTACAACTTTCGTGTTTTACGTTTTTACCAGATCCGAACGTATTTTTCTCTATTTATCAAATTGTGGGACTGACCTGGTTAAAATCAGAAACTGGACTATGCATGACTACTTAAATTGTTTCTCTATGATTATGAACTTAAAACTCTTGAAAAACATAAGTTAGACACTACACACATAGAAGATCAGTTGATAAAAATGGTGAGACTTGACTTGGACCAGAAATTGGTAATATCACTTGGTGAATAAACCGACAAAAAGTCGAAAATGTGAAATCTTGAATATTTGAAACTTTTATAAGAATAGACACTCTTGGTGAACTTGGACACAAACCGACAATTTATTTAGACTCTATAAACTGATATTTGGGTTGGGTGAAAGTTTCGGGTCAAACCGAGTAAGTTTGACCAAGTCAACAAAAGTGGCTAGTTTTCGAAAAACTTACTATATTTGGAAAATGGTAACAAAAATGAGTTTGGGTGACTTAGTTAATAACTTGGACCAAAAACTAATTTTGGAAAGTTTACCGAATGAAAAACCGACACTTGGATACACTTGGGCTAAAAATGGAAATTTGGCCAGACGCTAGTGTCGCATGACCTACGACACTACCTGCGACATTACCTGCGACACTACCATAGTGTCGCTATTAGTGTCGCTACTTATTGAAAAGTTGATTGAACTTGCGACACTGACCCTAATGTCGCATAAACTCACTGTGATATGGACCTTAGTGTCGCATGACTTGCGACACTGACACTAGTGTCGCTAAAAACAAAATTTATGGGACTTGTTTTCACTAAGTATTGAACATGGATAACAACTTATAAACACACATGATACATACTGTAACAATATATATGATGACACAAACTTAATAATAATGTCTTAAAGAATTATTATTACAAACTTTCACCAACGGGTCGTACACGTTTTTGATAAACAAAGTTGAACAATCAAACATTTGGACATAACTAATTGTTGGACAACAAACATAGATGGTCTGTTGAGACATCTACTCACTCATATAACATTGCGCGTTTTAAATGCCCGACAGGTTACAAGTCTTCGGACATCAATTCACAGCTAATCAATTCAAGTTTATTTTAATAAATACTCAAGGCTCAGGTGAGTCTCATAGCCCCTATTTTACTGTTTTTCATTAAGGGGTGTGATATTATTGCTCGTTTTGTTTTACAAGTAGAATGCAAGTACAATACAATCAAATACTACATGAGTTGTTTTCAACTAATCAATAAAGCCCTCCATAGCATAGTCTGGTAATACATCTGTAGCGTGAATGTTAGTATATGATATCATATAGGATTGACAATCCTCGTCCGGATTAGCATGCACTAACTGGTCAAACGGACGTATTAGCATTTGGGAAGACGAGTGTAGATTAGGCACTCGTAGGAGGTAACTCAATTGGGTTTCCTTAATTGGACCTGACACTCAAGTTAAGCTCAGACTATGTGCTCATGGCTGTATAACTTTTATTTTGCTTAATTGCATTTTAAATTCAATTACAAAATCTTGCGGTTCATACAAATATGTGTTGACATACAAACCTGTGAGCTCACCAGCGTTTCGCTGACCCATTTTAGCATGTATCACAGGTGACCAGCAGTAGGTTGGACTGCTCAATCAAGATCTATTAGCTCGAGTCAGCATGCAAACAATCAGAGATTTTAGCTGCATTATTATATTTTGTATAGATTAATTATGTACTTAAATCTCTCAATTTTAAACTGAGCTAAAGGAAACAATATTTTGATGTAAACTTTTATTTTATCAATATCAATGTAAAACGACGCATGTAGTGGTCGTTCATTATATCCTTTGTGCTATGTATATTGATTAGTCGCGCTCCGACCCGATTCGCTTCCGCAACCCGGATTTGGGGGTGCGACAAAGCTGGTGAGCTCACAGGTTTAGTATGATAGGATATGATTTATGAACCGCAAGATTTTTATAATGATTTGCAATCAAACAAATAGATAAATGATATGAATCACTACCATGAGCACATAGTCTGAGCTTAACTGAGGGTTCAGGATCACAATCAGTGCTTGAGTGAGGGTACCTCTCTGCGAGTGCCTAATCTACTCTCATATGAACAAATGATAATGCGTCCGTTTGACCAATCAGTGCTTGCTGACCCAGACGGGGATTGTCAGTCCCATATGGTACCATACACTAACATTCACGCTAAAACCATATTAACAGAATTATGCTTCAGAGGACTTAGATTGATTAGATGAAAACAACCCATGCAGTATACGTGATAATTTGATACTTGTGTTCACATGTAAAACAAAATAGAGCATGTATTCCCACCCCTAGGTTAAAACAGTAAAATGAGGGGCTATGAGACTCACCTGAGTCTGATGACTTGCTAAACAAGTAGTAATGATGATACACAAGGTAATGATGTCGTTTCAATGACTGTAACCTGTCGGGCGTCCCAAACGCGCAAGGTTATAATAATGATTAGATGTCTCAATAGACTGAGTTGCTCATTCAACTATTAATGTTCAAATGATTAGCTTTGGATTGATTGTGTTTTGAAAACATGTATGGCCCGTTGGTGATGGTTTGTATTGTACGAATATAAGTTTTTGTATAAGGTTTGATTTTTGTAGGTGATGAATACTTAGTGTAGTAAGTATTCTTCAAGCTTCTTTTATTGTATTCAAAAGTACATATATACATTTATATTCGAACATGGTGGTGAAATATGTTGTTTTCTAAAAGTCAACAGAAGTCAACTTGGTCAACTCTGGTCAAACTGGTCAAATCTAGTCAACTAGTCAAATTAGTCAAGCTGGTCAAATCTGGTGAAACAGGTCAAATTAGTCCACTAGTCAAATCTGGTTAAATTAGTTAACGGGTCAAATTAGTCATTTGGTCAAATCTGGTCAAACTAGCTCAGTTTGACCCGAAACTTTTTCTCAACCCTTAAAATGGTGAAATAGGTTCATAAAAATTTTCGTTACGTTTCGTGGGTCTCTCGAAGTGTCACTTTTACAAAATTACCAAAACAGCCCCTAAGGTTTATATTTTCCAGATTTCGACTCGATAAACCTCTTTGATTTAACCAACTTCTAGTCTAAATCACGTCTAACCAAAATTCACACATGTTCACCTATGAATATAGTCCATTTCTGCCATTTATGATAATTTTATATGTTTATTTACTATTTTTAACAAAAATGTGAAAAGAGGTTAGTCAGTTTTGGTCTAAAAGTGAGTAACACTCAAAGATCCACCTTTTTCACCAAGATCCGAGATCCAAACACAAAAATTGTAAATATTTTCCATATGCAACTTTGGACATAAGATTAGAGTCCTAACTCCAAACAATTGATTTATTATGATTTTTCTCGTGAGCTATAAAATCTGGACAGATTTATGATACTTATGTATATGTGTATAAAATGAGTTTCAAGCTCATATTTGTACATAATATTATTGTTTGAGAATGTTAACATGTAGATCTAAGATAATCATGAAAATCTAGTAAAAGATTAAGAGTTCTTACGAGGAGATCAAAGATCTAGAATCGAAATGCAAAGAGAATGATTAGGACCTAATAGCTAGTCCTAATTTGACGGGTGTCACATTCTCCCCTTGTTAAGAGAATTTCATCCCGAAATTTAGCTCTTAGTCGTGTGAGTGGAGTCTGAGAAAAGATGTGAATATTTGAGTCGCATCTGGTCTTCCCGTTCCCAAGTGAATTCCGGACCGCGCCGCGAATTCCATCGAACTTTGACAATAGGGATACAACTTTGCTTAAGCTGTTTGACCTCACAGTCCATGATCTCCACTGGTGTCTCGACAAAATGAAGCTTGTTGTTGATTTGAACCTCATTGAGGGGAATAATGAGCGCCTCATCGGACAGACATTTCTTAAGATTAGAAATGTGGAATGTTGGATGTACGCAACTAAGCTCGGGTGGTAGCTGCAATCGATATGCGAATGGACAAATCATTTCAAGGATTTCAAAAGGTCCAACATATCTAGGATTCAACTTCCCACGCTTGCCGAATCGGATGACACCTTTCCAAGGTGATACTTTGAGTAATACTCGATCCCCAACCTGGAACTCGAGATGCTTGCGTCTCACGTCAGCATAACTCTTCTGACGATCACGTGTGGCTTTCAGCCGTTGCTGGATACCAATGATCTTCTCGATGGTTTCATGAATGATTTCTGGGCCAGTGAGTTTGTTGTCTCCCACCTCGGTCCAACAGATAGGCGATCGACACTAATGACCGTACAGTGCCTCGAATGGATTAGCTCCAATAATGGTATGTTAGCTGTTGTTGTACGAGAATTCACACAATGGCAAGTGACGTTCCCAATTTGCACCGAAGTCAATTACGCAGGCGTGTAGCATATCTTCCAGTGTTTGAATTGTCCTTTCACTTTGGCCGCCGGTTTGAGGATGATATGCAGTACTCATATCCAGACGAGTACCTAATGATTTCTGCAATGATCTCCAAAACTGATGATGTGAAATGACTATCTCTGTCAGAGATAATCGATATTGGAACGCCATGTCAGGATACAATCTCCTTCAAATAGATTCGTGTGAGACGTTCCATTTTATCGGTTTCCTTGATGGCAAGGAAATGAGCAGATTTGGTGAGTCGATCCACGATCACCTAAATGGTATCGCAACCGCTTGATGTTCTTGGGAGTTTAGTGATGAAGTCCATAGTGATTTGATCCCACTTCCATTCAGGAATGTCCGGTTGTTGCAGCAGACTAGAGGGTTTCTGATATTCAGCTTTGACTTTTGAACACGTGAGGCACTTACTGACGTACGTTGCAATTTCAGCCTTCATGCTTGGCCACCAGTACATCTCCCTGATTCCATGATACATCTTGTCGGATCCAGGATGTATAGAGTATTTGGACTTGTGAGATTCATCCATCACCAAGTCGTGCAGATTCCTAAACCGGGGCAACCAAATTCGGTTAGCGAAATACTTGACCCCGTTGGGTTTGGTTTCAAACTGTTTCTCCATGTTGCGCAAGGCCTCATTTTTAAGATTATCAGGTTTTAATGCTTCGAGTTGAGCGGTGAGGATTTGAATGATGATATCATTATGAATGATCATACTGAGGGCTCGGACTCGAAGTGGTTTGGTGCGTTCCTTGCGACTTAGGGCATCGGCAACCACATTTGCTTTGCCTGGATGGTATTTGATTTCGCAGTCGTAATCGGTAAGCAACTCGACCCAGCGATGTTGCCTCAAGTTAAGATCCTTCTGATCGAATATATGCTGGAGGCTTTTATGATCGGTGAAGATGGTACATTTCGTGCCATACAGATAGTGTCTCCAGATTTTGAGTGCAAACACTACGGCTCCTAGTTCGAGATCATGAGTGGTGTAGTTCTTTTTGTGAACTTTGAGTTGTTGGGAGGCGTAGGCAATAACCTTGTCTTGTTGCATCAACACGTAACCAAGACCTTGGTGTGAGGCATCACAGTATACCACAAAGTCTTCATTGCCTTCGGGTAATGATAGGATAGGTGCACTACAAAGCTTTTGTTTCAATAGTTGAAATGCTGACTCCTGCTTATCAGTCCAATCGAACTTCTTTTCCTTTTGAGTCAGTGTCGTGAGGGGTTGGGCTATTTTTGAGAAGTTTTCTATGAAACGTCGATAGTAACCAGCCAGTCCTAAGAATTGGCATACTCTGGTCGGAGTTGTTGGTGCTTGCCAACACTTGATAGCCTCAATCTTTGATGGATCTACGTGAATTCCTTGTCTGTCAATCACATGACCAAGGAATTGAACGGTTTGCATCCAAAACTCGCACTTAGAGAATTAGGCGTATAACTCTTCATGTCTCAAGAGTTCAAGGATGGTTTTGAGATGTTGCGCGTGTTCCTGTTCATTGAGCATGTAGATGAGAATGTCATCGATGAAAACAATGAAAAACTTGTCGAGATATGGTTTGCACACTCGGTTCATAAGGTCCATGAATACAGCCGGTGCATTTGTCAAACCAAATGGCATTACTTGGAACTCGTAATGCCCATAGCGATTTCGGAATGCAGTCTTTGGGATGTCGATGTCGCGAACTCGTAACTGATGATAACCTAATCGTAGATCTATCTTGGAATAGAAACTTGACCCTTGAAGTTGGTTGAATAGGTCATCAATGCGGGGGAGTGGGTAACGGTTCTTGACGGTTAATTTGTTCAACTCTCTGTAGTCGATACACATCCTGAATGAACCATCCTTCTTTTTCACAAATAGGACCGTAGCTCCCCAAGGTGAAGAACTCGGTCTAAAGAAGCCCTTATCCAGAAGTTCTTGCAATTGAGTAGACAACTCCTGCAATTCGAATGGTGATAAGCGATAAGGTGCTCGTGCAACGGGTGCTGCCTCGGGCATGAGGTGGATTGAGAACTCAACTTGTTTCGGTGGTGGAAGACCAGGCAAGTCTTCGGGAAAGACTTCTGGAAAGTCTCGAACAATGGGTACATCCTCAAGTCGTTTCTCTTCTGACTTTCTCTCCATAATGTGCGCGAGGATTGCCTGATAACCTTTTCTCAAATACTTTCGGGTTTTCATGCAGGAAATGATATTCAATCTCGTCCCACCGATCTCCCCTTGTATGACTAAAGTACTACCGGTGGCGAGGGGAATGCGAACAATTTTATCATAGCAGACGATTTCAGCGCGGTACTTGGACAGCCAGTCCATGCCAACAATGACATCGAAACTTCCGATCTCGACAGGTATAAGGTCGATAGAAAAGAGCTCTTCGGATAGATTTAAAATGCGATTAGGTATTACACTATCGGTCTCTACGAGTTTGCCATTAGCTAATTCTACCAGATACTTAGCATCTAAGGCAATGGGGGTGATGTCAAGCAGTGGATAAAATTCATCAGATATGAAGCTCCTATCAACACCAGTATCAAATAGAACAGAAGCAGTAAGATTGTTGAGAAGGAACGTACCCGAGACCACATTCGGGTCTTGACGGGCTTCTCCTGAGTTCAGAACAAATGCTCTTCCTTTAGCAGCGTTGTTGTTGCCCCTATTCTTCATCTTTGGGCACTCTTTCCTGAAATGCCCAGTGTTCCCACATTCATAACAAGTTTTGGATTGCTGGGTGTTGGTGTTGCTGTTGGGATTTTTGTTGTTGTTGGTGGGAGATCTACAGTCCTTGGTGAGATGCCCATACCTCTTACAGTTGTTGCAAAGGGTACCGCAAGGACCTGCATGATGGCGGTTGCACTTAGAACAGTAAGGTTTATTCCCAGTATAACCTCGTTTGGGTTCGGTGTTGGAGCAAAAGTGTCTAAAGCTTGATTTTATTTGCTTTGTAAATTTGACTAAGTGTTTTGATTCTTGCGACAATAGGAGATCCGTGAATGGCCATTGTCGTATGTAAAAGTCATTCCGACAATAGCATTATCGGAGTTGACCAAGTCAAATAGTTTAAGTATTGTCGCACATAAGTATTGTCGCATAGATTAGTCTATATATAGGCTTTTAGTTGAAGTTTTTGAGAAGTCTTTTGTAACCATTGTCGCAGTGTTCTCTCTGTGTTCTTGAAATACAAAAGCAAATTTTGATTGAATACTTCTTGTTCTCTTATTCATATATTGATATATATCTTGTATTCCGCACAAGATATATAAGTTCTAGTTGCGATTCGTGATCCACGGCACTACAAAGTGGTATCAGAGCCGTACGAATAGAATTAGGACTGCTTGATTGAATTAGAGTTTGTATTTGAGGTATTTGATTGACTCGGAAGATTCAGTTTGATACTGTTTGATTGATTTTGAGGTATTTGAGGTATTTGACACTGTTTGATTGATTTAGACGATCAATTTGCTTCGGATTTGAAGAGCTTTATCAAATTCTGAGGACGCTTATTGTTGTACGTGATTCTGTGATCATAATTCATCTAAATTTGATCTGATTCTCTTATTTTGATCTTTTGATTGATTACGTACTTATCGTCAAATTGTACGGATTTGTAAATTTGATGGTAAAAGATCAAATTGAGTAGATACGAGTATCAGAAATTGAATTCCGAGCTCATTGATATAAATTTTAGCAAAAACGAGCTGAAATTATAGATTTTACAACACTTTTCATTTTCTGAAAATTTCATGCGTGAATAAGTACTTCCGACAATAGTGATAACCATTTTATCCGTGATTGCATTTACGTGAATATTAATCCGACAATAAGCTATTGTTGCATGAACAGTAGTTGATATTGACGGATTTGTGTGATTAGTGATCCGATAATAAGCTATTGTCGCATGAACAGTAGTTGATTATTGACGGACTTGTATTCTCGGACTCTCATTGACGGATACTCATTGACGGATTGATTGTGTTAGTTTCGCATAAACAGTGTTTGAAGTGTTTGTTATTGCCGGAGTGTTATTCACGGATAGTTGTTATTGATAGAGTGTTATTGATGAACTGCCATTACTCTCGGATTGACCATTACTCTCGGATTGATTGTTACTCTCGGAGTGTTTTGAAGCTATTATTCTCGGAGTATTTTTCTTATTCTCGGATATTGATATTCTTGGATTTTTTCTAAGTGTTTACAATGGCTCATGTGAATTGGCAAGCTATGATGAAGAATGAACAAGAGACTGGAACTACAACCAAACCACCAAAGTTCTGATGTCAAAATGATTATGATGATTGGAGGTATCGGTTTGAGTCGTTTATTGCTCTATATGATCCGGATCTAATGATTCATATCTTGGAGCAATACATTCATCCTAGAGCTGAAAGAATTTATAGGGATAATAATCCTCCTCCCAAGTCACTCAAAATGATGACTTCTGATGAAAGGAAAGAACTTGATCGAGACAAGAAAGCTAAGTCAGTTATCTCTATAAGTCTTCCTAGTGATGTTCTTGCTGGATGGAAAGATTTGAATACGGCATATGAGCTCTATAAAGCAATGGAGAAACGTTTTGATGGTAATGACAAGTTGAAGAAAAGTAAACGTGACTTGTTAAAGAAACAATGGGATGTACTCACATGCATGCCAAATGAATCTTTTAATGACTTAATTGTCCGATATTCCCAATTAATCAGTGAGCTCAAAAGACATGGTTTGATTTTGGAACGTCTTGAAATTAATGAGAAGTTGATTGAAGTTTTACCTTCGAGGTGGGATATTAAGGCTAACATTTTGACGGAAGATGAATCATTGGGTGAATATGCATATGAAGACTTGATCAACAAGTTGCAAGTATATGATGTTTCTTTACAGAAAAAGGAGACTGGAAAGATGATGTAATATTCTCAATTCGGTTCTAAGAAAACTTCAGAAACAACAACATTGTTCTCTGGTTCTGAGACATTCAATAGTGGGAATTCTAGTGGAGCTACATGTGGATATTCTGGTTATGGATTTTATGGATCTGGAAGTACTTCAGCTACCAGTCATCAACAACCAAATTCCAGCCAACATGTTTCAAAGATTACCGAAGATCATGCAAATGTTCTCACAGCTTTTCTTTCATCATATGAAGCATTTATTTCTAGAAAGGTTGGTAATATAGACTTGACATAAGAGGATTACGATCAGTTACATCCTGATGATCTTGAAGAAATGGACCTCCAATGGAATCTTGCTATGTTAACAAGAAAAGTGAAAAAGTTTCTTCAAAGAACTGGAAAAAGCAAGTTGGGGGGTAAACCAGGATTTGACAAGTCGAAGGTTCGGTGTTACAATTGTCAGAATTTACGACACTTTGCTCGGGAATGTGAGAAAAGCAAAGCACCTACATCTAGTTTCACCAAGCCTTCTACATCCAAAACCTATTCTTCTGCTCAACCTCAATCTTCTAGAAAAGATACATCTCCTGCTCCCACATCATCAGCACTAGTTTCAACAGTAGATGGAATATATGATTGGAGTGCGCATGTGGAGGAATATTCTCATAACCAAGCTTTCATGGCAAATGTCTCTGAGGTTGATTCTTCTCCATTTGAACAAATTTGTTCAAAATGTACTGACTTGAGTGATCAACTCAGTCTTTACCAAAATCAAAATCAACAGTTTTTAACTGACATTGAATTGATTAAAAATCAAAATAAGGAGTTGGTGGAAAACAACAAGTTTTTAAATAAACGATTTGAGTTAACTGATGTTGAGACTCATGATTTGAAAGCTAAAATTTTAAATCAGCAATCCATCATAAACAGTTATTTGGTTGAGATGAATTTACTTAAACAAGAAAAATCTGAAGCTGATTCTAAAATTTTAGATCTTGAAAGACAATTGTTGAATGTTTCTACATCAGCAGTGGTTTTTGATAAAATTATCCATAAACAGCGTTTAGATACCAAATCTAAATCTGGTATTGGATATCAAAATGATTTAAATGCAAAAACCAAAGCATCAAAAGCAGAATCTAATGCTGGAATTGGATATCATTTTGTTCCACCACCAAAATCTTATTTTCAATTGCCAGTTAAAGATGAATTTGATTCTGAGTTTGTGTATGGGAAGGGAAAAGTTGATGATTCAAAACCTCAAGATGAAGTAACTCAAAAGGTTTCTTCTAATGAGAGCTCGGAATCACCACATGAGAATAAATCATCAGATTTTTCTCATCAATCTTCAAAGATGAAGAACAATGATTGTGATGATTGTGAAAAGAATAAGAAGTGTGTTTTGAATCAAAATGATAAAGAAAAATCTAAAGCTTGTGAAATTCCAAAACAAGTTACCAAGATTTTGAAAAGAACTTCTTCTCCAAACAAATCACAATCATCTTCTTCATCACCAAAAGGTCAATATCATGCTTCCAAACCTGACTTTTCAAACTGTGAAGCTTCTACTAGTAAAAGCTCATATTCTAAATGTGATGCTTCTACAAGTAAACATTCATATCATGGTTCTCATAAAAGTTTTCATTCTCGGAGAAAGTATGAAACACGAAGTTGTTTCTATTGTGGAATTCGTGGACATCTTTTGAATGATTGTCATAAACTTGCTAGAAAACGTTCGAGAGAACATTCAAAGCAAGTTAAATCTTCAAAGAACAAAAATGTTTCAAAATCACCTGATGAAAATCCACAAAAACCGAGAATCAATACTTTTGTTTCTTCCAAGAAGAAATCCACATCTTATGATGCGTCAATTAATCACTCGAAAGATTTCAAAAAGGATTTCAAAGAAATTGACATTTTCATCATAGATGAAATCACTGGACGACCCAAAGCCTCCAAGGCTTGGGTCTCCATTAGCAACTAATTGTTTCCATCAAATGTCTTGCAGTCATCCCGAGCTATCGATAATGTTTGGTACATTGATAGTGGCTGCTCAAGACATATGGCCGGGAATCTCTCCTTACTTGAAGATGTTAAAATCAAAAATGGAGGGTTTGTTGCTTTTGCGGGAGATAAAAGAGGAATGATTTCAGGCGAAGGAACTGTTACAAATGGTGAAATAAGTTTTGACAAAGTGAATTATGTTGAACAACTTCAACATAATTTACTTAGTGTTTCACAAGTGTGTGACAAAAAGCTGTCAACATGGTTCAATGATGAAGAATGTTTGATTCTCAAAGCAGGATTTGTTGTACCAAAGGAATGGATTCTTATGAGGGCTCCTAGGGTTAAAGATATGTATATCCTAGATATGCGTTCTATAACTCCTACAATGGAGCATACTTGTTTGTTGTCAAAAGCATCAGAAAAGGACTCAGTTTTATGGCACAGACGGATGGGTCATATCAACTTTAGGAAAATGAACTTTTTAGTCAAACATGATTTAGTGATTGGAGTTCCTAAACAGACTTTTTCACTAAATGATCATTGTATTTCCTGTAAAAAGGGAAAACAAACTAAAAAGTCTCATAAACCTAAGTTGGTGAATTCTATTAACACTCCATTGGAACTTCTCCATATGGATTTGTTTGGCCCAGTTAGTGTGAGGAGTATTGGTGGTAAATCCTATTGCTTGGTAATTACTGATGATTACTTTCATGGGTTTACTTTCTAAGTACCAAAGATGAGACGGCTGAGAAAATTAAGTATCTGATTTTACGATTAGAGACTTTATTTTCGTTGAAAGTAAAGAGGTTACAAAGTGATAATGGAACGGAGTTTAAGAACTACATCATGGAAATGTTCTGTCTTCAACATGGTATTTCACAACAATTCAGTGCTTCTCGAACTCCACAGCAAAATGGAGTTGCTGAAAGAAAGAATAGAACATTGATTGAAGCTGCAAGAACTATGCTTTCGGAGGCAAAGTTACCAACAACTTTTTGGGCAGAAGCAGTTAATACGGCTTGTTTCGTGTTAAATAGAGTTCTTGTGGTCAAAGACAAGAAGAAAATGAGCTATGAGTTATTGAATAATCGGAAGCTGAATATTCACTTTCTGGAACCTTTTGGATGCCCATGTTTATTGATGAAAACTAAGGATCGTATTTCAAAATTTGCTGAGAAATCTGAATCTGGATTTTTCTTAGGTTACTCAGCAAATTCTCAAAATAAAAGAGTTTATAACAAGACATCACATCGAATAGAAGAATGCTATGAGGTTGAATTTTTACGGTATTCTTCTCCATCCGATGGGATCGGTCCAGAATGGTTATTTGACTATGACTCGTTCTTTAATTCTCTTGCTCCTTTTCAACATGATGTGTCATCTCCTGTTGAGGATTCTGATGATTTTGTTATTCCGGTTCTCTCTTCTTCTGTTGAGTCGATTCTTACTCATGTCCCACCAGTATCTACTTCTAATCTTTCTCCTCCACACTCAACTGAAGAATCTATTGCTCATGAATCTTCTCAACCTTTGACAAATGATGAAGTTGACACAACTTCAACTGGTGATACTGAAGATTTTCATGAACCTTCTACTGAACTAGAAGATTCAACTCATGATGATTCTAGTAATGAAGTAGTAAGTAATCCTGAGGATTCACATTTAGGAACCAATTGAATATGGAATCTGTTCCTACTTTGCGAGTAAATTGTGAGCATAAACATCCACTCACAAATGTGATTGGAGATGTTTCTGATGGGATCAAAATTCGACATCAACACAAGTCTTCTACTTGTTTCTTATCACAGATTGAACCAAAGAATGTTCAGATAGCTTTGTCAAACTCTTCTTGGGTTCAAGCAATGCAAGAAGAATTGCATCAGTTTGTAAAATTTCAAGTTTGGACTTTGGTGAAACCTCCCAAGGATATTCATCCTATTGGCACGCGTTGGGTTTTTAGAAATAAGAAAGATGATCGAGGAATTGTGGTTCGTAATAAAGCAAGAGTAGTGGTTCAAGGATTCACTCAAATTGAAGGTTTGGATTATGACGAAGTTTTTGCTCCGGTTGCTAGACTTGAATCCATTCGGATTTTTCTAGCATATGCTTCTTTCATGAATTTCAAAGTGTATCAGCTAGATGTCAAGGGTACATTTTTGTATGGGAAAGTGCATGAAGAAGTGTTTGTCAAACAACCACAAGGTTTTGAAGATCCTAAATACCCAGATTATGTGTTTCGGTTGGATAAAGCCTTATACGGGTTACATCAAGCTCCTCGAGCTTGGTATGAGACTTTATCTCAACATCTGCTCGCTAATGGGTTTTTTAAGAGGTCAAATTGATAGTACTATCTTCATTCGAAAAACAAGAGGAAATTTGCTACTCGTTCAAGTATATGTGGACGACATTATATTCGGGTCTACGAATGACAGTTTGTGAAATGAATTTGAGCATATCATGAAGTCTAAGTTTGAAATGAGTTCAATGGGGGAAATTTCTTTCTTTCTAGGTTTGCAAGTTCAGCAACTAGACAAGGGCATTTTCATACATCAAACGAAGTATGTTCATGACATCTTAAAGAAATTTATGATGTTAGATGCCAAATCTATTTCAACTCCCATTGATTTTGTTGACAAAATTGGACCTGCTCTTGATGACACACCAACCGATCAGAAGGAATATCAGTCAATGATTGGTTCTCTCATGTACTTAACTGCTTCAAGACCTGATATTATGTTTACTGTGTCTATTTGTTCGCGGTATCAAGCAAATCCCAAAGTCTCACATTTGAGGGCCGTACAGAGAATCTTTAGATATTTGAAGGGCAAGCCTGATCTAGGCATCTGGTACTCGAATAATGGAGACTTTTCACTTTCAGCATACTCTGATTCTGACTATGGCGGATGTGGTATTGACTTCAAATCCACATAAGGTGGATGTCAATTTTTGGGAGATCAACTCGTGACCTGGCAATGCAAGAAACAAAACATGGTTTCTACCTCTACTGCGGAGGCAGAATATATTGCTGCTGCCGGTTGTTGTTCACAAATCTTCTGGATTCAACAACAATTTCGAGATTATGGTTTACTTCTTACCAAAACTCCTTTGCATATTGACAATACTGCAGCCATAAGTATCATACGTAATCCCGTTCAGCACTCAAAAACTAAACATATTGAAATACGTTTTCACTTCATTCGGGATTGCTATGAGAAAAACTTGATCATTTTGGTTCATGTTGACACATTGAAACAAAGAGCTGATTTGTTTACCAAAGCTTTTTCAAAACCACGTTTTGAGGAACTCATTTCGATGCTTGACATGAAACATTTGGATCAAATTAAGTAAACTTTGGATCTTTAATATTTTATTTTCTGTTTGTTGTTTGCTTGTTTTCTTTTATAAAAATAAAAATCCAAAAACATTTGAAAAATATAATCCAAAAACATCTGAAAAATAAAAAATCGAGGGAGATTTTATGTAAAAAGTTAGAAAATGATAGTACATTGGAAATGTATTAATAAATAATACGTAAAAGAAATGATAAGTACTATATTTGATGTGTTAGTAGGTTTACATAGCATTTTTAAACCAAATTTTTTACTAATTAATTTTATATGTGATTTATTGGTAGGCATTTTTGCATTTAAAATATCTAGTCTAAGAAATTTTAAATCATATATGCATATTATTTTACATAATCAAAATATTAATATTTGACAATCAAAGGTTATCAAAATGATAATAAATGTCTTAAATTTTAAAGGATTAGTATATTATGATTCATGATTTAGGGTCTTAATATTATAATATATGGGGAAATATATTGACTATTTGTTTTACTGAGTACAGACCTTAGTTGATATATTTTTATAAAAGGACGAGCAAATATTCCAAAGTTTCATATATCAAATCAAAATAAACTCTATCACTCTGTTATACGATGTATAGACCTGTGATACAGTTTATAAGTCCAACCCGAGGTATGACATGTGTGACTAAGTCATTCCAACATATGTGTGTACTTCTAAAGATATCATCATATTCTCACTCTTTATATGAAAATATTAATATATTATGAATTTAAAAGTATATTTCTATTTTAGATTATATAAAGTAATATGCATGCGAATAATAAAAGAATTAAAGATATTTAAATGCAGGAGTGTTTAAGAGAACAATAATACCAATAATCACATGTAGAATGATTCTTAGAAAGCATGTTTTATTAATGCTAAGTAACTTTAAAGAGGTCAAAAATACTAACAATCAAAATAGACTTTCATTTCTAAACAATAAAAATAAATACATTCATTTATTCCAATATGATCCCAACTCATGAGAATTACCCCAACAAAAATATTTTACTTTTATTTTGTTATGTTAGTTTGTAAATATTTAGTTTAATGATTTTTCATTTTTTCAAATTTTAGTTTTAAAATAGTTTAACATTTTATCCAAAGTAAATTTGATTTGATAAAAATGTTTCATTAAAAGTTATTATCGGATTTATATATGTTGTTGGATTTTCTTCACGGATATCATTTTTATTCACGGATATTTTTTTTATTCACGGATAAAAACGGGGAAAAGTGTATATGTATTTTAAATTTTGAAATTTTACACACTTTTTCAAAATCATCCGACAAACACAATTTTTCCGACAATAGCTATATCCGACAATACGCTGGCCATTTGATTTTCTATTTGATTACTTTCCGTGTGCTTCGTTTCTTTCGATTTTGTTCTGACAGAATTGAACGCCTTATCATTTCGCATCGATTGGTATAAATTTCCCTTTTTATCTTCTTGTAAATAAGTTTTAATCGTTGAAATTGTGCGAAACACACTGTTCATGAACAGTACTCTAGAAATAGTCCGACAATAATCATTGTCGGATGAACAGTGAATTAGGGTTCTGATGCGTGAATAGCTTATTCACGCATGAACAGTGTTCCGTGAATCTGACTTGTTGACTTTGACTTGTTTGAATACTTGTTACGACAATCTTTTATTATCGCATGAACAGTACGTATTCACGCATGAATAGTACTCCGACAAATGTTATTCACGCATGAACAGTGTTCTGTGTATAACTATTGTCGTATAATAATGTGATTGTCGCATGAATAGTACTCAAAGTTCTTATTGTCGCGTACTTTCAATACTTAGAAAATTTTCAGATTTTTGAGACTTGAAATTTTCTCAAAGTATGTTTAGGTTCTTTGCTTAACATATACTTTGTGAAGTTTGTATTTGTATATCCATGGCAGCTCTTGATCCTATCGCTGCTGCACAACCTGATGTGCTTCGAAGGCCTGTTGTTTTTGAAAAGAGACACAATGCCACAGCTTATCTACTCGAGGAACCGGATAAATCTGAAACCAGGAAATTCTTTCCTATGGTTAGGTTTCTATTACGTTCAAGGATATCTCATGCCTTGACTGTTCCAGTGGCCAACATCTATGAGGATCATATGACTGATTTCTGGGTAACTGCTGAATTTCACACGGATGTTCAACCTTCTTGTATCACAACCACAGTTGATAGAAGACCTCTTGTTCTCACTGAGGAATTGATTCGACATACTTTGCACTTAGGTGATGCTGTAAATGCTTTAAATAATATTACCCGAAATATTATTGATGTAAGTCCCTAGTTCTAGGATCGATAACTTCGTTATCTGTAGTATTAAGGTGCGGAATTCCTCAATACGGTGTTATCTTACTAATAACGATTTAGTTCGCGTTTAGGTTAACCAATTGCTTTACTTTATACGAATAAACGTCAAAGCCTAGCCGTTAGTCTATATTTTCTCTGAAAAAATTAATTCGCAGGAATATAAAATCCTGATCTCCAATTATGCCAAAATTTATTCTAAAGTTATGTTTTTCACATATGAAAACACATATATATTCTCGTCTCAACTCGCAGCCACTGGGCCTGCGAGTTGACTCAACTCGCTACGCAGCCCAAGCCCATAATGAACTCGGCTCGTTTGTCTCTGTTGAGTTCTGCGAGTTCAGATCTCATCTCGCATCGCAGAGCCTTACGACTTGAGATCTCAACTCGCAGCAAATGTCTAAAACAAATAACTGGACTCGCAGCATATGTATATATATTGTTAAAATCTATATTCGTCTAACACTTTATCATAATAATATATTTAATGAATATTAATATCAAAACAATATCAATTTACAAATCTAAACCAATATATCACTATGATAATAATTACACTAGTCATATTGCAAAGCTAGATCTGTTGTCACAAACTATGTCTCAACAGACTCCCCCTTGACAATAGCTCTAGCGTCTTTATCTTCACATTGTCTTTGGTTTTACGAGTAAATCTTACTACCTGCAAAAATCTTCATCTTCATACAAGTCTTAATCATCATTTGATAATCTCGTGCTAAGTCACCCCATGCTTCAGTACAAAAGATTCTGTTCTCATTTAACTTCAATAAATCTTTTCTTGACATGTTCATTAGATGACGATGATCATAAACTCTGAAGATTTCTCTTTCACCACCTTCAACCTCATCATCAGCTTTAACCATTACAGCTTCTCCAGTTTCTAAATCCACATGCCAACTCTTCATATTTCCCAGAATATCTTGTGGCATTGTCTTCAGTGGAATCTGCTGCACACATTTTACAGCTGGATAAATCTTCTTTCTTCTTCTTCTTCCTGTCCTTTGACTTCTCTCTGCCAGTTTAATAGTCTTTCCTTTTCTTGGCTTAATCTTTTCAAATTCATTAGCTCTAACCTCAGTCTTGATTATGTGTTCGACATATTTTCCAACAAAATCATCACTTGGGTTATTCAAAGGTAATCGAGCCAAATCTCGAATCTCAAATCTAGGCAAAGAACTAAAAACTGCAAGCTTTCGCTCAAAATATTGAACTCCATCAAACCTTTTAATAGCAAACAGCTTCAGCTTAGAGTCAAAGTACCAACCAATAATCCCTCTTTTAGGTTCCCGTTTCCCAGTTATATCAACTTCAGAAACTCCAACCTTCTTTTCTTGTTTAGGAAGTTTTCGAAGAAAAACTGCTGGATTCTTAGTAGGAATCAAGATTTCATCATTTTCAGAATCAGTTGAGTCATCAATTTCTTCATCTACATCGACAACTATTGAAACTTGATTATTTTCAATAATAACTTCTGTCCTAGATGGGCTCACATGGTGTTCATCAACATTTGCATCTGGATCTACACCCATGTCTTGCTCATTCTCAGAAACAGCAGTCCAATCCTCAGGTGGTTGAAATTCTCCCTCTTCAAGATCATAATCAATCTCTTCATCTATCTCATCCAAAATATCATTTTCTGAATCTGATAGATCTAGACTTTCCATTCCTAGAGAAAACAAACAAACACAAATAAATTAATGATTTAAATACTCTTATTGATTTCCCTTAATCAATCTAAAAATTCCAATACTAATCCTTTTGTGTAATTAATATAAACGCGAAATATATATATAACTTATAAATCTTTTATTGATTATCCTGAATCAATCTAAGATTTCCTAAGTCTTATATCAAACACTTAACAAACATTAATTAAATTTAAATTCTAATGTACTGTGAAGAATCATCAAACATTTAAGTTTACAATTAATTAACTTATATAATTTCTAAGACTTAATTGAACTGTTATATCATAAAATCTTAACTTTCAATTATATCTTTAAATTATATATCATTTGTCTAGTTAAAATTTATACAAATTTAACTTGTCAGTTATAAAAACTCTCAAGTCTAAAATGTCTAAGTTAAAATAAACTTTGACTGCTGAAATAAATCAGAACACGCCGCTCGACTTCTCAATGAGTCGGAAGACTTTCGATCACTAATTTATTTAACTTCTTAAACAATTTATAATATATTTTTCTTGTAATAATGATAATCTCAAGCCGAATATATTACAAAAACTATTAAATTACAATTATTCAGTTACAATTATAAATTACAATTATAATTCAACTAAATCCTAAATACAAATAACTACACAAGTCTAAGCTGTCTTACCAGCTTCACTTGTACCCGCAGTACTTGTACCAGCACCATCACCACCAACTCCAACACTCGTAGACTCCCCCTGAATAATAGCTTGCTCACCAGTCTTTGAAGGACCAGTCGGCTCACCATCTTTCTGAGCATCGGGATCATCATCTTTATCATCTCTTCTCTTCTTAGCTAACTCATCCTCTTTGCAAGCTTCATGATATAGCATTATCTCCCCCTAAGCAGACTGTCCTGAATTCACTCTCAACACCAAACGTTCTAAGTGTTCAAGCTTTAGTCGCTAGGGAGTAAAATCAGCAAGCAAGGTATCATGAGTCTTCAGCAGTGTCAAATGTGATTCACTGATATGAACCATCTGCTGAGCAAGAAAAAGATTCTCAGCTAACAACCCTGGAATCCTGGATGTACTCTGTTCTAATTCCTTAACTCTTGACTCTAAGGATGTAATCCTTTCAGCATCAGTCCTCGGAATAACAGAAATTGTTGATGGTCTAGGCGGTGTCACTGAAGCAATGTATGATTCACGTGTGAGTGGTGGAATAGCTTGAGATAATGCTTCTTTGAGAAGACTAGCTGCGAATCTACTAGCTTTATTAGTCGGAAACTGAGCATCATGCACCAGTTTTGCAACTCCCTCCTCAACAGTCTTGGAGACCATTTCTGGTTCCACTTACTCAAGCAGTTTCTCAGCCTATAAAGTTAGATATAATTAAATAAGTAATTGTTACAGATAACTCTGTCTCAATCTCTAATTAAATATATATAATACTTGTAGTACTAAACGTTTATCTCATACCTCAGATGGTACAGATACTGGTTCAGTAACCACCGGTATCATCATCTCTACCTGGGATGTATCTTGAGCAACTGTCACAGAATTAGCTGTCTCAGTTTAACTCCTGATAAACAATTAGTTAAGATAATCTAACTCTAAATAAAACATACCATCCTGAATAATCAATGTCCTAGAACGCTTACGACGTTGAGAAATAAGAGGTAGATCCTCTTCCTCAGGACCTTCATCAATAATACCGAAGTCCGGATCGACTTCCTTTGCCTTTCTCTTTTCCTTCAGTGCTGGATCTGGAATCATCCGAGATCGGTATCTAATATAACCAGCATTTGGAGGTGGAGAAGGAGTACTATCATCATCATCTGAAGCCGATTGACCATCATGGCCTCCAGATGGACCAACATCAGAATCCTAAATATTGAATATATTAAACATTTATGATTAGCTAAAAGCTCTATCATACAAGTTCTATATATTTATGATTAATCTGATAAATACCTTAGAAGGTAAAACCTCAGATCCATCTAGCTCTCCCTGCTCACCCTCAGGTCGAGTGACCTCTGGGTCTGCAGTCTCAGCTCCCTGATCATAATGATATTTATATTTTATAATTAGAAATATTATCTAATTAACTAAATATCGATAACATGTGTATTATATATAATAATAATGTGATAATGATATAACAACTAAGTACCAATATTACTATATAATTATAAAATTACCTCAGGTGAAGCAACATAACTATCAATATCCCGTAGCAAGATATCAGTAGCATCATCATGCTCTACTAGCACCTCCTGTATCACCTGAGCAGCAACATCTAGGTTCACCTGTTCCCCAGCATGTGCAGGTTGTTCAAAAACATCCTCAATGAGCTCTTGTGGATCTTCAGAAGGAACCACATCAGCTCTCGGTTTTGGAACCACTACCGCAGCACCAACATCTAACCAACCATTGTTCGGTGGTGTCACATAGGCAGGATCAACAATAAAACCAAAAAGCTCTCGCTCCTCAGTCTTTACTACCCCTTCCTTCCTCACTGACTGCAGAAACATCGCATTGTATCCTCTGAGCCCAATAGTATCTACACGTAAAAATGGCCCAGGAATAACAAGCTCTGGCAGACGAGCGCGAATAATCAGCATACAAAAACGTGGATAAACCAGAAACCGTGATCTAGCAGAACCCGAAATCTGTCTAACCAGCTCTCCAAAAATATAATCACAAAAACTATATGGTTTATTATAAACCAGTGACAGTGCAGCTGATACAAGGGCAGGGCTCAATTCATCGAAGCCTCCCTTCTTTGGTGCAAAAACTGTGACAATCACATGCCACAAAAACCTCCATTGTCCAATAACCAAAGGTTTTTGGAACTGATGTCCCCTCCTATCTCCCGTATACCCCATACGACCTATCGCACCCTCAACAAAATCACTAGGATACTCCGTCGGACCATCCTCCTGGTCTACACTACCCAAGCGTAAAATCTGACGCAGATCTCCAGCAGAGAAAATAACCGGTCTATTATTGACCGTTGTGCGTATAACTGGTGGATTGATCATCTCGTCAAACTGAATACCTTCCCAGAAGTCATTCAGTATAGTCTGAGAGATCTGTGGAGACTCTGTAATCGCATATCTAATGCGTGAACATGCCAAAAATGTAAGCACTTGAGCTACTCGGTTAGCTCCACGTGCACCAAGATCTAGATCAACAAGAATATTGTGACCTTTATCGAATTGTCTCGCCATATCTATAAAAACACAAATGACAAAACAAGCAAAAGCACGTTAGTAAGTTATAAACTATAATGTTTATGAATCAAAATGATCATCTAACACCTTAGTTCGTAACAAAATAAACACATATATAACTTATAACTGAAACAGTACGTAAGTCCAATATGTATTTGACGTTAGTTACTTGTAAATATAAAATTCTCAAGTCATTAACGTTTTAAGAATATACATATTATACCGTTAACTGAAAGTTAGAACACGCCACTCGATTACGCTTTGAATCGGTAGACTTTCGATATAATTATATATTTTAATAAATATGTTATCACGTATTAATATAAAATTCATATGTCTAAACATATTATAATAAGCGTTTAACCTTGATCTAAGTTAAAATTACGTGTTACATTTCATTTTTACAAGTTATATTCAACTCCAAAAATCTAAAGTGGACTCGCAACTCAACTTGCAACCATGTCAACTCGCTAATCAACTCGGTCCGCAAGGAGAAAAATCACGGAGTCAATCTCAACTCGCTAAATTAAATCTGCAAGTTGAAATGAAACTCGACTCGCATGGTCAACTAGTCAAGATCAGAAACTCAACTCGCTAAATCTGCGAGTCGAGTGTTCAACTCGCAGCATGAACTGATGTTGCGGGTTGAATTCAACATCAATTAACTTCTCAATTTTATTAAGATCTATCGATTGATTTACGTTCATTAAGGTTCGTTTAACATTAATCTACAAGATTCTTGTCAAATAACACCTTAATCTACGTTAGTGGTTCAAATTTTGAAACAAAACCCTAGATTCATTAAAACTTCGATTTCGTGTAATTTAAACGGTGAAATCCGTTGATTTATACCTCAAAATGTTCGTAATTTGAAAGTATATATAAGCTACGGATCAAAAACTCTTCCTGGTAACTAGGCAAATCGAAATCAGATGAAATACTCTGTTCGACTCGTTTCGCAGGAACTGGATTCGCAGAGCTTAAGTGAACTCGCAAATCAAATGGGTTCGGTGAGGAGTTTGACTCGTTTGACCACCCTTTTATACCCTGTACTCGATTCGCAATACATCTCGATTAGCAAGTTTGACTAGTTAAACTCACAAAATTAAATAAAATGCGAATTTAAAACTAAGTATAAATTGAAAACCCTTTTATGTGTATAGTTATCTCTGTAACTATTTAGCCTAAACATTTAAAATAAAATGTTTTCGCATAATTTTTCCTCAATGATAACCTTCGTACATATATTAACCGACTAAACCCGTGATACAGTTAATCTTGTATAAAGAAAAATCTTCGAGCTAGAATTATTCACTTATATACCTTTATGGTCTTAAGTATAAAGACAAGTCTAAAATATATCTATATAAGTTATAATAGAAAAATTAACCGCCGATAAAAATCAGGACACGCTTCTGGACTTCATGTGAGTCGGAAGACTTTCGATCAATATTCCTCGTAACCTATATATATATTATTTTTCAATTGTCAACGCACATTTGTTCAACATAAAATAAATAATCAGTATAATTCAATTCCAAAGGGTAACACATTGAATAAAATAAAAGAAAACTGTCTATTAAACATTAAACATAAATACAAAAAAAAAAAAAAAAAACATTTAAGAGTACAAACATCATGCTTAAAATTTTAACTGCTTTGGGATCATATTCGGAAGAATAAGCTGTACTAATTAGATTGTAATAAGCATAAGATAATTGTTAGTATACATACCTCATGAAATTCATATAAGCATAGTAAAAATTACATATTAACCAGTAATAAACTTATATTTATAAGAGTATATCTTATTTACCTTTATCCACCTGACATAACTTTAAGATTAAAAATTATTAATTATTCACAAAAGTGAATATTCCAATAGCATAGACAGTTCACAATGAATACCGGTATTATGGTCCACATAAACAAATTAGACATAGATTTTTGAGCAAACTTTATTATTATGAATGTGAACAATATCTAAAGTGTACCATTATATAATATACTGAAGAACTTAAGTAAAACACATAGCACTGCATCTTTGAAAATTTCAAGGTAGAGGTTACTAAATGATGTATCTTTTCGAAACATATAACATACACTTGAGTTAAAATTTTGACAAATATCAAACATTCTTTAAAGATACTAGTGGTTCCTGATCTGTACTCACGTACAACAGAGGATCCCTTAGTATGATTAAAATAAGTTTGAGACTATTGGCAAAACTAAAGTCAACAGGTCTGTACTTACGTACAACAGAGTTATCTGTTAGTTTCACTAATAACCATATTGGTAACAATTTATCATTTATAGATAAATACAAAATAACAGTGTATGGCAGTACCATCATTTATCAATTAAGACATATGTCATACAGTATATAATAGTTCACAAAAGATATGACACACAAGATTAGAGTTTCTTAATTGCTCATAAATCTAAGAATAATTTGCCTACTAGTATATCATATAATGAATCTGAATAGACTTTAGTTATTCTTACCACTTATATAAGGAATACGAGTTACTATCAGTGGATATAGGTGTATAATCAGATAAATATAAGTAAATTCCTAGGTAAGTATGCAATTCTAATGAAACTTATAGGAATCTACTAACACATCAATCTTAGCACTTAGGTTTATTATTCTTAAGCTCATTCTCCTAATGTACTATCATTTCCCAAGTTTTTACAGCCAAAACTCAAAACATTTCTAAAAGAACTACGATTATTCTTTTATTTGAGGCGATTCCCCTCAGGTAACAAGCAAATGAATGCCATACGCCTCCCTTTTTATTTTTTTTTAAATAAACATAACACTGACTACTAACTATTACAAAAATACCCTTGGAAGACTAATCACTCTGGATTTCTCATTCCGTTAAGTTGAACCAACGTCTCAAATCTAGCTCTGTCAAACGCCTTGGTGTATAAGTCTGCTAAGTTATCTAAAGATGGAACCTTAACTAACTTTATCAAACTCTTTTCAGCACAGTCTCTAATAAAATGATGTCGAATATCAATATGCTTAGTTTTACTATGCTTCACCGGATTGTTGGTGATCGACATTGTAGATTCGTTATCAATCATCATAGGAGTATTGGTTATATTTAACCCGTAATCCTGCAGTTGCTGTTGAATCCAAAGAACTTGAGAACAACAGCTGCCAGCTGCAACATACTCAACTTCACATGTAGAAATGGCTACTGAGCTTTGCTTCTTGCACTGCCAAGAAACTAATCTACCTCCTAGGAATTGACATCCTCCAGTTGTAGATTTCCTATTCTTATTGCATCCTCCATAATCCGAATCAGTATAAGCTAGAAGATCTAAGTCTCCATCAATCGGATACCAAAGTCCCAGCTTCGGTTTCCCTTTGAGGTAACGAAAGATCCTTTTCACAGCTTGCATATGTGACTCTTTTGGATTTGCCTGATATCTTGCGCATATACAAACAGCAAACATAATGTCAGGCCTAGAGGCAGTTAAATACATTAGTGATCCGATCATGGCTCTATAAAGAGTTGGATCCACATCGCTATCACTCGATGTATTTGGTCCAAGGTTGTGATTGACTGGAATTGGAGTATTATAGACCTTACTTTCATCCTTCTCAAAGCGTTCCAATAGCTCATATGTATATTTAGATTGATGAATAAAGAATCCATCCTTCTTTTGATCAACCTGTAATCCTAAGAAGAAATTTAACTCTCCCATTGCAGACATCTCAAACCTTTTTCTCATGACTTTCTCAAATTCTTGACACATCTTTTCATCCGAAGATCCAAAGATAATATCATCAACATATACTTGTACTAATAGAAAGTCATTCTTGTTCCATTTTACAAAAAGTGTACTATCAATTGATCCTCTTGTAAAGCCATTCTCAAGTAGATAAATCGATAGCGTTCCATACCATGCCCTCGGTGCCTGATGTAATCCATATAGAGCCTTATTCAAACAATATACTCTATCTGGATGGTTAGTATCAGTAAACCCTGGCGGTTGTGAAACATACACCAATTCTTCAACTTTGCCATACAAAAAGGCACTCTTAACATCCAACTGATAAACTTTGATACCCTTAAAAGAGGCAAATGCTAAGAATACTCTAATTGCTTCTAGCCTAGCAACTGGTGCAAACACTTCGTTGTAATTGATCCCCTCTTGTTGATTAAACCCTTGAACCACTAGACGAGCTTTATTGCGAGTAATGACTCCCCGGTCATCTCTCTTACACTTAAATATCCATCTAGTTCCAATTGGATATTCTCCCTTTGGAAGGTCAACCAACTCCCATACTTGTAATTTAGAGAACTGTTGCAGTTCTTCTTGCATAGCTTCAACCCACGAACTTTCTTTGAGAGCCATTTGTACATTTTTAGGCTCGACTTGTGAGATAAAGCATGAATATAGACATTGATTAGGAATCCCTTTCTCTTTCATAGTAGTATACAAGCTTTCTAAATTTTCAGTTGTACTAACTTTAGATCGATTCCTAGTTTGAACAGGAGTATTAATATCACCGATGATATTTTCAATAGGATGATTCTTACTCGTTCTTGTAACCGGTATTGAATCAACTACTGACTCATCTCCTACGTTAGTACCAATCTCTTTAATGAAGGAATATCTTCTGAACTTGCTGAAGATAACCTTAAATGATTCAAAGAAGTAAGTATATCATCAAACGTTGTTTGAAGATCCTTTTCAGAATCTTCAGTTTCTTGATACTTATCCTTTGAAGGTTGTTGTGACCCACTTGAAGAAGCTTCATTTGAGTCAATTGGTGTCCTGATTCCAGATTTCGGAATACTCGATGTTGAAGAGGGACCATTGTCCGATTCTTCAGACAATAAGTGTTTAGAGATCTCTGAATCACTGACAAAGTCACTTATAGGAACTTTAAATGACTGAAAGAGATCTAAATAGTCAAATTGCCAATCTAATCCCTTATGTACAGCAGGTACATAGCTCGTAACTTCAATGTTATAAGCAATTTCCAGTCGTCCTGTGACTTTATTGAAAACTCTTTTATTTGGTGAGTTGGGCATATAACCTAGGAAAAATCCTTCGTCCGCCTTTTCACAAAATTTGGCTTGATTTCCTGTTTTCAATATTGTACATGGAACTCCAAAGGGTTCAAATCCCTTCAGATTAGGTTTCTTATTATTCAATAATTCATAACAAGTCTTGTTACGCTTTTTGACCGTAAGAACCCTATTTAGAACATGACATGCTGTATTCACTGCTTCTGCCCAAAAGAAGACCGGAAGCTTTGAATCTGCAAGCATTGTTCTAGCAGCTTCAATCAACATTCTATTTTTCCTTTCAGCAACACCATTCTGTTGAGGTTCATATGGTGCACTGAATTGATGTTGTATCCCTTTGCTTAAGCAATAGATATTCAACGTTGAATTCTTAAATTCCGTTCCATTATCACTACAAATATGCTTAACTCTTGTTTTATAGATATTCTCTACTAGATCAAAGAACTCCATTAAAATTCCTGGAGTTTCATCCTTAGATCCCAAAAAGAATACCCATAAGAATCTAGAGTAATCATCCGTGATAACTAAACAATACCACTTGCCACCTAGACTTCTCTTGCTTATTGGGCCAAAGAGGTCCATGTGCAGCAGTTCAAAAGGCGAGAAGATTGAGTTTTCAGTCTTAGACCTGTGTGGTTTCTTGTGCTGCTTTCCTTTTAGGCAAGGAACACACTTGTCTTCTGACTCGAAACGTTTCTGTGGTACACCTAGAACTAAACCATTCTTGATTATAAAATTCATTTTTCGAAAGTTTAGATGTGCCATTCTCCTGTGCCATAACAATGCGTCTGCTTCTGAAGCCTTGGATAGTAAGCATGTAGACACCATTGAAGAATTAGGAACACCCATGTTAATAGCATAGATGTCCTTCTTCCTTGGTGCCCTCATCAATATCCATTCTTCTGGAATTGTGAAGCCTGGCTTCAGAACTAAAGCCTCCTTTTCATTAAAATGAACTGGATGACCTTTATCGCAGACTTGGGAAACACTCACTAGGTTATGAGTTAGTTCTTCAACGTAATTCACATCCTCTAGAGTCAAAGTTCCATTTGAAACTTTTCCTTTCCCAGTAATTACTCCTCCTTTGTCTCCTGCAAAATTTACTTTTTGCTTGAAACCTTCTCTGAAGTCCTTCAGTAGACTTCGTTCACCTGTCATGTGTCTTGAGCATCCATTGTCTACATACCACCAGCTGTCCTTGTTCACAGTCTGCTCCTACACATAACAAGTTGTACACAGTTAGTTATCAAGAGGGACCGAAGCCATTACGGTCTTGGTTTGTCCCTGATCATCTACAATCTGAACCTCCTTAAAGTGACCATAACTGTTCCCATCGGGAGTCTTGGTAACTTTCACAGGAGTTTGAGACTGTTGATGATTTGTAGTCTTAGGCCTATGAGGAGAGTGAGTAGAAAACCTCCTAGGCACATACTTAGATCCCTGTGCACTCGGAGTAGAACCATTCTCAAATTGACTATGGTTTCTACTTGGGGTCCTAAACCTCGAAGGTGTCTTATCTCTTGGTTTATTGAAAGTATTTTCGTTTAGAGTATAAGCCCTTTTAGGTTTAGGTGGAGAGACACTATGATTACCATCTCTTTTCAGAATGTTTACAGGTTTGCATCCTAACCCCGGTTTGGAGCCTAACCTATCTACAATCGAACTAGAAGTGGTCAGTGTCTTTACAGTATTCACTAACTTATGTGTAGCTTCCAACTTCTTATTTGGGCAACAAGAAGATACATGTCCTTTTTGGTGACACTTGAAGCACGACATCTATTTTCGTGACTTACTAACTTTGGCAACCGCTATTGGAGTCTTAGGCACTAAAGGATTAACAACATGTTCTTTATTAATCAATTCATCAATCTTAGTATCATGAATTACTTCACCCGGTACAAACTGTACTTTGGTGAAAGAAACTCTCTTACTATCATTAGATGAAGGATTCTTAGTAAACTCCTTCTGTGCCTCTGACAGATCAGGTTTAGCTACTGTTTTCTCAGAACTTACTTCAGTCATTTCAGTATCTTCTGGAAGCTTAGTGTAATTAGAATTGAAAGGAGGAGGTGTCTCATTGTAACCTAATCCTGACTTATCCTTTACACTTCGTTGAGCATCTAGCATCTTGTCCATCTCAGTGGTCCTATAATTTTCTATCTTTCTATTTTGCTCAACTAGCTTCAATTGACAGTCAGCTAACTCTTTCTCCTTATTAGCTATTTTCTGATTTAAGTCTTTTAGATTAATATAGAGACCATCTATGATAACAGCTTTTTCATTAATGGTATCTCTAAGAGCACTCCTATCAGAAGCATCAGATTTAATTTTATCTTTTAAGTCTTGTTTATCATCACTTAACCTACGCACATCAATCTTGGCTAGTTCAAGTTCAGATCTAACAGCCTTACTAGATTCAGTCAATAAGCTAACTTGAGATGTCAGGTTTTTATTTGCTACATTTAAAATACTAACCTATGATTGCAAATCGGTAACTAAATAACAGACATCAGCAAGAGTAAGAATATCAAGACATACTCTTTTCTTGTCTGTTTGGACTTCAGCCATGCGTGCTACAAAGTCTTCAGGAGTCATGTTTTCAGTTGACTCCATATATAGCACATCTTCATCACTTGCTTTAGCTGCAACCTCTGGCACCTTTACCTCACCCTCTGCATCAGTAGGCATATAGGATGTAGATCCATCAATCTCAGCCATGAAATCTTCCTCAGACTGAGCTTTCCATTCATACGATCCATCCAACTGTTTCACAACTAAGGCTTTGGAAGCGAGAGTGCTTCCCGAACCTTGTTGTCCATTGCCAGCTTCTACCTTAGGTCTTTGGCACTCTCTAGCAAAGTGTCCATAATCCTGACAGTTAAAACACTTGATCTTGGTCTTATCAAACCCTGATCTATTGCCAACTACCTTTCTACCTGTTTTCTTCAAGAAATTCTTTACCCTTCTTGACAACATAGCAAGTTGGTCCTGAAGGTCTATTTCTTCTAGATAATCAGGGTCTATCTGATCGTAATCTTCGTCAAACATAATTGGATCATTGATTTTACCCTGAAGATAGTTTTCATAAGAAGCTACAAAGGAAGCAAGAACAGATAATTGTTGTTCAGTAGATTTCACACTCATAGGCATCTTTTGATGCTCCTGAGGTGACTTCTCAGTTGATTTGCCCTTTGCATCACTACCGGATGATGTAAGAAGACACAGATCATCGGTAATCATTTCACCCTTTCCTTCAGCATTACCAACAAATAAAGCATTGGTCGAGCTCGAGGAAGAAGTAGAGATAGTAGATTTTCCGTGATATAGTCCCGGATCCTGAGCCTGATCAGAATCAGTATCTCTAGTTTTCTTGGTGAAATCATAAACTCTGAGCTTATCAATGGCCTGTTCTAAGGTCATGGTTGCATACCTCTCATCGTTGTCTTTGAGCATTATGCCATGCATCTCCCACTTAGACGGTAAACCTTCAATAAACTTGTCGGTTTTCTCAGTCCCTGTAGACATAATCTCATGATCATCTAGCTCACTCAGCAAATGGTAGTATCTTGTGGTATAAGCATCAAGATCTTCTCCTTTCAAAGCTTTAAACACAGTAAACTGCTTTTTCAGGAGATTTTTCTTGCCTGCTTTAACTTGTGGACTTCCTTCACATCTCTTTTCAAGATCTGTCCACAAAGATCTAGCAGTATGGAAGGATTTGAGTTGATGATTAAGCTCCTTAGGAAGACTCATCTTGATTGATGAATGAGCCTTGTTTTCAATCTCAAATTCCTTCTTTTGTGCTTCACTCATCTGTTGATAAGTGAGAACCACAATTGCATTTTCAACAGTCTGGGTAGGTGCCGTGTATCCATTCTTGATACACATCCAGATAGATAGATCATGGAATCTACAGTAAGATTCAAACCTATCCCTCCAGCTAAAATAATCCTCAACTCTCAACAATTTAGGTGGGACATTAGATTTGCCAATCTCGTGTTCCATCTCAATCATTTTGCTAAGGTCTGACATCGTGAAGTTTAAAGTTAAAATGTATTTGCGAATTTAGACAAAGTAAAAATCTCGACTCGCAAAACTCAGTTCAACTCGCAATCTCTGCTCAACTCGCAGAATCTCGGTTCGCAAGTCTCAGTTCGGATCGCAGTGATGTCAATTCGCAAGTGATCTCGGTTCGCAAGAGATCTCAGTTCGCAGAATATATCAACTCGCAAAGAGGTTCGACTCGCAGAATGTCGACTCGCAAGGATGTCGACTCGCAAGTTCAACTCGGTTCGCAGACTTATCCTGAAACCCTAATCTCGACTCGCAAAACGGCTGAAAATTGCGAAAATAGAAATTTTTGGTATTTTTACGATTAAAACTGGAAATTTCGATCGTAAACAAACCCTAAATCGTCCAGAGAGTGATTTTGATCGTTTTTACACACTAATGCACGTCAAAACAATCCTAAATCACACGCGATTAACCCGAAAACTTCGAACGACACTCGTTATCTAGCCCGAAAGCTCTGCTACCAATTGTAAGTCCCTAGTTCTAGGATCGATAACTTCGTTATCTGTAGTATTAAGGTGCAGAATTCCTCAATACGGTGTTATCTTACTAATAACGATTTAGTTCGCGTTTAGGTTAACCAATTGCTTTACTTTATACGAATAAACGTCAAAGCCTAGCCGTTAGTCTATATTTTCTCTGAAAAACTGAATTCGCAGGAATATGAAATCCTGATATATTCTCGTATGAAAACACATATGAAAACACATATATATTCTCGTCTCAACTCGCAGCCACTGGGCCTGCGAGTTGACTCAACTCGCTACGCAGCCCAAGCCCATAATGAACTCGGCTCGTTTGTCTCTGTTGAGTTCTGCGAGTTCAGATCTCATCTCGCATCGCAGAGCCTTGCGACTTGAGATCTCGACTCACAGCAAATGTCTAAAACAAATAAGTGGACTCGCAGCATATGTATATATATTGTTAAAATCTATATTCGTCTAACACTTTATCATAATAATATATTTAACGAATATTAATATCAAAACAATATCAATTTACAAATCTAAACCAATATATCAACATGATAACAATTACACTAGTCATATTGCAAGGCTAGATCTGTTGTCACAAACTATGTCTCAACAATTGATGATTGTCTTCAACAAATGGGATGAACACAAGAGGACCACGAGATGTCTAGATTATGAAGAATCATTTTTGCCCACATTGGAAGTTCTTGGCTCACACGTTGATTGGTTGTATCTATCCACGAAAAGCTGGATTTGACGCAATGAGTTACCACTTAGCTGGTTTAATGACAGCTTTGGTATTCAACATTCCATACAACTTTTCGAGATATATTTTTGATAATCTGGTTGGGAACATCAATGAAGATGAATTTTTCATGTACCCACGATTCCTCCACCTGATTTTTGATCACCATATTCAAGGAATTACATATCATGGAGCAATTTTGCATTATACTCCGATTCCCAAAAGAGTGTTTGCTGACTATAACAGTTATCGTGGTAAACCTACACCACCAACTGTTGATCTTTTTGGGCATATCATTGATGAAGACTTTCTTCTACCTCAGATTGACATTCAAATGGAATCAGATGATGATAGTGAGGAAGCTTCAGCTGAGGGGGAGTTAGTTCAAGAAGAAGATGAACCTCAAATTGTTCATGAGATTGATGATGTTGTTCAACAAAATCTTGATCATCCTGTTGAGATTGAATCCTCTAGTTCTGAGGATGAGGAACCTATTCGTCCTAAGACTATTGAAGAATCTTTAGCTTCTCAATGATTGACTGAAGAAAATATTGAGAAGGAAAGACAAGATTTGAGACGACAACGAGAAGAGGCACAGGATCCTGAGTATATTCCTGAGTCTAGACCTACTCAAAGAAGGAAGCTGCTTGTATCTTCTGAAGCTGGATCTTCTTCTTCATTACCAGTGACTTCTTCTGCAATATCTTTTTCTAAATCTTTGCCAGTCACTTCTTCAACAATGCCTTCTTCTTCTATATCAATGCCTGTTATTTCTTCTGCACCTCGTATTTCTACTTCTCTTCCTATTCCTTCATCAATACCTGTTACTTCATCTTCTATAGCTGCTGGAACTTCATCTACCACAACTACTCCTACTGTGAGTATGTTAGCTCTTGATGCTTCTCTTCAAAGAGCTGTAACTCCTTTGATGTCTCTGGTGGATAAATTGCGAGATGATTTATTTCATGCTTTGCAACGAATTGGCACTCAGGATATTTTTATTGCCAATCAAGGTCAACAAATCGCTTCTCAGACCTTAAGGATTGAATCACTCGAACAAGAAGTCTTCCTTTTGAAAGAAAAATTAGGTGATCAGGGGGAGAATGTGCATGATGTTGTGGATGTTGATGAAAATGATCAGAATAATGATGATGATCAAGGAAATGATGGATTAAATGATCAAGGTAATGAGGGATCTGATGATGATATTGAAGAAAATGTTGAGAATTCTGATGATTCTGATGATACTGATGGAAATGATGGTAGTGATTCTGATGATACTGATGATGGTAATCGTGATCAGCCAAATTTTTCTCAAGCAATGGTATTGATTAAAATGTTGAAGAGGAAGAACCTTTGAATGTTGAACCAATAAGTTCTGTTCCTGCTCTGGTTTTAACTCCCGAACCAAGTTTTGAAAATATGGAGTTTGATGATCTTGGTGAAGAAGATTTAAATGATTTATATCTTGGAAGTTTGTTTGATGATATGGGTTAATCTTCTATGTTTGAGATTGGTGAATCTTCACGTAGATTTGATCAAGAGGAGTTATCAGATAGTGTTGACGAAGAAGAGATTCTATGTCCTACTCCTTTGAATATAATCATTGAAGATTTGGTCCCGTTTGCGGAGTTGTGTAACAATGGAGAATATGATTTTGATGAGTTTGATGATCCAATATTTCCTCCAGGATTTGAGCCTGATTTTGATGATGTTCATGTTGAAGACTAGGAAGATTCTGAAGATGAACTGCATCCGGAAAAAGTTCAGTCTGATATGTGTTCTCAAGAAGGGTTTTGGGTTGATTCGGACGAAGAAAAAGAACCTGAACAAAAAGTTCCTTGGTGGTTTTCTAAATAACCTGAGCCTGAGATTATAAAGACCAGAAAATTCTTCAAAATTCCAAGACATGAATGTGTGGGAAGGATTATTCGATGGAAGTATGATAATGATAACAAAGTGTTTATCATCAAGAGAACAGATGGGCTGCAATATTTTTATCCAACTTTAAAGCTCTTGAGAAACTTCCAAAGTGTGAAATCAATCATATCGCTTCAATTGACATTATCAATAATTCAAAGAATGGTCTGGTGAATTGGATGACTGAAGTTCCCTCTCGTGAATGCAATAAAGGAAAATACACTTGGGTTAAAGAGACTTTTCCAAGGAGAACTGTGGATTACATCGACATTGAACCCATCTCAAATCAACCACGAGTAATTACTACTTATCCAAGGGTAAAATGTCTGAGGAAAATTCTACTTGAAAAACTTCCAGTTAATTTTTGGAAATTCGTGAGTTATTGGAAGTATAATGGAAGCACGTGAGAAGCAGAAATTGCATGTTACGACAGAGATATCAAGGGAGAAATTATGTGGAATCACGAAACGATTGTATATGTGTTCGATCCCTTTAGTTTGATAAATCTCTCAAAAGATGATCTGAAAGTTTTACTAGTGAATCCGATTATCTATGATGATGCATTTGATGATGAAGCCATGGCCTTGAAGTTTCAACGAGTTGTTGAAGTATGCTATGCTCAAGGTGTTCATGCTGGTTGTAATTTGCCTGGATATACATAAAGTTCAAGTTTTAATATATCAAGCATTATCCAAGGGGGAGTTTGTTGGAGCAAAAGTGTCTAAAGCTTGATTTTATTTGCTTTGTAAATTTGACTGAGTGTTTTGATTCTTGCGATAATAGGAGATCCGTGAATGGCCATTGTCGTATGTAAAAGTCATTCCGACAATAGCATTGTCAGAGTTGACCAAGTCAAATAGTTTAAGTATTGTCGCACATAAGTATTGTCGCACAGATTAGTCTATATATAGGCTTTTAGTTGAAGTTTTTGAGAAGTCTTTTGTAACCATTGTCGCAGTGTTCTTGATATCTCGTAAAAAGTCACATTTTTACTACCGATATCTCTCTCATTCTGGAATGATTCTTGGCACTTTAACTCAAATTCAGTACAAATCAATAGTATTATGCCAAGATGGTCAAAACAAGGTTGCACGATGAAAATCAAGCAAAACGGATAGAAAACGAAGATTCCACGCACGTTTGAAGATTCAAGGATCAAAACAAGATTTCAAGACAAAAGTGCCCATCACCAACATCCATATCACCCAAGATGTTTGTTTTCAAATTACGAGTCCAACAGAAGAAGAATCAACAAAAACGGACGAAGAATGAAGATTCTACGTATGTCGGAAGATCCAAACGATTCGTACGACACATCTAAAGTTCAGAGACATATTTTTGGGATTTCTTTTCATCAAAAGCTTCGTTTTTCAATTACGAATCCAACGCAAAAAGAATCAATGCAAACGGACGCATAACGAAGAAAACACGCACGAATCGAGAAACGAGGCAATAGGCGACGAACCGGTGCGGGGGGTGCCAGCCGCCGCCGGCCAGCCACCCCACCGCCGCTGGATGGCACATGGCCACCACCGGCCGCCACTCACCTGCATGGATCACACTTTTTGGTTCTTACGTGTACCCGGTGCTAGACCTTTACGTGCTTTTCGTACCTGGTGCCACCACCTTTTCCACCTTTTCGTACCTGGTGCCACCACCTTTTTCACCTTTTGCTATTGTGAGCTTCCACTTGCTAAAATGCACCAAAACTCTCCTATAAATAGGAGGCATGAGGCTCATTTGGAAAGACACACCATTCTTAGAACAATATACTTCTCTTAAGATATTGCTTCTACTTTCTTTCTATTTTCTTACTAAAAATTAGTTTTAGGCTAGTTTAGGAGCTTGTTTAGAATAGAAGGAAAGTACATAATGCATTGTAAATCTTCAATGTAAGCTTGGAATTGTGTCAATTAATTCAAGTCTACTTTCTCACGCATTTAATCCTGGTGCTTTCTAATCCTTATCTATCTTAATTAATTACGTTTATATTGATTATGCTAGATTTAGTTATTGCCATGATTAGAGAATAGTATACTTGTTGTGTTTGTTTGCGATGTAGTTAATTAATTATGGGATGATTTATAATTAAATATTAAAGATCGGTAGTATCGCTTTGATTGTCTTATTGCATGTTCTTGTTTGATTGTTGCCTTAGGATCATCATAGTGGTAAAATATAAATGGTCTTAACTATCGTAAAGTAATATGATGGCCCCTATTCGACTGTTACTCGATATAGTACTGGAAACACTTCAAGGTGGAGTACAAATGTATGGAAGTCGAGGAACGACCGAAGGTAGTCATATTGCGAAACGGTACTGTTGATACAAAAATCAGCAGCTTCCCAACGTAACTTGAAAGCTTCCTTTAAGGGTGAACGAAACTGCTAAGATGTAACAAACATACACCGTTAGCCTCGCCCAAAGGGGAAAGGGGGTTTCCCTTTGGACTAAGCTCCGGCGTGAGAATAAGCTACGGATTTGTGAGAGTAAATATTATAGAGAGAGAGAGAGTAAGTAATATGAGTGAGTGAAAGTGTTGTGTGTTTTTACCTTGGACTGATGCCGCGTATTTATGCCAATGTGCAGCAGAGATTCTCTTTCCATAAATGGTTGGTCTGCTTTCCGCAGCTCAGCGCGGCGGAGTAGACCTTCCTCTTTTGGTGACAGCTTGCCTTTATTTCTTTTTGACATGACTTTTCCTTTTTACTTGTTTTACTAGGAGTCCAGAGCATCTCTGGCGTGAGTCCCATCCTTGGGTATTATGCTATGTTCAAAGATTCTCTTTTTCGTGACCTTCGTATATTTACGTGACTTACGTGTGTTTTCGTAACTTTTGATTATTTACGTAACTTAAGTGCCTGTACTTAGCTGCGGCATATGCTGTAAGCTGCGGTTACCAGCATATACCCAATCATGTCCCCCCAGTCTAGTGTAAGTGTGTTTTGACGCACTTGCTCTAGACTATAAACGTAACTCCTGAACCTGCAGAAAATAAACAGGGGGGCGCGTTCCTATGTGGCGGTTTTAGGTGCACGTTTATCAAGGGCTTTGAGTGTCAATTAATTGATCTGATGGTTGTGATTTGACGGTTTTTTCAGCCCCCATTATTGCTACACGTTTTCCCCCCTAAAACATGATGACTTACATTATAATTCTAAAACTCTTTATTATCCCCTTTTCTCTGTGATTTCTTTTTTCTTTGTCTTCTTCAAAAAGGCAAAACCCTAAGTTTTATCCCAAAAAAATTTTAATCAAAAAATGGCAACGGCAAGTAGCTTCGCTAGTGGCGATCCATCTAATCCACCCAACAATCCGAATGCCGAAGCTAGTTCCGATCTTGCGCTTGGAAAAGGTAACATGGCCAAGATGTGTTCGGTTCTGACGCAAGAAGAGGTTAATGCTTTCTGCGAAGAATACGGAATCGACTTGGGACTTCACCCTACGGCGCCGGCGGTCGATGCCATTATTTCTGATATGCCTGTGGGAACGATTGGTGTTTACACCAGATGGTTTGATTTTGCGAACATTCATTTTCCTCTGTCGCGTTTCTTGCTTTCGGTTCTTCAATATTATCAGGTACACATTTCACAAGTATCTCCGGTTGGATTGGTCAAAGTTTCGTCTTTTGGGATCCATTGTCGTGCGTTAAACGGTATACCTACGTTATCCCCTTTTCGAAAATTTTATACCCTGAGCAAGAATGGTGATTGGCTTACCATAGAGAAGAGGAAAAAGCCCCAACCGTATCATTATGTAAAAGCACCTGACGGTTCCAAGGATTGGAAGGATAGGTTTTTCTGGGTTGATGCATGTGTAGCTCCGATTATTATGAAATGGAAAAACAAGGCAGAGGTACGTTTAGATCCTATTCCTGCCGATGGTACTTTTGATCATGATTTGTTTGAGAAGTTACAAGATCCTCGTGTTAATGTGCAAACGTATCCGGAACACGTGCTTGTGATGGCTGGGATTAGCCAGAAAACTAAATGACGCTCCGATCATCCGTCCCGTCGATTCAGACGAAGGTATTGAGCTTTTCGCCTCTTTAACTCCGTTTCTTTTTTGTTGAGTGCGTGCTCGTAGTTAGGAGAAGTAACTTTGAACTATTTTGTTGTAACTTTTACTGAGTTACCGCTTATCGATTTCATGCAACTATGGAAGTGCCATGACGCTCGTTATGAATCTCGCCCACTTCGCGAGGGTGAGGAACCTTTTCCTGATCGGTTCCATGATGCAGTCGTTGCTGCCAGTAATGATCAATTGCAGCTGTTGGGGGAGCCACTCAACAATGCTCCTAAGGTTCGTAAGTTCAAAACTAAGGCGAAAGTTCAAGGTTCATCTGCCAGAAGGGTACATGGAACTAAAGCTGTGGCTGGGTCATCTTCTGTCAAGAATTTGCCCATAGGCAAACGTACCCGGAGTCAAGCAAACCAAGCTAGTGGATCAGATGGAGGTGGTTCTATTGCGAAGAGAGTTAAGCAGGTAGGTCGTAAACCTGTTGGGAAAGCTACGTCTAACCGTGGCAAAGGCAAGAGAGTTGAGAATGTGGATATTCAATCTGAAAGTGACAAAGGCACTGAGTCCGAAGGTGTGGGATTAGATGACGAAGATGATGATTTGTCTAATGGAGAGTTTGCTGCTGAATCACCCGATGCTGGTGAACCTCTGGATTCCAACCCTCCTGAACCTCGTTATGAGGTTGATCCGGATTAAGCCGACCAGGTATTCATTCCTCCCTGGACTGTCAAGAATGGAGATACGTTTGATGATCACAATGTTTGTCGTGATATGATTGATCAAGTGGTTCCCCCATCTGAGGTTGTGTCTTTGGAATCTAAGTCCGATGTTATGATAAGTGATGAGATGAATTGGATTTCACTCATGATGGCCAAGATTGTTGGTGAGGGTAGACGCAGGTGGGAGAGTTGTCATCGACAATATCGTGTGGAGAGAGAGAAAGCAAAGAAGCTTGTTTCTGAGGTTTTCAATCGTGATGATAAGATTGAAAAGTTAGGTCAGCGTTTGGCGGACCTAAATGCTGAGGAGATGGTGAAGCTACGAAGAGAGTTGGAGGTGTTGAAGAAAGAACGTGATGACGCAACTGCTGCGCTTGACAACCTTCGTACCTCTCACAAAATTGAGCTTGAGCTGCTTAAGTCTTCCCATGCTACTGATTTGGGGCTTGAGGCGCAAAAAGCTGAGGATTCGACTCGCCAGATGAAGGAGCTTGAGGTTAGGTTGTCGCAGCAGGTTAAACAACATCAAGAGTTGCAGAAGAAGTGGGAGATAGAGAAACAGAGTTTGACAACCATGGCTGCAGCATCAGTGAATGAGCTCGGTGAAGCGTCCAACCGTACTAGCGTAGTTGAGGAGAACTACAAATGGTTGATGGATCGTGGCTGGAAGAATGCTTTTGTGAAACTTATTGGGAGTCCTGAGTACGTATCTTATAATGGTGCAGTACAAGCTGCCCATTATGGCTTAGGTATGCAGTTTTGAATATTATGTCTATATGGGATAAATTTACCCTTTTATGCTAAAATATCTTAACTTCTGTGATTCTATGCGTTAGGTATGAACCTTGGGATGCAGCTAGGTTATTCTCATGCTAAGATGGGCATTGCTGTAGAAAGGATACCTGGGTATGATGCCAATGTTGCGGATAAGCTTCAAAAAGCTGAACAAGAGTTGAAGAGTGCGACCTATCCATACTTGGAACTTATTGCTGCTAGTCGTGACCTTCCTCTTACTGAGTTCAAGAAAGTTGTTCTAGGTGTTGGTTCCTCTCCCGAAGCTGCTTGATCCTTCGTGTGTGTTTCTTCTTTGCCCGTTATGTGTTTTGATGAATTTGGTGCTTTGAACAATCTTTTGCGTATTTGTCGCTTAGGCGAATGTTATTGGGCCGTAGTGCCTTGGTGTGTAACTTTTTCAAAACATCTTAACTTATCCGTATGACTATGTGGTTGCCATATTGTTGTGTATTATCTTCTCATTTATTGTTGTTTGCAATTATGCCATTGCTTGTAAGTATACTTTATGCGCTTTATTGTATATACACGTATGTATAGAACGTAGTGTTTTGAATGGGTGTTCAACCATTGATACTTAGGCTTATGCCATAGGTATATTACTGCACGAAGGAACTTTCGACCTCGCCAGCTTATTATCTCGTGATCAGCGAGATAAGTTGTGAGTAATTACTTGTAATGATGCTAGATGTTTTCTCATGAAATTGCGTTTGATATATTAGATTGTCAAAAAAGAATACCAAACAGCTACATCGTTGTATTGTTTACATGAGATCTCATCAACCTACAAATAACACTTACGGAGATTAGCAACGTTCCATGAACGTGGCAGAATAGTTCCATCAGACTTAGCAATTTCATACGATCCATTTCCGTGACTGGCTACGATTTGATACGGACCTTCCCATTTAGGACCCAACTTTCCTTCAGGTTGAGCTTTGCTAGCCTCATTTTTACGTAACACATAGTCGCTAGGAACAAAAGATGTAGGTTTTACCCTAGAGTTGTAGTACTTGGCTATCTGCTGCTTGTTTCGACATTCCCGTATTGCGGCTATCTCTCTTCATTCTTCCAGCAGGTCCAAATTGAGACGAAGCTCTTGACTTCCGTCTTCTATTGGGTTAGCTGTTCGCCAGGTGGGAACTCCAATTTCCGCAGGTAGGACAGCTTCCGTACCATATGTCAAGCTAAACGGAGTTTCGCCATTGCTTCTTTTCACCATTGTCCTATGTGCCCAGAGCACATGAGACAAGTTGTCTAACCAACCGTTTCCATGTCCTTCGAGCCGCAACTTGATGCCTTCAACTATGCTTCTGTTGGCTCGTTCCACTTGTCCGTTTGCTCGTGGGTGAGCTACGGATGTGAAGATCTGGTTTATTTTTAGCTCCGCACACCAAGACTTAAACACACCTCCTGCAAATTGGGCTCCATTATCACTTACTATTTCGTGCGGCAGTCCGTACCTGCATACAATATTTTCCCAAACGAATTTCTTGACCGCAGCTCCTGTGATTGCTTTGACAGGCTTTGCTTCTACCCACTTAGTAAAATAATCGATTGCCACAATTAGAAATTTTAATTGCCCTTGTGATATTGGGAATGGTCCAACGATATCCATGGCCATGGAGCCGTGACAGAGATCATATCGGTTTGAGGTTGCCGACTTATTGGTACGTTAACCTGACAAGAGTTGCATCTTTGTATAATAGTTAGTGCATCTCGGTGCATGCTTGGCCAAAAGTAACCCAGGTTCATTACTTTTGCCACCACGGACCTTGGTCCAGAGTGCATTCCACATGCCCCCTCATGCACCTCCCGAATAACGTATTCGGCTTGTTGTGGACCAATACATCGTAACCAAGGTGCTAAGTAAGATTTTTTGTAGAGTATACCATTAGAATAATTGTAATTTGGTGCTTTGACACGTACCTTTCGAGCCTGAGATGGATCCTGCGGCAAGGTGCCATCCACCAAGTACTGAATGATTGGGGTCATCCATGTGTTCTCATGTTCCTCGACAATGGCTAGTACCTCCTGTTCATCGATGGACGGACGTTCGAGTACTTCGACTAGGACTTTCTTTGTAAGGTGAGCAAAAGCTACGAAAGCCAGCTTGCTCAACGCGTCTGCTTTTTTATTTTCGCTCCTTGGAACTTGTTGTATGTCAAAGCTATTGAAGCTAGAGATCAGTTCTTTTGCTTTTTCCATTATTTTTTCATGTTAGCGTCCGTAGCTTCGTATTCACCATTGATTTGACTCGACACAAGCTTCGAGTCTACATAAACTTGGAGGTTCCGAACCCCCATTGCCGTAGCAATGCATAGGCCTGCCAATAGAGCTTCGTACTCAGATTTATTGTTTGAACTATCGAAATTGAATCGAAGGGCGTATGTGTATTCGACCCCGTCCTGGTCCGTTAAAATGAGACCTGCACCTGCGCCAGATGAGCTAGACGCTCCATCAGTGTACATTACCCATTTACCTTCGTTTGCAACCTTCTTTACGCTTTCGCTCAAATCTTCGTTTGACACCTTCGTCAATGTCAACTGGTCTTGGGGCAATTCTGCAAAGAAGTCGGCTAGTATCTGTCCTTTTACCGCGGTACGGGGAATGTAACTAATCCCGTGCTCTCCGAGTTCAATTGCCCATTTGGCTAATCGTCCCGATATCTCAGGCTTGTGCAAGACTTGACGGATCGGCTGGTCTGTCAGGACATTGATTTTATGTGCTTGGAAGTACCTACGTAAACGTCGTGCTGCGTAGACAAGTGCCAAGGCTAACTTTTCCATAGGAGAATAGTTCTCCTCCGGACCTTGTAACACACGGCTGACAAAATAAATGGGGACTTGGCTTTTGTCTCTTTCTGCCATGAGGACGGAACTTACTACCTTATCCGTGGCTGCAAGATACATATATAACTCTTCGCCTATAATTGGCGTTGTTAGCATTGGTAAGCTTGCGAGATGTACCTTTAGTTCCATAAATGCACATTCAGCTTCTGTCGTCCACTTGAAGTCCTTTTTGCTCAAACAGTTCTTCAGGGTTTTGAAGAAAGGTAGGGACTTAGAGCCCGAGCTTGACAAATACCTGCTTAGGGCTGCGAGTTTACCATTCAAGCTTTGAACTACTTTTACGGTTTTTGGATGCGGCATGTTGATGATTGCAGTCACTTTCTCCGGATTTGCTTTGATTCCCTTCTCCAAGATGATATGCCCCAAGAATTTACCTTCGGTAACTCCAAAAGAACATTTCTTCGGATTTAGCTTCATATTTATCTTCCGGAGGTTACCAAATGTCTCCTCAATGTCAGCCAAGAGCGTATCTTCCAACCTGCTTTTGATGACTATGTCATCAACGTATGCCTCCAAGTTTCTTCCTATCTGAGTGGAAAAAGCTGCGTCTACCAACCTCTGATATGTTGCACCTGCGTTTTTCAGACCAAAGGGCATCTTTCGGTAACAGAAAATACCTCTGTCAGTGTGAAATGCTGTTTTGTCCTTGAAACACTTGTACTTGAACCCTGTGAGTGACTCCACCTTGAGGTCCACCTCCGGAAGCGGATATGCGTCTTTTGGGCATGCGTTGTTTACATCCTTGAAATCGACACACATTCTCCAACTTCCATCACTTTTTCTAACCATAATAGGGTTCGCAACCCAAGTGCGGTAACGTACCTCTCGCATGATTCCTGCTCTTACCAACTCATTGACCTCGTCCGTTACAGCCTTACTTCGATCCGGAGCTAAGCTGCGTTTTTTCTGGATGATGGGTTCCACACTTTTGTGTATGTTCAACTTATGTTCCGCAACGTGCCGAGGCACCCCTGTCATATCAGAATACCTCCATGCGAAGACATCAATATTAGCTCTTAAAAGCCTTTCCAAACGTACCTTCGTGGGCAGAGACAATGATGTTCCAATGCTCAGCGGTTGCTCCAGGAATTCATCATTAATAACAAGTGGAACCTTGAGCAATGATTGCTCCGCAACTTGTGAACCTTGCCGGGGAGCATTTGCAACTCTGCAACCTTCTTCCAGTCACAAGCATTCTTGAACCTTTCTCCTTTCCGCCCTGAGGGTTGCTACACCGGAACTTGTAGGGAACTTCATCATGGCGTGCATGGTAGACACTACTGCCCTTAAATGGCATATCGTAGGCCTACCCAGCAACACATTATAGGGCGAAGGTGACTGTACAATAAGGAACTTCATATCCACCGTCCTTGACAAAGGGTATTCGCCGAAAGTCACAGGAAGCCATATGCTTCCCACCGATGATATCATTGCCCCTGAGAAACCTACTAAGGATGTTTTTGTACTAACCATTCGTTTTTTAGCGTCATTATTTAATTTTTCAAAACAATGGAAATACATAATATCGGAAGAGCTACCTCCGTCCACATAGATGCGGTGGATCAAATGATCTTTCACCTCCGCTTTGATGATGAGAGGGTTTTCGGTGGGGCATACCTGGTTAGAAGGTGGAAAGCTGATCTCTTGGTGCATCCAACTTTCTACTTCATCCATGGGCCTCTTATCTTCGTTCCACTCAGACCGGACCATTTGAATTACTCTAGGCTTGTTCTTTTGAGAAGGACCTTGTCTTCCCTGTGGCTTTCCTCCGACCTGCTTTATTTCTTTCACCAGATGCGACAATTGTCCCGACTACACAGCTTCTTCTATCTGCTTCCGCAACTAATAACAATCGTTAGTATTATGCCCCTTGTCACCATGGAACTCACAATACCTGTCTGCGAATTTTCCCTCCGGATTGCCTTTAAGAGGAGCAGGTTGTGTGAAGCTGTGTAGAACTGCTTTGGTTGCCAATATCTCACAAGGAGTCTTGGTGAGTGGTGTGAAGTACGTATTTCTTTTTGGAGCAGGCGAGTAAGGTTGCGGAATACGCCCTTTACTGCTGGAGTACGCTTCATGGTTCCGTCTTGGGGATGTAAGAACCTGCGTTGGAGCCGGCGAAGGTGACTTCCAGGGTGAACCCCTACCTTGTCGCGACGGAGCTCTGGACGGAGCTTCGGCAACATGTCCAGTTGCTTCTTTTCCTTGAATAAATGCCTTGGTTCGCTCGAAAACTTCGTTGATTGTTTTGGGGATGTTAGCGTAGAATTGCTCTATCAATTGCTCCGGTCTTATCCCATGGATAAAACCGGAGATGCGCATGATCTCATCTGCCCCCTTGATTTCCATGCTTTCCTCCTTAAATCGCTCCATGAAGTCTGTTAGTGACTCATGATGTCCCTGTACTATGTTATGAATTTCCATGGGGTGTTTCGTGTACCTCCGTTGCTGCATGAAGTTGCTGAGGAAGCTTTCCCGTAGCTCCTCGAAGCTGTCGATACTAGCATGAGGGAGATCATCGAACCAAAGACGAGCTGGCCCTGCTAGTGTTTGCGCGAACATGTGGCACCACACGGGCATGGACCACTGTTCCATTTCTGCTACTCCAGCAAACAATCCTAAATGATCATCCGGATCTCCAGTTCCGTCATACACTCGGATGTGTGGGGGGAGCCTCGCCTTCTTTGGTCTTTTGCATCTGGCAATCCTTCTGGTAAATTTTTTGATGAGCGAGGGTCTGTAAGGCTCGTCTATGCCTTCTTCTGCTTCTTCCTCCGAACTGGAACTTGTGGAACTACTACTGTCAGTAGCTACTACTTTTTTGGTTCGGGAACGTGAGGAGCTACGTCTTTTTCTTTTTTATTTCCTTTTCCTTGGACTAGCCTTTTTCTTCGCTTTTTGAGTGTATTTCCTTTTCCGGCGTATCTTCGTTGCTTCGGAATCTGAACTAGAACTTTCGGTTTCACTTTCTGGTTCGGTGGAATCATCAGTTTGCTCTTCGTAAGTAAGTTGCGTTCTCACACCATCCATTCGCTTGTTTTTCTTGGTTTACCGCATTAGAGTGCGAAGTGCCTCGTAGTGACTTTCCACGAAAGCAGGAGTAAGCCGAGGTTCAAACTGCTGAACCCCCGAAATGTCCGTGTTTGCCACTCCACTTTCGTGCCTTTCAGCGGATCGATCTACGTGCACCTGCGGTATGGGATTTCCAGATGAAGGGGTTTCCTCCATTCTTTCAGTTAGGTCCCACGGATGGCACCAAATGTTGATACAAAAATCAGCAGCTACCCAACGTAACTTGAAAGCTTCCTTTAAGGGTGAACGAAACTGCTAAGATGTAACAAACATACACCTTTAGCCTCGCCCAAAGGGGAAAGGGGGTTTCCCTTTGGACCAAGCTCCGGCGTGAGAATAAGCTACGGATTTGTGAGAGTAAATATTATAGAGAGAGAGAGTAAGTAATATGAGTGAGTGAAAGTGTTGTATGTTTTTACCTTGGACTGATGCCGCGTATTTATGCCAATATGCAGCAGAGATTCTCTTTCCATAAATGGTTGGTCTGCTTTCCGCAGCTCAGCGCGGCGGAGCAGACCTTCCTCTTTTGGTGACAGCTTGCCTTTATTCCTTTTTGACATGACTTTGCCTTTTTACGTGTTTTACTAGTAGTCCAGAGCATCTCTGGCGTGAGTCCCATCCTTGGGTATTGTGCTATGGTCAAAGATTCTCTTTTTCATGACTTTCGTATATTTACATGACTTACGTGTGTTTTTGTAACTTTTGATTATTTACGTAACTTAAGTGCCTGTACTTAGCTGCGGCATATGCTGTAAGCTGCGGTTACCAGCATATACCCGATCAGGTACAATATTACGAAGTAATATGATGGCCCCTATTCGACTGTTATTCGATATAGTACTGGAAACACTTCAAGGTGGAGTACAAATGTATGGAAGTCGAGTAACGACCCAAGGTAATTATATTACAGACTAACCTATAAAATGAGAAACCTAGTTTAATTAACCTTTCTAAATTGACTTTTAAACTTCAATTTAATCTATCGCCTTTCCACCAATAAACGTGATTACAATGCCTTTTTAACGATGCCCAATTAAAAGGTAGTCAGTCATCTGTGTCAATATAATTTGTCAAAGGTATGAAACTATGGAACCGCAAGGCTACATGGGGGATTATCATAGGACAAGACATGGCCAAGGTTTGAAGTGGCGGAACCACTTTAAGTGAGGAACGCTGTGGATAATTAGGGGATTTATTTGGTAGTCTTAACAAGGGCTGGTTTAAAGTCATAAATGAACTTTTTAAATATATGAATCTGTTAGGATGACGAGGAATCGTTATATGATTCAGTTATGTCTAGTACTTAAGATTTTGTTCCCGTTCATATGAAAGTATTATTAAACCATAATCAAGATTTTGCTTATTATTCTAAATACTTTGTGAAGTTACCATAACCTAGCTCCCGGTGTGACATGCTAATGGGATTTTAATTAGTAGGGAATCTAGTGTTTACATCACGAGTATTCAAGATTAATAATTAACAAATATCTTTCAACACAGTTTCTCCAAACATCATCCCATAACTTAATTAATGAAATCTCAGCAAACACTATCTTTATTTTATCTGCTTTATCTTTTATTTTTATTTCGCTTTTATTTATTTATTAGCCTAAGTTAATACAAAAACCAAAACTCCCCTACTATCTTGTAAACCCTTCACTAGTTTGAAAGCCCTCATCTACCACGCCTTAGTTTCAATTCAGTCGGTTTGAAGAACGACTCTAGGTCATACCTACCACTTGCTCACCCTTAGGATTAGCATTGTTAGGGAAAACTTAGGCCCCGCAATTATAAATTTAAAACACCCACTGATGCCCGCCGCCAGTAGCCAGTGCAACGACAAGGGTTAAAATCCTTACCGACCGCTGGTGGCGCATCAAGTTTTTGGCGCCGCTGTCGGGGAACCAACTGTACGATCCTTAGGCATTAAGACGAACTTACTTACTAGTGAACCTTTAGGATTTCTTAGACCCCTACATCTTTCTTTATTTTTCCTTACTTTTATCACTTTTAGAAATTACCTCCCCTATCCATTCAACTAGTCAACAACCTGCCAACGAGACTATGACAGCCGCACGTATCACTTTGGCTGATTACTCTAAACCACTGATTGAAGGTCGAGGAGGACCAATCGTCTTTCCGGAAACCGATAGAACTTCATTTGAATTAAAGCCCCACATTGTTCAGTTAGTTCAAAAACTCTGTCAATTTCGTGGCCTACCAAATGATGATCCCAACTCCCACCTTGACAAATTCATTTCCTTATCCAACTCCTTTAAGCCGATTGGGGTTAATCAGGACATAGTCTATCTATACCTTTTTCCCTATTCACTCACTCTCAATGCAAAAACCTGGTTTGAGGAACTAGAAATCAACTCTATAACCTCTTGGGTAGAATTAGCAACCAAATTTTTGGCCAAATATTTTCCCCCATCAAAACAAGCCATGTTTAGGTCCAACATCATAAACTTCCACCAAGTTCACGATGAATCGATCTACGATGCATGGGAACGCTTTAAGAAATTGCTTAAGAAATGTCCAAATCATCATTTTGAGCGCTCAGACCAGGTGCGCATTTTCTACAATGGTCTCTTCCCACATCACCGTCCTTCACTTGATACCGCCTCTCGAGGCAGTTTCATGAATTGTACGACCAATGAAGCTTGGAGCCTTATTGAGGAAATGACAATGCACAACCATGACTGGAACAGTGAAAATCACCCATCACTAGTGAATTCACCTACTACAATCGGGAATGAAGCTATCAAAACTCTCGCTCAGCAAGTGGCAGACCTAACCAAGGAAATCAAGGAATTGAAAAGTCAACCACAACAAGTCTGTCAAGTTCAAACTTGCCTTAATTATGCTAATTTGAACCACTCAGCCCAAGATTTCCAATCTCATCTAACACCACCCAATACTAACCATTCTCCTTACCCACCTATGAATAGCCCACCAACTCACCAACCTAAACCTTTTGAACCCCCTTCCTCACAAACCTCTAGTTTTGATGACACCCTGATACAAGTCATTCAAGGACTCTCAGCTAGACAAGACCAAACTGATATCATCTTAAGAGATCATTTGACTTTGTTAAAAGCTTTCGAATCCCAATTAGGACAATTAGCACAACATATTAACGCTAAAACTCAGGATAGTCCAACTAGTTTCCATAAGGAGGCTTCTCATATTCAAGACTCTCAGGTAGCACATAGCCCACCTACGATTTCTTCTCCGATAAAGGAACCACCTATTGTCCCATCGACCATAGATTTAGAGTCTACACCAAATAGGAAAGTAAACATTCCATTTCCGGCTCGTCTTAAACAACGACCCGACAAGCTTATGTCTTTTAAGCTTGATAGGAAATTCCTAGACACCGCCTCTGAAGTTCACTCCAAAAAGTACTTTAGAAGACTTCTTACAACCAAGGATAAGGTACCCGAAGTACCCAATGTCCCGCTGAACGAGGAATGTTCAACTATCTTGAAAAATACCATTCCAGAAAAACTCGGAGACACATGACGTTTTACTCTCCCCTGTTCTATCTACAATTCAGGCATCATCTGTTCTCTTGCCGATTTAGGAGCTAATGTTAATCTTATGCCATACTCGCTCTTCAAGATGCTTGAGTTAGAAAATCTTCGACCTACCAAAATGACCATACAGCTTGCTGACCACTCGGTCAAATACCCTAAGGGAATAGCTGAAAATGTTTTAGTTAGGTTTGACAAATTTCTTTACCCAGCAGATTTTGTAGTAATGGATATGCAGGAAGACGTACACATCCCAATCATACTAGGAAGACCTTTCATGAATACGGCCAAGACAATCATCAACGTCTTCGCACAAACCATCAACTTGCAGTCTCAGAGAGAAACCATCACTTTCCATATCGACAATCCTAACGCTGGAGACCAAGCCGATATGTACATGATCTCCATGAAGGCCGAAAAGGACGAAGAAGATGCAAAGTCAACGAGTGAAAGGAATTCTAGCAAGGAAATGGCGATCATGCCATATTTTCCGATTGACCTCCGACGAATAGGACAAAAGATGAAAAATGCATCAGTGAAAAACTCAACGATTGTCACACCCCGCCAAACGGTAATTACAATTAGTTATGATTAGTTTGCGGAAGCTTTAATGACGTGGCGGGGATGCGAACAGTATATTCAACCAACAAATACATACATACTCAGAGCATATGGTTATCGCACAACTTTGTTTATCAAGGATGCCAAGTTTAACAGTTATTACAAAAGTAGTACGATTATGTAAGTTGTAACGATAGTAGTAGAGTTTAAAACATTTTAGTTTTAACAATTATACATAAGTTTAAAACAAGATTTCATAAGTATGACTGCAATGTCTGCAGTTATACGAAGGAAATCCCCAAAAGCGGTCCCAACAGTGTGTGGCATCCTAAGTAGTCCAGGGTTGTCCATCCTGAATGCATGCGATTACTTACCCAGCTAATTTCCTGAAAAACATAGAGAAAGTCATCAACAAATATGTTGAGTGAATTTACAGGTTTGTATATGTATGTGGTTAGTTAAACCAAGTTTGTATAAATGATTTGTTACTCATTTATAAAAATACAAGTTATGTAGGGTTATTACCCTAAAGTATAGGTATACGTGGGATGTCATCCCAAAATATGTTACTGGTTGTTTACCAGTGTAAAATAAGTTACCGGTATGTTTTCCGGTATCTAATAGTTGTAGGATTCGTTCTTCCTAAAAGTATGTGGGAATTTACTTAGACTGTGATCCCCTGAAAGGTGAGCTAAACCTCGCAGGTTAAAGTAACGCGACCTAACCCTATAACCAAACCACAACCAGAACTTATGTTGTTTGCCTGAATGGACTTTTAAGTATACGCTCCACCGTAGGAGGGCCGTCACGGCAATAGTACTATCCGTATACTCAGTGGCTAGAGTCACCTAGCTAATGGTTACAGTAGCATGTCATGAGGTCTTTTCATGCACACGTTCCAAGTCTGGGTCCGTACTAGGATACTTTGTCTAATTCCCAAAATAATAGTGAATATGTAATATCACAAATCAACAGTTGTATAAAAGCAATAAAGCATTTATAGTTTGATTGCATGTGTTGGCATGCAATTTCTATGTTTAACACCCATGTGTTGAAAAGCAGAAAACATTTAAAAGTAGGGGCTGTAAACTCACTGTAGTTTGCTCGGTATGAAAGCTAGCAGCCGACAGATAATTGCCCAAGGTGTGTTAACCTATATACATTAAATGTATTATCATAAGTACGTTTGTTAAACGCGTAATCCATTTGTTCAATGTTGTGAATATATAATCGGAAGTGTCATATATATATACATATATATATATATATATATATATATAAGTTTTAAATACGTTGTTTACGTATATATATAAGTTTTATTTATTATAAAACTTCTCATTTCATTTGTTTCCGTTTATGTTATCGTTTTCAAAAGTTATCGATTATATATATATATATAAAGATTTGTTGTTGTTTATTGAGCATATATATATACATATCAAAATTTATAAATTTATTTACATCGAATCATTATAAAAACTTATCGTTCGTTTTATAATACGTTTTATGTTAAACGTATATTTAATTCATTTTATCTATATGTTATAGATACAATAGTACTCGTAATTAATAATCGAGTTATTAATTATTTTAGTCGCCAACTTTTGTTATTTAGTTTTTGTCGGGTTCGTTTCGATACATTTGTACGTAACTTTAAATACTTACATATTAGTAATACTTTTTGTTTAAAAGTACTGGACTGCTAGGCTTACATCACATCAAAAGTTTTGTTTTAAACTTAATCAGGAAATTAGCGTAAGAATGCACATGCTTAAATGTTAATCAGTACCTAATTTGGAGAGTTGTCACATTCTCCCCCTGTTAGGGAAATCTCGTCCCGAGATTTAATTCGTGTCGTGAGTCGCGGTCACGGTTTCGAATAGTCGAGGATGCTTATTGCGCATTTCATCCTCACGTTCCCAGGTGAACTCTGGGCCATGTTTTGAGTTCCAACGAACTTTAACTAACTTGATTCGTTTGTGTCGAAGTTTCTGCGTTTTCGTGTCCATAACTTCGATAGGTTCCTCCACAAAGTTTAGTTTTGAGTCAATGAAGACTTCGTCCGGAGGGATGATATGTGTTTCATCGGAAAGACACTTTTTCAATTTAGATATAGGAAAGGTGTCATGGATACTGCTAAGCTCTTGCGGTAGTTTGAGCTTGTAGGCGACAGGACCAATCCTTGCAAGGATCTCGAATGGTCCGATGTATCATGGGTTCAGTTTACCTCGTTTACCAAATCGTACGACCCCTTTCCAGGGTGCCACTTTGAGTAGGACTTTGTCACCTACTTGAAATTCTAAAGGTTTCCGTCTGTTATCGGCATAACTCTTTTGTCGGTCACGTGCTGTTTTCAATCGGTTAAGCACTTGAGATATCTTGTCCGTAGTTTCTTGGACTATTTCAGGACCCGATAATTGTCTGTCGCCCAACTCTGCCCAACAGAGCGGCGATCGGCACTTGCGTCCATACAATGCCTCAAATGGTGCCATCTGTATGCTGGTGTGATAACTGTTGTTGTAAGAAAATTCTGCTAGAGGTAGGTGTGTATCCCAATTACCTCCAAAGTCTATCACACATGCTCTTAACAGGTCTTCGAGCGTTTGTATCGTTCGCTCGCTCTGGCCGTCAGTTTGTGGGTGGTAGGCAGTACTCATGTCGAGTCTAGTACCCAATGCATGTTGAAGTGTTTGCCAGAAGCGAGAAGTGAATCGTGCATCTCTATTAGAGATGATGGATAATGGCACCCTATGTCGAGAAATGACCTCTTTCAAATAGATTATGGTCAGTTTTTCCATTTTGTCCGTTTCCTTGATAGCAAGGAAGTGGGCGGATTTCGTCAATCGATCGACAATCACCCATATGGTGTCAACTCCGGATGTTGTTCTCAGTAACTTCGTGATGAAGTCCATCGTGATGTGTTCCCATTTCCATTTAGGCATTTCGGGTTGTTGCAAAAGCCCAAACGGCTTTTGGTATTCAACTTTGACTTTTGCACAAGTCAAGCACTTACTAACGTATGTGGCAATGTCTCATTTCATGCCAGGCCACCAGTAAAATCCTTTCAAGTCGTGATACATCTTATCTGCACCAGGATGTATTGAGTAGTTGAACTTATGTGCTTCGTCCAAAATCAATCGGCGCAATTCATCTACGCATGGTACCCAAATTCGGTTCATGAAGTACAACACTCCGTTGTCTTTGGTTTCGAGTTGTTTCTCCATTCCCTTCAAGGATTCTTCCTTAAGGTGTTCGGGAATAAATGCTAATTGTTGAGCGTCACGAATTTGAGTAATGAGATTCGAGTGGATTGTCAAACCTAAAGCTCGAACTCTTCGAGGTTTGACTCTTTCTTTACGACTCAAAGCATCAGCTACAATGTTTGCTTTGCCCGGGTGATACTTAATCTCACCGTCGTAATCGTTCAGTAATTCGACCCAACGACGTTGTCTCATGTTGAGTTCTTTCTGGTCGAATATATGCTGGAGACTTTTGTGATCCGTGAATATTGTACACTTTGTACCATATAGGTAGTGTCTCCAAATCTTAAGTGCAAAAATGACAGCTCCTAGCTCTAAGTCATGCGTCGTATAGTTCTTTTCGTGAACTTTCAATTGTCGAGACGCGTAAGCAATGACTTTGTCGTTTTGCATCAATACGCAACCCAATCCCTGATGTGAAGCATCACAGTAGACAACAAAGTTTTCTACTCCCTCTAGTAGTGATAGGATTGGTGCGGTACTTAGTTTCTATTTCAACAATTGGAAAGCAACCTCTTGCTTCTCGCCCCAATCAAATTGCTTATCTTTTTGAGTTAGAGCGGTAAGTGGTTGGGCTATTTTCGAGAAGTTCTCGATGAATCGTCGGTAATAGCCGGCTAGCCCAAGAAATTGTCGTATCTCGGATGGCGTTTTCGGGGCTTCCCATTTCTTGATAGCCTCAATTTTGGATGGGTCCACATGAATTCCTTTGTTATTGATCACATGACAAAGGAAATGAACCTTGCGCATCCAAAATTCGCACTTAGAGAACTTTGCGTAAAGCTTCTCTTTTACCAGTAATTCAAGAATCATTCTCAGGTGTTTCTCGTGATCCTCCTTCGTTGGGGAGTATATCAATATGTCGTCGATAAACACGATCACGAACTTATCAAGATAAGGTTTGCATTCTCTATTCATGAGGTCCATGAACACTGCCGGTGCGTTTGTCAGTCCAAATGGCATGACTAGGAACTCGTAATGACCGTACCGAGTCCTAAACGCAGTCTTAAGAATATCCTCATCCCGAACCATTAGCTGATGGTAACCAGATCGCAAGTCGATCTTCGAATAGTAACTTGACCCTTGTAGTTGGTCAAACAAGTCATCGATGCGAGGTAGTGGATATCGATTCTTAATAGTTACTTTGTTCAATTCCCCATAATCGATACACATTCGCATTGATCCATCCTTTTTCTTGACGAACAAAACCGGAGCTCCCCAAGGTGAAAAGCTCGGTCGGATGAATCCTAAGTCTAAGAGTTCCTGCAGTTGTGCAGACAGCTCTTGCATTTCTGATCGAGCAAGACGGTAAGGTGCACGAGCAATTGGTGCTGCTCCAGGCACTAGGTTGATATGAAATTCAACCTGTCGTGGGGGTGGTAATCCTGGTAACTCGTCAGGAAATACTCCCGGGTAGTCACGTACAATAGGTAAATCGTCTATACGTCGCTCCTCGGGTTTCTTTTCTACAACGTGTGCCAAAAATGCTTGGTATCCCTTTCGGAGATATTCTTGGCTTTCAAGCATGTAATCATTTTTGTGGCACTTTTTCGTTTCTCACCTTTGACCATGAGAGTTTCTCCTGTCGGTAGTGGTAAGCGTACCAACTTATCGTAACATATGATCCCGGCGCGGTTCTTAGACAACCAATCCATGCCGACTACAACGTTGAAACTTCCCAACTTAACCGGTAGCAAGTCTATTTCGAAGAGATGACCTTCTAATTCCAAGGTACATCCCGGTACTATTTCTCCTGACTCGATTAACTCACCATCGGCTAGTTCAATAGTATATTTGTTATCTAACTTACGTGATTCAAGTTCTAATAGTGGTCTAAACTCATTAGACACAAAACTTAAATCAGCACCTGAATCGATTAACACAGAGGCATAATGGTTATTTACAAGAAATGTACCAGTGACGGTGTTAGGGTCCTGGCGTGCCTCTTGTGCTCCAATCACAAATGCTCTTCCTTGAGCCGGCTGATTGATGATGTTGTTGGCTCGGTTGTTGTTACCACGGTTGTTGTTGTTGTTGTTGTTGCGGTTTTGGTTATTCTGGTTGTTGGGGTTTTGGTTATTGAGTCGAGGGCAACGGTTCCGATAGTGCCTCGTGCCGCCACATTCAAAACACCCTTGGTTTTGGCGTTCTGTGTTTTCCCTAGGGGTAGGGTTAACTTTGCAGTTTTGGGTTTTGTGACCCCAACCCCTACAGTTGTTGCAATACCAACATTCACCCTCGTGGTGTTTGCTACATTTGTCACACTTAGGTTTGTTACCCAAGTATGGTTTTGATTCCCCAGTGGTGGCAGCATAGGACTTTGGGTTCCCAGATCCCTTATTTGTTTGACCCTGACGGTCACTTCCTCTATCATTCCACTTACGCTTTGTACCTCCAGAACTGTCAGCTTCAGTATTGCTCGGTTCAAACTTGCCCGGTGCAGTTTTCTTGGTCAGGGTTCCCATCCTGACTGCCTCATCGGTCAGACTTTGCGCTAAAACAACAGCGCTCCTAAATGTGTCAGGTTTGGAAGATCTAACCAGACTCCTGATTTGCGGTGCCAGACCATATACATAATGCTCGATACGCTTGTACTCAGGTGTCACCATATGTGGCACTAGACGTGCTAGTTCCTGGAACTTGGTTGTATAACCAGTGACATCGGCACCAATCATAGTGATGTTCCACAGCTCAGTTTCGACTTTCTGCATCTCGCTACGGGGACAGAACTCCTCCAACATCATGTTTTTCAGTACTTCCCATGATAAGGAGTAGGCAGCTAGTCGTCCAAGTGATTGGACTTGACTGTTCCACCAAGTAAGAGCTTTGTTAGCAAGGGTGCAGGTGGCATACTTCACCATACAGTCGGGTGAGCAGTCACTAATGTCCAATACCGACTCTGTCTTCTCTATCCAATGTATAATCCCAATAGCACCCTCGGTGCCACGAAAAGTAACTGGCTTACAAGCCTGGAATGTCTTGTATGAACACCCTCGGCGAGTATTCGCAGGTGCCTCAGAATTAACAGGGGTAGACCCGCTGTTATTCATTCCATTCTCGCGATTTCAGCTTGCTTCATACTCAGCAATACCTTCAGCTATTCGTCGTGCTATCATTTGTTCAGTAGTCTCATTGTTGTTGGGTGGGGGAACAGTTTCAGGAATGGAAGAAGGAGTCGTTCGTCGACTGTTCTTAGTCATCCGTCGTTTTGGTGGCATGATTCCATTTTGCGATGAAAAAAAAATGCAGAAGTCAATGCCAAGATATTGAATGTGATGAACAAGATTTCACATTTTTAACAAGGGAACAATATGAAGAAGTGAAGGACAAGATTTTGTATCACATGTCGCATGACTTTGAAACGCCCATATGTAGTTAGTACAATATAATCACGTTGGCCAGGCGTCATTATATAATGCTAAATACATATTTCTTTTCATATCATTCAACACAATCGAGTTCAAAGAAATTCAAGATAGGAATCAATAATCAAGGTGTGGTATGTTTCATGGTTTTCAAGGAATGATCAAATGTTATTGATTGGTTATCGTTTCTAACACACGTATATAAATGTAGATATAATACTAAAGTCGTTGTTGAATGTAATGAATGCGAAATACAACCAAACATAAGTTATATCATATCAAAAGGTGTAGCGCTGATACAAAAGTTTTATACAAAACAAGATGGGATTTCAAATACGCCCCATCAGCGGTTAGCGTTATACAAAAGACAATGGGTTTTCCTATACATATGCCCATTCTAACAACAGTTTTCCATCTAGTACATGTCTAGTACATACATACACCTACCCATCTGATACTGGTCTATATAAAACGTGATGGACCTACTAATATATCCATCATCCAAAAGTAATCCGTCTAATGCCTAGTAGGCACAAACCGCCATACATAAGTCTAATGAAAATAAGGTAGAAACAACCCCACAGCTGTCCTCAGCACAGCTATCATCACACAAGCTCCAATCATCAACCCTGCTGTCCTCGCACGTCTCTCTAGTACCCTGACACGAGCACGTGCGGTCTCGGCTATCTCTCTGGCAGCAACCACGTTGCTCAACAAGAAGTGGCAACGCTCATGTATGTCTGTCATGTCTCCATCCAGACGGGAGACATCGCTCTGTAGCTCTGCAAGGTGAACACCCCTACTACCAGAAATGCGAAACAATGTGCGAATCACAGCCACAATGGTAGGGAGAGTCAACTCCACGGGCTCTCCGGTAGTAGGCAGTGGTGCGGAGGATTGGGAGGACTCCCCGGTCTCAAAAGTAGCAGGAAAACCCTCCAACAACCTCCACCGCCCTAACATAGGAGTCATCCACTCCAAGTGAGCAAGCCTAGGTACCCTCTGTGGCGGCTCATCACAGTGTATCACCCTCTCCTCTGCCATCAGTGCCTTGTCACAGGGCGCAAGTGGTCCTCTAGGGAAGTCTCGGACACACATCCGTGGTGTCCTCCTAGGTACCGGTCCTCTGGAAGGTCCAGCAGTCGTATAGCATGTCGCTATAAAGGTAGACCCTAACATACGAGTGGTAGGGTCAGTGGGAGCAGTAGTAGGTGGGACCACATGTGCAGTAGGTGGTGGGGTGATGTAAGCATCACCGGTGTCATCAGATAGAGCTCTCGGGTGAACTGGTGGACTCACAACTCCGGTGCTAGCGTCGCTATGGTAGGAATCCTCAGTCGGCTCCTCATCAGAAGCATACAAGTAGATCGGACTGTGCCTCGACATGCTGAGACAAAGAAGTCGTAGGTGACGTGTCAGTCGTATGTTAGATGTATGCAAAGTGTGTATGCATGCAATGAATGTTTTAGCCAAGGCTATAGTCTAGGTCTCTAAGATTTTAGGTCACTTAAAGACTTCTAGTTCGCTATAACCAATGGCTCTGATACCAAGTCTGTCACACCCCGACAAACGGTAATTATAATTAGTTATGATTAGTATGCGGAAGCTTTAATGACGTGGCGGGGCTGCGAACAGTATATTCAACCAACAAATGCATACATACTCAGAGCATATGGTTATCGTAAAACTTTATTTATCAAGGATGCCAAGTTTAACAGTTATTACAAAAGTAGTACGACTATGTAAGTCGTAACGGTAGTAGTAGAGTTTAAAACATTTTAGTTTTAACAATTATACATAAGTTTAAAACAAGATTTCATAAGTATGACTGCAATGTCTGCAGTTATACGAAGGAAATCTCCAAAAGTGGTCCCAACAGTGTGTGGCATCCTAAGTAGTCCAGGGTTGTCCATCCTGAATGCATGCGATTACTTACCCAGCTAATTTCCTGAAAAACATAGAGAAAGTCGTCAACAAATATGTTGAGTGAATTTACAGGTTTGTATATGTATGTGGTTAGTTAAACCAAGTTTGTATAAATGATTTGTTACTCATTTATAAAAATACAAGTTATGTAGGGTTATTACCCTAAAGTATAGTTATACGTGGGATGTCATCCCAAAATATGTTACTGGTTGTTTACCAGTGTAAAATAAGTTACCGGTATGTTTTCCGGTATCTAACAGTTGTAGGATTTGTTCTTCCTAAAAGTGTGTGAGAATTTACTTAGACTGTGATCCCCTGAAAGGTGAGCTAAACCTCGTAGGTTAAAGTAACGCGACCTAACCCTATAACCAAACCACAACCAGAACTTATGTTGTTTGCCTGAACGGACGTTTAAGTATACGCTCCACCGTAGGAGGGTCATCATGGCAATAGTACTATCCGTATACTTAGTGGCTAGAGTCACCTAGCTAATGGTTACAGTAGCATGTCATGAGGTCTTTTCATGCACACATTCTAAGTCTGGGTCCGTACTAGGATACTTTGTCTAATTCCCAAAATAATAGTGAATATGTAATATCACAAATCAACAGTTGTATAAAAGCAATAAAGCATTTATAGTTTGATTGCATGTGTTGGCATGCAATTTCTATGTTTAACACCCCTGTGTTTAAAAGAAGAAAACATTTAAAACTAGGGGCTGTAAACTCACTGTAGTTTGCTCGGTATGAAAGCTAGCAGCCGATAGATAATTGCCCAAGGTGTGTTAACCTATATACAATAAATGTATTATCATAAGTACGTTTGTTAAACGCGTAATCCATTTGTTCAATGTTGTGAATATATAATCGGAAGTGTCATATATATATATATATATATATATATATATATATATATAAGTTTTAAGTACGTTGTTTACGTATATATATAAGTTTTATTTATTATAAAACTTCCCATTTTATTTGTTTCCGTTTATGTTATCGTTTTCAAAAGTTATCGATTGTATATATATATATATATATAAAGATTTGTCGTTGTTTATTGAGCATATATATATACATATCAAAATTTATAAATTTTATTTACATCGAATCATTATAAAAACTTATCGTTCATTTTATAATACGTTTTACGTTAAACGTATATTTAATTCGTTTTATCTATATGTTATAGATACAATAGTACTCGTAATTAATAATCGAGTTATTAGTTATTTTAGTCGCCAACTTTTGTTATTTAGTTTTTGTCGGGTTCGTTTCGATACATTTGTACGTAACTTTAAATACTTACGTATTAGTAATATTTTTTGTTTAAAAGTACTAGGCTACTAGGCTTACATCACATCAAAAGTTTTGTTTTAAACTTAATCAGGAAATTAGCGTAAGAATGCACATGCTTAAATGTTAATCAGTACCTAATTTGGAGAGTTGTCACAACGATGGAAGAAATTGGGATGAGAAAGATGGAAAAAGAAAACAAAAGCAGTATACCGCCAGTTAATCTGTTTACCACTGAAGAAATGGCGGGAAGTAACCACGACCATCCTACGAGAAGAGAAACATTGGAGGAATATTCAAAACGCACAAGATACTAACCGCAAACCATCATAGATCACAAAGTGCTCGAAGAATTGATCCAAAAATTTGACAAAGTAGTAGGAGGAATAAGCGGCGTAGTCAACATGCTGGCTCTTTCCCCTGCTGAACTGTAATTCTGTCAACAACAGAAACGGACTTACACCAGGATCTACAATGCCCTTAAAAGATCTAACATCTCATTCACCTCAACGCAATGGGAGATGTTAGGATCTATTAGAGCGCATATGAAAGGAACTACTGGACATCCGAGCAGTCGTGCCGACATTTCAATGATGAAAGACCTCACATCATTGCTTAACTTGCTAAGTAGAGAAGATCACCTCAGTTCCAAGGAAAGCGGATCTATGGTTATCAACTCCACTATGGAAAAACAAATTGAGTTAACGATTGAAGAACTTAGTGATCATGTTTGGGAGGAATCAAGGCGCGAACGACCTTTTAGGGCCACACATGAATCACCACTTGATATCGCTACTTTTGTTACGATCCATCTACGGGAGATTCAACAACGAAAAAGTAACTCCAGAACGAAGTTCATATTCCACTCAGGATGCAAGGAGATACTTCGTCAGGTTACTCTAGTTTTCTCAGAATCCGACTTTCCATTCAACAACCATCAAAACCGGCAAATAGAGAACCTGTGCACGTCCATCAAAAGATTCAACGGAGACCTCAAGACCGAGAATTATGAAGACATAAAACTGCAATTCTTGGCATTTGTATGCTCTCTCTGGCAAAACCCACCGCCAAGAGAGGTTGTTAAGACAGACACAACCACCATGACCGACCCTAATGGGACTGTCACTAAAGCAATTGACTACATCACATTCGGACTTCACGGACTTGCAAGGACAACTTCAGAGCATATTCTGAACTACAAGGCAGAATCGAGAGATAGTCCATCTGAATTAATTACGACAATAGTCAATCATTTCATGAGAATCTATCCACCTCGATACACTTTTCCGCAACCTAGGGCCCACAACATCAACACAGTGAATCCCATGGATGCATCTATCTCCATCTAGCTTGGAGAGAAGAAGTCGAGCACTCGACTTTAAAAGAGCGCTTCTCGGGAGGTAACCCGTGTTTACATTTTTGAAATTTTACATTCCAAGAAGTGATGAAGTCTCCGACTATCTTTCACACTTGGATATACGAAGAAGACCGATGCATCAAGTTTTTGGCGCCACATCACACATCAAGTTTTTGGCACCGAAATTAAGAAAAGTATATCCAACGTGTTCACACCTACGAGATAATTGACAAAAGACTTGAAGAAATCGGAGCACATAACAACAACGAAGGGACACTGCGGAAAAGTCGACAATCATGTGCTTCGGAGCACTCTTCATCATCACCAACAAGCCATATATATAAATGGGGAGTACTTCCATACCGTTTCTTTCATTCATTATAAATATATCATATCCACTATGCTTATCACTAAGTGTGGGATTCAAACCCAAAACACACAAGTAAAAGAATACGTCTTAGATGTTTTAAATCCTAAGTGTGGGATTTTACCCCAATCAGAGCTTAGAATAACATCGAGGATGATGTTCCTTTAAGTGTGGGATAGCAGTAGTTACCCTAATGTAAAATGGATAATGGTATATGCATGATTCTAAACTCGTTGCTCTTTAGACCATCCTTCTCCAATAAGCAAACAAAATTTTTCAAAATTGAGTTAAAAATATGTTGAAAATGAAAAATTTTAGACAGAATAATTTACTTTGGGGAAAAGGATAAATAAAATACGAATTCCTTTGAAAAATTAGTTTAGTAATCCCATAAAGAACATCGCATGACTAGGCACACAACAAACCAACTTTCGATTCGTGAGGTACCTTGAGTCATATAAAGCATTCATTTTTAATGCTTCACTTCTTCTATTCTTGAGTATACCGATGTATACATTTAGAATCAGAACTTGCTCCTGTTATGCATTTCGAATCCGAATTGGTGAATGAAAAGGAGATCAAATCACATCATTCTTAAACCCATCCGTACACCCAAAAATAAACACTTTATCCCTACCTTCTCGAAAGCATCCCTCAAACTTCATAGTAAGTCCCAAAGATGAAAGAAAAGAAGTTACAAGGATATAACGTCAAAGAAGAAAACCCAAGAAGAAAAATTAGAAGAAAAATTAGAAGAAAAAGAAAATCAATTGGAGAAAAAGACTCCTCCCGCAAACACCAAGAGAAAAAGGGCGTCAATCCTCCCAAAAATTCCAACTTCAACAAAAAGAGACCCACAAAAAACCTAACAAAACCCCCTCTCATATCACCAACACTTCACTACAAAAAACCCTACATCACCTCCCTTAGAATGATTGTGGCTAGATCGAGTTCGCGCTCACCAAAAAGGTAACGATTTGATTCTCGATCAAGCCTATGACGATAAACGATACATGACTGGCGTTCTGAGTGATTGATAATTTTAGAATAGGAAACCCTAAACACTTTGAGTGATTTGAGTGACCACCTTGAGAGGATCGCCTAGTCATGTATCCAAGATCAAAGATCAAAAGCATGCTCCCAAAGATTACAACCTCGTTTTTCAAAGAACAAATATTTCATTGTTTCCAAAACACCCTTTAGTAAAAAGTTCCGCCTAAAAATATTTCATAATCCGCTTATCTTTAACCATGTTGAAATTCGAGTTTGCTTGAGGACAAACAAAGTTCTAAGTGTGGGATACTTGATATCGCGTAAAAAGTCATGTTTTTACTACCGATATCTCTCTCATTCTGAAATGATTCTTGGCACTTTAACTCAAATTCAGTACAAATCAATAGTATTATGCCAAGATGGTCAAAACAAGGTTGCACGATGAAAATCAAGCAAAACGTATAGAAAACGAAGATTCCACGCACGTTAGAAGATTCAAGGCATCAAAACAAGATTTCAAGACAAAAGTGCCCATCACCAACATCCATCTCACCAAAGATGTTCGTTTTCAAATTACGAGTCCAACAGTAGAAGAATCAACAAAAACGGACGAAGAATGAAGATTCTACGTACGCCGGAAGATCCAAACGATTCGTATGACGCATCTAAAGTTCAGAGACATATTTTTGGGATTTCTTTTCATCAAAAGCTTCGTTTTTGAATTACGAATCCAACGCAAAAAGAATCAATGCAAACAGACGCATAACAAAGAAAACACGCACGAATCGAGAAAAGAGGCAACAAGCGACGAACCGGTGCGGGGGGTGCCAGCCGCAGCCGGCCAGCCACCCCACCGCCGCCGACTGGCACATGGCCTCTGTCGGCCGCCACTCACCCACACGGATCGCACTTTTTGGTCCATACGTGTACTCGGTGCTAGACCTTTACGTGCTTTTCGTACCTGGTGCCACCACCTTTTCGTACCTGGTGCCACCACCTTTTCCACCTTTTGCTATTGTGAGCTTCCACTTGCTAAAATGCACCAAAACTCTCCTATAAATAGGAGGCATGAGGCTCATTTGGAAAGACACACCATTCTTAGAACAATATACTTCTCTTAAGATATTGCTGCTACTTTCTTTCTATTTTCTTACTAAAAATTAGTTTTAGGCTAGTTTAGGAGCTTGTTTAGAATAGAAGGAAAGTACGGAATGCATTGTAAATCTTCGGTGTAAGCTTAGAATTGTGTCAATTAATTCAAGTCTACTTTCTCATGCATTTAATCCTGGTGCTTTCTAATCCTTATCTATCTTAATTAATTACGTTTATATTGATTATGCTAGATTTAGTTATTGCCATGATTAGAGAATAGTATACTTGTTGTGTTTGTTTGCAATGTAGTTAATTAATTATGGGATGATTTATAATTAAATATTAAAGATCGGTAGTATCGCTTTGATCATCTTATTGCATGTTCTTGTTTGATTGTTTCCTTAGGATCATCATAGTGGTAAAATATAAACGGTCTTAACTATCCTAAAGTAATATGATGGCCCCTATTCGACTGTTACTCGATATAGTACTGGAAACACTTCAAGGTGGAGTACAAATGTATGGAAGTCGAGGAACGATCGAAGGTAGTCATATTGCGAAACGGTACAATATTACGAAGTAATATGATGGCCCCTATTCGATTGTTATTCGATATAGTACTGGAAACACTTCAAGGTGGAGTACAAATGTATGGAAGTCGAGTAACGACCGAAGGTAATTATATTACGGATTAACCTATAAAATGAGAAACCTAGTTTAATTAACCTTTCTAAATAGACTTTTAAACTTCAATTTAATCTATCGCCTTTCCACCAATAAACGTGATTTCAACGCCTTTTTAACGACGTCCAATTAAAAGGTAGTCAGTCATCTGTGTCAATATAATTTGTCAAAGGTATGAAACTATGGAACCGCAAGGCTACATGGGGGATTATCATAGGACAAGACATGGCCAAGGTTTGAAGCGGCGGAACCACTTTAAGTGAGGAACGCTGTGGATAATTAGGGGATTTATTGGGTAGTCTTAAGCAAGGGCTGGTTTAAAGTCATAAATGAACCGTTTTAAATACATGAATCTGTTAGGATGACGAGGAATCGTTATATGATTCAGTTATGTCTAGTACCTTAAGATTTGGTTCCCGTTCATATGAAAGTATTATTAAACCATAGTCAAGATTTTGCTTATTATTCTAAATACTTTGTGATGTTACCATAACCTAGCTCCCGATGTGACATGCTAATGGGATTTTAATTAGTAGAGAATCTAGTGTTTACATCACGAGTATTCAAGATTAATAATCAACAAATATCTTTCAACACAGTTTCTCCAAACATCATCCCATAACCTAATTAACGAAATCTCAGCAAACACTGTCTTTATTTTATCTGCTTTATCTTTTATTTTTATTTCGCTTTTATTTATTTATTTGCCTAAGTTAATACAAAAACCAAAACTCCCCTACTATCTTATAAACCCTTCATTAGTTTGAAAGCCCTCATCTACCACGCCTTAGTTTCAATTCAGTCGGTTTGAAGAATGACTCTAAGTCATACCTACCACTTGCTCACCCTTAGGATTAGCATTGTTAGGGAAAACTTAGGCCGCGCAATTACAAATTTAAAACACTCACTGATGCCCGCCGCCAGTAGCCGGTGCAACGACAAGGGTTGAAATCCTTACCGACCGCTGGTGGCGCATCAGTTCTCCTGTGTTCTTGAAATACAAAAGCAAATTTCGATTGAATACTTCTTGTTCTCTTATTCATATATTGATATATATATCTTGTATTCCGCACAAGATATATAAGTTCTAGTTGCGATTCGTGATCCACGGCACTACATTCGGTGTTTGAATTGTAGATCTTGACAGTGTCGGGTTTCTTGTTCTGGTTATTGGAATTGTCAGACCACTTCCTTTTGTTGTTGTTGGAAGATGGAGTGTGTGATTCCTGGCTATCATTCATAGCTATGAGCTCGTGAGCCAATCGGATGGTACCCTAAAGGGTGGTTTGGTTTGAAGAGGTGACGTTCCTCCGGACAGGTTCCGGAAGGCCGCGTATGTACTTCTTGATTCGCTCGGGTTCAGTACTAACCATGGTAGGGCGTAAAAGAGCAAGTTGTTGGAACCTGGTGGTGTATCCGACAATGTTGGTTCCCTGAACCTTTAGGTGCCAGAACTCTTCATCTAGTTTCTGGAGTTGTTCGCTTGGGCAGTACTTGTCAGTGAGCTTTTTCTTTAGGTCCTCCCAAGGGAGTAGATAGGCGGTGTCGATACCCACAGACTGGGCATATGAATTCCACCATGTGAGAGCACCATCTGCAAGGGTGCAAGTAGAGAACTTGACTTTGTCATTCTCCGCACACTTACTGATACGGAAAACAGATTCCATTTTCTCAAACCACCTGATCAACCCAATAGCACCTTCTGTGCCTTTGAATTTCAGAGGTTGGCAGTTTAAGAAGTCCTTGTAGGAACAAGGCTTGGGGATTGGAGTAGTTTCAGCAGTATCACTATTCCTTCCGTAGTTTTGTGGAGAATTCCTAGCCAAAGCCTCAGCCACTACTTGGGAAATGAGGGATGCAATCTGGGCATCAGAGTAAGGTCTTCTCTTCAATGGCATGATTCTTCAAAAGACAAAAAAAGAATAAATGAGTTGTTTGTACGAAATCATGATATATCACATATGTATATATATTTATGTGGTAATATACATCAGCACAAGTGATAATCACAATTCTACAGGTAATGAGTTTAGCACAAGTTGTGAGTTTTCGAGAGAGCGGGGTAAGGTTTTACTTATGGAAACCTATAAGTCCTTCTAACAATAGGTTTCACTTGTGATTCCAAAGAATGAAAATGATGGAAAGAATACAAAATGGTATATTTCTCATGAGCATATGACGGTAGTAGCTATACTCGTCATCTTCGGTGGTGTAAGTGTTAGCGAATATACTATCCTGTGAGGTCTATTCTTGCATCTTCAATATATAATAGCCTAGAGAGTAATACGTAGGTGTGGCCTATGTATGTATATACACCTATATCACTTAATAGTCTAGGGTCGTCTAGCACAAAACAAATAAGAGTCGGTTCTCTCATGGTCAGAGTCAACTAGTGCATTCCTGTTTCAGCATAACCTCTTTCAGATATCACATCATCTTTATTTAATTGTACATAGTTAGCTACACTATGTTAAATTAAACTCGTATGATGAGATTCCCGAACCATTTATACCTAATGAGGAATATTGCCTAACGGTCATAGTCTAGGCCCACTAAATGCAACCTAGTTCACTATAACCTTAGGCTCTCATACCAATCTGTAACAACCCCAAATTTAGTGTTGAGCGGAAGCATACTTTGGGGTGCTACTAATCAATAAACAAAGCACATAAGATATAAAGAACGACTCTACATGCGTCGTTTACAATACATTGATATTATAAAAGTCTTACACAATTATAATAGATTACAAAAGCTCGAGATTAATGATAGAGATTCTATGGCATAACTAATTATACAAAATATAGTAATGCATGACAATCTCCTGGTGTTTGCATAAGACTCGAACTAATGGGCATCCTGAGTGAGCAGACCTACTGCTGCTGCGAACCTGAGAATACATGCTAAAAGGTCAGCTAAAAGCTAGTGAGCTCACAGGTTAAGTATGATAGGATATGATTTATGAACCGCAAGATTTAATATAATGATTTGCAATCAAACAAATAGATAAATGATATGTATCACTTCCATGAGCACATAGTCTGAGCTTAACTGAGATGTCAGGATCACAATCAGTGCCTGAGCGAGGGTGCCTCTCTGCGAGTGCCTAATCTACTCTCGTATGAACAAATGATAATGCATCCGTTTGACCAGTGATGCGCCCCCAGCGGTCGTTAAGGATTTCAACCCTTGTCGTTGCACCGGCTACCGGCGGCGGGCATCAGTGGGTGTTTTAAATTTGTAATTACGGGACCTAAGTTTTCCCTAACAATGCTAATCCTAAGGGTGAGCAAGTGGTAGGTATGACCTAGAGTTGTTCTTCAAACCGACTGAATTGAAACTAAGGCGTGGCAGATGAGGGCTTTCAAACTAGTGAAGGATTTATAAAATAGTGGGGGAGTTTTGGTTTTTCTATTAACTAACTTAGGCAAATATATAATTAAAAGCGAAATAAAAATAAAAGATAAAGCAGATAAATAAAGATAGTGTTTGCTGAGATTTCATTAATTAAGTTATGGGATGATGTTTGGAGAAACTGTGTTGAAAGATATTTGTTGATTATTAATCTTGAATACTCGTGATGTAAACACTAGATTCCCTACTAATTAAAATCCCATTAGCATGTCACACCGGGAGCTAGGTTATGGTAACATCACAAAGTATTTAGAATAATAAGCAAAATCTTGACTATGGTTTAATAATACTTTCATATAAACGGAAACAAAATCTTAAGGTACTAGACATAACTGAATCATATAACGATTCCTCGTCATCCTAACAGATTCATGTATTTAAAACGGTTCATTTATGACTTTAAACCAGCCCTTGCTTAAGACTACCCAATAAATCCCCTAATTATCCACAGTGTTCCTCACTTATATTGGTTCTGCCGCTTCAAACCTTGGCCATGTCTTGTCCTACGATAATCCCCCATGTAGCCTTGCGGTTCCATAGTTTCATACCTTTGACAAATTATATTGACAAAAATGACTGACTACCTTTTAATTAGACGTCGTTAAAAAGGCGTTGTAATCACGTTTATTGGTGGAAAGGCGATAGATTAATTTGAAGTTTAAAAGTCTATTTAGAAAGGTTAATTAAACTAGGTTTCTCATTTTATATGTTATCCCGTAATATAACTACCTTCGGTCGTTACTCGACTTCCATACATTTGTACTCCACCTTGAAGTGTTTCCAGTACTATATCGAATAACAATCGAATAGGGGCCATCATATTACTTCGTAATATTGTACCGTTTCGTAATATGACTACCTTCGTTCGTTCCTCGACTTCCATACATTTGTACTCCACCTTGAAGTGTTTCCAGTACTATATCGAGTAACAGTCGAATAGGGGCCATCATATTACTTTACGATAATTAAGACCGTTTATATTTTACCACTATGATAATCCTAAGGCAACAATCAAACAAGAACATGCAATAAGACGATCAAAGCGATACTACCGATCTTTAATATTTAATTATAAATCATCCCATGATTAACTAACTACATCGCAAACAAACACAACAAGTATACTACTCTCTAATCATGACAATAACTAAATCTAGCATAATCAATAAAAACGTAATTAATTAAGATAGATAGGGATAGAAAGAACCAGGATTAAATGCGAGAGAGAATAGACTTGAATTAGTTGAAACAATTCCGAGCATACACCAAAGATTACAATGCGTTCCGCACGTTCCTTCTACTTCTAATAAAACTCCTAAACTAGTTTACATACTAGTTAAAACTAATCTAAAGAAAGAAATATAGAGTGAGAAAGTGGGAGCTTATTTATAGAGTGAGAAAGATAAGCTAGGAAGGTGTGTTTTTGTAAATGAGCCTCATGCCTCCTATTTATAGAGGAGTTTTGGTGCATTTTAGAAAATGGAAGCACACATTAGCAAAAGGTGGAAAAGGTAGTGGCACCAAGTACAAAAGGCGAAAAAGGTAGTGGCACCAGGTACGAAAAGTAGGAAAAGGTCTAGCATCGGGTACGAAAAAGGACAAAAAAGTACAATCCGTGCGGGTGGCGGGCAGCAGCCGGCGGCTGGCTGCCAGCCGGCGGCGGCTGGGTGGCTGCCGGCGGCGGCTGGCTACCAGCTGCACCAGCCTGCTGCCGGTTGCTTCGTTTCTCGATTTGTGCGTGTTTTCTTTGTAATGCGTCCGTTTGTGTTGATTCTTTTTGCATTGGATTCGTAATTCAAAAATGAAGCTTTTGATGAAAAGAAATCCCAAAAATATGTCTCTGAACTTTAGATGTGTCGTACGAATCGTTTGGATCTTCCGGAGTACGTAGAATCTTCGTTCTTCGTCCGTATTTGTTGATTCTTCTTCTGTTGGATTCGTAATTTGAAAACAAACATCTTGGGTGAGATGGATGTTGGTGATGGGCACTTTTATCTTGAAATCTCGTTTTGATGCCTTGAATCTTCAAACGTGCGTGGAATCTTTGTTTTTCATTCGTTTTGCTTGATTTTTGTCGTGCAACCTTGTTTTGACCATCTTGGCATAATATCATTGATTTGTACTATTTTTGAGTTTAAAATGACAAGAATTGTTCCAGAATGAGAGAGATATCGGCAGTAAAAACGTGACTTTTTATGCGATATCAACCAGTCAGTGCTTGCTGACCCGGACGGGGATTGTCAGTCTCATATGGTACCATAAACCAACATTCAGAGGACTTAGATTGATTAGATGAAAACAACCCATGTAGTATATGTGATAATTTGATACTTGTGTTCACATGTAAAACAAAATAGAGCATGTATTCCCACCCCTAGGTTAAAACAGTAAAATGAGGGGCTATGAGAGTCTGATGACTTGCTAAACAAGTAGTAATGATGATACACAAGGTAATGATGTCGTTCCAATGACTGTAACTTACCGGGCATCCCAAATGCGCAAGGTTATAATAATGATTAGATGTCTCAACAGACTGAGTTGCTCATTCAACTATTAATGTCCAAATGATTAGCTTTGGATTGATTGTGTTTTGAAAACATGTATGGCCCGTTGGTGATGGTTTGTATTGTACGAATATAAGTTTTTGTATAAGGTTTGATTTTTATAGGTGTTGAATACTTAGTGTAGTAAGTATTCTTCAAGCCTCTTTTATTGTATTCAAAAGTGCATATATACATTTATATCCGAACGTGGTGGTCAAATATGTTGTTTTCTAAAACTCAACAAAAGTCAACTTGGTCAACTCTGGTCAAACTGGTCAAATCTAGTCAACTAGTCAAATTAGTCAAGTTGGTCAAATCCGGTGAAACTGGTCAAATTAGTCCACTGGTCAAATCTGGTTAAATTAGTCAACTGGTCAAATTACTCAACTGGTCAAATCTGGTCAAACTAGCTCGGTTTGACCCGAAACTTTTTCTCAACCCTTAAAATGGTGAAATAGGTTCATAAAAATTATCGTTACGTTTTGTGGGTCTCTCGAAGTGTCACTTTTACAAAATTACCAAAACAGCCCCTAAGATTTATATTTTCCAGATTTCGACTCGATAAACCTCTCGATTTAACCAACTTCTACTCCGAATCACGTCTAACAAAAATTCACACATGTTCACCTATGAATATAGTCCATTTCTGCCATTTATGATAATTTTATATGTTCATTTACTATTTTTAACAAAAATGAGAAAGGAGGTTAGTCAGTTTTGGTTTAAAAGTGAGTAACACTCAAAGATCCACCTTTTTCACCAAGATCCGAGAGGATCTGATCCGAGATCCAAACATAAAAATTGTAAATATTTTCCATACACAAATTTGGACATAATATTCGAGTCCTAACTCCAAACAAATGATTTATTATGATTTTTCTCGTGAGCTATAAAATCTGGACAGATTTATGATACTTATGTATATGTGTATAAAACGAGTTTCAAGCTCATATTTGTACATAATATTGTTGTTTGAGCATGTTAACATGTAGATCTAAGATAATCATGAAAACTTAGTAAAAGATTAAGATTTCTTACGAGGAGATCAAAGATCTAGAGTCGAAATGCAAAGAGAATGCGATAACCGAGCTTTTCCTTCGATTTCCTTCAAGAAGCAAGTGGTGGATGATGGTGGTGTAGTGTGGTGGTGGTGGCTGGCGTATTCCAGCAGAGAGAGAGAAGGAGGAAAGGGGTATTGAGTGTAAGGAGAGTTTGGAGGTGGAGTATGAAAGTGAGAGTGAGGGTGTGGGTTTGGTTTGACTTAGAAGCAACAAAGGGGCACGAATTACTTATGAAATATTATTCAAATAATATTTAGAAATAAATGTATTTATCAAATAATTCAATATTATTTAACAAAATGATTTCACCAACGTCCATAATTAGTGTATCAGAATTCGGCCGATATTAAATGACACAATTAAATCTAATCGTGTAAATGCGTATATATAATAATACACGTAATGATACACACAATTAGCCTAACACAGAACTAATTACATGTATTAACAAAATGATTAGGACCTAATATCTAGTCCTAATTTGATGGGTGTCACACAAGCTCAAGTATTATCGATTCAAACCTGGAGATAAAGTTCTTCTCTTCAATTCGCGCCTCAAAAAGTTTTTAGGCTAATTCAGATCAAGGTGAAGCGGACCATTCATGATATCAAAGGTCTTTACCTTCGGAGCGGTAGAATTAGAAGCGCCGGACGGTAATTTTAAAGTCAATGGTCACCGCTTAAAGCACTCCATCGAAGACTCTCCTTCCAATGAGGAAGTCTTTATCTTTGTACCACCTTGAGCCGACAAAGTAGGTAACAGAGTCAAGCTAGTGACTCATTAAACAAGCGCTTTTGGGAGGCACCCCATTGCTTATCTTTATAATTGCTTTAATTTTATTTCTCAGTTTATTTTTGCTTAGTATTATCATCACTGGACTAATGATGCAGGATAATCTAGATACCCGACAGCACCGCACTCTTACATATACATCGGAGATAAGTTTTATTTGAATTATACAAGTGCAACTATTCAGATGACTCAAACTTTTATAAAAATCTTTTAAAAGTCATCTGACTCTGCTGCATTTGTATAACCTTATAAACTACAGCATTACCTATTTTCCTTATGTTACAGGATGGACGCTTTAGTTGAGACCTCAGGACACACTTCCCAGCAACAACAGAAGAAGAAGAAGAAGAAAAACCGCAGAAGCTGACCACTGTTCCAGAGGAGCATGCGACAGATGTGACGATCACTCGAGTATCTGCCCCAGTGTTCGAGTATGGGATTACTACTGCTGACCCGGTTACGACATGGGCGATTCTCCGAGAGCTCTCCATCCAACATGACTCTCACTCTGACATCAGGGTGATGGTTGGACTCCCGAGACTTCCAGACCAGTCCTTCAGACTTGGTCAAGGTCCCAGACCACCTCTTCCGGGATGGTCATTTTTCCCAGCTGCACCTACTACAGAGACCACTCTTCCTACTGCTGTTGTTACATCTCCTGGCTGCTATTACATCTCCCTGCTGCACCCATGATGTCTGGTGCCACTGTTGCCACGTCACCTACTTCCATCATGGACAGTGACGCACTTGCGGCATTTGACCCGGACATGGATGATTTACTAGATGATATTTAGTTTATTTTATCGCTTTATGTTTTATTTATGTTAGACTTTTATGTTGTTGAAATGGTGTACTGTGACTGAATTTTATGGTATTTGCAGAACTTAGCTTCATGTGGAATGGATGAGACAGAGCCTGGTCCACAAATCCAGCAGATCATTAGCACCGCTCCTTCATGAATCTGGTCCTAAATCAAGTACTCCTTAACCGTAGGGAAGTCCCTCTCCTAAACTTTTCTAGTTTCTACGTAACTTAGATATGCTTATGCCCACTTAAATCCCTAAGTGTGGGATCCTCCGTACCTAAAACTTTTAAATTCACATTTTTCCAAAAACAAAACCCTAAGTGTGGGATTCTCCCCGCTTAGTGTAGAAACATTGGGGACAATGTTTATTTCTAAGTGTGGGATAGCAGTATATCTCATCTAATTATCTGTCAAAGTTGATTTTGAGACATGCTAGTCTTCGAATAATTTGTCAATCCTTATTTTTGCCAAAATTTTCAAAAATTTGAAACCTTTTTGAGTCACAATGAAATAAAATTGGATAAAAATTCGACAGTGAAATTGTCACTCATTCAGTAAAGCCTAAACAGTTTTACTTCGACATTGAAATTGTCACTCATTCAGTTGGCCAAAAAGCTTTCATTTAAGAAAGAGTACAGATTTTTTACAAGTATTCAAAAGTTGGTAAAAAGAGGTCGAATCATGTCAGATACCAAACAATTTAAGATGAGGATCTAAGAGGGGCTTCGCACGACTGGACACATATAACCTATTTTTGCTGTGAGGAACTTTGAGCCTTATAAGCATTCATTTTAAATGCTTCACGGTTCGTTTGTTGTGTGTGACCGGTGCATGTATTTCTGAATTAGAACTTGCCCCGGGTATACGTGTCAAAATCACATTGATGGGTGTCATTCGTGGCATAGGTACAATTAGAGGACCTTGACATTCCCTAGGATTAAACCCCATTCCAACATATCTCTTTCAAGCCCAAAACCCTTCCAACACTTATCTTCAGTGTTGATGATCCGCCTAGATAACCCTGTTGAGCCTTAGCCTTTTCATTTCTTTCAACCCATATTTTAAACCCACTTATTCCCTTACCTACCAAAAACTTATCTTAGAATTTTTAAATCTTTTTTGAAAAATGCTATTTGAATATTCTTTTTGCTTTCTACCCTAAAATCACAAAATTTTCGTGATTACTAAAAATTTCTCGTGTGTGTTTCAATATTTAATACTCAAAAGAAATCGAGAGTCTTATGGTGCGAAAAATTGGCACCAAGTAAGTTCGAAAGTGACAAGGGATTTAGAAAAAATGAAGAGTAAGAAAGGATGCCCATAGGGCAAGAAAAAATATAAATAAAAGAAAAATCCCCCTTAGAAAGTCTCTTGCAAAGAATTTCCGAGCCCAAAAATAAAATAAAGCTAAGTGCTTCAAATCTCTTGTAAACACCAATTCTTAAAAGTGTGAAATATCCATTTGTTTTCAAAAGATAGAAGTCAAAATAGCTATCTTCCCTTCGCGTTATCCGTTTCCGTTTTCATTAAAAAGAATGTCTAAATGGAATTTTTCATTAAGTTTTAAAATGCCTAAGATAAGTAACACCCTTAACCCTTAAAAACCACACTTATCCATACCCTTTAACCCTTACCAAATATCACAACCCACTTGAATGTCTTGGGATAATTAGTACCGTCCCCGTCTAAGTGATGGAGATATGATCCTTAGGCAAGCCTATGACGACGAATACTGCACGACAGGTATTTGAGCGATTTTTCATTTGGCTTAGGATAATAGGAAACCCGATACACTTGAGTGAATTGAGTGACCACCGGTGAGATCGCCCAGTCGTGTATATTCCGCATTTTGAGAATTGAAAGTTTGCCTAAGTGAATCATCTTGAAGAACTTTAGATATTTCATGTGAACACTTCTTCTTTATCCGACAGGCGAAATACTTGTTTTCAATCCGTACAAATTCTTATTTACGGCTCAAGAAAGAATCTTGAAATTGGAGATTTTGGCAAATAAGATTGTGATTTGCTTGAGGACAAGCAAAAGTCTAAGTGTGAGATATTTGATGACACGCAAAAAGTCAAGTTTTTAAGTGTCATTATCTCACCTTTTTGGCCCAAATTATGATGAAATTATCCAAAATGAGCACTATATTGTTAAAACTCATAATATAGGTCAAAATATAGACAATGTTTCAAAAATCAACTAAAATGGTTGAAAAACACGAAAAATTTAACAAATACAATCATGAGCATTCTCGTTCACTTGTTCTAGTACTTTTTGAGCTACACAAAGAATTATGACCTCTAACTTATGTCATTTTCTTTGTTAGGAAAATACGAACGCGTGGATATAAATATCGCTTAAAATGGATAAACGACGAAGAAGTTACGCCAAATCGAAGAAATGAAGAACTGAGAGGATCGAATACGGCTGTCCCAGACCGTATACGGCTGGACCAGACCGTATACGGCTGGACCAGACCGTATACAACCTGTGTAGACCGTATACAGCTTGTGCCCAGCCGTATACGGCCCATTCCAGCCGTATACGGTTGGTGTCCACCCGTATTTGCTCCAGTCCACCCGTATACGGCCAACACCAACCGTATTCCGTGTTTAGGTAATAAAAATCAGATTTTTATACGGCTGTGCGATACAGTTGTGCATTTGGGGGTTGGAATACGGTTGAAGAATACAGCTGTGTGATGCCTATAAATACAACCACCTCCTCACCATTTGACAAAAATCTCTCAACTTGTTTTCTCTCTTTCTCTCTCTACTCTCTCTCTAGAAATAATTAGTTAGTTAATTAGGTTAGTTAAGCTAGTAGATTAGTAGCTTACTTGTAACGGAGGTGCTTCAAGACTGCGGTTACGCCAGATTTGTAATAACGCTCTGTCAGGTTTTATTTTAAATCTCTATCTTGTTATTTTTAAATATGTTGTGCTGTTGCTATGCTTATTTAGAAATGCTTGCTAGAATTATTGCCATGCTGAGCTGAACAAATTTATGTTTGCTATGATAGTCGTTATGCTAGGGTAGTTATGCTTTAATCATGTCGTTACTCTGTCTGTATGCTGTAAATGAATCTCCAATGTTTATCTATCCAACTTATGTTGTTGTTAGTAACTTACTACTAAGAACTTGGCCAACTTCTAATGGTACGCCGCTAATTATTCTGTGTCTGATGATTGTTGAACTCGACAGGCCGGTGTTCTCCTGGTTGAAATAAGACCGAGGGGAGACACGGAGCATAGGATTAGAGATAGATTAGATCCATTTCATATAACAAATGTTTTTGAGAGAACTTTCAGAACATTTGTGACTTAAACGTTTATCCAGATACTCTGCATGAAATAAGTTGTTCCTTGTATGCTACTCTGCTGCATGTTCTTGTTTGATTGTTGCTTTAGGGTTTGCATGCTAGTATCACTTGTGCTATTGGATATATGATTAGGTTTTCAGATATATGTTGATTGCATACACCAGTTTAACATGCATAGAATAGTTATGATGATTTATATGAAATAATAATGAACAATTTAATTAGCCGTTAGACCTGGCCATCCCAACTTGTTCCGGTGGAAAACCCCTGTTCATGTTTTTGTTTACTCAACAATTCATGCCATGATTCGGATATCTCAAATGTCCGAGATTGGGGAACAATACTCGAGGATGGTTGCTGGTTAAATTGGTTTCTACATTTGGGACAACTTCCAGTGTAGTTTACATTCCATAGCTGTTATCTTCGTGACATGTTATTTATCTGATTGCGAACAAGTCTATGTTAGATAGATAACAGGCTAGGAGCTATGGCTCATTAGGAAGTATAATCCATCCATGATAGGTAACAAGGACCTTTCAATTGAAGCAACGGAAATACCGTAAAACAGCCCAGTACCTGGTATAGCATTGGAAACACCTCTGGTGTAGTACAAACACGTGGAAGCCATGGAAAGGTTGTAGGTAGATTACTTTGTATCTCATTGATTGTTCCGAGTACGTCTGCTAAATCCTGCACCTGTCATCATAACTAAGGCCCTAATCAAAATAACTACCCCTAAATAGCATACATGACTGTCATAGTAAACACACGCGTTTAACCTGTAGTTCTCATAGCCACCTCACCACACCTCCCTTATCTTAGTTTAGTATTTTAGTTTAAAATTAGGTAGTTAATTAGAAAACAAAACAAAACCCCTATCAACTCTTGATAAAACCTAGCTAAATTACGAAAGATAATTGAAAACCTAGATCCCATGCCCTTTGTAGTTTGAAGAACTAGGTCATACTTATCGCTGTACTCACCTATAGCTTTAGTATACTTAGGCCCAGCAAAAACAAATTTTAAAACCCACTGGTCCAGACCGTATACTTAGGCCCGTATACGGCTGGACCAGACCGTATACTTAGGCCCGTAACGACGTGAGTTAGATTGCAACCGACCTCTAGGCGCCCATCAGGAGTATATATTATTGATACGACCCAAAATTTCAAAGGGGGGCTATGGTTTAAACAAAAGAGTGTTTGAAGATATTTTTTATTTTGGGAAAAATTTAGGTATTTAACCCGTTAATTTCGTCTATGGGTCCAACTGATTTAAATATATATTCAATATTTGTAAATTTATTTTAAAGTATTATTCCAAATACTTCATTCGAAATTATAAAATTATAATTTTTATTAGTTTTGTTGTCGTGTTTGTTTTGTTCACTTTATTTGCGTACGATACGTTTTATATAAAACGTTTTATATAAAATGTATACGTTTTATATAAAACGTATATGTTTGTTATATTATCATCTTAATATAAGATAAATAATAATGTTATTAAATAATTTCATATTATTTAATAAATGGTTTTACCAACGTCTGAAATTTTTAATTTGTATCATTTGATTCGACCCAAATTTTATACGATATAAATGAATCGTATTCCCGAATATAAATATAAAAATTACAAAATTCCGTACGTATTTAGTCTAATATATACTAAATACATATAATCACCCAATTATTAGACACTAATTAAAGTCCTAATTTTACCGATTGTCACAAAATCCCCTTTGATTTTTGAAACATACTTATTTTCTTTCTCTCTCACTCTCTTTCAATGTATGATTTCTTCATCTCCAATCCCTATCTTCTATCCAACTTACATAAATAGTGAATCTTGACAAACATATCTACATGTCTAAAGCTCGGATTATGCTCTTAGCTTGCATGATAAATTTTGTTTCTCCAAATTCAGATAATTAAAGATCCACCAAACAAGATCGGCTAAGGAATTTGTTTACCCTCTTGCCACTGCTAGGGAACCAATGATTAACTCCATTGATTTTAACCGATGATCAATGGATTGAAACATGATCAATTGACTCGGAATCTTCATCTCAGATATGAATACCTCTAGATAGATTTGAGAGTTGCATGAACTTGTCGTCCAGCGGAAGCCAAGGTATTCTGTCAATACATGTAGATTTCAGTTTGTTGTTCACCATGAATTTCAATTTTTTTCATCATCATCATTAAGTGTTGTGATTTTGGCTAAAATATTACTCATATAAATTTTCTTCAGTAAGTATTATAGTATTATGTTCTGAGTGCAATATATGTGTTTGATAAAATGCAAGTGAGAATGTAATGTAGTGTAATTGTCGTGAAATTTGAGGGTTTTTTATATTCATGTAATGAAAGGGACTTATGTGTTTGATAAATGCCTATTATGAAGAGGAAACGTTAAGTGTTGTCATCTCCAGGATGAAAAATGAATCCGGTAAACCCATTTACATTCTTGCTTGGCCCAAAGAAAAGCAACCCTTTTTCCAAACCCAAACCCAAATCCATTCAAACTCAAGTAACCCTAAAACTATAAAGAAAAGCATAAACCAAAAATCGATTTAATTTCACAGTCAACTTCAGAGGCCGTTTTGACCTACTTAGTGTTGTTTTCAGGATTTGGCCAAAACTAAACAGTTGTAGATTTCGATGTTTTACAAGAACTTTCGAGGTTTCAGTCTCTGAAACGAAGCATTTATTTTATAAAAATTGTTTAGTAAACTGCTAAAGTGTATTACGAATTTTCTGAAGCATTTCGTTAATTTAAGTTCGTATATAAACATGTTTTAACCCCAAAAATGAATGGAAACCTTAATAAACAAATTTCAGCCTCCCTAAACCCTAACACTGTATTCTACAGTTTTTTTTTAATGGAAAGGAAAGAAGTGCAATGGAAAATAAAAACAAATATCATTCTTGAGTCTTTTTTGTAGGGGATAGGAAAGGGGTCTAGTGGAATTGGACTGATTAGTTAAAAGGCTTTTTGCTTAAACTCATTTCCTTCCAAAATTGGGCTGAATACAAAGGATAACATATCAGGTGTGTGTATAATAACTATTATAACCCTAATAACAACCTAGCAAATTCCCACGTAGATTTGTTTCTAATATATCTCATATAGAAATCACCAACATACGCGTCTCTTCTACATCCAATAATCTGGTTCTCGCAATCTCGTCTACTACAATCAACTAATCAGTTTTCTTTTCTCACTCTCATTCAAATCGATCAGCAGGTAGTTGTCAAACTTGATTTCTGCATTAACATTGTTTTATTAGTGTACATATATATTTTTTTCTTATCCATATGTATATGAATGTTTGTGTACTTACTTTCTCATTCAAATCGATCAGCAGGTAAGTATCAAACTTGATTTGTGCATTAACATTTTTTTATAAGTGTACATATATATACTATTTTCTTATCCATATGTATATGAATGTTTGTGTACTTACTTTTTAAAAATAGAGAGGACAAATAACACTATTTCATGTATTGTTTGCTGGATAAGTTGCTTTAAACATAATATATTTAGTCTAGATATTGACTTTATGAAACCAACGTTGAAAAGTTGTATGTTGATATATTGCTTCAAACATATATATATCGCATCAGTACCACACATGCATACGATATATCATAAATAATAGTTTACATATGTTATGCTTATTTGCAATCTGGAGTTTTTCGGTTCATGTTGCTGCTACTGATGTACTTTTGGGTTTTTTTGTGGGCCATGATCTTTGATGACGTATTATGGTTTATTAATGTATGATTTGTTTTCGTCTGTTGGTATTCTTATTTAAGTTTTTGGTTTAGATGGAGTCATTGCATTTTTTTTGGTCTATGATTGTATTACTCTTTATAATTGAGTAGGAGTTATAATCTGTGTATTGGTAAAAAGGTAAAGAATAATAAATTGAGAGTATCATCGAATTTGTTCTTCTATTCATACTGGATTTGAAACTTGTGATATAATGGATTGTTTGAACTTTAAAAATTAATAATTATATTTTTAGATCATGCTAACGAAATATTATAATGTAAATGCCCATAGTTATAACAAAAGTGTACTACATGTGTAAAATGTGATGATGGTCCAAAATATTTGATTCCTTGATTTACTGCTTTATGTCTAATTATTTGTGGTGTTTGTAATGCTATGTTAGTTCTTCAACACAGTTCTTGCTTTTCTTAATTACTATTTTTTGTTTATGTAATTATGTTAGTTTTAGTTGCTTCTGTTCATAATTAAATGATTGTCATTGTCATGTGTCACTAGTCTTGCAATGGATGATAACATGTATCTAATGGCGAAAAGTCAACATTTAGCAGCAATTTATTTGGTTTGTCTAGTGGCAGCTCTAATTGCACATCGTAAATTTCGTAATAGAAAATTTTTGCCTGGCCCAGTTAGATGTTGCATAGACAACAAGTACGAGAAGAGATATTGCATGCCCTCTCATCAAGTGGTAAATGTCGTAAACTTATCCGCATGAGTGAAAATGCTTTTACCATATTATTTCAAAAGTTAGAGAATGATGATGGTCTTCGACCAACTCAGCGAATGACAGTTGAAGAACAAGTTGCTAGATTTTTGTTTATGATAGGAAATGATTTGAAAACTAGTTTAATCGTTTGGTTTTTCCATCGATCAGAATCATGCACAAATAGACATTTTCATAGAGTTTTGAATGCATTATTATTCTTACAAGATCAATACATTCGACAACCAACGGGTAATATCGTTCCACTCAAGATTCAAGGGAATCAAAGATTTTACCCATTTTTCAAAAATTGTATTGGGGCAATTGATGGAACCCATGTTCGCGTCAGAGTGCCTAATTAAGATGCCCCAAGATATCGTGGCCGTAAGGGATATCCGACTATTAATGCATTAGTGGCATGTACTTTTGACTTAAAGTTCACATATGTTTTGAGTGGTTGGGAGGGCACGCCATCAGACTCAAGAATAATAAAAGATGCACTTACCAGAGATGATAAGTTAATTATTCTCGATGGTAGATATTATTTGATGGATGGTGGCCTACCTCTTAAAAGCTCACTCATAGCACCTTATAGAGGCGTTAGATATCATTTGAAGGAGTACTCGATCCGTTCACCTGAGAATCCACGAGAATTGGTCAACCTTCATCATGCGTCATTGCGAAATGCTATTGAACGGGCATTTGGTGTTTTGAAAAAAAGGTTTCCTATTATTAGAAGTACAACCGAACCATTTTACTCTTGTGAGATACAATCAGATATATTTTTGTCATGTTGTATCCTACATAACTTTTTACTCAAGGTAGACCTTGTCAAAGAAATTGAAGATAAAGTTGTATGTGAGGTTTTGGATGCAAGACCTGATGAACACCTTTGTGGTCCTAGAGACGTTGACGATCGCGAGGAACAAATAAGAAACTCAATGGCAAATGAAATGTGGAATCAATACTTATTGGAACCGGATGACGAAATAGATTATGCTAATTAGTTACTTAACATTTTAATGTAACACTTAAATTTGAATTATAATAAATGTCTTTGTTTTTAGTGACACATTGTTTGTTATTGTATTTATTTTAATCTTAATATAGTTATTATATGATGTAGTTTTATGAATTTATTCATTTAGTTTTAACTTTATTGTGCTTGATTATAATATGCAGAACTTAACTATGGGCAAAAAAGGTACGTATACTACCACGAAGAGGGATCATTTTCAGTGGTCGGCGAAAATGGATGCTGCTTCTATTCAGGCTATGCTTAAAGAACATGATGAAGGTAACAGGATAGATGGCCAATTCTCCACTCAGGCATACACTAATATGGTGAATGCGTTAAATGCACAAATGGTAGACAAAGTGTTTAAAAAAGACCATCTAAAAAATCATTTATAAACTCTCAAAGATAATTTCTCACAATACTATGATCTTTTTCGTGGAAGTTCATTAAGTGGATTTGCATGGAACTCTAACACCAATTTGATTGAAGCTGAGAATGAAGTATGGGAAGCGTTGATCGAGGTTGATTTTGTACTACCTCAAAATATTTTTGTAAGTAAGATTTATTATTAGAGTTTCTACAATATGTTATCATTTCATTTTTTTATTAGGTGAAGCCTGAAGCAGCTAAATGGAGAAAAAAAGAGATTAATCATTATGAAGAATTGATGCAATTGTTTGCTAAGGATAGAGCAACAGGCGCTTCTGCCACAACAGCAAAAGAGAGGACGGATCAATTGAATAATGAGCCAGTAATAGAAACCATTGATGATGTTGATCAGTTCGTAGAAACTAATGAGATTGGCTTAGAAAATTTCGATACCGCTGATGATTTCAAAACACCATCACAAGGGAAGCTCCAAAGTAAACTGAAACCAAAGAGAAAAATATGAAAGACGGAAGAAGAGGATGATTTTACGTCGAAAGTCTTAGGTTCAATGGATAAGGTTGTTGATGCTATTGATCGGAGTACAAAGGTATTATATACTTTCACATTATATATTGTTAAATAAAGTTATATCTTTTTATCTTCTTATTAATATTCGTCAATTCGTACTTATTATAAGGTAATGGAAAGCTCTCGTCCACATGTTTATTCAGAGACTGAGATTGATGTGTGCTAAGTATAGGCAATTATAATCACAAGTTTTGATTTAGGAGATACTAAATAATACTATCACACAATTCAGGCAAGTGTTATCCTGATCATAGAATATAGTTTTATAAGTAAGTCCAGATTCGAACACAGGGAACGTGATTTAATCTACAACTAACTATTTATTTATCCTAATTATAATTATTACAATTAATATACAAACTTACAAAAATACACAATAATATACAAGATAGGGGGGACGTTTTAGTTTTGATCGAACATATTTATAGTTGATACCGATTCTTAATAAATAAGTTTTAAGGAACAACTTAAGAATACTCAATTGGATAGAAGATTATGACTATTTAAACTATTATTTATTAAACTTATATCAACTTATGTCTATTTGCGTGTTGGCTATTATTATTGTGATTTACTAATGTAGAAAACCACAAAGGTTAAGATAATTTTCATATAGCAATACAGTCAAAGGTTATGTAAAGTATCACTACTTATTAAGATTTATCAACATATTATTGATGCAATTCCAGGGTCGATTGAATTATAATGCTACTTAACATCTAATGAAACATAATCACTTAATTTAAAAACCCAAAAGATTAATAAAGTTTATCTATAAATCAGTTAATTATGATCATTAACATAATATAACACATAATTCTTGCATAATAATATTCAATAATATAGTTCCAACATAAACATATAATTCATATAATAAATCTAATAAACATACATTTAAACATTCATAATGAAAATCTAACAAGCAATTAATTCAAATAAACAATATCCATAGTAACCCAAAAGGTTAATAAAGTTACAAGGATAAAGAAACCGAACCAATTGATGAACTAGCTTTTCCTAGGGTTGAAAACCTTCAAACCCTAGCTCCTTAGCCTCCAAATTTGCACCTAAAACTGGCCTAAAACCTTAACTTTCGTATTTCTCTTCTTAGAATCGTATATGGTATAACTTAAACTAAGCCTCTATTTATAATATTTCTGGTCGACCCTCCAACCGCCGGTTGGGACTTTCAACCGCCGGTTGGAGTTATTTGAATCCTACTCCAACTTCTGCGCTTTACACCGACTTGAACCCCTTAACCCCAACCGCCGGTTGGATTGTTTTTCCAGAATATTCCACAAACGGGTTTGGGCTTCAATATGGACTTTCTTTCTTCTTAAACGGATTCAACTTGTTTTCTTGGCCCATTTCTTTAATATAATCATCTTAGTCTTCATTTCTTTAAGGTTTAAATCTTCTTTTCTTCAATTGCTTTAATTTCTTCAGTTTTGATCTTATTTTCGTTCCTTTTCTCCAATCTTCAATTAAAATACATTTCTGCAAATATTAACAAAATAAGTATCTTAAAATCATATAAATGCATAAAAATGTATAAATATAGGGATAAATTACTATAAAATATACTATCTATTTGATGTTTATCAGAGATCTATAATGAACTAGAGTTCATGGGTATGTGCCACACCCCCAAAATCGTTAATTATGTTTATCAGAAGTTCGCGGAAGCATTAGGTCGAGTGGGGGTGTCGACGTATACAAAGTACATGCATACATATCAGAGCATTTAATTACAATAGAACATATATATTTAGATGCCAAGAGTAATAGTTATAAAGTTTACTATTCATCGAATCGTACAAGAGTAAAAGTTGTTAAGTTTACAAAAGTAGATTTCGTAAATATGACTAAAACAGCTTAGTTATATAAAAGAAATCCATTGTTTTCAAAAGTGGCATCCTAAATGCTTCGCGGGTCGCCTAGAATTCCATATGCGCAGGCGGTTCTTAAGTGCAGCTAATTCCCTGAAAAATATAGTAAAAGTCAACAACGAGGTTGAGTGAATTCACAGGTTTTATATTTGAGTGTAAGTTTGATCAACCAAATTGTTTGTAACGTTTTGCCAATACTAGTAAAGTTCATCAATATGAAGTTTCGTGAGGATGTCGCCCAAAAGTATAGTTAGAAAAGCTTGTCCAAGAAGTAGGACCTGTCAATGTTTACCCAAGTAGTAGGGACTAAAACGTTTGTCCAAGAAGTAGGATTTAACAATATATGCCCAAGAAGTAGGGATAGGGACTTTTTAAGTTGTGTCTAAGAAGTAGGACTGGCATCCAAGACGTAGGACCCACCGCTCAAGAAGTAGATCCTTCACCCAAGTCGTAGGATGGAACCTTGCCCAAGAAGTAGGGACTTTCTGTATGTGTGCCCAAGACGTAGGGACTTTTCAAGTACTTATGAAAATGTTGTTTCATAAAAGATAGTTAGCAAAAATGTGTAGATGGTCGTTCTCCAGCGAGTTCCAATTTAGTTTTCGTATGAAATACCATTTCATAAACAAGAGTTGTAACAGTTTGACCGCAGTCATAAACAGTTTGTATAGTATACATCAAATCAGTTGTATATAAGTTTGCACCCGTAGCAAAAGAGTTGACTATGTTTTCCACCCATGCTCAAAAGTAGTAAAGCAATAAAAGTAGGGGTTGTGAACTCACCTGTTGAGCTAAGTAAAGTGTGAGTGCTAGCAAAGCCTAAAGCCCAAGTTTAGTCCGGAACCTCCTAACGTCCTAAATGTATGAGATTTAATAAGTATGTGGATATCTAAGTCAACCATCCATGCTAGTGTTCGTACAACCAAGTTATGTCCAAAGCATTTGCTAAATATGTATGTTTGTATTTCGTAGTTGTGAAAATGTATACGACTCGTTGGTGTTGGTTTGAAATCATAATTTCGAAAGTATAATTATGTTTGTTTCACTGTATTTTTATAAAGTATGAGATTGTGTACGGGGGTCCGGGGGTAGCGCCCCTGGTAACGGGGTCCAAGGGGTGGCTACCTCTGGCGGGGTCCAAGGGGCAGAGCCCCTGGTTGGGGTCGTTAAGTGATAAAATTTCGGGTCTTGACACTTAGTAAAATTTGTGTTTTCTAGATTCTGAATCCTGCGACACTGGGTGCGAGATAATGATTTGTGTCGCTATGTGCGACACCGCAATTTAATGCGACAGAGGTATTTGTGTCGCTGATTTGACGTAAAAAGTTACGTTTTTGCATACATAATTCCCACCTTTTTAGCCCCAAAATGGATGAAATCATTCAATATCAATACTTTTTCACCATAATTCATTATTAAGGCTAAAAATAAGGCATTGCTTCAAAAATCAAGTAAAATGGCTAAATAACGTACAAAACAAAGCATAATTGATACGGTCACATTCTACGAGCACTTTTAGCATATTACCTTGAAATTATTCCTTGATTAGTTCATTATGATCTTCAGGTAATTATGATCACGTGGATATAAAGAACGCTGAAAACGGATCAAGAATGAAGAAGTTATGGCCAAACGAAGTTCGACCAGTGCACAAGACTTACGATCCAGCACACAAGACCACGGACCAAGGGGATACCACCCCACAGGGGCCGTATACACCCCGTAAAGGGCCGTATACCCCCTATTTGGGGCCGTATACCCCCTGTAGGGGTGGTATACTCCCTCTACTGTGCCGGATACGCCCCATTTGCTACCGAATACGCCCTATTTGCTACCGAATATGCCCTATTTGGTGTCGAATATGCCCCTTTTGGTGTCGAATTTCATAGCTCGGGGGTGTATTTCAGTGTTAAATTGGGAGCGAGGGTGTTGAGTGTAAAATTGTAGCTTGTAAGCCTATAAATAGAGGCTCTCACCTCCTCATTTCAACAACCACTCACTACACATCAATCCATTCACCACTTTCACACACAAACACTTTCTCTCTAGTTTAGGTTAGTTAGTAGTTAGTTTCTCATTAATATTTAACGAGACTAACGGAGGGGATACTTTGTAATATTTGTTGGAGATACTTGGAGGGGTGCTTTTGTAATATTCGAGGCTCTGCTCGTTGTAATCTTTCAGCTTATATTCAGCTACGCATTTATCATGGTTATCTCTTTCCTTATCTGTTATAATGCATGCTATTGTTATTATGCTAGATTTAGGATTCGTTGCCATGATTAGTGAGTAGTTAGCTTGTGTGTTTGTTGTGATGTGGTTAGCCGTTATAATGGGGGATGATGTTAACTTAAATATATAACTGAAAACGATGTATGTTTAACTTTTCATCTATGATTATAAACTTTTCATCAAACTATCGCCTTTCCTCTAATAAACGTGGTTAAAACCCTAAAAGACAAGGAGTCGCCAACCTTAATCTGAGGGTAATTAATTATCTGTGCTATCTATGCATGGTCTGATTTTGAAGCTTTGGAAATACCGCTAAACCAAATGTATAGTACAACATGAATAAATCAGAGATTTATTGGGTAATATTAAGTGAGGGCTGGGTTTATATCATAGATGGGTACGCTTTAATACAAACTGAGTTTAAAAGGGGTTCAGAGTGACCCAAATGTGCAACATGTGTGGAATACCGTAAAATGACCTATTACTTAATATAGTGCTGGAACCACCTCTGGTGTAGTACAAACGCATGGAAGCTACGGAACGGTCGTCGGTGTATACACCCTAACTTGCATTAGTGCACAAGGCATGGAATGCCGTAAAACATCCTAGTACCTCATGTAAGTTTCGGAACCATCCTTTGGGAACGGTTCCCATACACCCAAGCTATGGAATGGATGTCGGTGTATACATTCTGAGCAGCACTGGGTCACCCACCAGCTCTGAACCTAACAAACCATCGATGAAAAGTTAACAGACGCTTTCCGAATTAGTTCTTAAATGCTCTATTTTGAATTAGAATACTTTATGGTATCAAAGAACGGTCAGAGATTAAATATCGGTCTTTTACCTTATTCATGCGCCCAGGAGTTAACTCCACGAAGGGTCACTAGTCTTCACAGACAGTGTTGAGGGTAGAGCATCCTGATCTGATCAGAATCATGACAACCTAGTACTCAGTGACATGCTATCTGAGGAATCAGATAGTAGGGTGCTAGAGTTGATACCATAAAGTTCCTAAAACAGTAGAACATAAATACTTAGAAAGAACATTTTCAAAATATCAAAACCAAACATCATCTCCCCTTTAGGCTAATAAAATCACAACAAACACTCCTCTCCATACTGATTATCACCTATTATTTTATTTTGCTATTTATTTAGTTTAATTTAAGACCCAAGTAAAAACCCAAAAATCAAATCTCTTGTTTACAAACTCTACTAAATCGAATCGATCGTCTTGACTGCTTGGTTTCACAATACGGTTGATCTTAAGAACAACCCTAAGTCATTACTTGTCGCTAACTACCCTTAGCTATAGTAAAACTTAGGTCCCCAGCTCTATAAATAAAAAAACCACTCGTCCGATCACGCGGTCTCTACTGGGAGGTAAGCAACGACAAGGAAGCGATTCCTTGACCGACCGTCTGGGACCCGATCAGTCGCAAATGCTGCGACGTAAGTAGTTGTGTCGCAAGTATGCGACGTAGTGTAATTTGTGCGACATAACACGTTGTGTCACTTAGTGCGACGTAGAAGTGGTACTGCGACACAAAAGCTTGGGTCGCACTACTGTTTTTGGCCCCGTGCGACACTACGGGCTGTTTGAACAAAATCTTATTTTTTCAACCCAAAAACGTTTAGATCTTTTGTATAATGACTTGTAACATGATTGTAAGCTATAGTAATGAAGTAAAAGTTAAAAGAAAGTAGTTTTTCTTACCAATTTCGAGTGAAACCGAAAGTTAGGTGAAAATTAAAGATGGAGAAGAAAATGATGGATCTTGAGCTTGGATCTTGAAGATGAAGTTGATAATTAGTTTTGTTGTTGTTGTTGGTCCGAAAATATGAAGAAAATGGTGGTGATTTGGTGATTTTTGATGAGTGATTTTGAGAGAGAAATGGGTTGGTGTTTGTGTGTGTATTTGGTGAAATGAAATGAGAATGGAGAAAGTGGGATGGGGTGGTAGGTGAGGGCCGGTTTTGGTCAACAAAAGGGGAGGTGATTTTGTCCCAATTTTTGTGGTATTTAACCCGTGTTCATTTCCCAATCGTTAAATGTTAAAATATTTTAAAACGAAAAACTTGTAAATGCGTTATCGAATATATTTTTAGTTGAAACATTTTATAAAATAATTTAGCTGAGTTACAAACTTATGAATTTGTTTTAATTTAGTTTAACAAATGTGTTTTGTCGCGCAGATTACGTTTTATACGATACAAAATACTTCGTAAATATTATCAACATAATATTTAATAAATAATAACATTATTTAATAATTCCCTATTATTAAATATTTTTGTCCACCAACAGTCGTATATTTTTGTCACGTTTGTTCCAATTGTTTTGTACGTAATTATGACCAATTATGAATCATGTAATACTACGCGTATTAATTAGTTGGGCTTTGCTAGACTTACCTCTAAAATGTGTTGTGATCACTCTAAGTTAGAAAATTAGCCTAAAAATGCATGTAATTAATATTTATAATTATGTCGAAATTCCGTGGTGTTACAATATGGAAGACGAAATTGAAAATGCATATCTTTTCATGTTGGCTCATCCTGAAAGAGCACGAGCACTATTTGGATGTCCCTTGCATAGACAGATTTCTATGCTTCAAAAAATGATGCAAGCTTAAAACTACTAAAGATTTTGGTTGATATTTAATGTTTAAAGATCGTATTGCTATTTGTTTGAATTGATCTGTTTGGTGTTTTCTTTTGTTTTGAATTGCTAGCTATAGTCTTTTGGTTTGTGATTGGTCCTTTAATCTTATATTGAGGTAGACAGGTATTTCTCTTTACTTTGCTTATTTTCAAATTATTTTCATTTATGCAGTTGATATATAGGTCACTGTCATAGTTAAAACATGACAAAGGGTATAATTGTAAAACTGTTTATTCAGATTACTTTCCTTTCCTTTCCACACAACTCAAGAATACAATAATTAATTACTTTCATTTCCTTTATGTTGTTTTCCTTACAACTCGCGAATGCATATGAAATTTTTTATATTACATTCTTTTCTATTCTTTTTGCCCCTTCTCTTTTCCATCCCATTCTTTTTCATCAAACAAAATCTCGAGAATACAGTGTAAAATACGAAAATCAAACCAAGAGCTCAAGTTTTAATCCATATTTTCATTCTATCAACCGAAAACACTCGTTATCGCGTTCATTGGTAAGATCTCATGTTCCAAACCTTCGTTTTCTTCGTGTTCATGATGCATGTGCATGATGAATGAATACTCATGACACGTTATTTATTCACGGATTCTAAGGGATATCATCATGAGATTTCTCGTTAATTGGTATAAACTCGATTTGAATCATTCATTTAAACATATTTCGATTATTTCGTATTGTCGGTTTTCATTCGGTTCAGTCCATTGTATTCTGGGTGCATGAAATCATTAGGTTATATATGAAATCGGTATATAAGTTTGTTGTGAGTGAAATATTTGATTTATTAAGTGTTTGGATTGGTTAGTATGAAGATTTAGGTTTAAATGTATAAACCCTAAATCTGGACAGATTTAAGTTTTGGATTGTGAAGGTTGTAACTTGGTCATTTTTGATGAATTTTGATGAAACATAAGTATTTTGAGTATTCTTTCAAATGGCATCCGTTTCGTGTTCAAATGTTGAGTATAAGTTGGTCAAAATGATTTTATAAAGTCGAATGTCAAATCTGGGTTTGTCGGTTCATAATTTTGGTTAACTTGTTGATTTTTGAAACGTATGTTAAACTAAGAATTGGGTCTAGAAATTTCTACTGGAGTAATTTTAAAGTGTTAACAATTTTCTGTAAAAATATTATAATTCTTGTAAGTCTTAAGTATTTTTAATAAATTGTAACTTTTGTGTATTCAGAAACCGTTGTTGTTACAGAGCAGATTACTTTGATGAATTTTTTAAAATAGTAAAATATTGAAATAAGTTCTGTAAAAATTACAGGTTGTTCTTAACACATTGAAGTGTCACTGGTAGAATATGTAGAGTTAAATGATTTCACTAAGTCAGGTCTAAAAATTCGTGAAGTGGTACAAAATTCTGGACAGAATATGAATTTCACAGTGGGGTCGATTTTTGTAAAGACACATGAGGTTTAGTTGTGAGGAAACTTAGTAGAGGTAATTTAGACTTGGGATACAATGAAAGGACATATATATGTCTAGGTTGTAACCCGTATACGTATATATGTCTAGATTGGTAAAGTTGTTTGGTGGATTCATTTAAGGGCGATACTTACTTTGGTGTTCAAGGTGAGTTTTCGTGGTCCCGTCTTCATTTACATATTTTCAAATTGGGGGAAAAGTATGCTCACATGTTTTATCAACTATTTTTCATGCTGTGAACTTGTTTATTTCTATTTTCGGACATATGCTTGAAATGTGTGACGCTATGTGATTTATGTGCATTTGGTTATTGGATTCGTTTTTATTATAAGGCCTTGCTCGGTGGAGAGTGAGTACCTGATGTGTACTTTAGGTATGCATTAAAGTCACATTTGTTTATAAGGCCTTGCTCCCTTAGGAGTGAGTACCTGATGTATACTTTTAGTATGCATTAAATCCACTGTTGGAGTAGCTACTGCCATTTGAGATGTTGTTAGGGTCATACACTGTTGGAGATGATTTTTCGATTGACTTAAATATATATAAAAATTTTACAATTTATACAAATTAAATAATGAGTTTAATTAAAATACACCACTCCCCGGCAGCGGCGCCAAAAACTTTGATGTGTGCTAAGTATAGGCAATTATAATCACAAGTTTTAAATTAAGGAATAGTAAATAATACTATCACACAATTCAGGCAAGTATTAACCTGTTCGTATAATATAGCTTATTAAGTAAGTCCAAGTTCGAACACAGGGAACGTGATTCTAATCTATAACTAATTATCTATTTATTCCTAATTAATATACAATTAACATACAATAATTAATATACAATAATATACAAGATAAGGGGGACGTTTTAGTTCCGATCGAAAATATTTATAATTGATATAGATTCTAATAGATAAGTCTAAGGTTCAACTTAAGAATACTCAATTGGATAGAAGATTATAATTACTTAAACTATTATTGATTAAACTTATTATATTAACTTATGTCTATTTGCTTTGTTGACTATTATTATTGGTGAATTGCTAATGTAGAAAATCACAAAGGTTAAGATAATTTTCATATAGTAATACAGTCAAAGGTTAAGAAAAGTATTACTATTTATTAAGATCTATCAACAGTTTATTATTACAATTCCTGATTTGGTTGAATTACAGTGTTACTTAACATTAATAAATGATATTCTTCGTCTATCGCAAAGGTTAAGATCAAGACATAAACATAATCACTTAATTTATAAAACCCAAAAGATTAATAAAGTTATGATATAAATCAGTTAATCATGTCAAGAATCATTATTAATATAATATAACACAGACAATTCTTGCATAATAAACATTCAATAATATAGTTCCAACATAAACATATAATTAATATAATAAATTCAATCAATCATTCATTTAAATATTCATAATGAAAACCTAATTAACAAGTAATTCAAATAAACAATATCCAAAAGTAACCCAAAAGGTTAATAAAGTTACCCGGATAAAGAAACTGAACCAATTGTTGAACAAGTTTTTCCTAAGGTTGAAAACCTTCAAACCCTAGTTTCTTAGCCTCCAAATTCGCACCTAAAGTTGACCTAAAACCCTAATAATCGTATTTTATATTCTTGAATCGTATATGGTTAACCCTAACCTAAGCCTCTATTTATAGTTTTCATAACCGGCATTCCAACCGCCGGTTGGGCTTTCTTGAGTCCCAATCCAATTTGCGTCTGGAACCGCCTTTGATACCTTAATACCCCAACCGCCGGTTGAGTTATCCAACCGGCGGTTGGACCTCTTTCCAGAATATTCCAACTTCGGGCTTTGCTTCATTTTTGGGCTTTCTTCTTTCTTTCTTCGGGTCTTTATTCTTATTTTGGCCCAATTCTTCAATATTATTATTTTGATCTTCAATTCTTTAAGGTTTAAGCTCCAACTTCTTCAAGTGCTTTATTTTCTACAGTTTTGGACTTGTTTTCGTTCCTTTTTCTTCAATCTTTAATTAAAATACATTTCTGCAAATATTAACTAAATAAGTATCTAAAATCATATAAATGCAATAAAATGTATATAAATATAGGGATAAATAGTATAAAATATAGTATCTATTTGATGCTTATCAAATATTCCCACACTTAAGTTCTGCTTGTCCTCAAGTAGAATACTGAATAAAATTTAAAATAAGCATCAAACTAATATTTAACAATCAGAATACCAATACTAAAAACCTGTTTCATAACTTAAAAATTTAAAAACTTTAATTAACATGGATAATTATAATGTATAAATAAAAATTATTATTATTTCTGTAACATATAGCTCATAAATGATTACTAATATATTTATCCACTTTAAACAATCTATACTCAACTTCCTGAATATACTCTTTATTATTATTAATATATATATTATTTATGATTTCCATATATGATATACTCTTAAACTTAATCATGCAATTTACTCTTATATTCCAAATAAATATATGAAATCCACTTTTAAGAATCAAGACATTGGTGACAGGTCTACATTTCCATGCAACAAAGCGACATAACTTGATTCAAGTAAAGCAATTTTTAAATCAAACTAGTGGTGACAGATCTGTACAACCATACAACAAAGCGACTTACTTTGATTTTTATTTATTTATATTTTGAAAGAATTTGTTCTTCCATTTGCTTTATTTTAAGAATACTAATTAAAGACCAGATCTGTACTTACGTACAACAGAGGAAACAATTAGTAAACTCCCAAATGTCTTCACATAAGTATAAAGATATATAAAAATATCGCATGATAAATCTAGGAATTAAGACTTTTATGTCATACATCATATTATGTATCATAAGATAATATACAAGTTATTTTATTAATTTCTAAAAATTCAGAAATCCTCATATAGATTGCCTATTAGTACATCATATCATGTAACTATATATCATTCCTCATTAAGTTGCTTACGTTATATATACAAAACAGTTAATCCACATTAAAGTCTAAACTCTTAAATACAAAACAAAACTCTTAACAAAAGTATTCTAACTAATAAATACTTAGTTATTCACTTAAAAATTTTAAAATTGTAATAAAATTTAAAGACAATAGAAACTTAAATGATTAATTAAAGAAATTCTTTTTCTTACTAACCCTATCCCCACACTTAAATTATACAATGCCCTCATCGTATAAAAATTGTTAAACAAAAGTGAGTAAGGGAAAGAAAATTAGAACAGAAAAACTCCCCTGACTGAAATTATGAATTTCATCATCGGCTAAGAAAAATCTGCATGATTGATTCCTCAATTTCTTGAATTATACAACATCCACACTTTCGTAGTTAATCACGATTGCATTTAGCATATGCAATAAGCCTTTAAACCCCTCGGTATCCCGAGTGGACGAGTTATAGTCTCGTGAGGGTTTCCAGGGAACACACCCATAAAGTTCATAAATAAGTAAGAACTTTATAAATAAAGTGCTGAACTTACTGCCAGACTTGTGCTATCAAAAATAAACAACCATATTAGCATAACAATAAGTAATAATAAGTACAGTCATCCAAAATAGAAATGTCAAATATATCAAACATAATCTAATCATCGTCTGAATCCTCCTGCCCCGGCTGTCTCGAAGGTCCAGCTCCATAGTCAAAGAATGAAGGAACATATGGCTGGAACTCAATAGACCTATCTCGTAACAGCTGCTGCAGTAATCCATGCTGATAATCAGATATGTGAAAGCTCTCTCTCTCAAATCTATCAAACCTCTGCTCAAATCTATCAAATCTCTCTCCAATCATAACAAACCTCCTATCATGAGCAACCTCAATCCTCTCCAGTCTCTGCTGAATATCATCTAGCATATCACCCTGACCACGACCTCGACCACGGGCTCTACCTCTACCTGCTGGCAAATCAAACTCTGGCACTGGAATCTCATGTACTGGTGGTGGTGGAACAGGATGTCCTCTCAATCTAGCTCTCTGCATAGGCTGCTAACCTGGCACAACCTCAGGTGTCCATAACAAAACTCCCTCCTGTACACCCTCCTGTAATATACCTAACTCTATCAACTTGTCCTCGCCTAGCAAGTGTAAGTCCGCATGTATTAGGATCGATAACGAGGTTATCTTTAGGTATTAAGGTGCGGAATCCCTTAATACGGTGTTTACGGATTGTAAACGGTTTGTTTCACAAGTATTAGTGAAATCGATAATCTAATATGTTTTGTATTGATTATAACTGATGTTAATCGATCAATACCTAACCCTTAGATTATGTTGAAAGCTCTGGAAAGTTCAATTCGTTCATAATTATCAATTAACAAAAGTTTATTAGGTTTCAAGACCTAATTTGGTTATAAACACGTTTCGGTTCGCAACTTATGGGCTCTGCGATCCGACTCGGTTCGCAGCCCAACTTGGCCCAGCGAATCCAGTGGACTCGCTTCGCAGACCTATCCTGCGAACCCAACTCAGTTCACATCACAGGTCCTTGGTCAACCTTTGGTCAACATTTTTCAGTATTTAACATTTAACTCTAAAATGTTTACCAACCAACATATTCATTACAATTCAAAACCAATTTACAAACTTGATTACAATAATATCTAGTACTATTACAAGCTAGATCTGTTGTCACAATTACATGTCCCAACAGACTCCCCCTTGATAATAGCTCTAGCATCTATGTCTTCAAAAATATCTTTGATCTTCACTTGTAAATTTTACTCCCAGCATACATCTTCAATTTAATGCAAGTTTTAACCATCAGCTGATAATCTCTTCCTAAATCTCCCCAACCTTCAATAGCAGTGATCCTATTCTTGTATAACATCAACAGATCATTCTTGGAAAGATTCATTAAGTGTCGATGATCATATATTCTCAAAAGTTCTTTTTCATCATCAGCTTCAAAAACCACAGCTTCACCGGTTCCAGCTTCTACATGCCATCTCTTCATATTTTCCAAAATATCCTGAGGCATAAGCTTTAAAGGTATCTGCTGTACGCATTTAACTGCTAGATATATCTTTTTACGCAGTCGTCTTCCTGTTCTTTAACTTCTTTCATTTAACTTAATAGTTTTTCCGACTCTTGGCTTAATTCTTTCAAACTTCATTGACCAACCCTTAGTCTTGATTACCCTTTCGACATATCTTCCATAAGGATCATTACTAGGGTTCTTCATTTCCATTCTAGCCAAGTCTCGTATTTCAAATCTCGGTAAAGAACTAAAAACTGCAAGCTTTCTTTCAAAGTATTGAACCCCGTCATACCTTTTAGTTGCAAAAAGCTTTAAATCTGTGTCATAATACCAACCGATTATACCTTTCTTAGGTACTCGCTTTCCAGTAATATCAATTTCTGATATCGCAGTCTTCGCCTTTTTCTTCTTCTCCAAAGGCTTAAAGATCGGATTATCTTTATGACAATCAGGAAGATCTTCTTCAAAATCAGAATCAGTTGATTCATTTAGATATTCGTCTAAATCTATAACTCTTTCTCCTTCTTCATCCTGAATAATCACATTCGTCCTTGAAGGATTTATGATGTGTTCATCTATATTAGCATCAAGATCAACACCTTCAACTAACCCAATATCGACAACAGAAGTCCAATCTTCAGGAGGTACAAACTCACCTTCCTCTAGATCATAATCAACTTCCACTTCAACTTCATCGACAATCTCAATATCATAATCACTTTCAACATTCTTTTCTGTAATCATTTTAAATAACACGAATTAGATAATATAATATAAATTCTTTCATTGATTTCTCTGAATCAATCTAAGAATTTCCTTTATTTATCTCAATCGTATAATCACATTTAATCATTAATCTTATATAATTTTAATTTGTTATAAAAACATCTCATATTCAAATTTTATATAATTAACCTTATATAATTTTCACTTGTTATTTATAAAATCACAAGTCTAAATCTTATATCAACGTAACTTATATACTTACAAAACATTAATCTTTAAAAGATTATAAATAATATTACAATCAATCTAAGATTACAAAAGTATATCAGTTTCAAATACAAAATATAACTACTTCTCACCAGCTCCACTCCCACTAGCACCAGCACCAGTACCAATACCAGCAGACTCAGACACCCCCTGAAGTGTAGCTTGCTCACTAGTCTTTGAAGGACCAGTCGGCGCACTATCTTTCGATGCACTGGGATCATCATCTTTGTCATGTCTCCTTTTCAGCTTCAGCTCATCTTCTTTGCACGCTGCCTTATAAACCCTAATCTCCCCCTGAGCTGATTGTTGCTGATGTAAACTCAAAACAAGTTCTTCTAAGTTGTCAAGCTTCAGGCGTTGGGCAGTGCAAGCATCAAGCAGTGTGTTATGAATCTTCATCAACGTTCGATAAGACTCACTAACAGTGACCAACTGCTGTGCTAAAGAAAGATTTTCAGCTAACAACCGTGGAACCGATCCCATCAATTTCTCTAACTCCTTTACCCTAGACTCTAAGGATATAATCCTTTCAGCATCAGTCATAGGAGTTACTGGAATCGTCGATGGTCCAGGCGGTGTCACCGAAGCAAGAAATGACTCACGAGTAAGCGGTGGAATGACCTGAGATAAGGCAGTCGTGAGAAGGCCAGCTGCAAAACGGCTTGCCTTGGTCATAGGAAACTGTGCAGAACGCACCAATTCCACAACCCCTTATTTGATAGTCTGAGAAACCGATTCTTGTGTCGGTAACTCTGTCCTTAGCTCAGCCTATTAAGATAGATACAATTACATAAAGAAAAATGATTGTTACAGATAACGTTGTCTCAATTTCTTAAGTAATTATATAACACTTGTAGTACTAAACGTTTATCTCATACCTTAGTCGGTACAGATACAGGTTCAGAAACCACCGGTGTCATTAACTCCACCTGTGGTGTATCTTGAGAAACTGTTACAGAATGAACTGTCTCAGTTTAACTCCTGATAAACAACAAGTTAAAATTATCTAACTTTAAATTAAAGATTTAATATTTACCATCTCTAATGGTCAAAGTCCTCGAACGCTTCCTGCGTTGAAAAATAAGAAGTGTATCCTCTTCCTCGGGACCTTCATCAAGAATACCGAAGTCTGGGTCGACTTCCTTAGCCTTCCTCTTCTCCTTCAGAGCTGGATCTGGAATCATCCTAGATCGATATCTAATATAACCAGCATCTGGAGGTGGAGAAGGAGTACTATCATCATCATCTGAAGCCGATTCACCATCACGGCCCCCAGATGGACCAACATCAGAATCCTAAATATATTAAACATTTATGATTAGCTAGAAGCTCTATCATACAAGTTCTATATATTTTCAAGATTAATCTGATAATTACCTTAAAAGATAAACCCTCAGATCCATCAATCTGTCCCTGCTCACCCTCAGGTCAAGTGACCTCTAGGTCTGCAGTCTCAGTTCCCTGATCATAATGATATTTATATTTTATAATCAGAAACATTATCTAATTAAGTAAATATCTATAAAATTTGCATTATATAATAATAATAATGTGACATCTAATTACCTATATTACTATATAATTATAAAATTACCTCAGGTGGTGAAACATAACTATCAATATCCCGTAGCAAGGGATCAGTAGCATCATCATGCTCAACCAGCACCTCCTGTATCACCTGCGCAGCAACCTCTGCATCAACCTGTTGTCCCGGATGTTCTAAAACATCCTCCAGAAGCTCTTGTGGATCTTCATGAATAACCACATCAGCAACAGGTGCAGGTACCGCAGCAGCAGGCTCAACATCTAACCACCCATCATTGGCTGGAGCCACATAGTTCTCATCCAGAAGATAACCAAATAAATCAACCGCTTCCGGCTTCACTACGTATGGACGTCTTGAGGAATTGAGAAAACAAGCGTTGTATGTACGCAAGTTGACTCGATCAACAAAGCGATCCGGAGCAACGGCTGGCATATCAGGAATGCGGTGGCGAACAATGAGCATACAAAATCGTGGATAGATCAAAAACTTCGATCTAACTGCTCCAGTAATCTGACCGATAAAAGAATTGAAGATATAAGAAGAAAAACTGTATGGTTTGTTATAAACCAGTGACAGTAGCCCAGAAAATAACTGAGGGCTGAGCTCATCGTATCCTCCTTTCTTGTTACTGAAGATCGTGACAATGATGTGGAATAAGAATCTCCACTGCCCTAAAATGAACGCCTTGATGAATTGACGTCCACGTCTGGGACGAGAAGATCCCATTCTGACAAAAGCTCCCTCGATAAAATCCGTCGAGTAAGCAGATGGACCAGCTTCCTGCTCTACAATGCCTAATCTCAAAATCTGACGTAGATCATCAGCAGAGAAGACAACGGGATGTTCATTAACCCGTGTTCGGACAACCGAAGGGTTAGCCACATCATCGAACTCTATATTGTCCCAGAACTGGGTCAATATATTCTGAAGTATAGAAGGTGACTCGATAATGGCATATCTAATCCTTGATCGTGCCAAAAACGTCAGGATCTCAGTAAATCGCTCAGCACCGCGCTCACTGGTGTCGAGACTCACCAGGATGTTGTGACCAGGTGCAAAAGCTCTATCCGCCATATCTATTATTATAAATAACACAAATGGCAATTAGCATTAACTAACAAACATTAGTTAATTTAAACTTTAACGTATTATGATCGTATGATCATCAAACATCTAAGTTTACTATTAACTAACAACGTAATCTACAAACCTTAATTGAACAATTAAACAAAGTTAAATTTTCAATTATATTTGTTAAATTATATTATGTTCATTAGTTATAAAAGAAAGTTTGAGTAAATATACCGCCGATTAACAATCGGGACACGCCGCTCGACTTCGCTATGAGTCGGAAGACTTTCGATATTAATTAACCCAAAAGTTCTAAATTATTACATATATTTAACTTATTAACAATAGTTCATAAGTCTAATCATGTAATAAAAGATTAACTTGTCAATTATTTGTAACCACAAAGTTCTCAAATCGAAAACAAGTTATAAAAAATATTATGTAAACTAAATATCAATGAAATCAAACATTTAGTTTACAAAACATTTGTAAAATTAAGAATGAAAAAATTCACTTCGCTTCGCAGGAATCCTATGCTAAGTGAAGTTCAGTTCGCAATGGTCAATACAAGTCAACCATTTCAACTCGCTTCGCCATTATTAGCTGCGAAATGAGTTTCATTTCGCAGAATAATCTGCGATCCGAGTTTTGACCTCGCTAGATTAATCTGCGATCCGAACCCAAATATTGAGTTCACTTCGCAGGAATGCTATGCGATGTGAGTTGTCACTCCGCAGAAATAGTCTGCGATCCGAACTCAAATGATTTACGTCGCTTCGCAGGAGCAGGTTGCGAAGTGAGTATGAATCTCACTTCGCAGACGCAACTGTTGTGATTTTCAAACTCAAACCCATGATCATGTAAATTTTAAAGCAAATAACTTATATAAACAGGTTCGTAATGTCTTGTAGATCATATGTTTATAGTTTTACGTTCTGTAATTCATCAATTAACGTATAATTTATGAAAAAACAAACCGAAACCTTCGAAAACTTAAAACAAGCAATTACAAGTGAAATACTCGGTTAAAAATCACAAGGTATACCTCTTTAGATGCGTAATCAAAAGTTGTATAAGAAACACGAAGTGAAAATCCCTTCCTCTTCCTAGAAAGTCGAAAATCAAGCAAAAATCAATCTCGTTTCGCTTCGCAGATGTTCGTCTCGCAGGGAATCTGGTTTCGCTTCGCAGAATGTGTGGAAAGTGTAGGTTTAACTCGCTTGACTTGTCCCTTTTATACTCTAAACTCACCTCGCAATGTTGACTGGTCAACTTCGCAGTTTTGACCAAAATTGCGATTTTAGCTTTAAATATAAATTGAACTTTTATTTATTTTTACTAGTCAAACATATTAACTTCCCATTGCGTTTTTGTCACATTTATTCAAACACGGAACGATAAAATGTTATTTAACTTAATTCCAAAGGATAACACAATAAATAAATCAATCCAAAACTTTATTGAATTATAAGAGAATAGACTCTTACAAAATCAAATTGTAAGCAACAATACTAAGCAAAAATAAATTCTATGCTTAACTGATTAAGAATTATCTGCTTAGGGATCATATTAGAAAGAATAAGCAAAACTTAATTGATTTTTAATAAGTCTAAGACGATCGTTAATATTCATACCTCATAAAATTCATATAAGCACAATAAAATTTCAACTTTAACCAGTAATAAACTTATATTTATAAAATTATATCTTATTTACCTTTATCCACATGATATAACACATTGTTGAAAAATAACTTATAATTTCTTTAGAACTTATTCACTAAGGTGAATGTTCAAAGGTCATAGACAGATCAAGATGATTATCGATATTATGATCCATATAAACAAATTATACACAGATTTCTGAGCAAAGTTTTTATTGTTAATGTGAACAATATCTAGTATTTTCTACTATACAATATACTGAGAAATTCAAGTACAACTCTTAACACTGTATCCTATTTTTATAAGGTAGGAGTTACTAAATGATGCCCTTTAGAAGCATATAACTTACACTTTACACTTGATACTTTGTATCTTTCATATGTAAGGTAGAGGTTACTAAATGATGCTCTTTAGAAACATATAACTCACCTTGTAGTCTTAAAGACTTTGTATCTTTTTGTTTTTGTTTTAGATAACAGTGCATGGAAGTACTATCATTTAACAATTAAGACTTGAGTCATACATGGTATAGCAGTTTCACAAAAGATAAGACACATGTATTTAGAATTTCTTAAACGCTCAGAAATCCTAGCATAATCTGCCTATCAATATATCGTATGATGAAGCTGACTAGACTAAAATTATTCTTATCACTTATGAAGTAAGAGACGGGTTATTATCAGTGGATATAGGTGTATAATAAGATAAATATAAGTCAAGTTCTAGTTAAAATCATTATCTTAGAGTGACCTATAGGAATCTATTAACACATCATACTTAATATTTAAGGTATTATTCTTAAGCTTATTCTCCTAATGTACTATCATCTCCCAAGTTTTTACAAATAAAAACTTAAACAATTTCTAAAAGAACTATTGTTGTTCTTTTATTGGAGGCGATTCCCCTAAGGTAACAAGCAAATGAATGCCATACGCCCCCCCCCCCCCCCCTTTTTTTATTTTGAATAGAAAGATTTAAACTATTACATTTCCTTTGGAAGACTAGTTATTCTGGATTCTTCATTCCGTTCAGTTGAACCAATGTCTCAAAACGATTCCTGTCAAAAGCTTTTGTGTACAAGTCTGCCAAGTTATCCAATGATGGAACATTGACTAACTGTATAAGCTTCTTTTCAGCACAGTCTCTTATGAAATGATGACGAATATCAATGTGCTTTGTCTTGCTGTGCTTTACAGGATTATTAGTGATAGATATGGTGGATTCATTGTTAATCATCATCGGAGTGTTGGTTAAATTTAAACCATAATCTCTCATTTGTTGTTGAATCCACAACACTTGAGAACAGCAGCTACCTGTAGCAACATACTCAACTTCACATGTAGAAATGGCTACTGAGGTTTGCTTCTTGTACTGCCAAGACACTAATCTTCCTCCAAGAAACTGACATCCACCAGTTGTGGACTTTCTATTCTGATTGCATCCTCCATAATCAGAATCAGTGTAAGCAATAAAATCCAAGTCTCCTCCAGTCGGATACCAAAGTCCCATCTTCGGTTTCCCTCTTAGGTAACGAAAGATTCTTTTAACTGCTTGCATATGAGACTCTTTAGGTGAGGCTTGATATCTTGCGCAGATACATACTGCAAACATTATATCCGGCCTGGATGCAGTAAGATACATTAGTGACCCAATCATGGCCTTATAAAGAGTAGGATCCACATCTTTGTCACTCGATGTATCCGGTCCAAGTCCATGATTTTCTGGAATAGGAGTATGATATATGCGTGTTTCATCCATCTTAAAACGTTCTAACAGTTCATAGGTATACTTTGTTTGATGAATGAACATACCATCTTCTTTTTGATCAACTTGTAATCCTAAGAAGAAATTCAACTCTCCCATAGCAGACATTTCGAATCTTTTTCGCATGACTTTCTCAAATTCTTGACACATCTTATCGTCAGAAGACCCAAAACTGATGTCATCAACATATACTTGTACCAGCAGAAAGTCATTCTTTTTCCATTTAACGAAAAGTGTACTATCAATTGAACCTCTTGTAAATCCATTCTCAAGAAGGTACTTTGATAGTGTCTCATACCATGCCATGGGTGCTTGATGTAAACCATATAGAGCCTTATTGAAGCGATATACTCTATCTGGATAATCTGGATCAACAAACCCTGGTGGTTGAGAGACATACACCAATTCTTGTACTTTGCCATACAAAAAGGCACTCTTAACATCCAACTGATACACTTTAATTTCCTTGTAAGTTGCAAATGATAAGAATACCCTTATTGCTTCAAGCCTAGCAACAGGTGCAAACACTTTGTTGTAATCTATTCCCTCTTCTTGATTGAATCCCTGGACCACTAAACGAGCTTTATTGCGAGTAACAATTCCCCGATCGTCTCTTTTGCACTTAAAGACCCATTTAGTTCCAATAGGATACTCACCATAAGGTAAGTCAACTAGCTCCCATACGTTCAGTTTTTTAAACTGAGTCAGTTCTTCTTGCATAGCTTCTACCCACGAGTTTTCTTTTAATGCTAGTTGAACATTTTTAGGTTCAACTTGTGAGATAAAGCATGCATAAAGACATTTATTTGTAATCCTAGTTTCTTTAATTGAAACGTATAAGCTAGTGTATTCAGAAGTTCTAGCTTTAGCTTGACTCCTGGTTAACATTGGAAGGTTTTGATCACCAATGATATTTTCAACAGGATGATTCCTACTTGTTCTAGTCACAGTTACTGGCTCAACAAGTATCTCATCATCCAAATTGGTACCAATCTCTTCCAATGGTGGCATATCCTCATCAGTACTGTACATCTCATCAGAAGTTATTCTTTCCCTCAATTCCCTTGTAGGAGTAAAGATATTATCTAATACCCTTTGAGTAACTTCTGACAACTTGTCTTGTTCTTGAGGTTTATCCACTGATGGCTCTTTTGAAGTACTAGCAGAGTGATTATTTGCAGACGTCCCATATGAAGAAGCATTCGATGTATGTGTCAGGTCTGTGTCCCCGTCACCGTACAATAAATGTTCTGAGATTTCTGAATTAACCACATAGTCACTTAGAGGGACTTTAAATGACTTAAACAGATCTGAATAATCGAATTGCCAATCTAATCCCTTGTGTTTGTCATGAGTATAACTTGTAACCTCAATGTTGAAGACAGTTTCCGCACGACCAGTGACTTTATTGAAAACCTTCTTGTTTGGTGAATTAGGAATATAACCTAGGAAATATCCTTCGTCAACCTTTTCCCCAAACTTAGGTTGACTGTTAGTCTTCAAAAGTGTGCATGAGACACCAAAGGGCTCAAATCCCTTCAAAGTAGGTTTCTTTTTGTTCAAAAGTTCATAACAAGTCTTGTTATGCTTCTTAACAGTTAGTACCCTATTCAAGACATGACATGCTATATTCACTGCTTCTGCCTAAAAAATGACTGGAAGCCCTGAATCTGCAAGCATGGTTCTTGCTGCCTCAATAAGAGTTCTATTCTTCCTTTCAGCAACACCATTTTGCTGTGGTTCATAAGGTGCACTGAATTGATGTTGAATTCCTTTACTTAAGCAATAGACATTCAACGTAGAATTTTTGAACTCTGTATCATTATCACTACGAATTCTCTTAACTCTAGTGTTATAGACATTCTCTACTAAATCTAAGAACTCCATAAGCATTCCTGGAGTTTCATCCTTAGATTTCAAAAAGAACACCCATGAGAATCTAGAGAAATCATCTGTAACAACCAGACAATACCATTTGCCACCTATGCTTCTTTTGCTTATTAGGCCAAAGAGATCCATATGTAGCAATTCAAATGGCGAGGATATAGAGTTTTCTGTTTTGGACTTGTGTGGTTTCTTATGTTGTTTTCCTTTCAAACAAGAAACACACATGTCTTCAAACTCAAAACGTTTCTGTGGCACACCCAGAACTAAACCACTTTTGGTTATGTAATTCATTTTACGAAAGTTTAAATGTGCCATCTCCTACGCCATAGAATAGAATCTGCTTCAGAAGCCTTGGATAATAGACATGTAGACTCCATTGAAGTATTTGGAACACCCATGTTAATAGCATAGATGTCCTTCTTCCTTGGAGCCCTCATTAGTATCCATTCTTTGGGAATAACAAATCCCGGCTTCAAAGGCTTCCTTTTCATTAAAATGAACTGGATGACCTTTATCGCAGACCTGGAAAACACTCACCAAGTTGTGAGTTAGTTCTTCAACATAATTCACATCTTCAAGAGTTAAAGTTCCATTTGAAATTTTTTCCTTTTCCCGTAATCACTCCTCCTTTATCCCCAGCGAAATTCACTCGCTGTTTCAAACTACCTTTGAAGTCTTTCAGTAGACTTCTTTCTCCTGTCATGTCTCTTGAACATCCACTGTCTATATACCACTAGCTGTCTTTGTTCACAGTTTGCTCCTACACATGACACGTTGCACACAGTTAGTTTTCAAGAGGGACCCAAGCCATTACGGTCTTGGGTTGTCCCTTATCATCTACAATCTGAACTTCCTTAAAGTAACCATAACTATTCCCATCGGGAGTCTTAGTGACATTTACTGGAGGTTGAGATTGTTGATGATTTATAGTCTTATGCCTGTGAGGAGAGTGAGTGGAAAACCTCCTAGGCATTTGATAGTGTTGTTGTGCATGAGAGGTAGAACCATTCTCATATTGACTATGGTTTCTACTTGGTGTTCTAAACCTTGAGGGTGTCTTATCTCTAGATTTATTGACAGAATTATTACTTTAAGAATAAGGTCTCTTAGGTTTAGGTGGAGAGACACTACTAGTGTTGTCTCTCTTCAACATGTTCACAGGTTTGCTTCCCAAACCAGGTTTAGCACTAGGCCTGTCTACATGTTTTGGTTTCTCGTTATTCATGGGCTTATGAATTGCTTCCAACTTCTTGTTGGGACAACAAGAAGCCACATGCCCCTTTTGATGGCATTTGAAGCAAGACATCTGCCTACGTGACTTAACATCTTTTGCCTTAGTTTCAATCTGAGTCTTAGATACTAAAGGTGAATCATTCTGTTCTTTAATAAGCTTATCATCTACTTTGGCATCATTCAGCATTCTACCCGATACAAATTGTACATTGGTGAAACCTGCTATCTTACCAATTTTAGATGATTGTTCTTTAGGAATGTCCTTCTGTATCTAAGAGACTTCAGATTCTACGGGTACATTAACATCAGAATTAGCAGTTGCATCAATCATCTCTAGGTCAACATTAGTAGTAGTGTAATTTGCATTAAAGGCGGAGGTACATCACTATAGCCTAAGCCAGTTTTGTCCTTTACACTACGTTGAGCATCAATTATATTGTCCATAGTTAAAGAAGATGTTCTATAACTCTCAAACTTACGATTAAGCTCAACTAACTTGACCTTAGATTCAGCTAATTCTTTGTCCTTGTCAGCTATTCCTTGATTTAAGTCCTTTAGGTTTAAATAAAGACCATCTATTGTCACAGATTGTTCATTTATTGTATTCCTAAGTACAGTCTTATCAGATGTGTAGGACTTAATATGTTTCTTAAGGTCTAGCTTGTCCTCACTTAACCTACGTACATCAATTTTGGCCAGTTCTAGTTCAGATGTTAAAGCCTTATGTGATTCAGCAAAGACATTAACATGGGCTTGTAAACTAGTCACTAACTGACATACATCTATAAGTGTAGGAACATCAAGACATACCCGTTTCTTTTCAGTTTAGAGTTCAGCCATTTGTGCAACAAAGTCTTCTGGACATAGATCTTCAGTTGATCCCAAGTCCAACACATCATCTTCAACTGCCAGCATCTTCAAATCAGGAATCTTCATTTGATAATCCTCAGTAGTAGGCATGTAAGATGGTGTCTCCTCAGTCTGAATTGGATCTTCAGTTTCAGCCATTAGAGCTTCTTCAGACAAAGCTCTCCAGTCATAAGAACCATCCAGTTGTTGAACGACCAAGGCTTTAGAAGACAGAGAAGCACTTGGTTTTTCTGGATTTGCAGATTTCTCAGTTTTGGGTCTTTGACATTCCCTAGCAAAATGTCCATAGCCTTGACAGTTAAAATATTTTACTTTGGATTTATCAAACCCAACTTTATTTCCCATCATCTTTCTTCCAGTACGCTTTAAGAAATTTTTGACTCTCCTTGACACCATAGCAAGTTGCCACTGGAGATCCATTTCTTCTAAGTCATCGGGGTCTACCTGATCATAATCCTCATCAAAAGTAGCTGGATCATTGATCTTACCCTGGATGTAATTTTCATATGAAGCAACAAATGAAGCAAGAACTGAAAGTTGTTGTTCAGCGGATTTCACACTCATGGGCATTTTGTGATGCTCTTGAGTTGACTTCCCAGTTGTCTTGCTTTTTGCTTCACCACCGGATGAGCTTATAAAGCATAAGTCTTCAAATAATATTTCCCCAGTTACTCCAGTATCACCAACTAGTAAAGCAGTGGTCGAACTGGAAGAACTGTTAGAGATAGTAGTTTTTCCATGATAAAGCCCAGGATCCTGTACCTGATCAGGATCAGTATCTCTTGATCTCTTTGTGAAATCATATCCGCGGAGCTTGTCAATTGCCTGCTCCAAAGACATAGTTGCATAACGCTCATCGTTATCTTTAAGCATAACTCCATACATTTCCCATTTCGAAGGAAGACCCTCAATAAACTTGTCAGTCTTCTCTGAATTAGAATAGGTAATGCTGTGGTCATCTAGCTCACTTAACAGATGGTAATATCGGGTGGTATATGCATCAAGATCTTCACCTTTCATAGCTTTGAAAACTATGAATTGTTTCTTCAACAGATTACACCTACCTTCCTTAACTTGAGGACTTCCATCACACCTTTTCTCTAGAGCTTCCCATAGCTCTTTAGCGGTATGAAAAGACTTCAACTGATGGTTGATTTCTTTTGGAAGACTCATTTTAATTGAAGAATGAGCCTTATTCTCAATTTGATAATCCTTCTTTTCTTCATCACTCATTTGAGTATAGGTAAGTGCCACTGTCTTACTACCAACCTTAGCAGAAGGTGCAGTATATCCATTCTTAATGCACATCCAAATAGACAAGTCATGGAACCGACAGTGTGATTCAAATCTGTCTTTCCATCCATAGTAGTCTTCAAGTCGGAGCTATTTAGGTGGAACATTAGATTTCCCAACCTCATGATCCATCTCAATCATCTTACTTATGTTAGACATTGTTGCAAATTCCAGAAATTAACAAATAAGCAAAATGCTCAGTTCGCAGGAACTCAGTTCGCAGAATAAGTTCAGTTCGCAGACCAGAACTCAGTTCGCAGAATGAACTCAGTTTGCAGGGGAGAACTCAGTTCGCAGAGAAGAACTCAGTTCGCTTCGTAATTCAGTTCGCAGAACAAACTCAAGTCGCAGAATCTCAGTTCGCCACTTCAGTTCGCTTCGCAACTCAGTTCACAGAATTGGCTGAAAACCCAAAAACGAAAATTTTAGGTTTTTAAACGTCTAAACCCAAAGATTACGGACGTAAACAAACCCAAAAACTTCCAGAGTATGATTTTGATCTTTTTACGCAACAAGTCATATACCAACAATCCCAAATCAACCGTTATTATCCGAATAAACACGAACCTACGCATATCTAGCCGTAGGCTCTGATACCAAATGTAAGTCTGTATGTATTAGGATCGATAACGAGGTTATCTTTAGGTATTAAGGTGCGGAATCCCTTAATACGGTGTTTACGGATTGTAAACGGTTTATTTCACAAGTATTAGTGAAATCGATAATCTAATATGTTTTGTGTTGATTATAACTGATGTTAATCGATCAATACCTAACCCTTAGATTATGTTGAAAGCTCTGCAAAGTTCAATTCGTTCGTAATTATCAATTAACAAAAGTTTATTAGGTTTCAAACCTAATTTGGTTGTAAACACGTCTCGGTTCGCAACTTATGGGCTCTGCGATCAGACTCGGTTCGCAGCCCAACTTGGCCCAGCGAATCCAGTGGACTCGCTTTGCAGACCTGCCCTGCGAACCCAACTCAGTTCGCATCGCAGGTCCTTGGTCAACCTTTGGTCAACATTTTTCAGTATTTAACATTTAACTCTAAAATGTTTACCAACCAACATATTCATTACTATTCAAAACCAATTTACAAACTTGATTACAATAATCTCTAGTACTAATACAAGCTAAATCTGTTGTCACAATTACATGTCCCAACAGCAAGGACATCCCAGGTGTAACCGGTGTGCACGTCAAGAAATCGGCAGCTGTCATACCATAGTACCTAGCTATCCTCGTCACATACTGTCCTCCACACAAACTACTAGTAATCCTATATCCAGTCGCCCCTGTGGTCATCCAGTGAACTAATCTCCAGGATACATTGATTAGTGTCCCCTGAATCATAGTGTGTAAATAAAAGAAATCGGGATGATAGACCTTCTCAGGTCCCGTATGCCTACCACAAATAGAAGATGATATCAATCTATGCAAAAGTCGATGAACTGGGCTCCTCATATTTACATCTGAAGGTGCTCTCTCTCCATAGTCAACAATAGCAAGATCTCTCCAATACGCGGCTATCTCAACTGAAGAATACTGCTAAATCATACCAGCAGTCAAATACTCTACAAAATAATGGTTGTGGAGCTCATCTAAAATATAGAGCCCCACAGCTACTCCAAACTCTACTAAACTCATAGATCTAGGCTGACCTCCTAAATAAAACAAAATCGAAGGCTGGTCAAACTGCCTAGAGGTAGCATCAAACCTAAGAGTCGAATAAAACTCTATAACTAACTCCCGATAAATAATCTCACGTATCTGAAATAATCGTAACCATGCAGGAGAAACAAAACCAACATCACCTGAAGGTAGAATATAGCTCCGAGTCATCAATCTCCTCAGAGTAACATCCCCAGTCTCTCCCTCTCGGCGAGGATCTATAACTCTCTCTATAACCGACCAATCTAACACATCGGGTGTCTCCACAGACTGAGCAAGATACTCCAATAACTGATCAGAATATTCTACCATACGCTCATCAGAAATAGACTCATGCTTAAAACGTAGATATGGGTGTAGCTGAAAATCCTCTCTGTCTAAGAGTGCACGGCCCCGCTGTCGTCTGGTAGTCATGTCTGTAAAATAAAACTTAAAAGCTTATTAGTAATAATTTTCTGCAGAAATTTGGGCAGCATTTCTGCTTAATTTTTTATAGCCAGCTGTGAAATTAATCGTAACTTAAACAATTTCTATTTTAATAACAATATTAAGAATTTAAAAAACGTCCCAATCTTGATTCAAAATCATGAAAATGAATAATTAATATATTATTTTTGTATAATGAATCTAAAACTTCACGTTTATTAAAAAAATTTTGTTTCGAAGCTAATATGTTTTTGTATAATGAAAATGTATTTGTTTATAAATAGGTTTTATCGAGTCCAAATGATAATGTAAACAAAAATTATATTTCTAAAATTTCATTGTAGTCATTTATTGTTGTTATTCCAACGTTGTTTCAACAGTTTAGTCATTTATTAAAAATTTCATTCGTATAGGAAAATTCATTTTTAAAAAAATGTATATTTCTAAAATGCAATTTATTTCTAAATGTATTCTTTCATAATATTGAGCTTCTAACTTAATTGACTCAATCCACAATCAATTTTTTAATCCGCAATCAAACCTCGAACAATTAAATCATAACCTAACAATCCTAAACTAATTTCTAAGCATTCCTAATCATCTTAAACTAATAAAAATAACTCATATCAATCCTAAATCCGCAAAAAAACATAATCAAAGTATATAATTCGGATAATAATGCGAAAAAATGTAAAAACGAAGTAAAGATTGTACCTTTAAATGGAGAAATCACGAAAATGATGATGATATAATGAATTGCGTGTATTTGGCGATTTTGTGTGTGAAATGTGTGTGTTTGTTGTGTAATCCGAACAGACTGAGGTCTGTTTGGTTTTTGATCATAAAAGTGTCCAACCGCCTGTTGAGCTTCCCAACCGCCGGTTGGTTCAAAAATAGGGCCAGACTGCAGAATTCGGCCCATTCAATTTTATTGGGCTTGTTTTTAGCCCAATAATATTTATTGGATTGCTATAGTCCATCAAATTTTTATAATTTTAATTATTTATAAATTTTAACAATTTTTTCATATAATTTTAACGCTTAGCGTTTTAACCTTTCATTTATAAAAACTAAACTTATCTTTATTTAACAGGTAATGCAATAGATTCTTTCATCAGCTGCTTTTGCTCATAATAATTTCCTATATCAAGAACAATTAATCTATGCTTGCAGAATTTGCAACCGTTGATTGCGTCGACTCAACCACCGCTTGAATTTTACACCGTCAACTGTGTTTTTATCCAAATGTTGCTTGACACCTAATTACCACAGATTTTGTTATTTTTGTAATATTCCATCCTTGTGAACAAGTGATGGCTAATGGATTTTCATCTGTAAATATTCCTGTCAAATCTCTTCATGCTTCTAATAACTTTAACATAATAATTATTAACAAACAATCCCAAATAAATAACTAAATTGCAATAACATGAGTTTTTGAAAAACAAATAATAGAAATAATAACTAATAATAAAATGGAAATAGAAATGCTCCTAAGATGGATGGAAGTCTTCTAAAGAGAAATGAATTCTGGGTAAAGCAATATTGATGTGTAATGCCCATTTGGTAGTTGGATTGTAACTGGTTCTGCAGTATTCAGGGTAAATACGACGGAAATGACGGAACAATTCATTAGTGATTTCAGGGATTGGTGATGAGAATTGAGAAAAACTTTCATGATGAATCTTCTCAGCATCTTCGACATCCATTAAACTCTCAACTATCTTTTGCACTTTCTTCGCAAGTTGTCCCTCTTCATTAGTTACCCTATACCCATCTACTATTTTAGTTTCACGTTCCTTATGATCACGTCTTAAGGCATCTAAAATCCATAAAACCCCAAATGTAAATCTTCATAATCTCTTGATCGTCTTTGAATACCAACCTTTCCTATCTCCTTATTGGTTTCAGTAAGTAATTCTTTTTGGTGATCAGTAAAAATATCATAATACTCAAAGATTTCTATAATTCGATAGTAAATTTCAGACAATTCTAAATGAAATGTGTTTATATGTGACTCATAGCGGATACCTCCGTATGCTGATTGTAGCTCTTTTATCACATAAGTAGCAAGATTCACCATTGGTTCACCTAATACGTGCTCAGGGATGCTCCTACGACTTTCATCTACCTCGGCGTAATAAAGCTCATCTATTATTTCTTGCACATAATATTCCACAGTAGCATCAATGTAGAATTTATGAGAATTGATGTGATCTTTAGACTTCATCAAGTTGAGAAAATCTTGAAATTCATCCCACAAATTCTGATCATATTCATTACGTAAGTTCCCAGTAGCAAGTTCCACATCATGCTTGATAACTTCGAGTAAATTTAGCTGCTTCTCCGAATATGGAAATGGGGATCTTTCAAAAATCTTGTGAATGTAAGCAAACTTAAGCCTTTGTTCTTCACAGAATTCAGGATCAAATATTGCTTGTACAATCAAATCTTCCTTCAGCTCATCCACATGATATTCGAAAGGATCGGTACTACCAGTTTCATTTGAATTACACCATTTAGAATATTCCTCCTCCATTTTACTAATCACTTTTTTATGAAAATCCGAAAGTTCTACTGTAGTTCTCCTAAGGATATCCATAATTAAATGGAGATTGCACGAATAATGTTCCAAGTAGAAAACTAATCCTGCAGCATCTGAGATTACTGAGGGCTGCTCTAAATCTTCATATAAGTCCGAAGTTCTAACTTTCTTGTTTGGGTAGGAATTTCCATCTATCTTAATATCTCTAAATTCCATCTCATCTAAGTGCATATTTTCCATTCTACCATCAATTACTTACTTCTGTAACAACATATATTCAATAGTTTAGAATATGAGAAAAATCACATTGATTACTTATATATAAATTAGTCAAAAGTCCTCGGTAGCTCCAAAGATTGTACACAAAAGCGGGGAAATAGGTCAGCGCGAAGCTTATTAAAAACCTCTTTCTTTCGAGAAGCACCCTACCTCTTATATGATAAATCAATGAGGTAGGGCTGAACTCTCCTTATACCTTTGTTTTTGTTAGTACTCCCAATGGGTGAGCCGATTTTTCAATTGACTTAAATATATATAAAAAAATTACAATTTCTACAAATTAAATAATGAGTTTAATTAAAATACACCGCTCCCCGGCAGCGGCGTCAAAAATTTTGATGTGTGCTAAGTATAGGCAATTATAATCACAAGTTTTAAATTAAGGAATACTAAATAATACTATCACACAATTCAGGCAAGTATTAACCTGTTCGTATAATATAGCTTATTAAGTAAGTCCAAGTTCGAACACAGGGAACGTGATTCTAATCTATAACTAATTATCTATTTATTCCTAATTAATATACAATTAACATACAATAATTAATATACAATAATATACGAGATAAGGGGGACGTTTTAGTTCCGATCGAACATATTTATAATTGATACAGATTCTAATAGATAAGTCTAAGGTTCAACTTAAGAATACTCAATTGGATAGAAGATTATAATTACTTAAACTATTATTGATTAAACTTATTATATTAACTTATGTCTATTTGCTTTGTTGACTATTATTATTGGTGAATTGCTAATGTAGAAAATCACAAAGGTTAAGATAATTTTCATATAGTAATACAGTCAAAGGTTAAGAAAAGTATTACTATTTATTAAGATCTATCAACAGTTTATTATTACAATTCCTGATTTGGTTGAATTACAGTGTTACTTAACATTAATAAATGATATTCTTCGTCTATCGCAAAGGTTAAGATCAAGACATAAACATAATCACTTAATTTATAAAACCCATAAGATTAATAAAGTTATGATAAAAATCAGTTAATCATGTCAAGAATCATTATTAATATAATATAACACAAACAATTCTTGCATAATAAACATTCAATAATATAGTTCCAACATAAACAAATAATTAATATAATAAATTCAAGCAATCATTCATTTAAATATTCATAATGAAAAAACCTAATTAACAAGTAATTCAAATAAACAATATCCAAAAGTAACCCAAAAGGTTAATAAAGTTACCCGGATAAAGAAACTGAACCAATTGTTGAACAAGCTTTTCCTAAGGTTGGAAACCTTCAAACCCTAGATTCTTAGCCCCCAAATTCGCACCTAAAGTTGACCTAAAACCCTAATAATTGTATTTTGTATTATTGAATCGTATATGGTTAAACCTAACCTAAGCCTCTATTTATAGTTTTCATAACCGGCATTCCAACCAGTGCCCCAAACTTTGCTCAGACATATCCAAGAGTTCTCCGATTCCCTTCAAGAACAACTCACCAGAGAAGCTCAATAGCCAGAAAGACCAGACTACCCGATGGGAGAAGTCGAGTTCTGCAGCAATCAAAGGCAAATATACCAAAAAGTATATTGTGCCTTAGCCGGATCAGCTTTTCCCTACTCATCAAGTCAGAAGGCTATACTTGCATCAATGAGAACCCATCTTGAAAGAGCTACTGGAAATCCGCAGAACTATGCTGACATAAGAATGGTGGGAGATCTTAGAACCCTTCTAGATCTCATCGAAACTGGAGAACATCTCACAGCTTCGAAAAACTTCAGGATCGTCATTCACTCCACTATAGGTCATCATGTTGAACTAATAATTGATGAACTAAATCAATCAGCATTCGAGGAAAACACTCGTGACATTCCAACACGTTTTTGGCACATGTCACGAGTCAACTTAGCATCCTATGTGATAGACCGACTGCGTGGAATGTATGAGGAAGAAGACGTAGAAATTGACGCTTACCGCAATGGATACCGCGAAATATTCAGCAAGTTAACCTACATCTTCACTGACTCGGATTTTCCCTTCAACCGCGAACAACATCAACTTATCAGACAAGTATGCCAAGCCACTAGATCCTTCGGAGGAGACCCTTTGGCCAATGATTTTGAAGAAGTGAGAACTGAATTCATTGCTTTAATCACATCAATAGGCAGAAATCACCCACAGCGTGAAATTGTTCAAACTCACACCTGCACTCGAATCGACCCTAACGGACCAGTCACAAGGGCAGTTCGATACATCAGTTATGAGATGGCAATCCTCGACAGATTAGCCACTGATCACTTCAAAAGCATCAGAATGGAATCAACCACTCCACCAACTCTAGCACTACGGACACATCCAGCATCATCTGAAGAAGAAAGGACTAAGTCGAGCTCTCGACTTTAAAAGAGCGCTTCTCGGGAGGCAACCCGTGTTTTTACATTTTTGCAATTTTACTTTCCAAGAAGTGATGAAATCTCCAACTATCTTTCACACTCGGATCCTACAAAGCATGAAATCAACACCAGAAGAATAGTATATCCGACGTGTTCACACCTACGAGACCAATTACAAGAAGACTTGATCAAGAATGCACCAAGGAAGACAGAATCCGGCACATGCAACCCAAGGAACACTGCAACCACCGGGGAGTACTTCTATACCGTCTCTTTCATTTGTTTAAATATACCATATCCATTATGCTTTTCACTAAGTGTGGGATTCAAACCCAAAACACACCGCTAAAAGAATACGTCTTAGATGTTTAAATTCCTAAGTGTGGGATTTTCACCCCAGTTAGATCTTAGATAAACATCGAGGACCATGTTCCTTTAAGTGTGGGATAGCAGTAGTTACACTACTGTAAAATGGATAATGGTATATGCTTGATTCTAAGTCGCTGCTCTTTAGGACCATGCTTCTCCAAAAAGTAAACAAAAAATTTTCAAAAATTGAATTAAGAATATGTTGAAAATGAAAATTTTAGATGAAGAACGATTTACTTTGAGGAAGAAGGACGAATAAAATACAAATTCTTTTGAAAAATTAGTTTAATCCCATAAAGAGCATCGCATGACTAGGCACACAACAACCCAACTTTCGATTCGTGAGGTATCTTGAGCCATATAAAAAGCATTCACTTTTAATGCTTCACTTTTTCGATTCTTGAGTGTGCCGATGTATGCGTTTAGAATCAGAACTTGCTCCTGTTATGCATTTCGAATCCAGATTGGTCAGTGAAAAGGAGATTGAATCACATCATTCTTAAACCCATCCGTATACCCGTACACCCAAGAAAAACAGATACGTTACCCCTACATTCTCAAAAGCATCCCCCACACTTTAAAACAAAGTTCCAAAGATGAAAGGAGAGAAATCGCAAGGAGACGACGTCGAAAAGAAGAAGAAGTTCAAGAAAAAAAAATCCGAAGAAAAGGAAATCAATAGGAGAAAAAGACTCCTTCCGCAAACACCAAAAAGGCGTCAATCCTCCCAAAAATTCCAACTTCAACAAAAGAAACCCATCAAAAACCCAACAAAACCCCCTCTCATTCCACAAACACTCCGCTTCAAAAAAACCCTACATCACCTCCCCTAGAATGATTGTGGCTAGATCGACTTCGCGCTCACCAAAAAGGTAACGATTTGATTCTCGATCAAGCCTATGACGATAAACGATACATGACTGGCGTTCTGAGTGATTAATAATATTAGAATAGGAAACCCTAAACACTTTGAGTGATTTGAGTGACCACCTAGAGAGGATCGCCTAGTCATGTATCCAAGATCAAAGATCAAAAGCATGCTCCCAAAGATTACAACCCTGCTTTTTCAAAGAACGAATATTTTATTTTTCAAAACCCCCCTTAGTAAAAAGTTCTACCCTAAAATATTTCATTATCTACTTATTTTTAACCATGTTTGAAATTCGAATTTGCTTGAAGACAAGCAAAGTTCTAAGTGTGGATATTTGATATCGCGTAAAAAGTCATGTTTTTACTACCGATATCTCTCTCATTCCAGAACGATTTTTGACATTTTAAACTCAAAAACAATACAAATCAATGATATTATGCCAAGATGGTCAAAACAAGGTTGCACGATAAAAATCAAGCAAAACGGATGAAAAACAAAGATTCCACACACGTTTGAAGATTCAAGGCATCAAAATAAGATTTCAAGACAAAAGTGCCCATCATCAACATCCATCTCATCCAAGATGTTCATTTTCAAATTACGAATCCAACAGAAGAAGAATCAACAAAAACGGATAAAGAATGAAGATTCTACGCCCGCCGGAAGATCTAAATGATTCGTACGCAATATCTGGAGATAGGAGACATATTTTTGGTATATCTTTACATCAAAGTCTTCGTTTTTGAATTACGAATCCAACGCAAAAAGAATCAATGCAAACGGATTCATAACGAAAAAGATACGCGCGAATTAAGCAACACAACAAAAGACGACGAACCGGGGCGGGTGGCAGCCAGCCGCCGCCGGCCAGCAGCCAGCCGCCACCGGCCTGGTGGTGGGCGGAGCCGCCTCCCCTCCCCCCGTCTCTTTTCCGCTTTTCCGTCCTTGCGTGTACCCGGTGCACCACCTTTCGCTACTTTTTCGTACCCGGTGCACCACCTTTCGCTACTTTTTCGTACCCGGTGCCACCTTTCACCCTTTTTCTAATGTGTGCCATGGAATGCTAACAAGATCCACATCTCACCTATAAATAGAGCCCCAAGGCTTCCATTTGAAAATGTCCCATATGCATTAGGCATAATTCTCTCTTTACTTTCTCATTCTATTTTCTTACTTCAAAATTAGTATTAGGCTAGTTAGGGAGCTTGTTTAAAGTAGAATGAAAGCTAGGGAACATTTTGTAATCTTTGGTGTACGCTTGGAGTTACGCTTATTAATCCAAGTCTATTCCTTCTCGCATTTTAATCCGGGTTCTTTCTATCCTATTCTATCTTAATTAAATATGTATGATTTAATTATGCTAGAATTAGTTTGTGCCATGATTAGCGAGTAGATTACTATTGTATTTGTTGTGATGTAGTTAGCATATATAATTGTGGGATGACTTTAAATATTTCGTGAAATAATATGACGGCCCATATTCGACTGTTTACTCGGTATAGTGCTAGAAATGCTTTTAAGCAAAGTACATACGTATGGAAGCCGGTAATGACCGAAGGTAGTTGTATTATGGATCGACATTATAAGACGGAAACTTTATGAACGGACTTATCTTATAATTTTAAACCTAAAACTTATATTCACCTTTCGGTTAACAAACGTGATTGTAACCTTGTAAAGAGGAGTCGCGAACCTTGATACTTGGTCAATAGTTATCTGTGTAAAAACTATGTTTTTAACTGTAACGTCATGCGAGCATCATAAAATGCATTGTGATTACGTTGACTTGCCATGAGTATTGTACACTTTCGATCACAATGTACTTACCATGTGAACATGGCGAAGCAATTAAATTCACAATGGAAACATCGTTAAACGATTAAATACACTGTGAATCACCATAGCATTTTCCGACATGGTCTGGGTTTAACTTTATGCAAAAAGCCGTCAGCATTTTAATTAGCATTTTAATTAGATTAGTTAAATTAGATTAGATTAGAGTAGGTACGCTACAGGCTAAAAAACCATTTACGAAAACCTAGGGATTTGTTAATTGTAATGAGAAAGGCAAGTTTGGAATCTAAGTTATACTGATATCCTTTCCTTAAAATATGAATCCAAAAGTAAGATACGCAAGAAACCTAAACGTTTTCCCCTGCTTATCATTCTTAAGTTTCATTAAAAGGAATTGGCTAATAAGTCCGAACATAAATTCTAAGTTAGTTGTTTAATGGATTTGAAATCTTTATGGTATTAAGAACGGTTAGACTTGCTATTGACCTGCTACTTTATTCCTTCGCCCACGAGCGAATACGTTCAATAATACGGGTCACTGACTCCCTCACAGGAGAGTGTGGAGAGTTGAGCAGCATCTGTCCGATCAGAATCATGACACCTTAGTTCCTCGTGACATATTAGTTGATAACCGACTAATAGGGAACTTACTGGTTATACCACTGGGTATTGAATCCACTAGACATTTCCAATTTAGATAATCGTCTTCCTGTAAGAGTCATCACCCCACATTATTAGCTAACGAACTCACAACAGATACTACTTTTATTATCTGATTTATTATTACATTTTATTTACTTTATTTAGTTTACTTAGTTAACTGAACCAAAACCCCCAACGCACTCTTTTAAAACCTTTATTACTAGAAAAGAAAGATTGATTGGATCACCTTCATTTCAATTCAGTTTCTCATTAAGAACGACTCTAGGTCATACTTACTATCTACTAGCCTTTGGTTCAGTATTAGTAAGTCATACTTAGACCCCAACAAATATAAATTTAAAACAAACCGATTGCGATCCGTACATCGTCTTCATACGACCGTTTGGCATCCCAACACTGATGGAGAGGCGTTTTTCATCTCTTGTCCTATTCGTCGGAGGTCAATCAGGAATTATGGCGTGATTGACATTTCCTTGCTAGATTTACTTTCACTTGTTGACCTTGCAGTTTCTTCGTCCTTTGCAGTCTTGTTCATTGAGATTAGGGGTGTTCATCGACGGTTAACTGGGGGTTCGGTTAACCGAGAACCGATTAACCGAGAACCGATTAACCGGAAATTATGTTTGCTAATTTCTTTAACCTAAACCGAAACTGAAAAGTTCGGTTAACCGGTAATCGGTTAACCTGTTTTTCAGTTCGGTTAATCAGTTAACCGTGTAACCTTTATTAATTAACAACTATTATAAAAAGTAATTAATAACACACAAATACATATTCATTAATAAGTGTTCATTATATTTAAGATATTTTGATAATAAAACATCAAATGATAAGCATTTGACTATTTAAAATTGTGCATTTATATTATACGTATGTTAATCGTTCGGATATGATTAGAATAAAGTATTAGTAGTTAACATATTAGATCAAATTTAAACTAGTAAACTACCTTAAAATTAAACCAAAAGATATATAAATGAGTCTATTAAAGGGTTAATACACACGGAGGGGATTAAAGTATCCCAAAATGTTCGCTTGGAGTACTTAAGTTTATGATTTGACAAAACTATGAGTTAACTATACGTGTTGTGTTTAAGGGTAACTAAAATTTATTAATATGTTTACAAGGATAACTAAAGTTTATTAAAATGTTTACAAGGATAAACAAAGTTTATAAAATTGTTCAAATTGATGAATCCTTATCAGCTCATTTTTCACTTGTGGGAGGTTTTAAAAGTTTGGTTATAGTTTTGTCAAATTATAAACTTTAGTACCCCAAACGAACATTCTGGGATACTTTAATCCCCTCCGTGTGTATTAACCCTATATTAAAATACAAGTGTAAATAACTATATATAAATATAATATATACTATATATATACATATATTTAAAACTATGTCTAAGCTTTTCGGTTTTCTCGGTTAACCGTTTCTAATATCTATCCCAAAATCATGAACTGAAACCGAAAAACCGAAAAATTATCGGTTCGCTGATCCTAAATTCGGTTCAATTCAACCGGTTTACGGTTTGATTTTTTGGTTTCAGAATATTTTGAACACCCCTAATGGAGATCATGGCTTGCTCTCTAGCGTTTGGATTGTCGATATGGAAAATGATGATTTCTTCTTGAGACTGCAGGCTAATGGTTTGTGCGAACACGTTGATGATTACCTTGGTCGAATTTATAAAAGGTCTTCCCAGTATGATTGGGATGTGTACGTTTTCCTGCATATCCATTATTACAAAATCTGTCGGGTAAAGAAATTTGTCAATCCTAACTAAAACATTTTCAGCTATTCTCCTAGGATATTTGACAGATATTCAACAAGCTACGTAAGAATTTTTATCATTACCCTTAAATTTTAACCAACTAAAATATGTATTTAATTTATACCCAATAAAAATAATAACATAATAATTTTGATCATTTATGAATAAAAATTGCTAACTTATGATGCCTATATATAGCATGCTACAAATATAATAATCTTCATGAGGATTACAATAGACTTAGGAATTAGCATTTTCCATCTTTATAATTCGACATATGTTTTCTTTAATTCTAGAACTACTACTTAGCTAACGTTATACGTGTATAAAACTTACTTTAGTGATGAATGAATTAATATGCCAACTTAAGTGATAAATGAATTAATATGCCATTGAACTAGAAACTATTGCCCACCGCATTGTGTGGGTTTACTTCTAGTATAAGTAATCTGTAAACCTGTAAACCTATAAATCTGATTGATCAAATAATCCTACTAATTTATTATTCAACAAAGAACTCGTCGAGTAGAGGTGTTTACTCGCCGAGTTTCTATCAATTCAATTATAATTAAATATGATCAAATATTTCTAAATAACAAACCAATTAACAATAAGCAATTAGCTGAGTATTAGTTGTGAACTCAACGAGTTTCTTACATTCAGATAGTAATTTCAATGCATAACTCCCATAATTAATTCTAGTTCATGTCATAATTATAAATCTACAGTACGAATATTTTAATCCTAGTATCGGGTTTCTTTATCAAAATGGGTATAAATATGAATTAAAATTCAAAATATCAATTTTATTAATTAACTGCAGTAACTCGTCAAGTAAAGTTCTATACTCGCCGAGTTTCTTGGATCAACATCATCTTTTTACGCATCAAATTATTCACTCAAACAATCTCCAAATAAGAATTCTCTAGTTACCAAGATTTAATCATGAATTATACTTAAAACAACATATTTAGTGAATCATAATCAAGCAAACATCGGTATATGTCACAATATCAATTATACATCGTTAAAGACAATCAAGGTTCATCTTCTCCAAGTGAAACAATAAACTTATCACATAATTAAATTGAAGTCAGATTCAAACATGGTAATAAACGACATTGAAAGTGATAACATAAACCGAATTGAGATCAGATCCGGGTGCCTCTTACATCTAAGTGATGGCTATCAAGAACAAGCCTTCAAAACTCTAATGTGAGCATCCATTGATTTGTAGAGAAGGAGATGGGTGTTATGGTGAGTTTAGTAGGTTAATATAGGGTCTTAGAAGCCTAAAAATGTGGGTAGGTGGTTGGCAGTTTGGATTATTAGGTCTTATCCTCAATCAAAGATAATTTAAAAAGATCTTATCAGCTGACTAGCAATTTAAGCAGTGTACGGCCGAATTCAAGTTTTATAACTCGTCGAGTATTTATCCATTTGGCTGAATTTTTGACATGTTGTGGGTCTCTAAATTTAGAGAATTTGGAATTTTAAATCAACTGATTTGGAGTCCCGATGAACAAGTTACGGCGTAAAAAGTGAAGCCTCTCTGAAAGCTCACCTTTTGTCCAGCTTTCATCTTCTATTCAATTTTCGATTTGATTTTCATTTCTTTTGCAACTATCCTCCTAAATGAACCTTGTAAAAAAATATGAACCAATAGTGTAGCAACATATCATTTTGTTATTAAAACTAGCATAAAAACATTGATATCGCTACATAAAAACATGTAGAAAATAAACAATATCAAACATTCCCGCACATTAAGCTAGTTAACCATATCTTCAATTTCTTTGATTTTTTTTCTTTTCTTCCTTTTCTTCCTCAAAATAGCCACTACAAAGCACACTCTTTCTATTGTTTCAATCAAAACGAAGAGGAAGAAAATATCTCATGCAATTTACTTACCTTACACGGAAGTAATCTTCCTTTTACTTGTACCATTGAGCACGCTTGACCCCTCTTTTTATACAAATTAACATTTAACACCCATAACTTCTAAATAGTATAATTTTTATCTAATTTCTTTCTTTATTTATAACCACTTATATATCTATTTTATATAATCAATATCTTCCAAAAGTTGGGATGTTATAACTCCCGCTCGCTTATTTGGGATGTCCTCACAATCCAGTCTTAATGTCATGCCATGTAGTATTTACAATCTCTTCCTCGGATTTCCATGTGAACTCAGACTCACTTACGATGTTTTCATTTCACTTTAAACAACTTAATCTCTTTATTACTCAACTTTCTAATATTCTTCAACAATAATCATGACCGACTCTTCAAAATAGCTCAATTTCTCATATATTTCTATTTCTTCCAATGGCACGTATGCGGCTTCATATACTAAACACTTCCTTAATATGACACATGAAAAATGTTATATAGTTCGTCGGGTAACTCAAGGTGAATAGCTACCTTTACATATATTGTCACCCTCATTTGCAATCGTTAGGATGGTCTTATCATGCTTAACATACACATCAATATAATTACCGTTTATTTTGCAATAAAAATTCTTAGATACTTAATATCTTGATCATTACCTAATGTATGCAGACCAACATCTAGATCAATATCTGGTGTAAGAAACTGGTAATACATCAAGTCATCCTCACTATTTTCATAACCCAATATTTTCATAATTTCATCAATATTATGTACTAGAGATATCTCTATGTCTAAATAATCACCAAACTTATTCATATACTTCCTTCATGAAAGGTTTGAAAAAAACCTCCACAATGAAACTTAAGTTCCCATTCATGTACTTCCTTCCTGGAAAGTTCCTAAAAAAACTCCACGATGAACGTAAATCGAAATTAATGTATTGTAGCACTCTGTTTTGGGGCAAAAATCTAATCAACATTATTTTCACAAAAAAGTGATTTTTAATGATCAATGATACCAATAATATAACAAAGATACTAATATAATGAAAAACATGATACCAATAACATTCTTAACTACTAAAATACACGATTTTGATGTATATTTACAATTTCAAAAGTTAGTATTTTATCGTAGAAAACTTGTGCATTGAACTCATCTTCATCATCTTCGCGAAGTAGCAAAACAGACACCACTCTTGGAATCGAAATCCTAGATTATAGCTTCTAATTTTTAGGGTTTAAAATTGTAGGTTTAGGTGTTTGGAAGGTACTTCAATCGGGTTTTCGTGTATGAACGACAAAGTGAGACAAGACTGTTCTCATGTGTCGTGTACGTGTTTCCACTTAACGAAGAAAGGTAACGAGAGTTAGTCCAAAGGACGAGCGTCGTGCACACATTTTCACTTAACGAGGAAAGGTAACGAGAGTTGTTCCAAAGGACAGACGCCGTTCAATGTTAAGTGAGGGATGATCGGTGTAATCTACAAAAGATAAGGAGTGTTGGTATAATTTCATATAACATATTGACGAACCTTACGATTTGCTCCATAGAAAATGAGTTTGTTAAATGATCTAGACCAATCATTGTAATTTCAACCCATTTTATAAATTTTTTGCAACCAAATCAGTTACATACCAATTGTATTAAGAGTGGAAAGACTGACATTGGTATTCAATTTATTGTAAATAGATTTTTCTTTCGTACTCGTGTATCTATATATATATATATATATATATATATATATATTCGTACATATCCGTATCCATATTATTACTTGCAAATTCGTAATTTCGTAGGTCTATCTATCGGGTCATAGGGTCTTTTGATTTTGCAAATTAGGGCTGCCATCGCTATAATCAAAGTCAAATAGACATTTGCTTCGATTAACCTATTTATATTTATAACAACCCTTCTCTTGTTGTAATTGCGTTACGACTTTCCGTACACCAGCAAAACATGATCGTATAAACTAAAACAAATTATAAACCCTAAATTCCACAATTCGTTTTCACTTTCCCCTAAATTATACCACTAATAATCGATCACTGTTCTTTCTCGAATCAGTATCTGTTGTATCTGTATCGTCAATCTTGTTGTTAATAGTACCGACTAAAACCCTAGGTCACCGTTTTGTAATTTATCCATTTAGGGGTTTTGTTTGTTCTCACCATGGATTCGGAAGATGATATGCATGATGCGAACGATGTCGATTCTTATGATGAAGATTATTATAGCGGTGATGCGATGTATAGCGATGATGATAATAATGATGGTTATGAGTTTGTTGATAATGATTATGACGCTTCGGATGAGACTTTGGTTAGTCGGCTACAGGTATACTGAATTGTATAATTCTATCAATTATATATTTAATTTTGAATTGCATAATTCTATCAATCATATATTTAATTGTTAATTTTTATGTGTGTGTAAGTATCTGTTTACTTGTAATTTTATGCAATATTGAGTATATTGATTCAATGCTCTAAGTTGGTTGTATGTTAAAGGATCATAAATATGTAAAAATGTTATCTTTGTTGATTATTAGGTTGCTAGTATCAGTAAAAGATATGTTTTATCGGTTAACTTATGGGAGAAAAGGTCCTATGATGGATATTAAGATTTTGTTTGATCACTTTCGGTTTATGGATGTCTGTTTCAAAGTGATTATTGGGACTTGTAGAGTTATAGTTAGATAATTGGTTGATTAGATAATTTATGAGTAACATTTTTTCCTCTTTCAGAAAAATTATAATGTCTTGACGGAAGATGATATACGCCAATGTCAAGAAGATGATATTACGCAAATTGTCTCAGTTTTATCAATTTCAAGAGATGATGCATGCATGCTTCTGCGCCGATATAACTGGTAAGGCGCTCAAGTTTTCTGTTTACTGTGAGTAATTGACCTTTTGGTTTTTGTTTTATATTTCTTAGCTGGTTTGGTACCCTGCAGGAATGTTAACAATGTTCATGAAGCATGGTTTGCTAATGAAGATAAAGTTAGGAAGGCTGTTGGCCTGCTAGACAAAGCAGATACTAAGCCACCAAAAGCTGTAGAGGTATGTTAGGGTAAATAAGTTACGGTAGTGGTGGTAATTCTGACCTTTTACTTATGAATGGGGAAATGGGGGTTCTGTTTTATCTCTTAGTTTATGAAATGCAGTGTTCTGTATGTCTATGTTAGGCAAAAACAAAAAATAGCTACGAAGGATGCACTTTGAAAGTTGTCTTGAGTGTACCTGAAATCCACAAATTCTGTAAAATTCGTATTTACAAAAGTTGAGTAATATGAAATGATAAAACCTTTTTAATTACATTTGGCACACCATCTGTGAAGTGTTTATATCCATTAGCCGACCCTCCCCTCTCCTTATCTGGCCACCTCTAAATCACTCCTTTGCGTATGTTTAGAAAAACTAGTTATCTGTTCTTTCTATCTTGCTGTATAATCAATTTTTTATCTGTGTCTTTAAAAGCTGCCTTGTGGAATCTGCTTTGAGCCATATCCACTTGATAAGATTAGTTCAGCTGCATGTGGCCATCCTTTCTGTAATACATGCTGGAGAGGTTTGTATCTGTTTTGTGGTATTATGGTTTAAATACGCTGTGTTGGTATTAATGTTACCACTTTCATCTTATTATATGCTTACACGTAGAATAACTATTTTTCACGTCTTATATATCTTATTGGTTGTGGTAGCCTACATTAGCACATCTATCAACGATGGTCCCGGGTGTTTGACGTTGAGATGTCCCATTCCATCTTGTGGCGCTGCCGTTGGTGTGGATATGGTCAACATGTTGACTCCAGATGAAGATAACAAAAAATATAGACGCTACCTTCTTAGATCTTATATCGAGGACAATAGAAAGGTATAGGTTAATTAATCCATCATATGGGGTGTGTCTTCTGTTTTCCGCTTTCTGTAATTTTAACATATGTATTTATCTATGTATGTATCTATACAAAAATTTAACTTATGTTTATAGACCAAGTGGTGCCCTGCTCCTGGCTGTGACTGCGCCATCGAGTTTGATCGTGGAAGTGGTAGCTATGATGTAACATGCAATTGTTCATACAGCTTCTGTTGGAATGTGAGTATTTAGAGTTCCTTCTCAAGTTTTTGTGAAGTTTTTCTGTCTTCTTCTTTCATAGATGATAAAGTTGTTACTGCTATTGGTGCAGTGTACAGAAGAAGCTCATCGTCCTGTGGACTGTGAAACCGTGTCGAAGTGGATAATGAAAAACAGCGCAGAATCTGAAAATATGAATTGGTAATTGTTCAAACATAATGATTGTTCAGCTTTTAAGCATGTTCATGGTTTATTGCATATCTATATTTATACTCTTTCTTGTAGAATGTTAAATTTTGATGCTGATGTAACGCCTTACAGGATTCTAGCTAATTCTAAGCCTTGTCCAAAGTGCAAACGTCCAATTGAGAAGAACCAAGGCTGTATGCACATGACTTGCAATCCCCCTTGCAAATACGAATTTTGCTGGTAAGATTTTAGGTTCATGTACTTCGTTGATTACTTTTCTTGATAATACCTCTTGTTTTTTGTCTATTTGGTATTTACTGGAGGTAGCAGTTTCAACCTGTTAATGCTGTAGTTGGGTTGAGTTGGCTCATATTTTTTCTATCACTGGTCAAACCTAGAAAACATAGCTAAAGTGAAATCGGTTGAAAGTTGCCCAAAGTGTATCAGAAAGAAATCAGAAAGTAGCATTGAGGTACGCAATTAGGAGTACTAGAGGCTTAAAAAGGCAACTAGCTGAGGCTTAAGGGGCATTCTTTATATGAATGAATGAATGAAATAGGCAATTTGAAGTAGTACTAGAGGCTAATAAGGAAACTGAGGCTTGAGGGGCCTAGTCTCCTTCTCTTCCTCGGCTTAATCACATACCTACTCCTAAAAAGGATCAAGTAGTTAGCAGCTACCTAACTTTTATGACCTCTACAAATAAGGTCTTTCACTTAGCAAGTCCTAGTACTATGTTACTCCAATCTTGACTTAGATCTGATATGCTTTTTAATTAATGGACGGGTATCCTTGTCAGTGGCTGTTGGCAATTTAATTAATGGACGGAAGAATTAACAAGAACTTCCTGCCAACGTCAGCTTAAAACCTTTTTCCTTGCTTTATTTCCATTATTAACATGGTAGGGTGTGTTAAACCTAATATGAAGTTTTTGTACCGGTGTTTAGGAAACTCCATAAAGAAAAGCAAAAGTGTTTGTTTCTCTGAACCAAACCTATTACCAACCTGCTCATGTTGCCAACTCTAGCACTTCATGTTGAGAATTTTTGCTCATAATTGACTTATGTAACAATATGTTCTAAAGGTTTTACTGTTATTTTGTTGGTTTTTGTTATTCTTTTGTATAACTTCAATGTGTTTGAAAATTGTACATGTAGGTTGTGCCTTGGTCAATGGTCAGATCATGGGGAGAGAACGGGTGGCTTTTATGCTTGCAACCGTTATGAATCTGCAAAGCAAGAGGGAGCGGTAATAAAATTATCATATTTTGCTGCAAAACAATCAGGCATTGCCATTTGTCTCTTAAATTCTTGACCTTTGATCTTCTATAACTCTTGCAGTATGATGAATCTGAACGGCGAAGAGAGATGGCAAAGAATTCTCTGGAGCGATACACCCACTACTATGAACGCTGGGCTACTAACCAATCGGTATGTCTTCTTCCTATTGTGTGACCACATGGGCATAACTGCATTTGTGTGTGTCATGGTGGACTCACAAATAATTGGAGTTTGATTACTCTTCATTGCATGCTATATAGTTTTATTGTTGTGTTGCTATGAATCTTAAAAATATTTGAGCTTTTAAAACAGTCAAATTTTGCAAATTCAACTGAACTTTAAATTTATTTGAGACCTATAACATGCATATGTTGATATAGATTTTCATTTGTGATTCAATGTGTTCCTTTCAAAATCTATAACTACATTTGAGTTATTTTGTACATTGTGTAGATATACTCAATGATCTATTTCGTTTTCATATTCTTGTTGTCATATTTGGTTGTTGGCCAGCTTAATGGTTTGTGCTCCATTCACTAGCTGTATACTTATATCTATCTAAAGTAAATGCTTTCTATTATATGGTGCAAATTTATAATGGGTGGCCAAATTGGTTATTAGCCTGGGACTCTCACCAAAGAGTGAGGTCCAAGGTTTGATAGTCTCCGGGTGCTATCAATCTTTGGGAGGCTACTTGAATTTCCTTTTTACCAGAACTTTACCTGGTTTGAGTTCATGTGGCTACGGACTTGGGGCCCGTGGATTTGGTCAGCCATAAGTAGGGCACCAGGGTTATCTAACAAAAAGTTTTATGTATCTGATATATACTTGTTTCTCTTTTTTTCAATGGCAGTCAAGGCAAAAAGCACTCGCGGATTTGCAACAGATGCAAACAGTTCATGTAAGTTGATATCCTGATTTTTCTTTTTGCTATTTGGGAATGGCATGTTAAGGAAGGCATCATTATGTCTTCGACGATCTGATACAAGTTTATGCTACCATTTTCATATTGCATTAATTGCTAGAATTCCAAAACATCTTTTGTTTCATTTCCACTGCTTTTATGATAATCTTAATCACATTCCAGTGTTGCCATCGTCTATTAGCGGAGGTTATTGAGTTTATTTGTGATATCTGAATGTGGTGTTATCAAGCATTACATGAATATTGATTTCATTAATCACTAAAGTTCCGCTAATCTTTAAATAGAAAGAGAGAGAATATTGTCAGTCTCAGTTGCATATCTTTGGCACATCTGTGAATTATTTCTAAGCCTCGGATAATGTCCTGTTAATAAATAGGGTTGATTATTATTATAGGCAATGAAAGTGTGTACATAATTAATTAGATATATGTAAAGGGATGTAACTAATGATATTTTTAAGTCTTCGTTCCATTGATAATATTCCGGAATTAGATTAGGCATCTTTTGGAGGGAACCTATCTGTCAAATGTTGGTAACTCACGAGACGATTGACCTCTTTAATATTTCATCTGTTACTAGTTTTAATCTGTTACTAGTTTTAGTATTATGTTGAAGTGGCTGGTTCTTATCAAACTGGTATAAGAACAAATTTTGAGATCAACAGTAGCCATAAAAGCAGTATGATGGTCAGAGAAGTTGAAGGTAGAGATTGAAAAGATCCATTTAACCAAAATGGAAAGTTTTGATGGGATGAAGGAGAAGATTGAGGCACACTATGTTCATCTATTCAACTACAGTGGAGATAAAGGTGACAGAATAGAGATTATTAAATTCATGTCTCTTCAGGTTTTGAGATGTGTAAGTGTAATAAAGGTGGTAGTTAGTTATGTGTGTAGTATCATTGCCTATAATAACTACTCAACTCTAATTATGCACACGCATTAAGTGAGGCTTAGCACAGGCTTTATGTGCTTGTGTTCTATCAATATTACAGTATGACAACACAGTTTGCTACTACTTAGGTAGAGGACAAATACTCTTTGTGTGTGTGTGGAGTCCGTACAACCTCTGGGTTGTGAGTTCTAGTCTCTTTTGGGACGTGCTTATGTGAGTTCTTTTGAAGTTCAGACAGCTCAGCTTTAAATTGAAGACCATCGTTCTTTCCTTTAATTTTTTATTAAGTATCTGTAATGCGTTATAGAATTGTAGTAGTTTGGCAGATAGTGTATAGTGACACCTTTTTCCCAATGATTGACTGGCTGCTCTTATCAAGTTTAAAAGTTCAATCAGGCACACAGCATGTTTGGTTTAGTGCTTGATGAAATATTGTATCTTTTAAAGAAAAAAGTCAACATTAGATGTTTTTACTTATTACTAAATCAAATCTGCGATGCTAAAATGAATAGAATTTATGGTAGGGTATGCAATATCACAGTTACAGTGATGTTATAATAGGGGATGGTCTCTTGCCTATATGTTTCTGAACTTTTCTCTGTGGTCTTATCTATCCACACATCTCTTTTTCAGCTTGCAAAACTCAGTGAGAAGCAAAAGCTACCTGAAACGCAATTGAAATTTATTATTGAGGCATGGTTGCAGGTAATCCTACTTTCTAAAATTTGAGTATCTTTGGTGTTCTTATTTTATAATCGTCTGTTCCCTTTGGCAATCTTATGTTTGTTTTCTCATCTTTCATACTTTAATGCCTCTTATCTATTATAACTACCAATATTGAAGATATTAAAATGGTTCTGTGGTCATCATGTCAATTTATTGTTATTGTTATTTATAAATAAATGTAAAGGCTAATGTTTGGGGAAAGACTTTATTAATAATATTTTTTATGGCTTTCTACTGCAGATAGTTGAATGCAGGCGAGTGCTAAAATGGACCTATGCATACGGGTATTACATACCAGAGCACGAAGCTGCAAAGAGAGATTTTTTTGAGTACTTACAAGGTATGTTGACCTTTCATACTGTATTCTAGATGTACGAATCATCCATCTGTGTAACAGTTAAGATATGAATTATATGTGGCAGGTGAAGCAGAGGCTGGCTTAGAAAGGCTTCATCAATGTGCAGAGAAGGAATTACATACTTACATTAATAATGAGGAAGCACCTCAAGAGGATTTCTTGGTATTTAAAATAAAGTTGGCCAGTTTGACTAGGTAATTGTTGTATTACATTTTGTGTCTATATTCTTAGCTGGTCTTTGTTTTTAACTAGGTAAAGATGGGGAGTCTCTTTTACAAAAAATTTCCCTGCTTTTTTTCAGTTTAGTAAAAAACCAATGCATCTTATGCTCATACATGCTTTAGGTAGAGGTTAGTGTGTTGGATAACACGTCAGGATGGGTACATCTTAGTATGGGTCCAGTCGGATTCGGTCCACCTAAAAACACTTTGTTTTTTATATTATTTTATGTTTTTTAATTATTAAAATCATAATGTTAAATATATTTACAAAAACTATGTTATTATTACAATTGTAGAATACATAACTCAGATCAATCCCATCATTATCAAGTGGGTTGAAGTTCTCATTACTTTTAGCAAAACGAACTGCCAAAGATTTGCATCTTATCTTGTTTTTTTTGTTTATGGTGCCATTTTACGGTTCTCACCATCAGTAGAAATGGAGCTAAAGTATTCTAATAAACATGTGTTTTCTGCAATCCAACAGTGTCACACGAAACTACTTTGAGAACTTAGTGAGAGCATTAGAGAACGGACTTTCTGATGTGGATTCACACGGAGCATCAAGCAAGACAAGTAGCTCAACAAACGCTGCTGGGCCAAGCAAGCCTAAAGGTGGCAAAGGAAAAGCGTCGTCTAAAGGTGGAGCCACAAGCCGAATTGATGACTCAACCGGGTGGCCATGTGATCAGTGCACATATATGAACCCAAAGAGCGCCACCTCATGCCAGGCATGCAACACAAGTAGGTGAAAACAGCTCAATAGTTGCTCGCGGTTAGTGGAGTTTCTCCACACATTACACCTTGACGCAAAGATCAAAAGGATCCAGTGTTGCAAACTTGCAATCGTTATAGGTGGTAACGTGGGTGCTGGATGTAAATAGATATGATGGTTCAATTGACATGGTGGTTTGTTTTGTTGACTTGGAGGTCAAAGATGTAGATTGATGGTTGCTCTTTTAAACTGAAGTGATTGTGGATGATTTGTGTTAACTTAAAATGAGGTTTGTCGTTAAGTTTGTAATGGAGTTTATAGAAAATCTTGTTATCTTTCTATGCTACTGTTTATATTAGAAGTCGAATAAATTTGTTGAGACAACTAAAGTAGAAGTGTGGACAATATCTTGGGACAAAAGAGTTGCTAAGGCCACTTTTACTAAACAAACTAGAAAATGAAGAATGTGGATGATAAGTTAATCAACTTATCATTTAATGACGTATGTACATCACTCTACATGGGCCGACCAAGAACAGTGGGCCCGGGTTTAGATGACATCCATGGACAATTTTTGTAGCCCATGACACGAGGGTCAGCCCCCAGGTAGAAAAATGAGGTCGGACACGTTCCGCCCCGGGCCCAGAACAATGGGCCCGAGCCCGGATGACAGCCGTGGACAACCTTTGTAACATGACTAGCCCTCTAGAATAATGGGTCCGGATACGTTCCGCTCCGGGTCTAGATCCTGCGTCATATTCTTTACCCATGAATGCCGCGGTAAAATAATAGAGCGATCCGTACCTCAATGAACGGACATTCTCTGACAAAAGGTACAATCGTCGGCCGTTATATCCAGGTGTATTAATATGACTTACCCACTCACCTGGTCGGCTCACTTGATTGGTCCACGTCAGCTCGAGTACAGTAATTGTCTTACTCCCCCACGACCAAACCCTCCACGTCGGATTAGGGTTTGGCTATAAATACTAGTGTTTTGCTTCCATTTCAAAACAACACCTCATAAAATCTCAGAGTAATCTCAAATCGATTGCTCGCACAAAATCAAGCCCTCACCACCCTCGATTGACCAAGTCTCGATTCTAGGTTTGCACGTTAATCGGAGTGTGATAGGCTTGGTTCCTCATACACCATCATCATCATTGTAATCAAGTGTTTTTACGCTTGAACAATTGGCGCCATCCACGGTTTGTTTACCAGAAAACGATAACTCTACCACCATCTGTACGCCGGAAACTGCTAAGCGATGGTTGTCATTTCGCAAAATGACAGCGGTGACGAGGGTGCCAATGCTATTCTGCCACCACCGCCACAAAACTCCGATCAATCTCCTCAAGTAACCGTCAACCAAAATACCCCGAATGCTTCATCATCTGGGCCAACGGTGAATTTGAGGATCGATCCAAGGCAGTTGACCTTCGGCCAGAACGATTATCCCTCCGGCACGGAGAGCACGATGAACAATCGTCCACCACCGGAGAACAGTTTGCATAACACGTCGTCCCGAAGGCAGAGGTCCCCAATGTTAAACATTGAGGTATGACCAGAACTATATTGGCCGAGCCGAGGCACACCTCCGTCCCACGCCAACCCATAAAGTAGTCTAAAAATCTACTAAGTCATGACAACAAAAACAAAAATGTACGAGCACAAAAATAAATATTAGGCACGTGCAATTACAAAACAAACGTTGCATTTTATTCACAAGTAAAAACTATTTACAAAATGGGATGCCGGCCTCACAAATAAACCTACCAATCTATGGCCGCATCCCCAAAATGTCATCTACAGACAAATCCATGTCCCTACCTATCCTATCTATAAACGGGACGGAGATCGTCTTCAGAGCCTCACTTGCCCGCTGCGCCCGCTCGAAGCAGTCCGGGTTAACCTTCGACGTTACGGCATCAGGAAGTGGAGTTGGGAGCTCCGGAACATGCTCCGCAATGAGGTTTATCGTTTGCAGCACCTCCACCTCCTGGACAGCGGTCAGGAATTCCTTGAATGGAACCGTCACGCTGTCCGATGCCATGGCTAGCTTGACCAAGCCTGGAATACCCTTCTGCAGCCGCTCCAAGTCTTTCTCCAACTCTGAGCATTTGATCTCTGAATCGTTGAAATCCTTGATATGGAGGCTGCAGGCGGTTTCCAGCTCGGCCGCTTCCTTCTTGGCAGCCTCTAAATTCGTCGTCAGGTCATCGAACCTGTGCACAAACGAATGTTTAAGAAGCGAAGAGCAAAATGCATACAATCAAAATAAAAAGGAGTGTTAGCAGACCTGCTTTGAAGCTGCTTGTCCTTGTCCACAAGTGCAGCTTTTTCCATCTCCACCACCGCCAACCGCTCCTGTAACGGAGCAAGAGCCGCGGCGGCCTCGGACCCCTGAGCCCTCTCCACTTGCAGGTCATCCTCAGCTTTCATCTTTGCTTCATTGGCTAACCTGAGCTGTTCCTCCAGCTCCTGATTACGACCCTTAAGTTGGGCAATCTCCTGCTCCTGACGGCTGACCACGTCAGCGTTGAGCCTCCATTGCTCATTGAGCTTATTAGTACGCTCCTGCTCATCGCACTGCAGCGCAAAATTCCAGAAAGACATGAGCAAGCGCGCCCTTTTAGCGTCAACGGCCGTCAATTTTTGAAGCGTCTCAGCAACGACAGGAGGAATGGCGTGATCAGCAAACTCACGCAGGGACTGCGCGTCCACGGCCAGGTTGTCAACTTTAAAATTCCAGGACGGAACAAATGTCGCAGCCCCGGAGCTGGAAGAACAGGTGGCCGGCACCTTCAAAAACCTAGCCGGAACAAATGGCTCCGGCAGCAAGGACCTGAGAATAGCCATTCTGTCAGCCCTGTTTTAACGCTTGGTCAAAAAAAAAACATATATATACATATGTATATACTTGCTAATACGCAAAGCGGAAACGACTTAAGACTCACCTCATGCTATCAGTACGAGGGGGCGAGGGCACGCTAGGAAGACTCGGAGGATGGGAACGGATGGGTGACGGCCGCAACGGACTATCATCCAAGGTCATCGGCTCCTCAGCGCGAGAACCCACCATACCAGCGGCGGTAGGGGGCTGTGGAGCGCCGCTGCGGCGCACCAACCGTTCGTTGGCTGGCTCCTCTTCCTCCTCCTCGTCTCGGAGAACAAGTTCACCGCTGACGTACTCCGTCCCAGCCACGTGCGGGTCCGCCTCAGCTAAAAAACAAAAAGGAAAGTGTTAGAACAAACCTAAACATATGCTCATATGAAGTAGAGCAGAATACGGACCGTCTGCAGGTATAATGTAGTGCCCACCTGTGTTGGGCACGGACATGAAATTCTGTAGATTGGCCTCTGCAAACTCCCCCGCCGTTTTCTTCTTCTTGGGGGGCGGTCCGGATGCCTTCTTAGCCGGCTCCCCTCCTTTCCGATTGGGGATCGCGCGGGCGTCAGATGCCTCTACCTCTCGAGGCGCCGGCAGGGGAAGAGCGGTGGTAACACCAGGCTTGGCAACGGTCACTGTTGCCCCAGTGACCTTGGTGGCAGTGCCAGGATCATCCTCCACCGTTCTCCTAATATATTTGAGGCCGACTAAGCTAGGAGCCCTCAAAATGGAATTCAGGTCCATATCTGCAGAAGCAAGTAAAAGAGTCAGTCAACTGAATATGTGACGATGTCAATATAAAGACAAAACGCCCCCACCCATACCATGGCCGCCCTCCCGGATGACGGGTACTTGCCCTTCGAAGGGCAAAAATGAACTGATGCAGCCGATCACGAGCACATACGTATGATACTCTCGCATTTCCAGCTTCGCATCTCGGCAAGCCTCCAACAACCCCTCCTCTGCAGCCGTCAGCTTCGGTGTAAGGCTGACGTTGCGTGGCCGTTCGTATTGCCACACGAGCGTTTCCACAGAATCATTGGGGATAACGGTTTGGTCAACAAAAAAGAAGGTGTCCCTCCACCCGTGCAGAGACGACTCCTGACACCCAACGAAGTCGTTCTTCTTCGCGAAGGTATACCACCCCTGGCCGCTAGGCGTTAGTTTGAAGCACGCCTGGAACACCTTCACCAGTGGCGTCAGGCCTAGGGACCTGAACCATATCTCAAAAATGCTAACCTTCTGCACGACGAAGGGGTGCAGTTGGCTAAACCCAACTTTGTAATGTTTGCAGACATTCAAATAAAACGGGGTCGGAGGCATACGGAGATTCCCCTTCTCCATCGTCTTCCAGTACAACGCCACCTTCCCTTCCGGTGGCGCGTCGGCACGCTGGGCCGGAGTAGGTGCCACTGGATTGAAGCGCTCCAGGCATTTAAAGCGCCTCAGAATAACCGGAATCATTTCCGGTTTCACCGAGCTAACCTCAAGTGCCACATTGGCAATACCACTGCTCGTGCTCGGACCTCCACCCTCAGCAGTGGTCATGGTATGAATGTATATATGTACGAAGAAAAAGGGATGAAGATATGAATAACGGACCTGGGTTTTGTATGAATGTAGTCGAAAAACTGGGTAATAATGCCGGAACAGTGGACGAAATGTTTGAATATAGCCGGGATCCTCTCAAAGATATTTACAAAGCGTAAAAAATAAATAACCACAGAAACTCCTATTTATAGGCAAGTTTACATGGGCCGGGCCTCGTGGGCTTCAACGCCAACCGTACACGTGTCGACAGATGTCATGTTTCAGGAATTTACCGCGTGTTGGCTCCGTTTTACCCTTACACGTGTCACCAGATCTCACCACCTAGAATATGAACAGTTGCGCGCCAGCTGTACGGTGACATCACAGCCCATGCGGTTACAAGTTGTCCCATCGTATGTCAGATTGAGAGCTTGAAGCGACGCGTATTTAATGCGCGCCGCCAATGCTTTGAAGACATCATTACAGCGCCACGTCACTATTCTTAGTCCGCCATCATATCCCCAGAACGGAATATCATAACGGACTGGGGGGACTTAATGACGTATGTACATCACTCTACATGGGCCGGCCCAGAACAGTGGGCCCGAGCCCGGATGACATCCGTGGATAACTTTTGTAGCCCATGACACGAGGGTCAGCCCCCAGGTATAAAAATGGGGCCGGACACGTTCCGCCCCGGGCCCAGAACAATGGGCCCGAGCCCGGATGACAGCCGTGGACAACCTTTGTAACATGACTAGCCCTCTAGAATAATGGGTCCGGATACGTTCCGCTCCGGGTCTAGATCCTGCGTCATATTCTTTACCCACGAATGCCGCGGTAAAATAATAGAGCGATCCGTACCTCAATGAATGGACATTCTCTGACAAAAGGTACAATCGTCGGCCGTTATATCCAGGTGTATTAATATGACTTACCCACTCACCTGGTCGGCTCACTTGATTGGTCCACGTCAGCTCGAGTACAGTAATTGTCTTACTCCCCCACGACCAAACCCTCCATGTCGGATTAGGGTTTGGCTATAAATACTAGTGTTTTGCTTCCATTTCAAAACAACACCTCATAAAATCTCAGAGTAATCTCAAATCGATTGCTCGCACAGAATCAAGCCCTCACCACCCTCGATTGACCAAGTCTCGATTCTGGGTTTGCACGTTAATCGGAGTGTGATAGGCTTGGTTCCTCATACACCATCATCATCATTGTAATCAAGTATTTTTACGCTTAAACATCATTCATATCCGTTATTCATTCATTTAAATTGTCATCTTTAATCATAACACATCAAACACTGCACATACAAAGTATGATTACTGAACATGCATAGAATATTCCAATAAATTTACTGAATTATTAATATGTTCGATTAAACTATGTAACTTATTAAATCACGATATGGATGTTACTTATAATATATAAAATATTGTAACAACGTATCAACAATTAATTCATTGCTTGTTTTTCATTGATGCAAATGTTTGTGAATTTATGCAACTGTTGACAGAAGTTTATCTCAAGCAAGTTATAATAATCATTGATATGATTATAATCATTATTTGCTCTTTTTACATGTTCTTTCATACTTGTCCATTTTATTTTATTTTTGGTGAAGACGGCAGTTGGTCTCATTATGTTACTATTGACTTTCTTTGAGGTTTGACTTACTAGATTTTGTATATCCCTTCTTGTATGTCGATGGCAAAAATGCAGAAAAACTGTTCTCTACATGAAGCCAAAATCTTGGACAAAAAGTTGAACAGAGCATTATTTATTTTTCACATATATATTTACAACAAGGTATTGGATCATAAAAGTATATGGTCGATATCATTTACCCTCCTCTCCGTCTCAAAATGCAGCTACTCCTCTTAACCTTATCCATTACGAAAAATGTCACTATCTATTGGTTGTGTAAACAACGTTTTTCAGTTGTTGGTTAGAATTAGGGGTGTCAATTCAGGTTGGGTCCAGTTGACCCGCTTGAGTTATCGAGTTGACGGGTCTGTAGAGGTGACCATAATCCGACATGATTTTTTAATTGGGTTGAGTATTTCAACCCATCCCAACCCTGAACCAACCCGACCCGACCTAGGTTACCCGTTTATCTAGTGAGATCAACTTATTTTTGGACCATTTCAGTTACATGTCAATTTCAGGTCAAGTAGACCAGATGAGTCAATCTCTAAATTTATAATTTATCATTAATAAGCATAAAATTGTATATAAAATTCCAAAAATATAATATGACCTACTATGTTCATCAAACTTTAATACTAAATCATCATCAAACAAGTTGGTTAATTAAACTAAAAATTAAACTTCTAAATATTTAACTAAATCTATTTTTTTTCCAGGTTGTTGGGTCAACCCAAAAACTCATTGGGTAACCTAAACCTGATAAAAAAATAGCAAGTTGGCAGGTTTCATGTTGATGGGTTTGCGGGTCAAAAAGTCTTGACCCAACCTGCTTATTTTCTAATCGATTTCGTATCGTGTCGGAATTGTAAGCCCTAGTTGGAATGTATTACAACAATAAAGAAATAACCCTTTAAATAATATTGTTTAAGGGTAATGTGTCTAGATTATATCTAATAAACCAATCATTTATTAGTTATTTTCCTAGACAAAAAATATTTTCACTAGCAAATACTAATTGCCAAATATAATACTTAATAAAATTGTCTATGTTGTTGACAATTTCTGTGACTTCACGTCATCAAACTAATTTTTATTGTTGTTTATTATTCCTACTAAAATATATTGAACACCACGTCTGTTTGTAAAGTTGATGAATCTGCTATGAAAAATTCAAAATGCTCTTTTGTTCATTAGTTTCTCATTTTTAAATTTTTTTTTTTTTGCATTCCATGAGTTGTTTGTTACTTATCTCATGTTTTTTTTAATCATTCGTGAAACAAAAATCACAATTATAGACTTATAGTCAGAAATCACGCTCGCATAGATATACACCATTGATATAAATCTTCATTCAGACGAGCTTCTCAAATCAGGATCCATTATTGAGGATGACAGAATCTCCTGATGATCACTTATCTTCGAGTCATTCATCAACTCCATTTTATTTTGACGCTCATTCAGGCCTTAAAATATGCATTTCTTCACCATCTATGATCACATTCTTCGATGGTTCACGAGTGAATCCAATCAAAGAAGCCTCTTTAGTACTCCATGATCAGATAACATCGTTGGATGACGAAGCGATTTCACAAGATAACTTTGAAGATGAAGAAGTAGTTTCTTGGTTGGTATCAATCAAGAATGAGTCCATGACTAACACTTCGGCTATCTGTTTTTCAGAGACTTGTGGTACTCATTCCCCTAAATTTTCTATTTTTCACTCTGATTCTAATTGGGTTTTCGATAAAAGGTCTGAATTGTCATCCAGCGTTTCTTGGATAACCAATAGTAGTGATGAACATTCATCATCTTTATCATTTTCTAGTACAGAAAATGGTTCAGAGATTCTGGATTTGGAAGAATGTAGTATTGATAAACCACTTTTTTGGCCATCTGATTCAACATTTGAGTGGGGTTCAGGTTCCTTAACTGAATGGGATTTCTTTATCATGTCACCTCGAAAAAATATCTTTGTAGTTAAAAAAAACTCACAAGAAACACCTCCAGATAGCCCAAGATTGAGACTATTTAATGGAAAGATGGGTTTGGAAAGAGGTAAACGAAGGCTCGTGTTTCATTCAAGGTCAAATTCTTCCATCAATTTGGAATTCAAAAGTGTAAACAGCACGAGGGTCGTTAGGAGAATGAAAAGCATGCCTTCAAGATTCAAAAAAGGTCCAAAGACTAAGGAGGATGGCTGCACTATAGAGTCATCAAAAGACAAAGATATTATCAAGGATAATCTGTTTCTGGAAGATCATTTACTAGTCGAAAAGCTAAATATCGACCCTGCTCTTGAAATGTTAATCGGCCTTGAAGAATTTGATGGCCATGAAGGGATTGAATGTGAATTCAACAAAGATGATTTCTTTCTTGATGTGAATATATAGCTGTTCATGAACAGATACCTCATTTTTGACAACCCATTTTTGTCTTGGTACATTTTTTGAGTTCCATGATGTACGAGTTCACGTACTAGATGCTATCATTGTCGTCTCGACATTTTAAGTTCGAGCATGTATGAAGTTGTTCTTGTTGCATATAGATAAAAAAAGGGTTATTTAATTGGAAGAATTTTTGTGTAGTTTTGTAGACAACATCAATGTTGTATGTAATTGGTCTGGTAGCTTTTGTGAAAACATTAAGAACATTTGGACTGATTTTGCCCATGAGCAATTAGTTATATGGTAAGAGTTACGAATCAATAATCACACTTTCAATCCATCTCAGTAGGGATGAACATTAGTACCGAAATTCAAATGCCGTACTTATACCATACCGGTTCCATACTCGTACCGGTACCATACCACTTCAAATGGTATGGTATTCGGTACTTATACTTATTTTTTGGATGCGGTACTTTCGGTACCGGTTTAGTACCCGGTACAAGTACATAACATCCTATTTTTTTTACCACTATATAATTATACAATAATAACACATGTTATATATACTGTGCGACTCATAAGTTTTTAACATTCACGAAACCTAAATCCTAATCATCATCAATTACTAAGGATCACAATCAACTACAATTGTCATCATAATATGCAACCATCATCATCGTTATCATCATCATCATCATCATCATCATCATCATCATCATCATCATCATCATCATCACCACCAACAAAGAATACGAAAGTATAAAATCCTGTGATTAAATTTTCGACACTCTGAGTATTGAGAATTATCTTTTAGGGTCATATTTATTTTATTTGTTTAATATCATCATTTTCAACTTATGTATGTATGTATGTTATATTATGATCAATATTGTTGTTGATAATTTCGTGTTTGATGAATTAATGTGATGATATTGACTATTGGGTACTTTATTTTAAAAACATAAGCATGAAGATTCTTTATGATTTTTTTTTGTTTCTGTTACCTTACTTGGTACAGTTTGGTATTGAGGTGATTCTATGTTTTTATGTTGTACTACCTTTTACAACCAGATATGTTTCACTTTTGTATTTTTATATTTCCGGTACCAAATAGGTATAGTATCACTTTTTACCGTACCAGTACCCGTACCGTATTGGTACCAATTCCACTTCAATTGGTACGGTATTCGATACTCAAATTATGGCAAAAAAGAAAAGCGATACCAACTGGTTTGGTACGGTACGGTACAAGTATTGTACCACCCTCATCCCTACATCTTAGATTCAAACCAAGTTTCAGAAATCACCAAATATATAGGTACCTATAGTTACGGTAAAGTCCCTTACTTTAAAAAAAAAAATTCTAAAAAAACTAGATAAATAGAAAACGTGTTAAAATATAATTTTTCTAAAAAAAGAAAAATCCATTTTTTCTCTTTTATAACTAAAAATTGAAAACTACTTTTGGAGGTTTTTCAAATTTCCATATCTACTCTCTCTTAAAAAAGTAAAAATCAATCTCTCACATTCGAACGCGTTTCTAAATTTTTAATGTTCTTCTAGAGAAATGAAACACTCCACATTTCCCAGAAAAAACAAAAAAAATGGAAAATGAAAGTATTTTTCCGTAACAAAACACGCCATTACCATCCATCTTGCCATAAGAGTGAAGGAAAACACCATAATTTGATTTTCAGTATTAGTTCCAAGGATGAGAACTTTATGTTTACAACAAAATGAACTTTATGTTTACAACAAAATGAACTAAATAAACTTTATGTTTACAACAAAATGAACTAAATAAATGATTAATTGAGACTTCTTTATATAAGTATAATGAGAATGAGATAACTATACATGTTAATAAAGTAATTGATATACTAACACCATTTAACACAAAAATAAAGTTAAATTAATTTTTGTGTAGCATAATAAAATTATATTTTATGCTAACACGTACTTACTAGGAAAGTACTCCGTATATGTTACCGCTAGACTTTAAACCCGTGTAAACACACGGGCTATTGATTTTAATACTCCTTCCGTCACATTCAAAGTGTCATATTTTAACTTTTTAAAGTCTTTCTATTCAACTTTGACTTTAAATATATTTGTTTGTGTTATATAATACTTGATGCAAAATATATGAATATGTTGGGTTTACATGTATTTTTATTGGTATAATCTTCATCAGGTATTATATAACACAAACAAAAATATTTATTGTCAAAATTGAAAATAAAAGACTTCAAAAAGTCAAAACTAACACTTTGGGTGGGACTGAGGGATCGAGTATGAAATTTCGTATTTAGTATCTTGAATCTAATAATAAAGTATGTGAGTTAATATGTATATTAAGTATTTAGTTGGATTCATGATAATAAATGGATTTATATAAGAAGAAATTAAAAAATTAAAAGTTTTTGAAACCAAGTTAGTAAAAAAAATAATAATTATTTAAAGTCTATATTAATATTTTTAAGTAATTTTGTTCATACCCGGTGAATTGAAAATAGAATTAATACAGATTGATTTGGATGATGTTTTAAATAATATAGTAAATTCCTTTTTATATGTAAGTGAGTAGTTGATTAAAAAAAATCCCCTTTTAATTTGTTAGGGATCTTATTTTAAAATTTATTAAAAGTAAAGGACTTAATTGATAAATTGAAATGATAACATCACAAAAAAGGCGTTTTCTATATATAAATTAAGTTGGGTTAAGTACCTGAAAATGCATCTAACTTGTCCCGAATGTCTATCATATGTATCGTACTTACGGGAGGTGTATTTAATGCATTTAACTTTTCAAAAATGGTTATTGTATGTATTTTGCTAACGTGTCGATGATGTGTCATCGTCTAAGGATGCCACGTGGCATCTTAAAATGACGACACATAAGCAAAATACATACAATAACCGTTATTGAAAGTTGAAATCATTAAATACACATCTCGTAAGTATGATACATACAATAGACATTCGGGACAAGTTGGATGCATTCCCATGTACTTATCCCAATTAAGTTTAAAGAAAGTTAGCAGATCCTCTCGAGAAAAGTCTAGGAAGTCAGAAAGGGGATTGCGAGGGTATAAAGGTCACTACACTAATTTTCTGTCTACTAGTAAGATGTCACGTGATACATCACATCTCTTTTGATACAAAGAAAAAAAATATCATCACAAACTCTAGATGAAAAAAGGTTTCACTTGAAGAAAAAGCTAGGGGCTAGCATGATAACTGAAAACGAACTAAACTAAAGTAACCGATTTAATCGAACCAATTAACCAAACCATAACTAAAACCGATGGTTGGATTATGTATATCTCAATTAACCGAACCGTCCCGTTATTCTTAGTTATTATTTAATTAATATTTATAACTTTACTATCGTTGTTTACTTAAAATATACTCCCTATATTCATAGCTGTTAACTCATGACTCAACTTGTGATTCGGAACGTTGAATTTTAACTCGTGAATCGACTCGACTCGTAAGAATCATAATTTTACAATAAATACATATATTTATATTTATATGTATATTATTGCTTAGATTTCTATCCTATATTTAAGTAAAACATGATGAAAGTCATTTAAGTAACACAAATGTTTAATTTAAAATGGATTATTAGTCGTTTATTATCATATTATGTCATTTTTATGTTTTTTATTAGATTACATTAAACTTGTGTCCGGTTTCTGACTCGTAGATGTAACACCCCAAATTTCGATGTTTTATTTTAGTGTATGGGGATATAATTATTTCTAAGTGTTGCTATTATTAGTGATTTAAAATAATAAAATACGCGAATGGTTTTCTAGTTCCAGACAATAGAGTTTAAAGAGAATAGAATTTAACAGATAAATATACATATGTACTTGCTTATTATTTCCTTTCTTTCCAAAATACGTTCCAGACACCTCACTATAATACCCCAGTTTTCGAGGTATTATTTTAGTGTATCCGAAAATATACATTATATGAATTATTATTATTTTTATAATAAGATATAATATAAGACGTAATTGATTTCTCAGTTCCAGAATGTAAAATAAAAGAATTAAAATTATGTACTCCCATATGCGCAGCAAGTGTCTGAGCCATTCCAATTTGTTCCAGAAACTCATTTGTGAGAAACCAAAACACGCAAGAAGCATCTCTATCATCATCATCTTTCAATTCATCTTCAATTCAAGCTTTAAATCTCAAATTAATCATTCCTTCTTCAACTTCTTTCATATTTGTAAGTGATTTTCCTTTTTCTTTAACGTAGAAGTTTAAACTCTCATGAGTTTGGTGGATTTTGTATAATTAGTATAATTAACTCGAAATTAGGGTTATAAATTGGTAGAACTAGTGTTAGTTAATGTTATCACTACAACAAATTTGGTCTATTAGGACGCCTAAAAATGTCTTAATAAGGTATTTTTTAGGACCTTTTGTTTTATAGGACCAAATATACAAGTGTCCTATATAAAAGTGTTGTAATAAGTTAGAGTGTCCCAATAAATATAATAGGACGCTTTGTATATGTTGCATTATTCTACATTTAAGAATACAAATTGGTGACCCAATAGATGATAATAGGACACTTTTTAAATGTTGCATAATACCATATTTGAGAACACAAATTGGTGTCCTAAGAAATGGTTATAGGACACACTTAGATGGTCCTAATAAGCTATAGGTTTATAAAACAAATCCTAGTGTCCTTATGGAAGGTTGCATGAAAGTAACTAGTGTCCTAAGAAAGTTTTCTTAGGACCAAAATCATTTATTAACATCGATCATTGTTAATTAATAATTGTGCATTTCAGTAACAAAATTTAACAAATTAACATAGAATGATTTATGTATTATAGTTCAAAAATGTCAATTCAGTTACAATTGTTCGAATATACTTACAATGATCAATAATATAGATCTATTACACTTACAGTTGTATAACAAAACAATGATGTTAATCTAATGTATATACACTCCTAATATATAAGTAAGAAAATATCAATATTTAGAAAATATGCAACAAAATTGCATACAACTAAAGATCGTCAAGCAACATTCAATCTTTAAACTCCACTCAACATCTCCTTGTTGGAAAATATTAGCAGATATGAATTAGATGGAATCATAAACTAGTGTTTTGGTGAATTGTAGAGTTTATGTTAAAACTTATGTTGGTTGGGTTAATTACCAACAATTGATTTTGATGGTGATTATAAGTGTGATTATGAAGTTTCAATAATGATTTAAATAGAATAGTTTATGATAGTTGTATAGATAGTTAAATTAGTTTTAAAGTATATGGTTTAAAACAAGTAGATAAAGATCATATTAGATTAATCAAAGTGGGGGAGGGAATGAGAAATGAATGATAATAGAAGTTATGATTTCTTGATGCTAAATATGTTGTTATGTTGTTACATAATGTATGTTTAGGTGACTAAAGGTGTGGCATCAAGTTATCGATCAATTGTGTAAATTCATCATACCGTTTCAAGGTGAGTGTTATGATAATTAATTTAGTGATGGTTGTACACTCCAGATTGCTTCCGAGCAAGAGGTTTGTACATCAAGTGTGATTGTGGTACTTGATCTTTACTTTTGCTTTGTAATGTGTTGTGCTTTATGTGGATTGGACATAGTGTAGAGATTTGCTAGTTTTACTAGTTTTATGTAGTCATGCTTGATATAGTTTGGCCGTGGATCTACATAGAGTTTACATCTCTAACTATTGTCCCATTAGTTATGTGATTTAGATTATGTGATTTTATATGATGTTGTGTATCACTTAATTAGTTGCTCATAAGCTCACTAAACAAAAATGCTTACCTTTTATGTGGTTTATTATGTAGGTACTAGTGGGCATCGTGAAGGAAAGGACATTAGTTAAGAATAACGTGGATTCGCTTATTTTTGGGTATGAATGGCAAGCCTTTCTCTTTATGCTTATCGTTGTGAAATTAACTTGTGTAAATCGCCCACTTGTCACATTTTGAAGCTAAATTATGTTGGTGTTAACTTGTGATTTTTGTAATGGTTTGACTTTCAAAGGTCAAAGTTTGATGTAAAAGTGATACTTTATGGTGTTGGATAGTATATGGAGAATGAAAGTGGTAAATGATTATATTATTTTTTGGTTAAAATATGAAATTGACATATAGTCAATTATATGAAAATAGTCAAATGTGAGTTATTGTTGAAAAACATATAGATTAAAACTGCTCTAGATGTGCAAATGGGTCAAAAGTGTCCAAATAGGTCACAAGTGACCCAATCGTATGATATGAGTTAGGCTAAGGCTACGAAGTTTTGGTTGATTACTCTAAGTTTGTTTTAGTAAGTAGAAAGTGTGTGCAAAAGATTGTAATTTATAGGTTTGTGATTTGGAATTTGAATCGTTCACCAAAAGTGTTAAAAATGGGAAAATTGAGTCACACACCTATATCATGTGATTTGGTGAAATTTGAAAAAATGTAAAAAGGAAAACCTTTATTTTGGTCATAGGAAAGTGCCTGCAAAATTTAAGATCCTAACTCCTTACGGTTTAAAACTTATGCATAATTGAAATTTGTGTTTTTGTGATAGATAGTCAAATCTGCAGGTTTGCAGAAATTCCTGACTACCCGACGGGTAGATATAGTACCCGGCGGGTACTAGTGTCCAAATTTTTACAGATCTCATCCAAAAAGAGAGTACCCGGGGCGTATACTCATTACCCGACTGGTAATTGGGTTACTCGACGGGTACTAGTTCATTTCCTGCTTTTCTTGTTTTGGTTCTTTTATGTAGTTCCAATAAAATATATAATGATCAATTATAATTAGGAAGGATAAATGGGACCTTATGATTATATTTTTATATATATATATAAATTTTTTTTACTGGCATTTCAAGTTGGTAAAAGAATTATGTAATCTACTTTAGGATTTTCTAATCTTAAACTATTTTAATTTTATGTTATTGTTTTGTAGCTGTTTATAAGTAGTTTTATGTTATGTGATTATGTGATAGACTTCAAGAATGACTAATTGCCACGATTTGATTTCGTTTAAGAGTAATGAATAGAAGTGTGTTATTAATGTAATATTGCAACGCCTGGCCAACGTTGTTATATTACACTAGTACATATGGGTGATTCAAAGCTCTTAAATGTGAAATAGTATTGGTGATTAATTGTTCTTGATAGTCTAAGTAGGAAGTTGATGTTGTTATGTTAGGAAGAGATTTAATCATGTTAATTAAATTGTTAATTTATATAGTAAATGGAAGCGTCAATCACTCAAGAGGGTCAAGAGTCTCAAAGACCTTCTTCTCCACATGAGGAGGAGGAGGATAAAGACGATAGAGATTTAAGCTCTGATGATGAGTTAGCAGTTAAACGAATAATTGGGCAAGCTCTTCGGGAATTTGCCCCAACAGTATTGATGGCACCCGAAAGCGTCAGTGTCGTTGGTGGTAACTAATCGGGCGCCAACAGGGGTTTTAAAATTTATATTTAGCGGGGCTTAAATTATATGTACTACCTACTCTGGTTAGTAAGTGGTAAGTATAACCTAAGATTGTTCTATGAATCCAAAAGTGTGGTGATTAAAGTTAGCACTTTTGGTAGGGAAGTATTTAGGATGGGACAAAGTAGGTAGGTTTGGGGGGTTTTTAAACTAAAGACAAGTAACTAAAATACAGGAAAGTAAGTTGCAGGGAATTTAAGCAGATAAAGATAGAGATGTGATAGCTGAGATTTCGATAAATAATGTTTCGGGATGACAGACTAAATAGGGACAAAACATAATATAATAAGTAAACTATTAGGTGTAAACTCTAGAACCCTACCAACTAAATTTTCCATTGGCATGTCACTAGGAACTAGGTTGTCATGATTCTGATCGGAGCAATACGCCAACTTCCAATACCTATCTGGTTGAAAGATAAGCAACCTGTTTTGGTTTTATACCGAGGTGCATGAATCAGTGGCGTATCGTCTCATAGGTCTGACCGTTCTTAACCCCTAAGATAGTTTACTATTCTGTTAGTATGCAGATTAATAACTTTGTATGTTTAGACCGCCGATTTTATAAGACCTAGAGGTTTAAGTATCCTAAGTCACTTGGGCTTTCACTTTCATTCCTAAGTCTTATTTATAATTGGTTAGATTTCGGTTTCTTCGACTTATGACTTAAATCTCTCCTTTTCAAACAGTTATACATCCCTGGATTATTCACAGTTTGTTAAAAACGTGTTTCATATGCAGACCATGCCTTTCAGTAATTAGACCGTGTACTTTTCAAGGTAATTTCATGGCTTCTTACGTCCGACATGCGGTCAAGAGTAATTAACAGTGAAAATGACACTCTAAACTAATTAAATGTAAAGCAGTGCGGAAATGTAAACCTAATATATACAACGAGTGGTTTCACTGTGTCTTACTTATTGCATGTCATGGGCACAGATAACTACTTACCATAATTAAGGTTGATCAGGTCCTAATTATTAGGTTGTAGTCACGTGGATAACCAGAAAGGGTACTCCATAGATTAAAGTTAAGTTCATAAGGTCTTAACAGTACAAGGGATATTAATTCCTATTTTGTCTGAACGTATTTTACGAACATTATTTTGTGATGCATTGACTTTCGTAGGATATCCTAGTTAGTTGTGAAGTTGTATTATCCTTTTGGAATTCCAACTATTAAACCAGAGCTGATTCCAGTGATATGACTACCTTCGGTCGTTTATGACTTCCATACATTTGTACTTTGCTCGAAAGCATTTTCAGTACTATATCGAATAAACAGTCGAATAGGGGCCATCATATCACTTTACGATCGTCGTGCACTAATTATATAATGTCATCCCTACTTATAATTATCTACATCATCAACAATCACAATAATAAACTACTCGCAATTCATGACAACAAATAAATCACATACCAGGCAATAATACATATTAATATATGAAATGAGACAAGTAAAATAAAAGTTTAGATATCACCCGGAAATAAATTTGTAGCAGTGTATTATTATGATTGAAAACTCTTTTGCACGTACAAAGATTGATCTCCGAATCCCTAGCGTTCGCCCTAACTTCTATATTAATCCATAGATTAATTACAATAATCCTAGAATGAGAAAGACTAAAGAATACAAGAGATTTTCTAAAGAGAGTGTGTAATATTTGTAAGTTGTGTTGAAAGAGTGTGTTTTCAAATGAACCAAAGCCCTCCTATTTATAGGAGAAATTTGGCTCATGTTAGCATCTTGAGGAGCACTTTAGCAAAAGATGGAAAAGGTGGTGCACCAGGTACGTACAATTGCGCAAAGGTGTGGCACCGGGTACGTACAATCGCGTAAAGGTGTGGCACCGGGTACACGAAAGGACCAAAAAGCGGAAACGAGATGGGGGAGGGGAGGCCGGAACCGCCCACCAGTAGGCCAGCGGCGGCTGGTGGTTGGCCGGCAGCGGCTGGCTGCCACCCACCCCGGTCCGCCGTCTTTCGCTCCGTTTCTTAGTTCGTGCGTATTTTCTTCATTATGCGTCCGTTTTTGTCGATTCTTTTTTTCGTTGGATTCTTTTTCAAAAATGAAGACTTTGATGAAAAGTAATCCCAAAATTGAGCTTCCTATCTTCAGATATTGCATACGAATCATTTGAATCTTCCGGCGGGCGTAGAATCTTCATTCTTTATCCGTTTTTGTTGATTCTTCTTCTGTTAGACTCGTATTTTGAAAACGAATATCTTGGATAAGATGGATGTTAATGATGGGCACTTTAGTCTTTAAATCTTGTTTTGATGCCTTGAATCTTCAAACGTGCATGGAATCTTTGTTTTTCATCCGTTTTGCTTGATTTTTATCGTGCAACCTTGTTTTGACCTTCTTGGCAGTTTCTCGTTGATTTGAGTGTTATTTGAGTTCAAATGCCAAGAATCATTCCAGAATGAGAGAGATATTGATTGTAAAAACGTGACTTTTTACGCGATATCAAGTATATGCTAGGGTCGAGGAGATTGTTACTACTAAGGTTGATCAAGTAGTAACTGCTAAATTAACTGAGTTTGAACAAAAACACCCAATCCTGATAAATCCTCCGCAAAATGCTCAACTTTTAGCCGCTCAAGGAGCAATAAATAGGGAGAAAGAAATCTTTGATTATAAGAAATTTGCGGCTTTTATGGAAAAAAAATATCATATAAGCCCCAACAGTATATGCTAGGGTCGAGGAGATTGTTACTACTAAGGTTGATCAAGTAGTAACTGCTAATATAACTAAGTTTGAACAAAAACACCCAATCCTAATAAATCCTCCGCCAAATGCTCAACTTTTAGCCGCTCAAGGAGCAATAAATAGGGAGAAAGAAAGAAATTTGAAGGAGAGCTGAATCCTGTTGCTAGTTTAAGATGGTTAAGTGGAAATGAGGAAACTTTCATGTTGTGTAAATGTCCCGATCAAATGAAAGTATTATTCACGGCTCATCAATTAAAAGGAAGTGCTCATGAGTGGTGGAATTCTCAAATTGAAACTTATGGCTTTGAAGCAACTTTAAAATTTTCTTCGGACGAGTTTAAAGAAAAATTTAAAGGAGAGTTTTCCCCACCTGCAGAATTGGAGAAACTCAAAGGAGAATTCCTTGCTATCGAGCAAGGGAAAATGTCGGTAGCAGAATATTCAAAATCTTTTCACGAGAAAGCTCGCTTTTGTCCTGAATATACCTCCAATAAGAAGCTGTTGAGCGACCACTTCTATCGTCACTTAAATATTGAAATCCGTGAGTTTATCGATTCGACTTTCTATGATGATATTCCAAAGTTATTGAACCTTGCCTTGGTAAGAGAGAAAGACTTGCAAGCTAAATCAGCTGAAGCTGCCAGTAAGAGAAAGGTAGAGCAATCGACTACTCATCAATCTTCTCCATTCAAAAAGCTTCGATTTGAATCTAAATCTAAACTACCACAACAACATCAACAACAATGTCGACCCCAATTTCAACCTCAAACCAAAGAAATACCTACTTGTAATAAATGTGGTAGGAGGCATCTCGGGGATTGTAGATGCTTCAACTGTGGACAAACATGACACATGGCACAAAACTGTCCCAATCCATACAAGTTGTGTTATGATTGTTTCAAGGATGACCATCTTCGGCCTGATTGTCCTAAGGAAAAGGAGGATAGATTAAAGGCTTAGCAAAGGAAGGAAGCTGAGAAGAAGGGGACTTCATCCGGATCGAAGCCAAAGAGCCGTTCATTTCAGATAATTGCTGCAGAAGCAAAAGAGTCACATGATGTGGTGACAAGTACCTTTATGGTAAACTCTATACCTGCCCACATTTTATTCGAATCTGGAACCACTAAGTCTTTCGTGTAATTATCTTTTTGTGCTTCATTGAATGTGCCTATTTCTAAACTTGATTGCCCCTTAGAAGTAGAAATTGCAGATAGTAAAACCATTATTGTGAGTTACGTGTTTAAGGGATGTGTTATCGAAATAGGTAATGAAAAGTTTGAGATAGATTTGATTCCCATGCAAATGGGAGAATTCCAGGTAGTAGTAGGTATGGATTGGTTAGGAAAGAACAAAGGTGTTATAAATTGTCATGAAAAAGTTGTTCTTCTTAAAGCCACTAACGGGAAAGAATTAACAGTGTATGGTGAATGTTTCAACCGATTCTGTACATATGCCCGTGCCAAGAGATTGTTGTCACACGGGTGTCGGGCCTTTTTGGCACACGTGGTTGATAACTCTAAGTCTGTTCCAAGGCTGTCAGATATTCCAATTGTTAATGAATTTCCTGATTTTTTCCCGATTATCTTCCTGGTATTCGACCTGATCGACAAGTGGAATTCCGTATTGATTTAATTCCTGGAGCTGCACCAATTGCTAAAACTCCTTATTGATTGGCTCCTACCGAAATGCAAGAAATGATGAATTAACTGCAGGAGTTACTCGATAAAGGATTCATTCATCCCAGTAGTTCACCCTGGGGAGCTCCAGCTCTGTTTGTTAAAAAGAAGGATGGGTCTTTACGTATGTGCATTGATTATCGGGAGTTGAATAAAGTGACCATCAAGAATCGTTATCCTTTACCCAGAATTGATGATTTATTTGATCAACTACAAGGTGCCAGTTTCTTCTCTAAAATTGATCTTCGTTTTGGCTACCATCAGCTGAAGGTAAAGGAAGATGATGTTCCTAAAACTTCCTTTCGTACTCGTTACGGTCATTATGAATTTGTTTTCATGCCATTCGGTTTGACTAATGCTCCAGCTACTTTTATAGATCTGATGAATCGTGTATGCCATCCTATGCTAGATAAATATGTGATTGTCTTTATTGATGACATTCTCATTTATTCTAAAAGTGAGAATGATCATGCAATTCATCTGAGACAAGTGCTTGAAATGCTTAGACGCGAGAAGCTCTATGCTAAATTTTCTAAATGTGAATTCTGGTTACACGAAGTTTAATTTCTTGGACACATGATCAATGTTCACGGTATCCAAGTAGATCCTTTCAAAGTAGCTGCGGTTATGAAGTGGGACCTACCTTCGAGTCCCACTGAAGTTAGAAGTTTTCTTGGTCTTGCGGGATATTATCGTCGTTTTATTCAAGTCTTTTCCAAGATTGCCACTCCATTGACTAAGTTGACTCGAAAAAGTATTCCATGGAAGTGGAGTGAGGAGCAATCTAAAGCATTCCAATTATTAAAGGAAAAGCTCTTCCAAGTTCTTATTCTTGTTTTACCTGAGGGTAATGAAGATATGGTTGTTTATTGTGATGCTTCTAAGCTTGGTCTGGGCTGTGTTCTGATGCAACGTGGGAAGGTTATTGCTTATGCTTCACGTCAACTTAAACCACATGAGCAAAATTATCCTACTCATGATCTTGAATTAGCTGCAGTGGTTTCTGCTTTTAAAAATATGGCGTCATTATCTCTATGGTGTTAAATCCACTATCTATATGGATCATAAGAGTCTGAAATATTTCTTTGATCAGCGTAATTTAAATAATCGGCAGAGAAGAGGGCTTGATTTGGTCAAAGATTATGATTGTGACATTCTTTACCACCATGGTAAAGCTAATGTCGTGGCGGATGCTCTTAGCCGAAAGGCTACTCATTATGTTCTTCATGTTAAATCTCTTAGCATGATCGTTTCTCCTCGGCTATTCAATTTTATTAAAGCTGCTCAAATGGAAGCTTTGTCTTCTAATGACCCAAATAAACAACGTTTGACAGGTCAACTTTCTGATTTAGTTGAAGATTCCAGAGGTTTGAAAACTCGTTATGGTAGAATTTGGATACCAAGAACGAGTGAAGTTAAAGAAATGCTGTTAAAGGAATCTAATAAGTCAAAATATTCTATTCATCCAGGTGCTAACAAGATGTACAGTGATCTAAAATGGTATTATTGGTGGCATGGCATGAAGCGTGACATTGTCAAATACGTACAGAATTATCTCACAGGTCTTCAAGTCAAAGCAGAGCATCAACAACCATATGGGAAACTCCAACCATTGGAGGTACCATTATGGAAATGGGAATGGATCTTATCACTAGGTTACCGAGAACTCCTCGACAACATGATGCTATATGGGTGATTATAGACCGTTTGACAAAGAGTGCTCTTTTTATACCTATTCGGGAAGCTTATTCTTCTGAGATCTTAGCTGATATTTATGTTAAAGAAGTTGTTTCCAGACATGGAGTACCTATTTCTATTGTTTCTGATAGGGACACTCGCTTTACTTCCCGCTTCTGGAATAAATTCCAAGAAGATATGGGTACTCAATTACGTATAAGCACAACCTTTCATCCTCAAACCGATGGGCAGAGTGAACGTACCATTCAAACTATTGAGGGTATGCTTAGAGCCTGTGTAATCGATTTCGGTGGCAGTTGGGATACTCATCTCCCATTGGTGGAATTCTCTTATAATATTAGTTACCATTCTTCTATTAAAATGCTGCCTAATGAGATGCTATATGGTAGAAAATGTCGCACTCCTATTTGTTGGGGTGAAGTTAGTCAACGTGAAATTGAAAGTACTGACGTGGTCCAACTCACCACTGAAAGAATTGACCAAATTCGTCAAAGAATGAAAATGGCACAAGATCGACAGAAATCATATGCTGACAGACGTAGACAACCAATCGAATTCCAAGGGGGTGACAAAGTAATGCTTAAAGTCTCCCCTTGGAAGGGTATCATTCGTTTTCAGAAAAGAGGACAGTTAAGTCCAAGATATATCAGACCTTTTGAAATTCTTGATCGTGTATACATAGTAGCTTATCGATTGAAATTGCCAGATGAGCTTGGTGGTATTCATGACACTTTCCATGTGTCACAGCTTAGGAAATGTCTTGTTGACGAAGCTTCATACGTGCCACTTCCTGAAATCCAAATTAATGAAAAGTTGAGCTATGTCGAGGAACCAATTAAAATTCTTGATAAGAAAGATAAGCAATTAAGGAATAAGACGGTATTATTGTAAACGTTTAGTGGCAACATCGAAAGGGTTCTGAGTTTACTTGGGAACCCGAAGAGTGGATGATGGTGTTCGATCCTTCAGTACATCAAGAGTGGTTTGTGAGGACACGAACATAATAAGTGAGGGACAGTTGTAACACCCCAGTTTTCGAGGTATTATTTTAGTGTATCCGAAAATATACATTTTATGAATTATTATTATTTTAATAATAAGATATAATATAAGACGTAATTGGTTTCTCAGTTCCAGAATGTAAAATAAAAGAATTAAAATTATGTACTCCTATATGTGCATCAAGTGTCTGAGTCATTCCAATTTATTCCGAGAAACTCGTTTGTGAGAAACCAAAACACGCAGGAAGCATCTCTATCATCATCATCTTTCAATTCATCTTCAATTCAAACTTTAAATCTCAAATTAATCATTCCTTCATCACCTTTTTTCATCTTTGTAAGTGATTTTCTCTTTTCTTTAACCTAGAAGTTTAAACTCTCATGAGTTTGGTGGGTTTTATATAATTGGTATAATTAACTCAAAATTAGGGTTATAAATCGGTAGAACTAGTGTTAGTTAATGTTGTTATAACTATGGGTAAACATAATACCTAATGAATTAGATGGAATCATAAACTAGGGTTTTGGTGAATTGTAGAGTTTATGTTAAAACTTATGTTGGTTGGGTTAATTACCAACAATTGATTTTTATGGTGATTATAAGTGTAATTATGAAGTTTCAATAATGATTTAAGGAGAATAGTTTATGATAGTTGTATAGATAGTTAAATTAGTTATAGAGTATGTGGTTTAAAACAAGTAGATAAAGATCATATTAGATTAATCAAAGTGGGGGAGGGAATGAGAAATGAATGATAATAGAGATTATGATTTCTTGATGCTAAATATGTTGTTATGTTGTTACATGATGTATGTTTAGGTGACTAAAGGTGTGGCATCAAGTTATCGATCAATTGTGTAAATTCATCATACCGTTTCAAGGTGAGTGTTATGATAATTAATTAAGTGATGGTTGTACACTCCGTATTGCTTCCGAGTAAGAGGTTTGTACAATCAAGTGTGATTGTGGTACTTGATCTTTACTTTTGCTTTGTAATGTGTTGTGCTTTATGTGGATTGGACATAGTGTAGAGATTTGCTAGTTTTACTAGCTGTATGTAGTCATGCTTGATATGCATATCGACGTGATATGGTATTTAGCCTTTATGTAGTTTGGCCGTGGATCTACATAGAGTTTAAATCTCTACATATTGTCCCATTAGTTATGTGATTTAAATTATGTGATTCTATATGATGTTGTGTGTTATGCTGCACACCGGTCGTTGCAATTTCTAATGGTGATACAACACTACAGTGGGTTTTAAATTTATAAGGATGGGGCCTAGGGTTACTATTATGCTAATCAAGGGGCTAGAAAAGGAGAAGTATGACCTATGATCGTTCTTCAAAGCGCGACAAATTGAAGCTAGGGGATTTAGAAACTTTTATGTATTTAGCTAAGGAGAAAAGAGTTGGTTTTGGTTACTTCGGGCGTTCAGCAATTGAAACGATTGTCTACTATGAAGTGGTTTAGGAGTTGTTTAATATGGAGAGTTCTAATGGGGATAAAAGTTGTAAGTTAATGTGAGCTATCACTGCAGTCCTTCTATCCGGCTAACGCGGAGGTGTCCACAATCAGGCAAATAGAATGTCACGTGGGTTGCAGCATATATTAAAGCATACACCGAAAGTTCTCTCAAATGTATACCCATATTATCCGACAGTTAATCTCGAATCCTATTCCCCAATCTCGGTCATCAGAGATGTCCGAATCATGGCATAGTTTGTTGAATAAACAATCATATGAACGAGGTTTACCCTCACCGGAATAGGTTGGACTAACTGGTCTAGGCGGCCGAATAATATGTCATCACTTATTCGTTCGAATTATCAACATTACTCAGGTATCCAAGAATACAGGGATGGTTTGTACTACAAATGGAAACTTAAGTAACACGTTTATTATTCGATTCATAATATAACTACCTTCGGCCGTTCTCGACTTCCATACATTTGTACTCCGCCGTAGGCGTTTCCAGTACTATATCAGAGAACAATCGAATAGGGGCCGTCATATCACTTCACGATATTTAATGCCAATTGTATATCACTATTATGATGATCCTAAGGCAACAATCAAACAAGAACATGCAATAAGACGATCAAAGCAACAGTTCAATATAAGCATACAAAGGTATTATTTAAGTCGATGATATTCCGAAAGTTGTCTCAAAAATATCGTCTATATGAATTTAATCTTAATCTACCTCTATTCCCATATTCCGTGTTCATTGGATCCTATTTTGGTCTAGAGAACACCGGCCATGCTGAGCTCAATGATTCAATCTAACATAGTATAACTAAGTGACCTATATCCTATGAGTTAGCTACGTTAATTTTTGGATAAGGTTTTAGTCACAACATGAGTTGGGTAGATAAAAGATAAAGATTTAATTCCTACATCTATTTATAATATAAACCATCCACAATCTCATAACATACAACACAATTACATATTTAAAACTCTCTAAACAACTATCATAGCAGACAATTGAGTTATCTAGTTAATCATGGCAATTTTAGCATGCATATTTAAATTTATAAAATAAAGAACAAACATATTTAAATATGGAAGATAGATTAAAACCTGGAAAGGTATACAAATAACTCGTAGCTACAAGGCGTCCCGGAGCACCTCCGTATAAATCTTCCTTAGTTAATTAATTAGCTATTCTAATTAGTTAAACTATCCTAAAGGAAGAAATACTAATTTTACAAGAAAGATATAGAATATAGAAAGTGTATGGAGTGTGTTTTTTCAAGGTGTGAAGGTGTATCTCAAATGAACCATGGGCTCCCTATTTATAGGGGAAAATTGGTACATTCTAGCAACTTGGGGCACATGTTAGCAAAATGTGGGAAAGTTGCTAGCACATGTACCCTAAAGCGCGTAAAGGTCTAGCACGTGTACCCCAAAGTCGTGGAAAAGGCCTAGCACATGTACCCTGCGAGTACGGGCGAGGACGAAAAAGCAAACGGGAGACAGGGGGAGGCCAGCCGGCGCTGCCACCCTAGTGGCCGGTGGCGGTGGGGTGGTGGCCGGCGGCGGCTGCCCCTACCCTGCCCCAGTTCACCGTCTTTCGCCTCGTTTCTTAATTCGTACGTATCTTCTTCGTTATGCGTCCGTTTGCGTTGATTTATTTTGCGTTGGATTCGTTTTTCAAAAATGAAGACTTTGATGAAAAGAAATCACAAAAATATGTCTCTGATCTTTGAATGTCTCGTTCGAATCATTTGAATCTTTCAGCGTACGTAGAATCTTCATTCTTCATCCGATTTTGTTGATTCTTCTTCTGTTAGATTCGTATTGTTACACCCCTCAAAAATTTAATACGCGTAGTATTGCTTAAATCATAATTAGTTATAATTACACACAAAACATTCAGAACGAACCCAACAAAAGTACACGACCGTTGGTGAACAAAATATTAAATAATACGAAATTATTTAGTAAACTCAAAAACTTATAAATATTATGCCGATAATATCTAACGAATCATTCGCATCATATAAAATAACTCAAACGCGATGAAAACGCGCAGAACGCGCCCAGCAATCGAATGAGAACCCAAATATATATTATGAATTTATAATATATTATTTCAAGTAAAACTTTTACTTAAAATATCGTACTTTGAATCGATAACGAAAAAGGTCTGATTAAAACGTTACGCGATTTAACCTCCGTAAAATGAACGCGCAAATCGAGACAGATAAATTAACGGAACCTTTTTATAAATGTTTTCAAGTATTTAGAATAAAGATATCACATAAAAATATCGAAATTTAAATCGTTACTTAAACGCGCATATTAAACATTTAACGTCTAAATTAACGTCGAAACGATCGGGTAAACGACCACGGGACTTAACGTAACTTTGGGGAATTAAAATTTGACCAAATCTTGTATGGGACCCATGAGAAATCTGCTGATTTCTCATCACATGCCACCCCATGTGCCACCTCTACTCCCACCCTATCAAATTTCATGCAATTACACCTTTTACACTTACCCACACTCACTACTTCCAACCTCCTTTCATTTTCATCTTTCCTCTCCATATTTGTCACAAAAATCCTCTCAAAAATACTGAGAAAAACCAGCCCTAAACATCAACAAAATCACCTTTCATCATCACCAATTTAGGAGGAAGATCAAGAACAAGCTCAAGAACACCATCTCCTTCATCATCTCTTCTTCATCTTAATCATTTCTTTGTATGGACCACTTGAACCCCTCACTTACTTAGTTAAATACTACTAATTTTAATGTTTATTATCTCATCTAACTAGATTATGTCCAAGATATATGTTAAAATACGTTTTTGAAGTTTTTATATAAAAGTGATGATTCTGTCTAAAATGTTACAGATTACAAAATCGACCATAACTGGAGTTCTAGAAAGAGTTAGACAATGATTTTTTTTTTAAAAGTTGCGTATTGAAAATATCTACAAAAAGCTTTTCTTTGGGTCTTTCCAGAAATGTACGGATTTTTATATATAACCAGATCTTTGAGTCTGGTCTGAAGGTTTTCGAAAATCGAGTTCGATTCCTTAGCAAAATTAATTACCTATGAAAATGGACACTATAGTTGCTATAAAAGTTATATGTTAGTCTAGAAACCATGGTGATCAGTTGGTAAAATTTTTGAGGCTTGATTTGGACCAGAAGTTAGTAAGAACTATGGTGAAACAAACCGACAAAAGCCGAAAACATAACTAGAGACTGTTTTGGAACTATTGTAAAAACCGACACTTTTGATGAACTCCAACATAAACTGACAATTTATTTGGACTCTATAAACTAATATATGGGTTGGGTGAAAGTTTCGGGTCAAACCGAGTAAGTTTGACCAAGTTTGACCACCTTTGACCAGTTTGACCAAGTTTGACCACCTTTGACCAGGTTTGACCAACTTTGACCAACGGTTTAAGGTTTTTACAAACTAAATAATCCATTTGCAACATACAATATGTACTAATAAATGGTATACAACAAAACAAACTTAATAATAATGTCTAAATGAATTATTATTACAAACTTTCACCAACGGGTCGTACATGTTTTAATAAATGAACTTGAACAACTTATTTGGACATAACTAGTTGATGAACGCTAACATGGATGGTCAACTACGATATCCACATACTTACACTTGTAATCTCATACGTTTAGGACGTTAGGAGATTATTGACTCGAAACATAATTGCATTAGAGACACTAGCAACCACAGGTGAGTTCACAGCCCCTACTTTTACTGTTTTCAATACTTTTCTCTAACAGGGGTGAAGGACATAGCTACTACTTTATTGATTTGATACAAACGTACAACGATTATTATAAATGCTTTCATACTATTACTTGAACTGTTTACGAAATGACTTTTCACACTATTTTGGGAACATGACAACGAATCTTGGTACGGACCTAGGTTTACGAGAGGTAGTTGTGTGCACAAAAGTCTCAGTGTACGCAGCCTATAACCATTAGCTAGTTGACTATAGCCACTAGATATACGGATAGTACTATCAAGTTGACAGCCCTCCCACTATTATAACTTGTTGGTCGCGCCAACTGCACGACGGCAGTCGTAACGAGGAGCGTATATTTAAAATGTTACTGTGGCAAAAGCGAAAAACGTCGTGGATTGGTTATAGCACTAGGGGTCGTTACTTTAACTCATAAGGTCTAGCTAACCTTTGAGGGATCACCGTCTAAGTTTCCCTACTACTATTACATACTTTTTGAGAAATCATTTTCCTACGATTGACTACATAGGAATGCGTTCCTACTATTTATACAACTGGATTGGTTTTCCAAACGTATACAAAACGATGTGTTGACATCACGAAAACGAAACGATACTTTTGGATAGTGATCCAACTAAACTTTATTTTGGGTAACATCCCAACGAAACTACGTTTTGGATAGTGATTCAACTAAACTATACTTTGGGTGACATCCCAACAAATTGACACTTTTGGATAACGTTCCAACAAAATGAAACCTTATTTGACATTATTTGACTTTTGAGTCAACAAACTTACAAACAAGCTGGTTTAACAAACTATACTCATAAACTTAAAACCTGTGAATTCACTCAACATTTTTGTTGACTTTTGCTATGTCTTTCAGGAAACTAGTAGCACCAGTAAGACTGCATGCATATGGAACTAAGGGACCCACGATGAAATAGGATGACATCTTAGCTACTGTTCAGCAATAATCATACGCTCTGATATGCGTGATTGTCCAGCGTTAACGTCGGCACCCCCGACTATACTAATGCTTCCGCTAACCACGATTAACAAATTTGGGGGTGCGACAGATTGGTATCAGAGACATTGGTTATAGCGAACTAGAAGTCTTTAAGTGACCTAGAGACCTTAGAGACATAGACTATAGCCTTGGCTAGGACACTCATGCATACATACACTTGTATACGTCTAGCTTGTTATACGACAATTATCGTCTTGACACATCAGCATGCGAGAACCCGTCTACCGATAACTTGATCGTATTGAACCATCCAACATTCGATTCGTTCGTTCTCACTTTGACTTCATATGAACCTGATCGTATTAAACGGTTGATGAAAAGAAGTATGTATTTGACATCATATAATGACGCCTGGCCAACGTGATTATATTATACTAAGTACATATGGGTGTTTCATATTCGTAAGATACGTGATGGGAATCTCGTTAATTCCTCTTAATGTTCGATAACTAAAATGTGTGAAACTTCATTCTTCACGTTCCTTATGTTGGCATTGACTTCTGCATTTCATTCATCGCAAAACGCAAACATGCCGCCAAAGCAAAGGACGACCAGAAATAGTCGACGAACGACTCCACCTCTTGTTGTAGAAACCACTGAACAAATAATTGAACGACGAGTCGCAGAAGCTATTGCCCAGTATGAGGCAAGTCGCAACCGCGATGATGGCAGCGGATCGGGGGTAAGAAACACAGGGAATGAAGAACCCGTGAATAAACAACGAGGGTGTTCATACAAAACATTCTTATCTTGCAAACCTAGTACCTTCAACGGAACCGAAGGAGCGATTGGCATTGTCCACTGGATCGAGAAGATGGAATCAGTGCTTGACATCAGCGACTGTGCACCCGAACGCATGGTAAAATATGCTAAATGCACGCTAGCTGAGAAAGCATTGACCTGGTGGAATGCTCAAATACAAACACTCGGACGAACAATCGCCTACGCCATCTCTTGGGAAGATTTGAAAAGAATGATCATGGAGGAATTCTGTCCCAGCAGCGAATTGCAAAAGATCGAAACCGAACTTTGGGACATCAAAATGATCGGTGCCGACATCACTGGATATACAACGAGGTTCCAAGAGCTCGCACATCTTGTACCCCACATGGTGAATCCTGAGTACAGACGTATTGAGCGTTACAACTGGGGATTAGCGCCACAAATCCGAAATCTAGTAATGTCCTCCAAACCAACTACTTTTAGGAGTGCGGTAGACTTGGCACAAAGTTTGACGGATGACGCAGTTAGGATGGGAACCCTGACAGTGAAAACTGTGTCGGGAAAGAGCGAACCGAACAATACAAGTATTGGAAGTACTGGAAGTGAAAAACGGAAGTGGGACAATGAAGGAAATGACCGTCAGGGTCAACAGAACAAAAGGTATTCGGGAAACACCAGGGCTTACGCCGCCATCACCACTGAACCGAAACCATACCTTGGTAACAAACCAAAGTGTGACAAGTGCGGGAAACACCATGACGGTGAATGTACCTTCTGCCAAAACTGCAAACGTTGGGGTCATGTAACCCAAAGCTATAAAGCAAACCCTCCCACCCGAACAAACCCTGAATGACAAAACACTGGATGTTTCGAATGTGGTGACCCAAAGCACTACCGAAATTAGTGCCCACAACTCAACAACCCCAACCCCAACAACAATAATCAAAACAACAACCGCAATAACCAAAATGACAACACTCGCAATGCCAACACGCAACCAGGACTGAATCCAAGAATCTACTGCAGCGATCTCCTCCTCTAGTGGGTCCGTAATAGTGGGGTGGTCCTGCGCAGTCAGGTTCCAAGGTGGGAATAGGTCCCACGGTGGAATGTGCGGAGCGGGATTAGGTCCCATCTGAAAAGTGCACACATACCTAATAAGGAAATACTGCTTAACGGTCATAGTCTAGGCCCACTAAATGCAACCTAATTCACTATAACCTTAGGCTCTAATACCAATCTGTCGCACCCCCAATTTTGGGTTGTGGAAGCGAATCGGGTCGGGGCCCGACTAATCAACAATCATAGCACATAAGATATATAATGAACGACCACTACATGCGTCGTTTTACAATTGTATTGATTTAAACCAAAGTTTACATCAAAATATATAGTTTACATTAGCTCAGTTTCTAAATTGAGAGATTTACATTACATAATTACTCTATACAAAATATAATAATGCAATTAAATCTCTAATTATTTGAATGCTGAATCGAGCTAATGAATCCTGATTGGGCAGTCCAACCTACTGCTGAGTACCTGTGATACATGCTAAATTTGGTCAACGAAACGCTGGTGAGCTCACAGGTTTGTATGTCAAATCATATTGTATGAACCGCAAGATTTAATTGAATTTAAAATGCAATTAAGCAAAATAAAAGTTACACAGCCATGAGCACATAGTATGAGATTAACTGGAGGTGTCAGATCTACATTTAAGGTATCCTGATCGAGGTGCCTCCTACGAGTGCCTAATCTACACTCACCTGAACAAATAAATACATCCGTTTAACCAGTTAGTGCGTGCTAACCCGGACGAGGATGGTCAATCTTATATGGTACCATATACTAATATTCACGCTACAAAGTATTACCAAACTATGGTGAGGAGGGCTTTGAATAGATTAGTGAAATAACTCATGTAGTATTTGTTTGATTTCGTACTTGCGTTCAAATTGTAAAACAAAACGAGCAGTATATCACACCCCTAAGTAAAAACAGTAAATAAGGGCTATGAGACTCACCTGAGTCTTGAGAGTTTAACTTAATAACTTGAGTTGATTAACCGAGTAGTGATGTCCGAAGACTTGTAACCTGAGGGTGTCCACGACACGCGATGGTTATAAACATGAGTTGGTATCTATAAAGATCACCTTTGTAGTTGTTCATCCAACTAGAATATCCAAATGACTACGATTTGGTTGATTTGATTGAGTTTTGAAAACGTGTACGGCCTGTTCGTGATTGTTTATAATAATAATCTCAACATTATCATTATGATTTCAAAGTGTTTTATTTAAAAAGTATGCTGCAGTGTGTGTTAGAAGTCGTATCGTATAAATGATTGAGGTTATACAAGTTTGACACTTAGTATAAAAATGAGTTGTAAACTTTCTGTTTTTATCATCACTTATAGCGACACTAAATGATTTTGGCGTCACTCAGGAAGTGTCGCATAAAATGGTAAGTTTTGAATTATTGGCTTCACTTAAGGAAGTGTTGCATAAGGTGGCGGCACTTAGGCAAGTGCCGGGTATGAGTGTCGGTGTAAGTGTCGGGTAGGGTGGTTACCGACACTTACGCAAGTGTCGCAAAAGAGGGTTTTCGGCGGCACCTAAGCAAGGGACGCAAAATGATGGTTTTTGGCGACACTTAATGCGTCACTTAAGGAAGAGACGCTATACTGTTTTTGGCCGTAGCATCACTTACGTATGATCAGATCCGAATTTTGTCGAAAATGTGTTTAACGATCACCACTTGGTCTGATTCTTTTTCCCAACCCATATTTTTGTTCAAAGAGTTCATAAAAATCATTACTTTGAGTTGGTTGCGTTTCTAGAGTCGTTTTCTTGAAAATGGCCAAAATCGACATTTTCCGACAATGTTTCCGAAAATGAGTTTCAAACATATATTTAGACATATCTAAGCTATATTAAAAACATAAAACTAAAATAAATCAAAATCTAGAAGTTTTTCGAAAGTGTCGGGAATCTTACAAGTTAACGCGAGACGAAACCGAAAAGATAGGAATGTAGATCGTGACTACGTGGTCGTTTCGATTAAAAGAGTTTTGATGGTGGTTTTGGTGGGTTGAAGGTGGTGGTGGTGGTTCTTGGGAGAGTTTGAGAGAGTGAGAGGTAGAGAGAGAGAAGGGATATGTTTGTGTGTTTGTGTGTGTGAGTGAACAAAGGTGAGGGGGGTGATGTCCCCTCCCTTGGGGCCGGTTATGGTGGGTCCACCATGTGTGGACTTCACCAATTTTTGTTTTCTGAAATCGCGCTCCGTGCGGTGTTCGTTTTTCCGATCGTTTAAACGTTAAGTAATTATTTTATACATTTAAACATACGTTTTAAAATACGAATAATTATTCGGTATTTTTGTTGAAGTATTTCATCAAATACTTTGTAATTGAGTTATAAAATATAACTTAAATTTGTTTCGATTTGTTTGCGCATTTAATACTTTAATCGCGTAGACTTTGTTTGTACGATACGAAATAAATACGAAATATTATTAACATAATATTTTGGATATAATAGTGTTATTAAATAATATTATATTATTCAATAAAATTGTTCACCAAGGTCCGTATTAATTGAACCGAATTTCATTCGATTTAAAAGTGCGCGACTTAGCCAAATTGCGTAATTTTATATATTTAACAATATATATATATTAATTGATACATTAATTAGCCTAACACAGAACTAATTACATGTATTAACAGACGATTAGGTACTAATTACTAGTCCTAATTTGACGGGTGTCACATTCTCCCCCTGTTGGATTCGAGTGAGGCGTTTCATTTTATTGGTTTCTTTGATTGCAAGAAAATGGGAAGATTTTGTGAGACGATCGACGATCACCCAAATGGTATCGCAACCGCTCGATGTTTTAGAGAGTTTGGTTATGAAATCCATGGCGATTGTTCCCATTTCCATTGAGGAATTTCGGGTTCTTGAAGTAAACCGGGAAGGTTTCTGATACTCGGCTTTGACTTTTGAGCAAGTAAGACACTTGCTGACATATGTGGAAATTCGGCTTTCATATTCGGCCACCAATTAAATTCCTTGATGCCGTGATACATTTTGTCGAATCCAGGATGGATAGAATATTTGGACTTGTGAGCTTCATCCATCACCAGGTCCCGAAGGTTTCCGAAACTAGGTAACCAAATTCGATTAGAAAAGTACCTAACTCCATTAGGTTTGATTTCAAACTGTTTATCCATACCTCGCAAGGCTTCGTTTTTGATGTTATTGGGTTTCAGAGCTTCGAGTTGAGCAGTGAGAATCCGAATGCTTAGTTCGTTGTGAATTGTCATACTGAGGGCTCGGACTCGAAGTGGTTTTCTTCGTTCTTTTCAACTGAGGGCATCGGGCATTGGCGACAACATTTGCCTTCCCTGGATGGTATTTGATTTCACAATCGTAATCGGTAATCAACTCGACCCATCGAAGATATGTTGGAGACTTTTATGATCAGTAAAAATTGTGCACCTAGTGCCGTAGAGATAATGTCTCCAGATTTTGAGAGCAAAGATGACAGCTCCAAGCTCAAGGTCATGAGTGGTGTAGTTCTTTTCATGGATTTTGAGTTGTCATGAGGCGTAAACAATAACTTTGTCTCGTTGCATTAGCACGCAACCAAGACCTTGATGAGAAGCATCGCAGTATACCACGAAGTCATCGGTGCCTTCGGGTAAGGATAGGATAGGAGTACTGCAAAGCTTTTGTTTTAGGAGTTCAAATGTTGACTCTTGTTTATCGGTCCAATTAACTTTTTATCTTTCTGAGTAATTGTTGTGAGTGGTTGGGCTATTTTCGAGAAGTTCTCAATGAATCACCGATAGTACCCGACAAGACCTAGGAATTGCCGTACTTCGGTTGGAGTTGTTGGTGCTTGCCAGCACTTGATAGCCTCGATTTTTGAAGGATCAACATGAATTCCTTGACTATCAATGACGCGTCCAATGATTTGAACGGTTTTCATCTAGAACTCACACTTAGAAAGTTTAACGTATAGCTCCTCGTGCCTAAGCAGCTCTAGATGGTTTTGAAAGGTTGCGCGTGTTCATGTTCGTCGCGCGAGTTGATCAAGATGTCGACAATAAATACAATGACAAACTTGTCGAGGTAAGGTTTGCACACCCGATTCATAAGGTCCATGAATACAGCCGATGCGTTGGTTAAACCGAATGGCATCACTTGAAATTCATAATGCCCGTAGCGAGTTCGGAACGCAGTTTTCGGGATATCGGTGTTGCAAACACGGAGTTGATGATAACCAGACTGAAGATCGATCTTTGAATAAATACTTGACCCTTGAAGTTGGTCAAACAGGTCATCGATACGAGGAAGTGGATAACGGTTCTAGACGGTTAGTTTGTTTAACTCTTGGTAGTCGATGCACATTCGAAAAGAACCATCTTTCTTTTTCAAGAATAAGACTGGAGCTCCCTAAGGCGAAGAACTCGGTCTAATGAATCCTCTATCCAGGAGTTCCTGTAACAGGGTGGACATCTCCTGAAGTTCAGATGGGACTAAGCGGTAAGGTGCTCGGGCCACAGGTGCAGCACCTGGCACAAGATCGATTGAGAACTCAACCTGTCTTGGTGGTGGTAGACCAGACAGTTCTTCGGGAAAGACTTCTGAAAAGTCTCAAACGATGGACACATCCTCGAGTCGCTTCTTGATCGTGCCCCAACGGTCGGTCAAGGAATCGCTTCCCTGTCGTTGCGGACCTTCCAGTCGGAGGCGGGTGATCAGTGAGTTTTAAATTTATAATGCTGGGAAGCCTAAGTTTTATTACTACCTACTGCTCTTGTTAAGGGTAGCAAGCGGTAAGTCTGACTCAGGTGTCGTTCTTAAAATTGGAGCGAATCGAAATAAAGTAAATACCTTAAACAATAGAAGCTAATAGGATGGGATTAAAAGAGCAGGTAGGGTTTGTTTTTGGTATTTTCTAAATTAACGATGATACTGAAAAGTAAATACTAAACTACGGGTTGGGTAAGCAGATAGATAGAGATTGTGATTGCTGGAGTTTCAATATTCAGGTTTCGGGATGATGTTCATTATAAAAGATGATTGGAGACTTCCCTTTAATAAAATTAACAGAGGTTTGGTGTCAACACTAGCATCCTACGATTTAAGTGGAAAACCTAAGTCGCATGTCACTGAGTACTAGGTTATCATGAGTCTGATCAAATCAGGCTGCTCAGTCCCCCAACACTGTCCGATGAGGACTAGTGACCCGTCTTGGAGTTAACTCCTGGGCGCATGAATAAGGCAACATACCGATATTTAATTTCTGACATTTCTTAACACCTAGTTCTAATTGATTTTATTAAGGGCTTGCTAATGTATGTTAAACTGTCAGTTATGTTGGATCAAGGGGTTTAAGCATTCTACACTACAGCTGAATGTTTGCTTTCTTTTCAAGATCCCTTAGATTTTAATCGAGGAGCACAAATACTTATGTCAAGGTGTAGACCCTCCTTTGCGATCAAACGTTCATCCCTAGGTTCGTTTCACGGTGTATACTAAGTTTTTCAGTAGTTCCACATCTTTTATATATACCTAGACCATGTTCAGGAAGGGTGACTTCCAGGTATCCACGATGTCATATGCTTACGACCGGTCCATAGCTTCCACGCATTTGTACTCCACCAGTGGTGTTTCCAGCGCTATACTAAGTACTGGGCCATTTTACAGCATGTCCACAGCTTCATACAGAAACACAGATAACTATCTACCGATACTAGGGTTGATCAGATCCTAATACTAAAGTAATAGTCACGTGAAAGCTTGGAAAGGGTGGAATGGGTGGTTTAGATCTACCGCTTGAAAAGTTTAACCCGATACATAACATAACAACTTCCAATCACATAATTAATTAAAGATTAATTTAACATCATCCCTACTCCTAAATATCTACATTTCAACAATCACAATATTACACTACTCAATAAACATGACAATAAATAAAGCACATACCATAATATTACGCATGGATAAATCAGACATAATAACAGTATGAGGGAATAGATATCATCGGATAATAGAGCAGCGTAACAAGAGAATAGAACTTGCAATTCTTGAATAAAAGCTTGAACACAAATACTCCTTGATTACAACAGCTACTCTCTACTCTAATCTACTAGCTACTCACTAACTACTCTCTAGAGAGAGAGGTTAGAGAGAGAAACTAACTAAGAAATGAAAATAAAAGAGAAAAGTGTTTGATTTGAATGGATTTGAATTGTTGTCAGTTGATTAGAAATGAGGAGATTTAAGCCTCTATTTATAGGCATCCAAGTCACAATTTACACTCAACACCCTCGCATCCGTTTTAACACTGAAATACACCCCTGAGCTATGAAAATCGACACCAAAGAGGGCGTATTTGACACCAAATAGGGTGTATTCGGTATCAAATAGGGCGTATTCGGTAGAAAACGGGGCATATCCAGCACCACAGGGGGGTATACCACCCCTAGAAGGGGGTATACCATCCCTAGAAGGGGGTATACCACCCCAAAAGGGGGTATACGGCCTCTAGGAGGGCGTATATGGACCCTTTAGGGGGTATACGGCCCCTAGAGGGGTGGTGAGCCTTGGTCCGTGGTCTTGTGTGCTAGATCGTAAGTCTTGTCTGCTGGATCGTACTCGTTTGGCTCTAATTTCTTCGTTCTTGATCCATTTCTGACGTTATTTATATCCACGTGTTCGTAATCTCCAGACCTACATTTTAAGATATTTATTAATTCCCAGATTGGAGTTTTACGATAAAATCGCGTGTCGTACGAATTATGCCTTTTTAAGTGTGTTTTTCGTCCATTTACCATTATTTTTGAAATACTTATAAAGTTTTGACCTTTTTAACAAAATGTGGTAAATGTGGACTTTATTGGCATGATTTTGTTGATTAAGTGCTAAATATGAGGTAAAAGATATGCGTAAAACATGACTTTTTACGTCAAATCAAGTATCCTACACTTAGAATTTGCTTGTCCTCAAGCAAACCGTATCTCACTTTGCTCAAGGTTTTGAGAAAATGGATCAGTTGATGAGAACATATATTTCTTAAGGACATCAACTCCTCAAAATAGGTAAATTATTTCAGAAAGTAAGCATCAATAGAATAAGAAATCTTAAAACTGAACTGTTTGTCCCTTTAGCATACTTTGCAACTCTCGAAATGTAGAAGTACATGACTGGGCGATTCTCACAGGTGGTCACTCAATTCACTCAAGAAGTGTATCGGGTTTCCTAATATTCTAAACAAATGAAATCGCTCAAAGCCAGTCATGCAGCGCTTATCATCATAGGCTTGGTCGAGAATCGCATCTCCACCACTCCAAATGAGGACGGTGCTAATTATCCCAAGGTATTTTTGTTGGGTTGTAATGTTCGGTGAGGGTTAAATTGGTATGAAAAGGGTTGTTTCAAGGCTTAAAGGGTATGCTTATCTTAGGAATTTTCAATTTTTATGAAAAACTTTATTTAGATATGCTTTTTAATGAAAATGGAAATGGATAACGGTAAGGAAGGAAGATAGCTATTTTGACTTCTATCTTTTTTTTTGAAAACACACGGAAGATTTACGTCCTTCAGATATCAGAGTTTTCGGGAGATTTTGAAGCACTTAGCTTTATTTAGATGATAAATATTTTTTTTTTGTGAATAGAATTTCCTTGCTAAAGAATTTCTAAGGTTTTTTTTTTCTTTCTTACTGCCTTTTGAGATCCTTTCATATTTTCATTTTTTACACTTTTTGATATTTCGAAATTTACTTGGTGCCAATTTTTCGCACCTCAAGATTCTCGATCTTTTGAGATTTGATTTCTGAAACGCACGCGAGAAGTTTTTTTTTTAATTTTTTTTTGAGTAAAACACGAATTTTGTGATTTTTGGAGTAATAGCAAAAAGAATATCTAGATATCATTTTTCAAAAATTTAAAAATTCTAAGATAAGGTTTTGATGGGTATGGAAAGGAATGGGTTTTAAAATATTTGGGTATTTAAGAACTGAAAAAGGTTAAGGCTCAACAGGGTTTACTAAGCGGATAATCGATACTAAAATTGAGTATCGGCAGGGTTAGGCTTGAAGAGATATGAGAAAAATGGGTTTAATCCTAATAAATGCCAAGATCCTCTAATTGCACCTATACCGCGTACGGTATTCTTTGGTATGGTCTCGAAGCGTATACCAGGAACAAGTTCTAATTCTAAGACGCATGCATCGGCACACACACAGAAATGAATGGTGAAGCATTAAAAATGAATGCTTATTAAAGGCTCAAGTTCCTCACACAACAATATAGGGTATATGCGCCTAGTCATGCGATGCTTCGAAGATGACCATTTCATTTTTAAGGGATCCTTATTCTGCCTTATCGTACTTTCCAAAGTAATTTATTTATTCTTAAAAACTGATTATCCTTAAAAAGTATTTTTCTTACCAAAAGATCAAAAAATTTATAAAAGTCAGTCTGCTGAATGAGTAGTCCGACTACTGTCGAAGCGAGACTGTTTTTTATAGCGAAAAATTTTGAAATTTTTGACAAAATGGAGTTTTGATTTTAAATTTTTTTTTTTGTAAAAATTTGAGCAAGAAATGAGTTTCAAGTTAACTTTGGAGGACAAAAGGTCAGAAAACTTTACGGTATAACATACCGTGTATCCCACACTTAAAGGAACATTGTCCCTAATGTTCACTACTAAGGCAGAGATCTTTTGGGAGATCCCACACTTAGAGCTTGATTATAGGATATGCTCACTTTAACGTGTTTTGAAAATGGTGGAATAAAATCCCACACTTAGAGATTAGGCATAAAGGATATGGTATGAATATTTCTGGAAGACAAAGGAAAAGAACGAAAAACTCCCCTCATGGATTCACGAGATGCAAATGATTTGGCTGAAGAAGGATGAATTGCTTGCTAGAGATTCCAGCTTGCTTCCGTCTAAGAATAGCCTTCCATCTTAATGCGCGTCATCTAGTCGTGAATTGTTTCCATCATTTTCAACAATCAATTCAACCATATTTTATTCTACTAAAATAAACAAAGAAAACGTAAGCATAATAATAATAATAATAAAGATAGATAGATCATCCAGCTTAGGTAGCAAGCTGGGTAAAAAGTACCAAAAGATCAAAACAAGTTCACAAGTCATCCCACCATAATAGTTAGTGCTAATACAGACCAATAATAATAATAATAAAGTACTGGAGATGAGAAAGTCTAAGGACGAGAAAACCCCTGATCAGTCACATGAAGATTAAATGCAGAAGTGGAAGGGTTATTTCCTGCAGCCGAAAGCTCTCCACTAGTGGCTCTTCCTGATACAGTCTCTGATGTAATAAACCTGTGTTGCCTCAAAACATCCCTTAAGACATTTTTTGGCAAGTCATCTACAGATTCAAAACCCCACTCCTGTAGGCATTGAGCTGTCATGCGTGCTTCCTCAAGTAATATCAAGTAACCTCTCCTAATGTCGTTCTCATTTGGAAGCTCATTTTCTGGAATAACATCAAAGTTGAGCATCCCTAAGAATCCTGAGAATGTAAGGCCGTCAGCACTAGTGGTGGGCATGATTGGGTGATAAATATTTGGATCATCAGGCCTCGGGATCTCATAAATTGGAGATAAGACATGGGTAGCTGGGGATGGCTGTCGTGAAGTGGATGGAGCAGCTGAGGTGTGTACAGAGTATACTGGCTCATGGTGAGATGTGGTGGGTATGGTGTATGGTGGAATAGTGGTGGTAACTGGGGCAAAGGTGGTGGTGACTGGTGGAAATGTGGCTGGTGGTGTCGCACATCTATACATCAGTGGCTCTGGTACCGGCAATCCAAATCTGCGAGCTACATTTATTTTATGAGCACGTCTAACCTGAAGTGCGTGGAAAGTCCAATACTGAGAAAGTGGAGTCACTGGTGTAGTCCAGTCAACAACACTCTGAACCCTAGATGTAGAGCCAGGTGCCCTAGTATCCTCCTGCGGTTCTCTAACATCTCTATCATCATCTGGTATCTCAATCAGATCATCATCCTCAACATCCCTGTCTCTCTTACTATTCTTCCTCTTCAGAACACAACCAGGAATAGCCTGTTTGATAGCTCTCCAGAATGCCTGCCCGCTCGAATCAGTAGATATCACCATATAGTGCGGAAGTACTCTAGATCAAACGGCAGGAATCGAATATAAGGCGAGCTGGTGTACTCGCTCATGTGATCCTCTGTGAGCAAACCCATATGGCTACAAATCCTAGTTATGAAAGCTCCCATATAGATATACTTTGTCATCTCAAATGTCGTCTCTCTTTGAATCCTCTTGGCTACTAAGAAAGCTACATTCACATTCTTCTTCTTAATCATTGCGTTCATTACAAAGAGATCGTCAACTCCAACAGCTCCTCCTGTTTCTTTCTTTCCATGTAGTGATACAGCTAGTAGCTTGTGCAGGAGTCGATGCTCAACTTTGAAGAACGCGGAGGCTTTTACATTTGAATGAAAACTAGTACCCGTTAGATTGTCCCAAATCAGCCCATGGTCTTCATTACATGAAATACCCCGTGAACTATCGAAGAATATCTGAGAATGTGTCTGCTCTTCTGTGTAGAACCCAAGAAATACCGCAAACTCAGCCAAAGACTCATGCTGCTTCACCCCTCTATAGTTAAAGCTGATTAATCGCTTATCTGTAATATTGGAAATGCAAGGGTTGAATATGTAGGTAACATGAATTCGATAACTAGCTCTCGGTAAATGTCTTCATTGAGGGCGAACATCTTGTACCAAGCATCTATTTTCTCATCATTGAACTTCCTCAACTCTCTCTTGTACCCAAGTGCCTTTACATCTCTCCAGATGATAAATCTGTTCTTTCCTAATGGCCGGTTCATCCAATCCTTAATTAGTTTCTTCTTTTTGGAGGAAGTGGCCAAGTATTCCAAAGTAGGATGGATATCTTCAGAAGCAGACCTCATTTGTTAAGATAAAAGACAATTAGTGTGCATCATGATCATAGATATACGGATTTACTATGTTATCCCAAATTTTTAATTCGAAATGTAGGCTTTAAAAATCGAATAATCCATAACCTAGAAAGACACATTTTTAACCAAACTGCAATCACCAAACCACAAATTTATCACCAATAAGTTTCTTAAGCTATGGTAAATGTCATAAGCATTTTTCTAGGATAAAAGGTTTTATTTTATGAATGATTCCTAGAAAAGGCTTTAAACAATGAACATGCATTAGTATTTAACTAAGTAAGCATTAAGAGTTTAAAGAAACCTTGTAATTACCTTACTTTAATCAAAACTTTGCAATTTACCATAAACTTAGAAAACTAGTGATGAAACTTTGACCATTTATGTATTTAAAGATATTAATATCAAGTGTTAGTCAAATTTTGAAAAATTGATATTTTATGATGTGAAATTGACTAACAACTTAACATTCATCTTTAAATGACATGATTACAATATTGGTTCCTTAGAAATATGACTTGCTATTCAAAAGCTTCATGCATTTTATTAACTAAAATGATGCAACTTTCATATTGCAACTAGTCATTTTAAATCTTTTAAAGCAAGGTTTCAAGAATTCAAGTGAGCATTTGATGTCAATATTTGCATGAGTATCATTTTGGTTTGAAAGATTTTTAATTAAAATAATGATACTTCACAAATACTCATAAAAATGCTTACTTTAATTGTTGAAAGTCATCTAAACCAATTGCTAACTAATTTAAGCTAGTTTACTTATGTTTAACACATCACTATAAGCAATTTTAATCAACAAGAGTCAAACATGAACATTCCTAGCTAGAAAGTCAACAAAAAGTCAAAGTTCATCACTTTGAAAATCAAAGTTCATCAATCCCGCATGAAATTACTAGATTACTATCAATAATCATTATATAAATATTCAATAGCAAGTAATAACACCTAAAGTCCTAATCTTTAGCCCTAAATATGAAGTTTCAAATTGAAACCCTAACTTTTAGGTAAAATTATGAACTAGAGATTTTAAGTTAGAAATTTACCTTAGAATGGATGTAATGATGATTAATGAAGCATATAAGTAAGAAAATGAAGAATGTAGAGCTTGAGATCTTCAAAAATGGTGAAAATTTGCTGGTGACATGGTGGTTGTGGGGGGTTTCGGCCGAAGAAGGGGGGGGGGGGGAGAGAGAGTGAAAAAATGTTTTCATTTTTTGCTTTTTAACCTCCTCACCCATTTTTACTTTTACCTTTTTACCCCAAGTGGTAATTTAGTGAAAGGAAATGGTAGTTAGGTTAAAAAGGGTTTATTAAAAACTTTGAATATTTTTGTGTTCTTAAATTTTTTAAATCCCATTAAAACTTATTAAATTTGCTAATTATTAAATTTGTGGTTTAATAATTGAATAAACTTTAAACTTTGCGTGATAAACAATGAGATAAAGTTTTAAAGAACGTTTTTAAAGAAGATTATTAAAAACTTTTAAAATTTTAAATCCTAAATAAACTATATTAACTAGTTAATTTATTAAAATTGGGTTGCCTACCAATAAGCGCTTTTTTTTAAAGTCAACGGCTTGACTTTTCCAAATAATTAATTCGGGGCCCGAGGCTGAGGAAAAGTATAACGAGGAATAAATGAAAATCGGAGCACTTTAGTGATATGATAAATTAGGTCGGCGGAGTTTAAGAAAAATAATTCAAATTCTTTCAGAAAACTTCTCTCCTCGTGTCCTAATTTTATAAGTGCATCAACGAAATTATTAAATTCCCGTTTAACTTTCTTGGGATTTGAAATTCCATCTCGTGGTCCGTCGTCTAAAAAGTTAATATCATGAAGTAATTTATCCAATATTTTCAAAAATTCCTTTTCTTCTTTTGAATCAGGATTTCCGGTAGTTGCGTGAACTGCTACCGATAATTCTTTAAAAAGTAATTTTTGTTGAAGCGTGAAAGGAAATTTTGATTTTTGAAATAACTGAGTTAGCTTAATGTGAATTTCTTTCCGTTTTTCACAGAAAGATTTCTCAATAGCCTCCTTAGTTGCATTTGGAAAAATTTCTATCAGTTTATTGATTAAATAGACGGCATGATCGACAAAGAATGGTATTTTCCCAGGGAGTAAGATTGGAATTATAGGGTCACGCTTTATCCAAAATTCAAACTCACTTATCAGATCAGAAATATACCGATTAATCCGTGTTGATGAAACATGATGGTAATTAGTATTAGCAAGTAATCTCATTAACAGGTCTAGGTCTGATATTAGTAGTAGCTCATCTTTTTTAGCGTAATTAGCGCGGAGTCCTAAAATTCTGTTATCAATAGTCACGAAGGTCTTTCTTTGGTCAACCGAAAAGGGGAAGCCTGATATTTTAAGGTATTTAAGAAAGTTGGCACAAATATCTATCCTCCTATCTGGTTTAAAAGAATTTCCGACATGACGCTCAGTTTCAGTCTCGGATGGAATATCTATGATTTCAATGATGTCTGTGGGTGGTCCACTTAGTACGATTTTAGCTATGGTGTACCTAGGTTGGACTGGACATCTTTGAAATGGTTCATCTATGTAGGGGGTTCCTGATTTGAATGTATGATTTTCTGAACATGAGAGATGCTTATCTTGTGAATAAGTTCTCAAAATGTCAGGGAGATCATATTCAAAGTATTCATCCAAGCAGTGAAGGCGTTCGTTTATATCTATTCCTAACATGGGTGGATAAAAGTAAACCTCGGTGCCGAATGGTACTTCTTTGGGAAGGTCAGGTGGCCTAACATAGTGTGGATATTTGGCCAGAAGTGAAGAGATCTCAGGGTCAAGGGTAAATTGACTACTTGAAGTGTGAGTAAGAGAAGTTGATATCTTCTGCTGAGATTCCTCTGCTTCTAGGTCAAAGTGCTTTTGCCTGATATCAATTTCTTGGACGTTTAAGATTTCTTTGACTTCGGGGTATGAAGTACAAGAAGAGTTATCCTCTAATTCTTTTTCCATAAAATCAAAAAATTCATAATCATCCATTGCCATCATCTCATCTGCTGTCTTGTAAGAGAACAGAGAGACGGGGCTAGAAACCGAATCAGATGGTTTTTGATTTTTCATATTTTTATGGTTTTTTGTGTTTTAATAATTAAACTATTCTAAGAAAGCATTAACTTTCGAACAAGTTAGGCTTGAACGAAAGGTTCTCCTAAGGGCTTCTAACTTAAAGGTATGTTTTTCAAATCACAACGCTTGACGATCCCCGGTAGTGACGCCAAAAACCTGATCGCGCCCCAACGGTCGGTCAAGGAATCGCTTCCCTGTCGTTGCGGACCTTCCAGTCGGAGGCGGGTGATCAGTGTGTTTAATTTATAATGCTGGGAAGAGTAACTTTTATTACTACCTAATGCTCTTGTTAAGGGTAGCAAGCGGTAAGTCTGACTCAGGTGTCGTTCTTAAAATGGGAGCGAATCGAAATGAAGTAAATACCTTAAACAATAGAAGCTAATAGGATGGGTTTAAAAGAGCAGGTAGGGTTTGTTTTTGGTATTTTCTAAATTAACTACGATAATGAAAAGTAAATACTAAACTACGGGTAGGGTAAGGAGATAGATAGAGATTGTGATTGCTGGAGTTTCAATATTCAGGTTTCGGGATGATGTTTATTATAAAAGATGATTGGAGACTTCCCTTTAATAAAATTAACAGAGGTTTGGTGTCAACACTAGCATCCTACGATTTAAGTGGAAAACCTAAGTCGCATGTCACTGAGTACTAGGTTATCATGAGTCTGATCAAATCAGGCTGCTCAGTTCCCCAACACTGTCCGATGAGGACTAGTGACCCGTCTTGGAGTTAACTCCTGGGCGCATGAATAAGGCAACATACCGATATTTAATTTCTGACATTTCTTAACACCTAATTCTAATTGATTTTATTAAGGGCCGTACTATTGCTTGCTAATGTATGTTAAACTGTCAGTTATGTTGGATCAAGGGGTTTAAGCATTCTACACTACAGCTGAATGTTTGCTTTCTTTTCAAGATCCCTTAGATTTTAATCGAGGAGCACAAATACTTATGTCAAGGTGTAGACCCTCCTTTGCGATCAAACGTTCATCCCTAGGTTCGTTTCACGGTGTATACTAAGTTTTTCAGTAGTTCCACATCTTTTATATATATACCTAGACCATGTTCAGGAAGGGTGACTTCCAGGTATCCACGGTGTCATGAGCTTACGACCGGTCCATAGCTTCCACGCATTTGTACTCCACCAGTGGTGTTTCCAGCGCTATACTAAGTACTGGGCCGTTTTACAGCATGTCCACAGCTTCATACAGAAACACAGATAACTATCTACCGATACTAGGGTTGATCAGATCCTAATACTAAAGTAATAGTCACGTGAAAGCTTGGAAAGGGTGGAATGGGTGGTTTAGATCTACCGCTTGAAAAGTTTAACCCGATACATAACATAACAACTTCCAATCACATAATTAATTAAAGATTAATTTAACATCATCCCTACTCCTAAATATCTACATTTCAACAATCACAATATTACACTACTCATTAAACATGACAATAAATAAAGCACATACCATAATATTACGCATGGATAAATCAGACATAATAACAGTATGAGGGAATAGATATCATCGGATAATAGAGCAGCGTAACAAGAGAATAGAACTTGCAATTCTTGAATAAAAGCTTGAACACAAATACTCCTTGATTACAACAGCTACTCTCTACTCTAATCTACTAGCTACTCACTAACTACTCTCTAGAGAGAGAGGTTAGAGAGAGAAACTAACTAAGAAATGAAAATAAAAGAGAAAAGTGTTTGATTTGAATGGATTTGAATTGTTGTCAGTTGATTAGAAATGAGGAGGTTTAAGCCTCTATTTATAGGCATCCAAGTCACAATTTACACTCAACACCCTCGCATCCATTTTAACACTGAAATACACCCCTGAGCTATGAAAATCGACACCAAAGAGGGTGTATTCGACACCAAATAGGGCGTATTCGGTAGCAAATAGGGCGTATTCGGTAGAAAACGGGGCGTATCCAGCACCACAGGGGGCTATACCACCCCTAGAAGGGGGTATACCACCACAAAAGGGGGTATACGGCCTCTAGGAGGGTTTATACGGCCCCTTTAGGGGGGTATACGGCCCCTAGAGGGGTGGTGAGCCTTGGTCCGTGGTCTTGTGTGCTGGATCGTAAGTCTTGTGTGCTGGATCGTACTCGTTTGGCTCTAATTTCTTCGTTCTTGATCCGTTTCTGACGTTCTTTATATCCACACATTCGTAATCTCCAGACCTACATTTTAAGATATTTATTAAGTCCCAGATCGGAGTTTTATGATAAAATCGCATGTCGAACGAATTATGCCTTTTTATGTGTGTTTTTCGTCCATTTACCGTTGTTTTTGAAATACTTATAAAGTTTTGACCTTTTTAACAAAATGTGGTAAATGTGGACTTTATTGGCATGATTTTGTTAATTAAGTGCTAAATATGAGGTAAAAGATGTGCGTAAAACATGACTTTTTACGTCAAATCACTTCTCCTCTGACTTTTTCTCCATGATGTGTGCGAGGATTGCCGGATACCCTTTTCTAAGAAATTTTTGGATTTTCAAACAAGAGATGATGTTTAGTCTCGTCCCACCGGTCTCCCCTTGTATGATCAAAGTTCTACCGGCGGTGAGAGGGATACGAACGACCTTATTATAACAAATGATTTAAGCACGGTGCTTGGACAACCAGTCCATACCAATGATGACGTCGAAATTTACGATTTCAACCGGCATGAGATCTATTGAAAAGGTTTCGTTGGCTAAGTTTAAAGTGCAATTAGGTATCACACTATCGGTTTCTATGAGTTTACCGTTCACTAGTTCTACAGTGTACTTAACATCTAGAGCAACAAGAGTGATGTCAAGTAATGGATAAAATTCATCAGAGATAAAGCTTCTATCGGCACCAGTATCAAACAGAACAGAAGCAGATAAATTGTTGAGGAGGAACATACCCAAGACCACATTCGGGTCTTGACGGGCGTCCCAAGAGTTAAGTACGAAGGCTCTACCTCTTGCGTTGTTGTTGTTACCCTTGTTCTTCAGTTTTGGACACTCATTCCTGATGTATTCGGTGTCTCCACATTCTTAATAGGCCCTGGGTTGTTTGTTGTTTTTGTTGGAGGTATTGTTGTTGGTGTTGGGAGCTCGGCAATCTTTGGTCGAATGTTCGTACCTCCTACAGTTGTTGCAAGAGGTACTACAAGGACCATCATGGTGGTGGTTACACTTGGAACAATAGGGTTTGTTCCTAGTGTACCCACGTTTGGGTTCAGAGTTGGTTTTGTAAGCCTTGATGGTGTTGGGTTTCTTGTCTGGTTGATTGTGGTGTTCGGAAGATTTGCATTTGTTGTTGTTGTTGGAGGATGAAAGGATGTCTCACGACTGACAATCAGTGCCATGAGTTCGTGTGCTAGGCGGATGGCACTCTGAATGGTGGTTGGCTTAGATGAGGTGACGTTCCCCTGGATACTCTCCGGGAGACCGTGTATGTACTTCTTAATGCGTTTTCCCTCCAGATCAACCATACCCGGGCATAAAAGAGAAAGTTGCTGGAATTTGGTGGTATAGACAACAATATCAGTCCCCTGAACTGTCAGGTGCCAGAACTCTTCCTCCAACCTGTGAAGTTCCTCTTTAGGGCAGTATTCATCCCTTTTCAATTTCTTCAAATCCACCTATGGGAGTTGGTTAGCTATATCAATGACCACAGAACTAGCATTAGTATTCCACCATGTTAGTGCACCTTCCTGAAAGGTGTAGGCAGCGAATTTGACCTTGCTGTCTTCCGTGCAGTTGCACAAACTGAAGACCGATTCTATCCTTTCAATCCACCTGATTAGACCAATGGCACCTTCCGTGCCTTTGAAATTTAGCGGTTTTCATTTGAGAAAATCCTTGTAAGAACAAGGCTTGATGATAGGAGTGGTGTCAGCGGGGTCGTCACTTCTCCTAGAGTTTCAGGGTGATTCTCGGGTAGCCAGGGCTTCGGCCACAGCTCGAGAAATGATGGCAGCAATTTTAGCATCGCTGTAACTTTTCTTCTTTGGCGGCATGATTCTTCAAGAATGAAACAAGAGGTACATAAGAGATTGTACCAGAATGATAATTGAGATAGATGTATATATAAAAGCGGTAATATACAACATCACAATGTAAAAACCAATAACGTAGAATAATAGAGAGAAATCGTCCATTGATATTACGAAACCAAATGATTATAGACAATTTCTAGTTAAGATTTTCAAAAGTTACACCCTTAGGTGATTTTACAAAAGTGCCAGGAATTGTGACATTCGGTCGAATTACATAGGTCCTACGAAAGCATAATAAAGTACAGATTCAGCGTCGGCTAATTCTGACGTAGATTGAGTTATGGCAGTAAAGAAGTGAGATAATCAACGGACTCTGCGAGTCGGCAAAATATATATTAAGGCTAAATAGAAAGTAACTATATGAACTCCCTTTTATTAGTTCAGTACATTATTATTATGCATTCTATGAGATAAGCATGATTAAATAAATTAAGGCTACTCTTCTATAAAATTCTCACCATGGAGATATTTGAGAGTACCTCTATGCTAATTACTAATCATTGTGAATATTTAAGTACTACTGTTAATGGTGCAGGAATACAGGATAATGATGAGCTCGATAGGTTCTTACATGCTGAAATTGGATAATGTAGAGCAACATTTTTTCAATATCTTATGATCTGTTTTTTTAATCTATCTTCTATCTATTTTTGCTACTAAAAAATCTAGACATCACGATTTTCAATTATATATGAACATTATAACATTGAAAAATTTCATGGATTTATTCAGATAGGTAATTATCTCCAAACAAGTCCAAACATGTTGAGTTATGCTGACCGATGAACACTTTTTTTAGGGTCAAATATTTGGACCTGTACGACCGACTTTAACACATGACTTTAACTCATTCGTATTTGAAGTGTTCGGGGTACAAGACGAACACTCATATGAATATAGTTGTCATTAGTTATGGCCATACCCAAAACCCTAAACTGATATCTCAACAGTTGGTCTTTCCGATTTCACTAATCGAATTTTGTTTGTGTTTGTTTATTACCATGTAATTACTTTTCAGCTCATTGAGTTTTAACAGATTGTATTTTACATTTAACTTGCAGGTTATCATTGTTGTGTTGCTGGGAACAATGACAGCGGTAATCATTTTCTTAATCTCACACAGATGTTACTATTATTTGATATATGTTAATGTATGCAATTATGATCAAGAGCGAAAACCTCGATATGACCATCTACATGTGAATGTGTTGGTGTCCTAAAAAATTTCAGGTACCACATATTTATACATACAACATCAAAGTAGCTGGTTTCTTACAAAAAGATGAAGGTGGGGTACTTTTGTTGCACTCACATTAGATTCGTGTAAATTATAGTTGTCATTGATTTTCTTGACCCACACACAGAACTTGCACATTGATACATTTTTATTATTATTCTAATTCTGATATTTTAACCTCACACGACAAAATAATATATCATTTTACATGTCAAACTAATATATTATTTTATAAAAAGTTATGGCTTTGTATGTGTTTTCTATTACGGCCACCCTGTAATGAGAGGTTGTATGTGCCACCCTGTGACAATAAGTGATCGTGGCAACTCGATATCTATAAAGTAATAAAATTATTTCTTTTTAGTAGCAACTGTTTCCATGATCATTCTGTGTTAGTAATATCTTCATATGAAATTTGAGTATTGAGAGAGGTACAACCATAATTGTAATTGCAGGTTTCTTTTGATGCGTATAAATGATCAATTTATTCGATAAGTTGATGTATCTTACATATTCTAAGCTTTCATCATGTATTGTTTGTCCCATAATGATCTTCTTGGTTTTATTATAGATACGTGGCCAAATGGGCAGGTCACACGAGTTGGGTAATACGTAAAAGCAAGTTGATGATTCTGCCTCAAGCCCTCACATCTTTTGAGCTAAATAAGTGGGCATATTATTAGGTGTTTTGTTTTCCTTCTTTGATCCTAAATAAAAGATACTATATATGTAATATCCATATTTTTTAAATAGTAATAAATTAGTAGCTAAGTAAACACCGGTTACATGGTTACGTAAGAATTTAATGAAATTGGTGAAAAAATGTGAATTAATACAGATAGAAACTCAAAGGATCAAATTGAAAAATAAGTCACCAAGCTTAATTTTTACGTGCGTCATTTGTTAACCGACTTACGCTTTTAAATCTATCCATAAATTGATTACTATTTAATTTAAGTAAATAACATAGTGTACTAATCATATTTAATTAGTAGATAGATATCAATCACAAGAAGTAGAATGTCGCATCCCCAATTTCGGGTTGTGGAAGCGAATCGGGTCGGGGCACGACTAATCAATAATCATAGCACATAAGATATATAATGAACGACCACTACATGCGTCGTTTTACAATTGTATTGATTTAAACCAAAGTGTACATCAAAATATATAGTTTACATTAGCTCAGTTTCTAAATTGAGAGATTTACATTACATAATTACTCTATACAAAATATAATAATGCAATTAAATCTCTAATTATTTGAATGCTTAATCGAGCTAATGAATCCTGATTGGGCAGTCCAACCTACTGCTGAGTACCTGTGATACATGCTAAATTTGGTCAACGAAACGCTGGTGAGCTCACAGGTTTGTATGTCAAATCATATTGTATGAACCGCAAGATTTAATTGAATTTAAAATGCAATCAAGCAAAATAAAAGTTACACAGCCATGAGCACATAGTATGAGCTTAACTGGAGGTGTCAGATCTACATTTAAGGTATCCTGATCGAGGTGCCTCCTACGGGTGCCTAATCTACACTCGCCTGAACAAATAAAAACATCCGTTTAACCAGTTACTGCGTGCTAACCCGGACGAGGATGGTCAATCTTATATGGTACCATATACTAATATTCACGCTACAAAGTATTACCAAACTATGGTGAGGAGGGCTTTGAAGAGATTAGTGAAATAACTCATGTAGTATTTGTTTGATTTCGTACTTACGTTCATATTGTAAAACAAAACAAGAATATATCACACCCCTAAGTAAAAACAGTAAAATAGGGGCTATGAGACTCACCTGAGTCTTGAGAGTTTAACTTAATAACTTGAGTTGATTAGCCGAGTAGTGATGTGTGAAGACTTGTAACCTGAGGGTGTCCACGACACGCGATGGTTATAAACGTGAGTAGGTATCTATAAAGATCACCTGTGTAGTTGTTCATCCAACTAGAATGTCCAAATGACTATGATTTTGTTGATTTGATTGAGTTTTGAAAACGTGTACGACCTGTTGGTGATTGTTTGTAATACTAATCTCAACATTATCATTATGATTTCGAAGTGTTATACTTAAAGCGTATGTTCCAATGTGTGTAGAAGTCGTATCGTATAATGGTTTGAGGTTATACAAGTTTGACACTTAGTATAAAAATGAGTTGTAAACTTTTTGTTTTTAACGTCACTTATAGCGACACTTAATGATTTTGGCATCACTCAGGAAATGTTGCATAAAATGGTAAGTTTTGAATTATTGGCGTCACTTAAGGAAGTGTCGCATAAGGTGGTAGCACTTAGGCAAGTGTCGGGTATGAGTGTCGGTGTAAGTGTCGGGTAGGGTGGTTACCGACACTTAGGCAAGTGTCGCAAAAAGAGAGTTTTAGGAGGCACTTAAGCAAGTGACGCAAAATGAGGGTTTTTGGAGACACTTAATGCGTCACTTAAGGAAGTGACGCTATACTGTTTTTGGCCGTAGCGTCACTTACGTCTGATCAGATCCGAATTTTGTCGAAAACGTGCTTAACGACCACCACTTGGTCTGATTCTTTTTTCCAACCCATATTTTGGTTCAAAGAGTTCATAACAATCGTTACTTTGAGTTGGTTGCGTTTCTAGAGTCGTTTTCTTGAAAATGGCCAAAATCGACAATTTCCGACAATGTTTCCGAAAACGAGTTTCAAACATATATTTGGACATACCTAAGATAGATTAACAACATACAACTAAAATAAATCGAAATCTAGAAGTTTTTCGAAAGTGTCGGGAATCTTACAAGTTAACGCGAGACGAAACCGAAAAGATAGGAATGTAGATCGTGACTCCGTGGTCATTTTCTTCCAAACGAGCTAGGTGATTAAACGAGTTTTGATGGTGGTTTTGGTGGGTTGAAGGTGGCGGTGGTGGTTCTTGGGAGAGTTTGAGAGCGTGAGAGGTAGAGAGAGAGAAGGGATATGTTTGTGTGTTTGTGTGTGTGAGTGGACAAAGGTGAGTGGTGTGATGTCCCCTCCCTTGGGGCCAGTTGTGGTGGGGTCCACCATGTGTGGACTTCACCAATTTTTATTTCTTGAAATCGCGCTCCGTGCGGTGTTCGTTTTCCCGATCGTTTAAACGTTAAGTAATTATTTTATACGTTTAAATATACGTTTTAAAATATGAATAATTATTTGGTATTTTTGTTGAAGTATTACATCAAATACTTTATAATTGAGTTATAAAATATAACTTAAATTTTTTTCGATTTGTTTGCGCGTTTAATACTTTAATCGCGTAGACTTTGTTTGTACGATACAAAATAAATACGAAATATTATTAACATAATATTTTGGATATAATAGCGTTATTAAATAATATTATATTTTTCAATAAAATTATTCACCTAAGTCCGTATTAATTGAACCGAATTTCATTTGATTTAAAAGTGAACGACTTAGCCAAATCGCGTAATTGTATATATTCAATAATATATATATATATATATATATAGTAATTGATACATTAATTAGCCTAACACAGAACTAATTACAAGTATTAACAGACGATTAGATACTAATTACTAGTCCTATTTTGACGTGTGTCATAAAGAAATCGTATCATAGTCATTCGTAAACTTCGCTTTTATTTGTCGGTGACCACTATATAATAACATCTACCTAATTATAAAAACCATAAACTATAATTTTGTTCAATGCTAAAATATGTCAGACAAGTTCGAGCTTGAGAAAGTACTTTGATATCAATTAGCTAGCGACTTATTTACAGCTAAGGTACGGATCTCTATCTTTGTTATTAAAACTTATTGAATTCGTATGATAATTTTACGGATCCCTTCACTTTTGAATTATATTTAGTATTGTACTCTTTTCTTTTATAACTAAAATTTATTGTGTACTGATTCTTGATTGCTATTGTTTCATATTTCGTGATCAAATATTATTTTACTTAATTTATTGGACATCATATACGTTCTTGACCTCATATTGTTCGATTAAACTTATCGTTATTGCCTTTGTTGTTTATACTTTGTTTGAATTGACACTGTATTTATTTAGCTTTATTTATTCTATTCTGGGTATGCGAGCTATTAACTTCCTATGGAGGTACCATAGGCAGGTCATCGTGGCACCGATGATGTGACACTTCCGTAACGGTGGATTGTTACGGCGTCTCCTCATTATGGTGTGATAAGGGATTTTAGGGGGCGCATTGGTTAACCATAGTTATTGTATTGTATTGTTGTGGATGGAGGTGTAGTGCCCAATGCCTCATTCACCATTGTTTAGTACACTTGGATTTGTAGTCTATGTACCCATTGTATTGTATTGAGCTTGGATTGTCTTACCCCATTGGACTCTTGTTCGTTTGAATCCCATTGATAAATATTTTCATTTGTTTGGTTCACCACGAATAAACCGCTTTCGCCATTGAAAAATATTTTTTATAAAATCTTCATATTCGCTTGCTTTTTATTTGTATCCGTGCACTAGGCGTTTGGCTCAGCCGCAATTCTTTCTATGCGGCAGGTGATCAAGGAGCATAAGGAACGGAGCTCAACAGAAGTTAAAGTAGCCGGAAAGTTAGCTTGAGAGTTATTTGGATTATTATTAGCTTCTTTATTATTTAGACTTTTTCATATTTGAATTTTGTAACGCACATTCCGCGTGGCTTATTTTGTAGTCGTATATGACTTATTCATTAGATATTTGAAATAAATAGATTTTGCTCTTATTGAATATCATTAATGTAACCTCCAATAGATACCTTCCACCATGGTTTTTAGTTGAAACCTGAAGGTATCCGGTTAGTCATGGCTTTAGCTTTGAGGGGCGTTACAATATCAATCTCCCATTTAGCAATGAATTCTCAAGTGATTTTATTCCGAGAACAAAAAACGATTTAATCAATTCTCGAGTGACATTTATTCTTTCTTATTTTGATTTCTAAGTAGTTTCTTCTTTCTTTATTAATGAAACATTATTTCTAAGTTCCTTTTACCATCTGTTCAAAATAGGTATCATTGATGAGAAAGTTTTACTTGAGGGAATTGGAAGATTGCAAGAGTCTATGGCAGAAACAATGATTTGTGGTCCTGTGACATCCTCCACCAATTCCTTAAAATTGTCCACATACATGTCTCAGATGTTCAAGGCAATAGGTAAGTTAGAAGCGGTAGATTACCTACACCAAGTATTGTATAACTTAATTAAGTAGACTTCAAAGTTTGTTTATTTGCTTTTTCATTAACTATGATATTGGTTGTTTTATTACTTGATTAAAATATTGTAATTATATTCAACAATATTACTGAATGCTTAATTATATTAACTATCCTATGCGTTGACTGATTCTTTTCAGGAGAATATATTTAAGAGGAATTCATGAGATCTTGACAACAAGACAGTCTGCGTTGTCATGGTTAGCAATCTCAAGCTACTTTGCAAGGCTTCAGGCTATCATTACTTTATGGGTTACAAGGCCGCGAGAATCCAAACGAAATGATTCAACGCACCTTTTTCCTTCATACTTTAGACTTTTCAATCACAATGTGAACAATTTGTTCTTCTACTAAATGGTGAATATTATTTATCTGATTTATATACTTACATTCATGCCTTATTTACCGATAAACGTAGGAATAGTTAAAAATTATTCAACACAAACTTAGGTATCTAAACTTAATATACTTTGTGTACAATACAAGGAATTTGCATGCAAATTTTACGGGTTATGACCTATTAATTAGATAATACGGAGTATTAGTGTAGATGGGCTATGCATAAGTCATCAATTAAATAATATAGGCATAGTTGTTAAACTCTTACGATTCACGAGTCGACTCTTACGAGTTGACATAGATTTTCAAAAAATGAGTTTACTCGGAAACCGACTCTTAAATGACTTTGACTCTTACGAGTCATTTATCGACTCTTCCGAGTCGTGTGCGACTCTTACGAGTCTTGGGCGACTTTTACTGAAACGGCCCAAAAATTATTTTTTTCAAGTAAAATGGCTCAAATTAATCTTTTGATCCGTCATATATATATATATATATATATATATATATATATATATATATATATAAGACTATTACGCCACATAATAGTCTAAATTAGACTACTTCCAACCTAAAATAGATTCATATCTACTTTAGACTCATTCAGTCTATTTTAGACTAAATTAGACTACTACTCTACTTAATAGTCTAAATGTGACTACTTTCAGCCTAAAACAAACTCATTTCTACTTTAGACTCCTACATCAGCAAACTCTGATTTTTGACCAAATTCAAACGCGCATAACTTATAACTTGTTAAGAGTTAGTCCATGAAAATTTACACACACCTCCACTATGACAAAACAAAACTTTTACTTTTTACACTTTTACAAATTTCCCAAAAATGACCATTTTGAACGTGTCACCAATTTGAGGTCGTTTTGACCACTTTGTAATGACAACTTAAATCACAAACCACACACATTCAAACTCTGAATTTTTGCACCCTTTCTCAATACCTCAAAACAAGTCTAACACAATTGACAAATCCCACATACATTATAATCCGGTTTACCTCTATTACTCATTTCATACCCATTTTGGCCATTTTTGATCCGTTTACTACAATGATCACATTTTAACCAAAACACCACCCAATCTCACACATATTTGACTCTTTCAAAGTTGTTGACTATTTTTCAACTTCACATTTGACCAACCAATCACATTTGACACTTTACCACATTTTCTCATAATTAACTCGAAACTAGACCAATCACGTTCCAATGACTTCATACCCTTTTCATTAAACATACACAAGACTCTTTTTCAATGTTTGACTTTCAAACTCAAATACAACATATTGACGAACATATTTAATTCAAATCTCTTTATTTGGGTGAATTACACAATTGATAATCACAACAATGATTGTAAATAGATGGAGCATCATCTAACAGTAAAGCTAGCTCCATATCCACACTACCATCCTGAAAGTACTATTTATCCATTTGGTTAAACCGAACCATTATCGCTTAGTAAGCATATAGGTAATTATACGAATAATCCACATAATCAACACTGAAACAAGGCTTATCATATAACAACCACATATCTTCTTGAACACATATCTACTCAGCATTGTAGAGATTAATCTGAACAACATAAGAAACAAAGCTATTAGGCACCAAATCATGTCGAAATGGATACCATGCTTCATAAACAAGTCTATGCTAGCAACGCTAGCTAATCGTCATAACGTGCAAGCACGTATTCATAAACACTATGCTAACTGCAGTTGGCGCTCTGATCAACACTGAATCTCTACATATGTTCATTCCACATAGTCCACATAATGCACAATCAACAACAAAAATCAACACTATTATCCACATAAGAAACAACTCTAAGAAACAAGGCTCAAGAAACAAGTATAAGAAACAAGTAATCTTCCACCCGATTGTATGATCCTCTTGCTCGGAAGCAATCTGGAAACACAAACAATCGATACAAGTCATAATAAACAAGTATAATTCACTATTTATAAAAAAAGTTAAGATACAAGTAACTTCCACTTGATTGTATGATCCTCTTGCTCGGAAGCAATCTGGAAACACATACAACCATTACCCATATAACCTCTATATCACTTACCTCGATACTTAGCCGATTTCATCATAATCATCAACATAAGCTTCCAAGTCTTTAACACCTAATCATATTATACATAACACATAACAACACTTTTAGACACTAGAAATCATCATAATCTTTTAATCACCATTACTAGTTTCATCTCTAATCTTATTTACATAAATTCATTTGATTCTAACATAATTCATAAGAATCACCATAACCACCCTTTAACAACTCATCAATTATCAAGCTTTACTACTTTAATTCTTGTTCTATCATCATAATCATACTCCATTTACATTATTAATTACATTTGTAAGCTTATTAACATCAATCCATACACTTTTAGCAAAACCCTAGGATTTCTCATAAACACTAAATCATGAATTCATCACTTTCACTATGTTATATGATTACGAACAATCATAATAACACTTACTGTCGTCAATTCAATTATTTTCTAACTTCAATTTCGGATTAAAACTTTCAATTAATCAAAACTCCATGAAACCCAAAAACTAGGTTAGAACATAAGGAAATTCAACTTACTTGAGGTTAGGGATGATCCAAAGAATGATGAATTTAAGTTATTAAAGCTTGAATCATGGATTAGAAACAGATTTTAACAAACCCTAGCTTCCTTCTGAGTTTTTCTTACTTTGTGAGTGAAACGCCCGTAATTTTTTTTTTTATAAAAATATAATCATAAGTTATAATCATAAGGTCCCATTTATCCTTCCTAATTATTATTGATCATTATATGTTTTATTGGAACTACATAAAAGAACCAAAACAAGAAAAGTTGGAAATGAACTAGAGTACGCACGCGCCAGGTGCTCTCTTTTTGGACGAGTTCTGTAAAAATTTGGACACTAGTACCCGCCGGGTATTATATCTACCCGCCGGGTAGTCAGGAATTTCTGCAGACCTGCAGATTTGACTATCCATCACCAAAATACAAATTTCAATTATGCACAAGTTTTAAACCGTAAGGAGTTAGGATCTTAAATTTTGCAGCCACTTTCCTATGACCAAAATAAAGGTTTTCCTTTTTACACTTTTTCAAATTTTACCAAATCACATGATATAGGCGTGTGACTCATTTTTGCCCATTTTTAACACTTTTGGTGAACGATTCAAATTCCAAATCACAAACCTATAAATTATAATCTTTTGCACACACTTTCTACATACTAAAACAAACTTAGAGTAATCAACCAAAACTCCATAGCCTTAGTCTAATTCATATCATACGATTGGGTCATTTGTGACCCATTTGGACACTTTTGACCCATTTGCACATCTAGAGCAATTTTAATCTATATGTTTTTCAACAATAACTCACATTTGACTATTTCCAAATAATTGACTCTATGTCAATTTCATATTTTAACCAAAACATAATATAACCATTTACCACTTTCATTCTCCATATACTATCCAACACCATAAAATATCATTTTTACATCAAACTTTGACCTTTGAAAGTCAAACCATTACAAAAACCACAAGTTAACACTTCAACATAATTTAGCTTCAAAATGTGACAAGTGGGCGCTTTACCAAGTTAATTTCACAATGATAAGCATAAAGAGAAAGGATTGCCATTCATACCCAAAAGCAAGTGAATCCACGTTATTCTTTCTTAATGTCCTTTCCTTCACGATGCCCACTAGTACCTACATAATAAACCACTTAAAAGGTAAGCATATTTGCTTAGTGAGCTTATGAGCAACTAATTAAGTGATACACAATGATATCGCCTAAAAAGTCACATTTTTACTATCGATATCTCTCCTATTTTGGAAAAATACTTGGCAAATAAACTCAAATAATGTTCAAATCAATGAAACATTGTCAAGAAGGTCAAAATAGAGTTACGCGAGAAAAATCAAGCAAAACGGACGAAAAACAAAGATTCCACACACGTTTGAAGATTCAAGACATCAAGACAAGATTTGAAGGCAAAAGTACCCATCACTGAGATTTCTCTTATCCAAGATATTCGTTTTCAAAATACGAATCTAACAGAAGAAGAATCAACAAAAACAAATGAAGAATGAAGATTCTACGTATGCCGGAATATTCAAATGATTTGAATGAGACATCCGAAGATCAGAGACATATTTTAGGGATTTCTTTTCATCAAAGTCTTCGTTTTTGAAAAACGAATCCAATACAAAAAGAATCAACGCAAACGGACGCATAACAAAGAAGATACGCACGAATTAAGAAACGAGGCGAAAGACGGCGAACCGGGGCAGGGGAGGGCAGCCGCCGCCGGCCACCACCCCACCGCCGCTGGCCACCAGGGTGGCGGTGCCGGCTGGCCTCCCCCTGTCTCCTGTGCGCTTTTTCATCCTCGCCCGTACTCGCAGGGTACATGTGCTAGGCCTTTTCCACGACTTTGGGGTACACGTGCTAGACCTTTACGCGCTTTAGGGTACATGTGCTAGCAACTTTCCCACCTTTTGCTAATATGTGCCCCAAGTTGCTAGAATGGACCAATTTTTCTCTATAATCAGGGAGCCCATGGTTCATTTGAGATACACCTTCACACCTTAGAAAAACACACTCCATACACTTTCTATATTCAATATCTTTCTTGTAAAATTAGTATTTCTTCCACTAGGATAGTTTAATTAATTAGAATAGCTAATTAATTAACTAAGGAAGATTTATACGGAGGTGCTCCAGGACGCATTGTAGCTACGAGTTATTTGTATACCTTTCCAGGTTTTAATCTATCTTCCATATTTAAATATGTTTGTTCTTTATTTTATAAATTTAAATATGCATGCTAGAATTGCCATGATTAACTAGATAACTCAATTGTCTGCTATGATAGTCATTTAGAGAGTTTTAAATATGTAATTGTGTTGTATGTTATGAGATTGCGGATGGTTTATATTATAAATAGATGTAGGAATTAAACCTTTATCATTTATCTGCCCAACTCATGTTGTGACTAAAACCTTATCCAAAAATGAACATAGCTAACTCATAGGATATAGTCATTTAGTTATACTATGTTAGATTGAATCATTGAGCTCGGCATGGCCAGTGTTCTCTAGACCAAAATAGGATCCAAGAGACACGGAATATGGGAATAGAGGTAGATTAAGATTAAATTCATATAAACGATATTTTTGAGACAACTTTCGGAATATCCTCGACTTAAATAATACCTTTGTATGCTTATATTGAACTGTTGCTTTGTTCATCTTATCGCATGTTCTTGTTTGATTGTTGCCTTAGGATCATCATAATAGTGAAATACAATTGGCATTAAATATCGTGAAGTAATATGACGACCCCTATTTTACTGTTCTCTGATCTAGTACTGGAAACGCCTACGGCAGAGTACAAATGTATGGAAGTCGAGAACAATCGAAGGTAGTTATATTATGAATCGAATAACAAACGTGTTACTTAAGTTTCTATTTGTAGTACAAACCATCCCTGTATTCTTGCATACCTGAGTAATGTTGATAATTCGTACGAATAAGTGATGACATATTATTCGGCCGTCTAGACCAGTTAGTCCAACCTATTCCGGTGAGGGTAAACCTCGTTCATAAGATTGTTTATTCCATAAACTATGCCATGATTCGGACATTTCTGAAGACCGAGATTGGGGAATAGGATTCGAGATTAACTGTCGGATAATATGGGTATACATTTGAGAGAACTTTCGGTGTATGCTTTAATATATGCTGCAACCCACGTGACATTCTATTTGCCTGATTGTGGACACCTCTGCGTTAGCCCGATAGAAGGACTGCAGTGATAGCTCACATTAACTTACAAATTTATCCCTATTAGAACTCTCCATGTTAAACAACTCCTAAACCACTTCATAGTAGACAATCGCTTCGATTGCTGAACCCCCGAAGTAACCTCCACCTTTCAGTTTATTTTAATTTAATTTAGAATAGAAAATCTAAAACCAAAACCAACTCTTTTCTCCCTAGCTAAATACATAAAAGTTTCTAAATCCCCTAGCTTCAATTTGTCGCACTTTGAAAATCGATCCTAGGTCATACTTGTCCTTTGCTAACCCCTTGATTAGCATAATAGTAACCCTAGTCCTCAGCCTTTTAAATTTAAAACCCACTGTTGTGTTGCATCACCATTAGAAATTCCAACGACCGGTGTGCATCATAACAAGTTTTTGGCGCCGCTGCCGGGGAGCGTCAGCAACCGATTTTAGGAATTTAACAACTTTAGTGTTTAGCGATCCTTTTGGAAGATCAACATCGATCAAAAGTTAACTTTTTACCTTTAGAATTAGTTTAGTTTTAGTTTAACCACTTTTCAACCAATCATGTCAACACCCTATTTTGACTCAACTATCCCCACACCAAATGAATCTTTAACCCAACTTTTGGCCGTTTCCTCACCTACAAACAACCTACCTTCCTCAAAACAATCTTTATCAGATTTTATGTTTGAACAATATGTTATAAACAAAAGAGTAACCGGATTTCAAGATAACATTGACGCCATGATAAAAATTTCAGAAAAATTAATCTCTAACATGGAATCTATTTTGAAAAACTTAAGTTTTATTGAGGAAAATACGTCGGTAATCACTAATGACACCACCCATCCGCCAAGTGATGATGTGTTAATCGTGACTAAAGGAGGAAAAGTAACCAAAGTTAATCCACCACCACCCGATAACACCCCCAAAAATACTTCTTTGCCCACACCTACACCTAGTGAAAATGTGTCAATTGACATCCCTGTCACAATATCTGACCCATCCAAAACTCCAGAGAATGTACCTCACACGAGAATACCTTATCCTGGTAGACTAAAGAATGAAAAGCAAGAAGCCCAATTCGGTAAATATATGGAAATATTTAAAAGCCTGCACTTGAACGTTAGATTATTAGATGCTTTAGTAGAAATGCCCTCATGTGCCAAATTCTTTAAAGAACTCCTTTCAAACAAAGAAAAACTTAGGCAAATAGTTAGTTTACCCTTGAATGCTGAATATTCTTTAATTGTTCAACGTGATCTCCTACCTAAATTAGGCGACACTAGACGCTTTACTATACCCTGCTTTCTCCAAGGAATTCACATTAGTAATGCCTTAGAAGACCTAGGTACTAGTGTTAATCTTATGCCTTATTCCCTCTATAATAAATTAGGACTAGATGACCTACTGCCTACTCGTATGACCATACAATTAGCTGATAGATCAGTTAAGCTCCCTAGAGGAATTGATGAAGATGTCATGGTTAAAGTCGATAAGTTCATTTTTCCAGTAGACTTTATTGTCATGGACATAGAGGAAGACACCCATATCCCGCTCATCCTAGGCAGACCATTCCTAAATACTACCAAAGCTGTAAATTGATGTTAATGAAAAATCTTTAAAACTAAGAGTTGGGAAAGAGGAGGTCACCTTTAATGTCGATCGATTAATGAAGCAACCTCTGGAAGAGGACCTTGGTTTGTGTGATACCATGCAGGATATTTTTGATGAACATCTCCATGAAGTACTAGCACTATCAAGCCAGGATCCGATACCCAACACCATAATCACCGTTCGGAAGCTATATAACGAGAACCCTGGGCTGCATTCCGCAATCACTTCGCCAACAACATCCGACAAACTACTATTTCCCCTGTTTGAAAAGAAGTCTCCTCGCACCGACGGTAAAACAATCGTTGTTCCATTAGGATGTGGTACACCAATACCTTGGCTAAAAAGAGATAAAACCCATATTCAACGGACCAAACCCATTTCCTTCAATCGAAGAAATCTTAGATTCATTCAAGGAAATAAGTGTTGAACCACCACCAATTGAAACTCAATTAACCAACCAACCCGAACCACTACCATTTCCAAACCCTGAAATCACCATAAACCAATCCTTATCCGCTCAATTTCAAGATTTCCAATTCACCGGTGACGGAGAGATCATCCTCACCAGCAATGGTGAAGCCTCATCATCATCAGTCAACAAATACAAGCTAAAGACGGACGAATTCTCAAATAAAACCAAGTGGGTTGAAATAGTGTCAATCTCCGAGATAGACGATGCCCCATTCCAAGCTGAATATGAGAAGCTAAATAGAGACGAGATAGCTAGAATGAAGTCGTCTATTGAAGAACCACCAAACCTCGAATTAAAAGAATTACCACCCCATCTTGAGTACGCTTACCTCCACGGAACATCACAACTCCCAGTAATAATATCAAAAGAGTTAAAACCCGAGGAAAAAGCTCAACTCATCAATGTTCTGAAATCACACAAGAAGGCAATTGCATGGAAAATTTATGACATACAAGGAATCAGTCCCAACTATTGCACACACAAAATACTCATGGAAAACGGTTTCAAACCATCCGTACAAAGGGAGAGGAGGGTAAATCCTAATATTCAGGACGTGGTTAAGCAAGAGGTTATTAAACTCTTGGATGCTGGACTGATTTACCCAATATCCGACTCACCTTGGGTTAGCCCTGTTCAAGTCATCCCAAAAAAGGGAGGAATAACGGTCATTACAAACGAAGAAATGAACTTATCCTAACACGGACAGTTACCGGTTGGAGAGTTTGCATCGACTACTGGAAGTTAAACGAAGCAACTCGTAAGGATCACTTCTTGCTTCCATTTATTGACCAAATGCTCGAAAGACTATCAGGAAATGAATTCTACTGTTTCCTTGATGGTTTCTCTGGGTATTTCCAAATCCCACTCGATCCAAAGGACCAAGAGAAGACAGCGTTCACATGCCCATACAGAACATTTGCATACCGACGAATGCGGTTTGGATTATGCAACACACCTGCAACATTTCAGAGATGCATGGTTGCAATTTTCCACGACATGATTGAACAATGCATGGAGGTCTTTATGGATGATTTTTCGGTCTTCGGAGACTCTTTCACATCATGTCTATCCAACCTCGATAGAATGCTCGCCAAATGTGAAGAATCAAATCTCGTCTTGAATTGGGAGAGATGTCACTTTATGGTGAAGGAAGGTATAGTTTTAGGACATCGAATATCAAGGTCAGGAATCGAAGTAGACAAACTAAAAGTCGAAACCATTGCCAAACTACCACCACCAACCAACGTTAAGGCCATTCGAAGCTTTCTAGGACACGCTAGGTTCTACCGCCGTTTTATCAAGGATTTCTCGAAGATATCGCGACCCATCACCCACCTGCTAGGAAAAGACATCAAGTTCATATTTGATGAGAACTGCATGAAAGCTTTCAATTACCTGAAAAGCGAACTAACTAATGCACCAATCATGGTCGCTCCAGATTGGAGACTACCATTTGAAATCATATGTGATGCTAGTGACTTCACAGTTGGAGCTGTTCTAGGGCAAAGGAAGGACAATCATTTTCGACCAATCTACTACGCCAGCAAAACACTCACAGACGCTCAAGAGAACTACACAACCACCGAGAAGGAGCTGCTAGTCGTAGTGTTCGCCTGTGACAAATTCAGATCCTACCTGATACTGTCCAAAATGATAGTCTACACGGATCACTCAGCTCTAAAATACCTCTTCAGAAAGCAAGACGCAAAGCCCAGATTGTTACGATAGATTCTACTCTTACAAGAATTCGACATCGAAATAATAGATAAGAAAGGAGCAGAAAATGTCACCGCAGATCATTTAAGTCGACTAGAAAACCCATCAATGGAACAACTTGCAGAAAGAGATATTAAAGATCGATTCCCAGAGGAGCAGTTAATGAGTTTAGGAGAACAAATGCAAGGTTCGCAATTCATTGATGACCCTTGGTTTGCAGACATTGCTAATTTCGTAGTTGGAGGGATCACAAGAAAAGGGATGATATCATCACGAAGACAAAAGTTCTTCCGCGATGTCAAACATTACTTTTGGGATGATGCATATTTGTTCAAAGTCTGACTAGACCAAATTGTGAGAAGATGTGTTGATGGGAAAGAAGCCGAACATATACTCCACCAAAGCCATCACGGACCTACCGGAGGGCATCACGCAGCCAATTTGACAGCAAAGAAAGTTTACGACTCAGGATTCTATTGGCCTACTATCTTCAGAGATGCACAAGACTTGGTGAAACGCTGCGATATTTGCCAAAGGTTTGAAAATATCACAACGCGTAACGAAATGCCATTAACGAATATCCAAGAATGTGAAATATTTTACATATGGTGATTAGATTTCATGGGACCATTTCCAAAATCATATGGAAAACGTTCTAGTAGCTGTCGACTACGTATCCAGATGGGCTGAAGCTCAAGCCTTTCCAACAAATGACTCAAGGGTCGTAACCAAGTTCTTAAAACAACTATTTTTCCGGTTTGGAACCCCTCGGGCGATTATCAGTGATCGATGCACGCACTTTTGCAATACGTAGTTTATGAAACTATTGCAACAATACGGTGTTACCCACAAAACGTCTACGGCCTACCACCTACAGACAAATGGGCAAGCAGAAATTATAAACCGGGCACTAAAAAGGATCTTGGAACGAACAGTTGGTCAGCACAAGGAGAGATGGGTAGATAAGCTAGACGATGCTTTATGGGCATTCCGAACATCTTATAAAACGCCATTAGGAACAACTCCCTATAGGCTCATTTATAGAGAAGCATGTCATCTCCCCATTGAACTCGAATACAACGCTTACTGAGCGCTGAAAAACTGCAACTTAGATCCGACGATAACGGGAACGCACCGGAAAATGCAACTGAATGAGCTAGCAGAGTTAAGAGATCAAGCTTACGAAAGCTCCTACAAATTCAAAGAAAGAACCAAGTTGCTCCACGATTCAAAGCTCCGCCCCACACGCTTCAATCCAGGTGATAAGTGACTACTCTTTAACTCACGGTTTAAGAAGTTTTCTGTTAAATTCAAAACACGATGGAACGGTCCATTCACAATCTCTAAGGTATTTCCATATGGTGCCATCGAACTCGAGGCCCCAGATGGGAATTTCAAAGTAAACGGTCACCGTTTAAAACACTATGTAGAAGACTTTCCCACAACCGAGGAAGTCTATAACTATGAACCACCCTAATAGAATAGTAGGTATGAATGAGTCAAGCTACGAGACTCGATAAACAAAGGGCTCTTGGGAGGCATCCCAAGCCTATCTTATCTTTTCCGCATTAATTTTTCTTTTATTTCTGCTATAATCCATTCTTATGCAGTACCTCGCCTTATAAGAAGCTAATGATTATGTTTCGACCATTAACCTTCTGTATTTTGCAGGATGAATTCGCAACTAGCTAGAGCATGAGCCCCCAGTCAGAGACGCTCACATGCCATGTATCACTCCCGAAGGTCATCACCAGGTAGTAGCATGAGGACCATCAGGGGATCACAGTCACCGCCCCCTCGATTGGACGAGACCTTGGCAGACTTGGTGGAGGTGAACGTTCAGGAGACATTCCTTTTACGTTCCATCCATGCTAGGTTACCATCATCTCACCAATCCGTGGGACAGACCGCAGGGACCTCCAGAGTACCCACCTTTCATCATGGGGTAACTGCCGCGGACCCTGCTGTCACTTGGTTGATACTGAGAGCCCTCGAGGTCCAGCACACTGCCATCACTGAGATCCACACTGCTCTGGGCCTTCCTTCCACACCTGATTGGTTCAGGGATTACATCATACGAGTTTAATTTAACATAGCCTGATCAACTATGTACACTAAAAGGAAGATGATGTGAGACCTAAAATGGTTATGTTGAACAGGGATACACTAGTTGACTCTGACCTCGAGAGAACCGGGACTCAAACATGTCTGTGCTAGACACTCAATAGGCTATTATGTGATGCATATATATATACATAGATAGACCTCCCTACAAATCTTAGGCTATATTATGTATACGAATATAAGCCTCATTCTTTCTAACGCTTTGTCTCAGAAATGGAAAACACACCACCTAATTCGTCACGCTCTCATCTGTATGGATCACGAAACTCAAGGGTAGCTAGGAAGAACACTGGTTTGCCTCGATCTACCCCATACCCTACTCAAAACCAACTCAATAACCAGCCCCAAAGGCAAACAACAACTACCAATGGTGATGGTTATCAAACGGACTTAACACCTGGAGCGACAAGGAAGGAATCCAACTCCCCTCATCAAATGGAGGATTTTTCAGCATGGAATTCTCTCCCTATACCCAAGAACCTGCTCACTTCACTGTACTGGTCTTAGCTGATAGGGTGCATCGTCACGAAAGTAGGCTACACGATGTGGAAATCGAACAACGTAATATTCACTCTAATTGGATGAAAAAAACTCAAGATGGCATCGCACAGTTGTACATAGGTCAGGCAGACATCTTTGAAACTTTGACCTGAACACATGACCAAATGGAAGATACCACGCAAACCATGGAGATCATTCATAACCAAGTAATCAGTAACCGAAACGAAATCTCCATCCTACAATCAAGGTTGAATCAGTGCAAGACGCGCCTGATGGAAACCGAAGAGGCACTCAGAATGGTTAGCCGACTCGCAGAGTCAGTTGATCATCTCGCTTCTTTACTGCAGCAACTCAATCTTCGTCAGAATTAGCCGAGGCTAAATCTGTACTTTATTATGCTTTCCTAGGACCTATGTAATTCGACCGGATGTCACAATTCCCGGCACTTTTTTAAAATCACCTAAGGGTGTAACTTTTAAAACTGTTAACAAGAAATTTTCTATAATCGTTTGGATTCGTAATATCAATGGACGATTTCTCTCCATTATTCTACGTTATTGGTTTTTACATTGTGATGTTGTATATTACCGCTTTTATATATACATCTATCTCAATTATCATTGTGGTACAATCTCTCATGTACCTCTTGTTTCTTTCTTGAAGAATCATGCCGCCAAAGAAGAAAAGTTACAGCGATGCTGAAATTGCTGCCATCATTTCCTGAGCTGTGGCCGAAGCCCTGGCTACCCGGGAATCACCCTGAAACTCTAGGAGAAGTGACGACACCGCTGACACTACTCTTATCATCTAGCCTTGTTCTTACAAGGATTTTCTCAGCTGCAAACCGCTAAATTTCAAGGGCACAGAAGGTGCCATTGGTCTAATTAGGTAGATTAAAAGGATAGAATCGGTCTTCAGTTTGTGCAACTGCACAGAAGATAACAAGGTCAAATTCGCTGCCTACACCATTCAGGAAGGTGCACTAACATGGTGGAATACTTGATAAACGCCAAAATGTACTAGATTAGAGTACTAATTACCCCTTCGTTCAATAGATTTCTTATGCATTTTATGTGAATAAGATACTTATATCGTTCATATTTGCATTTAGGAGTTTAACTGAAGCTTGGATCGAAAAGAAACAGAAAACGAGTTAATATTGAAGAAAAGAAGATGAAAAGTTGATGTTTGGAAAAAGAGAATTTAAATTGATGAAGAATTTGATATTTCACATCCATACGGCTTATGGATCGAATGAGCTGAGTTGTCAGAATGCGGGCTGAGTTGCTGGGCTTTTTACATCCATAAGGCGTATGGATTAATTTTCCAGATTAGGTTAAAATCTCATTTAATCTCATTTTAACCCTAACTTTTACCACAAACCCTAAGTCGACTAAGGCTGGTTTCAAAGGCTTTTTGATGACATTTTGGAGGCACAAGAAGGTGGGGATTGATGCCAATTGATCCTACTTCGCGTGATTTACGATTCAGTTTGCATATCACCTTCCGATTTCAATTTAAACATGTCTATGTGTTTGTTTGAGATCGTGAATCTGATTTTGTATGATTGAATTATAGATTAGACTTTATGTAATTTGTTTACTTTAATAACCTTGGATTATGATTGTTTGATGTTTATAATTGTGTTTTAGATCAATTGTCTGATTGAAGATTGTTATGTTATCTGTAGAACCTTGATTATTGGTGGTTGTTAGTTATTACTTAACGTGGTTAATAATGTCATTGAGATTGAGTTCCTTTGATGTTATTGATTATTGATGATTATGAATCTAGGTTTATAGTCATAGCTATATATATTGAGTTTGATAGGTTAAGAGAATAGTAACTAATCAATCTAAAATGAACAAGCTAATAAGGGATTATTAGTAGGTATTGTTGAGTCATACCGCGAGGATTAATCATAACAAGTCGTGAACAATTAATGCACAATCTAGGGAAACGCACGCAATTGAGCCACATTCTTGCGACATCGGATCGATGTTTAATGTGGGACTCTAGATTGTAGATATTAGTTAACCAGAACCAGAGACTAATTGACATTTAACTTAGATTATTTGATTAGTAATTAAGTTGATATACAAGAAATCACAATCGGACAATCAAAACACATGAACTGGATAATATGAATCTGAGTGGAAGACTCTAAGCAATTACATGTCTTTCTCCGATTGTTTATCTTTTCCTCTTTACCTTGTTTTATGTTGTTGGTTTGGTTAATTAGTTCATATTGAACGTTCGTACGGAACTAAAACGTACCCCTTATCTTACTGCTTTATCAATAATTCAATTTAACATAATAACATCGTTCCTGTGTGTTCGACTTGCACTTACCATAGCTATATTATTTCAATCGGGTATTCTTGCCTGGTTGTGTGATAGTAGTGATTGGTATATCCTGTACTTTATAAATAATAAAACTAGACGCTTTCACACACATCAATACTCATGCCAGTTCTGTGGGCATTGATGTAGCTAACCAACTCCCATGGGCAGATTTGAAGAAAATGCTGAAGGATGAATACTGCCCCAACAAGGAACTTCACAGGTTGGAGGAAGAGTTCAGGAACCTAACAGTTCAGGGAACTGATATCGCTGAAAATACCACCAAATTCTAGCAACTTGCTCTTTTATGCCCGGGTATGGTTGATCCGGAGGAAAAACGCATTAAGAAGTACATCCGCGGTTTCTCGGAGAGTATCCAGGGGAATGTCGCCTCATCTAAGCCAACCACCATTCAGAGTGCTATCCGCCTAGCACACAAACTCATGGCACTGATTGTCAGCCGTGAGACATCCCTTTCATCCTCCAACAACAACAACAAACGCAAATCTTCCGAACACCACAATCAACCAGACAAGAAACCCAACACCATCAAGGCTTACAACACCAACTCTGAACCCAAACGTGGGTACACTGGGAACAAACCCTATTGTTCCAAGTGTAACCACCACCATGATGGTCCTTGTAGTACCCCTTGAAACAACTGTAGGAGGTACAAACATTCGACCAAAGATTGCCGAGCTCCCAAAACCAACAACAATACCTCCAACAACAACACCAAACAACCCAGGGCCTGTTACTAATGTGAAGATACCGGACAATTCAGGAATGAGTGTCCAAAATTGAAGAACAAGGGCAACAACAACAACAACGCAAGAGGTAGAGCCTTCGTACTTAACTCTAGGGATGCCCGTCAAGACCCGAATGTGGTCTCGGGTATGTTCCTCCTCAACAATATATCTGCTTCTATTCTGTTTGATACCGGTGCGGATAGAAGCTTTATCTCTGATGAATTTTATCCATTACTTGACATCACTCCTATTGCTCTAGATGTTAAGTACACTGTAGAACTAGCGAACGGTAAACTCATACAAATCGATAGTGTGATACCTAATTGCACTTTAAACTTAGCCAACGTAACCTTTTCAATAGATCTCATGCCGGTTGAAATCGGAAGATTCGATATCATCATTGGTATGGACTGGTTGTCCAAGCACCATGCCGAAATCATTTGTTATGATAAGGTCGTTCGCATCCCTCTCGCCGCCGGTAGAATTTTGATCATGCAGGGGAGAGACCGGTGGGATGAGATTAAACATCATCTCTTGTTTGAAAATCCAAAAATTTATGAGAAAAGGGTATCCGGCAATCCTCGCACACATCATGGAGAAAAAGTCAGAGGAGAAACGACTCGAGGATGTACCCATCGTTCGAGACTTTCCAGAAGTCTTTCCCGAAGAACTGCCTGGTCTACCACCACCAAGATAGGTTGAGTTCTCAATCAATCTCGTGCCAGGTGCTGCACCTGTGGCCCGAGCACCTTAGCGCTTAGCCCCATCTGAACTTCAGGAGCTGTCCACCCAGTTACAGGAACTCCTGGATAGAGGATTCATTAGACTGATTTCCTCACCTTAGGGAGCTCCAGTATTATTCATGAAAAAGAAAGACGGTTCTTTAAGAATGTGCATCGACTACCGAGAGTTGAACAAACTAACCGTCAAGAACCGTTATCCACTTCCTCGTATTGATGACCTGTTTGACCAACTTCAAGGGTCAAGTTTCTATTCAAAGATCGATCATCGGTCAGGTTATCATCAACTCCGTGTTCGCGACACCAATATCCCAAAAACTGCTTTTCAAACTTGCTACGGGCATTATGAATTTCAAGTGATGCCCTTCGGTTTAACCAACGCACCAGCTGTATTCATGGACCTTATGAATCGGGTGTGCAAACCTTACCTCGACAAGTGTGTCATTTTATTTATTGACGACATCTTTATCTACTCGCGCGACGAACATGAACACGCGCAACATCTCAAAACCATCCTAGAGCTGCTTAGGCACGAGGAGGTGTACGTTAAATTTTCTAAGTGTGAGTTCTGGATGCAAACCGTTCAATTCCTTGGACACATAATTGATAGTCAAGGAATTCATGTTGATCCTTCAAAAACCGAGGCTATCAAGTGCTGGAAAGCCCCAACTCCAACCGAAGTCCGGCAATTCCTAGGTCTTGTTGGGTACTATCGGAGATTCATTGAGAACTTCTCGAAAATAGCCCAACCACTCACAACACTGACTCAGAAAGACAAAAAGTTCAATTGGACCGATAAACAAGAGTCAGCATTTCAACTCCTAAAACAAAAGCTTTGCAGTACTCCTATCCTATCCTTACCCGAAGGCACCGATGACTTCATGGTATATTGCGATGCTTCTCATCAAGGTCTTGGTTGCGTGCTAATGCAACTAGACAAAGTTATTGCTTACGCCACGCGATAACTCAAAATCCATGAAAAGAACTACACCACTCATGACCTTGAGCTTGGAGCTGTCATCTTTGCTCTCAAAATCTAGAGACATTATCTCTACTGCACTAGGTGCACAATTTTTACCGATCATAAAAGTCTCCAACATATCTTCGATCAGAAGGATCTTAACATGAGGCAACGTTGATGGGTCGAGTTCTTACCGATTATGATTGCGAAATGAAATACCATCCACAGAAGGCAAATGGTGTCGCCGATGCCCTAAGTCGAAAAGAACGAACAAAACCTCTTCGAGTTCGAGCCATCAGTATGAAAATTCACGACCTAAACATTCGGATTCTCACTGCTCAACTTGAAGCCCTGAAACCCAATAACATAAAAAATGAAGCCTTGCGAGGTATGGATAAACAGTTTGAAATCAAACCTAACGGAGTTAGGTACTTCTCTAATCGAATTTGGTTACCTAGTTTCGGAAACCTTCGTGACTTGGTGATGGATGAAGCTCTCAAGTTCAAATATTCTATCCATCCTGGATCCGATAAAATGTTTCAGGGCATCAAAATTTTTTATTGGTGGCCGAATATGAAAGCCGAAATCGCCACATACGTCAGTAAATGTCTTACTTGCTCAAAAGTCAAAGCCGAGTATCAGAAACCTTCCAGTTTACTTCAACAACCCGAAATTCCTCAATGGAAATGGGATAAATCGCCATGGATTTCATAACTAAACTCTCTAAAACATCTAGTGGTTGCGATACCATTTGGGTGATCGTCGATCGTCTCACAAAATCTGCCCATTTCTTGCAATCAAGGAAACTGATAAATGGAATGCCTCACTCGAATCTATCATAAAGAAATCGTAACCTGTCACAGTGTTCCAATCCTATTATCTCTGATAGGGTTAGTCGATTCATATCTCACTTTTGGCAATCACTCCAGAAATCATTAGGTACCCGCCTTGATATGAGTACTGCATACCACCCTCAAACCGACGGCCAAAGTGAACGAATGATTCAAACACTGGAAGAAATTCTACGAGCTTGCGTAGTTGACTTCGGTGTAAACTAGGAAAAACATCTACCGTTGTGCAAGTTTTCTTACAACAACAGTTATCACTCCAGCATTAAGGCTGCACCTTTCGAGGCACTCTACAGTCGTAAGTGACGTTCACCTATTTGTTGGACCGAAGTGGGAGACAGTCAACTCACTAGTCTTGAACTCATACACGAAACCACCGATAAGATCTTCGAGATCTAAAACAAACTCAAAGCCACACGTGATCGTCAGAAAAGTTATGCTGACGTGAGACGCAAACCACTCGAGTTCCAGGTTGAGGATCGAGTACTACTCAAAGTTTCACCTTGGAAAGGTGTCATTCGTTTTGGCAAACGCGGAAAACTAAACCCCAGATACATTGGACCTTTTGAGATACTCGAGAGGATTGGTCCCGTGGCATATCGATTGCAGCTGCCACCCGAGCTCAGCAGTGTGCACCCCACTTTTCACATTTCTAACTTGCCTGTCTGATGAGACACTTATTATTCCACTCGATGAAATTCGTATTGACGAAAAACTTCACTTCGTTGAAGAACCTGGCGAAATCATGGACCGTGAGGTGAAACAACTCAAACAAAGTCGTATTCCCATCGTCAAGGTTAGGTGGAATTCGCGGCGTGTTTCGGAATTCACTAAGGAACGGAAGACCAGATGCAACATCAAGTATCCTCAGTTATTCACTGACGCTACTCCAATCACGACCTCGAGCTAAATTTCGGGATGAAATTCTCCTAACAGGGGGAGAATGTGACACCCGTCAAATTAGGACTAGTAATTAGTACCTAATCGTCTGTTAATACATGTAATTAGTTCCGTGTTAGGCTAATTAATGTATCGATTAATATATATATTGTTGAATATATACAATTACGCGATTTGGCTAAGTCGTGCACTTTTAAATCGAATGAAATTTGGTTCAATTAATTCGGACGTTGGTGAACAATTTTTTTGAATAATATAATATTATTTAATAACACTATTATATCCAAAATATTATTTTAATAATATTTCGTATTTATTTCGTATCGTACAAACAAAGTCTACGCGATTAAAGTATTAAAGACACAAACAAATGGAAACAAATTTAAGTTATATTTTATAACTCAATTATAAAGTATTTGATGAAATACTTCAACAAAAACACCGAATAATTATTCGTATTTTAAAAAGTATATTTAAGCGTATAAAATAATTACTTAACGTTTAAACGATCGGAAAATGAATACCGCACGGAGCGTGATCGGGTCCTAGACGGTCAGTCAAGGAATTGCTTCCTTGTCATTTCTGACCTCCCAGTCGGGACCGCACGATCGGATGGGTAGTTTTATATTTATAGAGCTGGGGACCTAAGTTTTACTATAGCTAAGGGTAGTTAGCGACAAGTAATGACTCAGGGCCGTTCTTAAGATCAAACGTATTGTGAAACCAACAATCAAGACCAATTTAGAAGGGTTTTTAAACAAGAGATTTGATTTTGGGTTTATTACTTAGGTCCTAAATTAAACTAAATAAACAGCAAAATAAAATTACAGGTGATAATTAGTATGGAGAGGAGTGTTTGTTGTGATTTCATTAGCCTAAAGGGGAGATGATGTTTGGGTTTGATATTTTGAAAACGTTGTTTCTAAGTATTTGTGTTATATTGTTTTAGGTACTTTATGGTGTCAATACTAGCACCCTACTATCTGATTCCTCAGATAGCATGTCACTGAGTACTAGGTTGTCATGATTCTGATCAGATCAGGCTGCTCTACCCCCAACACTATCTGTGAAGACTAGTAACCCTTCTTGGAGTTAACTCCTGGGTGCATGAATAAGGTAACAGGTCGATATTTAATCTCTGACCGTTCTTTGATACCATAAAGTATTCTAATTCAAAGTAGAGCTAGTGGGTGACCTAGTGCTGCTCAGAATGTATACACCGATGTCCGTTCCATAGCTTGGGTGTATGGGAACCATTCCCAAAGGATGGTTCCGACACTTACACGAGGTACTCGGACGTTTTACGGCATTCCATGCCTTGCGCACTAATGCAAGTTAGGGTGTATACACCGACGACCGATCCGTAGCTTCCATGCGTTTGTACTACACCAGAGGTGGTTCCAGAACTATACTAAGTAATAGGTTATTTTACGGTATTCCACACATGTTGCACATTCGGGTCACTCTAAATCCTTTTAAACTCAGTTTGTATTAAAGTGTACCCATCTATGATATAAACCCAACCCTCACTTAATATTACCCAATAAATCCCTGATTTATTCACGTTGTACTATACATTTGGTTTAGCAGTATTTCCAAAGCTTCGAAATCAGACCATGCATAGATAACACAGATAATTAATTACCCTCGGAACAAGGTTCGCGACTCCTTGTCTTTTAGGGTTTTAACCACGTTTATTGGAGGAAAGGTGATAGTTTGATGAAAAGTTTATAATCATAGATGAAAAGTTAAACATACATAGTTTTCAGTTATATATTTAATTTAACATCATCCCCCATTATAGCGGCTAACTACCTCATAACAAACACACAAGCTAACTACTCACTAATCATGACAACGAATCCTACATCTAGCATAATAACAATAACATGCATTATATCAGATAAGGAAAGAGATAACCATGATAAATGCTTAGTTGAATATAAGCTGAAAGATTACAACGAGCAGAGCCTCGAATATTACAAAAGCACCCCTCCAAGTATCTCCAACAAATATTACAAAATAGCCCCTCCGTTAGTCCCGTTAAATATTAACGAGAAACTAACTACTAACTAACTAACTAACCTAAACTAGAGAGAAAGTGTGTGTGTATGAAAGTGGTGAATGGATTGATGGATAATTTCTTGTTGAAATGAGGAGGTGAGAGCCTCTATTTATAGGCTTACAAGTTACAATTTTACACTCAACACCCTCGCTCCCAATTTAACACTGAAATACACCCCCGAGCTATGAAATTTGACACTAAAGAGGGCATATTCGACACTAAGTAGGGCATATTCGGTAGCAAATAGGGCATATTCGGTAGCAAACGGGGCATATCCGGCATCATAAAGGGGGTATACCACCCCTACAGGGGGTATACGACCCCAAAGAGGGGGTATACCACCCCATAAGTATAACACCCCTCTTTCAATACATGAATATTATATTATTTATCTCAGAAGCGTTGATTATAAAACATATTTTACTTCTATACTTTCAAGATAATGTACATAAACTGTTTACATAATTAATACATCACAGTTTAAAAGTTAATAAAACCCATAACACATATATTACACAACCGAGGTGTTATATAATTATAAACTGAGTTTATCAAAACATATCAGAGTAGCACAGTTTGTCAAACATTCCCTGATAACAGTATCGTCATCCTGCAACCCACATCCCCAAAATAGAACCCGCGGGATGTAAATGAGGGATTAGCACAAAGCTAAGTGAATGAATTCGCCACCCACAATTCAACTTAGCTTAACCATCTGTTTACATCAAATAACCGTAAACACATATTACACAGTACAACAATTCAACAATGAGGATCGGTGGCTCTTGAGAAACCCTACTACCGCGGTGGCTCTCAAGAACACTTACCCAACAATCTGTAAGGCCAATACAGAATAGACCGATAGCTAACGGTTATTATACTCAAACACAAGTTCTACACACAACGAATGAATCAAGACCCTGTGTAATTCACACAATAACCAAATAGCCCAACTAACACGTTGACCTCAATAACAACTGATGCCCGAAGGCCACATAGCACGTAGATTTATAATCAATAACTCAGATTAAATAATTCAACAAACACATCTACGTTCACTTGTTGTAATCAAACAGTTACAACTAAATTAAAAGGTGAGTTCTAAATCCACTCAGGGATACCTCTGCAGATCACACACTCAGAAATCTTAAAATACTGAGTCTTCAGAGTATCTGAAACACCATATAATACACAAATTAGTAACTTGTTCCACAATCATCATTCTAGCATATTTATTCAATCAGGTAATTTCTGAAGTCTAGGCAAACAAAAAGTCAATCAGAAATATAATTAGAAAATCCCGAAATGACGTTTAAAAACTGAAAAATGCCATTTTCGGCCCCTAGATGACCGCGAATGGCCAAAAACTGCCTAGGCTTTTAGAATAGAGTCGGGATCATTAGGCCGTTTCCGAGTGACATGCGAATTTCAACCCAATCCGAGTTAATAAAATTATCACTTATCCGGGACCCCGAAAAGACTCATTTTCAAATTTTGCGAAACAAAAAGTTTAAAAATCTCGGTTCGCAGTGATCTCGTGTCGCACAGTCAACTCGGTTCGCAACATTTCAGTTCGCTTCGCAATATGTCAGTTCGCACAACGATTCAACTCGCTTCGCAAGTTCAACTCGCATCGCAGCGACTCATTTAGCAAGATCTCAGTTCGCTTCGCAAAACCTCAACTCACTTCGCAACATAAACTCAGTTCGCAGGACGAACTGAGAACTGCGAATTTCGCTACTGTTACGAGTTTTTCGAATCAAAACTCACTAAAACTTTAAAAACTCAATTCTAAGGTTTCTAATACTTCACTAACATCAAATAACACTTAATAACAACATATCAAGCTTCAATTTCGTGTAAATCAATCAAAATCTATAAGACCCAATTATATAACTTTGAAATTCAACTCACTTTTTGAAGAAGATGCAAGTGATAAAATCGTGATACATAATTGATGTTTTGTAATCAAAATCACATAACTAGTTTGGCTGTAATTTTGATATGGATTTATGGAAGTTGCAAGGTTTTGGATATGAATCATAGGAAAGAATGAAGGAAACCTTGAAACATAAGGATATTAAGGTCGGTTTAACAACCGACTTGGATATCCAATTGTTTTAATTTTATACCCGTCCTAAATCTATTGTCTGGAACCTTAAAACCATTTGCGAGAATAATTATTTTATTTTACCGTCATCTATAATAATTTAAAATAAGTAATAGTTTACTATTCACAATAAGTCCTAAGACTTATTTACTTAAGTTTCACAATAAAATAATTAATATTGAGTAATTCCTAAAAACTATTAAATAACCAATTTAAATAAAGAAATTATCAGACCAGTGAAGAGGGTGTTACAATAAGGGGGGTATACGGCCCTCTAGGGGGTGTATACGGCCCCTGTGGGGTGGTATCCCCTTGGTCCGTGGTCTTGTGTGCTGGATCGTAAGTCTTGTGCACTGGTCGAACTTCATTTGGCCATAACTTCTTCATTCTTGATCCGTTTTCAACGTTCTTTATATCCACATGCTCGTAATTACCTGAAGATCATAATGAACTAATCAAAGAATAATTTCAAGGTAATATGCTAAAAAGTGCTCGTAGAACGTGACCGTATCGTTTATGCTTTGTTTAGTACGTTATTTAGCCATTTTACTTGATTTTTGAAGCAATGCATTATTTTTAGCCTTAATAATGAATTATGGTGAAAAAGTATTGATATTGAATGATTTCATCCATTTTGGGGCTAAAAAGGTGGGAATTATATACGCAAAAATGTGACTTTTTACGTCAAATTAAAAATCCCACACTTAGACATTGCTTGTCCTCAAGCAATACTTCAACTATCCTCACTTTAAAAAGATGTTTTAGGTCCGATTTTTGCGGATTAAAATATTTCTTAGAACAACCGTTCCTCATATGGGTAACCCGTTTCAGAAAATTGAGATAAATAAGATAATTGTTCCAGAAATAAGAAAGGAATTTCTTTGGGCATGTTTCTGATTCTCGTGATCTTTGGCATACACATGACTTAGGAAATCTCACCGGTGGTAACTCAATTCACTCAAAAAGTGTATCGGGTTTCCTATCATTCTAAACAAACGAAATCGCTCAAAATCCAGTCATGTAGCATTCGTCGTCATAGGCTTGATCGAGAATCAAATCTCCACCACTTAGGTGAGGACAGTACTAATTATCCCAAGATATTCATCGGGCTGTAGTGTGAAGTGACGGTTAAGGGTATAGATAGTTAGATGTTTTTAGGTTTAAAGGGGTATGCTTATCTTAGGACTTTTAAACTTGTGAAATTTTTTTGAGAGATGTATTTTTTTGAGAGATTTGAAGCACTTCGCTTTATTTCTATGACATATTTTTGGCTTAGAATTTCTTTGTCCAGGAATTTCTAAGGGATTTTTATTTTTCTTCCTGCCTTTTGAGATCCTTTCATACTTTCATTTTTCAATCTTTTGACATTTCGAATTTTACTTGGTGTCAATTTTTCACACCTTCAGACTTTCTCGATTTTTTTGAGATTTTGATTATTGAAACGCACACGAGAAACTTTGAGTAAAACACAGGATTTATGATTTTTTGAGTGAAAGCAAAAAGAATACCTAAATAGCATTTTTCAAAAATTTAAAAAATCCAAGATAAGGTTTTGGTGGGTGTTGTGTTGCGCACCGGTCGTTGAGATTTCTAATGGTGACGTGACACAGCAGTGGGTTTTTAATTTATAAGGCTGGGGCCTAGGGTTACTTATTATGCTAGCACAGGACAAGTATGACCTAGGATCGTTCTTCAAAGCGCGACAAATTGAAACTAGGGGGTTTAGAAGCTTTTATGTGTTCAGCTGGGGTTGAAAGAGTTGGTTTTGGTTTTGGGTTTTCTTATCCTAATTTAAACTGGACTGAATTAAAAGGTGGAGGTTACTTCGGGCTTTCAGCAATTAAAGCGATTGTCTACTGTAATGTGGTTTAGAAGTGGTTAAATATGGAAAGTTCTAATGAAGATAAGTTCATAAGTTGATGTGAGCTATTCTACAATCCTTCTATCGGGCTGACGCGGAGGTGTCCACAATCAGGCAAATAGAATGTCACAGGGATTAAACAATATATTAAAGTGTACACCGAAAGTTCTCTCAAATGTACCCACACTATCCAACAATTAACCTCGAATACTATTCCCCAATCTCGGTCGTTAGAGATGCCCGAATCATGGCATAGTTTGTTGAATAAACAATCTTATGAACGAGGGTTATCCTCACCGGAATAGGTTGGGCTAACTGGTCTAGACGGTCGGATAGCATGTCATCACTTATTCGTACTAGTTATCATCATTACTTGGGGATGCTATAAGACAAGGATGATTTGTGTTACAAATGGAGACCTAGGTAATACGTTCGCTATTCGATTCATAATACAACTACCTTCGGTTATTCTGACTTCCATACATTTGTACTCCGCCGTAAGCGTTTCCAGTACTATATCAAAGAAAAATCGAATAGGGGCCGTCATATTATTTCACGATGATTAATGCCATTTAAATTTTACTATTATGAAGATCCTAAGGCAATAATCAAACAAGAACATGTAATAAGACGATCAAAGCAACAGTTTAATTTAAGCATACAAAAGTATGCTTAAAAATATCATCTATATGAATTTAATATCATCTATATGAATTTAATCTTAATCTACCTCTACTCCCATGTTCCGTGTCTCTTGGATCCTATTTTGGTCTAGAGAAAACCGGTCATGCCGAGCTCAATGATTCAATCTAACATAGTATAACTAAGTGACCTGTATCCTATGAGTTAGCTACGTTCATTTTTGGATAAAGTTTTAGTCATAACAAGAGTTGGGCAGATAAACGATAAAGATTTAATTCCTATATCCATTTGTAATATAAACCATCCGCAATCTCACAACATACCACTTAGTCACATATTTAATACTTTCTAAACGACTATCATAGCAGACAATTGAGTTATTTAGCTAATCATGGCAATTCTAGCATACATATTTAAATTTATTAAAGAAAGGACAAACATATTAAATATGAAAGATAGATTAACACCTGGAAAGAAGTACAATAACTCGTAGCTAAAATATGTGTCCCGGAGCACCTCCGTACAAATCTTCCTTGGCTAGTTAATTAGCTAGCCTAATTAACTAGGAAGAATAAAAGAAAAGAAAATACAAGTAGGTGTAACCAAATGTGTTGGTATTTTTAAGTGTGTTAAGGTGTGTTGGTGTGTCTTTCAAATGAGCCCCATGCCTCCTATTTATAGAGGAGTTTTGGTTCATTTTAGCAAATGGAAGCACACATTAGCAAAAGGTGGAAAAGGTAGTAGCACCAAGTACGAAAAGGTGAAAAAGGTAGTGGCACCAGGTACGAAAAGCATGTAAAGGTCTAGCACCGGGTACGAAAAAGGACAAAAAAGCGCAATTCGTGCGGGTGACAGGCAGCCGGCGGCGGCCTACTGCCAGCCGGTGGCAGTGGGGTGGTGGCCGGCGGCGACTGGCACCCCCCGCACCGGTTCGCTGCATGTTGCTTCGTTTCTTGATTCGTGCGTGTTTTCTTTGTTATGCGCCCGTTTGCGTTGATTCTTTTGCGTTGGATTCGTAATTCAAAAACGAAGCTTTTGATGAAAAGTAATCCCAAAAATATGTCTCTGAGTTCTAGATGTGTCGTATGAATCGTTTGGATCTTCCGGCGTACGTAGAATCTTCATTCTTCATGCGTTTTTGTTGATTCTTCTTCTGTTGGATTCATAATTTGAAAACGAACATCTTGGGTCAAATAGATGTTGGTGATGGGCTCTTTTATCTTGAAATCTCATTTTGATGTCTGGAATCTTCAAATGTGCGTGGAATCTTCGTTTTTCGGCCGTTTTGCTTGATTTTGCTCGTGCAACCTTTTTTTGATCTTCTTAGCATTTTATCAATGATTTTTGCATTATTTGAGTCCAAATGCTAAGTATTGCTCCAGAATGAGAGAGATATCGGTGGTAAAAATGTGACTTTTTACGCGATATCAGTGGGTATGGAAGTGAGTGGGTTTTAAAACTTGGGTTTTCAAGAAATGAAAAGGTTAAGGCTCAACAGGGTTTACTAGGCGGATCATCAACTCTAAAAATGAGTATCAGCAGGGTTAGGCTTGAAGAGATATGAGAAAAATGGGTTTATTTCCTAGGGAATGTCAAGGTCATCTAATTTCACCTATACCGCGTACGAACCTCTACCAATGTGGTCTCGAAATGCATACCTGTTGGGAATTATAGATTTGATGATACAAAAGAACCAAAAGATTAAACAAGAGGAACTAAATATGAACTTCTTATATTTAGTTAGTTTCCTAATACAATTATGATTTCTTTGTAAACCTAGATATCTCTATTATATAAAGAGATATTAGGTGTGGTTTTTAGATGTGCACAGAAAAGATGTAGACGTCTAGAGTTTTGTTTCAGCCCTAAGGTTAAGATATCTTTGATATCTTTAATCCTTGTTATAGGTAGATAACACGTTCTATACTGATCATATAGAATTGGGGCTTGGTTTGGTTGTATTGAATGATATATGTTGAAATCTTGTTATGATAACATTGATTCATTCTTATTCCGCTGCATATCATTATCTTTGTTATCATTGATCCTAGATTAGATCTAAACAATCTGAGCTTAAACGATCACGGGTTTAACAAGTGGTATCGGAGCCATGGTGGCTCATGATCTAGGATCTACAAGGTTTACAAGTCTTACAAAGAAGATATTTGAAAATTAGGGTTTTCAATTTTCTGTTCGTCACTTTCTGCACAGCTATGGTAAAAAATACGGATCTCATTCGTTAACCGTTCAATCGTCGTGAAATTTGAACTGTAGGTTCATAACAAATAGACGCAAAATCTGACTGGAGGAATTTTTGATCTGAGCTTTTGATTGGGAGATACATAAAGTCAAAATCTGCTGCTGAAACCGTATAGTTTTTCTGAACAGCTGTAGTAAAGTCGAACAGCTGTAGTAAATCGATCACTGTGTCTTCGTTATTCAACGAATATGCATGATTTTTGGATATGTTATTCAAGACATATGTTTCTACATCGTGTGAAAATTTCATTGTGATCGGATGTTTCTACATAGAGATATTAAAATTCGAATTTGCAGCAGTAAGTTTATGGTTTCTTTTGTGCAGCTGAAGTGAAATAATTACTGTAGATTCGTTAGCCATTGGATAAACTTGATTTTTGGATATGTGGTTAATGTAACATTGATGGACTTCGTGTTAAAGTTTGAGCTTCATTGGATACGGCATCAAGGAGATACACAGTTACAAAGTTGCCACTGCTCAAACCCAACCGCTGTTAGGTTTGTACCACTGTTAATACAAGCTTACCGCTGTTAGTACAAGCTTACCGTTGTTAGTCCAAGCTTCCTGCTGTTAGTACGAAGTAGCCACTGCTCGTCAAGCTTACCACTGCTAGAAGGTTTACCTCTGTTTGTACAAAGTAACTCCTGTTAGAAGATCTTTACCACTGTTGATATAACCTTACCGCTGTTAGTACAAAATTGGTATTGCTAGAAGATCTTACCACTATTCGGTTATTGCCACTGTTAGTTAGTAGTTGCCACTGCTAGTTAGTAGTTGCCACTGCTAGTTAGTAGAAGCCACTGCTAGTTAGTAGTTGCCACTGCTAATGTAATTTTACCACTGCTTGGTATCGATTACCACTGTTAGTCATTTTTTAAACACTAATGCGGAATTAGTGATACTCATCATGGATGGTACTATATGGTGTTCGTTACTATTATTGGATGGTTATCCGAATAGTTCTTATGGTTACTGTATAAGAAAAGTATAGATCTCGAATGAAATTGTTTTTATAACAATATATCTTTATTGATTTTATGGCTTGTTTTGAAGATTATTTGAAGATATGATTACGAAGAAGATTGATTATTGCTTATTTGATATTGGAGTTGAGTTTTACAGGTGTGTATCTTATCATATCTCAAAGTGGGGTGTTACACTTTGAAGATAACTTGTTTGGTTTGTATGGTGACGACGAAGACTTGACAAATCTAGCAAAAGTGTGTGATTTACAAACTGATGGTGCTCAATGCTCACATTTGCTATCACTTGAAGGAGTTATGGTGTGCTCGGTGACTTATTGTGAAAAATAAGGATTTTTTCAAAGAGATTGCGGTCTACTTATACATAGGATTATAAGTTCGACGTCGTGGATAGTACAAGATATAAGGTACAAGTTTGGAAGATTTAATTTCTTTATTAAGTTTGTTATACTTTATTTTCTTCATTGGTGATCATTAAAAAGAGCCTACAAAGTTCGAGATTCGAGAGATGGTTAACATATTGATTTGAGGGGAAGCTTATCGACATAGTGTTTAACCATCAGGAGATGTTCACGCATTATTTGGGGATAACGGTTTCATTATTACTGCTAGGTATATATTATTACTGCTAGTGTAAGTTTCTAATGATCAAATTCATTATTCTTATTATGCGTCATGGAGGGTAATTTGAGACATTAGAAGATTGGATTAGTAGTGTAGTATATAGCATGTAGTTGTAAAGATTCAAGTTGCTCATCTTCACAAGATCCCTATTGGATTATGAAAAAAAGGGGAAGAAAGGATTTGCAGCTTATTGTGCATGGCATGGCATGTTTACAAGAAATCAAGAATTAAGGGGAAGTTTGTGCCATAAGGTGTTTATTTTGTCATCATCAAATAGGGGAAGATTGTTGGGAATTATAGATTTGATGATACAAAAGAACCAAAGATGAAACAAGAGGGACTAAAGATGAACTTCTTATATTTAGTTAGTTTCCTAATACAATTATGATTTCTTTGTAAACCTAGATATCTCTATTATATAAAGTGATATTAGGTGTGGTTTTTAGGTGTGCACAGAAAAGATGTAGACGTCTAGAGTTTTGTTTTAACCCTAAGGTTAAGATATCTTTGATATATTTAATCCTTGTTATAGGTAGATAACACGTTCTATACTGATCATATAGAATTGGGGCTTGGTTTGATTGTATTGAATGATATATGTTGAAATCTTGTGATGATAACATTGATTCATTGTTATTCCGCTGCATATTATTATCTTTGTCATCATTGATCCTAGATTAGATCTAAACAATCTGAGCTTAATTGATCACAAGTTTTAACAATACCAGGAGCAAGTTCTAATTCAGAAATGCATACATCGGCACACGCAACAAATGAATAGTGAAGCATTTAAAATGAATGCTTATATAGGCTCAAGATACCTCACTGCAATTAATATGGGTTGCTTTCCAAAATAACTTACTCATATTTAAAATAGCTCCTCTCAGAAATATTTTAAAATTCAAAGAAATAGCAGAGTTAACTGAATGAGTAGCTATCTACTGTCGAAGTTAAGCTCATGCTTTTCTTGGTTTTATGCAAAAAATTTAAAAAATTTGATCAATTTTTAAAGTGAGGAACATTTTCCGAGTTGCTATTTGGATACAAAAATCTATCTAAGGTATTCTATAACGCTATCCCACACTTAGAGGAACATTGTGCCTAATGTTCTCTTTAGTGGAGATTTTATTGGAAGTAAAATCCCACACTTAGAGTTTAAACATATAAGAAAATATTTCTCAAGTGTTAATTTTGGGTTGGAATCCCACACTTAGTGATAAGCTTAGGATATGGTATAGATTACTTTTATTAATTAACGGTACTCAATAAAGCAAAAAGATAAAAACAGAGAAGGGATGAAGAAACTCCCCAGATAGCTAAAAGCTGAAGATCTGAATATGTGCCGATAGAAAAGTCTTTCTTTTGCAGCAGCTCCATGAGGATTATTCGACTTTTAGGGGGATTGCCTTTAAATGAGAACATTGCCTTCCATTTCAACCATCATTTGTGAATCAATCTCTTAAGTGTGAACACGTTGGATATACATTTTAACTCTCAACTTCATATTTTTGCAATAAAAGAGAATCACTGTCTTAGAATGAAAAGATATTTTCTGTTACAAATCATTTTGTAGAACATATGTTTTTAAACGAGTTCAAGCATAATGCATAAAAGTAGTATGCAAGTACCTCAAATGCTCGAAACATATGAACTAATTTTTGAAAAGTGTTTCCTATTTATCTGAGACAAGTGATTTTTGCAAAAGATGAGTTGTGACTTTAAAATATTTTTGAGGTATATCCAAGTGTGAATGATATTCAGAGATTTTCTTCACTTATTAACACACAATCAACACACGTTTTATTACTCGGGTTGCCTCCCGAGAAGCGCTGCTGTTAGAGTCGAGAGCTCAACTTTCCTTTCATCAGAATCAGTAGGTGGTGGAACTTCCAGGGCCAATGGTGCTGGAAGGTGGGACCCTGGAATAGAATATCAAGAAGTGGTGGGTGATTACCTGAGTGATGTTTGGGATCCTTTCCACATGAAGAGGGAAGCTGTCAAAGTATTTTTTAGCCACCCTTTGCAAGTGAAGAAGATCCCAGGTGATATCATCGACTGACTTTGAGATGACTCTGTTGGGATCAAAGATGAGGGTCCCATTGGATCTGACAACCTCACGCTCAGGACGTTCTCTCCTTAAAGAATCCATGAAACTGAAGAAGCGTGGATGTATGTCTTCATGATTGTCTGGGTTTCTTCTTAGTGTATGGATGGATTCTTGAATACCCTAGAGAAACTGGTTTTGGTGACTGGAGTACGTGAGGTCAGAGTTCCTAAAGATGTTTAAGATTCTATAGTAGACTTCACGTAGATCGTCATGAAATAGTTGCCTGGGTTCTTCTGGAGGAACAGTACCAAAGATCTCTGAGAGACGTTCCGTGACAAAGTTTGCAGTGTTGACCATTGTTCCATTTGGGATGGAAGAAGGAATGGCACGCGTGTGACATCCGCCTAATTAGGGCTAGTATTAGTGCCTAATCATTGTGTTAATACATGTAATTAGGATTGATTATGTGTATCATTATGTGTATTGATATATTTATATATATATATACACACACGTATGCGATTTGGTTAAATCGTGCAGTTTTATATCGCATGGATTCCGGTACCTTTACATACGGACGTTGGTGAACAATTTATTAAATAATGTGAGATTATTTAATTAACCCATTTTAATATATTATTATTTGGATAATATATACAAACACATTTCCTATCGTCTAAAACTAACCGTAAGCGACAGAACGCGTGGAACGCGCCCGACAAACGAAATAAACGAAAGTTATATTTTTATAACTCATTATTAAGTATTTTGACTAAAATGTTTCAAGTAAATTGCGAATATTTATTCACATTTAAAACTCATATTTAAAATGCGTGTAACATTAAATAAATGTTAAAACGACCGGGGAAACGAACACCACTTGAAGCGCAAGTTTGGGAACAAAAATGGGTGAAGTCCACACATGGGTGGACCCCACCCCAACCGGCCAAGCATGAGGGTGAGGCACCCCTCACCTTGCTTGACTTAAACCATCAAACACCTCACCCCTTCTTCCATTTACACTCAATCTCCCTCACCTCTCCTCCCTCTCTCTCTCGGTTACTCTCTCTCTCTAAAACACCACCACCACTGCCACTTCCATCCCCAAAAACACCATCAAAAATAGCTTGGATTGCTTCACTCGTTTGGAAGAAAGAGATCACCTCGCGAAGCTCTACATTTCGATCTTCTCGGTTCTTAAAACCGACTATTGTAAGATTCCCGACAATTTTCGAAACATTGAAATGTCCAAAAACAAACTTAGAACATGTTGTTTCAAGCCATAAAAATCTGTCACCTTAAAACCGACTCACAAAACACTTCATATATCGATTTCTAGAGTGATTCAACACATGAAACTTATGCCGAAATGTCCGTATGAAAGTCCACTAGAAAAAGTTCTTCTTTGGCTCGGCTTGAAAACTCACAGATTTGCGCATAAAAATCAATCTATGAACAAAGGTCATTTTTGGTTAAAAACGACACTTTCGACACTTCGAGATAACCACGAAGTGAACCAATAATTTTCGTAGACTCTACAAACTATCTTAAGACTTGTGTAAAAGTTTCGTGTCAAACCAAGGTCGTTAGACCACAAACCCGACACTTGTTGTCTTGGACATCTTGTTATGTCGCAGAAAGGCTGGGCCTTCTGCGACACAAGCCCTTATGTCGCAAAACTATTATCTATGTCGCATATAGCGACATAGGTGACTATGTCGCAACACTTTCGGATGTCGCATATAGCGACACAACACCCTATGTTGCATTAAATTGCGGATGTCGCACGTTGCGACACAATGACTTATGTCGCAGTCCTGACCTGCGACATTACCGCCTATGTCGCACTAGATCTACAATGTCGCATATAGCGACACAAAACCTTACATCGCACCCAGTGTCGCACAAATCAGAACCTTGAAGACACAGCTTTTTCCTAAGTGTCGAGACTCAAAATTTTATCACTTAACGACACCCGGATTCAGATTCTAAATGTGTTTTTCATCAAAGCAATATAGTAGAAATAAAATTTTTTTCCAAGATGACCTGGCAGCTTGACCCCAGCCAGGGGCTCTGCCCCTTGGACCTCGCCAGGGGTTGCCACCCCTTGGAACCCGCTACCAGGGGCGCTGCCCCCGGACCCCCGTCAATCTAGACTCAAAGATACTTTGCACACTAAGTGTTGAACACTGACTACCACAAAACCTAATATGATGGTACTCGTACACGATATACATATACTTTTATAAGTATACAACAATCAAAGTATAATAATGATAGTTGAGATTATTATTACAAAACCGTCACCAACGGGCCGTATACGTTTTCGAAAAGCAAGCAAACAAACGATTAAACCAAATGTAATTTGGACATTACTAGTTCTATGATCAACTAGCACAGGTGATCTTGCGAGATACCTACTTATTTATTAACCATCGTGCGTCGTGGACGCCCTCAGGTTAACGGTCTGCGGACATCTCCTTGCTTGGCAAGGTGGCGAATATAAGGTAAGTCTTTTAAGATGAACGAAGTTTAGAATCAACAAGGGTTCCTACGCTAAGCGACTTACGTTTATTGGTTTAAACGCAACAGACTCAGGTGAGTCTCATGGCCCCTCTTTTTACTGTTTTTCACTCAGGGGTGTGATTCATTGCTTGTTTTTAACATGTGAACGCGAGTACAAACTTTTCATATAGTACATGAGTTTACACAACTAATCATTTTAAGTCCTCCATAACATACTTTGGTAATACTTCGGAAGCGCGAATGTTAGTGTATGGTACCATATAGGATTGACAATCCTCGTCCGGGTTAGCAAGCACTAACTGGTCAAACGGACGCATTAGCATTTGAGGTTTGCGAGTGTGGATTAGGCACTCGTGGGGAGGCACCCTCGATCAGGTCCTTGAATGTGGATCCTGACACCTCATTTAAGGCTCATACTATGTGCTCATGGATGTATACATCATTTATTTGCTTGGTTGCAAATCGGTACTTTAAGTCTTGCGGTTAATACGATATTTGATATTCAAACCTGTGAGCTCACCAGCGTTAGCTGACCCATTTTAGCATGTATCACAGGTACTCAGCAGTAGGTTGGACTGCCCTTAGGATTACTATAGCTCGAGTCAGCATGCAGACAGTAGAGATTTCCTTGCATTAATATATTTTGTAACAATATTTATGTTATGGAATCTCTCATTTCAAGAACGCGAGCTATGTATTAGCTTCAAATGTTGTAAACATTTTTATATTAATATATTTTGTCGAAACGATGCATGTAGAGTCGTTTACTATATATATTTGTGCAGTTGATTACCCGACGAGTCGCACCCAAAGTATGCTTCCGCTAATCATGAATTTCGGGGTGCGACAGATTGGTATCAGAGCCTAAGGTTATAGTGAACTAGGTTGCATTTAGTGGGCCTAGACTATGAACGTTAGGCAGTATTTCCTTATTTGGTATGACTGGTTCAGAAATTACATCATACAACTTTAATTTAACATAGCCTGATCAACTATGTACAATTAAATGAAGATGATGTGAGATCTGAAATGGGTTATACTGAACAGGAATACACTAGTTGACTCTGACCACGAGAGAAAACCGAAACTCAAACATCTCTATGTTAGACACTCTAGGCTATTATGTGATATATGTATATATATACATGGATAGGCCTCTCTTATGTGCTACACTTTAGGCTATATTATATATTGTAGGTATATGAATATAGGTCTCACCTTACTAAACGTTTTGCCACAGAAATGGCTGACAACTTTCTCGTAGCACTCACTGATTCAGACAATGAAGTCCAAGCACCACAAACTCAAGAGAGGACCACTGTTCTGTCCATCTCTCCTACCTGGGATGTTCCCGAACCACTGTTTTACTCATCTGGAGAAGCTCGAGTGATCCGTAATCACCGTAGGGGTGTCGAATCGTTCCGAGCTGACCCTTACTCCAACTACATGGGCAACCCTACTATCAGAATGCTTCGTCCGTAGGTAGGATTGGTTACCCACAACTCTAAACACATGGAGGTCTGAGGAAGAGATCTAAGTTCCTTTCGATCCCATGGACATCTCCCCGTACACCCAGGAACCGACACACCACACAGTACCGGTGTTGGCTGCCCAACTCCACCGTCATGAGCAAAGGCTCGACGACCTCAAAAGGGAGCAACACTTGAAGACAACCTACCTGTTACGTCAGGCCCATGATCGTATGGCACAACTTCAACGAGAATGTGAAGAAATGAACCATACTCTAGACATGGTTCATCAACAAGGATTCGATGACAGAGGCGCATCTGACCTCTTGCAAGAAAGGTTAGAAGAATGTGAACAACGTTCACGGGAGGCTAAAGAGTACACTCGTGTACTGGAGCAGCGGTTAACTTTGGCTGAAGACGGCACTCGACAAACCAGCAGACTTGCTGAAATCGTCACCCGTCTTGTTACTGCGATATCCCAACTAAACCTACATCAGGATTAGTACAATGTCTATTTGTAATCTATTATGCTATGGTAGGACTCTTGTAATTTGACCGGTGGTACCATCCCCGCCATCTTTTGTAAAACATCTATGGTTGTAACCTTTTGGACTCATGTTATCTATCTTTAATTCCCTTTTTATCTTATACTATTGATTGTCATGTCGTGATATTTTATATTATCACCTTTAAATATAAACATCTGTGATAATCACCATCCTTGCGCAAAATCTCATGTATCTTCATTTCTTTTGAAGAATAATGCTGCCAAAAACAAGACCTTATACCGATGCCCAACTTGCATCCCTTGTCTCCCAAGCAGTGGATGAGGCCTTGACTCGGGACTCTCCACAAAACTCCAGGAGGAGTAATGACATTGCTGAAACTATTCCTATCACCAAGCCTTGCTCCTACAAGGACTTTTTAAACTGCAAACCCTTGAACTTCATGGGTACTGAAGGAGCCATTGGTCAGATCAGATGGTTCGAGAAAATGGAATCTGTTTTCCATATCAGCAAATGTGCGGAGGATGACAAAGTCCAATTCGGTACTTGCACCTTCGCAGACGGTGCCCTCACATGGTGGAATTCATATGCCCAGTCGGTGGGTATTGACACCGCCTATCTACTCCCTTGGGAGGATCTGAAGAAGAAGCTCACGGATGAGTACTGTCCAAGCGAGCAACTCCAGAAGCTGGATGAAGAATTCTGGAACTGAAAGGTTCAGGGAACCGATATTGCTGGATACACCACTAGGTTCCAACAACTTGCTATTCTTCGCCCAGCCATGGCGAGTACAGAACCTGAGCGAATCAAGAAGTACATTCGTGGTCTTCCAGAACCTGTCCGGGGAAACGTCGCCTCTTCAAACCAAATCACTCTTCATGGTGCCATCCGGTTGGCCCATGAACTCATAACTATGAGTGATAGCCAGGAAACACCCACTCCACCTTCCAACAAAAGGAAATGGTCCGACAATTCCAACAACCAGAACAAGAAACCCAACACCATCAAAGCCTACAACTCAACCACTGAAACCAGATGGGGTTACACCAGGAGCAAACCTTATTGTTCCAAGTGCAATCGCCACCATGAGGGTCCTTGTGGTACCCTTTGCAAAAATTGCAAGAGGTACATACACCTCACCAAGGACTGTAGATCCCCCACCAACAACAAAAATACCAACACCCAACCATCCAAAGCCTGTTATGAATGTGGGAACACCAGGCATATCAAGAAAGAATGTCTGAAGCTGAAGAACAAGGGCAACAACAACGACACCGCCAGAGGTAGAGCTTTCATTCTTAACTCTAAGGATGCCCGTCAAGACCCTAATGTGGTCACGGGTATGTTCCTTATCAACAATTTATCTGCTTCTGTTCTGTTTGATACTGGTGCTTACCAGAGTTTCATATCAAACGAGTTCACCCCACTACTTGATATTACACATGTTGCATTAGATACTTTATATACTATAGAGTTAGATAATGGCAAACTAATCGAGGCTGATAGTATATTACCTGATTGCACTTTAACTGTGACACCCGTCAAATTAGGGCTAGTAATTAGTGCCTAATCAATAGTTAATACATGTAATTAGTTCTGTGTTAGGCTAATTAATGTATCAAATTATTAACTGATGAATATATACAATTATGCGATTTGATTAAATCGTACAAGTTTCAAATCGAAGGTATTTCGATTCAATTAAATACGGACGTTGGTGAAACAATTTTATTAAATAATATAACATTATTTAATAACACTATCTTTCCCAAAATATTATCTTGATAATAATACTTTGTAATCAATTCGTATCGTACAAACAACAGTTACGTGATTTAAAATCCGTACAACGAACAATCGAGATCCCTAGATTAACGAATCATCTATATAAATGTTTTTCCAAGTATTTAGAAAGAACACTTCAAGTGAAAGTATTGAAATTTAAATCGTTACTTAAAAACGCGTAATAAACGTTTAACACCAAACCGAACGAGTAAACGAACCTAAAACGTCACAAATTAAATTGGGAACAAGAAAATGACCAAAATACCCTTGTGTGGGCCCCCTAGGCTGGCCTCCCCCCATGCCCCCCATGTGCCACATGCACCACCTCCCATTTCACCCTCTAAACTCTCATGCACACCACTCACATATGCCTCCATACATTCAACATGCAAGAACACTTCCACTAACTCATTTTCTCACACTTTCTCCACCTTCTCTCTATCAATTCTCTCTCAAAAACTCCAGAGAAAACTCAGCCACTTCACCACCACCACAACCACCATAAACTACCATAGCACCACCACCATCAAAGTCACTATTTTACAAAGAACACAAGCTCAACAACAACTACTCTTTCTCCTCATCTCATTTCCATTAAAATCTTTGTAAGGAAACTCTTTCTTACTTTCATATTGTTTATTTATATGTTATAAAACTCATCTAACAAGATTATGTCCAAATATAAACTTAAAATACGTCTTTATGAATTTTTCACAAAGAACACACAATCTGTCCAGAAAAACACAGATTACTAAAAATGTCATAACTTGAGTTCTAGAAAGAGTTAGAAGATGATTTTTTTTTTAAAATTTGCGTATTCAAAAGATCTACAACTTTCATGTTTTACGTTTTTACCAGATCCGAACGTATTTTTCTCTATTTATCAATCTTTGGGACTGACCTGACTAAAAGCAGAAACTGAACTATGTATGACTAATTAAATTGTTTCTCTATGATCATGGACTTAAGACTCTTGGAAAAATATATGTTAGACACTACACACATAAAAGATCTGTTGATAAAAAGTGTGAGACTTGACTTGGACCAGAAATTGGTAAAACATTTGGCGAAATAAACCGACAAAAAGTCGAAAATGTGAAATCTTGAATATTTGAAACTTTTATAAGAACCGACACTCTTGGTGAACTTGGACACAAACCGACAATTTATTTAGACTCTATAAACTGATATTTGGGTTGGGTGAAAGTTTCAGGTCAAACCGAGTAAGTTTGACCAAGTCAACAAAAGTGGCTAGTTTTCGAAAAACTTACTATTTTTGGAAAGTGGTAACAAAAATGGGTTTGGTTGACTTAATTAAGTAACTTGGACCAAAAACTAATTTTAGAAAGTTTCCCGAACGAAAACCGACACTTGAAAACACTTGGGCTAAAAATAGAAATTTGGCCAGACACTAGTGTCGCATGACCTGCGACACTACCTGCGACACTACCATAGTGTCGCTAATAGTGTCGCTACTTATTGAAAATTTGTTTGAACATGCGACACTGACCTTAATGCGACACTGACCCTAGTGTCGCATAAACTCACTGTGATATTGACTTTAGTGTCGCATGACCTGCGACACTCGCATACACTGCGACACTTACTCTAGTGTCGCATGACATGCGACACTGACACTAGTGTCGCTACTAGTGTCGCTAAAGACAGAATTTATGGGATTTGTTTCTTCACTAAGTATTGAACATGGGTAATCACTTATAACCACACATGATACATAATGTAACAATGTATACGATGACACATAATTAATGATAATATCTTAAAGAATTATTATTACAAACTTTCACCAACGGGTCGTACACGTTTTTGATAAACCAAGTTGAACAATCAAACATTTGGACATAACAAATTGTTGGACAACAAACATAGATGGTCTGTTGAGACATCTACTCACTCATATAACATTATGCGTTTTGAACGCCCGACAGGTTACAAGTCTTCGGATATCAATTCACAGTTAATCAATTCAAGTTATTTTAATAGACACTCAAGGCTCAGGTGAGTCTCATGGCCCCTATTTTACTGCTTTTCAATCAGGGGTGTGATATTATTGCTCGTTTTGTTTTACAAGTAGAACGCAAGTACAATTCAATCAAATACTACATGAGTTGTTTTCAACTAATCCATAAAGCCCTCCATAGCATAGTCTGGTAATACATTTGTAGCGTGAATGTTAGTATATGATATCATATAGGATTGACAATCCTCGTCCGGGTTAGCACGCACTAACTGGTCAAACGGACGTATTAGCATTTGGGAAGACGAGTGTGGATTAGGCACTCGTAGGAGGCAACTCAGTTGGGTTTCCTTAATTGGACCTGACACTCAAGTTAAGCTCAGACTATGTGCTCATGGCTGTATAACTTTTATTTTGCTTAATTGCATTTTAAATTCAATTATAAAATCTTGCGGTTCATACAAATATATGTTGATATACAAACCTGTGAGCTCACCAGCGTTTCGCTGACCCATTTTAGCATGTATCACAGGTGACCAGCAGTAGGTTGGACTGCTTAATCAAGATCCATTAGCTCGAGTCAGCATGCAAACAAACAGAGATTTTAGCTACATTATTATATTTTGTATAGATTAATTATGTACTTAAATCTCTTATTTTCAAGCGGAGCTAATGTAAACAATATTTTGATGTAAACTTTTGTTTTATCAATATCAATGTAAAACGACGCATATAGTGGTCGTTCATTATATCTTTTGTGCTGTGTATATTGATTAGTCGCGCCCCGACCCGATTCGCTTCCGCAACCCGAATTTGGGGGTGCGACAGATTGGTATCAGAGCCTAAGGTTATAGTGAACTAGGTTGCATTTAGTGGGCCTAGACTATGACCATTAGGCAGTATTCCTCATTAAGTATGATTAGGTTCAGTGACTGCATTGTATTAGTTTAATTTAACATAGCCTGATCAACTATGTACAATTAAAAGAATATAATGTGGAATCTGAAAGGAGTCATGACTGAACAGGATACACTAGTTGACTCTGACCACGAGAGAAACCGGGACTCAAACTTGTCTGTGTTAGACACTCTAGGCTATTATGTGATATATATATATATATATATATATATATATATATATATATACATAGATAGGCCTCGTTCTCACTCTATATCTTAGGCTATATTATATATGTATTATATGAATATATGCCTCACTTTTTCTAACGCTTTGTCTCAGAATGGCAAACACATCTCCCAATTCATCACGCTCTCATCCGTATGGATCGCGTAATCCAAGGGTAGCTAGGAGGAACCCCAGGTTGCCTCGAGCTGACCCATACCCCATTCATTTCACTTTGTCGGACTTAGCCACTAGGCTGCACCGACACGAACAACGACTTGATATTATGGATATCGAACTCCAAGAAACCAACGAAAACTGGAGACTCGCATCACTTGAACGCATCAATCAAGTCTCCGAGGATCACGAACATACAATCAACCACGTGAACACCCTTGACAATCGTCTGGGTGAAACCATCGAAACCATGGAGGTTGTCCACAATCAAGTGATTGGCAACCGAAATGAAATTTCCGTTCTACAATCAAGGCTGAACCAGTGCGAGACACGTCTAAAGGAAACCGAGGATGCCCTCCGCATGGTTAGCAGACTTGCAGAATCTATGGACCGTCTCACCACATTACTGCCACAACTCAATCTACATCAGGATTAACTTAGGCTAAATCTGTACTTTATTATGCTTTCATAGGACCTATGTAATTCGACCGGATGTAACAATTCCCGGAACTTTCGTAAAACTTCTAAGTCTGTAACTTTTGAAACCTCTAACTAGAAATTGTCTGTAATCGTTTGACTTCGTATCATGAATTGACAATTTCTTTCGTTATTTCTACAATATGATTGTTACTCTGTGATGTTGTATATTACCATTCTTACATATATACATCTATCGTAATTATCATCCTGGTACAATTTCTTATGTACCTCTCGTTCTTTCTTGAAGAATCATGCCGCCAAAGAGGAAAAGTTACAGTGATGCTGAACTTGCAGCTGTCGTATCTCGAGCTGTGGCCGATGCATTGGCTGCTCGGGATTCACCCCGAAACTCACGAAACAATGACGAAACCCCAGTCAATACTCCTGTCATCAAGCCTTGTTCCTACAAGGATTTTCTTAGCTGCAAACCACTTTACTTCAAAGGCACGGAAGGTGCCATTGGTCTGATCCGATGGATTGAACGTATGGAATCCGTCTTCAACCTCTGCAACTGTGCTGAGGAAAACAAGGTCAAATTCTCTGCTTACACCTTTCAAGAAGGTGCACTCACATGGTGGAACACCCACGCAAACTCTGTAGGCATCGAAATAGCAAACCAACTTCCCTGGGCTGAATTGAAGAAGAAGCTAAGGGAAAAATACTGCCCTGAAGAAGAACTACATCAGTTGGAAGAAGAGTTCTGGCACCTGACTGTGCAGGGAATTGACATTGCTGGATATACCACCAAATTCCAGCAATTTGCGCTGTTATGCCCGGGTTTGGTTGATCCGGAGGAGAAGAGCATCAAAAGATACATCCGCGGCCTCCCGGAAAATATCCAAGGGAACGTTGCTTCATCCAAGCCAACCACTACTGAAAGTGCTATCCGGCTAGCACATGAACTCATGGCAATGGTTATCAGTCGTGAGAAATTCAATACATCCTCCTCCAACAACAACAAACGCAAACCTTCCGAACACCAAAACAACCAGAACAAGAAATCAAACACCATCCAAGTTTACAATACCAATTCTGAAACCAAACGTGCTTACACTGGGGACAAGCCATATTGTTCCAAGTGTAACTACCACCACGATGGTCCATGCAGTACTCCCTGCAACAACTGCAGGAGGTACGGGCACTTGACCCGAGATTACCGAGCCCCCAAATCCAACAACAACACCTCTCGCAACAATTCCAACCAACCCAAATCCTGCTTTGGGTGTGGAGAAACAGGACACTTCAAGAACGAATGTCCTAAAAACAAGAACAAGGGCAGCAACAACAACAACAACAACAACGCAAGGGGAAGAGCGTTTGTACTCAATTCTGGGGATGCCCGTCAGGACCCGAATGTGGTCACGGGTATGTTCCTCCTCAACAACTTAACTGCTTCTGTTCTATTTGATACTGGTGCCGATAGAAGCTTTATTTCTGATGAGTTTTGCCCACTACTTGACATCACCCCAATTGCCTTAGATGTTAAGTACACCGTAGAACTTGCAAATGGTAAACTCATAGAAACCAATAGTGTGATACCTAATTGCACTTTAAATCTAGCCAACGAAATCTTTTCAATCGATCTTATGCCTGTTGAAATTGGAAGTTTCGATGTCATCATTGGTATGGACTGGCTGTCCAAACATCGCGCTGAAATCATTTGTTATGATAAACTCGTTCGTATTCCTCTCGCCGTCGGTAGAACCTTGATCATACAGGGGGAGACCGGTGGGACAAGACTAAACATTATATCTTGCTTGAAAACTCGGAAATTCTTGAGAAAAGGTTATCCAGCAATCCTCGCACACATCATGGAGAAAAAGTCGGAGGAGAAGCGACTTGAGGATGTACCCATCGTTCGAGACTTTCCAGAAGTCTTTCCCGAAGAACTTCCTGGTCTGCCACCGCCAAGACAGGTCGAGTTCTCAATCGATCTCGTGCCAGGTGCCGCACCCGTGGCTTGAGCACCATACCAATTAGCCCCATCCGAACTTCAGGAACTGTCTACCCAGTTACAGGAACTCCTGGATATAGGATTTATTCGACCGAGTTCTTCACCTTGGGGAGCTCCAGTCCTATTTGTCAAAAAGAAAGACGGTTCTTTCCGAATGTGCATCGATTATCGAGAGTTGAACAAACTAACCGTCAAGAACCGTTATCCACTTCCTCGTATTGATGACCTGTTTGACCAACTACAAGGGTCAAGTATTTATTCAAAGATCGATCTTCGGTCTGGTTACCATCAACTTCGAGTTCGCGACATCGATATCCCAAAAACTGCTTTCCGAACTCGTTACGGGCATTATGAATTTCAAGTAATGCCATTCGGCCTAACTAACGCACCGGCTGTATTCATGGATCTTCTGAATCGGGTGTGCAAACCATATCTTGACAAGTTTGTCATTGTCTTCATTGACGACATTCTTATATACTCGCGAAGTGAACAAGAACACGCGCAACACCTCAAAACCATTCTAGAACTACTCAAACACGAAGAGCTTTACGCCAAATTCTCCAAGTGTGAGTTCTGGATACAATCCGTTCAATTCCTTGGACATGTTGTTAATAGTCAAGGAATCCATGTCGATCCATCGAAAATCGAGGCCATCAAGTGCTGGCAAGCACCAACATCTCCAACTGATGTACGCCAATTCTTGGGTCTTGCCAGGTATTATCGGCGATTCATTGAAAATTTCTCAAAAATTGCTCAACCACTCACAACCCTGACTCAGAAAGACAAAAAGTTCGATTGGACTAATAAACAAGAGTCAGCATTTCAACTTCTGAAACAAAAGCTTTGCAGTGCTCCGATTCTATCTTTACCCGAAGGCACCGATGACTTCGTGGTATACTGCGATGCTTCTCATCAAGGTCTCGGTTGTGTGCTGATGCAACGAGACAAAGTTATTGCTTATGCTTCGCGACAGCTCAAAATTCATGAAAAGAACTACACCACCCACGATCTTGAGCTAGGAGCTGTCATCTTTGCCCTCAAAATCTGGAGACATTACCTCTATGGCACTAAGTGCACAATCTTTACCGACCACAAAAGTCTCCAACACATATTCGATCAGAAGGATCTCAACATGAGACAACGTCGGTGGGTCGAATTACTTACCGACTACGACTGTGAGATCAAATACCATCCGGGCAAAGCAAATGTTGTTGCCGATGCCCTTAGTCGAAAAGAACGAACGAAACCACTTCGAGTCCGAGCCCTCAGCATGACTATTCACAATGATCTAAACATTCAGATTCTCACTGCTCAACTCGAAGCTCTGAAACCCGATAATATCGAAAACGAAGCCTTGCGAGGCATGAACAAACAATTCGAAATCAAGCCTAGCGGGATTAGGTATTTCTCAAACCGAATCTGGTTACCCAGTTTTGGAAATCTACGAGACTTGGTGATGGATGAAGCTCACAAGTCCAAATATTCTATCCATCCTGGATCCGACAAAATGTATCATGGCATCAAGGAATTCTATTGGTGGCCGAATATGAAAGCTGAAATCGCTACGTACGTCAGCAAATGCCTCACTTGCTCAAAAGTCAAAGTCGAATATCAAAAACCTTCTGGTTTACTCCAACAACCCAGCATTCCTGAATGGAAATGGGAACAAATTGCCATGGATTTCATAACCAAACTACCAAAGTCATCGAGCGGTTACGATACCATTTGGGTGATCGTCGATCGTCTCACAAAATCTGCCCATTTTCTGGCAATCAAGGAAACCGACAAAATGGAACGCCTCACACAAATCTACATCAAAGAGGTTGTTTCTCGACACGGTGTTCCAATCTCGATTATCTCCGACAGAGATAGTCGTTTCACATCTCAATTTTGGCAATCACTTCAAAAATCATTGGGTACCCGTCTTGATATGAGTACCGCATACCATCCACAAACTGACGGCCAAAGTGAACGGACAATTCAAACACTGGAAGACATGCTACGAGCTTGCGTAGTTGACTTCGGTGTAAACTGGGAAAAACATCTACCATTGTGCGAGTTTTCGTACAACAATAGCTATCACACCAGCATTAAGGCTGCACCTTTCGAGGCACTCTACGGTCGTAAGTGCCGATCACCTATCTGTTGGACCGAAGTGGGAGACAGTCAACTCACCGGTCCTGAGATCATTCACGAAACAACCGAGAAAATCTTCGAGATTCAAAACAAACTCAAAGCCGCACGTGACCGTCAGAAAAGTTATGCTGACGTGAGACGCAAACCACTCGAGTTCCAGGTTGGGGATCGAGTACTACTCAAGGTTTCACCTTGGAAAGGTGTTATCCGATTCGGTAAACGCGGGAAATTGAATCCCAGATACATTGGACCATTTGAAATCCTCGAGAGGATAGGTCCAGTGGCATATCGATTGCAACTGCCATCCGAGCTCGGCAGTGTGCATCCCACTTTTCACATTTCAAATTTAAAGAAGTGTCTGTCTGATGAGACACTTATCATTCCACTCGATGAAATTCGTATTGACGACAAGCTTCATTTTGTTGAAGAACCCACCGAAATCATGGACCGTGAGGTCAAACAACTCAAACAAAGTCGTATTCCCATTGTCAAAGTCAGGTGGAATTCGCGGCGTGGGCCGGAATTCACCTGGGAGCGGGAGGACCAGATGCGACTCAAGTATCCTCAGTTATTTGCTGACGCTACTTCAAACACGACTTCAAACACGACTTCAAACACGACTTCAAACTAAATTTCGGGACGAAATTCTCCTAACAGGGGGAGAATGTGACACCCGTCAAATTAGGGCTAGTAATTAGTGCCTAATCAATAGTTAATACATGTAATTAGTTCTGTGTTAGGCTAATTAATGTATCAAATTATATATTGATGAATATATACAATTATGCGATTTGATTAAATCGTACAAGTTTCAAATCGAAGGTATTTCGATTCAATTAAATACGGACGTTGGTGAAACAATTTTATTAAATAATATAACATTATTTAATAACACTATCTTTCCCAAAATATTATCTTGATAATAATACTTTGTAATCAATTCGTATCGTACAAACAACATTTACGTGATTTAAAATCCGTACAACGAACAATCGAGATCCCTAGATTAACGAATCATCTATATAAATATTTTTCCAAGTATTTAGAAAGAACACTTCAAGTGAAAGTATTGAAATTTAAATCGTTACTTAAAAACGCGTAATAAACGTTTAACACCAAACCGAACGAGTAAACGAACCTAAAACGTCACAAATTAAATTGGGAACAAGAAAATGACCAAAATACCCTTGTGTGGGCCCCCTAGGCCGGCCTCCCCCCATGCCCCCCATGTGCCACATGCACCACCTCCCATTTTACCCTCTAAACTCTCATGCACACCACTCACATATGCCTCCATACATTCAACATGCAAGAACACTTCCACTAACTCATTTACTCACACTTTCTCCACCTTCTCTCTATCAATTCTCTCTCAAAAACTCCAGAGAAAACTCAGCCACTTCACCACCACCACAACCACCATAAACTACCATAGCACCACCACCATCAAAGTCACTATTTTACAAAGAACACAAGCTCAACAACAACTACTCTTTCTCCTCATCTCATTTCCATTAAAATCTTTGTAAGGAAACTCTTTCTTACTTTCATATTGTTTATTTATATGTTATAAAACTCATCTAACAAGATTATGTCCAAATATAAACTTAAAATACGTTTTTATGAATTTTTCACAAAGAACACACAATCTGTCCAGAAAAACACAGATTACTAAAAATGTCATAACTTAAGTTCTAGAAAGAGTTAGAAGATGCATTTTTTTTAAAATTTGCGTATTCAAAAGATCTACAACTTTCATGTTTTACGTTTTTACCAGATCCGAAAGTATTTTTCTCTATTTATCAATCTTTGGGACTGACCTGACTAAAAGCAGAAACTGAACTATGTATGACTAATTAAATTGTTTCTCTATGATCATGGACTTAAGACTCTTGGAAAAATATATGTTAGACACTACACACATAAAAGATCTGTTGATAAAAAGTGTGAGACTTGACTTGGACCAGAAGTTGGTAAAACATTTGGCGAAATAAACCGACAAAAAGTCGAAAATGTGAAATCTTGAATATTTGGAACTTTTATAAGAACCGACACTCTTGGTGAACTTGGACACAAACCGACAATTTATTTAGACTCTATAAACTGATATTTGGGTTGGGTGAAAGTTTTGTGTCAAACCGAGTAAGTTTGACCAAGTCAACAAAAGTGGCTAGTTTTCGAAAAACTTACTATTTTTGGAAAGTGGTAACAAAAATGGGTTTGGTTGACTTAATTAAGTAACTTGGACCAAAAACTAATTTTAGAAAGTTTCCTGAACGAAAACCGACACTTGAAAACACTTGGGCTAAAAATAGAAATTTGGCCAGACACTAGTGTCGCATGACCTGCGACACTAACTGCGACACTACCTGCGACACTACCATAGTGTCGCTAATAGTGTCGCTACTTATTGAAAATTTGTTTGAACATGCGACACTGACCTTAATGCGACACTGACCCTAGTGTCGCATAAACTCACTGTGATATTGACTTTAGTGTCGCATGACCTGCGACACTCGCATACACTGCGACACTTACTCTAGTGTCGCATGACATGCGACACTGACACTAGTGTCGCTACTAGTGTCGCTAAAGACATAATTTATGGGATTTGTTTCTTCACTAAGTATTGAACATGGGTAATCACTTATAACCACACATGATACATAATGTAACAATGTATACGATGACACATAATTAATGATAATATCTTAAAGAATTATTATTACAAATTTTCATCAATGGGTCATACACGTTTTTGATAAACCAAGTTGAACAATCAAACATTTGGACATAACAAATTGTTGGACAACAAACATAGATGGTCTGTTGAGACATCTACTCACTCATATAACATTATGCGTTTTGAACGCCCGACAGGTTACAAGTCTTCGGACATCAATTCACAGTTAATCAATTCAAGTTATTTTAATAGACACTCAAGGCTCAGGTGAGTCTCATGGCCCCTATTTTACTGCTTTTCAATCAGGGGTGTGATATTATTGCTCGTTTTGTTTTACAAGTAGAACGCAAGTACAATTCAATCAAATACTACATGAGTTGTTTTCAACTAATCCATAAAGCCCTCCATAGCATAGTCTGGTAATACATTTGTAGCGTGAATGTTAGTATATGATATCATATAGGATTGACAATCCTCGTCCGGGTTAGCACGCACTAACTGGTCAAACGGACGTATTAGCATTTGGGAAGACGAGTGTGGATTAGGCACTCGTAGGAGGCAACTCAGTTGGGTTTCCTTAATTGGACCTGACACTCAAGTTAAGCTCAGACTATGTGCTCATGGCTGTATAACTTTTATTTTGCTTAATTGCATTTTAAATTCAATTATAAAATCTTGCGGTTCATACAAATATATGTTGATATACAAACCTGTGAGCTCACCAGCGTTTCGCTGACCCATTTTAGCATGTATCATAGGTGACCAGCAGTAGGTTGGACTGCTTAATCAAGATCCATTAGCTCGAGTCAGCATGCAAACAAACAGAGATTTTAGCTACATTATTATATTTTGTATAGATTAATTATGTACTTAAATCTCTTATTTTCAAGCGGAGCTAATGTAAACAATATTTTGATGTAAACTTTTGTTTTATCAATATCAATGTAAAACGACGCATATAGTGGTCGTTCATTATATCTTTTGTGCTGTGTATATTGATTAGTCGTGCCCCGACCCGATTCGCTTCCGCAACCCGAATTTGGGGGTGCGACATTAACCCTCGCGAACGAACCTTTCCCCATCAACCTCATACCCGTCGAAATCGGAAGTTTCGACATTATTGTTGGCATGGACTGGTTGTCCAAGCATCGAGCCAAAATCGTTTGTTACGAAAAAATCATTCGTATTCCTCTCGTCACGGGTAGTACTTTAATCATACAAGGGGAGACCGGTGAAACGAGCTTGAATATCATATCCTGCATGAAAACCCGCAAGTACTTGAGAAAGGGTTATCAGGCAATCCTCACACACGTTACGGAGAAAAAGTCAGAGGAGAAGCGACTTGAGGATGTACCCATCGTCCGAGACTTTCCAGAAGTCTTTCCCGAGGAACTACCTGGCCTTCCACCACCAAGACAGGTTGAGTTCTCAATCGACCTCGTGACAGGTGCTGCACCTGTGGCACGAGCACCATACCGCTTAGCCCTTTCCGAACTCCAGGAGTTGTCCACTCAGTTACAAGAAATCCCGGATAAGAGATTCAGTCGACCGATTTCCTCGCCTTGGGGAGCCCCGGTTCTATTTGTCAAAAAGAAGGATGGTTCTTTCCGCATGTGCATCGATTACAGGGAACTGAATAAGTTAACTGTAAAGAACCGTTATCCACTTCCACACATCGATGACCTATTCGACCAACTCCAGGGATCAAGTTTTTATTCAAAGATTGATCTACGATCAGGTTATCACCAGTTACGAGTTCGTGATGACGCTATTCCAAAAATAGCTTTTCGAACTCGCTATGGGCATTATGAATTTCAAGTTATGCCCTTTGGTCTAACAAACGCACCGGCTGTATTCATGGACCTTATGAATCGAGTGTGCAAGCCATATCTTGACAAGTTTGTCATTGTTTTTATCGATGACATTCTCATCTATTCGCGAACTGAACAAGATCATGCGCAACATCTGAGAACCATCTTAGAGCTACTCATACACGAGGAGTTATATGCTAAATTCTCTAAGTGTGAGTTCTGGATGCAAACCATTTATTTCCTTGGTCATGTTATCGACAGTAAGGGAGTTCATGTTGATCCATCAAAATCCGAGGCTATCAAAGAATGGAAAGCGCCAACCACTCCAACCGAGGTACATCAATTCTTGGGATTGGCGGGGTATTATCGTCGGTTCATCGAAAATTTATCCAAAATAGCCCAACCTCTCATGACACTGACTCAGAAGGAAAAGAAGTTCAATTGGACTGATAAACAAGAGTCAGCATTCCAGCTACTAAACTCAAGCTTTGCAGTGCACCTATTCTATCAATACCTGAAGGCAACAAAGACTTCGTGGTATACTGCGATGCTTCTCACCAAGGTCTCGGTTGCGTGTTGATGCAACAAGACAAGGTCATTGCCTACGCTTCGCGACAACTTAAAGTTCACGAGAAAAACTACACGACTCACGACCTCGAGCTGGGGGCCATGGTGTTCGCTTTCAATATCTGGAGACATTATCTATATGGTACTCGAAGTACCATATTTATCGATCACAAAAGTCTCCAACACATATTCGATCAGAAGGATCTCAACATGAGGCAACATCGGTGGGTCAAGTTACTTACCGACTACGATTGCGAGATCAAATACCATCCGGGTAAGGCAAATGTGGTTGCCGATGCCCTCAGTCGAAAAGAACGAACAAAACCTCTTCGAGTTCGAGCACTCACCATGAACATTCACAACAACCTCGTTGCTCAAATCCTCGCTGCTCAACTCGAAGCACTCAAACCATAAAACATCGTAAACGAAGCCTTGTGAGGCATGGATAAACAATTCGAGACTAAACCGAATGGCACTCGACAATTCTCTAACCGGTTATGGTTACCTAACTGCGGCAACTTACAAGATTTGGTGATGGACGAAGCTCACAAGTCTCGCTATTCTATACATCCTGGATCTGAAAAGATGTATCACGGTATCAAAGAACTATACTGGTGGCCTAACATGAAAGCTGACATAACCACGTATGTCAGCAAATGCTTAACCTGTTCTAAAGTCAAGGCCGAGTATCAAAATCCTTCCGGATTACTCCAACAACCGGAAATCCCTCAATGGAAATGAGAATAGATCTCCATGGATTTCATCATGAAACTCCAAAAAACATCTAGCAGTTGCGATACCATTTGGGTGATCATAGATCGGCTCACTACATCTGCTCATTTTCTCGCAATCAAAGAAACTGACAAAATGGAACGCCTCACACGACTCTATCTGAAAGAAATTGTAACCCAACACGGTGTTCCTATTTCGATTATCTCTGACAGGGATAGTCGCTTCACATCTCACTTTTGGCAATCGTTACAGAAATCTTTAGGAACTCAACACGGTGTTCCTATATAAGTACTACCTCTCATCCACAAACAGACGGCCAAAGTGAACGAACGATTCAAACACCGGCAGATATGCTACGAGCCTGCGTAGTTGATTTTGGTACAATTTGGGATAAACATCTACCATTTTGCGAGTTTTCATACAACAACAGTTATCATTCCAGCATTAAGGCTGCATCGTTCGAGGCACTGTATGGTCATAAGTGTCGCTTGCCGATCTGTTGGACCAAAGTTGGGGATAGCCAACTCACTGGTCCGGAAATCATTCACGAAACCACAGAAAAGACCATTGGTATACAAAGCAGACTCAAAGCCACGCGTGATCGTCAGAAAAGTTACGCTGACGTGAGACACAAACATCTCGAGTTCCAAGTTGGGGATCGAGTACTCTTGAAAGTGTCACCTTGGAAAAGTGTCATTCGTTTCGGTTAACGCGGGAAGTTGAATCCTAGGTACATTGGACCTTTTGAATTCCTTGAAAGGATTGGTCCGGTGGCATATCGACTGCAACTGCCACCCGAGCTCAGCAACGTGCATTCCACATTCCACATTTCTAATCTTAAGAAATGCTCGTCTGATGAGACACTCATAATCCCTCTTGACGAAATTCATATCGATGATAAACTTCACTTCGTCGAGACTCCAGTAGAAATCATGGACCGTGAGGTCAAGCAGTTGAAACAAAGTCGTATTTCCATCGTTAAAGTCCGGTGGAATTCGCGGCGTGGTCCAGAATTCACTTGGGAGCGGGAAGACCAAATGCGACTCAAGTGTAACACCCCTATAATCCGTTGATTGAGTTTAGCGGAAGCATTTAGTTAAGTATGGGGAGTGCCACAATACACAGTACATGCATACGTATCAAAGCTTATGATTACAACAGAACATAATATATTAAGATGCCAAATGTATCAGTTACAAAGTTTATGATTCATCAAATCGTACAAATGTAAAAGTAATTAAGTTTACAAAAGTAGATTTCATAAATATGACTAAAATCACTTTAGTTATACAAAAGAAATCCAAAAGTTTCAAAAGTTGGCATCCTAAAGCTTCGCGGGTCGCCCTAGTTCCGTATGTGCAGGCGGTTCTTACGTGCGCAGCTAATTCCCTGAAAAACATAGTAAAAGTCAACAACGAGGTTGAGTGAATTCACAGGTTTTATGTTTGCGTGCAAAGTTTGGTAATCAAATATGTTTGTAACGTGTTGTCATAATGGTTGAATAACATTTGTTGGAATGTTGTACAAAAGTAAAGTTTAGTTTGGGATGTTACCCATAATATGGTTTACGTGGGATGTTGCCCATAGTATATTCTAAACAGTTTGTCCAAGAAGCAGGACCTAACAATAGTTGCCCAAGAAGTAGGGACTTTCTATGTGCCCAAGACGTAGGGACTTGTATAAGTTGTGTCCAAGAAGTAGGACTGGCATCCAAGACGTAGGACCCATCTGCTCAAGAAGTAGAGCCTTCATCCAAGACGTAGGATGTCACCTTGCCTAAGACGTAGGGACTTGTATAAATGTGCCCAAGAAGTAGGGACTTGATGTGCGTGTGCCCAAGACATAGGGACTTTCTGTGTGGGTGCCCAAGACGTAGGGACTTGTATAAATGTGCCCAAGAAGTAGGGACTTACTGTGCATGTGCCCAAGACGTAGGGACTTTCTGTGTGGGTGCCCAAGACGTAGGGACTTTCTGTGTGTGTGTTCCTAAGAAGTAGGAACTTTTCAGATGTTTATGAAAATGTTGTTTCATAAAAGTTAGTTTGTAAAGCGTGTGTGGCTGGTCGTTCTCCAATGTATTCCCAATTTAGTTTTCGTATAAAATCCCATTTCATAAACAAAAGTTGTAACAGTTGACTGCAGTCATAAATAGTTTGCATCAAATCAGTTGTATAAAAGTTGCACCTGTGGCAATAAAGTTGACTATGTTTTCCACCCCTGTTCAAAAGTAGTAAAGCAGTAAAAGTAGGGGCTGTGAACTCACTTATTGAGTTAAGTATGTTTGAGTGCTAGCAAAGCCTAAATCCCGAGTCTAATCCAAAATCTCCTAACGCCCTATACGTATGAGATTTAATAAGTATGTGGATGTCTATGTCGACCATCCATGCTAGTGTCCACGCAACTATATTATGTCCAAAGTGTTTGTTTGTCATTTGAGTTTGTAGTTTTAGAAATGTATACGACTTGTTGGTATCAGTTTGTAATAATAATCTTTGAAAACATTTTTATATTCATTTCATTGTGTTTCATAAAGTATGAAATTGTGTACGGGGGTCTAGGGGTAGCGCCCTTGGTAGCGGGGTCCAAGGGGCAGCGCCCCTGGTTGGGGTCGAGCTGCCAAGTCAGCTTGGAAAATTTTTATTTCTACTACATTGCTTCATTAAAAACGCATCGAAAATTTAAAATCGGGGAAATTAACCAAGTCTGGATGAGGACCGAAATGGTGTTGCGAACTGAGTTCGTGGTGCGAGATGAGGTTGGACTCGCAAGGCAAAGTAGGCTATGAACCGAGTTAGGTTTGCATAGCGTAGTTCGGCTCGCGAGTCAACTCGCACGTGGGTTCGTTTCGCAGTTTCAGTTCGGTTCGCAGGTGTTTTCGGTTCGTGGTTTGGCTTCGCGAGTCGAGATCTCGGTTCGCCTCGCGGGACGAACTGAGATCTGGGATCTCAACTCGCACGACGGGCTGTTCGTACCTTAGGTTTTAAAAACGCATTTTTGAGTCATTTTTGGACATAATCAGTTGATGGGAACACTAATACATGATGTATTAAGTATTATAAACACGAAATATTAAAGAAAACATCGAAATCTAAGAGTTTACGAAAAATGTCGGAAACTCACGCGTGTCGGTTTTAAAATCCGAAAAGGTAGAAATGTAGCTCGTAGTGCCGTGAATGATTTATTCCAAAGAATCTAGGTGATTAGTGTTGTTTTTGTGGTACTTTATGGTGATTTTGGGTGGTGGTTTTAGAGAGAGAGTTGAGGGAGAAATGGAGGTAGAGAGAGAGAGTGGGAATGAAAGAATGAGGTTGGTGGTGGGGGTGTGGGCCGGTTTTGGTCAACCAATGGGGAGGGGACTTTTCGTCCCAATTTGTGGTATTTTATCCACGTTTGTTTACCTGATCGTTAAATGTTATAATATTTCAAATGATAAATTTTTAAATACATTTTTGAATCTATTTTTAGTTGAGATATTTTATAAAAATAATTTACTTAAGTTATAAAATTTTAAAACTTGTTGTTTCTATTTAGTTTTAAAATTTTGAATCTATTTTAGTTGAGATAATTTATAGAAATAATTTACTTAAGTTATAAACTTTTGAATCTATTTTAGTTTTACAAATGGGTTTTGAGTTGTTTCAGTTGTACGAAATAAATGTTATTCGCTACAAAATACTTTGTAAATATTATCAACATAATATTTAATAAATAAATAACGTTATCTAATAATCTCATATTATCAAATAATTTGTTCACCAACAGTCGTATATTTTTGTCGTGTTTATTCCAATCGTTTTGTACGTAATTACAACTAATCACGAAATGTAATACTACGCGTATTAACTAGTTGGGCTTTGCTAGACTTACCTCTACAAGTAGTTGTGAATTCACTCAAGTAGGGAATTAGCCTAATAATGCAAGTGTTTAACGTTCGTAATTGCCTTCGAATTTGAGGGGTGTCACATCAAGTATCCTCAACTATTCGTAGAACAAACTCCAACCACGACTTGAGCTCAATTTCAGGATAAAATTCTCTTAACAAGGGGAGAATGTGACATCCGCCTAATTAGGTCTAGTATTAGTGCCTAATCATTGTGTTAATACATGTAATAAGGATTGATTATCTGTATCATTATGTGTATTGATATATTTATATATATACACACACACACACACACACACGTACGCGATTTGGTTAAATCGTGCAGTTTTATATCGGATGGATACCGGTACCTTTACGTAAGGACATTGGTGAACAATTTATTAAATACTGTGAGATTATTTAATTAACCCATTTTAATATATTATTATTTGGATAATATATATAAACGCATTTCGTATCGTCTAAAACTAACCGTAAGCGACAGAACGCGCGAAACGCGCCCGACAAACGAAATAAACGAAAGTTATATTTTTATAACTCATTATTAAGTATTTTGACTAAAATGTTTCAAGTAAATATCGAATATTTATTCACATTTAAAAATCGTATTTAAAACGCGCGTAACATTAAATAAACTTTAAAACGACCGGGGAAACAAACACTACTCGGAGCGCGAGTTTGGGAACAAAAATGGGTGAAGTCCACACTTGGGTGGACCCCACCCCAACCGGCCAAGTATGAGGGTGAGGCACCCCTCACCTTGCTTGACTTAAACCATTAAACACCTCACCTCCTTCTTCCATTTACACTCAATCTCCCTCACCTCTCCTCCCTCTCTCTCTCGGTTACTCTCTCTCTCTAAAACACCACCACCACTGCCACTTCCATCCCCAAAAACCCCATCAAAAATAGCTTGGATTGCTTGACTCGTTTGGAAGAAAGAGATCACCTCGTGAAGCTCTACGTTTCCATCTTCTCGGTTCTTAAAACCGACTATTGTAAGATTCCCGACAATTTTTGAAACTTTGAAATGTCCAAAAACAAACTTAGAACATGTTGTTTCAAGCCATAAAAATCTGTCACCTTAAAATTGACTCACAAAACACATCATATATCGATTACTAGAGTGATTCAACACATGAAACTTAGCCGAAATGTCCACATGAAAGTCCACTACAAAAAGTTCTTCTTTGGCTCGGCTTGAAAACTCACGGATTTGCGGATAAAAATGAATCTATGAACAAAGGTCATTTTTGGTTAAAAATGACACTTTTCAAGAAACGACACTTCGAGATAACTACGAAGCAAACCAATAATTTTCGTAGACTCTATAAACTATCTTAATACTTGTGTAAATGTTTCGGGTCAAACCAAGGTCTTTTGACCACAAACCCGACACTTGTTGTCTTGGACAACTTGTTATGTCGCAGAAAGGTTGGGCCTTCTGCAACACAAGCCCTTATGTCGCAAAACTATTATCTATGTCGCATATAGCGACACAGGTGACTATGTCGCAACACTTTCGGATGTCGCATATAGCGACACAACACCCTATGTTGCATTAAATTGCGGATGTCGCACGTAGCGACACAATGACTTATGTCGCAGTCCTGACCTGCGACATAACCGCCTATGTCGCACTAGATCTACAATGTCGCATATAGCGACACAAAACCTTACATCGCACCCAGTATCGCACAAATCAGAACCTTGAAAACACAGCTTTTTGCTAACTGTCGAGACTCGAAATTTTATCATTTAACGACACCCGGATTCAGATTCTAAATGCGTTTTTCACCAAAGCAATATAGTAGAAATAATTTTTTTTTCCAAGATGACCTGGCAGCTCGACCCTAGCCAGGGGCTCTGCCCCTTGGACCCCACCAGGGGTTGCCACCCCTTGGACCCCGCTACCAGGGGCGCTGCCCCTGGACCCCCGTCAACTTAGACTCAAAGATACTTTGCACACTAAGTGTTGAACACTGACTACCACAAAACCTTATACAATGGTACTCGTACAAGATATACATATACTTTTATAAGTATACAACAATCAAAGTATAATAATGATAGTTGAGATTATTATTACAAAACCGTCACCAACGGGCCGTATACGTTTTCGAAAAGTAAACAAACAAATGATTAAACCATTTTTAATTTGTACATTACTAGTTGTATGATCAACTAGCATAGGTGATCTTGTGAGATACCTACTTATTTATTAACCATCGCGCGTCGTGGACGCCCTCAGGTTAATGGTCTACGGATATCTCCTTGCTTGGCTAAGCGACTTACGTTTATTGGTTTAAACGCAACAGACTCAGGTAAGTCTCATGGCCCCTCTTTTTACTGTTTTTCACTCAGGGGTGTGATTCATTGCTTGTTTTTAACATGTGAATGCGAGTACAAACTTTTCATATACTACATGAGTTTACATAACTAATCATTTTAATTCCTCCACATCGTAGTTTGGTAATACTTCGGTAGCACAAATGTTAGTCTATGGTACCATATAGGATTGACAATCCTCGTCCGGGTTAGCAAGCACTAACTAGTCAAACGGACGCATTAGCATTTGAGGTTTGCGAGTGTGGATTAGGCACTCGTGGGGAGGCACCCTCGATCAGGTCCTTGAATGTGGATCCTGACACCTCAGTTAAGGCTCATACTATGTGCTCATGGATGTATACATCATTTATTTACTTGGTTGCAAATCGGTACTTTAAATCTTGCGTTTAATACAATATTTGATATTCAAATCTGTGAGCTCACCAGCGTTAGCTGTTTTAGCATGTATCATAGGTACTCAGCAGTAGGTTGGACTGCCCTCAGGATTACTGTAGCTTGAGTCAGCATGCAGACATTAGAGATTTCCTTGCATTAATATATTTTGTAACAGTATTTATGTATTGGAATCTCTCATTTCAAGAACGCGAGCTATGTATTAGCTTCAAATGTTGTAAACATTTTTATATTAATATATTTTATCAAAACGACGCATGTAGAGTCGTTTACTATATATCTTTGTGCTATTGATTAACCGACGATTCGCACCCAAAGTATGCTTCTGCTAATCATGAATTTGGGGGTGCGACAACGCGTCCTTTCGTCGAAACTCACGTATTCGAGCCACTCGATAATCTTGTGGGCGTGATGTTCAATGGTGCAGTCGATGTAAAACCTATGTGGTGAGGTATCATCAATATAGTCATTATCGGCTATGGAATCCATCAATCCTCTAAGATCATTCATCATCTGAATGTCTACTTCCACCTCAGGGTTCCCAGATGCATAGTCCAAATTATACCTGTAAGAATGTAGCAAACTCATCTATTGGTTAGAATATTGAAATGTGGACCTGATTAGGGATTCATAAACCTTTCCATATATGACTTTTTGTTCCTCGAAGAACTCTAGCTCGTCCGCAGTAGGTGTCTCATCAATATGGTGTTCTTGCAGATGCTAACTCGCTAGATCTTCGGCGAAGGCATGAATGCCATTTTGTAGAAATTGAGGACTCCTCGAGTTATTAGCACGATAGACAGTATACTCAGCATTGATTTCCTTGATTAACTCTCTTTGTCTCGGAGTGTACTCATTAGTCGAGTCTCTAATGATAGCTATGATCATACGAAAATCATCCTCAAATCTTTCAATAGCGCTGATCATCTCTTCATGGGTAGAGACGACCTGAACTTGGATGATTCCGAGAGGAGGATCAGGAATAACTGGAGATGCATGAAGGTTGATGGAGCGGACATCTATTGGAACATCTATAAAGATGACATCATCCTCATCACTATCCGTTACTGGAGTGTCCGTGTTCTGAGAATCAGGGAACTCAACAGTATCGGATGGTGGCTGAGTCGCGTCGGTGATTTGTGATATAGGCTGAGAAGAGTCCATTTCAATGTCCTTTTCTTCAGGGCAGGAGTGATCAATCAGTTGGCCTTCATCTGAATCGTCATCTGACAGAGTGATTGGAATATACTCAAGCTGCATGATCTCTTCTATCAGATGCTGAGAATCAGGGAAGTATTCATGAGGTTCTGTGGATTGATAAACGTCCTCATCTTGCTCTTCTTCTTCTGGCTCATCCTCTTCTTGCTCCTCTTCAAATTCTTCCATCTCATTGGCTTCTGACTCTGAGTCTTCCATCTCTTCTGTCTCGGATTCAGATTCTTCCATTGATGAGATGAGACAGGTATGGTCATCGGGTACATATGTGTCTGAAGGATCTGACTCGGATGTATCATCGTCGGATGTGACTTTGCCAGTGGATATTGTGTATATCTAAGCATGCTCTAGATGAGAACTATCAGCCTGATCAACTTCGAAGGATACAGTCTCTCCGTTGGCTCGAAGGCTTATAGTCGGCGAGTATACATCAATGATAGCGCGGGCAGTGTTCATGAAAGGCCTGCCTAGGATGATTGGTATATTGATATCTTCCTGTATATCCATCACAACGAAGTCAGTGGGAAAAAAGCATTTATCAACCTTAACCATTATATTTTCGGCTATTCCTCGTGGATATCGGATCGATTGATCGGCAAGTTGCACGCTCATCTTTGTAGGCTTAAGGTTTCCTAATTCTAATCTGACGTATAGAGAGTAAGGCATGAGATTGATGATGGCTCCAAGATCGGCCAAGGAGCGAATCACGCCTGACTGATAGATAGAACATGGCAAGGTAAAACGACCAGTATCTCCTAACTTTTCGGGCAGGTTGCTTACGACGGCTGAACATTCCGCGTTCAACGGGATAGTAGATACGTCGGGTATCTTATCTTTGGTGGAATGCATTCGCCTAATGTGCTTGGCACTGGTAGGAATTCTAGACACGGTTCTAAGAATCTAGAATTTAGCATCGAGCTTGAAGGAGTTAACCTTATACCTTTGCTTAAGACGATTATGGAATGGGATTCTCACTTCTCTAGCAGGAGTGGCTATGGATGGTGTCTCAACTGTCTTCAGGATAGGAGATTCTTTCTTCACCGGAGAAGAAGTATTAGGCTGGATCGGTGCCACCTTTGGGTCCTTGGAGGTTACTTGTTTGGCCTCTTCTACATGTGGGTTGTGAATGGTATTGCTTGGAAGGGTTCCTTGGGGTCTAGTGTCAAGACGCTGAGCCAACTGACCGATTTGGTTCTCAAGGCTTTTAAGAACCGAGAGTTGGTTTCTAAGGAACAAGTTATTATGGTCTTGTCTGGCAGTGGTTTTCTGATTGAATTGTGTCTAACCCTCTATAAATTTAGTGAGATTATCATCTTGACTAGTGATGGGCACAATGGTCTTTGTGGTATCACTAGGTGGGCTAACATCTGGTACGATTAAGGATAAGGGTTGGTTGTAGGTAAGTTGGGGTTGTTGTGTGTAGGTTGGGTATCTTGGTTGGTATTTGGGTTGGAAGGTTGGTTGGTTGTTTCGTGGAGGAAATTGAGTGCCTCGTGTCCTAGGTGGAGAAGTTCGTGCGAAACCAGGCGGATTTTGTGGCCGAGCTGGGAATTGTGCATAGTAGACCATGCCGTTAGCTGGATCTTCATACTCAACATGATATTCTTTCGTGGGAAGGTGAGCACAGTTCTGGCAAGCCTCAACTTGGTGGATCTGCTGCGGTTGCTTCTTTAGCTCTCCTAGCTGTTTTGTCAATGACTCAATCTGCTCACTCAAGGATTTGATTGTCTCGGGTTGGATTTGGTTATAGGAGGATAGAGGTAGTGATGGGATTGCTCATCCGTCTTCCAGTCGTGATGGTGCATTGTCATATTCTAGATCAAGTTCCAAGCTTCTCCATCCATGAGTTGCATGAAGTTGCCTTGAGCAGCGGTATCAAGGGTGATGCGGTGGTTTGGAACAAGATCGTTGTAGAACGTGCATAACTGTGCAATCTTTTTGAGTTGGTGGTTTGGACATTTCTTCAGAAGGATCTTGAATCATTCCCATGCCGTATAGATAGATTCGTCACAAGCTTGGTGGAAGTTTGTGATGTCATTCTTGGACTTGGTTTGTTTGGACATAGGGAAGTATTATGTTAGGAATTTGGTAGCTATATCCGTCCATGAGGTGACTGAGCCGGTCTGAAGTCCCTCAAACCATGTCTGGGCATGTAGAGCGAGAGAATAGGGGAACAAGTATAGGCGAACTATATCCTGCTCAACCCCGTTCTGCTTGTAAGAGTTAGAAATCTGAATGAATTTGTCGATGTGGGCGTTGGGGTCATCATGGGGTAAACCGTGGAATTGAAAGTTGTCTTTGATGAGTTGAACGATGTGGAGTTTAAGTTTGAAAGATGCGCCTTCGATTACCGGATAGCTGATGGGTCCTCCTCGTCCTTCGATAGATGGTTTGGTGTAGTCGGCGAGAGTGATCCGTGCGGCCATCTGTTGGAAGCGAGAGCGTCTTTCTTTACAAATTGTTCGGATAATCGACTCAGGATCAGGTGTGAAGATAAGTGGTTCAGTCCTGGATGATCTGGTCGATTGTCGTTGTGGGAAGGAATTTTTAGTTGGAACAAGGAAAAGAAAACTATGGGTATTTACAGGGGGAACTAAATAGAAAAGTTCGTCAAGATGCCTAAGAGTCTTACGATTGATTCCTCGGCAGCGGCACCAAAAACCTGATCGGGTCCCAGACGGTTGGTCAAGGAATCGCTTCCTTGTCGTTGCTGACCTCCCAGTCGGGACCGCACGATCGGACGGGTGGTTTTATATTTTTAGAGCTGGGGACCTAAGTTTTACTATAGCTAAGGGAACATTAGCGACAAGTAATGACTCAGGGTCATTCTTAAGATCAACCGTATTGTGAAACCAAGCAATCAAGACGGTCAATTCGATTTAGAAGGGTTTATAAACAAGAGATTTGATTTTAGGTGTTTTACTTAGGTCCTAAATTAAACTAAATAAATAGCAAAATAAAATTACAGGTGATAATCAGTATGGAGAGGAGTGTTTGTTGTGATTTCATTAGCCTAAAGGGGAGATGATGTTTGGGTTTGATATTTTGAAAACGTTCTTTCTAAGTATTTGTGTTCTACTGTTTTAGGTACTTTATGGTGTCAACACTAGCACCCTACTATTTGATTCCTCAGATAGCATGTCACTGAGTACTAGGTTGTCATGATTCTGATCAGATCAGGCTGCTCTACCCCCAACACTGTCTGTGAAGACTAGTGACCCTTCTTGGAGTTAACTCCTGGGCGCATGAATAAGGTAACAGACTGATATTTAATCTCTGACCGTTCTTTGATACCATAAAGTATTCTAATTCAAAATAGAGCATTTAAGAACTAATTCGGAAAGCGTCTGTTAACTTTTCATCGATGGTTTGTTAGGTTCAGAGTTGGTGGGTGACCCAGTGCTGCTCAGAATGTATACACCGACGTCCGTTCCATACCTTGGGTGTATGGAAACCGTTCCCAAAGGATGGTTCCGACACTTACACGAGGTACTAGGACGTTTTACGGCATTCCATGCCTTGCGCACTAATGTAAGTTAGGGTGTATACACCGACGACCGTTTCGTAGCTTCCATGTGTTTGTACTACACCAGAGGTGGTTCCAGCACTATACTAAGTAATAGGCCGTTTTACGGTATTCCACACATGTTGCACATTCGGGTCACTATGAACCCTTTTAAACTCAGTTTGTATTAAAGCGTACCCATCTATGATATAAACCCATCCCTCACTTAATATTACCCAATAAATCCCTGATTTATTCACTTTGTACTATACATTTGGTTTATCGGTATTTCCAAAGCTTCGAAATCACACCATGCATAGATAGCACAGATAATTAATTACCCTCGGAACAAGGTTCGCGACTCCTTGTCTTTTAGGGTTTTAACCACGTTTATTGAAGGAAAGGCGATAGTTTGATGAAAAGTTTATAATCATAGATGAAAAGTTAAACAGACATAGTTTTCAGTTATATATTTAATTTAACATCATCCTCCATTATAACGGCTAATTACATCACAACAAACACACAAGCTAACTACTCACTAATCATGGCAACGAAACCTAAATCTAGAATAATAACAATAACATCCATTATAACAGATAAGTAAAGAGATAACCGTGATAAATGCGTAGTTGAATATAAGCTGAAAGATTACAACGAGCAGAGCCTCGAATATTACAAAAGCACCCTCCAAGTATCTCCAACAAATATTACAAAATAGCCCCTCCGTTAGTCCCATTAAATATTAATGAAAAACTAACTACTAACTAACCTAAACTAGAGAGAAAGTGTGTGTGTGGGAAAGTGGTGAATGGATTGATGGATGATTGCTTGTTGAAATGAGGAGGTGAGAGCCTCTATTTATAGGCTTACAAGTTACAATTTTACACTCAACACCCTCGCTCCCAATTTAACACTGAAATACACCCCCCGAGCTATGAAATTCGACACCAAAGAGGGCGTATTCGACACTAAATAGGGTGTATTCGGTAGCAAATATGGCATATTCGGTAGCAAACGGGGCGTATCCGACACCGTAGAGGGGGTATACCACCCCTACAGGGGGTATACGGCCCCAAAGAGGGGGTATACGGCCCCATAAGGGGGTATACAGCCCTCAAGGGGGTGTATACGGCCCTCAAGGGGGTGTATACGGCCCCTGTGGGGTGGTATCCCCTTGGTCCGTGGTCTTGTGTGCTGGATCGTATGTCTTGTGCACTGGTCGAACTTCGTTTGGCCATAACTTCTTCATTCTTGATCCGTTTTCAGCGTTCTTTATATACACGTGCTCATAATTACCTAAAGATCATAATGAACTAATCAAAGAATAATTTCAAGGTAATATGCTAAAAAGTGCTCGCAGAACGTGACCGTATCGTTTATGCTTTGTTTAGTATGTTATTTAGCCATTTTACTTTATTTTTGAAGCAATGCCTTATTTTAAGCCTTAATAATGAATTATGGTGAAAAAGTATTGATATTGAATGATTTCATCGATTTTGGGGCTAAAAAGGTGAGAATTATGTACGCAAAAACGTGACTTTTTACGTCAAATCATAGCGCCATTTCAGGAAACAAAAATTGGTGAAGTCCACACATGGTGGACCCCACCATAACCGGCCCCAAGGGAGGGGACATCACCTCCCTCACCTTTTTTCACTCACACACACAAACACACAAACATATCCCTTCTCTCTCTCTACCTCTCACTCTCTCAAACTCTCCCAAGAACCAACACCGCCACCTTCAACCCACCAAAGCCACCATCAAAACTCTTTTAATCACCTAGCTCATTTGGAAGAAAACGACCAAGGAGTCACGATCTACATTCCTATCTTTTTGGTTTCGTCTCGCGTTAACTTGTGAGATTCCTGACACTTTCGAAAAACTTCTAGATTTCGATTTATTTTAGTTTTAAGTTGTTAATCTAGCTTAGATATGTCCAAATATATGTTTGAAACTCATTTTCGGAAACATTGTCGGAAAATGTCGATTTTGGCCATTTTCAAGAAAACGACTCTAGAGACGCAACCAACTCAAAGTAATGATCTTTATGAACTCTTTGAAACAAAATATGGGTTGGGAAAAAGAATCAGACCAAGTGGTGGTCATTAAACACATTTTTGACAAAATTCGGATCTGATCAAACGTAAGTAACGCTACGACCAAAAATAGTATAGCGTCACTTTCTTAAGTGCCACCTAAAACCCTCTTTTTGCGACACTTGCCTAAGTGTCGATAACCACCATACCCGACACTTACACCGACACTCATACCCGACACTTTCCTAAGTGCCGCCACCTTATGCGACACTTCCTTAAGTGACGCCAATAATTCAAAACTTACCATTTTATGCGACACTTCCTGAGTGATGCCAAAATCATTAAGTGTCGCTATAATTGACGCTAAAAATAGAAAGTTTACAACTAATTTTTATACTAAGTGTCAAACTTGTATAACCTCAAACCTTTATACGATATGACTTCTAACACACATTGGAACATACTTTTTAAGTATAACACTTAGAAATCATAATGATAATGTTGAGATTATTATTACAAATAATCACCAACGGGCCGTACATGTTTTCAAAACTCAATCAAATCAACCAAATCGTAGTCATTTGGACATTCTAGTTGGATGAACAACTACAAAGGTGATCTTTATAGATACCTACTCACGTTTATAACCATCACGTGTCATGGACACCCTCAGATTACAAGTCTTCGGACATCACTACTTGGCTAATCAACTCAAGTTAATAAGTTAAACTCTGAAGACTCAGGTGAGTCTCATAGCCCCTATTTTACTGTTTATACTCAGGGGTGTGATGTACTGCTCGTTTTGTTTAACAATATGAACGCAAGTACGAAATCAAACAAATACTACATGAGTTATTTCACTAATCTCTTCAAAGCCCTCCTCAGCATAGTTTGGTAATACGTTGTAACGTGAATATTAGTATATGGTACCATATAGGATTGACCATCCTCGTCCGGGTTAGCACGCATTAACTGGTTAAACGGATGTATAAATATATGTTCAGGAGAGTGTAGATTAGGCACTCGTAGGAGGCACCTCGATCAGGATACCTTAAATGTGGACCTGATACCTCGAGTTAAGCTCAGACTAGGTGCTCATGTCTGTATAACTTTTATGTTGCTTAATTGTATTTTAAATTCAATTAAATCTTGCGGTTCATACCATATGTTTTGACATACAAACCTGTGAGCTCACCAGTGTTTCGGTGACCAAATTTAGCATGTATCACAGGTACTCAACAGTAGGTTGGACTGCCCAATCAGGATTCATTAGCTCGAGTCAGTATTCAAACAATTAGAGATTTAATTGCATTATTATATTTTGTATAGAATAATTATGTAATGTAAATATCTCAATTTAGAAATTGAGCTAATGTAAACTATATATTTTGATGTAAACTTTGGTTTAAATCAATACAATTGTAAAACGACGCCTGTAGTGGTCGTTCATTATATATCTTATGTGCTATGATTATTGATTAGTCACGTCCCGACCCGATTCGCTTCCGAAATCCAAAATTGAGGGTGCGACATTCTACTTCCTGTGATTGATATCTATCTACTTATTAAATATGACTAGTATACTATGTTATTTACTTAAATTAAATAGTAATCAATTTATGGATGGATTTAAAAGCGTAAGTCGGTTAACAAATGACGAACATAAAAATTAAGCTTGGTGACTTATTTTTCAATTTGATCCTTTGAGTTTATATCTATATTAATTCACATTTTTTCACCAATTTCATTAAATTCTTACCTAACCATGTAACTGGTGTTTACTTAGCTACTAATTTATTACTATTTAAAAATATGGATATTACAGATATAGTATCTTTTATTAGTATCAAAGAAGGAAAACAAAACACCTAATAATATGCCCACTTATTTAGCTCAAAACATGTGAGGGCTTGAGGCAGAATCATCAACATGCTTTTACGTATTACCCAACTCGTGTGACCTGCCCATTTGGCCACCTATCTATAATAAAACCAAGAAGACCATTATGGGACAAACAATACATAACGAAAGCTTAGCATATGTAAGATAAATCAACTTATCGAATAAATTGATCATTTATACGCATAAAAAGAAACCTGCAATTACAATTTTGGTTGTACCTCTCTCAATACTCAAATTTCATATGAAGATATTACTAACAAAGAATGATCATGGGCACAGTTGCTACTAAAAAGAAATATATTTATTAATTTATAGATATCGAGTTGCCACGATCACTTATTGGCACAAGGTAGCACATACAACATCTCATTACAGGGTGGCCGTAATAGAAAACACATACAAAGCCATAACTTTTTATATAATAATATATTAGTTTGACATGTCAAATGACATATTATTTTGTCGTGTGAGGTTAAAATATCAGAATAAGAATAATAATAAAAATGTAACAGTGTGCAAGTTCTGTGTGTGGGTCAAGAAAATCAATGACAACTATAATTTTCACGAATCTAATGTGAGTGCAACAAAAGTACCCCACCTCCATCTTTTTGTAAGAAACCAACTACTTTGATGTTGTATGTATAAATATGTGGTACCTGAAATTTTTTAGGACACCACCACCAACACATTCACATGTAGATGGTCATATCGAGGTTTTCGCTCTTGATCATAATTGCATACATTAACATATATCAAATAATAGTAACATCTGTGTGAGATTAAGAAAAAGATTACCATTGTCATTGTTCCCAGCAACACAACAATGATAACCTGCAAGTTAAATGTAAAATACAGTCTGTTAAAACTCAATGAGCTGCAATGTAATTACATGGTAATAAACAAACACAAACAAAATTCGATTAGTGAAATCGGAAAGACCAACTGTTGAGATATCAGTTCAGGGAATTGGGTATGGCCATTACTAACGACAACTATATTGATATGGGTGTTCATCTTGTACCCTGAACACTTCAAATACGAATGAGTTAAAGTCATGTGTTAAAGTCGGTCGTACAGGTCCAAATATTTGACCCTAAAAATAAGTGGTCATTGGTCAGCGTAACTCAACATGTTTGGAGATAATTACCAATCTGAATAAATCCATGAACTTTTTCAATGCTATAACGTTCATATATAATTGAAAATCATGATGTCTATATTTTTTAGTAGCAAAAATAGATAGAAGATAGATTAAAAAAACAGATCATAAGATATTGAAAAAATGTTGCTCTACATTATCCAATTTCAGCATGTAAGAACCTATCGAGCTCATCATTATCATGTATTCCTGCACCATTAACAGTAGTACTTAAATATTCACAATGATTAGTAATTAGCATAGAGGTACTCTCAACTATCTCCATGGTGAGAAATTTATAGAAGAATAGCCTTAATATATTTATTCATGCTTATCTCATAGAACGCATAATAATAATGTACTGAACTAATAAAAGGGATTTCATATAGTTACTTTCTAATGAAAGTTCATATAAATGTACTGAACTAATAAAAGAGATCTCACTTTCTAATGAAATTTCACTTGTTTTACTGAGGGTTGGCACTTGGCAGGTGTATTATCCATGGTTTTTCGATAGTTTTTCTCTCTTGTATCCATGGTTTTTCGACTCGCACTTTCTAATGTTCTGCACACATTAATAATGAAATAGACATCTTCGAAAACTTAAAAAAGGAACAAACTAACTTTGAAAAAAAAGAAATATCTTTAAATCCATATATGTAAAGTAGTGACAAAATCATATCGAGTTTCACGACCTCCACAATATATAAAAATCATATAATACCTTTGATGTGTGTCCCTTTTATCGATTGTAGATTTCACCATATGACAATATACATACATGGGCTGATGGGAAGCTCTATGCTGAGTGGATCACGAATAGTGATTGTTTCATCCTGAAATATGTTAACTACCTCTCTTGATGGTATTCTGTTTATTCCTATTCCTTCAAAGTGATCTGCAACCTTTTATTATATGTGGTGGTTGTTTTACACTTTTATGTTGTGCCTTCCTCTGTCTGCAAGCAAACTCACAAGCCACAACATGGATCAGCTGAAAAAGTCAATGGGTCAAATACATCAAACATCGTCCAAAGTGTAGTTTAGACTTTAAAGCATAAAAACTCCTAAATCAACTTCTAAAAAGATGGAGATTTTTCATTGAGAAAATATTATAAAATGATCTTTGTAATCATCTTGGACACACTAATTTAAATAAAAATGCATAAAAAATGTTTCAGATAAGCAAAAACTGACCATATAAACCTACATTGAAATGGCCCATTTGAGCAGAACCATATTGACCCATTACCAATCTGCAGAAACTTAAAAGACAGTCCGCAAATTGGAGTTTAGGTGATGCCTCAAACGTTTCAGACCGAACCGCTACAGATTGGGCAAACATGCAACAACTTCTTTATCCATTCTTTTGAATGAGATGGATTAATTTCGTGCTTCATATTCTACTTACAACAATAACTTAACCTTCGCATAAAACAATATAAAAGGTTTTTGTGCAGTCAGAATTCAGATAACTTCCAACCTGTTCATCCGATCAAACTGATTTATTTTTCAATCACAACATTAAGCTTACTTCTTCATTTAAATTATTTAGCTTACCCAATTTGACCAATTAGAGTCAAAACATTAGATGTCAATATGTCATCATACAGTCTTTAATGGAATTTAGCTTCAACATATAGGCAAGACAAAAATCTTTACCAATTTAGTTAGATACTTTTCAAGAATAATAAGCAGCTGAATTAGAGAGCATCACAATACATTGAATGTCTTGATATATATGAAGACGTACCTTTTTGGCAAAACTTGAAACTTCTGCATAGGATTGGTAGAGCATGATTAGCAACAGTTGGTACTTGTAAAAGCTGAACAGATGCGTCACTACCCATATACAGTCCCTGTCCCTGGTCAATTGCACCACTGATATCACGTAAAAAGTCATATTTTTACCAACGATATCTCTCCCATTCTGGTGCAATACTTGGCATTTGGACTCAAATAATGCACAAATCAAAGAAACTTTTCCCAGAAGATCAAAATGAAGTTGCACGAGAAAAATTAAGCAAAACGGATGAAAAACGTAGATTCTACATACAGTTGAAGATTCAAGGCATCCGAAACAAGATTTAGAGACAAAATACCCATCACCAAGATCCATTTTATCCAAGATGTTCATTTTCAAAATACGAATCCAGCAGAAGAAGAATCAGCAAAATCGGATGAAGAATGAAGATTCTACGTACACCGGAAGATTCAAATGATTCGTACGAGACATCTAAAGATCAGAGACGCATTTCAAGGATTTCTTTTCATCAAAGTCTTCATTTTTGAAAAACGAATCCAACGGAAAAAGAATCGATGAAAACGGACACATAACAAAGAAGATACGCACAATTTAAGAAACGAAGCGAAAGACGGTGAACCGGGGCGACAGGCTGCCAGCCCCCGCCGACTACCAGGCCACCGCCACTGGCTGAGATGGTGGCGGCGATGGATGCCTTCCTCTGTCCCCCGGCCACTTTTCCGTCCTTTTTCGTACTCGCAGGGTACACGTGCTAGGCCTTTTCCGCAACTTTATGGTACAAGTGCTAGACATTTTCACGCTTTATGGTACATGTGCTAGCAACTTTACCACCTTTTTCTAACATGTGCCCCTAGTTTCTAAAAAACACCAAAATTCAAGTATAAATAGGTGCCTTTGGTTTATTTGAAAAAAACACCTCAACACATCTCATACACCAACTTCTACACCTTTCTTATCTTGTAAAAATTAGTTTTTCCTTTAGGCTAATTAATTAGAATAGCTAATTAATTAACTAAGGAAGATTTGTACGGAGGTGCTCCGGGATGCATTGTAGCTACGAGTTATTTGTATACCTTTCCAGGTTTTAATCTATCTTCCATATTTAAATATGTTTGTTCTTTATTTTATAAATTTAAATATGAATGCTAGAATTGTCATGGTTAACTAGATAACTCAGTTGTCTGCTATGATAGTCGTTTAGAAAGTTTTAAATATGTAACTGTGTTGTATGTAATGAGACTGCGGATGGTTTATATTACAAATAGATATAGGAATTAAATATTTATCGTTTATCTGCCCAACTCATGTTATGACTAAAACCTTATCCAAAAATGAACGTAGCTAACTCATAGGGTATAGGTCACTTAGTTATACTATGTTAGATTGAATCATTGAGCTCGGCATGGCCGGTGTTTTGTAGACCAAAATAGGATCCAAGAGACACGGAATATGGGAATAGAGGTAGATTAAGTTTAAATTCATATAGACGATATTTTTGAGACAACATTCGAAATATCCTCGACTTAAATAATACCTTTGCATGCTTATATCGAACTGTTGCTTTGATCGTCTTATTGCATGTTCTTGTTTGATTGTTGCCTTAGGATTATCATAATAGTGAAATACAAACGACATTAAATATCATGAAGTAATATGACAGCCCCTATTCGACTGTTCTTTGATATCGTACTGGAAATGCCTACGCCGGAGTACAAATGTGTAATTCCCTAGTACGTGGATCGATAACGAGCTTATCTTATGTATTAAGGTGCGGAATTCCTCAATACTTGGTTCACAGTATGTGAACGGTTTGTTTCGCAAGATAATAGCGAATTGGTTAATCAACAAGGTTTTGTATCGATTAATTAATGTTAATCGATCAATACCTAACCTTATGAATGCTTAAAAACGTTTTAGTTCTCTGGAAAAACGAATTGCCAAAAGTTCTTTTCGATCTAACCTATTATTGTATATATAGGTATCCATCTGATCTCACCTCGCAGGTCTATGGACTGTGCGAGTCGAGTCATCTCGCAGCCCAGTCAAAGCCCAGAAACTGAACTCGCTTCGCTGCTCTGCGAGCCCAGATCTCATCTCGCAAGACTAAGTTCTGCGACTTGAGATCTCATCTCGCAGACTTTAGTTTGTAACTTCGTATTCGATATTCGTCTAACACTTTATCATACTAATATATTTAACGAATATTAATACTAAACTAATATCATTTACAAATCCAAATCAATTGTACAAACTTGATTACAATAATCACTAGTACTATTACAAGCTAGATCTGTTGTCACACATACATGTCCCAACAGACTCCCCCTTGACAATAGCTCTAGCATCTATGCTATCATGACTTCAAGTTGTCTTTGATCTTTACTTATAAATCTTACTGCCAACATAAATCTTCAATTTAATACAAGTCTTAACCATCATTTGATAATCACGTGTTAAGTCACCCCATGCTACTGTCGTCAAGATTCTATTTTCATTCAATTTTATCAAATCATTCTTCGACATGTTCATTAGGTGTCGATGGTCATAAACTCTGAAGATTTCTCTCTCACCACCTTCAACCTCATCATCAGATTCAACCATGACAGCTTCTCCAGTCTCTGAATCCACATGCCAACTCTTCATATTTTCCAAAATATCTTGTGGCATTGTCTTTAATGGAATCTGCTGTAAACACTTTACAGATGGATAAATCTTCTTTCTTCTTCTTCGTCCTGTCCTTTGACTCTCTCTACCAGTTTAATAGTCTTTCCTTTTCTTGGCTTAATCTTTTCAAATTTATTAGCTCTAACCTCAATCTTGATTATGTGTTCAACATATTTTCCAACAAAATCATCACTTGGGTTATTCAAAGGTAATCGAGCCAAATCTCGAATCTCAAATCTAGGCAAAGAACTAAATACTGCAAGCTTTCGCTCAAAATATTGAACTCTGTCAAACCTTTTAATAGCAAATAGCTTCAGCTCGGAGTCAAAGTACCAACCAATAATCCCTCTTTTAGGTTCCCGTTTCCCAGTTATATCAACTTCAGAAACTCCAACCTTTTTCTGTTTAGGAAGTTTTCTAAGAAAAACTACTGGATTCTTGGTAGGAATCAAGATTTCATCATTTTCAGAATCGGTTGAGTCATCGATTTCTTCATCTACATCGATAACTGTTGGACCTTGATTATTTTCAATAATAACTTTTGTCCTAGATGGACTCACATGGTGTTCATCAATATTTGCATCTGGATCTACACCAATATCTTGAACATTCTCAGGTATAGCAGTCCAATCCTCAGGTAGTAAAAATTCTCCTTCTTCAAGATCAAAATCAATTTCTTCATCGATTTCATCAAGCATATCACTTTCAGAGTCACTCAATTCTAGCATTTCCATATCTACACAAATCAAATTAATAATATAAATTATTTTATTGATTTCTCTGAATCAATCTAAAAATTTCATTATTCATTTCAATTGTGTTAATATAACCAATCTATATAACTTATAATTCTTTTATTAATTACCTTGAATCAATCAAAGAATTCTTAAGTCTTATAAACACTTAACAAATATTAATTAACTTTAAATTCTAATGCATTGTAAATAATCACCAAGCATTTAAATTCACTATTAATTACCTTATATAATTTTCAAGACTTAATTGAACTATTATATCGCAACAATTTAACTTTCAACTATATCTATAAATTATATATCATTTGTCTAGTTAAAAATCATACATATTTAACTTGTCAGTTATAAAAACTCTCAAGTCTAAAATGTCTAAGTTAAAATAAACTTTGATCGGTGAAATAAATCAGAACACGCCGCTCGACTTCTCAATGAGTCGGAAGACTTTCGATCACTAATTTATTTAACTTTTCAAAATCAAATAACTTAAACAATTTATAATATATCTTACTTGTAATAATAATCTCAAGCCGAATATATTACAAAAACTATTAAGTTACAATTATTCAATTACAATTATAAATTACAATTATAATTCAACTAAAATTCTAAGTACAAATATCTACACAAGTCTAAGCTGTCTTACCAGCTTCACTTGTACCCGCAACACTTGTAACAGCACCATCACCACTAACACCAACACATGCAGACTCCCCCTGAATAATAGCTTGCTCACCAGTTTTTAAAGGACCAGTCGGCTCACCATCTTTCTGAGCATCGGGATCATCATCTTTATCATCTCTTCTCTTCTTAGCTAACTCATCCTCTTTGCAAGCTTCATGATATATCATTATCTCCCCCTGAGCAGACTGTCCTGAATGTACTCTCAACACCAAACGTTCTAAGTGTTCAAGCTTCAGTCGCTGGGCAGTAAAATCAGCAAGCAAAGTATCATGAGTCTTCAGCAGAGTCAAATGCGATTCACTGATATGAACCATCTGTTGAGCAAGAGAAACATTCTCAGCTAACAACCCTGGAATCCTAGAAGTACTCTGTTCCAATTCCTTAACTCTTGACTCTAAGGATGTAATCCTTTCAGCATCAGTCGTCGGAATGACAGATATTGTTGATGGTCCAGGCGGTGTCACTGAAGCAATGTATGATTCACGTGTGAGTGGTGGAATGGCTTGAGATAACGCTTCTTTGAGAAGACTAGCTGCAAATCTACTAGCTTTATTGGTCGGAAACTGAGCATCATGCACCAGTTTTGCAACTCCCTCCTCAACAGTCTTGGAAACCATTTCTGGTTCCACTGACTCAAGCAGTTTCTCAGCCTATAAAGTTAGATATAATTAAATAAGTAATTGTTACAGATAACTCTGTCTCAATCTCTAATTAAATATCTATAATACTCGTAGTACTAAACGTTTATCTCATACCTCAGATGGTACAGATACTGGTTCAGTAACCACCGGTATCATTGTCTCTACCTGGGATGTATCTTGAGCAACTATCACAGAACTAACTGTCTCAGTTTAACTCCTGATAAACAACAAGTTAAGATTATCTAACTCTAATTAAAACATACCATCCTGGATGAGCAATGTCCTGGAACGCTTACGGCGTTGAGGAATAAGAGGTAGATCCTCTTCCTCAGGACTTTCGTCAATAATACTGAAGTCTGGATCTGGAATCATCCGAGATCGGTATCTAATATAACCAGCATCTGGAGGTGGAGAAGGAGTACTATCATCATCATCTGAAGCCGATTGACCATCACGGCCTCCAGATGGACCAACATCAGAATCCTAAATATTAAATATATTAAACATTTATGATTAGCTAAAAGCTCTATCATACAAGTTCTATATATTTATGATTAATCTGATAAATACCTTAGAAGGTAAACCCTCAGATCTATCAAACTGTCCCTGCTCACCCTCAGGTCGAGTGACCTCTGGGTCTGCAGTCTCAACTCCCTGATCATAATGATATTTATATTTTATAATCAGAAATAATATATAATTAACGACATATCTATAACATATGCATGATATAATAATGTGATAATAATATAACAGTGAAGTACCAATATTATTATATAATTTTAAAATTACCTAAGAGTGTGCAACATAACTATCAATATCCCGTAGCAAGGGATCAGTATCATCATCAATCTGTACCAAAACCTCATGAAGAACCTCAGCAGCTAACTCAGGCACAACTTATTGGCCTTGATGTTCAGCCTGATGTAAAACATCCTCAATGAGTTCCTGTGACTCTGCTGTTGGTTGAGGTTGAGGTTGAGCTTGTTGTTGTTGTTGAGCTTGAGCTTGACCGTGAGCTCCGGCATCCATCCAACCATTGTTTGGTGGAGCAACATAATCAGCATCAAGAAGATGCCCAAAAAGATCAGCTGCCTCAGGCTTAATCTCATCTTTACGCTTGGATAACAAAAAGCAAGCGTTGTAACCTCGCAATCCGATGGTCTCAACTTGAAAATTAGCTGCATAAGCTGGCAAGTTTAGAACTTGAGCTCGAATCCGGAGCATGCAGAATCTAGGATAAAGGATAAACAATGTCCTAGCAGCTCCGGTGATCTGTCCTCTGAAGGACTGAAAGATATACGAAGAAAAACTGTATGGTTTATTAAAAACCAGTGACAGTACAGCTGACATCAACTCAGGACTAAGCTCATCTAATCCTGACTTCTTGTTTCCAAAAATAGATACTATAACAATAAAAAGAAATCTCCACTGTCCTAGTACGAATGCCTTGACAAACTGGCATCCTCTCCTAGGTCCTGAATAACCTGTACGACCTAGAGCTCCTTCGATAAAGTCAGCTGAATAAGCAGCCGGACCAGCTTCTTGCTCAGAAGTGCCTAGCTGCAGTAGCTGTCGTAAAACATCAGCAGTAAAAGAAATCGGATGTTGATTTACCATCGTACGTATTGTAGGCGGATTAGCAGCACCATCATATACAATGTTCGTCCAAAACTGCGTACGAAGGTCTTTGTTCAGTGGAGGTGACTCGGTAATAGCAAATCGAATTCTCGAACGTGCTAAGTATGTCAAAATCTGCTCAAAGCGCTCAGCACCATGCTCGTTGACATCTAAATTCACCAGTATGTTGTGACCCTTCTCAAAAGATCTGTTAGCCATATCTGTAATTCAAAATTACACAAATAGCAAAAGAATTAAGTTAACGAACATTAGATAATTTACACTTTAACGTATTATGATCAAAAAGATCATCGAACGTCTAAGTATACTATCACCGAATAACGTAATTCATTGAAACTTAATTGAATTAACTTTTCAATTATATTCTATAAATTATATATAAAGTTCATTAGCTAAGAATAACAATTTGAGTTATCATACCGTCGATAAGTATCAGGACACGCTGCTCGACTACACTATGAGTTGGAAGACTTTCGATATGAAATAACTTAAATTGTTAAGATATTACATATATTTTAACTTATAAACAAAAGTTCTTAAGTCTATATGTATAAAAACGGATAACTTGTTAATTATTCGTAACCAAACGATTCTCAAATCGAAAACAAGTTATAATTGAAAAATTATAAAATTTACCTAATTTTACATAGTCAACAAAGTTAATTCAGTTCTCAAAGTCAAATTGAGTCAATTTTAAAAATAAAAACAAAAATAAAATTAATTAAATCTTTCAACTCGCTTCGCAGAAATCCTGCGAGTTGAATTTGAGTCGTTGTGGTCAACCCTAGTCAAACGAGGTGAACTCGTCTCGCTTCGGTTAACTCAAGTCAAACGAGGTGAACTCGTCTCGCTTCGGTCAACTGAAGTCAAACGAGGTGAACTCGTCTCGCTTCGGTCAACTGAAGTCAAACGAGGTGAACTCGTCTTGCTTCGGTCAACTCATCATCTCAGTTCGTTGGACCGGGCTGCGAAGCGAGATAGATCTCGGTTCGCAGGACCATCTGCTCAACGAATTCAATCATCAAATTAGCAATCTAATATGTTTCAAAGTAGTTAATCGATTATAACATGTTTATTAACCATCGATTAAGCATTATAAACATGTGTTAGGTTTTCCAAATCACTAATTGGTACAAAATCCGTGATAAACTAAACCGACACATTCGAAAATGTAAACCAATCAATATCTCACAAATTACACGATGAAATCTCATGAAACTTACTTCAAAAGATGCGTAATCAAAAGTTGTAAAAGTTCCACGGATCGAAAATTCCTTCCTTGTACTAAAAATCAGAAAATCAATCGAAAAATATAATCGATTCGTTTCGCCAAATTTCTAGTCGCAGAGGATTTTGGATTCAGTTCGCAGGGTAAATAGGAAAGTGTGGTTCGGTTCGTTGGACTTGTTTCTTTTATACTATTTCCTCGATTCGCATGTTTCAACTCGGCTCCCAAAGATTGACTAGTCAAACTCAAATTAAATGAAAAGTATAAATTAAAACGTAATTAAATAATTATCTTCGTAATTATGTAGCCAAAACAATAAATGTTTTTGCATAATCAACTTATACCACTATTAAAATGGCCTTAAGTCAAAATTCAAGTCAAAAATAAATAAATCGTTTTTCACTTGAAGTTGAGACATTTATTCAACACGGATATAAGATAACCAGATTAATTTAATTTCAAAGGGTAAACACTAAATAAAACAAGAATAATAACTAAAATGTTTATTAATTTTAAAAAATAATTACAAAACTTAAAATAAAATAATAAAACTACTAATATTCTAAGAAAATAAACTAACATAATATAGAACGCTTAAAGTTGTAACTGCTTAGGGATCATATTAGAAAGAATAAACGGTACTTATTTGATTGTAATAAGCCTAAGACGATTGTTAGTATACATACCTCATGAAATTCATATAAGCACAATAAAATCACAACTTTAATCAGTAATAAACTTATATTTATAAAATTATATCTTATGTACCTTTATCCACATGATATAACACTTCATTGAAAAATAACTTATTATTTCTTATTATTCACACTGGTAAATGTTCGAACATCATAGACAGTTCAAGACGATTACCGATATTATGATCCACATAAACAAATTACACATAGATTTCTGAGCCAAACTTTTATTGTTAATGTGCACAATATCTAGTGTTTTCTACTATACAACATACTGAAGAATTCAAGTAAAACACATAACACTGTATCTTGTATTAGCAAGGTAGAGATTACTAAATGATGTTCTTTAGAAGCATATAACATACACTTGACATGAGATACTTTGTATCTTTCATATGTAAGGTAGAGGTTACTAAATGATGCTCTTTTGAAACATATAACTCACCTTTTATCATTATGATACTTTGTATCATTTCAATTTTTTTATTTTAAATCACAGTGCACGGCAGTACTATCATTCAAAAATTAAGACATATGTCATACGTTATATAGCAGATCACATAAGATAAGACACAAGAAATTTGTACTTCTTAACTGCTTGGAAATCTTCGCATAACCTGCCAACCAATAAATCGTATGATGAAGCTGACTAGACTTAAGTTATTCTTATCACTTGTTAAATAAAAAGACAAGTTATAATCACTGGATATAGGTGTATAATAAGATAAATATAAGTGTAATCCTAGTTAAAAATCGTTATTCTAGTGCAACTTATAAGAATCTACTAACACATCATACTTAATACTTAAGGTTATTATTCTTAGACTTATTCTCCTAATGTACTATCATTTCCCAAGTTTTTACAGCTAAAAACTTAAAGCTTTTTCTAAAAGAACTTCTTTTGTTCTTTTATTGGAGGCGATTCCCCGCAGGTAACAAGCAATTGAATGCTATACACCCCCCTTTTTTTTTTAAAAAAAATAAGTACTAAAAATAACTACTAACTATTACTAAAATACCCTTGGAAGACTAATCACTCTGGATTTCTCATTCCATTCAGTTGAACCAATGTCTCAAATCTTGCTCTGTCGAACGCCTTTGTGTAGAGGTCTGCTAAGTTATCCGCAGTCGGAACCTTAACTAACCTTATTATTTTCTTTTCAGCACAGTCTCTAATAAAATGATGTCGAATGTCAATGTGCTTAGTTTTACTGTGCTTCATAGGATTGTTGGTGATCGACATAGTAGATTCGTTGTCAATCATCATAGGAGTATTGGTTATATTTAACCCGTAATCCCGCAGTTGCTGTTGTATCCAAAGAACTTGAGAACAACAGCTGTCAGCTGTAACATACTCAGCTTCACATGTAGAGATGGCTACTGAGCTTTGCTTCTTGCACTGCCAAGATACTAATCTACCTCCTAAGAATTGACATCCTTCGGTCGTAGATTTCCTATTTTGATTGCATCCTCCATAATCCGAATCAGTATATGCTACTAGATCTAAGTTTCCATCAATTGGATACCAAAGTCCCAGCTTCGGTTGCCCTTTGAGGTAACGAAAGATCCGTTTAACAGCCTGCATATGTGACTCTTTCGGATTGGCCTGATATCTTTCGCATAGACAAACAGCAACATAATGTTAGGTCTAGAGGCAGTCAAATACATTAGTGATCCAATCATGGCCCTATATAGAGTAGGATCCACATCCTGATCACTCGATGTATCCGGACCTAGTTTGTGATTAACTAGAATCGGAGTATTGTAGACTTTACTGTCATCCATCTTAAAGCATTCTAATAACTCATAAACATATTTAGATTGATGAATAAAGAATCCATCCTTCTTTTGATCAACTTGTAACCCTAAGAAGAATTTCAACTCTCCCATTGCAGACATCTCAAACCTTTTTCTCATGACTTTCTCAAATTCTTGACACATCTTTTCATCAGAAGATCCAAAGATAATGTCATCAACATAAACTTGTACTAATAAAAGTCTTTCTTGTTCCATTTTACAAACAATGTACTATCAATTGCTCCTCTTGTAAATTCATTATCAAGTAGATATGATGATAGTGTTGCATACCACATCCTCGGTGCTTGATGTAATCCATATAGAGCCTTATTCAAACGATATACTCTATCTGGATACTCATGATCAGCAAACCCTGAAGGTTGAGCAACATACACCAATTCTTCCACTTTGCCATACAAAAAGGCACTCTTAACATCCAACTGATAAACCTTTATATCATAGGATGATGCGAATGCTAAGAATACTCTAATTGCTTCTAGCCTAGCAACTGGTGCAAACACTTCGTTGTAATCTATGCCTTCTTGTTGATTAAAACCTTGAACCACTAGACGTGCTTTATTGCGAGTAATGACTCCCTGGTCATCTCTCTTACACTTAAATACCCATCTAGTTCCAATTGGATACTCTCCCTTTGGTAGGTCAACCAACTCCAAAACTTGTAATTTTGAGAACTGTTGCAGTTCTTCTTGCACAGCTTCAACCCACGAGCTTTCTTTGAGAGCCATTTGCACATTTTTAGGCTCAACTTGTGAGATAAAGCATGAATATAGACATTGATTAGGAATCCCTGTCTCTTTCATAGCAGTATACAAGCTTTCTAAATTTTCAGAAGTACTAGCTTTAGATTGAGTCCTAGTTTGAACAGGAGTATTAATATCACCGATGATGTTTTCAACGGGATGATTCTTACTCATTCTTGTAACTGGTATAGGGTCAACTATTAACTCATCTCCTAAGTTAGTACCAATCTCGTCTAATGAAGGCATTTCTTCTGAACTTGCCGAAGAGATCTTTAAATGGTTCAAAGAAGTAAGCACATCATCAAACGTTGTTTGAAGATCCTCTTCAGAATCTTCTATTTCTTGATACTTATCCTTTGAAAATTGTTGAGACCCACTTGAAGAAGCTTCATTTGAGTCATCTGTTGTCCTGATTCCAGATTTCGAAACACTCGATGTTGAAGACAGACCATTGTCCAAGTCTCCATTCAATAAGTGTTGTGAAATCTCTGAATCACTGACAAAGTCACTTATGGGAACTTTAAATGACTGAAAGAGATCGGAATAATCAAATTGCCAATCTAATCCCTTATGTACATCTGGTGTATAGCTTGTAACTTCAATGTTATAAACTATCTCCAGACGACTAGTGACCTTATTGAAAACCCTTTTATTTGGAGAATTAGGCATATAACCTAAGAAAAATCCTTCGTCAGCCTTCTCACCAAATTTAGCTTGATTCCCAGTTTTCAATATTGTACAAGCAACTCCAAAGGGTTCAAATCCTTTTAAGTTTGGTTTCTTATTGTTCAAAAGCTCATAGCAAGTCTTGTTATGCTTTTTCACCGTAAGAACTCTATTCAGAACATGACATGCTGTATTCACTGCTTCTGCCCAAAAGATGACCGGAAGCTTTGAATCTGCAAGCATTGTTCTAGCAGCTTCAATCAACGTTCTGTTCTTCCTTTCAGCCACACCATTCTGTTGAGGTTCATATGGTGCACTGAATTGATGAATTATCCCTTTGCTTAAGCAATAGATATCTAACGTCGAATTCTTGAATTCTGTTCCATTATCACTACGAATACACTTAACTCTCGTTTTGTATACATTTTCAATTTGATCTAAAAACTCAATTAAAATACATGGAGTTTCATCCTTAGATCCTAAGAAAAATACCCACGAGAATCTAGAATAGTCATTTGTGACAACTAGACAGTACCATTTGCCACCTATGCTTCTTTTGCTTATTGGGCCGAAGAGATCCATATGTAGCAAATCAAATGGTGAGGAGATTGAGTTCTCAGTCTTAGATCTGTGTGGTTTCTTATGCTGCTTTCCTTTCATACAAGGAACACACTTATCCTCAGACTCAAAACGTTTTTGCGGTACACCCAAAACTAAACCATTTTTGGTTATGTAGTTCATTTTTCTCCAGTTTAGGTGTGCCATTCTCCTATGCCATAGTAGCGCGTCTGCTTCTGAAGCCTTGGATAGTAAACATGTAGATAACATTGAAGAATTAGGAACACCCATGTTTATTGCATAGATATCCTTCTTCCTTGGTGCCCTCATCAATATCCATTCTTCAGGGATTGTGAAGCCTGGCTTCAGGACTAAAGCCTCCTTTTCATTAAAATGAACTGGATGACCTTTATCGCAGACTTGGGAAACACTCACTAGGATATGAGTTAGTTCTTCATCATAATTCACATCCTCTAGAGTTGAAGTTCCATTTGAAACTTTTCCTTTCCCAGTAATTAGTCCTCCTTTGTCTCGTGCAAAATTTACTTTTTGCTTGAAACCTTCTCTGAAGTCCCTCAGTAGACTTCTTTCACCTGTCATGTGTCTTGAGCATCCACTGTCTACATACCACCAGTTGTCCTTGTTCATAGTCTGCTCCTACACATAACAAGTGGTACACAGTTAGTTATCAAGAGGGACCCAAGCCATTACGGTCTTGGATTGTCCCTGATCATCTACAATCTGAACCTCCTTAAAGTAACCATAACTATTCCCATCGGGAGTCTTGGTAACCTTCACAGGAGTTTGAGATTGTTGATTATCTGTAGTCTTAGGCCTATGAGGAGAGTGAGTATAAAACCTCCTAGACACATACTTAGTTCCCTGTGCACTCGAAGTAGAGCCATTCTCAAATTGACTATGGTTTCTACTTGGGGTCCTAAACCTCGAAGGAGTCTTATCTCTTGGCTTATTGAAAGTATTTTTGTTTAGAGTATAAGCCCTTTTAGGTTTAGGTGGAGAGACACTATGATTACTATCTCTTTTCAGAATGTTTACAGGTTTGCTTCCTAATCCCGGTTTGGAGCCTAACCTATCTACAATCGAACTAGAAATAGTCAGTGTCTTTTCAGTATTCACTAACTTATGTGATGCTTCCAACTTCTTATTTGGGCAACAAGAAGCTACGTGTCCTTTTTGGTGACACTTGAAGCAAGACATCTGTTTACGTGACTTACTAACTTTTGCATCCGCTACCGGAGTCTTAGGCACTAAAGGTTCAATTACATGTTCTTTATTAACCACTTCATCAGTCTTAGTATCATTAATTACTCCACCCGGTACAAAATGTACTTTGGTGTGAGGAATTTTCTTACTATCATCAGATGAAGGGTTCTTAATAACACTCTTTTGTGCCTCTACCTTTTCCGGTTTATTAGTTACCTTCGTCTCAGGGTTAACATCCGCCATCTCAATATCTACAGGAGTTTTAGTGTAATTTGAATTGAATGGGTGAGGCATATCATTATAACCTAAACCAGACATATCCTTCACACTACGCTGAGCACCTAACATTTTATCCATTTCAGATGTTCTATAGCTCTCAAGCTTACGATTCTGAGCTACAATTTTTGTTTTGCAATCAGCTAACTCCTTATCCTTATTAGCAATGGACAGATTCAAGTCATTTATGTTCATATAGAGACCGTCTATGATAATTAATTTCTCATTCACGGTATCTCTAAAAGCTGTCTTGTCAGCCGCATCTGCCTTAATCTTATCCTTTAAGGCTTGTTTATCATCACTTAACCTACATATATCTAACTTAGCTAGGTCAAGTTCAGATCTTACAGCCTCACTGGATTTACTAATTGTGCTAAGTTGAGATGACAGGGTATTATTAGTTTCAGTTAAAGTCTTGTAGGAATCAGCATAAGCACTAACTTGGGACTGTAAACTAGAAACTAACTGACAAAGATCTACAAGAGAGACAAGATCTACGCATACCCGTTTTTTATCAGTTTGCAGTTCAGCCATCTTAGCTACAAAATCTACAGGATCCAAATCTTCAGTTGAACCCAAATCTAACACATCATCAACATTAGCTTTAACAGGAGTCTCATGCACCTTTATTTCAAATGCTGGATTAGTAGGCATATAGGATAATGACTCAGCTACAATCTCTTGATCGTCAATCTCAGCCATCAAAGCTTCCTCTGACTGAGTTTTCCAATCATAAGACCCATCTAGCTGTTTCACTACTAAGGCTTTGGAATGCAAAGTATTTCCCGAGCCTTGTTTCCCTTTACCAGTCTCTACCTTAGGTCTTTAGCATTCTCTAGCAAAGTGTCCGTAACTTTTACAGTTATAACACTTGACCTTGGTTTTATCAAACCCTGATCTGTTGCCAACAACCTTTCTTCCATTTTTCTTTAAGAAATTTTTAACTCTCCTTGACAACAAAGCAAGTTGGTCCTGGAGATCTATTTCTTCAAGATAATCAGGATCTATCTGTTCATAGTCTTCATAAAAAAGAATTGGATCATTAATTTTACAATCAATATAATTCTCATAGGAAGCTACAAATGAAGCAAGAACAGATAGTTGCTGCTCAGCAGATTTCACACTCATAGGCATCTTTTGATGTTCTTGAAGTGACTTCTCAGAAGGTTTCCCTTTAGCTTCATTTCCAGATGATGTAATGAAACACAGTTCATCAGTTATCATTTCACCCTTTCCATCAGCATTACCAACAAACAAAGCAGTGGTCGAACTTGATGAAGCAGTCGAGATAGTAGTTTTTCCATGATACAGTCCTGGATCCTGAACATGATCAGAATCAGTATCTTTCGACTTCTAAGTGAAATCATATCCCTTGAGCTTGTCAATAACCTGCTCAAGAGTCATGGTTGCATATCTGGTTTCATTGTCTGTAATCATCACACCATACATCTCCCATTTAGAAGGTAAACCCTCAATAAACTTGTCGGTTTTCTCTACCTCCTCAATAGTGATTTCATGGTTTTCAATCTCAGATAACAAATGGTAGAAATGAGTAACATAAGCATCAAGAGTTTCTCCTTTAAAAGCTTTAAACAAAGTAAACTGCTTTTTCAGAAGCTTCTTCTTGCTAGCTTGCACTTGTGGACTTCCCTCACATCTTTTCTCAAGCGCTTCCCAGAGTGCTTTAGCATTATGAAAAGATTTTAACTGATAATTAATTTCCTTAGATAAGCACATCTTGATACAAGAATGAGCTTTATTCTCATTCTCATAGTCTTTCTTTTGTTGTTCACTCATCAGATTATAGGATACCACAACAACAACATTTTGAACAGTTTGGGTGGGTGTCGTGTATCCTCCTTTGATACACATCCTGTTGGTACATCTAAATGTGTCTGTCAGTTGGTCTCAGTCTGTAATTGTGTCAATATTGTAATTACGTATTGAATAGTTTAGATATAGTTTAATTACAATTTTTGTAATCTTGCGACACAAGGATTATGTCGCAGAATCATTCTGTGCGACATAAGTATTGTGTCGCAGAATCCTTGGATGCGACACATGTATTGTGTCGCAAAATCAGTCTATGCGACACAAGGGTTGTGTCGCAGAAAGTCTGATTTAGACTATAAATAGAAGCTCGCCAGCTTCTGTTGAAAGAGAGAACACACACACATAACCTACTGTCCAGAAAGAAAATTACTCTTGTAGTGTTATTTTGTTCCTTGTGTGTTTTGTCAAAGTGTATGGTTACTTGTTGATAATATATATACACATACATCTTTGTGTTGAGTTGATATTTAGCTTCAATCTTGCATATCTTGTTGTGTTTAATTTCCGCATTTACATACAAGCAAACTACTCGATTAGGTCCGAATAGTTGGAACCTACAATTGGTATCAGAGCCACATACTCTTGAGTTGTGGTTGCGAGTTAGTTTTTGCAAGATTTTAGTCTAAAAAGTGATAATTTTTATTTGTGTGTTCTTGGTGTTCTTGGTCAAAAGGTTTATTTTAAGCTTATCTTGGTGTTTAATCTTCAAGTGTTTGTGTTTGTCAAACTTTGGGATTTGGTTGACCAAAAGTTGGTGAGTTTTTGCTTAAAAAACTAGTATTCAGAACTGATGCAAAGTATGGGTTATTTGTTTATTATTATTTGTGTTGAAAATTGAAATTTTTGTGGGCTCAAGGCTGTCTGCACGCGTGACTTTGCGACACAAGCACTGTGTCGTATCTACTGTTTATACGACACAACCATACGACATTAACTTGTTTGCGACATAGTGTGCGACATAACGTGCGACATAAGCCTACGACACAATCCTCTTTGACCTTAACTGGTCTGCGACACAAGTTGCGACATAACATACGACATTATTGTTGTGTCGCATTTTTGTCTTCTGTCGGATTAAGTTCTGCGACATAATTTTTGTGTCGTATTGATCGTCTGCGACACAACCATTGTGTCGCATTTTCCCAGACTTAGACAAAAATTTCAGCTTGTTTGTGGAATATTTTCTAACTTTTCTTGCAGATTTTCATCATGTCTCTTCAAAGTGTTGATGCAGTTCTACAACATAATGCTACAATCGGTAGTGCAAATAAACCTCCCTATTTTGCACCAGGGATGGAATATCGAGCTTGGAAACAACGTTTTATATCTTTTGTTTTATTCACTGATCCTGTCATGGAATTGGCTCTTCTTGAAAGATATGAAGCACCGGTTGCTCTTGGAGAACACATGGGTGTTCCTCCACCTAAGCCCATTCGTTCATACACTCCCGAAGAACGAAAAGCATGGGAAATTGAACGCAAAACTCATTCTGCTATCACTATGTCACTTCCAACTGACGTTTTGGATATGTTTCCACAAACAATCGCTTATGATCTTTGGATTGCAATTGAGAAGAGATTTAGTGGGAATTCAGAGTTCATCGAGAGCAAACTGGAATTAGTTAAAACTCAGTTTGATTATTTCTATATCCAGAAGAATGAGACGGTCAGAGATATGCTTTGTAGATTTACACGTACTGTAAACGAACTACAAGCTGGAGGATATAATCTAAAAAATTCTGAGATCAACAAGAAGGCTTTAGCTGCTCTTCCTCCAAGTTGGGAAACGCGAGTTTTGGTGTTGGAAAATGATCCTAAGACTATGCAATTGTCTTTAGATGATCTTGTTGGAAAGCTTGAAGCTGGTGCTTTGGATATTCAAAAGAAGGAAACAAGATCCACTGCTCGTACATCAGAATCAAGTAATGGTGGAATAGCTTTCATCTCATCTGAGGCTAATTCTCAGAGATCTTCTTCTTACAGTAATCCTGTTGTAGGAACATTTTCAGCTCTCCCAACTTATACTGCTTCTTCAAGTAAACCTTGTTCATCATCGTCTGTTCCTTCCTCTGCCACCACAGATGAGCATGCTGCAATGTTCACTGCTTTTCTGTCATCGTATGAAGACTTTCTCTCTAAGAGAGTCAGTACCTTAGAACTGACTGATGAAGATTTCAATCAGGTTGATCCAGATGAGTTAGAAAGAATAGACATCAGATGGAATATGGCTATGCTGACTCGCAGAGCCAAGAACTATCTAAGAAGAACTGGAAAGAGATCTCTTGAAGATGCAGCTGACCGAACACCAATGGGATTCGACAAAAGCAAAATCAAATGCTATAAGTGTCAGAATCTTGGACACTTCGCCCGAGAATGTGAGAAAGGTCGACAGCCTGCCACTGGTTTCACAAAGCCATCTGTTGCTCCAAAACAGATTGAAAACACTACTGCTAAGGCTGCATTATTGATTGAAGATGGTGATGCTTATGATTTCTCTGCTCATGAGGCTCAAGAGCAATGCTTCATGGCCATCAACAATGAGGTACAATTTGCATCGTTTTCTTGTGATTCTTGCATTAGTTTAACTGGTAAAGTAAATGGGCTTATGGAACATAATAACAACTTGAAGTCTGATCTCTTGAACTTGATGGAGGCAAACAAAGTTTTGAAAAATAATGAGAAATATTTTGAAAGTAACATTAATCAATTTATAGAAGATAAAAAGGAGTTAAAAGCTCTTATTTTCAGTAATCAAGATGAAATTGACAGTTACTTAAAGATGATTGCTCATTTAAAAAAGGAATTGGCTGCCTCCCAAGCCGAAGTCGTTGATTACAAACGAAAACTCAAGAATATCAACACTTCTTCCATGGTATTTACCGAGATTCTGCAGACGGGTAGGTCTAACACCAAAGACAAGTCCGGTTTGGGTTATCATAATCAACCGCCTCCATCTTTAGATGTAAATTTGTGTAGACCATCTAAGGATGAAATTAAAAACTTTGTGCCCACTACCTTAGTAGATATAAAGCCTGTTGAATTGCCAGTTAATGAATCTATTGTTAAGAAAGTAGAGATGCCTGTAGTTGAATCTATTAGCTTGCCTGCTGCTAAGCTACCTGAATCTGATCAAGCTGACATAGAGGTCAGACATGATAGAAAGAAAACTAATATAATCAAGGCTAAACCAGTGAAGCCTTTTGAGCCTGTTAAGTTTGTATCCTCAGGAACTGTCAAGTTCAACCCCTTTGGTAGTTTTCAGCTTGCTCCCTTACAAACTATTGAAGAAGAGGTTGAGTGTGTGGATATTCCTTGTAAGTGTGTGTCTCAATGTGAAGAGAAAAATATTAAGCCTGAACATCACACCATTAATTCTGGGTTAACTGATGAAAGTTTTCAAAGACATGCTAAGACTCAGGCTGAACTTAAAAGAAAAGGTTTAAAGAATATTAATGACAAATCAATCAAGAATTCTGTTAAATCTTCTGTTTCACAGTCTGAGACATCCACTTTCACATGCTCACATAAGGTGTCTACCTCACCTCAATTTCTAGACTGTGACGACTAAACTTTTAGAGAAAGACGATCATGTTTCTACTGTAAGAAACAAGGTCACCTGATTAATCAATGTCCGTTGCTTTTGAGAAAGAAGTTATCAAAAGGTGTCTCCAAAAATTCCACTGTTAAATTATTTTCAAAGAAGGATTCACTTGCTCAAACCTCTTTCCCAAAAGTTAATGCTGTTAGGCCCAGTAAACCACCGGTTAAAAAGCCTAACATTGTTAACAAGCAACCCTATACTGTGCTTGTGAAAGTTTGGAGACCAAAAGAGTCATCAAATGACTCATCATCAAGTAATACTGCATCAGAAAATACATCTGATCTCTTGAAGAACAAAGTTTTAACTGATGTAGTTATTATTGATGAGATCTCTGGAGTACCCAAGTCTGTAAAGGCCTGGGTCTCCATTTCTATCTAACCTGTTCCTTATGTTGTGTTGTAGCAGTCAGGACATGTACAAAGCAGCAAATGGTACGTGGATAGTGGCTGCTCACGGCACATGACTGGTGACATGTCTCTTTTGTCAAATGTTAAACCATATCGAGGAGGACATGTTGCTTTTGCGGGAGACACAGGTGGTAACATAACTGGTCAGGGTACTCTTTCTAATGGGCAAGTAACTTTTGATAAAGTGAATTATGTCGAGGAACTGCAACACAATTTAATCACTGTTTCTCAAGTCTGCAACAAGAAGTTCACTACTGCCTTTACAGATGTTGAATGCTTAATTTTGAAGCCGGGATTTATCATTCCCGAGGAATGGGTGTTGCTGAGAGCACCTCGTGTACGCAACTCGTACATTTTGGATATGCAAACTGTGGTTACCAAGGAGCATACGTGTTTGTTATCAAAAGCATCTTCTAAAGATTCACTGCTTTGGCACAGACGAATGGGACATATTCATTTTCGGAGAATGAATTATCTTATTAATAATGATCTTGTGTTAGGTGTGCCTAAAAAGTCATTTGTAATAGATGATGAATGCGTTTCCTGTCTCAAAGGGAAACAACACAAGAAGTTCCATAAGTCTAAGCAGGTGAACTCTATTGAATCTCCATTGGAGTTGCTTCACATGGATTTGTTCGGTCCTGTGAATAAGAAAAGTATTGGAGGAAAGTCATATTGTCTAGTCGTTACTGATGATTACTCAAGGTTTTCCTGGGTATATTTCTTGGCGGGAAAGGATGAAACGCCTGATACTCTAACTTATCTGTTCGACAGATTGGAAAATCTGTGTAATTTGAAAATTAAGAAACTTCGCAGCGATAATGGAACAGAATTCAAGAACAGAACCTTGGAAATGTATTGTCTTCGAAAGGGAATCTTTCATCAGTTCAGTGCTGCTCGTACTCCTCAGCAAAATGGAGTAGCCGAACGTAAAAATAGGACAATTATTGAGACAGCAAGAACCATGTTGTCTGACGCGCATCTGCCTACTACATTTTGGGCAGAAGCTGTTAACACTGCCTGCTATGTGTTAAATCGGGTCTCCATGGTTAAAAGCGAAACAAAACATGTTATGAATTGCTGAATAATCGCAAACCAAACTTGAAGTTTCTTGAACCTTTCGGGTGTCCTTGCACCATCTTAATTACCAAGGACTCCGTAGGCAAATTTGACGAAAAGGTGGTCGAGGGTCTATTTTTGGGATATTCTGTGAACTCACCAAATAAAAGAGTTTTCAACAAGTCTACTGGGAGAATAGAGGAACATTTTGAAGTACGATTCATGAAGTATACTGATTCTCCAAAGGGTAAGGGACCGGAATCCTTGTTTGAGTATGACAAGTTGGTAGATTCTTTTAATCTTCCCAAACTTAGTGAAGAAGATCAGGTGGTATCTTTACTTCATGGTTTAGATCTTTCTTCTGAAGTCTCTACTTCAACCTCTTGTGTTACACCACCTGAGAATATTGTCAATGATGATATTCCCTCCGACGCTGAACAGATGGCTACTGAATCCAATCCTGTAACTGAAACTGATATCTTCTTACCAGTTGACCATGAAAGTTGTGCCACTGATCTCTCAGTTGCTATTGAACATTCAGAAGCCGCTCCTTCTAATCTGGATTCGATCATTGTGCCTGATCCGATTCCTCAGCTTCGAATTCATTCTTCCCACCCTACTGATAATATCATTGGTGAACTTCAACAAGGCATTTTAACTAGAGGTCAAGTTGCTGCTAATGAATCTCGTGAAGAATCTTCAACTGCCTCTTTTGCCTGTATTGAAGAAGAAATAGAAGAATGTTTCTTATCCCAGCTTGAACCGAAGAAAATCTCTGAAGCTTTGAAAGACCCGTACTGGGTTGAGGCTATGCAGGAAGAATTAAATCAATTCAAGAAGCTTGATGTCTGGAGTTTAGTTCCTTTACCCAAAGATGTCGATCCAATTGGAACTCGCTGGGTATACCGTGTAAAAAAGGATGACAGAGGCGTAGTTATTCGAAATAAGGCACGGTTGGTGGTTCAAGGTTTTACTCAAATCGAGGGTTTGGACTATGATGATGTGTTTGCTCCAGTTGCAAGATTGGAATCCATTCGCATCTTTCTGGCGTACGCGACATTTAAAGGTTTTCGGGTTTATCAACTCGATGTCAAGAGCGCATTTCTGTATGGAGAGGTTCTGAAGGATGTGTATGTCATGCAACCTCCTGGTTTTGAAGATCCAAATCATCCTGATTATGTTTGCAAGTTAGGTAAAGCTTTATATGGTCTTCATCAAGCTCCTAGAGCTTGGTACGCGAGGTTGGCAAATCATCTAACGAAAAATGGCTTTACACGAGGCCAAATTGATAGCACTCTCTTCATAAAAAGGGCTGGAAAGGATTTGTTACTGGTACAGGTTTACGTGGATGACATAATTTTTGGATCAACAAATGACTCTTTGTGCAGAGATTTTGAGAAAATCATGAAGTCCGAGTTTGAGATGAGTGCCATGGGAGAACTTAAATTTTTTCTCGGTGTCCAGGTTGAACAGTCTGATAAAGGTCTTTACATTCATCTGTCCAAATATGTCAATGACATGTTGACTCGGTACGAACTCCATGACTGTAAACCATATGGTACTCCTATCGAAATAGATCACAAGCTCGGACCTGCTGAACATGAGGAAGACTGCAAGGAAAGAGATTATCGATCCATGATAGGATCACTGATGTATCTTACTGCATCCAGACCAGATATTGTGTTTGCTGTGTCTATCTGTTCCAGGTATCAAGCAAAGCCCAAGGTTTCTCACATGAAGGCGGTGAAGCGAATCTTTGGTTACCTCAAGTATAGACCATCACTTGGTCTATGGTATTCGAATGAGAAGGACTTCGCTCTCACTGCCTACTCTGATTCTGATTATGGTGGCTGCAATTCAGATAAAAAATCAACTACAGGAGGATGTCAATATCTCGGTTCTCGATTGGTATCTTGGCAGTGTAAAAAGCAAACCACAGTCTCCACCTCAACAGCGGAAGCTGAATACATTGCTGCTGCAAGCTGCTGTTCCCAGATTCTGTGGATTCAACATCAATTGCGTGATTATGGGTTACTTCTTACCTTAACTCCTGTTCATATTGATAATACTGCCGCTATATCTATTATTCGCAATCCCGTTCAACACTCTAAGACCAAACATATAGAGATTAGGTTTCACTTCATACGAGATTGCTATGAGAAACACTTAATTGACCTCATTCATGTAGATACCCTTAAGCAAAAAGCCGATTTATTTACAAAAGCTTTTTCGCGTGCTCGTTTCGACGAACTTGTAGATATGATAGGGATGATTTCCCTTGATCTCATGAAATGATTTGTGACTTGATTTTTGTATAGTCTATTTGCTTTCTGTTTAAAAAAAAAAAAAAAAAAAAAAAAATCTCGCAACAGCCACTCTTTATACTTCTTAGTATTAAAGAAATGCAGCGTTGCTACATTTTAAATAGACGTTGAAGTTGTGTCTGTAAACAACTAGGGATATGATAGTACATCGGGTAACTTGCTTTGAGTGGAATTTTAAGATTTATCTTGGATGTGTCAGTAGATTTATCTGACATGCTGAAAACAGTTTCTATAAACGTTGTCTTCATCATACGATATATTAGTAGGCTTGTTATACTACACTTCTAGAAACTGTTTAAGAAGCTTAACATTAAATGCCTATTTCAAAATGGTTCATCATCATTAGATGTATGACAAGTGTCTTAATTTCTTACTTATACTAGACATGTGTTCGTTGAAAGAAGTTTATTTGATATCATTTGGGGGTATATATTAACAGTCTCCTCTGTTATACGTAAGTATAGACCTGGCTTCCGTCTATATATACTTAAAATTAAGCAAATACAAGTCAAAGTACTTGCAAAATCTTTAAAATTGAGATACCTTACAAGGTCGCCAAAATGGTTTGACCAAGTCTGGTTTTGCTTAAACCTGAATCAAGCTATGTCGCTCTGTTGTACGCAAGTACAGACCTGTCACCGCTGCCTTGATTCTTAAATTTGATAGTCTAATATTCTCTCTGTAAAATGGACATATGGTCTATGTCTTAAGTTAAGATGTATATCTATGGTTGTGACCACAGAGAAATATGCATGCGAATAATATAAATTAGTTCCTAGATGTGCGTATGACACGTTTAAAGTGGATAAATATACTAATAATCGTTTTGAAATAACTTTTACAAAAACTGTTTCTAACATGACATGTAAATTTTAAAGAGGACAAATATACTGATAATCGAAATCACACTTACTGTTCTTCATTATTGTACGTTATGCCGATATGATCCCTAACCAGAATTATCACAACTCCGTCACCAAAAATATTATGCTTTACTTGTCTTTGTTATATTTTTATCTTTGTATTTTGCTTTACTTTATCTTTTTTATTAAGTTACAAATCGTCTTCATCGCGAAAATTCTTTAATCACAATAATAATCGGGTTTAAAATCATTTTTTTTCGTGTCATCAAAATCTGCTTAGTGTTATATACGACACAAGCATTGTGTCGTATCCGAAATATACGACACAAGAATTGTGTCGTATACAGTGTCGCATGATGTGTCGCATATTGTGTCGCATATTGTGTCGGGGTTAATTACTCACACCATGCGACATAATCATTTACGTTTCCAAAATTTTAGCGACACATACTGTACGACACATAGGCGATTTTGCGACACAAGCGTATACCCATTCCGTTCGTGCTTTCGAAGCTTTTTCACTGCAATCCATTGCTTGATTCGTGTTCCTCGTCTCTTTGTGCACTAATAGGTATGATTATCTCGTTCATTCACCGTCTAATTTGCTGTTGTTTTGATCCTACCCGTTCGATTTTTAGGGTTTCGGGTTAAACTCGAAATTAATTAGGGTTTAGGGGTTTCTAGGGTTAGATAGACGTATATTATTGATCCCCTACTGTTTGCGAACCCTAGGGTATGGTTAGATTTCGAAAACCCCAAAATTTCTCTCAAATTTAAATCTGGGTTGGTTTAATGTTCATCAATGCGACACAACTTGCGACACAGTCGTTGTGTCGCACAGATCAAGCATTTTATGTCGTATTGCTTTTATATGCTTATGTCGTATTTATATACGACACAACATACGACACATTTCTTGTGTCGTACCATTTTATACGACACTAAATACGACACAAACTTTGTGTCGCATCTGAGATTAATTTCTCAAATAATGCTAAATGCAAGGGAAATGCTGTCCGCGTGACACGTGTCATGCGACACAAGCCTTGTGTCGTAGTATACTGCTGCGACACAATTATTGTGTCGTATCTCTCCTGTGCGACACAACTGCTGTGTCGCAGATCATTTGTAAAATGAAACGTGACTATTTTTGCGTACTAACGCTAACGCAGCTCGAGTTTTTGTTGTATTATTGCTATTTTTTCAGATATGGCTGATCAACAACCTGCCCAAGCTGCTCCACTCCCTGAAATTGATGTGACCAAATACTTCTGGGAGCCGCGCCACAATATCGTGGCATTTATGAATACTACGGTTGAGACGTCGAGACCGTATCGACCTATGATCGCTTTTCTTCGCCGCTCCCGAATCTACAAAGCTATCTCTGCTGATACTCGGATTTTGAGAAATCATATTACGGAGTTTTGGGACAACGCTGTCGTCAACAAAGACGAACCTGATACTCGTCTTATCTCTACTGTTTGTGGACGTCAGGTTATTTTCTCTGAGCAACTTATTCGGGATTTCTTCGAGTTCGGAGACAACTCGGATATGATTACTCAGTTTGCTGCTGCTGCTATTGCTCAAGGGATGCGTTCGATTGGATATCAGGATATCCCTGTTGACCAGTACAAGAAGACCTACATGACAAAGGTCTGGAGGTATCTGGCTCATATTGTCATTGTCTGTTTATCCAGTCGCCGGGCAGGTCTGGAAGGGATGAGCTACACAACTGCCTCTGCCATTCTCGCGTTGATTTACAACAAACCTTATAACTTTTCTGGTTATATCTGGAGGGGTTTTGTTGACAACGCTCAGGATACGAAGGATAAGTGGGCATTATATCCTCGGTTTACTCAACTGCTGCTCAATCACTTGCATCCCGATCTACCAGTGATTGCATCTTTTACCTTTAAGCAGACACCGATGAATACAAGGATCTATACCATTTGTACCACTTTTGCCAAGCAGGGTCAGGCACCGGAAAGGGAGGTTGCCCTGTTCGGACATATCATCGATCCTGCATATGTTGGTCCTCCTGGTGAACAGTTTAATGACCCAGCTCCTAGGCCTACTGTTCCACCAACCCCAGTTCCACCCCCAGCTCAACAACCAACCCCAGCTCCACCACCTGCTGCTCAGCAACCGCCAGTGTTGCCAGATCCTGTGGATCAGGAGTTTGTGGATCTCGATCGTGAGATCGATGCATATCAGCCACCTTCTCCACCTCCTGAATCTTCCAGCCGAGGTAAAAGGCCTCGTGATCCCTCAGATACTGACATCTTGGATCCCCTGGTCAGGCGTTCTCGCACTTCCACTTCCACATCTTCTGAGCCGCCGAGGACTGAAACTCCAATCACCCCTCACCCAGCGGTTATTCAAGAGCTCCTGCGCCGACTTGACAAAATGCAGCATGATATGGATGCTCAGTTGACAGTGTTTGAAGCTCAAGATGCCAGAATCTCTAACCTGGAAAAGGAGAACGCAGAGCTGAAGTCAAAGATTCTGCAGCTGGAAACCCAAGCTATTGCTTCGGGGGAGCCAAGCCAACCGGCTTTAGAATCAACACCTAGGGTTTCCGCCGAGGGCGATGAAAATGTAAATCCTGATAATGTAACTGATTCATCGATTAATGAAACTCCTTTGATTTTGGATTATATTCTTGAGTTACCAGGGCAACCGAAACCGTTAGCTGTAGACTACACTTATTGTGATTTGACATACTTTCAAACTGCGGTTAATGAAGATGGGGTTGTGCCTGAAGAGCCTTTTGACTTTGAGGCTGCAAATGATGATGATGATGTTGAGGTTGAGCAAGAAGGGCTTGATCCAAATGAAGAATATGTTGATCAGCCCTCTCACCCACAGGAAGGTATTGTTGTATCCGATTCTTCAGACGATGAGTCAGGGCCTGCATTCAACTATGTACCAGGATCCTCCTCAGGATCTTCTTCTCAGGCTACTTCTGCTCCTGAATCAACAAGGACAAATTACAACGACATCTTCCCACAGGATACATTCGAATATGTTCCTTTTGACAGGGAAATGTCCATCAGGGATAACTGGTTCATCAAAGGTAAAAATCTCGAACCTGTCCCTGTTACCTGCAAGAAATACAAAGTTGGCGGTGATTATACCGGCCTTATTAAAAGTTGGAAAGTGAACAAGGGAAGATTCATGATCAAAAGACGTGATGGTATTCAGTACTTTCGTCGATCGCTGAAGAAATTGAGTACGCTGCCAAAGCATGATCTTGTTCGTCTTACTCGGCTTCAGTTGATCAATCCTCATAAAGACGGAGTAGCTAAAGTTATTCAGAAAATCATGCGGGCAGAGATTCGTTCAAAGAAATATCATTATGTCAAACCTGTGCTAGGTACAAGGTTCACATTCAAGAAAAAGCTTGACCCAAAGACAAATCAGCCAATCGTCAGAAATCACTATCCTCCTGCTAATTGTCTTCGTGAAGTCTCGCTGGAATCTGTTCCCTTCAATCTGTTGAAACGATTTCACTACTAGGAACTGGATGCTCACACCGGCGAAGCCGTTCTTGTCTACGTACCTGATTCTGTGCCTCAAACTGGGTCTACTTCTTTGTGGGGTTTACCAAAGGCAGAATTCAAGATATTTGACCCGATGAGCATAATAAACCTGTCAAAGGATGACATGAAGAAACTGTTCAACAGTCGTATTCGCTACAATCCTGACAACGAGTTCAACACAATTCTGGCGAAGCGATTTCAGAAAATCGTTGATATATGTTTCTCTTTTGGTGTACATGCTGGTGGAAACTTTCCACCCGGATGGGTTTGAAGACTGACGCTAATTGAAGAAATTCTTTGAAGACCAAGCTGAAGACACGGGGGAGTTTGTTGGTACATCTAAATGTGTCTGTCAGTTGGTCTCAGTCTGTAATTGTGTCAATATTGTAATTACGTATTGAATAGTTTAGATATAGTTTAATTACAATTTTTGTAATCTTGCGACACAAGGATTATGTCGCAGAATCATTCTGTGCGACATAAGTATTGTGTCGCAGAATCCTTGGATGCGACACATGTATTGTGTCGCAAAATCAGTCTATGCGACACAAGGGTTGTGTCGCAGAAAGTCTGATTTAGACTATAAATAGAAGCTCGCCAGCTTCTGTTGAAAGAGAGAACACACACACATAACCTACTGTCCAGAAAGAAAATTACTCTTGTAGTGTTATTTTGTTCCTTGTGTGTTTTGTCAAAGTGTATGGTTACTTGTTGATAATATATATACACATACATCTTTGTGTTGAGTTGATATTTAGCTTCAATCTTGCATATCTTGTTGTGTTTAATTTCCGCATTTACATACAAGCAAACTACTCGATTAGGTCCGAATAGTTGGAACCTACACATCCAGATTGAGAGATTATAGAATCTACAGTAAGATTCAAACCTATCTCTCCAACTGTAATAGTCTTCAACCCGTAACAACTTAGGTGGAGTATTAGATTTTCCAACCTCGTGCTCCATCTCAATCATTTTACTAATGTCAGACATTTTAAAAGTTTTGGGAATTAACAATCAGAAAAATCAGAAAGTTCACTTCGCAGAAACTCGACTCGCAGGACAGGAACTCGGTTCGCATGGGGAACTCAGTTCGTAGAGGGGAACTCAGTTCGCAGGGGAACTCGGTTCGCAGGGGAACTCGGTTCGCAGGGGGAACTCAGTTCGCAGAGGGGAACTCAGTTCGCAGAATCGGCTGAAAAACCCTAAAACGAAAATTTTAGTTTTCTAATCGATGAAACCTTAAGATTTCGGTCGATTACGAAACCAAAAACTTCCAGAGATTGATTTTGATCATTTTTACGAAGATTAAACGTAACAACAACCCTAAATCTATCGTTATTATCCAAATAACCTCGAACTAACTAAGTATTTAGCCTGAAAGCTCTGATACCAATTGTAATTCCCTAGTACGTGGATCGATAACGAGGTTATCTTAGGTATTAAGGTGCGGAATTCCTCAATACTTGGTTCACAGTATGTGAACGGTTTGTTTCGCAAGATAATAGCGAATTGGTTAATCAACAAGGTTTTGTATCGATTAATTAATGTTAATCGATCAGTACCTAACCTTTTGAATGCTTAAAATCGTTTTAGTTCTCTGGAAAAACGAATTGCCAAAAGTTCTTTTCGATTTAACCTATTATTGTATATATAGGTATCCATCTGATCTCACCTCGCAGGTCTATGGACTGTGCAAGTCGAGTCATCTCGCAGCCCAGTCAAAGCCCAGAAACTGAACTCGCTTCGCTGCTCTGCGAGCCTAGATCTCATCTCGCAAGACTAAGTTCTGCGACTTGAGATCTCATCTCACAGACTTTAGTTTGTAACTTCGTATTCGATATTCGTCTAACACTTTAACATACTAATATATTTAACGAATATTAATACCAAACTAATATCATTTAAAAATCCAAATCAATTGTACAAACTTGATTACAATAATCACTAGTACTATTACAAGTTAGATCTGTTGTCACACATACATGTCCCAACAAAATGTATGAAAGTCGAGAACGACCGAAGGTAGTTATATTATGAATCGAATAACAAACGTATTACTTAAGTTTCCATTTGTAGTGCAAATCATCCATGTTTTCTTGCATACCTGAGTAACGCTGATTATTCGTACAAATAAGTGATGACATATTATCCGGCCGCTTAGACCAGTTAGTCCAACCTATTCCGGTGAGGGTAAACCTCGTTCATAAGATTGTTTATTCAACAAACTATGCCATGATTCAGACATCTCTGACGACCGAGATTGGGGAATAGGATTCGAGATTAACTATCGGATAATATGGGTATACATTTGAGAGAACTTTCGGTGTATGCTTTAATATATTCTGCAACCCACGTGACATTCTATTTTCCTGATTGTGGACACCTCCGCGTTAGCCCGATAGAAGGATTGCAGTAATAGCTCACATTAACTTACGAACTTATCCCCATTAAAATTCTCCATATTTAACAACTCCTAAACCACTTCATAGTAGACAATCGCTTTAATTGCTAAACGCCCGAAGTAACCTCCACTTTTTAGTTTATTTTAGAATAGAAAACCCAAAACCAAAACCAAAACCAACTCTTTTATCCCTTGCTAAATACATAAAAGTTTCTAAATCCCCTAGTTTCAATTTGTCGCTTTGAAGAACGATCCTAGGTCATACTTGTCCTTTGCTAGCCTGTTGATGCATATTAGGTTGTCTGTCAGTTGGTCTATCGAGTTGTAATAAGTGTCGTTAGTTGTATAGTGAAATATATTGTTTTTGTTATATGCGACACTTAAGTTTTAGGTTAGGCGTCACTTGCCTTAGTGACGCATATAGCGTCACTTAGGTAAGTGACGCATGAAGGCGGCCACATGCGACACTTCCACAAGTGACGCATGTCGGCTGACTTTTAGTATAAATACAAACCTACGGGTTTCCGGCTAGGGTTGACGAAACCCTAGCACCATTTGTCGACTAAGCAACATTGTAATCGTTCCCAATTCATATATACAAGCTGATATCTTCGTTTATATTGTTAATCATATTTGTTTCGGTTTGTGTTTATTGGTAATACACGCAATTGATTGATTCCGCCTTTCAATTGTAAGTCAATTGTCATCTAGATCCACGTCAAAGGGCACTCTCAACTGGTATCAGAGCACTTAGGTGATAATATTGACGTTTAGAAGGTGTTTTGGGTTGATTTCGGTTTGTTTGAATCAATTAATCAAGATTACATACGGATTTTGAGGTGCTAAGGTGAATTACAGTCGATATTCTTCATCATTTACAGGTTTCGTCCATTAGGGTTCAAGGAATTTTCGTTTGGTTTACGAAAGTTCGAGTTTTTTAGGGTTTTGGGATTTTGCAGCCGTTTTGCGACACTCGATCCGTCACTTGGACGCGTCACTTACTGCGGCACTACCTAATCCCAAATTAGGGTTATACCGTCACTTGAACGTGTCACTTGAAGCGTCATTTGAGGTTTATACGACACTTAACTTAAGTGCCGTGCTCTTTAATCCACCGTCACCTACGTGCATCACTGTTGCACGTCACTTGACCCTCAAGCGTCACTTCTGTTAGTGACGCCTGTTTGATTTACTGCGTCACTTTTACTAGTGACGCCTTTTGTTTTAGCACGTCACTCAAGTACGTCACTTGAGTGCGTCACTCGTCTGATTGAGCGACACTTACTTACAGTGTCATCAGTCACTTCATCCGTCACTCGATAGCGTCACTTGCCAAGTGCCGCTAGTCGTTGCGACACTTCAGTGCGTCACTTACTAAGTGACGCCTTCAGTACTAATATTTTTCAAGCTTTTGTTTTTAGTGAAGTTTCAGGTATATCTTCAATGGCTGGTGTTGCTGATAAAGAAGACATCAGAGGAATTAGGGATATGTTAAAACAGAATCACGATGTTGGTTCTAATAATAAACCTCCGTTGTTTTCGGATGACATGGATTACGCATATTGGCGTGATCGATTTGAACAATATATAAACTTCCACTGTCCAGAGCTATGGGGTCCACTCAAAGAAAAATATGTAGCTCCCTTAGCCGAAGGAATCTTTCCTCATCTTGCTCCGAACAAGCTCTACAAATCTATGACTCCGGAAGAAAAGAAAGACTATGATACTGAGAAAAAGGCACATGCGGCTATTTGTATGTGCCTAACCAAAGACGTATTAAGACTGTTCAAATCACATGACACCGCATACGAACTTTGGAAAGCTATTGAAACTAGGTGTGGTGGAAATCAAAGATATAAAGCAGCTAAGCTAGAATTGATAAAAAAACAGTATGATATGTTTGATTCTCTACCAAATGAAACGGCTTCTGGAGTTTTTACTAGATACTCACAGTTGGTGAGTGAGTTGACAGAAGGAGGGTATAATTTTCCTCCACTTGAAGTAAATAAGAAGCTTTTGGATGTCTTGCCTAGTTCGTGGGATATTAAGGTACAGCTTCTTAAGGAAAGTCAAGAATTAGCTACCATGAAACTGGATGAGCTAATTGGTATTCTTCAAGCTCATGCGATGGAGATGAAGAAGAGAGAATGCAAGTCAGGCGGTTTTGTTCAAGACCCGTCTTTATATGGAGGTAAAGTCAACACTGGCAAGACTTATGGTGGAATGGCTTTTGTCTCTTCTACGAGCTCTCCACTTCATGCTCCATTGTATTCTACTGGTGCTTCTCATCCAGTATATGCTTCTGGATCCTCACAGGGGTCACAACAGCAGGCTTCTGTCTCTCCTGCTATTCAAGAGCAGGCTGCCATTTATACAGCCTTTCTAAGCTCTTACAAGGATTTGGTTTCACAACCAAATGCTACTTTGGAACTGGCCAAAGAAGATTATGCTCAACTTGACGATGATGATCTTGAGCAGATGGATTTGAACTGGAACATTGCTATGATATCCAGGCGTGTTCAGAAATTCTTGCAACGAACTGGTCGCAAGAGTTTGGAGGGAGATGGCAAAACCAGCTTCGGTTTTGATAAAAGCAAAGTGAAATGTTACAATTGTCAGAATCTGGGACACTTTGCGAGAGAATGTGAGAAGCCTAAGGTTCCTCCATCTGGTTTCACAAAGCCTGATGCTCCTAGAACTCCGGAGAAGGATCAAGTGAAGCAAGCAACAGCTGATGCACTTGTTGTTTTTGAGCCAACAAGCACAGATTGGAGTATGTATGCTGAGAATTATCAGCAGTGTCTCATGGCTCACATTTCAAACGAGGTACGCAATGAACCTGAAGAACCTTTGAACTGTATGTCATGCATTAAGTTAACTGAATCCTTAAGATGCTTTCAAGCAGACAACGTAGACTTAAGAAAAAAGGTTGAAAAACTTAGTGACTCAAACAGATACCTAAAAGCAAATGAACAATTGTATGATAAGAAAATAGAGGCTTATCAACAGGACACGCTTAGGTATAAATCTAAAGTTTTTAGTCAACAGGATGCTATTGATAGTTATCTTGTTGAAATAGACCGTTTGAGAAAGGAACATTCTGATCTTAAAGATGAATATGACAAATATAAAAATAAGATTCTAGGTTCCTCCTCGTCTACTGTTGCCTTTAATGAAATCCTTAACAAGCAAAGGACAGATCACAAAACAAGGACGGGACTAGGTTATCATGTAGTCCCGCCTCCTACTGAATACTGTCCTATGCCTGTTAAGGAAGGCATCGAAGAGATTCCGGTTGACTATGCATTGTTATACGGGGTCAAATCTAAGGGTAATAAAGTTAACAAACAGGTGAAGGAGAAAACTAAACGGACAGAGTATCCCTCACCTCAGTTTGTTAAATCGGAATGTGAATCTCCAGTTAGTAATGAGGAGATTGTTGAGATTGAGGATATTACCGATGAGGAATATCCTGAGTTTAAAAGGAATGTTGATGTAAAAGCTGAAAAGGTGTCAAAGGTTGAACCTAAAATTAAGGTTCAACCTAACAAAGAAAAAATTAAGGTTTTAAAATCAAAATCTCAAGCTTTACAGTCACCTGTAAATATTTTGCAAAATAAACCTTCTACTTCAACCTCTCAACCTAAACAGGAAATTTCTAAGACGTGCATGAAATGTGCATGTTCTAGAAACGTTTCTTCATCCCCGGTGATAAATCCTCAGCCTCAACCAGCTGTTGAGACTAGAGCATGTTTTTACTGCAAGAGACAAGGACATCTAATTCATGAATGTCCCAAATTGTCTCATCAGAATTACTGGAGAGAAATGCCTAGGACATCTGTTTTCAGAAATTCTTTTTCAAGATCTCCTCCTAGGCGTTACTCGGTCTCTCCCATACCTGCTGTAAAACCGAGTAATGTTGGGCAAAAACTTTTTCCAAAACGAGAGCCTGACATTACTCCAAAGCCAAATTCCGAACCATCCAAGGTTTGGAAAAGAAAAGAGTCTACTGTGGACTCTAGTGTCATCAATAATAACACATCAGATACAAAATCTGATTTGCTTAAAAATAAAGTCTTATCTGATGTGATTATTGTTGATGACTGTGGTCGACCTAAGTCTGTCAAGGCTTGGGTCACCGTTTCTCACTAATCTCCTACTTTATGTGTTGCAGCAGTCAGAACGCGTTAAAGACAGTGAATGGTTTGTAGATAGTGGCTGTTCGCGACACATGACAGGCGATGTGTCCCTTTTGACGGATGTTAAACCACATTCTGGAGGACATGTTGCATTTGCGGGAGATACTGGAGGAACCATTTCGGGTAAAGGAACGCTAACTAACGGGAAAGTTAGCTTTGAGAATGTGAACTATGTGGCTCAACTGACCCACAACTTGCTAAGCGTATCACAAGTATGTGATAAGGATTACACAACAGCGTTCACAAAGACGGAGTGTGTAATTTTGAAGCCGGGTTTCGTTATCCCCGAGGAATGGGTGCTTTTAAGGGCACCACGGAGAAACGACACCTACGTTATGAATATGCGAACCGTGGAGACTAAAGATGAGTATACATGTCTCCTTTCGAAGGCTTCAGAAAAGTAATCGCTATTGTGGCATCGACGAATGGGACACATCCATTTTCGTAAGATGAATTTCTTGATAAACAATGATTTAGTAAATGGAGTTCCTAAACAGTCATTTGCGCTAAAAGATGACTGCGTCGCCTGCCATAAAGGGAAACTTCAGAAGAAACCCCACAAGCCGAAATTAATGAATTCCATTGCGGCACCATTGGAGCTATTGCATATGGACTTATTTGGTCCTATTTCTACCAAGAGCATAGGTGGAAAGTCTTATTGTTTAGTAGTCACCGATGACTACTCGAGATTTTCATGGGTGTATTTTCTGGGTGAAAAGAGTGAAACACCAGACATTCTGGTGTATCTGTTAGATAAGTTGGCAAACTTATGCAACCTAAAGGTGAAAAGACTGCGAAGTGACAATGGGACTGAATTCAAGAACTCTACTCTTGAGTTATACTGTGCCACGAAAGGCATTGACCATCAGTTCAGTGCCCCTCGAACTCCTCAACAGAACGGAGTTGCTGAGCGTAAAAATAGGACTATTATCGAGACAGCTCGGACTATGCTGGCCGATTCTAAGCTTCCTATAATCTTTTGGGCAGAAGCAGTTAGTACTGCTTGCTATGTTTTGAATCGCGTGCTCACGGTTAAGAAGAAGAATAAGACATGCTATGAACTCTTCAACAACCGTAAGCCCACTTTGCAGTTTCTGGAACCTTTCGGGTGTCCGTGTTTGATTATGGTCTCCAAAGACAAGGTCTCGAAGTTTGGAGCTAAAGCAGTTGAAGGGATCTTCCTTGGATATTCCGTCAATTCTCCGAATAAACGAGTCTACATCAAATCAACTCACCAGGTGGAAGAGCATTTTGAGGTGAAATGCTTGCGATACACAGATCCTCCTCAAGGAACAGGTCCAGAATGGTTATTTAATTACAAGGACGTGTTCAATTCGTTCGACATACCCGAAGGACATAATGATGAGGATGAGATAGTTACTCTGCTTCATGGTATAAGTTTGTGTCAAGACACTTCTACATTAACACCAGCATCTCCACCTACACCAACACCCATTACACCACCTCCAACACCTACTCCTACACCCACACCACTACCTATTTCATCTACATCATCGCCTACGGTTCCACCTTCGGATATTCCTTCGACTTCAGGAACAACTAATACAACAGAATATCCTGATGATCCCAACATGCCACCATTGGAGGAAGACGAGGAAGATGAAATGGTCCACTCTCATCTTTTCTCTAATGAAGATGATACGGAACCTCCTGTGCAACCAGAAAGTCCTACTGTTCCTGCAACTAACACTGTTCCCGTCACTGAAGGGGACATGAATAATTTGGAGTTAGTACTTGCACCCGATCGAATCCTAGTCACACGTGTACACAGGAATCACCCCATTGATAATATTATCGGTGATCCTGATGTTGCTGTTCAAACAAGGCACCAAGTGCAGCAGAATTCGAATCAGGAAATGTTGAATTTGGTCGCCCGGATAAATTCCTGTCATTTATCCCAAATTGAACCGAAGAAAGTTGATGAAGCCTTAAAAGATCCATCTTGGGTCGAGGCTATGCAAGAAGAGTTGCAGCAGTTCAACAAGCTGCACGTGTGGGATATAGTTCCATTACCCAAAGGTGCTCATTTAACTGGTACTCGATGGGTGTTTCGCAATAAAATGGATGATAGGGGTATTGTAATTCGGAATAAAGCCCAATTGGTCGTTCAAGGATTCAGTCAGATTGAGGGCTTGGATTATGATGAAGTCTTCGCTCCTGTGGCAACACTTGAGTCCATTCGGATCTTTCTCTCATTTGCGTCTTACAAAGAGTTTCGCGTTCACCAACTCGATGTCAAGAGTGCATTTTTATATGGGAAAGTGGACACTGATGTCTACGTGAAACAGCCTCCTGGCTTTGAAGACCCTGAGCATCCAGAATACATCTGTAAGTTAAACAAGGCGTTATATGGTCTTCATCAAGCCCCGCGATTATGGTACGAGAGGCTAACTACTCATTTAGTCAAGCATGGATTTGTTCGTGGGAATATCGACAGTACTCTGTTCATTCGCAAAGAACGGACTGGCGATCGAGAGGATATGCTACTCGTGCAGGTGTATGTGGACGACATTATTTTTGGCTCTACAAATGAAGCAATGTGCAAGCACTTTGAGGAGATCATGAAATCTGAGTTTGAGATGAGTGCGATGGGGGAGCTCAAATTCTTTTTAGGTGTACAAGTTGAGCAGTCTCCAAAAGGTATTTATATTCATCAGTCAAAGTATGTCAAAGACATGTTGACTCGATATGATCTGCTCAATTGTAAAACCTATGGGACTCCCATCGAGCTTAATCACAATCTCCGACTTGCTGAGGATGAAGAAGATTGCAAAGAAAAGGACTATCGATCAATGATAGGTTCTTTGATGTACTTGACTGCTTCTCGACCGGATATTGTCTTTGCGGTATCCGTATGCTCTCGCTTTCAAGCCAAACCAAAGGTGTCTCATATGAGGGCTGTAAAGCGAATCTTTGGTTATCTCAAACATAGACCCAATCTTGGTCTATGGTATTCAAATGAGAAATCCTTCGCTCTTTCTGCCTATTCGGATTCAGATCATGGCGGCTGCAGCATAGACAAGAAGTCAACCACTGGTGGATGTCAATTCCTAGGATCTCGACTAGTTTCGTGGCAGTGCAAGAAACAGACTACAGTTTCTCTCTCCACTGCGGAAGCTGAGTACGTTGCTGCTGCGAGTTGCTGCTCTCAGGTTCTATGGATACAGCATCAACTGTGTGATTACGGGTTACTTCTTTCTATGACTCCTATTCACATTGATAATACTGCTGCTATATCTATCATGCGCAATCCCGTACAACACTCTAAGACTAAACACATTGAACTTAGGTTCCACTTTATACGGGATTGCTATGAAAAATACCTGATAGACCTAGTTCAAATCGACACCTTAAAGCAGAATGCCGACCTTTTCACTAAAGCCTTTACGCGTACTCGATTTAACGAACTAATCAACATGATTAGTTTAAGATTCTTTCTTGCTAAAAAGTAATTCGTGACTTGGATTGTTTCTAAAGTAATGTTTTTTTAAAAAAAAAAAAAAAAAAAAAAAACGCAACTGCCATTCTTTATACTTTCTAGTATTAAAGAAATGCAAGGTTGCTACATTTTAAAAATAGACGTTGAAGTTGTGTCTGTAAACAACTTGGGATATGATAGTACATTGGGTGACATGCATAAAAATGGAAATTTTGAGGTTTATCTTGGATGTGTCAGTAGATTTATCTGACGTATTGAAAACAGTTTTTATAAACATTGTCTTCATCATACGATATATTAGTAAGCATGGTTTGCAAACCTCTTTGAGAAGTCTTAAGAAGCTTAATCATTAATTGTCTATTTCAAGTGGTATAACACCATTAGATGTATGACAAAAGTCTTAATTTCTTACTTATACTAGACATGCTTTCGTGAAAGATGTTTATTTGATATCATTTGGGGGTATATATTGATAGTTTCCTCTGTTATAAGAAGTATAGACCTGGCTTCTATTAATATATACTTTAAACTTAAGTAAACACAAGTCAAAGTACTTGCAAAGTCTTTCAAAATAAGATACCTTACAAGGTCGCCAAAATGGTTTGACCAAGTCTGGTTTTGCTTAAACCTGAATCAAGCTATGTCGCTCTGTTGTACGTAAGTACAAACCTGTCACCGCTGACTTGATTCTTAAAATTGATTTTCTTATATTCTATCTGTAAATGGAAACATGGTCTATGTCTTAAGTTAAGATGTATATCTATGGTGGAAACTACAGCGAAATGCACATACCAATAATAATAAAATACCTCCTAGATGTGAGTATAACATGTTTAAGTGGATAAACATACTAATAATCGTTTTGAAATAATTTTTATAAAAAGTGCTTTTAGTATGTCAAGTAAATTTAAAGAGGAAAAATATACTGATGATCGAAATAACACTTACTGTTCCTAATAAATGCATGTTATTCCGATATGATCCCTAAGCAGACTATCTCAACTCCGTCACCAAAAAGAATGTGTTCATTCTTCTAGTTATAAATTTACATTCTTGTATGTCTTTTATTTTCTCTAAGTTAGTATAATTTTAGTTTTTATCCAAGTTACAGTTACATTTTCAAATTTGAGTACCGAAATCACATCGCGAAAATCGATAAAATCGCCAATTTTTCACTAAAAGTGAATTGCGCGTCACTTTCATAAGTGACGCTGCCAGTGACGCATACGATATTGCGTCACTCTCTTTAGTGACGCAGTAAGTGCCGGGGTAAGCTACGCTATAAGTGCCGGGTTGAGTGACGCATACTAGGGTCGGTGTATAAATACCCCTTCCCACGACACTCAACCTCACCACTTTTCAAATACTTATACCGACACTCGCTCTGACATACTGTCACTTCGATTGTCTCTGCGTCACTAGCTCTGTGCATTTTTCTTCGATTTGATTGTGCATTCTCCGGCTTCTTATTGCATTCCAGTCCCATATTCTAGTTCCTCACATTCATACGAACTATTAGGTACTTACTTTAACCGTTAATTCTTGTTATTCGTGCTGTAATTTGATTTAGGGTTACGGGTTTGGGTTTACGTTTGAAATCGTTCAATTAAAGCTTTGATTTGTAAATGTTTTCGTGTAATAGAGGGTGTGTAATACTCGTTTTTACCATGCGCACACCCTGGTAACTTCGATTTCAAAAACCCCCAATTTTGAAATCTGGGCATGAACAGTGACACGATGATCTTCATCGTTGCGTCAATTCGTGCGTCACTTACCTCAAGTGACGCTATTTGGTAATTTTGAAATCCCATACCGTCACTTAATAAGTAACGCTTGATTTTGCGTCACTTCTTAAGTGACTCGTGTAGTGACGCATATAATTGCTTTAACTGTTAAGACCGTCAGTCTTCCTAGTGACGCCTTTAAATGCGTCACTTCCCTAAGTGACTGTCTAAGTGACGCTTATTTCTATACGTCACTTATACCGTCACTTCTTAAGTGACTCCCTTAGGATACCGTCACTATGATAACTGTCGCATGTTCTTCACCCGTCACTTCATAAGTGTTGTATAATTTAAATCACAAAATACAAACGTCACTTACATCAGTGACGCTTGATAGCGTCACTTCCAATAAGTGACGCTATACATTGATTTTAATTTTAAGTACTATACAATACGACACTCCCTAAGTGACGGTAGTGGCCATGCGTCACTTACCATAAGTGACGCCTAAAGTCAAAAATCGTTTTTTAACCCTTCTGTGTTCGGGCTAACTTTATAACGATTCCGGTTTTTTTTCTTTGTATTTTAGCTTACAGATGGCTGAACTTCAGAACTATTACCGCCGCACAAACACCCGACACAACATTACGGCTTTTCTCGAGTCTACGCATGCAAATTCAGCGCCTTTCAGGCCAATGATTGAGTTTCTACGCAGATCGAGGATCCATTATGCGATTACTGCATCGACTCCGGTTTACATGAACCAAATAGAGGAGTTTTATGATCATGCAGTGATAAGAGTTCAGGACGATGTTCCCAGGATTGTTTCCACTATGTTTGGTGAGGAAATCGAGATCACCGAGAACTCGATTAGACGGGTTCTCCAGTTCACCGACAACTCCACGATGCCCACTATTTTCCCAACTACATTTATCTATGGAGGGCTTCAGCGGATGGGTTATCCGGCAAACCAGCTCTCCGATTTCAGGAAACAGTACCTCTGCCGGGTTTGGAGGTATCTGTGCCATATCGTGATCGTATGTTTATCTCCGAGAAAGGGGGGATATGACGCTGCCAGCCACCTCACATTATCTCTCATGTTGGCCCTAGTTTACAACAAACCGTACAATTTCAGCGGTTATATTTTCGGCAACATGGTGGAGAATATCCGCGCTGGTAAGGATAAATGGCTGCAGTATCCGAGGTTTGTGCAGCTGTTACTGAATGATCTCAACCTTGAGATTGCACCGGATCAGAGGTCTCTTCTGGTAACGACGCACATGCTTTTGCGAGTCTTCAATGACTGCAAGCTCGCGCCAAAGGGCGAGCCAGTTTTGGCTGATCGTGAACTCTTCGGGCACATAGTGAACGAAAACTATGTTGCGCCGTGCGATCATGGATTTGAGGATGAGGTCGTTCCTCCGGTTAACGAGGACGACTTGGTTGATGCTGATATAGCTCAAGACTTAGACGATATTGATCGTGTTGACCGAGTTGAGGCTGACTCTGATGATGGTGGGCCCACTCCACCCGATTCTGAGGGTGACGTGCCCCCACCAACCGCTCTTGATTGAATTCAACTTGCCGATCCTCGACGCTTCAAGCGTATACTGAGACGGATCTCTGCTGGCAGGGTCCATGTCCCGAGGAATCCGAGCAAACGTCCTGCTGGGTCTTCACCCTCTTATGCCGATCTACCTCTTCGTAGACGCCAGCGGACAACAGTGATTATTGAGGAGCCGACTTCTCAACGAAAACAACCACCACCTCCGTCTGACATGCCGTCTCTTCAGATGGTTTTGGCTCAGATGGAGCTTTTGGCGAAGCGGTTTGATGATCAGAAGGCTAGTATTGAAGCTCAAGCCTCTCAGATCAAGGAATTAGAAGCTAGAGCTGCTACGGTTGACACTCTACAGCTTCAAGTGACGAATCTGTCATCTAGGTTGTTAGAGCTGGAATCCGTTACAAATGTTTCAGGGGAGGTAGGTGCTAGTGAGTTAGAAACAAATGTAACTCCTTCCCCGGAACCAGAAAATGTACTTCCTTCTACTATTAATGAAAACATATCTTTGGATTACTTCGTTGAGGTTCAAGGTCAGGCAAGACCTATAGCGGTTGATTATTCATATGTAGATCTTACATATCTGCAAAATTTGATGAATGATAATACAACGATACCTGAGGAAGAGGTGATGAATGATCCTGTGGTGGAGGATTATTTCTTTGAAGGAAATGACGAAGTTGAGGTTGAGGGGGAGCAACTTCAAAGTGATGAATGTTACGACGATGCTCCTATTATCGAATCGGATTCTTCAGAAGATGAATTAGGTCATGATTCTGAGACAGAGACCAATGAGCAATCAGCTTCTACAGCTCAATCTTCAATGATAAAGCCTGACATAGTGCTCAAACCTATAGTTGAGGTACCCGTCACGTGTAAGTTTTACAAAGTCAGAACTGATTACACGGGTTTGATAAAAAGCTGGAAGTTTGATGAGAATAATTCGGTGTTTATGATTAAAAGAAGTGATGGCATTCAGTACTTCAACCTAAAGTTTTATAAAATAAGTACTTTGCCAAAGTGTGAGCTTCAGAGATTATCTCAAATACCCTTGATTAACCGTGCTCGAGATTCACGTGCCGATTTCTTTCAAGTGGTTATTCGTCGGGAGATTAACAGCAAGAAGTATAATCTGATTAAACCGACATTGGGTATGAGATATAAGTTTAAGAAGAAGTTGGATCCGGTTACACGACAACCAATCGTAAGGATGATCTATCCACCAGCAAAGTGCTTACAGAAGATACCTCTAGAGATCATTCCTTTGGATTTTTTGAATAGGTTATTGTACTGGGAATATGACGATATTACTGGTGAAGCTGTAATTGTTTTTATTCCAAAATCAGAACCAGCTACGGATTCGGAGTCTTTAGACGTAAATTTGGAGGTTGAAGAGAAAACAACATGGGATGCTGTTCAACCTAAAAAGAGGTCTACTTGGGGTCTGAAAAGAAATAGATTTTGTATATTTGACCCTTTGAGTTTGATTAATCTCTCTGAACAAGATATGAAAAGACTACATCAGAAAAGGATTCAGTTCATAGAAAGAGATAGAGCCGAAGCGATAAAATTTCAGAAAATTATTGATATCTGCATGGCCAATGGAGTACATGCTGGTGGTGTATTTCCTGCTGGCTGGAAATAAAGACTCAAAGAGTTTGAAGATTTTGAAGACCAAGCTGAAGACACGGGGGAGTTTGTTGATGCATATTAGGTTGTCTGTCAGTTGGTCTATTGAGTTGTAATAAGTGTCATTAGTTGTATAGTGAAATATATTGTTTTTGTTATATGCGACACTTAAGTTTTAGGTTAGGCGTCACTTGCCTTAGTGACGCATAGCGTCACTTAGGTAAGTGACGCATGAAGGCGGCCACATGCGACACTTCCACAAGTGACGCATGTCAGCTGACTTTTAGTATAAATACAAACCTACGAGTTTCCGGCTAGGGTTGACGAAACCCTAGCACCATTTGTCGACTAAGCAACATTGTAATCGTTCCCAATTCATATATACAAGCTGATATCTTCGTTTATATTGTTAATCATATTTGTTTCGGTTTGTGTTTATTGGTAATACACGCAATTGATTGATTCCGCCTTTCAATTGTAAGTCAATTGTCATCTAGATCCACGTCAAAGGGCACTCTCATAGCCCTTTGATTAGCATAATAGTAACCCTAGGCCTTAGCCTTACAAATTTAAAAACCATTATTGTCTCGCATCACCATTAGAAATTTCAACAACCGGTGTGCCACACAACAACCACCCAAAAGGGGTCATATTATTTAAAGTCTAGTGATGGAAAGAGAAGCTTATATAAAAGCACATTAGTCTTATTAAGCAACCACATATAAATTTTTTTTGTGTCAATCATTTAATTAATGTAAAAAATAAAGTTAAAAAAGAAGTTGGGGGTATGCATAATTTACACTCGTAGCAAATTTCACCCATTCGGCACCTTTAGTTTTGATATGCTTACTATTCTAAAATCGGGGTAGACTAATTTTGCGAGTGCATCACGATTTAAGGCACCAGCTTTTAGCACAAATGGTTTTGTAATATTTTCATCATGAAAACAAATCATACAATGATTCTTGCACATGTGATGGAAATCATGTTCTAATGTTATTAAGCACATGTATCAAGTAACTAAACCATAAAATACAAACGCAGTCACAACATTCACATTTACTAATCAAACTAAGAGTTTTTAAATAAAAATAATAAGAAAAATCATAATGGGGCTATCCATGTCCTTGTACCTTTGTGCATTGATATACTGTAACATTGAAAACCTGTTTGATGGAGTACTTTTCAAAACCGTGTCACTATTTTTCATATGAAGGTTTATAATGATCAACATACATGTTATTCTTAACATATGCATAAATCTATATAAAATCTCACTTTATAAACATAATTTAACAACTTCAATAAACAAAAAAGAATCATCACCTGTTATTAGACTCTGTAACACTAATGATTGTATGCGAGTTAGGGAACCATTAGCAGAGAACTGATTACTTCTTACGAATTAAAAAATGAGCTAGCTATAAAAAACGAATTGAAGAATACATAAAAAACACGTATTGAAGAATACAATCAATCAATCAATCGACACATGTGTCACACCCCGCCAAACGGTGATTACAATCAGTACTAATTAATTATGCGGAAGCTTTAATGACATGGCGGGCTGCGAACAGTATTTCAACCAACACATACATACATACTCAGAGCATATGGTTATCGCACAACTTTGTTTATCAAGGATGCTAAGTTTAACAGTTGTTACAAAAGTAATATGACTATGTAAGTCGTATCAGTAGTAGTAGAGTTTAAAACATTTAGTTTTACAATACATATGTTTAATACAAGATTTCGTAAGTATGACTGCAGTGTTTACTGTTATACAGAGGAAATCTTTCAAAAGCGGTCCCAAAAGTATGTGGCATCCTAAGTAGTCCAGGGTTGTCCATCCTGAATGCATGCGATTACTTACCCAGCTAATTTCCTGAAAAACATAGAGAAAGTCGTCAACAATTATGTTGAGTGAATTTACAGGTTTGTATATGTATGTGGTTAGTTAAACCAAGTTTGTAGAAATGAATTGTTATTCATTTATAAAATACAAGTTATGTAGGGTTGTTGCCCTAAAGTATAGTTTTAAGTGGGATGTCATCCCAAAATATGTTACTGGTTGTTTACCAGTATAAAATAAGTTGCCGGTATGTTTTCCGGTATTTAACAGTTGTAGGATTCATTCTTCCTAAAAGTATGTGGGAATTTACTTAGACCACGATCCCCTGAAAGGTGAGCTAAACCTCGCAGGTTAAAGTAACGCGACCTAACCCTATAACCAAACCACAACCAGAACTTATGTTGTTTGCCTGAACGGACATTTAAGTATATGCTCCACCGTAGGAGGGTCGTCACGGCAATAGTACTATCCGTATACTCAGTGGCTAGAGTCACCTAGCTAATGGTTACAGTAGCATGTCATGAGGTCTTTTCATGCACACATTCCAAGTCTGGGTCCGTACTAGGATACTTTGTCTAATTCCCAAAATAATAGTGAATATGTAATATCACAAATCAACAGTTGTATAAAAGCAACAAAGCGTTTATAGTTTGATTGCATGTGTTGGCTTGCAATTTCTATGTTTAACACCCCTGTGTTTAAAAGCAGAAAACATTTAAAAGTAGGGGATGTAAACTCACGGTGGTTTGCTCGGTATGAATGTTAACAGCCGACAGGTAAACGCCCAAGGTATGTTAACCTATATACAATAGTACATTTGATTTGTTTAATCAACTTATGTTAACGGTTTGTTTGTTTGAAGAAATTGTTGATTTCTTAATAATGTAAGTCGTTGAATTCGTTGGTGACATTGTCTTGAAACATTGTTATTATTTCTCACCTTGTATACTTTGTCACCTGTATATACACGTATGTAGTCGTATACATTATCGGATGTTGTTTTGTTCCCTTGGTACATAAACTTGTTCTATATATGTTTACTTGTGCAAATATACTTGTTGTATATTATTGAGTCATGCGTTTGTTAAACGTGTAATCCATATGTACATATATATATGAAAATATATTTTTACAAGTGTCGTATGTGTATATATATATATATATATAGTTCGTTACTTGTTATACATACTAAATTGTGTCTTTAAAACGATATGTTACATTGTTTATACATTTCCTCGTATTTATTTTCGTTACCAAAATAAATATCATTGTTTTCTAAAAGATTAACGTGTACTTTTTATTTATATCATTGTTTACTATTTCCAATCGAGTTTTAACGATAATAAACCGCATCAAGTTGGTTATATATATATATATATATATATATATGTGTGTGTGTGTGTGTGTTATGTATATATATATATATATATATATATATATATATATATATATTTATTATTTGTTGGCGCAAGTCTTAGAGTCCAATATTTTTGTCTCGAGTCTAACTTATTTATAAGTTGTTAATATATCGCAAGTCGTATTATTATCTCGTTTCCAAAATATAATTCTTTGACCCAAAAGTATCCGACTCAGCTTGCGACCAGGCCTAGCTCACAGTCCACAGCCCAGCCCAACCATTCGGCTTGGTCCAGCCGTTTGGTTTGGCCAGCCGTTCGGCTTGGTTCTTCAGCCGTTCGACTGAAGCCCTCGGCCCAGTCCAAGTCTCATCCGGTCTAGTCCAATTATTTAGTCCATTAACTGTTCGGCCCAAACACCTTAACCCATCTGTTCGGGTAAAAAGTTGCAACCCGTTTGGCTCAACACAACTAGCCATTCGGCTCAGTTAGGTGAGCCGTTCGGCTGAGTCTTTCCAGCCAATCGGCTGGCCCAAGCCAACCGATCGGTTTGGTCTGTCCCTGTCATTTTGCACTCTGGTCGTGGTCTGTGTTATATATACATATATATACATGTTTTGTTTCGAATGTTTAGCTCATTTTTACACCATTCCAATATCATAACATCATATATTCATTGTATTTTACTACTTATCATTACCTATATCATACATCCATCTGTGAATTTTGAGTTTTAAGTTTTGGTTTTCATAACCCACATTCAAGAATCATCCATTCAATCATCAAACCTTTGTGTTATATACATAGATTACGATACATAAACATGTTAGATTACGAATTTAAGTGTAGAATATAAAGATTAAAAGGTTCCTTACAATGGATTTTGAGGATGATGCAGGTGCCATGGATGATGATGATTATTGTTTATGTTTTAATATTTGTTGCTTCTTGTTGTTGCTACTTGTGTTACTCTGCTTCTGCCTTGGTAAATTGAAGAACACAGAGAGAGATGGTGGTGGATTATTGAAGTATCTGTGTGTGATGAATGATCAGGAGAGGTAAGGGAGGGAGTATATAAAATTGAACGGGAATGGGAGATCACAGTATGTGGTCTCCCAGTCATTGAAGTTAGTTGGGGTATTTTAGGCCCGTTAGTTTCAAGTACGGGTATAATTGGTACAATATCAAATTTAACATTTTATATTATTATTTTGTAGATGTTCTCCTGGTTTGTTATTTAAATTTAGAATAATGAGATTTTTATTATTTTAGACTGTTGTACAAATTTGTACATTGGACTGCTCATATCCAATTGGGTGCCAAATTTCAGTCAATTTCGAATTCATATTTTGAGGTAATGTTCCATATACTTTCAGATGAACGAGAAAATTTGAACTTTTATCATTTTGACCTTTGGGTGCATTTTAAAATTATTTATGTTCGTTTTATAATACGTTTTATGTTAAACGTATATTTAATTCGTTTTATCTATATGTTATAGATATATTAATACTCGTAATTAATAATTGAATTATTAATTATCTTGTGTCATCAACTTTTGTTATGTATTTCTGTCGGGTTCGTTCAGATACGTTTGTACGCGATTATTATCATTAATCACATAATATGTAATACTTTTTGTTTAAGAGTATTGGGCTTGCTAGGCTTATATCACATCAAAAGTTTTGTTTTAAACTAATTCAGGAAATTAGCGTAAGAATGCACATGCTTAAATGTTAATCAGTACCTAATTTGGAGAGTTGTCACATTCTCCCCCTGTTAGGGAAATCTCGTCCCGAGATTTAATTCGTGTCGTGAGTCTCAGTCACGGTTTCAAATAGTTGAGGATACTTCTTGCGCATTTCATCCTCACATTCCCAAGTGAACTCTGGGCCATGCTTTGAGTTCCAACGAACTTTAACTAGCTTGATTCGTTTGTGTCGAAGTTTCTGCATTTTCGTGTCCATAACTTCGATAGGCTCCTCCACAAAGTTTAGTTTTGAGTCAATGAAGACTTCGTCCGGAGGAATGATATGTGTTTCATCGGAAAGACACTTTTTCAAGTTAGATATATGAAAGGTGTCATGGATACTACTAAGTTCTTCCGGTAGTTGGAGCTTGTAGGCGACAGGACCAATCCTCGCAAGGATCTCGAACGGTCCGATGTATCGTGGGTTAAGTTTTTCCCGTTTGCCAAATCGTACAACCCCTTTCCAGGGTGCTATTTTGAGTAGGACTTTGTCACCTACTTGAAACTCTAAAGGTTTCCGTCTGTTATCGGCATAACTCTTTTGTCGGTCACGTGCTATTTTCAATCGGTTAAGCACTTGAGATATCTTGTCCATAGTTTCTTGGACTATCTCAGGACCCGATAATTGTCTGTCGCCCAACTCTGCCCAACAGAGTGGCGATCAGCACTTGCGTCCATACAATGCCTCAAATGGTGCCATCTGTATGCTGGTGTGATAACTGGTGTTATAAGATAATTCTGCTAGAGGTAGGTGTGTATCCCAATTACCTCCAAAGTCTATCACACATGCTCTTAATAGGTCTTCGAGCGTTTGTATCGTTCGCTCGCTTTGGCCGTCCGTTTGCAGGTGGTAGGCAGTACTCATATCAAGTCGAGTACCCAGTGCCTGTTGCAGTGTTTGCCAAAAGCAAGAAGTAAATCTAGCATCCCTGTCAGAGATAATGGATAATGGCACTCCATGTCTCGAAACAATTTCTTTTATATAGATTTTGGTCAGTTTCTCCATTTTATCCTTTTCCTTGATGGCTAGAAAATGAGCTGACTTAGTCAGTCGATCCACAATCATCCATATGGTGTCCATTCCAGATGTTGTTTTGGGCAGTTTTGTGATAAAATACATTGTGATGTTTTCCCATTTCCATTTGGGCATTTCAGGTTGTTGCAAAAGTCCAGACGGCTTTTGATATTCAACCTTGACTTTTGAACAAGTCAGGCACTTACTAACGTATGTGGCAATGTCTCGTTCCATGCCAGGCCACCAGTAAAATCCTTTCAAATAGTGATACATCTTATCTGCACCAGGATGTATCGAGTAGTTGGACTTATGAGCTTCATCCAAAATCAACTTGAGTAATTCGTCTACGCACGGTACCCAAATTCGGTTCATGCAGTACAACACTCTGTTGCCTTTAGTTTCAAGTTGTTTCTTCATCCCTTTCAAGGATTCTTCCTTAAAGCGTTCGGGAATGAAGGCTAATTGTTGAGCGTCACGAATTTTAGTAATTAGATTCGAGTGGATCGTCAAACCCAAAGCTCGAACTCTACGGGGTTTGACTCGTTCTTTACGACTCAAGGCATCAGCTACAACGTTTGCTTTGCCCGGGTGATACTTAATCTCACAGTCGTAATCGTTCAGTAATTCGAGCCAACGACGTTGTCTCATGTTGAGTTCTTTCTGGTCGACTATATGCTGGAGACTTTTGTGATCCGTAAAGATTGTACACTTCATACCATATAGGTAGTGTCTCCAAATCTTAAGTGCAAAAACGACTGCTCCTAGCTCTAAGTCATGCATCGTATAATTCTTTTCGTGAACTTTCAATTGTCGAGACGGTAAGCAATGACTTTGTCGTTTTGCATCAATACGCAACCCAATCCCTGATGTGAAGCATCACAGTAGACACCAAAGTTTTCTACTCCTTCTGGTAGTGATAGGATTGGTGCGGTACTTAGTTCCTGTTTCAGCAATTGGAAAGCAATCTCTTGCTTCTCGCCCCAATCAAATTTCTTATCTTTTTGAGTTAGAGCGGTAAGTGGTTGGGCTATTTTCAAGAAGTTCTCGATGAATCGTCGGTAATAGCCGGCTAGCCCAAGAAATTGTCGTATCTCGGATGGCGTTTTCGGGGCTTCCCAGTTCTTAATTGCCTCAATTTTGGATGGGTCCACATGAATTCCTTTGTTATTGATCACATAACCAAGGAAATGAACCTCACGCATCCAAAATTCCCACTTAGAGAACTTCGCGTAAAGCTTCTCTTTCTCCAGTAATTCAAGAATCATTCTCAGGTGTTTCTCGTGATCCTCCCTCGTTCGTGAGTATATCAATATGTCATCGATAAACACAATCACGAACTTATCAAGATAAGGTTTGCATACTCTATTCATGAGGTCCATGAACACTGCTGGTGCGTTCGTCAGCCCAAACGGCATGACTAGGAACTCGTAATGACTGTATCAAGTCCTAAACGCAGTCTTAGGGATATCCACATCCCGAACTTTCAGCTGATGGTAACCAGATCGCAAGTCGATCTTCGAATAGTAACTTGACCCTTGCAGCTGGTCAAACAAGTCATCGATGCGAGGTAGTGGATATCTATTCTTAATGGTTACTTTGTTCAGTATACGATAATCAATACACATTCGCATTGATCCATCCTTTTTTTGACGAACAAAACCAGAGCTCCCCAAGGTGAACAGCTCGGTCCGATGAATCCTAAGTCTAAGAGTTCCTGCAGTTATGCAGACAACTCCTGCATTTCTTATGGAGCAAGACGGTAAGGTGCATGAGCAATTGGTGCTGCTCCAGGTACTAGGTCGATATGAAATTCAACCTGTCGTGGGGGTGGTAATCCTGGTAACTCATCAGGAAATACTCCCGGATAGTCACGTATGATAGGCACCTCCTCTATACATTGCTCATCGGTTTTCTTCTCAATCACATGTACCAAGAATGCTTGGTAACCCTTTCGTAGAAATTTATTTGCTTTCATGCACATAATCATTTTTACTACACGTTTTCCTTTCTCTCCTTGTATTTCCAGGGTTTCACCTGACGATAACAGTAGGCGTACCAATTTCTCAAAACATACAATTTCTGCACAGTTTTTCGACAGCCAATCCATGCCAACCACTATATCGAAGCTCCCTAGTTCTACCGGTAGTAAGTCTATTTTGAAAGAATGACCTTCCAACATTAAGGTGCATCCTGGTACTATTTCTCCTGATTCAATCAGCTTACCATCGGCTAGCTCTACAGTGTATTTTTTATCTAACTTAAAGGATTCGATCTCTAATAGTGGTCTAAACTCAGTGGACACAAAGCTTAAATCAGCACCAGAATCAAATAACACAGATGCAACGTACCAGTAACTGTGTTAGTATCCTGTTGTGCTTCTGCTGCTGCTATCACAAATGCACGTCCACGAGCTGGCTGATTGTTTTTGTTGTTACTGCGGTTGTTATCATTGTTGTTGCGGTTGTTGATGTTGCGGTTTTGATTATTTCGGTTGTTATTGTTGGGGTTCTGGTTATTAAGTCGAGGGCAACGGTTCCGATAATGCCCCTTGTCGCCACATTCAAAATACCCTTGATTTTGGCGCTCTGTGTTTTCCCTAGGTGTAGGGTTAACCTTACAGTTTTGGGTTTTGTGACCCCAACCTCTACAGTTGTTGCAAAACCAACATTCACCCCCGTGGTGTTTGTTACACTTGTCACACCTTGGTTTGTTACCCAGGTATGGTTTTGGTTCCACAGTGGTGGTAGCATAGGACTTTAGGTTTCCAGATCCTTTCTTATTTGTTTGACCATGACGGTCGCTCCCTATGCCTTTCCACTTACGCTTTACACCCCCAGAACTACCAGCTTCGGTGCTGCTTGGCTTAACCTTTCCTGTCACAACCTTTTTGGTTAAGGTTCCCATTCTGACCGCCTCATCGGTCAATCTCTGAGCTAGAGTAACAACAATCCTGAATGTGGCAGGTTCTGACGATGTAACCAGGCTACGGATCTGAGGTGCCAGTCCCCAGATGTAACGCTCAATGTGTTTGAATTCGGGTGTCACCATATGTGGCACTAATCTTGCTAACTCTTGAATACTAGAGGTATACCCAGTGACATCAGCACCAACCATTTTAATGTCCCATAATTCAGTTTCAACTTTCTGCATTTCGCTACGGGGACAGAATTCTTCCAACATCATGTTCTTCAGTACTGCCCATGACATGGAGTAGGCAGCTGGTCGTCCAAGTGATTGGACTTGACTGTTCCACCAAGTAAGAGCTTTGTCAGCAAGGGTGCAGGTGGCATACTTCACCATACAATCAGGTGAACAGTCACTAATGTCCAATACCGACTCTGTCTTCTCTATCCAGTGTATAATGCCAATAGCACCTTCGGTGCCACGAAAAGTAACTGGCTTACAAGCCTGGAATGTCTTGTATGAACACCCTCGGTGAGTATTCGCAGGAGCCTCAGTGTTAACAGGGGTAGATCCGCTGTTATTCATTCCATTCTCGTGATCATTTTTTCAGTAGTTTCATTGTTGTTGGGTGGGGGAACAGTTTCAGGAATGGAAGAAGGATTCGTTCATTGACTGTTCTTAGTCATCCATCGTTTTGGTGGCATGATTCCATTCTGCGATGAAAAATGCAGAAGTCAATGCCAAGATAATGAATGTGATGAACAAGATTTCACATTGTTTAACAAGGGAACAGTATGAAGGATTGAAGAATAGGGTTTTGCATCACATGTTATACAACTTTTAAACGCCCATATGTACTTAGTACAATATAATCACGTTGACCAGGCGTCATTACATAATGCCAAATACATATTTCTTTTCATTGTCATTTAACAAAATCAAGTTCAAAGAATTCCAAGATAAGAATCAATAATCAAAGTGTGGTATGTTTCATGGTTTTCAAAGAATGATTTCAAGTGTTATTGATTGGTTATCGTTTCTAACACACGTTTATAAATGTAAATATAATACTATAGTCGTTGTTGAATGTAATGAACACGAAATACAACCAAACCTAAGTTATATTATATCAAAAAGGTGTAGTGCTGATATAGTAGTTTCATACAAAACAAGATGGGATCCCTAATACACCCCATCAGCGGTTAGCGCTATACAAAAGACAATGGGTTTTCCTATACATACACCCATTCTAACAACAGTTTCCATCTAGTACATGTCTAGTACATACATACACCTACCCATCTGATACAGGTCTATACAATATGTGATGGACCTACTAATATATCCATCATCCAAAAGTAGTCAATCTAATACCTAGTAGGCACAAACCGCTATACTTAGGTCTAATGAAATAAAGGTAGAAACAATCCCACAGCTGTCCTCAGCACAACTATCATCACACAAGCTCCAATCATCAACCCTGCTGTCCTCGCACGTCTCTCCAGTACCCTGACACGAGCACGTGCGATCTCAGCTATCTCTCTGGCAGCAACCACGTTTCTCAACAAGAAGTGGCAACGCTCATGCATGTCAATCATGTCTCCATCCAGACGGGAGACATCGCTCTGTAGCTCTGCAAGGTGAACACCCCTGCTACCAGAAATACGAAACAAGGTGCGAATCATAGCCACGATGGTAGGGAGGGTCAACTCCACAGGCTCTCCAGTCGTAGGCAGTGGTGCGGAGGATCGGGAGGACTCCCCGGTCTCAAAAGTAGAAGGAAAACCCTCCAACGACCTCCACCGCCCTAACATAGGAGTCATCCACTCCAAGTGAGCAAACCTAGGTACCCTCTGTGGCGGCTCATCACAATGTATCACTCTCTCCTCTGCCATCGGTGCCTTGTCACGGGGCGCAAGTGGTCCTCTAGGGAAGTCTCGGACACACATCCGGGATGTCCTCCTAGGTACCGGTCCTCTAGAAGGTCCATCAGTCATATGGCGTGTCGCAATAAAGGTTGTGAGTGCCCTCTTATGATGGATCTAAGTGATGATCGACAGCGATTGAGTGGCGGAAACAATCAATCACACAAATAACTAATAAACGTAAACCTAAACGATTGATTAAACAAAGTAAATGAGTTTATTAGCTTCAATAACATATTGGAACTTATTACAATTGAGTTTAGTCGACAAATGTTGCTAGGGTTTCGTCAACCCTAGCCAAAAACCCCTAGGTTTATATTTATACTAAAACAAAACCGGCAGACATGCGTCACTTGGCAAGTGTCGCATGTGGCCGCCTTCATACGTCACTTACCTAAGTGTCGCTATGCGTCACTTAGGCAAGTGTTGCCTAAACCAAAACTTAAGTGTCGCTAGGTACAAAATCTATATTTCTATTAAACGGCTAATCGACACTTTACAACTCGATAGACCAACTGACAGACAAACTGATATGCATCAACAAACTCCCCCGTGTCTTCAGCTTGGTCTTTAAAATCTTTAAACTTCAAAACTTTAATCAGCACTAACCTTCTGGGAATGTTCCTCCTGCATGGATTCCCACTTTCAAACAAATCTTGACCACCCTCATAAACTTTGAAGCTTCCTCTAAATCAGCTTGATTATACTGAAGTTTATTCTTGTAGAGAGCTTTCAAATCTTTTTTTGTTAGATTTATCAGGCTGATCGGATCAAAAACTCGAACAGACTTTCCCACAAATTCCTTACTTGGCCATTCTCCCCATTTACCCTGTGTCTGTACCATAGCAGTCTTGGTAGAATATTCAATTACAGCTTCTTGGGTGACAGGATCAAACCACCAATACTTTCAATCTCGTAAGAAATCCAGTGGTAACTCCTGTAAGGGAACAGTCTTGAGACTAGCAGCTGGTGGATAATGATATTTCACAATCGGTTATTGAGTTCTTAGATCAATCTTTTTCTTGTAAGAATACCGAACTTCCTGAAGATGTAGACGCATGAACTGATTCATCAGCAGGTTGTTCCATTGCAGGTTCTGCCTCATCTTCAGAAGAATCTATCTCAATAACCGGAGCATCAAAATTGTATGCTTGAGCAGGTTGTCGTAACACTGGCTCCGATTCACGTTCAGGCGCCGGTTCTTGATTTGGATTATCCATATATTCCTCATCCGACCCTAGAACCTCTGTATCCATTTCAACATCATCGGTATCAACTGATCTATCTACTTCATCAAATTGATTAACTCTCTGCAGATATGTCAGATTGACATTTGAATAGTCAGCTGCAATCGGAGTTGGTTGTCCTAGAACATCAACGAAATAATCTAAAGCAATATTTTCATTGATTGTTGAATCAAGATTTACATTTTCAGATTCTGGGGGAGGCGTTACATTTGTTTCCAAGGTACGCTGACCTTCCTCCCTCGAAACAACAGTAACAGACTCCAACTCTAGCAATCTAGAATCTAACTCAGACACCTGTAGCTTTAACTCATCCACCTGTGCAGCTTTAAGCTCTAACTCCTTGATCTGAGAGGCCTTAGCTGCAATAATCGCGTTCTGATCATCAAAGCGTTTGCTCAATTGCTCCATTTGGCTCAGAAGCTGTTGAATAGATAGGAGTTGTGGTTGTGGTTGATGTTGTGGAGATTGTCGTTGTTGCTGAGGTGTTCGCTGACCAGATTCCTGAATAATGATTCATGTTCTCTGGCGTCTCCTCAAAGGTAAATCTGAGTAGGATGGAGAAGACCCAGTTGGTCGCTTGCCAGGGTTCCTCAGTACATGAACCCTCCCTGCAAAAATCCTTCTCAAAATACGCTTAAAGCGTTGAGGATCAACAATCTGAATCCCATCTAAAGCAGTTGGTGGGGGCACATCACCCTCAGAATCGGGTGGTGTGGGCCCACCATCATCTGTATCCTCATTAACCCGCTCAACACGATCAATATCGTCCAAATCCTGTGCAATCTCGGTGTCAACCAGATCATCCTCATTTACTGGAGGAATCACATCATCCTCAAATCCGTCATTTATCGGCGCAACATAGTTTTCATTGACTATGTGCCCGAACAGTTCACGATCGGCCAAAACTTGTTCACCCTTTGGCGCTAATTTGCAGTCATTGAAGACGCATAGAAGCATTGGCGTTGGCACCAAAAGGGATCGTTGATCAAGAGCAATCTCAAGATTCAAATCGTTTAACAGCAGCTGCACAAACCGTGGATATTGCAACCACTTATCCTTCCCGGCCCTAATGTTCTCAACCATGTTGCCAAAGATGTATCCGCTAACGTTATACGGCTTGTTGTAGATCAAGGCTAACATGAGAGATAGAGTCAAATGACTCACAGCATCATATCCTCCCTTCCTCGGAGATAAACAAACGATCACAATGTGACACAAATATCTCCAAACCCGGCATAGATATTGTTTACGGAAATCGGAAAGCTGATTTGCCGGATAACCCACACGTTGAAGTCCGCCGTAGATAAACGATGTCTCAAACATAGTCGGCATGGTATGGTTATAGTTGAATTGGAGAACCCGACGGATAGAGTTCTCACTGATCTCAATCTCCTCACAAACATCTTAGACACTATTCTCGGGACGTCACCCTGAGTCCGAATAAAAGCATGGTCGTAGAACTCTTCGATCTGATTCATGTAGACCGGAGTAGATGCAGTGATAGCATAATGAATCCTCGATCATCTTAAGAATTCAATCATAGGTCTGAAGGGAGCCGAGTTCGCATGCGTGGACTCCAAGAAAGTTGTGATATTGTGACGAGTATTGGTGCGGCGATAGTAATTTTGTAAATCAGCCATCTGTAAGCTAACATACGAAACAAAGATAACCAGAAACGTTATAGAATTAGCACAAACACGCATAACCTAAAAAACAAAATTCTGATATAGGTGTCACTTAGGAAGTGATGCATAAACACTACGGTCACTTAGGAAGTGTCGCAGAAAATAGTGCTCAAAATCAGAAATTAAGTATAGCGTCACTTAGGGTAAGTGACGCTATCATGCGTCACTGGTGTAAGTGACGTTGCCAAATCATGCGTCATTATATACGACACTTAAGAAGTGTCGGGTCAAAAGTATGCGGCATTTAGCATAGTGACGGTAACCCAGTGAGTCACTTAGGAAGTGACAGTATAAGTGTCCGTATAGACAAGGGCGTCACTAAGTGAGTCACTTAAGGGAGTGACGCATAAGTGGACGTCACTTAGATGAGTGACGGGCTAACAAGTAATACATGCCAATGCGTCACTAAGAGAGTCACTTAAGAAGTGACGCAGTAATAAGCGTCACTGAAGAAGTGACGGTATGGGTTCTAAATTACCAAGTAGCGTCACTTGCTGTAAGTGACGCATGTAGTGACGCAACGATGAAGATCATCGTGTCACTGTTCATACCCAGAAACCAAATTTGGGGTTTTTGAAAACTGTAGTTACCACAATGTGCGCGTGATAAAAACGAGTAAAACACACCAATTATTAACTGAAAACATTAACGAATTAATCCCCAAATCGTGTGATTTCTGTGAAACCCAAAACCCGTAACCCTAAAACACGATTAAAGCATGAATACAGAAAGATAAAGGTTAAAAGTAGTACCAATAGAGTCGTATGAATGAGGGGAACAAGAATAGCACGGGCTAATGCACAACCAAAGCGTGAGAAGTCACAAGCAGATAGAAAATCACGAGCAGAAGAAGTGATGCAGTGACACAAGTAGTGACGGTATGTAAGAGAAAGTGACGCTAAGTGAATTTGAAAAGTGGTGAGGTTGAGTGTTGTTTGAAAGGGTATTTATACGAAAACCCTAATATGCGTCACTCAACCCGGCACTTGTAGCGTAGCTTACCCCGACACTTACAGAGTCACTAATGAAAGTGACGCAGTATCGTGTGCGTCACTAGTAGCGTCACTCATGAAGTGACGCATCAAGTCACTTTTAATGTAAAGTTTGCGATTTTATCGATCTTTGTGTTGTGATTTCGGTACTCAAATTTGAAAAGGTAACTGTAACTTGGGTAAAATCAAAAAATTAAACTAACTTAGAGAAAGTATAATAACACATAAAGGAATGCAAATTTACAAATATAAAATTAACACATTCTTTTTGGTGACGGAGTTGATATAATCTGGTTAGGGATCATATCCGAATAACATGCATTTATTAGGAACAATAAGTGTTATTTCGATCATCAGTATATTTGTCCACTTTAAATTTACTTGACATGCTAAAAATACTTTTTATAAAAATTATTTCAAAACGATTATTAGTATATTTGTCCACTTTAAACATGTTACACTCACATCTAGGAGCTAATTTTATTATTATTAGTATGTACATTTCGCTGTGGTCCCCACCATAGATATACATCTTAACTTAAGACATAGACCATGTTTCCATTTACAGAGAGAATATAAGAGAATCAAGTTTAAGAATCAAGTCAGCGGTGACAGGTCTGTACTTACGTACAACAGAGCAACATAGCTTGATTCAGGTTTAAGCAAAACCAGACTTGGTCAAACCATTTTGGCGACCTTGTAAGGTATCTTAATTTTAAAGACTTTGCAAGTACTTTGACTTGTGTTTGCTTAATTTTTAAGTATATATTAACAGAAACCAGGTCTATACTTACATATAACAGAGGAAACTGTCAATATATACCCCCAAATGATATCAAATAAACTTCTTTCACGAAAACATGTCTAGCATAAGGAAGAAATTAAGACTTTTGTCATACATCTAATGATGTTGTACCACTTGAAATAAACAATTAATTATTAGGCTTCTTAAGAAATCTCAAAGAGTTTTGCATAACATGCCTACTAATATATCGTATGATGAAGACAATGTTTATAAAAACTGTTTTCAACACGTCAGATAAATCTACTGACACATCCAAGATAAACCTTAAAATTCCATTTTGTGCATGTCACCCGATATACTATCATATCCCAAGTTGTTTACAGACACAACTTCAACGTCTATTTTAAAATGTAGCAATATTGCATTTCTTTAATACTAAAAAGTATAAAGAGTGGCTGTTGCGTTTTTTTTTTTTAACACACATAAAAAGAGATAAATTACGTTCCAAGTTACAAATTACTTTTTGGCTATAAAGAACCTTAAACCAATCATGTTGATTAGTTCATCAAATCGAGTACGCGAAAAAGCTTTTGTGATAAGATCGGCATTCTGCTTTAGGGTGTCTATGTGGACAAGGTCTATCAGGTGTTTTACATAGCAATCCCGTATAAAGTGGAACCTAAGTTCAATGTGTTTAGTCTTAGAGTGTTGTACGGGATTGCGTGTGATAGATATAGCAGCAGTGTTATCTATGTGAATAGGAGTCATAGAAAGAAGTAACCCGTAATCACGCAGTTGATGCTGAATCCATGGAACCTAAGAGCAGCAACTCGCAGCAGCAACGTACTCAGCTTCTGCAGTTGAAAGAGAAACTGTAGTCTGTTTCTTGCATTGCCATGAGACCAATCGAGATCCGAGGAATTGGCATCCACCAGTGGTAGATTTCTTGTCTATGCTGCAGCCGCCATGATCCGAATCCGAATAGGCAGAAAGAGCGAATGATTTCTCGTTTGAATACCATAGACCAAGATTGGGTCTATGTTTGAGATAACCAAAAATTCGCTTTACCGCCTTCATGTGAGACACCTTGGGTTTGGCTTGAAAGCGTGAGCAGACGGATACCGCAAACACAATATCCGGTCGAGAAGCAGTCAAATACATCAAAGAACCTACCATTGATCGATAGTCCTTTTCTTTGCAATCTTCCTCATCCTCAGCAAGTCTAAGGTTGTGATTAAGTTCGATAGGAGTCCCATAGGTTTTACAATTGAGCAGGTCATATCTAGTCAACATGTCTTTGACATATTTTGACTGATGAATATAAATACCTTTTGGAGACTGCTCAATTTGTACACCTAAAAAGAATTTGAGCTCCCCCATCGCACTCATCTCAAACTCAGACTTCATAATCTCCTCAAAATGCTTGCACATCGCCTCATTTGTAGAGCCAAAGATAATATCGTCCACATACACCTGCACAAGTAACATATCTTCTCGATCCCCAGTCTGTTCTTTACGAATGAACAGAGTACTATCGATGTGAAAACGTAATAACGATCTAGCTAAGATTTTTTAGATCTTGATCTAGGATATAATAACATTGACAATAATATGCAGCGGAATAAGAACAAATCAATGTTATCACAACAAGCCCCAATTTTATTTGATCAGAATAAAACGGTTATACAAATATAACAGGATCAAGAAACCTTGATCTTGAGGCTGAACAAACCTTTAGACGTCTACATTATGTGTGTACACATAAACCCTATGCCTATATCCCTTTATATAATAGAGATATTAGGGTTACAAAGAAATCATAATTATACAAGGAAACTAATTAAAACAATTGTTACTTTTAGTCCCTCATCTTTAATTATTTTGTATCATCAAATCAATAATTCCCTACAATCTTCCCCTATTTGATGATGAAAAAATATCGATCTTCTTGCACAAACTTCTCCTTAATTCTTGATTTCTTTTAAACCATGCCATGCATAATAACCAGCTGCAAATCTTGATCTTCAATTCTTCTTCCCCTTTTTGTCATAATCCAATAGGGGTCTTGTAAAGATAAGCAACTTCAATCTTTACAACTACATGCTATATAGTACACCACTAATCCAATCCTCTAATGTCTCAAATTGCCCTCCATGACGCATAATAAGAATAATGAATTTGAGCATTAGAAAATTACACTAGTAGTAGTAATATACAACTAGCAGTAGTAATAAAACCTTTTTCCTCAAACAATGCATGAACATCTTCTGATGGTTAAACACTTTTTCAACAAGCTTCCCCTCAAATCAATATGTTAACCATCTCTCGAACAAAAGCAATAGAAACAATCATAAGAACTGTACGAATAACTAACCAACAATAGCAACGAATACCATGTAGAACCATCCATGATGAGCATCACTAATTCCGATAGTGTTTTAAAAATGACTAACAGTAGTAATCGATACTAAGTAGCAGTCATAACGAACGGTACAAACGATTAATACTCTAACAGGCATAACTTTTGTCAAGCAGTAGTAAATTCCTTCGAATAATACTAGCAGTTGTAACCACTTTCCAATAACAGTGTTAACTGTATTATACTAACAGTGGTAAAAACTCTGAGTGTTAATCCCCTTCAAATTCATAAACAGTGGTAACAACACCAATAACAGTGGTAATCTCCAGCAATCAGTGACAATCAAAAACTTACTTTACCATACATGATATCCCCACATCATCTTACTTTATCACATTATATTATCACCAGAGACACATTAATTCGATCAGAGTTTAATCAAAAACCCTATCGTCTAGCCAATCCAATGTGAGAAACCCTTCATCATACTGCGTATTTGCTCAGGCATCATTCATTAACCCTTAGAACAACAGTCATCTCATCAAAACGATCTTCCCATGCCTCTTCCTGAATTAGCATATCAACATCATCACCAGTGATCATCCAAGTAGCCGTTCTTTATCATCAGACTCTATCAGGCTATAGAGCAAGCTCTTCATCTCGATCTTGAGCAGACTTGATTTCCAGTCACTATCATTCATCGTGAATACAAAGACAAACAATAGCATTCATTCAGAGATCATGGAAACCCTATAATCTGAACTTCTTCTTAAGTTGTAAACGTTTGAATAATCACATGCTATTCGTTTTCTCGATCACTAAAATCATGACCTGCTATTTATTACACTTTGCAGCTGCATGCTTTCGAAACCCAAACTGACCATGCCTTGTAGCGCAAGAACAAAACACACAGCTGTTATGAATAAACAGATTTAACCCCAACATCGTGATCTAATCAACTTGATCTTGAAACAATGAAACCAGAAAGAGTACACTAGCAGATCAACACATCTTTAGTGTTTTACTTCTTCCTCCTTACAACGATTTAGAGTTTATAAAAACCTTATTCGATCAAGTCACAAACCGCATTCTTCTTCTTCCTTCAAACCCCTTAATCTGCCAGAAAAGCAAAACCGTAATCTGATTGTGCCCTTAATACCACTTTCTAACCTCATACGATGATTCAACTGAACTCAATATCTGTGCAACCACCATCTTTAATCGACCAAACAAAAAGAATATGAGATATATGCGAATTATGTCGACAGAAGCATCCTATAATCTTGTTTAATTTATACTTTGTCGCTAGAAAAGAATTAGACTTGTCACTACCAAGAAGATTTTACGATTAAATAAACCCCAAGAATGAATGCAAGTTTACGATTGTAGGAGTTTAAAAAAATTGTCACCATATATATTCTTCAATCTCGTACACTTGTAGATCCTAGATCATGAGCCACCTTGCTCTGATACCAATTGTGAAAACGTAATAACGATCTAGCTAAGATTTTTTAGATCTTGATCTAGGATATAATAACATTGACAATAATATGCAGCGGAATAAGAACAAATCAATGTTATCACAACAAGCCCCAATTTTATTTGATCAGAATAAAACGGTTATACAAATATAACAGGATCAAGAAACCTTGATCTTGAGGCTAAACAAACCCTTAGACGTCTACATTATGTGTGTACACATAAACCCTATGCCTATATCCCTTTATATAATAGAGATATTAGGGTTACAAAGAAATCATAATTATACAAGGAAACTAATTAAAACAATTGTTACTTTTAGTCCCTCATCTTTAATTATTTTGTATCATCAAATCAATAATTCCCTACAATCGATATTCCCTCGAACAAAGCCATGCTTGATTAAGTAGGTAGTGAGCCTCTCATACCAAAGCCGTGGAGCTTGATGAAGACCATATAACACCTTGTTCAACTTGCAGACGTATTCTGGATGCTCAGGATCTTCAAAATGTGGAGGCTGTTTAACATACACATCTATATCCACTTGTCCATATAGAAAGGCGGTTTTAACATCGAGTTGGTTAACACGAAACTCTTTGAAAGAAGCGAACGCAAGAAAGATTCGAATAGACTCAAGTCTTGCCACAGGAGCGAAGACTTCATCATAATCCAAGTCCTCGATTTGACTAAAACCTTGAACAACCAATCGAGCTTTATTACGAATCACTATACCCCGATCATCCATCTTATTTCAAAATACCCATCGAGTGCCGGTTAAATGAGTACCTTTGGGTAATGGAACTATATCCCAAACATGTAGCTTGTTGAACTGCTGTAACTCTTCTTGAATGGCCTCGACCCAGGATGGATCCTTTAAGGCCTCATCAACTTTCTTGGGTTCAATTTGGGATAAATGGAAAGAATCTATCCGAGCAACCAGATTCAACATTTCTTGATTTGGATTTTGTTTCACTTGTTGCCTTGTTTGAACCGCAGCATTAGGATCACCGATAATATTATCGATGGGGTGATCCCTGTGTACACGTGTCACTGGGATTAACTCCGGTGCAAGTACTAACTCCATGTTGTTCATATCCCCTTCAGTGACGGGAACAGTGTTAGTCTCAGGAGCAGTAGAACTTTCAGGTTGCACAGGTGGTTGTAGTTCCGCATCTTCTTGATCATAAGCGTTAAAGTTAGTGAAAACAGTGTCTTCTTCTTCGTCTTCATATAAAAGAGGCATATTGGGATCATCAGGATGTTCTTTTGCATTAATCATTCCTGAAGTCGAAGGAGCATCCGAAGGTGGGTTAGTAGGAGATGGTGTGGATGTAGTAGGTAATGGTGTGGGTGTTGGAGGTGATGGTGTGGGTGTTAGAGTAGATGGTGTGGGTGTTGGAGTAGGTGTGGATGTAGGTTTTGAGGTAGATGTGTCTTGACAAAGACTGATGCCATGAAGTAGGGTAACCAACTCCTCCTCTTCATCATCTTCTTGGGGTATGTCAAAAGAGTTAAACACATCCTTATAATTAAACAACCATTCCGGACCCCTTCCTTGAGGAGGATCCGTGTAACGCAGACATTTTACCTCAAAATGCTCTTCCACCTGGTGTGTTGATTTAATGTAGACTCTTTTGTTTAGAGAGTTGACTGAATAACCAAGGAAAATCCCTTCAACAGCTTTAGCTCCAAACTTCGAGACCTTTTCTTTTGGGATCATAATCAGACACGGATACCCAAATGGCTCTAGAAACTGCAAAGTTGGCTTACGGTTATTGAAAAGTTCATAACAGGTCTTGTTCTTTTTCTTAACCGTGAGCACGCGATTCAGAACGTAACAGGCAGTACTGACTGCTTCTGCCCAAAATATAATAGGAAGCTTAGAGTCGGCCAGCATAGTCCGAGCTGTCTCGATAATAGTCCTATTCTTACGCTCTGCAACTCCATTCTGTTGAGGAGTTCTTGGAGCACTGAATTGATGATCAATGCCTTTCGTGGCACAATATAACTCAAGAGTTGAGTTCTTGAATTCAGTTCTATTGTCACTTCGTAGTCTCTTCACCTTTAAGTTGCACAGATTTGACAACTTATCCAACATATACACCAAAATATCTGGTGTTTCACTTTTCACAGCTAGAAAGTATACCCACGAAAATCTGGAGTAGTCATCGGTGACTACTAAGCAGTAAGATCTACCACCGATGCTCTTAGTGGAAATAGGACCAAAAAGATCCATATGTAAGAGCTCCAATGGTGTAGCAATAGAATTCACTACCTTCGACTTATGGGACTTTTTGTGGAGTTTCCCTTTATGGCATGCAATGCAGTCATCTTTTAGGGCAAATGACTATTTTGGAACTCCATTTACCAAATTATTATTTATGAGAAAATTCATTTTGCGAAAATGAATGTGTCTCATCCGTCTATGCCAAAGTAGTTATTCCTTTTCCGAAGCCTTTGACAGAAGACAAGTGTACTCATCTGTAGTCTCCACAGTTCGCATATTCATCACGTAGGTATCGTTTCTCCGTGGCGCCCTCAAAAGCACCCATTCTTCAGGGATAACGAAACCTGGCTTCAGTATCACACATTCTGTCTTTGTGAAAGCAGTGGTAAAATCCTTATCACAGACTTGTGAAACGCTCAACCAGTTGTGAGTAAGTTGAGCCACATAGATCACATTCTCAAAGCTAACTTTCCCGTTAGTTAGTGTTCCCTTTCCGGTAATTGTTCCTCCAGTATCTCCAGCAAAAGCAACATGTCCTCCGGCGTGTGGTTTAACATCCGTCAAAAGAAACACATCGCCAGTCATGTGTCACGAGCAGCCACTATCCATGAACCATTCACTATCTTTAACTCGTTCTGACTGCTGCAACACATAAAAGTAAGAAGATTAGTGAGAAACGGTGACCCAAGCCTTTACAGACTTAGGTCTACCAAGGTCATCAACAATAATCACATCGGATAGAATTTTATTTTTTAACAAATCAGAATTTTCATCTAATGTGTTATTGTTGAGGACGGAAGAGTCACTAACAGACTCCTTTCGTTTCCAAACTTTAGATTGTTCAGAAATTGGTTTGGGAGCAATGTCGGGCTTTTGTTTTGGCAAAGGTTTTTGCCCAACATTACTTGGCTTCTCAACAGGCTTGGGAGAGATTGAATAAAGCCTAGGTGGAGATTTTGAAAATGAATTTCTATAAACTGATGTCCTAGGCATCTCTCTCCCATAGTGCTGATGAGAAAGTTTGGGACATTCACGAATTAAATGTCCTTGTCTCTTACAGTAGAAGCATGAACGAGTCTCAACAAATGGTTGAGGCTGAGGACTTACCCCAGGAGGTGGGGAAACATTTCTAGAACATGAACATTGCGTGCACGTCTTAGAAAATGCTTGTTTTGGTTGAGAGGTTGAAGTGGAAGGTTTATCACAAAAATCTTTTTCACGTGTAACTTTATGTTGCAAAATCTTTACAGGTGACTGTAAAGTTTGAGGTTTTGCGTTTAAAACCTTGTCTTTTCCCTTTTTAGGTTGAACCTTAATTACATTCAACCTTTAAAACCATTTTTTACGGTTTAACTTCAACCTTTTTAAATTTAGGATACTCCTGATCAGTAATGTCCTCAATCTCAACAATCTCCTCAATACTAACTGGAGATTCACATTTAGACTTAACAAACTGAGGCGAAGGATACTCTGGCTGCTTGGTTTTCTCCTTTACCTGTTTGTGTTGATTATTCACCTTTGAATTGACCCCATATAACAATGCATAGTCAACAGGAATTTCTTCGGTGCCTTCCTTAAAAGGCATAGGACACTATTCAGTGGGAGGCGGGACTACTGTATAACCTAGTCCTGTCTTAGTTTTATTATCTGTCCTCTGCTTGTTAAGGATTTCATTGAAGGCAACCGTAGAAGAAGAGGAACCTAGAATCTTATTTTTATAGTTGTCATACTCAACTTTCAAATCAGAGAGTTCCTTTCTTAAAAGTTCTATTTCAGCAAGATAGCTATTAATAGCATCCTGTTGACTAAAAACCTTAGATTTATACCTTTGAGTGTCCTGTTTATAAGTCTCAATTTTCTTATCATACAGTTGTTCATTGGCCTTTAAGTACTTATTGGACTCATTAAGTTTTTCAACCTTTTTCCTTAAGTCTACGTTGTCTTCTTGATAGCACTTCAAAGATTCAGTTAACTTAATGCACGAAATACAGTTCAAAGGTTCTTCTGGTTCATAGCGTACCTCATTAGAAATGTGAGCCATAAGACACTGTTGATACTTGTCAGCATACATGCTCCAGTCTGTGTTGGTAGGCTCAAAAACAACTAGTGCATCAACTGTCGCTTGCTTTACTTCTTCTTTCTCTGGAGTTCTAGGAGCATCAGGCTTCGTGAAACCCGATGGAGGAACTTTGGGTTTTTCACATTCTCTAGCAAAATGTCCCAAATTCTGACAATTATAACACCGAACTTTGCCTTGTCAAAACCAAAACTGGTTTTGCCATCTCCTTCCAAACTCTTGCGCCCAGTCCGTTGCAAGAATTTTTGAACTCTTCTTGAGATCATGACAATATTCCAGTTTAAATCCATTTGCTCAAGATCATCATCATCCAATTGAGCATAATCTTCTTTAGCAAGTTCTAATGTAGAATTTGGTTGTGAAACCAAATCCTTGTAGGAGCTAAGAAAAGCTGTATAGATAGCAGCCTGTTCTTGAATAGCAGGGGAAATTGGAACTTGCTGTTGTGAACTTTGTGAGGGTCCAGAAGCATACACCGAATGATGAGCACCAGTAGGCTGCAATGAAGGCTGCAATGGAGAGCTTGTAGCAGAAACGAAGGCCATTCCACCATAAGTTTTCCCGGAGTTTACCTTTCCTCCATATAATGTTGGGTCTTGAACAAAACCACCCGATTTACACTCCTTCTTCTTCAACTCCATTGCATGAGCTTGAAGAACACCAATTAGCTCATCCAAATTCATTGTAGCTAAGTCTTGGCTCTCTTTTAAAAATTGCACTTTAACGTACCAACTACTAGGTAGAACATCCAACAGCTTCTTATTTACCTCAATCTGAGGGAAATTGTAACCTCCCTCGGTTAACTCACTAACTAATTGTGAGTATCTTGTAAAAACGCCAGATGCTGTTTCATTAGGAAGAGAATCAAACAAATCATATTGTTTCTTGATTAGTTCTAATTTAGCCTCCTTGTACTTCTGATTTCCACCACATCTCGTCTCAATAGCTTTCCAAAGATCTTATGTTATGTCATGAGTTTTGAAGAGGCGTAAGACATCTTTAGTGAGGCACATACAGATGGCCAAATGAGCCTTTCTTTCAATATCATACTCCTTTTTCTCTTCAGGAGACATAGCTTTATAAGTTTTGGATGTAGGGTTACCACGATAGTCTCCCTCAACTACTGGAGCTTCATATCTTTCTCTGAGTGGACCCCAGAGCTCTGGATAGTGGAAATCTACGTATTGTTCAAATCGGTCATGCCAATATGCGTAACCATATCAGCAGTGAACATAGGAGGTTTATTATTAGAACTGACATCATGATTTTGTTTAATCATATCCCTGATTCCCCGAATATCTTCTTTATCAGCAGCAGCAGCCATTAAAGAATATCCTGAAAATTAGCTCAAAAACAAGAACTTGAAAACTTATTAGTACCAAAGGCGTCACTTGGTAAGTGACGCACTCAAGTGTCGCAACGACTAGCGTCACTTAATAAGTGACGCTATCGAGTGACGTATAAAGTGACTGATGACACTTTAAGCAAGTGTCGCTCAATCTAGCAAGTGACGCACTCAAGTGTCGTTTGTACTTGAGTGACGCAATAAATCAAACAGGCATCACTAGCCGAAGTGACACAAGAAATCAAACAGGCGTCACTAGCAAAAGTGACGCTTGGCAAGCAAGTGACGTGCTAAAGTGACGCACGTGAGTGACGGTGGATTAAAGTAGACGACACTTAAGTTAAGTGTCGTATTAACCCCAAATGACGCTCTAAGTGACGCACCAAAGTGACGCACCAGAGTGTCGGTAAAACCCTAATTTGGACTTACGATGTGCCGCACGAAGTGACCCGTTCAAGTGACGCAACGAGTGTCGCAGAAACGGCTGTAAAGTCCCAAAAACTCTAAAAGTCGAATTTTCGTAAACCTAACGAAAATTCCTCAAACCCTAACAAACGAAACCTGTAATTAATGATGAAAATTGTCTGGAAAGCACCTAATCAACCCTAAATCCATGATTATTCTCGGTTCTTTATACGAACCAAACCAAAATCAATCCAAAAACGTCTTCAAAGTGCCAATCAAATCACCTAAAAGCTCTGATACCAGTTGTGAGTGCCCTCTTATGATGGATCTAAGTGATGATCGATGGCGATTGAGTGGCGGAAACAATCAATCACACAAATAACTAATAAACGTAAACCAAAACGATTGATTAAACAAAGTAAATGAGTTTATTAGCTTCAATAACGTATTGGAACTGATTACAATTGAGTTTAGTCGACAAATGGTGCTAGGGTTTCGTCAACCCTAGCCAAAAACCCGTAGGTTTATATTTATACTACAACAAAACCGGCAGACATGCGTCACTTGGCAAGTGTCGCATGTGGCCGCCTTCATACGTCACTTACCTAAGTGTCGCTATGCATCACTTAGGCAAGTATCGCCTAAAACAGAACTTAAGTGTCGCTAGGTACAAAATCTATATTTCTATTAAACGACTAATCGACACTTTACAACTCGATAGACCAACTGACAGACAAACTGATATGCATCAACAAAGGTAGACCCTAACATACGAGTGGTAGGGTCAGTGGGAGCAGTAGTAGGTGGGACCACATGTGCAGTAGGTGGTGGGGTGATGTAAGCATCACCGGTGTTATCAGATAGAGCTCTCGGGTGAACTGGTGGACTCACAACTCCGGTGCTAGCGTCGCTATGGTAGGAATCCTCAGTCGGCTCCTCATCAGAAGCATACAAGTAGATCGGACTGTGCCTCGACATGCTGAGACAGAAGAAGTCGTAGGTGACGTGTCAGTTGTATGTTATATGTATGCAAAGTGTGTATGCATGCAATGAATGTTTTAGCCAAGGCTATAGTCTAGGTCTCTAAGGTTTTAGGTCACTTAAAGACTTCTAGTTCGCTATAACCAATGGCTCTGATACCAAGTCTGTCACACCCCGCCAAACGGTGATCACAATCAGTACTAATTAATTATGCGGAAGCTTTAATGACATGGCGGGGCTGCGAACAGTATTTCAACCAACACATACATACATACTCAGAGCATATGGTTATCGCACAAATTTGTTTATCAAGGATGCCAAGTTTAACAGTTGTTACAAAAGTAGTACGACTATGTAAGTCGTATAAGTAGTAGTAGAGTTTAAAACATTTAGTTTTACAATACATAAGTTTAATACAAGATTTCGTAAGTATGACTGCAGTGTTTACAGTTATACAGAGGAAATCTTTCAAAAGCGGTCCCAAAAGTATGTGGCATCCTAAGTAGTCCAGGTTTGTCCATCCTGAATGCATGCGATTACTTACCCAACTAATTTCCTGAAAAACGTAGAGAAAGTCGTCAACAATTATGTTGAGTGAATTTACAGGTTTGTATATGTATGTGGTTAGTTAAACCAAGTTTGTAGAAATGAATTGTTATTCATTTATAAAATACAAGTTATGTAGGGTTGTTGCCCTAAAGTATAGTTTTATGTGGGATGTCATCCCAAAATATGTTACTGGTTGTTTACCAGTATAAAATAAGTTGCCGGTATGTTTTCCGGTATTTAACAGTTGTAGGATTCGTTCTTCCTAAAAGTATGTGGGAATTCACTTAGACCATGATCCCCTGAAAGGTGAGCTAAACCTCGCAGGTTAAAGTAACGCGACCTAACCCTATAACCAAACCACAACCAGAACTTATGTTGTTTGCCTGAACGAACATTTAAGTATACGCTCCACCGTAGGAGGGTCGTCACGGCAATAGTACTATCCGTATACTCAGTAGCTAGAGTCACCTAGCTAATGGTTACAGTAGCATGTCATGAGGTCTTTTCATGCACACATTCCAAGTCTGGGCCCGTACTAGGATACTTTGTCTAATTCCCAAAATAATAGTGAATATGTAATATCACAAATCAACAGTTGTATAAAAGCAACAAAGCGTTTATAGTTTGATTGCATGTGTTGGCATGCAATTTCTATGTTTAACACCCATGTGTTTAAATGCAGAAAACATTTAAAAGTAGGGGCTGTAAACTCACGGTGGTTTGCTCGGTATGAATGCTAGCAGCCGACAGGTAAACGCCCAAGGTATGTTAACCTATGTACAATAAATGTATTAACATAAGTACATTTGATTTTTTTAATCAACTTATGATAACGGTTTGTTTGTTTGAAGAAATTGTTGATTTCTTAATAATGTAAGTCGTTGAATTCGTTGGTGACATTGTGTTGAAACATTGTTATTATTTCTCACCTCGTATACTTTGTCACCTGTATATACACGTATGTAGTCGTATACATTATCGGATATCGTTTTGTTCCCTTGGTACATATACTTGTTCTATATATGTTTACTTGTGCAAATATACTTGTTGTATATTATTGAGTCATGTGTTTGTTAAACGTGTAATCCATATGTACATATATATATGTAAATATATTTTTACAAGTGTCGTATGTATATATATATATATATATATATATATAGTTCGTTACTTGTTATACATACTAAATAGTGTCTTTAAAACGATATGTTACATTGTTTATACATTTCCTCGTATTTATTTTCGTTACTAAAATATATATCATTGTTTTCTAAAAGATTAACGTGTACTTTTTATTTATATCATTGTTAATGATTTCCAATCGAGTTTTAACGATAATAAACCGCATCAAGTTGGTTATATATATATGTGTGTTATGTGTGTGTGTATATATATATATATTATTTGTTGGCGCAAGTCTTAGAGTCCAATATTTTTGTCTCGAGTCTAACTTATTTATAAGTTATTAATATATCGCAAGTCGTATTATTGTCTCATTTCCAAAATATAATTCGTCGACCCAAAAGTATCCGACTCAGCTTGCGACCCGGCCCAGCTCACAGTCCACAGTCCAGCCCAACCGTTCGGCTTGGTCCAGCCGTTCGGTTTGGCCAGCCGTTCGGCTTGGGCCTTCAGCCGTTCGGCTGAAGCCCTTGGCCCAGTCCAAGTCTCATCCGGTCCAGTCCAATTATTTAGTCCATTAACTGTTCGGCCCAAACACCCTAACTGTAACACCCCCAATTTTCGTTGGTTTTAATTAGCGGAAGCATTTAGTTAAGTATGGGGAGTGCCACAATATACTGAACATGCATACGTATCAGAGCATATGATTACAACAGAACAAATATATTAAGATGCCAAAGTATTAGTTACAAAGTTTACGATTTCTCGAACCGTACAAATTAAAAGTATTAAGTTTACAAAAGTAGATTTCGTAAATATGACTAAACAGTTTCAGTTATATAAAAGAAATCCAATTGTCAAAAGTTGGCATCCTATTCTTCGTGGGTCGCCTAAATTCCAACGTGCAGGCGGTTCTTACATGCGCAGCTAATTCCCTGAAAAACATAGTAAAAGTCAACAACGAGGTTGAGTGAATTCACAGGTTTCATGTTGCAAATACAGTTTGTTTAACCAAATACATTCATAAACAGTTGTTGAATATCAAATATGTTCACAAGTAGTATTGCCATAATAGTTGAATAAACATTTTGTGGAATGCTATCCAAATATAATTCGGTTGGGATATTGCCCAAAATATAGTTCACGTGGGATGTTACCCAAAATACAGTTTACGTGGGATGTTACCCAAATACAGTTTAAAATATGTAGCTGGTCGTTCTCCAGCATTTTCCAAAACAGTATCGGTCGTTCTCCGGTCAAAAGACGCACGGGTCGTTCTCCCGTCCAATAAAACAGTTTACCGGTCGTCCTCCGGTCTAGATACGCACGGGTCGTTCTCCCGTCCAAACACTGCTGGTCGTTCTCCAGCGAAATACGCACCGGTCGTTCTCCGGTCCAGAATACGCACGGGTCGTTCTCCCGTCCACTTGGCCAGTCGTTCTCTGGCACTAAAATACGTAGCTGGTCGTTCTCCAGCGTTTTTATAAAAGTACCGGTCATTCTCCGGTATATCAAACAAAGTTTAACACGACATTCGTATGAAAATGTGGTATCATAAATTCCAGTTTTGTGTATGAGTTTAACAGTTCAAGCACTCTAATCGTGTGAGCAAACAAGTATGATAAACAATCATATGAGTAAAAGAAGTTATGGCAATAAGTAAAACAGTTGACTATGTTTTCCACCCCTGTTCAAAAGCAGTTGAAACAGTAAAAGTAGGGGCTGTGAACTCACCTGTTGAGTTAAGTAGTAGTGCGAGTGCTAGTAAAGCGTAGTCCGGGTAAGTCACTAACGTCCTAAACGTATGAAATTTAATAAGTATGTGGAGGTCTAAGTTTAACCATCCATGCTAGTGTTTGTACAACTAAGTTATGTCCACATGTTTGTTTATACATTTTATGTTTTGAAAAACATGTACGGCTCGTTGGTGAGTTTTCGTAATAATAATTTAAAGTATTATTATTATATATTTCGTGTTGTATACTTCCCACAGTATATGTGTTTCATGTGCGAGTTATATCATAAAGGGTTGATTCTTGAAGATGTTTAATGATTAGCGTGAAAATATCCTTAAATTTTCTGTTATTTTATCCGAAAGTACACACACACATATATATAATTATATATATGTATATATGTCCGAATGTGACAAAATTCATCGTTTAGGGTCAAAACTGCATTTTTTTCAAAAAGTCAACTCGCAAGTGGATCCACAAGTCAAGTGATCCGCAAGTCAAGTCGACCCGCAAGTCAAGTCGACCCGCAAGTCCAAATCTCGACTCGCGAAAATCGATCTCGATCCGCAGAACGAGCTGTTCGCGATTTTTGTGTGGGTTTTGACTCTTAAAGTGTTTTTCAAGGGATTTTTGGGCATAATAAGTTGATATAACACTAATACATGGCATATTAAGTGTTTTTAACAAGAAATCATAAGAAAAAGTGAAGAAATCCTTACGATTTGAAGATTTGGGGTTTGAGGATGAAGATGGTGAGTCTTGAAGATGAAGAAGATGAAGATGATGATGATGGATGCTTGTTGTTGCTCTTGTTGGTGATGAATCCGAAAATACAAGTGTTGGTGGTAATGTTGTTGTTGATTTTTATTTTTTTTTTGTTGTTGTTGGTAGTGAGTTAGAGAGAAAAGAGATGAGGGAAAGAAGAAGAAAAGAGATAGAATGAGGATGGGATTGGGGTTTGGGGGGGTGTTTGGGCAGATTTTTCTCAACCAAAAGGGGGGGGGGGATTTGTCCTAATTTTGTGGTATTTTACCCGTGTTCATTTACCTGATCGCTAAATGTTCAAACATTTTTAAACCATAGGTTTTTAAATACGTTTTCGATTATTCTTTAGTTGTATTATTTTATTTAAAACAATGTAGTTGAGTAATAAAATTATAACTAAATTTTATTTTAAATTTTACAAATGGGTTTCAAATTGTTTCAGTTGTACGAAATAAATGTTAATTGTAATAAAATACATTGTAAATATTATCAATATAATATTTAATAATTAAATAAGGAGTTTAATAATTTCATATTATCACATAATTTGTTCACCAACGGTCGTATATTTTGTCGTATTTGTTCTGAATGTTTTGTACGCAATTATACTAATTACGAAATATGTAATACTACGCGTATTAACTAGTCGGGATTTGCTAGACTTACCTCTAAAAGTAGTTGTGAATTCACTCAAGTAGGTAATTAGCCTAATAATGCAAATGTTTAAAGCTCGTAATTACGTTTAAATTTGTGAGTTGTTACACTAACCCATCCGTTCAGGTAAAAAGTTGCAACCCGTTCGGCCCAACACAACTAGCCGTTCGGCTCAGTTAGTTGAGCCATTCGGCTCAGTCTTTCCAGCCGATCGGCTGGCCCAAGCCAACCGATCGGTTTGGTATGTCCCTGTCATTTTACACTCTGTTCGTGGTCTGTGTTATATATACATATATATACATGTTTTGTTTCGAATGTTTAGCTCATTTTTACACCATTCCAATATCATAACATCATATATTTATTGTATTTTACTACTTATCATTACCTATATCATACATCCATATGTGAATTTTGAGTTTTAAGTTTTGGTTTTCATAACCCACATTAAAGAATCATCCATTCAATCATCAAACCTTTGTGTTATATACATAGATTACGATACATAAACATGTTAGATTACGAATTTAAGTGTAGAATATAAAGATTAAAAGGTTCCTTACAATGGATTTTGAGGATGATGCAGGTGCCGTGGATGATGATGATTATTGATTATGTTTTAATATTTGTTACTTCCTGTTGTTGCTACTTGCGTTACTCTCCTTCTGCCTTGGTAAATTGAAGAACACAGAGAGAGATGGTGGTGGATTATTGAAGTGTCTGTGTGTGATGAATGATCAGGAGAGGGAAGGGAGGGAGTATATAAAATTGAACGGGAATAGGAGATCACAGTATGTGGTCTCCCAATCATTGAAGTTAGTTGGGGTATTTTAGGCCCTTTAGTTTCGAGTACGGGTATAATTGGTACAATATCAAATTTAACATTTTATATTTTTATTTTGTAGATGTTCTCCTGGTTTGTTATTTAAATTTAGAATAATAAGATTTTCATTATTTTAGACTGTTGTACAAATTTGTACATTGGACTGCTCATATCCAATTGGGTGCCAAATTTCAGTCAATTTCGAATTCATATTTTGAGGTAATGTTCCATATACTTTCAGATCAACGAGAAAATTTGAACTTTTATCATTTTGACCTTTGGGTGCATTTTAAAATTGTTTCCGTTCGTTTTATAATACGTTTTATGTTAAACGTATATTTAATTCGTTTTATCTATATGTTATAGATATATTAATACTCGTAATTAATAATTGAATTATTAATTATCTTGTGTCATCAACTTTTGTTATGTATTTCTGTCGGGTTCGTTCCGATACGTTTGTACGCGATTATTATCAATAATCACATAATATGTAATACTTTTTGTTTTAGAGTATTGGGCTTGCTAGGCTTATATCACATCAAAAGTTTTGTTTTAAACTAATTCAGGAAATTAGCGTAAGAATGCACATGCTTAAATGTTAATCAGTACCTAATTTGGAGAGTTGTCACAACATGAAAGAATGATTGTTTATTTCTTAAGAATCCAAAACACGCTAGCTATATAAAAACATGAATTGAAGTATACAATCAATGAATCAATCGACACAGAAAGGATGATATGAACCATAGGTTTAGATGCTACATCGAAAGCGGGCTAATTTTGTGCCGTATTCAAATTCGGATGATGATCGCTTGTATTAGCTGCCTGTTATTTAGTTCTCCTCTATCCATACGAATGAAGGTACTAGATAAAATGATGGGCGCTGGTAATTGAATGTGGTTGACTGTGTTATGTCGCAAACTCAAGTACCATCTTTGTTTGTTTGTAGTTTATTGCATTTTCTTTCTTTGATTTATTGTCGACAACTATGACATTTTTCTTCCTTAATCGTCGAGTTTTGAACTTAGTACTTTTGTAACCTGAGTGTTTTCTGGTTGCATGAATACACTCGAATGAATGTTAGCTTGCAAGCTTGAGATGAAGAAAAGGTGTGAAAATTTAATGATAATGTGCAAGAGTGACATGTTGGGCCATTATGGGCATGGATGTGAATGATATAAGTACATACTCAAAACCACAAACAGTATTACAAATGCTACTTACCATACCTCTAATTATATATTGAACTATTTTCGTGAAACATTCCAGATTATGCATGAGTCATGTCTGCACGAAAGAAAAAATATTGGGTTTGGGCATTGTGTATGCAAAAACCGTGATATTAGACACAAAAGGGTAAATGTAAAACTCTAAATTATCCTTTCACTTCTCTCTACCTCAAGAACAAAAAAATTAAAAAACTTATTTTCTCTTCTTTCCAGCTTGGGAACACAAAAGTAAAAATATATAAGTTCTCTTCTTATCTTTTGTACCATTTTATGTCCCCTTCTTTTATTTTCTTTTAATGAAAAACTCGGGAACGTGCCCTTAAGGGAGGAGAATTGTGACACCTGGTCAAAAAGGGTAAATTTTCACACCTAATTTAAACCTCAAATGATAGTACTTAGCACGCATTAATACAAAAGTATTCGAATATCATATATATAATTAATTATATATATATATATATATATATATATATATATATACTACATTTAGACCTGTACGATGCACGGCAATCTAATATACAATCTTCACTTGTTTAGTGTTATTTTATTAATGTGTTGTACGGAGTATAATTTATTTAACAATAATAGCACAAATTAAAATTGACCCACCTTCATAGGATATACCGATATGTGAGTAGCATTTGAATGCGGAATCACCCGAAAGCAGTTTTTTTATCATCCTGGCGTCGAGCTATTTTTCTGCAAAATGGTTGTTATAGAGAATTAATATTGAGTAAAATGGCTGCATAAGGATTGAGGAACTTCTGTATTGAAGAATATATATACAAATATACAAAAGTAATGAATTAAAAATTCTTGAAGATCTTTATTATCTTTATATATGATATATATATAGGAGGTGAGACTATGATGATCAGTCAATTAAATGATTTTGATGCAAATCTACGTTTGACTAAGATATTTAGATTAAGATCACAAATTATGGAAAACAATACGTAGTATAACAAACACGGTTAAATTGCCACCAACAAAGGCATACTTGATATATAGCATATCCAAACTCCAAAGCATACATAGCTCAATATGATTGGCTTTGAAGTCTCTTGCACAAAACAAAATCGCAGTATGCAAATCGTCATACAATGCAATTAATGTTAATAAAACACGTTTAACTAATACGTATAAAAATTATATGGGTTGGAATGATCATACCATATGGAGTAGAAAAGAAAACACGATAATAAAACACAGAAGAAAAACAGCAAGAGGTATAAAAAATTAAATTAAAATAAAACACTCCATATAAAACCACAGGAAAAAAAGAATGATAAAGTAGCGTTTGAATGATATCTATACCTATATAATGTATAAATATAAATAAATAAATATTAATATTTTTAAATAATGCTAAATACATATATGTACATATTGTGCCCTCCATCTACTTTTATTTTCTATTATATTAATGATTACAGATAGAGAGGTGGATAAGTATATCACTACGTTGCATGCACAATATTTTCATAAATTCTATTTTGTTTTATGAAATAACTATTGTAAATGTTTTACAACTGGTTATCATGTACTAGAATCCTTCACTAAACTTATAATTGGGTAAGTTTCACATACAGGGACTATCAAAGGTAAAAGAAGTCTCGTAAGCTCTTACTTAGAATTTCCAGAACACTAGATTGTTATAGACTATGATTACGAGAATATAAGGAAATAGTAGATTTTCATCCAAGAATACGAGAAACTAGATTTTAAGAATTCAAGAAAGTAGATTACAAGAACTCAAGGAACTAGATTGCCAAGATTACAAGAAACTAGGTCTTAAGAATTCAAGAAACTAGATCTTAAGAATTCAAGAAACTAGATTACAAGAACTCAAAAAACTAGATTGCCAAGATTACAAGAAACTAGAATCCCAAGAATGCATGAACTCTTATGTGCAAGAATCAAGAAACTTATGTGCAAGAACCAAGAAACTTATGTGCAAGATCAAGAACTCAAGAATGCAAGAAACTTTATGTGTTCTATTATTTGTGTTATTTATTGTTTTATTATTTGTGATTTTTTTGGTTGCTAGTACTATGATGTGAATTCTCTAAGTCAAGAAACTAAGCGTACCCCACTACTTAGGTGCCTCACTGCCTCACTATCCTTGTCAGGTTTAAAAGAAAACAAGAACGTATACAGAGTATACACTTAGTATAATTGTATACTCATATGATTGCTTTTACTAACAAGAACTTACCAACTTTATAGCTGACAGTTTTAGTGTGCATTCTCAGGTACATTGCTTTAGTAGGATCGGTCCAATAGGATCCTAGCTTGAGTCGCATGCATACACCTATTGGGAGATTTCATACATTATTTTTGTAATATTAGTTTTGTAGTGAAATCTCTAGAATCACTTTGCGAACTCTAGATGTTTTGTAAAACTTCTTACTTTATGTAACATATTTTTAAAACGTCTCATTTAGAGGTCATTTGCTTATGATTATGTGCATAGATTTATGATTAGTCACGTCCCGAGTTGACTTCCGCTGCACTGGGGGTGTGACAAGAATGGTCCGTATTAAGAAAGAAGGGCATTTTAGTCGCACACAGGTCTAATTTTTATGAGATTAATAAATCACTTTACTAATTGTAATCAAAGGTCTTAATTAAAAGGGTTAAAATATTGAATGGTGGTGATTAGAGAATAATCCCAAATTTGAAGAGTGATTATTCAATTAACCTCTTCTTTTATAAGATAAGAGAGATTACACTATATAGCTCATTTTTTTCTATGTCTGCATCATATTTTGTACTTAAATTAGTTATGTTATAATGGGCTTTAGTGTGATAAAATTTAAAGGAAGGCATATGGTTTGAATGACCGAATTTATCTATTATCTATTATCTATCTATCTATTACCCCTTATTAATTAAGCCCCTTATTAAGCATTTGACCTTTTTTAGCTAAAGGAAGGCAAAACGCTATTAATTAAGCCCCTTAAAGGAAGGCAAAACGCTAATTAAGCCCCTTAAAGGAAGGCAAAACGCTAACAGACAAAACGCTAATTAAGCCCCTTAAAGGAAGGCAAAACACAACAACTGAAAAGGAGCTGCTAGCCGTAGTGTTTGCCTTTGATAAATTCCGATCCTATCTAATATTGTCCAAAACGATAGTGTACATGGATCACTCCGCTCTAAAATACCTTTTCAAAAAGCAAGACGCAAAACCCAGTTTGCTACGATGGATTCTACTCCTATAAGAATTCGACATTGAGATAAAAGATAAGAAGGACGCAGAAAATGTCGCCGCAGATCATTTAAGTCGACTCAAAATTCCGTCGATGGAACAACTTGCAGAAAGAGATATTAGAGATCGATTTCCAGAAGAACAATTAATGAGTTTAGGAGAATCAATGCAAGGCTCGCAATTCACTGACGATCCTTGGTTTGAAGATATTGCAAATTTTATAGATGGAGGGATCATAAGAAAAGGAATGCCATCATCACTAAAACGGAAATTCTTCTGTGACGCCAAGCATTACTTTTGGGATGATCCATACTTGTTCAAGGTCTGTCCCGATCAAATTATAAGAAGATGTGTCGATGGGAAAGAGGTCGAACACATACTCCACCAAAGCCACCACGGACCAACCGGAGGACATCATGCAGCTAATTCAACAGCAAAGAAAGTTTACGACTCAGGATTCTACTGGCCCACTATCTTCAGAGATGCACAAGACTTGGTGAAACGTTCCGATATTTGCCAAAGGTTTGGAAATATCACAACGCGTAATGAAATGCCATTGACGAATATCCAAGCATGTGAAATATTTGACATATGGGGATGATGGGCCTGCAACCGTCGGTTCAGTGTCGTTGCGATTCCTGATGGTGATGCGGGCACAACAGGGGTTTTAAAATTTATATTTAGCTGGGCTTAAATTATACGTACTACCTATGTGACACCCGTCAATTTAGGGCTAGTAATTAGTGCCTAATCAATCATTAATACATGTAATTAGTTCTGTGTTAGGCTAATTAATGTACCGATATATATATTGTTGAATATATACAATTATGCGATTCGATTAAATCGTACAAGTTTCAAATCGAATGTATTTCGGTTCAATTAAATACGAACGTTGGTGAAACAATTTTATTAAATAATATAACATTATTTAATAACACTATCTTTCCCAAAATATTATCTTGATAATAATACTTTGTAATCAATTCGTATCGTACAAACAACAGTTACGTGATTTAAAATCCGTACAACGAACGAGCAAATCGAGATCCCTAGATTAACGAATCATCTATATAAATGTTTTTCCAAGTATTTAGAAAGAACACTTCAAGTGAAAGTATTGAAATTTAAATCGTTACTTAAAAACGCGTAATAAACGTTTAAACACCAAACCGAACGAGAAAACGAACACCGCACGAAGCACAAATCGAATAAATGAGAAAATGACCAAAATACCCTTGTGTGGGCCCCCTAGGCCGGCCCCCCCTTCCCCATGTGGCCCCATGTGGTCACCACCCACATGAACCACTAAATCTTCATGCAAGTGAAGACTTAGTGGATACTTACATCATATCCCATTCACTTTCATTTCCACTAACTCCTTTACTCACATTTTCTCCACCTTCTCTCTATCACTTCTCTCTCTAATTTCCAGAGATTAAAACCACCAACAACTACCATTCAACCACCATCATCACCACCATAAACCACCATAGCAACACCACCATCAAAGTCACTATTTTACAAAGAACACAAGCTCAACAACAACTCCTCTTTCTTCTCATCTCATTTCCATCAAAATCTTTGTAAGGAAACTTTATCTTACTTTCATATTGTTTATTTACATGTTATAAAGCTCACCTAACAAGATTATGTCCAAATATAAACTTGAAATACGTTTTTATGAATTTTTCACAAAGAACACACAATCTGTCCAGAAAAACACAGATTACTAAAAATGTCATAACTTGAGTTCCAGGAAGAGTTAGAAGATGCATTTTTTTTTAAAATTTGCGTATTGACAAGATCTACAACTTTCATGTTTTACGTTTTTACCAGATCTGAACGTATTGTTCTCTATTTATCGATTTTTGGGACTGACCTGACTAAAAATCAGAAACTGGAGTATGCATGACAAATTAAATTGTTTCTCTATGATCATGGGCTTAAGACTCTTGGAAAAATATATGTTAGACCCTAAACACATAGAAGATCAGTTAGAAAAATTGGTGAGACTTGGTTGGGGACCAGAAATATGTTAGACACATGGTGGAATAAACCGACAAAAAGTCGAAATGTGAAATCTTAAATATTTGGAACTTTTATAAGAATCGACACTCTTGGTGAACTTGGACACAAACCGACAATTTATTTAGACTCTATAAACTGATATTTGGGTTGGGTGAAAGTTTCGGGTCAAACCGAGTAAGTTTGACCAAGTCAACAAAAGTGGCTAGTTTTCGAAAAACTTACTATTTTTGGAAAGTGGTAACAAAAATGGGTTTGGTTGACTTAATTAAGTAACTTGGACCAAAAACTAATTTTAGAAAGTTTTCCGAACGAAAACCGACACTTGGATACACTTGGGCTAAAAATAGAAATTTGGCCAGACGCTAGTGTCGCATGACCTGCGACACTAACTGCGACACTACCATAGTGTCGCTACTTATTGAAAATTTGTTTGAACATGCGACACTGACCCTAATGTCGCATAACCTCACTGCGACACTGACCTTAATGCGACACTGACCCTAGTGTCGCATAAACTCACTGTGATATTGACTTTAGTGTCGCATGACCTGCGACACTCGCATACACTGCGACACTTACCCTAGTGTCGCATGACTTGCGACACTGACACTAGTGTCGCTACTAGTGTCGCTAAAGACAAAATTTATGGGATTTATTTCTTCACTAAGTATTGAACATGGGTAACCACTTATAACCACACATGATACATACTGTAACAATGTATACGATGACACAGAATTAATAATAATGTCTTAAAGAATTATTATTATAAACTTTCACCAACGGGTCGTACACGTTTTTGATAAACAAAGTTGAACAATCAAACATTTGGACATAACAAATTGTTGGACAACAAACATAGATGGTCTGTTGAGACATCTACTCATTCATATAACATTATGCGTTTTGAACGCTCGACAGGTTACAAGTCTTCGGACATCAATTCACAGTTAATCAATTCAAGTTATTTTAATAGACACTCAAGGCTCAGGTGAGTCTCATGGCCCCTATTTTACTGCTTTTTCAATCAGGGGTGTGATATTATTGCTCGTTTTGTTTTACAAGTAGAACGCAAGTACAATTCAATCAAATACTACATGAGTTGTTTTCAACTAATCAATAAAGCCCTCCATAGCATAGTCTGGTAATACATCTGTAGCGTGAATGTTAGTATATGATATCATATAGGATTGACAATCCTCGTCCGGGTTAGCACGCACTAACTGGTCAAACGGACGTATTAGCATTTGGGAAGACGAGTGTAGATTAGGCACTCGTAGGAGGCAACTCAGTTGGGTTTCCTTAATTGGACCTGACACTCAAGTTAAGCTCAGACTATGTGCTCATGGCTGTATAACTTTTATTTTGCTTAATTGCATTTTAAATTCAATTATAAAATCTTGCGGTTCATACAAATATATGTTGATATACAAACCTGTGAGCTCACCAGCGTTTCGTTGACCCATTTTAGCATGTATCACAGGTGACCAGCAGTAGGTTGGACTGCTTAATCAAGATCCATTAGCTCGAGTCAGCATGCAAACAATCAGAGATTTAGCTGCATTATTACATTTTGTATAGTTTAACTATGTATTTAAATCTCTCAATTTCAAAAGGAGCTAATGTAAACAATATTTTGATGTAAACTTTTATTTTATCAATTTCAAATGTAAAACGACGCATGTAGTGGTCGTTTACTATTAATCTCTGTGCTATGATTATTGATTAGTAACACCCAAATGCTGCTTCCGCTAAACAATAAATTTGGGGGTGTTACAACCTACTCTGGTTAGCAAGCGGTAAGTATGACCTAAGATCATTCTATGAATCCAAACGTGTGGGTGATTAAAGCTGGGGCTTTCGGTAGGAGATATTTAGGATGAAACAAAGTAGGTAGGTTTGGGGGTTTTAAACTAAAGACAGGTAATTAAAATGCAGAAAAGTAAATTACAGGAAAACAGATAAAGATAAACATGTGATTGCTGAGATTTCGATAATTAATGTTTCAGGATGACAGATTAAACAGGGACAATGCTAAATGTAATGGTCTAAACTATCAGGTGTAAACTCTAGAACCCTACCAACTAAATTTCCCATTGGCATGTCACTAGGAACTAGGTTATCGTGATTCTGATCGGAGCAATACGCAAACTTCCAATACTTATCTAGTTGAAAGATAAACAACCTATTTTGGCTTGACGCCGAGGTGCATGAATCAGTAACGTATCGTCTCATAGGTCCGACCTTTCTAAACCCCTAAAATAGTTTAGTATTTTATTAGCATGCAGATTAATAACTTTGTATGTTTTGACCGCTGATTGTGTAAGGCTTAGTATTTTAAGGTATTTAAATTACGAGGATGTTATCCTTATTCCTAAGTCTTGTTTTATGCATTAAGGCTTGGTTACTTCAACTTATGACTTGAGTTCTCCTTTTCAAACAGTTATACATCCCTAGATTATTCGCAGTTTATAAAAACGTGTTTCATATGCAGGCCATGCCTTTTAGTAATCGGACAGTGTACTTTACATGGTAGTTCGACTGCTTCTTACATCAGACATGCGGTCAGGAGTAATTGACGGTGAATGTGACACTCTAAACTAACTAAATGTAAAGCGATGCAGAAATGTAAACCTAATATGTACAACTAGTGGGTTCACTGTGTCTTACTTGTTGCATGTCATGGGCACAAATAACTACTTACCATAATTAAGGTTGATCAAGTCCTAATTACTAGGTTGCAGTGACGTGGATAACCGGAAAGGGTACTCCATAAATTAAACTCAAGTTCATAAAGTCTTAACAATACAAAGGTCATTAATTCTTATTTTATCTGAACGTGTTTTCGAACATTATTTTATTGTGCATTAACTTTCGTAGGATATACCAGTTAGTTGTGAAGTTGTATTATCCTTTCGGAATTCTAACTGTTAAACCAGAGCTGATTCCAGTGATGTAACTACCTTCGGTTTTTTGATCGACTTCCATACATTTGTACTCCGTATAAAACGTTTCCAGTACTATATCAGATAAAATGCCGAATAGGGGCCGTCACATCACGTTTACAATTGTCGTACACTTAATTATATAACGTCATCCTTACTTATAATTATCTACATCATCAACAATCATAATAATAAACTACTCTCAATTCATGGCAATAGACAAATCACATACAACGCAATAATACATAATTAAAATATGAAATAAAGCAAGTATGATAAAGGTTTCGATATCACCCGGAAATAAATGCGCAACAGCGTATTATTATGACTGATAACTCGTTCACATGTACAAAGATGAATCTCCAAACTCCTAACGTTCGCTCTAACCTCTATGTTAATCCGTAGATTAATTACAATAACCCTAGACTAAAATATAAGAGATTTTTAGAGTGAGAAAGTGAAAATGGAAGAATGAGAGTGTAAGTATGAGTGTGAATATGAGAGAGTATATGAGTGTGTTGAAATGAGAGCTAGGGGCTGCGTTTTATAGAAGAAATTTGGCTCAAGTTAGCATCCCAAAGCTCACGATAGCAAAAGGTGGGAAAGGTAGTGGCACCAGGTACAAAAGGCGAAAAAGGTAGTGACACCAGGTACGAAAAGCATGTAAAGGTCTAGCACCGGGTACGAAAAAGGACAAAAAAGCGCAATCCGTGCGGGTGACAGGTGGCCGACGGAGGCTGTCTGCTAGCCGGCGGCTGCTGGCACCACCCCGCACCAGTTCGTCGCCCGTTGCTTTGTTTCTCGATTCGTGCGTGTTTTCTTGGTTATGCGTCCGTTTGCGTTGATTCTTTTTGCGTTGGATTCGTAAATCAAAAAAGAAGCTTTTGATGAAAAGAAATCCCAAAAATATGTCTCTGAACTTTAGATGTGTCGTACGAATCGTTTGGATCTTCCGGCGCACGCAGAATCTTCATTCTTTGCCCGTTTTTGTTGATTCTTCTTCTGCTGGATTCGTAATTTGAAAATTCTTCTGTTGGAATCTTCAAACGTGCGTGGAATCTTCATTTTCTGTCTATTTCATTTTTACCATCTTGACATAATATTACTGATTTGTAATGTTTTTAAGTTAAAGTGCCAAGAATTGTTCAAGAATGAGAGAGATATCGATAGTAAAAATGTGACTTTTTACGCGATATCAAGTATCCCACACTTAGAACTTTGCTTGTCCTCAAGCAAACTCATTCTTTAAAAGCTTCTGGAATGATTCTAATTGCATCAGTTTTTATAGATACCTTTTTCCAAAGAGTATAAAGTTACAGTTATGAAAGAGTTTTTACCTGAAACTAAGGGTTTATTGAATTCGATACCTTCTTCGAGCAACATGATGATCATGACTAGGCAATCCTTGCAAGTGGGTTACTCAAACCATTCAAGGGTTTAGGGTTTCCTACTTACTAGTGTCAATCACTCAGATAGCCAGTCATGCAGCATTCTCGTCATAGGTTTCATCGAGGATCAAATCTCTATCACTTTTGATGAGGACGGTATTAACCTTTTGAGATATCTTGGAACGAATCGGGTGTTTTTGGTGTGAAGAAGGTGTGAGGGTTTTCCTTGTATTTTCTCGAAACTTTTCTTGAGAGAGTTTCTTTGGAATTTCTCAGATTTTGAAAGGACTACATAGCCTTTTCTTTGGAATTTTCCTTTTCTTGGCCCTTTCTCTTGATCCTTGGGCTTTTTTTTTTTAGCAGCTTCTGCTGAATTTCTTTTTCTTGAATTTCTTTTTTTTTTGAGCAGCTTCTGCTGAATTTTTTTTTGAGCAGCTTCTGCTGAATTTCTTTTTTTTTTCTTGATGCTCATCCTTTGGGGAACGCTCCGATATAAGCTTTTTGTTGAATTTCTTTTCTTGGAGCTCCTTTTACGGACGATGCTCATCCTTTGGGGAACGCTCCGATGGCTTTGTGTTAGGGTGCAGAAGTCTTGGAAAATCAAGAATATCTTTGAGAATTCGTCGGAAAATGAAACTTCTGTAGGTTCGGGACGAATGTTAGGAGGTTTTGATTGGGTGTGAAGAGTGAGTGTTGAGTGGGTGGATGTTTGATGGTGGAAGGGTGTTTAGATTCCTTAGAAGTTATCAAGGTGGGTCGTACTCATGCCACGTATGGCACTCATCGGTGTGATCTCGAAATGTATTACAAGAGCAAGTTCTAATTCAAATGCGTACATCGGCGCCTAGCCATGTGTTATCCTTTTCGTCCGTATCTTATTCTAAAACAGTTTTGTTTCGTTGTCAAAACTCATTTTTTGCTGTAATTTATAATTTTGAAAGATAGGATTTCTAAAGAACGATGTTTTTGAATCTGGAAATTTTGAAATTTTATCCATTTTTAGTCTTTTAATAAAAATGTTGTTTGACTTACGGACAAGAGGTAAAAACTTGTGGTCGAAGGCCGTATATCCCACACTTAGAGGAACATTGTCGCTAATGTTCGCATCTATTTGTTGAGTACCTCTTGTTGAAGTTGTTGGGTTTTCTATTCCCTAACTAGATTAATATGCACAGCGTAATTATAACAAAATTAATCTAAGGCAATTAGGAAACTAAACCCTAAGGGATCTTAACTTGAATAAATAAAAGCAATAAAATAACCAAGATAAATAGGAAAATACTAACCTTCGAGAAAACCAATTTCTCAGGCGTAGACGATCTCGCAGAGCTTCCTTACTTGGAGGCGAGTGCCCAAACCAGAACACCTCTAATGGCTCACACCCAAGAACTAAGAGAAATTCCCAAACTCCTAGGGTCCCGACTCTAAGTCGTGTAAACTCTTACAAGGAGTAGGAATGAGAAAGAGAGAAAGAATTGAACTCTATTCAATTCTGGGATGCATCTAAAAGCATAGGGGAGGTCCCTATTTATAGGGGAGGAGGAGGCCCAGGGTTTCATCCCCTGGCCGATGTGGGACAGAATCCAACCGGCGGTTGGACCATCCAACCGGCGGTTGGACCTTCCAACCGGCTTGAACCCCTTTTGACTCCAGCCGCCGGTTGAACCTTCCAACCGGCGGTTGGATCCTTGCTTCCAGAATCTTCTTTTCTTTTAGTTTCTAATTAATATTCAATTAATAAACTAATCATAATATTAATTTCAATTAATATTATCTGTCTGTTTATTTCTCTTACTGTTCATTGAGGGCGACCCAAAAAGGACTCCACTTTTAATGATGTACTTACCAATTAGTTATGATATTGGACACTATTCCAACAGAAGTATCCCACACTTAGAGATACTACTTATTATTGGATTGTCTCGTAAGTGTAGTGTGGTTTTTATTATCCCACACTTATTGTTTGGAATATCGGATGAGATAATCAAAACGGGTAGAGGGTTTTGGAACAGTGTACCGCTTTTGCTGTGCACGTTTGGCTCCTCGTTAGAAGTTTGCTGGTCCGTGGCTTGTAGCTTATGGCTCTCGGCATTCTTCATTTTGTGGTCCATAGTTCTCCCTTGCTTAGGTCTTCTATAATTTTTCAAACAAACCACTCATTTCAACCAAGTAATAGCTGCTGATAAGAAAAGCAAAGTAATAAAATGATAAAGTAGTAACTGGATAGATGTGAGGTCTATGCATCCACAGTACATTAAATACACATAATAATAAATTCTTGGTAGAAAATAGAAAGAAGTAAGAAGGCGGAGCAATCTATTGCTCGGTTGGTGGTGGTACTGCAGTCGAAGATGTTATGGGAGATGTCTCATCTGATGAAGAGTCATCGTGCTGATAGTGGGTGCCCTCATCTGATGCATTCCTATCATCCTCTGCGTCTGGTGTACCCACGGTGAATATCCCGTCATGTATCAACTGATCAACAAACTCCCCTGCTGGCATGTCAAAGCTATAGAGTGGAATCTCATGTATCTCCTGCTGAGAGTGCTCTCTGAATAGATCGGTCTGTCTGTGAAAAGATACTGGAGCAATCGGTGCAGCTGCAGTGCTGGTGCTCCTGAGAATCCTATGACTCTGAACAAAATTGGCTCGAGTAGGGGCTCTGGTTATCCTACTGCTACTCGAAACCTGTCCTTTAGCTGACCCGACGACTGAGGGAATCTGCTGTCTCTGAAGGGGAACCTATGCTCATGGTGCCTGTGGCCTGAGTGGAACTGTCCGAGGTGGTAAACCATGGCCATGGACTGGATGTCGGCGAGGTGCTGGAGTAGGAGCTGCAGGGGGATATAAATGTGGTGCGGCTCGGCCCATCCCACACGGTATGTCCGGAAGTGGGCTCACTGGTATCCCTGCGATCTGCTGCCTCATAGCTCTATAGCATCTGACTTGCATCTGCATCAGCCAGTACCAGTAATCGGGTCCTGGGGGTGTCCCGTAATGGTATATGTAAGCTGGTATCTGAGCTCTAGGGGCCGGGACAGAAGGTCCTGGCCTAGTAGGCTGTGGCTGTGCAACTGGGACATCAGAATCTTGTGCATCCTCATTTGAATTGGAGTCTAAACTTCGGGCTTCTCTCGGTTGCTTCCTCTTCTTGGATTCCCTGGGTAGGACTAGACCTGCTACCAATGTATCAATACTCTCAGGGTCTGATGATCGTGCCTTAATGTAAACGGTACCATCCTTCAGAATCCAAAGTATATCCATTTTCCTTAGAAAATTATAGTCTATTGTTTGTGCACTCCATCCTGGCAGGCTTTTAAATTTTACTATCTCCGTCGTCCTAATCAATCCCATTTTCCGAATCAACCTAGTAATTACTGGGCCCATGAATGATCTTCTTGCACCAAACTCTTTTTCTTTCAAAATCCGTTGGGCAACTAGATGGGCAACCTGAATGTTTCTCCTCTCGAGGATGCATGCCATCATGATAACATCAAACTCAGACACTCGACCATTAGACGTATGTTTCCCATCAAGCGAACAAGCCAGTAGTTTATGCAAAATCTGCATAACTGGGTCTGTGATCTGGGTGGCTTTAATACCTGAGAAATACGGATTTGGTGACCAATGACTCCATGCCTCTGCGGTAGTAGTTGTGAGAGAAATCGTGGTGGCTCCATCAGTAAACAGGGGTGAATCTATCTCTTCTGGAGTATAGAGATCTAGGTGACGTGCAAACTGAGCCAATGACAAGGTGAATAGGCTCCCCATATATCTAAACTTGATCACCCCGTCTCCAACTCTACTCCCTGGCTCAAATGTATAGGTGGTCATGAACTCGGTGATCATCTCCATATACACCGGTTCATCAATGCTGAACAATCTCTTGAAAGACTCAAACTGCTGACCCTCTATTGAGTAACTAAGTAAACTCTCTAATTTCTACCTGAATCCCAATATCTGTAGCTTTTCCCAATCTACATATCTAAAATAGCCAAAAGGTTTATCTCTCCATATTCGTGCCATCCGGTCGTATGCTGGTGTTGCAATAAGGTATGTAAGAGATCCTGTAAGTGGACGTGCTGGTTTTAGCTTTTTCTTCTTCGGCGACATAGTACCTGAGAACATGAGAAATTTAAAGTAATAGGTCTTAAGAAAGGTGGAATTTAAAGCGCTTTCTGAATTTTCTAATGGAAAATTCGAAATGAGGGCTTTAAATTCTTGACAGTCCAAAGATTACAGTAAATATCAAATGCCCCCAAGTAAAAATAGTAAGGCAATCAATGTGTGAAAACATATAGTCAGGGGATGGGGGTAACTTAACTTGTGAAGTAATGCCATTTACAAAGTCTGGTGTTCAGCCAAATTTGAAACGTCATTATTTCATAGTTTATAGTCTCATTGTATGTTTTTGACTTTTAAAAGTTCAACTTGAAGTAAGGTTTTTGAACAAAAATCGCAATTAATTTATTTTTAAAAATGCAATACTTCAAGTTGACTTTTAGGTCAAAACTTACTTCGGACGAGAATTCCAATTTGTCCCCATACTAAAATTATAACCTAAACATGTAAACATTATTTTTAGGCATTTTCCTACTAGATAACAAGCTAGGTCATGCACAAAAAATTATGCCATCCATATGTTTGGTTTTATTCAAGACTTTTGTTTCTAGTAATGATTCTCTATTGCCTATTTTGACTAGTCAAGCAAGTACAAGTGTCCTAGTAAGCAAGAGTTTTCAAGTAATCTTAATTTACTATTCTAATCATGCATGCTAGTTAACTTTTTGTTGACTTTCAAAAGTCAAATTTGCTAATCCTAATTTATCCGCATTACGCAATTAACATAGGGCAATCATTTGAAACACCACAATTAATTAAATATTTAACAACTAGCACTTAATCAAGCCAAATTCTAGACTTAAGTACTAGGTTAAGGTACATCTTCTTGAAAGGTCCAAATTAGCATGGGTAAGTGGTAGTAGCATGTAGTTTCTAAGCATTCAACCAAGAAAAATACTAATTCCAAGTTACTAACTTAGCTAACTTCATAAAATAAAATAAGACATTTTAAGTTCAAAGTGGGTTTTTTATGATCATACCTTGTTTTAGTGTGTTATGCTTCAAAACGAACGTACAACCGAGAATATCATGCAATGAGGAGTTCAAAAGGACATGAAATTAGAGAGGTTGGTGAAGATTGGATGGTGATCCATGGAAGAAGGAGGGTGGCAAGTTTTTGAGGTGAGGGAGGAAGGAGAAGAAAGGTTGTTGTGTTATTTTTTTGAATTATGGGATCAAATGGAAGGCTTGTGGTCCATGAGAATATTTGTCATGCTCCCATGTACCATATTCCTTACATGGTCCCCTATGTACATCTAAGTACTTCCCTAGATCAATTTCTAATGTCCGACTAATAATGATTACGAATCCTAAGCGTATTTATTGTAACTAGTTACTTGTTAGTCTTTCGTTACGTTATAAACAATTTAAGAAGCGCGTAAATTTTTGTGGAACAATTAAAAAGAAATCCTGAGATATTAAACTTAAATTATTTTTGGGTGTTTTAAAATTATTTGTCTGACGTGGACTTGTTGAATGTACATATTTCGGCTAAAAGCTTAACGTTGTATGTTCTTGTTGTCGCGCACGTGTTTTCAAGCAAAAATTTAAAAAACATTTTTTTTTTCAAAATTTTATTATATTACTATATTTATACTAAAATATGCTCATTTAAAGTTGCGAGCTTCGACCTTTTTCGGAAGGAATTGTTTTAAGATTCGTCCCGATCCCTTCATAGGGAAAGGGTCGAGATTTGATCCCTTGAGCGAACGTTTTTCAGCACAAAACATTTTGAAAGTTCCAAAATGGTGTTATAAACTAAATAGTAATGACGATTCTCTAATCCTAGGACTTCTCGTTCTTCGTATCCTAAATTGACAAGATCACCAATTAACTTATTGTACGCTTTCCTTATCTTTTTAGGGTTTGACAAACCGACGCGTGGCCCTTGGTCTTTGTAATTAAGATCGTGAGTGAGTTTATTCATGACTTCCAGAAATGCGTTCTCTTTCTGTGAATCAGGGTCTCCGGTTGTAGACTTAACTATCCTGCAGAGTTCACTGATTGTGGATTTTTGTACGGAAGTGAAAGGGTATTTGGTAAAGGCAAAGATTCGAGTAAGCTTAACGTGAAGGTCTTTTCTTTTTGCGAAGAAAACTGTGTCGATTCTTTCCTTGGTGGAATCAGGAAAAACGTCTCGTAATTTGGAGATCAGGTAAGAGGCGGGGTCAACAAAGAAAGGAATTTTACCAGGAATGATGATAGAAATCATCGGATCTTGTTCTTCCCAGAACTCAAGTTTGTTGATCATTGAGGCGACACTGTGATTGATTAACATCATAGATGTTGGAAGAAAATCCATGTCGGCGAGTGATTCAAAAAGTAGATCTAAATCTGCTATAAACTTTAGTTCTTGGTCTCTGAAATTTGTGGAAGTGCTTTCGCATTCATGACTTGACAGGCGAAGAAGGAATTCTACTTGTTTTTCTAATGTGGCAATCGTTTCTCGTTGTTCATAGGAATACAGGATATTGGCATAGGTTAACTGCCGGACGAATGCTTTATAGACATCTAACCTACGGGGAGGATTGAAAGAAGCATCGAGATGGCGTTCTTGAAAACAAGGTTGTTCTGGCTCGACTGATGGAACCTTGTCCACCACTCGGTAAATGGTGTATTGGTGTTTGTGTGAAATGAATGGAAAGATGCCGTAATTCTGAGAATCGGGCGTGGTTTGAGTATACACCGATGTTTCATGAATGAGGGTGATTAAGTCACAAGACTTCGGAGGTTTTTCTTCAGAATTATCTTCGGGAAAATAATTGAAGTGGGAAGAATTTGGTAAATCAGGTATGTGTAAAGTTGGCGAGTGATCTTCTGGAGATGATGCAAGGTCAGGTAATTGGTCCGTGTCATCAAAATCCAGGCAATGTTTTGGAATTGAAAGGGAGGTCCTATATTCTTCTTGGGTGTCGGAGATTTCCTTAGTTTTAGAGGAAGAAGGTGAAAAGAAATCAATCCTAACTCTTTTTCTAAGTAGTCAAAGAATTCCGTATCATCCATTGAAATGAGGCAAGAATTGGGTTTTCGAGTTGTCATTTTTAAAGTTATCCTAACTAAACAATAATTAACTAATACTAATTACTTAAATTAACTTTCGAAAGATTTCTAAGAAGATTTCAATCGGAAGGGTCTCCTAAATATTACTACTTAAGGCGGCTTTGAATCGTACGTTTGTGATTCCCCAGCAGCGGCGCTAAAAACTTGATGGGCCCGCAACCGTCGATTCAGTGTCGTTGCGATTCCTGATGGTGATGCGGGCGCATCAGGGGTTTTAAAATTTATATTTAGCTGGGCTTAAATTATACGTACTACCTACTCTGGTTAGCAAGCGGTAAGTATGACCTAAGTCGTTCTATGAATCCAAACGTGTGGGTGATTAAAGCTGGGGCTTTCGGTAGGAGATATTTACGATGAAACAAAGTAGGTAGGTTTGGTGGTTTTAAACTAAAGACAGGTAATTAAAATGCAGAAAAGTAAATTACAGGAAAACAGATAAAGATAAACATGTGATTGCTGAGATTTCGATAATTAATGTTTCAGGATGACAGATTAAACAGGGACAATGCTAAATGTAATGGTCTAAACTATCAGGTGTAAACTCTAGAACCCTACCAACTAAATTTCCCATTGGCATGTCACTAGGAACTAGGTTATCGTGATTCTGATCGGAGCAATACGCAAACTTCCAATACTTATCTAGTTGAAAGATAAACAACATATTTTGGCTTAACGCCGAGGTGCATGAATCAGTAACGTATCGTCTCATAGGTCCGACCTTTCTTAACCCCTAAAATAGTTTAGTATTTTATTAGCATGCAGATTAATAACTTTGTATGTTTTGACCGCTGATTGTGTAAGGCTTAGTGTTTTAAGGTATTTAAATTACGAGGATATTATCCTTATTCCTAAGTCTTGTTTTATGCATTAAGGCTTGGTTACTTCAACTTATGACTTGAGTTCTCCTTTTCAAACAGTTATACATCCCTAGATTATTCGCAGTTTATAAAAACGTGTTTCATATGCAGGCCATGCCTTTTAGTAATCGGACAGTGTACTTTACATGGTAGTTCGACTGCTTCTTACATCAGACATGCGGTCAGGAGTAATTGACGGTGAATGTGACACTCTAAACTAACTAAATGTAAAGCGATGCAGAAATGTAAACCTAATATGTACAACTAGTGGGTTCACTGTGTCTTACTTGTTGCATGTCATGGGCACAAATAACTACTTACCATAATTAAGGTTGATCAAGTCCTAATTACTAGGTTGCAGTGACGTGGATAACCGGAAAGGGTACTCCATAAATTAAACTCAAGTTCATAAAGTCTTAACAATACAAAGGTCATTAATTCTTATTTTATCTGAACGTGTTTTCGAACATTATTTTATTGTGCATTAACTTTCGTAGGATATACCAGTTAGTTGTGAAGTTGTATTATCCTTTCGGAATTCTAACTGTTAAACCAGAGCTGATTCCAGTGATGTAACTACCTTCGGTTTTTTGATCGACTTCCATACATTTGTACTCCGTATAAAACGTTTCCAGTACTATATCAGATAAAATGCCGAATAGGGGCCGTCACATCACGTTTACAATTGTCGTATACTTAATTATATAACGTCATCCTTACTTATAATTATCTACATCATCAACAATCATAATAATAAACTACTCTCAATTCATGGCAATAGACAAATCACATACAACGCAATAATACATAATTAAAATATGAAATAAAGCAAGTATGATAAAGGTTTCGATATCACCCGGAAATAAATGCGCAGCAGCGTATTATTATGACTGGTAACTCGTTCACACGTACAAAGATGAATCTCCAAACTCCTAACGTTCGCTCTAACCTCTATGTTAATCCGTAGATTAATTACAATAACCCTAGACTAAAATATAAGAGATTTTTAGAGTGAGAAAGTGAAAATGGAAGAATGAGAGTGTAAGTATGAGTGTGAATATGAGAGAGTATATGAGTGTGTTGAAATGAGAGCTAGGGCTGCGTTTTATAGAAGAAATTTGGCTCAAGTTAGCATCCCAAAGCTCACGATAGCAAAAGGTGGGAAAGGTAGTGGCACCAGGTACAAAAGGCGAAAAAGGTAGTGACACCAGGTACGAAAAGCATGTAAAGGTCTAGCACCGGGTACGAAAAAGGACAAAAAAGCGCAATCCGTGCGGGTGACAGGTGGCCGGCGGAGGCTGTCTGCTAGCCGGCGGCTGCTGGCACCACCCCGCACCAGTTCGTCGCCCATTGCTTCGTTTCTCGATTCGTGCGTGTTTTCTTGGTTATGCGTCCGTTTGCGTTGATTCTTTTTGCGTTGGATTCGTAAATCAAAAAAGAAGCTTTTGATGAAAAGAAATCCCAAAAATATGTCTCTAAACTTTAGATGTGTCGTACGAATCGTTTGGATCTTCCGGCGCACGCAGAATCTTCATTCTTTGCCCGTTTTTGTTGATTCTTCTTCTGCTGGATTCGTAATTTGAAAACGAACATGTTAGGTCAGATAGATGGGAAAAAATACGGGAAAAAATACATCCTAGTGGTTGTCGACTACGTGTCCAGATGGGCCGAAGCTCAAGCCTTTCCAACAAATGACTCGAGAGTCGTGACCAGATTTTTAAAACAGCTATTCTGTCAGTTTGGAACTCCACGAGCAATCATCAGCGATCGTGGCACACACTTTTGCAATACGCAGTTTATGAAACTATTGCAACAATACGGTGTTACCCACAAGACGTCTACGACCTACCACCCATAGACAAATGGGCAAGCAGAAATTCCAAACCGAGCGCTAAAAAGGATATTGGAATGAACAGTTGGTCAACACGGGGAAAGATGGGCAGAGAAGTTAGACGATGCTTTATGGGCATTTCGGACGGCCTACAAGACACCATTAGAAACGACCCCCTATAGGCTTGTGTATGGAAAGGCATGTCATCTTCCAATCGAACTAGAGTACAAAGCTTACTGGGCATTGAAAAATTGTAGCTTGGATCCTACAATAACGGGAACACACCGGAAAATGCAACTGAACAAGCTGGTAGAATTAAGAGATCAAGCTTACGAAAGCTCCTATAAATTCAAGGAGAGAACTAAAGTGCTCCATGATTTAAAACTCCGCCCCACACGCTTCAACTCAGGTGATAAAGTTCTACTCTTTAACAAACGATTTAAAAAGTTTTCTGGCAAATTTAAAACACGATGGAGCGGTCCATTTACGATAACAAAAGTATTTCCATATAGTGCCATTGAGCTCGAGGCCCCTGAAGGAGACTTCAAGGTAAACGGTCACCGTTTGAAACATTACGTACAAGACTTTCCCCCATCCGAGGAAGTCTATGGTTACGAACAGCCCTGATAGAATGACAGAGTCAAGCTACGAGACTCGATAAACAAAGCGCTCTTGGGAGGCACCCCAAGCTTATCTTACGTTTTCAGCATTAATTTTCTTTTCTTGTTCTTAATTTAATCCATTTTATGCAGTTCTCGCCTCATGAAAGACTAATTATTATTCCCGGGCCATTAACCTTTTATATTTTGTAGGATGAGTTCACAGTCAGACATACCACGACAGAGACGCTCACGTGCCATGTATCACTCCCGGAGTTCATCACCGGGCAATAGCATGAGGACTGTCAGAGGATCCCAGTCACCACCTCCTAGCTTAGATGAGATCTTGGCATACTTAGTGGAGGTGACAGTTCAGGAGACATTTCTTCTGCGTTCCACCCACGCTAGGTTACCTTCATCTCACCAACTAGAGGGACAGACCGCAGGGAACTCCAGAGTACCCATCTTTGAGCATGGAGTTACTACTGCAGACCCTGATGTTACATGGTTTATATTGAGGGACCTTGAGGTCCAGCACAGTGCCATCGCTGAGATCCATAGTGCTTTGGGCTTCCGCTCCACACCTGTGTGCCCCTTTCAGATGGGACCTGATCCCGCTCCGCACATTCCGCCGTGGGACTTATTTCCACCTTGGAGCATGACTGCGCAGGACCACCCCACTTTTATGGACACACTAGAGGAGGAGGCTGCTGCACTAGATGCTTGGATTCAGGATCCAGAGGATGGTACCGCATCTCCAGTCCACACCATCGAGGAGTCATCATCACCCACATCGGTCGTTGAAAACACGATCTTCGTGGATAATGACTTCACCGATTGGGAGACGCTCTCTACTGACATGGATTAGTTTCTAGTAGTTATTTGTATTAACAAGTATTGTTGGTGTTTAATATTAACGTGTATTGATGTTTGTGAAGGATGTTGATTATGCATAAATTGATGTAGGAATTATTGAACAAGTTCATTTTAATGAGCCTGGTCCGTCTCCAGCAAATCCACATACACACGCAGCACAAGGGAGTATCTCTTCTAACCTTACTTTGCTTGATTAAAACACACTAAAATTCTAAGTAAAACTCTAAGTGTGGGATTATGTCTCACAAGAGAGAGTATAACTTCGAAAGATTGACCAACGTTCGAAAACCTAAGTGTGGGATCAACCCAACTTGGAAATAGAACATTAGGGACACTGTTCTTTTAAGTGTGGGATGATAGTAGTATTCACTACTAAAGTGTGCAACATTAATTTTGATCAATCTTTTAAGCAAAAGTCATGTTTTTAGCAAAATTTCAAAATTTTCAAAGTCAAAAAGGGTACTTCCGGTCAAAAGAAATTCAAAGGCTTGGAATTAGATAATGTCGGGCAAAACCCCTTGAGAATTTTCAAGCTCTGTTTTGAGACAAGCAATCGCATGACTAGGCACTAAACCACCAAACTAAGTGAGAATTCTCGAGCCATATAAAAGCATTCATCTTTATTGCTTCACTTTTCGATTGTGAGTGTACCGGTGTATGCTCTCTAGAATCAGAACTTGTTATAGCAATACATTTCGAGATTACAAAAATGGGCATCATAGGTGACGAAGGTGCAATTAGAGGACCTTGACATTTCCTAGGATAAAAACCCTATTGTAAAACCCTTGCTTTCAAGCCTAACCTAACCAATGCTCACCTTCAGCATTGAAGATCAGTAGAAAACATGTTGAGCCTTAGCCTTTTAATTTCAAAAACTCACTTCAAAAGCCAATCCCTTCTTTCATTTTTTGGCCATAGCCTAAGTTTCTGTTCTGTCAGAAGAATTACTAAAAGAAGTACGGAGCGTTCCCCAAAGGATGAGCATCATCCGTAAAAGGAGCTCCAAGGAAAAGAAATTCAGCAAAAGCAAAGCTGTCAAAAGAAACCTAAAAGCCCAAGGATCATTTAAAGCCAAGGAAAAAGTTTATCAAAAGAAAACTTGAAAGAAAAAGCTGCAAAAGAAGGCTCAAAAAGAGAAAAATCCAAGAAGAAGCACTACTAAGCGCCAAAGATAAGTCATCACAGACAACTCTTAGGCTATATTAAAACCCCCAAATAAACCACCTACAAAACCCTTCGTCCATATATACTACTTTCACCCTCTTATAAATGTATAGGGATAATTTGCACCGTCCTCATTTAAGTACTGTAGATCTGATCCTCGACCAAGCCTATGACGATGGAAGAGCTGCATGACTGGCCCCTGAGTGAATTAGAAATTAGGAAACCCGATACACTGGAGTGAATTGAGTGACCACCTGTGAGGATCCCAGTCATGTACATCTTACATTACAAAGATTGAAAAGAGAGCTTGCTGGAACCAGGTTAGAAAATCATCAAAAAGTTAAAACCCCGCCTTAAATTGTAACACCTGGCATTTTAGGCTATCATTACTGTGCCTAATTGCGAGATTATTACGTGTATTTAGACACGTTGGGCTAAACGTACATGGGACTTAGTGAAAATTCATACGCGCGTATACGATTCGTTTAAATCGTGCTAACAATGTACCGGGTTAAATCCGACACATCCATACCGGGTTTAAATCGTACTACTGCGTTACTTACTTGATTTCGCCTACATACTTGCTAGACTCAGGTGAGTCTCACAGCCCCATTTTTTTACTGTTTTTACTCTGGGGTGAGATGCATTACTTGTTTTACTTGGACACATGTACAGATTTACTGTTTTACAGACTTACAGACTTACCGATATGTTGATTGCATGGGTTACGTTTAATCCAATGAAGTCCTATGAATCATAGTTGTTAATTATGGGATAAGCGCGAGTTTTAGTATATGGATCCATTTGGGACTGACAATTCCCACCCGGGGTGGTAGCACCACCACGAACCGTACCATAGAAACGGGCGTTTCTTACTCATTACACCTGAGTGTTTTTGGATTAACACTCATGGGGGCACTTACCTGGTACTTAATTGTACCTTACTGACTGGTTAAGCTTCGACTATGATGCTCATGGCAATGTATATCAACCCGATTGCATTCGTGCAATCATTACTCACTACTTGGTTTAAACTGTACAAATACTTTCATTACTTGATGTGTCCGAACTTACTACTTACTATAAACCTGTGAGATTCACCAACCTTTTGGTTGACCTTTTTAGTGATGCATTCTCAGGTACACAGCAATTATAGGGTCGCCCAGCAGGATTTGCTTACTAGCTAGAGTCGCATGATTTTCCACACTGCATCTAACGGAGATTCATAGTATTATCTTTTGTATGTTGTGATTATGTAATAGGATCTCCCGCTACACGCGTGGACTCTAGGGAACTATATTTTTGTAACCGAAAACACTAGGTTTTCAAACCTTGTATCTATGGATTGTAACTACATTTCAAAAGTTGCATATAGATGTCATTTGCTTAATCTTTGTGCTTTTGATATTTGATTAGTAGCACCCCAAAGCTTGCTTCCGCTAAACCTATAATTTGGGGGTGTTACAGATTGGTATCAGAGCCTAAGGTTATAGCGAACTAGGTTGCATTTAGTGGGCCTAGACTATGACCGTTAGGCAGTATTTCCTTATTAGGTATGACTGGTTCGGGAATTGCATCATACGACATTAAATTAACATAGCCTGATCAACTATGTACAATTAAGGAAAGATGATGTGAAGCTTGAAAGGGGTTATATTGAACAGGAATACACTAGTTAACTCTGACCACGAAAGAAACGGGACCAAATGCTACTTGCTACGCTGTTAGACTATTATACGTACTGTGTATATAAATAAATAGGCCTCACACATGTACTATCTCCTCGGCTGTAATAAGCATAATATGACCTACGGCCATGGAAATGTGAAATCAACGTCCTGCTAAAACGACTCACTATTTCGACAGCAAAATCTAACACTTACTGACAACAGTAGTGGCACCTACAGTATAAACACACCCATGCGTTTATAGCAACGGCGACCCAACCGATTCCACGAAATCTCTCCAATATCTTAGAATAAAACTTCGTCATTCACATGAACAGAACACCTAGTGCCTCCCAGGAATATAACCACTGAGACTTTCTTTATCCTCTTTGCGCTTTATAGGATCTCTTCAGCAAGAGGTCAAGCACAGCTATGGAGGATTACCCGTCCGACTCTAACTAGATTTAGGAGGAACAGGTACAATACACCTACCTCGACGGAGAGAACGCACCTGTAGAGGAATTCGGGTTCGAGGAAAACGAGAACCAAAACTTCGGAATAATCGACGTAGAGGCTTATGAACGAGTCATGGAGCAGACAATCAAACTGAACAATCGTACGTGGGAGCTGAAATACAAGTGTCAGGACTATGAGAAGGAGCTGAGGATCATGAAAAGATCCGTCGCTCAAAAGGTTAAAGACAAATTACACCACTGGAAGAGGATGGCTGCAAACTTCACTAGGAAACAAAAAAGTGGGTCAAACGGCTAGGAGGAAAGCCGGTGGAAGGGGATGCACTCTACCGTGCACCGCCGTGTTACCAGGACTTGCTCACCGAACGCGATTACCCACGCGACATGTACGTGGAATGAAATTCCAAGTAATCAGAAGCCTACTTAGGACTAGCTAGATAGTGACTATAACCATTTTGCCAAGTCTGCGTAAAGCAGGGTTGTAGGAACCACAAAATGTATTGAAAACTTATAACTAGATGATGGTATTATCACATTTTGTAAAAATGTTATGGCATTCGTTCGGGTATAGTATTGCCCGACAAATTTTGTAAACGAACAATCGGATGTAATGACTACGAACCACCCTAATTATAAGATTTACTATCTGTACTAAAAAAAAAAAACCCTGCCATGTGCGATACTAGAACACCCTGACCTCAATAGGTATACAGGATCCCCATCTCGTCCAGCATAAAGCTTTTGAAAATCGTTCGAATGTTAACGAACTCTCGACACCCCCTGAGAATTCAAAATCTGAGGACCTTCGAACTCATGCCTTTAAGGGCTTTCGATTTTATCGTTCCGCAATATGACCATCACTTAGTGTTGTTGCAGATTACCTCATTATATACACATACGTGAAGCGCCATAACCTCTTACAAACCATTCACTTATCTCTCTTATTAAATTATTCAAGCACGACGCCTCCACAACGACACACTTACCACGATATCGCTGGATACACCACTAGCTTTCAACAATTCGCCTTTCTCTGCCCTGCTATGGTAGACCCAGAACACAAACATATCTAGGGATACATTCGTGGACTTCCCGAGAATATCCCGGAAAATGTCATCTCACCCAAACCCACAAACATCCAGAGTGCTACCTGTATGGCACACGTACTCCTGGTTATGATCGTTCACCGTGAGACACCAGCCCCATCTCTTAGTAACAAGAATAAAGGAAAATCTGATGGAAACCCTAACCTCCAGCTCCAATTCGACAAAAGCCGCGACTACTAAGACCTATGCTCCAAAACCCTGAAGACTCGAAGGTGTGCAAGGGGAGCAGTCCATACTGCTCTAAACGCAGTCTTCATCGTGATGGTTCATGTCCTTGCACTAAATGCCAGCGATTTGGACCTCTAGCCAACGACTTCCAAAACAGTCGCCACTAGTACCACCATTAGTGCACCCAAAACCCGCTACGAGTGCAACGATACCGAGCAATTCAGGAAAGCCTGCCCAAAATCGAAGAACCAAAACAACAATGCACGGGGCAGAGCTTATACCCTCAATGCTGGAAACAATCATCAAGACCCAAACCTAGATGCGATTACGGTTCTGTAACACCCCCAAAATTCGTTGATTGAGTTTAGCGGAAGCATTTAGTTAAGTATGGGGAGTGCCACAATACACAGTACATGCATACGTATCAGAGCTTATAATTACAACAGAACATAATAATATATTAAGATGCCAAAAGTAATAGTTACAAAGTTTATGATTCATCAAATCGTATAAGTTGAAAAGTAATTAAGTTACAAAAATAGATTTCATAAATATGACTAAAATCACTTTAGTTATACAAAAGAAATCCAAAAGTTTCAAAAGTTGGCATCCTAAAGCTTTGCGGGTCGCCCTAGTTCTGTATGTGTAGGCGGTTCTTACATGCGCAGCTAATTCCCTGAAAAACATAGTAAAAGTCAACAACGAGGTTGAGTGAATTCACAGGTTTTATGTTTGCAATAGTTTTATCAAGTTGTAAGCACAGTTGTTAAAACCAATACGTTCACAAATAGTTATTGCCATAATAGTCAAGTAATCATTTTGTGGAATGTATCCAAGTATAGTTCGGTTGGGATGTCACCCAAAATACAGTTTGCGTGGGATGTTACCCAAAATACCATTTACGTGGGATGTTACCCAAAATACAGTTTGCAATACGTTGCTGGTCATTCTCCAGCGTTTACAAAATAGTACCGGTTGTTCTCCGGTCTAAATACGCATAGGTCGTTCTCCCGTCCAACTCAGCCAGTCGTTCTCTGGCAATGAATACTGCTGGTCGTTCTCCAGCGAAACACAGTACCGGTCGTTCTCCGGTCAAAAGACGCATGGGTCGTTCTCCCATCCAAATACGCATGGGTCGTTCTCCCGTCCACTTGGCCAGTCGTTCTCTGGCACTAAAATACGTTGCTGGTCATTCTCCAGCGTTTTCATAAAAAGTACCGGTCGTTCTCCAGCCAAATATGCACGGGTCGTTCTCTCGTTCAAACAAAACAGTTTATCAATTAGTTTACCATGTTTGTTTTAGTTTATGGTATGAAAATGTTATTTCATAAACATTAGTTCGCACAATTGTTCAAAGTACTCTAATCGTTCGAGTAAACAAGTATACAATCATGTAGTAAAAGCAGTTATGGCAATTAATAAAGCAGTTGACTATATTTTCCACCCCTGTTCAAAAGCAGTTAAACAGTAAAAGTAGGGGCTGTGAACTCACCTGTTGAGTTAAATAATGTGCGAGTGCTAGCAAAGCCTAAAGCCCAAGTATAGTCCGGAATCTCCTAACGCCTTAAACGTACGAGATTTGATAAGTATGCGGATGTCTTATTTTGACCATCCATGCGAGTGTTCGTTCAACCAAATTATGTCCAAAGTGTTTGTTTGTCGTTTGAGCTTGTAGTCTTAGAAATGTATACGACTCGTTGGTAGCGGTTGTAATAATAATTTCTGAAAACATTATTATATTCGTTTCGTTTTATGCTTAGCAAAAGTATATACTTGTGTTTGTCAATCATCGTTGTAAAAAGTGTAGTTGTCGTTACGCAAAATTCGAATCATTGGGTAAAACTCAGTTCGCAGGGCAGAACCTCAGTTCGCAGGCCAGGTCAGTTCGGCTTGCTCGTTCGGCTCGCTCGTTCGACTCGCAAGCTCGGCTCGCAAGGGTTCAATTCGCATCTCGGTTCGGTTCGCAGCTCGATTCAGTTCGCAGCTCGGTTCGGTTCGCAACTCAGTTCGGCTCGCAGCTCGGTTCGGTTCGCAGCTCGGTTCGGTTCACATCGCGAGCTCGGTTCGCAGGTCGACTCGGTTTGCAGGAAGAATAGATCTCAGCTCGCAGAACGTGCTGATCGTATTTTTAACTTTAAAAACGCATTTTTAACTTTAAAAACGCATTTTTAAGTCGGTTTTTGGACATAATAAGTTGATAGAACACTAAAACATGATGTATTAAGTATTGCAAAGATGAAATATCAAAGGAAATAGCAAAAACTAAGAGTTTGCGGGATTGTCGGGTTCTTACAAGGTTATCACATGAGGAATCCGAGAAGATGGTTGTGTAGCTTTCGTCGTGGTGATCGTTTTTCTCTAAATGAGCTCGGTGATTTATTGCGTTTTTGTAGTAGTTTTTGTGTGATTTGTGGAAGGTTTTTAGAGAGAGAAAGAGTGTAGAGAGAGAAGAGGGAGAGAGTTGTGCTTTGTTGGAGATGAAAAATGAAAGGGAAATGGGTATGGGGGTGGGTTGGGGCCGGTTTGGGGAATGAAAAGGTGAGGGATTTTTGTCCCAAATTTGTGGTATTTATCCCGTGTTCGTTAACCCGATCGTTAAATATTAATTTATTTTAAATTGGTAAATTGTAAATACATTTTAGGATATATTTTGGTTGAGATATTTTTATAAAAAGGAATTTAACTCAGTTGAAAAATTATAACTTTGTTTGTTACAGAAACGTCTCGAGTTTGTTTCAGTTTACGAAATACTTGTTAAATATTATCAAAATAATATTTAATAGACGTTAATGTTAACTAATAATCTCCTATTATTTATAAATTTTGTTCACCAACAGTCGTATATTTTTATCGCGCTTGTTCCAATTGTTGCGTACGTAATTATAACTAATTACAAAATGTAATACTACACGTATTAACTAGTTGGGCTTTGTTGATGCATTTTGATATGTCTGTCAGTTGGTCTAGTTCGAGTTTGTAATTAGTTTTGTGTTTACTGATTTGTGCGACGTTGTATGTAATGTCGCACATGCGACGTCAGTTTGTTGGGCCTGCGACGTTGGCTATGTCGCATGGGCCTGGACCTGCGACGTTGTGTGTAACGTCGCAAGATAAAGTGTTTAGTATATAAACACATTTTGTAATCAGTTTTAGGGTTGACAAAAAACCCTAAACGCAATCAGTCAAAAATACCTGTAACCTAGTCGATTATTATCAATAAACAACTGTTTGAATTCGTTTATATCACGTTTGTCTTATTGATTCGTTTGAGTGATTATTCAATTGGTGATTCCGCCATCAATTGATTTGAGTGACTTGATTCAAGATCGAGATTAAGGACTTACAACTGGTATCAGAGCCACGGGGGCTCATTTTCAGAGCATCGGATCACGTTTTGGTTTAAACTAACGATTAATATTTTGTTTTTCGTGTGGTTTTTCGTGTTTTTCTTGTTTACAGGTTAAATATTGCGTTTTCTGGGCTATATTGAAAGGATTATTCATTTGACATTCGTAAAAATCGATTAGGGTTTGATTTTTTACGAATTAGGGTTTTTGGACGTAGCTGTTTGCGACTTTGCGACATAAGCTGTGACATCATCTGCGACGTCGCTTGCGACATTATTATTTCTGACCTAATTTGGTTTTTTGCGACGTAGTGTTGAGACATCATTAGCGACGTCCTTGTTTTGATCTTAAGTGGATACTGCGACATACTGTTGTGACTTCTCGTTGCGACATTGTGGTTATTCTGCGACAACAGTAGCGACGTTATACTCTACGTCGCACTTTTGATTCTTAATTGAATCCTTATCTTTTTGCGACATTATTTGTTATGTACCACCGAACTTTTGCGACATTACACCTATCGTCGCAAGTTTCAGATTATAATTTAATTTGACTATTAAATGGCCGCTGATAAGGAAGATATTAGAGGAATTAGGGAAATGATTAAACAGGGAAATGATATAGGTTCTAGCAATAAACCTCCGTTGTTTACAGCAAACATGGACTATGCATATTGGAGAGACAGATTTGAACAATTTGTAGACTTTCACTGTCCAGAACTTTGGGGTCCTTTAAAACAACGATATGAGGCTCCAGTTGCAGAAGGAAACTATCGTGGAATTCCTCCAGCAAAAACGTACAATGCCATGACACCTCAAGAGAAAAAGGAACTAGAGATAGAAAGAAAGGCACATTCCGCTATATGCATGTGTTTAACAAAGGATGTTATGAGACTCTTTAAAACTCATGACACAACTTATGATTTGTGGAAAGCAATAGAAACGAGGTGTGGGGGGAATGAAAAATACAAGGAGGCTAAGTTGGAATTAATCAAGAAGCAGTATGATCTATTTGACATTTTCCCTAATGAGACTACTTCTGGATTATTTACACGATACTCACAGTTAGTTAGTGAGTTAATTGATGGAGGATACAATCTCACTGCACTTGAGATAAACAAGAAATTGTTGGATGTGTTGCCAAGTGCTTGGGATGTGAAGGTCTAATTCTTAAAGGAGAATCAAGAATTAGCTATGATGACTTTGGACCAATTGATAGGTGTTCTTCAAGCTCATGCTATGGAGTTGAAAAAGAAAGAATGCAAGTCAAGTGGATTTGTACAGAATCCCACACTATATGGAGGACAAGTAAACTCTGGCAAGAGTTATGGTGGAATGACATTCATGACAGATACCAGTTCATCATCTTATTCAGCTGGGGCTCAACATGCAGCCTACATATCTGGTACATCTCAAGGGTCACAACAGCAACTTTCAGTATCACCAGCTATACAAGAGCAAGCTGCAATTTATACAGCTTTTCTAAGCTCTTACAAAGATTTGGTTACTCAACCAAATACCACTTTGGAAATGACCAAGGAGGACTATAGTCAGATGGATGACGATGATTTAGAGCAAATGGATTTAAACTGGAACATTGTTATGATCTCAAGGAGGGTTCAAAAGTTCTTGCAGAGGACGGGACGAAAGAGCTTAGATGGAAATGGGAAGACCGAATTTGGTTTTGATAAAAGCAAGGTCCGATGTTATAACTGTCAGAACTTGGGTCACTTTGCTAGGGAGTGCGAGAAACCCAAGATGCCACCATCGGGTCTTACTAAGCCTGATCCGCCTAAGGCAAATGAGAAAGAAGAAATCAATTCGTTGGTTGTGGACAATGCTTTGGTCGTTTTGAGCCAACCGCTTCTGACTGGAGTGTTCAGGATGCACAATTTCAGTGTCTGATGGCTCACATCACACCCGAGGTACAAAATGAACCAATTGAGCCTTTTAATTGTGCTACTTGTATTCAATTGACTGAATCTCTTGAGGTCTATCAAAAGGACAATTTAAACTTGCGGGAAAAGGTTGTTAAACTTACAGAATCTAATAAGTTTTTGCTAGAAAATGAAAAACTTTATGAAAAACATATTGAGGCTCACAGGTTAGATACTCATACTTTTAAAGCAAAGGTCTTTAGTCAGCAAGATGCAATTAAAAGTTATCTTACTGAAATTGAACTGTTGAATAAAGAACTGTCTGATTTAAAAGGTGAGTTTGATAATCATAAAAGTAAAATATTAGGTTCTTCATCCGCAACGTTTGTCTTTAATGAAATCGTTAACAAACAAGGGACAAGTGGTAAAAAGAAGGAAGGACTTGGTTATAACCAAGTACCACCACCTTCTCATGCCGAATATTGTCCTGCGCCTGTTAAGGAAGGCCTTGAAGAAATTCCAGTTGATTATACAAAGCTTTACGGCATTAAAGCTAAAGAAGCTAAACAAAACAAACTAACAAAGGAGAAAACCAAAAGGCCAGAGTATCCTTTGCCACAGTTTGTTAAGTCTGAATGTAAATCTTCAGTTTATACTGATGAGGTAGTTGAAATTGAGGACATTACTGATCAGGAGTATCCTGAATTTAAGAAGGTTGAAGTTAAACCTGAAAAAGTGTTTTTAAAAATTGAACCTGCAATTAAGGTTCAAACTCAAACAGGAAAAGACAAGGTTTTAAATGCAAAATCACAAACTTCCACTTCAACCTCTCCACCAAAACAAGCAGTTTCTAAAACATGCACGCAATGTTCATACTCTAGAAATGCTTTACCACCTCCTATGGTAAGTCCTCAACCTCAACCTTTTGTTGAGAGTCGTTCTTGTTTCTACTGCAAGAGACAAGGACACTTAATTCGTGAATGTCCAAAACTTTCTCATCAGCGCTATGGGAGAGAAATGCCTAGGACATCAGTTTATCGAAATTCATTTTCAAAATCACCTCTTAGGCGTTATTCAAACTCTCCCAAGCCTGCTGAGAAACAGAGTAATGCTGGGCAAAATCCTTTGTCAAAATCAAAGCCCGACACTACTCCCAAGCCAAATCCCGAACTATCTAAAATTTAGAAGCGAAAAGAGTCTATTGTGGACATCACCAGTCCTTTGTCAACTCTAACGTCGTCACCGTTTCTCACTAATCTCCTTATTTTTATGTGTTGCAGCAGTCTGAACGTGTGAAAGATAGTGAATGGTTTATGGATAGTGGCTGCTCGCGACACATGACTGGTGATGTGTCTCTACTTGTGGATATTAAACCATACGCAAGAGGACATGTGGCCTTTACAGGAGATACGGGAGGAACAATTTCTGGTAGAGGAACGCTAACAAATGGGAAGGTTAGCTTTGAGAACGTAAATTATGTGGCAGAACTTCAACATAACTTGCTAAGTGTTTCACAAGTTTGTGATAAGGACTATACCACGTCATTTACAAAGACTGAGTGTGTTATACTGAAGCCAGGGTATGTCATTCCAGAGGAATGGGTGTTAATGCGAGCACCTAGAAGAAATGACACCTATGTGATGAATATGAGAACAGTGGAGACTACAAGTGAATTTACTTGTCTACTCTCCAAGGCTTCAGAAAAGGAATCACTCCTTTGACACAGACGGATGGGACATATTCATTTCCGTAAAATGAATTTTCTGATTAATAATGACTTATTGAGAGGAGTTCCAAAACAGTCCTTTGCTTTGAAGGATGACTGTATTTCTTGCCACAAGGGCAAACTCCACAAGAAGTCCCATAAGTCTAAGGTAATGAATTCCATTATTGCTCCGTTGGAACTACTTCATATGGATCTTTTTGGTCCTGTTTCTACAAAGAGCATTGGTGGTCGGTCTTATTGTTTGGTAGTTACTAATGACTACTCAAGGTTTTCGTGGGTCTATTTTCTTGCAACAAAGGATGAGACAACGGGAATTCTGGTTTACTTATTGGATAAGTTGGCAAATTTGTGCAACTTAAAGGTTAAGAGACTGCGAAGTGATAATGGAACCGAATTCAAGAATTCAACTCTTGAGCTATTCTGTTCTTCAAGAGGCATTCATCATCAATTCATTGCTCCAAGAACTCCTCAACAGAATGGAGTTGCAGAACGAAAGAACAGAACTATTATCGAGACAGCTCGGACTATGCTAGCAGATTCAAAGCTACCTATTATTTTCTGGGCTGAGGCAGTTAATACTGCTTGTTATGTTCTGAATCGGGTGCTCTCAGTTAAGAAGAAGAACAAGACATGCTATGAGCTTTTTAATAACCGCAAGCCAAACCTGCAGTTTCTGGAGCCGTTTGGGTGTCCATGCATGATTATGGTTACTAAAGAACGTATCTCTAAGTTTGGTGATAAAGCTGTTGAAGGGATATTTCTTGGATATTTGGTTAACTCTCCAAACAAAAGAGTCTACAACAAATCGACTAATCAAATAGAGGAACATTTTGAGGTAAAATGTTTAAGGTATACGGAACCTCCTCAAGGTACGGGTCCGGATTGGTTTTTCAACTATGGTAAACTCTTTAACTCTTTCAACATTCCGGAAGAAGATGATACGGAAGAGTTGGTTACCTTGCTTCATGGAATCAATATTTCTCAAGAAACATTTGGTTCTTCTTCTAAACCATCCGATCCAAAACCCAATGCGACACCTAACCAACCTTCTCCAAAACCTTCTCCAACACCTACTTCAATACCTGCATCTACTTCTTCACCAACACCCACACCTATACCTACACGACCATCTTCTAATATTCCTTCTACTTCAGGAAATATCAATGCAATGGATCTTCCTGATGATCAAGACATCCCTCCTTTAGAAGAAGATGGAGCAGAAAAAGAAATGGTTTCTTCTTATCTCTTTACTGATGACGCAGATGAAGAAGCAACTCTTGTCACTGAAGGAGATTTGAACAACTTGGGATTGACTCTTGTGCCGGAGGTTATTCCAGTTACTCGTATACATAAGGATCACCCCATTGAGAATATAATTGGTGATCCTTACTCTAAAGTTCAAACGCGAACTCAAGCAAAGCAAACAGCTGAAGTCAAGCAAACTTCGGCTAAACAGGTTTTGGGCCTCATGGCAACTGTAGAATCATGCCATTTTTCTCAAATTGAACCTAAAAAGGTAGAGGAAGCATTGAACGATCCATCTTGGGTCGAGGCCATGCAAGAGGAATTGCAGCAATTTAAGAAGCTGCAAGTTTGGGATATTGTACCATTACCCAAAGGTGCTCATCTTACAGGTACTCGTTGGGTATTTCGAAACAAGATGGATGACCGAATTGTGGTAATTCGGAATAAAGCACGTTTGGTGGTTCAAGGCTTCAGTCAAATTGAAGGTTTGGACTACGATGAAGTATTTGCTCCTGTGGCTCGATTGGAGTCCATTAGAATTTTCTTAGCATTTGCTTCTTTCAAAGGCTTTAGAGTTTACCAACTTGATGTAAAATGTGCATTTCTGTATGGTGAGGTAGATGCTGAGATATACATCAAACAGCCTCCAGGCTTTGAAGACCCGCGCATCCTAATCATGTGTGCAAACTGAGCAAAGCTTTGTATGGTCTTCATCAATCACCAAGACTTTGGTATGAGAGGCTTACTACGTATTTGTTGAAGAATGGTTTCACGAGAGGCCAAATCGATAGCACACTTTTCACCAAAGGAGAGGGAGAAGATTTGCTACTGGTTCAAGTTTATGTGGACGACACCATCTTTGGTTCTCCAAATGAGGCTTTGTGCAAGGAATTTGAGGTTTTAATGAAGTCTGAGTTTGAGATGAGTGCGATGGGAGAACTTACTTTCTTTTTAGGTGTGCAAGTTCAGCAATCAGTTAATGGCATTTATATTCATCAGTCAAAGTATGTCAATGATATGTTGACTAGGTATGACTTGCTTGATTGCAAAACCTATGGTACTCCCATCGACATAAATCACAATCTTGGACCCGATGAGCATGAAGAAGACTGCAAGGAGAAAGACTATCGTTCTATGATAGGGTCTCTAATGTATCTTACTGCCTCAAGACCGAATATTGTGTTTGCGGTTTTGTTATGCTCGAGATATCAAGCGAAGCCTAAGGTGACTCATATGAAAGCTGTAAAGCGAATTTTTGGGTACCTCAAATATAGGCCAACTCTTGGTCTATGGTATTCAAATGAGAAATCATTCGCTTTAACTGCCTATTTGGATTCAGATCATGGTGGCTGCAAACTGGATAAGAAGTCTACCACTAGAGGATGTCAGTTTCTCGGATCGCGGTTGGTTTCTTGGCAGTGTAAAAAGCAGACCACGGTTGCAACTTCTACAGCTGAGGCCAAGTATGTTGCTGCTGCAAGCTGCTGTTCTCAAGTCCTTTGGATCCAGCATCAACTACGTGATTACGGGTTACTTCTTTCTATGACTCCTATTCATATAGATAATACTGCAGCTATTTCCATAACACGCAATCCCGTACAACATTCTAAGACCAAACAGATTGAACTTAGGTTTCACTTTATACGGGATTGCTATGAGAAACACCTGATAGACCTTGTCCATATAGACACCCTTAAGCAAAATGCCGATCTTTTCACAAAAGCTTTTTCACGCGCTCGTTTTAACAAATTGGTCAACATGATTGGTTTGAGGTTCTTTCAAACTAAAAAATGATTTGTGATTTGGCTGTGTTTTGTCAATGTTTGATTTGATTTGTTTGGATTAAAAAAAAAAATGCAACAGCCACTCTTTATACTTTTTAGTATTAAAGAAATGCACCGTTGCTACATTTTAAAATAGACGTTGAAGTTGTGTCTGTAAACAACTTGGGATATGATAGTACATTGGGTGACATGCATAAGATGGAATTTTAAGGTTTATCTTGGATATGTCAGTAGATTTATCTGACGTGTTGAAAAAAGTTTTTATTAACATTGTCTTCATCATACGATTTATTAGTAGGCATGTTATGCAAAACTCTTTGAGATCTCTTAAGAAGCCTAATAGTTAATTGTCTATTTAAAGTGGTACAACATCATTAGATGTATGACACAAGTCTTAATTTCTTACTTATGCTAGACATGTTTTCGTGAAAGAAGTTTATTTGATATCATTTGGGGGTATATATTGACAGTTTCCTCTGTTATACGTAAGTATAGATCTGGTCTCTGTTAATATATACTTAAAACTTAAGCAAACACAAGTCAAAGTACTTGCAAAGTCTTTTATACCTTACAAGGTTTCCAAAATGGTTTGACCAAGTCTGGTTTTGCTTAAACCTGAATCAAGCTATGTCGCTTTGTTGTACGTAAGTACAGACCTGTCACCGCTGACTTGATTCTTAAATTTGATTTTCTTATATTCTCTCTGTAAATGAAAACATGGTCTATGTCTTAAGTTAAGATGTATATCTATGGTGGGGACCACAGCGAAATGTACATGAGAATAATAATAAAATTCGCTCCTAGATGTGAGTGTAACATGTTTAAGTGGACAAATATACTGATAATAGTTTTGAAATAATTTTTATAAAAAGTGTTTTTAGCATGTCAAGTAAATTTAAAGTGGACAAATATACTGATGATCGAAATAACACTTATTGTTCCTAATAAATGCATGTTACTCCGATATGATCCCTAACCAGATTAAATCAACTCCGTCACCAAAAAGAATGTGTTCATTATATATTTGTAAATTTGCATTAAGTTTGTGTTCACATATTTTTCTGTTTCTTAATTTGTATTATTACACCAAGTTACAAGTTAGTTTTACAAATCACGCGTCAAAAATTTTACATCAAAATCGAATTTGATATCTCTGCCATATCCATCATGCGACATCATTATCGACGTCGCATGCGACGTCGCACGCTACGCCGCAGTCAGGGTTAGACTATATATAGTTCCACCCCGCGACGTCCTTTGGTACACTATTCAAATTATTTTTGCGACGTAGACTGCGATATTGGCTTTGGCGATTGCGACGTCGTGACCATCGATTCGATTGTGATTTCTGGCCTTTTTTCACTACTATTCACTTACGATTTCTCGTTCTACTCTCTTTCCTCGATTATTAGGTACTATTTTTACCTTCTTTAACCGTTTAATTTTGGTGTATTGATTGAATATATGTTGCAGTTTTGGGGGTTTTGGTTAACGGGTAAATTAGCTATGTAAATGTGTGATGCATGCGATAGACTTGGTGTTTTCACGTTCCCCTTGCTAAGCCGCATAGACTGGTATAAGTGATTTCGTAAAAAGCCCAATTTTATTACTTAGGGTTTTCTGGGTTGGGATGCAGTTCATCTTTGCAACGTCGGCTACGACGTAGCAGCTGATGTCGCATTTCTTTGGTAATTTCATACCTAATTGCGACGTCCTCATGCTACGTCGCCTACACTGCGACATCACATGCTACGTCGCATCTATTGCGACGTCCGTTGCTATGTCGCAAACTTTTGCGACTTCACAGGCGACGACGTGGGCTACGTCGCATTTTCTAACTTATGTGATTAAATTCACCATTAATTACAAAATGCGACGTCCCCTTTAACGTCGCTCCCGTTTTATGCGACATTGTGCTCTACGTCGCTATTGATTTTGAATTGATTTATGCGACGTCTTTGCAATTTGGCACTTTCACCTACGACATCAACTGTGATGTCGCAGAACACAAAAAAAAAATTTAATATGTTAAGTGCCTTTGTTTGTCGTTTAACCTAACGCTTTTCGAGTATATTTGCTGTACTGTCTTTTCCATATATGGCTTTAGCTTACGAACTGCGACATAATACGGTTGCATTTTTGGACGACACGCTTTCTAAGGCCGAGCCTTTTAGGCCAATGATTGCTTTTCTCAGACGCTCACGTATTTTTCACGCTATATCAGACTCCACTATGGTCTATAAGAATTTAGTGGGTCAGTTCTGGAGAAATGTGATGGTTGTTACTGAGAACGAGATTCCACGTTTGGTATCTACTGTGTTCGGAACGCAGATTGTTATCACTGAGCAGGGAATTCGTGACCTGCTTCAACTGAACGATCATCCAGACATGCCTGTTCTCTTCGACAACGCTTTTATTACTGGCGGCATGCATAGGATGGGTTATCCGGGGATTCTGACAGATCAGTATCGTAAGGCGAATCTTAAACGGGTCTGGAGATATCTTATGCATATCTTTATTGTTTGTTTAGGAAATCGAAAGGCTGGAACAGACGGTATCATTCATCGTCTGGCTTCGGGTATGCTTGCATTGGTATACAACAAGCCTTACAACTATTCTGGGTTCATTTTCAAAGCCATGGTAGACAATTCCAATGCTGGAACCAGTAAATGGGGTTTATATCCACGATTTGTCCAACTGTTCCTCAATCGTCATCACCCAGAGCTTCAACAACAGGGTGATGTTGATAATATTTTGAAGATCACGCCAATGATGAATCGTATCTTTGCGGTTTGCTCCGCTCATGAAAAGGGGGTTCAGGCACCACCAGATGTTCCTTTATTCGGTGCAATTCTTGATGAGCATTATGTACCGCCGCCGGATCCTGAGTTTATGGATGTTCAAGCACCCCAGCAACCGCAGCAACCACTTGTGAATATTCCAGTTCAAGCTGCAGGGGAGGATATTGAGGATGATTTGGTCCAGATTGAACAATTTGGACAGGTTCAGCAACCGGGTTCCCCTCAGGATATTACTGATGAATCATCTTCTTTTGATTCTGTTTTTGAGACACCGAAGGATGGTGGTGAGACGCCCACGGATTCTGATGGTGAAGTACCCCACCCATCACAGATGGAACGGATTAGGGTACACGATTCGCATCGATATTTGAGAATTCAACGACATATTTGTGAGGGCAAACGTTATATGGGTAAACGTCCACGTGCTGACGATGATATTGAATTTCAACCTTCTTCTCGTTGTTGAGCCCACTCCTGCATTCCTGCAACAGATGATGGAAAATATGCAGAAGATGCAGCAGCAGATGCAAGAACAAGCTGAACGGAATGCTTCCCAGTCAGCAATCAGAGAAGTCCAGTCCAAGCTAATAACAAAATTGCAGACTAGGGTTTCTGTTTTGGAGGCTAGGTCTATTGCCTCGGGGGAGTCTGGGTCCGGGGTACCCAATGTTGAGTCAATAGGACCAGAGTCTGTAACTCCAACCCCTGTAATTGAAAATATTATTAATGAAAATGTTCAACGTTTAGATTATTTCAGTGTTGATGATATTCCAGGTCAGCCAAGACCATTAGCGGTAGATTACTCTTTTGCTGATTTGACATATATTCAGAGAATGGTCAATGATACTGGTTCGGAGACTGAACAAGGATATGTATTTGACATGGATGATGATGTGTCGGTTGATGATGAACATTTGGGTTCAGATGAGTATTATGATGATGCACCTGTTATTGAGACAGATTCAAGTGATGATGAGGGGCCTGCTAAAACTTCTCATGGAGAATCTAGTTCAGCTTATGCAACGCCTACTCAGGATTCTACATCAGTACAACCAACTCAAGAGGCATCTAAAAGTGAAACTGTTGAAGAAAGAATAGAAAGAAATAAGCAGTGGTGGCCTCAAGGTAGATCTGCAGAACCAGTACCTGTGACTTGCAAAATTTACAAGGTTCGTGGAGATTATACCGGTTTGATTAAGAGTTGGAAGGTTCGTCAAAGAATGATTATGATTAAGAGAATGGACGGCATTCAGTACTTCAAGCTTCAGTTCAAACAATTAAGTACGTTTCCTAAAGGAGAGATCAATCGTTTGGCACAAGTAAATTTGATTAATCCTTTGAAAGATGATTATGCGGATTATATTCAGAGAACTTTGCGTCAAGAGGTTCGAAGCAAAAGATATAACAAGATAAAGCCTACACTTGGTACGCAGTATACTTTCAAGAAGAAGCTGGATCGAACGACAGGGCAGCCTATGGTCAAAGTTCATTATTCGCTGGCTGACTGTTTGACAAAGATTCCTTTGGAATCAGTTCCCTATAATTTTCTCAGCAGATTCGTTAAATGGGAGCTCGATTCACATACTGGTGAAGCGGTGATTACTTTTGTTCCAGATTCTGAACCGCGATTAGAATTTGGAGGTACTTGGAACTTGCGACAAGCAACGTTCAGAGTTTTTGATCCTATGAGTCTGATAAATATGCATGAAAAAGATTTAAGATGACTCTTCGATGATAGAATTCGAGTTAATGCAAACAATGAATTCTACAAGAAACTTGCAAATCAATTTCAGAATGTGGTAAAAGTTTGTGTGGCACATGGTATTCATGCCAATGGAAAGTTTCCTGTTGGATGGGCTTAACTGAAGAAATTTGTGAAGACCAAGATGAAGACATGGGGGAGTTTGTTGATGCATTTTGATATGTCTGTCAGTTGGTCTAGTTCGAGTTTGTAATTAGTTTTGTGTTTACTGATTTGTGTGACGTTGTATGTAATGTCGCACATGCGACGTCAGTTAGTTGGGCCTGCGACGTTGGCTATGTCGCATGGGCCTGGACCTGCGACGTTGTGTGTAACGTCGCAGGATAGAGTGTTTATTATATAAACACATTTTGTAATTAGTTTTAGGGTTGACGAAAAACCCTAAACGCAATCAGTCGAAAATACCTGTAACCTAGTCGATTATTATCAATAAACAACTGTTTGAATTCGTTTATATCACGTTTGTCTTATTGATTCGTTTGAGTGATTATTCAATTGGTGATTCCGCCATCAATTGATTTGAGTGACTTGATTCAAGATCGAGATTAAGGACTTACAGGCTTTGCTAGACTTACCTCTAAAAGTAGTTGTGAATTCACTCAAGTAGGGAATTAGCTTACATGTGCGTGCTAATTACGTTTTTAATTATGTCAAAATTGCGGGGTGCCACAGGTTCACACCTAATCAACCTGATTACTCTATACTACCTGACTGATAAATCTTGTTGTCTGCTTAATGATCCACTGTTATAGATCTTAGGCACGACCTAGGATAAGCAGACCCCAGATAGGCTAACAGACGTAATACTTAATTACATTATAAACTTAACAAACAGACTCTTTCCCATATGTCTCACACTGGTTGAGGTCGGGACCCACGGAACTATTATCTTTATGTGTCGTCTATCCGAACTCTGCGCCGTGAATCGTTTGTTCGAAGAAAACCATTTGTACTTTTATTGACTTCACTAGAATTCAATTTTTATACTCGCAACCCCATAATTGCTATTATACAATGCTTAATGCCAACATCAAAACATTGTTTTGATGAAACACCCGTTTCGTAGGAAATGACAGGCTACTCCACTGGCAGCCACATGTCGAATGATGACCAACACGGTGAGGACCAGTCAATGTTTCCTTACCTACTTACTCTCGAAGGCGACACCGAGCCAGTGAGTGAAGAACCGTTGGAAGAAATGGCACACCCAGGAGGACTCCGAGACTTTCCAACTCAAACAGTAGTTACAGAAGCTACTCGAATAACCCGAGCAAATTCCCTTTCAAATCCTGCTACTGATAACCATATCACGACCACCACTATCACCACTCCTTCTACTGTTACCGCTCCGATCATTGTCAATGTAAACACTGGCAACTCTAAGCATACCGACAAAACAATGAAGGCATTACGCAATCAACTAGCTACTGTTCAGGAGGAAATCACCGATCTACGCCGACTCACCCGCGAACTTTAGAATTCTATTGGGAACAATTAAGACACTTGTGCCCAACTCTGGGAGATGTGCATCAGTTAGTTTCTAACTCAGTATCACAAAAAGCTCAAGCTAATATTCCTACGGAAAAAGATACCGAAGCTCAACTGACAAACCTCAAAGGGAACCCGGGAGGGAGCTCCAACACAGACTTTACTCAGCCCCGAACAAAAAGGGCAAAAATAACTCAAACTCCCACTACTGAATCTAAGGGGAGAACGTATAAGGGAAATCTACCCTACTGCACCTTATGCAAACACCATCATAAGGGACCATGCATCCCTCCTTGCAGCAGATGCAACACGTTTGGACACCAGGTCCAGAATTGCAAATTCCCTCAAAAGGACACAAACTCGGAAGCATTGAGATTATGCTTTAAGTGCGGAAATACTACGCATAAAAAGATTAATTGTCCACTACTAACTACTACAGACGGCATCCATGAGGCTAAGCATGACACGAACACTACGGCGGGTACGTTATACCTTTAGAAATAATTCACTCTCTGACGCTACAGATTGTCACCACCGTTACTAACGTAGTAGAAGCTACAAACTACTTAAGACTACTAGTGCAAATTGTAGCTACACCCCACTGATTTACCGACCGACCCCGTCCATTGGACGTAACGGCCAGCACACATTAGTAGCTCTATTTCTCCTATTCTGACATGGGGGAGGAAGGCAACCAGAGACATTTATGACAACACTTAGCATACTTCAAGGCCTTCTTAGAAAACGTACATACTACTACCTCGAATAAATTTCGGGACGAAATTCTCCCAACAGGGGGAGAATGTAACACCTGGCATTTTAGGCTATCATTACTGTGCCTAATCGCGAGATTATTACGTGTATTTAGACACGTTGGGCTAAACGTACATGGAACTTAGTGAAAATTCATACGCGCGTACACGTTGGGCTAAATGTACATGGAACTTAGTGAAAAATATATGTTGGGATCTGAGCTTATCTGATAATTGTTGAAGTCTAACCACTGTTCGCTTTAATGACTGCCACTGCTAATGTAGAAGCAGTGCCACTGCTGGAAAGATTGAAGAACTAGCCACTGCTAGTGTAATTGTAGAAGCAGTGCCACTGTTAGTGTAATTATACTTGTGTCTGTAATGGGAACTTACTACCACTGTTGGTATAAAGTAAGTTACTCCCATTGTTGATGTTTATAAGTCGGTTAGAGTTATTTATGGGATAGATTTGATTTCCATAATAACTAGATATTGTATAGGACTATGTATTATAAATAGAGATCCTTAGACCTAGATTAGGTTAAGATTAGTTTTACGCAGCTTCAAGGTTTTCTGTAACCATAATACTTAAGTGTTTTCGTCTTATATCATTAATAAGATTGAAGCTTTTGATAATTAATTGTGAATTATATATTATTTAATTCTTGATCTTCTTAATATTATTGAGTGTGATTCCGCAACTTCTCAATAATAATTCAACGCTTATAGAATTGTTTATTAGATAATTATGGGTTTAACAAGTGGTATCAGAGCAAGGTTAAGCTTTGAATACAAGAAGATCTAGTATTACTGTTTGATTGATTTTCAAACTGTTTATTGAATCAATGGCAACAGAAAGCAATGAAGGAATCCAGGCAACTAAGATCCCCATGCTTAGACCTGATGAGTTTGATCTTTGGAAGAACAGGATCAAACAGTACATGCTTCTCACAGATTATCAGATGTGGGAAGTAGTGATTAATGGTCCTGCAGTAACCCGTGATAGTGATGGTGTTGAACAGCCTAGAGCACCACCAACTTCTGAAGCAGAAAGAAAGGTTAGATCTATAGAGTATAAAGCACTAAGTACTCTATTGTTATCTATTCCCAATGAATATCAAAGAAGGTTTGTAGCATGTCAAGATGCTAAAGTTCTTATGGAGGCTATTGAAAAGAGATTTGGTGGTAATGAAAGCACTAAAAGGAATAAAAGATCTCTATTGAAACAGCAATATGAGAACTTCAACTCTGCAAAGTCAGAAACTTTGACTCAAACCTTTGACAGGTTTACAAAGTTAGTAGGAGATCTGGAGAATCATCAAGTGAGAATTGATAAGGATGATTTAAACATAAAGTTTTTGAGGTCATTGGGTGAGGAATGGACAATCTACACAGTAGGGTTAAGACAAAGTGCAGATTTGGAGTCAAAGGAGCTTGAAGATATCTATAATGATCTTAGGATATTTGAAACTGAAGTGGAAAGCAAGAAGCAGGGTTCTGGAAATATCAACAACAATGCAGCTTTCATGTCTATGGAAGGAACTAAAGCAGAGTCAAGTCTCAAAGGCTCTACTTATGTTTCAGGAGGATATGGATCATCATCAAACTGCTCTAATGATCAGATACTGGAATCTTTCTTTGCTAGTAATGTGAATTCTTCACTTACTAATGAAGACTTAGAACAATTTGATGGAGATGATCTTGAAGAGATGGATATCAAATTGCAAATTGCTTTAATCACTCAGAGGGCAAAACGATTTATGCAAAGAACTGGGAGGAACAACTTTGCATATAAAAGGAATTATGCTAGTTGGTTTGATAAGAGCAAGATTGAATGCTTCAACTGTCATAAGATGGGGCACTTTGCTAGGGAATGTAGAAGTCCAAATAATGAATAGAATGGTAGTGGCAATGGACAAAGAACTGGAAGCAGTGTGGTTCAAACAAAGAATGCACCAATCCAGAGTGCTTCATCAAATGCGTTTGTTTCTGTGGATGGATGTGGATGGGACTGGAGCGACCAAGAAGAGCATGAAGTAAAGAATCAGTGCTTCATGGCAATTGCTGAATCTGACAAGAAGTCAGAAATTCCTTATGAGGTACAAAACAAATTATGTTCTGCTATTTGTAAACAAACTGTTAAACATTACAGGGATCATAATCAGAAAGTGTGTGATGAACTAAAACAATGGGAAATCAAAAGTAAACACACTATATTAGCAATTGAAAATCTTGAAAAACAGATACATGCACATGAAGTCAATGAAACACAGTTTAAATATGACATTGCATAAGCTAAGTGGGAAAGAGACACTTTTAAAGATAAGATAGATTTGTTAACTAAGAAACTTGTTGAAGTCACATGTGCGAGAGATAGCATAAGACTTAATGTAAGTAACTTAGAAAATGCATCCAAAAGTGTCAATAAACTTATCAATTCACAGATTCATGATAAGCTTAAGACTGGATTAGGATACAGTAATGTACCTCCTCCTTATAACAATAACTACTTTCCTTCCAAAACTGATATTGATATCAATTCTCTTAAAGAAGGAATGAATGATGATGTTAAAAAGGCTGATCCAGTTAAAAGTTTAGAAAAAGATTTAAATTTTGATAAAGTTGAAATAAGAGAGTGGTGTGAGGAAGATGATCAGAGTGATAGTACATCTGAAAGTTTTGAATCATCTAATTCATCAAGTGAAGGTAGCATAAAGGTTACTGGTCTAGTTTCTGAACTAAATGTTGATAAATTAGAAGAAGGTAAAAGATTGCTTCAGGAACAGGCTAAACAACAGATAAAACAAGTGTTCAATACTAATAAGTCTAGAAAGGGTCTAGGATTTGTTAGTAAAACAGTTAAGCAGGAGTCAAAATCTGTGACAAATTTGAATGATAAATGTATTAACTGTGCTTGCAAAACAAGATTTTCTTCACCAAAACCTTTCATTAAAACTGCACCAAGAGGCAATCAAAGAAACTGGAACCAAATGGTTTCACAAATATTGGGGCAGAATTTTCAAGTGGTCAAAGAAAATTCTTGTTATATCTGTGGAAAAACTAATCATCTTCAACATGATTGTTATCACAATCCTAAGAATTTCACTAGGGTTGTGAAACCATTATGGACAGCAGCAAACATGATTAATAAACAAAATTTCAAATCGAAAGTTAATCATGTTGCCACTGTCAAGAGGATGAAGAATACGGCTAACAGTGGTACCACTGCAGCCACTACTACTAATGATGCAGTGATACCACCAAATAAAGCCAACAGAGGTAAGAAGACTAATACAGTGGGAAGTGTTACCACTGTTAAGCATGCAGCCACTGCTAGTGTTAAAAATTCCAAAAGAATGTTTACACCAAGTATGGCTACCACTGCTAGAATAATTAACACAAGCCTAAGGGTTACCACTGTTAGGCCTATTCCCACTGTTAAGTCTGAAATTAGTTGGGTTTGGAAACCAAAAACACTGTTGCATCCAAAGTTTCCAAATCTAACAGTGCATTAAAATCAATTGTCTTCCAGAGAGTTGATTTTAATGATGCACACGGGAAACCCAAGACCAAATTGGTTTGGTTCCCAAGAGAAACTAATTCTCTTTTTGATATTTGTGCAGGGCAAGCCAAAGAGATTATGGCATGTTGATAGTGGCTGCTCAAGGCACATGACTGGAGACAAAGGAAAGCTATAGGATTTCAAATCATTTGATGGAGGGTATGTAGCATTTGGAAGTAATCCCAAAGGTGGGAAAATTACGGGCAAAGGAACAGTGCAAAGTGATAAGATAAGTTTTCATGATGTGTATTTTATGGAACAGTTGAGGTACAATTTGCCAAGTGTGAGTCAAATCACAGATAAAAAGAATCCAGTCTATTTTACTGACACTGAATGCCTTATTTTGTCCAAGGAATTTAAGATACCAGAGAACATGATTTTAATGAGAATTCCAAGGAAAGATAATGTATATAAGTGTGACTTAGCAAACATGTCACCTCAATCTGAGTTAAACTGTCTTATTTCAAAAGCAAGTTCGAATGAATCTGAACTGTGGCATAGAAGGATGTGTCACATGAATTATAAAACCATTAATAAACTTGTCAAAAACAAGCTTGTTAGAGGTTTGCCTGAAAAGGTATATTCATGTGATGATCATTGTGTTTCTTGTCTAAAAGGAAAGCAACACAAAACTTCTTTTAAATCCAAATCTTTGAATACCAACTGCACACCCTTACACTTATTGCATATGGATTTGTTTGGACCAACCAATATAAGTAGTATGGGGAAAAGGTCTTACTGTCTTGTCATTATTGATGATTACACTAGACTTACATGGGTTTTCTTTCTTAGAACAAAAGATGAGACAGGTGAAATACTTAGATCATTTATAACTAAGATGGAAAATCAATTGGATAAAAAGGTTAAAATCATCAGGAGTGATAATGGAACAGAGTTTAAAAATTATGAGATGGATAAATTCTGTGAAGTTAAAGGTATTAAGAGAGAGTTTAGTGCACCTAGAACTCATCAACAAAATGGAGTAGCAGAGAGAAAGAATAGGACATTAATTGAGGCTGCTAGAACTATGTTATCTGATGCAAAATTGCCTATGTCCTTCTGGGCAGAGGCAGTTAGCACAGCTTGCTATGTTCAGAATAGGGTACTTGTTGTTAAGCCTCATAACAAAACACCATATGAACTGTTGTTTAAGAACAAACCATTTTAAATCTTTTGGATGTCCATGTACCATTTTAAATACCAAAGATCACTTAGGAAAGTTTGAAAGCAAAGTAGATGAGGGTGTTTTTGTTGGTTACTCCATTTCAAAGTAAGGCTTATAGGGTATTCAATCAAAGGACCAGGGTGATAGAAGAATCAATGAATATCACTTTTAATGAATATATCACTAATCCAGATGGAAAAGGTCCAAAGTCTTTGTTTGATATTGATGCACTTAATTATGCTTTTAGATATACAACTGCAGATTCTAGTGCAGGTACAAGTGCAGGTACAAATGCAGGAACAAGTAATGAATGTGGTACATCTGAATAAGGAATGTCATCTGGAAAGAAGAAAGATTCAGTGGAATACATTGTATTTCCAATATGGTCTCCTGATCCCCCAGAAGTGTTTGACACTGATCCGTCAAAGTCAACACATAGATTAGAGTCAGAAAAAGCAGATGAACCATCAATTAAACTTGTTGACTCTGACAGTCAAAGCATGGAAGACAGTGAAGAAGAAAGTGAGATGAGTCCAACACAACAACTTTGATGTGGAGAAGGAGAAGATAGATTATCTGAATTATATGAGTTCTACTCCTTTGTCTAAAAGGATCTCAAGAGAGGCATCAAGTGAAAGGTCTGGACAAGAAGGTAATTATACCAATTTGGAAACTGAGATACCTGAAACTCCTACATCCAAATATACTGTTCATAGAGATCATCCTCTTGAACAAGTAATTGGTGATGTTGGTTCTACTGTGCAAACTAGACAGCAGACCAAGGTCAATGAAGAGGAACTCCATACCCTCTTATATGTATGCTTCTTATCTCAAACTGAGCCAAAGAAGGCAGTGGAAGCTCTTAAAGATCCCAGTTGGATTAAAGCAATGCAGGAGGAATTTGTAACACCCCCAAATTTATTGTTTAGCGGAAGCAAGATTTGGGTGTTACTACTCAATATTCAAAGCACAGAGATTAATAGTAAACGACTCTATATGCGTCGTTTTAACAGAATGTATTAAAAGCAAAATGTTTACAAGGTTTGAAGCTACATATAGCTCGTGTTCGTTTAAAATGAGAGATTTCAATACATAAATACTTATACAAAATATATTAATGCAAGAAAATCTCTATTGTCTGCATGCTGACTCGAGCTATAGTTTCCTGGGGCAATCCTGCCTACTGCTTTGTACCTGCGATACATGCTAAAATGGGTCAGCTAACGCTGGTGAGCTCACAGGTTTGAGTATCAAATAAGTTGTGTGAACCGCAAGATTTAAATAGTTGATTTGCATCCAGCAAATGATAGTGGTAACAGTATACAGCCATGAGCACATAGTTGAGCTTAACTCGTGGGTCAGGACACAGCCTGAGCGTTTTCACCTCCACGGATGCCTAATCAACATCCGTCTTCCTTAAATATTAGTACGTCCGTTTACCCGGTTAGTGCTTGCTAACCCGGACGAGGTGGGTCAATCCTATATGGTACCATATACTAATATTCACGCTACAAATGTATTAACAACTATGCTGATGGAGGTCTTTGAAAGATTAGTTGTGTAAAACTCATGTAGTACAAGTAAAAGTTGTACTTGCGTTCATGCGTTAAAACAAGCAATATATCACACCCCTGAGTAAAAATAGTAAAAGAGGGGCTATGAGACTCACCTGAGTCTTTAGAGTTTATATCAATAAACTGAGATTGATGAGTCGGGAATCGAAGTCCAAAGACTTGTAACCTGAGGGTGTCCACGACACGCGATGGTTATAAACATATGAAGGCATCTCATAAGACTACCTTGTAGTTGTTTGTCCAACTAGAATGTCCAAATGATTACAATTTGGTTGATTGTTTAAGTGTTTGAAAATGTGTACGGCCCGTTGGTGATTGTTGGTAATAATAATATTATCATTATTCTTGAAAAACGTTTTCCAAAGTGTTTTAGAGGTCATGTCGCCTTCGTGTTTGACGTTATACAAGTTTAACACTTTGTGTGAAAATTTAGATGTAACACTGTTACTCGTGACTCTAGGGTAAGGGCGAAGCCCGTTAATGACGGGGGTCCGGGGGCAGCGCCCCTGGTAGCGGGGTCCAAGGGGCGGCAGCCCCTGGCGGGGTCCAAGGGGCAGAGCCCCTGGCTGGGGTCGAGCATCTGGACTCGAATTTGGGTGAAATGGGGCGTCAAATTTGGGTCTCAAAACTTAGTGTAAAATATGGATTTGTAAACTTTGTGTTTCAGGCGACACTTGGGTAAGTGTCGCTTCAAGTATAGGCGACACTTAGGCAAGTGTCGCTGGACAAGTGTCGGTTCGATATCATGCGACACTTAGGCAAGTGTCGCTGAGAGTGTCGCTAGACAAGTGTCGGTTCGATAGTATGCGACACTTAGGCAAGTGTCGCTGAAAGTGTCGCTAGACAAGTGTCGGTTCGATAGTATGCGACACTTAGGCAAGTGTCGCTGAAAGTGTCGCTAAAAGTTGCCATGCGACACTAGGGGAAGTGTTGCACGAAGTGTCGCATATCTGGGTTCGTCAGTGCGACACTTACGTCTGTTCGACGGGTTTTTGACCAAAAACATGTTTTCGAGTTTCCGTTTGGTCCGATTCTTTTACCCAACCCTTATATGGACATTATAAGCCATTTTAAACAACAAACACGTAAAAACACTAAGAAACGAGAGATTTCGAGATTTGTCGGAAACTTACAACGCGAGGAATCGAGAATCTGGAAAGATAGATGTGTAGATCCTTGCGAGATGAGTCTTTTTCTCCAAATGGCCAAGGTGAGATATTGAGGTTTGATGGTGCTATTTTGTGGTTTTATTGGTGGTGGAAATGGTGATGAAAATGGAAGAGGAATGAGAGAGAGAGATTGAGTGGAGAAGATAAAAGTGAAGAATGGGGTGGGGAGGTGGTGACCTCACCCCCTTTGTGGCAGATTTTTGGGGTGGGGACCCACCCATGTGTGGGTCTCCACTTTTAGCCCCGTGTATTCGCGTTCCGTGCGGTGTTCGTTTCCCCGATCGTTAATCGTTAAGTAATTATTTTAAGTGTTTAAAATGCAAGTTTTAAAGAAGATGAAAGTTAATTAAATAAATTTATTGGGGTATTTTATCAATTACTTAATAATTCAATTGGCCTCGTTTGTTTACGCGTTTAATGCCTAAGGCGTGCAGACGCCTATAATACGATATGAAGTGAACTTGAAATATTATCAAAATAATATTTTTGGCACGTTATTGTCAATAAATACTTTTTATATTATTCATTAAAATTGATCACCAACGTCCGTATTTTACTTGAACTGAAATACATTCGATTTAGTTTGCGTACGATTTAATCAAATCGCAAGATTGTATATATTCATCAATATAAAATCCGATACATTAATTAGCCTAACACAGAACTAATTACATGTATTAACGGTTGATTAGGCACTAATCACTAGTCCTAATTTGGCGGGTGTTACAGAATTGCTACAGTTTAAGATACAGAATGTGTGGACCTTAGTTGATCTACCAAAGGGAAAAAGAGCTATAGGCACAAAATGGATCTTTAAGAACAAAAAGGATGAAAGGGGTATTGTAATAAAGAACAAGGCAAGGTTGGTGGCACAGGGGTATACACAGTGTTGGTACATCTAGATGTGTCTGTCAGTTGGTCTCAGTCTGTAATTGTGTTATTATTGTAATTACGCATTGTATAGATAAGATATAGTTTAATTACAAGTTTTGTAATCTTGCGACACAAGGATTATGTCGCAGATTCACTCTGTGCGACATAAGTATTGTGTCGCAGAATCCGTCAATGTGACACAAGTGTCGTGTCGCAGAATCCGTCTATGCGACACAAGGGTTGTGTCGCAGAAAGCTTAATTTGGACTATAAATAGAAGCTGGCCAGCTTCTGTTTAGAAGACACTCAACACACACACATAACTCACTGTCCAGAGAGAAAAAGTCATTGGTAGGGTTATTTTGTTCCTTGTGTGTTTTGTCAAAGTGTATGTTTACTTGTTGATAATATATATATACATACATCTTTGTGTTGTGGTGATATTTAGTCTCAATCTTGCATAACTTGTTGTGTTTAAGTTCCGCATTTACAAACAAGCAAACTACTCGTGTTGGTCCGAATAGTTGGAACCTACAATTGGTATCAGAGCCACATACTCTTGAGTTGTGGTTGCGAGTTAGTTTTTGCAAGATTTTAGTCAAAATAGTGTTATTTTCATTTTGTGTGTTCTTGGTGTTCTTGGTCAAAAGGGGCATATTTGAGCTTATTTTGGTGTTTGATTCCTAAGTGTTTGTGTTTGTCAAACCTTGGAATTTGTTTTAAACAAAAGTTGGTAATCTTTTGCTTAAAAAATTGGTATTCTAACTGCAGAAAAGCATGGTGTATTGGTTTAATATTTGTGTTGAAAGTTGAAATTTTTGTGGGCTCTAGGCTGTCTGCACGCGTGTCTTTGCGACACAAGCTCTGTGTCGTATCCACTGTTCATACGACACAACCATACGACATTAACTTGTCTGCGACATAACGTGCGACATAAGCCTACGACACAATCTTCTTTGACCTTAACTGGTCTGCGACACAAGTTGCGACATAACATACGACATTACTGTTGTGTCGCATTTTTGTTTTCTGTCTGATTAAGCTCTGCGACACATCTCTTGTGTCGTATTGACCTTCTGCGACACAACCACTGTGTCGCATTTTCCCAGACTTAGACAAAATTTCAGCTTGTTTGTGGAATATTTTCTAACTTTTCTTGCAGATTTTCAACATGTCTCTTCAAAGTGTTGATGCAGTTCTACAACATAATGCTACGATAGGTAGTGCCAATAAACCTCCTTATTTTGCGCCAGGAATGGAATATCGAGCTTGGAAACAACGATTTATATCTTTTGTGTTATTCACTGATCCTGTCATGGAATTGGCTCTTCTTGAAAGATATGAAGCTCCGATTGCTCTTGGAGAACACATGGGCGTTCCTCCACCCAAACCTATTCGTTCATACACTCCAGAAGAACGAAAAGCATGGGAAATTGAACGAAAAACTCATTCTGCTATTACTATGTCACTGCCAACTGATGTCTTGGATATGTTTCCTCAAACAATCGCTTATGATCTTTGGATTGCTATTGAGAAAAGATTTGGTGGTAATTCCGAGTTCATCGAGAGCAAAGTGGAATTAGTCAAAACTCAGTTTGATTACTTCTATATCCAGAAAAATGAGACTGTCAGAGACATGCTGTGCAGATTTACACGTACTGTAAATGAATTGCAAGCTGGAGGATATAATCTGAAGAATTCTGAAATTAACAAAAAGGCTTTAGCTGCTCTTCCTCCAAGTAGGGAAACACGAGTTTTGCTGTTAGAAAATGATCCTAAGACAATGCAATTGTCCTTAGATGATCTTGTTGGAAAGCTTGAAGCTGGTGCTTTAGATATTCAAAAGAAGGAAACAAGATCCACTGCTCAATCAAGTAATAGTGGAGTCGCCTTCATTTCATCTGAAGTTAATTCTCAGAGATCTTCTTCTTACAGTAATCCTGCTGTAGGAACTTTTTCATCCCTCCCAACTTATACTACTTCCTCAAGTACAACTTGTTCATCATCGTCAGTCCCTTCTTCAGCCACCACAGATGAGCATGCTGCAATGTTCACTGCTTTTCTCTCATCGTATGAAGACTTTCTCTCCAAAAGAGTCAGTACTTTAGAACTGACTGATGAAGATTTCAATCAAGTTGATCCAGATGAATTAGAAAGAATAGACATTAGATGGAATATGGCTATGCTTACTCGCAGAGCCAAAAACTATCTAAGAAGAACTGGAAAGAGATCTCTAGAAGACACTGCTGACCGAACACCAATGGGATTCGACAAAAGCAAAATCAAATGCTATAAGTGTCAGAATCTTGGTCATTTCGCCAGAGAATGCGAGAAAGGTCGACAGCCAGCCACTGGTTTCACAAAGCCATCTGTTACTCCAAAACAGATTGAGAACTCTACTGCTAAGACTGCATTGTTGATTGAAGATAGTGATGCTTATGACTTTTCTGCTCATGAAACTCAAGAACAATGCTTCATGGCCATCAACAATGAGGTACAATTTGTGTCATTCTCTTGTGATTCCTGTATAAGTTTAACTGGTAAAGTAAATGGGCTTATGGAACACAATAACAACCTGAAGTCTGATATCTTGAACTTGATGGAGGCAAACAAAGTTTTAAAAAATAATGAGAAACATTTTGAAAGTAACGTTAATCAACTAATTGAAGATAAAAAGGAGCTGAAAGCTTTAATTTTTAGTAATCAAGATGAAATTGATAGTTATCTAAAAATGATCGCTCATTTAAAAAAGGAATTGGCTACCTCCCAAGCCGAAGTTGTTGATTACAAACGAAAACTCAAGAATATCAATACTTCATCCATGGTCTTTACTGAAATCCTGCAGACGGGTAGGTCTAAGACTAAAGATAAATCCGGTCTGGGTTATCATAATCAACCGCCTACATCTTTAGATGTAAACTTGTGTAGACCGTCTAAGGATGAAATTAAAGATTTTGTGCCTACTATCTTAGTAGATACAAAGCCTGTTGAACAGATGGTTAATGAACCTGCTATCAAGCGAGTAGAGACGCCCTTAGTTGAATCTGTTAGTTTACCTGTTCCTAAGTCGCCTGAAGTTTATCAAGCTAATATAGAGGTCAAACATGATAGAAAGAAAACTAAGTTGGTCAAGGCTAAACCAGTGAAGCCTTTCGAACCTGTTAAGTTTACCTCATCAGGATTTGTCCAGTTAACCTCCTTCAGTAGCTTTCAGTCTGCTCCCTCAAAAACTACTGAAAAGAGGGTCGAGGTCGGAAATATTCCTTGTAAGTGTGTGTCTCAATGTGAAAAGAACAACTCTAAACCTGATCATCACTTTATTACTTCTAAGACTAACGATAAATCTTCACAAAGTAGTACTAAGGCTAAGGCTGAACTTAAAAGGAATGATTTTAAGAATACTGGTTATAAATCAATCAAAAATTCTGTCAATTCCTCTGTTTCACATTCTGAGACACTCACTTCAAAGATGCCTGTATCACCTAAATTCTTAGGGAGAGACGACCAAACCTTTAAGGAGAGACGATCATGTTTCTACTGCAAGAAACAAGGTCACTTGATTAATCAATGTCCGTTGCTTTCGAGAAAGATGTTATCAAAAAGTGTTTCCAAAAATTCAACGGTAAAATCATTTTCAAAGAAGAGTACACTTGCTCAAGCGTCTATCTCGAAAGTTAATTCTGCTAGGCCCAGTAAACCAACAGTTAAACAGCCTAACATGGTTAACAAGCAACCCTATATTGTTCCTGTGAATGTTTGGAGACCAAAAGAGTCATCAAATGACTCATCATCAGGTAATACTGCATCAGGAAATACTTCTGATCTCCTGAAAAACAAAGTTTTAACTGATGTAGTTATTATTGATGAGGTCTCCGGAGTACCCAAGTCTGTAAAGGCCTGGGTCTCCATTTCTAACTAACTTTCTCCTCATGTTGTGCTGTAGCAGTCAGATCATGTACAAAGCAGTAAATGGTATGTGGATAGTGGCTGCTCACGGCACATGACAGGTGACATGTCTCTTTTGTCAAACGTTAAACCATATCGCGGAGGACATGTTGCTTTTGCTGGAGATACAGGTGGTAACATCACGGGACAGGGTACTCTTACAAATGGAAAAGTAAGCTTTGATAAAGTAAACTATGTCGAGGAACTGCAACACAATCTGATCAGTGTTTCTCAAGTGTGCGACAAGAAGTTTACTACAGCATTTACAGATGCTGAATGTTTGATTTTGAAACCGGGATTTGTTATTCCCGAGGAATGGGTGCTACTGAGAGCACCCCGTGTACGCAACTCGTACATTTTGGATATGCAAACAGTTACTACCAAGGAGCATACTTGTTTGCTATCAAAAGCATCTTCTAAAGATTCACTGCTTTGGCACAGACGTATGGGACATATTCATTTTCGCAGAATGAATTATCTTGTCAATAATGATCTTGTGTTAGGTGTGCGTAAAAAATCATTTGAAATAGATGATGAATGCGTTTCCTGTCTCAAAGGGAAACAACACAAGAAGTTCCATAAGTCTAAGCAGGTGAACTCTATTGAATCTCCTTTGGAATTGCTTCACATGGATTTGTTCGGTCCTGTGAACAAGAAAAGTATAGGAGGAAAGTCATATTGTCTGGTCGTTACTGATGATTACTCAAGGTTCTCTTGGGTATACTTCTTGGCTGGAAAGGATGAAACGCCTGATACTCTAACTTATCTGTTCGACAGATTGGAAAATCTGTGTAATCTGAAAATTAAGAAGCTTCGCAGCGATAATGGGACAGAATTCAAGAACAGAACCATGGAAATGTATTGTCTTCGAAAGGGAATCTTTCATCAGTTTAGTGCTGCTCGTACTCCTCAGCAAAATGGAGTAGCCGAACGTAAAAATAGGACAATTATTGAGACAGCTAGAACTATGCTGTCTGACGCGCATCTGCCGACTACTTTTTGGGCAGAAGCTGTTAACACTGCCTGCTATGTGTTAAATCGGGTCTCCATGGTTAAAAAGCGAAACAAAACATGTTATGAATTGCTGAATAATCGCAAACCAAACTTGAAGTTTCTTGAACCTTTCGGGTGTCCTTGCACCATCTTACTTACCAAGGACTCCGTAGGCAAATTTGATGAAAAGGTGGTCGAGGGTCTATTTTTGGGATATTCTGTGAACTCGCCAAATAAAAGAGTTTTCAACAAATCTACTGGGAGAATAGAGGAACATTTTGAAGTAAGATTCATGAAGTATACTGATTCTCCAAAGGGTAAGGGACCGGAATCCTTGTTTGAGTTTGACAAGTTGGTAGATTCTTTTAATCTTCCCAAATTTAGTGAAGAAGATCAGGTGGTATCTTTGCTTCATGGTCTAGATCTTTCTTCTGAAGTCTCTACTTCAACCTCTTGTGTTACACCACCTGAGAATATTGTCAATGTTGATATTCCCTCCGACACTGATCAGATGGCTACTGAATCAAATCCTGTAACTGAAACTGATATCATCTTACCTGTTGACCATGAAAGTTGTGCCACTGATCACTCAGTTGCTATTGAACAGTCAGAAGCCGCTCCTTCTAATCTGGATTCGATCATTGTGCCTGATCCGATTCCTCAGCTTCGAATTCATTCATCCCACCCCACTGATAACATCATTGGTGAACTTCAACAAGGCGTTTTAACTAGAGGTCAAGTAGCTGCTAATGAATCTCGTGAAGAATCTTCATCTGCCTCTTTTGCCTGTATTGAAGAAGAAATAGAAGAATGTTTCTTATCTCAGCTTGAACCAAAGAAAATAGACGAAGCTTTGAAAGATCCATACTGGATTGAGGCTATGCAGGAAGAGTTAAACCAATTCAAAAAGCTTGATGTCTGGAGATTGGTTCCTTTACCCAAAGATGTCGATCCAATTGGAACTCGCTGGGTATACCGTGTGAAAAAGGATGACAGAGGCGTAGTTATTCGAAATAAGGCACGGTTGGTGGTTCAAGGTTTTACTCAAATCGAGGGTTTGGACTATGATGATGTGTTTGCTCCAGTTGCAAGGTTGGAATCTATTCGCATCTTTCTGGCTTTTGCAACATTTAAAGGTTTTCGAGTTTATCAACTCGATGTCAAGAGCGCATTTCTATATGGAGAGGTTTTGAAGGATGTGTATGTCAAGCAACCTCCAGGTTTTGAAGATCCTATTCATCCTGATTATGTTTGCAAGTTAGGCAAAGCTTTATATGGTCTTCATCAAGCTCCCAGAGCTTGGTATGCGAGGTTGGCAAATCATCTAACGAAAAATGGCTTTTCCCGAGGCCACATTGACAGCACTCTATTCATTAAAAGGGATGGCACAGATTTGTTGCTGGTACAGGTTTACGTTGATGACATTATATTTGGTTCCACTGATGATTCTTTGTGCAGGGATTTCGAGAAAATTATGAAGTCCGAGTTTGAGATGAGTGCCATGGGAGAACTCAAATTCTTTCTAGGTGTACAGGTTGAGCAGTCTGATAAAGGACTTTACATTCATCAGTCCAAATATGTCAATGACATGTTGACTCGGTATGAGCTCCATGACTGTAAACCTTATGGTACTCCTATTGAAACTGATCACAAACTCGGACCTGCTGAACACGAAGAAGACTGCAAGGAGCGAGATTATCGTTCTATGATAGGATCATTGATGTATCTTACTGCTTCAAGACCAGATATTGTGTTTGCTGTGTCTATTTGTTCCAGGTATCAAGCAAAGCCCAAAGTTTCTCACATGAAGGCTGTAAAGAGAATATTTGGTTACCTCAAATATAGGCCATCACTTGGTCTATGGTACTCAAACGAGAAAGACTTCTCTCTCTCAGCCTATTCTGATTCTGATTATGGCGGCTGCAATTCGGATAAGAAGTCAACTACAGGAGGTTGCCAATATCTCGGTTCCAGATTGGTGTCTTGGCAGTGTAAAAAGCAAACAACAGTTTCCACCTCAACAGCGGAAGCTGAATACATTGCTGTTGCAAGTTGTTGCTCCCAGATTCTGTGGATTCAACACCAATTGCGTGATTATGGATTACTTCTTACCTTGACTCCTATTCATATTGATAACACTGCTGCTATATCTATTATTCGCAATCCTGTTCAACACTCTAAAACCAAGCACATAGAAATTAGGTTTCACTTCATAAGAGATTGCTATGAGAAACACTTGATAGACCTTATTCACATAGACACCCTTATGCAAAAGGCCGACCTTTTCACCAAAGCATTTTCGCGTGCTCGTTTCAACGAACTTGTAGATATAATAGGGATGATTTCCCTTGATCTCAAGAAATGATTTGTGACTAGTACTATGTACAATGTTGTGAAAAAAAAAAAAAAAAAAAAAAAAAAAAAAAAAAATTTCGCAACAGCCACTCTTTATACTAGGTAGTATTAAAGAAATGCAAGGTTGCTACATTTCTAAAATAGACGTTGATGTTGTGTCTGTAAACAACTTGGGATATGATAGTACATTGAATGACATGCAATGAATATGGAAACTTTAAGATTTATCCTGGATGTGTCAGTAGATTTATTTGACATATTAGAATCAGTTTTTATAATCATTGTCTTCATCATACGATGTATTAGTAGGCATGTTATACAAATCTCTTCGAGAATTATTAAGAAGCCTAAATGATAATTGTCCATTTCAAGTGGTTCAACATCATTAGATGTATGACACAAGTCTTAATATCTTACTTAGACTAGATATGTTTTCGTGCAAGAAGTTTATTTGATATCATCTGGGGGTATATATTGACAGTTTCCTCTGTTATACGTAAGTATAGACCTGGCTTCTGCTGATATATATTTTAAAATTAAGCAAACGCAAGTCAAAGTACTTGAAAAGTCTTTAAAATCAAGATACCTTACAAGGTCGCCAAAAGGGTTTGACCAAGTTCGGTTTTGCTTAAACCTGAATCAAGTTATGTCGCTCTGTTGTACGCACGTACAGACCTGTCACCGCTGTCTTGATTCTTAAATTTGATTTTCTAATATTCTCTCTGTAAATGGAAACATGGTCTATGTCTCAAGTTAAGATGTATCTCTATGGTAGTGACCACAGCGAAATGAACAGTCCAATAATAATAAAAATATCTCCTAGATGTGAGTATAACACGTTTAAGGGGACAAATATCCTAATAATCGTCTTGAAATAATTTTTATAAAAAGTGTTTCTAGTACGTCAAGTAAATTTAAAGCGGACAAATATACTGATGATCGAAATAACACTTACTATTCCTAATTATTGCATGTTATGTCAATATGATCCCTAACTAGAAAAATCACAACTCCGTCACCAAAAATATTACACTTTTAGATGTCTTTGTTATACTTTATTGTTTATATAATTGTATTTAATTTTATTTTTATTTTATGTCACAAATCATCCTTTTTGCGAAAACTCTTTAATCTCAATCTAAATCGATTTCGAACACAAATTTTATGTCGCTAAAATCTGCTCTGTCTTCTGTGCGACACAAGCATTGTGTCGTATTCCACTTATACGACACAAGAATTGTGTCGTACATTGTGTCGTATCTCTTCTATACGACATAACCATTGTGTCGTATCTTATGTCGCATGTGTGTTTGGGGGTTAACTATTCCCAACATACGACATAACCGTTTACGCTCTCATAATTACTCACGACACAATATATACGACACAAAGACGATTTTGCGACACAACAGCGATTTTGCGACACAGTCGTATACTCGCTCGGATTTGTTGGTTCGAAGCATTTTCACAGAGATTCGTTACTCGATTCTTGTTCTTCATCACTTCGTGCATCTTTAGGTATGATCTATTCACGATTTCATACAATATTGTGCCTGTAATCGAGTCGTGCCCTATTACGGTTTTAGGGATACGGTTTTCTTGCCCCAATTAGTTAGGGTTTAGGGGTTATTAGGGTTAGCAAACTTGTTAATACTGATCCCCTATTGTATGCGAACCCTAGGGTATGATTAAATTTCGAAAACCCCAAATTTTTGTCAAAATTATTTCTGGGTTGGTTTGGTGTTCATCTTTGCGACACAACATACGACACACGCGTTGTGTCGCATAGATCAAACTGTTTTATGTCGTATCGATTCCCTCCGTTTATGTCGTATTGTGTACGACACAACATACGACATAAGTTTTATGTCGTATCGTTTTATACGACACATCCTACGACACAACTGTTGTGTCGCATATGAGATTAATTTCTCAAATAATGCTAAATGCAAGGGAAACTCTGTCCGCGTGACACGTGTCATGCGACACAAGCCCTGTGTCGTAGTCTACTTCTACGACACAAGCACTGTGTCGTATCTCTGTTATGCGACACAACTACTGTGTCGCAGAACATTTGTAAAATAAAACGCGATTTTTTTTGGTACTAACGCTAACGCCGCTCGAGCTTTTGGTTGTATTACTGTTATTTTTCAGAAATGGCTGATCAGCAACCTGCACAAGCTACTCCGGTTCCTGAGATCGATGTGACGAAATACTTTTGGGAACCGCGTCACAACATTGTGGCCTTCATGAACACTGCTGTCGAGACATCGCGTCCATATCGACCGATGATATCTTTTCTACGCCGGTCTCGAATCCATAAAGCCATTACTGCTGACACGCGGATTCTGCGAGATCACATTACTGAATTTTGGGATAATGCGGTGGTCAACAAAGAGGAATAGGATACACGTATTATCTCGAAGGTTCGAGGTCACGAGGTCATCTTTACTGAGCAGCTGATTCGGGATTTCTTTGAGTTTGGAGACAACCCTGATATGCTCACTCAGTTTTCTGCTACGGCCATTGCCCAAGGGATGCAATCGATCGGTTATCAGGATATCCCCGTGGACCAGTACAAGAAAACCTATATGACCAAGGTTTGGCGGTATCTGGCCCACATCGTGATTGTCTGTCTCTCCAGCCGCAGGGCAGGTCTCGAGGGTATGAGTTACGCAACGATCTCAGCTTTTCTTGCGTTAATCTACAACAAGCCCTTCAACTTCTCTGGTTACATCTTCAGGGGTTTTGTCACCAACGCACTGGATACCCGTGAAAAGTGGGCCTTGTATCCTCGATTCACTCAGCTACTGCTGAATCATCTTCTTCCTGGTCTTCCGGTGGCTCCTATCCATACCTTCAAGCAGACACCGATGAACACCAGGATCTACACCATATGTACCTCTTTTGCCAAGCAGGGTCAGGCACCGGAAAGGGAGGTTGCCTTATTCGGTCATATCATTGATCCGGCTTATGTTGGCCCACCTGGTGAACAGTTTAACGATCCTGCTCCCAGGCCTACTGTTCCACCATCCCCAGTTCCACCTCCGTCCCAACAACCACCACCAGTTCAACCACCCGCAGCTCCGCAACCGTCTGTTTTGCCAGATCCTCTGGATCAGGAGTTTGTCGATCTCGATCGTGAGATCGACGCATATCAGCCACCCTCTCCACCTCCTGAATCCTCCAGCCGAGGTAAAAGGCCTCGTGATTCTTCTGAGGCTGATATTTTGGATCCTCCGGTTCGCCGCTCTCGCACTTCAACTTCTACATCTTCTGAGCTCCCGAGAACCGAATCTCCTATCACCCCTCACCCGGCGGTTATTCAAGAGCTCCTGTGCAGACTTGATAAAATGCAGCATGACATGGATGCTCAACTCACGGTGTTCGAAGCTCAAGATGCCAGAATTTCTATCCTGGAAAAGGAGAATGCTGAGCTGAAATCAAAGATTCTACTGCTGGAAACCCAAGCTATTGCTTCGGGGGAGTCAAGCCAACCGGCTTTAGAATCAACACCTAGGGTTTCCGCCGAGGGCGATGAAAATGTAAATACCGAAAATGTAAATGATTCTGTTATTAATGAAACTCCTATTTTAGATTACATTCTTGAGTTACCAGGGCAACCGAAACCATTAGCTGTAGATTACACCTATTGCAATTTGACATACTTTCAAGCTGCGGTTTATGAAGATGGTGTTGTACCTGAAGAGCCTTTTGATTTCGAGGCTGCAAATGATAATGATGACATTGAGGTTAAGCAGGAAGGGCTTGACCCAAATGAAGAATATGTTGATCAGCCCTCTCACCCACAAGAAGGTATTGTTGTATCTGATTCTTCAGACGATGAGTCAGAGCCTGCATTCAACTATGTACCAGGATCCACCTCAGGATCTTCTTATCAGGCTTCTTCTGCTCCTGAATCGTCTGAACCTGTCGGACTGTCTCAAGATTTACCAGTTCCCACAGGATTCCCAAGGACAAATTACAATGACATCTTCCCACAGGATACGTTCGAACATGTTCCTGTTGACAGGGAAATGTCCATCAGGGATAACTGGTTCATCAAAGGTAAAAATATCGAACCTGTTCCTGTTACCTGCAAGAAATACAAGGTAGGCGGTGATTATACCGGCCTTATTAAAAGTTGGAAGGTGAACAAGGGAAGGTTCATGATCAAGAGACGTGACGGTATCTAGTACTTTCGTCGATCTCTGAAGAAATTGAGTACGTTGCCAAAGCACGATCTTGTTCGTCTTACTCGACTTCAGTTGATCAATCCCCATAAAGACGGAATAGCTGAAGTTATTCAGAAGGTCATGCGAGCAGAGATTCGATCAAAGAAATATCATTATGTCAGACCCGTACTGGGTACACGTTTTACTTTCAAGAAAAAGCTTGACCCAAAGACAAATCAGCCAATCGTCAGAAATCACTATCCTCCTGCTAATTGTCTTCGTGAAGTCTCGCTAGAATCTGTTCCCCTTAATTTGCTGAAACGATTTCATTACTGGGAACTGGATGCTCACACCGGCGAAGCCGTTCTTGTCCACGTGCCTGATTCTGTGCCTCAAACTGGGTCTACTTCTCTGTGGGGTTTACCTAAAGTAGAATTCAGGATATTTGACCCGATGAGCATAATAAACTTGTCTAAGGATGACATGAAGAAACTATTCAACAATCGTATTCGCTACAATCCTGACAACGAGTTCAACACAATTCTGGCGAAGCGATTTCAGAAAATCGTTGATATATGTTTCTCTTTTGGTGTGCATGCTGGTGGAAACTTTCCACCTGGATGGGTTTAAAGACTGAAGCTAATTGAAGAAATTCTTTGAAGACCAAGCTGAAGACACGGGGGAGTTTGTTGGTACATCTAGATGTGTCTGTCAGTTGGTCTCAGTCTGTAATTGTGTCATTATTGTAATTACGCATTGTATAGATAAGATATAGTTTAATTACAAGTTTTGTAATCTTGCGACACAAGGATTATGTCGCAGATTCACTCTGTGCGACATAAGTATTGTGTCGCAGAATCCGTCAATGTGACACAAGTGTCGTGTCGCAGAATCCGTCTATGCGACACAAGGGTTGTGTCGCAGAAAGCTTAATTTGGACTATAAATAGAAGCTGGCCAGCTTCTGTTTGGAAGACACTCAACACACACACATAACTCACTGTCCAGAGAGAAAAAGTCATTGGTAGGGTTATTTTGTTCCTTGTGTGTTTTGTCAAAGTGTATGTTTACTTGTTGATAATATATATATACATACATCTTTGTGTTGTGGTGATATTTAGTCTCAATCTTGCATAACTTGTTGTGTTTAAGTTCCGCATTTACAAACAAGCAAACTACTCGTGTTGGTCCGAATAGTTGGAACCTACACACAGGAAGAAGGTATTGATTATGATGATGTGTTTGCTCCTGTTGCAAGAATAGAAGCAATCCGGTTATTCTTGGCATATGCTTCATATCATGGTTTTAAAGTTTATCAAATGGATGTCAAGAGTGCCTTTCTGTATGGGGCTATTGATGATGAAGTTTATGTTTGTCAACCACCTGGATTTGAAGACCCCAAGTATCCAGATAGAGTACGCAGATTGGATAAGGCTCTATATGGCTTGCATCAAGCACCTAGAGCCTGGTATGAAACTCTATCTGTTTACTTATTGGAGAATGGTTTTAAAAGAGGTACCATTGACAAAACACTGTTCATCAAGAAGGTTCACAATGATATTCTGTTGGTGCAAGTGTATGTTGATGATATCATTTTTGGTGCTACTAATGATATACTATGCAAGGAGTTTGAGAAGTTAATGCATTAGAAGTTCAAGATGAGTTCTATGGGGGAACTTACTTTCTTTTTGGGACTTCAAGTCAAGCAAAGGACTGATGGCATTTTCATCAATCAAAGCAAGTATGTTAAAGACATTCTAGACAGATTTGGTTACACAGATGCTAAAGTAGCTAGCACACCAATGGAGACACACAAGGCATTACATGCAGATCTTGAGGGGGAGGTGTAGATGTGCATCTTTACAGATCTATGATTGGCTCCCTCATGTATCTCACCTCATCTAGACCAGACATTATGTTTGCTGTGTGTGTGTGTGCTAGATATCAAGGCAATCCCAAGCAATCACATTTGTATGCAGTAAAAAGGATCTTTAGATATTTAAAGGGTCAACCACAATTGGGCCTTTGGTATCCCAAGAGTTCTTCCTTTGAGCTCATGGCATTCACAGATAGTGATTATGGTGGTGAGAATCTGGACAGGAAGTCTACATCAGGGGGTTGTCAATTTCTAGGAGAAAGATTGATGTCATGGCAATGCAAGAAGCAGACCACTGTATCCACTTCAACAGCAGAAGCAGAGTATGTTGCTGCATCAAGCTGCTGTGCACAAGTACTTTGGATTCAGAATCAAATGTTGGATTATGGTCTGACTTTTCTAAATACTCCTATTTATATTGATAACAACTCTGCAATTAGTATCATAAACAATCCTGTTAAGCATTCTAAGACCAAACATATTGAAATTCGATATCATTTCATAAGAGATTGCAATGAAAAGAGATTGATCCAAATCTTTAAAATTCATATTGATAATCAATATGCAGATCTTTTCACAAAGGCTTTCGATGTGGGAAGGTTTACATTTTTGGTCACCGGTATTGGAATGATCAATCTAATTTAAACTATTTTTGGTATTAGAATAGATACTAACAGTGGTACTGTATAAAAAACAGTGCTTTATGTTCTAAGTGTTTACCACTGCTAGCCTTCAGTTGCTTTCAGTTGGTACCACTATTAGAACATTCTAGCCACTGCTCCTTATAAAGTTGCCACTGCTTGTAAACTTGAGTATATTACTGTCACTGTTTGTTTTTCTAGCTAACCACTGTGCAGGTTCCTAGCTACTGTCAGAAGACATTGAACTGCTGGAACTAACATTTTATTTGTTTTGTTTTATTTGGTATTATGTTAAAAAAAAAAAATTCTGCTTATAAAGCTAAGTGCTTGGCACTGCTAGTACTAAGCTTTGGTTATCGTGGTCGGTTGCCACTGCTAGTGCTACTAGCTGCTGTTAGCTTTCTAAGTATAAGTGCTTGAAAAATTGAATGTTTGCCACTGTTAAGGTATTTTATCATACCTTTCTACTGTTAGTTATATTGGGCAATGCCACTGCTAGTTATTTTTCTAGGGCTTGGCTCTGTTCTTATGACTAACAGTATCTAAACTTTGAACACTTCAATTTTTCATTACGCTTTCTTATTTTCACACATAACCACTGCGATTAAACTTCAAATCAAACCCTCACTTCTACTACAATCGACTTAATCATCATGGCTTCTTCTTCAACTGATCTTACACTAAGTGTTTATGAAGAACACAATATGATTGCTTTCTTGATGAAACCCTCATCGGCGCAAAATTTCACACAAATTGTGGATTTTCTGTGTTCGAGTTATATCTTTCATGCGCTGACCGTATCTCCAAGGGTTTCACGGGGTCATATGCACGAATTCTGGAAGAATGCCAGATTAGAAGTGATTGAAGGCAACAATCAAGTGGTTTCTACGGTTCAAGGAACCAAAGTGGTGATATCAGAGGATTCTCTTCTAGAAGTACTTCTTCTTGATGACGCAACAGGTATATCCTCTATCGATGAAAGAGATTTGTATGCTAATCTTAGATTAATGGGGTATGAGGGTGATTATACACGTTTTACCTTTTTTAAATCACTCTTTAGTCCTCAATGGAAATTTTTAATACATACACTTCTCCACTGCTTGTCATCAAAACGAACTACTTTTAATGAATTTGGCACTCAAACAGCCTATGCACTTGTGTGTTTGGCTAAGGGTAAAAAATTTAATTTTTCTAAATACATTCTTGAAGGCATGATCAGAAATATAACAAAAGGGAAAAAGGATATGTTTATTATGTATCCTAGATTTGTGCAACTTGTTTTAAATAAATAAATTTCTGATTTAGTTGCACAGGAACTTATTGTTGGTGTTAGTACTCTCTCTGCTAGAACCTTTACAGAGATGAGTAAGAATACCAATAAGAAATTTTCTGGGAAGGAAACAACATTGTTTTCTACAATGCTTCCTACTCCTTCCACCACAGATGTGGTAACACCAACTGCATTTGAACCAATTGGTGACAGGCCAGTAGTACCAACTGAGTCTAAACACACACCAATTGAGGGTACAAAAAGAAAACAAGGGACCAAACAACCTACCCACTTACAGCCAAAGAAAAAGAAAAGAAAACAGGCAAGTGAGGTTCCTACTGCTCATTTGTCTCAACCATCTATTTTATTACAGCAAGTGACCCCACAGGAGATGGGTGGTCATTCTGGAAGGGCTGCCACTACTCCTACTAGTCCACTGACAGAGGAGGGCAGTGGTAACATCAATAAGACCCAACTAGAGGCAACTTCTAATACTGAACCTACGGGTAATGAAGCAGGTGAAGGTCCCAGTACCAAGAAAAAGGGAACTTCTATTGACCATGCTAGGCATGAGGCAGAAGATGCTTTTGTCAATGATTCATCTAGGAGGTCACACTCTAATGATGATGAGACTAGACCTCACATTGAATTGACGAATGTACAATTGACAAAGGCAGTTGATTTACTTTGGGAGAAATTGGTGAAGGTGAAAAGGGTTAATAAAGCTCAAGATGTTAAAATTGCAGAGCAAGCTGCTAAGATTGATGAGCAGGGGAAAGTTATTGATGAACTCAAAGAAAGGCTTGCTGTGTTAGAAGCTTTATTGGTGAGGAACACTTTCAAAAAGGGGGAGAAGAATGCAAAAGAGATGGTTGATGATGATGTGTTTATGTATGATCATGTGGATGAGGTTGTGGGTGAAACAGATGTTATGTCTAATGCTAACACTGAGGTCTTGGAAGATGATATGCAGACTGAAATTGTTGAAAGTGTTATGCAAAAGACTGTGGAAAGGATTGATGGTGAGACAGAGGTGATTATTGATGTAGAAGATGGTGAAGAGGTGGTACAAACAGTGGATGAGTTGGTGAGTATGGAAACTGAACAGATGGAAGGTGATGGTGATGATGCAAAGGCAGATGGGGAGTCAATGCCAAGATCAGATCCTAAACTTACATATGGCAGGAAGAAATTTGTACCATTGTTCAGTATAAAAGCTAAAAAGATGGAAGAGATCAGAAAATCAAAGTCAAAAGTCTGTGCCAGTCAAGATGAAAGAATCTGAGGTTGATGAAGTGGATGTGATGCTTGAGAATGGTTAGATTGTAAAAATGACTGAAGAAGCCAGCAGAGTGTATGCAGATATGAAAGCAAAGGGGTTAAATGATGATACTGTATATCATGCTTATGAAGAAAAGAAAAAGGGTAATCCTCTGCAGATGGCATTAAAGAAGAAAATTGAAAGAGAGAAAAAGGAAAAAGAAGCTGCTAAGAGGAGAGCAAAGAAACCAACAAGGGCTGAATTGAAAAATGATTTGGTATGTAAGTTAAGAGGAGATAGGATTCCGACAGGTCAATTGAGGAAAATGTCACTGGAACAATTGCAAAAGATGTATGATAATAATCCTTATGTCAAAGAAGATTACAGGAAAGATATGATTTGATTGATGAAGATCTTGAGAAGGAAAAGGAATTGAAATTGAAGATTGAAGGAGTCAGAAGGTCATTTGCTAAATTTCAAGAGATGGATGATAATGTTTGTGATTTGGATAGGGATGAGGAGATATTAGAAAAGATGATTGTAGTTAAGCCTGATAGATCAGAAAACATAAATTTGGATGGTGAAGAATACTTAGAAATTATCAAATGGGAAGCAGTATTGATAGCAACTGAAGAAATGGCTTGTGAAATAAGGATTGAAAGAAAGAATGGAGTTGTAAGCTTTCACAAATCAATGCAGGATATTCTGAAAAGAATTCACAAATTTGATGTATATGATATGTATAAGATTGGGTTAGAAAAGGACTTGAAAAATGTTAAAGCTAGACTTGAAAGGCATGTGTGGGAATGGATACAAATGATGTTTGAGCCTGAGATATATGGAGATATATTTTTGTGTGCTGAGTTGGTTGCTTACTGTAGACATTTTGCTAGAGCCGGAGTGCAGTGTATTTCTCTTAAGAATGGTAAATATGTGTATATGTTGGAAGAGAGAGAGTACATTCTGAGCATAGTACTGTTGAAGCAACTAATGGAAAAGAAATTACAAGTTGCAGTGAAGACTGAAAAAGGCAAAGACATTATCTACTGGATTATGAATCAATTCTACAAGAGAGATCAAGCAAGCAAGAAAAGATAAAACTCTCCTACAAAAGAATGAAGCTGAATGCAGAAACTTAATGCAATGCTACATTGATCAAGTTTAGGGGGAGATTGTTGGGATCTGAGCTTATTTGATAAGTGTTGAAGTCTAGCCAATGTTCCCTTTAATGACAGCCACTGCTAATGTAGAAGCAGTGCCACTGCTGGAAGGATTGAAGAACTAGCCACTGCTAGTGTAATTGTAGAAGCAGTGCCACTGTTAGTGTAATTATACTTGTGTCTGTAATGGGAACTTACTACCACTGTTGGTATAAAGTAAGTTACTCCCACTGTTGATGTTTATAAGTCGGTTAGAGTTATTTATGGGATAGATTTGATTTCCATAATAACTAGAGATTGTATAGGACTCTATGTATTATAAATAGAGATCCTTAGACCTAGATTAGGTTAAGATTAGTTTTACGCAGCTTCAAGGTTTTCTGTAACCCTAATACTTAAGTGTATTCGTCTTATATCATTAATAAGATTGAAGCTTTTGATAATGAATTGTGAATTATATATTATTTAATTCTTGATCTTCTTAATATTATTGAGTGTGATTCCGCAACTTCTCAATAATAATTCAACGCTTATAGAATTGTTTATTAGATAATTCTGGGTTTAACAATATATTTTTTATAATTTTACAACTTGAAATAAAGTATGTTGATAAAATACTTCGGTTAAATAAATATTGCGGGTATACTTGACATATTTACAAATCTAATGAAAACTTCGCAATTAAACAACTATGGGTCATAACACGCCATTCGGACACTACATACGCGAAACCGAGACCCGAGTGGGTCGACCCAAACCCTCGGACCCAACCCACCAACCCAAGACCCAACCCTTTTAATCCCTTTCCCCTCCCCACTTCACCACACTTTACACACACTTACACCAAAATCTCTCTTTCTCCTCTCAAAACCGCAGCCCCCAAACCACCAAAAACATCACCAAAACGCGTTCATCATCGGGAACAAGCACGAGGATCACCAACACGAGCTCTACCTCTCCATCTTCTTCGTTTTTCATTTTGTGGTATGGAAACTTAAAACTCTTTTAAATTACTTAAAAAGATTAGATTTTCATGCTAGAACATTTACCCAACAAGATTATGTGCAAAAATCAAGTCGAAATGCGTTTTTAGGACCGATTTGTACTTACAGTAGCGTCTGCGAACTGAGATGCATCTCAGCTCGCAGATCGAGCTACGAACCGAGATTGAACTCGCGGACCCAAATTTGCAAACCGAACTGACTTGCGAACTGACTTCCGAGTCGACCTGCGAGTCGACGTTTACAAACCGAACCATATGCTGTGAACCGAACTCAGTTCGCAGCCTACTGCCTTGCGATCCGAACTCAACTCGCATCGCAAACTCAGTTCGCAGCCCGTTGCCTTGCGAGCCGAACTCAACTCGCATCGCAAACTCAGTTCGCAGCCCAATCTCAGTCCGTAGCCAGACTAGGTAAACTTTTCCCCCGATTGTTAAATTACAAATGCAATTTTTTTAAGAAAGCGATGTAGCAGAAATGAAAAGAGTGAAAGTGTTGTCCTAGTTCACATTCGATAATACCTCCATGTCGCGATACGAATGACCGACTCATAAATATGATTTACAAGGAAACGACTTAACGAGACACAAAACAATGATAATTCTTGAATTGTTGTTACAAACCGTCACCAACGGGCCATAATAAATTTCCAACTCACACGATTACAAACATGCGAACAACCACTTGGACATTTTCTATTTGAATGGGCAACTAGCATGGGTGATCTTTCAGGACACCAACTTAATTACTTATTTACTTACAACCTTGTGCGTTTCGGACGCCAGAAGGTTGCAGGGTACTGAGAACCGATACACGGACGTACTACTGCGTTACTTACTTGATTTCGCCTACATACTTGCTAGACTCAGGTGAGTCTCACAGCCCCATATTTTTACTGTTTTTACTCTGGGGTGAGATGCATTACTTGTTTTACTTGGACACATGTACGGATTTACTGTTTTACAGACTTACAGACTTACCGATATATTGATTGCATAGGTTACATTTAATCCAATGAAGTCCTCTGAATCATAGTTGTTAATTATGGAATAAGCGCGAGTTTTAGTATATGGATCCATATGGGACTGACAATCCCCGCCCGGGGTGGTAGCGCCACCATGAATCGTACCGTAGAAACGGGCATTTCTTACTCGTTACACCTGAGTGTTTTTGGATTAACACTCATAGGGGCACTTACCTGGTACTTAATTGTACCTTACTGACTGGTTAAGCTTCGACTATGATGCTCATGGTAATGTATATCAACCCGATTGTATTCGTGCAATCATTACTCACTACTTGGTTTAAACTGTACAAATACTTTCATTACTTGATGTGTCCGAACTTACTACTTACTATAAACCTGTGAGATTCACCAACCTTTTGGTTGACCTTTTTAGTGATGCATTCTAAGGTACACAGCAATTGTAGGGTCGCCCAGCAGGATTTGCTTACTAGCTAGAGTCGCATGATTTTCCACACTTCATCTAACGGAGATTCATAGCATTATCTTTTGTATGTTGTGATTATGTAATAGGATCTCCCGCTACACGCGTGGACTCTAGGGAACTATATTTTTGTAACCGAAAACACTAGGTTTTCAAACAATACAAATTAATGTTTATACGAGTACGGTTCTTGGTGGCGCTACCACCCCAGGTGGGGATTGTCAGTCCCATATAGATCCATATACTAAAACTCGCGCTTATCCCATAAATAACAACTATGATTCAGAGGACTTCATTGGATTAAAACGTAACTCATGCAAGTCTGTAAGTCTGTAGGTCTGTAAGTCAGTAAGGTCTGTAAGTAGTTAAGTCTGTAAGTATTATGTTTGTAGAGTCGCAAGTCTGTAACGTAATCAGTTTGTAAAGTAGTAAGTCTGTAAAGTAAACAGTTCGTAAAGTAGCAAGTCTGTAAAACAGTAAGTTTATAAGTCGGTAACTTGTAAAGTAGTAAAGTAGTAGTCAGTAAGTTTGTAAGCAGTAAAGCCTGTCAATACGTCGGTAAGTTGGTAAAGTCGGTAAGACAGTATGTCAGTAAGACTATAAGTCTATAAGACTGTAAGTCTGTATAGTATCAGGTCTGTAGAGTAGTAAGTCCGTAAGGTAGTAAGTCTGTAAAGTAATTTAGTAAAGATAGTAGTTTCATGTGTTCAAGTAAAACAAGTAATGCATCTCCCCTAAAATAGTAAAAACTGTAAAAAGGGGCCGTGAGACTCACCTGAAGAGCAAGCAATCCTAAAGTACGTGAGTTGTTCCAATGGTAATCTCCTAATGCCCTAAACATGTGAGATTATAACGAGTAAGTGGATGTTTAACTAAACCATCCGTATAAGTGTTTGTGTTTGAGTTTGTGAAAAAGTATTATTATTATACATGATTTCTTGTACTTATAAAAGTATATGTGTTTCGTGTGTAAGTCGTATCGTATAAGTTTAGTTGTTACTCAAGTTCGTCACATCCGTTACATTTTATTTTATAAGTTACGAAATCTGGTACGGGTCCGAAAACTGAAATATGCCATTTTCGACCACTAGACGACCCCGAAAGGCCTAAAACCGTCTAGGCTATGGTACATAGCCTTGATCATTGGGCCATTTTTGAGTGACCGTGTGAATTTAAGCCCAAACCGTTTATGATAAATGTTTCATCGAGAAGCTACCGTGAAAACAAATTCTTCGGTATTTTTACAAAAACTGTTCTGTTTGAGTATTCCAGTCGTTCGGCTATAAAGGTCCAGCCGTTCGGCTATAAAGGTCCAGCCGTTCAGCTATGGAAGACCTAGCCGTTCGGCTATGGAAGTCCAGCCGTTCGGATATGGAGGACCTAGCCGTTCGGCTAAGGAAACCTAGCCGTTCGGCTGATGAGATCCAGCCGTTCGGCTAATGATTTCCAGCCGTTTGGCTCAGGTACCAGTTGCAGGTCTGTTCGTGCAGTTCATCCTCCAACCCAGTTTTTAACTTCATTTTTAACAAAATTCTCACATATAAAACACTAGTATATGACAATATAAGCATTATAAACGTGAAATTAAAGTAAAGTTTGAGTTTCCTTACGAATTAAAATGTGAACCCGTGAGGATGAAAATGATGATCCGGATGGTGATGATGATCAAAGAAGATGAAGATGAATGTGATGATGATGATGATTGTTACTGATGTTGTTGTTGTTGTTCTTGGAAGAGAAAAGAGAGAGCCGAGAGATTGAGAGGAAGAGATGAAGGAGAAAATGAAATGAAAGTGAGGGGTGTGTTTGATCGGCTTTAGCTTCATGAAGGAGCTGACCAACTTCAATTATTGGAGTTGGTTGGCTCCCGTTCGTAGTACAAAGTACCCGTGTTTTTGTACCCGATCATAAAGTAGTATAATATTTTAAAATGATAAATTTCTAAAAATATAATCGTTTATATTTTTAATTGAAGTATTTTATAAAAGCACTTTTGATAGGCTATAAAATTATGTCTTCGTTTTACTTTGAACTTACGGATAGTTTTCTGTGTCCAAAATGTATTTAGATTTCTAACGGAGTAAATAATTATTATTCTTGACAATAATACTTTATTTGAAAATGTTTTTCACCAACATCCGTATTTAAGATTACGCGTTCTTTCATATTTGTTTGTACGTGATTAAATAATCGTTACGTTATATATATATAATTACATATATAATATCCAATACTTTCGTATTATCTTATACTAAGTACTAAGGTTTAAAGTTTAAATTGACCGCTAATTTTGGCTCTTTTTAACCGGGTGTCACAGATCCACCACCACCAGATAACACCCCCAAAAACACTTCTTTGCCTACACCTATACCTAGTGAACATTAGTCAATTGACATCCCTGACCCATCACCAGCCCAAACTTAGGATAATATACCTCGTACAAGAATACCTTATCCTAGAAGACTTTAAATGGAAAAGCAAGAAGCCAAATTCGGAAAATATCTGGAAATGTTTAAAAGCCTACACTTAAATGTTAAATTATTATATGCTTTAGTAGAAATGCCTTCATGTGCCAAATTCTTTAAAGAACTCCTTTCAAACAAAGAAAAGCTTAGGCACATAGTTAGTTTACCCTTGGATGCTGAATGTTCTTTAATTGTGCAACATAGTCTTCCACCTAAACTAGGCGATACTGGACGCTTTACCATACCTTGTTTTCTCCAAGATATTCAAATCAGTAATGCCTTAGCCGACCTAGGTGCTACTGTTAATCTTATGCTTTATTCCCTCTATAAGAAACTAGGATTAGATAACCTGTTACCCACTCATATGACCATTCAATTAGCAGACAGATCAGTTAAACTCCCTCGAGGGATTGCTGAAGATGTCATGGTAAAAGTCGATAAGTTCATCTTTCCGGTAGACTTCATTGTCATGGATATAGAGGAAGACACCCATGTCCCGCTCATCCTTGGCAAACCTTTCTTAAACACTGCCAAGGCTGTGATCAACGTAAACGAAAAATCTTTAAAACTGAGAGTGGGGAAGGAGGAGGTCACCTTTAATGTCAATCGATTAATGAAGCAACCTCTGGAAGAGGACCATTGGTTTGTGTGATATCATGTAGGACATTTTTGATGAACATCTCCACGAAGTATTGGCAATATCCAGCCAGGATCCGATACCCAACACGGTAGTCACCGTTCGGAGGTTATACAATGAGGACCCTGGGCTGCACTCTGCAATCACTTCACCAACAACATCCGAAGAGCTACTATTTCCCCTGTTTGAAAAGAAATCCTCTTGCACTAATGGCAAAACAATCGTTGTTCCATTAGGATGCGGTACACCGATACCTTGGCTAAAAAGAGAGGGGACCAAACCAAACCCATTTCCTTCAATTAAAGAGATCCTAGATTCATTCAAGGGAATGAGTATGGAACCACCCCAATTGAACCACAACTAACCAACCAACCCGTACCACTACCAAATCCCGAACTCACCATAAACCAATCTTCAACCGCTCAATTTCAAGAATTCCAGCTCACCGACGACGGAGGGATTATTCTCACCCGAAATGACGAAATATCCTCATCAACAGTCAACAAATACGAGCTAAAGACGAACGAATTTTAAAACCAAACCGAATGGGTTGAAATAGCATCAATCTTCACATCTGAACATGAGATAGACGAAGCACCATTCCAAGAAGAATACGAGAAACTAAATAGAGACGAGATAGCTAGAATGAAGCCGTCTATTGAAGAACCACCAACCCTAGAATTGAAAGAATTACCACCTCACCTTGAGTACGCTTACCTCCAAGGAACTTCACAGCTCCCAGTAATAATCTCAAAGGAGTTATAACAAGAAGAGAAAGCTCAACTAATTGATGTTCAGAAATCGCACAAGAAAGCAATCGCGTGGAAAATTTCTGATATACAAGGAATCATTCCAAACTACTGCACCCTCAAGATCCTCATGGAGAACGATTTCAAACCATCCGTGCAAAGGCAGAGGAGAGTGAATCCTAAGATTCAAGACATGGTCAAACAAGAAGTTATCAAACTCTTGGATGTTGGATTGATCTATCCAATTTCTGATTCACCTTGGGTTAGCCCTGTTCAAGTGGTTCCAAAGAAAGGAGGAATGACAGTCATTACAAACAAAGACAATGAGCTTATACCAACTCGGACTGTCACCGGTTGGAGAGTTTGCATCGATTATTGGAAGTTAAATGAAGCAACTCGTAAGGATCACTTCCCACTTCCGTTTATTGACCAAATGCTCGAAAGATTATCAGGGAATGAATTCTACTGTTTCCTTGACGGATTCTTCGGGTATTTCCAAATCCCGCTTGACCCGAAGGACCAAGAGAAGACAACATTCACATGCCCGTATGGAACATTCGCCTACCGACGAATGCCATTTGGATTATGCAACGCACCTGCGACATTTCAGAGATGCATGGTTGCAATCTTCCACGACATGATTGAACGATGCATGGAAGTCTTTATGGACGACTTCTCGGTCTTTGGAAACTCTTTCACATCATGCTTATCAAACCTCGACATAATGCTCACCAAATGTGAAGAATCGAATCTCGTCTTGAATTGGGAAAAATGTCATTTTATGGTGAAAGAATGAATAGTTTTAGGACATAGGATATCAAAGTCAGGAATTGTAGTAGACAAAGCCAAAGTCGAAACCATCACTAAACTTCCACCACCAACCAACTTCAAATCCATTCGGAGTTTTTTAGGACATGTTGGATTCTACCGCCGTTTTATCAAAGACTTCTCAAAGATCTCTCGACCTATCACCCACCTTTTAGGAAAGGACATCAAGTTTATGTTTGACGAAAATTGTATGAAGGCCTTCAACTACCTAAAGAAAGAGCTAACCAATGGCCCAATCATGGTTGCTCCAGATTGGAGTCTACCATTTGAAATCATGTGTGACGCTAGCGACTTCGCAGTATGGGCAGTTCTCGGACAAAGGAAGGATAATCACTTCTGACCAATCTACTACGCAATCAAAACGCTAACAGACGCTCAAGAAAACTACACAACAACTGAAAAGGATCTGCTAGCCGTAGTGCTTGCCTTTGATAAATTCCGATCCCATCTAATATTGTCCAAAACGATAGTGTACATGGATCACTCCGCTCTAAAATACCTCTTCAAAAAGCAAGATGCAAAACCCAGATTGCTACGATGGATTCTACTCCTACAAGAATTCGACATCGAGATAAAAGATAAGAAGGGAGCAGAAAATGTCGCCGCAAATCATTTAAGTCAACTCGAAAATCCGTCGATGGAATAACTTGCAGAAAGAGATATTAGAGATCGATTTCCAGAAGAACAATGAATGAGTTTAGGAGAATCAATGCAAGGCTCGCAATTCACTGATGATCCTTGGTTTGCAGATATTGCAAATTTTATAGTTGGAGGGATCATAAGAAAAGGAATGCCATCATCACGAAAACGGAAATTCTTCCGTGACGCCAAGCATTACTTTTGGGATGATCCATACTTGTTCAAGGTCTGTCCCGATCAAATTATAAGAAGATGTGTCGATGGGAAAGAAGCCGAACACATACTCCACCAAAGCCACCACGGACCAACCGGAGGACATCATGCAGCTAATTTAACAGCAAAGAAAGTTTACGACTCAGGATTCTACAGGCCCACTATCTTCAGAGATGCACAAGACTTGGTGAAACGTTGCGATATTTGCCAAAGGTTAGGAAATATCACAACGCATAATGAAATGCCGTTGACGAATATCCAAGCGTGTGAAATATTTGACATATGGGGACTAGACTTCATGGGACCATTTCCAAAATCTTACGGGAAAGAATACATCCTAGTGGTTGTCGACTACGTGTCCAGATGGGCCGAAGCTCAAGCCTTTCCAACAAATGACTCGAGAGTCATGACCAGATTCTTAAAACAGCTATTCTGTCAGTTTGGAACTCCACGAGCAATCATTAGTGATCGTGGCACACACTTTTGCAATACACAGTTTATGAAACTATTGCAACAATACGGTGTTACCCACAAGACGTCTACGGCCTATCACCCACAGACAAATGGGCAAGCAAAAATTCCAAACCGAGCACTAAAAAGGATATTGGAACGAACAGTTGGTCAACACGGGGAAAGATGGGCAGAGAAGCTAGACGATGCTTTATGGGCATTCCGGACGGCCTACAAGACACCATTAGGAACGACCCCCTATAGGCTTGTGTATGGAAAGGCATGTCATCTTCCAATCGAACTAGAGTACAAAGCTTACTAGGAATTGAAAAATTGTAGCTTGGATCCTACAATAACGGGAACACACCGGAAAATGCAACTGAACAAGATGGCAGAATTAAGAGATCAAGCTTACGAAAGCTCCTATAAATTCAAGGAGAGAACCAAAGTGCTCCATGATTCAAAACTCCGCCCCACACGCTTCAACTCAGGTGATAAAGTTCTACTCTTTAACTCACAATTTAAAATGTTTTCTGGCAAATTTAAAACACGATGGAGCGGTCCATTTATGATAACTAAAGTATTTCCATATGGTGCCGTCGAGCTCGAAGCCCCTGAAGGAAACTTCAAGGTAAACGGCCACCGTTTGAAACATTCCGTACAAGACTTTCCCCCATCTGAGGAAGTCTATGGTTACGAACAACCCTGATAGAATGACAGAGTCAAGCTACGAGACTCGATAAACAAAGCGCTCTTGGGAGGCACCCCAAGCTTATCTTACGTTTTCAGCATTAATTTTCTTTTCTTGTTCTTAATTTAATCCATTTTATGCAGTTCGCGCCTCATGAAAGACTAATGATTATTCCTGGGCCATTAACCTTTTATATTTTGCAGGATGAGTTCACAGTCAGACATACCACGACAGAGACGCTCACGTGCCATGTATCACTCCCAGAGTTCATCACCGGGCAATAGCATGAGGACTGTCAGAGGATCCCAGTCACCACCTCCTAGCTTGGATGAGATCTTGGCAGACTTGGTGGAGGTGACCGTTCAGGAGACATTTCTTCTGCATTCCACCCACGCTAGGTTACCTTCATCTCACCAACTAGAGGGACAGACCGCAGGGAACTCCAGAGTACCCATCTTTGAGCATGTTGTTACTACTGCAGACCCTGCTGTCACATGGTCTATACTGAGGGCCCTTGAGGTCCAGCACAGTGCCATCGCTGAGATCCACACTGCTTTGGGCTTCCCCTCCACACCTGTGTGCCCCTTTCAGATGGGACCTGATCCCACTCTGCACATTCCGCCGTGGGACTTATTTCCACCTTGGAGCATGACTGCGCAGGACCACCCTACTTTTATGGACCCACTAGAGGAGGAGGCTGCTGCACTAGATGCTTGGATTCAGGATCCAGAGGATGGTACCGCATCTCCAGTCCACACCATCGTGGAGTCATCATCACCCACATCGGTCGTTGAAAACACGATCTTCGTGGATGATGACTTCACCGATTGGGAGACGCTCTCTGCTGACATGGATTAGTTTCTAGTAGTTATTTGTATTAACAAGTATTTTTGGTGTTTAATATTAACGTGTATTGATGTTTGTGAAGGATGTTGATTATGCAGAAATTGATGTAGGAATTATTGAACAAGTTCATTTTAATGAGCCTGGTCTGTCTCCAGCAAATCCACATACACACGCAGCACAAGGGAGTATCTCTTCTAACCTTACTTTTCTTGATTAAAACACACTAAAATTCTAAGTAAAACTCTAAATATGGGATTATGTCTCACAAGAGAGAGTATAGCTTCGAAAGATTGGCCAACGTTCGAAAACCTAAGTGTGGGATTAACCCAACTTGGAAATAGAACATTAGGGACAATTTTCTTTTAAGTGTGGGATGATAGTAGTATTCACTACTAAAGTGTGCAACATTAATTTTGATCAATCTTTTAAGCAAAAGTCATGTTTTCAGCAAAATCTAAAAATTTTCAAAGTCAAAAAGGGTACTTTCGGTCAACAGAAATTCAAAGGCTTGGAATTAGATAATGTCAGGAAAAACCCCTTGAGAATTTTTAAGCTCTATTTTGAGGCAAGCAATCGCATGACTAGGCACTAAACCACCAAACTAAGTGAGAATTCTCGAGCCATATAAAAGCATTCATCTTTAATGCTTCACTTTTCGATTGTAAGTGTGCCGGTGTATGCTCTCTAGAATCAGAACTTGTTCAAGCAATACATTTCGAGATTACAAAAATGGGCGTCATACATGATGAAGGTGCAATTAGAGGACCTTGACATTTCCTACGATAAAAACCCTCTTGTAAAACCCTTGCTTTCAAGCCTAACCTAACCAATACTCACCTTTAGCATTGAAGATCAGTAGAAAACATGTTGAGCCTTAGACTTTTAGTTTCAAAAACTCACATCAAAAGCCAATCCCTTCTTTCATTTTTTGGCCATAGCCTAAGTTTCTATTCTGTCAGAAGAATTACTAAAAGAAGTACGGAGCGTTCCCCAAAGGATGAGCATAATCCGCAAAAGGAGCTCCAAGGAAAAGAAATTCAGCAAAAGCAAAGCTGTCAAAAGAAACCTAAAAGCCCAAGGATCATTTAAAGCCAAGGAAAAGGTTTATCAAAAGAAAACTTGAAAGAAAAAGCTGCCAAAGAAGGCTCAAAAAGAGAAAAATCCATGTTGGGACATGTATGTGTGACAACAGATCTAGCTTGTAATAGTACTAGTGATTATTGTAATCAAGTTTGTACAATTGATTTGGATTTGTAAATGATATTAGTTTGGTATTAATATTCGTTAAATATATTAGTATGATTAAGTGTTAGATGAATATCGAATACGATGTTACAAACTAAAGTCTGTGAGATAAGATCTCAAGTTGCAGAGCTTAGTTATGCGAGATGAGATCTGGGCTCACAGAGCTGCGAACCGAGTCGAGATGGGCTTGGTTGTGGGCTGCGAGTTGAACTCAACTCGCAGAGTCCATCGACCTGCGAATCGAGTTTGATTAAAACCTATAAATACTCAATTAGGTTTAATCCGTATGAGACTTTTGGCCATTCGTTTTCCAGATAACAAAAATACGTTTCTAAGCATTCATAAGGTTAGGTATTGATCGATTAACGTTAATTAACCGATACAAAACCTTGTTGATAAATCAATTCGCTATTATCTTGCGAAACAAATTATTCACTTATTGTGAACCAAGTATTGAGGAATTCCGCGCCTTAATACCTAAGATAACCTCGTTATCGATCCACATACTAGGGACTTACAATTGGTATCAGAGCTTTCGGGCTAAATACTTAGTTAGTTCGAGGTTATTTGGATAATAACGATAGATTTGGGGTTGTTGTTACGATTAATCTTCGTAAAAACGATCAAAATCAGTCTCTGGAAGTGTTTAGTTTCGTAATCGACCGAAATCTTAGGGTTTAATCGATTAGAAAACTAAAATTTTCGTTTTAGGGTTTTTCAGCCGATTCTGCGAACTGAGTTCCCCTCTGTGAACCGAGTTCTTCTGCAAACTGAGTTCCCCTCTGCGAACTGAGTTCCCCCTGCGAACCGAGTTCTTCTGCGAACTGAGTTCCCCTCTGCGAACCGAGTTCTTCTGCGAACTGAGTTCCCCTCTACGAACTGAGTTCACCCTGCGAACCGAGTTCCTGTCCTGCGAATCGAGTTTCTGCGAAGTGAACTTTCTGATTTTTCTGATTGTTAATTCCCGAAACTCTTAAAGATGTCTGACATTAGCAAAATGATTGAGATGGAGCACGAGGTTGGAAAATCTAATACTCCACCTAAGTTGTTACGTGTTGAAGACTATTACAGTTGGAGAGATAGGTTTGAATCTTACTATAGATTCTATAATCTCTCAATCTGGATGTGTATCAAAGGAGGATACACGGCACCCACCCAAACTGTTCAAAATGTTGTTGTTGTGGTATCCTATAATCTGATGAGTGAACAACAAAAGAAAAACTATGAGAATGAAAATAAAGCTCATTCTTGTGTCAAGATGTGTTTACCTAAGGAAATTAATCATCAGTTAAAATCTTTTCATACTGCTAAAGCACTCTGGGAAGCGCTTGAGAAAAGATGTGAGGGAAGTCCACAAGTACAAGCAAGCAAGAAGAAGCTTCTGAAAAAGCAGTTTACTCTGTTTAAAGCTTTTAAAGGAGAAACTCTTGATGCTTATGTTACTCGTTTCTACCATTTGTTATCTGAGATTGAAAACCATGAAATCACTATTGAGGAGGTAGAGAAAACCGACAAGTTTCTTGAGGGTTTACCTTCTAAATGGGAGATGTATGGTGTGATGATTACCGACAATGAAACCAGATATGCAACCATGACACTTGAGCAGGTTATTGACAAGCTCAAAGGATATGATTTCACTAAGAAGTCGAAAGATACTGATTCTGATCATGTTCAGGATCCAGGACTGTATCATGGAAAAACTTCTATCTCGACTGCTTCATCTAGCTCGACCACTGCTTTGTTTGTTGGTAATGCTGATGGAAAGGGTGAAATGATAACTGATGAACTGTGTTTCATTACATCATCTGGAAATGAAGCTAAAGGGAAACCTTCTGAGAAGTCACCTCAAGAACATCAAAAGATGCCTATGAGTGTGAAATCTGCTGAGCAGCAACTGTCTGTTCTTGCTTCATTTGTGGCTTCATATGAGAATTATATTGATTGTAAGATTAATGATCCAATTCTTTTTGATGAAGACTATGATCAGATAGATCCTGATTATCTTGAAGAAATAGATCTCCAGGACCAACTTGCTTTGTTGTCAAGGAGAGTTAAAAATTTCTTAAAGAAAAATGGAAGAAAGGTTGTTGGCAACAGATCAGGGTTTAACAAAACCAAGGTCAAGTGTTATAACTGTAAAATTTACGGACACTTTGCTAGAGAATGCCAAAGACCTAAGGTAGAGACTGGTGAAGGGAAACAAGGTTCGGGAAATACTTTGCATTCCAAAGCCTTAGTAGTGAAACAGCTAGATGGATCTTATGATTGGAAAACTCAGTCAGAGGAAGCTTTGATGGCTGAGATTGACGATCAAGAGATTGAAGCTGAGTCATTATCCTATATGCCCACTGATCCAGCTTTTGAAGTAAAGGTGCTTGAGACTCCTGTTAAAGCTAATGTTGATGATGTATTAGACTTGGGTTCAACTGAAGAATTGGATCCCGTGTATTTTGTAGCTAAGATGGCTAAACTGCAAACTGATAAAAAACAGGTATGCCTAGATCTTGTTTCTCTTGTTGATCTGTGTCAGTTAGTTTCCAGTTTACAGTCCCAAGTTAGTGCTTATGCAGATTCCTATAGGACTTTGACTAAAACTAATAGTACCCTGTCATCTCAACTTAGCTCACTTAGTAAATCCAGTGAGGCTGTAAGATCTGAACTTGACCTAGCTAAGTTAGATATATGTAGGTTAAGTGATGATAAACAAGCCTTAAAGGATAAGATTAAGGCAGATGCGGCTGACAAGACAGCTTTTAGAGATACTGTGAATGAGAAATTAATTATCATAGACGGTCTCTATATGAACATAAATGATTTGAATCTGTCCATTGCTAATAAGGATAAGGAGTTAGCTGATTACAAAACAAAACTTGTAGCTCAGAATCGTAAGCTTGAGAGCTATAGAACATCTGAAATGGATAAAATGTTAGGTGCTCAGCGTAGTGTGAAGGATATGTCTGGTTTAGGATATAATGATATGCCTCACCCATTCAATTCAAATTACACTAAAACTCCTGTAGATATTGAAATGGCGGATGTTAACCCTGAAACGAAAGAAACTAATAAACCGGATAAGTTAGAGGCACAGAAGAGTGTTATTAAGAACCCTTCATCTGATGATAGTAAGAAAATTCCTCACACCAAAGTACATTTTGTACCGGGTGGAGTAATTAATGATACTAAGACTGATGAAGTGGTTAATAAAGAACATTTGATTGAATCTTTAGTGCCTAAGACTCCGATAGAGGATGCAAAAGTTAGTAAGTCACGAAAACGGATGTCTTGCTTCAAGTGTCATCAAAAAGGACACGTAGCTTGTTGTTGCCCAAATAAGAAGTTGGAAGCATCACATAAGTTAGTGAATACTGAAAAGACACCGACCACTTCTAGTTCGATTGTAGATAGGTTAGGCTCTCAACCGGGATTTGGAAGCAAACCTGTAAACATTCTGAAAAGAGATGGTAATCATAGTGTCTCTCCACCTAAACCTAAAAGGGCTTATACTCTAAACGAAAATACTTTCAATAAGCCAAGAGATAAGACACCTTCGAGGTTTAGGACCCCAAGTAGAAACCATAGTCAATTTGAGAATGGTTCTACTTCGAGTGCACAGGGAACTAAGTTTGTGCCTAGGAGGTTTTCTACTCACTCTCCTCACAGGCCCAAAACTATAGATCATCAACAATCTCAAACTCCTGTGAAGGTTACCAAGACTCCCGATGGGAATAGTTATGGTTACTTTAAGGAGGTTCAGATTGTAGATGATCAGGGACAAACCAAGACCGTAATGGCTTGGGTCCCTCTTGATAACTAACTGTGTACAACTTGTGATGTGTAGGAGCAGACTGTGAACAAGGACAGCTGGTGGTATGTAGATAGTGGATGCTCAAGACACATGATAGGTGAAAGAAGTCTACTGAAGGACTTCAGAGAAGGTTTCAAGCAAAAAGTAAATTTTGCAGAAGACAAAGGAGGAGTAATTACTGGGAAAGGAAAAGTTTCAAATGGAACTTTAACTCTAGAGGATGTGAATTATGTTGAAGAACTAACTCATAACCTAGTGAGTGTTTCCCAAGTCTGCGATAAAGATCATCCAGTTCATTTTAATGAAAAGGAGGCTTTAGTCCTGAAGCCAGGCTTCACAATCCCTGAAGAATGGATACTGATGAGGGCACCAAGGAAGAAGGACATCTATGTGATAAACATGGGTGTTCCTAATTCTTCAATGGTATCTACATGTTTATTATCCAAGGCTTCGGAAGCAGACGCGCTACTATGGCATAGGAGAATGGCACACCTAAACTGGAGAAAAATGAACTACATAACCAAAAATGGTTTAGTTTTGGGTGTACCGCAAAAACGTTTCGAGTCTGAGGATAAGTGTGTTCCTTGTATGAAAGGAAAGCAGCATAAGAAACCACACCGATCTAAGACTGAAAACTGAATCTCCTCTCCATTTGATTTGCTACATATGGATCTCTTCGGCCCAATAAGCAAAAGAAGCATAGGTGGCAAATGGTACTGTCTAGTTGTCACAGATGACTACTCTAGATTCTCGTGGGTATTTTTCTTAGGATCTAAGGATGAAACTCCATGTATTCTAATTGAGTTTTTAGATCAAATTGAAAATGTATACAAAACGAGAGTTAAGCGTATTCGTAGTGATAACGGAACAGAGTTCAAGAATTCGACGTTAGATATCTATTGCTTAAGCAAAGGGATAATTCATCAATTCAGTGCACCATATGAACCTCAACAGAATGGTGTGGCTGAAAGGAAGAACAGAACGTTGATTGAAGCTGCTAGAACAATGCTTGCAGATTCAAAGCTTCCGGTCATCTTTTGGGCAGAAGCAGTGAATACAGCATGTCATGTTCTGAATAGAGTTCTTACGGTTAAAAAGCATAATAAGACTTGTTATGAGCTTTTGAACAATAAGAAACCAAACTTAAAAGGATTTGAACCCTTTGGAGTTGCTTGTACAATATTGAAAACTGGGAATCAAGCTAAATTTGGTGAGAAGGCTGACGAAGGATTTTTCTTGGGTTATATGTCTAATTCTCCAAATAAAAGGGTTTTCAATAAGGTCACTAGTCGTCTGGAGATAGTTTATAACATTGAAGTTACGAGCTATGTACCTGCTGTGCATAAGGGATTAGATTGGCAATATGACTATTCAGATCTCTTTCAGTCATTTAAGGTTCCCATAAGTGACTTTGTCAGTGATTCAGAGATCTCTCAGCACTTATTGAATGAAGAATTGGACAATGGTCCGTCTTCAACATCGAGTGTTCCGAAATCTGGAATCAGGACATCAGATGACTCAAATGAAGCTTCTTCAAGTGGGTCTCGACAATTTTCAAAGGATAAGTATCAAGAAACAGAAGATTCTGAAAAGGATCTTCAAATAACGTTTGATGATGTACTTACTTCTTTGAACCATTTAAAGATCTCTTCAGAAAATTCAGAAGAAATGCCTTCATTAGAAGAGATTGGTACTAACTTAGGAGATGAGTTAATAGTTGATCCTATGCCGGTTACAAGAATGAGTAAGAATCATCCCGTTGAAAACATCATCGGTGATATTAATACTCCTGTTCAGACTAGGACTCAATCTAAAGCTAGTACTTCTGAAGATTTAGAAAGCTTGTATACTGCTATGAAAGAGACAGGGATTCCTAATCAATGTCTATATTCATGCTTTATCTCACAAGTTGAGCCTAAAAATGTGCAAATGGCTCTCAAAGAAAGCTCATGGGTTGAAGCTATGCAGGAAGAACTGCAACAGTTCTCAAAATTACAAGTTTGGGAGTTGGTTGATCTACCAAAGGGAGAATATCCAATTGGAACTAGATGGGTATTTAAGTGTAAGAGAGATGACCAGGGAGTCATTACTCGCAATAAAGCACGTCTAGTGGTTCAAGGTTTTAATCAACAAGAAGGCATAGATTACAATGAAGTGTTTGCACCAGTTGCTAGGCTAGAAGCAATTAGAGTATTCTTAGCATTTGCATCATTCTATGATATAAAAGTTTATCAGTTGGATGTTAAGAGTGCCTTTTTGTATGGCAAAGTAGAAGAATTGGTGTATGTTGCTCAACCTCCAGGGTTTGCTGATCATGAGTATCCCGATAGAGTATATCGTTTGAATAAGGCTCTATATGGATTACATCAAGCACCAAGGATGTGGTATGCAACACTATCAACGTATCTACTTGATAATGGATTTACAAGAGGAGCAATTGATAGTACATTGTTTGTAAAATGGAAAAATAAAGATTTTATATTAGTACAAGTTTATGTTGATGACATTATCTTTGGATCTTCTGATGAAAAGATGTGTCAAGAATTTGAGAAAGTCATGAGAAAAAGGTTTGAGATGTCTGCAATGGGAGAGTTGAAATTCTTACAAGTTGACCAAAAGAAGGATGGCTTCTTTATTCATCAATCTAAATATGTTTATGAGTTATTAGAAAGATTTAAGATGGATGACAGTAAAGTCTACAATACTCCGATTCCAGTTAATCACAAACTAGGTCCGGATACATCGAGTGATTAGGATGTGGATCCTACTTTATATAGGGACATGATTGGATCACTAATGTATTTGACTGCCTCTAGACCTGACATTATGTTTGCTGTTTGTTTATGTGCAAGATATCAGGCTAATCCGAAAGAGTCACATATGCAGGCTGTTAAACAGATCTTCCGTTACCTCAAAGGGCAACCGAAGCTGGGACTTTGGTATCCAATTGATGGAGACTTAGATCTAGTAGCATATACTGATTCGGATTATGGAGGATGCAATCAAAATAGGAAATCTAAGACCGGAGGATGTCAATTCTTAGGAGGTAGATTAGTATCTTGGCAGTGCAAGAAGCAAAGCTCAGTAGCCATTTCTACATGTGAAGCTGAGTATGTTGCAGCTGGCAGTTGTTGTTCTCAAGTTCTTTGGATACAACAGCAACTGCGGGATTACGGGTTAAATATAACCAATACTCTGAAACGCCCTGATTTCGTAACCATTTTTTTTTTTTTTTTTTTTTGAGCCTAGCCGATCGGCTTTATCAAAGCAGATCGGTTTCTCTAGTTCATTTCAACCTTTTCGTTCCTGGGTCAAGTTCTGTTGTGTTTTTGCACTAACTTAGCCGATCTGCTAAGCATAGCAGATCTGCTATCAATCTATAGCCGATCGGCTCAGTAACCATAGCCGATCTGCTCAGTTTCTGAGCCAATATTATGTGCAGTTTTTCGATTTTCAAACGCGCATATCTACTAAACCGTAAAGAGTCAGACTCTGAAATTTTGCAGGCACTTTCATCTAACCAAAATGAAACTTTCCCTTTTTACACTGTTTCAATTTACACATTTTACGAGAAAACGGACGTATGATTCATTTGAGCCATTTTCGACTATTTTAGTTAACACGCCATATCCCAAATGGCTTAGTTTTTGACTCTAACCTTTCAACCACATATTTACACACATATTTTGGACGTGTGACCCTATTCGTCACCCCCACATACCCATTCTATCATGTTTTTAACTCATTGACCCGTTTAGGGGTCCAATTGGTCACTTTTACCAAATTCAACTAGTTTGACTACCTTAACACTTTTAATAACTACTATTATGCATCATATATATTCAAACAATAATTTACACAAGTGTTTACATCAGTTGACTTACTCAGTCAACTTATACCAAAAACCACATTTTCATGACTTACCATGGTTAACTTACAAAACATGTTTTAAGGGCGACTTATACAAGTTTGATACACAACGATAATTACAAAGAGAAGCTTGCTACTTACAAACTTGCAAGCTAAAATCCACGCTAATTGTATAAACCGTCCTTCCAATCAATTGCTCACTTACCACCTACAACAAGTAAACACTTAAACAATAAGCACAATGCTTAGTGAGCTCATGAGCAATTAATTAAGTAATCCATCAAAACACATTATCAAGTAGAAATAGATTACTTCATTCACATAATTATCATCAAACAACTACTGAGTACTAAGTAGAGGTCAAATCTCTATGCGGATCCGCGGCCAACATCCCTTAGTACCAATTCACGTCGAAATGAATACTAAGTCAACAACACTCTATGCTAACATCGTTAGCAACCTCTACTAAGATGCTCAATACACGAAATCAACAATTATCATTAACTAAACAACAATAATCAATGATAATTAACAACAATCACTACTCGATCATGTGAACCTCTTGCTCGTAAGCAATCCGGAACCCATGACCATTACCCAATTAATCCCCACAACACTCACCTTGATGTTTAGATGAAGACTACAACAAATTGATTACAAGTGCTCCAAGTCTTTAATCACCTAAACATATATCACATAATAATATAACAAGTAATTAGAACTTTCTAATTATCAACTATTAACTAGAAACCAACACTATACTCCCCCACTTAGGGTTTACTAAGTTTGATTCCAACCAAACCAATAAACCCAATTACTTCCATATTCAAAATTAACATAAGTTCTTGGTTTCTAATTAATTTCTTATTCAAACATCATAATCACACTCTAATATCATTTCTTACATCATTCTAGGCCAATTAATCTTAACCTAGATGAATTCACACAAAACCACTAATTAGCTCAAGAACATAGTTAGTGATTTTAACTAATACAAGTGATATTATGATTACAAATCATCACAATAACACTTAATAACACTACTTAAATCATTATTAAGGTTTAATTTTGGATTAAACCTATCAATTTATCAAACCCTTAGTTAAAACCCAAAATACCCATTTCTAGGTTTAGAACTAAGATGAGAAACACTTACAATCAAGAAAGGAAGAAGATGATGATGATTATCTTGAAGATTGAAGCTTGAATTCGAATTTAAAGATGAAGATTTGATGAGGTCTAGGGTTCTTGCGATTTTGGTTCCTCTGCTTTTGAGGTTCTGGAGCTTTTAGAAGATAATAGAATGTTCAGTACGTATGTAGTGATTTTACTTCACTTAATTGATTCCCACAGTCTGGAACTCAACATTTGGGGTGTTACAACTCTCCCCCACTTATTCTGTTCGTGTCCTCACGAACCATTCTTGGTGCACCGCAGGATAGAATGCCATCATCCAATCCTCGGGCTCCCAAGTATATTCAGAACCTTTTCTGTGCCGCCATTGCATTTTGACAATAGAAACCGATTTGTTCCTAAGTTGTTTAACTTTCTGATCAAGAATTTTAACAGGTTCTTCCACGTAACTCAATTTATCATTCAACTGAATTTCATGAAGCGGAACGTAAAAAGCTTCATCAACTAGACATTTCCGAAGCTGAGACACGTGGAAAGTATCATGAATACTACTGAGTTCATCAGGTAACTGTAACCGATAAGCTACCCTTCCAATTCTCGCAATAATCTCAAAAGGACCAATATACCTTGGACCTAATTTTCCTCTTTTTCGAAAACGAATGATACCCTTCCAAGGAGAGACCTTAAGCATAACTTTATCCCCCACTTGGAATTCGATTGGTCGTCTACGTTTATCGGCATAAGATTTCTGACGGTCTTGTGCCATTTTCAACCTTTCACGGATTTGGTCAATCTTTTCAGTGGTTAATTGGACTACATCAGTACTTCCAATTTCCTTTTGACCGACCTCACCCCAACAGATAGGAGTACGACACTTCCTGCCATAAAGCATTTCATATGGTGGCATATTTATGGAGGAATGATAACTGTTGTTATATGAGAATTCTACCAATGGAAGATGAAAATCCCAACTGCCACCAAAATCAATAACACATGCTCTAAGCATATCCTCCAGGGTCTGAATGGTACGTTCACTTTGACCATCAGTCTGAGGGTGGAAAGCCGTACTGATAAGTAATTTAGTACCCAAATCCTCCTGGAATTTCTTCCAGAAACGAGAGGTAAAACGAGTGTCCCTATCAGAGACAATAGAAACAGGTACTCCATGCCTAGAAACAACTTCACGAATATAGATATCAGCTAATACCTCAGAAGATGAGGCTTCTCGAATAGGTAAGAAAAGAGCACTTTTAGTCAAACGATCTACAATCACCCATATAGCATCATATTGTCGAGGAGTTCTCGGCAATTTAGTAATCAGATCCATTGTAATGTGCTCCCATTTCCATACCGGGATATCCAAAGGTTGGAGTTTCCCGTATAGTTGTTGGTGTTCAGCTTTCACTTGAAGACAAGTAAGACAATTCTGCACATGTTTAACGATATCACGCTTCATGCCAGGCCACCAATAGTCTCGTTTTAAATCCCAAAACATCTTAGTAGCACCTGGATGTACAGAATATCTAGATTTATGGGCTTCATTCAGTAATAATTGTTTGACTTCACTCGTCCTTGGTATCCAAATTCTACCGAAACGAGTCTTTAGACCACGTGAGTCATCAATTAAATCAGAAATTTGACCCGTCAAACGTTGTTTATTTGTGTCATTAGAAGATAAAGCCTCACTCTGAGCAGTTTTAATATAATCAAACAGTTGAGGAGAAACAATCATGTTAAGAGAATGCACTTGAAGGACATAATGAGTAGCCTTCCGGCTAAGAGCATCAGCAACGACATTAGCTTTACCAGGATGGTAAAGTATGTCACAATCATAATCCTTCACTAAATCAAGCCACCTCCTTTGTCGGTTATTCAAATCACGCTGATCAAAGAAGTATTTTAGGCTTTTGTGGTCTGTATAAATAGTAAACTTAACTCCATAAAGATAATGTCGCCAAATCTTCAATGCAAAAACCACGGCAGCCAATTCAAGATCATGCGTAGGATAGTTTTGCTCATGTGTTTTTAACTGACGTGAGGCATAAGCAATTACTTTCCCGCGTTGCATAAGAACACAACCCAAACCAAGCTTAGAAGCATCACCATAAACAACCATATCCTCAATACCCTCAGGCAGAACAAGGATAGGTGCTTGGCTGAGTTTTTCTTTCAATAGCTGAAATGCATTAGATTGTTTTTCACCCCAGTTCCAAGGCACATTCTTTCGAGTTAACTGGGTTAAGGGAGTAGCAATCTTTGAAAAATCTTGAATAAATCGACGATAATAGCCTGCCAAACCGAGAAAACTCCTAACTTCAGTGGGACTCGTAGGTGGGTCCCATTTCATAACAGCAGCTATTTTCGAAGGATCAACTTGAACACCGTGAATATTGATCACATGTCCAAGGAATTGGACTTCACGTAACCAAAATTCACATTTAGAAAATTTTGCAAATAACTTCTCTCGACGAAGCATCTCCAGGACTTGTCTTAAATGAATTGCATGATCATTCTCACTCTTAGAATAGATGAGAATATCATCAATAAAGACAATTACAAACTTGTCCAAAATAGTACGACATACCCGATTCATTAGATCCATGAAAGCAGCTGGGGCATTAGTTAAGCCGAAGGGCATAACTACGAATTCATAGTGCCCATAGCGAGTACGAAAAGCTGTTTTTGAAATATCTTCATCCGTAACCTTTAGCTGATGGTACCCGGAACGAAGATCAACCTTGGAAAAGAAATTGGCACCCTGTAGCTGATCAAATAAATCATCAATTCGAGGAATGGGATATCGATTTTTAATGGTCACCTTATTCAGCTCCCGGTAATCAATACACATTCTTAAATATCCATCTTTCTTTTTCACAAATAAGACAGGAGTTCCCCAAGGCGAACTACTAGGACGAATGAAACCTTTGTCCAAAAGCTCTTGCAGTTGACTCATCATCTCTTGCATTTCAGTTGGAGCTAATCGATAAGGAGTTTTAGCAATTGGAACTGCTCCAGGAACAAGATCAATTCTGAATTCCACCTGTCGCTCAGGGGGAACACCAGGAAGTTCATCGGGAAATACATCGGAAAATTCCTTTACAACAGGAATATCAGAAAGCATCGGTACAGATTTGGAGTTATCCACCACGTGTGCCAAAAAGGACTGACATCCGTGTGATAACAATCTTTTAGTATGGGCAAAGTTACATATAGGAATAGATCGGTGGAGGCGTTCACTATAAACGGTAATTTCCCGTCCGCTAGGTGCTTTGAGGAGAATCACTTTATCATGGCAATTAATTACACCATTATTATCTCCTAACCAGTCCATTCCTACCACCACCTGAAACTCTCCCATTTTCATAGGAATTAAATCTATTTGGAAATTTTCATCACCTATCTCAATAATACACCCTTTATAGACATCATTAACAATTATTAATTTGCTATCAGCAATTTCTACTTCTAAGGGGTAATTCAATTTAGAAATAGGATTATTCAATAGAGCACAAAACGACAAGGATACAAACGATTTGGTGGCTCCAGAATCAAATAAAACGTGGGCAGGTCTAGAATTAATGATGAAGGTACCTGTCACCACATCATGTGACTCTTTCGCCTCCTCAGTGGTAATCTGGAAGGAATGACTCTTGGGCCTCGACTCACTAGAAGTCCCCTTTTTCTCTGCTTCTTTCTTTTTCCTTTCCAAATCCGCTTTCTTACTAGGACAATCCATCTGAAGATGATCATCCTTAAAACAATAATAACACAGTTTGTATGGACTTGGACAATTTGGGGCCATATGCCCGGGTTTACCACAGTTAAAACATTTACATTCACCTGTATGCTTTCTCTTGCATTTCTCACAGAAAGGTACATCACGAAATTGAGATTGAGAAGTTCGTTGGGATTGGGATTTCTGATCGGATTGGGATTGTTTATCTTTGGAAGTGAAACGGAATTTCTTAGAAGGTGGTGATTTGGAAATGATTGTGTGTTCAGCTTTCCTCTTACTTGCAGCTTCATCAGCTTTAGCCCGCAAGTCTTTCTCACGAATAATTCCCTTATTAAATATCTTGGGAATAGTATCACAAATTTCAGGATCAACAAACTCACGAATATCGGTATTCATGTGTCTGTAATAGTGGTCAGTTAACAGCTTGAGATTCGAAGTATATTCAGGACAAAATCGAGATTTTTCATGGAAAACCTTATTGTATTCGATCATTGACATGTTACCTTGTTGAATGGAAAGAAATTCACCTTTAAGTTTTTCAATTTCAGCCGGTGGTGAAAATTCTCCCATGACAAGTTCCTTGAAAACGTTCCAAGAAAACTTGGTAGCATTCTCGAATCCAACAGTCTGCACTTTAGAGTTCCACCATTCATGTGCATCATCCTTCATTTGATGTGCAGCAAATAGCACCTTTAAACGTTCAGGACAATCACTTAACATAAAAACTTCTTCCATCTCACTTAACCAACGGAAACAAAGGATGGGATTTACTTCCCCATGAAACTTTGGTGGTTTACAATTTGAGAAATTCTTATATTCAAATTTACTCTTCTCTTTATCAAACTCCTGTTGATTTGCGAGAATTTCAGCATTTAGTGTAGGATTCTTTAGGATAGGATGCTTTTGTTCGAATTCTTCAAATTTTGAAGATACTATTTGTTCCACTCGGGAAATAATTGTTGGAGTGAACTGTTCAAGGGCTTGACCAATCACATGTTTTAAAACTGCTTCATCCTCGGGGTCGATGTTCCTTTCATGGTCTTCTTCCTCACGAGGAGAAGAATTTCTTTGGGAACCTTCCCCTTGGTCAGCAGTAAAATCAACCATTTTACTACATGAATTGAATATATTGGTCAACCTTATATATATATATATATATATAACAGGAATTAGATCAAATAAACCTTCCACTACAAACTAATTCGTGTTTAACTTTTAATCAAAACTATTTCATATTTAACAACCTTGAACTTCCGATGTGCATTAGTGTAATAGAACTCCGTTGGCCAGACGTAGTAATATTAAACTGATAACACATTTCTGTTCAATGTTCTTAAACACAATCACGTTAAGACAAACTCATTCCTGAAGTTACAATTAAGCAGGTAGTATAAACTACTAACTAACAATAACAATTCATAATCATATAATCAAAGTAGTTTAAGATTAAACAATCCTAAAGTGGATTGTATAATTCTCTTAAACTATCGCTCTGATACCAACTTGAAACGCCCTGATTTCGTAACCATTTTTTTTTTTTTCTTTTTTTTTTTTTTTTTTTTTTTTTTTTTAGCCTAGCCGATCGGCTTTATCAAAGCAGATCGGTTTCTCTAGTTCATTTCAACCTTTTCGTTCCTGGGTCAAGTTCTGTTGTATTTTTGCACTAACTTAGCCGATCTGCTAAGCATAGCAGATCTGCTATCAATCTATAGCCGATCGGCTCAGTAACCATAGCCGATCTGCTCAGTTTCTGAGCCAATATTATGTGCAGTTTTTCGATTTTCAAACGCGCATATCTACTAAACCGTAAAGAGTCAGACTCTGAAATTTTGCAGGCACTTTCATCTAACCAAAATGAAACTTTCCCTTTTTACACTGTTTCAATTTACACATTTTACGAGAAAACGGACGTATGATTCATTTGAGCCATTTTCGACTATTTTAGTTAACACGCCATATCCCAAATGGCTTAGTTTTTGACTCTAACCTTTCAACCACATATTTACACACATATTTTGGACGTGTGACCCTATTCGTCACCCCCACATACCCATTCTATCATGTTTTTAACTCATTGACCCGTTTAGGGGTCCAATTGGTCACTTTTACCAAATTCAACTAGTTTGACTACCTTAACACTTTTAATAACTACTATTATGCATCATATATATTCAAACAATAATTTACACAAGTGTTTACATCAGTTGACTTACTCAGTCAACTTATACCAAAAACCACATTTTCATGACTTACCATGGTTAACTTACAAAACATGTTTTAAGGGCGACTTATACAAGTTTGATACACAACGATAATTACAAAGAGAAGCTTGCTACTTACAAACTTGCAAGCTAAAATCCACGCTAATTGTATAAACCGTCCTTCCAATCAATTGCTCACTTACCACCTACAACAAGTAAACACTTAAACAATAAGCACAATGCTTAGTGAGCTCATGAGCAATTAATTAAGTAATCCATCAAAACACATTATCAAGTAGAAATAGATTACTTCATTCACATAATTATCATCAAACAACTACTGAGTACTAAGTAGAGGTCAAATCTCTATGCGGATCCGCGGCCAACATCCCTTAGTACCAATTCACGTCGAAATGAATACTAAGTCAACAACACTCTATGCTAACATCGTTAGCAACCTCTACTAAGATGCTCAATACACGAAATCAACAATTATCATTAACTAAACAACAATAATCAATGATAATTAACAACAATCACTACTCGATCATGTGAACCTCTTGCTCGTAAGCAATCCGGAACCCATGACCATTACCCAATTAATCCCCACAACACTCACCTTGATGTTTAGATGAAGACTACAACAAATTGATTACAAGTGCTCCAAGTCTTTAATCACCTAAACATATATCACATAATAATATAACAAGTAATTAGAACTTTCTAATTATCAACTATTAACTAGAAACCAACACTATACTCCCCCACTTAGGGTTTACTAAGTTTGATTCCAACCAAACCAATAAACCCAATTACTTCCATATTCAAAATTAACATAAGTTCTTGGTTTCTAATTAATTTCTTATTCAAACATCATAATCACACTCTAATATCATTTCTTACATCATTCTAGGCCAATTAATCTTAACCTAGATGAATTCACACAAAACCACTAATTAGCTCAAGAACATAGTTAGTGATTTTAACTAATACAAGTGATATTATGATTACAAATCATCACAATAACACTTAATAACACTACTTAAATCATTATTAAGGTTTAATTTTGGATTAAACCTATCAATTTATCAAACCCTTAGTTAAAACCCAAAATACCCATTTCTAGGTTTAGAACTAAGATGAGAAACACTTACAATCAAGAAAGGAAGAAGATGATGATGATTATCTTGAAGATTGAAGCTTGAATTCGAATTTAAAGATGAAGATTTGATGAGGTCTAGGGTTCTTGCGATTTTGGTTCCTCTGCTTTTGAGGTTCTGGAGCTTTTAGAAGATAATAGAATGTTCAGTACGTATGTAGTGATTTTACTTCACTTAATTGATTCCCACAGTCTGGAACTCAAAATTTGGGGTGTTACATACTCCTATGATGATTGACAACGAATCTACTATGTCGATCACTAACAATCCTGTGAAGCACAGTAAAACTAAGCACATTGATATTCGACATCATTTTATTAGAGACAGCGCTGAAAAGAAAATGATAAGGTTAGTTAAGGTTCCGACTGCAGATTACTTAGCAGACCTATATACGAAGGCGTTTGACATAGCAAGATTTGAGACATTGGTTCAACTGAATGGAATGAGAAATCCAGAGTGATTAGTCTTCCAAGGGTATTTTAGTAAGAATTAGTAGTTATTTTTAGTATCTATTAAAAAAAGGGGGGGGCGTATGGCATTCATTTGCTTGTTACCTGCGGGGAATCGCCTCCAGTAAAAGAACAACCGGAGTTCTTTTAGAAAAAGCTTCAAGTTTTGGCTGTAAAAACTTGGGGAATGATAGTACATTAGAAGAATAAGTCTAAGAATAATAACCTTAAGTATTAAGTATGATGTGTTAGTAGATTCTTATAAGTTGCATTAGAATAACGATTTTTATCTAGGATTACACTTATATTTATCTTATTATACACCTATATCCACTGATTATAACTTGTCCTTTTATTTCACAAGTGATAAGAATAACCTAAGTCTAGTTAGCTTCATCATACGATTTATTGGTAGGCAGGTTATGCTAAGATTTCCGAGCATTTAAGAAATACAAATTTCATATGTCTTATCTTATGTGATCTGCTATATAACGTATGACATATGTGTTAATTGTTGAATGATAGTACTGTCGTGCACTGTGATCTAACATAAAAAAATTGAAATGATACAAAGTATCATAATGTCAAAATGTGAGTTATATGTTTCGAAAGAGCATCATTTAGTAACCTCTACCTTACATATGAAAGATACAAAGTATCTCGTGTCAAGTGTATGTTATATGCTTCTAAAGAACATCATTTAGTAATCTCTACCTTGCTAATAAAAGATACAGTGTTATGTGTTGTACTTGAATTCTTCAGTATGTTGTATAGTAGACAACACTAGATATTGTGCACATTAACAATAAAAGTTTGGCTCAGAAACCTGTGTGTAATCTGTTTATGTGGATCATAATATCGGTAATCGTTTTGAACTGTCTATGATACTCGAACATTCACTTTCGTGAATAATAAGTAATTATAAGTTATATTTCAATGAAGTGTTATATCATGTGGATAAAGGTACATAAGATATAATTTTATAAATATAAGTTTATTACTGATTAAAGTTGTGATTTTATTGTGCTTATATGAATTTCATGAGGTATGTATACTAACAATTGTCTTATGCTTATTACAATCTATTAAGTACAGCTTATTCTTTCTAATATGATCCCTAAGCAGTTAAAACTTTAAGTGTTTATTATTAAGTTAATTTGTTAGAATGTTAGTAGTTTTATTATTTTAACTTTTGTAATTATTTCTTTGAATCAATAAAACTTTTAATTATTCTTCTTGTTTACCCTTTGGAATTAAATTAAACTAGCTATCTTATATCCGTGTTGAATAAATGTAACAAATACAAGTGAAAAATAATTTTTATTTTAGACTTGTACGGTATGTATGGGTTTCACTTTATACTAAGTACTAAAATCGAGTTTTTGTGAAAATTTGCAATTTTGACTAGTCAACGCTGCGAAGCGAGACTAGTGCTGCGAAGCGAGTACCTAGTATAAAAGGAGCAAGTCCAACGAGTCCAACTCACACTTGCCATTTACTCTGCGAACCGAACTCACATTTCCTCTGCGACTCGAAATTTGGCGAAACGAATCGAATATACATTTCGATTGATTTTCTGATTTTTAGTACAAGGAAGGACTTTTTGATCCGTGGAACTTTTTCAACTTTTGATTACGCATCTTTTGAAGTAAGTTTCATGAGATTTCACCGTGTAATTTGTGAGATATCGAGTGGTTTGTGTTTTGCGTGTGTCAGTTTAGTTTATCACGGATTTTATACAAATTAGTGATTTAGAAAACCTAACACATGTTTATAATGTTTAATCGATGGTTAATAAACATGTTATAATCGATTAATTGCTTTGAAACACATCTGATTAGTGATTGATGTTTGAATTCGTTGAGCAGATGGTCCTGCGAACCGAGATCTATCTCACTTCGCAGCCCGCTCCAACGAATCGAGATAAGTTGCGAAACGAGTTCATCTCGTTTGACTTATGTTGACCGAAGCGAGACGAGTTTCACTTGTTTGACTTGAGTTGACCGAAGCGAGACGAGTTCAACTCGTTTGACTTCTGTTGACCGAAGCGAGACGAGTACCACTTGTTTGACTTGGGTTGACCGAAGCGACTCGACTTCAACTCGCAGGGTTTCTGCGAACCGAGTTGAAAAATTAAATCAATTTTATAATTTTTCAATTATAACTTGTTATCGATTTGAGAATTGTTTGTTTACAAATAATTAACAAGTTACTTGTTTATATACATATAGACTTAAGAACTTTTTTTTATAAGTTTAAATATGTGTAATATCTTAACAATTTAAGTGATTTCATATCGAAAGTCTTCCGACTCATAGCGTAGTCGTGCAGCGTGTCCCGATATTTATCGGCGGTATGATAACTCAAATTGTTATCCTTAGCTAACGAGCTTTATATATAATTTATAGAATATAATTGAACTTGTTAATTCAATTAAGTTTCAGTGAATTATGTTATTAGTTAATAGTATATTTAGACATTTGATGATCTTTTTGATCATAATATGTTAAAGTGTAAATTATCTAATGCTCGTTAACTTAACATTTTGCTATTTGTGTAATTTTTGAATTACAGATATGGCTAACAGATCTTTTGAGAAGGGTCACAACATCTTGGTGATTCTAGATGTCAACGAGCGTGGTGCTGAGCGCTTTGAGCAGATTTTGACATATTTAGCACGTTCGAGAATTCGATTTGCTATCACTGAGTCACCTCCACTGAACAAAGACCTTCTCACGCAGTTTTGGACGAATATTCTATATGACGGTGCTGCTAATCCGCCTACAATACGTACAATGGTAAATCAGCATCCTATTTCTTTTACTGCAGATGATCTACGACAGCTACTGCAGCTAGGCACTTCTGCTCAAGAAGCTGGCCCACCTGTTTACTCAGCTGATTTTATAGAAGGAGCTTTAGGGCGTACTGGTTATTCGGGTCCTAGGAGAGGACGCCAGTTTGTCAAGGCATTTGTACTAGGATAGTGGAGATTACTTTTTACTGTTATAGTATCTATTTTTGGAAACAAGAAGTCAGGATTAGATGAGCTTAGTCCTGAGTTGATGTCAGCTGTACTGTCACTGGTTTACAATAAACCATACAGTTTTTCTTCTTATATCTTTCAGTCCTTCAGAGGACAGATTACTGGAGCCGCTAGGACATTGTTTATTCTCTATCCTAGATTCTGTATGCTTCTGATTCGAGCTCAAGTTCTAAACTTGCCAGCTTATGCAGCTGATTTTCAAGTTGAGACAATCGGACTGCGAGGTTACAACGCTTGCTTTTTGCTATCCAAGCGTAAAGATGAGATTAAGCCTGAGGCTGCTGATCTTTTTGGGCATCTTCTTGATGCTGATTATGTTGCTCCACCAAATAATGGTTGGATGGATGCTGGAGCTCACGGTCAAGCTCAACCTCAACCTTCACAAGTTCAATCTCAACCTCAACCAGCAGCAGAGTCACAGGAACTCATTGAGGATGTTTTACATCAGGTTGAACATCAAGGTCAACAAGTTGTGCCTGAGCTAGCTGCTGAGGTTCTACATGAGGTTTTGATACAGATTGACGATGATACAGATCCCTTGCTACGGGATATTGATAGTTATGTTGAACAACCTGAGGTAATTTTATAATTATATAGTAATATCGGTACTAAGTTGTTATATAATTATCCCATTAGTGTTATACATAATGCACATGATATAGATATTTAGTTAATTAGATATTATTTCTAATTATGAAATATAAATATTATTATCATCAGGGAGCTGAGACTGCAGACCCAGAGGTTACTCGACCTGAGGGTGAGCAGGGACAGCTTGATAGATCTGAGGTTTTACCTTCTCAGGTATTTATCAGATTAATCATAAATATATAGAACTTGTATGATAGAGCTTTTAGCTAATCATAAATGTTTAATATATTTAATATTTAGGATTCTGATGTTGGTCCATCTGGAGGCCGTGATGGTCAATCGGCTTCAGATGATGATGATGATAGTACTCCTTCTCCACCTCCAGATGCTGGTTACATTAGATACCGATCTCGGATGATTCCAGATCCAGCACTGAAGGAAAAGAGAAAGGCTAAGGAAGTCGATCCGGACTTCAGTATTATTGACGAAGGTCCTGAGGAAGAGGATATTCCTCTTATTCCTCAACGTCGTAAGCGTTCCAGGACTTTGATTATTCAGGATGGTATGTTTTATTTAGAGTTAGATAATCTTAACTTGTTGTTTATCAGGAGTTAAACTGAGACAGTTAATTCTGTGACAGTTGCTCAAGATACATCCCAGGTAGAGACTATGATACCGGTGGTTACTGAACCGGTATCTGTACCATCTGAGGTATGAGATAAACGTTTAGTACTATGAGTATTATAGATAATTAGAGATTGAGACAGAGTTATCTGTAACAATTACCTATTTAATTATATCTAACTTTATAGGCTGAGAAACTGCTTGAGTCAGTGGAACCAGAAATAGTCTCCAAGACTGTTGAGGAGGGAGTTGCAAAACTGGAGCATGATGCTCAGTTTCCGACTAATAAAGCTAGTAGATTTGCAGCTAGTCTTCTCAAGGAAGCGTTATCTCAAGCTATTCCACCACTCACACGTGAATCATACATTGCTTCAGTGACACCGCCTAGACCATCTACAATATCTGTTATTCCGACGAATGATGCTGAAAGGATTACATCCTTAGAGTCACTAGTTAAGGAATTGGAACAGAGTAATTCTAGGATTCCAGGGTTGTTAGCTGAGAATGTTTCTCTTGCTCAGCAGATGGTTCATATCAGTGAATCACATTTGACACTGCTGAAGACTCATGATACTTTGCTTGCTGATTTTACTGCCCAGCGACTGAAGCTTGAACACTTAGAACGTTTGGTGTTGAGAGTGAATTCAGGACAGTCTGCTCAGGGGGAGATAATGATATATCATGAAGCTTGCAAAGAGGATGAGTTAGCTAAGAAGAGAATAGATGATGAAGATAATGATCCTGATGCTCAGAAAGATGGTGAGCCGACTGGTCCTTCAAAGACTAGTGAGCAAGCTATTATTCAGGGGGAGTCTACGAGTGTTGGAGTTGGTGGTGATGGTGCTGGTACAAGTGCTGCAGGTACAAGTGAAGCTGGTAAGACAGCTTAGACTTGTGTAGATATTTGTACTTAGTATTTTAGTTGAATTATAATTGTAATTTATAATTGTAATTGAATAATTGTAACTTAATAATTTTTTGTAATATATTCGGATTGAGATTTTTATTACAAGATTAAATATATTAGGAATTGTTTAAGTTATTTGATTTTGAAAAGTTAAATAAATTAGTGATCGAAAGTCTTCCGACTCATTGAGAAGTCGAGCGGCGTGTTCTGATTTATTTCAGCGGTCAAAGTTTATTTTAACTTAGACATTTTGAACTTGAGAGTTTTTATAACTGACAAGTTAAATATGTATGATTTTTAACTAGACAAATGATATATAATTTAAAGATATAGTTGAAAGTTAAGTTCTTGTGATATAACAGTTCAATTAAGTCTTGGAAATTATATAAGGTAATTAACAGTGAATTTAAATGCTTGGTGATTATTCACAATGCATTAGAATTTAAAGTTAATTAATATTTGTTAAGTGTTTATAAGACTTAAGAATTCTTTGATTGACTCAGAGAAATCAATAAAAGAATTATAAGTTATATAGATTGGTTATATTAACACAATTGAAATGAATAATGAAATTTTTAGATTGATTCAGAGAAATCAATAAAAGAATTTATATTATTAATTTAATTTGTGTAGATATGGAAATGCTAGAATTGAGTGACTCTGGAAGTGATATTCTTGATGAAATCGATGAAGAAATTGATTTTGATCTTGAAGAAGGAGAATTTTTACTACCTGAGGATTGGACTGCTGTCTATGAGAATGAGCAAGACATTGGTGTAGATCCAGATGCAAATATTGATGAACACCATGTGAGCCCATCTAGGACAGAAGTTATTATTGAAAATAATCAAGGTCCAACAGTTGTCGATGTAGATGAAGAAATCGATGACTCAACCGATTCTGAAAAAGATGAAATCTTAATTCCTACCAAGAATCCAGCAGTTTTTCTTAGAAAACTTCCTAAACAGAAAAAGAAGGTTGGAGTTTCTGAAGTTGATATAACTGGGAAACGGGAACCTAAAAGAGGGATTATTGGTTGGTACTTTGACTCTGAGCTGAAGCTATTTGCTATTAAGAGGTTTGACGGAGTTCAATATCTTGAGCGAAAGCTTGCAGTATTTAGTTCTTTGCCTAGATTTGAGATTCGAGATTTGGCTCGATTACCTTTGAATAACCCAAGTGATGATTTTGTTGGAAAATATGTTGAATACATAATCAAGACTGAGGTTAGAGCAAATAAATTTGAAAAGATTAAGCCAAGAAAAGGAAAGACGATTAAACTGGCAGAGAGAAGTCAAAGAACAGGACGAAGAAGAAGAAAGAAAATTTATCCATCTGTTAAGTGTTTACAGCAGATTCCATTGAAGACAATGCCACAAGATATTTTGGAAAATATGAAGAGTTGGCATGTGGATTCAGAGACTGGAGAAGCTGTAATGGTTGAATCTGATGATGAGGTTGAAGGTGGTGAAAGAGAAATCTTCAGAGTTTATGACCATCGACACCTAATGAACATGTCGAAGAAAGATTTGATAAAATTGAATGAAAATAGAATCTTGACGACAGTAGCATGGGGTGACTTAGCACGTGATTATCAAATGATGGTTAAGACTTGTATTAAATTGAAGATTTATGCTGGTAGTAAGATTTATGAGTAAAAATCAAAGACAACTTGAAGATATAATAGCATAGATGCTAGAGCTATTGTCAAGGGGGAGTGTGTTGGGACATGTATGTGTGACAACAGATCTAGCTTGTAATAGTACTAGTGATTATTGTAATCAAGTTTGTACAATTGATTTGGATTTGTAAATGATATTAGTTTGGTATTAATATTCGTTAAATATATTAGTATGATAAAGTGTTAGACGAATATCGAATACGATGTTACAAACTAAAGTCTGTGAGATAAGATCTCAAGTTGCAGAGCTTAGTTATGCGAGATGAGATCTGGGCTCGCAGAGCTGCGAACCGAGTCGAGATGGGCTTGGTTGTGGGCTGCGAGTTGAACTCAACTCGCAGAGTCCATCGACCTGCGAATCGAGTTTGATTAAAACCTATAAATACTCAATTAGGTTTAATCCGTATGAGACTTTTGGCCATTCATTTTCCAGAGAACAAAAATACATTTCTAAGCATTCATAAGGTTAGGTATTGATCGATTAACGTTAATTAATCGATACAAAACCTTGTTGATAAATCAATTCGCTATTATCTTGCGAAACAAATTGTTCACTTATTGTGAACCAAGTATTGAGGAATTCCGCACCTTAATACCTAAGATAACCTCGTTATCGATCCACATACTAGGGACTTACAATCCAAGAAGAAGCACTACTAAGCGCCAAAGATAATTAATCACATACAACTCTTAGGCTATATTAAAACCCATAAATAAACCACCTACAAAACCCTTCATCCATATATACTACTTTCACCCTCTTATAAATGTCTAGGGATAACTTGCACCGTCCTCATTTAAGTACTGTATATCTGATCCTCGACCAAGCCTATGACGAAGGAAGAGCTGCATGACTGGCCCCTGAGTGAATTAGAAATTAGGAAACCCGATACACTTGAGTGAATTGAGTGAACACCTGTGAGGATCCCAGTCATGTACATCTTACATTACGAAGATTGAAAAGAGAGCTTGCTAGAACCAGGTTGGAAAATCATCAAAAGGTTAAAACCCTGCCTTAAATCTTTTCTTTACCTAGCCTGCAGGAATCAAAGTTCTCCAGGATGCAAAGCCCACTTTCCAGATTTTTAAAAACAGTTTTACTGAAGATTTGCTTGAGGACAAGCAAGTTCTAAGTGTGGGATACTTGATATCGCGTAAAAAGTCATGTTTTTACTACCGATATCTCTCTCATTCTAGAATGATTCTTGGAATTTTAAACTCAAAAACAATACAAATCAATGGTATTATGCCAAGATGGTCAAAACAAGGTTGCACGATAATAATCAAGCAAAACGGATGAAAAACGAAGATTCCACGCACGTTTGAAGATTCAAGGCATTAAAACAAGATTTCAAGACAAAAGTGCCCATCATCAACATCCATCTCGTCCAAGATGTTCGTTTTCAAATTACTAATCCAACAGAAGAAGAATCAAAAAAAACGGATAAAGAATGAAGATTCTACGCCCACCGGAAGATTCAAATGATTCGTACACAAAATCTGGAGATAGGAGACCTATTTTTGGGATATCTTTTCATCAAAGTCTTCGTTTTTGAATTATAAATCCAACGCAAAAAGAATCAACACAAACGGACGTATAACGAAGAAGATACGCGCGAATTAAGCAACGCTGCAAAAGACGACGGACCGGGGCGGGTGGCAGCCAGCCGCCGTCGGCCAGCCACCAGCCGTCGCCGGCCTTCTGGTGGGCGGCGGCGCCTCCCCTCCCCCTATCTCGTTTCCACTTTTTTTTCCTTGCGTGTACTCGGTGCACCACCTTTCCATGCTTTTTCGTACCCGTTGCACCACCTTTCCATGCTTTTTCGTACCTGGTGAACCTACTTTCACTCTTTTTATAATGTGAGCCTAGAAATGCTAACGTGAGCCACTTTTCACCTATAAATAGCAGCCCTTAGACCTCATTTAATATCATCATCTTTTAGTATCTTCACACCTTTACTCACCTACACTTAGATATCTTTCTTTCTTTGTAATTTTAATTCTTCCTAGTTAATTAGGCTAGCTAATTAACTAATCAAGGAAGATTTGTACAGAGGTGCTCCGGGATGCATATTTTAGCTACGAGTTATAGTACTTCTTTCCAGGTGTTAATCTACCTTCCTTATTTAACATGTTTGTTCTTTCTTTAATAAATTTAAATATGCATGCTAGAATTGCCATGATTAACTAAATAACTCAATTGTCTGCTATGATAGTCGTTTAGGAAAAGTTTAAATATGTGATTGTACTGTATGTCATGAGATTGCGGATGCTTTATATTATAAATAGATGTAGGAATTGAATCTTTATTGTTTATCTGCCCAACTCATGTTGTGACTAAAACCTTATCCAAAAATGAACGTAGCTAACTCATAGGGTATAGGTCACTTAGTTATACTATGTTAGATTGAATCATTGAGCTCGGCATGGCCGGTGTTCTCTGGACCACACTAGGATCTAAGAGACACGGAACATGGGAATAGAGGTAGATTAAGATTTATTTCGGACAGACGATATTTTTGAGACAACTTTTGGAATATCCTCGACTTAGATAACACCTTTGTACGCTTAAATTGAACTATTGCCTTGATTATCTTATTGCATGTTCTTGTTTGATTGTTGCCTTGATTATCTTATTGCATATATATCAGAAACACTTATGGCTGAGTACAAATGTATGGAAGTCAAGAACGACCGAAGGTAGTCATGTTATGAATCGATTAACAAACGTGTTACTTAGGTTTCTAATTTTAGTATAAACCATCCCTGTTTTCTTGCATACTTGAGTAATGTTGATAATTTGTATGAATAAGTGATGACATACTATCCGACCGTCTAGACCGGTTATTCCAACCTATTCCGGCGAGGGTAAAACCCATCTACAAGATTGTTTATTCAACAAACTGTGCCATGATTCGGACGTCTCTGATGACCGAGATTGGGGAATAGGATTTTGTGACACCCGGCGATTTAGGGTTACTAATTAACCCTCTAGAAACCCTACTTACATGTGTTTAGTTTAGTTTTAGGCTAAATACTTGTAATTCTTTAGGGTTACTAATTATTTAGAAAACCCTATTGAGCCTTAGCCTTTTTGTTTCTTTAAATCCTAAATTTCAAACCCATTTTACTTCCACACCCACCAAAACCTTATCTTAGAAGTTTTAAATTTTTGAAAAACACTATTTAGATATTCTTTTTGCTTTCACTCAAAAATCACAAAATTCGTGTTTACTCAAAACTCCTCGTGTGCGTTTCCATGATCAATATTCAAAGATCAAGAGTCTTATGGTGCAAAAAATTGGCACCAGGTAAATTCGAAGTTGTTAAAAGCGTGAAAAAAAAATGAAAGTAAGAAAGGATCTCAAAAGGGCAATAAAAAAAATGCCTTCGAAATTCCTTGGCAAAGAAGTTCTAAAAAAAAAAAAAAAAGTTTGAAATAAAGCTAAGTGCTTCGAATCTCCAGAAAACCCCGATCCTCAAAGGTATAAAAATCTTCCGTGTGTTTTCAAAAGATAGAAGTCAAAATAGCTATCTTCTTCCCTTACCGTTATCCGTTTCCGTTTTCATTGAAAAGTTTGTCTAGATAAAAAATTTCATAAATTTAAAGGTCCTAAGATAAGCAAAACCCTTGAACCAAAATTCCCACTTATCCAAACCCTTTAACCCTCACCAAACATTACAACCCATCTGAATGTCCTGGGATAATTAGCACCGTCCTTACCTAAGTGGTGAAGATATGATTCTCGAGCAAGCCTATGACGATGGATGTTGCATGACTGGCGTTTGAGCAATTTCATTTGTTTAAAATGATAGGTAACCATAAACACTTCTGAGTGAATTGAGTGACCACCTGGTGAGATCGCCTAGTCATGTATATTCCAAGATCACGAGAATTGAAAGCATGCCTAAGAGAGTCATTTCATGCTTCTGAAACAAAACCTTATTTTCTCTTAGTCTCCAGGATGTGTTACTTGTTTATGGGAATGTTTGCTCTTTATATATTTTGATTCACCCAAAATGCAGTGACACTTTCAAAATATTTTCATTGGGAAGCAAGTGAGAAATTTGAGTTTTGCTTGAGGACAAGCAAAGTCTAATTGTGGGATATTTGATAACACGCAAAAAGTCAAGTTTTTGTGTGCTATTATCTCACCTTTTTATCCCAATTATGGATGAAAACATTTGAAATATACATTTTTATACTAAATTTCATAATGATGGCTAAAATATAGACGATGCTTCAAGAATCAACCAAAAAGGCCTAAAAACGAATAAAATAGAGCACAAACGATCAACGAATCTTCCGTTCATGCATTTGAGCACAATTTAAGTTATACATGGAATTATGACCTCTAACTTATGTCATTTTCTTCGTTAGGAAATTACAAACACGTGGATATAATGATCGCTCAAAATGGATAAACGACGAAGAAGTTACGCCAAATCGAAGAAACAGAGAACAAACAGACCGAATACGGCTGGACACAGACCGTATACGGCTGGACACAGACCGTATACGGCTGGACACAGACCGTATACGGCCTGTGCCCAGCTATATACGGCCCAGTCCAGCCGTATACGGTTGGCGCCCACCCGTATTTGCTCCAGTCCACCCGTATACGGCCAAAACCAACCGTATTTCGTGTTCAGGCAATAAAAATGAGATTTTTATACGGCTGTGCGATACGGTTGTGCATTTGAAGGTTGGAATACGGTTGAAGAATACGGTTGTGCATCTCCTATAAATTCAAGGCTTCACATCCCATTTTCAACACCACATCTCACACTTCTCATCCATTCTTCACCAACAGTACTCTCTCACTACTCTCTCTCTAGATTAGGTTTTTATTTTTCGTAGTTAGTGGCTAGTTAGTCTCTGGTTAATACTTAACCGGGCTACTAGAGGGGAAATATTGTAATATCGCTTGGAGCATACTAGAAGTTCTGTCTGTATACTTTCAAGTTATATTCAGCTACGCTCTTTTCACGGTTATATCTATCCTTTATCTTATTAATTAAAATGCATGCTGTTGTTGTTTTGATTATGCTAGATTTAGGATTTGCCATGATTAGCGAGTAGTTATATTGCGTGTTTATTGTGATGTAGTTAGCCGTATTAGTTGGGATGATGTCATTATGAAACAACGCAAGTAACGTTAAACGACTTTCATTTGTATAGCGCCGGAAACATCACGAATGTGTGTAGTACGGAACGTGGAAGCTATGAAAGTCGTGCGCACAATCTGTTGTGGAATAATGTCCCAAACTATTTTACAAATGAAAAATCGGTGCTTTGATTAACTTTCTATCTATGATTATAAACCTCACTTTAACCTAACGCCTTTCGACCAATGAACGTGATTAAAACCTTTTTATTAAGACGTAGCTAACCTTAAGTAAAGGTAATTAATTATCTGTGTTTGAAATAAACATGGTATGGTTTTAAACCTGTGGAAATACCGTTTTCAATCAAAGTAGTGTACACAGTACATAAACTAGGGATTTATTGGGACTTTAAAGTAAGGGATGGTTTATATCATAGATGGATAATTCCCGAACTTAAATACAAACTTAGTTTATAAGTCCAGAATGACCATTGTGTAATGAAGTAACATAAATACCGTAAATCGACTGAATACAAGGTATATCGTTGGAAGCACCATTGGTGTAGTACAACGAGGAAGTCATGAAAAAGCCGTTGGTACTATACTTTGTGAATTACCGGTTATTACAACCTCTGGACTTTACAAACCCATCGATAGAAAGTAATCAAGCACCAAACCAAGTCTTATACTTAAATGATTTATTCGATTGAGTATCCTTGTGGGGTTAAGAACGGTCGGACATCGAGTTAGTTTGCCACCTTATTCATGCACCCAGGATTTCAATCCAGAAAGGGTCACTGTACCGTAACAGGATAGTGTTGTGGGTTGGGCAACCTACTCCGATCACAATCACGATAGCCTAGTTGCTCAGTGACATACTGATTGAGAAATCAATTAGTAGGGAGCTAGTGCTTACCCCACATATACTTAAAACAAATAAAATACAAATCTTTAGAGACGTTTTCATATCCTAAACTAAACATCATCCCAACGTTCGGCTAATGAACTCACAACAAACACCCCCTCTATCCTGACTGCTATCCGTTTATTTTATATGCTTTTTATTATTGCTTATTAGCTTAATCATAAAAACAAAACCAAACCACTCCCAACTATTTTAAAACTCCCTCACTATTTAGAAATGGACATCCTAGACTACTCAGATCCACAATACAGTTGGTTTTGAAGAACGACCCTAGGTCATACTTGCTGCTATATAACCCTTAGGCCACATAGCACAAGTAAAAGTTAGGCCCCGCATTTATAAAAATTAAAACCCACTGGTGCCACCGCTGATGGACGGTCCGACGACAGGGTAAAACCTGATCGACCGTTGGCGGCGCATCAAGTTTATGACGTCGCTGCCGGGGAATCAACTATAAGATCCAGAGGCGTCCAGATGGACTTTCTTCTTAGTGAACCCTTAGGATGGCTTTCCCTTCTTAAACCCCTAAAAATTCTTTCAACCCTGCATTTCCCTTATCCCGAAGATGACATCCTACCCATCCAGCAAGAAAAGTCATCACCTTCCCACAATCCTACAACCACCGAATACGTCACTCTCGCCGATATCACCAAACCCTCGATAGAAGGTCGAGGAGGACCCATTCGCTACCCGGAGATTGACGGAGCATCATTCGAACTCAAGTACGATGTAGTGCAGTTAATCGAGAAATGCTGCCAATTCCACGGACTGCCTGACGATGATCTCAACTCCCACCTCAACAAATTTCTAGCCCTATCCGAATCTTGCAAGCAAAAAGGGGTTCAGCAAGATATAACCCACTTATATCTGTTCCCCTATTCTCTTGCTCTTCACGCGCAAACTTGGTTTGAGGAATTAGACACTGGCTCTATCACCTCATGGGTGGAAATGGAAACTCTATTCTTCGCTAAGTACTTTCCCCCATTCAAACAAACCAAGCTGAAGAAAGATATCATGAACTTCCAACAGTCTCATGATGAATCAATCTTCAATGCGTGGGAGAGATTAAAGAGCTTGCTCAAGAAATGTCCTAACCACCAAATCAAACGATCCACCCAGTTGTGCACATTTTACCATGGTCTTGCACCCGATCATAAGACAATGCTAGACACCGCTGCTCGAGGCGACTTCACGTGCTTGACAGACGATGAAGCTTGGAATCTAATTAAGACAATGACCGCACATCACCATGATTGGACTGATGAGCACTCCTCATTCTCGGCACCGCTTGCCACCAATCCCATGCAAACTGAGGCGATCAAATCTCTTGTGGAACATGTCGGAACCCTGACCAAGGAAATAGGAATGCTGCAGAAGCCACCTCAACAGGTCTACCAAGTCCGCTCCTGTCTGAAATGTACCAATCCACAAGTTGAGTATGAAGACCGTGTTGATGGAAAAGCCTATTATGACCAGTTCTGAACTCATCCACGTCCACCTGATTTTACTCAAACCTCTCCTAGACCAAACCAATACCCACCAAGTCAACCACCCTACCCAATCCCCCCACAACAACTTCAACTTGGTTGTAACCAACCACCCTTTCTCACTGAACCTACACCTGAGAAGCTAATTACTAGTCCAGACGACACCCTCGTGCAAATCATCGAAAATATTACGGCTAGACAAGACCAGATTGATCTCATCTTAGGGGAGCAACTAACCTTACTGAATAGTCTTACAACCCAAGTAGGTCGACTAGCAAAACGTATCGACACTAGACCTCAGGGTAGTCTGCCTAGTAATACCTTCCAAGCCAACCAAGTAACCGACCAAGACTTCAAGGTGACACCGAGCCTACCTTCGGTTCCTTCTACGGTGAAGGAACAACCTCCAGTCACACAGACAGTTGAGAAGAAGTCTACTCCGCCTCCTAAGAAAAAGGTACGCATACCGTTTCCAGGACGTCTAAATCAGCATCATGAAGCTTTCAATCCTAACGGTAACAACTTAGATACCGTGTCTAGAAAATCTCCCAGCCCGATATATTCTAAATATTTTAGGAGACTTATGTCAACCAAGGACAAGGTACCCGAAGTACCCAATGTCCCGCTGAACGCCGAATGTTCAGCTATCCTTCAAAATAGTCTACCGGAAAAACTAGGAGATACTGTACGTTTTACCCTTCCTTGTTCCATTAACCACACTCACAATATTCGCTCTCTAGCCGATCTAGGAGCAAGTATCAATCTCATGCCCTATTCGTTATTCAAAAGGCTCGAATTAGGATACCTTAAACCCACTAAAATGAGTGTTCAGTTAGCTGACCAATCAATTAGATACCCTAAGGGAATAGCTGAGAACATCATGGTTAAGGTCAACGAATTCCTATTCCCACCATCCAATGTAGTTGAGATCCCTAATGCACATAAGGTCGATACTCCTACTATGGATAGTGACTCGGGGGAAATTCCTGGTGATGTTCGTTGTATCCCACCTCCTACTCCTCTAGAACCGCCTGATTCACCAGTATTATCTTCACAACCCATCTGTATCCCAATCGTCTCTAATCATGAACAGATGGTTAATGTGAAAAATAAATGTGATGGAGACCCTCGCATCGTGATAGCGGCTATTAGAAATTCCACTGTTGACTACTCTCTACACCAAAAATGGCTAATAGCGGTTATTGAAGAAGCGTCCACTCTCCGACTCGCTAGCAATGGAACCCGAGATCCGCTCATTCTTAGGTACTGTGTTAGAATATTCGGAGAGACACTCAAATCTCAGCTCAAGGAAGAATTGGACAATGCGCAAGAATTTTACTTCTGTATCGAACAAAGACAAATATACCGCCAAGTATATGATGTTTTAATTAGTTCAGCATTTCCTTACTCCTCAAAACAAAGAGAGATGTTGAGTTCTATCAGGAAATACTTAGAAGCAGCTACTGGAAACCCTAGGAGCTACGCTGACGCCAAAGTAATGAGTTTTCTTCGGATATTCCTTAATTTACTAGCCAGAGAAGATCACCTAAGCACCAAAGAAAGCGATCGATTTGTCATCAAATCCACTATCGAATATCATATCGAGTTGCTAATCGAGGAGCTTAGGTGCATCAGTTTAGTTGAAAAGAAGCGTAATCATCCCATAACTATTCTAGATATGTCACTACTCGATGTTGCCACTTATGTGATAACTCGATTACGTGAAATATTCCATGGGAAAACCGCTGAGAAACCAGAGTTTTTCTTCCATGCTGGATATCGAGAGATATTCAGCAAATTGATTCATATCTTCAAAGACTCTGGCTTTCCTTTCACCCTTCATCAGCACCAGCTAATCAAAAGCTTGTGCCAATCTGTGACCGTACTCGGAGGAGATCCCTACGCTAAAGAATATGAAGATCTGAAGTTGAAGTTCCTGGAATTTGTGGATTCTATCAGACAAAAGCATCCAATTGGCGAAGTGATCAAGACCACAACAACCACATTGACAGATCCCAACGGGCCAGTCAATAAGGCGGTTGATTACATCACTTGCGGATTGCTAGGTCTCTTCAAAACTGCCTCAGACCACTTCCAAAGCTTCAAAATGGATATTGTGGAACCGCCAGACCTAATCTCAACCATAGTCTGCCACTTCCTTCGGATCTATCCTCCGTGCTACACTTTTCCGCAACCTAGGGCACATAACGTCACCATCAATCACCCTGGGAGCCCCTCCAACACCTGAACTACAAAAAGAAAGTCGAGCCCTCGACTATAAATAGAAGCGCTTCTCGGGAGGCAACCCGTGGAATAAATATCCTTTAGTATTAGTAGTATTTTGTTTTTATTTAAAATTCCAAGAAGTGAAATATCTCCGACTATCTTTCACACTTGGATATACAAATGCTTTCAAAATACCACTTCATTTTTACACTAACAGCTTTTACCACATCACTAATCCCATAATATAGGAAACACTTTCAAAATATTAATTCATGTGTTTCGAGCATTTGAGGTACTTGCGTACTACTTTCACGCTTTATGCTCGAACTCGTTTAAAAACACATGTCTTACCAATGATTTGTAGTAGATAACATCTTTTCACATTCTGGGATTGTGACACCATTTCGGTAAAAAGCTATAAAATGAGAAGTTGGTTTAAAGTATATCCAACGTGTTCACACTTACGAGATATTTTCACATGAGAGAAAGTAGTAGAGATGTTGAATAAAGCCACTTATTCCAAAGTGCGCTTCCAAAAGATGAACGAACTTCATGGTGCTGCCGCAAAGGAGGATATTTGGTAAGTACTCTTCTTTAAAGGCAACACATCTTCAGACTTTCAGCTTCCATCCATCATGTTGATAGGGGAGTTCTCTCCTTCTTATCCTTGTTTTGATTTGATTATATTGTTCTATTTTACCAGTATTCTATGCCATATCCTAAGCTTATCACTAAGTGTGGGATTCCAGCCCAAAACAAACACTTGAGCAACATTTTCCGATATGTTCAAACTCTAAGTGTGGGATTTTACTTATAGTAAAATCTCTACTCAAGAGAACATTAGGGACAATGTTCCTCTAAGTGTGGGATAGCGGTATAGAATACCTTAGGTTGGATTCGTCTTTCCAAAAGCAAAACTCGGAAAATGTTCCTCAATTTTAAAACCTCACTTTTGCTTAAAATTTTTCAAAAATTGAATTAAAATGTCTTGAGGGGAATCATTTTCATATATGAGTAGTGTATTTTAGAAAATAAGATTAAATGAGTTAGGATTTTCTTGAGCTGAAATGATGATCTAAGAGGGGCATCGCATGGCTAGGCACATACAACCCATACTTGTAGTGAGGTATCTTGAGCCTATGAAAAGCATTCATTTTAAATGCTTCACTATTCGTTTGATGAGTGTGTGCCGATGCACGCATCCGGATTAGAACTTCTCCTGGTATGCACTTCGAGACTACATTGGTAGAGTACCGTACGCGGTATAGGTGCAATTAGAGGACCTTGATATTCCTTGGGATTTAACCCCCTTTTTTTACATATCTCTTCAAGCCCAAAACCCTTCGAACACTCATTTTCAGTGTTGATGATCCGCCTAGGAAACCCTGTTGAGCCTTAGCCTTTTTGTTTCTTTAAATCCTAAATTTCAAACCCATTTTACTTCCACACCCACCAAAACCTTATCTTAGAAGTTTTAAATTTTTGAAAAACACTATTTAGATATTCTTTTTGCTTTCACTCAAAAATCACAAAATTCGTGTTTACTCAAAACTCCTCGTGTGCGTTTCCATGATCAATATTCAAAGATCAAGAGTCTTATGGTGCAAAAAATTGGCACCAGGTAAATTCGAAGTTGTTAAAAGCGTGAAAAAAAATGAAAGTAAGAAAGGATCTCAAAAGGGCAATAAAAAAAATGCCTTCGAAATTCCTTGGCAAAGAAGTTCTAAAAAAAAAAAAAAGTTTGAAATAAAGCTAAGTGCTTCGAATCTCCAGAAAACCCCGATCCTCAAAGGTATAAAAATCTTCCGTGTGTTTTCAAAAGATAGAAGTCAAAATAGCTATCTTCTTCCCTTACCGTTATCCGTTTCCGTTTTCATTGAAAAGTTTGTCTAGATAAAAAATTTCATAAATTTAAAGGTCCTAAGATAAGCAAAACCCTTGAACCAAAATTCCCACTTATCCAAACCCTTTAACCCTCACCAAACATTACAACCCATCTGAATGTCCTGGGATAATTAGCACCGTCCTTACCTAAGTGGTGAAGATATGATTCTCGAGTAAGCCTATGACGATGGATGTTGCATGACTGGCGTTTGAGCAATTTCATTTGTTTAAAATGATAGGTAACCATAAACACTTCTGAGTGAATTGAGTGACCACCTGGTGAGATCGCCTAGTCATGTATATTCCAAGATCACGAGAATTGAAAGCATGCCTAAGAGAGTCATTTCATGCTTCTGAAACAAAACCTTATTTTCTCTTAGTCTCCAGGATGTGTTACTTGTTTATGGGAATGTTTGCTCTTTATATATTTTGATTCACCCAAAATGCAGTGACACTTTCAAAATATTTTCATTGGGAAGCAAGTGAGAAATTTGAGTTTTGCTTGAGGACAAGCAAAGTCTAATTGTGGGATATTTGATAACACGCAAAAAGTCAAGTTTTTGTGTGCTATTATCTCACCTTTTTATCCCAATTATGGATGAAAACATTTGAAATATACATTTTTATACTAAATTTCATAATGATGGCTAAAATATAGACGATGCTTCAAGAATCAACCAAAAAGGCCTAAAAACGAATAAAATAGAGCACAAACGATCAACGAATCTTCCGTTCACGCATTTGAGCACAATTTAAGTTATACTTGGAATTATGACCTCTAACTTATGTCATTTTCTTCATTAGGAAATTACAAACACGTGGATATAATGATCGCTCAAAATGGATAAACGACGAAGAAGTTACGCCAAATCGAAGAAACAGAGAACAAACAGACCGAATACGGCTGGACACAGACCGTATACGGCTGGACACAGACCGTATACGGCCTGTGCCCAGCCGTATACGGCCCAGTCCAGCCGTATACGATTGGCGCCCACCCGTATTTGCTCCAGTCCACCCGTATACGGCCAAAACCAACCGTATTTCGTGTTCAGGCAATAAAAATGAGATTTTTATACGGCTGTGCGATACGGTTGTGCATTTGAAGGTTGGAATACGGTTGAAGAATACGGCTGTGCATCTCCTATAAATTCAAGGCTTCACCTCCCATTTTCAACACCACATCTCACACTTCTCATCCATTCTTCACCAACAGTACTCTCTCACTACTCTCTCTCTAGATTAGGTTTTTATTTTTCGTAGTTAGTGGCTAGTTAGTCTCTGGTTAATACTTAACCGGGCTACTAGAGGGGAAATATTGTAATATCGCTTGGAGCATACTAGAAGTTCTGTCTGTATACTTTCAAGTTATATTCAGCTACGCTCTTTTCACGGTTATATCTATCCTTTATCTTATTAATTAAAATGCATGCTGTTGTTGTTTTGATTATGCTAGATTTAGGATTTGCCATGATTAGCGAGTAGTTATATTGCGTGTTTATTGTGATGTAGTTAGCCGTATTAGTTGGGATGATGTCATTATGAAACAACGCAAGTAACGTTAAACGACTTTCATTTGTATAGCGCCGGAAACATCACGAATGTGTGTAGTACGGAACGTGGAAGCTATGAAAGTCGTGCGCACAATCTGTTGTGGAATAATGTCCCAAACTATTTTACAAATGAAAAATCGGTGCTTTGATTAACTTTCTATCTATGATTATAAACCTCACTTTAACCTAACGCCTTTCGACCAATGAACGTGATTAAAACCTTTTTATTAAGACGTAGCTAACCTTAAGTAAAGGTAATTAATTATCTGTGTTTGAAATAAACATGGTATGGTTTTAAACCTGTGGAAATACCGTTTTCAATCAAAGTAGTGTACACAGTACATAAACTAGGGATTTATTGGGACTTTAAAGTAAGGGATGGTTTATATCATAGATGGATAATTCCCGAACTTAAATACAAACTTAGTTTATAAGTCCAGAATGACCATTGTGTAATGAAGTAACATAAATACCGTAAATCGACTGAATACAAGGTATATCGTTGGAAGCACCATTGGTGTAGTACAACGAGGAAGTCATGAAAAAGCCGTTGGTACTATACTTTGTGAATTACCGGTTATTACAACCTCTGGACTTTACAAACCCATCGATAGAAAGTAATCAAGCACCAAACCAAGTCTTATACTTAAATGATTTATTCGATTGAGTATCCTTGTGGGGTTAAGAATGGTCGGACATCGAGTTAGTTTGCCACCTTATTCATGCACCCAGGATTTCAATCCAGAAAGGGTCACTGTACCGTAACAGGATAGTGTTGTGGGTTGGGCAACCTACTCCGATCACAATCACGATAGCCTAGTTGCTCAGTGACATACTGATTGAGAAATCAATTAGTAGGGAGCTAGTGCTTACCCCACATATACTTAAAACAAATAAAATACAAATCTTTAGAGACGTTTTCATATCCTAAACTAAACATCATCCCAACGTTCGGCTAATGAACTCACAACAAACACCCCCTCTATCCTGACTGCTATCCGTTTATTTTATATTCTTTTTATTATTGCTTATTAGCTTAATCATAAAAACAAAACCAAACCACTCCCAACTATTTTAAAACTCCCTCACTATTTAGAAATGGACATCCTAGACTACTCAGATCCACAATACAGTTGATTTTGAAGAACGACCATAGGTCATACTTGCTGCTATACAACCCTTAGGCCACATAGCACAAGTAAAACTTAGGCCCCGCATTTATATAAGTTAAAACCCACTGGTGCCGCCGCTGACGGACGGTCCGAAGACAGGGTAAAACCTGATCAACCGTTGGTGGCGCATCACTTGTCTATCTTCAAACGTGTGTGGAATCTTCATTTTTCATCCGTTTCGCTTGATTTTTCTCGTGCAACTCTATTTTGACCTTCTTGGCAAAGTTTCATTGATTTGAACATTATATGAGTTTATTTACCAAGTATTGTTCCAGAATGAGAGAGATATCGGTAGTAAAAACGTGACTTTTTACGCGATATCACACCTAGATACCCCCTAAATAGTTGTTTAATAAAAAAATATCTCTATAAAAATTAATTACCTATTAATTCTAAAACCCTCTACTCATCCGTTCTAATTCTAATTCTCCACAAATTCCTATCAGAGGTCATGTCCTCGGTCAAGAGAAGCTCATTCATGTCGAGTTTTAGTCTATCCTCCCACTTACGTTTAGGTCCACCCCTTCTCGATCCATCGATAGTAAGAGTTTCCACTCTCCTAATTAGCGTTGTGATAGGTCTCCTTTGAACATGTCCATACCATCTAAGTCTTCCTTTTCTCAACTTATTTGTGATGCTTGTGACTTCTAAATCTCACCTACAAACTTCATTTGGTATAATATCCAACATGGTTTTACCACATGTCCATCTTAGCATCCTCATTTCCGTCGCTTCCATCCTCATTTCTTGCGCCTTAGTCATCGGCAAAACTCTGATCCGTACAACATAGCAGGTCTAATTGTGACCTTATAGAATTTCCCTTTCAGTTTACGAGGAACTTTCTTGTCACACATGACGCTTGTCGCTGCTCTCCACTTCAACCAACCCACCTTTATCCGGTGAGTCACGTCCTCGTCGCTCCTTCCTGAACTATGTAGCACCGAGCCCAGGTATCTAAAGGACTCCTGTGGATGTAGAATATGATCCCAATGTGTAACACCCCCAAATTTACTGTTGAGCGGAAGCATACTTTGGGGTGCTACTAATCAATAAACAAAGCACATAAGATATACAATGAACGACTCTATATACGTCGTTTACAATACATTGATATTATAAAAGTCTTACACTGTTATAATAGTTTACAAAAGCTCGAGATGTAATGAAAGAGATTCTATGGCATAACTAATTTTACAAAATATAGTAATGCATAATAATCTCCTGATGTTTGCATGAGACTCGAGCAAATAGGCATCCTGAATGAGCAGACCTACTGCTGCTGTGAACCTGAGAATACATGCTAAAATGGTCAGCTAAAAGCTAGTGAGCTCACAGGTTTAATGAATAAGTGTAATGTATGAACCGCAAGATTTAAGTATGAATATTTGTAATTAAACAAATAAGTAATTGATAAATGATGTATATAACTGCCATGAGCACATAGTCTGAGCTTAACTGAGGTGTCAGGATCACAATCCAGTGCCTGAGCGAGGGTGCCTCTATGTGTGTGCCTACTCAACACAAGTATGAACAAATGATAATGCGTCCGTCTGACCAGTTAGTGCTTGCTAACCCGGACGGGGATTGTCAGTCCCATATGGTACCATACACTAACATTCATGCTACAAAGTATTACCAAACTATGCTAATGAGGACTTATGATGATTAGATGATTAAATCATGCAGAATATAGCGATATTTGATACTTGCATTCACATGTATAATAAAACAAGCATGTATTCTCACCACTAGAGTAAAAACGGTAAAATAGGGGCTATGAGACTCACCTGAGTCTGGTAAGTTGTTATCAAACGATAATGATGGTACACAATGAAATGATGTTGTCCAAGTGACTGTAACCTGCCAGGCATCCTAAATGTGTGAGGTTATAATGATAAGTAGGTATCTCAGAAGATCACCTATGCTAGTTGTTCATTCAACTAGTAATGTCCAAATGATTTGGTTTGTTTGCTTGTGTTTTGAAAATATGTACGGTCCGTTGGTGAAATTTGTAATGATGATTATCAAAACTATTATTATTATGTCTATCTCATTGTATACTTGCAAAAGTATATGTGTAATATGTTTTCGAGTTATTTCACCTAGTGTTATTCGTTGTTGGCGTTGAAACAAGTACATTGTGATATCATATGTTGGAATATTGTTTATGTGAAATCGGTGTCGAAAACTATGCATGTGACAATGTCGGGTCTCATGCGACAATGGCGTTGCGAAAATGGTTTTGCGACAATGGTGTTGCGACAATGGTATTGTCGCAGGATGTTTGCGAGAACCGAGTTTTTATGCGACAATAGTATTGTCGCAAGATGAGGTTTCCATTTAAGTGTTTGTTTTTGTTGACTTGTTCAAACATGTTCGGTTTGACAATGGTGTTGCGACAATGGTATTGTCGCAAGATGAGGTTTCCGATTCCGTTTAAGTGTTTGTTTTCGTTGACTTGGTCAAACGTGTTCGGTTTGACCCGAAACTTTTACCCAACCCTTAAGATGGTAAAATAGGTTTATAAAAATTATCAGTTCGTGTCGGGATTAACCCGAAGTGTCTATTTTATAAGTTATATCAAAACAGTCCCTTTTATATATGTTTCGGTTTTTCGACTTGATAACACTTCCGTTCTCACTACTTTTTAGGCCGAATCAGGTCAAACCAAAAATCACACATGATCATCAATATGTCTAGCTTAAATCTGCATTTTATCATGATTTTAGGGGTTCATTTACTATTTTAACCGAAAATGGAAAGGAGGTGTGGTTAGATTTGTTACAAAATCGAGTAACACTCAAAGATCCGTTTCTACACTCGGATCCGTGAGGATCTGGACAAAGTAGTAAACAAAAAAGTTGTAGCTAAAATCTTAAGGATCATTTTTCGTTTAGATTTCGTGAGTTGATTCCTCCTAGAACTCGAGTTATTGACGATTTTGTGGAACGATTTTATAAAGTCAGAAAGCTGTTCATATATATACTTTATAAAAACGAGTTTCAAGCTTCTATTTGAACATCAACTTGTTAAATGATCCACATAACATATACATCTATGAAAAGCAAGTAAATCCAGTTTGAAAATGGAGGTTCTTACAAAGAAATCGGACGATCTAGAGACGAGGACAAGAAGATGATGATCGGTTATGCTCTTGCTTCCTTCTTCCTTAACTTTCTTCCTCAAAATGATGTTCAAATGGAGTTGGTAAAAGATGATGATGATGGCCGATTTTTGGTAGTGAAAAGGAGAGAAAAGAGTGTGTTCTAGAGTGAGAGTAGAGAGGGAATGAGGTGGAAAACAAATGAAGGGATTTAGGAGTAAAATAAGGATCTTGTTTAGTGATTGAGTCAACAAACACAACTCCCTAATTTGAGGGAGGAGTTGCCGGTTCTTTATGGTCAAAAGGTGGGGGCAAGGTTGTTAAATCTTGTCTCCACTTGTTGGTATTATATCCGTATTTGTTTACCCGATCGTTTAAACGTAAATTCGAGACGTTATATATTATACGTACATTTTTAAATAACGAATAAACTTTCGACATTTTAATTTGGGGTATTTTATCAAAATACTTGTTAATGAGTTATAAAATATAACTTAGGTTTGTTTCAATTATCGGGCGCGTTTCACGCATTTTTGGTCGCTTGTGAATTATTTATACGGTACGAAATACTTATGAAATATTATCTAAATAATATTTTGAAACAATTATGTTTATTAAATAAATTCATATTTATTAATAAAATAGGTTCACCAACGTCCATATTAATGGATCAGAATTCATCCGATAATGATAAGATGCACAGTTTAAACAAATCGTGTTCGTGTATATATAATCCCTTATATATAAATGATACATACAATTAGTCTAATCTTAGAACTAATTACACATACTATGAAATGATTAAGTACTAAAACTAGCCCTAATTTGACGGGTGTCACATTCTCCCCTTGTTAAGAGAATTTCCTCCCGAAATTTAGGTCTGAGTCGTTGATGGAGTAGAGTTCATGAAGAGTTGTGGATACTTGAGTCGCATTTGGTCTTCCCGTTCCCAAGTAAATTCCGGACTACACCGCGAATTCCACCGAACTTTGACGATTGGGATACGACTTTGCTTAAGCTGTTTGACCTCACGGTCCATGATCTCCACTGGTGTCTCGATAAAATGAAGTTTGTCGTCAATAAGAATCTCGTCAAGAGGGATAATGAGTGTCTCATCAGACAGGCATTTCTTCAGGTTAGAAATGTGAAATGTGGGATGCACGCTACTAAGCTCGGGTGGTAGCTGCAATCGATATGCGAATGGACCAATCCTCTCGAGGATCTCAAAAGGTCCAATGTATCTAGGGTTCAACTTCCCGCGTTTGATAAATCGGATGATACCTTTCCAAGGTGATACTTTGAGCAATACTCGATCCCCAACCTGGAACTTGAGATGCTTGCGTCTCACGTCAGCATAACTCTTCTGATGATCACATGCGGCTTTCAACTATTGCTGGATAACAACGATCTTCTCGGTGGTTTTGTGAATGATTTTAGGACCAGTGAGTTGGCTATCTCCCACTTCGGTCCAACAGATAGGTGACTGGCACTTACGACCGTACAATGCCTCGAAATGTGCAGCTCCAATGCTGGTATGATAGCTATTGTTGTATGAGAATTCGCACAATGGCAAGTGATGTTCCCAATTTGCACCGAAGTTAATTACGCAAGCGCGTAGCATATCTTCCAGTGTTTGAATTGTCCTTTCACTTTGGCCGTCGGTTTGTGGATGATAAGCTGTACTCATATCCAGACGAGTACCTAAGGATTTCTGAAATGATCTCCAGAACTGAGAAGTGAAATGACTATCTCTGTCGGAGATAATCGAGATAGGAATGCCGTGTCAGAATACGATCTCCTTCAGATAGATTCGTGTTTGGCGTTCCATTCTATCAGTTTCTTTGATAGCGAGGAAATGTGCAGATTTGGTGAGACGATCAATGATCACCCAAATGGTATTGCAACCGCTTGATGTTTTCGGGAGTTTAGTGATGAAATCCATAGCGATTTGCTCCATTTCCACTCAGGAATGTCCAGTTGTTGCAGCAGATCGAAGGGTTTCTGATATTCAGCTTTGACTTTAGAACATATGTGGCACTTGCTGACGTATGTACCGATCTCAGCTTTCATGTTTGGCCACCAGTACAATCCCTTGATGTCATGATACATCTTTTCCGATCCAGGATGTATAGAGTATTTAGACTTGTGAGCTTCATCCATCACCAAGTCTTGAAGGTTTTCAAAGTAGGGCAACCAGATCCGGTTTGTGAAGTATTTGACCCCGTTGGGTTTGGTTTCGAACTGTTTCTCCATGTTGTGCAAGGCCTCATTTTTCAGATTTTCGGGTTTCAATGCTTCGAGTTGAGTGGTGAGGATTTGAATAATGAAATCATTATGAATGATCATGCTGAGGGCTCGGACTCGAAGTGGTTTCATGCGCTCTTTTCGACTTAGGGCATCGGCAACAACATTTGCTTTGCCCGGATGGTATTTGATTTCGCAGTCGTAATCGGTGAGCAACTCAACCCAACGACGTTGCCTCATGTTGAGATCCTTCTGATCGAATATGTGTTGGAGAGTTTTGTGATCGGTGAAGATGGTACATCTTATGCCATACAAATAGTGTCTCCAGATTTTGAGTGCAAACACTACGGCTCCTAGTTCGAGATCATGAGTGGTATAGTTCTTCTCGTGAACGTTGAGTTGTCGGGAAGCGTAGGCAATAACCTTGTCTCGTTGCATTAACACGCAACCATGACCTTGGTGTGAGACATCACAGTATACCACGAAGTCATCGTTGCCTTCGGGTAATGATAGAATGGGTGCACTGCAAAGCTTTTGTTTCAATAGCTGAAATGTTGACTCTTGCTTATCAGTATAGTGAGAGGTTGGGCTAGTTTGGAGAAATTCTCTATGAAGCGTCGATAGTAGCCAGCAAGTCCTAAGAATTGGCGTATTTCGGTCGGCGTTGTCGGTGCTTGCCAGCACTTGATAGCCTCAATCTTTGATGGATCTACGTGAATTCCCTGACTGTCAATCACATGACCAAGGAATTGAACGGTTTGCATCCAGAACTCACACTTGGAGAACTTAGCATATAAATCTTCGTGTCTAAGAAGTTCTAGAATTGTTTTGAGATGTTGCGCATGTTCATGTTCATTGCGCGAGTAGATGAGAATGTCATCGATGAAGACAATGATGAACTTGTCGAGATAGGGTTTGCACACTCGGTTCATAAGGTCCATGAATACAGCCGGTGCGTTTGTCAGACCAAATGGCATCACTTGGAACTCGTAATACCCATAGCGAGTTCGGAAGGCAGTCTTTGGGATGTCGATGTATGAACTCGTAACTGATGATAACCTGATCGTAGATCTATCTTCAAATAGAAACTTGACCCTTGAAGTTGGTCGAATAGGTCATCAATGCGAGGAAGTGGGTAACGGTTCTTGACGGTTAATTTGTTCAACTCTCTGTAGTCGATACACATCACACATGAACCGTCCTTTTTCACAAACAGGACCGGAGCTCCCCAAGGTGAAGAACTCAGTCTAATGAACCTTTTGTCTAGAAGTTCCTGCAATTGAGTAGACAACTCCTGCAATTCGGATGGGGCTAGACGATATGGTTCTCGTGCCACCGGTGCTGCTCCGGGCACAAGGTCGATTGAGAACTCAACTTGTCTCGCTGGAGGAAGGCCAGGCAAGTCTTCAGGAAAGACTTCTGGAAAATATCTAACGATGGGCACATCCTCAAGTTGCTTCTCTTCCGACTTTTTCTCCATAACGTGCACGAGGATTGCCTGATAAACTTTTCTAAGATATTTGCGGGTTTTCATGCATGATATGATATTCAATCTCGTCCCACCGGTCCCCCCCTTATATGATTAAAGTACCACCGGTGATGAGATGAATACGAATGATTTTGTCATAACAGACAATTTTAGCTCGGTGCTTGGATAGCCAATCCATGCCAACAATGACATCGAAACTTCCAATCTCAACAGGTATGAGATCAATGGCAAACAATTCGTTGGCGAGGTTTAAAGTGCAATTAGGAATTACACTATCGGTTTCTATGAGTATGCCGTTATCTAGTTCTACAATGTACTTAGCATCTAAGGCAACAGGAGTGATGTCAAGCAATGGACTAAACTCATTAGATATAAAGCTCCTATCAGCACCAGTATCAAATAGAACAGTGGCAGTAAGATTATTGAGAAGGAACGTACCCGAGACCACATTCGGGTCAAGAAGGGCCTCTCTTGTGTTCAGAATGAAAGCTCTTCCCTTCGCAGTATTGTTACCCTTGTTCTTCAGCTTTGGGCACTCATTCCTAAAGTGCCCGGTATCTCCACACTCATAGCAGGATTTTGGTTGGCTGATGGTGTTGGTGCTGGCATTGGTAGACCTGCAGTCTTTGGCCAGATGCCTATACCTTTGGCACTTACCACAAGGAGTACCGCAGGGACCATCATGATGTCAGCGACATTTTGAATAGAAGGGTTTAATCCCAGTATAACCCTTGTTGAACCCAGAACCAGAGTTGGAGACCTTATCAGTATCAGTTCTCTTGGACGATGGTTGGTTTTGATTGGGTTTCCAGACCACTTTGTTTTGTTGTTACCAGAAGATATAATGGATGCCTCATGGATGACAATCATTTCCGTGAGTTCGTGTGTGAGGCGGATAGCACTTTGGATGGTCGTCGGTTTGACGAGGCGACGTTCCCCTGGATACTTTTTGGGAGACCGCGAATGTACCTCTTGATGCGCTTTTGCTCTGAGTCTACCATAGATGGGCAGAGGAGAGCGAGTTATTGGAACTTGGTGGTGTAGCCAGCGATGTCAGTGCCCTGGACTCTCAGACTCCAGAATTCTTCCTCCAACCTCTGAAGTTCTTCGCTGGGGCAATACTCTTCCTTTAGCATCTCCTTCAGGTCTCCCCAGGGAAGTTGATTAGCCACTTCAATTCCCACAGCACTAGTATAAGTATTCCACCAAGTGAGAACACCTTCCTGAAAGGTGTAAGCAGCAAACTTGACCTTGTTGTCTTCAGCGCAGTTACAGAGACTGAAGACAGATTCCATTCGTTCCATCCATCGGATCAAGCCAATGGCACCTTCCGTGCCCTTGAAGTACAATGGTTTGCAACTGAGAAAATCCTTGTAGGAACAAGGTTTGATAACAGGAGTAGGAGTGGTATTGACTGTCTCATCACTCCTTCGAGAGTCTCGAGCAGCCAAGGCTTCAGCTACAGCTCGGGAAACTGCTGCATTGAGTTCAGCTTCACTGTAACCCTTCCTCTTTGGCGGCATGATTCTTCAAGAAAGAAACAAGAAAGGGATAAATGAGTTGTCTGTACAAATTCACGATATATCAAAATAGCACAAGTGATAATCATAATTCAACAGATAATTGAGTTGAATATAAGATGCGAGTTTGCGAGAGAGCGGGGTAAGGTTTTACTTATGGAAACCTATAAGTCCTTCTAACAATATGTTCCACATGTGATTCCGAAGAAATAAAATGATGGAAGGAATACGAAATGATATATTCCTCTATAGCACATGACGGTACGGCGAAATGTGTTGTAAGATGTTACACGAGTATAAATAAATTGACGGTAGTAGCTATACTCGTCGTCTTCGGTGATGTGAGTGTTAATGAGTATACTATCGCAAGATATCTATATATATTCGACATATATAATAGCTTAGAATGTAATACGCAGGTAAGGCCTATTCATATATCTTCAATATATAATAGCCTATAGAGTAGCACGTAGGTGAGGCCTATGTATGTATATATGCCTATATCACATAATAGCCTAGTGTGTGTCTAACACAATCTAAGTATAAGTCCCGGTTTCTCTCATGGTCAGAGTCAACTAGCACATTCCTGTTCAACATAACCCCTTTCAGATTTCACATCATCTTCATTTAATTGTACATAGTTGATCAGGCTATGTTAAATTAAAAGAGTATGATGTGATCACTGAACCAGTCATGCCTAATAGGGAATACTGCCTAACGGTCATAGTCTAGGCCCACTAAATGCAACCTAGTTCACTATAACCTTAGGCTCTGATACCAATCTGTAACACCCCCAAATTTACTGTTAAGCGGAAGCATACTTTGGGGTGCTACTAATCAATAAACAAAGCACATAAGATATACAATGAACGACTCTATGTGCATCATTTACAGTACATTGATATTATAAAAGTCGTACACTATTATAATAGTTTACAAAAGCTCAAGATGTAATGAAAGAGATTCTATGGCATAACTAATTTTACAAAATATAGTAATGCATAATAATCTCCTGATGTTTGCATGAGACTCGAGCTAATGGGCATCCTGAATGAGCAGACCTACTGCTGCTGCGAACCTGAGAATACATGCTAAAATGGTCAGCTAAAAGCTGGTGAGCTCACAGGTTTAATGAATAAGTGTAATGTATGAACCGCAAGATTTAAGTATGAATATTTGTAATTAAACAAATAAGTAATTGATAAATGATGTATATAACTGCCATGAGCACATAGTCTGAGCTTAACTGAGGTGTCAGGATCACAATCAAGTGCCTGAGCGAGGGTGCCTCTATGTGTGTGCCTAATCAACACAAGTATGAACAAATGATAATGCGTCTGTTTGACCAGTTAGTGCTTGCTAACCCGGACGGGGATTGTCAATCCCATATGGTACCATACACTAACATTCACGGTACAAAGTATTACCAAACTATGCTAATGAGGACTTATGATGATTAGATGATTAACTCATGCAGAATATAGTGATATTTGATACTTGCGTTCACATGTAAAACAAAACAAGCATGTATTCTCACCCCTAGAGTAAAAATGGTAAAATAGGGGCTATGAGACTCACCTGAGTCTGGTGAGTTGTTATCAAGCAATAATGATGGTACACAATGAAATGATGTCATCCAAGTGACTGTAACATGCCGGGTGTCCTAAACGTGCGAGGTTATAATGATAAGTAGGTATCTCAGAAGATCACCTATGCTAGTTGTTCATTCAACTAGTAATGTCCAAATGATTTGGTTTGTTTGCTTGTGTTTTGAAAATATGTACGGTCCGTTGGTGAAATATGTAATAACGATTACCAAAACTATTATTATTATGTCTATCTCATTGTATACTTGCAAAAGTATATGTGTAATATGTTTTGGAGTTATTTCACCTAGTGTTATTCGTTGTTGGCGTTGAAACAAGTACAATGTGATATCATATGTTGGAATATTGTTTATGTGAAATCGGTGTCGAACACTATTCATGTGACAATGTCGGGTCTCATGCGACAATGGCATTCCTAAAATGGTGTCGCGACAATGGTGTTGCGACAATGGTATTGTCGCAGGATGTTTGCGAGAACCGAGTTTTTATGCGACAATGGTATTGTCGCAAGATGAGGTTTCCGTTTCCGTTTAAGTGTTTGTTTTCGTTGACTTGGTCAAACGTGTTCGGTTTGACCCGAAACTTTTACCCAACCCTTAAGATGGTAAAATAAGTTTATAAAAACTATCAGTTCGTGTCGGGATTAACCCGAAGTGTCTATTTTATAAGTTATATCAAAACAGTCCCTTTTATATATGTTTTGGTTTTTCGACTTGATAACAATTCCGTTCTCACTACTTTTTAGGCCGAATCAGGTCTAACCAAAAATCACACATGATCATCAATATGTCTAGCTTAAATCTGCATTTTATCATGATTTTAGGGGTTCATTTACTTTTTTAACCAAAAATGGAAAGGAGGTGTGGTCAGATTTGTTACAAAATCGAGTAACACTCAAAGATCCGTTTCTACACTCGGATCCGTGAGGATCTGGTCAAAGTAGTAAACACAAAAGTTGTAGCTAACATCTTAAGGATAATTTTTCGTTTAGATTTCGTGAGTTGATTCCTCCTAGAACTCGAGTTATTGACGATTTTGTGGAACGATTTTATAAAGTCAGAAAGCTGTTCATATATATACTTTATAAAAACGAGTTTCAAGCTTCTATTTGAACATCAATTTGTTAAATGATCCACATAACATATACATCTATGAAAAACAAGTAAATCCAGTTTGGAAATGGAGGTTCTTACAAAGAAATCGGACGATCTAGAGACGAGGACAAGAAGATGATGATCGGTTATGCTCTTGCTTCCTTCTTCCTTAACTTTCTTCCTCAAAATGATGTTCAAATGGAGTTGGTAAAAGATGATGATGATGATGATGATGGCCGATTTTTGGTAGTGAAAAGGAGAGAAAAGAGTGTGTTCTAGAGTGAGAGTAGAGAGGGAATGAGGTGGAAAACAAATGAAGGGATTTAGGAGTAAAATAAGGATCTTGTTTGGTGATTGAGTCAACAAACACAACTCCCTAATTTGAGGGGTGAGTTGGCCGGTTCTTTATGGTCAAAAGGTGGGGGCAAGGTTGTTAAATCTTGTCTCCACTTGTTGGTATTATATCCGTGTTTGTTTACCCGATCGTTTAAACGTAAATTCGAGACGTTATATATTATACGTACATTTTTAAATAACGAATAAACTTTCGACATTTTTAGTTGGGGTATTTTATCAAAATACTTGTTAATGAGTTATAAAAATATAACTTAAGTTTGTTTCAATTATTGGGCGCGTTTCACGCATTTTTGGTCGCTTGTGAATTATTTATACGGTACGAAATACTTATGAAATATTATCTAAATCATATTTTAAAACAATTATGTTTATTAAATAAATTCATATTATTTAATAAAATACGTTCACCAACGTCCATATTAATGGATCGGAATTCATCCGATAATGATAAGATGCACAATTTAAACAAATCGTGTTCGTGTATATATAATCCCATATATATAAATGATACATACAATTAGCCTAATCTTAGAACTAATTACACATATTATGAAATGATTAAGTACTAAAACTAGCCCTAAATTGACGGGTGTCACACAATGCGGATGTCCACTTCATCATGCTGCTCGTCCTCAATCTTGTCGAATTTGCATTGTAGGTATTCAGTTTTTTGTCAACTGATTTTTAATCCTTGGTCTTCTAAGACCTCCCTCCACTGCTCTAGCCTGCTATTTAGCCCATCCTTAGTTTCGGAAACCAAAACGATATCATAGGCAAAAATCATGCACCACGGGATGCTCTCCTGTATCCTATGCGACAACTCGTCTAGGATTAAGGCAAAAATGTATGGGCTAAGGGCTGATCCCTGGTGTAGGCCTAAATCTACCGAGAAAAACTCGGTGTTTCCCACTAGTGTTTTTACACAAGTCTTCGCTCCTTCGTACATATCGCGAATAGCTCTAATGTATTTACCCGGGGTCGCCTTATCATTTAGGGTCCTCCAAATTAACTCTCTCAGAACGTGTGACAACTCTCCAAATTAGGTATTAATTAAACTTAAGCATGTGCATTCTTACGCTAATTTTCTGACAAAAGTTTAAACAAAAACTTCTGATGTGAAACAGGTCTAGCGAGCCCAATACTTTTAAACAAAAAGTATTACAAAATTCGTAGTTAGTTACAATTACGTACAAACGTATCGGAATGAACCCGATAAAAATAAATACAAAAGTTAGTGACACAAAATAATTAATAATGAGATTATTAATTACGAGTATTTTCACATTTATAATATGGAGATAAAATACGTTAAATATACGATTATATATATATATAGAACGTGTTATACGCGAACAGAAACAATTGTAAAACATACCCAAAGGTTAACATTATAAAAAGTTCTATTTTCCTCATTCATTTGAAAGTATTTGGAACATTACCTCAAAATATGAATTCGAAATTCAACTGTAATTTGACACCTAATTGGGTACTCACAATAATAAAGGTACAAATTATACAACAGTCTAAAATAATGAGAATCTCATTATTCTAAATTTAAATAACGAACCAGGAGAACATCTACAAAATAAAATATAAAATGTTATATTTTATAGTACTGTAATTATACCCGTACCCGAAATTAACGGGGTAAAAACTGCCACCAACCTTCAATAATGCAGAGACATACTTCTATTCATGCACCACACTCGTTTGATTTTAATACTCCCTCCGTTCCTTCATCAGATCATTTTCATTTTTCATTTTCAACTATCTATCTCTTTTCTCTTCTTCCTCACTAAGATCAAAGGTAGCAACACGCAGGAGTAATAATAATAACAATAAGCAAACAATAACAATAATCATCATCTTTAGCTCGTGATCATCATCGCCATCATAAATCCATTGTAAGGAAACCTCTTTTCCTTAAATTCTATACTTATAATTCATGTTATAACATGTTTGTATATCATAATCTATGTATATAACACAAAAGTTTGATGATTGAATGGATGATCCTTGAAAGTGGGTTATAAAAACCAAAACTTAAAACCCAAAATTCATGTATGGATACATGATTATATGTAATAATAAGTGGTTAAAATACAACATATATGATGTTATGATATTGGGAAAGTGTAAAAACGAGCTAGAATCCGAAACAAAAACATGTATATATATGTATATAGAACACATACCACGAACAGAGTGCAACAAGTCAGAGACAAACCAACCCGATCGGTTGGCTTGGGCCAGCCGATCGGCTGGTAGTAATGAGCCGAACGGCTCAACCAATTGAGCCGAACGGCTAAGTTGTGTTGAGCCGAACGATTTGCAACTTTATACCCGAACGGCTTGAGTTGTTTGGGTACTGATCAGTTTCGGGTATAATCTTTAACCCACAGACTTCGTAACTTTTGTAGTACATAAATTATCATCGATTACCAGATACAAATCTTGTCAAGTTATAAAATTTGGTACTACATTGTACACAATTACGGGTCAATATTTTACCAAAAATGTTAAAAGATTATAACTTCTAGGCTGAACAAAATGGACCAAAATAATTATAATTATATTTGGGTCAAGTTATAATTAATATTTGGGCCGTATGTGTAGTTATGGGCCGAAATAATGTTTTAGTTAATGGGCCAGTTAAACGGACCATTAAGCCCAAAGCTATTTACTAAATAAAAACAGGCCAAACAAGTAAACGGGCCATTGGGTCAAGATAATCTAAATGGGCCAAATGAGTTAACTTAATGTCTGAAAGTGTTATTGGGCAAAAACTATTTAATGGGTCGGATATAATATTGGGCCGTATGTTTAACTAAATGGACCGGACTTAATAATCACTTATAATGGGCTAAGTAATGGGCCTAGCTCAATGGGTAAAGTTTTATTAAAGGGTTGAACGATTTGGGTTGAGCCCAATGGGCCATAAAACTTTAAAACATAAACGCAAACTTTAACCAACCAAGATCGAATGATACATTTTTATGAAGTTACGACATAAATATAACTTATAAACTTTATATATATATATATATATATGTATATGTATAACAGCGAACGATTACGATAGTATATATATATATATATATATACAACAATTGAACATTACATGTCCTTATACAAATGGGATATACGTTTAGCAAACATACGAAATACGACATAAGAAATAATAACGATATTTCATTATAATGTCAACAACTTATTGCACAATTTAAGAATTTAACAAATTCTTCAAAACAAGTAAATTATTAACATAAAGTGATTCGACAAATCAAGGTACTTATGTTAGTACATTTATTGCGTATAGGTCAACATACCTTGGGCAACGCTACATCTTTCAGCTAGCTTTCACATCGCATCTACTACTGTGAGTTCACAGCCCCTCTTTTAATGTTTTATACTTTTAAACATATGGGTGTAAACATAGAAACTGCATGCGAACACATGCAGCAAACTACATAAATGCTTTATTGCTTTTATACAAATTGTTTGTTTATGGAATAACATTTCCACAACTGTTTTGGGAATTAGACACTGTATCCTAGTACGGACCCAGACTTGAAATGTATGCATGAAAGACCTTATGTCATGCAGACTATAACCATTAGCTAGGTGACTCTAGCCACTGAGTATACGAATAGTACTATTACCGTGACGACCCTCCTATGGATAGGAGCGTATACTTACATGTCCTACAGGCAAACAACATAAGTTTTGGTCGTGGTTTGGTTATTGGGTTAGGTCGCGTTAATTTAACTCGTAAGGTTTAGCTCACCTTGCGAGGGATCATAAGTCTAAGCATTTCCCACATATTTTAGGAAGAACGAATCCTACAAACTGTTTATATCGGAAAACATACCGATTACTTCGTTTATACTGGCAGACAACCAGTAATATGTTTTGGGATAACATCCCACATAAAACGCTATTATAGGGTAACAACCCTACAAAATCTATACTTTGCAAACATGAAATTGATTATTTAAATGAATAACATTTCATTTGTATAACAAACTTGGTTTAACAAACCACATACTCATATAAAACCTGTGAATTCACTCAACATATTTTGTTGACATCTTTTCTCTATGTTTTACAGGAAATTAGCTATGTAAGTAAGAATCGCATGCATTCATGATGGACAACCCTGGACTACTTAGGATGCCACATACCTTTAGGACCGCTTTTGAAGGATTTCCTCTGTATAACTGCAAGCATTGCAGTCATACTTATGAAATCTTGTTTTAAACATATGTATTGTAAAACTTAATGTTTTAAACACTACTACTACTGTCACGACATACATTGTCACACTACTTTTGTAACAACTGTTAAACTTGGTATCCTTGATAAATAAAGTTGTGCGATAACCATATGCTCTGAGTTTGTAAGTACTATTTGGTTGATTTACTGTTCGCAGCCCCGCCACGTTATTAAAGCTTCCGCACACTTAATTAGTATTGATTGTAATCACCGTTTGGTGGGGTGTGACAGAACGCTATCATAGGCTTTCTCCAGGTCTAAGAAAGCCATGTGTAGGTTTCTTTGCTTCTCCCTATACTTCTCCATAAGAGTTCTAACAATGTGTATCGCCTCAATTGAGGAATGTCCTGGCATAAAACCAAGCTAGTTCTCTGACACCTTTGTCTCACGTCGAAGTCTAGTCTCAATCACTCGCTCCCATAACTTCATAGTATGACTAAGTAGCTTTATGCCTCTATAGTTGCTATATATTTGTCACCCTTATTTTTGTAGATGGGAATAATCTCGTTGAGTCTCCATTTTTCTGGCATTTTAGCAATTTTTAAAGTCTTGTTAAAAAGATTTGTAAGCCACCTCACTCCATCGTCTCTAAGGCACAACCACACCTCTACAGGAATTTGGTCAGGACCTACTGCTTTGTGCCTTCCCATCTTCCGTAGTGCCGAACTTACTTCCTCTTGTCTAATTCTTGTGTAGAAACAATTGTTTTGGAATTCTTGTCCTGTTATTGTGCTCTATAACTATAATACTTCGAGTCCATCACAAAGAGTTAGAAAAGTACTATCCCCATCTTTTCTTATTTTCCTCCTTTATTACGATCCTAATACAAACGTTCCATATAAATGATCCTCATTAATGAACGTTTTTAATTGGTAGGATGGTAAAATCATATAATCACACGATCAGATCGTGATTCACAATCTCATTCCTCTTCCGTAACAAAATAAGAATAAATAAAATTCATCTAAATACTCGAGTCCATTCTCATATTTACACACGTCGTCATGTCAACCGTGATAGAACGTACTTCATGTAAATGAAAAGACTATGTTACCTACCACCACAATTACGTGCCATGCACGTGGCCACAAACCACACAATTTCCCTGTTTTCATACCAACAAAAAGGAAAATGCATAAAAATTCCAACTAACCGCAAAAATTATGGTCCATATTACCCCTCGCCACGTTGACTCCTATCCAGTTTTTCAAAAAGTCAAAAGGACTTAATAGTCATTTCCTTTTTAATCAAATTATGTAAAATTTAAAATATATAAATAGCTGCAATTTGCAAACGCAAGTCTGTATACGGAACCTTCTTTCTTTCTTTCCGTTTATTCAAATTTTTTGGTGGTTTCTTTTGACCTTTGAAATTAAATTTAATTACAAAACCCTAACAATTTCAATTCTATACAGTTTACCACGACTCTTATTTATATCGTTGAATTCCTCGTAATTTCGCATTCCAACGATTGCAATTCAATTCGGTTTCTGTTGTTTTGGTACGTTCTTCGCATCATAATTCTGTTTGTTTAATTTCGAGTTTTGTTGTTTATTGTATGATTTATGTATGCTTAATTTACTTGTTAGTGGAATTAATTGATTAACATGTTGATATATTGATATATATGTAATGTAATATGTAATGTAATATGTATACATAGATATATACGTATAGAATACTTGGTTTGATGATAATTTTGTGGAATTTTAGATGAATTGGATTGTGATTAATAACAATTTTGAACAGAATGTGCTAATTTTCATTTTTTATTTTTGTTGTAATTGTTGTTTATATGCTGAATTCCATGTTAGTGACATCGATTTTCGTATTTTTATATGTTTGATTGTATTAGGAGTTTGGTATTTATGCTAGTACCAGTGGTTTATTGTTTATTCTAGGTTTCTGGAATTCCTCCTTTTTTATATAGTAATAATTTTTAACTGACTTTTGCATTGTTAAAGAATTAATGACTTCTAATTGCTTGAAAATTTTGTATGTGAAGTTGAAGAGTGGTTAATTTTTTTAGTGGATATATGGCCAAGTGTGACTGATCAAGTGCTGTGCTTTACAGGTTTTTTTAGTCTAAAACAGTTAAGATCTTCTTACAGTATTTGACGAAAATGCGTGCACCATCATTGTTTACACAATGCTTGCCTGGCTTGGGGCACCATGACCGGGTAGCTCATAGTGTTTCAATGGTATCTGATAAGGAGATGCAGCTACCTTCACCGGCTGTTGAGATTGTACCCTCTAAGGTACTGTCTTCACTTTACATGGGGCAAATTCAATCTTATAGGTTTATCATATTATCTTGACATAACTTCTGGTTACGTAATGTATTTAAGAACCTATCGTTGTTCTCCATGCAGATGGGATATCCTAACAGATACGTTGGAGAGAGCATAGATGTCCAAGGAGTAAGCCTCTTCAGGGTGTGTAATTTTCACTCTGATGTTTATCTACTAGGTGCTCAACTGCTCATTAATTGTTCTAATTTTCATAAGATGGTCTCCGGTATGGTTGATTAGACGACTGAAAGATTACTCTGGCACATAGAAGAAGTTTCATTGGTTGTTGTCTGTGTGTACATATATATATCATAATTACGTTGCTACACTAGAAATCGGCTTCCTGTAGTTGGACACCTGGGGCTATATCTCTGCTACTTCTTCAGAAGTTCTGTTTAGGAGTCATACATAATGCAACATGAAATGTGATTTATATTTGTTGAGCGAGTTATTTTAATGCTTTCGTATATCAGATGTACCATAGATCAGTTTTCTGGGTATAATAATATCTGCTTTGCTGCATTAACTGTTTGTATATTAGAGCATGTGCGGTAGTCACCCAATGGTTCCCCTGAATTTCATATGCAGGGAAGAGTTAGCGTCTCAGATATTATAGGTTCAGAGTTGATTTCATCAAAACCTGATGGTTAGTACAACCTTTCACCACTCTTTTATGTTTAAGGGGTACTTGATTCTGCAGCAACATTGGGCATTTACTTTTAGAAGTAAATGGACATTTCCTTATTTATTAATTTTTTAAGAATCTAACTTGATTTTGCTGCAGCACCTTGTAAATCCTGGGATAGCTCATTGGACCTTGTTAACATTCTTAGGCATGAGATTCGGGATGGACAAATAAGCTTTAGAGGAAAAAGGGTGCTTGAGGTATATTTTGCTATGCTGAAAAGATAAATTATTGAGTCTTACCTTTCAGCTCTAGCCCTATGTAACTCATAACAATTTAGTGGGCAAGCTGAATGATATGATCGTATCTGCTTCTGGTTGTGCAAAATTACATGGATTTTTCCTATGAATCACATAAAGACCACCTTATGATTTAAGAGGTTTTAGTTTCTTAAATTCTATTCCTTGATTCTCTATATTAAAATTAGATCTTTTCTGTTTTCCAGCTTAGTTGTGGTTATGGAATCCCAGGGATCTATGCGTGTCTGAAGGTACATCTGAAAGATGTGTTGACATATTTTATAGCACAGTATGGTATCTTCCGAGATTTTCATTTCTAACTTTTTCTGTAATACACTGCAGGGAGCTTCAACAGTGCACTTCCAAGGATTAAATGCGGAAACTGTTAGATGCACAACTATCCCAAATGTTTTGGCCAATCTAGAGCAGGCTCGGGAAAGGCAGAGCCGGCAGCCTGAAAGTCTCCTGACTCCCTCAAGGCAAACTCTCTCCCCTGTGACTCACTTTTACGCGGGAGAGTGGGAAGAGCTTGCTGGAGTCTTGTCTGTTGTGAAGAACAATGTAGTCGAAGTGTCTCCGGCAATGAACCTCAGCTTCTCAGAGGAGGATCTTATGGATGCGTATAGTAGCCATGATGGTAGCATCACGGGACAAGATACTTCCTCCAGGCAATCAAGGAGGCTTTCAGGAAGTAGGGTGTGGGAGAGGGCCAATGATTCAGACATTGGAGGAGGATATGATGTCATATTGATGGCTGATATTCCACACTCTGCAACGTCTTTGAGAAAACTGTATGGACTAATAAAAAAGGTCAGTTGTGCTATTCTCTATCACTTCTAAATTTTGGACAGTACAGATACATCCATGTATTTTACAACTTTGTGAACTTTAAGTACATGTGTATATATGTCCTAAATACATCTAGACAAAAGGGGCAGGTTGGGTATTAGGTCAAAATGGGTTCAGGTTAAAACAAGCATATTGTACAGGTCAAAACGGGTCAGGTAGGTCTGAAGCATTTTTGTCCAATATCTATAATCTTTGGATTAGTAATTAGTATGTGGCTATGGTCACATAAATTATTTTTTTACTAATCTTATTCTAATTGATTTGGGGGATATACACGTAAAGAATATGCCACTACTTAGGGAACCCTTAAGTCCTTAACACATTTGCCCTGTCTCTCCAAACATTTTTTAGTTTACCCAGTTGGCTTATTCGATACATCTGACCCATGTTCTATTAAGTCAAACCTGTAAGAGATAAACATTAATTGAATTGACCCATTTAAAAGTCAACGGATCGAAATAGGCTCCTCTAGTTTAATCATTAAGTCAACGAGCACCACCTTGTCTTCTAGATTATCTATTGGTTTAAGTTCCAAGATTCTAATTCTAATTATAATTCTCATTCAAAATTCTTTTTTCAACAGTGCTTGAGACCTCCTTATGGAGTATTGTTTGTTGCCACCAAAAAACATTATGTTGGCTTCAATAGCGCGGCACGGCAACTGAGAAGCCTGGTAGATGAGGAAGGCATTTTTGGAGCTCACTTAGTGAAAGAAATTTCAGATACAGAAATTTGGAAGTTCTTTCTTAAATAGCCATATGAGCAAAAACATCCTCAAGGAAACTATCAGTAAGATTATATTAGATTGTTAATCTTCATTTTTTAACCCTTATTCCTTCATTAATTTTGCACGTTTAGAGTATTTTCTTATATTATATGTTCAACTTATTGTTGATTATACCGAGAAATAAATGATACCGGGCTTCAAATTATGTTGCCTTGTCTTCCCTTTACAGTATTTCATTTTGATCTGTACATTGTAACACAAAGTGATTCTATTAGTTCATTTAAAGAAAAAAAAAATCTTATTAGTTGTATTATGTAAATAATTAATTTACAAATTTCTATTGTACGGGTACACGTTGCATAATTATCATTTTCAAGGCAGTAGCTAATCGTAGATTCAGATATTGGCTAATTGCATCATGTTTTTCAATGAATATTTTTTATTATTTCACATTTTCGGTAACTTATATGCATGAATAGCTTTTAGATATGTTCAATGGGAAAACCGTAAAGTTTCAGAAGAAATGCAATGACAAACAAATGTAATACAAACACCCATGCAAGTTGAGAAAACATAAATTGCTAAGAATAAAAACCTACGACAATTATACAGTCTAAGTTACAAATTTTTGGAACTCTTAGTAGGCTTCCATCCTGCGAGGAATAGGGGTCTTGATGACGTGTAATATCTGAATTACTTCTGCCATTGAAGGCCTACTTGAAGGTATTTGAGAAGTGCATACTAACGCCAATTTTAGAACAGGTAAAACCTCTTCTTCAGGATACTCTCCCATGCTCTCGTCAACACATTCTAGAACTGTCCCTTCCTCTAGCATCCTCTTTACTTCTTCGTTAAGTATCAAAACATTTTCATCCCCGTACTCAATTGATCGTCTACCTGTCACTATCTCAAGAGTCAGAACCCCAAAACCATAAACATCACATTTCTCATTAACCCGTAGGCTCTGGCAAGCTAACTCTGGAGCCACATAACCTAATGCACTCTGAAACCGGTTACTCATTGCCTCCTTGTCAAGTTTTGCCAGAACTCTCGTTAATCCAAAATCTGATATTTTAGGGTTGAAGTCATCGTCTAGAAGAATGTTGGTAGGTTTGATATTATAATGCACGATAGGTGGACGAAACGAATGGTGCAAGTGGGCCAGCCCCTTTGCAGTTCCCAGCAATATTTTGAACCGTTTTGACCAAGAAAGAGGCCGACTTGTTGACCGATCATGGAGTTTTGCTTGTAAGCTACCGTTAGGTGCGTACTCTGTCACCAAAAGCTGCAACTCAGGAGTCCAGTAGTACCCTTTTAGTGACACGAGATTAGGGTGTCTTGCTTTTCCTAAAACTCGAACCTCTCGATCAAAATCTTCCTGATATCGGACCATGTTTGTGACAACAAGATTCTTTATTGCAAGAAATCTACCCTCTTCTCCTAGTGAAGCTTTATAGATGGTTCCGAACACACCCCTTCCAACCTCAGATGCCTTGTTTAGTAAAGATTCAGGATTAACAACCCAACCAGGGGCAATCTTGGAATCAAACCAAACGAGCTTCCCGACTGATAGGCTACGTGTTGAGCGAGATGAGCTTGAACAACTCTCAAGGGCATTACTGACAAATTGCGGCCGTTTTCTTGCTGCAATATTGAGTAAGCTTATCACTAGTACACCAACAGAAATCAAGACAGCTGCTAAAATGGCAATTATGACGGAAATGCTGAGAAATTTATGGTGCTTGGAACTTTTTGATGATTTAGGTTCTCCCTGATTTCCCATTTGATTCCCGTAGGAATATGGGTCAAGAACTAGAGGCTTTGGGACATCCATCTTACATGGTCCTTTTAAAAAGGGTGAGCAGATACCGAGATTACCCTCTAAACAATTTTGCTGTAAGCTTGGAAATATGCCCCCAGCAGGAAGCCTTCCTTGTAGTCTGTTGTAGGATATATTTACTACTAACAGATTCTCTAGTTCACCTAGCTCCTGTGGTATTTCGCCACCTAGCTCATTGGAGTCTAACTTGAGAATCTTGAGTTTTTTTAGAAGTGACATTGATCTTGGAATAAACCCTCGCAAATCATTCCGAGACATGCTCCTGCATATATCGCAAACATTACTACTTTTGCCTCCCATATGTTAGATTTAAATCGAGACAATTGCCGCCAATATACATATGAATAGGTTAAAATGGGTTATGTTTACAGTTAAAACAGGTGAAATATAAACTTGGCTAACTTGGAGACTGGTCAAGGGGATTAGGTTAAAACTTGAAATTCCTTCAAAATGTATACTTTTATGCATGCAACCTCCTAATCACTGTATTAGAAACAAGGTTCTTATGGAAATATTGAATCTGTAATCATATTTAACACACTAACTACTTAAGTTGGACAAAATTATTTCTGGTCAACTGAACCTGTTTAAATTGCCCATATGATCTCAACCCATTTTCACCCATTACACAACCAATCAGACACACCTATTCTTTCACTTCTAGGCTCAAAGATGTTATAGGGGGACTTACAGAAGGTAGAGGGATGTACATTTCCCGATCTCCTCAGGTATTGGTCCTGTCAAATAATTTCCATCAAGTTGCAGGATTTCAAGGCTCCCGGAGTTGCATATATCACCTGGGATTGACCCATGAAAGGACCCATTTCGTAAATCTAACACAGTTAAATTTTGAAAATACCCGAGCTTCAGGGGCATTCTCGTCTTAAAATTATTCCATGACAAGTTGAAATATCTTAACTTAGAGAAAAGTCCCATTTCTGCTGGAATGTCACCAGTTAGCCCATTTGCTGATAGATCCACAGACTCAAGAGTCTCAAAAAGCCTGCTTGAACCGGGAGGGATTGAACCAGTTAGCTGGTTCCTTGAAAGATCAATCTGTCTCAAACCTAGCTCGAATAAACCCTCGGGTATGCTACCATCAAACCTATTCCCTCTTAACCTAACCACAGATAGGTTACTTAAGTAGATCAATGCTTTAGGAATGTCCCCACTTAAACTATTACCTGAAAGGCTCAGGTAAGTCAGTGATCCTAAACCACTGATTGATGTCGGGAGTTTACCAGTCAAATCATTGCCTGAAACATCTAAAAATTCCAACCTTTTTAATTTTCCTATCCATTCCGGAAAATCACCCATTAATATATTATTTGCTAGATTTAGATAAGTTAGAGAAGAAAGACCCTGGAACGAAACAGGAAGTGATTCTGTAAAACGATTATTGCTTAAATCTAACTTCTTTAAATGTGAGCAGAAACCTATATCATAAGGCAAACCTCCTGAGAAATGATTCCCTTGTAGAAAAAGCTCTTTTAGGTAATGCAAACCGATTACACCATTCGGCATACGCCCTGTTAGTGCATTGTGTGAAAGATCCAGCGTTCTGATTCGTTTCAACAACCATAGACTCCCTGAAAAATCTGGGTTACCCGAAAAACGATTCTTGGAAAGATTAAGATGATTTAAAATAGTGCATTTAGAAAGTGAGTTAGGAATGGGACCGTAAAGGTTGTTCCCTGACAACGAGAGTACTCGAAGAGACGAACAGCTCAAGAAAAACTCATCTGGAACCGGGCCCGATAACAAGTTTTTTGATATATCAAGAAACTTTATCTGACCCGAGTTGATTAAAGATGGTGGAATGCCTCCTGAAAGCCCATTACGTGAAAGATTGAGGTTTTCTAGGTTATTAAGGAGTGATAAGTGAGGATTAAGGTTGCCTGTAAGGTTGTTATGAGCAAGATTTAGTACCTGCAGGTTTTGGAGCTTCTCAAGACCCCTACCGATCTTTCCCGAAAGATTTAAGCTGTTTAGTGACAGCTGTATGACTCTTCCGGTTGCAGGATTGCATGTTATGAACTTCCAAGAACATGGGGAGTTATCATCTTGATTCCATGATGATAGATGAGATGATGAGTCAATAATGTCTGCTTTGAAGGCTACAAGTCCTAAAACATCATCATTTAGTTTAACATAATCACCACCATTATCATCATCATCAATGCTCATGAAACCCCTCAAAGAAGACATTGCGATCAATGCAAACACAAAAAACTCAAGGTAACCCATCAGAGTTTTTTTTCCTTTTTTACCCCTTCTTTTCTTCTTGAGAGTTACATGAAAGACATAGAAGGTGTTACTGAGTGAGTATCAACATGATTTATGAAGATGGAAGTCTGTCTTTTAGGGAATGTTTTTTTCTAAAGCAGTAAAAAAAGAAAACACAATTCCCGGTGTTAAATTAGTTAATTAAGAGTACCCACTGGACCACATGTATTGGGACCAGTAAATGGTGTCTGAAGCAAATTAGTAAAATTAGTTTGGTGGTCTGAGTTTTTTGTTTCTTCCTTCATCTTTATACTAGTGTGTTTTTCCTCGATGTCGGTATCATCATTGGGACTAGCAAATGGTATCTGAAGTATCTTGTTCATGTTGTACCTTTCGCATCAGTAGTTGTACATTATTGTTTAAATTGGAAGTCTCAAGAATAATAGTGAATCTCTCAGCAACTGAGAAGAGAACCCTTCTTACTAATCTCTCTTTTTTACCTCAACTAGACCTACTTGTAAGCGATGCACGTGCATACCTTAAATTTTCCTTTTCTTTATCTTTTCGATTATATTCGGTAAGAAATAATGTTATCGTAGTGCATATCTTATTTAAAACTATGATTCGTGTCTTTTAGCAGGATAATATTATCGTGTTACTGAATATGATTAGCAGAGTACCAAGATTAAAATCTGTTACTCAAGTAGTTTGAATTATCTACTTGGACCCATTTGGCAACCTGCATTGCTTTGGTAATCATGAGTTGTTTGTTTCTTGCTTCATCTTTATACTAGTGTGTTTTTCTTCAATTCAAGTATCATTATAAGGGGCTAATAGATGTTTAAAGCATACTTTTGTATCTATCTAATAGTACCTTTTGCATTAGTTGTTGTACATTGGATGTCTAACTTGCATTTTGGTTTGCAAATCTAGGTACCTTGTTTTTTGGCTTCATTTCACAATACGTTCTTCAAATTAAGTAATCATCATAGGTACCAAGCTATGATATTGATTGAAACATATTTTGTTTTGCATCTTGATCAAGTTGGACCATATGCATTAACTATAGTACCTCTGTGCATTCATTGTTGCATCTTGATCATGCTGTCCCATCCCATTTTGCATTGATTGTTCTGCATATCCTTCATTCAATTTCTCACCTATTATAAATACCGAATGTTATTTTGGTAATCCAGATTAAAGTTGGATGAAGATGATGTAATATTGTAATTAGTAACATTGTATGACTACATTTGTTTGAATATACCGATAGAAAGAACCATTATGTTAATTCTGTTAAGGGGATATGATCTATACCGCTAGCAGTACATAAAGATGCATATAGACATTGATTGCACACGGTTTTTGACCGAAATTTGATATTCGCTTGCATGTATATATGTGACAACTTACAATGATTCAAGTGGTTGGAATAATTAGGTTCAAAAACAAATAAGATGGAAATGTGGGAAGGAAATGTTTTTGAAATCTCAGTAAATGGTGTAAAAAAGATGTTTTGGGGCCCCATTTTGGCACATGCAAATGGTTTGGTAATATCATTTGTTTGTCTCTACCTTCATAGTTATACTACTGTGTTTATCTTCAGTTTAAGCATCAGCATTGGATGAATCAAATGTTGTCTCAAGTATATATGTTGTGATCTTTGCCCATTACCTGATGTGCCTTGTATAACTTGAAGCCTTTACTTTTTCCTGCATGGATAGTTGTACAATGTGTATTGATTGTTGTACCATGGCTTTTGAATTTCAAAATCCATATCATATTCACACTCATATTTGAGGTTGGAAAGTTATACTATTATCATTCATCGGTGTCATATGATTAAAGTTTTTGTTTTTGCTCTAGATGAGCGAAAAGTACGGTTATTTTTGTTTAAATGGGATTTTTCGCAATCCTCAATTGCGGAATTGCATAATACTCTTCAATCATGCGAGTTAATCGGCAAATTTCAATTCTGGATTGCTTCTTTACAGGAGAAATCTTTAACTTTTAAATGAATTACATATTATTATTAATATTAATATTATTTGATAATCTCTAAAATATGTTGCTAGTGATTGTTACAATAGATAAATGTATATGTGACAAATGTATGTTATATATACTCCTCACGGGTTTTTTGAACAACCCACGCTTTGTGGTACCAAAGCAACTACCTCACCTAAAACAAAAACATACCGTACTATTATCTAGAGATAGAGTAAAATAGTCTAAAACTCAAATTGATTCTCAATTGGACTGACACGTGTCATAAAAAAGACGGGAGTGGAAAAAGACTGGACTGGTCTTAGAACTGCCTGTCAGTCCTAGTTCAATCCTACTTTTGTTAAGGTTTTTAGGACCCAACCAAGATTATACAATCATAAGATTATACCCCACGACAATAAACGGAGTAAAACAAAGCAAACACGCAATTAAGATTATGAGAAAAGTAAACGTACACGTGAAAATAACGTGGTTCTGTCCAATCTACTCGATTGGTATAATCCACGACCAACTAGAGAGAAATCTTATTAAAGTCGTATGTGTTAGGGTTTACAATTACATAGGTTCTATATATAGTGTGCAAAATTTGCAAAACAAAAAAAAATCTGGCAACACTTTCGCATCGCGAACTAATTCCATGGCAACGCGAAGTGACCAAAAACCAAACCACTCCATGTTCGTGTCTCAACCATTACACTTCACGTCTCAATCTTCTAGACCAACAACAAACTTCAATTCCTTGTTAATCTTCACACACTCAACAATCTCCCACTTAAAAATTCAACCGAATCTAACTCCAGTATCCCATAACTAAACGCCACTTTAATAGAACCCGTTCTAACCTATACTGCTGAAACTTGTCAGGACACGTCGGTTGACCTCGCTAGATCGGAAGACTTTCGATACCAGTTAACAGAACTCTACTATTAAACGGTGACCAAGATGTCTCTCTAGTTTATCACCTTCTCATTAGTTAATGAGAAGATCCGTTGAAGCCCGACAAGACTCCAACACTCTCGTTGCACTCACAATCTATCGATACAGCCTTTTGCCTACACGAGCTTTCTTTCCAACAAGGAGAAGACCACCCGGTAGAACAACAATGTAAATATAACCATCAAGGTAGCCATGTGAAAATGCCATCATACCGTTGATCATCCACTCCATCACTTTTTCTTTCACCATTGGATCACCAACCACCAACATGCTCATGATTTCGGACAAACACAACTATCCCCAACGAATCAACTCCCATTGTACGGAAGTATCATTAAACGTGATTCTCGGAAAAGTATTTTGTTCACCTCCCTCGGTCAGTCACAACCTAGTTACCATTGGAGATGGTGTAACCCAAGACTTGAAAACACTAGCACCGAGATGACAAACCGAATCCATAGAAACCTCAAGGCTCTTACTCAACGCCAAGCTCCCACTAGTTTCAACTCTTCTAGAATTTCCACTCGTTCCAGACCTCTCAACAATACCGTGAAGCTCAAGTCGACTATGATATTCAACACCTACCTCATCACCTAGCCATTCGTCATTTGAAATCTCCACCATATACATGGTTCCCCGTTTATACACGCGAGCAATTACCAAACTACCCTTGATAACCTTCCATTATTGATCACCAAATCTAGTGTGGTACCGCTCATCATTCAACTGCCCAATCGAGATCATCCGGCTCTTGAGCTTGGGAATGAACCTCACATTGTTGAGGCCCCAATCCGTACTAAGGTGATTTTTGAGGACAACATCCCCAATATCTGCAAATTTAAGCTTCCTTCCGTTTGCAAGACAAATCCTACCGTAATGAGACCTAAAATTCATCATCTTTTCCATGCACAGGATAGCATGAAAAGATGAACCCGAATCCAAAACCTAGGATTCCACAAGATTCTCCTCATAACACGGCAACACATCTTCAAATCGTATCAGACGTCACATTCATACTCGGTTTACCATTTGGACATTGATACCTAAAGTGCCCAGTTGTTAAAGTTCTAACACGTGATGTTCCTATTGTCTGATGGCTCTCTCCACAATTTAGATCTACTCTTACTATGCCCCATGCTAGTCACACTCAAATCCGAACCCGACTACTCCCCGGAATCCTTCCTTCTAATTCCATCATCGAGTATCAAATCACGAATTCCCTAAAAGTCAACTTAGTAGTTCTAGATGAACCACTAATAGGTGTAACCATACCAAACCAACTCTCAGACAACGAAGATAACAAGAAAAGTGCCTCCAAATCATCTTTAAACGTAACTCATACAGATTTTAACCTAGTCAAATTCGAGTTAAACTAGTTAACATGATTCGCTGGCAATACACCTTCAACCATCTTCGCGTTCACCAACTGCCGAATCAAGAAAACCTTATTGAGCGTCGAGGGTTTCTCGTACATGTTAGACAATACCGTAACAAACCCGCAGTCGTGGTTGCCCCCGCAATGTTGTAGGCGACATTCTTGGCCAGAGACGGTAGAACTACTCCAAGAGCTTGACGATCTAAAAATGCCCAATCAACATCACTCATACCTTCGGGTATAGTACCCGATAATAGTTGGTTTAACTTCTTCTCGTACAAAACGTTCTCGATTTGCATTTTCCAAATCCCGAAATCGCTGCCATCAAGCTTACTAATCCTGATCTCGCTTCTATTCGTCATTGTTCCCAAACTTGAAAACCACGAGCTCTCATACCAATTGTTAAGGCTTTTAGGACCCAACCAAGAACATACACTCACAAGATTATACCCCCACGATAATAACGAAGTAAAACAAAGCGAACACGCAACTAAGATTGTGAGAAAAGTAAACGAGCACGCGAATATAACGTGGTTATGTCCAATCTACAAGATTGGTTTAATCCACGGCCAACTAGAGAGAAATATTATTAAATTCTTAGGCGTTAGGGTTTACAATTACATAGATTCTATTAATAGTGTGCAAAACTTGCAAAACAAGAAAATTTAGCCGATACTAGTTCGTGACGCGAAGTCATGGAAACGCAAGGTCCTGTCTATCCAAATCAAAAACCAACCACTCCACGTTCGTGGCTCGACCATTACACTTCACGTCTTAATCTTCTAGACCTACAATAAACTTCAAGTCCTTCATAAATATTCACACACTCTAACAACTTTCAGTCACAAGAATGGTTTAAACTAGACTCAGTTTTAACTTTAAACTAAATAAAGATTGAAACGGGTTTAGAACTAAAAAAGACTTAAATATATTATAAGCTACATGATTTTTTATTTATTAATGTTTAACTTTTTCTACCTTTTAAAATTTTAGTTTACAAGCAAATCCTATTAAATGCATTTTTATCTTTTTATTTATGAAGTTTTGTCTCTTAAATTTTATCAATTAATCAACAATTTCAAATGTAGTCATTTTATTTTCACTCATACTTCTCATTTATTGAGCTTTTCAATTAATAAAAAAAATCACCACGAAATATGAAATTATATTTTTCATTAAAAATTTATTGTTATTAACTATCAATAAAATCTCGATAGAAAGTATATAAAAGTTTAAATTATAAGTATTGTTATAATTATCGACCATGAAATAAAAAGACAGGACAGGATTGAAACTGGTATGAGACTGGATTGAAATTCTAAGAAATACTGAAAAATTGACAAACAACTGGACTGAAACTGGTCTGGTCCTAAAAAATATTGGTTTTCAATTTTCTATTTAAAACTGGATAGAAAATTGGTTTAAACCAATCCTTGCTCATCTCTACTACTATGTGTCTGTAATCCTTGAATATATATATATATATATATATATATATAGATCCTGTGAGAACAAGAGGATACACGTGATAACGGTGAGAACACGTCTCATTCCTCCATTTTTTTTCCTTTAATCAAAAATTCGAATTTTGAAGATGACATTTTTGTAAATATTTTGAAATTCTGCCATGATGGCATTTTCGTAATTATTGTAAACTTTGATTAACCTTCACAATTAACTTCTATTGTTAATTTTTTATTTTCTTTTTCATTCACAAGTTTTACATGTGTGAATTTTTTTTATCATAATAATAATATTATTTGATAATCTCTAAAATATGTTGCTAGTGATTGTTACAATAGATAAATGTATATGTGACAAATGTATGTTATATATACTCCTCACGGGTTTCTTGAACAACCCACGCTTTGTGGTACCAAAGCAACTACCTCACCTAAAACAAAAACATACCGTACTATTATCTAGAGATAGAGTAAAATAGTCTAAAACTCAAATTGATTCTCAATTGGACTGACACGTGTCATAAAAAAGACGAGAGTGGAAAAAGACTGGACTGGTCTTAGAACTGCCTGTCAGTCCTAGTTCAATCCTACTTTTGTTAAGGTTTTTAGGACCCAACCAAGATTATACAATCATAAGATTATACCCCACGATAATAAACGGAGTAAAACAAAGCAAACACGCAATTAAGATTATGAGAAAAGTAAACGTACACGTGAAAATAACGTGGTTCTGTCCAATCTACTCGATTGGTATAATCCACGACCAACTAGAGAGAAATCTTATTAAAGTCGTATGTGTTAGGGTTTACAATTACATAGGTTCTATATATAGTGTGCAAAATTTGCAAAACAAAAAAAAATCTGGCAACACTTTCGCATCGCGAACTAATTCCATGGCAACGCGAAGTGACCAAAAACCAAACCACTCCATGTTCGTGTCTCAACCATTACACTTCACGTCTCAATCTTCTAGACCAACAATAAACTTCAATTCCTTGTTAATCTTCACACACTCAACAATCTCCCACTTAAAAATTCAACCGAATCTAACTCCAGTATCCCATAACTAAACGCCACTTTAATAGAACCCGTTCTAACCTATACTGTTGAAACTTGTCAGGACACGTCGGTTGACCTCGCTAGATCGGAAGACTTTCGATACCAGTTAACAGAACTCTACTATTAAACGGTGACCAAGAAGTCTCTCTAGTTTATCACCTTCTCATTAGTTAATGAGAAGATCCGTTGAAGCCCGACAAGACTCCAACACTCTCATTGCACTCACAATCTATCGATACAGCCTTTTGCCTACATGAGCTTTCTTTCCAACAAGGAGAAGACCACCCGGTAGAACAACAATGTAAATATAACCATCAAGGTAGCCATGTGAAAATGCCATCATACCGTTGATCATCCACTCCATCACTTTTTCTTTCACCATTGGATCACCAACCACCAACATGCTCATGATTTCGGACAAACACAACTATCCCCAACGAATCAACTCCCATTGTACGGAAGTATCATTAAACGTGATTCTCGGAAAAGTATTTTGTTCACCTCCCTCGGTCAGTCGCAACCTAGTTACCATCGGAGATGGTGTAACCCAAGACATGAAAACACTAGCACCGAGATGACAAACCGAATCCATAGAAACCTCAAGGCTCTCACTCAACGCCAAGCTCCCACTAGTTTCAACTCTTCTAGAATTCCCACTCGTTCCAGACCTCTCAACAATACCGTGAAGCTCAAGTCGACTATGATATTCAACACCTACCTCATTACCTAGCCATTCGTCATTTGAAATCTCCATCATATACATGGTTCCCCATTTATACACGCGAGCAATTACCAAACTACCCTTGATAACCTTCCATTATTGATCACCAAATCTAGTGTGGTACCGCTCATCATTCAACTGCCCAATCGAGATCATCCGGCTCTTGAGCTTGGGAATGAACCTCACATTGTTGAGGCCCCAATCCGTACTAAGGTGATTTTTGAGGACAACATCCCCAATATCTGCAAATTTAAGCTTCCTTCCGTTTGCAAGACAAATCCTACCGTAATGAGACCTAAAATTCATCATCTTTTCCATGCACAGGATAGCATGAAAAGATGAACCTGAATCCAAAACCTAGGATTCCACAAGATTCTCCACCATATTGATGAAATGTATCTTTTATTGCTTTACATAAGTTTTGGATAATGTGAAGCTTTTTTGTATCGATAGAATGTGTTCTTTATTGCTTCACAAAAGTTTGTATAATATGAAGCTTCTTTTTATATTGATTCACACATTATATACTAAATGTGAAGGTTAAAAAAATAGTTTTATCATATCAATAAAGTTTTGTGAACATTAAAAAAAATTCACAACTTCAAAATTGTTGTAAACTAAAATTATTTTATGCTTCACACTAAAAATAAATTGTGAATGAAAAATGAAGTCCCACTTATTTATCAAAATGCTCACCCTCTTCCAGGCTTCTTAATAATTATAAAAATATCACCTCCATTTTGGACCATTGATTTTAAATTGGAGGATATGATTTGTTCTCACCGCTCTCACAGAATCCTCATGTTCTCACCAGAACCCAACCCTATATATATATATATATATATATATATATATATATATGCCTGTATGTGAACTGAACGTTCAGCGAACTATTCGCGAACCTTTCAGCGGGAAGTTCATTGATGTTTGTTCGTTTTATTATATGAACGAACATGAACACAAGTCACAAGTCTCATTCGTTCATGTATGTTCGTGAACGTTCGATAACATGTTTGTGAATGTTGGGTTACATATTCGTTTATTAACTAATAGTTTAATTAAATTAATAAATATTTGTATATCATATTTTGATTTAAGCTAAATTCTAAGTATAATATTCTTAAATATTTAGATATTTTCATTTAAAAATATTAAACATATAGATATTTTTACATCACATTTCCCTCCACTCTAAACACACCTTCACTCTCTCCCACCAATAGTTCTAGATATGTTGCTCTTACATACGATCGGATCAAGCAAACGAGTTAATCTTCATATTGTGATTATTTTGTAATGTTGAATATGCATTGCAATGTTTTAAGTTTTATAATATATATGTGTAGATGTGTATATATACGGTCGTTTATGTTTGTTAAGGTCCATTTAAGGTATTAACGAAGAAATGCATTAAATTATGTGTTTGTTCATGTACGTTCATTTGTGTTCGTGGGAAAATAAATTTCTTAGTGAACAAACATGAACAACAAAGTTTGTTCACTTATTCATTTGTATTCGTTCGTTCGTAAGTCAAAACCTTATTGAACGAACACAAACAAACTTTGTTCGTATTCGTTTGGTTCGTTTACAGGTATATATATATATATATATATATATATATATATATATATATATATATATATATATATATAAAGAACCTAACTACTTCAAATGACCTTACAATTTAACACATTAGTATCCTAAATAATGAAATATTACTATATCATTAATTTTTAAATAAAAAGAACCATATAGCCTAAAAATTGGACACGTTAGACCCTAAATAGTTGCCACGTATATTTATTATTAAATTCTAAATTAATTTTAGCAATTAACACGTATTAGGGCAAATCATTGGAAAATTGACAACTATAATTTTTCTTCCCACTCTCAGTTCAGTTTCCCTTCTCCTTACTAAATGCCCTCTCCTTCCCTTTGCATCCAATTCCCCATCGACACTTTTCTTGGATAGTGATTGGAATTAGTCGTTTCACTTAAAAGTGTGCATCAAGTCATCAAGGTAGACCATTTTCATACATTAATTTCTTTCACTCATTGCATAGCATACATTTGGATTATATTTTTATCTTAGACCTGGGTTTTTTTTCACAAATATGTTCTTAGGTTAGATTGTCATTGTGTTTATCATACTTAAACAATCATCTGATTATTCTGTTTGTGGAATATTTGTCTGTCAATGTTCCCAAATTGTGATAGCAACTCTGTTTTTAAAGTCTATACACCTTGTTCATGAGCAGACGATTTGTTTAATTGCTTATTGTTGACAATCATAGGCTATAGCAAACTGAGAATAGTTTTACGCCAAGACTATGTATTCTTCAATTTTAACCTTTTTTTAGTTCTTTTATACCAAAATGGTTGAATATACAATTTATTTGTTTACTGTGAAGATTCGCAAAATAGATCAAGGTAGCAAAACATTTAATATAAATAAATGCTCTTTTATGCAATACACAAGTGCCTTAATATTCCATCTAATACAGTGGTTTGCTAACCTTGGTTCCTTTTCCATTATTTTGCTAAACTCCTCATTCAGTTAATGGATTTATTTGATTTAAGATCCTATCTCAGGTGTTGTTTATCACTTTGTTATTTCAACTTTGTTTTACAAGTTCACTTTTGGGCAATAAGAAAAATACAGTTAGTAGTTTTTCTCATACAAAACTGTTGTGTTAAAATATAATTACAATATCTAGATGTTACAGTGTGTACTTAAATATGCATTTGTTGAGCTGTATGCTCAACTTATTCAAATTCTTTTAATGCAACTGATAATATCGTATGAGCTAAAATGGTGAATGAAAACTTCAGCAGGTGCAAATATCTGTAATATCATTGCAAGTCGTTGAAGATGAAGTATTTTGTGTGGCTACTTCTATTGTATGTAATGTTTTGTATTTGAAATTCACTCAGAGCTATCATGAAAAATAAATTTTCATTACATGTTCATATATTGATGAATTATACAAGTGAGGGCAGAGATGTTACGCAAATGGAAATATGTAAACTTGCCCTTATAATTCTGTTCGTTTTTTGTTTACAGCTAAAATTATCTGAATCGTAGATAACTCTTACATAAAAACATGCTAATATATGTATACATTTACCACAAAGGTATGTCCAACATCTTCATTGCATGCCATATTCAGTTCTCTTTCGTATCGTATTGTAATTCTTGTAATTAAGGCATGTTTACCTTAAAGAGCAAATGAACTACTATAATTTTTAAGAATAAGATACCAAGAACTTTCTTGGTGTAATTGCTTGAATTCTAGGCTTATGATTTTGTAAAAATGCCTGCCAATGTATGATCAATATATTTGGAACAAAATTGGCAACGTGCTAGAATATTATAGAGACTAGAATTATAAAAACATTAATTTGTCCCTTATTCGGATAATTTTGTTTTATTTTGTTTTGAAAAGAGATTAATAAAGAGCTATCTTCCCCGATTCTTGTTAATTGAAAGTTTTAATGATTTTAAGGTCAGTTTAATGATAATCATACAAATTATAAGTGCACTTTGTTAGCAAAGTAATTTAGTTTGAGAGTTAACTGTGTCTATTTGAGTAATGCTATAATGACTCACTATTATTATGTTATATGGTTATGGATATGCAGATTGATCTACATTTTGAAAGCCATCAAAGGCTAAAGTATGACCATCATCTAGAAGATGATTAAAAAGAAAACCCGCACATGCTAAGACAAATCCCCTGGGAGATGGCTTTTAATTGTTGGATACAGTTTAATTTTGAGTAATAACGGTAACAGTGGTTCTTTAGTTATATATAGTAGTCTTGTGAACTTTTTATTTGTGGGAACTAATAGTGTTTGAATCATATGTGATGTACAATATTGAATCGCGAGTAACATTTTCAGCATTGTTTGTTTTTCTTCAAATATTTTGTTGCAATTTGAATATATTCTTGTACCTTTTATATTTTGTCATGTATATACTGCGAGACCTTCTTAATCATCTCCAGGTTTGGGTTATCTCTAGGTTTGGATTGTGCTTTAGCACAACCAAAACTTACCTAGCATACATATATATATATATATATATATATATATATATATATATATATATAGAACCTAACTACTTCAAATGACCTTACAATTTGACACATTAGTATCCTAAATAATGACATGTGGAAACAATTAAGCATATTAAAATGATTTAATTAAATTTTTTGAAGCCATTATAATATTATCATATGATGCTTACATGGCCCATTTATAACAAAATAATATAATATTAAAATTACTAAACTTATCTGTTTGTGTTTATCAAAATTTTAAAATGATAGAGGTATAAATGCTTTATGAGGACTATGAGTTTTAAATATCTTAAGTAATTTGTATTCAAAGAAGATGGTACAATTATTTTATTTATTAGACAAGGGTAAGTACACGTGAATTTAAGTTCATATTTTTTAAATTGTATACACTTCCTTCTCAAATTGAAAGTCCATAGTAAAAAAACACGCGGTTTAAAAAATATAATTATTACAACGTATTTTTGTATACTATAACAGCTTTACTTTTACTTTAATCCACATTTATGGTATACATACAAAGTAAGTTAATATTGAATATTTAGTTAAGGGTTAAAGGTACGGTTCGCCAACGAACTTAAATTTTTGTTCCGAGTTAGGTAATGTAACCAATTTATTACTAATGTACGTAACAAACTTTTAAATTTTGTTCCGATATCAGCAACTAACTTTTATTTTACCAGTTAAAATTTGAAAATGCTGACGTGGATATGACAACTCATTCAAACGTGCTGACTATACTGCCACGTGTAAATTAAATTTAAGGGTTTAAACTACATATCGACAACGAACTTATATTTTTGTACCGAGTTAGGTAACGCACTTATTTTATAACAAATGCTGATAACAAACTTTCAAATTTATTATCGCGTTAAGTAATTATCATGACGGAACTGCCATGTTAGCAAATTATGCACACATATATGTACACATGGATGGAGATCATCTTTTCTGATCGAGTAACATCCGGCCAGCATTTTTTTCGGCAAAAGAAAAAAAAATATTTTTATATAGCCGAACAAATTAACTTCAAGTCTCATCAAATCATCCTCATCATTATCAGTCTTGCACATTACTACAACAAATTTGATAGTTTCTCATGGTTTTTTCTTCACACCATGTAAACGTGAACAAAAATCTTAAGATTTTCACAATCATAATCGTGTTCAAAAGTCACACTACAACAAATTTGATAGTTTCTCATGGTTTTTTCTTCACACCATGTAAACATGAACAAAAATCTTAAGGTTTTCACAATCATAAACGTGTTCAATAGCCACACTACAACAAATTTGATAGTTTCTCATGGATTTTCTTCACACCATGTAAACGTAAACATAAATCTTAAGGTTTTCACAATCATAAACGTATTCAAACGCTTACACATTTATATTTGTGAAAATTAAAAAGAATCTTAGTAATAAAAATGTTTCGAATCTTATATGACGAGGATGATTTGTTGAGACTTGAAGTCAATTTGTTTGGCTGTATAAAAATGATTTTTCCTTTTGCCGAAAAATATGTTGACCGGATGTTACTCGATCAGAAAAGATGATCTCCTTCCATGTGTACATATACGTGTACATATTTTGATAACATGGCAGCTCCGTCATGATAATTACCTAACTCGAAAATAAATTTGAATGTTTGTTATCTGCATTAGCAATAAAATAAGTTCGTTACCTAAGTCAGTACAAAAATATAAGTTCGTTGTCGATATGTAGTTTAACCCTTAAATTTAATTTACACATGGCTGTACAGTCAGCACGTTTGAATAAATTGGGTACGTTACCTAACTCGGAACAAAAAAATAATATCATTGGCGATTCTTACCTTTAACCCTTTAGTTAATTATAACGTTCTACTTTTTGAAGTAAACAATAATTTGAGACGTCTAAAAAAGTGAAACATGTTGTGACAACTCTCCAATTTAGGTAACAATTAACTTAAGCATATGCATTCTTACGCTAATTTCCTGACAAAAGTTTAAACAAAAACTACAGATGTGAAATAAGTCTAGCAAGCCCGAGACCTTTGTACAAAAAGTTCTACGTATTTCGTAATTAATTATAATTACGTACGAACTATCGGAACGAAACCAAGAATAATAAAATACAAATGTTGGTGAACATTTAATTAATAATATGAAATTATTAATTACGAACATTATTTAAATTATATTATTGTGATAATACAAAGTAATAAAGGTTTTAGAAATAAACGTATCAAACGCGAACGAAACTCACAAACTGTACCGACACACATTTCAAATAATTTTATTAATTATTTTAATAAAATATTTCAATTTTATTTTTATCAATTATACGGTTTGAAATAAATTTTAAACAATCGAATAATTGAGTGGGACACGGGGTACAAATAATTGGACTCGTACACGAAATTAACGGATTAAATACCCAATTAAATACCAAAAATAAAAATATCTAGAGACATGTAGTACCGTCTCCATACTCCTCTAGTTGAAAACTTGAACCAACTTTCATATTTAATATATACTCCCACACTTTACAAACTCAACTCACAACTCAAATAATTGATTTCACCTACCTTTTTCCCTCCTCTCTGTGATGTTCCCATGGCAGCAGCAGTAGCAAGGAGAAGAAGCAGCAAGCTTCTCCATCATCTTCACTCTATCATTATCAACTAGCAACAACAATAATCATCTTCATCACCATTTTTTTTATCATCATCATCATCATCGTCATACCGTATTATCATCACCAACTCAAAGTGAGAAATCTTTCCTCTTTAATTTGTTACTCAAAATTTGATATAGATTGTTAATATAACATAATTTATGTGTATATATTGTTAGTTGATAATTGATTGATTAAAAAGCTTAAAAATATATTTGGGTAAACTAAACCCAAATATACTAAAACTTCACAAATAAAAGTATTATGATGAGGTTGTTGTTATAATCACTATATCATGTGTTATTGTGATATTATGTGTTTGCATATATATATGAAAGATTGAACCCTAAATAACGGATTATAGCTAAACATTGAGTTGATTTAAATTAAGTTAATTAGTAAATAAATACTGGAATGTATATGTATACTGTTAGTCGAAGAGCAGGAAACAAAAACATGTATATACTCTGTACAAAAACGTAATATATATATATATATATATATATATATATATATATATATATATTGTTACATTTATATTACAAAAGGAGCACATTAGCCTAGTGGTTAACACCTTATGCTGGAAGGGAATGGTCACAGGTTCGACCCTGTGACTTGTTTTTGATTTAATTTCATTGTTTGACTAACAGTTATAAATAGATATAGGTATATATTTAGTAACTAAATCAAAGTTGGTAACCAAAGCCTAGTGGTTAACGCCTAGATGTTTGGAGTGGGAGGTCACAGGTTCGATCTCTGTGACTTGTGATGACTTTATTTTTTTTTATGATTTAATAAATGGGCCAGACTTGTGGTTTAATATATGGGCCGGAATTATTGTGGACCAAAACTATAAATGGATTAAACAAACCAATAGTAGGCCGAGACAAATTGGGCCGTGTAATTTTAAAACACAAACGTGACTCGAGTTATTATTTGGAACGAGAAATTTTAAAACGAGAGCGAATAATTCAGTTTTATAAAGTTATAACATAATTATAACTTATAAACTTATATATAAAACAACGAACGTTTATGATCATATATATACACACTAAATAACGAACGTACAAAATGTGATATACGACAAGTATACTTAGATACATATATACATAGAGCAATTATATATATTTACAAAGGAAACAGACGATATTTATATATATTTACACAACTATAAACATGTATATAAATATATGAAATAAGATGTACGACTCGAGAAATATTACATATATTTTAACAATATGTCACCAACAACTTGTACAATTAAGAAATCAACAATTTCTTCAAAACAACCAAAATACTTACGATAATACAATTGTTGTGTATAGGTCAACAAAACTTGGGCGATGCTACACACACCTTCTAGCTTTCACATCGCATCCACTACTGTAAGTTTACAACCCCTACTTTTAAATATTTTTCTGCTTTTAAACACAGGGGTGTTAAACATAGAAATTGCATGCCAACACATGCAATCAAATTATAAATTGCTTTATTGTTTTATACAACTGCTGATTGATGAAATTACATTTTCACAAACTGTTTTGGGAATTAGACAACGTATCCTAGTACGGACCCAGACTTGCAATGTATGCATAAAAAGACCTTATGACGTACATACTGTAACCATTAGCTAGGTGACTCTAGCCACTGAGTATACGGATAGTACTATCGTCGTGATGACCCTCCTATAGATAGGAGCGTATACTTTCATGTCCTTCAGGTAAACATCATAAGTGCTGGTCGTGGTTTGGTTATAGGGTTAGGTCGCGTTACTTTAACTTGTAAGATTTAGCTCACCTTGCAGGGGATCATAGTCTAAGAAATTCCCACATATTTTTAGGAAGAACGAATCCTACAACTGTTTCTTACTGGAAAACACACCGGTTACTTATTTTATGCTGGCAGACAACCAGTAATATACTTTGGGATAACATCCCACATAAAACTTGATAATTTAGGGTAACAGCCCTACAAAACTTGCATTTTGTAAATGAATAACATTTCATTAATACAAAAAAATTTGGTTAAACAAACCACATACTCATATAAACCTGTAAATTCACTCAACAATTTTGTTGACGGTTTCTCTATGTTTATCAGGAAATTAGCTGTGTAAGTAAGAATCGCATGCATTCAGGATGGACAACCCTGGACTAATAGGATGCCACATATTTTGGGACGCTTTTGGAGATTTCTTCTGTATGACTGCAGACATTGCAGTCATACCTATGAAATCTTACTTTATCTATATGTATTGTGAAACTTAATGTTCTAAACATTACTACTACTGTTACGACTTACCTGGTCATAATCTTTTGTAATAACCGTTAAACTTGGCATCCTAACTTATTATGTTGTGCAATAACCATATGCTCTGAGTATGTATATACTATTTGGTTGTATTACTGTTCGCAGCCCCGCCACATCACCAAAGCTTCCGCACACTTAATTATTACTGATTGTAATCAGTGTTTGGCGGGGTGTGACAGACTTGGTATCAGAGCCATTGGTTATAGTGAACTAGAAGTCTTTAAGTGGCCTAAAACCTTAGAGACCTAGACTATAGCCTTGGCTAGAGCATTCATTGCATGCATACATTTTTTGCATACATCTAACATACGACTGACACGTCACCTATGACTTCTTTTGTCTCAGCATGTCAAGGCACGATCCGATCTACTTGTATGCTTCTTATGAGGAGCCGACTGAGGATTCCTACCATAGTGACGCTAGCACCGGAGTTGTGAGTCCATCAGTTCACCCGAGAGCTCCATCTGATGACACCGGTGATGCCTACATCACCCCACCACTGACTGCACCTGTAGTCCCACCTACTACTGCTTCCACTGACCCTACCACTCGTATGTTAGGGTCTACCTTTATGGCGACACGTCATATGACTGCTGGACCTTCCAGAGGACCGGTACCTAGGAGGACACCCCGGATGTGTGTCCGAGATTTCCCTAGAGGACCACTTGCGCCCCGTGACAAGGCGCCGATGGTAGAGGAGAGAGAGCCGCCACAAAGGGTACCTAGGTTTGCTCACTTGGAGTGGATGACTCCTATGTTAGGGCGGTGGAGGTCGTTGGAGGGTTTTCCCTCTACTTTTGAGACCGGGGAGTCCTCCCGATCCTCCGTACCACTGCCTACTACTGGAGAGCCTATAGAGTTGACCCTCCCTACCATTGTGGTTGTGATTTGTACCTTGTTTCGTATTTCTGGTGGCAGGGGTATTCACCTTGCAGAGATATAGAGCGATGTCTCTCGTCTGGATGGAGACATGATAGACATGCATGAGCGTTGCCACTTCTTGTTGGGCAACGTGGTTGCTGCCAGAGAGATAGCTGAGACCGCACGTGCTCGTGTCAGGATACTGGAGAGACGTGCGAGGACAGCAGGGTTGGTGATTGGAGCGTGTGTGATGATAGTTGTGCTGAGGACAGCTGTGGGATTGTTCTTACCTTATTTTTATTAGACCTACGTATGGCGGTTTGTGCCTACTAGGTATTAGATTGACTACTTTTGGCTGATGGGTATGTTAGGAGACCCATAACGTATTATATGGATGTGTATCAGGTGGGCATGTGTATCTATTTATTAGGTTGGTACTAGGTAAAAACTGATGTTAGAATGGGTGTATGTATAGAAAAACCCATTGTCTTTTGTATAGCGCTAACCGCTGATGGGCGTATTAGGGATCCCATCTTGTTTTGTACGAAACTATTGTATTAGCGCTACACCTTTTGATATAATATAACTTATGTTTGGTTGTATTTCGTGTTCATTACATTTGACAACGACTATAGTATTATATCTACATTTATATGCGTGTGTTAGAAATGATAACCAATCAATAACACTTGAAATCATTCCTTGAAAACCATGAAACATACCATATTTTGATTATTGATACTTATCTTGAATTCCTTTGAACCTGATTGTGTTAAATGACGATGAAAAGAAATATGTAGTTGGTATTATATAATGACGCCTGGCCAACGTGATTATATTGTACTAAGTACATATGGGCGTTTCAAAGTCATGCGACATGTGATGTGAAATCCTGTTCTTCAATCCTTCATACTGTTCCCTTGTTAACCAATGTGAAATCTTGTTCATCACATTCATTATCTTGGCATTGACTTCTGCATTTTATTCATCACGGAACAGAATCATGCCACCAAAACGATGAATGACTAGGAACAGTCGACAAACGACTACTTCTTCCATCCCTGAAACTACTCCCCCACCCAACATCGAGGAAACTACTGAACAAATGATCGCGCATCGAATAGCTGAAGGTATTGCTGAGTATGAAGCAAGCCGAAATCGCGAGAATGGAATAAATAACAACGGATCTACCCCTGTTAACACTGAGACACCTGCGAATACCCACCGAGGGTGTTCATACAAGACATTCCAGGCTTATAAGCCAGTTACTTTTCGTGGCACCGAGGGTGCCATTGGTATTATACACTGGATAGAGAAGACAGAGTCGGTATTGGATATTAGTGACTGTTCACCTGACTGTATGGTGAAGTATGCCACCTGCACCCTTGCTGACAAAGCTCTTACTTGGTGGAACAGTCAAGTCCAATCACTTGGCCGACCAGCTGCCTACTCCATGTCATGAGGAGTACTGAAGAACATGATGTTGGAAGAATTTTGTCCCCGTAGCGAGATGCAGAAAGTTGAAACTGAATTATGGGACATTAAAATGGTTGGTGCTGATGTCACTGGGTACACCACTAAATTTCAAGAGTTAGCACGATTAGTGCCACATATGGTGACACATGAATTCAAACGCATTGAGCGTTACATCTGGGGACTGGCACCTCAGATCCGTAGCCTGGTTACATCATCAGAACCTGCCACATTCAGGAGTGCTGTTACTCTAGCTCAGAGATTGACCGATGAGGTGGTCAGAATGGGGACCTTAACAAAAAAGGTTGTGACAGCAAAGGTTGAGCCAAGCAGCACTGAAGCTGGTAGTTCTGGGAGTGCGAAGCGTAAGTGGAACGGCAGAGGGAGTGACCGTTAGGGTCAAATAAATAAGAAAGGATCTGGAAACCTAAAGTCCTATGCTGCCACCACTGTGGAACCAAAGCCATACTTGGGTAACAAACCAAGGTGTGACAAGTGTAAGAAACACCACGAGGGTGAATGTTGGTTTTGCAACAGCTGTAGAGGTTGGGGTCACAAAACCCAAAACTGTAAGGTTAACCCTACACCTAGGGAAAATATTGAATGCCAAAATCAAGGGTGTTTTGAATGTGACAACACGGGACATTATCGGAACCGTTGCCCTCGGCTCAATAACCAAAACCTCAACAACAACAACCGGAATAATCAGAACCGCAACACCAACAACCGCAACAACAATGATAACAACCGCGGTAACAACAATAACAATCAGCCAGCTCGTGGACGTGCGTTTGTGATAGCGGCAGTAGAAGCACGTCATGATCCTAACACAGTTACTGGTACGTTTCTAGTAAACAACCATTTTGCATCTGTGTTATTTGATTCTGGTGCTGATTTAAGCTTTGTGTCCACTGAGTTTAGACCACTATTAGAGATCGAATCCCTTAAGCTAGATAACAAATACACTGTAGAGCTAGCCGATGGTAAGTTGATTGAATCAGGAGAAATAGTACCAGGATGTACCCTAATGTTGGAAGGTCATTCTTTCAAAATAGACTTACTACCGGTAGAACTAGGGAGCTTCGATATAATGGTTGGCATGGACTGGCTGTCGAGAAACCGTGCCGAAATTGTATGCTTTGAGAAATTGGTATGTCTACCGTTATCGACAGGTGAAACCTTGGAAATACAAGGAGAGAAAGGAAACCGTGCAGTAAAAATGATTACGTGCATGAAAGCGAATAAATTTCTACGAAAAGGTTACCAAGCATTCTTGGTACATGTGATTGAGAAGAAAACCAAGGAGCGACGCATAGACGATGTGCCTATCGTACGTGATTATCCGGGAGTGTTTCCTGATGAGATACCAGGATTACCACCCCCGCGTCAAGTGGAGTTTCATATTGATTTAGTGCCTGGAGCTACACCAATTGCTCGCGCACCTTATCGCCTAGCTCCATCGAAGATGCAGGAGTTGTCTGCACAGTTGCAGAAACTTTTAGACTTAGGATTCATCCGACCGAGCTTTTCACCTTGGGGAGCTCCGGTTTTGTTTGTCAAGAAAAAGGATGGATAAAGGCGAATGTGTATCGATTATCGGGAACTGAACAAAGTAACTATCAAGAATCGATATCCATTACCACGCATCGATGACTTGTTTGACCAGCTACAAGGGTCAAGTTACTACTCGAAGAACGACTTGCGATCTGGTTACCACCAACTGAAGGTTCGGGATGAGGATATCCCTAAGACTGCGTTTAGGACTCGTTACGGTCATTATGAGTTCTTAGTCATGCCGTTTGGATTGACCAACGCGCCAACAGTATTCATGGATCTCATGAATCAAGTATGCAAACATTATCTTGATAAATTCGTCACTGTGTTTATCGATGACATATTGATATACTCACGAACGAAGGAAGATCACGAACAACATCTGAGAATGATTCTTGAATTATTGGAGAAAGAGAAGCTTTATGCAAAGTTCTCTAAGTGCGAATTTTGGATGCGTGAGGTTCACTTCCTTGGTCATGTGATCAATAACAAAGGAATTCACGTGGACACATCCAAAATTGAGGCAATTAAAAACTGGGAAGCCCCGAAAACACCATTCGAGATACGACAATTTCTTGGGCTAGCTGGCTATTACCGATGATTCATCGAGAATTTTTCAAAGATAGCTCAGCCACTTACCACTCTAACTCAAAATGATAAGAAATTTAATTGGGGCGAGAAGTAAGAGAATGCTTTCCAACTGTTGAAACAGAAACTAAGCAGCGCACCCATACTATCATTTCCCGAAGGAGTAGATAATTTTGTTGTTTACTGTGATGCCTCGCATCAAGGATTGGGTTGCGTGTTAACGCAAAATGACAAAGTCATTGCTTATGCATTTCGTCAGTTAAAAGTGCACGAGAAAAACTATATGACTCACGACTTAGAATTAGGAGCCGTCATTTTTGCACTGAAGATCTGGTGACACTACCTATATGGTACAAGGTGCACGATCTTCACTGACCACAAAAGATTGCAACATATATTCGACCAGAAAGAACTCAACATGAGACAACGACGTTGGGTCGAATTACTTAACGATTATGACTGTGAGATTAAGTATCACCCAGACAAAGCAAACGTTGTAGCAGATGCCCTGAGTCGTAAGGAACGAACTAAACCTCGCAGAGTTCGAGCTTTGGGTTTGACAATCCACTCGAATCTCATTACTCAAATTCGTGATGCTCAACAATTAGCCTTCACTCCCAAACGCCTTAAGGAAGAATCCTTGAAGGGAATGGAGAAACAACTTGAAACCAAAGACAACGGAGTGTTGTACTTCATGAACCGAATTTGGGTTCCTTGTGTTGACAAACTACGTAGCCTGATATTGGACGAAGCTCATAAGTCCAACTACTCGATACATCCTAGGGCAGATAAGATGTATCACGATTTGAAAGGTTTCTATTGGTGGCCTGGCATGAAACAAGGCATTGCCACCTATGTTAGCAAATGCCTGACTTGTGCGAAAGTCAAGGTCGAATATCAAAAGTCGTCTGGGCTTTTGCAACAACCCGAAATGCCCAAATGGAAATGGGAACACATCACGATGGACTTCATCACGAAGTTACCAAGAACAACATCCGGAGTTGACACCATATGGGTGATTGTTGATCGATTGACGAAATCAGCCCACTTCCTTGCCATTAAGGAAACAGACCGAATGGAAAAACTAACTAGAATATATCTGAAGGAGATTGTCTCCCGACATGGTGTGCCACTATCTATCATCTCCGATAGAGATGCACGATTCACATCTTGCTTCTGGCAAATACTTCAACAGGCATTGGGTACTAGACTCGACATGAGTACTGCCTACCACCCACAAACCGACGGCCAGAGCAAGCGAATGATACAAACGCTCAAAGACTTGTTAAGAGCATGTGTGATAGATTTTGGAGGTAATTGGGATACTCACCTACCTCTAGCTGAATTTTCCTACAATAGTTATCACACCAGCATACAGATGGCACCATTTGAGGCGTTGTATGGACGCAAGTGCCGATCGCCACTCTGTTGGGCAGAGTTGGGCGATAAACAGTTATCAGGTCCTGAGATAGTCCAAGAAACAACGGACAAGATATTTCAAGTACTTAATCGATTGAAAACAGCACATGACCGACAAAAGAGTTATGCCGAAAACAGACGGAAACCTTTGGAGTTTCAAGTAGGTGACAAAGTACTACTCAAAGTAGCACCCTGGAAAGGGGTTGCACGATTTGGCAAACGAGGAAAACTTAACCCACGATACATTGGACCGTTCGAAATCCTTGCGAGGATTGATCCTGTCACCTACAAGCTTGAACTACCGCAAGAGTTTAGTAGCATCCCCACTTTTCATGTATCTAACTTGAAGAAGTGTCTATCTGACGAAACGTTAATTATTCCTCCTGATGAGGTCTTCATTGACTCAAAACTAAACTTTGTGGAGGAACCTATCGAAGTAATGGACACGAAAATGCAGAAACTTCGACACAAACGAATCAAGCTTGTTAAAGTTCGTTGGAACTCGAAACATGGCCCAGAGTTTACCTGGGAAAGAGAGGACGAGATACGAAAGAAATATCCTAACTTATTCAAAAGCGTGACCGCAACTCACGGCTCAACTTAAATCTCGGGACGAGATTTCCCTAATAGGGGGAGAATGTGACAACTCTCCAATTTAGGTAGCAATTAAATTAAGCGTATGCATTCTTACGCTAATTTCCTGACAAAAGTTTAAAGAAAAACTACAGATGTGAAGTAAGTCTAGCAAGCCCGAGACCTTTGTACAAAAAGTTCTACGTATTTCATAATTAATTATAATTACGTACGAACTATCGGAACGAAACCGACAAAAATAAAATACAAATGTTGGTGAACATTTAATTAATAATATGAAATTATTAATTATGAACATTATTTAAATTATATTATTGCGATAATATAAAGTAATAAAGGTTTCAGAAATAAACGTATCAAACGCGAACGAAACTCACAAATTGTACCGACACACATTTCAAATAATTTTATTAATTATTTTAATAAAATATTTCAATTTCATTTTTATCAATTATACGGTCTGAAATAAATTTTAAACAAACGAATAATTGAGTGGGACACGGGGTACAAATAATTGGACTCGTACACGAAATTAACGGATTAAATACTCAATTAAATACCAAAAATAAAATATCTAGAGACATGATGTACCGTCTCCATACTCCTCTAGTTGAAAACTTGAACCAACTTTCATATTTAATATATACCCCAACACTTTACAAACTCAACTCACAACTCAAATAATTGATTTCACCTACCTTTTTCCCTCCTCTCTGTGATGTTCCCACGGCAGCAGCAGTAGCAAAGAGAAGAAGCAGCAAGCTTCTCCATCATCTTCACTCTATCATTATCAACTAGCAACAACAATAATCATCTTCATCACCATTTTTTTTATCATCATCATCGTCATCCAACCGTATTATCATCACCAACTCAAAGTGAGAAATCTTTCCTCTTTAATTTGTTACTCAAAATTTGATATAGATTGTTAATATAACATAATTTATGTGTATATATTGTTAGTTGATAATTGATTGATTAAAAAGCTTACAAATATATTTGGGTAAACTAAACCCAAATATACTAAAACTTCACAAATAAAAGTATTATGATGAGGTTGTTGTTATTAACACTATATCATGTGTTATTGTGATATTATGTGTTTGCATATATATATATATATATATATATATATATATATATATATATATATATATATATATATATATACACACGAAAGATTGAACTCTAAATAACAGATTATAACTAAACATTGAGTTGATTTAAATTAAGTTAATGAGTAAATATGTACTGGAATGTATATGTATACTGTTAGTCGAAGAGCAGGAAACAAAAACATGTATATACTCTGTACAAAAATGTAATATATATATATATATATATATATATATTGTTACATTTATATTACAAAAGGAGCATATTAGCCTAGTGGCTAACACCTTATGCTGGAAGGGAATGGTCATAGATTCGAACCCGGTGACCTGTTTTTGATTTAATTTCATTGTTTGACTAACAATTATAAATAGATATAGGTATATATTTAGTAACTAAATCAAAGTTGGTAACCACAGCCTAGTGGTTAACACTTTGATGTTTGCAGTGGGAGGTCACAGGTTCGAGCCCTGTGATGTCTTTATATTTTATTTTTATGATTTAATAAATGGGCCAGACTTGTGGTTTAATATATGGGCCGGAATTATTGTGGACCAAAACTATAAATGGATTAAACAAACCAATAGTGGGCCGAGACAAATTGGGCCATGCCCAATGGGCCGTGTAATTTTAAAACACAAATGTGACACGAGTTATTATTTGGAATGATAAATTTTAAAACGAGAGCAAAAAATTCAGTTTTATAAAGTTATAACATAATTATAACTTATAAAATTATATATAAAATGACGAAACGTTTATGATCATATATATACGCACTTAATAACAAACGTACAAAATGTGATATACGACAAGTATACTTAGATACATATATACATAGAGCAATTACATATATGTACAAAGGAAAAAGATGATATTTATATATATTTACACAACTATAAACATGTATGTAAATATATGAAACAAGATGTACGACTCGAGAAATATTACGTATATTTTAACAATATGTCACCAACAACTTGTACAATTAAGAAATCAATAATTTCTTCAAAACAACCAAAATACTTACGATAATACAATTGTTGCGTATAGGTCAACAAACCTTGGGCGACGCTACACACACCTTCTAGCTTTCACATCGCATCCACTACTGTGAGTTTACAGCCCCTACTTTTAAATGTTTTTCTGCTTATAAACACAAGGGTGTTAAACATAGAAATTGCATGCCAACACATGCAAACAAATTATAAGTTGCTTTATTACTTTTATACAACTGCTGATTGATGAAATTACATTTTCACAAACTATTTTGGGAATTAGACAACGTATCCTAGTATGGACCCAGACTTGCTATATATGCATAAAAAGACCTTATGACGTACATACTGTAACCATTAGCTAGGTGACTCTAGCCACTGAATATAGGAATAGTACTATCGCCGTGACGACCCTCCTACGGATAGGAGCGTATATTTACATGTTCTTCAGGCAAACAACATAAGTGTTGGTCGTGGTTTGGTTATAGGGTTAGGTCGCGTTACTTTAACTTGTAAGGTTTAGCTCACCTTGTAGCGGATTATAGTCTAAGAAATTCCCACATATTTTTAGGAAGAACGAATCCTACAACTGTTTCTTACCGGAAAACACACCGGTTACTTAGTTTATGCCGGCAGACAACCAGTAATATACTTTGGGATAACATCCCACATAAAGCTTGATAATTAAGGGTAAGAGCCCTACAAAACTTGCATTTTGTAAATGAATAATATTTCATTAATACAAACAAACTTGGTTAAACAAACCACATACTCATATAAACCTGTAAATTCACTCAACAATTTTGTTGACGGTTTCTCTATGTTTTTCAGGAAATTAGCTGTGTAAGTAAGAATCGCATGTATTCAGGATGGACAACCCTGGACTAATAGGATGCCACATATTTTGGGACGCTTTTGGAGATTTCTTCTATATGACTGCAGACATTGCAGTCATACCCATGAAATATTACTTTATCTATATGTATTGTGAAACTTATTGTTTTAAACATTACTACTACTGTTACGACTTACCTGGTCGTAATCTTTTGTAAAAACCGTTAAACTTGGCATCCTAACTTATTATGTTGTGCGGAAGCTTTGGTGATGTGGCGGGGCTGCGAACAGTAATACAACCAAATAGTACATACATACTCAGAGCATATGGTTATTGCACAACATAATAAGTTAGGATGCTAAGTTTAACGGTTATTACAAAAGATTACGACCAGGTAAGTCGTAACAGTAGTAGTAATGTTTAAAACATTAAGTTTCACAATACATATAGATAAAGTAAGATTTCATGGGTATGACTGCAATGTCTGCAGTCATACAGAAGAAATCTCTAAAAGCGTCCCAAAATATGTGGCATCCTATTAGTCCAGGGTTGTCCATCCTGAATGCATGCGATTCTTACTTACACAGCTAATCAGCGTTTGACGGGGTGTGACACATGTACTGTAAATATGAGACGAAACTACGGAAAGAGTAGTATGTTATCTTAGCTCTGAGAGTAAATTGCATGGATGGTTCATGTGCTTTACACACATTCTCACTATATTAGTCTATGTGTTTCGTTTATTGCATGACACTCCAAAAACTCAAAAGTTGTTACACGCTTAGTCCCTCATCTACTTAAAATGACTAAAATACCCTTAATTCATGCAATCTTCTCTATCTCTTATATATATATATATATATATATATATATAATCTCGAATCTCGAGATTTTTATTAAAAGCATAAATGTACCGGGACTTAATTTTAAGGCAACACAACCAATACGAATTGCATCTCATATTTCATAAGAATAAACTGTTGATCGGATTTTAATATACAAGCGATAAGCTTTAGATATTTTAAACTAAGTTCTTTGAAGTTTATAGTTTTTGATCAATTTAGTTTGAAAAGAGTATAACACAAAGTGATATAATAATAACTAAATTTATCTAAAATAGAGAATTAAAATAAGTTTATTATGTAATGCACATTAATACACGTTATAAAATACATTAATACACGTTATAAAGTCGAGAATTCTTATTTCGCATCATGTACGAAAAGTAATGTATGTATTCAGACTCATTCATAACTCTTACATCTACGTTTTTTGTGGTATAGTCGGTTAATCATTGTTAATATTCCTGGGACGTGCGTAGCACGACTATTTATCTTCCTAATATATATATATATATATATATATATATATATATAATGGCAATGGTTAACACACTAAGGCAGCAAAAGTAAAAAGGGAACAAAGCAAAGCCACTAGATGGATCTATTCACAATGACATTTGTCACGTGTATTTCTTGTAATTTTTTTGAAAATGAATGGCTAGTATATAACAATTAAATTAAATGTTTAAATATAATAACAATTAAATCCTTTTTAGAAACTCTGTTATAGCCATTTTGTACATTCAATGTACTCTACAGATAGAGGAATACATAGAGTTGAACATAGTAAAATAAGAAATTGAAAGATTTCATTGAAATTGTTCGTTTGGAAATTTTCAAAAAGACTAATCATAGGTTCCTCTCTCCATCGGAATAATAGGACTGTTATGCTCATCACTAAACTTGTTGAAGAGATGAAATATAACCATGGTATATCTTTCTGATCAGAGGTTGATCGATCATCAGAAGAAGAATTAGGCCAAAAATTAGGATACATTCTGGGAAAATCAAACTTCCATCAAAGAGAAGCAAATGAAAGGCTTTCATAAAAATTCTTGTAGAATCAAGAATGAAGTTTTCACTCAGTACATGCCAGATCATAAATTAGTAACTGCATCCAATTTTGAAAAAAATCCCAATCGTTTCCATTTTTGGAATGGAATATTTATGGAATCTACATGAATAGGATCAAAGCTTATTCCATGGTATTTACATGAAGTTCTTCTTTCTCATTCTTAAGAAAGTCCCCAAGAGGGCTTAGTTGATCCATGATTTATGTTTCATATTTCGTTTCCTTTTCGTTTGTTTCGAGAAATATATTGATCAATTTTGATTCTTTCTTTTTCTCTTGATTCTTTTCCAATCAAGATGTATGGATCATATTCATGGATTAACAAAAATATGCAAAAGCTCTATTTGCCACTACTGTCGCACCCCCAAATTCAGGTTGCGGAAGTGAATCGGGTCGGGGCGCGACTAATACAATAATCACAGCACAAAGATATAATGAATGACTTTATATGCGTCGTTTATCAAAATACATTGATTGTAATAAAAGTGTACAATAGTTATAATGATTACATAAGCTCGGTACCCTGATCTGAAAGATTCTATAGCATTACTACTTATACAAAATATAATAATGCAGAAAAATTTCTTGATGTTCGTGTTTGCATGCGACTCGAGCTAAGTAATATCCTGAGCAGTCCTACTACTGGTGTACCTGAGAATACATGCTAAATGGTCAGCTAAAAGCTGGTGAGCTCACAGGTGTAAATGGTAAACCACAATGTATGAACCACGAGATTTAATGATATGTTTGAATTTAATCAAATAAATATGTATATTACTGCCATGAATCCATAGTTTGAGCATAACTGAGAGGTCAGGTGTAACACCCCCAAATTTAATGTTGCGCGGAAGCAAGCTTTGGGTGTTACTAATCAATAATCAAGCATCAAAGTATGGCAAACGACCTCTAAATGAGACGTTTGTAAAATAGTTACATTCCCATATGAAATAATGTTTGAAAACATAATGTTTTCGTTATAAAAGTAAGGTCCCCTAGAGTCCGCGTACGTAGCGGGATATTCTATTACATAACCATAGTTACAAAAGATAATGCTAAAGAATCTATGTTAAATGCAGTTTGGAAATCATGCGACTCTAGCTAGTAATCCTGGAGTAATCCTACTCCGTACGTGTACCTGAGAATACATGCTAAAAAGGGTCAACACGAATGTTGGTGAATCTCACAGGTTTGTAAGTAAGTAATAGTTTGAACACAAGATTTTTATCAGTGATCCCCGCAGGTGAAATCAGGTATCTGCAACCAAGCAAATAATAAGTAAATATGTATATACCGTTGCCATGAGCTCATAGTCGAAGCTTAACCCGCAAATCAGTGGTACAACCAAGTACTGTATAGTGCCCCCACGAGTGCCCAATCCAAACACTCGTATGAAACAAATAAAATTCGCCCATTTATACAGTTCGGTTTGTGGTAGCGCTACTACCCCGGGCGGGGAGGGTCAGTCCCTAATGGATCCATTAACTAATATTCGCGCTTAAGTCCATAACTAACGAAACTATGATGGAGGGACTTTAGTGGATTAGTAAGTAACTCATGCAAGCCCGTATAGGAAAAGTAAGTAATTTAGCACTTGTGTTCAAGAAAACGTAAGTAATGTATCTCACCCCGTAAGTAAAACAGTAAAAATGGGGCTGTAAGACTCACCTGAGTCAAGCAAGCAAGCGTTTAACTTAATAAACGTAAAGTCTGAAAGCAGTAGTAATCCGTAGGTTCCGCGAACCCGCAACCTTCTAATGCCCTAAGCATATAAGGTTGTATGTATAAGTGAATGTCTCAAAAGATCATTCATGCTAGTTGTCCACTCAACTAGGAAATGTCCAAATACATTGGTTTGTTTGATTAGTTTGAGTTTTGAAAAAGATGTACGGCCCGTTAGTGACGGTTTGTAATAATAATCCAACAGTGTTATTATTATATGTTTTTGCTGTGTTGTATACTTATCAATGTATTTGTTGTTGGTTATCCAAATATTGTATCAATGTATAAGGATTTTCGGAAACACAATTCATGCGACAATAAGGATTGTCGTAATTATTTTTGCGACAATATAGATTGTCAGATTAATATTCATGCGACATTAACATTAGTGTCGTAGTATGCGACCCTCAGATGGTTATGCGACAATAGCTTAGTGTCGCAGTATGATTCACGGATGATTATGCGACAATGGGCTATTGTCGGACACTATTCATGCGACAATGAAGTATTGTCGCAGGTGGGATTTCCGTTTTCGTTTAAGTGTTCGCTTTCGTTGACTTGGTCAAACGTGTTCGGTTCGACTCGAAACTTTTAGAGAAGTCTTAAAATGGTTAAGGGAGTTTACAAAAATTATTGGTTCGTGTCTAGGTTAACCCGAAGTGTCGGTTCTATGAAAATACCAAAACAGCCCTTAGTATTCATTTTTCCCAGATTTTAAACTCGATAAACCTTTCGATTTGGACCATTTCTATTCCGATTTATACCTAACCAAAAATCACATATGTCTCTATATATGTCTAGTGTAAATTTGAACTTTATGGTATTTTTATGTGTTCATTTACTATTTTTAACAAAATAATAATGAAGAGTGGTCGGTTTTGGTTTAAAACCGACATTTGTTCAAAGATCGATATATACACAAAAAATAATGTATTTCTAGAAGTGGCCAAGAAAGAACTTTTTAAATTTAACAAATTATGTGAGGTTTTGGCACTGGTCTCATACGTTTTAGTGGTTTAGAACTCAAGATATGGTCTCAAGAAGGAGGCGGATGTTTCTGTCCGCCGGAACAGTAATGCGCACCTTAACGGAAATATTATTTTAAAATAGCAAACGAATTAGATATGTTCCAAAATTGGTGTCGTTGGAAAGATAACATCACGAAATACAATTTAAGCTTAAGAAACATCCATTTTAGTCGAGTTATGAATTTTATAAAAATTGTGGAAGTTGACCATTTTTCTGGACAGAAAGCAGTGTGAATATAAGTTCATGAAAAATGAGTTTTATCTTATATTTTGGACATAATCTTGTTAAATGAGCAACTAAACATGTATACAAGTATACTTCAAGTAAGACTAGTAGAATATTGAGAGTTCTTACAAGAGGATCAAAGATCTAGAGTCGAAATGCAAAGATGATGCGACAACCGAGCTTTTCCTTCAAGATTTGGGTGGTGGTTGATGATGGTCTTGTGGTGGTTGAATGGTGGTGATTTGGTGGGATGTGGTGGTTTTTTTTGGGCTGGAGATCAGTGAGAAAGAGAGAGAGTGTCGGATTTAGAGAGAGAGACAATAGAGAGAGAGAGATATGGATGGAATGGTTGATAGAGTGATGATTTTGAATGAAGTGTGGAAGAAGTAAAGAGAGGAGAAGGGACTCAAGGCATGGGGTGCCATGCCTTGTGATGCGCCGCCAACGGTCGATCAGGTTTTTGCCCTATCGTCGGACCGTCCGTCAGCGGCGGCACCAGTGGGTTTTAATATTTATAAATGCTGGGCCTAAGTATACTTAAAACTATGGGTGTATAGTGATGAGTATGACCTATGGTCGTTCTTCAAAACCAACTGTATTGTGGATCTGAGTAGTCTAGGATGTCCGTTTCTAATTAGTGAGGGAGTTTTAAAATAGTTCGGAGTGGTTTGGTTTTGTTTCTAAGAAATAATAAAAAGCAGATAAAATAAACGGATAGCAGTCAGGATAGAGGGGGTGTTTGTTGTGAGTTCGTTAGCCGAATGTTGGGATGATGTTTAGTTTAGGATATGAAAACGTCTCTAAAGATTTGTATTTTATTTGTTTTTAAGTATATGTGGGGTAAGCACTAGCTCCCTACTAATTGATTTCTCAATCAGTATGTCACTGAGCAACTAGGCTATCGTGATTCTGATCGGAGTAGGTTGCCCAGCCCACAACACTATCCTGTTACGGTACAGTGACCCTTTCTGGATTGAAATCCTGGGTGCATGAATAAGGTGGCAAACTAACTCGATGTCCGACCATTCTTAACCCCACAAGGATACTCAATTGAATAAAACATTTAAGTATAAGACTTGGTTTGGTGCTTGATTACTTTCTATCGATGGGTTTGTAAAGTCCAGAGGTTGTAATAACCGGTAATTCACAACGTATAGTACCAACGGCTTTTTCATGACTTCCACGTTTTACTACACCAATGGTGCTTCCAACAATATACCATGTATTCAGTCGATTTACGGTATTTACTTTGCTTCATTACACAATGGTCATTCTGGACTTATAAACTAAGTTTGTATTTAAGTTCGGGAATTATCCATCTATGATATAAACTAGCCCTTACTTTAAAGTCCCAATAAATCCCTAGTTTATGTACTGTGTACACTACTTTGATTGAAAATGGTATTTCCACAGGTTTAAAACCAGACCATGTTTATTTCAAACACATATAATTAATTACCTTTACTTAAGGTTAGCTACGTCTTAATAAAAAGGTTTTAATCACGTTCATTGGTCGAAAGGCGTTAGGTTAAAGTGAGGTTTATAATCATAGATAGAAAGTAAATCAAAGCACCGAGTTTTCATTTATAAAATAGTTTGGGACATTATTCCACAACAGATTGTGCCCACGACTTTCATAGCTTCCACGTTCCGTACTCCACACATTCGTGATGTTTCCGGCGCTATATAAATGAAAGTCGTTTAACGTTACTTCCGTTGTTTCATAATGACATCATCCCAACTAATACGGCTAACTACATCACAACAAACACGCAATATAACTACTCGCTAATCATGGCAAGTCCTAAATCTAGCATAATCAAAATAACAACAGCATGCATTTTAATTAATAAGATAAAGGATAGATATAACCGTGAAAAGAGCGTAGCTGAATATAACTTGAAAGTATACAGACAGAACTTCGAGTATGCTCCAAGCGATATTACAATATTACCCCTCTAGTAGCCCGGTTAAGTATTAACCGGAGACTAACTAGCCACTAACTACGAAAATAAAAACCTAATCTAGAGAGAGAGTAGTGAGAGAGTAGTGTTAATGAAGAATGTATGAGAAGTGTTGAAGTGTTGAAATGAGGCTTGTATTTATAGAGATCGCACAGCCGTATCCGTAGACCGTATCCAAACCTTCAAATGCACAACCGTAAAGCAAAGGCGAATAAAAATCAGATTTTTATAGACTAACTAGCCACTAACTACGAAAATAAAAACCTAATCTAGAGAGAGAGTAGTGAGAGAGTAGTGTTGATGAAGAATGGATGAGAAGTGTTGAAGTATTGAAATGAGGCTTGTATTTATAGAGATCGCACAGCCGTATCCGTAGACCGTATCCAAACCTTCAAATGCACAACCGTATCGCAAAGGCGAATAAAAATCAGATTTTTATCACCCAAACGCACGATACGCCTGAGCTGGACCGTATACGGCTGAATTGGACCGTATACGGCTGAGCATAGGGTGAATACGGCTGAACTGGGCCGTATACGGCTGAGCACAGGCCGTATACGGTCTACACAGGCCATATACGGTCTGTGTCCAGCCGTATACGGTCTGGCTCAGCCCTATACGGCTGTGCTCAGCCGTATCCTGCTCCTTCGGTTCTTCGTTTCTTCGTTCGGGCGTAACTTCTTCGTCGCTTATCCGTTTTGAGCGTTCTTTATATCCACGCGTTCGTATTTTCCTAACGAAGAAAATGACATAAGTTAGAGGTCATAATTCTTTGTGTAGCTCAAAAAGTGCTAAAATACGTGAACAGAAGATTCAGTGATCGTTTGTGCTCTGTTTTACTCATTTTTAGGTTGTTTTTGTCGATTCTTGAAACCTCGTCTATATTTTAGCCCTTATGATGAAATGTGATGTTTAAGTTCATATTCAAGTGTTTTCATTAATAATTGGGCCAAAATGGTGAGATAATGGCACACAAAAACATGACTTTTTGCGTGTCATCAAATATCCTACACTTAGACTTTGCTTGTCCTCAAGCAAAACTCAAAATTCTCACTTGCTTTTAGGAAAATTTTTTTGAAAACACGAGTTTATTTTTGGGGCGAATCAAAATATCTTAAAGACAACCATCCTCAAGCAAAGTGTTCCTTTCAGAGGCCTGAAATGATTCTCTTAAGCATGCTTTCAATTCTCGCGATCTTGGAATATACATGACTAGGCGTTCTCACCAGGTGGTCACTCAATTCACTCAAAAGTGTTTCGGGTTACCTATCAATCTAATCAAACGAAATCGCTCATAAGCCAGTCATGCAACATCCATCTTCATAGGCTTGCTCGAGAATCATATCTCCACCACTCAGGTGAGGACGGTGCTAGCTATCCCAGGACATTCGGAGTGGGTTGTAATGGCATGTGAGGGTTATGGGGTATGGATAAGTGGGAAAGTTGTTGTAAAGGGTTTTGCTTATCTTAGGAATTCTAAACTTTTTTGAAAAACATTATTTAAACAACCTTTTTAATGAAACGGAAATGGATAACAGTACGGGAAGAAGATAGCTATTTTGACTTCTATCTTTTGAAAATACACGAGGGAATTTATGTCTTTTATAAGAGCAGGAATTTTTTGAGAGATTCGAAGCACTTAGCTTTATTCTATTTTCTTTTCTTTTTCTTTTGCTTCTATTTTTGAACTTTTCTAGGGATTTTTTTTTTGTTTTTTTTTGTTTCTTTCTTTTGCCCTTTTTGAAATCCTTTTCTTTCTTTCATCTTTTTCATCCTTCTGATGACTTTGCATTTACTTGGTGTCAATTTTTCACACCGTAAACTCTCAACTTTTGATTTTTTTATCAAGGGAACGCACGCGAGAGATTTTGAGTAAACACCAGTATTTGTGATTTGGAGTGACAGCAAAAAGGATATTTAAATGACATTTTCCACAAGTTTAAAAATTTCTAAGATAAGTTTTGGTGGGTGTGGAATAAATGGTTTAAGATTTAAAGGGTTTTGAAAGAAATGAACATGCTAAGGCTCAACAGGGTTATCTAAGCGGATCATCAACACTAACGATGAGTGTTGGAAGGGTTTTGGGCTTGAAGAGATATGATGAAAAAGGGGGGTTAAATCCTAAGGAATGTCAAGGTCATTGAACTGCACCTATACCGCGTACGGTACTCTACCAATGTGGTCTCGAAGTGCATACCAGGAGCAAGTTCTAATTCCGGATGCATGCATCGGCACACTCAAACAAACGAATAGTGAAGCATTAAGGATGAATGCTTATATTGGCTCAAGATACCTCACTGCAAGTTTTTAGGTTTGTTTGTGCCTAGCCATGTGATGCCCCTCTTAGATTATCATTTTAGACCTAAGAAATTCCTATCTTATTTACTCTTAATTTCCAAAACACCCTACTCATATACGAAAATGTTCCTTCTTACGACATTTTAACTCAAAAAATTTTGAAATTTTTTAGCAAAAGTGAGTTTTTATGAAAATTAAGCCAACTGAATGAGTGGCATCTCCACTGTCGAAGTTAAGCTTATGATTTTTAGCAAAAGTGAGTTTTTATGAAAATTAAGCCAACTGAATGAGTGGCATCTCCACTATCGAAGTTAAGCTTATGGTTTTGAGAAACATTTTCTGAGTTTGCTTTTGGAAATAAGAATCTAACAAGCAAACCTAAGGTATTCTATACGGCTATCCCACACTTAGAGGAACATTGTCCCTAATGTTCTCTTGAGTTGGGATTTGAGAAAAATCCCACACTTAGAGTTTGAACAAATCGGAAAATGTTACTCAAATGTTTCTTTTGGTCTGAAATCCCACACTTAGTGATAAGCTTAGGATATGGCATAGAATACTGGTAAAATAGAACAATATAATCAAATCAAAACAAGGATAAGAACGAGAGAACTCCCCTATCAACATGATGGATGGAAGCTGAAAGTCTGAAGATGTGTTGCCTTTAAAGAAGAGTACTTGCCAGATATCCTCCTTTGTGACAGCACCATGAAGTTCGTTCAGCTTTCGGAAGCACACTTTGTAATAAGTGGCTTTATTCAACATCTCTACTACTTTCTCTCATGTGAAAATATCTCGTAAGTGTGAACACGTTGGATATACTTTAAACCAACTTCTCATTTTATAGCTTTTTACTGAAATGGTGTCACTATCCCAGAATGTGAAAAGATGTTATCTACTACAAATCATTTGTAAGACATGTGTTTTTAAACGAGTTCGAGCATAAAGCGTGAAAGTAGTACGCAAGTACCTCAAATACTCGAAACACGTGAATTAATATTTTGAAAGTGTTTCCTATATTCTGGGATTAGTGATGTGGTAAAAGCTGTCAGTGTAAAAATGAAGTGGTATTTTGAAAGCATTTGTATATCCAAGTGTGAAAGATAGTCGGAGATATTTCACTTCTTTGAATTTTAAATAAAAACAAAATACTACTAATACTAAAGGATATTTATTCCACGGGTTGCCTCCCGAGAAGCGCTTCTAATTATAGTCGAGGGCTCGACTTTCTTCTTGTAGTTCAGGTGTTTGAGGGGCTCCCAGGGCGATTGATGGTGACGTTATGTGCCCTAGGTTGCGGAAAAGTGTAGCGTGGAGAATAGATCCGAAGGAAGTGGCAGACTATGGTTGAGATTAGGTCTGGCGGTTCCACAATATCCATTTTGAAGCTTCGGAAGTGGTCTGCGGCAGTTTTGGAGAGACCTAGCAATCCACAAGTGATGTAATCAACTGCCTTATTGACTGGCCCGTTGGGTTCTGTCAATGTGGTTGTTTTGGTCTTGATCACTTCGCCAATTGGATGCTTTTGTCTGATAGAATCCATAAATTCCAGGAACTTCAACTTCAGATCTTCATATTCTTCAGCGTAGGGATCTCCTCCGAATGTGGCCACAGAATGGCACAAGCTTCTGATTAGCTGGTGCTGATGAAGGGTGAAGGGAAAGTCAGAGTCTTTGAAGATATGAATCAATTTGTTGAATATCTCACGATACCCAGCATGGAAGAAAAACTCTGGTTTCTCAGCACTTTTCCTTTGGAATATTTCACGTAGTTGAGTTATCATATAAGTGGCAACGTCGAGTAGTGACATATCTAAAACAGTTACGGGGTGATTACGCTTCCTTTCATCTAAACTGATGCACCTAAGCTCCCCGATTATCAACTCAATATGATAGTCGATTGTGGATTTGATGATAAATCGATTGCTTTCTTTGGTGCTTAGGTGATCTTCTCTTGCTAGTAAATCAAGGAATATCCGAAGAAAACTCATTACTTTGGCGTCAGCGTAGCTCCTAGGGTTTCCAGTAGCTGCTTCTAAGTATTTCCTGATAGAACTCAACATCTCTCTTTGTTTTGAGGAGTAAGGAAATGCTAAACTAATTAAAACATCATATACTTGGCGGTATATTTGTCTTTGTTCAATATAGAAGTAAATTTCTTGTGCATTGTCCAATTCTTCCTTGAGCTGAGATTTGAGTGTCTCTCCGAATATTCTGACACAGTACCTAAGAATGAGCAGATCTCGGGTTCCATTGCTAGCGAGTCGGATAGTGGACGCTTCTTCAATAACCGCTATTAGCCATTTTTGGTGTAGAGAGTAGTCAACAGTGGAATTTCTAATAGCTGCTATCGCGATGCGAGGGTCTCCATCACATTTATTTATCACATTAACCATCTGTTCATGATTAGAGACGGTTGGGATACAGATGGGTTGTGAAGATAATACTGGTGAATCAGGCGGTTCTAGAGGAGTAGGAGGTGGGATACAACGAACATTACCAGGAATTTCCCCCGAGTCACTATCCATAGTAGGAGTATCGACCTTATGTGCATTAGGGATCTCAACTACATTGGACGGTGGCTGGGATTTGTCAGTGAACTGGGATATTGTATCAGAAGATAGCTTTGGAGTATCTATCTCAATGCCTTCCTTGTCATGAGAATCAGAGTCATCAGACTCAAATATACCTCCTGTCTCAAGCTGTGGTTGAGGTTCTGATGAAGCAAGGGCTTGAGTCCCTTGAGGAGGTATATGTGGCTGCAAACTTGGTAGTCTACTTGCTTTGAAGTCCGAGATCTTCTTCAAACTGTGTATGAAAGTTTGCTCAATCTCTTCTAGATCGCTAAGTCGAGAGTAGGTGAGTGGATTTTCTGGATCTAAGACAGGATTAAGCAATCTTTCCAGCATATGAGCAGCATTGTGAGAGTAGCCATTGGAAGTGTCTTCTTCTTCCTCTTCCTCTGCTTCTATCTCTTCTACCTACTTAGCTTCTGGCTCGGAGGTCTCATCTTCTGATGTAAATTGGATAATAGAGACAGTATATAGCTCACCATTCTCCATCGAAGTGCAGTCGGTCTGATCGATCTTGAATGTGATGCTTTCTCCATGAGCGCGTAAGCTGATAGTCTGTAAGTGGACATCAATGACAGCTCTGGCCGTGTTCAAGAAGGGTCTACCTAGGACTATAGGGATGTTTATATCTTCCTGGATATCCATTACTACAAAGTCGGTTGGGAATAGGAATTCGTTGACCTTAACCGTGATGTTCTCAGCTATTCCCTTAGGGTATCTAATTGTTTGGTCAGCTAGCTGGACACTCATTTTAGTAGGCTTAAGGTATCCTAATTCGAGCCTTTTGAATAACGAATATGGCATGAGATTGATACTTGCTCCTAGATCGGCTAGAGAGCGAATATTGCCGGTGTGGTTAATGGAACAAGGAAGGGTAAAACGTCCAATATCTCCTAGCATTTCCGGTAGACTATTTTGAAGGATAGTTGAGCATTTGGCGTTCAGAGGGACATTAGGTACTTCGGGTACCTTGTCCTTGGTTGACATAAGTCTCCTAAAATATTTAGAATATATCAGGCTGGGAGGTTTCCTAGATTCGGTGTCTAAGTTTTTACCGTTAGGATTGAAAGCTTCAGGATGCTGATTTAGACGTCCTGGAAACGGTATGCGTACCTTTTTCTTAGAAGGTGGAGTAGACTTCTTCTCAACTGTCTGTGTGACAGGAGATTGTTCCTTCACCGTAGAAGGAACCGAAGGTAGGCTCGGTGCCACCTTGGAGTCTTGGTTGGTTACTTGGTTGGCTTGGAAGGTATTACTAGGCAGACTAGCCTGAGGTCTAGTGTCGATATGTTCCGCTAGTCGACCTACTTGGGTTGCAAGACTATTCATTAAGGTTAGTTTCTCCCCTAAGATGAGATCAGTCTGGTCTTGTCTAGCCGTAATTTTTTCGATGATTTGCGCGAGGGTGTCGTCTGGACTAGTAATTAGCTTCTCAGGTGTAGGTTCAGTGAGAAAGGGTGGTTGGTTACACCCAAGTTGAAGTTGTTGTGGGGGGATTGGGTAGGGTGGTTGACTTGGTGGGTATTGGTTTGGTCTAGGAGAGGTTTGAGTAAAATCAGATGGACGTGGATGAGTTCGGAACTGGTCATAATAGGCTTTTCCATCAACACGGTCTTCATACTCAACTTGTGGATTGGTACATTTTAGACAGGAGCGGACTTGGTAGACCTGTTGAGGTGGCTTCTGCAACATTCCTATTTCTTTGGTCAGGGTTCCGACATGTTCCACAAGAGATTTGATCGCCTCAGTTTGCACGGGATTGGTGGCAAGCGGTGCTGAGAATGAGGAGTGCTCATCAGTCCAATCATGGTGATGCGCGGTCATTGTCTCTATCAGATTCCAAGCTTCATTGTCCGTCAAGCACGTGAAGTCGCCTCGAGCAGCGGTGTCTAACATTGTCTTATGATCGGGTGCAAGACCATGGTAAAATGTGCGCAACTGGGTGGATCGTTTGATTTGGTGGTTAGGACATTTCTTTAGCAAGCTCTTAAATCTCTCCCACGCATTGAAGATTGATTCATCATGAGACTGTTGGAAGTTCATTATATCTTTCTTCAGCTTGATTTGTTTGAATGGGGGAAAGTACTTAGCTAAGAATTTAGTTTCCATTTCCACCCATGAGGTGATAGAGCCAGTGTCTAATTCCTCAAACCAAGTTTGCGCGTGAAGAGCAAGAGAATAGGGGAACAGATATAAGTGGGTTATATCTTGCTCAACCCCTTTTTGCTTGCAAGATTCGGATAGGGCTAGAAATTTGTTGAGGTGGGAGTTGGGGTCATCGTCAGGCAGTCCGTGGAATTGGCAGCGTTTCTCGATTAATTGCACTACATCATACTTGAGTTCGAATGATGCTCCGTCAATCTTCGGGTAGCGAATGGGTCCTCCTCGACCTTCTATCGAGGGTTTGGTGATATCAGCGAGAGTGACGCGTTCGGTGGTTGTAGGATTGTGGGAAGGTGATGACTTTTCTTGCCGGATGGGTAGGATGTCATCTTCAGGATAAGGGAAAGGAAGGGTTGAAAGAATTTTTAGGGGTTTAAGAAGGGAAAGCCATCCTAAGGGTTCACTAAGAAGAAAGTCCATCTGGACGCCTCTGGATCTTACAGTTGATTCCCCGGCAGCGGCGCCAAAAACTTGATGCGCCACCAACGGTCGATCAGGTTTTTGCCCTGTCGTCGGACCGTCCGTCAGCGGCGGCACCAGTGGGTTTTAATATTTATAAATGTTGGGCCTAAGTATACTTAAAACTATGGGTGTATAGTGATGAGTATGACCTAGGGTCGTTCTTCAAAACCAACTGTATTATGGATCTGAGTAGTCTAGGATGTCCGTTTCTAATTAGTGAGGGAGTTTTAAAATAGTTCGGAGTGGTTTGGTTTTGTTTCTAAGAAATAATAAAAAGAAGATAAAATAAACGGATAGTAGTCAGGATAGAGGGGGTGTTTGTTGTGAGTTCGTTAGCCGAATGTTGGGATGATGTTTAGTTTAGGATATGAAAACGTCTCTAAAGATTTGTATTTTATTTGTTTTAAGTATATGTGGGGTAAGCACTAGCTCCCTACTAATTGATTTCTCAATCAGTATGTCACTGAGCAACTAGGCTATCGTGATTCTGATCAGAGTAGGTTGCCCAGCCCACAACACTATCCTGTTACGGTACAGTGACCCTTTCTGGATTGAAATCCTGGGTGCATGAATAAGGTGACAAACTAACTCGATGTCTGACCGTTCTTAACCCCACAAGGATACTCAATTGAATAAAACATTTAAGTATAAGACTTGGTTTGGTGCTTGATTACTTTCTAGCGATGGGTTTGTAAAGTCTAGAGGTTGTAATAACCGGTAATTTACAACGTATAGTACCAACGGCTTTTTCATGACTTCCACGTTTTACTACACCAATGGTGCTTCCAACAATATACCATGTATTCAGTCGATTTACGGTATTTACTTTGCTTCATTACACAATGGTCATTCTGGACTTATAAACTAATTTTGTATTTAAGTTCGGGAATTATCCATCTATGATATAAACCAGCCCTTACTTTAAAGTCCCAATAAATCCCTAGTTTATGTACTGTGTACACTTTGATTGAAAACGGTATTTCCACAGGTTTAAAACCAGACCATGTTTATTTCAAACACAGATAATTAATTACCTTTACTTAAGGTTAGCTACGTCTTAATAAAAAGGTTTTAATCACGTTCATTGGTCGAAAGGCGTTAGGTTAAAGTGAGGTTTATAATCATAGATAGAAAGTAAATCAAAGCACCGAGTTTTCATTTATAAAATAGTTTGGGACATTATTCCACAACAGATTGTGCCCACGACTTTCATAGCTTCCACGTTCCGTACTCCACACATTCGTGATGTTTCCGGCGCTATACAAATGAAAGTCGTTTAACTTTACTTCCGTTGTTTCATAATGACATCATCCCAACTAATACGGCTAACTACATCACAACAAACACGCAATATAACTACTCGCTAATCATGGCAAGTCCTAAATCTAGCATAATCAAAATAACAACAGCATGCATTTTAATTAATAAGATAAAGGATAGATATAACCGTGAAAAGAGCGTAGCTGAATATAACTTGAAAGTATACAGACAGAACTTCGAGTATGCTCCAAGCGATATTACAATATTACCCCTCTAGTAGCCCGATTAAGTATTAACCGGAGACTAACTAGCCACTAACTATGAAAATAAAAACCTAATCTAGAGAGAGAGTAGTGTTGATGAAGAATGGATGAGAAGTGTTGAAGTGTTGAAATGAGACTTGTATTTATAGAGATCGCACAGCCGTATCCGTAGACCGTATCCAAACCTTCAAATGCACAACCGTAAAGCAAAGGCGAATAAAAATCAGATTTTTATAGACTAACTAGCCACTAACTACGAAAATAAAAACCTAATCTAGAGAGAGAGTAGTGAGAGAGTAGTGTTGATGAAGAATGGATGAGAAGTGTTGAAGTATTGAAATGAGGCTTGTATTTATAGAGATCGCACAGCCGTATCCGTAGACCGTATCCAAACCTTCAAATGCACAACCGTATCGCAAAGGCGAATAAAAATCAGATTTTTATCACCCAAACGCACGATACGGCTGAGCTGGACCGTATACGGCTGAACTGGACCGTATACGGCTGAGCATAGGGTGAATACGGCTGAACTGGGCCATATACGGCTAAGCACAGGCCTTATACGGTCTGCACATGCCGTATACGGTCTGTGTCCAGCCGTATACGGTCTGGCTTAGCCGTATACGGCTGTGCTCAGCCGTGTCCTGCTCCTTCGGTTCTTTGTTTCTTCGTTCGGGCGTAACTTCTTCGTCGCTTATCCGTTTTGAGCGTTCTTTATATCCACACGTTCGTATTTTCCTAACGAAGAAAATGACATAAGTTAGAGGTCATAATTCTTTGTGTAGCTCAAAAAGTGCTAAAATACGTGAACAGAAGATTCAGTGATCGTTTGTGCTCTGTTTTACTCATTTTTAGGTTGTTTTTGTCGATTCTTGAAACATCGTCTATATTTTAGCCCTTATGATGAAATGTGATGTTTAAGTTTATATTCAAGTGTTTTCATTAATAATTGGGCCAAAATGGTGAGATAATGGCACACAAAAACATGACTTTTTGCGTGTCATCACCTTGGCTGCAGAATTTCGTGGGTGGGACCCACTAGGTGAGTTTGTACATCATTTCCTCAAAGTTGTACTCCGTGCAGTGATCGTTTACCCGTTCGTTTCGACGTTTATTTAGGCGTTAAACGTTTGTTACGCGTATTTAACTAGCGATTTAAAACCTGATATTTTAACTTGAAGTAATACTCATTATTACTTAGAAACATTTATAAAAATGTTATTGTGTTGTGTCGGTAGTGATTCGCGGAGTCGTGTTACGATTAATAAATCGTGTGACGTTTAAATTAAACGTTTTTGTTATTGGTTTGAAATACGATACTTCAAATAAATACTTACCATCCAAAATGATATATTTTAATTTATAAAATATATTTTGACGTTTAATTGATTGTCGGGCGCGTTTTGCACGTTTTTGGTCGTGTCTGAGCATTATATACAGTACGAAATGTTTATGAAATAGTATCGCAATAATATTTGGAAATAGGTATGTTTATCAAATAATTTCATATTATTTAATAAATTGCGTTCACCAACGTCCAGTTAAGTCAGAATCCATCCGAGCAAATCGTGTAATATCAATTCATTACGTACGTGTGTATATTCAATATACGTTATATTACAAGCAACTTAGTTCTATTTCAAACTAATCGCAAGTAATTACAAGCAAGCTTAGAGTAAATTAATACGCCTAAGTACGGGTTGTCACATCAGGATCCGCCTTTAAGGACCTGAGTGAGGTGCCTCCTAGCGAGTGCCTAATCTACACTCGTGTGAACAAATGATAATGTGCCCGGTTGACATCACAGTCATGTTAGCGCGACTACCCTGGACAGGGATTGTCAATCCCATATGGTACCATACACTAAAATTCACGCTAAATCCATATTAACAAACTATGTGGTGGAGGGCTTGATGATTAGTAAAACAACTCATGCAGTCAATATATCGAGTTTTGTACTTGTGTTCACGTGTAAAACAAATCTGAGCATGTATTCCCACCCCGGGAGTAAAAACAGTAAAAATGTGGGGCTATGAGACTCACCTGAGTCTGATGCATTTATCTCAATATACGTGCGTTGCTAAACCAAGCAAGGATGTCCGAAGACTGTAACCTAAGGGCGTCCAAGATGCGCGTTGGTTAATACGTGAGTAGGTATCTCAAAAGATCACCTATGCTAGTTGTTCATCCAACTAGTTATGTCCAACTACATTGGTTTGTTTGATTGTTTGTTTGTGTTTTGAAAACATGTATGACCCGTTGGTGACGGTTGTAATAATAATTGTCAAAGTATTATTATCATTTTGTTCGATGTATGCTTATCAAATTATATGTATAGCGTGTACGAGTATCATCGTATAAGGTTTTGTGGTAGTAAGCGTTCAACACTTAGTGTGAAAAGTATTTTCGAGTCCTGGCTGACGGGGGTCCGGGGGCAGCGCCCCTGGTAGCGGGGTCCAAGGGGTGGCAACCCCTGGCGGGGTCCAAGGGGCAAAGCCCCTGGCTGAGGTCAAAAATTTAGTGCCAAAATTTTTATTTCTATTATGTTGTTGTAGTGAAAAACGCTCCGAAATTCCATTTCGGAGTAAAATTAGCTGGTAAAACTTGAGTCTCGACACTTAGTGAAAAATGAGTTGTAAACATTCTGTTTTTAGCAACACTTATAGCGTCACTTAGGGGTTTATGCGACACTCAGGAAGTGCCGCATAGAATGGGAAATTCTGAAGTGTTAGCGTCAGCTTGGAAAATTTTTATTTCTACTATATTGCTTTAGTGAAAAACGCATCTAAAATCTAAATTTGGGTATTGGAAGTGATAAAATTTCAAGTGTTGACACTTAGTAAAAAAAATCCATGTTTTCAAGGTTCTGATTTGTGCAACACTGGGTGCGACACTAGATGCGACACCAAGTGCGACATAGGTTGTTGTGTCGCAGGTCATGACTGTGACATAGGTCTTTGTGTCGCTATTTGCGACATCCGCAATTTAATGCGACATAAGATGTTGTGTCGCTACTGCGACATTTGCAATTCAATGCGACATAAATCTTTGCAACGCTAGGTGCGACATAATCTATTTTTAGCGACATAAAGGCTTGTGTCGCAGATGGCCAAGAGCCTCTGCGACATAACAGGCTGTTTGGTTTTTCATGTGTCGGGTTTGTGGTCAAACGACTTCGGTTTGACTTGAAACTTTTACACAAGTCTTAGATGAGTTTATAGAGTTTGCAGAAATTACTGGTTTGTGTCGAGAGTCATTCTAGGTGTCGATTTTATAAAATGGCCAAAATTGACATTTTCCGACAATGTTTCGAAAACGATTTTTAACATGTTATTTGGACATAATCTTGCTAAATAAACAACTAAACATGCAAAATAATCATAATATAAGTATTTTCGAAAATGTCAGAATCTTACAAATCATCGCGCGAAGAATCCGAAAAGATAGGAATGTAGAGCTCGTTGCGGTGATCGTTTTCTTCCAAATGAACCTAGCAATCCAAGGTGGTTTGATGGTGGTTTTATGGTGGCTAAGGGATGCCGTTTTTAGAGAGAGAGAGTGGGGGAAGAGAGAGGCTAGAGAGATTGAGTGGAGATTTGGTTGAGTGAAATGAGGGTTTGGGTTGGGTAATTGAGTCAAAGAAGCAAGAGGGCTAGGGTGGGGGTGGTTTGGCCGGTTTCTAGGGGGCCCCATTTGGGGTGAAAGTCTCAACTTTTGTTTCCCAGTTTATGCTCCGTGCGGTGTTTGTTTCCCCGATCGTTTAAATGTTTAATTATCGTTATACGTTATTTCGTTTTCGATTTAAATCACAATATTTTTAATTGAAGTATTTTATCAAAATACTTTATAACGAGTTATAAAAATATAACTTGAGGTTATTTCATTAGTCGAGCGCGTTTCGCGCATTTCTGTCGCGTACGATTAACTTTATACGACACGATTTATGTTTCATGTATTATCAAATTAATATAATGTAATAAATGAGTTTATTAATTATTTCATATTATTTAAAACTTTTGTTCACCAACGTCCGTATTGAAATGTGTCGGATTCCATCAGATAATGAAATACACGATTTAAATAAATCGTGTACTCATGTATATATAACAATATACAAAATGATACACATAATTAGCCCTAAACATAACTAATTACATGTATTAATACAATGGTTTGGCACTAATTACCAGTTCTAATTTGTCGGGTGTCACATCTACCATTTTATGAGTCTCTTCCCTTTTAAGTATGGCAGCGCCACTCCCTTTGGCAGCATCCACTAATCCGGAACTTAATTTGAATGCCATATTTTGAACCGGACATTTTTGGGATGTCGCTAATAACCAACGAATGACAAGTGCTAATCCTTGTGTGGATCCTATTTCAATGCAAACTTGATGAGTCGATCCACCTACACGTCTTGCTTTTACTGCTATACCCGGAGTTACTACTAATTGAATTAGCTAATTCATATTAGCTACAATGGTGACTAGACATACAGATAACTGCTAATATATTGGTAGTAATTTTATGAATTCGAATGATTAGAAATATGAAAATAAACCATACATGTGTTCCGAATTTTACATGACTAGACATATTGGTTTATGTCAGTTAATTGTGTTAAGGATTCTACTTGAAAGATGTTGACTGATTATTTAAAATTACTTATTTGAATGAAGTTGATTATTTGTAGTAAGTGTTATGATTTTTGTTGATCCGTTGTGTTAATTAAATTAGTAAGTCAAGAATGGTCACATTGAAAAATTATGATATGAAGTAGCCTGAGAAGGAAATGTGAATAATATAATCTGACGACACTTGACCAACATGGTTATATTATGCTATGTCACATGAAATTGTTGAGGCTACAAACTATCAGAGAGATTTAATGTGACTGTAGGGATACGTGTGACTATTTGACCATGTGTAAGGTATGTATGACTAATTTAACATGTGTAAAGTAAGTGTTGAATATAGAAGTAAAAAGTTAGAACTTGGACATGAAATTGTAAGTCCCTAGTTCTAGGATCGATAACTTCGTTATCTGTAGTATTAAGGTGCGGAATCCCTCAATACAGTGTTATCTTACTAATAATGAGTAAGTTCGTAATTGCGTTTAATATGACTTAACTTTAAACGATGAATCGTCAAAGTCTAGCCGTAGGTTATGTTTTCTCTGGGTTTGTGAATTCGCAGAATGATAAAAGTGTTCAAAAGTGTTAAAAAGTTAACGATTTTGCCAAACAAAATCGTTTATATATGTTGTCTCGGCTCGGCTCGCATGGGCCTGCGAGTTCAGCCCAACTCGCCTCGCTTAGCCCAAGCCCAGCTTAGCCATAACGAGTTCAGTTCTCATCTCGCAGCTCACCTTGCTGCGACCTGAGATCTCGACTCGCTTCGCAACAAACGTATAATATAAATACATTATTTCATCTATCTTTAATATAAAATATTAATAACAAAACGAATATGCATTTACAAATGTAAACCAATATATCAATACAATCACAATTACACTAGTCATATTTCAAGCTAGATCTGTTGTCACAATCTATGTTCCAACAGACTCCCCCTTGACAATAGCTCTAGCGTCTTTATCTTCTAATTGTCTTTGGTCTTTATTTGTAAATCTTGCTTCCTGCATAAATCTTCATCTTGATACAAGTTTTAACCATCATTTGATAATCTCTACCTAAATCAGCCCATTCAATAGTCGTCAAAATTCTGTTTTCTTTTAACTTTAACAGATCCTTTCTCGACATATTCATCAGGTGTCGATGGTCATAGACTCTGAAAATTTCTCTTTCGCCACCTTCAAACTCATCATCAGTTTCAACCATAACAGCTTCTCCAGTCTTTGAATCCACGTGCCAACTCTTCATATTTCCCAAAATATCCTGTGGCATTGTCTTCAATGGAATCTGCTGCACACATTTAACAGCTGGATAAATCTTTTTCCTTCTTCTTCTTCCAGTCCTTTGACTTCTCTCCTGTAGTTTCACAGTCTTTCCCTTTCTTGGCTTTATCATCTCAAATTTATTTGTACCAACCTCATGTCTAATAATTCGTTCAACACGATTAGCATAATCATCACGACTTGGGTTGTTGATCTCTAATCTAGCCAAGTCACGTATTTCATAACGTGGTAAGGAACTAAAAACTGCAAGCTTTCTTTCAAAGTATTGAACTCCGTCATATCTTTTTATTGCAAAAAGCTTCAGTTCAGAGTCAAAGTACCAGCCTATAATCCCTTTACGCGGTACGCGTTTCTTCGTTATATCAATTTCAGAAATTCCAATCTTCTTCTTCTGTTTTGGAAGTTTCCGATATTGTACTGCAGGATTATTTGTAGAGACTATCTCTTCTGCTTCATCTTCTGAGGTTGAGTCTTCAATAACTTCATCGATATCAACCACTGTTGGACCTTGCTCATTTTCAATAACAACTTCTGTTCTAGATGGGCTTACATGGTGTTCATCAACATTTGCATCTGGATCTACACCTATGTCTTGCACAATCTCAGGAACAGCAATCCAATCAGCAGGTGGTAGAAATTCTCCATCCTCAAGATCAAAATCTATTTCTTCATCTATCTCGTCAAAAATATCTTCTTCCAAATCAGATAGATCAAGCATCTCAAATCCTAGAGAAAAACCACATATACAAATCAATATTAATAATTTAAATTCTTTACTAATTTCCCTGAATTAATCCAAGAATTTTTTATCAACTCTTTTGTATAAATTAAACCTTCAATTTAAACGCAATATATATATATAACTTATAAAATCCTTTTATTGATTACCCTGAATCAATCTAAGATTCTCTAAAGTCTTATACAATACTTAACAAATAATAATTAATTTTAAATTCTAATGTATTGTGAAAAATCACCAAACATTTAAATTTACTATTAATTATCTTATATAATTTCTAAGTTTAATTGATCTTAACTTATTATCAACATAACTTTTAAATTATATATCATTTGTCGAGTTAACCAAATACATTTTTAGCTTGTTAGTTATAAACTTTCAAGTCTAAAATGCATATGTTATTTTAAAATTTTGACCGCCGAAAAACAATCGGAACACGCCGCTCGACTACTCATTGAGTCAGAAGACTTTCGATCACTATTTTATCTTAACATATTTATTAACTTAAATTATTTAAAACATATTTTACTTAAAATAATAATAAGATTAAGTCGAATATATTAAACATAATATTAAGTTACAATTATTCAGTACAAAATGTTACAGACAGTATTCTACACTATGCTAATACTAAGCTGTCTTACCAGCTTCTGTATCAACCGGTGCATCTTTATCAGCACTTGTACCAGCTCCATCATCACCATTACCAGACTCCCCCTGAATCATAGCTTGCTGACCAGTCGTTGAAGGACCAGTCTGCTCACCATCTTTCGGTGCATTGGGATCATCGTCTTTATCAGCATCTCTCTTTTTCTTCAGCTCATCTTCTTTACAACCTTCCAAGTATGCCAATATCTCCCCCTGAGTAGACTGTCCTGAAACATGTTTCAAGACCAATCGCTCCAAGCCAGATATCTTCATACTCTGAATGTTAAAGTCAGCAAGCAAAGTCTCATGAATCTTCAGCAGTGTATTGTATGAGATACTCTGATTGAGTAACTGCTGACTCAGTCGAAGATTATTCGACACCAGCACCGGAACCTGAGACGCTGTCTTTTCTAATTCCTTTACCCGCAACTCCAAGGATGTAATCCTTTCAGCATCTGTTGTCGGAGTAACTGGAATAGTATGTGGTCCAGGTGGTGTCACTGAAGCAATGTAAGAATCTCGTGTAAGTGGTGGAATAGCCTGAGATAACGCTTCCGTAAGAAGAGTAGCTGCAAATCTACTAGCGTTATTGATCTCAGCCTGTCAAATTAAACAAAATTAATTAAGTAATTGTTACAGATTAGTCTGTCTCAATCTCTAATTAATTATATAACACTTGTATAACTAAACTTATATCCCTTACCTCAATAGGTACAGATATCTGTTCAGTAACCACCGGTGTTACATTCTCCACCTGCGGTGTATCTCGAGCAACTGTCACAGAATTAACTGTCTCAGTTTGAACTCCTGATAAACAACAAGTTAAGATTATCTAACTATTAAGTATTACATACCATCCTGAATGGTCAGAGTCCTTGAACGCTTACGGCGTCGAGTAATAAGAGGTGTATCCTCTTCCTCAGAACCCTCATCAAGAAGACAGAAGTCAGGATCAACTTCCTTAGCCTTCCTCTTCTCCTTCAATGCTGGATCTGGAATCATCCGAGATCGATATCGAATGTAACCAGCACCTGGAGGTGGAGAAGGAGTACTATCAACATCATCTGAAGCCGATTCGCCATCACGGCCTCCAGATGGACCAACATCATGATCCTAAATATTAAATATATTAAACACTTATGATTAGCTAAAGGCTCTATCATACAAGTTCTATATATTTATGATTCATCTGATAAATACCTTAGAAGGTAAAACCTCAGATCCATCTAGCTGTCCCTGCTCACCCTCAGGTCGAGTGACCTCTGGGTCTGCAGTCTCAGCTCCCTGATCATAATATTTATATTTTATAATTAGAAATATTATCTAATTAACTAAATATCAATAACCTAAGTATTATATAAAATAATAATGTGAAAATGATATTACATCTAAGTACCATTATTATTATATAATTATAACATTACCTCAGGTGAAGCAACATAACTATCAATATCCCGTAGCAGGATATCAGTAGCATCATCATGCTCTACTAACACCTCCTGAACTACCTGTGCAGCAACATCTGGGTTCACCTGTGTCCCAGCATGTCCAGGTTGTTCCAAAACATCCTCGATAAGCTCTTGTGGATCTTCAGCATGAACCACCTGAGCTATCGGAGCTTGATCAACAGCAGCATCAGCAGGAGCTACGTCCAACCACCCATGATTCGGCGGAGTAACATAGTGTGGATCAACAATGTACCCAAACAGTGGTCGTACCTCAGGCTTAACCACTCCCTCCTTCCTGACGGTCTGCAAAAACATGGCATTATAACCACGTTGATCAATCGTATTCACCACCAAAAATGGTTCAGGAATAACCAAGTTTGGTAAACGCGAACATATGATAAGCATACAGAACCTCGGGTAAATCAAAAATCTGGATCTAACAGAACCCGATATCTGTCTCCTTATCTCTCCAAAAATAAGATCACAAAAACTGTATGGTTTATTGTAAACCAGGGACAGTGCAGCCGATAGTATAGCAGGGCTCAACTCATCAAAACCGCCCTTCTTCGGTGCAAACACGGTGTTCATCACATGCCATAAAAACCTCCACTGACCAATTACCAAAGGCTTCTGAAACTGGTTCCCGCGCCTATCACCAGTATATCCCATACGCCCAATTGCCCCCTCTATAAAATCCATGGGAAAAACCAAATCCCCATTCTCTTGATCCTCAGTACCAAGCTGCAAAATCTCTCGTAGATTTCCAGCGGTAAATACAACCGGTTGACCACGAACCGTTGCTCGGATCTGTGGCGGATTGACCGATTGGTCATACACAATATCCGTCCAGAAGTCGTTCAATATCTCCTGAGAAATCGGTGGATTGGCCGTAATAGCATATCTGATACGTGACCGTGCAAGAAAACGTAATATATCTGCAACCCTGTCAGCCCGTTTGGCTTCAAGAGTTAGATCCACTAGGATGTTGTGACCTTTATCAAATGCTCTTCCCATATCTGTAAAATAAACACAAATGACAAAAACAATTGATTGCACGTTAAAACACTTTAAACTACAATATATTATGAATCAAAATTCATCAAATATTTTAGTTTAACTATATATATATATGTATATAACTTGTTACAAAAATAGTCTCAAGTCGTATATAAAAATATTTAACTTATTACTAAAAAGTCGTAAGTCTAATATATATCAAAATGTGAATCCATTATATAAATGTTATTACTAAAATGTCTTAACATTTAAATTACACAATAAAAAAGATAAACATTTTTTTTAAAAAAAAATTTGGATTCACAAAATCTGGCGTAGCGAGATGAGTTCATCTCGTCTCGCATGTCAACTCGCCAAACCAGTCAACTCGTTTCGTTCAGTCTGCGTAGCGAGGTGAAATCTCAACTCGTTTAACTAACAGCCGTCGCGAGTTGATCTTAAAAATCGATTAATCCGTTAATTTAAACATGATCCATCGATTGATTTACGTTCATTAAGGTTCATTTAGTATTAACCCTAAGGATCCTTGCTAAATAACACCTTAATCTACGTAATTTAATGATTGTGTAAACCGAAAACCTAAGTGAATAGAACTTTCGATTTGTCGTTAATCTTACGGTGAAATCCGTTGTAATATACCTCAAAATGTTCGCAATCTAATGTTGTATAAAAGCTACGGATTCAAAAACTTGTTCCTTTCTTCGTAAAGTCAAAATCAAACGAAAAGCTCATTTCGCCTCGTTTCGCTTCGTCTGGACTCGCAAAGTTTTAGTGAACTCGCAAATCAATCTGGGTTCGGTGGTTTGGTTGACTCGTTTGACCACCCTTTATACCTTAAACTCGATTCGCATAAATTAATCTCGATTCGCAAGTTGACTAAGTCAACTCGCAGAATTAATATTAATTGCGAATTAAATGATAAGTATAAATTAAAACCCATTATTTTACAAGTCTAAAATAAACATATCTTTCACCTGTAAAATCTATGTTTGTTCAACACGAACTGAGATAATTCAGTATAATGTATTTCCAAAGGGTAACAATTATTAAAATAAAATAAAATAAATACGAACACACAACATGATATAAACAAACAGTGGTATCAAGTACCATTTTATTAATTACTTGAAAGATAGAATAAAATAAAATACATAAACTGAATAAGAATTTATCTGCTTAGGGATCATATTAGAAAGAATAAGCAATTAATTATTTATTAAAGGTCTAAGTTGATTGTTAGTATACATACCTCATGAAATTCAAATAAAATACAATAAAATTACAACTAATTTTATCATTTACACATTTATATTTATAAAATTATATCTTAGATACCTTTATCCACATGATATAACATTTCATTAAAATATAACTTATGATTTCTTATTATTCACAAAAGTGAAAGTTCAAATATCATAGACAGTTCAAGACAATTAGCGGTATTATGATCCACATAAACAAATTACACACAGATTTCTGAGTCAATCTTTTATTATTAATGTGCACAATATCTAGTGTTTTCTACTATACAACATACTGAAGAATTCAAGTACAACACATAACACTGTATCTTGTATTATCAAGGTTGAGATTACTAAATGATGTTCTTTAGAAGCATATAACATACACTTGACACGAGATACTTTGTATCTTTCATATGTAAGGTAGAGGTTACTAAATGATGCCCTTTCGAAACATATAACTCACCTTTTGACACTATGATACTTTGTATCATTTCACAATCTTTTATTTTAGATCACAGCGTATGATAGTACTATCAGTCAACAATTAAGACATATGTCATACGTTATATAACAGATCACATAAGATAGTACACATGACAGTTATACTTCTTAACTGCTCGGAAATCGTAGCATAACCTGCCTACCAGTAAATTGTATAATGAAGCTGACTAGACTTAAGTTATTCTTATCACTTGTTAGATAAAAGGACAAGTTATAATCAGTGGATATAGGTGTATAATCAAATAAATATAAACACATACCTGATAGAACTGCTGTAGTTCTAAAGTAACTTCACTTGAATCTACCAACACATCATCCTTAGGACTTAAGCTTATTATTGTTAAGCTTATTCTCCTAATGTACTATCATTTCCCTTGATTTTTGCAGACAAAAACTTAAATTTTCTAAAAGAACTTCATTTTGTTCTTTTATTGGAGGCGATTCCCCTTAGGTAACAAGCAAATGAATGCCATACGCCACCCTTTTTTTTTTTTTTTTTTTTTTTTTTAATAATAACGACAAAATAATTTCTAACTATTACAAAAATACCCTTGGAAGACCAATCACTCTGGATTTCTCATTCCATTTCGTTGAACCAACATTTCTAATCTTGCTCTGTCGAAAGCCTTCGTGTAGAGGTCTGCTAAGTTATCCTCAGTCGGAACCTTAACTAACCTTATCAGTTTCTTCTCAGCACAGTCTCTAATAAAATGATGGCGAATATCAATATGTTTAGTCTTACTGTGCTTCACCGGATTATTGGTTATCGACATAGTAGATTCGTTATCAATCATCATAGGAGTATTGGTTAAGTTTAACCCATAATCCCGCAGTTGCTGTTGTATCCAAAGAACTTGTGAGCAACAGCTGCCCGCTGCAACATACTCAGCTTCACATGTAGAAATGGCTACCGAGCTTTGCTTCTTGCACTGCCAGGACACTAATCTACCTCCTAGGAATTGACATCCTCCGGTCGTAGATTTCCTATTCTGATTGCATCCTCCATAATCCGAATCAGTAAATGCGACCAGATCTAAGTCTCCTCCAATAGGATACCAAAGTCCCAGCTTAGGTTCCCCTTTGAGGTAACGGAAGATCCGTTTAACTGCTTGCATATGTGACTCTTTCGGATTAGCCTGATATCTTGCGCAAATACACACAACAAACATTATGTCAGGCCTAGAGGCAGTCAAATACATTAATGATCCAATCATGGCCCTGTAAAGAGTAGGATCCACATCCTGATCACTCGATGTATCTGGACCTAGTTTGTGATTGACTGGAATCAGAGTATTGTAGACCTTACTTTCATCCATCTTGAAGCGTTCTAATAGCTCATAAACATATTTAGATTGATGAATAAAGAATCCATCCTTCTTTTGATCAACTTGTAATCCTAAGAAGAATTTCAACTCTCCCATTGCAGACATCTCAAACCTTCTTTGCATGACTTTCTCAAATTCTTGACACATCTTTTCATCAGAAGATCCAAAGATGATATCATCAACATAAACTTGCACCAGGAGAAAGTCTTTCTTCTTCCACTTTACAAATAGTGTACTATCAATTGCTCCTCTTGTAAATCCATTATCAAGTAGATACGTTGACAGTGTCGCATACCACATCCTTGGTGCTTGATGTAATCCATATAGAGCCTTATTCAAACGATATACTCTATCCGGATACTCAGGATTGGTAAACCCTGGAGGTTGTGCGACATACACCAGTTCTTCAACTTTGCCATTCAAAAATGCACTCTTAACATCCAACTGATACACTTTAATACCTTTGAATGTTGCAAATGCTAAGAAGATTCTAATAGCTTCTAGCCTAGCGACTGGTGCAAACACCTCATTATAATCAATACCTTCTTCTTGGTTAAAACCTTGAACCACTAGACGAGCTTTATTGCGAGTAATGATTCCTCTATCATCTCTCTTGCACTTAAATACCCATCTAGTTCCAATTGGATAAACACCCTTTGGAAGGTCAACCAAATCCCAGACTTGTAGCTTTTCAAATTGAGACAGTTCTTCTTGCATAGCCTCGACCCACGAACTTTCTTTAAGAGCCATTTGTATGTTCTTAGGCTCAATTTGTGAGATAAAGCCAGCATAAAGACACTCATTAGTAATGCCTGTCTCCTTTAGTGCAGCATACAAGCTTTGTAAGTCATCTGTATCAGCATACGCATTAGGATAACTTGAAGTACTAGCTTTTGTTTGAGTCCTTGTTTGAACCGGAGTATTAATGTCACCAATGATATTATCAATTGGGTGATTCTTACTCGTTCTTGTTGTAACAATAGTCTCAACAGAAATCTCATCTTCTAAGTTAGTACCAATTTCTTGTTGTTCAGACGGTTCTTCCAAATCTGGTACCTCTTTACTGAAAAGCCGAGAGTTATCATTATCCGAAGCTATTCTTAACTCTCTTAGTGGTGTAAGTAAATCATCCACTACCTTTTGCATATGCTTTTCCTCAGTTAAAGGTATATCTACTTTGGACTTTTGAGATCCACTAGTAGATGGTTGATTTGGATCAACAATCTGGATTGCAGATGATTGAACATTTGTCATTGGAGTGTAGCCGGTATCCTCATCTCCAGTAAACACATGTTCAGGAATCTCTGAATCACTAACATAGTCACTTAAGGGAACTTTAAAAGATGCAAAAAGATCAGAATAATCAAATTGCCAATCTAAGCCCTTGTGTACATCCGGTGTGTAACTAGTAACCTCAATATTATACACAACTTCCAGACGACCTGTGACTTTATTAAAGACCCTCTTGTTTGGTGAATTAGGCATGTATCCTAAGAAAAAACCTTCGTCGGCCTTTTCACCAAATTTTGCTTGATGTCCAGTCTTTAAAATTGTGCATGATACTCCAAAGGGTTCAAGCCCTTTTAAGTTAGGTTTCTTTTTGTTTAAAAGCTCATAACAAGTCTTGTTATGCCGCTTAACCGTAAGAACCCTATTTAGAACATGACAAGCTGTATTCACTGCTTCTGCCCAAAATATGACCGGAAGCTTTGAATCAGCAAGCATTGTTCTCGCAGCTTCAATCAACGTTCGATTCTTCCTTTCAGCAACACCATTCTGTTGAGGTTCATATGGTGCACTGAATTGATGAACAATCCCTTTGCTTAAGCAATATAGATTCAACGTTGAATTCTTAAACTCTGTTCCGTTGTCACTACGAATACGCTTCACTCTCGTCTTGTATACATTCTCTACTAAATCAAAGAATTCAACTAGAATTCCTGGAGTTTCATCCTTTGATCCCAAAAAGAATACCCACGAGAATCTAGAGTAATCATCCGTCACAACCAAACAGTACCATTTGCCACCTAGACTTCTCTTGCTTATTGGGCCAAAGAGATCCATGTGTAGCAAATCAAATGGTAAGGAGTTTGAGTTTTCAGTCTTAGGTCTGTGTGTTTTCTTGTGCTGCTTTCCCTTCATGCAAGGGACACACTTATCTTCAAACTCGAAACGTTTTTGTGGTACACCTAGAACCAAACCATTCTTGGTTATATAATTCATTTTACGCCAGTTCAAGTGTGCCATTCTCCTATGCCATAATAATGCGTCTGCTTCTGAAGCCTTGGATAACAAACATGTAGAAACCATTGAGGAATTAGAATTACCCATGTTTATTGCATAGATATCCCTCCTCCTTGGTGCCCTCATCAGTATCCAATTGTCAGGTATCGTAAATCCCAGCTTCAGGACTAAGGCTTCCTTTTCATTAAAATAAACAGGATGGCCTTTATCACAGACTTGAGAAACGCTCACTAGGTTGTGAGTTAGTTCTTCAACGTAATTCACATCCTCAAGAGTTAAAATTCCATTTGAAACTTTTCCTTTCCCAGTTATTACTCCTCCTTTGTCTCCTGCAAAATTAACTTTTTGCTTGAGACCATCCTGGAAGTCTGTCAGTAGACTTCTCTCTCCTGTCATGTGCCGTGAGCATCCACTGTCTACATACCACCAGCTTTCCTTGTTCACAGTCTGCTCCTGCACATAACACATAACACAATCAGTTGTCAAGAGGGACCCAAGCCATTACGGTCTTGGTTTGTCCCTTTTCATCTACAAACTTAAGTTCTTTAAAATAACCATCCTTCCCATCAGGAGCTTTGGTTAATTTCGAAGAAACTTGAGCTTGTGGACGATCAGCCTTAAGAGGTGAATTTGAGGAGAACCTCCTAGGCACAATATTCTGAGCTCTATTATTATAGTTATAATTAAACTCATTGGATCGCGAAGTAGTACCACTCTCATTAAGACCATGGCCTCTACTTGGATTTCTAAACCTCGACGGTGTCATATCCCTAGGCTTATAAACAGTATTTTCACTTGGAATATAAGTCCGTTTAGGTTTAGGAGGAGAGACACTATGTTTACCTTCTCTTTTAAGAATGTTAACAGGTTTAATACCTAAGTTAGATTTGGTATCTAACCTATCTACAGTCATACTAGAGTTGGTCGGTGTCCTTTTATCAATCACAAGCTTATGTAATGCTTCTGGCTTATTGTTAGGACAACACGAAACCACATGTCCTTTTTGGTGACATTTAAAGCATGACATCTGCTTGCGTGATTTACTCACTTTTGCTTTCTCATCTGGAGTCTTAGGCACTAAAGGTTTAGACATATGTTCCTTATTAACATTATCATCAGTTTTAGCATTGTTAATCACTCCACCCGATACAAAATGTATTTTGGTGAGATGAGAAACCTTACTATCATCTGATGAAGGGTTCTTAATAACATCCTTCTGTGCCTCTGACTGTTCAGGTTTATCAGCTACTGAAATCTCAGGATTAACTTCAGTCATTTCAGAATCTTCAGGAATAGGAGTGTAATTGGCATTAAAAGGAGGGGATACATCATTGTAACCTAACCCAGTCTTGTCCTTTACACTACGTTGAGCATCTAACAGTATATCCATTTGAGATGTCCTAAAGTTCTCAAGTTTACGGTTTTGCTCAATTAACCTTAAATTAAGATTCACTATTTCCTGATCCTTACTAGCAATTGTCTCATTCAAGTCCTTGATGTTCATATAGAGTCCATCTATGATGACAGATTTTTCACTTATGGTATCTCTAAGTTTGGTCTTATCCGAAACATCAGACTTAATTTTATCTTTTAAGGCCTGTTTATCATCACTTAATCTACGTATATCCATAAGTGCTTGGTCAAGTTCAGATCTAACAGTCCTATAAGATTCTTTATCCAAATTCAATTGAGATGACAAATTGCTATTAGACACAGTTAATACACTATTCTGAGATTGTAAGTCAGTAACTAAGTAACAAACATCAGCAAGATTAAGAATATCTAAACAAACCTTCTTCTTGTCCGTTTGTACTTCAGCCATTCGTGCCACGAATTCTTCAGGACTCATGTCTGGAGTCAAATCCAAATGCAGCACATCATCATCACTTGCCTTCACTTCTGACTCAGGCACATCTACCCTCTGTCCAACATCTGTGGGCATGTAGGACATTGATCCAGCAGTTGTCTCTTCAATTTCAGCCATCAAGGCTTCTTCTTCTGACTCAGTTTTCCAGTCATATGAGCCATCCAACTGCTTCACCACTAAGGCTTTGGAAGCTAAAGTACTTCCCGAACCTTGTGTCCTATTTGCGTCTACCTTAGGTCTTTGGCATTCCCTCGCGAAATGACCAATACCTTGACAGTTAAAGCATTTGACCTTGGTTTTATCAAACCCTGATCTATTGCCCAACACCTTTCTACCAGTTCTCTTGAGGAAATTTTTAACTTTTCTAGAGACTAATGCTAACATCTCTTGAAGTTCCAATTCCTCAACATAATCCGGATCGATCTGCTCATAATCCTCATCAAACAATACAGGATCATTAATTTTTCCCTCAATGTAGTTCTCATATGACGCCACAAAGGAAGCAAGAACAGACAGTTGCTGCTCTGCAGATTTCACACTCATAGGCATCTTCTGATGCTCTTGAGATGACTTCTCAGCATTCTTTACCTTTGTCTCAACACCAGAGGAGGAAATAAAGCACAGATCTTCAGATATCATTTCTCCATTTCTACCTGTATCACCAACTAACAGTGCAGTGGTCGAACTAGAAGATGCAGTCGAAAGATTTGTTTTTCCATGATACAACCCAGGGTTCTGAACCTGATCAGAATCAGTATCTTTTGACTTCTTGGAGAACTCATAACCTTTTAGCTTGTCAATGACTTGCTCTAAGGTCATAGTAGCATATCTGGTTTCATTATCCGTTATCATAACTCCATACATTTCCCACTTAGAAGGCAAACCCTCAATAAACTTGTCGGTTTTATCAACTTCTTCTTCAGTGATGTCATTGTATTCCAATTCACTTAACAGATGGTAGAATCGTGTAATATAAGCATCAAGACTTTCCCCTTTTAAAGCTTTAAACATAGTAAACTGCTTTTTAAGGAGCTTCTTCTTGCTAGTTCGCATTTGTGGACTACCTTCACCTCTTTTCTCTAGAGCTTCCCAGAGCGTTCTAGCAGTATGATAAGATTTCAGTTGATGAGCGATATCCTTAGGAAGACACATCTTAATGCACGAATGTGCTTTGTTTTCATTTTTGTATGCTTCCTTCTGTTCATCACTCATGTTCTGATAGGTAAGAGTCACAATGGCATTTTGAACAGTTTGAGTAGGTGCCGTGTATCCAGTCTTGATACACATCCAGATTGACAGATCATGGAATCTACAGTAAGATTCAAATCTGTCCTTCCAGTTGTAGTAATCCTCGATATTTAACAACTTAGGTGGAGAATTTGATTTTCCCACCTCATGTTCCATTTCGATCATTTTACTTAAGTCAGACATCTTAAAAACGTAAGTTCAAACTGTTACGCGAAATCAGAAAATCTCAATTCGCAGAACTCAGTTCAACTCGCAATCTCAGCTCGACTCGCAGAACTCAGTTCAACTCGCAGAACTCAGTTCAACTCGCAGAACTCGGTTCGCAAATCTCAGTTCGGATTGCAGGAGATGTCGATTCGCAAGTGATGTGGTTTCGTAAGAAATCTCGATTCGCAAGACAAAGCTCAACTCGCAGGTTCGATAGTTCGACTCGCAAGTTCAACTCGGCTCGCAAGTTCACCTCGGTTCGCAAGCTACGCTGGAACCCTAATCTCGACTCGCGAAACGGCTGTTAAACCCGAAAACGAAAGTTTAAGGTATTTTTACGACTGAAACTAGCGATTTCAACCGTAAACAAACCCTAAAATATCCAGAGAATGATTTTGATCGTTAATATTGCTATAATGCACGTAGAAACAACCCGAATCAAAAACGCAATATCACTAAAACTTCGAACGCACTCGTATTTAGCCCGAAAGCTCTGATACCAGATGTAAGTCCCTAGTTCTAGGATCGATAACTTCGTTATCTGTAGTATTAAGGTGCGGAATCCCTCAATACAGTGTTATCTTACTAATAATGAGTAAGTTCGTAATTGCGTTTAATATAACTTAACTTTAAACGATGAATCGTCAAAGTCTAGCCGTAGGTTATGTTTTCTCTGGGTTTGTGAATTCGCAGAATGATAAAAGTGTTCAAAAGTGTTAAAAAGTTAACGATTTTGCCAAACAAAATCGTTTATATATGTTGTCTCGGCTCGGCTCGCATGGGCCTGCGAGTTCAGCCCAACTCGCCTCGCTTAGCCCAAGCCCAGCTTAGCCATAACGAGTTCAGTTCTCATCTCGCAGCTCACCTTGCTGCGACCTGAGATCTCGACTCGCTTCGCAACAAACGTATAATATAAATACATTATTTCGTCTATCTTTAATATAAAATATTAATAACAAAACGAATATGCATTTACAAATGTAAACCAATATATCAATACAATCACAATTACACTAGTCATATTTCAAGCTAGATCTGTTGTCACAATCTATGTTCCAACAGAAATGTCCATAAAGGTTAGGAATAGTTGATGATACAATTGAAATAGATTATTATTTGATTGTGAATACCTTAACGGGTCACTCAGTGCTCTATCTGGATCGCCAAGGTATTGATATATTTGAACAAATTGAAATCAAGTCACCTTGCCTTTTTATTTATATAAAGCCCATGTATGGGGCTAAGTGTTAAATTGAATTATTAGTCAAGATAGGCGGTGACACGTAATTGTTATTTGAAATGATCAACATTGTAGGGAAATTTGAATTAGACTATTTATTGACATTGATTATTAGTGATTGTGACAAATGGGTCAAAGGTGCCCAAACGGGTCATTGGTGCACACATGGTCTAATGAACATATGAGTAAGGACCATCGAGTGAACAGTCAAATTGGATATTATTTATAATGGTGAAAAGTGCGGATCATAAAGCATATGGATTGCATTATGGCGTAGTCACAAAAGTGACCAAAATGACCCATATATAGTTAAATGTTCAAATTCTTCGTTAACTTGATATTTGGAACAGTATAAAAGAGAAAACCTTTATTTTGATATAGCGAAGATGCCTGCAAAAAAATAAAAATAAAAAAATTAGAATCTAATTCATTACGGTTTGATAATTATACTTGATTGAAGTTTGTATCTTTAATAGAGAAGTGCAGGCCTGTAAATACATGAACTACCCGGCGGGTAATTAATGTACTCGGCGGGTACATAGTTGTGGTTCTGCACAAAAAGGGGTCTAAACCTGGGTATTCGATGGGTACTCATTATACCCGGTTGCTAAAGGGTTTACCCGGCGGGTACTAGGTCAGAATTGAGTTTTTGATTCTAAAGTTTGTTTTAATTGAAGAAAATCCGATATTTGTTGTAATAAGGATCGTAGAATGAACCTAAGTGGGGGAGAAAATTTAAGTTTTACGAAAAGATAATCGAAATATGATGGAATGTAATGAATTATTAGACCTATAATCGATTCTAATACCTATTGATACAAGTAAGTGTTATTTGATCTATAATGATACGGACTGAATAAAGGCATTGACAGCCTAAATAATTTATTTTAATGGAATTAATGATGTTAATTGAATCAGAAATTAGAAATTTTATAAATTTAATTGTATGGTGTAAATAAATTATGACAAAATTAAATGATTTAATTACAATTAGTAGAAATTGAATACAATTTTAATGGATGTGAGAATTTCACTTGGTGTATAACGATGAAATATTTCACTATTATGTGAAACTAGGACGTTATGTGCTTCTGGATTACATCCGTGTAAGAGTGATGTAACACAAAAAAGTTATGTTTTTACGTACATATTTTTACACTTTTAGACTATTCTTTGCTGAAAATATTTCAAAACAAGCATTTTCTACTAAAAATCACTAAGGTAGTCTAAATTTAGACGTTGCGATAAAAATCGGTAAAAAACATCCAAATAACATGCAAACCGAGGCAAAAACAATCACCTTAAATATTCATTTCTTAATTTTCTTATGGAAGAAAATCTTAATTCATATTTTGTAATTCCATAGGAAAATACAAGATTGGAGGTGAAAAAACCAAGCAAAACGGATGAAAGACGGAGAAGATATACAGTCTGTAAGCTAACTGTAACACCTCGCAAATTTGAATACAATTATTTAAAACAAAAGTTTTGATGTGAGATAAGTCTAGCGAGCCCACGATTTTAATACGTAAAGTATTACTATTTTTGTAATTATTTATAATTGCTCACAAAACTATCGGATTTAAGTCCGACAAAAATAAGTACAACCGTTGGTGTTACAACTTTATAAATAACTTGACACTATTTTTATAGTAAGTTATCTACTCGAAAATATTATGCTAAACGATAAAACATAATGTTTAAAATTTAACATTTATACGTTTTATATAAAACGTAACGCGCACAACAACAATACAAGAATCGAGCCCGAAAATCAAATGAGTCAAATTTTATAATTTGTAAACTCAAAATAAAGTATTTGGAATAATATTATAAATATATTAATACGAATTGACCGTTAAAGAACTAATCGAATAAAATACGTTTTAACGTATAACGATCGGGTAAACGAATACGGGTTTAAACACAAAATGGGGGAACAAAATTTGGAGACTCACCATGAGGTGGGGCCCCTTGGTGAACCGATTTTCAACCAACAACAACAACACCATAATGTGTTGTTTGTCAAACACATAAACCTCCTCAATAATTGACACACCAACCTCACACTCTCTTTTCCATTTCTTTCTTGTCATTCCCACGGCAGCAACACAGCAAAAATAGCCTCACATCATCATAAAAATCATCATCTAATTTGCAAAGGAAAGGAGGAACAAAGAACAAGCAACCAAGCATATCATCATCATCATCTCGGTTCATCATCCTTCAAGCTTTGTAAGGAACCTAACTCACTTTAGTCTTTCATGTTTCTAGTATTTAAACATGTTATTAGTTCACTGCATAAAAGATCTAGCATGAAAACATAACAAAAACTAAGAAAACATAAACTTTTGGATGATGACAATTCTGGACAGATTTATGATCTTCGGTAGAAAAATTGTATAAAATTGTACGAGTAACAAAAATGAGTGAAACAACTTGAAAAATCTTCGTATTTCAGTTAGGAACAACTTTCATGTAGAACGTTTCGGTTGAAAACGCACAGATCCTGATCTAGCAACAGATTTGTAAACCTTAGTTACGTAAAACGAGTTCTGTTGGACAGGCCTGATCACGAAAATTTTAAAAATATTGTGGATGTCTAAAAATCATGAAAATAGTACTGGAAGTAGGTGATATATGAGGGAACATCGTGTAAAAATTTCGGATTTGTTCGATAAGTTTTGACCCTCAAAAAAGCCCTGAAACTAGTCGAAAAATCAGAAAAACGAGTTCGGGGACTGTTTTGGCATATGTTAAATAAGGACACTTTTTGGTTAACCACAAAACGCAACGACAATTTTTTCAAGCTCAAATAACATATTAAGTGACATGTAAAAGTTTCGGGTCAAACCGAACACGTTTGACCAAGTCGATATAAACGAGACACAAACGATAAATGTAAACCGACAAATATTAAACATTAAAACTTTTGGACCAAAAATATATCGGGTTGAGATAGATTGGGCCGTGACATTTAAACTGGACTGAGTGAGTAGCTAAATGGGCTTAAAGGGTAAATAATTTGGGCCGCGAAAACTGGGTCAACTGTGTGATTTTGTTAATGGGCCGGAAATTATTATGTTTTTATTTGGGCCAAAAGTATCTCAATGGGCCGAATGAATATATTGGACTAAAACCACTAATATTGGGCCAAATGGGTTTAACAAATGGGTCGGACTAGTTATATTGTTATTTGGCTAAAACCATTACATTTATATCGGGCCCAAACGAGTAAATGGGCCAAGTGTTGGGCCAAGCCCAGTTAGTCGTTTAATTATAAAACATATACGAGACGTGAGTAATATTTGGAACATGAAATTATAAACAAAAACGAACAATCCATTTTAAAGCATTAGGACATATGTATATAAAGTTATTTATATAGATATATATACATACGACATTTGTAACTATATATCTTTATGTACAAATGGAGAACACATTTTACAAACGTACGACTATTAATATACGACAAGTATATTTAAATACATATATATATATATATATAACAATTATATATATGTATGAAGGAAACGAAATGATATATATATATATATATATATATATATGTATATATATATATATACACAACTATAAACATGCATATGTATATACACACAACAAGATATGCGATTCGAGAAATATTACTTATATTTCCAACATCATTACCAACGACTTGTACAAATTTAAGAAATCAACACTTTCTTCAAAACAAACAAACTATTAACATAATTTGATAAACAATCAAAGTACTTATGTTAATACATACTGTGCGTATAGGTTGACATACCTCGGGTGACGCGACTTTCATTTGCTAGCATTCACATCATCACTACTACTACTGTGAGTTCACAACCCCTTTTTACTGTTTTATTACTTTTAAAACTTGGGGTGAAAAACATAGCTAACGTTTTTGCTATAACATGCAATAACTATTAATAATTGCTTTGGTGCCTATGTGTTACTTAATTGCTTTGGTGCTTATGTGCTACTGATTACATGAATGATTTCATTATATGATTTAGAACTATATGTGGATACTTATAGGCCCTTGTACGAACTGTTACGATAGGATATTTGCTTTCCTACAGACCTTTATGTACGAAACTTATTTGACTCTCATGTCAACAACTCGCAAACGAACATGGTTTATCAAACCACTTTACAAACAGAAAACCTGTTAATTCACTCAACAATTTTGTTGACTTTTACTATGTTTTTCAGGTAACTAGCAGCACAAATAAGATTGCACGCATATGGAGTTAGGTGACCCGCGACTAATTAGGATGCCACATTTTGGGACACTTAAGATTCCTTGTATAAATGATTTACATTAATCATACTTATGAAATCTTCTTTCAGAAACTGTGTATTTTATGCAAATTGTATTTTATAATACTATTGTACGACTTTAGCGAGTAGTAGTCCTTTTTGTTACAAACTAACTTCATAAATGGCATCTTAATTTACTCTTCAGCAATAATTATAAGCTCTGATCTGGCATGATGTTCAACGTTAACGTCAGCACCCCCCGCACATACTAATGCTTCCGCTAATCACGTGTTGACCGCGTTGACCGAATTTGGGGGTGCTACACTAACCGATCGTCATCCGGAACACGCAAAAGATATACAACTCCAAATTTGTAAAGATGAGTGTCGTTAAAAGCGTAACGGAAAAAATGAATCCAATGGTACAAGAATCAAGCAAATCGAGCTCTGAACGAAAAAGATGCGGGTGAAACAAGCAACGAGCAGAGCGAGCAAAAGACAAAAATAGGATCACCCCCCCCCCCCCCAAGAGGCCGTATACGGCCCTATAGGTACCGTATATGGCCCTCTAGGGGCCGATTACCTTGGATTTTTCCTTGGTAATTGGTACCCTAGGGCCAATTGACCCCCCTTGGCTTGCTACCCCCCGTTTGCACTTTGGTGCTTGTTCTTGAAGCTTAAAGACTTGTATCTCTCATTTCAAACACACCTTTCATCTCTCATTTCTTCATTTTCTTTCATTCTCTCTCCCTCTCTCTAGCTTTCTCTTCCTAAGATAGAAGCTAGTAGGTTATAGTTAGCATAGGAATTTTATTTAGCTTTTGTACGAAGGTACTCCGAGACTTTAGATTTGTTAAGATTTGTCTGTCAGGTTTAACACAATCTCTCGTATTTCTTTTTATAATCATGTTATCTTATTATGCATGCTTTGGAATGAATGCTAGGCTAGACAAATCTGTGTTTGTTGTGATGTATGCAATGTTAGAATAGTTATGATTTAATTACCATGTTGTTACTTTGTTTGTTTGTATATAAATTTTTTGTGAACTTATAAATTGAACCTCTGCCTGTTTATCAATCCAACTTATGATGTGGTTTGAATCCTCCTCCCTAGAAGCTGGCCAATTACTAGTAGTAGAAATTTCAACTATTCTGTGTATGATGATCAATGAACTCAACATGGTTGTTGTTTCCTTAATTGAAATACATCTGAGGGAAACAGAGCATAAAATAGAGATAGATTAGGTTCATGTTTGTTTGTTATATATCTTTGGGACAACTTCCGGGATATCCATGATTTAATCTTTAGGTCAGCTGATATGATACTAGTATGTTGTTCTTTTGCATGTTCTTGTTTAATTGTTGCTTAGATACTGTATGCTATATGTATCTACTATCGTTGATTGAATGATTAGATTTTCATGAATGATTTAGATTCAATACAGATAGGTTAACATGTATGCAATAGCTGTGATGATTTATATTATTAATGATGAACAATTCAACTGATCGTTAGACAGACTTTTCCAACCCGTTCCATGGGTTGATTCCTATTCATGTTCTTTTTCCCTGAACAATTCATGCCATGATACAGACATCTCTGATGTATGAGATTGGGGGCCTGGATTAGAGGACAGTTGTTAGTTGTATTGGTCTGTACATTTGGGAGACCTTCCGGTGTACTGTACACTCTATAACTATTATCCATGTAACATATTTTGTATCTGATTGCGGACAACTCTACGTTAGGTACCTAATAGGATAGTAGTTATAGCTCATTGAGAAATATAGGTAATGTCCAGTAGAGTAATACGGAACCCTAATTGGTATAACGGAAAGGCCGTAATACGTCCGAGTATCCGGTATAGCGTTGGAACCACCACTGGTGAAGTACAAATACGTGGAAGCCGAGGAAAGGCCGTAGGTACAATACTTTATACACAGTTAAGTTTCCAAGAACTCGATCCCACTGGAATTAGTCATCACAACTAGCAATCTTATCCCTCATAACTATTGGTCAATAACATTGTCATAGTCACAGTAAACACATTCCTCATCTTGATTTCTCTGCGTTCTCCGTACAACCCACTTTTAATTTAGTTTTTAATTTGGGTTTTTTGTCGAAAAATGAACAACTTATTCTCGTTTTTGTGTTTGGGGGTATCAAATATTCTTTACTTTTTAAAATGAACAACTTATTTTAAAATTAGGATTAAAGGGTATATGGCTAAAAAGTTCAGAATATTTGATACGCGAAAACATGCTAATGTCAGTGATTTGGTAAATATGACATAGATCGGAGAATGGTTAAATGCTTCTTTGGGGAAAACGAGAATTATTGACTCATTAATCTTCCACAAATGGTTAAAAATTCTGAACTTTTTGGCCATGTACCCTTTAATCCTAATTTTAAAATAAGTTATTCATTTTAAAAAGTTAAGAATATTTGATACCCCAAAACACAAAAACGAGAATAAGTTGTTCATTTTTTGGCAAAAAACCCTTTTAATTTCAGTAGTTAATTACGAAAACCAAAACCCCTATCAAAATTTTTAAAAACCCCAGCTAAAGTACAAAAGATGATTAATTTACCTAAGATCCCATGTCCGTTGTAGTTTGAAGAACGATACATGAGTCATACATACCGTTTACTGCCCTTTTAGGTCTATAAGTAGTATAAAACTTAGGATCCCCGCATTATAAATTTAAAAACTCCCACTAGTGCACGCCCTAGTTGGCCGGAACAACGACCGGAGTAAAATCCGACCGATCGTTGGGGCGCTATCAAAGAGGTTTCACATGACCAAGTTATGTGTACTATATGTTGCTGACTAGTTGAAATGTGGAAATTCTAGCATTTTACTAGTTAGATTAATGTGTGAATACTAATTTTTATGCTAGTTATGATTAAATTTGTAGATAGTATAATTGACTTATTATATATTATGGTTTATTTACCGTTAATATAAATGATATAAAGATAAAAGTAATCGAATGCCTTGACTATTCTAGCATATAGCTAGTTTCAAATTATAAAATTATATTAATTGACTATATGTTCCGACATATTTAAGGATTTGATTATAAACACCCTTATAATTGACTATTTGACCCGAATGGACTAAAGGTAGGAACGGTATTTGATATTTGTGTGCAAAGCAAATGAAATGCACATTTTATGTGCTCATGTAGAAAGAATTGAAACTCTGTGTGTGTGTGTCTGTATATATATAAGTTGCTCATATTGTGTAACGTTTATTATGTGTGTTAGTTGATAAACTGAAAATTATTTCAGTTAAAATGGATATTATTTGATATTGCACGTGTGCAGGAAATATGCACTTTGTGCCAGTTAACAGTGGATATGATTGAATGCACATTTATGTGCAATAATCGAATAAGTTGAAAGCACATTTATGTGCAATAATCGAATAAGTTGAACTGCACACTGATGTGTGCAAATAGATAAGACTATAATTGATTTATGAATAAGCTAATCAAGCTATATGTTACACGTGTTATAATTGACTATATCATAACACCCCATAATTTGAAATCATAATTTTATATTCAAAACATAGAAAGCGCAAGTCCCCAAATTATATAACCATAATTATATATATAAAGTTTTCAAATTATTCAAAAGATTACATATTAAAGGTTACGATATTACAAACGTATTTCTAAGACTGGATGTTATGTAAACTATAAAGCTATAACTTTATTCCCAAAAGACAATCAGAGTAGGTGCAGTAGTAGTCAAACATTCATCCAATGTCATATGCCATGTTCATTCTCAAATCATTACCAAAATCTGCAAAAAATGTTAAACATGGTGGGATTAGCTCACAGCTAAGTGAATGGAACCGTAACTGACAGTTCAACCTAGTTATAACAAATCTTACAACTAATAAACACATAAACACATAACGTCAAAGAGGACCGGCGGTTCTTGTGTAGCCACACCAAGAACACCTTAAATCACTGGTATGCCATCATAGTGATTTACCGATAGCTTGCAGCTATCTTCACCGACATAGGTTCATCCATTAACGATATGTATCGGAAACCCTGCCGGCCAAACAATAGCATACAAGCCCAACCAGTGTTGACCTCTGAATAATTCACATAGTCACATAATGCATAATCGTCATGCCATCATGGAATTATAACAACCAATCAACCCAAATCAACAATAACAATAACCCAGATAAGTAATCAATCAATAACTAATAACAAAGAAGGTTCACCCGTTGTAACCAAACCTGTTACAACTGAGTTAAACAGAAGATCACAATTCCACTCACCTTATATTCCCAGTCTCCACTCAGTGGTCTAATTTTACTGAGTCTTCGGGTTATCTGAGATCACAACCAAAACCCAAGTTAGATTCTCATTATATGATTCTTAGTATTTTATTCAAGTATATAATGTCAATTCAGTGCACATAATATACATTCAATACAATTTAAATAACACAAGTATACAAGTCACAAATTATCAAATTTGTCCAATTAAAACTGGCAAACACGATCCAGGTGTGAGGTGGTGGGATCGCGTTCTACAGTTCAAAATTATTTTGTCACCGTTTTATACTTGCAAACGCGATCCGGGTTAGAGAGTTGGATCGTGTTCATAAGAACAAAATGCGTTTGACCCAAAATAGCATTGACTAACGCTATCCGGCAAGGGTGTTAGGATCGCGTTCTCAAGTACAAATCGTACTGTGACCAATTTTCACTATGGAACGCGATCTGGATGAAGAAGCTGGATCGCGTTCACACGTTTTAAACCAGGGTCTCAGACCTGCAACTTACTATGCACGAACTCAAACTCAATTTCTATCATCAAAACATATCAAACTCAGTTTTTAAGCTATTCTAACACATCAATAGCTTAGGGTGAGGTTCAAATGAGAATGGTTTTTTGTGTGAGAATAGGGGAACCAATGAGAATGCTCCATTTTAATTAAGGGTGGAGGGGTATTATGGTCATTATACATTCTATTTAATTCAAATTAAAACTATAGAAAATAAAAAAGAAAAGGCAAATATTATTATATCTATTATTATTATACATACATACATACAGATATCACGTACGCACAACAACAGGGGTTTTCAAAAGCGATCGAACGAACATCAAATCGAAGTACGGAATACATTAATTCGAATCAAAATACGTTAATTTAACAACGAACAATTGATTTCTGCGAGTTTCATCGATCGTATCTTGCGCGAGATCCAATTAGGTTTTATCTTTATGCGAGTTTCTTCGATCGTATTTTGCGCAAATATATGCGTTTTTCATGTAATTGTGTTATGATATTTACGATTTCATTAACAAAAATGTAATTGTGAACTGATTTCTACTAATTCATCAATCAATTTTCATTTGATTCGCAAAAATGAAAATGCAGAATTATACGATGATCGAAACTCCGTTCAATTGAATCACAACACAACTAGTGGTAGACTTTACAAAAATCATTAACACATGTGGTAGCTGATAAATTTGAAACGTACTATGTTGCAGTACGGGCGTGATGGCTGTGATACAAGAATTTAAAGAAGGTAGTGACATCGAACAACAGACAGATGCAAAGGCTACAGGTACTAAGACATGTTATCTAATAAAACATGCTAATAACACATGTGTTAATAACAAATGTACTAACACATGCTATCTAATGATGAAATTTACTAACACATGTGTTAGCAATATATGTTAATAACACAGGTGTGTGTAACATACTTGATAATGTTAAAAAACTCACAGGGACACATAACATATGTTAATAACACATGTGTTAGTAATTGATTAACATATGTGTTACTATTAGATTACCACATGTGTTACTGCTTGTAAAAGAATCTTATATTTATCTGAAATCTTTTACATAATCAATTGGTACACCAAACACCTTGCTGGTTGTTTCAAATGAGATTGAAACACCGGGTGGGACTACCCTATGGATACCAGAAGTGGCAGAAAATGTAAAGCCACATGTCGGGCAAGTTTTTGATGTGCTTGAAGATGCTTACGTGTATTATCTAAGATACGCATTTCAGGGGAGATTCAGAGTGAGAAGCTCCACTCAAAAGAGGCTAAAGAATGACTTGGTGTACGAGAAGCACTATATATGCAACAAGGCTGGATACCCCGAGAGAAATGATGAAGACACGTTGAAAGAACCAGCAAAAAAAGGGAAAAGAAAGGATAGGGTATCCAACATCTCAGTCACTAGGTGCAAAGCAAAAGTAATATAAAAGAGAACTCGAGATGGAAAGTTCAGAATAATCTCGTTTTTGGAGACGCACAATCATATGATGTGCCATAAGGAGCACGAATATTTGATGAAAAAAGCGAGGAAGCTAACATTCCAGCAACAAGAGTTCATTTTCAAGCTTGGAACGATGAATATTGGTCCAACTAAGGCACACAACATATACAAGACTCTCAAAGGATCTTATGATTTCACAAACATAACTGTGGTGGACTTCAAGAACTTTAAGAGAGACATGAATGTGTATATGGGAGGCAGCGACGCACAAATCCTTGTGACAAAGATGCTTAACACAAAAGCTTATGTACCCGACTTCTCATTTGAGTACAAAACCGAAAAGGGAAAGTTAGCATCTTTGTTTTGGGCTGATGAAGTCGCTAAGGCTAACTTCAGAGAATTTGGTGACATCGTCTCTTTTGATGCCACTTACTCAACCAACAAGTACGTATTAACCAAAATAAAAAAAGCATTTCATATAATATAGTATATTACAGTAAGTAACACATGTGTTAACATTTAGTAACACATGTGTTAACATTTAGTAACACATGTGTTACCAGTTAGTAACACATGTGTTACCAGTGAGTAACACATGTGTTACAACTCAGTTTCATATCGAGTGTACATTTAGATTGGTCTCATGTAGATATAAGACATTAACCATACTTCCTACAACAGGTACAACATGATGTTCGTACCCTTCACCGGAATAGACAACCACCGGAGGAGTGTGACACTTGGTGCAGGCTTGCTTAACAATGAAAGTTCTGGTAGTTACATTTGGCTGCTGAATGCATTTGTAAATACGTTTGGAATTCAGCCAAGGATAATCGTGACAGATCAGGACAAATCAATGAAAAAGGCCGTGGAAACAGTCTTAACCGAATCGAAGCACAGACTTTGCATGTGGCACATCACAGATAAGATACCGGGGAAGGTATGTTTTTTTTACTATTATTTGATAACACTCATCTGTAAAGTATGTCACATGTGTTACAAATGCAACTTGCTTGATGAAACATGTGTTAGTGCTTGCTAACATATGTGTTACTGCATGCTAACACATGTGTTACTGTATACTAACACATGTGTCACTGTATGCTAACACATGTGTTACTTTATACTATCAAATGTGTTACTGAATGTCTTTACGCTTACAGATTCTTTATGATGTACCTGATGACAAAGAGTTTAAGAAAAAGTTCAATAGGATTATATGGAACATGTGGATTACGCCTGAACAGTTTGAGGAAGAGTGGGAAAAGCTAATGGACGAGTATAAGACATAAAACCACAAATGGCTAACAAAGATCTATGATATCAGGTCTACATGGATACCCACATACTTTGCAGACGTTGAACTGTGTGGACTAATGAGGACAACCTCGAGATCAGAGAGTGAGAATTCATTCTTCGGGACCTTCAATAACAAAAGATCAACGCTCGTAAATTTTATGTTGTGTTTTGAGAATGCTATGGAAAAACAGAGGTACAATCAGGATGTACTTGACCACCAAATGACTCAAACGATTCCAAAGTACAAGACACAACTTAGGATTGAAAAACATGCGGAGAAGGTGTACACGAGAACAAATTTTAATCTCGTGCAGATAGAGATAGTGAAATCACTATGGGAATGCTCGATAGACGCCTTAAGAAATGAAGATGCTTTCCAAGAATATATAATCAAGGAAACGAGGAAGTATACGGATGATGAAAGAGCTTCAAATGAAGACTGGGAAGTAGAATTTTGGCCTGAAGATAAAAAGACACGAACATATTACTACAAGGTATGGGACCTAAAAATAATTAAAAGTCTGTAAAATTTTGTTTACGTGATTCTGTAAGTCTGTCATTGCTAACACATGTGATATTGATGATGAACACATGTGTTAAAGATGCTATCCAATGTTTTACTGCCTAATAACACATGTGATATTGATGACTAACACATGTGTTAAAAATGCTATCCAATGTATTACTTCCTAATAACACATGTGTTAGAACCAGTCTGTAAACTAGTTACACACGTGGTACTAACTACTACCTCTCTTTTGGTTTATTTGAATTAAGGTGCTTTATGGGTTGAATGATGGATTCATGGATTGTAACTGCAAGAAGTTCACTAGGCGTTGAATCTTATGTAGGCACATTTTTTGTGTCTTTAAAAATCGTAATATTGAGGAGATACCAAGCCGGTACATTTTAAGAAGATGGACCAAGAATTTGATTCCTATTGAAGTTCGTAAAAGAAAACAAATACCGACAGAGTGTGAGCAACTCTCATGTGAGGCGTCTTCCTGCTTTGAGGAATGTTTGCAGCTCATAGGAAAAAATGAAGAAAAGATGGCTGATTTTGTGACAAAGTTGAAGATGGATATAGAAGCTTCAATATCATAGGCTCAACCTCAAAGTAAGAATGACGTGATTGAAGAACTACATGGGATTAAGAGACCGGATGCAGTTGAAATTCAGAATCTAAATATATTAAGGTACAAAGGCTGTGGGAGGGACAAACGTTTGATGAGCGCAAAAGAAAAAGCAGTTAAGTCTGCAGGAAAGAGGAAAAATAATTGTGGAAAGTGTGGAAAAACAGGCCATAATGCAACGTCATGTGAAAGAAAAACTGCAGAAGCTAAGGCAAAATCAGAAGCTAGAGAGAGGGAGAAAGAGGAAGCACATGCGAGGATGATAGCAGAAGAGCAGGCTACATAAAATGGACAGTGAATGCTAACACATGTGATACATGTTTAGTATCACATGTGTTACTGAATAATGTAAAGTTGATAACTTTTAATTTTGTTTTACATTTCAAGTACATTTTTGATACTCTTTGTTTAATACTATGTTTTACATACAATTGATATGATGATTTCTTATTTTTAAAGAATATGTTTGTTGTTGGTTTCTAACACATGTGTTACTTTGTTGTATGCTAACACATGTGTTACTGTATACATGTTTGATTCTTTACATGTTGTCTATATGAATGATTGTAACACATGCTTTACTTGTTTTGTAACAAATTATATTAAGACATCACACATGGCAATTACTTGTTTGGAGCTATATGTTTTACTTGTTTAATACCGCTTGTGTTAGTTAACTATTACAACATGTGTTAATGAATGGTAACACGTATACTAAAATGGATACTTTACTTTTTACACATGTGAAATATCTTTTAGTGGTATGTAACACAAGTTTTATGGTTATAGTACACAAGTGGGAGTGTACTGAAAACAAGTGTTATTGGTAGTTAGCACAAGTGTTACTGCATGGTACCAAGCGTAAATTAATAGTTAAACCAGTGTCAGTTTCCTGTGTGATTGTAAACTTTCTAATAACACATGTGTTACTTGACTGGTACCACATGTGTTACTTGACTGGTACCACATGTGTTAATAAACTAGTACCACAAGTATTACCTGTGCAAGTAACATAAAAAAATTACACACATATAACATCTCACAAAAACAAAAACAAAACTTCAATAAACAAACAGGTAGTTAAAGCCATAAACTTTTTTACCACAATTACAACATCCATTACAAAAAAATCCATCGAAAAACTTTTAATAATCCATTACATCAGAGTAACATTCAAAAACTGTACTAACGATTATGATGTATCCATTACATCAGCATATAAAAAAAACTGTACTAGCAGCTACGATTAATCACATCATCAAACTTTACTTTCCTTCAACATTGTTTTCTTCTACATTTTTACGCTCCATGTCTAGCTTTTGGCGGTTTCCAATGGCATTTTTGATTTCATTCTCAATCACTTCACGTGTTCGCTCATTCATAAACCGTTCAACAAACATCTGGACGTAGTTGCTGTGAATGTTTACCTCATGCAGTAACATCTTTGCAGCATACTTTATACGCAAACGAATAAGCTGCATCTTTTGAGCACAACCTTCAACATCAAGACCACACTCAAATTTTGTAGAGGCCTGACCTAAGTAATGATCCATATGCATCATAACAAAAACCCCACAATCACAATGATTTTCTCGAGTCTTCCACTTCAAATGCATCACTATAGCCCTCTCTACCTTTTTAAGCTTATCGTACGCAGGATGCCCAACATCCTTGAGATGTTGTACAAACAAAGATTTCTACAAAAATACAAACAGTAACAAAACATTTGATATAATTAATACTTTGAATATGAACAATAACCTAAAAATATTTGATATCAAATATGGTTACTCACTGCCAAATTGCAAGTTTCCTTGTACTTCAAATCGTAATCAAACTCATGAGAGTTGTCAATAACATGGAAGGTTTTCTTCATCAAATGGAATACCAGCAAATAGAAGTGACTAGACCGAAAGATGGGAAAGAAAACCTGTCAACAAATACGACATGTGTTAATGTATTTGTATCACATGTGTTAATGTATTTGTATCACATGTGTTACTAAATTAGTATCACATGTGTTACTAAATTAGTAACACATGTGTTACTGTACAAAATAAACAAAAAAAATGTTACATAAAAAGCAATAAAAAGAATAGTATTACCATATCAACATTTTTCAACGATAATATTTGATGATCATCACGCAACCAAGCAGACATGGATGTTTTAAAGTCCTCAGACTTCTGTTCCTTGGAAAGTCTAAACATATGCTCAGGCTAACAAAAGCATATGATCACAAATGAAAATATATTAAAAAAAGCTAAATAATGAAAACAGGACAAATAATACTTTTAAAATAACTTACGAAGATTGAAGTTGGAAAAAAGAGTCTTTGTGTAGCTTCATGATGAGACATTTCTTCATGATTAAGAATATAAGCCCAAACATCAACCGTGTTATCACTGATCCACAAACCCGGTGCAAGGGTTTCAAAATCTTCACGAGCAACCTTCATCCCGAAATCATTTTCAAAAAGTGTCTCACTAAAAAAAATGTAACGTGTCAAAACAAAAAATTTATAAAATACAGTAATATCATAAAAAGGAAAGAAAGCAAAACTTACGATTTGTCCCCTTTCATTGCAAAAAGCCAGTTTGAAAGTCTGTATTCACGAACCATAATATGAGTAGTTACATCAGTTTTCTTGTTCATGTATGGCGAGAAATTGACCACAGACGGCTTATATGCATCACCCATACCGATGCTAGTAGCACCATCAACGCCAGGTACACCCTCATCAAACTCCTGAGTTAGACCAAGGGAAAAAATAGGATAATCAGAACTAGGTAATGTTATTGAGGTAGGTAACTCAACAGAGGTAGGTAAAATAGGTGACACATGGGAGTCTACAAGTGGAAATTGTGAAGGATTAAAAACGAAAAAGGTAGTCATGTCAAAAACCTCAACTATATCGTCCTCCATCAGGAAGTAATTCATCAAACTTTCATCAACTTCACCATCGTCCTCACCATTACCCTCTGCACCATCTCCTTCCCCTTTATTTTCCTTGTTTTCTCTACCACCGTCAGATTCCTTATAAACAGCATCAACAACCTCTGGATGATAAACACGACTCCTAAAAATTTCATCAAACAACACACCAACTTCTTCAAAACGACTGTCCCCATGGAATTTCTTGATTCCATCATGCATATTCTTTTCGATAATAAGTTGCGTCTCTTTGACAGAATTGATCATCTTTAATATGTTATCAATGTAATCCTGTATAGATACAAAAACATAAATAAAAACCTAAAAAAAGAATTTGTAAATGTAAAAGTAAAACAATGTGATACATGTGATACAATGAAGGTAACACATGTGATGCATGAAGGTAACACATGTGTTGCAAAAATAACAAAAATAAAAAACAACCAGGTAATACTTACACTTGAACCAGTTTCTTTGCCTTTTGTAGGGTTAAAAAATCCTTCTTCTTGACATGCATCCTCTGGATTGTATTCACCAGCAAAATCCAACAGACCGAAACATAAATTAGCTACATCTTCGTCTTGAACAATCTTCAATAACCTGTTACTCCAATTAGAAATAATTGGACGTTGACGAATAACAGTGCATCTTTTCGGCTTCACATAATCAAGATACAGCAACTGCAGTATTTTCAGATAACATGATGGTTCAATTTGAATAAGTAACATTTAAATATTTAAAATTTTAAAAAAAAAGGAAGAAGATAGAAGTAACTCACAGTAAGGAGGTGACTGGGCCATGATAATGAGTAGATCTATCATTTTTCCAACTCAAGATAGGCATCTGCAAACAATCAATGATATACCCACACCAATCAAGCTTTTTTAAATCAGTAGCTTCCGTGAACTTGTACACAAAATGCTGCATAAACTTCCCGTTGCTGTAGCATCTACCCATCGTATTTGCAAATAACAAGAGGATATTCAACTTAAAATAAAAATCAGCAGCTTTGTTTGTGACAATCTTAGACACCACGTCCGTGGGATTGAGGTAGGAGTCTGGAAAATTGGGAAATTCCTTCTTAAACTGAACCATACACGGATCATCACGGTTTACATATGGAAGTTCCATTATATTAATACCTCCATTGGGTATCCCAAACACATCACTCACAGCGTCTGCTGTCACCTTTATACTATTATCACCAAACTTAATCTCCATTGTATCCGGATGAAAATTCTCAACAACAAAATATCCTAATTGGCCTGCCAAAATATACAATAAAAAAATATACGTAAAAACAAAAATAAATCAAACAAATGTTATTGAGTAACCACTAGCACATGTCATACGAATAATAGTAACACATATGTTAGTCATCTGTATCACAAGTGTTAATTAAAGGTATCAAAAAATAATCATACATGTACAGAATCACAAAAAAAGTATGAAGAAATTACCTAGGAGAACACTGATCGGAAGATCAATGAAGGCACCAAATCCAATGTCACGCAGACACTCCTTCTGCTCAGACGATAGAGTACCCCCAGCCTCCCACAAACGTTTAACCGTAGTCCGGATGTGAATTGATTCAAATATTGTGGTCGCCTCCTCTACTTTCACACGCTTTGTAGGCTTCGTCTCCTTCTCTTCCTCATCCTTCACTCGTACATTATTTTTTCTGGCAGATTTTCTAACAGTTTTCTTCCTCTCCTCTTTCTTCACATCCTCATTCTTTTTCACATCCTTTTCCTCTTCAGCTTCAGCATTCGTCAGCGACTCATCTACAACCTTCTTCTGCGCTCCTTCCCTCTTCTTATTCTCAGGAGCTTCAGCCTTCTTCTGCGCCTCAGCCTTCTTCGCCTCAGCCCTCTTCAACCGTACTAATTCTTCTTCAAGAAAAGCAATCTTTCTTTTATCCTCCTCACTAAACACACGTGTCTTGTTTTGGTCATCCGCAGCAGCATCCTTACTCTCTTTTGCTTCATTTTTTTTCTTTGTTTCCGCGAGCTTCCTTTTCTTGAGTTCAGCAGTCACTTTTTTCTGACTTGCAACCTTTGAAACCTCAATTCTCGCAGCGGAATTTTTTGTGAGGGCAGGCTTTTTTAGTCTTGCAGCTTCCTCATTCTTTTTTTTTCAGCTTCCATGAGGGCGGCTTCCCTACGCTGACGCAAAGCGTCGCTCTTTTTCTTTTTCAAAACCTCGGCAATTGTAAGTGAACGTGGTGGATTATCAGCACCTATAAAAATAAAAATATAAATAACACAAATAGTAACATAAGATTAGTATGACTGAAAACCACATGTGTAAATGCTTAATAACACATGTGATACAAAAAATAGTACAAAACATAATTTTCATAAAAAGGAAAAATGTGTCAATGCTTAATGACACATGTGATACAGACTATTACCACATCTGTCAATACTTACTAAAACAAAATGTTATACAAACTCTTAACACCCATGTGATACAAATATTTACACATGTTGTAATGCATGCTAAACAATAATATGCTACCGAGCCAAAATGTGTGATACTAGTGGTTAAATCACATCTCAAAAATTACAAGTATAAAAAAGCACAAAAAAAAATCAAACAAAGTATCAAAAATATTATGTTAATTGAAGAGACATTTACCTTCATCATCAACATGACTATTTTTTTGTTTTTTGATCCTTTTTCTATAATAAACCTTTAAAGGATTTTCATCCAAAAAGGGTAATGACTTCAAAACTGAAAATATAAAGACAGCACACATAAAACTTCAAAACCAAAATAAATGACAACACCATGTAATAGTGAACAACACATATGATAACATAGTAACAAAAAGAGAAAAAATAACCTTCTAGTGAAATAACTACGTCCTCATCAGTTTTTGAAATGATGAAGCCTTCAACATCTAATAAAACACAAACAAACGAACACACAAAAAATCTTCAAAAAAAAAAAGCACAACCAAAAACAGAACATAAATAGCACCTAAACATCACATATACACAATCCATATACACATGTGATATGCAATTAGTTGATAACCACATCAAAAAAATAAACTACAATAATAACACTTGTATAACTAGACTACCACATCAACATCTAAACACACAGACACTATACTACAGCTATCCACAGCAACAAACAACACATGTGTTACAAAAACCCTAGAATCAAACAGCAACACATGTGGTACAAAAACCCTAGAATCAAACAAAAACACAAAAACACAAAAAATATACAACCATACAAGATCAAAACAAACAATAAGCGAATAATAACGTGTAACGTATTTAAAACTAAAAGCTAAACATAAAACAACGAAAAAAACTTACGTAACGGATCTGAACGAAGTGGAATAGCATTAATCGGCTCTGATGATACTGGCTTTAAAGGAATCTCATCACGAATATCCATTGTATGAATTATATAACAAGCGATGATAATTTTAACCTCTGTTTAACGAATTAGGGTTTCACAAAAATGGATTTCAGTTAAAACTAAACCGATAAAAAGATGAAATGAAGAATGTAGGTGAAGGAGACGATGACTTTAGCAAGAAACAACAACGATTCGATGATTTGATGAACGTTTTTATGGATTTTAGGGTTTCGTATGTGAGAATCGTAAAAAGTGCAGAGGTTTTCATTTGGGAACGAGAACGAGAATAAAGTGAGAAAAAAAATTAATTAATTGATAGGTGAAAAGACCATTTTGCCCATCCGCTCAAAATCTTATTTATTCTGATTTTTTTAATAAAATAATGAGGAATTAATATAGACCCTTGATTTACTAGATCCAATGGCTCAAATTTGGTCCCTCATTCTCACAAGAAATGGGTGTACTCATTTGAACTCTTCTCCACATCAATAACCTTAATTACACTTTATATAACACTAATAACAACATGCAAGGTTAAATTCCTTCCATCTATCATTAACCCACATGTACATCATTTAACTTAGCTAATTTTACCATAATCAACCCAAACTCAATTTTAAGGATCGATATAAACAATTAGACAATTATAAATTAAAGAAGAACATGATAATGATATTGATTCAAATAATTTCAGCAACCAATATTCATGTAATACCATATAACATTAATATCACATATAATTTGATTAGAGAACAAACTATAAAATATTATCAATCAAACTTTAACTTACAAATGAAGGTAGCTAGATGATGATGATGATGAACAAGTTGGGGATGATGATAACTTGAAACAAAATCAAAGTCCTAATGTTGTTTTAAGTTTCTTTGTGTGAGTTGTTAAGAAGCAAAAAGAATAAGATTTGGGAATGTTAATGTGTTAGGTCGGCCTTCCCCCTTTTAACCGACTCAGTGATGATCAATTTTAGTCCCCAGTTAGACCTATTGTCTGGAACCTAAAAATATTCGCGAGACCGAATATTTGATTTTACCGTCAACTCTATTAATTTATAATAATTAATATTTTATAAATCACAATAAGTCCAGTGACTCTTTCACCTATTTATTTTCAAGAAATCAAATAAATTATTTCCCATTATTTTAAATAACCATTTTAAAATTAATAAAATATCATTTATTTCTAGGCCCAAAAATAGGATGTTACAAATCTCCCACCCCCCCCCCCCCCTAGAAAAAAAGATTTCGTCCTCGAAATCTGATCATACTCAATTTAACCAAAATCCTAATCTCAACAATTTCCAACATTACCACATAACAACAACTATATAACTCTAATTATATAAAGTATATATACTGAAACAAAGTTATTATAAAATATACCTGTTTTGACGTCATCAACCCCAACTGTTTCCTCAACTGACATCCGAAAAGCTCTAGCTATTGCTGGCGGCACATTCTTTCTCTTCTGTCCCACAGACGATGACGAACCCGAACTTCCAGCCAAACCTGAACCTTGCCTAACCTTTTCTAGGCACTGCGCCGCCCGGTGACCCTCTCTTTGACAATTCCAACATACAAACCACGGATAAGTACAATCTCTAATATCATGTCCAAACAATCCACATTTCACACATCTCGCAGTCTCAGATGTACATGGTCCAAGATGTTTCGATTTACAATTCACACACCACGAGACTCTATCAACTAAATCTCCATTAAAAGTCAATTTCTTATTTTGTTGATTTCCTTTATTACCCGAGGAAGTACCCTTAGACTGCTGCAAAGTCTTATCCTTTTTCAATTTATCCGAAGCTCGTATGTCACTATCCACCGAATGAGCTAAGGTAAAAGCCTGGGTAAGTGTACCTACCAATCTTACAGTTGTCCGATATTGTGGGGGTAAAGTTCCAACAAAATGGTCAATCCTCGTCCTATCATCCGGAACTCACTGTTCAACAAATCACAATTTTTTCGAGAACTGGGCAATAAGCTCATCCATAGTCATTTGTTCAGTCAATTTCAATTCCATAAACTCCCGTCTAATCCTAGAAATATCAAACTTTGAACAATTCTGTTTACACACCTCATTATGAAAATCAGTCCATCAGATAGAGGCTCTTTGCTATGGAGTCAAATGTGCACTAATGGAATCCTACCAAGTCATGGCTGGTCCTTTCAACAATTGTACAGCATAAGGAACCTTTATCTCTTCATCGCATTGACATAACTCAAATTTTCTCTCAACATCCCTCAACAAATCCAAAGTCACTGTAGGATTTGTACTTCCCTGAAATTCTGAAGGATTACTGGACATGAAAGTTTTAAAAGAACAAACCCTCCTTTGCTCTTGAGGAGGAGGAATCACTGGAATCTGATAACCAGAAGGTCCGGAAGTTGAAAATGGTACTGATGTCTGATGATATGTACTATGAGGTTGTTGTTGCTGTTGATCTCGTAAAACTTGCTGTCGAAATCTCTAAGTCGTAATACTTCATCTTCTAACCGTAATAGCTAATCCTCATTTTCAGTATCCTCTTGAGCTACATATGAAGTACCAGTCTATCCATGTCTGTCATTCTGTGTTTTCGGAGGAGGAACATCGGTTCTAGAGATGTTATTAGGAGTACTGGTCGGGTTCTTGTTATCTGCCATATCTAATACAAAACAACATCTCACAACTCGTTAATCGTTAGTACCTAACATACCAACCAATCCCCTATCCATAACTAAATCCCACACATTGTAATTGTGACACCCGCCAAATTAGGACTAGTGATTAGTGCCTAATCAATTGTTAATACATGTAATTAGTTTTGTATTAGGCTAATTAATGTATCGAAATATATATATTGAGAAATATATACAATTATGCGATTTGATTAAATCGTACAAGTTTCAAATCGAATGTAATTCGGTTCAATTAAATACGGACGTTGGTGAACAATTTTATTAAATAATATAACATTATTTAATAACACTATCTTTCCCAAAATGTTATTTTGATAATAATACTTTGTAATTAATTAGTATCGTACAAACAAACGTCTACACGATTAAATATTAAACGCGCAAACAATTCAAAATGAAATTAAATTATACTTTATAATTCACTTACTAAGTATTTGGTAAAATACTTCAACCAGAATATTTATAAAAGATTCGTCTTTTAAAATGTGCATTTAAACGTATAAGATAATCGAATTAAACGTTTAAACAATTGGAAAACGAACACCGCACGGAACGCGAATGCACGAAGTTAAAAAGTGGAGACCCACACGTCGGTGGGCCCCCACCCCAAACCGGCCCAAGGGAGGGGGACATCACCCCCCCCCCCCCACCTCCTTTTCTTCCTCACTTTCCTTTTCTCTATCTCTTACTCCCTCTCACTTTCTCTCTAAACTCCACCACCTCCACTTTCTTAAATTTCTTAAAAACTAACATCAAACGACCCCGGATCGTCACACTCGTTTAGAAGAAAACGTTCCTTTCATCACGATCTACAACTCTACCTTTCCGGATTCTTCGCGCGATAACTTGTAAGTTTCCGGTGAACTCTCGAAATTCATCGTTTTCACTTATTTTTACATGTTTATAGTTTGTTTAAGCTTAAAATGTCCAAAAATGGGTTGGGTAAAAGTCTCAGGTCGAACGGAGGCTGGAGAACACCTTTTCGGCTCATTTTCCGGCCAACAACTCGTTGTGTCGCAGAGGCTCCAGGCCACCTGCGACACAAGCCCTTATGTCGCTAAACCCTCACTTATGTCGCATATAGTGACACAAGTGACTATGTCGCAAAACCAAATTCCGTCGCATATGGAGACACAACATTTTATGTCGCATAAATTGCGGATGTCGCCCTTAGCGACACAAGCCCTTATGTCGCAGATATGATCTGCGACACAACGGACTATGTCGCACTTAGCGACACAAAGCCGTATGTCGCATGCTATGTCGCATGAAACAGAACCAAGAAAACACAAATTTCAGTAAGTGTCGAGACCTAAAATTTTATCACTCGATTTCACCCAAATTCAAGTCCAGATGCGTTTTTCACCAAAGCAATTTAGTAGAAATAAAAATTTTTCAAGCTGACCTTGGACCCCGCCAGGGGCTCTGCCCCTTGGACCCCAGCCAGGGGCTCTGCCCCTTGGACCCCGCCAGGGGCTGCCGCCCCTTGGACCCCACTACCAGGGGCGCTGCCCCCGGACCTCATCATTAACGGGCTTCGCCCTTACCCTAGGGTCACGAGTAACAATGTTACATCTAAACTTTCACACAAAGAGTTAAACTTGTATAACAACAAACACGAATGCGACATGACCTCTAAAACACATTGGAATTTATTTTTAAGTATAATACTTCAAAATCATCAAAATAATAATATGGGATTATTATTACAAACAAATCACCAACGGGCCGTACACGTTTTCAAAACACAAGTCAAACAACCAAATCGTAGTAATTTGGATAATTCAATCAACCAAATCGTAGTAATTTGGACATTCTAAGTTGGATGAATAACTACAAGGGCGGTCTTTCGAGATGCTTACTCATGTTATAACAATCACGTGTCTTGGACACCCTCAGGTTACAAGTCTTCGGACATCAATTCACCGCTAATCAATTCAAGTTTATTAAGTTAAACACTCAAGGCTCAGGTGAGTCTCATGGCCCCTATTTTACTGCTTTTCAATCAGGGGTGTGATTACATTGCTCGTTTTATTTTACAATATGAACGCAAGTATAATACAAATCAAATACTACATGAGTTGTTTTCACTAATTATTTCAAAGCCCTCCACAACATAGTTTGGTAATACATCTATAGCGTGAATGTTAGTATATGATATCATATAGGATTGACAATCCTCGTTCGGGTTAGCACGCACTAACTGGTCAAACGGACGTATTAGCATTTGGAAAGACGAGTGTAGATTAGGCACTCGTAGGAGGCAACTCAGTTAGGTTTCCTTAATTGGACCTGACGCTCAAGTTAAGCTCAGACTATGTGCTCATGGCTGTATAACTTTTATTTTACTTAATTGCATTTTAAATTCAATTAAATCTTGCGGTTCATACAAATATGTGTTGACATACAAACCTGTGAGCTCACCAGCGTTTCGCTGACCAATTTTAGCATGTATCACAGGTGACCAGCAGTAGGTTGGACTGCTCAATCAAGAACTATTAGCTCGAGTCAGCATGCAAACAATCAGAGATTTAGCTGCATTATTATATTTTGTATAGGTTAATTATGTACTTAAATCTCTCAATTTCAAATCGGGCTAATGTAAACAACATTTTGATGTAAACTTTGGTTTTATCAATATCAATGTAAAACGACGCATATAGTGGTCGTTCATTATATCTTATGTGCTGTGTATATTGATTAGTCGCGCCCCGACCCGATTCGCTTCCGCAACCTGAATTTTGGGGTGCGACAGTAATGTTTGACTAACACACAACAGATTTGGGATTGAACATTTACCAATGTCCAATTCACCCAAACCTATGCTCTGATACCAATATATAACACCCCATAATTTGAAATCATAATTTTATATTCAAAACATAGGAAGCGCAAGTCCACAATTATATAACCATAATTACATATATAAACTTTTCAAATTATTCAAAAGATTACATATTAAAGGTTACGATATTACAAACGTATTTCTAAGACTGGGTGTTATGTAAACTATAACACTATAACTTTATTCCCAAAAGACAATCAGAGTAGGTGCAGTAGTAGTAAAACATCTATCCAATGTCATATGCCATGTTCATTCTCAAATCATTACCAAAATCTGTAAAAAAAATGTTAAACATGGTGGGATTAGCTCACAACTAAGTGAATAGAACCGTAACCGACAGTTCAACCTAGTTATAACAAATCTTACAACTAATAAACACATAAACACATAACGTCAAAGAGGACCGGCAGTTCTTGTGTAGCCATACCAAGAACACCTTAAGGTATTGTGTCGTTGTGTGCGACGGGAATGAGTTCTACGACATAGTGTTTTGTGTCGCTATATGCGACATTCGAAAGTATTGCGACATAACCATTTGTGTCGATATATGCGACATCCGTGATGTGATGTGACATAGGGGCTTGTGTTGCTATATGCGACATAGGGCAGGATTTGGCGACATAAGGGCTTGTGTTGCAGGTGGCATGGAGCCTCTGTGACATAACGGGCTGTTGGCCGAAATTTGAGCTGAAAATGTGTTTTCCGGTTTCCGTTTGACTTGAAACTTTGACCCAACCCATATTTGGAAATTTCAAGCTTAAATAAACAACAAACAAGTGAAAATAATGGAAATCGAAGAGTTTCGTGATTTGTCGAAAACATACAAACTTAACGCCGGAGGAAGCCGAAAAGATAGAAATGTAGATCGTTGCGTGGTAGTCATTTTTCTTCAAAGGAGCAAAATGATTTGAGGTTATTTGATGGTGTTATTTGGTGATTTAGTGTGATGGTGGTGGTGTGGTGTTTGAAAGAAAATGGAAGAAAGAGAGAGAAAGAAAAAAGATGAAGATGATGAAAATGAAGGAAAAGGGTGGGTTTTCCCCCCTTTTCTTGGTTGATTTCGGTGGGGCCCACCAAAGTGTGGGTCTCCATCTTTAATCCCGTGTACTCGCGCTCCGTGCGGTGTTCGTTTTCTCGATTGTTTAAACGTTTAAATAATTATTTTTAAAATACGAATATTTATTCAATGTTTTTGTTGAAGTATTTCATCAAATACTTTTACTTGAGTTATAAAATATAACTTATTCTTGTTTTGATCGTTTGCGCGTTTATTAGTTTTAATCGCGTAATCCTTGTTTGTACGATACGAATTTGAGTTGAAATATTACCTAGATAATATTTTGGATAAAATTGAGTTATTAAATAATGTCATATTATTTAATAAAATTGTTCACCAACGTCCGTATTAATTGAATCGAACTGCATTCGATTTGAAACTTGTACGATTTAATCAAATCGCATACTTGTATATATTCATCAATATATATTCTGATACATTAATTAGCCTAACACAGAACTAATTACATGTATTAACAATTGATTACACACTAATTTCTAGTCCTAATTTGAGGGGTGTCACATATGTGGACCTATTTGAATTGCGTAGAACTGTTTGACTGACATTATGAATTAATTGAGAATATCTGAATTACACTGGAGTATTTGAATTAAGTGAAACTATTTGAATTATTTATTTAAATGATATAAGAAAAATTGAATTACGTGGAAGTTTTTGAGTTAGGTGGAACTATTTAACCAATATGAAATGAGCCTTTGAGAGACTTGATATTTGACTTAATTGATTGACATGTACTTTTGTATATGCTTGATATTTGACTTATTTGACCGCCATGACTATTATTTAACTGGTAACGTGTACTTTTGTACATGTTTGATAATCGACATAATTGATAAACGTGTACTTTCGTACATGTTTAATATTTGACTTATTTGACAAACATGTATGTTGTACATGTTTAATAATTGACTTATTCGACTGACATGTATACCTGTACATGTTCAATATTCGACTTATTTGACAGACATGTACTCTTGTACATGCTTGAGAGTGCCTCTTGTCGTGGACCTAGATGTCAATTGACAGCAATCGTAAGGCGGAATCAAACAATTGCTTGTATGGCTAACAAAACACAAACCGAACACAAGGAATTCAATAATGTAAACGTGTATATTAGCTTGTATAACTATTTGGGAATGATTACAAGTTGGTTTAGTCGACAAATGGTGCTAGGGTTTCGTCAACCCTAGCCGAAAACCCGTAGGTTTGTATTTATACTAAAAAGTCAGCCGACATGCGCACTTGTGGAAGTGTCGCATGTGACCGCCTTCATGTGTCACTTACCTAAGTGTCGCTATGCGTCACTTAACCAAGTGTCGCTATGCGTCACTCAGGCAAGTGTCGCCTAAACTAAAACACGAGTGTCGCACTATACAAAAGCTATATTTCTATTAAGTAACAAACGACACTTATTACAACTCAATAGACCAACTGACAGACACTCAAAGATGCATCAACAAACTCCCCGTGTCTTCAGCTTGGTCTTCAAAAATCTTCGAGTCTTCACTTCCAGCCAGCTGGAAATACACCACCAGCGTGTACTCCATTGGCGACGCAGATATCCACGATCTTCTGAAATTTTAACGCTTCAGCTCTATCTTTCGTCTTGAACTCAATTCTGTTTTCATGTAATCTTTTCATATCTTGAGCAGAAAGATTAATCAAACTTAATGGATCAAATACGCAAAATATTTTTCTCTTAAGACCCCATAACGACCTCTTCTTAGGCTGAACAGCATCCCAAGCTGTTTTCTCGTTATTTTCTGCATCTGCATTTGAAGACTCCGAGTCTGTAGCTGGTTCTGAATTTGGAATAAATACTATCACAGCTTCACCCGTAACATCATCATACTCCCAATACACCAACCTATTCAAAAAGTCTAACGGGATGATCTCCAAAGGTATCTTCTGTAGACACTTTGCTGGTGGATAAATCATCTTCACAATAGGTTGTCGGGTGATCGGATCCAGCTTCTTCTTAAACTTGTACCTCATACCCAACGTCGGCTTTATCAAATTGTATTTTTTACTATTAATCTCACGACATATAATCACCTGAAAGAAATCTGCTCTTGAATCTCTCGACCGGTTGATCAAGGGTATCTGAGCTAACCTTTGAAGCTCACACTTCGGCAAAGTACTTATTTTGTAAAACTTCATATTGAAGTACTGAATGCCGTCACTTCTCTTTATCATAAACACCGAGTTGTTCTCATCGAATTTCCAACTCTTAATCAATCCTGTGTAATCAGATCTAACTTTGTAGCATTTACACGTAACCGGTACCTCGATAATCGGTTTGAGCACTATATCCGGTTTTGTTGTAGAAGTTGATGGCTTGTTTGTCTCTTTTTCCGATTCATCTTCAGACGAGTCCGATTCTATAATGGGAGCATCATCATAACATTCATCGCTGTGCAATTGCTCCCCCTCAACTTCAATATCCTCATTTTCCTCAAAAAAGTAATCCTCTGCTACAGGATCATCCATCACCTCTTCCTCAGGCATCGTGTTATTATCATTCATCAAGTTTTGCAAATATGTGAGATCTACAAATGAATAATCAACCGCAATAGGTCTTGCCTGACCTTGAACCTCAACAAAATAATCCAAACTGATATTTTCATTCATAGTGGAAGAAGGTTGTACATTTTCAGGTTCAGGGGGAGGAGTTACATTTGTTTCTATTTCCCTGGGATTATCCTCCCCCGAAACAAGTGTGACTGACTCCAATTCTAACAACCTAGAAGATATAGTCGTTATTTGTTGCTGGAGAGAGTCCACTGTAGCAGCTTTAATCTCTAAATCATTGATCTGTGAAGCTTGAGCTGCAATGATCGCCTGTTGATCATCAAAACGCTTTGATAAGAGCTCCAGTTGAGCTAAAACCTGCTGAATAGAAGCAGTTGCAGGCTGAGGAGAAGTCTGTTGAGTCGGCTCCTCAAGAACAATCGAAGTCCGCTGGCGTCGACGTAGAGGTAAATCGGCATAAGAGGGCGACGACCCAGCAGGACGCTTACCAGGATTCCTCGGGATATGAACCCGACCAGCAGAAATCCGGCGCATAATACGCTTAAAGCGTTGGGGATCAGCTAATTGAATCCCATCTAAAGCTGATTGAGGTGGCACGTCACCCTCAGAATCAGAAGGAGTGGGCCCACCATCATCAGGCTCAACGCGGTCAAGACGCTCAATTTCGTCCAAATCGTGAGCGATATCAGTATCAACTAAGTCGTCCTCGTTGACCGGAGGAACGACATCATCCGCAAAACCGTGATCGCGCAGCGCAACATAGTTCTCGTTAACTATGTGCCCGAAGAGTTCGCGATCAGCCAACACTGGCTCGCCCTTTGGCGCGAGCTTGGAGTCATTGAAGACTCGCAACAACATAGGTGTCGGCACCAAGAGAGATCGCTGATCCGGTGCAATCTCGAGGTTCAAATCATTCAACAATAGCTGCACGAACCTTGGATACTGCAGCCATTTATCCTTACCGGCGCGGATATTCTCCACCATGTTGCCGAAAATGTAACCGCTAAAGTTGTACGGTTTGTTGTAAATCAGGGCCAACATGAGAGACAGAGTAAGATGGCTCGCAGCGTCATAACCTCCCTTTCTTGGAGACAAGCAAACAATGATAATATGACACAGATACCTCCATACCCTGCAGAGGTACTGTTTCCTGAAGTCGGAAAGCTGGTTAGCCGGATAACCCATCCTTTGAAGTCCCCCGTAGATAAACGTGGTGGGGAAGATGGTTGGCATCGTATCATTGTCATTGAACTGGAGAACCCGACGAATAGAGTTCTCGGTGATCTCAATCTCCTCACCGAACATCGTTGAAACAATCCTCGGGACGTCACCCTGAACTCTGATCACCGCATGATCATAAAATTCCTCAATTTGGTTCATATAAACCGGAGTCGATGCGGTAATGGCGTAATGAATCCTTGATCGGTGGAGAAACTCGATCATAGGCCGGAATGGAGCCGAGTTGGCGTGTGTTGACTCTAAGAACGCCGTTATATTGTGACGTGTGTTCGTGCGGCGGTAATAGTTTTGTAGTTCAGCCATCTGTAAGCTGAAGATACAAAGAAAAATAACCGAAATCGTTATAAAGTTAGCTCGAACACAGAAGGGTTAAAAAACAAATTTTGACTTTAGGCGTCACTTATGGTAAGTGACGCATGGTCACTACCGTCACTTAGTGAGTGTCGTATTGTACAGTAATTAAAATTAAAATCAAATTATAGCGTCACTTATTGGAAGTGACGCTATCAAGCGTCACTGATGTAAGTGATGTTTGTATTTGGTGATTTAATTTATACGACACTAGCGAAGTGACGGGTGAAGAACATGCGACAGTTATCATAGTGACGGTATCCTAAAAGAGTCACTTAAGAAGTGACGGTGTAAGTGACGTATTGACATAGGCGTCACTTAGAATGTCACTTAAGGTAGTGACGCATATAAGAGGCGTCACTAGAAGTAGTGACGGTGTTAACAGTTAAAATAAGTTTATGTGTCACTACACGAGTCACTTAAGAAGTGACGCTAAAACAAGCGTCACTTATTAAGTGACGGTATAAGCTTTCAAAATTGCTAAACAGCGTCACTTGAGGTAAGTGACGCAGGAAGTGACGCAACGATGAAGATCATCGTGTCACTGTTCATACCCAGAATTCAAATTTGGGGGTTTTTGAAATCAAAGTTACCAGGGTGTGCACATGGTAAAAACGAATGCTATGGATGATTTAAAACCATAAAACATTAACAAATCAAGTGTTTAATCGAGCGATTTCAACATTAAACCCAAACCCGTAACCCTAAATCAAAGTACAGCATGTATATCGAAGTATAAGGGTTAAAGTAAGTACCAAATGGTTCGTGTGAATGAGAGGAGCAAGAATATGGGACTGGAATGCGATGAAAAGCCACAGAACGCACGAATCAATCGACGAAAAATGCACAGAAATAAGTGACGCAGAGACAGTTTGAGTGTCAGTGTGTCAGAGCAAGTGACGCTATAGTAATTTGAAAAGTGGTGAGGTTGAGTGTCGTGGGGAAGAGGTATTTATACACCGACCCTAGTATGCGTCACTCAACCCGGCACTTATAGCGAAGCTTACCCCGGCACTTACTGCGTCACTTAAAGTGAGTGACACAATATCGTATGCGTCACTGGTAGCGTCACTTATGAAAGTGACGCTCAGTTCACTTTTAGTGAAAAAATTGCGATTTCATCGATTTTCGCATTGTGATTTCGGTACTCAAATTTGAAAAATGTAACTGTAACTTGGATAATAACTAAAATTACACTAACTTAGAGAAAATAAGAATGTAAATTTATAACTAGAAAAATGAACACATTCTTTTTGGGGACGGAGTTGATATAGTCTGGTTAGGGATCATATCGGAATAACATGCATTTATTAGGAACAGTAAGTGTTATTTCGATCATCAGTATACTTGTCCTCTTTAAATTTACTTGACATACTAAAAGCACTTTTTATAAAAATTATTTCAAAACGATTATTAGTATGTTTATCCACTTAAACATGTTATACTCACATCTAGGAAGTATTTTATTATTATTGGTATGTGCATTTCGCTGTAGTTCCCACCATAGATATACATCTTAACTTAAGACATAGACCATGTTTCCATTTACAGATAGAATATAAGAAAATCAATTTTAAGAATCAAGTCAGCGGTGACAGGTCTGTACTTACGTACAACAGAGCGACATAGCTTGATTCAGGTTTAAGCAAAACCAGACTTGGTCAAACCATTTTGGCGACTTTGTAAGGTATCTTATTTTTAAAGACTTTGCAAGTACTTTGACTTGTGTTTGCTTAAGTTTAAAGTATATATTAATAGAAGCCAGGTCTATACTTATGTATAACAGAGGAAACTATCAATATATACCCCCAAATGATATCAAATAAACATCTTTCACGAAAGCATGTCTAGTATAAGTAAGAAATTAAGACTTTTGTCATACATCTAATGGTGTTATACCACTTGAAATAAATAATTAATGATTAAGCTTCTTAAGTCTTCTCAAAGAGGTTTGCATACCATGCCTACTAATATATCGTATGATGAAGACAATGTTAATAAACACTGTTTTCAATACGTCAGATAAATCTACTGACACATCCAAGATAAACCTTAAATTTCCATTTTTATGCATGTCATCCAATGTACTATCATATCCCAAGTTGTTTACAGACACAACTTCAACGTCTATTTTAAAATGTAGCAACCTTGCATTTCATTAAGACTAGAAAGTATAATGAGTGGCAGTTGCGTAGGTTGCATTTTTTTTTTTTTTTTAAAAAAAACATTACTGTAAAAACAATCCAAGTCACGAATCACTTTTTAGAAAGAAAGAATCTCAAACCAATCATGTTGATTAGTTCGTCAAATCGAGTACGCGTAAAGGCTTTAGTGAAAAGGTCGGCATTCTGCTTTAAGGTGTCTATCTGGACAAGGTCAATTAGGTGTTTTTCATAGCAATCCCGTATAAAATGGAACCTAAGTTCAATATGTTTAGTCTTAGAGTGTTATACGGGATTGCGTGTGATAGATATAGCAGCAGTATTATCTATATGAATAGGAGTCATAGAAAGAAGTAACCCGTAATCACGCAATTGATGTTGTATCCATAGAACCTGAGAGCAGCAACTCGCAGCAGCCACGTACTCAGCTTCCGCAGTGGAGAGAGAAACTGTAGTCTGTTTCTTACACTGCCACGAAACTAGTCGAGATCCTAGGAATTGACATCCACCAGTGGTTGACTTCTTGTCGATGCTGCAGCCGCCATGATCTGAATCCGAATAAGCAGAAAGAGCGAATGATTTCTCATTTGAATACCATAGACCAAGATTGGGTCTATGTTTGAGATAACCGAAGATTCGCTTTACTGCCCTCATATGAGACACCTTTGGTTTGGCTTGAAAGCGAGAGCATACGGATACCGCAAAGACAATATCCGGTCGAGAAGCAGTCAAGTACATCAAAGAACCTATCATTGATCGATAGTCCTTTTCTTTGCAATCTTCTTCATCCTCAGCAAGTCGGAGATTGTGATTAAGCTCGATAGGAGTCCCATAGGTTTTACAATTGTCGGAGATTGTGATTAAGCTCGATAGGAGTCCCATAGGTTTTACAATTGAGCAGATCGTATCGAGTCAACATGTCTTTGACATACTTTGACTGATGAATATAAATACCTTTTGAAGACTGCTCAACTTGCACACCTAAAAAGAATTTGAGCTCCCCCATCGCACTCATCTCAAACTCAGATTTCATGATTTCCTCAAAGTGCTTGCACATCGCTTCATTTGTAGAGCCAAAAATAATGTCGTCCACATACACCTGCACAAGTAGCATATCCTCTCGATCGCCAGTCCGTTCTTTGCGAATGAACAGAGTACTGTCGATATTTCCACGAACAAATCCATGCTTGACTAAATGATTAGATAACCTCTCGTACCATAATCGCGGGGCTTGATGAAGACCATATAACGCCTTGTTTAACTTGCAGACGTAGTCTGGATGCTCAGGGTCTTCAAAGCCAGGGGGCTGTTTCACATAGACATCAGTGTCTACTTTCCCATATAAAAATGCGCTCTTGACATCAAGTTGGTGAACGCGAAACTCTTTGTAAGATGCAAATGAGAGAAAGATCCAAATGGACTCAAGTCTTGCCACAGGAGCGAAGACTTCATCATAATCCAAGCCCTCAATCTGACTAAATCCTTGAACGACCAATCGGGCTTTATTCCCAATTACAATACCCCTATCATCCATCTTATTGCGAAACACCCATCGAGTGCCAGTTAAATGAGCACCTTTGGGTAATGGAACTATATCCCACACGTGTAGCTTGTTGAACTGCTGCAACTCTTCTTGCATAGCCTCGACCCAAGATGGATCTTTTAAGGCTTCATCAACTTTCTTCGGTTCAATTTGGGATAAATGACAGGAATTTATCCGGGCGATCAAATTTAACATTTCCTGATTTGGATTTTGCTGCACTTGATGCCTTGTTCGAACAGCAGCTTCAGGATCACCGATAATGTTATCAATGGGGTGATCCCTGTGTACACGTGTGACTGGGATTCGATCGGGTGCAAGTACTAACTCCAAATTATTCATGTCCCCTTCAGTGACAGGAACAGTGGTACTTTCTGGTTGCACTGGAGGTTCCGTATCATCTTCATTAGAGAAAAGATGAGAGTGGACCATGTCATCATCCTCGTCTTCCTCCAATGGTGGCATGTTGGGATCATCGGGATATTCTGTTGTATTAGATGTTCCTGAAGTCGAAGGAACATCCGAAGGTGGAACCGTAGGCAAAGGTGTGGATGTGGTAGATATTGGTGTTGGTGTAGTAGTAGGTGGTGGAGGTGACGGTGTGGGTGTGGGTGTTGCCATAGGTGGGGATGCCGGTGTTAAGGTAGAAGTATCCTGACACAAACTAATACCATGAAGTAGAGTGACAATTTCGTCGTCATCAGAAGTTCCTTCTGGTATGTCGAATGAGTTGAACACATCCTTGTAATTGAATAGCCAATCCGGACCCGTTCCTTGAGGAGGATCCGTGTATCGTAAGCATTTCACCTCAAAATGCTCTTCCACCTGATGAGTCGACTTGATGTAAACTCGTTTATTTGGAGAGTTGACGGAATATCCAAGGAAGATTCCTTCAACTGCTTTAGCTCCAAACTTTGAGACTTTATCTTTAGAGACCATAATCAAACATGGACACCCGAAAGGTTCCAGAAACTGCAAGGTGGGCATACGGTTGTTAAAGAGTTCATAACATGTCTTATTTTTCTTCTTAACCGTGAGCACTCGATTCAAAACATAGCAAGCAGTACTGACTGCTTCTGCCCAAAAGATTATAGGAAGCTTAGAATCGGCCAGCATAGTCCGAGCTGTCTCGATAATAGTCCTATTTTTACGCTCAGCTACTCCGTTCTGTTGAGGAGTTCGAGGGGCACTGAACTGATGATCAATGCCTTTTTGTGGCACAGTATAACTCAAGAGTAGAGTTCTTGAATTCAGTCCCGTTATCACTTCGCAGTCTTTTAGCCTTTAAGTTGCATAAATTTGCCAACTTATCTAACAGATATACCAGAATATCTGGTGTCTCACTCTTTGCCCCCAGAAAATACACCCATGAAAATCGTGAGTAGTCATCGGTGACTACTAAGCAGTACGATCTTCCACCAATACTCTTGGTTGAAATAGGACCGAATAGGTCCATATGCAATAATTCCAATGGTGCCGCAATGGAATTTACTAACTTAGGCTTGTGAGGTTTCTTATGAAGTTTCCCTTTATGGCAGGCGACACAGTCATCTTTTAGTGCAAATGACTGTTTAGGGACTCCATTTACCAAATCATTATTTATCAAGAAATTCATCTTTCGAAAATGGATGTGTCCCATTCGTCGATGCCACAATAATGATTCCTTTTCTGAAGCCTTCGAAAGGAGACATGTATATTCATCTGTAGTCTCCACAGTTCGCATATTCATGATGTAGGTATCGTTTCTCCTTGGTGCCCTTAAAAGCACCCATTCCTCGCGGATAACGAAACCCGGCTTCAAAATCACGCACTCTGTCTTTGTGAACGCTGTTGTATAATCCTTATCACAGACTTGTGATACACTCAGCAAGTTGTGAGTCAATTGAGCCACGTAGTTCACATTTTCGAAGCTAACTTTCCCGTTAGTTAGCATACCTTTCCCAGAAATGGTTCCTCCTGTATCTCCAGCAAATGCAACATGTACTCCAGAATGTGGTTTAACATCCGTCAAAAGGGACACATCGCCTGTCATGTGTCGCGAACAGCCACTATCCACAAACCACTCACTGTCTTTAATGCGTTCTGACTGCTGCAACACAAAAAGTAGGAGATTAGTGAGAAACGGTGACCCAAGCCTTTACAGACTTAGGTCGACCACAGTCATCAACAATAATCACATCAGACAAGACTTTTTTTTTAAACAGATCAGATTTTGTATCTGATGTGTTATTATTGATGACATTGGAGTCTGCAGTAGACTCCTTTATTTTCCAAACAGTAGATGGTTTGGAAATTTGCTTTGGAGTAATGTCGGGCTCTTGTTTTGGCAAAGGTTTTTGCCTAACATTACTTGTTTTTGCAGCAGGTTTGGGAGAGACAGAGTAACGCCTAGGAGGAGATCTTGAAAGAGAATTTCGATAAACAGAAGTCCTAGGCATTTCCCTCCCGTAATTCTGATGAGACAGTTTGGGACAATCACGAATTAGATGTCCCTGTCTCTTGCAGTAAAAGCATGATCTATTTTCAACAATTGGTTGAAACTGAGGTTTTACCGCCGGAGTTGAAGAAACATTTCTAGAACATGCACATTTCGTGCATGTCTTAGAATGTTCTTGTTTCGGTTGAGTGGTTGACGTAGAAGGTTTATTACAAACATCATTTGCAGATTTAGATTTATTTTGCAAAATCTTTACAGATGACTGTAAAGCTTGAGATTTTGTATTTAAAACCTTATTCTTTTCTTTGTTAGATTGAACTTTAATTGTAGGTTCAACCTTTAACACCTTTTCACATTTTACCTCAACCTTTTTAAACTCAGGATACTCCTCATCGGTAATATCCTCAATCTCAACAATCTCCTCAACATTAACAGGAGATTCACACTTTGATTTAACAAACTGAGGTGAAGGGTACTCTGACCGTTTAGTTTTCTCCTTCACCTGTTTGTTAATCTTATCAACCTTAGATTTGACACCGTATAACAATGCATAATCAACCGGAATCTCTTCGGTGCCTTCCTTAACCGGCATAGGACAGTATTCAGTAGGAGGCGGGACTACATTATAACCTAGTCCCGTCTTCGTTTTGTGATCTGTCCTTTGCTTAGTAAGTATATCATTAAAGGCAACAGTAGACGAGGAGGAACTTAAAATCTTACTCTTATAGTTGTCATATTCTTCTTTAAGATTAGAGAGTTCCTTGTTCAGACGGTCAATTTCAGCAAGATAGCTATCAATAGCATCCTGTTGACTGAAAACTTTTGACTTATACCTAAGTGTGTCCTGTTGATAAGCCTCTATTTTCTTATCATACAATTGTTCATTTGCTTTTAGGTATTTGTTTGAGTCATTAAGTTTTTCGACCTTTCTTCTTAAGTCTACATTGTCTACCTGAAAGCACCTTAAGGATTCGGTTAACTTAATGCATGATACGCAGTTTAAGGGTTCTTCAGGTTCATTACGTACCTCATTCGAGATGTGAGCCATAAGACACTGCTGATAGTTCTCAGCATATATGCTCCAATCCGTATTGGTTGGCTCAAAAACAACTAGTGCATCTGCTGTTGCTTGCTTTACTTGATCCTTCTCCGGAGTTCTAGGAGCATCAGGCTTAGTGAAACCAGACGGAGGAACCTTAGGCTTCTCACATTCTCTCGCAAAGTGTCCCAGATTCTGACAATTGTAACATTTCACTTTGCTTTTATCAAAACCGAAGCTGGTTTTGCCATCTCCCTCCAAACTCTTGCGACCAGTTCGTTGCAAGAATTTCTGAACACGCCTGGATATCATAGCAATGTTCCAGTTAAGATCCATCTGCTCAAGATCATCATCATCAAGTTGAGCATAGTCTTCCTTGGCCAATTCCAAAGTGGCATTTGGTTGTGAAACCAAATCCTTGTAAGAACTTAGAAAGGCCGTATAGATAGCAGTCTGCTCTTGAATTGCAGGAGAGACGGGGACCTGCTGTTTTGACCCCTGGGAGGGTCCAGAAGCATATACTGGATGAGAAACACCAGTAGAATACAAAGGAGTTTGAAGTGGAGATCTTGTAGAAGAAACAAACGCCATTCCACCATACGCTTTACCCGTGTTAACTTGTCCTCCATACAGGGACGGGTCTTGAACAAAACCGCCTGTCTTGCATTCTTTCTTCTTCATCTCCATTGCATGAGCTTGAAGAATGCCAATTAGCTCATCCAATTTCATGGTAGCTAATTCTTGACTTTCCTTGAGAAGCTGTACTTTAACATCCCAAGAGCTAGGCAAGACATCCAGTAGTTTCTTGTTTACTTCAAGTGGAGGAAAATCGTAACCTCCCTCCGTCAACTCACTCACCAGTTGTGAGTATCTAGTAAAGACTCCTGCAGTCGTCTCATTTGGCAAAGAATCAAACAGATCGTACTGTTTCTTAATGAGTTCCAACTTGGCTGCTTTGTACCGTTGATTTCCACCACATCTAGTTTCTATTGCCTTCCACAGCTCATATGTGGTTTCATGTGATTTGAACATTCGTAATACATCTTTGGATAGGCACATACAAATAGCCGCATGTGCCTTTTTCTCCATATCATAATCTTTCTTTTCCTCTGGAGTCATGGACCTGTAGAGCTTTTTCGGAGGCATATTCATAGTAGGAAAAACTCCTTCAGCTAGAGGAGCTACATATTTTTCCGTGAGTGGACCCCAGAGCTCTGGACAGTGAAAGTTTATGTATTGTTCAAATCGAGCACGTCAATATACGTAATCCATGTCAGCTGTAAACAGAGGAGGTTTATTATTAGAACCAACATCGTGATTCTGTTTTAACATATCTCTGAGTCCTCTAATATCGTCTTTATCAGCAATAGAAGCCATTGAAGATATACCTGAAATTGTACGCAAAAACAAGAACTTGCAAACTAATTAGTACCAAAGGCGTCACTTGGTAAGTGACGCACTCAAGTGTCGCAGCGAATAGCGGCACTTGGAAAGTGACGCTATCGAGTGACGTACAAAGTGACGGATGACACTATTAGTAAGTGTCGGTCAGTCGAGCAAGTGACACACTCAAGTGTCGTACTTGAGTGACGTGCTAAATCAAATAGGCGTCACTAGAAAAAGTGACGCTATAGTTCAAAAGGCGTCACTAAAGAAAGTGACGCTTAACACTCAAATGACGTGCTACAGTGACGCACTTGAGTGACGGTATATTAGGGTAGATGACACTTAAGTTAAGTGTCGTATAAACCTCAAGTGACGCTTCAAGTGACGCGTCTAAGTGACGGTAAAACCCTAATTTGGGATTAGATAGTGCCGCTATAAGTGACGCGTCTAAGTGACGGGTCGAGTGTCGCAAAACGGCTGAAAAATCCCAAAACCCTAAAAATGTCGAATTTTCGTAAACCAAACGAAAATTCCTTCAACTCTAATGGACGAAACCTGTAGATGATGAAGAATCTTGACTGTATAACACCTTAGCAACTCCAAAACCGTATGTAATCTCAATTAATTATTCGAACAAAGCCGAAATCAACCCAAAATCGAATCTAAACGTCAATATATTCACCGAGAACTCTGATACCAGTTGAGAGTGCCTCTTGTCGTGGACCTAGATGTCAATTGACAGCAATCGTAAGGCGGAATCAAACAATTGCTTGTATGGCTAACAAAACACAAACCGAACACAAGGAATTCAATAATGTAAACGTGTATATTAGCTTGTATAACTATTTGGGAACGATTACAAGTTGGTTTAGTCGACAAATGGTGCTAGAGTTTCGTCAACCCTAGCCGAAAACCCGTAGGTTTGTATTTATACTAAAAAGTCAGCCGACATGCGTCACTTGTGGAAGTGTCGCATGTGACCGCCGTCATGCGTCACTTACCTAAGTGTCGCTATGCGTCACTTAACCAAGTGTCGCTATGCGTCACTCAGGCAAGTGTCGCCTAAACTAAAACACGAGTGTCGCACTATACAAAAGCTATATTTCTATTAAGTAACAAACGACACTTATTACAACTCAATAGACCAACTGACAGACACTCAAAGATGCATCAACAATGCTCGATATTCGACATATTTGACCAACATGTACTGTAGTGCATGATTGATAATTGACCGCAAATCCGCTCAGTATTTGAAATTGTCTCTGTAATTGCTCAATACCTAGTTGACTAAGAGAACATGAATTGAACTGATTATCCGACTAAGGAATTATATATAATTGACATTTGTTATTTGACAATAAAGATGTATTATTTGCTTAATTGTCTATATACTTACTAAGCTTTATGCTTACTCATTCATTTGACTTAATTTGTAGGTTAATGGTTAGGTTGATCTAACACCCCAAAATTTTGTAAGTTTTAAATTATATTATATACTTCTAGTTATTTAATTATATATACATAATATAATACTATGCGATATAAATTAGTATGTTTCAAAAATAACTAGCGGGACTAGCTATGTTAAGTAAATGGGGTTAGAGGGGTAGAAAGTGTCAAGTTAGTAAAGTTGAAGGGAAATGTGAAAATGTCTAAATAAACATCTGTTGTTTCTTCTTGTTTCTACTATATTCCTAACTTTTGCAAGTAATAAACACACACGGAAAGAAAGAGTCGACCCAGAGAGAAACAAGGAGGAAGAAAAATGTGGGTCTCCATCTTTAATCCCGTGTACTCGCGCTCCGGCGGTGTTCGTTTTCTCGATTGTTTAAACGATTAAATAATTATTTCTAAAATACGAATATTTATTCAATGTTTTTGTTGAAGTATTTCATCAAATACTTTTACTTGAGTTATAAAATATAACTTATTCTTGTTTTGATCGTTTGCGCATTTATTAGTTTTAATCACGTAATCCTTGTTTGTACGATACGAATTTGAGTTAAAATATTACCTAGATAATATTTTGGATAAAATTGAGTTATTAAATAATGTCATATTATTTAATAAAATAGTTCACCAACGTCCGTATTAATTGAATCGAACTGCATTCGATTTAAAACTTGTACGATTTAATCAAATTGCATACTTGTATATATATATATTCATCAATATATATTCTGATACATTAATTATCCTAACACAGAACTAATTACATGTATTAACAATTGATTAGGCACTAATTTCTAGTCCTAATTTGGCTGGTGTCACATATGTGGACCTATACAAATTGCGTAGAACTATTTGACTGACATTATGAAGTGAGCGGATTTTGTGAGACGATCAACGATCACCCAAATGGTATTGCAACCGCTCGTTGACTTTGGTAGTTTGGTTATGAAATCCATGGCAATTTGTTCCCATTTCCATTCAAGAATGCTGGGCTGTTGGAGTAAACCAGAAGGTTTTTGATATTCGGCTTTGACTTTCGAGCAAGTGAGGAACTTGCCGACGTATGTGGCAATTTCGGCTTTCATGCCCGGCCACCAGTAAAAATCTTTGATACCATGATACATTTTATCATATCCCGGATGAATAGAATACTTTGACTTGTGAGCTTCGTCCATCACCAAGTCTCGCAGGTTCCTAAAACTAGGCAACCAGATTCGGTTTGAGAAATACCTAATCCCGTTAGGTTTGATTTCGAATTGTTTTTCCATGCCTCGCAAGGCTTCGTTTTTGAAGTTATCGGGTTTGAGAGCTTCGAGTTGAGCAGTGAGAATATGAGTGTTTAGATCATTGTGAGTGGTCATACTGAGGGCTCGAACTCGAAGTGATTTTGTTCGTTCCTTTCGACTGAGGGCATAGGCAATAACATTTGCCTTACCCGGATGGTATTTGATCTCGCAATCGTAATCGGTAAGTAACTCGACCCATCGATGTTGCCTCATGTTGAGATCCTTTAGATCGAATATGTGTTGGAGACTTTTGTGGTCGGTAAAGATTATGCACTTAGTGCCATAGAGGTAATGTCTCCAGATTTTGAGGGCAAAGATGACAGCCCCAAGCTCGAGATCGTGAGTGGTGTAGTTCTTTTCATGAATTTTGAGTTATCGCAAAGCGTAAGCAATGACTTTGTCTCGTTACATCAGCACGCAACCAAGACCTTGATGAGAAGCATTGCAGTATACCACGAAATCATCGGTGCCTTCGGGTAAGGATAGAATCGGAGCACTGCAAAGCTTTTATTTCAGGAATTGAAATAATGACTCTTGTTTATCAGTCCAATCGAACTTTTTATCCTTCTGAGTCAGTGTCGTGAGTGGTTGAGCTATTTTCGAGAAATTTTCGATAAATCATCGATAATACCCCGCCAATCCCAAGAATTGGCGTACCTCGGTCGGAGTGGTTGGCGATTGCCAATCTTTGATAGCCTTAATTTTTGATGGATCGACATGGATTCCTTGACTATCGATGACATGTCCAAGGAATTGAACGGTTTGCATCCGGAACTCACACTTAGAGAATTTGGCGTAAAGCTCCTCGTGCTTAAGTAGTTCTAGGATGGTTCTGAGGTGTTGCGCATGTTCCTGCTCGTTGCACGAGTAAATGAGAAGTCGTCAATGAAGACTATGACAAACTTGTCGAGGTATGGCTTGCACACCCGATTCATAAGATCCATGAATACAGCCAGTGCGTTGGTTAGACCGAATGGCATTACTTGAAATTCGTAATGCCCATACCGGGTTCTGAAAGCAGTTTTTGGAATATCGAAGTCGCAAACACGTAGTTGGTGATAACCTGACCGGAGGTCGATCTTTGAATAAAAACTCGACCCTTATAGTTGGTCAAATAGGTCATCAATACGAGGAAGTGGATACCGGTTCTTGACAGTTAGCTTGTTCAACTCTCGGTAGTCGATACACATTCGGAAAGAATCGTCTTTCTTTTTGACAAATAGGACCGCAGCTCCCCAAGGTGAAGAACTCGGCCTAATAAATCCTCTTTCCAGGAGTTCCTGTAATTGGTTGGACAACTCTTGAAGTTCGGATGGGGCTAAGCGGTATGGTGCTCGGGCCACAGGTGCGGCACCTAGCACGAGTTCGATTGAGAACTCAACCTGTCTTGGTGGTAGTAGACCAGGTAGTTCCTCGGGAAAGACTTCTGGAAAGTCTCGAATGATGGGCACATCCTCAAGTCGCTTCTCCTCTGACTTTTTTCTCCATGATAAGCGCGAGGATTACTGGATAACCCTTTCTCAGAAATTTCCGGGTTTTCAAATAGGATATGATGTTGAGTCTCGTCCCCCGGTCTCCCCTGTATGACCAAGGTTCTACCGACGGCGAGAGGAATACGAATGATTTTAGCGTAACAAATGATTTCGGCACGATGCTTGGACAACTAGCCATACCAACGATGACGTCGAAACTTCCGATTTCAACAAGCATAAGGTCGATTGAGAAAGTCTCGTTGGCTAGGTTTAAGGTGTAATTAGGTATCACACTATCGGTTTCTATGAGTTTACCATTTGCAAGTTCTACGGTGTACTTAACATCTAGAGCAATAGGTGCGATATCAAGTAGGGGCAAAACTCATCAGAAATAAAGCTCCTATCGGGACCAGTATCAAACAGAATAGAAATAGATAAGTTGTTGAGAAGGAACATACCCGTGACCACATTCGGGTCCTGACGGGCATCCCCGGAGTTGAGTACGAATGCTCTTCCCCTTACGTTGTTGTTCTTGTTCTTGTTTCTAGGACATTCATTTCTGAAGTGTCCCATCTCCCCACACCCAAAGCAGAATTTGGGTTGGTTGGCATTGTTGTGAGAGGTGTTGTTGTTGGATTTAAGGGCTCGGCAATCTTTGGTCAAGTGCCCGTACCTCCTGCAGTTGTTGCAGAGGGTACTACATGGACCGTCATGGTGGTAGTTACACTTGGAGCAGTATGGCCTGTCCCCAGTGTATCCACGCTTGGGTTCAGAATTGGTAGTGTAAACTTGGATGGCATTAGATTTCTTGTTCTGGTTGTTGTGGTGTTCAGATGATTTGCGTTTGTTGTTGTTGGAGGAGGATGTGTTGGATGTCTCATGGCTGACAACCATGGCCATGATTTCATGTGCCAACCGGATTGCACTTTCAACAGTGGTTGGTTTGGATGAGGCGACGTTCCCCTGGATATTCTCTGAGAGGCCGTGGATGTATCTTTTGATGCATTTTCCCTCCGGATCAACCAAACCCGGGCATAATAAGGCGAATTGCTGGAATTTGGAGGTATATCCAGCAATGTCGGTTCCCTGCACTGTCAAGTGCTAGAATTCTTCTTCCAGACGCTGCAGTTTTTCTTCGAGACAGTATTTTTCCCTAAGCTTTTTCTTCAGTTCAGCCCAAGGAAGCTGGTTTGCTATCTCGATGCCCACAGAGTTTGCGTGGGTATTCCACCATGTAAGTTCACCTTCCTGAAAGGTGTAGGCAGCAAACTTGACTTTGTTATCCTCCGTACAGTTACAGAGGTTAAAGATGGATTCCATGCATTCAATCCACCTGATTAGACCAATAGAACCTTCCGTGCCTTTGAAGTAGAGCGGTTTGCAGCTAAGAAAATCCTTGTAAGAGCAAGGTTTGATAACAAGAGTATTTACTGGAGTTTCATCATTACTTCAAGAGTTTAGAGGTGAATCCCGAACAGCCAAAGCATCGGCCACTGCTCGAGATACGACAGCAGCAAGTTCGGCATCACTGTAACTTTTCTTCTTTGGCGGCATGATTCTTCAAGAGAGAAATAAAAGGTACATGAGAGGTGGTACCAGAATGATAAGTATAATAGATGTATATATATTAAAGTGGTAATATACAACATCACTGGGTAAAATCACAATGTAGAAATAACAGGAGAAATTGTCAATTCATAATACGAAGTCGAATGATTACAAACAATTTCTAGTTAGGCATTCCAAAAGTCATAGACTTAGAATTTTTACAAAAGTGACGAGAATTATTACATCCGATCAAATTATATAGGTCCTACGAAAACATAATAAAGTACGGATTCAGTCTAAGCTAATCCTGACGTAGATTGAGTTGTGGTAGCAGTGCGGTGAGATGGTCTACAGATTCTGCAAGTCTGCTAACCATTCAGAGGGCGTCCTCGGTTTCCCTTAGACGTGTCTCGTACTGATTTATCCTTGATTATAGGAAGGAGATTTCATTTCAGTTGCCGATCACTTGGTTGTGGACAACCTCCATAGTTTCGATGGTTTCACCCAAACGGTTGTCAAAGATGTCCATGTTACTGACAGTATTTTTGTGTTCTTCGGAGACTTGATTGATATGTTCGAGTGATGTGAGTCTTCAGTTTTTGTTGGTTTCTTGGAGTTCGATATCCATAGTATTAATTCGTTGCTCGTGACGGTGTAGCCTAGTGGCTAAGTCCGACAAAGTGGAGTAAGTGGGGTATGGATCATCTCGAGGCAACCTGGTGTTCCTCCTAGCTACCCTTGGGTTTCGCGATCCATACGGATGAGAGCGTGACGAATTGGGTGGTTTATTTTCCATTCTGAGACAAAGCGTTAGAAAGAATGAGGCCTATATCCATATAATACATATATAATATATCCTAAGATATTGAGCGAGAGCGACGCCTATCTATGTATATATACATATCACATAATAGCCTAAAAGTCTAACACATACATGTTTGAGTCCCGGTTCTCTCGAGGTCAGAGTCAACTAGTGTATCCTATTCAGTCATGACTCCTTTCAGATCTCACATCCTATTCTTTTAATTGTACATAGTTGATCAGGCTATGTTAAATTAAACTAATACAATGTAGTCACTGAACCTAATCATACTTAATGAGGAATACTGCCTAACGGTCATAGTCTAGGCCCACTAAATGCAACCTAGTTCACTATAACCTTAGGCTCTGATACCAATCTGTCACACCCCCAAATTTGGGTTGCGAAAACGAATCGGGTCGGGGCGCGACTAATCAATATACACAGCGCATAAGATATAATGAATGACCACTAAATGCGTCGTTTTACATTGTATTGATACAACCAAAGTTTACATCAAAAATATTATTTACATTAGCTCAGTTCCTTACAATTGAGAGATTTACATTACATAATTACTTTATACAAAATATAATAATGCAATTAAATCTCTGATTGATTAAATGAAGACTCGAGCTAATGAATCCTGATTGGGAAGTCCAACCTACTGCTGTGTACATGTGAAACATGCTAAAATGGGTCAGCGAAACGCTGGTGAGCTCACAGGTTTGTATGTCAAAACATATTTGTATGAACCGCAAGATTTAATTGAATTTAAAATGCAATTAAGCAAAATAAAAGTTATACAGCCATGAGCACATAGTCTGAGCTTAACTTGAGTGTCAGGTCTAATTAAGGAAACCCAATTGAGTTGCCTCCTACGAGTGCCTAATCTACACTCGTCTTCCCAAATGCTAATACGTCCGTTTGACCAGTTAGTGCGTGCTAACCCGGACGAGGATTGTCAATCCTATATGATATCATATACTAACATTCACACTACAGATGTATTACCAAACTATGTTATGGAGGGCTTTGAAATGATTAGTGAAAATAACTCATGTAGTATTTGATTTGTATTGTACTTGCGTTCATATTGTAAAACAAAACGAGCAATGTAATCACACCCCTGATGAAAATCGTAAAAAAGGGGCTATGAGACTCACCTGAGCCTTGAGTGTTTATCGAAATAAACTTGAATTGATTAGCTGTGAATTGATGTCCGAAGACTTGTAACCTGAGGGTGCCCAAGACACGTGATGGTTATAAACATGAGTAGGTATCTCGAAAGACTACCCTTGTAGTTGTTCGTCCAACTAGAATGTCCAAATTTCTACGATTTGGTTGTTTAACTTGTCGAAGTTACTACGACTTGGTTGATTACATTGTCCAAATTACTACGATTTGGTTGTTTAACTTGTCCAAGTTACTACGACTTGGTTGATTTAAATTGTCCAAATTACTACGATTTGGTTGTTTAACTTGTCCAAGTTACTACGACTTCGTTGATTTGATGATGTTTTAAAAACGTGTACGGCCCGTTGGTGATTGGTTGTAATAATAATCTCATTATTACTATTATGATTTCGAAGTGTTCATGTTCATAAAAGTATCCCGATGTGTTTAAAAAGTCGTATCGTATAAGTGTTTGAAATTACATAAGTTTGACACTTAGTAAAAATATGAGTTTTCTAGGTTCTGTCTTATGCGACACTGGGTGCGACATAAGCTGTTGTGTTGCAGGTCCTGACTGCGACATAGGTCTTTGTGTCGCTATGTGCGACATTTGCAATTTAATGCGACATAAGGTATTGTGTCGCTGTGTGCGACGGGAATGAGTTCTGTGACATAGTGTTTTGTGTCGCTATATGCGACATTCGAAAGTTTTGAGACATAACCATTTGTGTTGCTATATGCGACATCCGTGATGTGGTGCGACATAGGGGCTTGTGTCGCTATAAGCGACATAGGGCAGGATTTGGCGACATAAGGGCTTGTGTCGCAGGTGGCTTGGATCCTCTGCGACATAACGGGCTGTTGGCTGGAATTTGAGCCGAAAATGTGTTTTCCGGTTTCCTTTTGACTTGAAACTTTTACCCAACCCATATTTGGACATTTCAAGCTTAAATAAACAACAAACAAGTGAAAATAATGGAAATCGAAGGGTTTCGAGATTTGTCGGAAACTTACAAACTTAACGCTGAAGGAAGCCGGAAAGATAGAAATGTAGATCGTTGCGTGGTGATCGTTTTTCTTCAAAGGAGCAAAATGATTTGAGGTTATTTGATGGTGTTATTTGGTGATTTAGTGTGATGGTGGTGGTGTGGTGTTTGAAAGAAAATGGAAGAAAGAGAGAGAAAGAAAAAAGATGAAGATGATGAAAATGAAGGAAAAGGGTGGGTTTCCCCCCCTTTTCTTGGCTGATTTCGGTGGGGCCCACCAAAGTGTAGGTCTCCATCTTTAATCCCGTGTACTCGCGCTCCGTGCGGTGTTCGTTTTCTCGATTGTTTAAACGTTTAAATAATTATTTTTAAAATACGAATATTTATTCAATGTTTTTGTTGAAGTATTTCATCAAATACTTTTACTTGAGTTATAAAATATAACTTATTCTTGTTTCGATCGTTTGCGCGTTTATTAGTTTTAATCGCGTAATCCTTGTTTGTACGATACGAATTTGAGTTGAAATATTACCTAGATAATATTTTGGATAAAATTGAGTTATTAAATAATGTCATATTATTTAATAAAATTTTTCACCAACGTCCGTATTAATTGAATCGAACTGCATTCAATTTGAAACTTGTACGATTTAATCAAATCGCATACTTGTATATATATTCATCAATATATATTCCGATACATTAATTAGCCTAACACAGAACTAATTACATGTATTAACAATTGATTAGGCACTAATTTCTAGTCCTAATTTGAGGGGTGTCACATATGTGGACCTATTTGAATTGCGTAGAACTGTTTGACTGACATTATGAATTAATTGAGAATATTTGAATTACACTGGAGTATTTGAATTAAGTGAAACTATTTGAATTATATATTTAAATGATATAAGAAAAATTGAATTATGTGGAAGTTTTTGAGTTAGGTGGAACTATTTAACCAATATGAAATGAGCCTTTGAGAGACTTGATATTTGACTTAATTGATTGACATGTACTTTTATATATGCTTGATATTTGACTTATTTGACCGCCATGACTATTATTTAACTGGTAACGTGTACTTTCGTACATGTTTAATATTCGACTTATTTGACAAACATGTATGTTGTACATGTTTAATAATTGACTTATTCGACTGACATGTATTCCTGTACATGTTCAATATTCGACTTATTTGACAGACATGTACTCTTGTACATGCTCGATATTCGACATATTTGACCAACATGTACTGTAGTGCATGATTGATAATTGACCGCAAATCTGCTCAGTATTTGAAATTGTCTCTATAATTGCTCAATACCTAGTTGACCAAGAGAACATGAATTGAACTGTTTATCCGACTAAGGAATTATATATAATTGACATTTGTTATTTGACAATAAAGATGTATTATTTGCTTAATTGTCTGTATACTTACTAAGCTTTATGCTTACTCATTCATTTGACTTAATTTGTAGGTTAATGGTTAGGTTGATCTAACACCCCAAAATTTTGTAAGTTTTAAATTATATTATATACTTCTACTTATTTAATTATATATACATAATATAATACTATGTGATATAAATTAGTATGTGTCAAAAATAACTAGCGGGACTAGCTATGTTAAGTAAATGGGGTTAGAGGGGTAGAAAGTGTCAAGTTAGCAAAGTTGAAGAGAAATGTGAAAATGTCTAAATAAACATCTGTTTCTTCTTGTTTCTATTATATTCCTCATTTTTGCAAGTAATAAACACACACGGAAAGAAAGAGTCGGCCCAGAGAGAAACAAGGAGGAAGAAAAATGAATTTGAGCTTGTAATTGGTGAAATTAGGGTTCCTAATCTTCAATTAATCCCCTCTAAGGTAAGAATCATCATTCTAATCACCCAATTGTTGTTAGGGTTTAAGTTACAGAAACACTAAGTGGTTGGAATTCGATAAGTAAGTGGGTATTGGGATGAATTAAGGTTTCATACATGTTATTGAACTATATAGCATGTTTAAATTGTGTTAGTTTTGTTAAAGAACTTATAAATTATAATCATGTGTTAATGGATAATTGATGAGATTTGTTGGTAAGTGATCACTAAGAAGTGGTGTTCTTGGTGTAAGTTGAGGATTATGGTAAGAAATGATATCAAATACCTATTTATATGTGATTATATGATTACATGTATGAAACTTATAGTAAGATTATTGGTGTTATGGGATTTAACACCTAAGTTATGTGTAGAATGGTAAGAGTAAGAAGTTAATGGTGTAAGTAATATGTGCTATGTGCTATGTCATTAGGTGATAAAGTAGTGGAAGGTTCGAGTTATTGTTTAAGCTAATTGCAAGGTAAGTATATGGATATAATTGTGGAGTTAAGGAATGATTTTATAATAAACTTGGCGGTATGCAAGTAATGACTATCATTAGCTAGGTCATATGTCAATTTTTATGAATTGATATTGTAGGTGTGTTGAGGATCCTTAACTTGTGGATGTTTATAGTTTATGTTTCCATTACTTACTAAGCATTCATCCTTACCCACTACGTTTAACATGTTGTAGGTGGATCAAGCAAGGTAAAAGAGGAGTCGGGAAAGAAGCCCATGGATAGCTAGTGGTGGAGCTTTTTGCTTGGTTGGTAATAATATTAATCCTTTATAATCATGCTCTTGATACAATGATACCCCTTTTTGTAATGTATAAAGTATATTTTGACACAATAAGTCTCACTTGTAAGTTATGTGTTATGTTTTGTAAAGTTGAATTCAAATTACATAGTGAGGCTTGAAAGTAGTAAAGTTTGTATATGTATAAAACAATGTTAAAAGTTAAGTTTTATGAAAGTTTGATTTTAAAAGTTTAATTTTGACTTATTTAAGTCAATTGGGTGTGAAAGAGTGTATTTGAATTGGTTAGTGTCCAAATGGATGAATTATGAGTATAAGTGTCAAAATGGGTTCAAGTCGTGGTATTAAGGTGTTGTAAGTTGGTTTAAGTTCCATTTTTATAGTCAAATGCGTTGCCAAAGTTTGAAGTTCAGAATTTGTGTAGTCTAAAATTTTACATGTCGGGAAAATGACTAAAAATGGTCATATTTTGATTAAGGGTCCAATTCTTATTAAAACGTGAATGTTAGAAAAGTGCAAATTGGAAAGTGTTCATATCTATGTTTGAAATGAGTTTGTAAAGTTTCGTGATTAAACGATAAACATGTAAAATGTTATGCGGATTTGAAATTGGTAATTTGGTATATAAAGCCTGATGTTTGTAGCTGCTAGGCAAAAATTTCTTTGATACGCGATCGCATGGTTATAATTATGATCGCGTATTAGTGTTAAGCTCAGGATCGCGTGTAGTATTAGCCATGATCGCGTGACTTTATAAACTTAATACGCGATCGCGTGATTTCACATGATCACGTGACTTAGTTGTTTTCGGTAACAGAATGTATCAAGTGAATTGCTTGCTTTTCAAGTTGTTAATACGTGATCGCATATAAGATTGCAGGATCGCGTATGATTAAATAAAAACGTGCGATCACGTACTTGATTCATGATCGCGTATAATGTAAATTTCCAGATTTTGGTTTTGATTCCAGGGCCAAATGTATTAAGTTATAATATGAAATTTTGTAGGTTATGGTTTATGATTTGGGACATTGTAATTGTATAAAAAAAAGTGTCAAAAATATCGGGGTGTTTCAATTGAACCTAAAAGTCCGTGATGGGTGATTTATGTTTACAAAAGGATGGCGTGGATTGGAGCTTGATTATTGGGTAAACAAGCTTCTTCTCTTTTGAATTATCGATACGATATTACTTGTATAAATCGCCCAACAGAAAATATTTGGCTCTGTAATTTTTTTGAAAAGAATATTTTGACTAGTTGAAGTCATTGTACTCGGTTGACTTAGTAAAGTCAATTGTTGTTATTAATTGACACAAATTGGTTGTTATTTGAAATGAGACCAATGTAATGGAGTTTTAATAATAATATAATTATTTTATGAATTATGACATACGAGTTATAAAAAACAAAATACAGGGCGTGTCAAAAATGTAAATAAAAAAGAAAAAAAATATTAAAAATGTTTATAAGTATTTTGCACAAAAAAAAAAATTGCCGAAACCCGGTAACGGCGGCGGTAGGGCCGCGACTTACGGCGGCGGGGTGGTGGTTGGTGGCAAGGGGTGGGAGTGGGTAGATGATGGGGGTGAGAGTGATGGAGTGTTATTTAAAAATTTTGGAAAAGAAAGTTAAAATATCTCAAAAGTGAATGGACCAAAATGAAATCAGATATGTAACACTTGTCACTTTCTGGATGGATGTGAGGTTACCCTCCTTTTTCTCTAAACGGAGGTTGCCCTCGTGATCCTCTATCAATATCTTTATAACACACAACCAAGTTAAGTTCAAATTTTCAAAATTCTAGGAGTATGGGAATTTATAAAATTAAGAAATACCTTTATAACTCACACCCAAGTTAAGTTCAAATTTTCAAAATTTTAGGACTATGGGAATTTGTTTGGTCGTATCGTTATGCTTGTCTTGGCTACACAGTGCAATTTTCAAGACCAAACTATCATATGTTTGAAATTTAATTGATATTCAATAAAATTGAAAGGAAATATGAGAAGCCCGTGAGAACTTATTTTTTTCTTTCACATGAACCAACACTCATTTACATAGGTCTGTAATCAAATTTAAATCCTCACTAGTAGTATTAAAAAATTAAGCACTTAACAAGCTAACTCAAGCTCAAGTTTGTTCAACTCAGAACGCAAACATGTTGATATTCAAGTTAGAGTTGAGTTCGAACATAAGTTACAGTTTGATTAGTTTCACGAGTCAAAAGAATACTCGGACAGGCTTGTTCCAATGCTCATTTACTTATTTCAAATTGAACGAGTCGGATGAATCTAGTTTATATATGAATATTATTGTTAGAACTATAAACTAAGATATTAACCCTTTTAAGTATAATAAGTTTGTCAAGTTCGGTAAACAAATAAGTTCACCTTAACAAAAAGGGTCATCAATTTAAGTAAACCGTCCTTGTATTTTTTTCAAAATTTCAGTCCCTATAAAGTAAAATGACTACAATACCTTATCTTTTATTCAACTGTTTTTAGTTTCTGTTCATTTTGTAATATTACAAAATTACATTTGAGAGTGAATATATATTATTATAAACACACGAATCAAAGCAAAGAACTATTCAGAGTCACCCCCACCCCACCCCCCCTCCCATTTTCCGATTGTCTTCTCCGGTAGTAATTCCAGCAAAGAATCCAACATGCAACTGTAACCCTATACTCTAACCTTGCGACCGTCATCTCTTTTCATATCAAATTCAAAATCAAGGTTGGGTGGGAAAATAGTATAGTTGTTAAAAACTTACGATTCACGAGTCGACTCTTACGAGTCGGCTCAGAAATTCAAAAAACGAGGTGATTCGGACCCCAACTCATAAATGACTTTGACTCTTACGAGTCATTTATTGACTCTTACGAGTTATTTATTGACTCTTCTAAGTCGTGGTCAACTCTTACGAGTCTTGAGGTGACTCTTACGAGTTAGAAACCGGACACACGTTTAATGAAATTTAATAAAAAAATATAAAATGATAAAATATGATAGGAAATAACTAATAATCAATTATAAATTAAACATTTGTGTTATTTAATGACTTTCATAATGTTTACTTCAATTAAGGATAGAAATCTAAACAATAATATACATATAGATAAAAAAAATGTATGTATTGTAAAATTATGACTCTTACGAGTCGAATCGAGTCACGAGTTAAAAATTAATACTCCGAATCACGAGTCGAGTCACGAGTTAACAACTACGGAAAATAGTTTATTGAACTAAAATCCTAAAAAAAAAATTTGGGGACAATTTTTATAAATCGATGTAAACCATAAGGATCATTTATGTAATTTACTTTTTTTTTAAACTAGTAGATAACTACACAAGCTCAACCGAGTAATTATTAAAAGCAATAGAAAACCAACGATTCACAAGGTTTCTTCATGTTATACAACAATTTTGTTTGACTACTTGGTACTCAAACGTAGGATCAAACAGGGTACATAAGGGTTGTGAATTTGCCCAAAAGGACACCAGAACCGAAAGCAAACAAAAGCATAAATACAAAATAAGTGAACTGGAAAATTAAATGATCTAAACTGGTTTAAAACTAATTTGATCCCAAACTGGACAATGAATCAAATACAAACTCAAGGTTTTCTACTTTAGACATTGTTCCAATTTTGGAAAGAATGTTTTTAAAAAGAAGACCAATTTGGTAGTGGTTCCAAACCGAATAGAGCACCCCTTTTATAAAAAATTCTGTAACCAGCTATAGAATGTATTCCTGAAGAAGGATCATTAACCATACCATGCAAGAAAGGTGTCATCAATGGCAGCATGAATCCATCATAAATTGACATTCCATAAGTAACAACCCCATTTTTCCTCCTAATAACTTACACAAGACTCCTGACACTGACATAGTTAACAAACCTTTCTCAACTTCAAAGATTTTCACTATACATTTTCTTTCATTCTCTCTCTGGGGAACACTTTTAACATAATACTTGGTCTCTCCCAACAAACAAAAAGCAAAAAGAAGGAAAAAAAAACACGACCTTTTATTTTAAGAACATTATCAACCTACACGAACGAATCAACATACCCATACTTATGTCGTTTGTTAAACTGTAGCAAGCTGGCATAAGTCCGGTCCCACACTCCAATATAAAGCGTTTCATCGTCAGGACTAAGAGAAACACCAGAAATTTCCCCAAAGAAATCAATTTCTTGCCTTTTTTCATAGTTTAAGTTGGTGTTATAAACATGAACAAAATCTGCAGGTTCTGCCACCACCAAAAACTGTCCGTCTGATGAGAAACGGACGGATCGAACCGCACCCATGTTTCCTTTAAGAATCGAAACAGGGTTTGACAGATTTCTTAGATCCCATACCCTGCAAGTCTTGTCTTGATTGCCTGTAGCAAAGCTTCTCCCATCGGGGTGCCATGCCGATGCAAATGAGTAGTCAAGGTGACCTTCCACTGTGGCAACTGTCTGTTAAAAATTTAAGAGGTTGCAATGTGACAAGAAGAACGTCATTTATCTAAAATAAAAATTTGGATAAATATATATGAGTTATCATATCCACAAGTTATTGCCTTTCCGCTTGTAGAGTCTACGAGCAATCCATCAAGATGATCTCCAACTACAGTTATGAGTTTGCGATCTGGACTCAAAGATGTGTGCTGCACCATGCAAAATTTACTTGTTAGTAAAGGTGGCAACATGAGCAAGTTAGGTGCTGGGTTCGGTTTGAAACTGGTCATTGAGTATGGGTAAAAATAGGGAGTTGATATATACAACAAAAAAAGTTATTCATGCAACAAACTGTACAACCGTTTCTGCTTATAGTATAACTACACTATTGCACAATTTGGTATAGAAATAACTTTTATTTGTTGTATTTATCACCTCCTTAAAAATAGCTTCGGGCAGGTTCGGTTTATATGTTAACATTATTAAAATTCAATGATAGTAAATGTTTTAATATGATAAATAAGAAAATTGTTACAATAATGTACCAAGTTTATGAATAGAACCATTTAGAAGGTTGTATGGGGATATCTGTCAACATTCAACGTGTTAAATACATTTGACCGTTCTCCTTTTAGCAGCATGTTGTGATTTTACCTATTTTACTCGTTTGTTACAAAACACTGCCCAAAACAATCCTTTCATAGGTAGATGCGACAAGCCACCCAGTACTACGCAATTGGAACTTTTGAACTGTATCCTCATGAATCTAATATTACTATAGACGATCTTTTATTTACAGTATATGCTAAACATGGAAATTACAGTGCTTGATTTGTATCAAAACCAATATAAGTGTTTTGGCTTCCGAATAAAAAATATTACACACCGTATATATCTCTTTTCTAGGAATGCAGCGACAATCTGACAAGAAACTTACATTAACCGGCCATGGAAAGCGGAAGTGATTCACGAGCTGAAACCCCTCCATATCATATTCTCTCACACCACAATCATTATTTGACGCCATAAAATGCATTCGGCCACTAAAAAGTTACAGAGTAAACAAAACATCAACACACATAAAATAACACATTTATAGCAAATTGGTACATCCTAGTTCATAATTACCTTAAGGAATTGTATATCTCAATAGCATTTGTTATGGCATTTTCTTCATATGTTGTCCTTGTACAAAAGCTTACTCCTTCTTTGTCCAATCTCTGTATTGTTTAATTACACGATTAAATTCCGTTTAGAGACAGGAGTACAGGACTAATACAACAAAAGTATGAAAAAAATTTCCGACAGAACATCCACTGCACCATCAGGAAAATTGCAAGCTGAAAGCAAATCCAAATGGCAAGTGATTCACTTTGAATAGTCGAGATCCTTCATTTAACGGCATAGATCATAAAGATTCCACCTTTGCATACATATGGTATAGAAAACTCACAGTAAATGCGGTATAATTTTGATGTTAATCATGTCTTGTATGCATCTTTTTTCAAAGGAGTTTGTTCTTTTTGCCATGAACTTTTATACAAATCCTTTGACAAATACAGCGTTGACCTTACTTTCTCACCTCGCTATCTCTTTAAAATCTTCTTCACGTTTAATACGTTTAAACATATACCAAAAAAACCTAAATCAACATATATACTGAAGATATATTATTTAGTTGTCTTGGCTCATGCCTTACAAGTACAACAAAGACAAGCACAAAATGTTCCTCCTGTAGCAGGCTAAGTTAAAACAAATTTAAGGGCAATTCGAAATACATTACTCCTACAGATTCAAGGCTCGTAATATAAACTATAAAGTTATAACCTCAATGCCCAAGAGAAGTATTCAGTCAACAGAAGCTTCTAGTGTATATAACTTAATGTTTCATATCGTTGTTACAGATTAGAATACTTTTGGAGACAAATAACGAGAACAGTGATGAGTACGCATAAAACCCTAATGATAAAAAGCTTGTTTGGTGCATTCATACATCACTAATGATAAGTGTGCTTATCGTATTCATACAAACCTAATGATATATGTACATGATTAAATTGTTTTGCTCAAAAAGTTATGATCAAATTTAGTATGCACCCATAGTGATCAGTTACTTTTCCATAAGATGTACCTATTCATCCAAACTCACAATCATGAAACATTAGATTAAAATCCATGCTATATATCCCTGCTATATACATGATAAAATGAAACAATTGACTGAATTCGTGAGTCCTGTATCATAAATTACCTTACAAGCAAGCTCTCCTTGAAAGCCTCCTGCCACCAGAAAATCATTACTGACTGCCAATGTACTAATCTGAGTTTGTGTAAACCCTTCCAACAAACTTCCAGCATGTTTCTGTCATCCCAAAATAATTATCGGCACAGAACAATCTCAATTCAATTTTAAGATAAGTATCAGCAACGTTTAAGTCAAAATAAAGTACCTCAGTAGGTGCGACATGCCCAGAAAAGTTAAGGATTTCCGTCAAGATCTGGGATAAGGATGACCAGTGCATGATCGAGTAGTTAGACATCAGGTACACATCATGCTTCGAAGTAGCCCAAACCAGGTTCCTGAGCTGTACATAGTGTGCATTACAAACACATTAGTTTCTCATGCATTTATTTTGCATTTTGAGTGCTATAGAACAAATGCTTGAAAATGGTCAAAAGGTAATGGTATAAACCTGAAAATGAAGGATAGTGGGCTTCACGGATCTTGTATTATGAAAAAATTCATAGTAGTTACCACCCTTTGACTTTTGTTTACATTTCTGCACACGCCAGAAAAATTTCCATAGTATCATAAACGGTAACAGATTCGTATACACAAAGCTTACTGTTGAAAGCAACGTGACTATACCTTATCAACAGCTTCACCCGATAAGGGAATGTTCTCATAATTTCTATACTGTTCGAGCCTTGTACGTCTGTAACTTTCCCTAGTTATATTCAACCGATCCCACGGAATGCCCTGAATATCTTTGCCGTTCCGTGCTTGACCAGAGGACGTATCCGTCACCTTTGTAAGCTACTCAATATTAAAATTTGGAAAAAAAATACCATTTCATGCATGGCATAACACTACATGTCTACATCTACTGGGCTAAATTATCGAATAAATTGAAATCAAATGAGTATGTAATAGGTATAAAGATTAAAGAATGAAATTAGAATAACCATTTCATATTCATCATGATTTTGATCAACACCGCCGTTTTCCTCTCCGTCAACATCGTCTGCAAAATCCGACATGTCACCTTCTTCTGCCATGTAATCAATTTGATCAACTTCGCCTTCGTTGTGTGGTGGCATCCTATCAATCACGAGTTGAGATGTTCAATCATCCTCAAACAATCTATGAAAGTAGTAAACAACCAAAAGAAGAAGCAATTAACTTCCTCACAGAGAACCCCCCAGAAAAAGCACACAAATTTAAAGTATTTCAGCAGCAAAACAATTAAAATCACAAATTTAACACAAACCAGGCCTAATTTAGTAACTTTCAACGAAAAAACATCCACTTAAAATAGATTATGAAACAAAAAATAGCATCTTTTCATTTAGGCATAAAGACAAACAGGTAGTGTGCATAAATACTTAACATCTACAATCTCTTCAAATATAATGAATTAAGAACACCAATAATAATATTATATCATCGATAAAGCAAAGTACTTGAACAATTTTACGTTTACCCAAAGAACCCTACACACTGAACGAAAAAAACAAAACCCTAATTCATCAATGAACACCACGAAAATAGAAACCCTAACAATAAATCACCAAAATTTACAATACCCAGAAAGGGGAAACAGGAAATCGAAACATTAAAACAAACACAGAAGTGTAAATTAGTTTGTAAATAATAAACTATGAGGAAAAATAGGCGTTTTCGTACAAACGGACCTGATTGAATAAGATCTTTTTAATTCTTGTTATCTGCAACGGAAAGAGATGGATTAAGAGGGATCAATCTCAAGTCTCAATCTTGTTTTGTTGAAGTTGTGTATGTAATAAAAGAAAGAAAAAAAGGAAAAGGAAAAAAAAGGAAACCCTTGCAAGTCTATCTCTTTCTCATTAATCGCCCCATCTAACTCTATGATAATAATGAATTAAAAATGGTGGATTGTAAAATTAAAAAGTATCATTTCACTTTTCCAAATGCAAAAATACAATTTTCAGGGTTATGTAACTTTATAACACGCTATAGATAATTAGATATGCATGAATTCAATGATATCATCTGACACGTAGACATAGATATATTATGAGGGTGTTTATTTTGCTACTTATTGCGTTCTACGAAAATAAGTTCAAAATTTAAACTTATAAAATCCACCCATAATCAAATAAATAGGCTAACCAAATAAGCGTATTCAAATACTAAATTTATTGTATCACAATCAAATGAGTAAATAAGCCAAGAAAATAAATTCTCCGTTTACCCTCCCAATCACCCTCTATATGTAACAAGAGCTGATTTCATTAGATTAAACAGTGACTATGATCTCGATCTCATCATCTGAAGTAACAAAGTCATCTATAGGGTTTTTATCATCATCATTTAAATTGTTGGTTTAGTGATTGCTTACCAACCCAATCACTAATGATAAAATCATTAGAAATGATGAAATCAAAACTCATGTTTGAAGAAGATCATTGTTATCACTTATGATCATATAAGTGCTTTGCAGAATGATTAAATCTCAACTTGATGTGTCGTTGGTCATCCTCATAATAGTGAAAGATTCAAGTCGCTCTTTCTATTTAATAAAGGGAGGAGTCATGTACTGAATAAAAGGCAGTCACTGTAACATGATAAGACAAATTACACTACAAGAACATGTTAGCTCGCAGTGAGTAAATAAGAGTATCATTACTCCGATAACTGTAAAAAAATATAGTTTCCTCGCAAATGCTACTATATGGTCCCGATCAAGAAAAAGTCAACAACATCTAATAATAAAAGTGCAAAATTGTTGATGACGTGTCAAAAGTGATTGGATGACTTCAAAGTCACACATTTCGCATGATGAAGAAATGGGATACATTCAGGTTTTAACTAAAAACTATGGTGGAAGGTATTTGTTAATCACAACTTTAGACTTATAAGGGACTCAAACTTTCTTATTCATACCGATGTGGGACGGGTTGTTATGAAACGCCCCCGCAAAGCTGAAAGCATGGCTAACTGAATACCTTAATGTTTCAACTAAAAAACATGGTGGAAGGTATCAATTAGCCACGACTTTAGACATATAAGGGACTCAAACTTCTTATCTCAAACCGATGTGGGACGCGTGTTACAAACTCCCCCACTTAAAATCCTGACGTCCTCATTAGGCCGAAACATAATCAGGATCCATACCTTGGGAGATGCACGAGCCGCGTGCCCGTCACACCCAAAGAGACTATGGCTCTGATACCATATGAAACGCACTCGCAGAGCCAAAAGCATGGCTAACCGGATACCTTTAGGTTTCAACTAAAAACCATGATGAAATGTATCAATTAGCCACAACTTTAGACTTATAAGAGACTCAAACTTCTTATCTCAAACTGATGTGGGACGAGTTGTTATAGTATAGCTCTGATTCACTAATCCATAGTGAATTAGGACTCACATTAGGTGTGAGAATAAAGGAGATAGTCAGATAATGTGTTCTTTATCAATTTTTGTCTAATTTTTCTTTTCTAATTATAAAAAGCCACCTCATTAGCTACTTTTTTACTTTTTAGACGAATCATCATAGAATTGACTCTATACTTGCTACTTATTCCATATCAAAATAAATCTTCACGATATTATTTATGTCTGTCACAAAATAATGGCTCATTTGCAAATAATAACTATTAAAAAATTATTAAACTCCTGATATTATCCTTAGTTATCGCTCTCAATCATTTATTAAATAAATTCAATCAAATTTGCCATGAATATAAGGGGGAAACTGATATTTACTCAAACTATTTAAATTCTAACAGTAATTGTTGGGTGACATATTTGTGGTTAGAGCACGAAGACTGCGACGCGTTCCGCACCACCATTGATCAGCTACATGAACGTTGTTGATCAGCTACATGAACGCTGGATCTCGGCGTTCCATTCTGTCATTCACTGTCGGCGTGTAGGCTTGAACGTTGAATGCGGGCCACTTTTTTTTTCTTTTTTATACATTTTCCAACCAATAGTTTGATTATAAATTAAAAAAAATAGCCGCTAAATGGCAGTTTTTTGACTTTTTTATTTTAAATTAAAGTATTAATTTTACACTATAAATACAACCGTTCACCCCTATCATTTTTCACAACCAAAAAACTCAATTACTTCCAGTATTTCACTATAATTCAACAAACAATGTCACAAATACAACTAACAATCACCACACCACCTAAACTCGTAATGAAATTATGACGCCCGTCAAATTAGGACTAGTGATTAGTGCATAATCAACCGTTAATACATGTAATTAGTTATGTGTTAGGCTAATTAATGTATCGAAATATATATTGATGAATATATACAATTATGTGATTTGATTAGATCGTACGCAATTTAAATCGAATGTAATTCGATTCAATTAATACGGACGTTGGTGAACAATTTTATTAAATAATATAATATTATTTAATACAACCATTATATCTAAAATATTATGTTAGTAATATTTCGTATCGTACAAATAAACGTCTACGCGATAAAAATGTTAAACGCGCAAACAATCGAAATAACCTAAGCTATATCTGAAAACTCAACTATAAAGTATTTAATGAAATACTTCAACAAAAATATCGAATAATTATTTGTATTTTAAAACGTATATTTAAACGCGTATAATATTAATTAAACGTTTAAATGATCGGGAAAACGAACACCGCACCGAGCGCGAAGACAGGGGATTAAAAATTGAGTCAACCACACATGGGTGGGGCCCATGTGGGCCTGCCCTTCCCCCTCCCCTTTTCCCCCTCTTTCTTTGATCACACCACAAACACACACACACACACCTAAAAATCTCCATCTCTCTCTCTCTTTCCTCTAAACACCACCAAAAACTATCACAAAAATTCATAGAATCGCTAAGCTAATTTGGAGAAAAAGAACCATGACGACAAGCTCTACACATTCATCTTTTCGGATTTTGCTCGCGTTAACTTGTAAGAAATCCCGACACTTTCGAAAAAATCTTAGATTTTAATTATTTTGCTTGTATGTTGTTTAACTAACCTAGATATGTCCAAAGAAGTGTTAAAATTTGTTTTCAAAACATTGTCGAAAAGTTGCGGTTTTGGCCCTTTTATAGAAAACGACACCTCGAACACACCCGACACCAACTAATAATTTTTATGGACTCTATGAACTAAAATAAGGGTTGGGTAAAAGTTTTGGGTCAAACCGAACTTGTCTACTCACAAACTCGACACTCGAAAACACCTCAGCCGGCTATGTCGCATTAGGCCCAGGCCTATTGCGACACAAGGTACTATGTCGCAAACCAATTACAATGTCACACTAACGACACAACCCTTTATGTCGCATTAAATTTCGGATGTCGCAAATGCGACACAGACACTGATGTCGCATAACCAGGGGTGGAAACGGAGAGAATATAACTAGGGGTGGAAACGAAAGATTATAACTAGGGGTGGAAACGGAGAGAATATGACTAGGGGTGGAAACGGAGTTATAACTAGCAGTGGAAACGAAGTTATAACTAGTAGTGGAAACGAAGGAGAGAATATAACTAGGGGTGGAAACGAATATAACTAGAAGTGGAAACAGTTATAACTAGAAGTGGAAACAGTTATAACTAGCAGTGGAAACGAATGAGAGAATATAACTAGAAGTGGAAACAGAGAGAATATAACTAGAAGTGGAAACGGAGAGATTATAACTAGCAGTGAGAAAAAGGAAACTATACTAGCAGTCTTAACTAGTGTAGCTCATCACATGATATTTGAAAACACTTAACCATAAATTATTAGCCTCGTGTAACAACTAAACCTTATACGATATACGATACAACTTGTACATTAAATAAATATACTTTATAAGTATACAACGAGTCAAACATAATAATAATACTTTGGGAATTATTATTACAAGCCATCACCAATGGGCCGTACACGTTTTTAAAACTCAAACTAATCAAACAACCCAATGTATTTGGACATAACTAGTTGGATGAACAACTACAAAGGTAGTCTCTTAAGATACCTACTCACATTTATAACCATCGCGTGTCGTGGACACCCTCAGGTTACAAGTCTTCGGACATCATTACTCGGCTAATCAACTCAAGTTTATTAAATTAAACTCTCAAGACTCAAGTGAGTCTCATAGCCCCTCTTTTACTGTTTTTCACTCTAGGGTGTGATTCATTGCTTAATTTTAACATGTGAACGCAAGTACGAACTTTTCCGATACTACATGAGTTATTTTCACTAATCATTTCAAAGCCCTCCATCAACATAGTTTGGTAATACGTTGTAGCGTGAATATTAGTATATGGTACCATATAGGATTGACCCTCCTCGTCCGGGTTAGCAAGCACTAACTGGGTAAACGGATGTACTAATATTTGTTCAAACGAGTGTAGATTAGGCACTCTTGGGAGGCACCTCGATCAGGCACTTGATTGTGATCCTGACCCCTCGAGTTAAGCTCAGACTATGTGCTCATTGCTGTATAACTTTTAATTTGCTTAATTGCACTTTAAATTCAATTTAAATCTTGCGGTTCATACAATATGTGTTGACATACAAACCTGTGAGCTCACCAGCATTTCGCTGACCCATTTTAGCATGTATCACAGGTACTCAACAGTAGGTTGGACTGCCTGATCAAGATACTATAGCTCGTGTCAGCATTCAAACATTCAGAGATTTAGCTGCATTATTATATTTTGTATAGATTAATTATGTATGTAAATCTCTCAATTTCAAACCGAGCTAATGTAAACTATATTTTGATGTAAACTTTGATCTTATCAATATAAGTTGTAACATGACGCATATAGAGTCGTTCATTATATCTTTGTGCTATGATAATTGATTAGTCACGCGCCAACCTGATTCGCTTCCGCAACCCGAATTTGGGGGTGCGACAGATTGGTATCAGAGCCTAAGGTTATAGTGAACTAGGATGCATTTAGTGGGCCTAGACTATGACCGTTAGGTAGTATTTTCTATTAAGTAGGACTAGTTCAGGAATTTCACCATTCGAGTTTAATTTAACATAGCCTGATCAACTATGTACAATTAAATAAGGATGATGAAAGGTCTGTAATGGTTATGCTTGGATAGGGATACACTAGTTGACTCTGACCACGAGAGAAACCAAACTCAAACATGTCTATGTTAGACACTCTAGACTATTATATGATATATGTTTATATATACATGGATAGGCCTCTTTTATGTGCTACACTTTAGGCTATATTATATATTGTAGGTATATGAATATAGGCCTCACATTACTAAATGTTTTGCCACAAAAATGGCTGACAACTCTCTCGTAGCACTCACTGATTCGGACAATAAAGTCCAAGCACCACAAACTCAAGAGAGGACCACTGTTCTGTCCGTCTCTCCAACCCGGGATGTTCCCGAACCACTGTTTTACTCATCTGGAGAAGCTCGATTGATCCGTACTCGCCGTAGGGGTGTTGGATCATTCCGAGCTGACCCTTACTCCAACTACACGAGCAACCCTACTATTAGGATGTTTCGTCCTCCACTTGCCCGTAGGTGGGACTGGTTACCCACAACTCTAAACACATGGAGGTCTGAGGAAGAGAACCAAGTTCCTGCCGACCCCATGGACATCTCCCCGTACACCCAGGAACCGACACACCACACAATACCAATGTTGGCTGCCCGACTCCACCGTCATGAGCAAAGGCTCGAGGACCTCGAAAGGGAGCAACACTTGATGACAACCTACCTGTTACATCAAGCCCATGATTTTATTACACAACTTCAACGGGAATGTGAAGAAATGAGCCATACTCTAGACATGGTTCATCAACAAGTGATCGATGACAAAGGCGCATCTGATCTCTTGCAAGCAAGATTAGAAGGATGTGAACAACGTTTACGGGAGGCTGAAGAGTACACTCGTGTACTGGAGCAGCGGTTAACTTTGGCTGAAGACAGCACTCGACAAACCAGCAGACTTGCTGAAACCGTCACCCGTCTTGTTACTGCGATATCCCAACTAAACCTACGTCAGGATTAGTATAATGTCTATTTGTAATCTATTATGCTATCGTAGGACTTTTGTAATTCGGCCGGTGGTACCATCCCTGACAACTTTTGTAAAACATCTATGGTTGTAACCTTTTGGACTCATGCTATCTATCCTAAATCTCCTGTTTATCTTATACTATTGATTATCATGTTGTGATGTTTTATATTATCACCTTTAAATATGAACATCTGTGATAATCACCATCCTTGTGCAAAATCTCATGTATCTTCATTTCTTTTGAAGAATCATGCCACCAAAGACAAGACCTTATACTGATGCCCAACTTGCATCCCTTATCTCCCAAGCAGTGGCTGAGGCCTTGACTCGGGATTCTCCACAAAACTCCAGGAGGAGTAATGACACTGCTGAAACTACTCCTATCACCAAGCCTTGCTCCTACAAGGACTTCTTAAACTGCAAACCCTTGAACTTCAAGGGTACTGAAGGAGCCATTGTCTGATCAGATGGTTCGAGAAAATGGAATCTGTTTTCCGCATCAGCAAATGTGCGGAGGATGACAAAGTCCAATTCGCTACTTGCACCTTCGCAGACGGTGCCCTCACATGGTGGAATTCATATGCCAAGTCCGTGGGTATTGACACCGCCTATCTACTCCCTTGGGAGGATCTGAAGAAGAAGCTCACGGATGAGTATTGTCCAAGCGAGCAACTCCAGAAGCTGGATGAAGAAATCTGGAACTTAAAGGTTCAGGGAACCGATATTGTTGGATACACCACCAGGTTCCAACAACTTGCTCTTCTTCGCCCAGCCATGGTGAGTACAGAACCTGAGCGAATCAAGAAGTACATTCGCGGTCTTCCGGAACCTGTCCGGGGAAACGTCGCCTCTTCAAACCAAACCACTCTTCATGGTGCCATCCGGTTGGCCCATGAACTCATAGCTATGAGTGATAGCCAGGAAACACCCACTCCATCTTCCAACAAGAGGAAATGGTCCAACAATTCCAACAACCAGAACAAGAAACCCGACACCATCAAAGCCTACAACTTAACCACCGAAACCCAACGGGGTTACACCGGGAGCAAACCTTACTGTTCCAAGTGCAATCGCCACCATGAAGGTCCTTGCGGTACCCTTTGCAACAATTGAAAGAGGTACGGGCACCTCACCAAGGACTGTAGATCCCCCACCAACAACACCCAACCATCCAAAGCCTGTTATGAATGTGGGAACACCGGGCATTTCAAGAAAGAATGCCCGAAGCTGAAGAACAAGGGCAACAACAACAACACCGCCAGAGATAGAGCTTTCGTTCTTAACTCTAAGGATGCCCGTCAAGACCCTAATGTGGTCACAGGTATGTTCCTTATCAACAATTTATCTGCTTCTGTTCTGTTTGATACTGGTGCTGACAAGAGTTTCATATCGAATGAGTTCAGCCCACTACTTGATATTACACTTGTTGCATTAGATACTTTATATACTATAGAGTTAGCTAATGGCAAACTAATCAAGGCCGATAGTGTATTACCTGATTGCACTTTAACTCTCACGAACGAACCTTTCCCCATCAACCTCATACCCGTCGAAATCGGAAGTTTCAACATTATTGTTGGCATGGACTAGTTGTCCAAGCATCGCGCCTAAATCGTTTGTTACGACAAAATCATTCGTATTCCTCTCATTAGCGGTAGTACTTTAATCATACAAGGGGAGACCGGTGGAACGAGGTTAAATATCATATCCTGCATGAAAACCCGCAAGTACTTGAGAAAGGGTTATCAGGCAATCCTTGCACATGTTACGGAGAAAAAGTCTGAGGAGAAGCGACTTGAGGATGTGCCCATCATCCGAGACTTTATATAAGTCTTTCCTGAGGAACTACCTGGCCTTCCACCACCAAGACAGGTTGAGTTCTCAATCGACCTCGTGCCAGGTACTGCACCTGTGGCACGAGCACCATACCGCTTAGCCCCTTCCGAACTTCAGAAGTTGTCCACTCAGTTACAAGAACTCCTGGATAAGGGATTCATTCGACCGAGTTCCTCGCCTTGGGGAGCCCCGGTTCTATTTGTCAAAAAGAAGGACGGTTCTTTCCGAATGTGCATCGATTACACGGAACTGAATAAGTTAACTGTAAAGAACCGTTATCCACTTCCACGCATCGATGACCTGTTCGACCAACTCCAGGGATCAAGTTTTTATTCAAAAATTAATCTACGATTAGGTTATCATCAGTTACGAGTTCGCGATGATGATATTCCAAAAATAGCTTTTCGAACTTGCTATGGGCATTATGAGTTTCAAGTTATGCCCTTCGGTCTAACCAACGCACCGGTTGTATTCATGGACCTTATGAATCGAGTGTGCAAGCCATATCTTGAAAAGTTTGTCATTGTTTTTATCGATGACATTCTCATCTATTCGCGCAACGAACAAGATCATGCGCAACATCTGAGAACCATCCTAGAGCTACTCAGACACGAGGAGTTATATGCTAAATTCTCTAAGTGTGAGTTCTGGATGCAAACCGTTCAATTCCTTGGTCATGTTATCGACAGTAAGGGAATTCATGTTGATCCATCAAAAATCGAGGCTATCAAAGAATGGCAAGCGCCAACCACTCCAATCGAGGTACGTCAATTCTTAGGATTGGCGGGGTATTTGTGACACCCGACGATTTAGGGTTACTGATTAACCCTCTAAAACCCTAATTACGTGTGTTTAGTTTAGTTTTAGGCTAAATACTTGTAATTACTTGTAACTACTTGTATATTTTATGTGAATATACACCTCCGTAATTAATTGTAATTACGCTTACGCAATTTGGTAAAATTGTGCAAAACAACCGGATGGAGTCCGACATAATATACGACGTTGGTGAAAACTTTTTCTATAAATAACTTAAATCTATTTTTAGAAGTTATTTATCATATATTATTATTTTAATATAATAATACCCGAAAAACCTAGACGTTTCGATTAAAACGTCTCAAACGCAACAGAAACGCGCGGAACGCGCCCGACAATCGAACGAAAGTCAAAATATATTTTAATAATTTAAAATATATTATTTTGTATGAAATTATTATTGAAAACATCGTATAATAGTTGTCAAAGAAAAACGTCTATTTAAAACGCTACGCGATTAAACCTCCGTAAAACGTGCACGCAAATCGAGACCGACAACTTAACGAAACATTTTTTATAAATGTTTTTCAAGTATTTAGAATAAATACTTCAAGTGAAAATGACGAAATTTAAATCGTTACTTAAAAACGCGTATTAAACGTTTAACGTATATATAAACGTCTAAACAATCGGGTAAACGAACGTAAAACGCAACAAATTAAGCTAGGAATGAAAAATGACCATAATGCCCTTGGTGGGGCCCATGAGAACGACCAGCCACCCCCTCCCCCACTTAGATTTCATGCAAAAATCAATTATTGCTTTTACTTACAACCTCCATACATTAGTAATGCAAGTCCCATTTCCATTTTGACACTCAAACACTTTCACTCAAAGATTTCTCCACCTTCTCTCTACCTTTTCTCTCTCACTTAAATCTCTGGAAATCTCAGCCATTATCCACCTTCACACCACCATAAACTACCATGAACCACCACTAACAACCACCACCATTTGCTAGGGTTTTTCAAGCTCAAGAACATCATCTTCTTCATCATCACTTGTTCTTCATCATTTCCTTGTAAGGATTCTCAAGAACTTTCATTAATTTTACTTTCATGTTACTGATTATGATGTTATTCAGCTACATCAAAAAGATTATGTCCAAATTCCTTACCAAAATACGTTTTTATAATTTATTCCTAAAAGATGTATAATCTGTCAACAAAAGAACAGTCTAGTAAAATGACCATATCCGGAGTTCTAGGAGGAGTTAGAAGATGCATTTTTAATTTAAAATTTGCGTATTGAAAAGATCTACAACTTTTGTGTTTTACACTTTTTCCATAAACGTACACGTTTTTCTCTATTGGACGATTTGTGAGACTGACCTGGGTAAAATCAGAATCTAGACTATGCATGACTAACTATTTTGCTTCTCTATGATTATGGGACTTAAAACTCTTGGAAAACATAAGTTAGACACTACACACATAGTAGATCAGTTGATAAAAATTGTGAGACTTGACTTGGACCAGAAATTAGTAAAACAATTGGTGAAATAAACCGACAAAAAGTCAAAAATGTGAAATCTTGAAGATTTAGGAAGTTTATAAAAACCGACACTTTTGGTGAACTCCGGAATGAACCGACATCATATTTAGACCTATAAACTGATATTTGGGTTGGGTGAAAGTTTTGGGTCAAACCGAGTAAGTTTGACCAAGTCAACAAAAGTGGCTCGTTTTCGAAAAACTTACTATATTTGGAAAATGGTAATAAAAATGGGTTTGGATGACTTAATTAGCAACTTGGACCAAAACCTAATTTTGGAAAGTTTCCCGAATGAAAAACCGACACTTGGTTACACTTGGGCTAAAAATGGAAAATCTGGCCAGACGCTAGTGTCGCATGACCTGTGACACTACCTGCGACACTACCGAAGTGTCGCTATTAGTGTCGCTACTTATTTGAAAATCGATTTGAACATGCGACATAAGACTTAATGTCGCATAACTTGCGACACTCACTGCGACACTGACACTAGTGTCGCATAACCTGCGACACTCGCATACACTGCGACATTTACCCTAGTGTCGCATAACCTGCGACACTGACACTAGTGTCGCTACTAGTGTCGCTAATGACAGAATGTATGGAACTTGTTTTTCACTAAGTATCGAACATGAGTAACTTATAACCACACAGGATACATACTATAACAATACGTATACAATGACACAAACAAATTATTAATGTCTTAAAGAATTATTATTACAAACTTTCACCAACGGGTCGTACACGTTTTCGATAAACGAACTTGAACTACTATTTGGACATACTAGTTGATGAACTAGCTTTAGGTGGACATAAAACCCCCACCTACCCGATTGGCTTAAGTGGACATTAACCCCCACTTATACAATCGCTATAGATGGTCTTTTGAGACATCTACTTATACAACCTCATACGTTTAGGGCGTTAGGAGGTTGCACACGGGAACGAGAACACCCACTACTTGCTAATATTTGATATTGCTTGCTACCTGCTTATCTCTGGTGAGTTTCATAGCCCCTTTTTACTATTTTTCACTGGGGTGAGAATACATACAACTGTTTTATAAACTGCTTTATGATCACAAGTACTGGAAACAACTTTTTTTGTACGGATTGCATGAGACCTGATTAATCCTCTAAAGTCCTCTACTTATCATAGTCATTAAAATTTGTGCGTGAGTATTATTGGGTGGTACCATTAGGGTTTGACAAACCTCGTCCGGGCTAGTCGCGCTAGCCAACCCACGGGCGCAATATTACTTGTGATTTAGAAGTGTATCGGATTAGTACACTTACCGGAGGCAAACAACGTTAAGCTTGACTATGAGACTCATGCAAATGGTATACTTATATTGCTGTATGAAATACTTTTACTTGTCGTTGGCTAACGATACTTTTACTTATCATTGACGAATGATACAAAACTTGTGAAATCTCGTGGATCATTTTAGCAACTGATTACTTAACAAACCTATGAACTCACCAACTTTTTGTTGACCTTTTAGTATGTATTTCTCAGGTAACCCGCCGCAATAGGAAGCTTATGGATAGTGTAGCTCGAGTCGCATTGTTTTCAAACATCAAGGAACTAGACTGCAATTACTATATTTTAGAATCATAGTTATGTAATTCTACTTTTGTCATGCGAACTCCTATAACTTTTGTAAGCATTTGAATTATTGTAATGTAACTATATTTCAAACGTCTCATATAGAGGTCGTTTGCTTTAATTTTTGTGTTGTGATATTTGATTTGGTCGGCGCCCCCGTGACACCTCCCATTTCCGCTGCCACGTGTTTTGGGGGTGCGACAGATTGGTATCAGAGCCAAAGGTTATAGCGAACTAGGATTGCATTTGTGACCTAGACTATAACCATTAGGTTAGTATTCCTTGTTTAGTATGACTGGTTCAGCGATTGCATCATTTGAATTTAATTTAACATAGCTTGATCAACTATGTACAATTAAAGGAGAATCGATGCAAGACCTGAAATGGTTATAGTGAATGGGAATGCATTAGAAGACTTTGACCAAGGATAGAAATGGGACCAACCCTATACGTGCTTATGTGCTAGGTTATTATATTTCTATATATTACCTTAACCTCTCGTATACTAAACTCCTTGCCACAGAAATGGCAGACTCCTCTAACGTATCGTCAACCGGCTTGAACAACGAAACTCAAACGCTGTCCACTACTAGGGGTACCACTCCCTTACCTACCCCTACGACACCAAACTCTCCCGAACCTCTTTACTACTTTACCGGCGAAGCCCATGTAGTACGAAGACGCCGAGGGAATGTCGGATCATCCCGAGCAAACCCTTACTCAAACTCCATTGCTAACACCACGACTAATACCCGCCGTTCGACATACGCCCGTAGGTGAGACTGGCTACCCACGACTTTAAACATTTGGAGGTCTCAGGAAGCAATACAGGTTCCTGCTGACCCTATGGACATCTCCCCGTACACAGAAGAACCAACGCACCATACGGTACCAGTGTTAGCAGCCCGACTTCATCGTCATGAAGAAAGGCTCGAAACCCTAGAACGAGATCATTATATAGTAGAAAACTACCTGTTGTACCGAACCGATAATCGCATAACACAATTTCTTCAAGAACAGGAAGGCACAAACCGTGCTCTGGAAATGATTCATCAACAGGTAAGAGACAACATGAGCGCTACCGACATCCTACAAGCAAGGTTGGAAGAAAGTGAACAACGTTCATGGGAAGCCGAGGAGTATGCTCGTGCACTCGAGCAACGACTAACTTTAGCTGAAGAATGTGCCAGGAAAACAAGCAGACTTGCGGATACTATAAATCTCCTTGTCACTCTAATGTCACGAGTATACCTGCGTCAGGACTAGATCTATTCCTCCTATTGTAACCTATTGAGGCAGGATGTACTCAAACTTATTATCCTTTATTATGTTCTGTAAACTTTCGAATTCAGACCGGATGTAACATTCTCGGTATCTTTTGTAATCCTTATGAATGTTGTCTGTTGAAACCCGTACTCTGTATTCAACCTTTCTATCTAATGAATTATCTTTATCATTCTGTATTGTTGTATATTACCTCATTATATATACACATCTGATATATCATAACCTCGCGCAAACCTCTTATATGTTTTAGTTCATTGTTGTTCAGCATCATGCCTCCAAGACGACATACTTACACCGACACCGAAATCGCTCAAGTCATTGCACAGAGCGTAGCTCAAGTCCTTGCTGCCCAACAAAATCCGGGCGGCGGAGGCGCACCTGCTAACACATCTACTCCAAAACCATCTACCTACAAAGATTTCTTGAACTGTAAACCCTTATATTTCAAAGGATTTGAAGGAGCTATCGGTCTGATACGTTGGATCGAAAAGACAGAATCTGTTTTCCGAATCTGCAACTGCACTGAGGAAGACAAGGTTAAATTCTCTGCGTGCACCCTTTCTGACGGAGCTCTCACCTGGTGGAATTCTTATGCCCAAACTGTGGGTATTGATACCGCATACCAACTTCCATGGGAAGACTTCAAAACAATGCTCAGGGAAGAGTATTGTCCCCATGAGCAACTGCAACAACTTGAGGAAGAATTCTGGAAACTCTATATTCAGGGAGACGACATCACCACCTACACCACTCGATTCCACCAGCTATCTGTCTTATGCCCATCCATGGTGGACCCTGAATACAAACGTATCGAGAGATACATTTGGGGGCTACCAGAATCAATCCAGGGGAACGTCATCTCCTCAAGACCCGGGACCATCCAAAGTGCTGTCCGCATGGCACATGAACTCATGGCCCAGATTGTCCGCCGAGGGACAACCACTGAGAAAGCCATCGGGGACAACAAAAGGAAATGGTCTGGCAACAACCATAATCAACATCAGCAACAGCCAAACAAAAAGGCCAAGACTGTTAAGGCCTACACCTCTGGTTCAGGGTCGGGGAACAGAAAAGGGTATGTTGGGAACAAACCTTACTGTTCCAAGTGTACGTGACACCATGATGGCCCTTGTACCTGTACCAAGTGCAAACGACAGGGACATCTAGTCAAAGATTGCAGAACCCCCAACCCAAACACCAACCCTAACGCACCAAAGGCTTGTTTCGAGTGCGGCGACACTAGCCACTTTAGAAACAACTGCCCGAAACGTAACAACAACAACAACAACAGGAACAACAATAACAACAACAACCCTCGCGGTCGAGCTTTTGTACTCAATTGTGACACCCGACGATTTAGGGTTACTGATTAATACCTCTAGAAACCCTAATTACGTGTGTTTAGTTTAGTTTTAGGCTAAATACTTGTAATTACTTGTAACTACTTGTATATTTTATGTGAATATACACCTTCGTAATTAATTGTAATTACGCTTACGCAATTTGGTAAAATTGTGCAAAACAACCGGACGGAGTACGACATAATATACGACGTTGGTGAAAACTTTTTCTATAAATAACTTAAATCTATTTTTAGAAGTTATTTATCATATATTATTATTTTAATATAATAATACCCGAAAAACCTAGACGTTTCGATTAAAATGTCTCAAACGCAACAGAAACACGCGGAACGCGCCCGACAATCGAACGAAAGTCAAAATACATTTTTGAATCTAAAATATATTATTTAGTGTAAAACTATTAATTAATATATCGTGTCTTTAAACGATAACGAAAAACGTCCAAATAAAACGTCACGCGATTTAGAATCCGTACAACGAACGCGCAAATCGAGATCTCTAAATTAACGAATCATTTTTATAAATGTTTTTCAAGTATTTAGAATGAATACTTCAAGTGAAAATATTGAAATTTAAATCGATACTTAAAAACGCGTACTAAACGTTTAACACCAAACCGAACGAGAAAACGAACACCGCGCGAAGCACAAATCGGATAAATGAGAAAATGACCAAAATACCCTTGGGTGGGCCCCCCTTGGTCGGCCCCCTCTTCCCTTTTTGCTTCCCATTCCACTTCCCCTCACCCATTCAAAACACATGCAAACTTCAACCCTTACACTCCACCTCACTCTCTCATTTCACACTCCCACACTCAATCCCCTCATTCAAACCTCTCTCTATTCTCTCAACTCTCTCAAACTCCTCTCAAAAACTCAGTAGGAAACCACCACCACCATCATCAAAATCACCATCATCATCATCATTTAAAAGAAGAAGAATCAAGTACAAGCTCAAGAACATCATCCTCTTCATCCTTTCCTTCTTTCTTTCATAATCTCATTGTGAGGAAACCACTTTCTCTCTATAAAAATTTACTTACATGCTGTTTATTCAAGTATTATAAAGCTCATCTAACAAGATTATGTCCAAATATAAGCTTAAAATACGTTTTTATGAATTTATACACAAAGATATATAATATGTCCAGAAAATCACAGCACACTAAAAATGTCATATCTTGAGTTCTAGAAAGAGTTAGAAGATGAATTTTATTTTAAAATTTGCGTATTGAAAAGATCTACAACTTTCGTGTTTTACACTTTTTCCAGAAACGTACATGTTTTTCTCTATTGGACGATTTGTGAGACTGACCTGGGTAAAATCAGAATCTAGACTATGCATGACTAATTATTTTGCTTCTCTATGATTATGGGACTTAAAACTCTTGGAAAACATAAGTTAGACACTACACACATAGTAGATCAGTTGATAAAAATTGTGAGACTTGACTTGGACCAGAAATTGGTAAAACACTTGGTGAAATAAACCGACAAAAAGTCGAAAATGTGAAATCTTGAAGATTTAGGAATTTTATAAAAACTGACACTTTTGGTGAACTCCAGCCTGAACCGACATCATATTTAGACCCTATAAACTGATATTTGGGTTGGGTGAAAGTTTTGGGTCAAACCGAGTAAGTTTGACCAAGTCAACAAAAGTGGCTCATTTTCGAAAAACTTACTATATTTGGAAAATGGTTATAAAAATGGGTTTGGATGACTTAATTAGCAACTTGGACCAAAAACTAATTTTGGAAAGTTTCCCGAATGAAAAACCGACACTTGGTTACACTTGGGCTAAAAATGGAAAATCTGGCCAGACACTAGTGTCGCATGACCTGCGACACTACCTGCGACACTACCGAAGTGTCGCTATTAGTGTCGCTACTTATTTGAAAATCGATTTGAACATGCGACATAAGACTTAATGTCGCATAACTTGCGACACTCACTGCGACACTGACACTAGTGTCGCATAACCTGCGACACTCGCATACACTGCGACATTTACCCTAGTGTCGCATAACCTGCGACACTGACACTAGTGTCGCTACTAGTGTCGCTAATGACAGAATGTATGGAACTTGTTTTTCACTAAGTATCGAACATGAGTAACTTATAACCACACAGGATACATACTATAACAATACGTATACAATGACACAAACAAATTATTAATGTCTTAAAGAATTATTATTACAAACTTTCACCAACGGGTCGTATACTTTTTCGATAAACGAACTTGAACTACTATTTGGACATACTAGTTGATGAACTAGCTTTAGGTGGACATAAAACCCCCACCTACCCGATTGGCTTAAGTGGACATTAACCCCCACTTATACAATCGCTATAGATGGTCTTTTGAGACATCTACTTATACAACCTCATACGTTTAGGGCGTTAGGAGGTTGCACACGGGAACGAGAACACCCACTACTTGCTAATATTTGATATTGCTTGCTACCTGCTTATCTCTGGTGAGTTTCATAGCCCCTTTTTACTATTTTTCACTGGGGTGAGAATACATACAACTGTTTTATAAACTGCTTTATGATCACAAGTACTGGAAACAACTTTTTTTGTACGGATTGCATGAGACCTGATTAATCCTCTAAAGTCCTCTACTTATCATAGTCATTAAAATTTGTGCGTGAGTATTATTGGGTGGTACCATTAGGGTTTGACAAACCTCGTCCGGGCTAGTCGCGCTAGCCAACCCACGGGCGCAATATTACTTGTGATTTAGAAGTGTATCGGATTAGTACACTTACCGGAGGCAAACAACGTTAAGCTTGACTATGAGACTCATGCAAATGGTATACTTATATTGCTGTATGCAATACTTTTACTTGTCGTTGGATAACGATACTCTTACATATAATTGACGAATGATGCAAAACTTGTGAAATCTTGTGGATCATTTTAGCAGCTGATTACTTAACAAACCTATGAACTCACCAACTTTATGTTGACATTTTAGTATGTATTTCTCAGGTAACCCACCGCAGTAGGATGCTTTTGGAAAGCTTAGCTCGAGTCGCATTGTTTTCAAAACATCAGGAGATTAGATTGCATGTAGCTGTATTTTGTAAATTCTGTAATGTATTAGAAATCTCTAAACGGGTTATGCGAACTCTAGAATTATTTTGTAAACATTTGAATTATGGTAATGTAATATTTTCAAACGTCTCATATAGAGGTCGTTTGCTTGATCTTTGTGTTGATGATATTTGATTTGGTCGGCGCCCCCGTGACACCTCTCACTTCCGCTGCCACGTGTTTTGGGGGTGCGACAGATTGGTATCAGAGCCAAAGGTTATAGCGAACTAGGATTGCATTTGTGACCTAGACTATAACCATTAGGTTAGTATTCCTTGTTTAGTATGACTGGTTCAGCGATTGCATCATTTGAATTTAATTTAACATAGCCTGATCAACTATGTACAATTAAAGGAGAATTGATGCAAGACCTGAAATGGTTATAATGAATGGGAATGCATTAGAAGGCTTTGACCAAGGATAGAAACGGGACAAACCCTATACGTGCTTATGTGCTAGGTTATTATATTTCTATATATAACCTTAACCTCTCGTATACTAAACTCCTTGCCACAGAAATGGCAGACTCCTCTAACGTATCGTCAACCGGCTTGAACAACGAAACTCAAACGCTGTCCACTACTAGGGGTACCACTCCCTTACCTACCCCTACGACACCAAACTCTCCCGAACCTCTTTACTACTTTACCGGCGAAGCCCGGGTAGTACGAAGACGCCGAGGGAATGTCGGATCATCCCGAGCAAATCCTTACTCAAACTCCATTGCTAACACCACGACTAATACCCGCCGTTCGACATACGCCTGTAGGTGGGACTGGCTACCCACGACTTTAAACATTTGGAGGTCTCAGGAAGCAATACAGGTTCCTGCTGACCCTATGGACATCTCCCCGTACACAGAAGAACCAACGCACCATACGGTACCGGTGTTAGCAGCTCGACTTCATCGTCATGAAGAAAGGCTCGAAACCCTAGAACGAGATCATTATATAGTAGAAAACTACCTGTTGTACCGAACCGATGATCGCATAACACAACTTCTTCAAGAACAGGAAGGCACGAACCGTGATCTGGAAATGATTCATCAACAGGTAATAGACAACATGAGCGCTACCGACATCCTACAAGCAAGGTTGGAAGAAAGTGAACAACGTTCACGGGAAGCCGAGGAGTATGCTCGTGCACTCGAGCAACGACTAACCTTAGCTGAAGAAGGTGCCAGGCAAACAAGCAGACTTGCGGATACTATAAATCGCTTTGTCACTCTAATGTCACGAGTAAACCTGCGTCAAGACTAGATCTATTCCACCTATTGTAACCTATTGAGGCAGGATGTACTCAAACTTAATATCCTTTATTATGTTCATGTTCTGTAAACTTTCAAATTCAGACCGGAAGTAACATTCCCGGCATCTTTTGTAACCCTTGTGATTGTTGTCTTTTGAAACTCGTACTCTGTATTCAACTTTTCTGTTTAATGAAATATGGTTATCATTCTGAGTTGTTGTATATTATCTCATTATATATACACATCTGATATATCATAACCTCACGCAAACCTCTTATATGTATCATTTCATTGTTGTTCAGCATCATGCCTCCAAGACGACATACTTACACCGACACCGAAATCGCTCAAGTCATTGCACAGAGCGTAGCTCAAGTCCTTGCTGCCCAACAAAATCCGGGCGGCGGAGGCGCACCTGCTAACACATCTACTCCAAAACCATCTACCTACAAAGATTTTTTGAACTGTAAACCCTTATATTTCAAAGGATCTGAAGGAGCTATCGGTCTGATACGTTGGATCGAAAAGACAGAATCTGTTTTCCGAATCTGCAACTGCACTGAGGAAGACAAGGTTAAATTCTCTGCGTGCACCCTTTCTGACGGAGCTCTCACCTGGTGGAATTCTTATGCCCAAACTGTGGGTATTGATACCGCATACCAACTTCCATGGGAAGACTTCAAAACAATACTCAGGGAAGAGTACTGTCCCCGTGAGCAACTGCAACAACTTGAGGAAGAATTCTGGAAACTCTCTATTCAGGGAGACGACATCACCACCTACACCACTCGATTCCACCAGCTATCTGTCTTATGCCCATCTAGGTGGACCCCGAATACAAACGTATCGAGAGATACATTTGGGGGCTACCATAATCAATCCAGGGGAACGTCATCTCCTCAAGACCCGGGATCATCCAAAGTGCTGTCCGCATGGCACATGAACTCATGGCCCAGATTGTTCGCCGAGGGACAACCACTGAGAAAGCCATCGGGGACAACAAAAGGAAATGGTCTGGCAACAACCATAACCAACATCAGCAACAGCCAAACAAAAAGGCCGAGACTTAAAGGCCTACACCTCTGGTTCAGGGTCGGGGGACAGGAAAGGGTATGTTGGGAACAAACCTTACTGTTCCAAGTGTACGCGACACCATGATGGCCCTTGTACCTGTACCAAGTGCAAACGACAGGGACATCTAGCCAAAGATTGCAGAACCCCCAACCCAAACACTAACCCTAACGCACCAAAGGCTTGTTTCGAGTGCGCCGACACTAGCCACTTTAGAAACAACTACCGAAACGTAACAACAACAACAACAGGAACAACAACAATAACAACAACAACCCTCACGGTCGAGCTTTTGTACTCAATGATGGAGAAGCTCGTCAAGACCCCAACGTTGTCACTGGTATGTTCCTCCTCAACGATTTAACCACTTCTGTTTTATTCGATACCGGAGCTGATAAAAGTTTCATATCCGATAAATTCTGTCCATTACTAAACATCACACCCCTTGCCTTAGATGCTAAGTACACTGTAGAATTAGCGAATGGCAAACTGATCGAGGCCAATAGTGTAATACCAGAATTGCACTTTAAACCTCGCCAACGAACTTTTCCCTATAGACCTCATCCCCGTGGAAATCGGAAGCTTCGATATCATCGTAGGCATGGACTGGTTGTCCAAACACCGTGCCAAAATTGTTTGTTTCGAGAAGATCGTGCGCATACCACTCACTACCGGTGGAACCTTGATCATACAGGGTGAGACTGGTAGGCGAAACCTGAACATCATATCTTGTATGAAAACTCAAAAGTACCTGAGGAAAGGGTACTCGGCAATCCTCGCACATGTAACCGAAAAGAAGTCGGCTGAAAAGTGACCTGAGGATGTTCCCATCGTCCAAGACTATCCAGAAGTCTTTCCCGAAGACTTGCCAGGCCTACCCCCGCCTAGACAAGTCGAATTCCAAATTGACCTTGTGCCCGGTGTTGCACCCGTGGCACGAGCCCCGTATAGATTAGCCCCATCCGAGTTGCAGGAGTTATCCACCCAATTACCGGAGCTCCTGGACAAGGGATTCATTCGACCGAGTTCTTCATCCTGAGGAGCTCCGGTCCTATTCGTTAAAAAGAAGGATGGATCCTTTAGAATGTGTATTGACTACCGCGAACTGAACAAACTTACCATCAAAAACCGATACCCACTTCCAAGAATTGATGACCTGTTTGACCAAATTCAAGGTTCGAGCTTCTACTCGAAAATCGACCTACGGTCGGGTTATCATCAACTTCGAGTTCGAGACTCCGACATCCCAAAAACAGCTTTCAGAACCCGCTATGGGCATTACGAATTTCAAGTGATGCCTTTTGGCTTGACCAACGCACCGGCTGTATTCATGGACCTTATGAATCGGGTGTGCAAACCCTATCTAGATAAGTTTGTCATCATGTTCATTGACGACATCTTGATCTACTCTAGCAACGAAGCCGAACATGGCCAACACCTGAAAACCATCTTGGAATTACTCAGACACGAGGAGTTATACGCCAAGTTCTCCAAGTGTGAGTTCTGGATGCGAACAGTACAATTCCTAGGGCATGTCGTTGACAGTCAAGGTATATGTGTTGATCCAGCCAAGATCGAGGCCATTAAGTGTTGGGAAGCGCCAACCACACCAACTAAGGTACGACAATTCTTAGGTCTCGCCGGATATTATCGACGATTCATTGAGAATTTCTCCAAAATAGCCTTACCCTTAACCTCACTGACTCAGAAAGACAAGAAATTTGACTGGACCGATAAGCAGGAGTCCGCCTTCCAACTTTTTAAACAGAAACTCTGCAGTGCACCAATCCTGTCCTTACCCGAAGGCACCGATGATTTCGTAGTATACTGCGATGCCTCATGCCAAGGACTAGGTTGTGTGTTAATGCAACGTGAAAAAGTCATCGCCTACGCCTCTCGACAGCTCAAAATCCACGAAAATAATTATACCACTCATGACCTTGAATCGGAGCTGTCGTATTTGCTCTTAAAATCTGGAGACACTACCTTTATGGCACTAAGTGCACCATCTTTACCGATCACAAAAGTCTCCAACACATATTTGATCAAAAGGATCTCAACATGAGGCAACGTAGCTGGGTCGAGTTACTTACCGATTATGACTGCGAAATTAAATATCATCCGAGCAAGGCAAATGTTGTTGCCGATGCCCTCAGCCGAAAGGAACGTTCAAAACCCCTTCGTGTTCGAGCCCTTAGTTTAACCATTCACAATGATCTCATCACTCAAATCCACACCGCTCAACTCGAAGCACTCAAAAATGACAACATCAGAAACGAAGCCTTGCGAGGCATGGATAAACAATTCGAAATCAAACCCGACGGAACCCGATACTTCTCCAACCGAATCTGGTTACCAAACTTTGGAAACCTACTAAATTTGGTGATGGATGAAGCTCACAAATCTCGATACTCTATACACCCTGGTTCCGACAAGATGTATCATGACATCAAACAACAGTATTGGTGGCCCAACATGAAAGCTGACATAGCCACTTATGTTAGCAAATGTTTAACCTGTTCCAAGGTTAAGGCCGAATACCAGAAACCCTCCGGATTGCTACAACAACCCGAGATACTCCAATGGAAATGGGAAAATATAACCATGGACTTCCACCGAGTGGTTGAGATACCATTTGGGTGATCGTTGATCGTCTCACGAAATCTGCCCATTTCCTAGCTATCAAAGAAACTGACAAGATGGAGCGTCTGGCTCGCATCTACATCAAAGAGGTTGTGGCACGACATGGTATTCCCATTTCAATCATCTCAGATAGAGATAGCCGCTCACCTCTCGATTTTAGCAAACACTTAAACGAGCCATTGGTACTCACCTCGATTTGAGTACTGCTCGCCAACCGATGGTCAGAATGAACGGACCATTCAAACCGTAGAAGACATGCTATGAGCTTGCGTAGTTGACTTCGGAAACACATGGGAAAACCATCTACCCTTGTGTGAATTTTCCTACAACAATAGTTACCACACCAGCATTAATGCTGCACCATTCGAGGCACTTTATGGGAGAAAGTGCCGATCACCCATTTGTTGGACCGAAATCGGCGATAGCCAACTCACTGGTCCTGAAATCATCCATGAAACAACCGAGAAAATCGTGACTATTCAAAACTGGCTGAAAGCCGCACGTGATTGTCAGAAAAGCTATGCTGACGTGAGACGCAAACCACTCGAGTTCCAGGTTGGGGATCGAGTACTCTTAAAAGTATCACCTTGGAAAGGTGTTATTCATTTTGGCAAACGCGGAAAACTAAACCCCAAGTATATCGGACCCTTTGATGTTGAGACATAGTTTGTGACAACAGATCTAGCTTTGCGATATGACTAGTGTAATTGTTATCATGTTGATATATTGGTTTAGATTTGTATATTGATATTGTTTTGATATTAATATTCGTTAAATATATTATTATGATAAAGTGTTAGATGAATATAGATTTTAACAATATATATACATCTGCTGCGAGTCCAGTTATTTGTTTTAGACATTTGCTGCGAGTCGAGATCTCAAGTCGCAAGGCTCTGCGATGCGAGATGAGATCTGAACTCGCAGAACTTAATAGAGACAAACGAGCCGAGTTCATGGGCTTGGGCTGCGTAGCGAGTCGAGTCAACTCGCAGGCCCAGTGGCTACGAGTTGAGACGAGAATATATATATGTGTTTTCATACGTGAAAAATAAGAACTTTGAATAACTTTGGAGAATAGACTTTTGCATAACTTTTGGAGATCAGGATCTTTGCAATTTGTGCGAGCTCAGTATTTCCAGAGAATCAAATACTAAAGGCTAGACTTTGACGTATATTCGTATAAAGTAAAGCAATTGGTTAACCTAAACGCGAACTAAATCGTTATTAGTAAGATAACACCGTATTAAGGAATTCCGCACCTTAATACTATAGATAACGAAGTTATCGATCCTAGAACTAGGGACTTACAATTGGTATAAGAGCTTTCGGGCTAGATCACGAGTGTCGTTCGAAGTTTTCGGGTTAATCGCGTGTGATTTAGGATTGTTTTGACGTGCATTAGTGCGTAAAAACGATCAAAATCACTCTCTGGACGATTTAGGGTTTGTTTACGATCGAAATTTCCTGTTTTAATCGTAAAAATACCAAAAATTTCTGTTTTCGCAATTTTCAGCCGTTTTGCGAGTCGAGATTAGGGTTTCAGAATAAGTTTGCGAACCGAGTTGAACTTGCAAGTCGACATCCTTGCGAGTCGACATTCTGCGAGTCGAACCTCTTTGCGAGTTGATATATTCTGCGAACCGAGATCCCTTGCGAACCGAGATCACTTGCGAGTTGACATCACTGCGATCCGAACTGAGACTTGTGAACCGAGATTTTGCGAGTCGAGCTGAGATTGCGAGTTGAACTGAGTTTTGCGAGTCGAGATTTTTTTTACTTTGTCTAAACTTGCAAATACATTTTAACTTTAGATTTCACGATGTCAGACCTTAGCAAAATGATTGAGATGGAACACGAGATTGGCAAATCTAATGTCCCACCTAAATTGTTGAGAGTTGAGGATTATTTTAGCTGGAGGGATAGGTTTGAATCTTACTGTAGATTCCATGATCTATCTATCTGGATGTGTATCAAGAATGGATACACGGCACCCCAGACTGTTGAAAATGCAATTGTGGTTCTCACTTATCGACAGATGAGTGAAACACAAAAGAAGGAATTTGAGATTGAAAACAAGGCTCATTCATCAATCAAGATGAGTCTTTCTAAGGAGCTCAATCATCAACTCAAATCCTTCCATACTGCTAGATCCTTGTGGACATCTCTTGAAAAGAGATGTGAAGGAAGTCCACAAGTTAAAGCAGGCAAGAAAAATCTCCTGAAAAACAGTTTACTGTGTTTAAAGCTATGAAAGGAGAAGATCTTGATTCTTATACCACAAGATACTACCATTTGCTGAGTGAGCTAGATGATCATGAGATTATATCTACAGAGACTGAGAAAACCGACAAGTTTATTGAGGGTTTACCGTCTAAGTGGGAAATGCATGGCATAATGCTCAAAGACAACGATGAGAGGTATGCAACCATGACCTTAGAGCAGGTAATTGATAAGCTCAGAGGTTATGATTTCACCAAGAAAACTAGAGATACTGATTCTGATCAGGCTCAGGATCCGGGACTTTATCATGGAAAATCTACTATCTCTACTGCTTCCTCGAGCTCGACCGCTGCTTTATTTGTTGGTAATGCTGAAGGAAAAGGTGAAATGATTACCGATGATCTGTGTCTTCTTACATCATCTGGTAGTGATGCAAAGGGCAAACCAACTGAGAAGTCACCTCAGGAGCATCAAAAGATGCCTATGAGTGTGAAATCTGCTGAACAACAATTATCTGTTCTTGCTTCTTTTGTAGCTTCTTATGAAAACTACCTTCAAGGGAAAATCAATGATCCAATTATGTTTGACGAAGATTACGATCAGATAGACCCTGATTATCTAGAAGAAATAGACCTTCAGGACCAACTTGCTATGTTGTCAAGAAGGGTAAAGAATTTCTTGAAGAAAACAGGTAGAAAGGTAGTTGGCAATAGATCAGGGTTTGATAAGACCAAGATTAAGTGTTTTAACTGTCAGGGTTATGGACACTTTGCTAGAGAATGCCAAAGACCTAAGGTAGAAGCTGGCAATGGACAACAAGGTTCGGGAAGTACTCTCGCTTCCAAAGCCTTAGTTGTGAAACAGTTGGATGGATCGTATGAATGGAAAGCTCAATCTGAGGAAGCTTTCATGGCTGAGATTGATGGATCTACATCCTATATGCCTACTGATGCAGAGGGTGAGGTAAAAGTGCCAGAGGTTGCAGCTAAAGCAAGTGATGAAGATGTGCTATATATGGAGTCAACTGAAAACATGACTCCTGAAGACTTTGTAGCACGCATGGCTGAAGTCTAAACAGACAAGAAAAGGGTATGTCTTGATATTCTTACTCTTGCTGATGTCTGTTATTTAGTTACAGATTTGCAATCACAGGTTAGTATTTTAAATGTAGCAAATAAAAACCTGACATCTCAAGTTAGCTTATTGACTGAATCTAGTAAGGCTGTTAGATCTGAACTTGAACTAGCCAAGATTGATGTGCGTAGGTTAAGTGATGATAAACAGGATTTAAAAGATAAAATTAAGTCTGATGCTTCTGATAGGAGTGCTCTTAGAGATACCATTAATGAAAAAGCTGTCATCATAGATGGTCTCTATATTAATCTAAAAGACTTAAATCAGAAAATAGCTAATAAGGAGAAAGAGTTAGCTGACTGTCAATTGAAGCTAGTTGAGCAAAATAGAAAGATAGAAAATTATAGGACCATTGAGATGGACAAGATGCTTGATGCTCAACGAAGTGTAAAGGATAAGTCAGGATTAGGTTACAATGAGACACCTCCTCCTTTCAATTCGAATTACACAAAGCTTCCAGAAGATACTGAAATGACTGAAGTAAGTTATGAGAAAACAGTAGCTAAACCTGATCTGTCAGAGGCACAGAAGGAGTTTATTAAGAATCCTTCATCTAATGATAGTAAGAGAGTTTCTTTCACCAAAGTACAGTTTGTACCGGGTGGAGTAATTCATGATACTAAGATTGATGAATTGATTAATAAAGAGCATGTTGTTAATCCTTTAGTGCCTAAGACTCCAATAGCGGTTGCCAAAGTTAGTAAGTCACGAAAACAGATGTCGTGCTTCAAGTGTCACCAAAAAGGACACGTATCTTCTTGTTGCCCAAATAAGAAGTTGGAAGCTACACATAAGTTAGTGAATACTGTAAAGACACCGACCACTTCTAGTTCGATTGTAGACAGGTTAGGCTCCAAACCGGGATTAGGAAGCAAACCTGTAAACATTCTGAAAAGAGATGGTAATCATAGTGTCTCTCCACCTAAACCTAAAAGGGCTTATACTCTAAACGAAAATACCTTTAATAAGCCAAGAGATAAGACACCTTCGAGGTTTAGGACCCCAAGTAGAAACCATAGTCAATTTGAGAATGGTTCTACTTCGAGTGCACAGGGATCTAAGTATGTGCCTAGGAGGTTTTCTACTCACTCTCCTCATAGGTCTAAGACTATAAATCATCAACAGTCTCAAACTCCTGTGAAAGTTATCAAGACTCCCGATGGGAACAGTTATGGTCACTTTAAGGAGGTTCAGATTGTAGATGATCAGGGACAAACCAAGACCGTAATGGCTTGGGTCCCTCTTGATAACTAACTGTATACAACTTGTTATGTGTAGGAGCAGACTGTGAACAAGGACAGTTGGTGGTATGTAGACAGTGGATGCTCAAGGCACATGACAGGTGAACGAAGTCTACTGAAGGACTTCAAAGAAGGTTTCAAGCAAAAAGTAAATTTTGCAGGAGACAAAGGAGGAGTAATTATAGGGAAAGGAAAAGTTTCAAATGGAACTTTGACTCTAGAGGATGTGAATTATGTTGAAGAACTAACTCATAACCTAGTGAGTGTTTCCCAAGTCTGCGATAAAGGTCATCCAATTCATTTTAATGAAAAGGAGGCTTTAGTCCTGAAGCCAGGCTTCACAATTCCTGAAGAATGGATACTGATGAGGGCACCAAGGAAGAAGGACATTTATGCTATAAACATGGGTGTTTCTAATTCTTCAATAGTGTCGACATGCTTACTATCCAAGGCCTCAGAAGCAGATGCACTTTTATGGCATAGGAGAATGGCACATCTGAACTTTCGAAAAATGAATTTTATAACCAAGAATGGGTTAGTTCTAGGTGTACCACAAAATCGTTTCGATTCTGAAGACAAGTGTGTTCCTTGCCTCAAAGGAAAGCAGCACAAGAAACCACACAGGTCTAAGACTGAAAACTCAATCTCCTCGCCATTTGAACTGCTGCACATGGACCTCTTTGGCTATATAAGCAAGAGAAGTCTAGGTGGCAAATGGTACTGTTTAGTTATCACAGATGATTATGCTAGATTCTCATGGGTATTCTTTTTGGGATCTAAAGATGAAACTCCAGGAATTTTAATAGAGTTCTTTGATCTAGTAGAGAATGTCTATAAAACTAGAGTTAAGCGTATTCGTAGTGATAATGGAACGGAATTCAAAAATTCAACGTTGAATATCTATTGCTTAAGCAAAGGGATAATTCATCAATTCAGTGCACCATATGAACCTCAACAGAATGGTGTAGCTGAAAGGAAGAACAGAACGTTGATTGAAGCTGCTAGAACTATGCTTGCAGATTCAAAGCTTCCTGTCTTCTTTTGGGCAGAAGCGGTGAATACAGCATGTCATGTTCTAAATAGGGTTCTTACGGTCAAAAAGCGTAACAAGACTTGTTATAAATTATTGAATAATAAGAAACCTAATCTGAAGGGATTTGAACCCTTTGGAGTTCCATGTACAATATTGAAAACAGGAAATCAAGCTAAATTTGGTGAAAAGGCGGACGAAGGATTTTTCCTAGGTTATATGCCCAACTCACCAAATAAAAGAGTTTTCAATAAAGTCACAGGACGACTGGAAATTGTTTATAACATAAGTTACGAGCTATGTACCTGCTGTACATAAGGGGTTCGATTGGCAATTTGACTATTCAGGTCTCTTTCAGTCATTTAAAGTTCCTATAAGTGACTTTGTTAGTGATTCAGAGATCTCTAAACACTTATTGTCTGAAGAATCGGACAATGGTCCCTCTTCAACATCGAGTGTTCCGAAATCTGGAATCAGGACACCAAATGACTCAAATGAAGCTTCTTCAAGTGGGTCACAACAACCTTCAAAGGATAAGTATCAAGAAACTAAAGATTCTGAAAAGGATCTTCAAACAACGTTTGATGATATACTTACCTCTTTGAATCATTTAAGGTTGTCTTCAGCAAGTTCAGAAGATATTCCTTCATTAGAAGAGATTGGTACTAACTTAGGAGATGAGTTAATAGTTGATCCTATACCGGTTACAAGAATGAGTAAGAATCATCCCGTTGAAAACATCATCGGTGATATTAATACTCCTGTTCAGACTAGGACTCAATCTAAAGCTAGTACTTCTGAAGATTTAGAAAGCTTGTATACTGCTATGAAAGAGACAGGTATTCCTAATCAATGTCTATATTCATGCTTTATCTCACAAATCGAGCCTAAAAATGTGCAAATGGCTCTCAAAGAAAGTTCGTGGGTTGAAGCTATGCAAGAAGAACTGCAACAGTTCTCTAAATTACAAGTATGGGAGTTGGTTGACCTTCTAAAGGGAGAATATCCAATTGGAACTAGATGGGTATTTAAGTGTAAGAGAGATGACCGGGGAGTCATTAATCGCAATAAAGCTCGTCTAGTGGTTCAAGGGTTTAATCAACAAGAGGGGATAGATTACAATGAAGTGTTTGCACCAGTTGCTAGGCTAGAAGCAATTAGAGTATTCTTAGCATTTGCCTCTTTTAAGGGTATCAAAGTTTATCAGTTGGATGTTAAGAGTGCCTTTTTGTATGGAAAAGTTGAAGAATTGGTGTATGTTTCACAACCGCCAGGGTTTACCGATTCTGAACATCCAGATAGAGTATATCATTTGAATAAGGCTCTATATGGATTACATCAGGCACCTAGGGCATGGTATGGAACGCTATCAACTTATCTACTTGAGAATGGATTTACAAGAGGATCAATTGATAGTATACTTTTTGTAAAATGGAACAAGAATGACTTTCTATTAGTACAAGTATATGTTGATGATATTATCTTTGGATCTTCGGATGAAAAGATGTGTCAAGAATTTGAGAAAGTCATGAGAAAAAGGTTTGAGATGTCTGCAATGGGAGAGTTAAATTTCTTCTTAGGATTATAGGTTGATCAAAAGAAGGATGGATTCTTTATTCATCAATCTAAATATACATATGAGCTATTGGAACGCTTTAAGATGGATGAAAGTAAGGTCTATCATACTCCAATTCCAGTTAATCACAACCTTGGTCCAAATACATCGAGTGATAGCGATGTGGATCCAACTCTTTATAGAGCGATGATCGGATCACTAATGTATTTGACTGCCTCTAGGCCTGACATTATGTTTGCTGTTTGTTTATGCGCAAGATATCAAGCTAATCCGAAAGAGTCACATATGCAGGCTGTTAAACGGATCTTTCGTTACCTCAAAGGGCAACCGAAGCTGGGACTTTGGTATCCAATTGATGGAGACTTAGATCTAGTAGCATATACTGATTCGGATTATAGAGGATGCAATCAAAATAGGAAATCTACGACCGGAGGATGTCAATTCTTAGGAGGTAGATTAGTATCTTGGCAGTGCAAGAAGCAAAGCTCAGTAGCCATTTCTACATGTGAAGCTGAGTATGTTGCAGCTGGCAGCTGTTGTTCTCAAGTTCTTTGGATTCAACAGCAACTGCGGGATTACGGGTTAAATATAACCAATACTCCTATGATGATTGATAACGAATCTACAATGTCAATCACCAACAATCCGGTAAAGCATAGTAAAACTAAGCATATTGATATTAGACATCATTTTATTAGAGACTGTGCTGAGAAGAATTTGATAAAGTTAGTTAAGGTTCTATCTTTGGATAACTTAGCAGACTTATTCACCAAGGCGTTTGACAGAGCTAGATTTGAGACGTTGGTTCAACTTAACGGAATGAGAAATCCAGAGTGATTAGTCTTCCAAGGGTATTTTTGTAATAGTTAATAGTCAGTGCTATGTTAAAATAAAAAAAAAAAGAAAAAAAAAAGGTGGGCGTATGGCATTCATTTGCTTGTTACCTGCGGGGAATCGCCTTCAATAAAAGAACAACCGAAGTTCTTTTAGAAAAAGCTTTAAGTTTTGGCTGTAAAAACTTGGGAAATGATAGTACATTAGGAGAATAAGTCTAAGAATAATAACCTTAAGTATTAAGTATGATGTGTTAGTAGATTCTTATAAGTTGCATTAGAAGAACGATTTTTATCTAGGATTACACTTATATTTATCTTATTATACACCTATATCCACTGATTATAAATTGTCCTTTTACTTAACAAGTGATAAGAATAACTTACGTCTAGTCAGCTTCATCATACGATTTATTGGTAGGCAGGTTATGCTAAGATTTCCGAGTAGTTAAGAAGTATAACTGTCATGTGTACTATCTTATGTGATCTGTTATATAACGTATGACATATGTCTTAATTGTTGAATGATAGTACTACCATGCACTGTGATCTAAAATAAAAAAATTCTGTAGTATTCTATAATGTCAAAAGGTGAGTTATATGTTTCGAAAGGGCATCATTTAGTAACCTCTACCTTACATATGAAAGATACAAAGTATCTCGTGTCAAGTGTATGTTATATGCTTCTAAAGAACATCATTTAGTAATCTCTACCTTGATAATACAAGATACAGTGTTATGTGTTGTACTTGAATTCTTCAGTATGTTGTATAGTAGAAAACACTAGATATTGTGCACATTAACAATAAAAGTTTAGCTCAGAAATCTGTGTGTAATCTGTTTATGTGGATCATAATACCGGTAATTGTCTTGAACTGTCTATGATATTCGAACATTCACTTTTGTGAATATTAAGAAATCATAAGTTATATTTCAATGAAGTGTTATATCATGTGGATAAAGGTACATAAGATATAATTTTATAAATATAAGTTTATTACTGATTAACGTTGTGATTTTCTTGTGCTTATATGAATTTCATGAGGTATGTATACTAACAATCATCTTAGGCTTATTACAATCTAATATGTACCGCTTATTCTCTCTAATATGATTCTTAAGCAGTTAAAACTTTAAGTGTGTTATATTAAGTTCTTTTATTTTTGTAGAATGTTAGTAGTTTTATTAATTTTAACGTTTGTAATTATTTCTTTGAATTAATAAGAGTTTTAATTATTATTCTTGTTTACCCTTTGGAATTGAATTATACTGGATATTTATTTTAAATGTTGAACAAATGTCTGTTGAAAATTGAAAATATTATATAGGCTACGTGGCATATTAATCGAAAGTCTTCCGACTCACAGTGTAGTCAAGCAGCGTGTCCTGATTTTATATTAGCGGTTAATTTTTCTATTATAACCTATATATATATTTTTATATCTACTTAAGACCATTAGGTATATAAGTGAATAATTTTAGCTCGAAGATTTTTCTTTATACAAGATTAACTGTATCACGGGTTTAGTCGGTTAATATATGTAAGAAGATTATCAGTGAGGAAAAATTATGCGAAAACATTTTATTTTAAAATGTTTAGGCTAAATAGTTACAGAGATAACTATTCACATAACGGGGTTTTCAATTTATACTTAGTATTAAATTCGCATTTTATTTTGTGAGTTTGACTAGTCAAACTTGCGAATCGAGAAGCACTGCGAATCGAGTACAGGGTATAAAAGGGTGGTCAAACGAGTCAAACTCCTCACCGAACCCATTTGATTTGCGAGTTCACTTTAGCTCTGCGAATCCAGTTATTGCGAAACGAGTCGAACAGAGTCTTTCATTTGATTTCGATTTGCCTAGTTACAAGGAAGAGTTTTTGATCCGTAGCTTATATCTACTTTCAAATTACGAACATTTTGAGGTATAAATCAACGGATTTCACCGTTTAAATTACACGAAATCGAAGTTTTTATGAATCTAGAGTTTTGTTTCAAAATTTAAACCACTAACATAGATTAAGGTGTTATTTGACAAGAATCTTGAAGATTAATGTTAAACGAATCTTAATGAACGTAAATAAATCGATAGATCACTTTTAATAGATAGATTAATTGATTTTTGTTTCAACTCGCCACATCAGTTCATGCTGCGAGTTGAACACTCGACTCGCAGACTATGCGAGTTGAGTTTCTGATCTTGACTATTTGACCATGCGAGTTGAGTCTCAATTCAATTCGCAGATTACATTTAGCGAGTTGACATTGATTCTTTGACTTCTTGACCTTGCGGACCGAGTAGATTAGCGAATCGACTTGCGAGTCGAGTTGCAGAATGACTTGGTTAGCGAGTTGACATGGTTGCGAGTTGAGTTGCGAGTTCACTTTAGATTTTTGCGAGTTCAATTACTTGTAAAAATAAAATGTAACATGCAATTTTAATTTTAAAAAATAGGCTACATTTATTTGTGTTTACAACAAATATATCACTTTGAAAGCTTATTATTATATGTTTCGACGTATGAATTTTATATTAATACGTGATAACATATGTAGTAATATATATAATTATATTGAAAGTCTACCGATTCAAAGAGTAATCGAGTGGCGTGTTCTGACTTTTAGTTAGCGGTATAATATATATAAAACGTTAATGACTTGCGATTTTTAAATTTACAAGTACCTAACGTTAAATACATATTAGACTTACGTACTATTTTAGTTATAAGTTATATATGTGTTTATTTTGTTACGAACTAAGGTGTTAGATGATCATTTTGATTCATAAACACTATAGTTTATAACTTACTAACGTGCTTTGTGTTCTGTCATTTGTGTTCTTATAGATATGGCGAGACAGTTCGATAAAGGTCACAATATCCTTGTTGATCTAGATCTTGGTGCACGTGGAGCTAATCGAGTAGCTCAAGTGCTTACATTCTTTGCACGTTCACGCATTAGATATGCACTTACAGAGTCTCGACAGATTTCTCAGTCTATTCTGAACGACTTCTGGGAAGGTATTCAGTTTGATGAGACGATAAACCCACCGGTTATTCGCACAATGGTCAACAATCGACCGGTTGTTTTCTCTGCTGGCGATCTACGTCAGATTTTACGCTTGGGTACAGTAGACCAGGAGGATGGTCCGACGGAGTATCCTAGTGACTTTATTGAGAGTGCTATAGACCGTATGGGGTATACAGGAGATAGGAGAGGACGTCAGTTCCAAAAACCTCTGGTTATTGGACAATGGAGGTTTTTGTGGCATGTGATTGTCACAGTTTTTGCACCAAAGAAGGGAGGCTTTGACGAATTGAGCCCTGCCCTTGTATCAGCTGCACTGTCCCTGGTTTACAATAAACCATACAGTTTTTGTGATTATATTTTTGGAGAGTTGGTTAGACAGATTTCGGAATCTGTTAGATCACACTTTCTGGTTTATCCACGTTTTTGCATGCTGATTATTCTCGCTCGTTTCCCAGAGCTTGTTATTCCTGGGCCATATCTACATGTAGATACTATCGGTCTCAGAGGATACAATGCTATGTTTTTGCAGTCAGTGAGAAAGGAAGGAGTAGTGAAACCTGAGGAGAGAGAACTTTTTGGTTTTCTTGTTGATCCTACCTATGTGACGCCACCGAACAATGGTTGGCTAGATGTTGGTGTTGAGGTTGTGGTTCCTGAACCGATAGCTGATGTGGTTCATGCTGATGATCCACAAGAGCTGATTGAGGATGTTTTGGAACAACCTGCACATGCTGGGGAACAGGTAAACCCAGATGTTGCTGCTTAGGTGATACAGGAGGTGCTAGTAGAGCATGATGATGCTACTGATATCTTGCTACGGGATATTGATAGTTATGTTGCTTCACCTGAGGTAATTTTATAATTATATAGTAATATTGGTACTTAGTTGTTATATCATTATCACATTATTATTATATATAATACACATGTTATCGATATTTAGTTAATTAGATAATATTTCTAATTATAAAATATAAATATCATTATGATCAGGGAGCTGAGACTGCAGACCCAAAGGTCACTCGACCTGAGGGTGAGCAGGGACAGCTAGATGGATCTGAGGTTTTACCTTCTAAGGTATTTATCAGATTAATCATAAATATATAGAACTTGTGTGATAGAGTTTTTAGCTAATCATAAATGTTTAATATATTCAATATTTAGGATCCTGATGTTGGTCCATCTGGAGGCCGTGATGGTCAATCGGCTTCAGATGATGATGATAGTACTCCTTCTCCACCTCCAGATGCTGGTTATATTAGATATCGATCTCGGATGATTCCAGATCCAGCACTGAAGGAGAAGAGGAAGGCTAAGGAAGTCGATCCTGACTTCAGTCTTATTGATGAAGGTTCTGAGGAAGAGGATACACCTCTTATTACTCGACGCCGTAAGCGTTCAAGGACTTTGACCATTCAGGATGGTATGTACTATTTAAAAGTTAGATAATCTTAACTTATTGTTTATCAGGAGTTCAAACTGAGACAGTTAATTCTGTGACAGTTGCTCGAGATACACCGCAGGTGGAGAATGTAACACCGGTGTTTACTGAACAGATATCTGTACCTATTGAGGTAAGGGATATAAGTTTAGTTCTATAAGTGTTATATAATTAATTAGAGATTGAGACAGACTAATCTGTAACAATTACTTAATTAATTTTGTTTAACTTAACAGGCTGAGACCAATAACGCTAGTAGATTTGCAGCTACTCTTCTTAAAGAAGCGTTATCTCAAGCTATTCCACCACTTACACGTGATTTATACATTGCTTCAGTGACACCACCTGGACCACATACTATTTCTGTTACTCCTACGACTGATACTGAAAGGATTACATCCTTAGAGTCTAGAGTTAAGGAGTTAGAGAAACTTACTTCTAAGATTCCAGGGATGTTAGCTGAGAATGTTTCTCTTGCTCAGCAGATGGTTCATATGAGTGCATCATATTTGACTCTGCTAAACACTCATAATACTTTGCTTGATGATTTTACTGCCCAGCGACTGAAGCTTGAACACCTAGAACGGTTAGTGTTGAGAGTGAATTCAGGACAATCAGCTCAGGGGGAGATATTGGTATATCTAGAGTCTTGCAAAGAAGATGAGTTGAGGAAGAAACGAGATGATGACAAAGATGATGATCCCAATGCTCAGAAGGATAGTGAGCTGGATGGTCCTTCAACAACTGGTCAGCAGACTATTATTCAGGGGGAGTCTGCTGGTGTAAGTGCAAGTGGTGATGGTGCTGGTACAAGTGCTGCAGGAACAAGTGAAGCTGGTAAGACAGTTTAGACTTGTGTAGGTATTTGTATTTAGAATTTAGTTGAATTATAATTGTAATTTATAATTGTAACTGAATATTTGTAACTTATTCAGGGGGAGTCTGCTGGTGTAAGTGCAAGTGGTGATGGTGCTGGTACAAGTGCTGCAGGAACAAGTGAAGCTGGTAAGACAGTTTAGACTTGTGTAGGTATTTGTATTTAGAATTTAGTTGAATTATAATTGTAATTTATAATTGTAACTGAATATTTGTAACTTATTCAGGGGGAGTCTGCTGGTGTAAGTGCAAGTGGTGATGGTGCTGGTACAAGTGCTGCAGGAACAAGTGAAGCTGGTAAGACAGTTTAGACTTGTGTAGTTATTTGTATTTAGAATTTAGTTGAATTATAATTGTAATTTATAATTGTAACTGAATATTTGTAACTTAATAGTTTTGGTAATATATTCGACTTGAGATTATTATTATTACAAGTTAAATATATTAGAAATTGTTTTAGTTATTTGATTCTAAAAGGTTAAATAAATTAGTGATCGAAAGTCTTCCGACTCATTGAGAAGTCGAGCGGCGTGTTCTGATATATTTCAGCGGTCAAAATTTATTTTAACTTAGATATTTTAGACTTGAGAGTTTCTATAACTGACAAGTTAAATTTGTATAATTTTTAACTAGACAAATGATATATAATTTTAAAGATATAATTGAAAGTTAAGATTTTATGATATAACAGTTCAATTAAGTCTTAGAAATTATATAAGTTAATTAATTGTAGACTTAAATGTTTGGTGATTTTTCACAGTACATTAGAGTTTAAATTTAATTAATATTTGTTAAGTGTTTGATATAAGACTTAGGAAATCTTAGATTGATTTAGGATAATCAATAAAAGATTTATAAGTTATATATATTTCGCGTTTATATCAATTACACAAAAGGTTTAATATTGGAATTCTTAGATTGATTCAAGAAAATCAATAAGAGAATTTAAATTATTAATTTATTTGTGTTTAAATTGTTTTCTCTAGGAATGGAAAGTCTAGATCTATCAGATTCAGAAAATGATATTTTGGATGAGATAGATGAAGAGATTGATTATGATCTTGAAGAGGGAGAATTTCACCCACCTGAGGATTGGACTGCTGTTACTGAGAATGAGCAAGACGTGTAGATCTAGATGCAAATATTGATGAACATCATGTGAGCCAATCTAGAACAGAAGTTATTATTGAAAATAATCAAGGTCCAACAGTTGTCGATGTAGATGAAGAAATCGATGATTCAACTGATTCTGAAAATGATGAAATCTTGATTCCTACCAAGAATCCAGCAGTTTTTCTTAGAAAACTTCCTAAGAAGAAGAAGGTTGGAGTTTCTGAAGTTGATATAACTGGGAAACGGGGACCAAAAAGAGGGATTATAGGATGGTATTTTGATGCTGATCTAAAACTGTTTGCTATTAAGAGATTTGATGGAGTTCAATATTTTGAAAGAAAGCTTGCAGTTTTTAGTTCTTTGCCTAGATTTGAGATTCGAGATTTGGCTAGATTATCATTGAATAACCCAAGTGATGATTTTGTTGGAAGATATGTTGAACACATAATCAAGACTGAGGTTAGAGCTAATAAGTTAGAAAAGATTAAGCCAAGGAAAGGAAAGACAATTAAGTTGGAAGAAAGAAGTCAAAGAACTGGTAGAAGAAGAAGGAAGAAGATTTATCCAGCTGTAAAATGTGTGCAGCAGATTCCACTGAAGAAAATGCCTCAAGATATTCTGGGAAATATGAAGAGTTGGCATGTGGATTCAGAAACTGGAGAAGCTGTAATGGTTGAAGCTGATGATGAGGTTGAAGGTGGTGAAAGAGAGATCTTCAGAGTTTATGATCATCGTCATCTTATGAACATGTCAAGAAAAGACTTATTGAAGTTAAATGAGAACAGAATCTTTTGTACTGAAGCATGGGGTGACTTAGCACGAGATTATCAAATGATTGTTAAGACTTGTATGAAGATGAAGATTTTTGTAGGTAGTAAGATTTACTCTTAAAATCAAAGACAATGTGAAGATAAAGACGCTAGAGCTATTGTCAAGGGGGAGTCTGTTGAGACATAGTTTGTGACAATATATCTAGCTTTGCGATATGACTAGTGTAATTGTTATCATGTTGATATATTGGTTTAGATTTGTATATTGATATTGTTTTGATATTAATATTCGTTAAATATATTATTATGATAAAGTGTTAGACGAATATAGATTTTAACAATATATATACATATGCTGCGAGTCCAGTTATTTGTTTTAGACATTTGCTGCGAGTCGAGATCTCAAGTCGCAAGGCTCTGCAATGCGAGATGAGATCTGAACTCGCAGAACTTAATAGAGACAAACGAGCTGAGTTCATGGGCTTGGGCTGCGTAGCAAGTCGAGTCAACTCGCAGGCCCAGTGGCTGCGAGTTGAGACGAGAATATATATATATGTGTTTTCATACGTGAAAAATAAGAACTTTGAATAACTTTGGAGAATAGACTTTTGCATAACTTTTGGAGATCAGGATCTTTGCAATTTGTGCGAACTCAGTATTTCCAGAGAAACAAATACTAAAGGCTAGACTTTGACGTATATTCGTATAAAGTAAAGCAATTGGTTAACCTAAACGCGAACTAAATCGTTATTAGTAAGATAACACCGTATTAAGGAATTCCGCACCTTAATACTACAGATAACGAAGTTATCGATCCTAGAACTAGGGACTTACATTTGAGATTCTTGAAAGAATTGGTCCGGTGGCATATCGACTGCAGCTACCACCACAACTAAGTAGCGTGCACAACACGTTCCACATTTTTAACCTAAAGAAATGTCTGTCTGATGAGACACTTGTATTCCCGCTCGACGAAATCCACATTGATGACAAACTCCATTTCGTCGAGGAACCGATTGAAATCATGGACCGTGAGGTCAAACGCTTGAAACAGAGTCGTATTCCCATCGTTAAAGTCCAGTGGAATTCTAGGCGCGGTCCTGAATTCACTAGGGAACGGGAAGACCAAATGCGACTGAAACATCCACATCTATTCTTAGATATCTCACAGACCACAACAGCAAGCTAATTTCGGGACGAAATTCTCCTAACAGGGGGAGAATGTGACACCCGACGATTTAGGGTTACTGATTAACCCTCTAGAAACCCTAATTACGTGCGTTTAGTTTAGTTTTAGGCTAAATACTTTTAATTACTTGTAACTACTTGTATATTTTATGTGAATATACACCTCCGTAATTAATTGTAATTACGCTTACGCAATTTGGTTAAATTGTGCAAAACAACCGGACGGAGTACGACATAATATACGACGTTGGTGAAAACTTTTTCTATAAATAAATTAAATCTATTTTTAGAAGTTATTTATCATATATTATTATTTTAATATAATAATACCCGAAAAACCTAGACGTTTCGATTAAAACGTCTCAAACGCAACAGAAACGCGCGGAACGTGCCCGACAATCGAACGAAAGTCAAAATACATTTTTGAATCTAAAATATATTATTTAGTGTAAAACTATCAATTAATATATCGTGTCTTTAAACGATAACGAAAAACGTCCAAATAAAACGTCACGCGATTTAGAATCCGTACAACGAACGCGCAAATCGAGATCTCTAAATTAACGAATCATTTTTATAAATGTTTTTCAAGTATTTAGAATGAATACTTCAAGTGAAAATATTGAAATTTAAATCGATACTTAAAAACGCGTACTAAACGTTTAACACCAAACCGAACGAGAAAACGAACACCGCGCGAAGCACAAATCGGATAAATGAGAAAATGACCAAAATACCCTTGGGTGGGCCCCCCTTGGCCGGCCCCCTCTTCCCTTTTTTCTGCCCATTCCACTTCCCCTTCCCCATTCAAAACACATGCAAACTTCAACCCTTACACTCCACCTCACTCTCTCATTTCACACTCCCACACTCAATCCCCTCATTCAAACCTCTCTCTATTCTCTCAACTCTCTCAAACTCCTCTCAAAAACTCAGTAGGAAACCACCACCACCATCATCAAAATCACCATCATCATCATCATTTAAAAGAAGAAGAATCAAGTACAAGCTCAAGAACATCATCCTCTTCATCCTTTCCTTCTTTCTTTCATAATCTCATTGTGAGGAAACCACTTTCTCTCTCTAAAAATTTACTTACATGCTGTTTATTCAAGTATTATAAAGCTCATCTAACAAGATTATGTCCAAATATAAGCTTAAAATACGTTTTTATGAATTTATACACAAAGATACATAATCTGTCCAGAAAATCACAACACACTAAAAATGTCATATCTTGAGTTCTAGAAAGAGTTAGAAGATGCATTTTATTTTAAAATTTGCGTATTGAAAAGATCTACAACTTTCGTGTTTTACACTTTTTCCAGAAACGTACATGTTTTTCTCTATTGGACGATTTGTGAGACTGACCTGGGTAAAATAAGAATCTAGACTATGCATGACTAATTATTTTGCTTCTCTATGATTATGGGACTTAAAACTCTTGGAAAATATAAGTTAGACACTACACACATAGTAGATCAGTTGATAAAAATTGTGAGACTTGACTTGGACCAGAAATTGGTAAAACACTTGGTGAAATAAACCGACAAAAAGTCGAAAATGTGAAATCTAGAAGATTTAGGAATTTTACAAAAACCGACACTTTTGGTGAACTCCGGCATGAACCGACATCATATTTAGACCCTATAAACTGATATTTGGGTTGGGTGAAAGTTTTGGGTCAAACCGAGTAAGTTTGACCAAGTCAACAAAAGTGGCTCGTTTTCGAAAAACTTACTATATTTGGAAAATGGTTATAAAAATGGGTTTGGATGACTTAATTAGCAACTTGGACCAAAAACTAATTTTGGAAAGTTTCCCGAATGAAAAACCGACACTTGGTTACACTTGTGCTAAAAATGGAAAATCTGGCCAGACGCTAGTGTCGCATGACCTGCGACACTACCTGCGACACTACCGAAGTGTCGCTATTAGTGTTGCTACTTATTTGAAAATCGATTTGAACCTGCGACATAAGACTTAATGTCGCATAACTTGCAACACTCACTGTGACACTGACACTAGTGTCGCATAACCTGCGACACTCGCATACACTGCGACATTTACCCTAGTGTCGCATAACCTGCGACACTGACACTAGTGTCGCTACTAGTGTCGCTAATGACAGAATGTATGGAACTTGTTTTTCACTAAGTATCGAACATGAGTAACTTATAACCACACAGGATACATACTATAACAATACGTATACAATGACACAAACAAATTAATAATGTCTTAAAGAATTATTATTACAAACTTTCACCAACGGGTCGTACACGTTTTCGATAAACGAACTTGAACTACTATTTGGACATACTAGTTGATGAACTAGCTTTAGGTGGACATAAAACCCCCACCTACCCGATTGGCTTAAGTGGACATTAACCCCCACTTATACAATCGCTATAGATGGTCTTTTGAGACATCTACTTATACAACCTCATACGTTTAGGGCGTTAGGAGGTTGCACACGGGAACGAGAACACCCACTACTTGCTAATATTTGATATTGCTTGCTACCTGCTTATCTCTGGTGAGTTTCATAGCCCCTTTTTACTATTTTTCACTGGGGTGAGAATACATACAACTGTTTTATAAACTGCTTTATGATCACAAGTACTGGAAACAACTTTTTGTACGGATTACATGAGACCTGAATAATCCACTAAAGTCCTCTACTTATCATAGTCATTAAAATTTGTGCGTGAGTATTATTGGGTGGTACCATCAGGGTTTGACAAACCTCGTCCGTGCTAGTCGCGCTAGCCAACCCATGGGCGCAATATTACTTGTGATTTAGAAGTGTATCGGATTAGTACACTTACCGGAGGCAAACAACGTTAAGCTTGACTATGAGACTCATGCAAATGGTATACTTATATTGCTGTATGCAATACTTTTACTTGTCGTTGGATAATGATACTTTTACATATCATTGACGAATGATGCAAAACTTGGAAATCTTGTGGATCATTTTAGCAACTGATTACTTAACAAACCTATGAACTCACCAACTTTATGTTGACATTTTAGTATGTATTTCTCAGGTAACCCGCCGCAGTAGGAAGCTTTTGGAAAGCTTAGATCGAGTCGCATTGTTTTCAAAACATCACGAGATTAGATTGCATGTAGCTGTATTTTGTAAATTCAGTAATGTATTAGAAATCTCTAAACGGGTTATGCGAATTCCAGAATTATTTTGTAAACATTTGAATTATGGTAATGTAATATTTTCAAGCGTCTCATATAGAGGTCGTTTGCTTGATCTTTGTGTTGATGATATTTGATTTGGTCGGCGCCCCCGTGACACCTCCCACTTCCGCTGCCACGTGTTTTGGGGGTGCGACATCAATGCTGGAGAAGCTCGTCAAGACCCCAACATTGTCACTGGTATGTTCCTCCTCAACGATTTAACCACTTCTGTTTTATTCGATACCGGAGCTGATAAAAGTTTCATATCCGATAAATTCTGTCCATTACTAAACATCACACCCCTTGCCTTAGATGCTAAGTACACTGTAGAATTAGCGAATGGCAAACTGATCGAGGCCAATAGTGTAATACCAAATTGCACTTTAAACCTCGCCAACGAACTGTTCCCTATAGACCTCATCCCAGTGGAAATCGGAAGCTTCGATATCATCGTAGGCATGGACTGGTTGTCCAAACACCGTGCCGAAATTGTTTGTTTCGAGAAGATCGTGCGTATACCTCTCACTACCGGCGGAACCTTGATCATACAGGGGGAGACTGGTAGGCGAAACCTGAATATCATATCTTGTATGAAAACTCAAAAGTACCTGAGAAAAGGGTACTCGGAAATCCTCGCACATGTAACCGAAAAGAAGTCGGCTGAAAAGCGACTTGAGGATGTGCCCATCGTCCAAGACTATCCAAAAGTCTTTCCCGAAGACTTTCCAGGCCTACCCCCGCCTAGACAAGTCAAATTCCAAATTGACCTTGTGCCCGGTGCTGCACCCATGGCACGAGCCACGTATAGATTAGCCCCATCCGAGTTGCAGGAGTTATCCACCCAATTAAAGGAGTTCCTGGACAAGGGATTCATTTGACCGAGTTCTTCACCCTGGGGAGCTCCGGTCCTATTCGTTAAAAAGAAGGATGGATCCTTCAGAATGTGTATTGACTACCGCGAACTGAACAAACTTACCATCAAAAACCGATACCCACTTCCAAGAATTGATGACCTGTTTGACCAACTTCAAGTTTCGAGCTTCTACTCGAAAATCGACCTACGGTCGGGTTATCATCAACTTCGAGTTCGAGACTCCGACATCCCAAAATCAGCTTTCAGAACCCGCTATGGCATTACGAATTTCAAGTGATGCCTTTTAGCTTGACCAATGCACCGACTATATTCATGGACCTTATGAATCGGGTGTGCAAACCCTATCTAGATAAGTTTGTCATCGTGTTCATTGACGACATCTTGATCTACTCTAGCAACGAAACCGAACATGGCCAACACCTAAAAACCATCTTGGAATTACTCAGACACGAGGAGTTATACGCCAAGTTCTCCAAGTGTGAGTTCTGGATGCGAACAGTACAATTCCTAGGGCATGTCATTGACAGTCAAGGGATACGTGTTGATCCATCCAAGATCGAGGCCATTAAGTGTTGGGAAGCGCCAACCACACCAACTAAGGTACGACAATTCTTAGGTCTCGCCGGATATTATCGACGATTCATTGAGAATTTCTCCAAAATAGCCTTACCCTTAACCTCACTGACTCAGAAAGACAAGAAATTTGACTGGACCGATAAGCAGGAGTCCGCCTTCCAACTTCTGAAACAGAAACTCTGCAGTGCACCAATCCTGTCCTTACCCGAAGGCACCGATGATTTCGTAGTATACTGCGACGCCTCACGCCAAGGACTAGGTTGTGTGTTAATGCAACGTGAAAAAGTCATCGCCTACGCCTGTCGACAGCTCAAAATCCACAAAAAGAATTATACCACTCATGACCTTGAATCGGAGCTGTCATCTTTGCTCTCAAAATCTGGAGACATTACCTTTATGGCACTAAGTGCACCATCTTTACCGATCACAAAAGTCTCCAACACATATTTGATCAAAGGATCTCAATATGAGGCAACGTCGCTGGGTCGAGTTGCTTATCTATTATGACTGCGAAATCAAATACCATCCTGGCAAAGCAAATGTTGTTCCGGATGCCCTCAGCCTGAAAGAACGTTCAAAACCCCTTCGTGTTCGAGCCCTTGGTTTAACCATTCACAATGATCTCATCACTCAAATCCACACCGCTCAACTCGAAGCGCTCAAAAACGACAACATCAAAAACGAGGTCTTGCGAGGCATGGAAAAACAATTCGAAATCAAACCCGACGGAACCCGATACTTCTCCAACCGAATCTGGTTACCAAACTTTGGAAACCTACAAAATTTGGTGATGGATGAAGCTCACAAATCTCGATACTCTATACATCCTGGTTCTGACAAGATGTATCACGACATTAAACAACAGTATTGGTGGCCCAACATGAAAGCTGACATAGCCACTTAAGTTACCAAATGTTTAACCTGTTCCAAAGTTAAGGCCGAATACCAGAAACCCTCCGGATTGCTACAACAACCCGAGATACCCCAATGGAAATGGGAAAACATAACCATGGACTTCTTCAACAAACTACCAAAAACACCGAGCGGTTGCGATACCATTTGGGTGATCGTTGATCGTCTCACGAAATCTACCCATTTCCTAGCTATCAAAGAAACCGACAAGATGGTGCATCTGGCTCGCATCTACATCAAAGAGGTTGTGGCACGACATGGTATTCCCATTTCAATCATCTCAGATAGAGATAGCTGTCGCACCCCCAAAACACGTGGCAGCGGAAGTGAGAGGTGTCACGGGGGCGCCGACCAAATCAATAATCATAACACAAGGATTAAAGCAAACGACCTCTATATGAGACGTTTGAAAATATTACATTACCATAATTCAAATGTTTACACAATAAATCTGGAGTTCGCATAAACCGTTTAGAGATTTCTAATACATTACTGAATTTACAAAATACAGCTACATGCAATCTAATCTCTTATTGTTTGAAAAACAATGCGACTCGAGCTAAGCTTTCCAAAAGCTTCCTACTGCGGCGGGTTACCTGAGAAATACATACTAAAAGGTCAACATAAAGTTGGTGAGTTCATAGGTTTGTTAAACAGTTATTGGGATATCAGTATGAAACACAAGATTTTCGTTTGTATCATTCAACAATGATAAGTAAATGTATCGTTAGCCAACGATAAGTAAATGTAGTTGCACGTATGCAAAAATAGGGTATACCATTTGCCATGAGCTCATAGTCCGAAGCTTAACAATGTGTGTCATGCCTCTTTCGAGTACACGATCGTGGGTGCCCCTGCAAGTGTCTAATCCGGTACACTTGTATGTACAAATATTAGTACGTCCGTTTGACAGGTTAGCGCGACTAACCCGGACGGGGATTGTCAGTCCCAAATAGATCTATTTACTAATACTCGCGCTTAATCCAAATTAATGAAGCTATGATGTGAGGGGACTTTAAATGGATTAGTGTGTTAACTCATGCAATCCGTATAGCGTTGTTTGTTGTACTTGTGTTCATAAAAACAGTTGTATAAAGCAATTGTATAAAGCAGTTGTAGTATGTATTCTCCCCCAAAATATTTGCAAAACAGTAAAAGAGGGGCTATGAAACTCACCTGTGTTTAGCAAGTAGCTAGCAAATAGTCAAATAAGCAAGCAAGCCGGTGTGCAACCTTCTAACGTCCTAAACGTATAAGGTTGTGTATGTATGAGTAGATGCCTTAAAGACTATCTATGTAAGTGGAGGGTTAATGTCCACTTAAACCAACAGTATAGGTGGAGGGTTAATGTCCACCTATAGCTAGTTCATCAACTAGTATGTCCAAATAATAGTTCAAGTTTGTTTATCAAAACGCGTACGACCCGTTGGTGAAAGATTGTAATAATAATTCATTAAGACATTATCATTATGATGTTGTATCGTGTGCTTACAAAGCATGTTTTATGTGTTTCTGAGTTATATCGTATAAGTTTAGAGGTTACATGAAGTTCAACACTTAGTGTGAAATCTAGTTTTAAAGATTCTGTTTTAGGCGTCACTTAGGTAAGTGTCGCTATAGGCGACACTTGTTCAGGCGTCACTAGAGGTAAGTGACGCTATAGGCGTCACTTGGGTAAGTGTCGCTGGTAGGGCGGCACGTACGCCTGATCTAATTTTTAATTTTAAATCCAAGTGTTCTAAGTGTCGGTTTTCGTTCGGGAAACTTTTTAAAATTAGTTTTTGGTCCAAGTTACTAATTAAGTCACCCAAACCCATTTTTGTTACCACTTTCCAAATATAGTAAATTTTTCGAAAACTAGCCACTTTTGTTGACTTGGTCAAACTTACTCGGTTTGACACGAAACTTTCACCCAACCCAAATATCAGTTTATAGGGTCTAAATATGTTGTCGGTTCATGTCGGAGTTCACCAATAGTCTTGGTTTTTATACAAGTCCAAAAACAGTCCATATTTATGTTTTTCGGTTTTGTCGGTTCACTTCCTCTATTTTTCTTAACTAGTTATATTCCGAGTTAGAGTCCACAATTTTTACCAGTTGTTCTACCATGTGTCTAGAGGTTAACTTAATTTTTTCAGTAATTATAGTGTCTATCTTGATAGGCATAAAATTTATGGGTAGAACCATACTCAGTTTTCAAGCACATGCAGACTAGTCACATAGATTCGTATTTATGTGAAAATACGTAGATTTCTGGAAGGAGCCATAGAAGAACTTTTTGTAGATCTTTTCAATACGAAACTTTTTAAAAAAATGCATCTTCTAATTCTTTGTAGAACTCAAGTTATGAGTGTTTTAGTAAACTGACGTTTCTGAGACAGATTATGCATATTCACATATGTGTTATAAAAATGATTTTTGATCTTAGATTTGGACATATCCAAGTTAGATGAGCTAGATAACATGTAAATAAACAAGATGATAGTAAGAAAAGGTTTCCTTACAATACTTTTGATGGAGATGGGATGAAGAGAAGGAGTAGTTGTTGTTGAGCTTGCTTCCTTTGAAAGATGATGCTTTTTAAGGTGGTGGAGCTATGGTGAATTATGGTGGTTGTGGTGGTGGTTGTTGGTGGTAAAAGGGGCTGATGTTATCTGGAAGTAGAGAGAGAGATGAGAGGATTTGAGAGTGTAGAGAAAAGGGAAGAGAGATTGGAATGCATGCAATATGTGTGGAGGTGGTGAAAAAGTGGAATCATGATTTTGCATGTAATATGAGAGGGGGAGGGGAATGGGCAGCAAAAAGGGGAGGAGAGGGGTGGGGTGGCCGGCCCATAGGGGGCCCCACAAGGGGTATTTTGGTCATTTTCCCTTCCTAGCTTTATTTGTTGCATTTTACGTTCGTTTACTCCTTCGGTTTGGTGTTAAATGTTTAATACGCGTTTTTAAGTAACGGTTTAAGTTTCAATATTTTTATTTGAAGTATTTAATCTAAATACTTGAAAAACATTTATAGAAAGGATTCGTTAATTTAGTGATCTCGATTTACGCGTTCGTTGTACGGATTCTAAATCGCGTGACTTTTTATTTGGACGTTTTTCGTTATCGTTTAAAGACATGATATATTAATTGATAGTTTTACACTAAATAATATATTTTAGATTCAAAAATGTATTTTGACTTTCGTTCGATTGTCGGGCACGTTCTGCGCGTTTTCGTTACGTTTGAGACGTTTTAATCGAAACGTCTAGGTTTTGCGGGTATTATTATATAAAAATAATAATATATGATAAATAACTTCTAAAAATAGATTTAAGTTATTTATAAAAATGTTTTCACCAACGTCGTATTTATACTGTGTCGGACTCCGTCCGGTTGTTTTGCACAATTTCACCAAATTGCGTAAGCGTAATTACAACTAATTACGTAGCGTAAATCAATTACAGAGGTGTATATTCACATAAAATATACAAATAGTTACAAGTAATTACAAGTATTTAGCCTAATACTGAACTAAACACACGTAATTAGGGTTTCTAGAGGGTTAATCAGTAACCCTAAATCGTCGGGTGTCACATTCTCCCCCTGTTAGGAGAATTTCATCCCGAAATTAGCTTGCTGTTGTGGTCCGTGAGGTATCTAGGAATAGATGTGGATGTTTCAGTCGCATTTGGTCTTCCCGTTCCCAAGTGAATTCAGGACCGAGCCTAGAATTCCACCGGACTTTTACGATGGGAATACGACTCTGTTTCAAGCGTTTGACCTCACGGTCCATGATTTCAATAGGTTCCTCGACGAAATGGAGTTTGTCATCAATGTGGATTTCGTCGAGCGGGATTACAAGTGTCTCATCAGACTGACATTTCTTTAGGTTAGAAATGTGGAACGTGTTGTGCACGCTACTAAGTTGTGGTGGTAGCTGCAGTCGATATGCTACCGGACCAATTCTTTCAAGCATAGCTTTTCTGACGATCACGTACATCGGACCTTTTGAGATTCTTGAAAGAATTGGTCCGGTGGCATATCGACTGCAGCTACCACCACAACTAAGTAGCGTGCACAACACGTTCCACATTTCTAACCTAAAGAAATGTCTGTCTGATGAGACACTTGTAATACCGCTCGACGAAATCCACATTGATAACAAACTCCATTTCGTCGAGGAACCTATTGAAATCATGGACCGTGAGGTCAAACGCTTAAAACAGAGTCGTATTCCCATTGTAAAAGTCCGGTGGAATTCTAGGCGCGGTCCCGAATTCACTTGGGAACGGGAAGACCAAATGCGACTAAACATCCACATCTATTCTTAGATACCTCACAGACCACAACAGCAAGCTAATTTCGGGACGAAATTCTCCTAACAGGGGGAGAATGTGACACCCGACGATTTAGGGTTACTGATTAACCCTCTAAAACCCTAATTACGTGTGTTTAGTTTAGTTTTAGGCTAAATACTTGTAATTACTTGTAACTACTTGTATATTTTATGTGAATATACATCTTCGTAATTAATTGTAATTACGCTTACGCAATTTGGTAAAATTATGCAAAACAACCGGACGGAGTCCGACATAATATACGACGTTGGTGAAAACTTTTTCTATAAATAACTTAAATCTATTTTTAGAAGTTATTTATCATATATTATTATTTTAATATAATAATACCCAAAAAACCTAGACGTTTCGATTAAAACGTCTCAAACGCAACAGAAACGCGCGGAACGCGCCCGACAATCGAACGAAAGTCAAAATATATTTTAATAATTTAATATATATTATTTTGTATGAAATTATTATTGAAAACATCGTATAATAGTTGTCAAAGAAAAACGTCTATTTAAAACGCTACGCGATTAAACCTCCGTAAAACGTGCACGCAAATCGAGACCGACAACTTAACGAAACATTTTTTATAAATGTTTTTCAAGTATTTAGAATAAATACTTCAAGTGAAAATGACGAAATTTAAATCGTTACTTAAAAACGCGTATTAAACGTTTAACGTATATATAAACGTCTAAACAATCGGGTAAACGAACGTAAAACGCAACAAATTAAGCTAGGAATGAAAAATGACCATAATGCCCTTGGTGGGGCCCATGAGAACGACCAGCCACCCCCTCCCCCACTTAGATTTCATGCAAAAATCAATTATTGCTTTTACTTACAACCTCCATACATTAGTAATGCAAGTCCCATTTCCATTTTGACACTCAAACACTTTCACTCAAAGATTTCTCCACCTTCTCTCTACCTTTTCTCTCTCACTTAAATCTCTGGAAATCTCAGCCATTATCCACCTTCACACCACCATAAACTACCATGAACCACCACTAACAACCACCACCATTTGCTAGGGTTTTTCAAGCTCAAGAACATCATCTTCTTCATCATCACTTGTTCTTCATCATTTCCTTGTAAGGATTCTCAAGAACTTTCATTAATTTTACTTTCATGTTACTGATTATGATGTTATTCAGCTACATCAAAAAGATTATGTCCAAATTCCTTACCAAAATACGTTTTTATAATTTATTCCTAAAAGATGTATAATCTGTCAACAAAAGAACAGTCTAGTAAAATGACCATATCCGGAGTTCTAGGAGGAGTTAGAAGATGCATTTTTTATTTAAAATTTGTGTATTGAAAAGATCTACAACTTTTGTGTTTTACACTTTTTCCATAAACGTACACGTTTTTCTCTATTGGACGATTTGTGAGACTGACCTGGGTAAAATCAGAATCTAGACTATGCATGACTAACTATTTTGCTTCTCTATGATTATGGGACTTAAAACTCTTAGAAAATATAAGTTAGACACTACACACATAGTAGATCAGTTGATAAAAATTGTGAGACTTGACTTGGACCAGAAATTAGTAAAACAATTGGTGAAATAAACCGACAAAAAGTCGAAAATGTGAAATCTTGAAGATTTAGGAATTTTATAAAAACCGACACTTTTGGTGAACTCCAGAATGAACCGACATCATATTTAGACCTATAAACTGATATTTGGGTTGGGTGAAAGTTTTGGGTCAAATCGAGTAAGTTTGACCAAGTCAACAAAAGTGGCTCGTTTTCGAAAAACTTACTATATTTGGAAAATGGTAATAAAAATGGGTTTGGATGACTTAATTAGCAACTTGGACCAAAAACTAATTTTGGAAAGTTTTCCGAATGAAAAACCGACACTTGGTTACACTTGGGCTAAAAATGGAAAATCAGGCCAGACGCTAGTGTCGCATGACCTGCGACACTACCTGCGACACTACCGAAGTGTCGCTATTAGTGTCGCTACTTATTTGAAATCGATTTGAACATGCGACATAAGACTTAATGTCGCATAACTTGCGACACTCACTGTGACACTGACACTAGTGTCGCATAACCTGCGACACTCGCATACACTGCGACATTTACCCTAGTGTCGCATAACCTGCGACACTGACACTAGTGTCGCTACTAGTGTCGCTAATGACAGAATGTATGGAACTTGTTTTTCACTAAGTATCGAACATGAGTAACTTATAACCACACAGGATACATACTATAACAATACGTATACAATGACACAAACAAATTATTAATGTCTTAAAGAATTATTATTACAAACTTTCACCAACGGGTCGTATACGTTTTCGATAAACGAACTTGAACTACTATTTGGACATACTAGTTGATGAACTAGCTTTAGGTGGACATAAAACCCCCACCTACCCGATTGGCTTAAGTGGACATTAACCCCCACTTATACAATCGCTATAGATGGTCTTTTGAGACATCTACTTATACAACCTCATACGTTTAGGGCGTTAGGAGGTTGCACACGGGAACGAGAACACCCACTACTTGCTAATATTTGATATTGCTTGCTACCTGCTTATCTCTGGTGAGTTTCATAGCCCCTTTTTACTATTTTTCACTGGGGTGAGAATACATACAACTGTTTTATAAACTGCTTTATGATCACAAGTACTGGAAACAACTTTTTTTGTACGGATTGCATGAGACCTGATTAATCCTCTAAAGTCCTCTACTTATCATAGTCATTAAAATTTGTGCGTGAGTATTATTGGGTGGTACCATTAGGGTTTGACAAACCTCGTCCGGGCTAGTCGCGCTAGCCAACCCACGGGCGCAATATTACTTGTGATTTAGAAGTGTATCGGATTAGTACACTTACCGGAGGCAAACAACGTTAAGCTTGACTATGAGACTCATGCAAATGGTATACTTATATTGCTGTATGCAATACTTTTACTTGTCGTTGGATAACGATACTCTTACATATAATTGACGAATGATGCAAAACTTGTGAAATCTTGTGGATCATTTTAGCAGCTGATTACTTAACAAACCTATGAACTCACCAACTTTATGTTGACATTTTAGTATGTATTTCTCAGGTAACCCGCCGCAATAGGAAGCTTATGGATAGTGTAACTAGAGTCGCATTGTTTTTAAACATCAAGGAACTAGATTGCAATTACTATATTTTAGAATCATAGTTATGTAATTCTACTTTTGTCATGCGAACTCCTATAACTTTTGTAAGCATTTGAAATATTGTAATGTAACTATTTTTCAAACGTCTCATATAGAGGTCGTTTGCTTTAATTTTTGTGTTGTGATATTTGATTTGGTCGGCGCCCCCGTGACACCTCCCACTTCCGCTGCCACGTGTTTTGGGGGTGCGACAGTATTATCGTCGGTTCATCGAAAATTTCTCCAAAATAGCCCAACCTCTCACGACACTGACTTAGAAGGAAAAGAAGTTCGATTGGACTGATAAACAAGAGTCGGCATTCCAGCTACTGAAACTCAAGCTTTGCAGTGCACCTATTCTATCATTACCCGAAGGCAACGATGACTTCGTGGTATATTGCGATGCTTCTCACCAAGGTCTCGGTTGTGTGTTGATGAAACGAGACAAGGTCATTGCCTACGCTTCTCGACAACTTAAAGTTCACGAGAAAAATTACACGACTCACAACCTCGAGCTGGGGGCCGTGCTGTTCGCTCTTAAAATATGGAGACATTATCTATATGGTACTCGAAGTACCATATTTACCGACCATAAAAGTCTCCAACACATATTTGATCAGAAGGATCTGAACATGAGGCAACGTCGATGGGTCGAGTTGCTTACCGATTACGATTATGAAATCAAATACCATCTAGGCAAAGTGAATGTTGTCGCCGATGCCTTAAGCCGAAAAGAACGAACAAAACCTCTTCGAGTCTGAGCACTCAGCATGAACATTCACAACAACCTCGTTGCTCAAATCCTCGCTGCTCAACTCGAAGCACTCAAACCTGAAAATATCGTAAATGAAGCCTTGCGAGGCATGGATAAACAATTCGAGACTAAACCTAACGGTACTCGACAATTCTCTAACCGGTTATGGTTGCCTAGCTTCGGCAACTTACGAGATTTGGTGATGGACGAAGCTCACAAATCTCGCTATTCTATACATCCTGGATCTGACAAGATGTATCACGGTATCAAAGAACTATATTGGTGGTCTAACATGAAAGGTGACATAGCCACGTATGTCGGCAAATGCTTAACCTGTTCTAAGGTCAAGGCCAAGTATCAAAAACCTTCCGGATTACTCCAACAACCGGAAATCCCTCAATGGAAATAGGAGCAGATCTCCATGGATTTCATCATGAAACTCCCAAAAACATCTAGCGGTTGCGATACCATTTGGGTGATCGTAGATCGGCTCACAAAATCTGCTCATTTCCTCACAATCAAAGAAACTGACAAGATGGAACGCCTCACCCGATTATATCTGAAAGAGATAGTATCCAGACACGGCGTTCCCATCTCGATTATTTCTGATAGAGATGGCCGATTCACATCTCACTTTTGGCAATCATTACAACGATCTCTTGGTACTAGTTTGGATATGAGTACTACATACCATCCACAAACCGACGGCCAAAGTGAATGAACTATTCAAACACTGGAAGATATGCTACGAGCCTGCGTAGTTGATTTCGGTGCAAACTGGGAAAAACATCTACCATTATGCGAGTTTTCGTATAACAATTATCACACCAGCAGCAATGTTGCACCATTTGAGACACTGTAGGGTTGTAAGTGTCGCTCGCCTATCTGTTGGACTGAAGTTGGGGATAGCCAACTCACGGGTCCGGAAATCATTCATGAAACCATTGAGAAAATTGTTGGTATCCAAAACCGGCTGAAAGCCGCATGTGATCATCAGAAGAGCTATGCTGATGTGAGACGCAAGCATCTCGAGTTCCAAGTTGGGGATCGAGTATTGCTCAAAGTATCACCTTGGAAAGGTGTCATTCGCTTTGGCAAACGCGGAAAGTTAAATCCCAGGTACATTGGGCCTTTTGAGATCCTCGAAAGGATTAGTCCAGTGGCATATCGACTGCAGCTGCCACCCAAACTCAGCAGCGTGCATCCCACTTTTCACATTTCTAATATGAAGAAATGCTTGTCTGATGAGACACTTATCATTCTGCTCGACGAAATCCGTATCGATGATAAACTTCATTTCGTCGAGGAACCCGCCGAAATTATGGATCGTGAGGTCAAACAACTCAAATAAAGTCGTATTCCCATCGTTAAAATCCGGTGGAATTCGCGGTGTGGCCCGGAATTCACTTGGGAACGGGAAGACCAAATGCGACTCAAGTACCCCCTATTATTCACTGAAGCTACTTCGAACACGACTACGAACTAAATTTCGGGATGAAATTCTTCTAACAGGGGGAGAATGTGACACCCGTCAAATTAGGACTAGTGATTAGTGCCTATTCAACCGTTAATACATGTAATTACTTCTGTGTTAGGCTAATTAATGTATCGAAATATATATTGATGAATATATACAATTATGTGATTTGATTAAATCGTACGCAATTTAAATCGAATGTAATTCGATTCAATTAATATGGACGTTGGTGAACAATTTTATTAAATAATATAATATTATTTAATACAACCATTATTTCTAAAATATTATGTTAGTAATATTTCGTATCGTACAAATAAACATCTACGCGATTAAAATGTTAAACGTGCAAACAATCGAAACAACCTAAGCTATATCTGAAAACTCAACTATAAAGTATTTAATGAAATACTTCAAAAAAAATATCTAATAACTATTTGAATTTTAAAACGTATATTTAACCGCGTAAACGTTTAAACGATTGGGAAAACGAACACCGCACGGAGCGCGAACACAGGGATTAAAAATTTAACCAACCACACATGGGTGGGGCCCATGTAGGCCGGCCCTTCCCCCTCCCCTTTCCCCCCCTCTTTCTTTGATCACACCACAAACACACACACACACCTAAAATATCTCCATCTCTCTCTCTCTCTCTCTTTCCTCTAAACACCACCAACAACCAAACAACCATCTTTAACCACCAAAAACTATCACAAAAATTCATAGAATCGCTAGGCTCATTTGGAGAAAAAGAACCACGATGACAAGCTCTACACATTCATCTTTTCGGATTTCGCTCGCGTTAACTTGTAAGAAATCCCGACACTTTCAAAAAACTCTTAGATTTCAATTATTTTGCTTATATGTTGTTTAACTAACCTAGATATGTCCAAAGAAGTGTTAAAATTTGTTTTCAAAACATTGTCGAAAAGTTGCGATTTTGGCCCTTTTATAGAAAACGACACCTCGAACACACCCGACACCAACTAATAATTTTTATGGACTCTATGAACTAAAATAAGGGTTGGGTAAAAGTTTCGGGTCAAACCAAACTTATCTTGTCACAAACCCGACACTCGAAAACACCTCAGCCGGCTATGTCGCATTAGGCCCAGGCCTATTGCGACACAAGGCACTATGTCGCAAACCAATTACAATGTCACACTAGCGACACAATCCTTTATGTCGCATTAAATTGCGGATGTCGCAAATGCGACACAGACACTGATGTCGCATAACCAGGGGTGGAAACGGAGAGAATATAACTAGGGATGGAAACGAAAGATTATAACTATGGGTGGAAAAGAAGAGAATATAACTAGGGGTGGAAACGGAGTTATAACTAGCAATGGAAACGAAGTTATAACTAGCAGTGGAAACGAAGGAGCGAATATAACTAGGGGTGGAAATGAATATAATTAGAAGTGGAAACAGTTATAACTAGAAGTGGAAACATATTATAACTAGCAGTGGAAACAAATGAGAGAATATAACTAGAAGTGGAAACAGAGAGAATAACTAGAAGTGGAAACGGAGAGATTATAACCAGCAGTGGAAAAAAGGAAACTATACTAGCAGTCTTAACTAGTGTAGCTCATCACATGATACTTGAAAACACTTAACCACAAATTATTAGCCTCGTGTAGCAACTAAACCTTATACGATACAACATGAACATTAAATAAATATACTTTATAAGTATACAACGAGTCAAACATAATAATAATACTTTGGGAATTTGTTGGTGTGACACCCGACGATTTAGGGTTACTTATTAACCTACTAGAAACCCTAATTAGGTATGCTTAGTTTAGTATTAGGCTAAATACTAGTAATTACTTGTAACTATTTGTATATTTATGTGAATATACACCCCCGAAATTGATTTATATTACGCTTACGCAATTTGGTGAAATTGTGCAAAACGACCGGACGGAGTCCGACACAGTATAAATACGACGTTGGTGAAAACATTTTTTATAAATAACTTAAATCTATTTTTTAGAAGTTATTTATCATATATTATTATTATATATAATAATACCCGAAAAACCTAGACGTTTCGATTAAAACGTCTCAAACGCAACGAAAATGCGCAGAACGCGCCCGACAATCGAACGAAATTCAAAATACACTTTTGAATCTAAAATATATTAATTAGTGAAAAGTTATCAATTAATATACCGTATCTTTAAACGATAACGAAAAACGTCCAAATAAAACGTTACGCGATTTAGAGTCCGTACAACGAATGCGCAAATCGAGATCACTAAATTAACGAATCATTTTTGTAAATATTTTTCAAGTATTTAGAATAAATACTTCAATTGGAAATATTGATACTTAAAAACGCGTATTAAACATTTAACACCAAACCGAGCGAGTAAACGAACGTAAAACGCAACAAATTAAGCTAGGAATGAAAAATGACCATAATGCCCTTGGTGGGGCCCATGAGAACGACCAGCCACCCCTCTCCTCCCCTTTTTGCTGCCCATTCCCCTCCCCCATTCAAATTTCATGCAAGGATATCAATCCCACACTCCACCTCACTCCTCATTCTACACTCCACCCATTTCCACTTTCTCTCTATTCTCTCTCACACTCTTCCCCTCTCTAAACTCCAGAAAACTCAGTCCCTTTCACCACCCAAGAACCACCATTACCACCACCACTAAATCACCATCAACCACCACCATTTGCTAGGGTTTTCCAAGCTCAAGAGCATCATCTTCCTCATCATCACTTGTTCTTCATCTTGTTGGTATAAATCACCTAAACTCTTCATTAGTTTTACTTACATAATGTTTATTTACATGTTATAAAGTTCATCTATCATGTTTATGTCCAAAACCATTGACAAAAATCGTTTTTATAAATTATATTCAAACTTACATAATCTGTCTCAGAAAAGTCAGCTTAGTAAATCGACCATAACTTGAGTTCTACAAATAATTAGAAGATGAATTTTTTTTTAAAAGTTGCGTATTGAAAAGATCTACAAAAAATTCTTCTATGGCTCTTTCCAGAAACCTACGGATTTTCATATAAATACGAATCTATGCGACTGGTCTGCATGTGCTTAAAAACTGAGTATGGTTCTACCCATAAATTTTATACCTATCAAGATGGACACTATAATTACTGAAAAAATTAAGTTAACCTCTAGACACATGGTAGAACAACTGGTAAAAATTGTGGACTCTAACTCGGAATATAACTAGATAAGAAAAATAGAGGAAGTGAACCGACAAAACCGAAAAACATAAATATGGACTGTTTTTGGACTTGTATAAAAACCAAGACTATTGGTGAACTCCGACATGAACCGAAAACATATTTAGACCCTATAAACTGATATTTGGGTTGGGTGAAAGTTTCGGGTCAAACCGAGTAAGTTTGTCCAAGTCAACAAAAGTGGCTCGTTTTCGAAAAACTTACTATATTTGGAAAGTGGTAACAAAAATGGGTTTGAATGACTTAATTAGTAACTTGGACGAAAAACTAATTTTAGAAAGTTTCCCGAACGAAAACCGACACTTAGAACACTTGGATTAAAATTGAAATTTAGATCAGGCGTAAGTGCCGCCCTACCAGCGACACTTACCCAAGTGACGCCTATAGCGTCACTTACCTTTAGTGACGCCTGACCAAGTGCCGCCTATAGCAACACTTACCCAAGTGACGCCTATAGCGTCACTTACCTCTAGTGATGCCTGAGCAAGTGCCGCCTATAGCGACACTTACCTAAGTGACGCCCTAAGTGACGCCTAAACAGAATCTTTAAAACTAGATTTCACACTAAGTGTTGAACTTCATGTAACCTCTAAACTTATACGATATAACTCGATAACACATAAACATGCTTTGTAAGCACACGATACAACATCATAATGATAATGTCTTAATGAATTATTATTACAAACTTTCACCAACGGGTCGTACACGTTTTCGATAAACAAACTTGAACTACTATTTGGACATACTAGTTGATGAACTAGCTTTAGGTGGACATAAAACCCCCACCTACCCGATTGGCTTAAGTGGACATTAACCCCCACTTATACAATCGCTATAGATGGTCTTTTGAGACATCTACTTATACGACCTCATACGTTTAGGGCGTTAGGAGGTTGCACACGGGAACGAGAACACCCACTACTTGCTAATATTTGATATTGTTTGCTACCTGCTTAACTCTGGTGAGTTTCATAGCCCCTTTTTACTTGTTTTAAATTGTTTTGGGGGAGAATACATACATACATGTTTTATACAACTGTCTTTATACATGTTTTATACAACTGTTGTTGTGCAACTATTTTTATACAACTGTTTATAAACAAAGGATAACAAGGATAACGCATGAGTGAGACCATAATCCAACAAAGCCCTCGCACATCGTAGTTCGTTAATTTTGAAGCGTGAATATTATTGGATAGATCTATCGGGGATTGACACCCCCGTCCAGGTTAGGTTGCTCTAACTGGTCAAACGGACGCAGTATTATTTGTTTAAACGAGTGTTCCGGATTAGACACTTGTCGAGGCAACAACAAGGGTTAAGCTTCGAACTATGAGCTCATGACGCAAAGGATAACAAATGAAAACAAAGGATAACAAGGATAACAAAAGATAACAAAGGTTAACAAAGGATAACATGATACTTTTTACAACTGTTTTCGCATTCGTGCAATGCAAAAGAAATCGTGTGTTTCATATTTATGTTTTCAGCTGTTTAAACCTATGAACTCACCAACTTTATGTTGACCCTTTTAGTATGTATTCTCAGGTTTACAGACGCAGTAGGACTACCTACAGGAAACAAGACAGTAGGATGCTTTTGGGAAGCATAGCTCGAGTCGCATATTTTCAAACAAGAGATTTAATTGCATTCCTATATTTTATAGTTATAACTATGTAAATCTGCTTATATCATGCGAACTCCAGATGCTTTTGTAAACATTTAACTTATGGTAATGTAACTATTTTTCAAACGTCTCATGTAGAGGTCGTTTGCTTCAATCTTTGTGTTGTGATATTTAATTTGGTCGGCGCCCCCGTGACACCTCCCACTTCCGCTGCCACGTGTTTTGGGGGTGCGACAGTTGGGATCTGAGCGTATTTGACAAGTGTTGAAGTTCTACCACTGTCTGTTTTACTCCTAGCCACTACTAGTGTAGAAGCAGTGCCACTGCTAGAAGAATTGAAGACCTAGCCACTGCTAGTGTATTTAAGCAGAACCACTGTTTGTGTGAGTATACTTGTGTCTGCAAAAGGAAACTTACTACCACTGTTAGTATAAAGTAAGTTGTTCCCACTGTTAGTGTATATAAGTCAATTAGAGATATTTATGGAATAAATTTGAATTCCATAAATGTAGGAGATTGTTTAGCAGGACTCTATATGATATAAATAGAGATCCAAAACCTAGTTTAGGTTAAGAGTTTTTGTGTGCCGCTTCAAGGTTTTGTAACCCTAATACAATTCAGTGTATTCGTCTTATAAATTAATAAGATTGAAGCTTTTGATAGTAATTCTGTATATAATGATTCTATTATTGATCTTCATTGTGTTACTAAGTGTTATTCCGCAAACTTCTTAGTAATCATTCAAAACTGTGTTTATCTAATAGTTTATTAGATCGATCTTGGTTTAACAAGTGGTATCAGAGCAGTTGGTTAAGTTTTGAATACAGGAAGATCTAGAATCACCGTTTGATTGATTATTTTCAATATTTTTATTAAATCAATGGCAGAAAGCAATGAAGGAATTCAGGTCACTAAGATTCCAATGCTTAGACCTGATGAGTTTGATCTGTGGAAAAACAGAATCAGACAATATATGCTTCTCACAGACTACCAGATGTGGGAAGTGGTTGTTAATGGTCCACCAGTGACCCTTAATAGTGATGGTGTTCCACAAGCAAGATCACCACCATCCACTGAGGCAGAAAGAAAGGTCAGATCTATTGAGTACAAAGCTTTAAGTACTCTATTATTATCTATTCCAAATGAATATCAGAGGCGTTTTGAAGCATGTCAAGATGCTAAAGTTCTCATGGAAGCAATAGAGAAGAGATTTGGTGGTAATGATAACACCAAAAAGAATAAAAGATCTCTGTTGAAACAACAATATGAGAATTTTAATTCTGCAAAGTCAGAAACTTTGACTCAAACATTTGATAGGTTTTCAAAGCTTGTAGGAGATCTGGAAAATCATCAAGTGAAAATAGACAGAGATGATCTGAAACAGGAAATTTCTGAGGTCCTTGGGTGATGAATGGACTATGTATACTGTTTGTTTAAGACAGAGTGCAGATCTGGAAGCAAAGGAACTAGAAGATATATATAATGATCTGAGAAACTTTGAGTCTGAAGTTGAGAACAAGAAGGTGGGATCAGGGAGCAACAATAGTAATTCAGCATTTATGTCTATGGCAGGATCTGGATCAAAAGCTGAATCAAGTCAGAAAGGGTCATCATATGGATCTAGAGAAAGTGGATCATTCTCTAATCATTCTAATGATCAAATTTTAGAATCTTTTTTTGTTAGTAATGTGAATTCATCACTTACTAATGAAGATTTAGATCAACTTGGAGGAGATGATTTAGAAGAGATGGATATTAAACTGCAGATTGCTTTGATCACACAGAGAGCAAAAAGGTTTATGCAAAGAACTGGTAGGAATAACTTTGCACAGAAGAGGAGTGATGGTAGCTGGTTTGACAAGAGCAAAGTTGAATGTTTCAACTGTCACAAGATGGGACATTTTGCTAGGGAGTGCAGAAGCCCAAAGGTTGATCAGAATGAGAGAGGAAATGGCCAGAGAAGTGGAGGAAACGTAGGCCAAACTAAGAATGTGCCAATCCAAGATACTTCATCAAATGCACTGGTATCGGTTGATGGATGTGGATGGGATTGGAGTGATCAGGAAGAGCATGAAGTGAAGAATCAATGCTTCATGGCAACAGCTGAATCGGATAAGCAATCTGAGGTTCCTTATGAGGTACAAATAAAATTGTGCTCAACTGTGTGTAAACAAACTGTGAAACATTATAGAGATCATAACCAGAAAGTGTGTGATGAGTTAAAACTATGTGAAATTAAAAGTAAACACACAATCTCTGTAATAGAAAATTTTGAAAAACAGATTCAAGCATTTGAAGAAAATGTAACACAATTTAAGTATGATATTGAGTATGCTAGGTGGGAGAGAGATACTCTTAAAGATAAGGTAGAAGTATTAACTAAGAAACTTGCTGAGGTCACATGTGAAAGAGATAGCATAAGACTTAATGTAAGTAATTTAGAAAATGCATCTAAGAGTGTCCATAAACTTATCAATTCACAGATTCATGATAAACTTAAGACTGGGTTAGGATACAGTAATGTACCTCCTCCTTATAACAACAACTACTTTCCTTCAAAAACTGAAATTGATTTAAATTTACTTAAAGAAGGATTGAATGATGATGTTAAAAAGGTTGACCCAGTTAAAAGTTTAAAAGAAGATGTGAACTTTGATGGAGTTGAAATTCATGAGTGGAGTGAGGAAGATGATGAAGAGTGTATTACATCTAGTGAGAGCAGCAATCAAGTTACTGGTCTAGCTTCAGATCTTAAGGATAAAAAGCTAGAAGAGGGTAAAAGAATGTTCATTGAAAGGGATAAACATAAGATAGAACATGAGAGAGCCACACCTAACACTCCTAGGAATGTTCAAAGGAAGGTTAGAAATGCAGTGAAATCATCTGTTTCTGTGAATCATATATCTGCATTGAATAAATGTGATAATTGCAAATGTAAGGATAACTCTTCTACTTCACAAAATTTTCAAAAACATATTCCCAGAGGTAATCAAAGAAATTGGAATCAAATGGTAACTCAAAAACTGGGAAATAATGTAACTGTGATAAGAGAAAAGTTATGTCTTATATGTGACAGAAATAATCATCTTCAACATGACTGTTTTCATAATCTAAAATCTGTTCAACAGAAGGTGAAACAACCATGGACAGCAGATAATATGATTAACAAACAAAATTTTAAATCTAAAGTTAATCATAAAACTGTTGCAAGAAAGATGAACAATAAGGCAAATCAAGCTAAGGTTGCTGCAAATGTTCCCACTGCAGGAACAAAAGCTACAGAAATAGCCAACAGTAAAAAGGCTAAAACAGTGGAAAAAGAGTATAATGTAAACAGTGGTAAATCTTTTAAAACTGTTAGAACAGTTAATTCAACTGTTACCACTGGTAGAGTAAATAACACTGTGAGGAATACTAACAGTGTTAAATATTGTACCACTGCTAGACATAATAACAGTTATAACAGGATTAACACTGTTAGGCATTATAACTATGGTTATTCAGTTAACACTGTTAGACCAAAACCCACTGCTAGGTCTAAAATTAGTTGGATTTGGACACCTATTCAGAATAATTTATCCAGAGGTTCAAAATCCAACAATGTATCAAAATCAATGATCTTCAAGAAAGTTGATTACTTTGATACATATGGGAAACCCAAAGCCAGATTGGTTTGGGTTCCCAAGAGAAATTAATGTTTCTCTGTGTTTGTTTGTGTGCAGGGCAAACCAAGAAGTTTATGGCATATTGATAGTGGTTGCTCAAGGCACATGACTGGAGATAAGGATAAGCTACAGAACTTTAAATCATTTGATGGTGGATATGTAGCATTTGGAAGTAATCCCAAAGGAGGAAAGATCACAGGCAAAGGAACTGTTCAAAGTGCCAAGTTAAGCTTTGAAAATGTTTACTATGTGGAACAGTTGAGGTACAATTTGCTAAGTGTGAGTCAAATCACTGATAAAAAGAACCCTGTTCATTTTACTGACACTGAATGTCTTATTCTGTCTAAGGAGTTCAAAATTCCAGAAAATATGATTTTAATGAGAATTCCTAGGCAAGATAATGTCTATAAGTGTGACTTAGCAAACATGGCACCTCAATCTGATTTAAACTGCCTGATTTCTAAAGCAAATTTAAATGAGTCTAATTTGTGGCATAGAAGGATGTGTCACATGAATTACAAAACCATTAATAAACTTGTCAAAAACAAGCTTGTTAGGGGTTTACCTGAGAAGGTCTATTCATGTGATGATCATTGTGTTTCTTGTCTAAAGGGGAAGCAGCACAAAACTTCTTTTAAGTCCAAAACAGTGAATTCAAACTGTACTCCTTTATACTTATTGCATATGGACTTATTTGGACCAACAAGTATAAGTAGTATGGGAAAAAGATCTTACTGCCTTGTAGTCATTGATGATTATTCTAGATTTACATGGGTTTTCTTTCTTAGAACAAAAGATGAGACAGGTGAAATACTTAGATCATTTATAACTAAGATGGAAAATCAATTAGATAAAAAGGTTAAAATCATCAGGAGTGATAATGGGACAGAGTTTAAAAATCATGATATGGATAAATTCTGTGATGAGAAAGGCATTAAGAGAGAATTTAGTGCACCTAGGACTCCTCAACAGAATGGAGTAGCTGAAAGAAGGAATAGGACACTAATAGAGGCTGCTAGAACTATGCTAGCTAATGCAAAACTTCCTATGTCCTTTTGATCAGAAGCAGTTAGCACAGCTTGCTATGTTCAGAATAGGGTAACAGTTGTTAAGCCTTACTTCAAAACCCCATATGAGCTAATGTTTAAGAACAAACCACTGGTTAGTTTCTTAAAATCCTTTGGATGTCCATGTACTATTTTGAATACTAAAGATCACCTAGGAAAGTTTGAAAGCAAAGTAGATGAGGGTGTATTTGTAGGGTATTCCATTCAAAGTAAGGCATATAGGGTTTTCAATCAAAGGACCAGGGTAATCGAAAAATCTTTGAACATCACTTTTAATGAGAATATCATTAATCCTGAAGGGATAGGTCCAAAGTCATTATTTGATATTGATGCTCTTAATTCTGCTTTTAGATATGCAACTGTCAATTCTAGTACAGGTACAAGTACAGGTACCAACACAAAGGACAGCAGATGGAGCAAGTGAGAAAGAATCAGGAATGTCCACAGAAAGTATTAAAGATTCAATGGAATACATTGTATTTCCTATCTGGACTCCTAATCCACCAGAGGTGTTTTCTTCTTATCAAACACAGTCATCTCAGAATATTGAGATAGAAGTACCAACTGAAACACCATCCAATGAAAGTTCTGGGCAGGATGGTAATTTTACCAACATGGAGGAAATCATTCCAGAGACATCAACATCTAACTTTCATGTTCACAAAGATCATCCTCTGGAACAGGTGATTGGGAATGTTGATTCTGGTGTACAAACTAGACAGCAAACTACTGTCACTGCAGAAGAAATACATACATCTCTATATGTGTGTTTTCTGTCTCAAGTAGAACCTAAAAAGGCAGTAGAAGCTCTTAAACACCCTAGTTGGATTGAGGCAATGCAAGAGGAGTTGCTACAGTTCAAGATTCAGAATGTGTGGACACTAGTTGATCTGCCAATGGGAAAAAGGGCAATTGGCACCAAATGGATCTTCAAGAACAAGAAGGATGAAAGAGGCATTGTAATCAAGAACAAGGCAAGGCTGGTGGCACAGGGGTATACACAGGAAGAAGGTATTGATTATGATGATGTATTTGCTCCTGTTGCAAGGATAGAAGCCATCAGACTGTTCTTAGCATTTGCTTCATATAAAGGATTCACAGTCTATAATGTCAAGAGTGCTTTTCTGTATGGCACAATTGATGATGAGGTATATGTGTGTCAACCTCCTGGATTTGAAGATCCTAACTATCCAGATAGAGTTTGCAGATTGGATAAGGCATTGTATGGTCTGCATCAAGCACCCAGAGCTTGGTATGAGACTCTATCAGTTTATCTGTTAGAGAATGGGTTTAAGAGGGGCACCATTGATAAGACACTATTCTCCAAAAGGGATAAAAATGACATTTTGTTGGTGCAAATTTATGTTGATGACATCATTTTTGGATCTACAAATGATGGTCTGTGCAAAGAATTTGAGAAGTTAATGCATCAAAAGTTCCAGATGAGTTCAATGGGGGAACTCACTTTCTTCTTGGGACTTCAAGTCAAGCAGAATTTAGATGGCATTTTCATTAACCAAAGCAAATATGTCAAAGACATTTTGGACAGATTTGGTTACTCAGAAGCTAAAATAGCTAGCACACCAATGGAGACACACAAAGCCTTACATGCAGATCTTGAGGGGGAGGATGTAGATGTGCATCTATACAGATCTATGATTGGCTCCCTCATGTATCTCACCTCATCTAGACCAGACATCATGTTTGCTGTGTGTGTGTGTGCTAGATATCAAGCCAATCCCAAGCAATCACATTTGTATGCAGTAAAGAGGATCTTTAGATATATAAAGGGTCAACCACAATTGGGTCTTTGGTATCCTAAGAGTTCTTCCTTTGAGCTTATGGCATATACAGATAGTGATTATGGTGGTGAGAATATGGATAGGAAGTCTACATCTGGGGGTTGTCAATTTCTAGGAGAAAGATTGGTGTCATGGCAATGCAAGAAGCAAACTACTGTATCCACTTCAACTGCAGAAGCAGAATATGTTGTTGCATCCAGTTGCTGTGCACAAGTGCTTTGGATTCAAAATCAAATGCTGGATTATGGTTTAACTTTTCTAAATACTCCTATTTATATTGATAATAACTCTGCAATTAGTATCATTAACAATCCTGTTAAGCATTCTAAGACCAAACATATTGAAATTCGTTATCATTTCATAAGAGACTGCAATGAAAAGAGATTGATTCAAATCTTTAAAATCCATACCGATAATCAATATGCAAATCTTTTCACAAAGGCTTTTGATGTGGGAAGGTTTACATTTTTGGTCACCAGTATTGGCATGATCAATCTAACTTAACTTATGTTTGGTATTAGAATAGATACTAACAGTGGAACTGTATAAAGAACAAGTGTTGTCTGGTCTAAGTATTTACCACTGTTAGAACTTTCTAGCCACTGTTTCTTATACAGTTGCCACTGCTTGTAAACCTATGTATATTACTGCTACTGTTTATTGTTTTCTAGCTAACCACTGTGCAGGTTCTTAGCTACTGTCAGAAGACATTGTTACTGCTGGAACTAATGTGTATTTTACTTTATTTTGATAAAAAAAAAATTAGTATTCTGCTTATAAAGCTAAATATTTGGCACTGCTAGTACTACGTTTTGGCTACCTTGGTCGGTTGCCACTGCTAGTGCTACTAGGTGCTGTTAGCTTTCTAAGTACAAGTGTTTGAAATTTTGAGTGTTTGCCACTGTTAAGGTATTTCCTCATACCTTTTCACTGTTAGTTATATCGAGTGCTGCCACTGCTAGTTCATTTTTCTAGGTCATGGCTCTGTTCTTATGACTAACAGTATATAAACTTAGAACACTTAAATTTTTCATTAGGCTTTCTTATTTTCACAAATAACCACTGCAATTACTCTTCAAATCAAACCCTCACCTCTATTACGATCAATTCAACAGTCATGGCTTCTTCATCAACAGATCTTACTTTGAGTGTTTACGAAGAACACAATATGATCGCCTTCTTGATGAAACCCTCATCGGCGCAAAACTTCACACAAATTGTGGATTTTCTGCGGTCGAGTTATATATTTCACGCACTTACTGTATCTCCAAGGGTTTCCAGGGGTCATTTGAACGACTTTTGGAAGAATGCTCAATTGGAAGTAATTGAGGGCAACAGTCGAGTGGTGTCTATGGTTCAAGGAACCAAAGTGGTGATATCTGAGGATTCTCTTCGAGAAGCACTTCTTCTTGATGACGCTTCAGGTATAACTTCTATTGATGACGGAGATTTGTATGATAATCTTAGATTAATGGGATATGAGGGTGATTACACACGTTTTACATTTTTTAAATCACTTTTTAGCCCTCAATGGAAATTTTTCATACATACACTTCTCCACTGTCTGTCATCCAAAAGAACTGCTTTTAATGAATTTGGTTCTCAAATAGCCTATGCACTTGTGTGTTTGGCTAAGGGTCAAAAATTTAATTTTTCTAAATATATTCTTGAAGGCATGATAAGAAATATAACAAAAGGTAAAAAGGATATGTTTATAATGTATCCTAGATTTGTGCAACTTGTTTTAAATAAACAAATTTCTGAATTAGTTGCACAAGAACTTATTATTGGTGTTAGTACTCTTTCTGCTAGAACTTTTAGAGAGATGAGTAGGAATACCAATAAGAAGTTTTCTGGGAAGGAAACAGGATTATTTTCTACAATGCTTCCTGCTCCTTCCACCACAGATGTAGTACCACCAACTACATCTGAACCAATTGGTGACAGGCCAGTAGTACCAACTGGGTCTGACCACACACCAATTGGGGGTACAAAAAGAAAACAAGGGACCAAACAACCTACCCACTTACAGCCAAAGAAAAAGAAAAGAAAACAGGCAAGTGAGGCTCCTACTGCTCACTTGTCTCAGCCATCTATTATTCCACAGCAAGTGACCCCACAGGAGATGGGTGGTCATTCTGGAAGGGCTGCCACTACTCCTTCTAGTCCACTGACAGAGGAGGACAGTGGTAACATCAATAAGACCCAACCAGAGGCAACTTCTAATGCTGAACCTATGTGTAATGAAGCAGGTGAAGGTCCCAGTACCAAGAAAAAGGGAACTTCTGTTGACCATGCTAGGCATGAGGCAGAAGATGCATTTGTCAATGATTCATCTAGGAGGTCACACTCTAATGATGATGAGGCTAGTACTTACATTGAATTAACGAATGTACAGTTGACAATGGCTGTGGACAAAATTTGGGAAAGGTTGATGAAGGAGAAGAAGGTGAATAAAGCTCAAGATGCTAAAATTGCAGAGCAGGCTGCTAAGATTGATGAGCAAGGGAAAGTGATTGATGAGCTTAAGGAAAGGCTTGCTATGTTAGAAGCTTTATTGGTGAGCAACACTTTCAAAAAGGGGGAGAAGAATGCAGATGAGATGGTTGATGAGGATGTGTTTATGTTTGATCATGTGGATGAGGTTGTGGGTGAAACAGATGTTATGTCTAATGCTAACACTGAAGTCTTGGAAGAGGATGTACAGACTGAAATTGTTGAAAGTGTTATGCAAAAGACTGAGGTAGTTGATGGTGAGACAGAGGTGATTGTTGAGGTAGATGAAGGTGAAGAGGTGGTACAACCTGTGATGAAAGGTGTTGGTGCAGAGGCAGAGGGGGAGTTAATGCTAAGATCAGATCCTAAGCTTACATATGGCAGGAAGAAATCTGTACCAGTGTTCAGCATAAAAGCTAAAAAGATGGATGAAATCAGAAAATCAAAGTCAAGTAGTCCCACTGCTAGAGTGGCTACCACTGCTGCAACTGCTACCACTGCTGCAACTGCTACCACTGCTACTCAAAAACCACCCACCGTTAGACCAATTGAAGTACCTTTCACAATAAGAGAACCAACTGCACCACCTAAGCCTAAATGTAATCCTTCAAAGATTGATCCAAAAGATAAGGGTAAAGGTAAATTGGTAGAAAAACCAAAGATGAAGAAGGTGAAACAGAATGAGGTTGCAAGCAGAGATGATAGAACAGGAGAAAATGGAAGCAGAGAAGCAAAATGAATCAGAAATTGATGAAATTGATGTGATGCTTGAATCTGGTGTGATAGTGAAGATGACCAGGGAGGCTGGTAGGATATACAAAGAGTTGAAGGAAAGGGGAGTACTGGTTGATAATGTGGTTTATAATGCTTATGTTGAAAAGAAAAAGGGAAATCCTTTGGAAGAGGCTTTAAAAAGAAAGGTTGAAAGGGAAAAGAAAGAAAAACATGACAGAGAAACTGCTAAGAGGAAAGCAAAGAAACCATCAAAAGCTGAATTGAAAAATGATTTAGTTTGTAAACTTAGAGGAGGTCGGATTCCTACAATGAGACTGAGGAGTATGTCATTGGAACAATTACAGAAGATATATGACAATGATACTCTTGTAAATCCTGTTGCAAGAGAGAGGTTAGAAAAGAAAAGGAAAGATGATGCAGAGATACAGAGGAGACTGCAGGAGAGATATGATCAGATTGATGAGGAGTTGGAAAAAGAAAAAGAGCTGAGATTGAAGGTTGAAGGAGTTAGAAGATCATTTGCAAAATTCCAGGAGTTGGATGATCAGCTTGGTGATTTAGACAGAGATGAAGAAATTTTGGAGAATATGTTGATTGAGAAGGTTGATAGATCTGAGAATGTGAATAGATCTGATGAAGATTTTTCTGAAATAATTAAATGGGAAGGAATTTTGGTAGAGTCAAGTGCAGAAGCACATGAAATCAGAATTGAAAGGAAGAATGGTGTTGTGACATTTCATAAATCAATGCAAGATATTCTAAAAAGGGTGAACAAATTTGATGTGTATGATATGTATAAGCTTGGATTGACAAAGAATGTGAAGGAGATAAAGATTGTTATAGAAAGATACATTTGGGAATGGTTGCAAATGATGTTTGAGCCAGAGTTATATGGAGATATATTTTTAGGTACTGAAGCTGTTGGGTATTGGAGACATTTTGTCAGAGCTGGAGTTCATTGCATATCGTTGAAGAGTGGCAAATATGTGTATATGTTGGATGAAAAAGAATATTTTCTGAGTATAGCTCTGTTGAAGCAGCTTATTGAAAGAAAATTATTTGTTGCTGTAAAGTCAAACAAAAGCAAAGACATTGTATACTGGGTAATGAATCAATACAACAAGAGAGATCAATTGAGTAAGAAAAGATAGAAACCTCCTATGAAAGATTGAAGCTGAATGAAGAAACTTAAGTCAATACAGGATTGATTAAGTTTAGGGGGAGATTGTTGGGATCTGAGCGTATTTGACAAGTGTTGAAGTTCTACCACTGTCTGTTTTACTCCTAGCCACTGCTAGTGTAGAAGCAGTGCCACTGCTAGAAGAATTGAAGACCTAGCCACTGCTAGTGTATTTAAGCAGTGCCACTGTTTGTGTGAGTATACTTGTGTCTGTAAAGGAAACTTACTACCACTGTTAGTATAAAGTAAGTTGTTCCCACTGTTAGTGTATATAAGTCAGTTAGAGATATTTATGGAATAAATTTGAATTCCATAAATGTAGGAGATTGTTTAGCAGGACTCTATATGATATAAATAGAGATCCAAAACCTAGTTTAGGTTAAGAGTTTTTGTGTGCCGCTTCAAGGTTTTGTAACCCTAATACAATTCAGTGTATTCGTCTTATAAATTAATAAGATTGAAGCTTTTGATAGTAATTCTGTTTATATTGATTCTATTATTGATCTTCATTGTGTTACTAAGTGTTATTCCGCAAACTTCTTAGTAATCATTCAAAACTGTGTTTATCTAATAGTATATTAGATCGATCTTGGTTTAACAGAATTATTATTACAAGCCATCACCAACGGGCCGTACACGTTTTCAAAACTCAAACTAATCAAACAAACCAATGTATTTGGACATAACTAGTTGGATGAACAACTACAAAGGTAGTCTCCTAAGATACCTACTCACATTTATAACCATCGCGTGTCGTGGACACCCTCAGGTTACAAGTCTTCGGACATCATTACTCGGCTAATCAACTCAAGTTTATTAAATTAAACTCTCAAGACTCAAGTGAGTCTCATAGCCCCTCTTTTACTATTTTTCACTCTAGGGTGTGATTCATTGCTTACCTTTAACATGTGAACGCAAGTACGAACTTTTCTGATACTACATGAGTTATTTTTACTAATCATTTCAAAGCCCTCCATCAGCATAGTTTGGTAATACGTTGTAACGTGAATATTAGTATATGGTACCATATAGGATTGACCCTCCTCGTCTGGGTTAGCAAGCACTAACTGGGTAAACGGATGTACTAATATTTGTTCAGATGAGTGTAGATTAGGCACTCTTGGGAGGCACCTCGATCAGGCACTTGATTGTGATCCTGACCCCTCGAGTTAAGCTCAGACTATGTGCTCATGGCTGTATAACTTTTAATTTGATTAATTGTACTTTAAATTCAATTTAAATCTTGCGGTTCATACAATATGTGTTAACATACAAACCTGTGAGCTCACCAGCGTTTCGCTGACCCATTTTAGCATGTATAACAGGTACTCAGCAGTAGGTTGGACTGCCTGATCACGATACTATAGCTCGTGTCAGCATTCAAACATTCAGAGATTTAGCCGCATTATTATATTTTGTATAGATTAATTATGTATGTAAATCTCTCAATTTCAAACCGATCTTATCAATATAAGTTGTAAAACGACGCATATAGAGTCGTTCATTATATCTTTGTGCTATGATTATTGATTAGTCACGCCCTGACCTGATTCGCTTCCGCAACCCGAATTTGGGGGTGCGATAGAAATTAATTTCCGCCTTCGTACTGTGACAACCGTCAACAAAATGCGCGCGTTTACTCATTATTAATATTCATTTCTTAATTGTAATCAAACTCGTGAATTCGCCAAGATTAAATCAAGTATTTTGCATTCTCATTTTGAGAAATTCAATTTTGGTATAGGATCAAATGACTCATTGGTACTTAAATTAGAAAACGGGTAAATTATATAAGCAAGTATAAACGTACGAGAAAATGGCAAGCAATGATTGGACTTCAGGATTGAGGCTGAGAAATTCAATTTTGGTATAGGATCAAATGACTCATTGGTACTTAAATTAGAAAACGGGTAAATTATATAAGCAAGTATAAACGTACGAGAAAATGGCAAGCAATGATTGGACTTCAGGATTGAGGCTCAATCGCCGGCTGGCCCAACCAACCGCTTGTTGGGAAGGCGTGGCCGCAAAGGCGGTGAGCCCAATCGGCGGTTGGGAGGTTGCATGTATATATTTGCATTTTGTAACCCTCAAAGAGTTTACAAACCCCAACTTCGGTTCCCATACGATCTAAGTCAAATCCCAGTTGATAATTCATGTCTAGTACCCTAAAACTCAAGGTCTTAATCCTCTAAATAATTCTAACAACCGAAAATCTTCATTCTTGCGTTTGAGGGTAAGTTTCTAATGATCTACACTCATTTTTATTATGGTTTCATTATAAAACATGGCCAAGGGTCTGATTTTCTAACAACTGAAAATCTTCATTCTCACGTTCGGGGGTAAGTTTCCAATGATCTACACTCGTTTTTCATTATGGCTTCCTTAGAAAACATGGCCAAGGGTCTGATTTATCAATTCCTCACAAATTCTTGGAAGGGATCTTGCTCCCAAGCTCGTTAATCAATACAATTCTTATCCTAACTCGAGTATGTAATTGTTATACCGACATATAGTGTTTGATATTAATTATTTTGACCCGAATACATTGTTATTCGATTTTGATGTGATCATATGAGGATCTGTAGGTTAGAAGTAGTAATAGATTATTTATATACACGTATGATTTAGTAAGAGTTGTTGGAATATGAGAATAGGCATTAAACATAAACGTGAAATCTGGATAGATTCGGTCTCTGTAATTGCGGGATCATAATTTGGTCAAATCTTTACTCCCTCCGTCCCAATTTTATTGTCCCCATACAAAAAATACGCAGTTTAAGAAAAACATCATTATCTCTCTTACTTTTTGGTAACAAGATAATTTTACCCTTTACTTTTTACCTACCTTTTTGTCTTACATATATAAATTATGGGCAAAAATGAACTTTATCTTATTATTCTTTTCTATTTATGGAAGTGGACAATTAAATTGGGACATCCCAAAAAGGAATAGTGGACAATAGATATGGGACGGAGGGAGTATTATTTTGAACGAATCTTGAGTCTAAAGTTAAGTACAAAGAGTCTACTTTTTGTTCGGTGCACTCCTCCAAATTAGGTATAAACTTATTATTAATCTCATGCATTTCTTACGCTAATTCTCTACAAAAAAGTAAACTAAAATATTTGATGTGAGATAAGTCTAGCAAAGCCCAAAACTTTTGTACAAAAAGTATTACGATTTTCGTAATTAACTATAATTACGTACAAAGTTATCGGAACGAACCTGACAAAATAAATACAATCGCGTTTGTGAACATTTAATTAATAATATGAAATTATTAATTACGAAAATTATTTAATTTATATTATTGTGATAATATAAAATATTATACGTTTTAGAAATAAACGTATCAAACGTGAACGAAACTTACAAACTATACTGACACACATTTCAAATAATTTTATTAATTATTTTAATAAAATATTTCAATTTCATTTTTATCAATTATAACGTTTAAAATAAATTTTAAAACAAATGAATAATTGAGTGGGACGCGGAGTACAAATAATTAGACCCGCACATGAAATTAACGGGTTAAATACCTACTATATTACCACATATAAATATCTTCAGACAAATTTGAGAGTAAACCATACTCCTGTGTTGAAATTTTGAACCCATAACAATATTATATACTCCCTCCATCTCACATACACACACAAACAAACCACCAAACTCCAATAATTTGTCTTCTCTCATCTGTGATCATCTCCGGCAGAAGCAGCAACAAGAAGTAGAGCAGGCAACAACAACAACAAATTATCATCATAATCTAACAACAATAACACTAATAACATCTTCATCTTGTGTTCTTCATGAGCATCATCATCGTCGGATTCATCATCATCATTCCCATTGTGAGAATACTTTCTATCCTCTAATTCTTATACAAATTTTGATACATATAGTGTAAACATAATATAAATGATGTATATACTTGAGTAATTTTATTGTATTGACAGAATGATCATTTAAAATGATTTTGAGTAAAAATATATATATATATATATATATATATATATACACACTCTGTACAGAATATTGAGCATATATACAAGTAAAATTAATGTGTAAAATCGCTTGAAGAAACACATATAAGGTAACTATAACAATTGCAAAAGAACATAACAAAAATCATAGCAAAAACATGTTTTGATTTTGGGTTAAAAACTGGGTTTTGAACAGAGTACAGAGCAAGAACACACATACCCGAACGGCTAAGAAAAGTAAACCGATCGGGAGAGAAACCCCGGCCGATCGGCTAAGAGTTTGTGAGCCTTACGGCTCAGTAGGGACAGCCGAATGGCTAGGCCTTAGTCAGCCGATTGGTTTGGTTGAGTGACCCGAATGGGTATGTGACATGAGTACACAACACATATATTGCTATTTTGGTTGTTGCTATTATTAGCAAGTCATTAGTATTAAATTAAATAACATTAATAATGATTGTTATCATTACAACTAATTATATATATATATATATATATATATATATATATATATATATATATATATATATACACGACAACTTTAACTATGTATATATATACATATATGCAACGAACTTGGAACGATTTATATACATATGTATGATATATATATATAAGTATAAATGTATATGTAGGTATACATACGTATAACCAATGACACAACTCGAGATACAAATGTTTTCAACTCTAGAGACACTAATAATTCTCTAAGTATCATCACCAAAGCATCGTACAAAATTTTGAAAAAAATGATCTTTCAAAATAACCACATTATTAACATAATTTGACAAACTGTCAAGTACTTATGTTAATACATTTATTGCGAATAGGTTGACTTATTTGGGCGATGTTTACTCTCATCTGCTAGCTCTCATATCACCGCTTCTACTGTGAGTTCATAGCCCATTTTTCACTGTTTTAAATGCTTTTAAAACTTGGGGTGTAAAACATAGCAAATGTTTTTGCTACTGCATGCAATAACTATGTATAAATACTATCTTGTATTTACTTGAACTGTTTATATATGAAATGACTTTTCATACTATTTTTGGGAATAAGACAACGCATCTTGGTACGACACTAGGTTTACGTGAGGTAGTTGTAGTACACAGAAGTCCCGGTGCTTGCAACCTATAACCATTAGCTAGGTGACTCTAGCCACTGGGTATACGGATAGTACTATCAAGGTGACAACCCTCCCACGGATATAATTCGTTGGTCATTCCAACCACATATCAGCAGTCATAATGAGGAGCGTATACTTACCTGTTACTGAGGCAAAAACATTACACAAGTCGTGGTTTGGTTATAGCACTAGGTGTCGTTACCCTAACCCTAAAGGTTTAGCTCACATTAGGGGGATCATCATCTATATTTTCCCACAAAACTATACAACTAATAGGAAAGGTTTTCCTATAAATGAGTACTTATAGGAAATGTTTCTCCTTGACTTGGATAAACCTATGTTTCCTACAAAATGATTATATAGGAAATTTTTATCATATTGGGATAAACTTGTGTTTCCTACTAAACGATTAACTATTCATAAGAATGAATTTCTTACTGATTATATAGGAAATGTTAACCATAAATGGTATAACTTGTATTTCCTACAACTCGATTTAAACATTATGTTTGACAGTGTATAAATGATTTATACATAACTTGGTTTACTATTGGTATACAAAACCTGTGATTTCACTCAACAATACTTTGTTGACGTTTTTCTATGTTTTTCAGGGAATTAGCAAATGTAAGTAAGATCTGCATGCATTCAGGATGGATAACCCTTGAAGGATTAGGATGCCACTTATTTTGAGACAAATGGGATTCCCTTTATATAACTACAAGTTATTGTGGTCATATTTATGAAATCTACTTTTGTATTATGTATTCCTATAACATACTGTTTCAAACACTAGTACTACTGTTACAACTTTTCAAAGTTGTAACCTTTTGTAAAACTTATTAACTATTGGCATCTTAATTTATTACGTTCTGCAATAACCATATGCTCTGTGGATGTATTTATTGGTTGAAACTGCCCGCGCCCCGCCATGTCACCAGCTTTCGCAATTACTTAACTTAATCGTAGATTACCGTTTGGCGGGGTGTGACATGTTGCAATTGGTTTTCTGACAAAATATTGAGTTTTGATCGGTCAAAAGTTAAGTACAAGTTAACTGGTCAGAACTGAGTTTTCGGTTTATAATTTGAGTCAGATTTAATGTGTCTTAACATATGTTATTTATTGAGTTAGGTCTTGAAACTTTTTTCTCGAACAACTTTAATGTGTCAACTGATTTGTATAAAAAATATTGGAATTTTTAGAGGTACTTAAGGTGTTTTTTGCCGAAAAATGAGTCATTAATTCCTGTTTTTGTGTTTTCGGGTATCAAATATTCTTAACTTTCTAAAATGAACAACTATTTTAAAATTTATGATTAAAGAGTATCAGTACCAAATTAATACCAAATTAATCGATCGTTCTTTGCCGAAAAATGAGTCAACAATTCTCTTTTTCCCAAAGAAGCATTTAACCATTCTCCGATCTATGTCATATTAACCGATTCACCGACATTAGCGTGTTTTTTGGTATGAAATATTCTGAACTTTTTCCCTTATACCTTTTAATCATAATTTTCAAATAAGTTGTTCATTTTAAAATTTTCAGAATATTTGATACACGAAAATATAAATAAGAGAATTATTGACTCCTTTTTCGGTAAAAAAAACCCGTCATTAAGTATGTTAACTTTTATAAATCTTTTAATGGGTCAGAATTGTATGTTTTGTGTGCAAGCTATTTTGGGGAATTTCTAGAAATAGAAAGTCAACAAGATTAATTATAAAATAAATGTTATAAGTTCTAAACACATTAAAGGGTCAGTGGTTAAAGCTTGAAGGTCAAAAAAAATCATTTGAACATGGTTCAAGGTAGTCAAAGTGTCACTAAATTTTAGTCGGGTGAGAGTTCAAAACAACATTCAGTGCAGTACTGAATGTATGACTTTGTGGATTTAATGAGCTAATTTAAGAACTTGCTATAGCTTGTTTGATTAACAATTTTTGCAAAGTAAGTAATGGGGATGGGGTGCACTAATTAAGCTCATTTAATTTATGAATTTTGAGTGATGATCAAATGAGTATTAATTAGTGGAGGGTAGATTGTAGTAAGTGTGGCATTTGAGTATGCCATTCGTGTAGTTTCCAATGGTTGACTCAAGAATGGCAATAGGGCTTGAGAAATCTCATTGTTCATGTCTTAACACCATTATAGTGTTCTTTTGAGTAGGGATACCATTGTAGATTAAGGATCCTTAATATTGTAGTTGGTTGGTCATTTGAGTATGATCACCATATAATGTGTTGTATTAGTTGTTTCTTATTTCTCATTACTTACTAAGCATTCATGTTTACTCAATTTTGTTGTTGTTGATGCTTGTAGGTATCTCTAGTAGGTCAAAGGACAATAAAGGTAAAGAATCAAGAATCGAATAAAGGTGGAACTTGCTAAATAGTTAGTAAGTTGAATCCCTTATTTTGTAGATAATTGTGACACTCCTCCAAATTAGGTATATAATTATACTTAATTTCGTGCATTTCTTACGCTAATTCCCTACTTAACTTTAAACTAAACTGTTGATGTGATATAAATCTAGCAAGCCCAATATTTATGAACAAAAAGTATTTCGAAAATTTATAATTATTTATAATTTTAAATTAAACGATACGAAAGAATATCGAAAGGAATTCGACAAAAATATACGTACGTTGGTGATACGCAAATTTATAAATAACTTGACACTATTTTTATAATAGTTATTTATGTTGAAATATTATGCGAACAAATAATGCATAACGATTAAACAAACAAAAACATTTATACATTTTATATAAAACGTAACTTACGCGTCTAAAACGCACTAAACGAACCCGACAACCAAACGAGTCAAAAATAATATTTTGAAGCTCAATATTTAGTATTTGAAATAATACTTCGAAATATATTAACGTGAAATAACGTTATCGAACTAAATAAATAATATGCATTTTAACGTATAACGATCGGGTAAACGAACACGGAGTTAAACACCTACTATTTAACAATTATTGGGGGAACAAAGACTGGCCAAACCCACGCCCATTTGACTTCTGAGAATCGGCCATACCCCCTTACCATCCTCCTCACTTGTTTTAAACTCACACTCAAACATGTTACATACTCACACACATCCATCAACTCACTATCTTTCAAACCTTTCCTCTCCTCTCTATTCATTCTACGGCAGCAGCAGCTAGAACCAATATTATCATACACCAAAAATCATCCTGACCATCATCCTTGCAAATTAAGGAGCTAGAACAAGTAACACCATCTCCACCGTCTTCTTCACCTCCTATTCATAACACTTTGTAACTATCCTTGATCTTTCATCTATTTTTCATATTTCATGGTTATTTACATGTTATTTGGTCATATCATTAAGTATCTTTCACAAAAACATAATCAAAACTTAACAAAATGTAATTTTTGGGTGAGTCGATTTTCTGCTCAAGAAAATAGTCTACTTTAAGAAATTATATAAAATCGTACGAGTAACAAAAACACATGAGACTACTTGGAAAATCTTCGTATTTATGTTAAGAACAACTTTCGTGAAGAACACTTCGCTTAAAAATGCGCAGATTCTGATCTAGCAATTGATTCGTAAAACTTAGTTATGAAAAATGAGTTCTGGACAGGCATGATCACGAATTTTTTTAAAAATATTGTGAATGTCTAAAAATTATGAAAACGATACTAGAAGTAGGTGATATATATGGGAACATCATGTAAAAATTTCAGTTTCATTCGTTAAGTTTTTACTACCGAAAACAGCCCCGAAAGTAGTCGAAAGATTCTGAAAAACAGGTTTCTGGATAGGTCTGATCACGAACTTTTTTAAAATATTGTGGATGTCTAAAAATCATGAAAACGATACTGGAAGTAGGTGATATATATGGAAACATTGTGTAAAAATTTCGGATTCATTTGATAAGTTTTGACCCCTCGAACTCAGTCCCGAAAGTAGTCAAAAAATCAGAAAAATGAGTTACTTTAAAACTGGACCGGACCAATTTGGGCTGGACGTATTTGGTCAAATGGATGAACATGTTAACAGGCCAAAACAGTTTTATGGGCCAAAAATAAGAAACTGAGTTGGACGAATAAATGAGCCGAGTATTGGACCGAGCTCAATGAACCATAAAACACTAAAATATAAATTGTGACCCGAGTTAATTTTCGGTACGAGTAATTATAAACGAATACTTCATTTGTTTTAAAACCTAACGATATGAATGAACGTTTAGATATTATATATATATATATACTGTGAGTTCATAGCCCCTACTTTTAAATGTTTTCTGCTTTTAAACATAGGGGTGTTAAACATAGAAATTACATGCTAACACATGCAATCAAATTATAAATGCTTTATAGCTTTATACAACTGTTGATGTTTGAAATTACATTTTCACAACTATTTGGGAATTAGACAACGAGTCCTAGTACGGACCTAGGCTTACGATGTAGTGCATAAAAGTCCTTATAGCTACAGACTATAACCATTAGCTAGGTGTGTAAGTCCATAATCTCGATCTTGAATCAAGTCACACAAATCAATTGATGGCGGAATCACCAATTGAATAATCACTCAAACGAATCAATAAAACAAACGTGATATAAACAAATTCAAACAGTTGTTTATTGATAATAATCGACTAGGTTACAGGTATTTTCGACTGATTTCGTTTAGGGTTTTTCGTCAACCCTAAAACTGATTACAAAATGTGTTTATATACTAAACACTCTATCCTGCGACGTTACACACAACGTCGCAGGTCCAGGCCCATGCGACATAGTCAACGTCGCAGGCCCAACTAACTGACGTTGCATGTGCGACATTGCATACAACGTCGCACAAGTCAGTAAAAACAAAACTAATTACAAACTCGAACTAGACCAACTGATAGACATATCAAAATGCATCAACAAACTCCCCCGTGTCTTCAGCTTGGTCTTCACAAATTTCTTCAGTTAAGCCCATCCAACGGGAAACTTTCCATTTGCATGAATACCATGTGCCACACAAACTTTGACCACATTCTGAAATTGATCTGCAAGTTTCTTGTTGAATTCATTGTTTGCATTAACTCGAATCCTATCATCGAAGAGTCTCCTTAAATCTTTTTCATGCATATTTATCAGACTCATAGGATCAAAAACTCTGAACGTTGCTTGTCGCAAGTTCCAAATACCTCCGAATTCCAATCGCGGTTCAGAATCTGGAACGAAAGTAATCACCGCTTCACCAGTATGTGAATCCAGCTCCCATTTAACAAATCTGCTGAGAAAATTATAAGGAACTGATTCCAAAGGAATCTCTGTCAAACAGTCAGCCGGTGAATAATGAACTTTGACCATAGGCTGCCCTGTCGTTGGATCCAATTTCTTTTTGAAAGTATACTGTGTACCAAGTGTAGGCTTTATCTTGTTATATCTTTTGCTTCGAACCTCTTGACGCAAAGTTCTCTGAATGTAATCTGCATAATCATCTTTCAAAGGATTAATCAAATTTAATTGTGCCAAATGATTGATCTCTCCTTTAGGCAACGTACTTAATTGTTTGAACCGAAGCTTGAAGTACTGAATGCCGTCCATTCTCTTAATCATAATCATTCTTTGACGAACCTTCCAACTCTTAATCAAACCGGTATAATCTCCACGAACCTTGTAAATTTTGCAAGTCACAGGTACTGGTTCTGCAGATCTACCTTGAGGCCACCACTGATTATTTCTTTCTATTCTTTCTTCAGCAGTTTCACTTTTAGATGCCTCTTGAGTTGATTGTACTGATGTAGAATCCTGAGTAGGCGTTGCATAAGCTGAACTAAATTCTCCATGAGAAGTTTTAGCAGGCCCCTCATCATCACTCGAATCTGTCTCAATAACAGGTGCATCATCATAATACTCATCTGAACCCAAATGTTCATCATCAACCGACACATCATCATCCATGTCAAATACATATCCTTGTTCAGTCTCCGAACCAGTATCATTGACCATTCTCTGAATATATGTCAAATCAGCAAAAGAGTAATCTACCGCTAATGGTCTTGGCTGACCTGGAATATCATCAACACTGAAATAATCCAAACGTTGAACATTTTCATTAATAATATTTTCAATTACAGGGGTTGGAGTTACAGACTCTGGTCCTATTGACTCAACATTGGGTACCCCGGACCCAGACTCCCCCGAGGCAATAGACCTAGCCTCCAAAACAGAAACTCTAGTCTGCAATTCTGCTATCAGCTTAGACTGGACTTCTATGATTGCTGACTGGGAAGCATTCCGTTCAGCTTGTTCTTGCATCTGCTGCTGCATCTTCTGCATATTTTCCATCATCTGTTGCAGGAATGCAGGAGTGGGCTCAACAACCATTTCTTGTGATGGTTGAGGAGTCGTAGCAGTAGAAATACGACATGCACGATGAGAAGAAGGTTGAAATTCAGTATCATCGTCAGCACATGGACGTTTACCCATATAACGTTTTCCCTCACGAATACGTCATTGAATTCTTAAATATCGACGCGAATCGTGTACCCTAATCCGTTCCATCTGTGATGGGTGGGGTACTTCACCATCAGAATCCGTGGGCGTCTCACCACCATCCTTCGGTGGCTCAAAAACAGAATCAGAAGAAGATGATTCATCAGTAATATCCTGAGGGGAACCCGGTTGCTGAACCTGTCCAAATTGTTCAATCTGGACCAAATCATCCTCAATATCCTCCCCCGCAGCATGAACCGGAATATCAACGAATGGTTGTTGCGGTTGCTGGGGTGCTTGAACATCCATAAACTCAGGATCCGACAGCGGCACATAATGCTCATCAAGAACTGCACCGAATAAAGGAACATCCGGTGGTGCCTGAACCCCCTTTTCATGAGCCGAGCACACCACAAAGATACGATTCATCATCGGCGTGATCTTCAGAACATTATCAACGTCACCCTGTTGTTGAAGCTGTGGGTGATGATGATTGAGGAACAGTTGCACAAATCGTGGATATAAACCCTATTTATTGGTTCCAGCGTTGGCATTGTCGACCATAGCTTTGAAAATGAACCCAGAATAGTTGTAAGGCTTGTTGTAGACCAATGCAAGCATACCCGACGCCAGACGATGACTGATACCGTCTGTTCCAGCCTTTCGATTTCCTAAACAAACAATAAAGATGTGCATAAGATATCTCCAGACCCGTGTAAGATTCACCTTGCGATACTGATCTGTTGGAATCCCCGGATAACCCATCCTATGCATGCCACCAGTAATAAAAGCGTTGTCGAAGAGAACAGGCATGTCTGGATGATCGTTCAGTTGAAGCAGGTCACGAATTCCCTGCTCAGTGATAACAATCTGCGTATCGAACACAGTAGATACCAAACGTGGTATCTCGTTCTCAGTCACAACCGTCACGTTTCTCCAGAACTGACCCACTAAATTCTTATAGACGATAGTTGAGTCTGATATAGCGTGAAAAATCCATGAGCGTCTGAGAAACGCAATCATTGGCCTAAAAGGCTCGGCCTTAGAAAGCGTGTCGTCCAAAAACGCAACCGTATTATGTCGCGGTTCATAAGCTAAAGCCATATCTGTAAAAAAACAGTACAGCAAAGATACTTGAAAAGCGTTAGGTTAAACGACAAACAAAAGCACTTAACATATTAAAACTTTCTGTGTTCTGCGACATTACAGTTGATGTCGCAGGTTAGAGTACCAAATTGCAAGGACGTCTCATAAATCAACACTAAATCAATAGCGACGTAGAGCCCAATGTCGCATAAAAAGGGAGTGACGTTAAAGGGGACGTCGCATTTTGTAATTAATTATGAATTTAATCACAGTAGTTAGAAAATGCAACGTAGCCCACGTCGTCGCCTGCGAGGTCGCAAAAAGTTGCGACATAGCACCGGACGTCGCAATAGATGCGACGTAGCATGTGATGTCGCATTTGTATGCAACGTAGCATTAGGACGTCGCAATCAGGTATGAAATTAACAAAGAAATGCGACATCAGCTGCTACGTCGCAGCCGACGTCGCAAAGATGAACTGCATCCTAACCCAGAAAACCCTAAGTGATAAAATTGGGTTTTTACGAAATCACTTAGACCATTCGATGCGGCTTATCAAGGGGAACGTAAAAACACAAAGTCTACCGCATTCATCACACATTTACATATCTAATTTACCCGTAAACCAAAACCCCAAAAACCGCAATATATATTCAATCAATACGCAAAACTTAAACGGTTAAAGGCGGTAAAAATAGTACCTAATAGTCGAGTAAGTAGAGTAGAACAAGAAATCGTAAGTGAATTGAAGTGAAAAAGGGCAGAAATCTCAATTGAATCGATGGTCACGACGTCGCAATCGCCAAAGCCGATGTCGCAGTCTACGTCGCAAAATAATTTGAATAGTGTACCAAAGTACGTCGCGGGGTGGAACTATATATAGTCTAACCCTAACTGCGACGTGGCGTGCGACGTCGCATGCGACGTCGATAATGATGTCGCATGATGGATATGGCAGAAATAGCAAATGCGATTTTGATGTAAAATTTTCGACGCGCGATTTGTAAAACTAAATTGTAACTTGGTGTAATAATACGAATTAAGAAAAAGAAAAATATGTGAACACAAACTTAATGCAAATTTACAAATATATAATGAACACATTCCTTTTGGTGACGGAGTTGATTTAATCTGGTTAGGGATCATATCGTAGTAACATGCATTTATTAGGAACAATAAGTGTTATTTCGATCATCAGTATATTTGTCCACTTTAAATTTACTTGACATGTTAAAAACACTTTTTATAAAAATTATTTCAAAAACGATTATCAGTATATTTGGCCACTTAAACATGTTACACTCACATCTAGGAGCTAATTTTATTATTATTCTCATGTACATTTCGCTGTGGTCCCCACCATAGATATACATCTTAACTTAAGACAGAGACCATGTTTTCATTTACAGAGAGAATATAAGAAAATCAAATTTAAGAATCAAGTCAGCGGTGACAGGTCTGTACTTACGTACAACAAAGCGACATAGCTTGATTCAGGTTTAAGCAAAACCAAACTTGGTCAAACCATTTTGGCGACCTTGTAAGGTATCTTAATTTTAAAGACTTTGCAAGTACTTTGACTTGTGTTTGCTTAAGTTTTAAGTGTATATTAACAGAGACCAGGTCTATACTTACGTATAACAGAGGAAACTGTCAATATATACCCCCAAATGATATCAAATAAACTTCTTTGACGAAAACATGTCTAGCATAAGTAAGAAATTAAGACTTGTGTCATACATCCAATGATGTTGTACCACTTGAAATAGACAATTAACTATTAGGCTTCTTAAGAGATCTCAAAGAGTTTTGCATAACATGCCTACTAATATATCGTATGATGAAGACAATGTTTATAAAAACTGTTTTCAACACGTCAGATAAATCTACTGACACATCCAAGATAAACCTTAAAATTCCATTTTATGCATGTCATCCGATGTACTATCATATCCCAAGTTGTTTACAGACACAACTTCAACGTCTATTTTAAAATGTAGCAACGGTGCATTTCTTTAATACTAAAAAGTATAAAGAGTAGCTGTTGCGTTTTTTTTTTTTTTTTTTTTTTTTTTTAAATAAAGCAAATCAAACATTTACAAAACACAGCCAAGTCACAAATCATTTTTTAGTTTGAAAGAACCTCAAACCAATCATGTTGACCAATTCGTTAAAACGAGCGCGTGAAAAAGCTTTTGTGAAAAGATCGGCATTTTGCTTAAGGGTGTCTATATGGACAAGGTCTATCAGATGTTTCTCATAGCAATCCCGCATAAAGTGGAACCTAAGTTCAATGTGTTTGGTCTTAGAATGTTGTACGGGATTGCGTGTTATGGAAATAGCTGCAGTATTATCTATATGAATAGGAGTCATAGAAAGAAGTAACCCATAATCATGTAGTTGATGCTGGATCCAAAGGACTTGAGAACAGCAGCTTGCAGCAGCAACATACTCGGCCTCAGCTATAGAAATTGGAACCGTGGTCTACTTTTTACACTGCCATGAAACCAACCGCGATCCGAGAAACTGACATCCTCCAGAGGTAGACTTCTTATCCATTTTGCAGCCACCATGATCTGAATCCGAATAGGCAGTTAAAGCGAATGATTTCTCATTTGAATACCATAGACTAAGAGTTGGCCTATATTTGAGGTACCCAAAAATTCGCTTTACAGCCTTCATATGAGTCACCTTAGGCTTCGCTTGATATCTCGAGCATAACGAAACCGCAAATACAATATCCGGTCTTGAGGCAGTAAGATACATTAGAGACCCTATCATAGAACGATAATCTTTCTCTTTGCAGTATTCTTCATGCTCATCGGGTCCAAGATTGTGATTTATGTCGATGGGAGTACCATAGGTTTTGCAATCAAGCAAGTCATACCTAGTCAACATATCATTGACATACTTTGACTGATGAATATAAATGCCATTGACTGATTGCTCAACTTGCACACCTAAAAAGAAAGTGAGTTCTCCCATCGCACTCATCTCAAACTCAGACTTCATTAAAACCTCGAATTCCTTGCACAAAGCCTCATTTGTAGAACCGAAGATGATATCGTCCACATAAACTTGAACCAGTAGCAAATCTTCTCCATCTCCTTTGGTGAAAAGTGTGCTATCGATTTAGCCTCTCGTGAAACCATTCTTCAACAAATACGTAGTAAGCCTCTCATACCAAAGTCTTGGTGATTGATGAAGACCATACAGAGCTTTGCTCAGTTTGCACACATGATTAGGATGCGCAGGGTCTTCAAAACCTGGAGGCTGTTTGACGTATATCTCAGCATCTACCTCACCATAAAGAAATGCACATTTTACATCAAGTTGGTAAACTTTAAAGCCTTTGAAAGAAGCAAATGCTAAGAAAATCCTAATGGACTCCAATCGAGCCACAGGAGCAAATACTTCATCGTAGTCCAATCCTTCAATTTGACTGAAGCCTTGAACCACCAAACGTGCTTTATTCTGAATTACCATACCTCGGTCATCCATTTTGTTTCGAAATACCCAACGAGTACCTGTAAGATGAGCGCCTTTGGGTAATGGTACAATATCCCAAACTTGCAGCTTCTTAAATTGCTGCAATTCCTCTTGCATGGCCTCGACCCAAGAGAGATCGTTCAATGTTTCCTCTACCTTTTTAGGTTCAATTTGAGAAAGATGGCATGATTCGACAGTTGCCATGAGGCCCAAAACCTGTTGAGCTGAAGTTTGCTTGACTTCAGCTGTTGCTTTGCTTGAGTTCGCGTTTGAACGTTAGAGTAAGGATCACCAATTATATTCTCAATGGGGTGATCCTTATGTATACGAGTAACTGGAATAACCTCCGGCACAAGAGTCAATCCCAAGTTGTTCAAATCTCCTTCAGTGACAAGATGATAACACGTAAAAAGTCATGTTTTTACGTACGTTATCTTCCACATTTTAGGCACAAAGTTAACAAAAACCTACTTAAAAGAACATTATTCATAAAGTTTTGTTAACTAAGTCAAAACGGAGTCGATGTTTGAAAAATCACTAAAAATGGCATGAAAAACATAAGAAACCGTGCAAAACTGCTTTATCACACCACCGTTCACTCATTTCAATGCACTTTAAGCTACGCTCCGATTTATGACCTCTAACTTATGTCATTCTCTTCGTTAGGAAAATACGAACGCGTGGGTATAAAGAACGCTCAAAACGGATAAACGACGAAGAAGTTACGCCCGAACGAAGAAACAGAAAACTGAGAGGCCATGATACAGCTAAACCAGGCTGTATACGGCTGGTCCAGGCCGTATACGGCTGGACCTAGACCGTATACGGTCTGTGCAGGCCGTATACGGCCTATGCAGAGCCGTATATGGTCCAGTTCAGCCGTATTCACCCAATGCGCAGCCGTATACGGTCCAGTTCACCCGTATTCACCCTAACTCAGCTGTATCGTGCGTTTGGGTGATAAAAATCTGATTTTTATTTGCTTCTGCGATACGGTTGTGCATTTTGAGGTTTGGATACGGTCTACGGATACGGTTGTGCGTTCTCTATAAATACTAGCCTCATTTCATCATTTCAAGCATCCAACAAGCCAACACTTCACACATCTCATTCAACACACTTCAATTCTTCGTTTTCTTATATTTTTATATTTTCAGTCTCTCTCTAGAATAGTTTAGATAGTTTCTCTCTCTAGAGTTTCTCTCTCTAGAGAGAGAGTTAGATAGTTAGTTGGTTAGCAGTAGAGAGAGAGAGAGAAAAGATGGTATTGTAATCACGGTGTAATAAGAAGCATTCTTGGTGCAAGACTCTGCCTTTTCTTTTCAGCTGTTACTCTGCTCAATTTTACTGGTGATATCTCTCTTTTCATACTTATACTATGTCTGAATTATTTCTGCCTATTTGTATGATGTATGTTACTGTTATTGCCATGTTTATTGAGTAGTATGCTGTTGCGGTTGTTGAAATGTAGATAGTTAGAAGTAGGGATGATATTGAATTAATCTTTAAATCTATATAATTGGGAATTGTTATATTTGTTATGTCTAAACTTATCATGCATCTAGACTTAGCTATGGATCACCCTTTCCAGTCCTTCGCGTGACTGCTACTTTAGGCTTAGAACCTGATCAACTCTAGGTACAGTAGGAAGTTATCTGTGTTATAGTAAAGAAGCCGTGTTTGTCACTGTAATTCGGCTGAAGTACTGAGTATAGCTTTGGAAACACCACTGGTGGAGTACAACGTGGAAGCTCCAGAAAAAGCCGTCTGTGCCGACACTGTGGATTACCTAGAGACCCTAGAACATGGCCTAGAAACCAATATAGCTGTGGAAGTGCACAGTACACCATCTGGCTACCCCTGTAACTGAAGCTATGGAAACACTTCGATAGTATACACCATATATGTACCTAGGGATGAAAAGCTGTGGAAATATCATAGTACACCGTAAGTACATCCTCGGTTACACGAATCTGTGGAATTATCTAAGTGCGGTACATCGTAAACGGTTCCTAGGTTAGTACACTGTGGAAGGAGTATGCATTGTACCCCGCTGGTGTTCCTAGGGCTGAATGACTGATTGCAAAGGAGAGGCTAGATCATGACAGAAGTAGTTGAACTAATAAAACGTAAGGAATGAGTCTGGAGATGAAAGTCAAGCCCAGCAGTGGTTTAGAGTTCTTAAAACCCCCAGACTCTACAAAACTGATAGTTTAGAATAACAAGTTAATAATCTGAACATGTTTAGGAAATGGCATTTACATTTAGGTGTTAAGAACGGTCAGAATAACCCAAGTGGCAGTCTGTTACCTTATTCCTGCACCCTTAAAGGGTCACTTGTCCAAAAAGACAGTGTGGGGGGTTGAGCAGCCTGTTCTGATCAGAATCACGATAGCCTAGGTCTCGTGACATACTAATTCTGGTACTTAACCAGAATGAGTAGGGTCCTAGTGTTTACACCCATAATGCATCTGTTTATTAACTGAAAATTTCCCCAATTATCTTTATAATAAGCATCATCCCCGCAACTGATTATTGAAGTTTCAACTGCCGCAATTCTCTATCTGTCTACCTAGCTACCGATTCTACTCTATCTTATTTACTTTTCTTGTCTTTAGTTAATTAGTTAAAATAGAAAACCCCCAAAACCTACCTATCTGCACAAAACTCATCCTAAAAGCAAAACTCTATCTTTGGCATCACTTAGTTTCAATTCGCTCCGATTTAAGAACGACCTCGAGTTATACTTACTGCTTACTCACCCTGTGTGATAGGTAGTACTTATAAATTGAGTCCCCAGCTCTTTATAAATTTTAAAACCCACCGACGCGCGCTCCGACGGACGGTCCGACGACGGGGTGAAAACCCGACTGACCGTTTGGGCGCCGTCAAGTTTTTGGCGCCGCTGCCGGGGATCGTAGAGCGTTACGATTCTGAAGCCGCCTTAGATAGAATAAGCAATTAGGAGATCCTTTTCGTATAGGTTGTCCTTAACCTATTCGAAAGTTACTTTTCTTAGAATAAAATAGCTTAGTTTAAAATAAAATGAAAAATCCAAAAATATCTTTCTACGATTCGCCGCCTTCCTGTCTCATTTCTCTATCCGCCTCCAAAACGACTGAAGAAATGATGGCTATGGACGATGCTGAGTTCTTCGACCACTTGGAACCAGAGTTGAAATCCGACTTTCACTCATCACCGGAAGAAGCCTCCGCTAGCCCAGACGACGATTCTAAAACCTTAGGGAAATTCTTAGATCTTGACTTAGGAACCCATAAATCTCAACAGAAGATCTCAACTTCTGCTTCTAGCATTCCAAGCTATCAGGTTTTACCTGCGCCTGAGATTAAATATTCCTTAGAAAATATTCCTAGATTCCCTGATTTTGCCGATAATATTCCTGAAAACACTCAATCCTTTCATTCCTCATCTAATGAAGAACGAATCCCCATAAGGAATGAGGATATTCATGAACATCTTCCAAAATCACCAATTTTTGTCCACTTCGTACCAGAACCTTCGTACACCATTTATCGTGTTGTTGATAAGGAGATACCGAAAGATTCAGATGGTTATGAAATCCGATACGTTGGTTATTCTTTTGACCCTGATAAGAGGTTAGGTGTATGTAAGGCATTTGCCTTACACTTAAATATGTCTGATTTTCCTTACTCAGTCGAGCAAAGAAAAACCATCCTAAGGATTGACATACTCGTAGGTGTTCTCCACTATCTTCCGATCCAAAAGGAAGATGGTATCTTCACTCGATATCGAGAGCAAGAGCGAAAGCTATTATCAGAAATCGATTGCCTCATGGATCTATTTGCTTGCACCGATTATCCATCAGTTTCACAAACCATGATTAATCGTTATGTTGCAGCAATGATAAAAGAGCTTGAGCTATTAACTTCTAAAGATCCTTCGATCACTCTCGTAATTTCTGGAAAAATTCCATTCTTCGTAGATCCCGCCACTTATATAATCACCAAGTTGCAAGAAATATTTCCTGGAGCTGACGACGACAAGATAGAAGCCGTTTTCTTTGCTGAAAGAAAAGATATTCACGTTAAACTCGCTTCGTTGTTCGATCAATCCAAATTCCCTTTTACCGTTTCTCAAAAATCTTTAATTTGGGATATCACCATTGCAGTGCAAACTACAAATGGAGATCCCGACTCAAAAGAGGAACTTAGGTTTCAGAGAATTTTAGGAAATCTTCTTCACGATCTTAATAATATAGACCGCGGTATGCGAATAGGAATTTCAAGTAAAAAGAAAGTTAGAAAGGAATTTAATAACTTTGTTAACAATCTGCTAGAATTAGGCCAGAAAGAATGTAGGATTCTTAGCGAATTCGAAAATTTTTCATTACACCCTGCCAAGCTAGTTGATTATATCGTTAACATTCTAAACTGTGATTTTATTCCTCGCTATACTTCAAGATTGCTTTCAAGCAATCCCCTTTAAATAGATTTGGAACAATAGTCGAGCTACAGACTTGAAACAAGCGCTTTTTGGGAGGCAACCCAAATTTTTAATTAGGTCTTTAAAATAATTTTCTTAGGATAAAAATAAGTTAGTTTAGTTAATGGTTTAATTTGTTTTAGAAAAAGAAAAAAAGAAAACCCTTTTTAAAATCTTTGTCTCCGCAAAATCTGCGCAGTTTCTAAAAACTTGAAAATTTTAAATCAAAATATTTTATAAAGTTTTAAATTGCTTAGATTTTTAAAGAGTCAAAATTTTAAACCAAAAATATTGTTTATTTTTATCTAGTTAAGTAGTTCTCCTTGCATTTTAATAAAACAATCTTTTGTTGCGCACAGTCAAATACCAAATTTTAAACTTTTGCTAAAATATTTGGCTAAGGTTTTTAATTACCCAAAATACCTAGTAATTACATTTAAAAAGATTATTTATGCACAAATGGTAAAAAGGAGAAGTAAATAAAAGGGGTAAAAATGGGTCAAACAAAGTCAAAACAACAAAAAACATTTTTTTCCCCTCCTCCTTCTCCCTTGGCCGCGGCTCCCATCACCACCATCCCAAACCCACCATTTTCCACCATTGTTAACCAAACCAAGCTTCAAACCTTCATCTCTAGGTCATTTTTATGTCATCTAACATCATTGCATCTTCATTAAGGTAAGATCCAAGCTTAAAATACCGAAATTCTCTAACTTTATTAACCTAGGGTTTCAAGTTAGTTTTTGATGATTTGTGCTTTACATTGCGAAATTGAGCTTTGATTCTTGCTTTAGGATGATGTAGGAACTAGCATTACTTCTTAGATTGAAGCAATTTGATGTTTGACTTTGGAAAGTTGACTATATTTGACTTTTGTGACTAGTAAACCCATTTTTGCCAATTAATGATTAAATTGCTTATGATAAGTTGTTTGTTGATTGATTAATGCTAAATATGATTAGTATAGCTTATTCATTTGCTTCATTTGTGGTTAAATGCGTAATATGGTCAAGTTAGCAAATTAAAGTAAGCATGGAAAGTTGACTTTTGTTGAAACGTCACCATTTTGAAATAAAACCTTTGATAAAATGATGTTTTAATTTAAGTAGATGCTAATTGCCTTGCTTTGATTTGCTAATGCAAGTTAGTATTATGATAGATTTGGCAAATGACAAAAAGGAAACCTTACTTTGGTAATGTTGACTTTAAAAGTCAAAATGCTTAATTTTTAGTAATACTAGTAACCATTCTAGTTAAAAAGTCATCGTGGTGTTTTTAAAATTGTATCTTTGAAAGTGTTATGGTAAATCTTAAATGGATACCATATTTTCCTTAATTAACTATTTTTAAAAATTCAAAAATAGTATCTACTTAAAAGAATACCATAATTACCTAAAAGATACAATCAAGAAACACATTTGTCAACCAAAGAAGCTTTGTTGCGTTACTTGCATGATATGGTCAAAATTGCTATATACTTGTTTAAATATCATGGTTTGTTTGCATGCGGTAATAGGTTATACTTGCCATGATAAGGTAATTACATGATTAAGATTTAAATCTTCATCATACATGCTTGTTATGGTTAAATAAGTCTTTGACTTTTCGTGTAGAAATCACTAAGACCTAATAGCCTATTATTGTAAACCAAAGTTTCTTGTGGTGATTGAAAATTGAGTTTGGTGGTATTATTTAACTATTACAGGTTTTTGGGACTGCTCATATTCTAAAGCCCACATTTCGAATTTTTATTCAAAATTGGGAATATGATTTAGTCAAATAACTTGTAATTATTCCTGGTAATTCACTATGTTCTTGTTTTCTCTTATTTTTCAGATGACTGATTTTCCCCGGTATATCAGAAAATCCATCAAGGACCCAGAGAAACGGGAAAGGTATCAGACATGGCTAACACATCAGTTGGGAGAAAATAGGTACTTAGTGTGGGAGGATTTGGAGCAAATCGGTTTAAAGGAAGGGTTTGAAAATTTGATAGTATTTAAGGAAGGGAAGCGACATCTGCGCGCATGGAGGAATCTATTTGAGATTAAGGAAAATGTTTATCAAGAGTTAGTTGCTGAGTTTATGGTAACATTCCAGTTCAACAAAATGATTGATAAGCTAAATGATGACCGAATGATTAGATTCAACTTCATGGGAAATCCTCACCACATGTCATTAGCAACCTTTGCCAGACATCTTGAATTGTACACTAAGTATCAAGTTACCACCCCTTTCTTCCTGAAGGCAAACACTGAGGTAAAACAGCGAGACCACACTGCTATTTGGCAAGAATTGACTGGAAATCAGTTCCAGTCCAATGTCAAGGCCACTTCCTTTCTTGATAAGCACTACCAAGTTCTCCACAACCTCATCGCTTGCAGCATTCGAGGAAAGAGGAAGACTAAGGGAGCTGTTGGGGTAAAGGACTTGCAGATCATTAAGAGCATTATAGAGCAGGAACACGTTAATGTTGCCTATTTGGTTGCTGATAGAATCCTTACTAAGTCGGGTTACACCGAGTCAGAGTTTGCATATATGGGAGCGATAATCACTAAGTTAGTTAGGAGAATGGGGCTGTTGACTGAGGAGGTGATTGGTAACCTGACACCAGTAGCAAACAGGGTATCTAAGCCATATGACATTAACTATATGGTTAGGGTTTGGTTGCTAGAGAAAGATGCTGATGGGCAGATAAGATGGAAGGATGGTGATATCATTCCGGGAGTTCGAATGAGGCCCCCGAGGAGCAAGAGTGTTAGGTTTGAGTTCGATGACAGCACTGTCCACCGACAGCCTAGGACCGTTGTTGCTCATGAGCGAGAGGAAGGTGAGACAGCCGCTGCTGAGGCTCAAAGTCCACTAATACCGCCTGTTCAAGAGTTTGGTTGGGGAGATCCGGTATCATCCGAGCTCATGTACGGTATATTGGGTATGCTTAACTCACATTACACACAGGACACATATTTAGCTACTGAGTTTAGATTCCCACAACCTACACGTCCTACATGGGTATGCGGCCCACGACCACCCAACTACCACACCATGCCACTACATCCATTTGCCATGATGCCACCCACTACCACCGTTCCCTACACCTCCATACCACCCACATCCTCCACTCGCACTGTGCACATGGAGATTCCTCGAGCCCGCCATACCAGGACTACTCCTGCGGTTGAGCCGGTTTTCTCTGTGCACACTGCTACACCACATGAGCCGCATATCCCACATATTGGACAGCCATCTTCCCGTACCATGACCCGTCCGAGACCAGCTGAGTCAGCCACATCAGACACATCTTCAGAGACAGACTCACCTCAGTCAGGATTCAGATAGGACATGCAGGTTGATGACCAGGTACCGGTGCAGACTGATTATCTGCCTGATATGACTACTGCTACTGTTGTGCCTACTTTTTCAGGATTCACAGGGATGCTTCAAAGCAACCAAGTGCCTTCTGCTGAGCTTCCACCGTACCAGATGCATGGTGCTTCCTTAGAATCATATGAGGTTGCAGAGATGGGGCTAGATCCCAACTTCCTTTTGTACCCAATCCAGCCACCAACATCCGGCAGGCAACGCAGTTCATCTTCAGCATCAGTCTCCCGCAGGTTATCCAGTGGACAGCACTCTGCCTCCCGTCATGCACCTTACAACTCCATGCCACCTCCAGCTCACGGACCACCATCCGACCAGGATCCTTCTCACCCTTGATCTTATCAGATTTTATTTTCATTTGTGTTGGATAACTGTATCACTTATTATTATTATTACTAATATTGGGATTACTGTATTTGACTGTTGCTGCTTGAACTATTTGGGTTCCAACCTGTAATATGGTTGGACCCATCTATCTATCTTATCTTATCGTTTATCTATCATTTACTTATTTTATGCTTTTCTTAGTTAGTTTTTAGATTACTTGCAATAAAAGAGAGAGTAAAAAGTATGAAAGTTCCCCAAGAAGAAACTGAGATGACGCACGAATCACGCAAAGATCCTGACACAAGCTGATCGACCTACACATCTAAATCAGAATTTTCATTCACACATCTCAGTCCTTTCTAGGGGAGTTTTTCTTTTCCATCCCTTAGTGATTTTCTTTCATCATCTATAACTCGCCGTTATGCCATCATGCTTAAATTCTAAGTGTGGGATTCTAAATCTCACATAAATCAAATCAACTTAGAAATAGGGTTCCAAAATATTTTCAAACTTTAAGTGTGGGATTCCTTCACAAGAATTTTAAACTTAGTTTGAGAACATTAGGGACAATGTTCCTCTAAGTGTGGGATACACGGTATGTTATACCGTATTCTTTGACTTTGATTGCTTGTCCAAAGTATAACTTTCCAAAAATAAGCTTAACTTCAACAGTGGAGATGCCACTCATTCAGTTAGCTTAAACTTTTTCCTAAAAACCTCATTTTTGCTAAAATTTTAGAAAACATTTTTTCAAAATCATAAGCTTAACTTCGACAGTGGAGATACCACTCATTCAGTTAGCTTAATTTTCATAAAAACTCATTTTTGTTAAAATTTTTAAAATTTTCTGACTCTAAATAATCTTGAGAAAAATAATTTTTCAGAAATTAATTAAACTGCTTTGGAAAGTAAAATAAGTTAAGATACGATCTCCTTAAAAATGAAATGTTAATCTAAGAGCATCGCACGGCTAGGCACATACAACCCTATTGCAGTGAGGTATTTGAGCCCAATAAAAGCATTCATCTTTAATGCTTCACTTTTTCATTTGATGTGTGTGCCGATGCATGTGCTTTAAGTTAGAACTTGCTCTTGGTATACGCTTCGAGACCACACCAATGGACACCGTACGCGGTGAAGGTGCAGTCAAAGGACCTTGACATTCCTTAGGATATAAACCCTTTTCATCATATCTCTTCAAGCCCAAAACCCTTCCAACACTCACTTTTAGTGTTGATGATCCGCCTAGAAAACCCTGTTGAGCCTTAGCCTATTCGTTTCTTTCAAAACCCAAAAATTTAAACCCACTTATTCCACACCCACCAAAAAAATCTTATCTTAGAAATTTAAACTTGTGGGAAATGTTATTTTAATTATCCTTTTTGCTTTCACTCCAAATCACAAATACTGGTGTTTACTCAAAACTTTCTCGTGTGCGTTCCCCTGATAAAAATCAAGAGTTGAAAAAGTTTATGGTGTGAAAAATTGACACCAAGTAAATGCAAAGTCATCAGAAGGATGAAAAAGATGAAAGAAAGAAAAGGATTTCAAAAAGGGCAAAAGAAAGAAACAAAATAAAAATCCCTAGAAAAGTCCAAAAATAGAAGCAAAAGAAAAGAAAAAAAAATAGAATAAAGCTAAGTGCTTCGAATCTCTCGAAAAATTCCTGTTCTTATAAAAGATATAAACTCTCCCGAGTTATTTCAAAAAGATAGAAGTCAAAATAGCTATCTTCTTCCCTTGCCATTTATCCGTTTCCGTTTTCATTAAAAAGGTGTTTAAAGTAATGTTTTCCCAAAAAGTTTAGAATTCTCAAAGATAAGCAAACCCCCTATTTTAAACCAAAAACTCCCACTTAACCATACCACTCAACCCTCACCAACCACTACAACCCATTTCGAATGTCCTGGGATGATTAGCACCGTCCTCATTGAAGTGGTGGAGATCCGATTCTTATCAAGCCTATGATGAGAAGCAATACATGACTGGCTTTATGAGCGATTTCGTTTGATTAGAATGATAGGAAACCCGATACACTCTGAGTGAATTGAGTGACCACCTTTGTGAGATCGCCTAGTCATGTACAATAGCCATCGAGAATTGTGAAACTATGCCAAGGTTGACATTTCAGGATTAAGGGAGGGTTATCTTAATGATGCTTGCTTTCTAAAAAGGTTTTCTTGGTCTCTGACTAAGTAAAAATCTCAGGTTATTTCTTGTCAAAATCCAAAAACTGGTTTTTTCAAACCTTTATAGCAGGTGAGAATTTTAAAGTTTGCTTGAGGACAAGCAAAAGTCTAAGTGTGGAATATTTGATAACACGTAAAAAGTCATATTTTTACGTACGTTATCTTCCGCATTTTAGGCACAAAGTTAACAAAAACCTACTTAAAAGAACATTATTCATAAGTTTTGTTAACTAAGTCAAAACGGAGTCGATGTTTGAAAAATCACTAAAAATGGCATGAAAAACATAAGAAACCGGGCAAAACTGCTTTATCACACCACCGTTCACTCATTTCAATGCACTTTAAGCTACGCTCCGAGTTATGACCTCTAACTTATGACATTCTCTTCGTTAGGAAAATACAAACACGTGCGTATAAAGAACGCTCAAAACGGATAAAAGACGAAAAAGTTACGCCCGAACGAAGAAACAGAAAACCGAGAGGCCAGGATATGGCTGAACCAGGCCGTATACGGCTGGTCCAGGCCGTATACGGCTGGACCTAGACCGTATACGGTCTGTGCAGGCCGTATACAGCCTATGCACAGCCGTATACGGTCCAGTTCAGCCGTATTCACCCAACGCGCAGCCGTATACGGTCCAGTTCACCCGTATTCACCCTAACTCAGCCGTATCGTGCGTTTGGGTGATAAAAATCTGATTTTTATTTGCCCTTGCGATACGGTTGTGCATTTTGAGGTTTGGATACGGTCTACGGATACAGTTGTGCGTTCTCTATAAATACTAGCTTCATTTCATCATTTCAAGCATCCAACAAGCCAACACTTCACACATCTCATTCAACACACTTCAATTCTTCGTTTTCTTATATTTTTATATTTTCAGTCTCTCTCTAGAATAGTTTAGATAGTTTCTCTCTCTAGAGTTTCTCTCTCTAGAGAGAGAGTTAGATAGTTAGTTGGTTAGCAGTAGAGAGAGAGAAAAGCTGGTATTGTAATCACGGTGTAATAAGAAGCATTCTTGGTGCAAGACTCTGCCTTTTCTTTTCAGCTGTTTCTCTGCTCAATTTTACTGGTGATATCTCTCTTTTCATACTTATACTATGTCCGAATTATTTCTCCCTATTTGTATGATGTATGTTACTGTTATTGCCATGTTTATTGAGTAGTATGCTGTTGCGGTTGTTGAAATGTAGATAGTTAGAAGTAGGGATGATATTGAATTAATCTTTAAATCTATATAATTGGGAATTGTTATATTTGTTATGTCTAAACTTATCATGCATCTAGACTTAGCTATGGATCACCCTTTCCAGTCCTTTGCGTGACTGCTACTTTAGGCTTAGAACCTGATCAACTCTAGGTACAGTAGGAAGTTATCTGTGTTATAGTAAAGAAGCCGTGTTTGTCACTGTAATTCGGCTGAAGTACTGAGTATAGCTTTGGAAACACCACTGGTGGAGTACAACGTGGAAGCTCCGGAAAAAGCCGTCTGTGCCGACATTGTGGATTACCTAGAGACCCTACAACATGGCCTAGAAACCAATATAGATGTGGAAGTGCACAGTACACCGTCTGGCTACCCCTGTAACTGAAGCTATGGAAACACTTCGATAGTATACACCGTATATGTACCTAGGGATGAAAAGCTATGGAAATATCATAGTACACCGTAAGTACATCCTCGGTTACACGAATCTGTGGAATTATCTAAGTGCGGTACATCGTAAACGGTTCCTAGGTTAGTACACTGTGGAAGGAGTATGCATTGTACCCCGCTGGTGTTCCTAGGGCTGAATGACTGATTGCAAAGGAGAGGCTAGATCATGACAGAAGTAGTTGAACTAATAAAACGTAAGGAATGAGTCTGGAGATGAAAGTCAAGCCCAGCAGTGGTTTAGAGTTCTTAAAACCCCCAGACTCTACAAAACTGATAGTTTAGAATAACAAGTTAATAATCTGAACATGTTTAGGAAATGGCATTTACATTTAGGTGTTAAGAACGGTCAGAATAACCCAAGTGGCAGTCTGTTACCTTATTCCTGCACCCTTAAAGGGTCACTTGTCCAAAAAGACAGTGTGGGGGGTTGAGCAGCCTGTTCTGATCAGAATCACGATAGCCTAGGTCTCGTGACATACTAATTCTGGTACTTAACCAGAATGAGTAGGGTCCTAGTGTTTACACCCATAATGCATCTGTTTATTAACTGAAAATGTCCCCAATTATCTTTATAATAAGCATCATCCCCGCAACTGATTATTGAAGTTTCAACTGCCGCAATTCTCTATCTGTCTACCTAGCTACCGATTCTACTCTATCTTATTTACTTTTCCTGTCTTTAGTTAATTAGTTAAAATAGAAAACCCCCAAAACCTACCTATCTGCACAAAACTCATCCTAAAAGCAAAACTCTATCTTTGGCATCACTTAGTTTCAATTCGCTCCGATTTAAGAACGACCTCGAGTTATACTTACTGCTTACTCACCCTGTGTGATAGGTAGTACTTATAAATTGAGTCCCCAGCTCTTTATAAATTTTAAAACCCACCGACGCGCGCTCCGACGGACGGTCCGACGACGGGGTGAAAACCCGACTGACCGTTTGGGCGCCGTCACAAGAGTAGCTTCTTCATCTGCGTCATCAGTAAAGAGATAAGAAGAAACCATTTCTTCTTCTGCTCCATCTTCTTCCAAAGGAGGCATGTCTGGATCATCAGGAAGATCCATTGCATTAATCTTTCCTGAAGTAGAAGGAATATCAGAAGTTGGTCTGGTAGGTATAGGTGTGGGTGTTGGTGAAGGAGTAGATGCAGGTATTGAAGTAGGTGTTGGAGAAGGTTGATTAGGTGTCGCATCGGGTTTTGGATCGGATGGTTTAGAAGAGGAACCAAATGTTTCTTGAGAAATGTTGATTCCATGAAGCAAGGTAACCAACTCTTCCGTATCATCTTCTTCCGGAATGTTGAAAGAATTAAAGAGTTTACCATAGTTGAAAAACCAATCCGGACCCGTACCTTGAGGAGGTTCCGTATACCTTAAACATTTTACTTCAAAATGTTCCTCTATTTGATTAGTCGATTTGTTGTAAACTCTTTTGTTTGGAGAGTTAACCGAATATCCAAGAAATATCCCTTCAACAGCTTTATCCCCAAACTTAGAGATACGTTCTTTAGTAACCATAATCATGCATGGACACCCAAACGGCTCTAGAAACTGCAGGTTTGGCTTGCGGTTATTGAACAGCTCATAACATGTCTTGTTCTTTTTCTTAACTGAGAGCACCCGATTCAGAACATAACAGGCAGTATTAACTGCCTCAGCCCAGAAAATAATAGGCAACTTTGAATCTGCTAGCATAGTCCGAGCTGTCTCGATAATAGTTCTGTTCTTCCGTTTTGCAACTCCATTCTGTTGAGGAGTTCTTGGAGCACTGAATTGATGGTCAATGCCTCTTGAAGCACAGAATAACTCGAGAGTTGAATTCTTGAATTCGGTTCCATTATCACTTTGCAGTCTCTTAACCTTTAAGTTGCACAAATTTGCCAACTTATCCAACAAATAAACCAGAATTCCCGCTGTCTCATCCTTTGTTGCAAGAAAGTAGACCCACGAAAACCTTGAGTAGTCATCAGTAACTACCAAACAATAAGACCGACCACCGATGCTCTTTGTAGAAACAGGACCAAAAAGATCCATATGAAGTAGTTCCAATGGAGCATCAATGGAATTCACTACCTTAGACTTATGGGACTTCTTGTGGAGTTTGCCCTTGTGGCAAGAAATACAGTCATCCTTCAATGCAAACGACTGTTTTGGAACTCCTCTCACTAAGTCATTATTAATAAGAAAATTCATTTTACGGAAATGAATATGTCCCATCCGTCTGTGCCAAAGGAGTGATTCCTTTTCTGAAGCCTTGGAGAGTAGACAAGTAAATTCACTTGTAGTCTCCATTGTTCTCATATTCATCACATATGTGTCATTTCTTCTAGGTGCTCGCATTAACACCCATTCCTCTGGAATAACATACCCTGGCTTCAGTATAACACACTCAGTCTTTGTAAATGATGTGGTATAGTCCTTATCACAAACTTGTGAAACACTTAGCAAGTTATGTTGAAGTTCGGCCACATAATTTACATTCTCAAAGCTAACCCTTCCATTTGTTAGCGTTCCTCTCCCAGAAATAGTTCCTCCCGTATCTCCTGCAAAGGCCACATGTCCTCCTGCGTATGGTTTAATATCCACAAGTAAAGACACATCACCAGTCATGTGTCGCGAGCAGCCGCTATCCATAAACCATTCGCTATCTTTCACACGTTCAGACTGTTGCAACACATAAAAGTAAGGAGATTAGTGAGAAACGGTGACCCAAGCCTTTACAGACTTAGGTCTACCGAAATCATCAACAATAAGCACATCAGATAGAACTTTATTTTTAAACAAATCAGAATTTTTATCCAATGTGTTATTGTTGACGACGTTAGAGTCCACAATAGACTCTTTTCGCTTCCAAACTTTAGATAGTTCGGGATTTGGCTTGGGAGTAGTGTCGGGCTTTGATTTTGACAAAGGATTTTGCCCAGCATTACTCTGTTTCTCAGCAGGCTTGGGAGAGTTTGAATAACACCTAAGAGGTGATTTTGAAAATGAATTTCGATAAACTGATGTCCTAGGCATTTCTCTCCCATAGCGCTGATGAGAAAGTTTTGGACATTCACGAATTAAGTGTCCTTGTCTCTTGCAGTAGAAACAAGAATGACTCTTAACAAAAGGTTGAGGCTGAGGACTTACCATAGGAGGTAGTAAAGCATTTCTAGAGCATGAACATTGCGTGCATGTTTTAGAAACAACTTGTTTTGGTGGAGGGATTGAAGTGGAAGGTTTATAATTTAAAACTTTATGTTGCAAAATCTTTACCGGTGACCGTAAAGTTTGTGATTTTGCATTTAAAACCTTGTCTTTTCCTGTTTGAGTTTGAACCTTAATTGCAGGTTCAATTTTTAAAATCACTTTTTCAGGTTTAACTTCAACCTTCTTAAATTCAGGATACTCCTGATCAGTAATGTCCTCAATCTCAACTACCTCATCAGTATAAACTGAAGATTTACATTCAGATTTAACAAACTGAGGCAAAGGATACTCTGGCCTCTTGGTTTTCTCCTTTGTCAGTTTGTTTTGTTTAGCTTCTTTAGCTTTAATGCCATAACGCTTTGTATAATCAACGGGAATTTCTTCAAGGCCTTCCTTAACAGGCGCAGGACAATATTCGGCATGAGAAGGTGGTGGTACTTGGTTATAACCAAGTCCTTCCTTCTTTTTACCACTTGTCCCTTGTTTGTAAACGATTTCATTAAAGACAAACGTTGCGGATGAAGAACCTAAGATTTTACTTTTATGATTATCAAACTCACATTTTAAATCTGATAGTTCTTTATTCAACAGTTCAATTTCAGTAAGATAACTTTTAATTGCATCTTGCTGACTAAAGACATTTGCTTTAAAAGTTTGAGTATCTAACTTGTGAGCCTCAATATGTTTTTCATAAAGCTTTTCATTTTCTAGCAAAAACTTATTAGATTCTGTAAGTTTAACAACCTTTTCCCGCAAGCTTAGATTGTCCTTTTGATAGGCCTCAAGAGATTCAGTCAATTGAATACAAGTAGCACAATTAAAAGGCTCAATTGGTTCATTTTGTACCTCGGGTGTGATGTGTGCCCTCAGACACTGAAATTGTGCAGCATGAACACTCCAGTCAGAAGCGGTTGGCTCAAAAACAACCAAAGCATTGTCCACAGCCAATGACTTGATTTCTTCTTTCTCATTTGCCTTAGGCGGATCAGGCTTAGTAAGACCCGATGATGGCATCTTGGGTTTCTCGCACTCCCTTGCAAAGTGACCCAAGTTCTGACAGTTAAAACATCGGACCTTGCTTTTATCAAAACCAAATCCGGTCTTCCCATTTCCATCCAAGCTCTTTCGTCCCGTCCTCTGCAAGAACTTTTGAACCCTCCTTGAGATCATAGCAATGTTCCAGTTTAAATCCATTTGCTCTAAATCATCGTCATCCAGCTGACTATAGTCCTCCTTGGTCATTTCCAAAGTGGTATTTGGTTGAGTAACCAAATCTTTGTAAGAGCTTAGAAAAGCTGTATAAATTGCAGCTTGCTCTTGTATAGTTGGTGATACTGAAAGTTGCTATTGTGACCCTTGAGATGTACCAGATATGTAGGCTGCATGTTGAGCCCCAACTGAATAAGATGGTGAACTGGTATCTGTCATGAATGTCATTCCACCATAACTCTTGCCAGAGTTTACTTGTCCTCCATATAGTGTGGGATTCTGTACAAATCCACTTGACTTGCATTCTTTCTTTTTCAACTCCATAGCATGAGCTTGAAGAACACCTATCAATTGGTCCAAAGTCATCATAGCTAATTCTTGATTCTCCTTTAAGAATTGGACCTTCACATCCCAAGCACTTGGCAACACATCCAACAGTTTCTTGTTTATCTCAAGTGCAGAGAGATTGTATCCTCCATCAATTAACTCACTAACTAACTGTGAGTATCGGGTAAATAATCCAAAAGTAGTCTCATTAGGGAAAATGTCGAACAAATCATACTGCTTCTTGATTAATTCCAACTTAGCCTCCTTGTATTTTTCATTCCCCCCACACCTCGTTTCTATTGCCTTCCACAAATCATAAGTTGTGTCATGAGTTTTAAAGAGTCTCATAACATCCTTTGTTAAACACATGCATATAGCAGAATGTGCCTTCCTTTCTATCTCTAGTTCCTTTTTCTCTTGAGGTGTCATGGCATTGTACGTTTTTGCTGGAGGAATTCCACGATAGTTTCCTTCTGCAACTGGAGCCTCATATCGTTGTTTTAATGGACCCCAAAGTTCTGGACAGTGAAAGTCTACAAATTGTTCAAATCTGTCTCTCCAGTATGCATAGTCCATGTCTGCTGTAAACAACGGAGGTTTATTGCTAGAACCTATATCACTTCCCTGTTTAATCATTTCCCTAATTCCTCTAATATCTTCCTTATCAGCGGCCATTTAATAGTCAAATTAAATTATAATCGGAAACTTGCGACGATAGGTGTAATGTCGCAAAAGTTTTGTGCGACGTAACAAATAATGTCGCAAAAAGGATAAGAATTCAATTAAGAATCAAAAGTGCGGCGTAGAGTATAACGTTGCTACTGTTATCGCAGAATAACCACAATGTCGCAACGAGAAGTCGCAACAGTATGTCGCAGTAACCACTTAAGATCAAAACAAGGACGTCGCTAATGATATCGAAACACTACGTTGCAAAAACCAAATTAGGTCAGAAATAATAATGTCGCAGGCGACATCGCAGATGATGTCGCAGCTTATGTCGCAAAGTCGCAAACAGCTGCGGCCAAAAAACCCTAATTCGTAAAAAATCAAACCCTAATCGATTTTTACGAATGTCAAACGAACACTCCTTTCAATATAGCCCAGAAAACGCAATCTTTAACCTGTAAACAAGAAAAACACGAAAATCACACGAAAAACAAAAATATTAATCGTTAGTTTAAACCAAAACTTGATCCGATGCTCTAAAATTGAGCCCCCGTGGCTCTGATACCAGTTGTAAGTCCGTAATCTCGATCTTGAATCAAGTCACACAAATCAATTGATGGCGGAATCACCAATTGAATAATCACTCAAACGAATCAATAAAACAAACGTGATATAAACAAATTCAAACAGTTGTTTATTGATAATAATCGACTAGGTTACAGGTATTTTCGACTGAGTTCATTTAGGGTTTTTTGTCAACCCTAAAACTGATTACAAAATGTGTTTATATACTAAACACTCTATCCTGCGACGTTACACACAACGTCGCAGGTCCAGGCCCATGCGACATAGTCAACGTCGAAGGCCAACTGACGTCGCATGTGCGACATTGCATACAACGTCGCACAAGTCAGTAAAAACAAAACTAATTACAAACTCGAACTAGACCAACTGACAGACATATCAAAATGCATCAACAAGGTGACTCTAGCCACTAAGTATACGGATAGTACTATCGCAGTGACGACCCTCCAACTAAGAGTGGAGCGTATACTTACATGTCCTATTAGGTAAAACAACTATTGTTTGTCGTGGTTTGGTTATAGGGTTAGGTCGCGTTACTTTACTCGACAGGTTTAGCTCACCTTTCGAGGGATCACAGTCTAAGTATTCCCACACAAAACTACTATTTAGGAATTAAGTTCCTACGAACAACTATTTTGGGAATGTTGATCTTTAGTTATATTAACTTGTGTTTCCTACTAGCAACGATATAGGAAATGTTATTCCTTGATTTGGTTTAACCTGTGTTTCCTACAAACCATTATTTGCTATTAAATAACCTGTGTTTCCTACAAACTACTACTGATTGAAAATGTTATTCTTAAATGATTAAATTGTGTTTCCTACACTATATATACAAACCTGTTAATTCACTCAACAATTTTGTTGATGATTTACTCTATGTTTTTTAGGAAATTAGTAGCGCAAGTAAGAAACTGCATGGATATCAGGACGGACAACCCTGGACTTGTTAGGATGCCACTACTTTTGGGATAACGGGATTTCCTTCATATAACCGCAATTCATTGTGGTCATATTTATGAAATCTACTTTTGTATTATGTATTTTTATAAAATATTGTTTTAACACTACTACTACTATTACTGTTACAACTTTTTAAGTTGTAAACTTTTGTAAAAATTTAACTAATGGCATCTTAAACTATTTCGTTCTGCAATAACCATATGCTCTTGATTTATGTATCTATTGGTTGTATTACTGCTCGCAGCCCCACCACGTCACTAAGCTTTCGCAAACTACTCTCGTTAATTGTAATTACTGTTTGGCGGGGTGTGACAATAATCATGTTCTTGATATACATTTTGGAAGCCTCATCTATACTACATATTAATGGACACTTGAGTTGGTGTATGAAGCTAATATGTCCTTTTCTAAGATAGGTTTTATTGTTGAGTTGTCATCGCTAGGTTTATCTGATTATGTCATGGTGACATCATAAATAAGACTGAAATTGCTTATATAGTAAGTTAAATAAATAGATTAAATAGACAAATTTTTTTCAAAAAGGTCGCTCATTTTCTTGGAAACTTGCAACAGACTTTATGAGATTGTATGCTCGATATCATTCCTGCACTGTGATTTGTTCCTATCGGTCTATCACTGCCCAAAAACTAATCATGTATCTCCTCTTCATTTGTCTCTCCATTCATCCATTAAAAATTATCCAATCATCTCCATCATTCTCTACAGGTTTTAAATATGCAATTTTAAGTTTCATGTTTGTAGGTTGGGTTTGATTTCATAACTTATATACATGTCCATGATACTTCATCTATTGGTCAGATTCAGGCCCGTTTTCATTTACAATGGAGGTGACATTGATGATAATACTAACATGTCATTTCTATCATATATATTATTGGTTCAATTCTTGACTTTTAGCTCAACGAATAATACGCGAATCTCATTTCTTATTTATACTAATGGAATGTTTTATCTTTTCAAAGGTATGTGTTGTAGACACACAAGGAGAGCATACATAAGAATATATATATATACATATATATATATATATATATATATATATATATATATTGCAACAACCATGAAGCATGTAACTAATCCATGTTTCATGATAAAATAATGTTGAGATGAAGATTATGTTTTTTAATGAACACTCATATGATGTACACCAAGTGTTTGATTAAATGTCAAGGTTAAAAAAATATTGTTGTTTCATAATATTCTTGAAGGCTATGGGTTTTAATTTTGTAAGTTTAAGATATGTTTCATAGTTTAAGATTCATTTAAACCTTTGTCTAAATGATACATTATTATTAATTAAGTTTGGTATATATAAAAAATGGGGTGTTTTTCCTCATATTTTGGTCAGCCGTCTATGGTACTAACTTCTGCTTATTCTACTTCAATTATATAGTGATGCTGGGGGTTACAAATGGCATTGATATTACTGAATGGGATCCATCCTCAGATAAGTATATTGCTACTAATTACACCGTAAAATGTCAATGATCTGAAAGGTGCTCATTGCAAGCTTTACTATGCGGTTCTAGCCATGCTTATGGAACTTGGTTGCTGAAAATGGGTAATGGTCATGAGATGAACCATAGCTCAAAGTTAAATTGAAGGCAACTATTAGAGTTGTCGAATGGGTAAGTTTTACATTATCTTATTGTGGTGGTCTTTTGTATTTATATACTTGACACGCTTAATTTGTTTATAAATTTTGCTAAGTAATGGTTATATTATATCATGTCAGAGTATTACAATGATGGTAAGTAAAGTTTCACTGCAAAATAAGAGGGTTACGGTTGATTTAATTTGTCAAGTTTGTGGTTGATTTGATTGCTTCTGTAAGCAAGGAGTGATAGAATTTGAAAGAGAGATTGGGATTGGTAATAAGCAAATTCTATTTTGATCATAACTTTAGTGAGTAATTAAAATATATTTAGGTACTTTCTGATATTGTATTAATATGACATTTCATTTGAATGCTGGAAATATGTTAGCAAATATATATTTAGCTTTTGGATTTTTGGTTTATGCTATAATCAGTTCGGTTGTATGGGTTGACTCGGTACTTGGGAAGCAACTTCTATCGGTTTGGATGGGCTGGGTAAAGACTACGGTTTATAAAGTTGAATTCTTGCTCATCCCTAATTGCTCACCTTGTGATTTAGGACGTGCTTCAATTATGCTTCTTCCTTAATGTGTATGGGTCAAGAGTCAAGACAATTTGAAAAGTTTCAGTTATGCTTCGTGATGGTATATATATATATATATATATATATATATATATATATATATATTAAAAAATACTTTTACTGTAAATACTTTTATTAACAACGTACAATTACAATTTTGATCTCACTATTTTACTATTAAAGTAACTAAAGGTTGTATTGTTTGTAACTATTAAACTAATCAAAGTAAGCCCATTTAAGAAAGGTCAAATAGCTATATCCCAATTACTCCAATGAAATTAATAAAAATAAATAAATGAATTTTAAGTAAATAAATAATTTATATATATGAAAAACTACATCAATGGGTGTTTAACCCTTGACTTATTACAACAAAACAAAATGCACTATCCACTTAACTAATCAACATCTTTATAAGATGTTCACTTGTATAATTTTTATATTATACTAAAAATAGTCATATATAATTAAAAAAGAATTAAAGGGTCTCGAACCTGACCTTCAGAAACAAAACACATGGGGAGACCACCCAACCACACATGTATATGTTTATATTTTTTGCATGTTAAATATATATAAAATAAGATAATCTCATATAAAACAAAAAATGTTTCAAAGTGGTCTCAAACCCATGACCTTCGGAAACAAAACACAGGGTGGAGACAACTGAACCGCACATGTAAATGTTAATATTTTTTGCACGTTAAATATATATACATATAATAAGATAATCCATACAAAACAAAAAAATTACTATTCATAATGTAATTCAGTTGATATTAATGGAGAATGAGTAATGGAACATATTACTACTATATAGTAATAAAGTCCATTTCACTTTTCTGCTTTAACTAAATTATAATTTAACTGTAATTCATGATCACTCATCAGTTTTCTGGGAAGTATTTATAGATCAATTCTATCGTACTCTAGCCCTCCAAACAAAATTTTTTTAGAAGGATAAAAATCTTAGCTTACAAATTGAATGGAATATTTGTAACATGCATGAATAAGAACTTTATGTTGAATGGTTGAGTTTCTACATTTTATTGGTGGGTATTTAGGGAATCGAAGCATATATCACACCTATCATTCTAAAATCACACATATCAAAACCCGAAAATTTCTATAAAAATAGATCAAAACACAACTACACATGTTGAAGAACCCAACTACCCAAGTGGCCGGTATGAGTATGAAAATGAGTTCTCGGGTATCTTTTTGATCATAGATGATACAATATGTTGTATAAGAAGTGGTGTTGTACGCCTCGATACAAACACATTTACGCCATGAAGATTTTGGATTTTTTTCCTTAACTTATACTTTCATGTGCATCATTTTAATTCTGTTAGTATTAGTAGTACTAGTTTAAGACCCGTAAAATTTACGAGTTAACTTTATGATATGTCTTATATAGATGTGTTATATGAATTTAATAAGCGTTTTGGTGTTGGTGTATGGTACATCAGTTTGTATTGTTTTATTTTTAAATGGAAAATGTATTAAGCATTTGAATTGTGGTAGATTTTGGATTGATGAGTTCAAATTAATTAATTAATTAATAGAGACAATATTGTGTATGATATCACTTTGTTATTTTTATTAATATTTAATAATACTAAAATATTTAAAATCGTAAAAATATATTTTTTCAAATAAGCGAATTTACCGGTTCAATAGGTAAATACTCTTTTGTATTTAAAAAATAACGTTCTTTAGTGCATTGGTGGTTTTCGTCCACCCAAGTTACTATCTGTAATTTAAATCAACAACCTTATTTTGTCTTTTTAACTTTGACGAAAATTGATAAAATATGACAACTCAAATGAAGGCTCTATTGACCCGAATGACATTAACACAACCTTAGAAGATTAAATTATAAATTATTTTAAAGATATAAATCAAGATATAGAAAAATTAGTGGCAAAAGAGTAAATTAATTAATCAATTATTGATAATATTGTATATGATATCCCTTTTTTTTTGTATTTATATTGTTCTATAATAATAATAATAATATATTATGTACTGAAACTTTGAATTAATTAATTAAAAATTGAATTGTTAGCTTTAAGATTTCAAATCTTGTAATTCGGTATTGTTTTTTTCGTGTTTTGAATTTGCATCATATTTTTAATAAGAATAACTAAATTTTTTTTTGCCAAAGTTACATACATGTGGATAATCGAAACCGGCGAATAAATATGAATAACCGATGGTTAATAGTTAATAATAATAAGATACCCAAAGGGTATTGGGCTATGTACGGGTACAAATATTTTAAAGTGGTATGAGTACAGATACAATAAAACCCGTCGGAACCCGACCCGATGGAATCCATAACTCATACATTGTAAATTAAAAAAACGATAAAAGAGTTCGAAAAGGGCAGTGGTATGGGTACAAATACCATATAACCCGCCAGAACCCAACCCGTTGGCATCCATAATTCAAGAATCATAAATTTGAAATTCGCGGAATTATCCATGAAAAATACTTAAGTATCTGTATCCGTAGTCGTATATTTGTTATTATTATTTTGATTTTTATATACTATATAGTATATATACAATTTTTTATATATTATAAGATAATAAGATGATGTAAACATCAATTGGTGAACCTTATACCATACGCTATTATATTTGAATTTTCATGATTATTACATTTTGTATGATATGAAAACATGAAATTGTTCGTTATCTTGAACGTACCGAATCCTTGAGTTAGTTAATTAAAAAGTTAAATTTTAACTTTAAGATTTGAAATATTGAATATATTATAGTTTATGATTTTTTATTTTTTCTGTCCACAGTTACATACATGGAATAACTGAAACCCGCGAATAAACATGAAAAATCGATGGGTAATACTAATTGGGTACAAAGCGGGTATTGGATTAGATATGAGTACAAATATTGTAAAAAGGTATGAGTACAAATTGTAACATCCTCAATTTGGGCCTAGGAGAAACAGGTATTTTCTTTAATTTTTATATGTAATTTATATTATTATATGTGTTTGATTGTAAATTTAATAAGAAAATAAGTTTCGAGAAAAATTGTGACTAGTAAAATATTGTTTGTTTTAAATAAATTTAGATGACGGTAAAATAAAATAATTTTCTCGCATTTGAAATTTAGGTTCCAGACAATAGATTTAAAAGGGGTATAATTTTAATACAATGAGTTAAAGGGGTCGGTTTAATAAAAATAGGGAGGCCGACCTATTTTTCCCCAATTTTATTGTGTTCTTCATTTCTAACTCAAAGACTTTCAAACTAAATCACTAATCCAAATTGCTAGTGAAGATTATATGAAATTGATGACTAAATCCTTAAGTTCATCACCATCTTAAGCTTCTTGTTGTTCTTCATCTTTGTGAGTAAGTTCTTGTTATCTAAATGATGAAGTTAGGTTAAATTCTTGTGTGACTTAAATTAAAGTTTGAATGCTTTAGTTATTAGTTGTATGATGATTCTTGAGCTTTATTGAGTTGATTACATGTTGATTACATGAAGAAATTGCTAGATTTCTTGAATTTGAGTTTGAATGTGAGGTTTTTAGGTTATGAATGATTTGTATGAATTGTGATGATTTGGTGATTGAAACTATGTTATATGATGTTATTAGGTGTTTTAGTAACTAAATATTGGTAAAAATTTGAGTACACAACTGAGTTTGGTCATTTTTGTGGTTTGTGGTTCGTATGTGAAATTGCAGAAAATTGGTTAAGTGCAGGTCTGGAAGAAGGTGAGAATCCGGCGGATTCATCCAGAATCCGACCGATTCCTGGTTAATCCGGGCGGATTCGCCAACCGGATTCTATAAAAAAGTTATGTCCAATTTTGGTATCTGAAAAATGTTTTGGAATCCGGCGGATTCTATCTGAATCCGAGGGATTCATCTGAATCCGGGCGGATTCATTTAGAATCCGGAGGATTCATACGGTGTAACAGCATGCTTTTGATTTAAACTTTATAATGTGATTTAGCTTGTACATTGTGGTTATAGGACTTAATATATGCTTGATTGTTAATATTAAGTTATAAACAATATGATATGAAGTTTGACTCGAAATTTCTTATGTGTTTCAGATCCGACGATAACTCAATAAAATTAGATCTTTGAGTGGGAGTTTGAACGAGACAGGTGAGTGGACTAATTCTCACAGTTTAATTTTGGTGTTAGCAGTTAGTTACATCAATCTTAAGTTGATAGTATTGATTGATTTATTGATAAGTTGATAGAATTATTGATTGAACCTGTTGATTGATGGATTAATTGTTTGCTAGTGAATAATTCCATGATAGGTTGGAATGATAGAGGTCAATTATATTGGGTTTAGTTGCTATAGGTTAATTCTTATGGGTTGGATGAACATTCGTTGTGAATTAGCCCATATTAATTAAAGATAGCAATAAACTATCGGTAAAATCTCTATATTGGCCTGCAGTTGATTATTAAGTGTTCTTAGAGGGTCACCGCGGACTGAGGACGCCTCAAGAACCACCGATCCTCTATTTGATTGTTCTTATAATTGATTGTTGCGAATTGATTATTATACTAAGTTAGATTGTTAGACTTAGTTTATTCAGTTAGCTTTGTGTTAATCCCCCACAATACTCTTGCAGGTTAACTTTTGGGAAAGGTGGGCAAGTTATGGTTATTGAAGAAATGTTTGACGGTTGAAACTCTGATCATTTTGTGGGCTAAACTGTTTTATGTAACACCTAGTTAGAATATGTGTTTTGGTAAATATATTTAATTAAGTTTGTAATCATATGATAGATAGTAAGGTTTGAAGTTTTATATAAATGATATAAACTTTATTGAATGGGATAACGCTTCCGAAGTAAAAAAAATGTCTTGAAATTTTGGGGTGTTATACAAATACACTAAAACCAGCCAGGAACCTGACTCATTGGCATCAATCATCTAAGCATTGTGAATTATAAATTGATAAAAGAAATTCAAAAAATGCGGTGGTATGGATACAAATGTACTAAAACCCGTCAAAACCTGACCCGTTGACATCCATAATCTAATAATCGTAAATTAGAATTAATAAAAAAATCAAAAAAAATGGTGGTATGGATACAAATATACTAAAACCCGTCAAAAGTTGACCCGTTGGCATCCATAATCCAAACATCGTAAATTAGAAATCGATAAAATAAATTTTCGATCGTATAAGTATTTAAATTACTGTGCGATGAAATGAAGTCATTAAATTTATAGAATTAAAAATAAGTTATTGAGGTTTTTTAAAGAAGATTATATGAATATTTTGAATTATGAAAGAAATAATTTCTCATAAAATATTTGAAGGATTATCTACAATTGAAGAAAAAGTAGTGGATTTATATTGTAAATATTGAAGGGTGTATATTGTAAATAAAAAGGGTATATTTGTTTTTTATTCAAATAAAAGTAGGATTAATGATGTCATAAATTTAATTAAGGGTTAGATCTTAATTGATGATTTAAAATACTAATCTTCATATTTGGAGAATTATGTACGATTAAAGAAAAAATAGAGGTTCTATATTCTAAATATTGAAGGGTGTATATTGTAAATATGAAAGGGTATATTAGTATTTTAGTCACATAAAAATGGAATTAATGATGTCATTCTTAATTTTTAGTCTCCATCTAATGGTCATTATTCTTTCAAGATTTTTCTTTTAATATATAAGATAGATTGATGGTTAACGTAGTTTAGGGGGTTAAACCTTACCTTCATTTGCGTTGTTTTCTTTGTGTCCTTATTTCGTGCTACTTTAAGGTTCGTTGAATTTCTTCTAACATATACTAATTGTCGCATTCTTATAAAATATATGATCAGTTATAAGTTGCATGTTAAGTGCAATGTTTTTAAAACCGAAAATCGGATTGAACCGGAAACATCTCCTAGTCCGGTCGGACCGGCCGATTGGACCGTTTTCCTATACACAAGTACAAAATAAATATATTTTAATATGATATATGTACATTTAGTGACAGCTATAACCAACCATGTAAATGAGATAAAATAAAAACTCAGTCAACAAAGGAATCAACTTTCCCTGACACACTCCACTTCACCCTACCTTTTTGTATTCATCATTTTCAATAAATTGTACCATTCTCCTCACTTTTTTCGTTTCCCGGTTTCCCCCATAATTAAGAATACCCATATTCAATATTTTCTTCATTCAAAACTTAAACCACTTACTCGAAACTATCAGGGAATAATAAGTAGTTTAGAAATTTCTTTCACATAAACACACAAACCAAACATATACAAATTGAAAAAAAAAATACCCAATAGCCACTAACAACTCAGAGGTAGCCAGAGGATGATGGGAGTGGTCAGAAAATGAGCTTCAAGGTCGGCGCACGGCCGGAGAAGGAAGGGGGTGGTCGGAGGTGAGCGCCGGCGGTGGGTGGCGATGGTTGGAGGCCAGATTTAGTGGTGGTGGCTAACTGCAATGGCTAGGGTTTTTTGGCGGTGGTCGTGAGAGTGAACGAGAGAGAGAAAGGGATTAATAAGTGACTCGGTCCAAAGTTCAAACATATACATACATTTATTAATTTATCATTTTTAATTATTAAAAACTTAAAAAAAAAAAGATTCCGGTTCAAACGATTTCCGGTTCCCGGTCGAACCGGGTTAAACCGGGAAACTGGTCGAGTTTCACATTTTCTCTCCCCTCTCAGGAATCGGTTCTCAGCCGCTCGTTTTTCTCTAAATATCCAGTTCGACCGGTTTGGTCGAACCGGTTTTCAAAACATTGGTTAAGTGAATATTGGATCAATTGATTCGGTAATGCTGATGTAATCAATTTCTACAGTTTCACAATGATTGTTTTGATTTTAAGAGTTTAAGAAGGCTAATATAGAACCCTCTTTAATTAGTACAAAAAATGGGGTGCAAAGGATAATAGTTTTAAAGTATATATGATATATTCGAATTTGAATTGTTTTATTGGGTAAAGGTTAAGATTTTTATTTAGAGCATCCACAATGGAGCCTATGTGGCATTTGTCAATAAAAGTAAATAGAAGTTTATAGAGGTATATGCATTATGGAATTGTTAAAGTACTTAAGGGTTGGTCTCTCTTACAACTCTCATTTACCAAAGTGTGTATATCGTTCAAAAAAAAGAGAATATATTTATATTAAGTGGATTGTGAAGGCTTGGTACAATGAGATATAAAACTTAGTTGGCATTGTATTAAACATTAGGAGTGTGCATTGTAACATCCTCTCCAGTAGCCTGGTAATTTCTAACTTTAAATGATTATTTAATGGTTTTAGGAAATTACTTGATATTATTATTTTATTGTGAAACCTGGATAAATAAGTCCCAGAACTTATTGTGATTAGTAAAATATTACTTATTTTAAATTATTATAATTGACGGTATTATAAAGTAATATTTCTCGTGAAAGATTTCTAGGTTCCAGACAATAGATTTAGGACGGGTATAAAATACCCAAATAATTTAAGTTAAGTTATGAAGGAGTCGACCTCCTTTTCTTCTTCTTTCCCAAACCTGTTACTTTCTTCTAAAAGAAAAAAAAAACTAAACCTAAGAACTCAATCACCCAAATTGAAATTATCAATTGAGAAACTGTGATTATTGCTAGCTCATCATCTTTATCATCATCAACTTCACTATCAACTTTTGGTTTAAATTGTGAAGGTAAGTATTTACATATATCTCTATCAATTAGGTAATTTGAAATAGTTAGGGTGAATACTTTGTGTATATGATGATTAATGCGAAATTGATATTTAAGAGTAGTGTTATAAAGTTTGTAGTTGCTATTGACATTAGAATCCTGCATAAATTTTATAAGGTATCTGAACTTATATGAATTTTGAGTAAAATTCGTGACTGAGTTGGGCAGAAACAAAGTTGTAGGTTTCTGGGTTTTGGTATGGTAGCCGATCGGCTAACTACTATAGCCGATCGGCTATGTGAGCTAGAGTCGAACGGCTAAAATGAGACGATCGGGTAATTTAATGTAAAAACATCACAGAACTTAACCATGTAGTTTAAAGAAGAAAAATAATAGTGAAAGCCGATCAGGTAAACAAGGCTAGCCGATCGGTTAACATGCTTTAGCCGATCGGGTAAAACTTGCCGTTAGGCTAAAATAGAGTAAAACGAGTACAGAGATTTGGTGTGAGAAAGAAAACAATGGGATTCACAGGTGAGCCGATCGGCTAGGTACCCTAAGCCGATCGGGTAAGGGGTCGTTTGGTTAGCATTCATTCTCACTTGATAATTTTAACATTTATTTTATTATCATATTATATAATATTAATGAAACAATAATAGTACATGATAATAGTTAGTTGTGATAAATGATATATAATTAGGAATTGTAATTGTGATGTCAATTATGTTAAATTCCTAGTGTTAAGAATTAATGTATGTTGTGCATATGGTGTTGAGTTCTAGAGTCCTTTTCGGATATAAGTTAAGAGTTATGGAATGTGTTATTAACTTATATTTGATTTTGATTCTCAGATCCTCCAAAAGATAAGTGATACCTGGAGTACGAGATTGTGAAGACAAAGGTATCGGTGAGTGGATTTTGAACTCACCCTTCGATTTAGTTGTAACTGTTTGGTTGCAACAAGTATATGTAGATTGATTATAAGATTGTTAATCTGTGCTATTGATTATGAATCTACGTGATATGTGAATCTATGTGTATCAGATTATTGAGGTCAACGTGTAGTTGGACTTTTGGTTATTATGTGAATTACACAGGTTTTGATTCATTTGTTGTGTTTGAGACCTGTGTATGAGTTTAATAACCAATAGTTATCGGTCTATTCTGTAATGGCCATACAAATTGACGTTAAGTGTTCCTTGGGAATCCCCGGGTATTATGATATCCCAAGAGCCACCGATCCTCATTGAAAAAGAATGTGTTTACGATTTTTTACTGTAAACAGATTGTTATGCTAAGTTGATTGTGTGTGATAAATCTATTCACTTAGCTATGTGCTAATCCCTCCAATTACTTCCTGCAGGATATGTTTTGATTAATAGTGGGTGCAGGAGGTGAATAGTTGTTCAAGGAATGTTTGATTGCGCTTGAAGACTCTGATATGGTTCTGTAATAAACCTTGTTTTGAGAATTTTATGCCCCATTTTGAATGGTTGTTAAACAGTTTTAACTTAGTGTGAATTGAATATGTAAATTGTTTATGTACATTAATTAATATAGAGTAATGAACTATATTTTATAATATACGCTTCCGATTTAAAATAATATAATATTGTGTAATAGAAAGAGGGGTGTTATAACTTGGTATCAGAGCATAGGTTTGGGCGAATTGAGCATTCTAAAGGGTTCAATCCCAAATCTAGAGTGTGTTATGTCAAACATTTTTGGGTATGGGATTTAACATTGTATGTGAATCGGTTAGTAGATAAGTGCTAACGATTAACAAGTTCCAAGTTGTTGTGTTGAATACAGATATGGCAGATAACGAGCAACCGACCACCAACCCTAACCGACCACCAAGTAGTTGGACTTTTGGCTTTGAATCGTACGTTTGTGATTCCCCGGCAGCGGCGCCAAAAACTTGTTGCACCCGCAACCGTCGGTTCAGTGTCGTTGCGATTCCTGATGGTGATGCGGGCGCAGCAGGGGTTTTAAAATTTATATTTAGCTGGGCTTAAATTATACGTACTACCTACTCTGGTTAGCAAGCGGTAAGTATGACCTAAGATCGTTCTATGAATCCAAACGTGTGGGCGATTAAAGCTGGTGCTTTCGGTAGGAGATATTTAGGATGGAACAAAGTAGGTAGGTTTGGGGGTTTTAAACTAAAGACAGGTAATTAAAATGCAGAAAAGTAAATTACAGGAAAACAGATAAAGATAAACATGTGATTGCTGAGATTTCGATAATTAATGTTTCAGGATGACAGATTAAACAGGGACAATGTTAAATGTAATGGTCTAAACTATCAGGTGTAAACTCTAGAACCCTACCAACTAAATTTCCCATTGGCATGTCACTAGGAACTAGGTTATCGTGATTCTGATCGGAGCAATACGCAAACTTCCAATACTTATCTAGTTGAAAGATAAACAACCTATTTTGGCTTGACGCCAAGGCGCATGAATCAGTAACGTATCGTCTCATAGGTCCGACCTTTCTTAACCCCTAAAATAGTTTAGTATTTTATTAGCATGCAGATTAATAACTTTGTATGTTTTGACCGCTGATTGTGTAAGGCTTAGTGTATTAAGGTATTTAAATCACGAGGATGTTATCCTTATTCCTAAGTCTTGTTTTATGCATTAAGGCTTGGTTACTTCAACTTATAACTTGAAATCTCCTTTTCAAACAGTTATACATCCCTAGATTATTCGCAGTTTATAAAAACGTGTTTCATATGCAGGCTATGCCTTTCAGTAATCGGACAGTGTACTTTACATGGTAGTTCGACGGCTTCTTACATCAGACATGCGGTCAGGAGTAATTGACGGTGAATGTGACACTCTAAACTAACTAAATGTAAAGCGATCCAGAAATGTAAACCTAATATGTACAACGAGTGGGTTCACTGTGTCGTACTTGTTGCATGTCATGGGCACAAATAACTACTTACCATAATTAAGGTTGATCAAGTCCTAATTACTAGGTTGCAGTCACGTGGATAACCGGAAAGGGTACTCCATAAATTAAACTCAAGTTCATAAAGTCTTAACGATACAAAGGTCATTAATTCCTATTTTATCTGAACGCGTTTTCGAACATCATTTCATTGTGCATTGACTTTCGTAGGATATACCAGTTAGTTGTAAAGTTGTATTATCCTTTCGGAATTCCAACTGTTAAACCAGAGCTGATTCCAGTGATGTAACTATCTTCGGTCATTTATCGACTTCCATACATTTGTACTCCGTATAAAACGTTTTCAGTACTATATCAAATAAACTGTCGAATAGGGGTCGTTACATCATGTTTACAATTGTCGTACACTTAATTATATAACGTCATCCTTACTTATAATTATCTACATCATCAAAAATCACAATAATAAACTACTCGCAATTCATGGCAATAGACAAATCACATACAAGGCAATAATACATAATTAAAATATGAAATAAAGCAAGTATGATAAAGGTTTCGATATCACCCGGAAATAAATGCGCAGCAGCGTATTATTATGACTGATAACTCGTTCACACGTACAAAGATAAATCTCCAAACTCCTAACATTCGCTCTAACCTCTATGTTAATCCGTAGATTAATTACAATAACCCTAGACTAAAATATAAGAGATTTTTAGAGTGAGAAAGTGAAAATGGAAGAATGAGAGTGTAAGTATGAGTGTGAATATGAGAGAGTATATGAGTGTATTGAAATGAGACCTAGGGGCTGCCTTTTATAGAAGAAATTTGGCTCAAGTTAGCATCCCAAAGCTCATGATAGCAAAAGGTAGAAAAGGTAGTGGCACCAGGTACAAAAGGTGAAAAAGGTAGTGGCACCGAGTACCAAAAACATGTAAAGGTCTAGCACCGGGTATGAAAAAGGACAAAAAAGCGCAATCCGTGCGGGAGGGTGGTGGCCGGCGGCGGCCCACTAGCAGCCAGCGGCGGCTGTGTGGCTTCCGGCGGCGGCTGGCACCACCCAGTACCGATTCGCTACCCGTTGCTTCGTTTCTTGATCCGTGCGTGTTTTCTTCGTTATGTGTCCGTTTGCATTGATTCTTTTTGCGTTGGATTCATAATTCAAAAACGAAGCTTTTGATGAAAAGAAATCCCAAAAATATGTCTCCGAACTTTAGATGGGTCGTACGAATCATTTGGATCTTCCGGAGTGCGTAGAATCTTCATTCTTCGTCCGTTTTTGTTGATTCTTCTTCTGTTGGATTTGTAATTTGAAAACGAACATCTTAGGTCAGATAGATGTTGGTGATGGGCTCTTTGGTCTTGAAATCTCATTTTGATGTCTGGAATCTTCAAACGTGCGTGGAATCTTCGTTTTCTGTCCGTTTTGCTTGATTTTCATCATGCAACTTGTTTTTACCATCTTGACATAATATTACAGATAGGTAATGTTTTTGAGTTAAAGTGCCAAGAATTTTTCCAGAATGAGAGAGATATTGATAGTAAAAACGTGACTTTTTACGCGATATCAAGTATCCCACAGTTAGAACTTTGCTTGTCCTCAAGCAAACTCGTTCTTAAAAGCTTCTGGAATGATTCTAATTGCATCAGTTTTTAGAGATACCTTTTTCCAAAGAATATAAAGTTACAGTTATGAAAGAGTTTTTTACCGGAAACTAAGGGTTTATTTGAATTCGATACCTTCTTCGAGCAACATGATGATCATGACTAGGTAATCCTTGCAAGTGGGTTACTCAAACCATTCAAGGGTTTAGGGTTTCCTACTTACTAGTGTCAATCACTCAAATAGTCAGTCATGCAGCATTCTCGTCATAGGCTTGATCGAGAATCAAATCTCCATCACTTTTGATGAGGACGGTACTGACCTTTCGAGATATCTTGGAAGGAATCGGGTGTTTTGGTGTGAAGAAGGTGTGAGGGTTTTCCTTGTATTTTCTTGAAACTTTTCTTGAGAGAGTTTCTTTAGAATTTCTCAGATTTTGAAAGGACTACATAGCCTTTTTCTTTGGAATTTTCCTTTTCTTGATCCTTGGGGTCTTTTTTTTTTTTTTTTTTTGAGCAGCTTCTGCTGAATTTCTTTTTTTTTCTTGGAGCTCCATTTACGGATGATGCTCATCCTTTGGGGAACGCTCCGGTATAAGCTTTTTTGCTTAATTTCTTTTCTTGGAGCTCCTTTTACGGACGATGCTCATCCTTTGGGGAACGCTCCGATGGCTTTGTGTTAGGCTGCAGAAGTCTTGGAAAATCAAGAGTATCTTTGAGAATTCGTTGGAAAATGAAACTTCTGTAGGTTTGGGATGAATGTTAGGAGGTTTTGATTGGGTGTGAAGAGTGAGTGTTGAGTGGGTAGATGTTTGATGGTGGAAGGCTATTTGGATTCCTTAGAAGTTATCAAGATGGGTTGTACCTATGCCACGTATGGCACTCATCGGTGTGATCTTGAAATGTATTACAAGAGCAAGTTCTAATTCAAATGCATACATCGGCGCCTAGCCATGTGTTGCCCTTTTCGTCCGTATCTTATTCTAAAACAGTTTTGTTTCGTTGTCAAAACTCGTTCCTTGCTGTAATTTATAATTTTGAAAGATAGGATTTCTAAAGAACGATGTTTTTGAATCAGAAAATTTTGAAATTTTATCCATTTTTAGTCTTTTAATAGAAATGTTGTTTGACTTACGGACAAGAGGTAAAAACTTGCGGTTGAAGGCCGTATATCCCACACTTAGAGGAACATTGTCCCTAATGTTCGAATCTATTCGTTGAGTACCTCTTGTTGAAGTATCCCACACTTAGAGATTCTACTTATTATTGGATTGCTTCGTAAGTGTAGTGTGGTTTTTATTATCCCACACTTAGTGTTTGGAATATCGGATGAGATAATCAAAACGGGTAGAGGGTTTTGGAACGGTGTACCGCTTTTGCTGTGCACGTTTGGCTCTTCGTTAGAAGTTTGCTGGTCCGTGGCTTGTAGCTTATGGCTCTCGGCATTCTTCATTGTGTGGTCCACAGTTTCCCTTGCTTTGCTCTTCTATAGTTTCTCAAATAAACCACTCAATTCAATCAAGTAATAGCTGTTGATAAGAAAAGTAAAGTAATAGCTTAATAAAATAACCGGATAGATGTGATGTCTATGCATCCACAGTACATCAAATACACATAATAATAAAGTCTTGGTAGAAAATAGAAAGAAGTAAGAAGGCGGAGCAATCTATTGCTCAGCTGGTGGTGGTACTGCCGTCGAAGATGCTATGTGAGATGTCTCATCTGATGAAGATTCATCGTGCTGATAGTGGGTGCCCTCATCTGATGCATCCCTATCATCCTCTGCGTCTGGTGTACCCATGGTGAATATCCCGTCATGTATCAACTGATCAACAAACTCCCCTGCGGGCATGTCAAAGCTATAGAGTGGAATCTCATGTATCCCCTGCTGAGAGTGCTCTCTGAATAGATCGGTCTGTCTGTGAGAAGATACTGGAGCAATCGGTGCAGCTGTAGGGCTGGTGCTCCTGAGAATCCTATGACTCTGAACAAAAGTGGCTCGAGTAGGGGCTCTGGATATCCTACTACTACTCGAAACCTGTCCGTTAGCCGAGCCGACGACTGAGGGAATCTGCTGTCTCTGAAGGGGAATCTGTGCTCATGGTGCCTGTGGCCTGAGTGGAACTGTCTGAGGTGGTAAACCATGGCCATGGACTGGATGTCGGCGAGGTGCTGGAGTAGGAGCTGCAGGGGGATATAAATGTGGTGGGGCTCGGCCCATTCTGCACGGTATGTCCGGAAGTGGGCTCACTGGTATCCCTGTGATCTGCTTCCTCAGAGCTCTATAGCATCTGACTTGCATCTGCATCAGCCAGTACCAGTAATCGGGTCCTGGGGGTGTCCCGCAATGGTATATGTAAGCTGGTATCTGAGCTCTAGGGGCCGGGACAGAAGGTCCTGGCCTAGTAGGCTGTTGTGGTGCAACTGGGACATCAGAATCTTGTGCATCCTCATCTGAATCGGAGTATGAACTTCGGGCCTCTCTCGGTTGCTTCCTCTTCCTGGACTCCCTGGGTAGGACTAGACCTGCTACCAATGTATCAATACTCTCAGGGTCTGATGATCGTGCCCTGATGTAAACGGTACCATCCTTCAGAATCCTAAGTATATCCATTTTCCTTAGAAAATTATAGTCTATTGGTTGGGCACTCCATCCTGGCAGGCTTTTAAATTTTACTATCTCCGTCGTCCTAATCAATCCCATTTTCCGAATCAACCTAGTAATTACTAGGCCCATGAATGATCTTCTTGCACCAAACTCTTTTTCTTCCAAAATCCGCTGGGCAACTAGATGGGCAACCTGAATGTTTCTCCTCTCGAGGATACATGTCATCATGATAACATCAAACTCAGACACTCGGCCATTAGACGTATGTTTCCCATCAAGCGAACAAACCAGTAGTTTATGCAAAATCTGCATGACTGGGTCTGTGAGCTGGGTGGCTTTAATACCCGAGAAATATGGCTTTGGTGACCAATGACTCCATGCCTGCGGTAGTAGTCGTGAGAGAAATCGTGGTGGCTCCACCAGTAAACAGGGGTGAATCTATCTCTTCTGGAGTATAGAGATCTAGGTGACGTGCAAACTGAGCCAATGACAAGGTGAATAGGCTCCCCATATATCTAAACGTGATCACCCCATCTCCAACTCTACTCCCTGGCTCAAATGTATAGGTGGTCATGAACTCGGTGATCATCTCCATATACACCGGTTCGTCAATGCTGAACAATCTCTTGAAAGACTCAAACTGCTGACCCTCTATTGAGTAACTGAATAGACTCATTTCTGCCTGAATCCCAATATCTGTAGCTTTTCCCAATCTACATATCTAAATCGGCTAAAAGGTTTATCTCTCCATATTCGTGCCATCCGGTCGTATGCTGGTGTTGCACTAAGGTATGCAAGAGATCCTGTAAGTGGACGTGCTGGTTTTAGCTTTTTCTTCTTCGGCGACATAGTACCTGAGAACATGAGAAATTTAAAGTAACAGGTCTTAAGAAAGGTGGAATTTAAAGCGCTTCCTGAATTTTCTAATGGAAAATTCGAAATGAGGGCTTTAAATTCTTGACAGTCCAAAGATTACAGTCAATATCAAATCCCCTCAAGTAACAATAGTAAGGCAATCATCAATGTGTGAAAACATATAGTCAGGGGATGGCGGTAACTTAACTTGTGAAGTAATGCCATTTACAAAGTCTGGTGTTCAGCCAAATTTGAAACGTAACTATTTCATTGTTTATAGTCTCATTGTATGTTTTTGACTTTTAAAAGTTCAACTTGAAGTAAGGTTTTTGAATAAAAATCGCAATTAATTTATTTTTAAAAATGCAATACTTCAAGTTGACTTTTAGGTCAAAACTTACTTCGGACGATAATTCTAGTTTGTCCGCATACCAAAATTATAACCTAAACATGTAAACATTATTTTTAGGCATTTTCCTACTAGATAACAAGCTAGGTCATGCACAAAAAATTATGTCATCCATGTGTTTGGTTTTATTCAAGACTTTTGTTTCTAGTAATGATTCTCTATTGCCTATTTTGACTAGTCAAGCAAGTACAAGTGTCCTAGTAAGCAAGAGTTTTCAAGTAATCTTAATTTACTATTCTAATCATGCATGCTACTTAACTTTTTGTTGACTTTCAAAAGTCAAATTTGCTAATCCTAATTTATCCGCATTACGCAATTAACATAGGGCAATCATTTAAAACACCACAATTACTTAAATATCTAACAACTAGCACTTAATCAAGCCAATTTCTAGACTTAATTACTAGGTTAAGGTACATCTTCTTGAAAGATCCAAACTAGCATGAATTACCAAGGGTAAGTGGTAGTAGCATGTAGTTTCTAAGCATTCAACCAAGAAAAACACTAATTCCTAGTTACTATCTTAGCTAACTTCATAAAATAAGACATTTTAAGTTCAAAGTGGGTTTTCCATGATCATAGCTTGTTTTAGTGTGTTATGCTTCAAAACGAACGTACAACTGAGAATATCATGCAATGAGGAGTTCAAAAGGACATGAAATTAGAGAGGTTGGTGAAGATTGGGTGGTGATTCATGGAATGGTGAGGGTGGCCGGTTTTTAGGGGAGGGAGGAAGGAGAAGAAAGGTTTCTTGTGTTATTTTTGAATTATGGAATTAAATGGAAGGCTTGTGGTCCATGAGAATATTTGTCATGCTCCCATGTACCATATTCCTTACATGGTCCCCTATGTACATCTAAGTACTTCCCTAGATTAATTTCTAATGTCCCACTAATAATGATTACGAATTCCTAAAATGCATTTATTGTGACTAGTTACTTGTTAGTCTTTTGTTACGTTATAAACAATTTAAGAAGCGCGTAAATTTTTGTGGAACAATTAAAAAGCAATCCTGAGATATTAAACTTAAATTATTATTGGTTGTTTTAAAATTAGTTGTCTGACGTGGACTTGTTGAATGTACATGTTTCGGCTAAAAGCTTAACGTTGTACATTCTTGTTGTCGCGCACGTGTTTTCAAGCAAAAATTTAAAAACGTTTTTTTTTTCAAAGGAAACTTTCAAAAAAATTTATACTAAAATATGCTCATTTAAAGTCGCGAGCTTTGACCGTTTTCGGAAGGAATTGTTTTAAGATTCGTTCCGATCGCTCCATAGGGAAAGGGTCGAGATTTGTTCCCTTAAGCGAACGTTTTTCAGCACAAAACATTTTGAAAGTTCCAAAATGACGTTATAAATTAAATGGTAATGACGATTCTCTAATCCTAGGGCTTCTTGTTCTTCGTATCCTAAATTGACAAGATCACTAATTAACTTATTGTACGCTTTCCTTATCTTTTTAGGGTTTGACAAACCGACGCGTGGCCCTTGATCTTTGTAATTAAAATCGTGAGTGAGTTTATTCATGACGTCCAAAAACACGTTCTCTTCCTGTGAATCAGGGTCTCCGGTTGTAGACTTAACTATCTTACAGAGTTCACTGATTGTGGATTTTTGTATGGAAGTGAAAGGTATTTGGTAAAGGCAAAGATTCGAGTAAGCTTAATGTGAAGGTCTTTTCTTTTTGCGAAGAAAACTGTGTCGATTCTTTCCTTGGTAGAATCAGGAAAAACGTCTCGTAATTTTGAGATTAGGTAAGAGGCGGGGTCAACAAAGAAAGGAATTTTACCAGGAATGACGATAGAAATCATCGGATCTTGTTCTTCCCAGAACTCAAGTTTGTTGATCATTGCGGCGACACTGTGATTGATTAACATCATAGATGTTGGAAGAAAATCCATGTCGGCGAGTGATTCAAAAAGTAGATCTAGGTCTGCTATAAACTTTAGTTCTTGGTCTCTGAAATTTGTGGAACTGCTTTCGCATTCATGACTTGACAGGCGAAAAAGGAATGCTACTTGTTTTTCTAATGTGGCAATCGTTTCTCGTTGCTCGTAGGAATACGGGAGATTGGCATAGGTTAACTGCCTGACGAATGCTTTATAGACATCTACCCTACGGGGAGGATTGAAAGAAGCACCGAGGTGGCGTTCTTCAAAACAAGGTTGTTTCAGCTCACTGATGGAACCTTATCCACCACTCGGTAAATGGTGTATTGGTGTTTGTGTGAAATGAATGGAAAGATGCCGTAATTCCGAGAATCGGGCGTGGTTTGAGTATACACCGATGTTTCAGGAATGAGGGTGATTAAGTCACAAGACTTTGGAGGTTTTTCCTCATAATTATCTTCGGGAAAATAATCGAAGTAGGAAGAATTTGGTAAATCAGGTAGGTGTAAATTTGGCGAGTGATCTTCTGGAGATGATGCAAGGTCAGGTAACTGGTCCGTGTCATCAAAATCCAGGCAATGTTTTGGAATTGAAAGGGAGGTCCTATATTCTTCTTGGGTGTCGGAGATTTCCTTAGTTTTAGAGGAAGAAGGTGAAAAGAAATCAGATCCTAACTCTTTTTCTAAGTAGTCAAAGAATTCCGTATCATCCATTGAAATGAGGCAAGAATTGGGTTTTCGAGTTGTCATCATTTTTTTTTAAAGTTATCCTAACTAACTAATACTTAATTAATACTAATTACTTAAATTAACTTTCGAAAGATTTCTAAGAAGATTTCAATCGGAAGGGTCTCCTAAATATTACTACTTAAGGCGGCTTTGAATCATACGTTTGTGATTCCCCGGCAGCGGCGCCAAAAACTTGTTACACCCGCAACCGTTAGTTCAGTGCCGTTGCGATTCCTGATGGTGATGCGGGCGCAGCAGGGGTTTTAAAATTTATATTTAGCTGGGCTTAAATTATACGTACTACCTACTCTAGTTAGCAAGCGGTAAGTATGACCTAAGATCGTTCTATGAATCCAAACGTGTGGGCAATTAAAGCTAGTACTTTCGGTAGGAGATATTTAGGATGGAACAAAATAGGTAGGTTTGGGGGTTTTAAACTAAAGACAGGTAATTAAAATGCAGAAAAGTAAATTACAGGAAAACAGATAAAGATAAACATGTGATTGCTGAGATTTCGATAATTAATGTTTCAGGATGACAGATTAAACAGGGACAATGTTAAATGTAATGGTCTAAACTATCAGGTGTAAACTCTAGAACCCTACCAACTAAATTTCCCATTGGCATGTCACTAGGAACTAGGTTATCGTGATTCTGATCGGAGCAATACGCAAACTTCCAATACTTATCTAGTTGAAAGATAAACAACCTATTTTGGCTTGACGCCAAGGCGCATGAATCAGTAACGTATCGTCTCATAGGTCCGACCTTTCTTAACCCCTAAAATAGTTTAGTATTTTATTAGCATGCAGATTAATAACTTTGTATGTTTTGACCGCTGATTGTGTAAGGCTTAGTGTTTTAAGGCATTTAAATCATGAGGATGTTATCCTTATTCCTAAGTCTTGTTTTATGCATTAAAATTTGGTTACTTCAAATTATGACTTGGGTTCTCCTTTTCAAACAGTTATACATCCCAACTGTTAAACCAGAGCTGATTCCAGTGATGTAACTATCTTCGGTCATTTATCGACTTCCATACATTTGTACTCCGTATAAAACGTTTTCAGTACTATATCAAATAAACTGTCGAATAGGGGTCGTTACATCATGTTTACAATTGTCGTACACTTAATTATATAACGTCATCCTTACTTATAATTATCTACATCATCAAAAATCACAATAATAAACTACTCGCAATTCATGGCAATAGACAAATCACATACAAGGCAATAATACATAATTAAAATATGAAATAAAGCAAGTATGATAAAGGTTTCGATATCACCCGGAAATAAATGCGCAGCAGCGTATTATTATGACTGATAACTCATTCACACGTACAAAGATAAATCTCCAAACTCCTAACATTCGCTCTAACCTCTATGTTAATCCGTAGATTAATTACAATAACCCTAGACTAAAATATAAGAGATTTTTAGAGTGAGAAAGTGAAAATGGAAGAATGAGAGTGTAAGTATGAGTGTGAATATGAGAGAGTATATGAGTGTGTTGAAATGAGAGCTAGGGGCTGCCTTTTATAGAAGAAATTTGGCTCAAGTTAGCATCCCAAAGCTCACGATAGCAAAAGGTAGAAAAGGTAGTGGCACCAGGTACAAAAGGTGAAAAAGGTAGTGGCACCAGGTATGAAAAACATGTAAAGGTCTAGCACCGGGTACGAAAAAGGACAAAAAAGCGCAATCCGTGCGGGAGGGTGGTGGCCGGCGGCGGCCCACTAGCAGCCGGCGGCAGCTGTGTGGCTTCCGGCGGCGGCTGGCACCACCCCGCACCGTTTCGCTGCCCGTTGCTTCGTTTCTCGATTCGTGCGTGTTTTCTTCGTTATGTGTCTGTTTGGGTTGATTCTTTTTGCATTGGATTCGTAATTCAAAAACGAAGCTTTTGATGAAAAGAAATTCCAAAAATATGTCTCCGAACTTTAGATGTGTTGTACGAATCATTTGGATCTTCCGGAGTGCGTAGAATCTTCATTCTTTGTCCGTTTTTGTTGATTCTTCTTCTGTTGGATTCGTAATTTGAAAATGAATATCTTAGGTCAGATAGATGTTGATGATGGGCTCTTTGGTCTTGAAATCTCGTTTTGATATCTGGAATCTTCAAACGTGCGTGGAATCTTCGTTTTCTGTCCGTTTTGCTTGATTTTCATCATGCAACCTTGTTTTTACCATCTTGACATAATATTACAGATTTGTAATGTTTTTGAGTTAAAGTGCCAAGAATTGTTCCAGAATTAGAGAGATATCGATAGTAAAAACGTGACTTTTTACGCGATATCACTTATCTAGCTTATGTCATTGATGCCAAATTAGAAAAGAAGTCCATAACTGAGGTTCCGGTTGTCTCTGAATATTCAGAGGTGTTTCCCGATGATTTACCTGGTTTACCACCAGTTAGGGAAGTTGAATATCAGATTGATCTCATTCCTGGTTCCTCGTCTATAGCTAAAGCTCCTTATAGATTAGCTCCGTGTGAAATGCGTAAAATGATGAATCAGATTCAGGAGTTATTGGATAGAGGTTTTGTTAGACCTAGTTCTTCTCCTCCTTGGGGTGCACCGGTTTTGTTTGTTAAGAAGAAAGATGGGTCATTCAAAATGTGCATTGATTATCGGGAGTTAAACAAAAGAACAGTAAAGAATAAATATCCTCTGCCTCGAATAAACGATTTGTTTGATCAGCTGCAGGGATCTTCCGTATATTCTAAAATTGATTTGAGGTCGGGTTACCATCAGGTTCGTGTTCGTGAACAGGATATTCCAAAGACTGCTTTTCGTACCAGGTATGGTCATTATGAATTCCTGGTGATGCCTTTTGCTTTGACTAATGCTCTAGCAGTTTTTATGGATTTAATGAACCGGGTATGTCGACCCTTCCTTGATAAGTTTGTAATAGTTTTCATCGATGATATTCTTTTATATTCTAAATCCGAATCAGAACATGCCATGCATTTGAGGTTAGTTCTTGAAACATTGAAAAGAGAACAACTATATGCCAAATTTTCTAAATGTGAGTTCTGGATTCGAGAAGTTCAGTTTTTGGGTCACATCATTTGTAATGATGGGGTTAAAGTTGATCCTTCTAAAGTTGAAGCTGTAATGAATTGGAAAACTCCAAAGACCGCTTCCGAAATCAAAAGTTTTCTGGGTTTGGCGGGTTATTATCGTAAGTTTATTAAAGACTTTTCTAAAATTGCTAGCCCATTGACTAAATTAACCCGCAAGAATGAAAAGTTTGAGTGGAATAATCAACAAGAACATGCCTTTCAGACTCTGAGACAACTGTTATGTCAAGCTCCGGTGTTAGCATTACCGAATGGGTCTGAAGATTTTATTGTATATTGTGATGCATCTTACTCTGGGTTGGGTTGTGTTCTTAGCCAAAGCGATAGAGTTATTGCTTATGCTTCTCGCCAGTTAAAACCGCATGAAAATAATTACCCAACACATGATTTAGAACTGGCAGCTGTTGTGTTTGCTTTGAAAATTTGGAGAAACTATTTATATGGTACTAAATACATTGTTTGTACTGATCATAAAAGTCTTCAGTATGTGTTTTCACAGAAAGAATTGAATATGCGTCAAAGGCGATGGTTAGAATTAATCAAAGATTATGATTGTGATATACGTTACCAACCAGGAAAGGCAAATGTAGTTGCAGATGCTTTGAGCAGAAAAGGTACTTCTGACCAAGTTTATTTTCTGCGAGTTGATGTTTCTTCTGACTTAGTGGATCAAATTAAAGCTGCACAGTTAGAAGCTTTATTAGACTATAATCTTAAGTCAGAAATTATGTTGAAAAGAAAAGACTTATTGATTGACGATTCTAGAGGATTAAAGACTTTTCAGTCTCGTGTTTGGATTCCTCTTATTGGTGGTATTCGAGATATGCTTTTGACTAAAGCTCACAAGTCTCGGTTGTTTGTCCACCCTGGTAGTACACGGATGTATAATGATTGCAAGGTTTGTTGGTAATTGTCATATATGTGCTCAAGTTAAAGTTGAACATCAAAAGCCATATGGGTCGTTGAAATAGTTAGAGATTCCAGAGTAGAAATGGGAACATTTAACCATGGACTTTGTGACTAAACTTCCACGTACATCTCGAGGTAACGACATGATTTGGGTTATCATTGACCGATTGACTAAAAGTGCTCATTTTCTCGTTGCAAGTGAAACAGCATCTTTGACTAAACTTGCTCAGTTGTATATTAATGAAATTGTCTCGAGACATGGTATTCCAGTATCGATTGTGTCAGATAGGGATTCTCATTTTATTTCTCATTTCTGGCAAAGTTTACAACAAGAGTTGGGTACACGTGTTAATCTTAGTACAGCTTATCATCCTCAGAACGACGGTCAGTCAGAACGTACTATTCAAACTCTTGAGGATATGTTGAGAGCTTGTATCTTGGAATATGGAGGTTCTTGGGATTCTCACCTTCCATTAGTGGAATTTGCCTATAATAATTCCTATCATTCCAGCATTGGTATGTCTCCCTATGAAATGCTTTATGGTCGTCGTTGTCGTACCCCAACATGTTGGTTGGAAGCGGGAGAAAAGCAATTTGCAGGTCCAGATATTGTACAGATCATAGATGATAAAGTGGCTATCGCCCGAGAAAAGCTAAAAGTTGCACGTGATAGACAGAAACAGTATGCAGACCCACGTAGGCGACCAGTTACATTTTCCGAGGGTGAGTTGGTTTATTTAAAAGTCTCACCTTGGAAAGGCGTGATTAGATTTGGAAAGCGAGGAAAATTAGCACCTAGATACATTGGCCCCTTCAGAATTAGCAAAGTGGTTAATGATCAATCAGTCTCATTGGATCTTCCTCATGAACTTGTTGGTATTCATGACACGTTTAATATTTGTTATTTGAGAAAATGCAAAGTTGAAGATCATTCTCAGATTCTTCCTTTGAAAGACTTGAAAGTGGATCAAAGTCAGAAGTTAGTAGAATAACCGATAGAAATTCTTGATAGAAAAGTTACTAAACTTAGAAAGAAACAGATACCAATGGTATTAGTAAAATGGAGACACAATTTAGGTTCCAATTTAACTTGGGAGACCGAAGAGTCTATGAAATCCAGATATCTTGGATTGTTTGGTCACGGTGAGATTTCGGGGCCGAAATCTCCTTAAGGAGGGGAGATTTGTAACATCCTCTCCAGTAGCCTGGTAATTTCTAATTTTAAATTGATTATTTAATGGTTTTAGGAAATTACTTGATATTATTATTGTGAAACCTGGATAAATAAGTCCCAGAACTTATTGTGATTAGTAAAATATTACTTGTTTTAAATTATTATAATTGACGGTATTATAAAGTAATATTTCTCGCGAAAGATTTCTAGGTTTCAGACAATAGATTTAGGACGGGTATAAAATACCCAAATAATTTAAGTTAAGTTATGAAGGAGTCGACCTCCTTTTCTTCTTCTTTCCCAAACCTGTTACTTTCTTCTAAAAAAAAAAAAACTAAACCTAAGAACTCAATCACCCAAATTGAAATCATCAATTGAGAAACTGTGATTAGTGCTAGCTCATCATCTTTATCATCATCATCTTCACTATCAACTTGTGGTTTAAATTGTGAAGGTAAGTATTTACATATATCTCTATCAATTAGGTAATTTGAAAAAGTTTGGGTGAATACTTTGTGTATATGATGATTAATGCGAAATTGATATTTAAGAGTAGTGTTATAAAGTTTATAGTTGCTATTGACATTAGAATCCTGCATAAATTTTATTAGGTATCTGAACTTATATGAATTTTGAGTAAAATTCGTGACTGAGTTGGGCAGAAACAAAGTTGCATGTTTCTGGGTTTTGGTATGGTAGCCGATCGGCTAACTACTATAGCCGATCGGCTATGTGAGCTAGAGCCGAACGGCTAAAATGAGACGATCGGGTAATTTAATGTAAAAACATCACAGAACTTAACCATGTAGTTTAAAGAAGAAAAATAATAGTGATAGCCGATCAGGTAAACAAGGCTAGCCGATCGGTTAACATGCTTTAGCCGATCGGGTAAAACTAGCCGTTAGGCTAAAATAGAGTAAAACAAGTACAGAGATTTGGTGTGAGAAAGAAAACAATGGGATTCACAGGTGAGCCGATCGGCTAGGTACCCTAAGCCGATCGGGTAAGGGGTCATTTGGTTAGCATTCATTCTCACTTGATAATTTTAACATTTATTTTATTATCATATTATATAACATTAATGAAACAATAATAGTACATGATAATAGTTAGTTGTGATAAATGATATATAATTAGGAATTGTAATTGTGATGTCAATTATGTTAAATTCCTAGTGTTAAGAATTAATGTATGTTGTGCATATGGTGTTGAGTTCTAGAGTCCTTTTCGGATATAAGTTAAGAGTTATGGAATGTGTTATTAACTTATATTTGATTTTGTCTCAGATCCTCCAAAAGATAAGTGATACCTGGAGTACGAGATTGTGAAGACAAAGGTATCGGTGAGTGGATTTTGAACTCACCCTTCGATTTAGTTGTAATTGTTTGGTTGCAACAAGTATATGTAGATTGATTCTAAGATTGTTAATCTGTGCTATTGATTATGAATCTATGTGATATGTGAATCTATGTGTATCAGATTATTGAGGTCAACGTGTAGTTGGACTTTTGGTTATTATGTGAATTACACAGGTTTTGATTCATTTGTTGTGTTTAAGACCTGTGTATGAGTTTAATAACCAATAGTTATCGGTCTATTCTATAATGGCCATACAGATTGACGTTAAGTGTTCCTTGGGAATCCCCGGGTATTATGATATCCCAAGAGCCACCGATCCTCATTGAAAAAGAATGTGTTTACGATTTTTTACTGTAAACAGATTGTTATGCTAAGTTGAATTGTGTGTGATAAATCTATTCACTTAACTATGTGTTAATCCCTCCAATTACTTCCTGCGGGATATGTTTTGATTAATAGTGGGTGCAGGAGGTGAATAGTTGTTCAAGGAATGTTTGATTGCGCTTGAAGACTCTGATATGATTTTGTAATAAACCTTGTTTTGAGAATTTTATAATACCCCGTTTTGAATGGTTGTTAAACAGTTTTAACTTAGTGTGAATTGAATATGTAAATTGTTTATGTACATTAATTAATATAGAGTAATGAACTGTATTTTATAATATACGCTTCCGATTTAAAATAATATAATATTGTGTAATAGAAAGAGGGGTGTTATATGCATGCTCTTAGCTTATTATATAAAAACATGTTAACTATTACTCTATTTTCTACTTGCATCCAATTGTAAATTTGTAACGGTATCCGTAGGTCTGTCACTCTGCTATAAACTATTATTTGGATCACGTAAAGGAAACATACAATATTCAGATGCAAGACAAGTAATGAGAAGATTGGCCACAATTGCATACGAAATAAAGCTCACATTATTACGAAAATAAAGCTCACATTTTAATGTAAAAAAAAACTAAGTCATGCCCTTCGATGCTGTATGAAGTGATTTAGTTAAGTTTATGAATGTTGATCATGTCCTCACTATGTATACTTCATTTAAAAATTGAAATGGTGAAAAGTTATCGGGAAGTACATGACTTACACGATTAATAGCCAATGAAGTCGTTTGTTTTCAATCTAATTATAATTGTGACCTATATTAAAAATGAGAAACTTAAACTTAATGTGAAAATTGTCATGGCTCTATCTATTATCTATGATCTAAGAGGCTGTTTACTTTCCACTTAATGGTCTGTTTCCAGACACCTCTTAATACAGACAGATAAATTATTGTTTCTTTTTCACTTAATTTGAAAGTAATGTCTGTTTCTGAAATAGGAAGAAAAATGAAGCCCTTACCAAAAAGAGGTACTTAATGATAAATATATATTTTTTTCAACATTTTATCTCCAATAGAATTTGAACATGCCATTTTTTATTCAAACTTTATATCATTTATGTTCATCATTTTGGTCAAAACAAAAATTACATTTACATAAACAACACTTGTTATAAACAGACATGTTTATCCAGACAGACATTACATGTAAAGAGCACTTAATAGGAAAAAAAGTAAACAGCCCATAACTTATCTTGGTAAACAAATAATGTACAACACGTACTGTACAAGTTCTTAATAGACATATACGGTGGATGTATCAAAAAGTCACCGATAATTTCTTAGTCCCCAGGAGGTTGGATATTAAATTGACATATTTACCCTCTAAATCTTTTACCCAGGAATTCTCACACCCCCTCGTTTTCTAACTTTCATATACGGAGTAGTATACAAAACATCGAACTAGATCGAAATAGTATATTCGGGTCTTGATGAATTGTGGCAAAAGCCCTAATTCTTGGTGGGTTATATTCCACCTTATTATTAGGCGGTGGCTAGGCAACGGGATACAAAACGATGTCGTTTGATTTCTATCATGGATTGTTGAAGAAAGGTGAAAAACTGGGTAAAACATAACCGTATGGCCTTGTGTAACACCTGGTCAAAAAGTCAATTTTCGTACCAAATTTAAACTTCAAATAATTATATTTTTATATGTGATTATAACAAAGTGTTCAAAAATGTAAGTCATTTTAATTAAAAACGGATTGTAGTTATCTGAAACCGCGCGAAAACAAGTTACTAAATTTTAATTTCAAAATAGTATTTTTATGAAATACTTTCACTCAAAAACATTTAGAAAGAATACAAATAAATCTTAGGATTTAAAATATTATTTTAAATTACGAGCGGATATTTTGTACTGTGGTTGAAGACCACAGTCCCCAGAGTGGGAATTTGAGAATGAGTAAAACCACCTCCACCTCCACCTTCCCTTTTTCTTTCATTTTCTATTTTATAAAAACACACACACCACACATCTCTCTCTAAACTCTCTCAATCTCTTCCTCTCCATCCACACCAACCACCACCGTCGGCCACCGCCACCACCGGCGACCACCACCGCCGCCATCATCATCATCATCTTCGGAATCATCATCATCAACAATCATTCATCATCATCACCACCTCCATCTTCATCATCAAGAACACCATCATCATCCAAACCCTTGAATCTTCAAATCGTAAGGATTTCTTCACTTTTTCTCGATATTCCTTGTTAAAAACACTTAATATATCATGTATTAACACTATAACAACAAGATTCGGCCTAAAAATGGGCTAGATTGCATTTTTGGGTGGAAACCGGTCAAACAGTCGCAAGTGTCGCCCACAGACCTGCAGTGTAGCGTCACTTGCCTAAGTGACGCATGTAAGTGTCGCATATTAGTGACGCATCCTAGTGACGCTACCTAGTGTCGCATTTAGTGACGCAAATAGTGATGCCTTTGAGTGTCGCCTTAAGTGACGCCCGTAGCGTCACTTCCCAAGTGACGCAAAATCTTAAGTGTCGCCTATAGCAACACTTGCCTAGTGTCGCCTAAAACAGAAAATACACATTTTTCACTAAGTGTCGAAACTCAAATTTTACCGCCTAATATTACTCCGAAATGAAATTTCGGAGCGTTTTCACTAAAGTAATGTAGTTGAAATAAAAATTTTCCAAGCTGACTTGGCAGCTCGACCCCAACCAGGGACTCTGCCCCTTGGACCCCGCCAGGGGTTGCCACCCCTTGGACTCCGCTACTAGGGGCGATGCCCCCGGACCCCGTACACAGTTTTCAAACCTGAGCGACGAACGAATATTTGCACAACTCGCTTAGACAAATTGATTTGTCTCTTACTTATATAACCTCACGTGTTTAGGACACTAGGAGGTCACCCCATCAGACGACACGCGTATCTTAGGATCGCTGACAACTCACAGGTGAGTTTCATAGCCCTACTCTTTCAACTGTTTTACTGTTTTCGGGGTGAGACGCATACTCAATTATTGTTTTTGAATTATAAGAATACACCTTTATAATTCACACTTAATCATATTACTGTTATGTAATACAAATGTGTAATACTTAAGAATTGCACCCATTATATTGTCGTAGAACAAAATCACTATTAAACTTGTTAGGTTACCATTGCTCACTGTTAGATTGTCGACCAACAATCACCATCACATGACAAGCTAAGTCACTATCATACATTGACCTTATTGTAGCGGGACAACATTACCAAATTCACTAGAACTGGTTAGTTCTACCTCCATTGGACAACAACTAGACTTTTACAGGATTAGTTTTCTTTTTAGGAACTAGGACTGCACACACGTTTCAGGAATTCAAAATTGGAATTGAACTCAAGTAAACATCAACCCAAAATCCCCATATACTTGCTAGGCTGAGACTAGGAGTATACGATAATATCATATGTTAGTATAGATTCGTTACACTAATACAAAACAACTAGGTGGTGATTAGTCATACCTAGGCATATTGTGAAACACATAATATCTAAGTATCGTATACACATATTTAGATACAATACGTTACTCTCATGCGTTTCATGATTCACGGTTACATGTGTTTGTTTGATTTGACTTATATATATATATTTATATATGTATACACATATTCGTACTCAATATCGAGCACTTGGTGCTACATACAATTTACTTATGTATATAGATATACATACACTTTGACAAACACGATCATACTAGTCGGACATGTCGTAGTACTGCCGGCTCAATTACATACTTTGCTTGCGAGCAATTCGGTCGATGCCAGTTGGGCATACAACGATGCCACGGTAAAGTGGGCACAAAACGATGTCACGGTATTGCAGTGGGCACAAGTCCGATATCGCGGTAAAGCAATACAATCGATGGATGGGCGAGCTTATGCTCGTGATCCACACTCATTCACGGATGGGTGAGCTTATGCTCGTGATCCGCAACAAGTTAACGGGTCGGTGGGATTTTCACACGAGGCCGTTAGCTCAATCATGTCCGGGTTAGCACACACTAACTGGTCAAACGGACACAATAAATACTCAATCATGTCGGAGTTAGCTTACACTAACTGGTCAAACGGACACACTAAACATTTCACTCATAGTTCTGTGGAACTACAATTAATTGCAATATGTCCGGGTTAGCTTACACTAACTGGTCAAATGGACACACTAAACATTTCACTCATAGTTCTGCGGAACTACAATTATTTGCAATATGTCCGGGTTAGCTTACACTAACTGGTCAAACGGACACACTAAACGTTCAATCATAGATCTGTGGGTCTACAATTAACTGTTGCTGGATGCAATACACTAGTTACTCAATCATAGTCCGCGGGACTGCAATTTAATACAACATAAGTAACATCATTACTCGTTAACATATGACGCGGTCATACAATCACACGATTCATACTTAGGCATGCATTGCGTCACGTTTGTAAACTCAATTATACCTGATAGGTACCTAGGCATAGTATGCCACACTCTTTTATGTACTTAGGTACACGTCACCACTATTCGGGTATGAAATACCCGTTAGAGTTATATACATTGGTATCACAATACTTTATGTTTCAACTAAAGCTGGACTCGTTTTAGCATGATCGAGTCGTATGTTTTCGCACCTTACTGCTTCCGCAACTCGAAATTTAAGTGTTACCTTGACCTTTTCTAAAAGGGCGTATTCGTCAGTTGGCTTGATTACGAACTAGTATTGATCATGGCGGCGATCGATAACTCAGAAATCGGAACCCTAAGTCGCCGCCGGAGAAGGCCTCTTCGTAGCCGGACTTCCGATGCTCTTTTCCGTATCCTCTCCCTTTGCTCTTCCCTTTCACCAGGTTTATTCAGCTGCCCTAAACTTTGGATTCTTTTTTCTTTTAAGACATTGATTACGTGTTACTTTATCACATAAGGTTTATAAATTATACTCATGCTGCGAATTTTGACTTTGTATTGTTGAATATTTGTTTGTGCTGCTGATCATTTATTTACGGTGTCATATTTATACCCGTGTTATCAATTTAATCATTTGAAGAATCTTGAATTCTACTTGACCCAAGTTTTTTTTTTTTGGGTGTGTCTGTTAGTTGGGTAGGAATTAGCTAGTAGCACATATGAACATCTTAAGAGGTGGGTGATTGGTTAATATCAACCATTGCTTAAGTATCAACATTAGATTTGTTAATAGCTCCATCTGTTTTAGAATTTCGTATAATTAGTTTACAGATATTTGCAACTATCTTATTATTTTATGGCACAGATTTTCTGTTTTGCAAATTGGAAAATGAACACAATATGTGAAAAGTGAGCGATATTGGACAATTATGGAGTATGGACATATTAATGCAACAAAGAATCACATACTTTATTAGCCCTCCTATAATCACTTAGTCTATGCAGTTTGCAAAGCATAGTGTTTCCGGGGTCGAATTACATCATAGCCTGAAATGTTCTTGGTATGAAACGTAGAAATATGTTATTATAGTGAATCCCAGAAAGAAGTTATTGTAATGCTTACCCTGGTTGAAAATCCTGGATCCGTCACTGTCAAGCTAATCATTTGCCATTTTGTTCTTATTCTATCATGTAGATAAAGGCGGAAATCATGTAGGATCCATGACAAAGGATGATGTTCCCTTGGATTGCACTCATATCATAGCTAATAATACCTTATGTCGAGAGGAAATATCAATGGATGAAACCCGAGTGGTTTTGGATATCCAACAAGAAGGTTTATCTAACAAACATGCAGAATCATCTGAACATGATCATAACATTTCAGGAGAAAGGGAAGATCTTTCACACAAATTTGATACCGATCGTTCAAGCTCATTTGATACCGATCGTTCAAGCTCATTTGATACAATAAACGAAGATAATCATGATATGACGAGTTTGTCCCCTCATTTATACGCAGATAAAGCTATTGAGGAAGGTGAAATCTCGGGAGAGTTTATGGATTTGATGCCTGACGATGATACACAATCTGTGAAAAATACTGTTCCCGAGCGCAAAGATCTAATTGGCATTGAACCAGGAGTTAGAAATGTCAATAATTTAATGCCCTTACTAACAGACACAGTTGAAGATGTTGATAAAGATATGAAGGGAGCAGTAAATAAGAGAACAAGAAGTTTGGTGGATTATTCCGAAATAGCTGTTCATGGACGACCCAGAGAGTCTGCAAAGCAAGGGGCTACTAAACAGGTGCTACCGCTTCAAAGCATTTTTAAAGACAGTGCTACCAAGAATCAGGATCTTGCATACTCGGCAAAGGTTTGTAGTTTTTATCTTTGTGTGTGTGTTTGTTTGTTTGTTTTTTGGTTCTTATTGCTTGATAGAACTTATTAATATAGTATTCCCATGGATATTCATCATTCCACAACATATATGTTCAGGATTTTCTCCTGGGCCGATAAAGAACCAAACATTGAGGAGAAATGAAAGTGAGAACTGGTTTGATTTGACATTGGTCAAGTTCCGCTTTTGAACCTCTTTGGTTCCAAACTTAAATGTAAGCCATATACATACTTGGGGTTAAATAGTTGATAAAATGGTTCCATTTTCCATCTGAACCTTATCTAATCAAGAACTGGTTTTTCTAAAATCCAGGACCACATTGAATGTAGTTGGTATGGGGTCCTTTTGGTTCCATCACAGTTTGGTTATTCGCTTTTGTCAGTCTGAACTGAATTTTGCTCACGTCTAGTGGTGCTTGTTGTATGGCCTTATATGAGAAATTGTTTTTGCATGATCATATGACGAGTTCAATGATCTTCTTTTTAATATTGGAAGTGATTTGGGGAATTAATAGTTTAACATTATCTTTCTATCATTGGCTTCAAACTAACTGGTTATCTGATGTTAATCTTAATTTTTCAAGTTATTATAGTCATTTTCCATAGTTTAATACTTTTGTCTCAAACTGCAGTCTGTTTTCACATTGGTCACCAGTCTGTTTTAATGTTTCCAGATTTTTGCTACTTTTGTGTACATTTCCTCCCTTAATCGTTAAAAGTATGGTTTCTCGATGTACCTAAGTAGTCTTGCATTTAAAGCTTTGACGTTAATTATACGAAGCTCAGAAATAAAGAACAAAGAGTCTGTAAAACTACTAAATTATACCCTATTTCAAGTTGTTAATGCTTCAGTGACCACATATAAGAGTAGCAACGCCAAAAAAACTAGAGCAATTAGTACTAGCAAATCAGAAGGAGTTTTAGGGTGTTGTGTAATATCATAAGTAAATAGATTAATCTATAGATTGCAAAACAACTTTTATTTTGATTGTTTGACTTCTCGTATTGTAGTCCTTTCATTTTTTGTTCTCAAAGTGGTTTTGTTTTTGCAAAATGCCAAAAAAGCTCTAGTGTGGTAGTGCGCACAGATGAGCTATTTTGAACATATATCGCACTTTTTGCTCAAAATCGCTGATTCTTGCTAAGTGTAGTGTGTATTATGACAACAACGATGGCATGTTTGTAGCGAAAAAATGCTTTGAAAACTTGTATATGTCTTTTCTAAAACATAACACTCATCGACTCATATTGCTTTGGCCTACTTATATACTATTTTGAAGAGTTATCACATGATTACTGGATACCTCATATGATATGGGTACTTTTGGCTTTTACTAAGATGATTCCATGGATGACAGGATGGCAATGCACAAAATATTAAAAAGAGGCAGGGACCTCTCATCGAAAAAGATAGAACAAACAAAAAGGTGAAGAAGTCTGTTGACCCGGCACCCATTTCTGAAAATTTAAGATCGCTTGGTGAATACCTTGAGGACACCTCTAAAGAAGTTGTTGATGCGTCTGCAAACAAGGTTCTAACTTTTTTGGACCATTACATCAGGCGGTGAAAATTGGGTGGGCTAGGTAATGGTCAAAATGGGCCAGAGTCATAGGGGTACTTATTAAATGTGATCACTTGGGGCAGTTTTAAAATATAGGTCAGAACAAGTTGACTGGCTTGTCCCACCTTAAAAAAATAATAGCTGATATAACACATATGATGATAATAAAAACTATGCTTCTGAAACAAGAATTATATTATGGTTAATAAGTGATTACATGGTTGTCAGCATTTATACAAAGTAGGCATATATCAACGTTTTAAGCCTTCTCCTTAGTAGCTAAGTATATAAATTTATTTTAGCGGGTCAAGATTAAATGTAACCCAGATGGCCTCCAATTACATTGTAGAACTTAAAAGAGACCGCACTCTTATCGATGGTTGTATTACTTAAAATGATATATGTACAGTCTTTTTCCAATGCATATTTGAAAGGTTGATCATAGTTGGTGTGGCGTGCTCTACTTTTTATTTTATTTTATTGTATCATATATGAATTCCAAGAATAACACTTTTTCAGGGTAAAAGCAATGTCCTTAGGTTTCATTCTTACCCTTTCTAGCTCATATTTCAAGCATAACCATTGTGATTTTATGCTCTTTTTTAGCGTAGTAATTGGTATTTTTGTATACAACAGGATGCTACTAATGAGAAGAAAAAGAAGCGAACTTTAACCAAGGAAAGAAAAGCAAAGAAAAAGGTTACCTTTACATTACTTTGATGAACTTTTCTTAATTGTCAGTTAGAGTTGAATTTTATTTATGCACTTGTTTTGCATCCGTATTGCATGTTTTACACAATCTCTGTACTTTGATTCCGAAAGTTACTAATGTACGATTAAACTCATTGATACAACCGCAAATTCATATTTGGAAATAATTTTAAAAGTATTATATTTATTGAATAAGTTTTGTTAATTAGTTGCAAAGTTATATTTCCTAGTTGCGATTATCAATATCAATACGAGTGTTATTAGTATTATGGTAAGTTTAGGATATCATATTTTGGCAACTTTAGGATATGTTTTAGCATAAGGAGGGCTCTAGAGTTGTAACTGAATGATGTTATATTTGATTAATGATTTTTATATCGTTGGGAGAGTTGGTTTACCTCTTGAAAGTAAGCTGTAGGAGCGGTTATTGACCTCTCGAACATCGGTTACCTATCTTATTTAATGTTTTATTTGTTTTTATCACCATACCAAAATTGGTTCGTATCACTCATAGCTGATGACAAAAGTTAATTTAGTTCATGTATTTCCCTTCATGCAATTTAGTGAAGTATGAATATAGAAATGTCACAAAATTGATTTTGTTACAATATGTGTAAATTACTTGTTACATCTGAAAACAATTGATGACAGTTTATCGATATAATGTTTGCAATGTGGTACTTTAAAGTGACTTTCCGCTTAATAAGAAAGCTACAAATACTTGTGATATAATACTATTAATAATAATTATTGAGAGATTAGTCCCACTTAGGAAATAAGAAAAAAATTATTAGGGGTGCTTCTATGTAACAACATCAATGAGTGACATCTATACCATGATACCACAATAAAGCAGATAAATTAGGGTAGATCACATAATCAACAAAGTAAATTAATGTAGAAATACTTCAAAAGATTGCTTGATGAACTAACCCTTACTATAGAACAAGAATCACGAAGAAAATGGGAACATCTATAATTGTCTATTTTGATTTGAAAAATAAAGGAACCTGACATTAATGATTTACCAACTCACCGCACTTGATTCAATATATGCATATTTTTGTACCCGTCTGTTATTCGTTGTAAATGCCAAGTTGTTTTTTAACTAAGGCATTCTTAACAATGTATGCATTTAATTTAAAGTACTTCAACTAATCCCTTTACCACATGTGCATGTTTCAGCGGAATGAAAGAATTAAAAGAGCAGAAAAGAACAGAAAGCTTGGTGTCAAAAGGCTGAAACTTGAATCGGTGATAAGAGAAAAGAAGGTTACATATTGTCGTCATTATTTGCAGGGAAGGTGTAATGAGGTTGTCTTTTATTTTTCACGTGCTTTTCTATCTTACTTGCAATATCCAACTTTTTGTTCTGCTTTTTATGTAACACTGCCAATTTGTTCGTTTATGACAGGGTGAGAAGTGCAAGTTTTCTCATGATACAGTTCCCTTAACAAAATCCAAGGTATGTAATTCAGTACTTCTCTTGCATTATTTTTCATAAACATAGCACTATTTTATATTTTGATTTAAAAAGATAAAATAAATTTATTTTATCTTAAACATCACATTTATGTAGAGGCGGCTATTTCGACCTATGAACGGTACGTTTTATCTTTGACGAGTAAAATCAGAGGGGTTAAATAAAGAGGAACGGGTCAAAGTTGACGGAAGTATCTTCTAAATTCATAAATCCTTGGGAGTCCTAGTCTCTTTCTTTTCTTTTTTAAAAACTAAAAGTTAGATCAGCATTAAAATTACTCTTGCAATCAGTCAATCATATTTGATACACTAACTAGTAATGAAAGGTTTAGAAATTTTTAATAGAGTTTTTTTTACCTGACTTGACCTGACCGTCCGTTTCGACATGCTAAAAAAACACCGGGAATGACCCATTACTCAACCCCCAAGTTCCCCAATTCCGCAGCCTCTGCTTTTTATAACTGTAATATTGATGAACTTGTAGCTTGGTTTGTGAGTAATGCTATTTTGGTGTTTTTTAAGAGTTCTCAACTTGTTATAATCAAATCAATATCTAGTGTCTATAAGATTTCTCAACTTAAGTGATGAAATTAAAATCAAAATTTAGAAAATCATATTATGTGATTAAGATATAATGACATGATAAATAAATGTGAATAGCATTATTTGATACTTATAATTCATACAGGAGCGTTCATAATTTGTTTATTGTCCAAAACTGAGTCGTACTTGCATATATTAGTTGTTTCATTATGAAAGGTGTACAAATTTTGGACAAAATGTGTTTTGGGCCAGCCTTGCCTGGCCTGACCTGTCCATTTTAACCTGTCAAAAAAGCACGGGTATTGACTTGTTAGTCAACTCCCCTGATCCCACCATTCGGCTGCCTTTGCTTTTTATGATATTGTAATTATGTATGAAGTTGTAGCTTGTTTTGTGATTGATGTTATTGGTGTTTCAGCCGTGCTGTCATTTTGCTCGTCACGCTTGTATGAAGGGCGATGACTGCCCATTCGATCATCAACTTTCAAAGTATCCATGCAATAACCATATGACGAAAGGGTTCTGCAGCCGAGGTTCAGATTGTATGTTTTCTCATGAGGTATACTTTATGTCATTTGCGTGTTTCAACTTAGATTGTTTTATGTTATCTCATGAGGTATACTATTTGTCTTTTGCGTGTTCCACCTTAAATTGCTTTCCAACATTCGTCATCATATTTTTTTTATCTTCCAGGCACAACCAACTGAAGCCCTCTTAAATGCTTCAAATGAGTTGAAGCCTGATCAAAAGCCTCCTTCAAGTTCAGGTTCTGAAACAGTAGACACAAAATCTTGTTCCCTACCCATTTTTGTTGCCAGTAACACTGAACGTAATTTAGTGAACACTACACCAAAATTGCCTGTTCGACCACCAAAAGGTATAAGCTTTCTCCCTCGAGAAAAGATATCACTAGTTACCCACCCGTCTCCTAAGGTAGATGGCGAGGTTAAAGAAATCACCAAAACGCCCCCTATAAATCAAAATCTAAATGAAATTACCAAAACGACCCCTATAGTTCCACGGGGGATAAACTTTCTGTCGTTTGGTAAAAAACCTGGTTTGGACCATTCAAACGTTGGATTTGCTATCAAGATGAACAACGCAACTGGAAAGCCTCAATATAGCAACTTGGAGGGTTCAGGTTCAGGTTCAGGTTCAGGTTCAGGTTCAAAGTCTGAGTCATCGGTAGATGGGATGAAAGTTGACATTGCAACCCATAGACCAATTTCTTCTCTAAAGCCAGTGCCTATGCTGTCATTTATGTCAAGTGCATCACAGAAAGCGCTTCAGTCAACTTTGGATTTTGCATTAAAGTTTGAGACAGGTGTAAAGACAAAAAGGCTATGATATTTGTCTCATTAGGTATGAAAACTTAAAACTATTGTGAATGTCGGCTATGGGCATAACAGTAAATATCCAACATGGCCAATGGAAAAATGGACAAAGTCTAACTTTAGTTTAGGAGCCTCAAATTGCACATAAGTAAGTGGTGTTGTTTTCTTTCAGTTCTATATATCTTGTTATTTGTTCATCCCCAATGTGCTAATGATGTTTTTGTTTCTCTTCTTGTGTAATGCTCAAAGATTTCTTGTGTCGTACAAACTCTGTTGAAGAAATTACTCCCCTACATTTTGATCAACAAGCTGGACTTGGTTAGTGTTTTTAATCTCATTTCATGTATATAAAAACCGACTGCCTACTGTTTTTCGTTCATCCACAATCAAATTGTAAGTAGCATATTATACGTCATGTTAAATAGTTTGATACTTATGATAGCTTCCATAATAATGTAATATTATTTGACAAGTTCTTATCATCTTTTTGCAGATTTAAGATCACTTTCCTTTCCGAGGGCCTGAACCTTTGTGATTTTTCTTTTTGAAAGTTAGGCCATGGAACAGAGACGGGACGTGCAATAAAAGCGTATTCAAGTTATCAGATAATTGGTTATCCATTCAAAGTGAAACTTTATAACTGTAGTTTCATAATAAAAGAAGTTTGCAAATATGATTTGTGGGGTAAATTTATATGCTTTATGATACCAATCATTACTTGATCACAGCAGTGAATAACTTTAGTTACCAAAATAAATGATTAAATTATTCGGGTGTGAATTTATGTCAATCATAACCCAATAAAATAAAATGAACTAAGGAGACAACGTACGCAATAGACTATATATGTGGGAATGAGATCATGTGAAAATAAGGATATAAAAAAATAAAAAAAATAGTGAAAATACATCTTCACCCTATCTAATCTAATTTATATATATAGATATATATAAAAGAAGTAGAAATTAAAAAAACGGTGAAAACACTTTTTCATTCACTATTTTTTTTAATGTGTGAACCTTTTTTTTAAGTAAACCATAAAAAATTAAGGTTCAAACAAAAAAAATATTTTTTTTTGTGAAATTTTTTTTTGAAAAAAAAAATTAAGTCAAATCCGAAAATCCAAAAAAAAAAAAAATTAAGGTTCACAATTGAAAAACTTAAAAACTTTCGGTGAACCCAAAACAAAAAAAATAAGGTTCACAGTTGAAAAAGTAAAAATTTTGTTGTGAACCTAAAAAAAATTAAGGATCATGGTCGGAAAAAAAGTTCACAATTAAAAAAGTTAAAAACTTTCCGTGAACAAAAAAAAAATTAAGCTTCACAATTGAAAAAGTAAAAAACTTTCTGTGAACTCAAACAAAATTAAGGTTAATAGTTGGAAAAAAAAGGTTCACAGCTGAATTTTTTTAAAACTTTCCGTGAACCTAAAAAAATTAAGGTTCACAGTTGAAAAAAAAGGTTTCACAATTAAAAATTTTAAAACTTTTCGTGAACTAAAAAAAATTAAGGTTCACGGTAGAAAAAGTTAAAAACTTTTCGTGAACCCAAAAGAAATTAAAGTTCACTATAAAAAAACTTAAAAAAATTCGTGAAAAAATTTACAAAAAAAATTATGTGAAAAAAATAAGGTTCACAATTAAAAAGGTTAAAAACTTTCTGTGAAGCAAAAAATAAAATAAAAATTCATGATGAAAATTTTATGTGAAAAAAAAATATAAGGGTTCACAAAAAAATTAATATGTGAAACAAAAAAAAATGAAAGTTCACAACTTAAAAAAATTGTGAATCAAAAGGTATTTTCACCATTAATTTTATCCCCACCTTTTTTTTATCCCTACCCTTATATATATATATATATATTGGGAGGTTCAAATGAGAACCACTATAAAGTTGAAAACTTTGACAACCACATTAAATACGTGTTTGTTCACATGTGATTAACTTCAATCATATGTGAACATTGATGTACGTTTAATTGAAAAAGAAAAAAGTCAAAAAAAATTCTAAATTTATATCAAAAAACGCAAAAAAACAAATATATGTTCACATGTGAACGATAATGTGAACAAATCGGTTAAAATGTGTTTTTCGATATAAATTTAGGATTTTTTTGACTTTTTCCTTTTTTAATTAAACGTACATCAATGTTCACATATGATTGAAGTTAATCACATGTGAACAAACACTTATTTGATGTGGTTCTCAAAATTCTCAACTTTAGAGTGGTTCTCATTTGAACCTTATATATATATATATTAGATGGAGGGTGAGATTTGTTTTCACTGTTTTTTTTAACTTCTTATTTCCACAAGAAGCCATCCCTATATATATATATATATGAGATGCGTTCATTTAAGTACAGCAAATCCAAAAAGAATGGGAGAATGTATCTCAGCCGTCCAAATACATCAAATCTGGAATCAAAAGGTGAATCAAAAGGTATTTTCACCATTAATTTTATCCCCACCTTTTTTTTATCCCTACCCTTATATATATATATATATATATATATATATATATATATATATATATATATTGGGAGGTTCAAATGAGAACCACTATAAAGTTGAAAACTTTGACAACCACATTAAATACGTGTTTGTTCACATGTGATTAACTTCAATCATATGTGAACATTGATGTACGTTTAATTGAAAAAGAAAAAAGTCAAAAAAAATTCTAAATTTATATCAAAAAACGCAAAAAAACAAATATATGTTCACATGTGAACGATAATGTGAACAAATCGGTTAAAATGTGTTTTTCGATATAAATTTAGGATTTTTTTGACTTTTTCCTTTTTTAATTAAACGTACATCAATGTTCACATATGATTGAAGTTAATCACATGTGAACAAACACTTATTTGATGTGGTTCTCAAAATTCTCAACTTTAGAGTGGTTCTCATTTGAACCTTATATATATATATATTAGATGGAGGGTGAGATTTGTTTTCACTGTTTTTTTTAACTTCTTATTTCCACAAGAAGCCATCCCTATATATATATATATGAGATGCGTTCATTTAAGTACAGCAAATCCAAAAAGAATGGGAGAATGTATCTCAGCCGTCCAAATACATCAAATCTGGAGGGGTATTTTCGTCATTTGCCAATTCCTCATTTAATTAAATAATATTGTAATATTTCATACCAGAAATCATAACGATCACAGAGATACGACGTGAGCTAGGGTTTGAGAAATCATCGACGATCTCAAACAAAATCACCAAATCGAAGGTACGATCATCACTAATTCACATCAATTTCGTAAACAGACGATCGATTTGTACTGGATTCAACATATTTCATCTTAATTTTTTCAATTACGTAGATTACGAAAGTACGAAACGTAAAATTAATAAAGGTTTTCACATTTTTTATGATTTCGTATCTGTATTGTGATTCGTAATCACGTATCTGTATTGTGATTCGCAATCACGTTTTTTATTTGATTCTACTGATTCTAAGGTTTGAGTAATAATTCGTTAAATTGATTCACATGTGGTATTGAATGATTTTGACGCTAAAATTGATTCACATGATCGCAGATGGTTGAAATTGAAGGATTTGAACAAGTTGTAAAACAGCCGGAAACAGCAAAAGCTACAGGTATGAAAATATGAAAACTGATTTATACCACATGTGGTAATAGCTAATACTTCCATGAAAACTGAATGGTATCTAGTGGTAAACGGTAAGATATGAAATTAGAGAAACTAGTTCCTACCACATATGGTAGTAGGTTGTGGTAAACCTTATCATACAAAATCATAAAACTGAACTATACCACATGTGGTAATAGTTAAAAATATGACGTGTTATAATGCAAACTGTGAAATCTCGTATTACCACATGTGGTATTAGACATTACCACATGTGGTACAGTACACTACCACTTGTAATAATTTACACTACTGTTTTTCAGGTTTACAAAAAACACCAACACTACTCTACTAATCTTAACTGAGATTCAAACACCTGGTGGAAGTACTGTTTGGGTACCGCAAGCCCCGAAAGAAGAAAAACCTTTTGTAGGACAAGTCTTTCACAACCTTCAACAAGCATATCTCTATTATGTACGATACGGACTAAGCGGTGGATTTGGAGTAAGGAAATCAACACAGAAGAGGAATGTTGAAGAGTTCGAAAATCCAGATGTGTTAAGATATAGAACAAGTGATACTAGACAAACATGTGATAAGAAGAAAGCAGAAGCTAAAAAACAAGCAGAAGAGAAAGAAAGGGAAACAGAATAAGCACAACAAGGAGGGCAGGATGGCAATTGAAGAGTTTGATTTTTTTTTTATTTTTTTTTATATTTCTTAAAGTTAATTTCAATAATCTGATGTTATTAGATTGAGAGATGATTTAGTTTACTATGGATATTTTGTTTTTTAGAACTATAATAATCTGATAATTATTTATAGCATATAGTGTTTTATTGTACATAATATGTGAAATGTGTTACTATGTTTACAGAAATCATAAGGTACCACATGTGATATAAATAGGTACCACATGTGATAATAAGAGGTACACTTAGGTTTTATGTACTACCACATGTGGTAATATACACTACCACATGTGGTACTATGCAGTACCACATGTGGTACTAGTTGTTACCATATGTGGTAGTTGCTAGCACAAATAATACTTTACAAAAAATGAGATACCACATGTCGTAATAAGAGGTACAACAAGTGATACTAAGTTAAGAGGTATTATGCACTACCACATGTGGTAATATGCACATTTACCACATGTGTAATAGTACCATTCACTACCACATGTGATACTACTGAGTACCACATGTGGTACTAGTTGTTACCATATGTGGTAGTTGCTACCACAAATAGTACTTTACATAAAATGATGTACCACATGTTATACTATAAGGTACCACATGTGTTATTGAATCTAAAAATATCATAGAAGTTGGTTAAAACAAGGAAAAGACATACACATGAAAACATTTAAAAAAACCGAACATAAAACCATAAAAATCTAAGTACATTACATAAAACTGTACTTTCAACATACAAAATATACTTTTACCATAATACCGTACTTAAACATAACCCATATAACTGTACTTGATCATTAAATTCATATCATCACTCGTTTCTTTTGGTTTGTCTTGACCCAAACTCGTTTTTTGACTTGTGACCTTTGGATGCACTCCTGTAGTAGGTTGTTCAACTCTGGCAGCAGCAGATTTAGTTAAACCCACCTTAGAAGGTGATTTAGGTACAGTCTTGGATTCTAAAGCTTTCTTTTTTTCGGCTCCTGCAGCTTTACGAGCTTTTACACCCTCTTTCTGCTTATCCTTTAAATTTTGAGCAATAGTACGATTATCTGGAAAATTATTTGAAACTGCAAAAAATATAACACAAAACACATATATTAATATAGGAATAAAGAAATTGGACCGAAACAGAAGACAAAACAATGGTACCACATGTGGTAATACATGGTACCACATGTGGTAATACATGGTACCACATGTGGTATCACAAAACAACAAAACAGTAGCAACAGCAGTAACAAAAACAACAACAAAACACACAAATAAACAACAAAAAACTTAAAACACAACAAGCAGTAGCAGTAACAAACAACAAGCAACAACATGAAGAAAGTAAAACAAACTAAGTTATTCAAATGTCATAACGTATTAAACAAAGTTAACATATACATGAACATTACATTCAAAACATCAACGCACAAGTTTTATTAAAAAGCATTTACCTCTTCTATTATAAACCTTTGACTGACTCGCATCCAAAAACGGCAACGAACCGATAACTGAAAGTAAAATTATCCTTTATGATTAATTTATAAACAGGTGCGATCAAAAAAGAACTAACAAAATCAAAAACACAAAGATTAACCTTCTAGTGATTGACTAACATCTGAATCTGATTCTGAAACAGGACTAACTTCAACATCTAACAACAAATGCACACAAAATAACACGTTCAACATACAAAATCATCGATCACAACAAAAACTATCTAATTAATCCCTTAAGAAATTAGAAAAAATCATGTTGAATCATTGAACTAATCACATACTTATCAAGTATAAACACGTCAGATATATGAACAGATACATAACATAATCAACAATCATGAAATCACTCGCATCAAACACTGATATTACCACATGTGGTACAGGTTCATGCATTAACAGTTTAACATACCAGGTGGATGCATGCTGACCGAAACTGCAGCAATAGGAGAGTTTGCAGCATTTGCGAGTGCTATTTCATCACGAATATCCATCTGACAAACAAAAACAATCAAAAAATTCAAAATCACTTGCGTGTTAAAAACTAGGGTTTCAAAAAAGACGAAATCGATAAAACCGACTATACATACGTTTATTCGAACACTGATACACAAATAAAACTTCGATTCAACTAACAAATTCAAGATTTAGGTCAAATATTCTTCAATTTTAGGGTTTTCTGCATTAGGTCTTGTAGAACTCAAAATCGAGCAAAAACAACGGTGTAAAAGATGATTCAAACAAGCATGACATAAAGAATACTTCGATTTAGATATGAAAAAGAAGAAAGAATCAATAGATCGAAGATTAACTGCGTTGTTTGTTTGTAGCAGAGAGTTTTTGAGAAACGAGAAGGGGAAATTTTAGAGAGTGAAATATGAGAATTGTGTTTGAAAAGGAAAAAGAATGTAATTTAATTGATGCATAAAATTACCAAAGTACCCCTCCGCCCAAAAATTATTTTCAGCATGTTTAAAAAATTAAAAAAATGATGATTAATTGTGGACCCTTGATTATGTTGATTCAATGGCTGAAATCCATTCCCCCATTCTCAACCATTTTACCCATACTCATTTGAACTTATGTCATATATATATATATATATGTACTTATATTTTCATGTTTTTCATATTGTGGCACCAACTTTTTATATATTTTTTCCCATATAAGCCATCTGAAAATATAATACTTATCTTAGAATAATAGTATTATCGACACACCTATAGTTTTTTACTCATGGATCAGTTTGACCCATACAGAAAAGTACACATTGTGACCAGGACCCATTTGGCCACCTTTAGATCTCAACATAAGATAATCTCATGAATCTGACATCTGCAGACTCCCGCTTTCTCAAATTATCCTTCAATATGAATACTGCTAAAAATATAAGAATTAACAGCATTATATTTTGGTCGTTAACCCAATGTAGTAAACAATATTTGACATAGATGCCAAAATAAAATGTTATAGCTGTATCAATTAGTACAAGGTCATTAACACTCTACAAAAATTTGTACAACTGAAACACTCTCAATCAAGAACAGAAAAAATATCGATCAGCAAAGTACCATTTTTAATCTCAAACTCTAAATCTGTTATCTCTTGTAATGAACTTAATCACCATAGAGAAAGGCACAAGACTTTTAGGGGTCTTGTCTCTCGGCCTGAGCAGCCATCACAAGCTCAAATTGTTCTAAAGAAACCGATGGTAAAGAATGTATGTCGGTTAGTTGAAGATGATTCAAGTTTTTATCAGGGTTTGTAGTCATAGATCCATCGTAGCCTATGTGTGTGACATGCTTCACATCTGTTGGAAATCCTATTTCCATCTCTGTCTCGCTCTGGATGTCCTCGATATCTTTGTAAGCTGACAGAAAAGTATCATTGGAAAGACATTCAGCCTTCTAAAAAGTATATATCAAAGAAACACAATATTTTTTTTCCGATATAACTTAAGATTATGTTTTGATCGCATTCTATGCAACGAGATAGTGTAGATAAAGGACGTTCACTCATATTACCATCAAAGTTTGAAGCAACAAAATTTCATCTTCGGGTTGCATTGGGTACGTTTGAACCGTCAATTTTGTTGAAGTTAATTCAGAAATAATTAGCATATTGAATACGATTTCGATTATAAAATATCATTAAAATAATGATCCAGCCTTTTCTGTAGGACAAAATCAGTTTATTATCCTAAACACTTTCTTCTATAGACATTGTTTAAACCATTTTTAGCTAAACTTAATAATAATTGCACTAATTTAATTCATGGTTTAACATTATACTCCTATCACATAAACCAATTATCATTATATTATAAACCTACTGAATTTGTAACAATTCACCACTTACCAAATATATGAGTAAAGCTTTTGAATGTGACTCTGATTAGTCTTCCCATGGCTCTAGAGATGTTAGATCTACTTGGAGCTACAAATTTCCATGATTTCTTGATTTTAACCTTTGATGAACCTTCTTCTTCCAAACTCATTCTTGTTGTTGCAACTTTACTTTCTTCCATCTTTGTAGTTGATTGAGACAAACATCCCATATAAAAAGGAAGAACAAGAAACCTTGATGTTGTCTCTTTCATGACTTCATAAAATCTTTGACACTAATCTAAACTCAATTGCCTAAATGTCTAAAAATAGAACACATGAAGAAGAAGGTTGCTAGCATCAAACATAACACCTTTCTAATTGGCCCTCTTGACTTTATTAACAAGCTTCCATCATTTGTCAAGGTAGAAAAATTCCAGGATTAATAAGTGCTAAATCAAGAACAATGTAATTATAGTGACTTGTGCATTGTGCATTCAAAGTTGTACACTGATCTGGACTTAGGTGTTTTGGATTTGGAGAGTGAGAACAGGTTGGTACTAGTAAGTAGGTTAGGATGTACAATTCAACTAACTGAGTTGTGATTGCTGGACTAATTATGGTATGAGTTAGTGAGCCCACAAACTGAATTATTTGTCATTATGCTTTGATTGTGTTTATGGTTTTATAGTTAGGTTCATGTGTCACATCACCATCTTTTTGCTTCTGGTCATTAAGTTTACTTATTAACCCACCAATCCACCATTATAGGAGGAAACCAAGGGGAGTTGACAAATTTTGACTTTCTGCAAAGTCAAAATTTAGTCTGACCATGAAAATGTGTAAACATAGCGTGTTACCAAATTTCTTAATTAACTCCAGCAAACTTAATTTTATTACTCCCTCGTCGTCCAACTCAAAGTGTCTACATTACTATTTTGGATTGTTCCAAATAAGTGTTCACTTCCGTGTTTCAACTAATCGAAAGAGATTTTAGTGAGTGAATATGTTATTTAAACGGTGAAAAATGTTGTTTGTGAAGAATTCTAAAACTTCGTTCAAAGTCAAAGTTGACAGTTTGACTGGGACAGAGGGAGCATGCAGTAATTGATTACACTTTATTGTTCTCAAAAGTTAATATTAATCATATAAAATATAATACTCTCATGCCGTCCCAAAATAATTGTCCACTTTTCCTTTTGAATTTGTCTCAAAATAAGTGTTCACTTATAAATTTGACACATTAACTTTATCATTTAACTCTCAACATACTTTTTCACAAAACTGATACATGGAAGTTTGTACAAAAAGTAAGGGTAAAAGTATCATTTTTACTACAAGACAATGTAATTTCTTAAACTTCATAAAAACTGATAGGAGACATTTATTATGGGACCGAGGGAGTAATATGAATTTGCAATTGAGCACGTATGTTTTAAATTAGTTTGTAAACGATTTACTGTCTCAAATATCCATTAATGACAGATGACACTAATCTTTCGGGTATATATATATACCCTTAAAAATGACAATATAGGTAACAAGCTTTTCGTCACTAGCCCATGTCAAACATTTGCTAACTGATGTTGGATTTCGATTATTCATTGAATTAATAATGTACATATTACCGTTGTAACATAAATGTATAGTTAGGCCTGTAAGCGAATTGAACATTCGACGAACTATTCGTGAACCGTTCGACGGGAAGTTCGTTTATGTTCGTTCGTTTCGTTATATGAACAAACATGAACAAATTTTTACGTTCGTTTAATTATATGAACGAACATGAACACATGTCTCGTTCGTTCATTTACGTTCGTGAACGTTCAATAACATGTTCGTGAACGTTTAGTTAAATGTTCGTTTATTAACTAATAGTTTAATTAAATTAATACATATTTGTATATGTTATTTTGATAAAGCTAAATATCAAATAGAATATTATTAATATTTTGATATTTTCATTTGATAATATTAAACATATATATATTTTTACCTTATATTTCCGTATCACATTTCCGTCCACTCCAAAAATACATCCACTATCTCCCTCCACTAGTTCCAGATGTGCTGCTTTTTCCAATGATTGGAACAAGCAAATGAATTTATCTTCGTATTGTGATCGTTTTGTAATGTTGAATATGCATCACAAAGTTTCAAGTTATATAATATATATGTGTAGATGTGTGTGTGTGTGTGTATGTATATATATATATGTTCGTTTATGTTTGTTGAGGTTCGTTTAAGGTATTGATGAAAAATATATTAAATTATGTGTTTGTTCGTGTACGTTCGTTTGTGTTCGTGAACAAATAAATTTTCGTAATGAACGAACATGAACAATAAAAATCGTTCGCCTATCCGTTCGTGTTCGTTCGTATGTTCGTCAAAACCTTAATGGACGAACACGAACAGACTCCGTTCGTGTTCGTTCCAGTTCGTTTACATGCCTATGGTATTAGAAATTTAGAACGAGAAAACGTAAGTTATTTAACTTCAAGAAATGCCTATGGTGATATTTATTTATTTATTTTTTTGCGATGGATGAACTATTACAACAAAAAGTGTATAAATGTTATGCATGTTGTAGTTTTTGTTACAAAAATTTCAAAACAAGGTAACGAAGTTTCAAAAAAGCTTGATAAGGGAACATAAGTTACGTGGTTGCCTACATCGAGCTTTTCTTTCTAAGTAACGCTTTTCTTAGCCGTATATATCAGATTATGTCAATATCTTTCAACATGATTGTTAGTAATTTGGTGTAATTGAGGGATATTGTTATTAGACTTGGAAATAGGTTAGGAGGTATGGAGTGTACGTCCATCAAGTCGGTAACATCCCTGATTAAAAGCTATTGCGGAAATTGATGGTATTATTGAAATTGGCCTAGTCCAAGACGGAGGCCTAATTCTAGACAAAATACCTGATTGCTGATTTTAATGTCCTGATTAGGCCTGTAAACGAACCAAACGAACACGAACGGAGTCTGTTCATGTTCGTTCATTAAGGTTTTGACGAACAAACGAACGAACACGAACGGATAAACGAACGGATTTTGTTGTTCATGTTCGTTCACTAAGAAAATTTGTTTGTTCACGAACACAAACGAACGTACACGAACAAATACATAATTTAATGCATTTTTTCGTTAATACCTTAAACGAACCTCAACAAACATAAACAACCGTATATATACACATCTACACATATATAGAATAGAACTTGAAACATTGCAATGTATATTTGACATTACATAACGATCACAATATGAAGATAAAGTGGTTTGCTTAGTTCGGTCGTATGTAAGAGCAACTGATCTGGAACTATGGTGGGAAAGAGTAGAGGTGTGTATGGAGTGGAGGAAAATGTGAGGTGAAAATATCTATAGGTTTAATATTTTTAAATGAAAATATCTAAATATTTAATAATATTATACTTATAATTTAGCTTAAATCAAAATATGATATACAAATATGTATTAATTTAATTAAACTATTAATTAATAAACGAACATGTAACCGATCGTTCACGAACATGTTATCGAACCGATCGTTCACGAACATGTTATCGAACGTTCACGAACGTAAATGAACGAACAATACTTGTGTTCATGTTCGTTCATATAATTAAACGAACATAAAAATTTGTTCATGTTCATTCATATAACGAAACGAACGAACATAAACGAACTTCCCGCCGAACGGTTCGCGAATAGTTCGTCGAACATTCAGTTCGCTTACAGGCCTAGTCCCGATGGTTGATTTTCATAACCATGTGGATGATTTTCTAGACCTGAGTGCTGATAAGCCTCTGTCTAGACAAAGGCCTAAACACGGACAGATGCCTAGTTCCTGTCGCACCTCCAAATTCGGGTTGCGGAAGCGAATCGGGTCGGGGCGCGACTAATCAATAATCACAAGCACATAAGATAAAGTGAACGACTCTATATGCGTCGTTTTAACAAAATACATTGATTGTAATAAAGGTTTACAATAGTTATAAGGATTACATAAGCTCGATATCCTGATCTGAAAGATTCTATGGCATTACTACTTATACAAAATATAATAATGCAGAAAAAATCTCTTGTTGTTCGTGTTTGTATGCGACTCGAGCTATATAATTCCTGAGTAGTCCTACTACTGCTGTGTACCTGAGAATACATGCTAAAAGATCAGCTAAAAGCTGGTGAGCTCACAGGTGTAAATGATGAACCACAAGATTTAACAATGTGTTTGAAATTAATCAAATAAATGTGTATATTACTGCCATGAATCCATAGTTTGAGCTTAACTGAGGGGTCAGGATCCACCTTTAAGGACCTGAGCGAGGTGCCTCCGAGCGAGTGCCTAATCTACACTCGTGTGAACAAATGATAATGTGTCCGTTTGACATCACAGTCAAGGTAGCGCGACTACCCCGGACAGGGATTGTCAATCCCATATGGTACCATACACTAACATTCATGCTAAATCCATATTAACAAACTATGTGGTGGAGGACTTTATGATTAGTAAAACAAACTCATGCAGTCAATATATCGAGTTTTGTACTTGTGTTCACATGTAAAATAAATCTGAGCATGTATTCCCACCCCGGGAGTAAAAATAGTAAAATGCGGGGCTATGAGACTCACATGAGTTTGATGCATTTATCTCAATAAACGTGCGTTGCTAAATCAAGCAATGATGTCCGAAGACTGTAACCTGAGGGCGTCCAAGACGCGCGTTGGTTAATACGTGAGTAGGTATCTCAAAAGATTACCTATGCTAGTTGTTCCTCCAACTAGTTATGTACAAATACATTGGTTTGTTTGATTGTTTGTTTATGTTTTGAAAATATGTACGGCCCGTTGGTGACGGTGGTAATAAAAATTGTCAAAGTATTATTATCATTATGTTCGTTGTATGCTTACCAAAGTATATGTTTAGTAGTTACGAGTATCATCGTATAAGGTTCTGTGGTAGTAAGTGTAACACCCCCAAATTTAATGTTTTGCGGAAGCATAATTTGGGTGTTACTAATCAATAATCAAAGCACACAGATATATAGCAAACGACTCTATATGCGTCGTTTTAACAAAATATATTGATATTAAAAAGGTTTATAACAGTTTGAACCCGTACATAGCTCGTGTTCGTAATATGAGAGATTTAAGTACATAATTAGTTATACAAAATCTAATAATGCAATGAAATCTCTGAAGTTTGCATGGAGACTCGAGCTAAGGTGCATCCTGATGGGCAGTCCAAATCTACCGCTGAGTACCTGTGATACATGCTAAAATGGGTCAGCTAACGCTGGTGAGCTCACAGGTTTAGATGTCAAATAATATTGTGTGAACCGCAAGATTTAAATGTTGATTTGCATCCAGCAAATGATAATGATAGTGTATACAACCATGAGTGCATAGTTTGAGCTTAACTCGAGGGTCGGGTCCCATATAGAGAATTCCGAGCGAGGTGCCTCCACGAGTGCCTAATCTACACTCGTTTTCCCAAATATTAGTACGTCCGTTGCAGAGGTTAGCGCGACTAACCCGGACGAGGTGGGTCAATCCTATATGGTACCATATACTAATATTCACGCTACTTTCGTATTACCAGACTATACTGACGGAGGACTTTGGTTTGATTAGTTGAAAACAACTCATGTAGTATATTGAAATATGTACTCGCGTTCATGTGTTAAAAACAGAGTAATGTATCACACCCCTAGTAAAACAGTAAAAAGAAGGGCCATGAGACTCACCTGAGCCTGAAGAGTTTATCTTAATAAACTGAGATTGATTAGCCAATAATCGAAGTCCAAAGACTTGTAACCTGAGGGTGTCCACGACACGCGATGGTTATAAACATGAGAAAGTATCTAATAAGACTACCTTGTAGTTGTTTGTCCAACTAAAATGTCCAAATGATTACAATTTGGTTGATTGTTTAAGTGTTTGAAAATGTGTACGGCCCATTGGTGATCGTTTGTAATAATATTATTATTTTGTCGAAGTGTTATACTTAAAAAGTATTTACAAACTTAAGGTGACGGGTGTCCGGGGTCAGCGCCCCTGGTTAGCGGGGTCCCAGGGGTGGTAACCCCTGGCGGGGTCCAAGGGGCTGGCGGGGTCCAGAGGATTTTTTATTTCTACCATATTGTTATAGGGAAAAACGCATCTAAGATTTGAATTTGGGTAAAATCGAGTGATAAAATTTCAGTTCTCGACCCTAAGTAAAAATCTGGGTTCTGTTTCATGCGACACTTATAGCGTCACTTGGGAAGTAAAAATCTGGCGTCACTTGGGAAGTGACGCATGAAATGGCAGAATCTGAGTGAGGGCGTCACTTATGGAAGTGACGCATAGTGAGGCGTCACAAAGGTAGTGTCAGCTGTAAGTGTCAGGTAAGGGTTCTAGGCATCACTAGACAAGTGACGGAGGTAAGTGTCGGGAAAAAGGGGTTTTATGCGGCACTTATGCAAGTGACGCAAGATTAGGGCTTTTAGCGACACTCAATGCGTCACTTAAGTGACGCACGAAGTGACGCTATACTGCAGTCATCGTTGCGACACTTAAGGCTGTTGACGGATTTTTGAGCCAAAAATGAGTTTTCCGGTTTCCGTTTGGTCTGATTCTTTTACCCAACCCTTATAGGGACATTTTAAGCTTAAAGAAACAACTAAAACTTAAAAACACTTGAAATCGGATGGTTTCGAGTTTTTGTCAGAAACTTACAAGTTAACGCGCGAGAAATCCGGAAAGATGGGAATGTAGATCGTGACGCGGTGGTTCTTTTCTTCCAAACGAGTAAAACGATTTGAGCGAGTTTGGTGGTGTTATTTTGTAAATTATGGTGATGGTGGTTTGGTGGTAAGATGAGAGAAAAAGAGAGTAAGAGAGAGAGTGTGAGATGGTGGTAATGAGGGGGAAAGGAGAAAGGGAGGGGGTTTTGGTGGAGCCTCCTCCATTCAGTCTCCGTCACTATACTCCCCGTGGTGTTCGTTTTCCTGGTCGTTTAGACGTTAAATAATTATTTAAAATATTTAATTGTACATTTTTAAAGAGCAATTAATTACTCGATATTTATGTTGAAGTATTTTATCAAAATACTTAATACTTGGATGACTTTAATTTATTTTGTTTTGTTTGCGCGTTTACGTTTTAATCGCGTAAGTTGTTAATTATACGAAATGAATATGAAATATTATCAGAATAATATTTTGGATATAAGGTCGTCATTAAATAATGTTTTCTTATTCAATAAAATTGTTCACCAACGTCCGTATTTAATTGTGCCAAACTACATTCGATTTAGAAACGCGTGCGATTTAATCAAATCGCATATTCATATATATTCGACAATATATATTTCGATACATTAATTAGCCTAATACAGAACTAATTACTGTTAGAACATGTTGTTCTAACATTTTGTGACAATAGTTTGCATATTGTTTTAGCATAGATTAATTGAATAAATGACCTATTGTATTGCGACTATAGCCATACAACAATAGTATTGCGACAAAGCTATTGTCGGATGGTTAGTCAAAGCTATTGACTAAGTTTGACTTCATTAAGTCTTATGGTTGCATGTATGTTTGGAGGTCTATAAATAGACTTCCTTAGGTCATTTTGAAATAGGTTTTTGAGTGAGTTTTGGAGAGACTCTTCAATTGTAACACTTTCACTTCCATATCTAGAAAGAGTTTGAGAGAGAGATTAGAGAGATAATCAAGCTGATTTTGTATACTTTGTGACATGAAATAAAAGTTCTCAACTTTTATTTACATCTTTACATTTCGAATACGATTTATACTTTGATTCACATTTTACACTTGTGATTGATTTCCGCTTAATTGCAAGAATTCGATCAGCTGTAGATCCTAGGCGTTCACAATTACATGTATTAACAGTTAATTAGAAACTAATTACTAGTCCTAATATAACACCCGCCAAATTAGGACTAGTGATTAGTACCTAATCAGTTGTTAATACATGTAATTAGTCCTTAGATTAGGATAATTAATGTATCTCAATATATATTGATGAATATATACGAACATGCGATTTGATTAAATCGTACGCAATCCCAAATCGAATGTAATTCGATTCAATTTTTACGGACGTTGGTGAACATTTTTATTAAACAATATAATATTATTTAATACAACTATTATATCCAAAATATTATGTTAATAATATTTCATATTTATTGCGTATCGTGCAAACACGGATTTCGCGGTTAAAAATAACAAACACACAAACAAAAATGAAACAAGCTAAGTTATATTTTATAACTCAATTATTTAAGTAATTGGTGAAATATTTTAATTAAAATATCGGGAAGTTATTCGTATCTTAAAATGTGTGTATGACGCGTGAAATAAATATTTAAACGTTCAAACGATCTAGAAAACGAACAATGCACGGAGCGCGTACGCGGGAGAACGAAAAACTGGTGAAGCCCACACTCGGTGGACCCCACCCCCCCTCCCCTCTCTTTTCCCTCTTCTCTTCCCTCCTTTCTTCTCATTCCCACCATCCAATTTTCTCTCTCTTTCTTCTTTTCTCTCTACAAACTCCATCACCACCACCACCTCTAAATCACAAAATTACACCACCAAACGACCTCGGTTTTCATCGCTCATTTGGAAGAAAAGAACCATCTCGCAACGATCTACATTTCCATCTTTCCGGATTCTCCCCGCGTTAAGTTGTATGTTTCCGACAAAACCCGCAACTCCTCGATTTTTAGTGTTTTCAAGCTTTAGTTGTTTCTTCAAGCTTAAAATGTCCATATAAGGGTTGGGTAAAAGGATCAGACCAAACGAAAATCGAAAAACTCGTTTTTGGCTCAAAAATCCGTCATCAGACTTAAGTGTCGCATAGACAGCAGCAGCTATGCGTCACTTCGTGCGTCACTTAAGTGACGCATAGAGTGACGCATAAAACCCTAACTTTCCGTCACTTGCTTAAGTGCCGCACAAAACCCTCCTTTCCCGACACTTCTACCGTCACTTGACTAGTGACGCACACCAACTTTAACCGACACTTCTAGCGACACTTCTTAAGTGACGCCTAGACCCATACCTAAGTGACGCCTAGACCCATACCCGACACTTATACCGACACTTACCTTAGTGACGCCCTACCATGCGTCACTTCCCCTAAGTGACGCACATGCTCAGATTTACTATTTTTAGCGACACTTCCCAAGTGTCGCCCAAGCCCCTAAGTGACGCTATAAGTGACGCATAAATAGAAGGTTTCAAACTAATTTTACACTAAGTTTGAGGCTCAAATTTGACGCCCCATTTCACCCAAATTCAAGTCCAGGTGCGTTTTTCACCAAAGCAATATAGTAGAAATACAAATTTTCCAAGCTGACCTGGACCCCGCCAGCTCAACCCCAGCCAGGGGCTCTGCCCCTTGGACCCCGCCAGGGGCTGCCGCCCCTTGGACCCCGCTACCACGGGGGTCCGGCCCTTACCCTAGGTTCACGAGTAACGGTGTTACATCGAAACTTGCACACAAAGTGTTAAACTTGTATAACATCAAACACGAATGCGACACAACTTCTGAAACACATTGGAACTTACTTTTAGGTATAACACTTGAAAATCATCAAAATAATAATGTGGGATTATTATTACAAACAATCACCACCGGGCCGTACACATTTTCAAACACTTAAACAATCAACCAAATTGTAATCATTTGGACATTCTAGTTGGACAAACAACTACAAGGTAGTCTTATTAGATACTTTCTCATGTTTATAACCATCGCGTGTCGTGGACACCCTCAGGTTACAAGTCGTTGGACTTTGACTCTTGGCTAATCAATCTAAGTTTATAAAGATAAACTCTTCAGGCTCAGGTGAGTCTCATGGCCCCTCTTTTTACTGTTTTACTAGGGGTGTGATACATTGCTCTGTTTTTAACACATGAACGCGAGTACATATTTCAACATACTACATGAGTTGTTTTCAACTAATCAAACCAAAGTCCTCCGTTAGTATAGTCTGGTAATACGAAAGTAGCGTGAATATTAGTATATGGTACCATATAGGATTGACCCTCCTCGTCCGGGTTAGCAAGCACTAACCGGGTAAACAGACGTACTAATATTTGGGAAGACGAGTGTAGATTAGGCACTCGTGGAGGCACCTCGCTCGGAATTCTCTATATGGGACCCGACCCTCGAGTTAAGCTCAGACTATGCGCTCATGGTTGTATACATTATCTGTAACTTTATTTGCTGGATGCAAATCAATACTTAAATCTTGCGGTTCATAGAATACTATTTGATACTCAACCCTGTGAGCTCACCAGCGTTAGCTGACCCATTTTAGCATGTATCACAGGTACTCAGCAGTAGATTTGGACTACCCATCAAGATGCATCTTAGCTCGAGTCTTCATGCAAACTTCAGAGATTTCATTGCATTATTAGATTTTGTATAACTAATTATGTACTTAAATCTCTCATATTACGAACGCAAGCTATGTATGAGTTCAAACTGTTGCAAACCTTTTAATATTAATATATTTTGTTAAAACGGCGCATATAGAGTCGTTTGCTATATATCTGTGTGCTTTGATTATTGATTAGTAACACCCAAGGTATGCTTCCGCGAATCATTAAATTTGGGGGTGTTACACCTAATTTGGCGGGTGTTACATTCTCCCCCTGTTAGGAGAATTTCGTCCCGAAATTTAGCTCGATGTAGCGTTTGATGTAGAGTCAATGAATAACTGAGGGTACTTGAGTCGCATTTGGTCTTCCCGTTCCCAAGTGAACTCCGGACCGCGCCGCGAATTCCACTTGACCTTAACGATGGGAATACGACTTTGTTTAAGTTGTTTGACCTCACGATCCATGATTTCTGTGGGTTCTTCAACAAAATGAAGCTTGTCGTCAACTCGAATTTCATCGAGTGGAATGATATGTGTCTCGTCTGACAGACATTTCTTCAAGTTAGAAATATGAAAAGTGGGATGCACGCTGCTGAGTTTGTATGGCAGCTGCAGTCGATATGCCACAGGGCCAATCCTTTCGAGGATTTCAAAAGGCCCAATGTACCTGGGATTTAACTTCCCGCGTTTACCAAATCGGATTACGCCTTTCCAAGGTGATACTTTAAGGAGTACTCGTTCCCCAACCCAGAACTCGAGTGGTTTGCGTCTCACGTCAGCATAACTTTTCTGACGATCACGTGCGGCTTTGAGTCGGTTTTGGATTTCAACAATTTTCTCAGTGGTTTCGTGTATGAGTTCAGGACCAGTGAGTTGACTGTCTCCCACTTCGGTCCAACAGATCGGTGATCGGCACTTACGACCGTACAGTGCCTCGAATGGTGCAGCCTTAATGCTGGTGTGATAACTGTTATTGTAGGAAAACTCGCACAATGGCAGGTGTCTTTCCCAGTATGCATCGAATTCAACTACGCAAGCTCGTAGCATGTCTTCCAGTGTCTGAATGGTTCGTTCACTTTGGCCATCGGTTTGAGGATGGTATGCGGTACTCATATCAAGTCGGGTACCCAATGATTTTTGGAGCGATTTCCAAAAGTGAGATGTGAAACGAGCATCCCTTTCAGAAATAATCGAGGTTGGGACACCGTGTCGAGAAACAATTTCTTTGATGTAGATTTGTGAGAGGCGTTCCATTTTATCGATTTCCTTGATCGCCAGGAAATGAGCAGATTTGGTGAGTCGATCAACGATCACCCAAATGGTATCGCAACCGCTCAATGATTTGGGTAGTTTGGTTATGAAATCCATGGCGATTTGTTCCCATTTCCATTCAGGAATGTTGGGTTGTTGAAGTAAACCAGAAGGTTTTTGATGTTCGGTTTTGACTTTCGAGCAAGTAAGGCACTTGCTGACATATGTGGCGATTTCGGCTTTCATGTTCGGCCACCAATAGAATTTCTTGATGCCGTGATACATTTTGTTAGCTCCCGGATGGATAGAATATTTGGACTTGTGAGCTTCATCCATCACCAAGTCTCGCAGGTTCCCAAAATTAGGCAACCAGATTCGATTTGAGAAGTACCTAACACCATTAGGTTTGATTTCGAATTGCTTATCGATGCCTCGTAAGGCTTCAATTTTGACATATTCGGGTTTCAAAGCTTCAAGTTGAGCGGTATGAATCTGAATGGTGAGATCATTATGAATGGTCATACTAAGGGCTCGAACTCGGAGTGGTTTCGGTCGTTCCTTTCGACTGAGTGCATCGGCGACAACCTTTGCCTTGCCTGGGTGGTATTTGATTTCGCAGTCATAATCGGTGAGCAACTCGACCCAGCGACGCTGTCGCATATTAAGGTCTTTTTGGTCGAAGATGTGTTGGAGACTTTTATGATCAGTCAACACGGTACTTCGGGTACCATATGAGTAGTGTCTCCAGATTTTGAGGGCGAACACCACGGCCCCTAGCTCAAGGTCGTGAGTCGTGTAGTTCTTCTCATGAACTTTGAGTTGTCGGGAAACATAAGCAATGACCTTATCTCGTTGCATCAACACGCAACCGAGACCTTTGTGGGAAGCATCGCAGTATACCACGAAGTCGTCGGTGCCTTCAGGTAAGGATAGAATAGGAGCACTGCAAAGCTTGAGTTTTAATAGTTGGAATGCCGACTCCTGTTTATCAGTCCAATTGAACTTCTTTTCCTTTTGAGTTAGTGTCGTGAGTGGTTGAGCTATTTTGGAGAAATTTTCGATGAAACGACGATAATACCCGGCCAATCCCAAAAATTGGTGTACTTCGGTTGGGGTGGTTGGCGCTTTCCAGTCTTTGATAGCCTCGATTTTCGATGGATCGACGTGATTCCCTTGACTATTCACAACATTTCCAAGGAATTGAACGAATTGTATCCAGAACTCACACTTGGAGAATCTGGCATATAACTCCTCGTGTTTGAGTAGTTCTAGAATGGTTTTGAGGTGTTGCGCGTGTTCTCGTTCGTTGCGCGAATAGATGAGGATGTCGTCGATAAAGACAATGACAAACTTGTCGAGATAAGGTTTGCACACCCGATTCATAAGATCCATGAATACAGCCGGTGCGTTTGTTAAACCGAAGGGCATCACCTGAAATTCATAATGCCCGTAACGAGTTCGGAAAGCAGTTTTCGGGATGTCGGTGTCGCGAACTCGAAGTTGATGATAACATGACCGAAGATCGATCTTTGAATAAATACTCGACCCTTGTAGTTGGTCAAATAGGTCATCGATGCGAGGAAGTGGATACCGGTTCTTGACGGTCAACTTGTTCAACTCTCGATAGTCGATACACATTCGGAAAGAACCGTATTTCTTTTTCACGAATAAGACCGGAGCTCCCCATGGTGAAGAACTCGGTCTAATAGATCCTCTGTCCAGGAGTTCCTGTAACTGGGTGGACAACTCCTGAAGTTCGGATGGGGCTAGGCGGTATGGTGCTCGGGCTACCGGTGCGGCACCCGACACGAGATCGATCGAGAACTCAACCTGTCTATGTGGAGGTAAGCTAGGTAGTTCTTCCGGAAAGACTTCGGGAAAGTCTCTAACGATTGGCACATCCTCAAGTCACTTCTCCTCCGACTTTTTCTCTGTGATGTGCGCGAGGATCGCAGGATAACCCTTTCTGAGAAGTTTTCGGGTTTTCAGACAAGATATGATATTTAGTATCGTCCCACCGATCTCCCCCTGTATAATTAGGGTTCTATCGACGACGAGAGGGATGCGGATAATTTTGTCATAACAAACAATTTCGGCTCGGTGTTTGGACAACCAGTCCATGCCGACGATGACGTCAAAACTTCCAATTTCAACGGGCATAAGATTTATCGAAAAGGTTTTGTTGGCTAAGTTTAAAGTGCAATTAGGTATCACACTATCAGTTTCTATGAGTTTACCGTTTGCTAGTTCTACGGTGTACTTAACATCTAGAGCAACAGGGGTGATGTCATGTAGGGGGTAAAAATCATCGGAAATAAAGCTCCTATCGGCACCAGTATCAAATAGAATAGAGGTAGTTAAGTTGTTGAGGAGGAACATACCCATGACCACATTCGGGTCCTGGCAGGCGTCCCCAGAATTGAGTACGAAGGCTCTACCCTTAGCATTGTTGTTGTTGTTGTTGGCCTTGTTCTTCAGTTTCGGGCAGTCATTCCTATAGTGCCCAGGGTTCCCGCATTCATAGCAGGCTCGGTGTGGTCTGGTGTTGTTGCTGGAGTTGTTGTTGTTGTTGTTGGCTGTGGACCTACAATCCTTGGTGAGGTGGCCGTGCCTCTTGCAGTTATTGCAATAGGGACCGCAAGAGCCTTCATGGTGGCGGTTGCACTTGGAACAGTAGGGCTTGTTCCCTGTGTAACCCTGTCTGGTGTCGGTGGTTGATTTATAGGCCTTGAGGGTGTCGGGTTTCTTGTTTTGGGAGTTGTTGTGGTTGTCGGACCACTTTCTTTTGAGATGGTTGGAGGAAGAAGTGGGTGGTTATGGATCCTCGTTCATGGCCATGAGTTCATGGGCCAATCTGATGGCACCATCAATGGTGGTCTGGTTTGAAGAGGCGACGTTCCCCCGGACGGGTTCCGGAAGACCGCGGATGTACCTTCGGATCTTATCGGGTTCGGTGCTCACCATTGCTGGGTGAAGGATGGCAAGCTGTTGGAATCTAACGGTATATCCGTCAATGTTAGTTCCCTGCACCTTTAGGTGCCAGAACTCTTCCTCCAGCTTTTGGAGTTGTTCGATGGGACAATACTTAGCAGTAAGCATTGTCTTCAGTTCCTCCCAAGGGAGTAGGTAGGCGGTATCGATACCCACGGACTGGGCATATGAATTCCACCATGCAGGTGGAGTACTTGACTCCGTCCTCTTCCGCACACTTGCTGATGTGGAAGACGGACTCCATTTTCTCGAACCATCTGATCAGTCCGATGGCTCCTTCAGTTCCCTTGAAGTTCAAGGTTTGCAGCTCAGGAAGTCCTTGTATGAACAAGGTTTGGATTGAGGCCCGTTGGCAGCTGTATCTTCGCTGCCCGAACTCGGTTGTCGGGTAGCCATGGCTTGAGCCACGCTTTGGGCTATGAGTTGAGCGATTTCGGTTTCGCTGAAGGTGAATCGCTTCGGTGGCATTTTGCTGAGTAAGATCAAGAAAAGACAATGAGATATTTGCGTGAAATTCTGATATATCACAGGTGTATATGATGGAATATACGATACAAAGTGATAGTTATATTTCATTGAAATAACCAAGTTTGGCACTTGATACGAGTTTACAAAAGATTACATAATATGGGGAGTACAAAAGGTACCGAGAATTGTTACATCCGGTTAGAATAGTAAAAGTCCTACATAGATAGATATAGATTACAAGATGATGGCCACACTAGTTCTAATGCAAGTTGATCCTTTCCATTAGTGTGACGAGTCGATCCACGGTGGCTGCAAGTCTGCTGGTTTGTCGGGCGTTGTCTTCTGCCAATGCTAGTCGTTGTACCAGCAGGCTTGAGTATTCTTCGGCCCCTTGCAGGTGCTGCTCGCATTGTTCCAACCTGACTCACAAAAGTTCGACTTCTATTCCTGATTCCACCACTCGGTCGTGGAGTATGTTCTTGTTGCTAACGGTGTTTTCGTGGTCCTCGGAGACTTGGTTGATACGCTCAAGCGCTGTGAGTCTCCAATTTTCATCGGTTTCTTGCAAAACGACATCCATGGTGCGAAGTCATTGCTCGTGACGGTCCAGTCTAGCGGCTAAGGCCGGCAGAGTGAAGTGAGTGGGGTACGGGCCATCTCGAGGAAACCTGGCATTCCTCCTAGCTACCTTCGGGTTCTGCGACCCGGATTGAGAGTGTGACGAATTGGGTGGTGTGTTTGCCATTCTGAGACAAAGCGTTAAAAAAAGAGTGAGGCCTATCTATGTATATACATATATATTACATAATAGCCTAAGGTGTCTAACACATACATGTTTGGGTCCTGGTTTCTCTCGTGGTCAGAGTCAACTAGTGTATCCTGTTCAGTCATGATTCCTTTCAGATTCCACATCATATTCTTTTAATTATACATAGTTGATCAGGCTATGTTAAATTAAACCAATACCATCTAGTCATTGAACCTAATCATACTTAATAAGGAATACTGCCTAACGGTCATAGTCTAGGCCCACTAAATGCAACATAGTTCACTATAACCTTAGGCTCTGATACCAATCTGTAACACCCCCAAATTTAATGTTTTGCAGAAGCATAATTTGGGTGTTACAAATCAATAATCAAAGCACACAGATATATAGCAAACGACTCTATATGCGTCGTTTTAACAAAATATATTGATATTAAAAAGGTTTATAACAGTTTGAACCCGTACATAGCTCGTGTTCGTAATATGAGAGATTTAAGTACATAATTAGTTATACAAAATCTAATAATGCAATGAAATCTCTGAAGTTTGCATGGAGACTCGAGCTAAGGTGCATCCTGATGGGCAGTCCAAATCTACCGCTGAGTACCTGTGATACATGCTAAAATGGGTCAGCTAACGCTGGTGAGCTCACAGGTTTAGATGTCAAATAATATTGTGTGAACCGCAAGATTTAAATGTTGATTTGCATCCAGCAAATGATAATGATAGTGTATACAACCATGAGTGCATAGTTTGAGCTTAACTCGAGGGTCGGGTCCCATATAGAGAATTCCGAGCGAGGTGCCTCCACGAGTGCCTAATCTACACTCGTTTTCCCAAATATTAGTATGTCCGTTGCAGAGGTTAGCGCGACTAACCCGGACGAGGTGGGTCAATCCTATATGGTACCATATACTAATATTCACGCTACTTTCGTATTACCAGACTATACTGACGGAGGACTTTGGTTTGATTAGTTGAAAACAACTCATGTAGTATATTGAAATATGTACTCGCGTTCATGTGTTAAAAACAGAGCAATGTATCACACCCCTAGTAAAACAGTAAAAAGAAGGGCCATGAGACTCACCTGAGCCTAAAGAGTTTATCTTAATAAACTGAGATTGATTAGCCAATAATCGAAGTCCAAAGACTTGTAACCTGAGGGTGTCCACGACACGCGATGGTTATAAACATGAGAAAGTATCTAATAAGACTACCTTGTAGTTGTTTGTCCAACTAGAATGTCCAAATGATTACAATTTGGTTGATTGTTTAAGTGTTTGAAAATGTGTACGGCCCGTTGGTGATCGTTTGTAATAATATTATTATTTTGTCGAAGTGTTATACTTAAAAAGTATTTACAAACTTAAGGTGACGGGGGTCCGGGGGCAGCGCCCCTAATTAGCGGGGTCCCAGGGGTGGTAACCCCTGTCGGGGTCCAAGGGGCTGGCCCCTGGCTGGGAAAAATGCATATTGTTATAGGGAAAAACACATCTAAGATTTGAATTTGGATAAAATCAAGTGATAAAATTTCAGGTCTCGACCCTTAGTAAAAATCTGGGTTCTGTTTCATGCGACACTTATAGCGTCACTTGGGGCTTAGGCGTCACTTAGGAAGTGACGCATGAAATGGCAGAATCTGAGTGAGGGCGTCACTTATGGAAGTGACGCATAGTGAGGCGTCACTAAGGTAGTGTCAGCTGTAAGTGTCAGGTAAGGGTTCTAGGCGTAACTAGACAAGTGACGGAGGTAAGTGTCGGGAAAAAGGGGTTTTATGCGGCACTTATGCAAGTGACGCAAGATTAGGGCTTTTAGCGACACTCAATGCGTCACTTAAGTGACGCACGAAGTGACGCTATACTGCAGTCATCGTTGCGACACTTAAGGCTGTTGATGGATTTTTGAGCCAAAAATGAGTTTTACGGTTTCCGTTTGGTCTGATTCTTTTACCCAACCCTTATGGGGACATTTTAAGCTTCAAGAAACAACTAAAACTTAAAAAAACTTGAAATCGGACGGTTTTGAGTTTTTGTCAGAAACTTACAAGTTAACGCGCGAGAAATCCAGAAAGATGGGAATGTAGATCGTGACGCGGTGGTTCTTTTCTTCCAAACGAGTAAAACGATTTGAGCGAGTTTGGTGGTGTTATTTTGTAAATTATGGTGATGGTGGTTTGGTGGTAAGATGAGAGAAAAAGAGAGTAAGAGAGAGAGTGTGAGATGGTGGTAATAAGGGGGAAAGGAGAAAGGGAGGGGGTTTTGGTGGAGCCTCCTCCATTCAGTCTCCGTCACTATACTCCCCGTGGTGTTCGTTTCCCTGGTCGTTTAGACGTTAAATAATTATTTAAAATATTTAATTGTACATTTTTAAAGAGCAATTAATTACTCGATATTTATGTTGAAGTATTTTATCAAAATACTTAATACTTGGATGACTTTAATTTATTTTGTTTTGTTTGCGCGTTTACGTTTTAATCGCGTAAGTTGTTAATTATACGAAATGAATATGAAATATTATCAGAATAATATTTTGGATATAAGGTCGTCATTAAATAATGTTTTCTTATTCAATAAAATTGTTCACCAACGTTCGTATTTAATTGTGCCGAACTACATTCGATTTAGAAACGCGTGCGATTTAATCAAATCGCATATTCATATATATTCGACAATATATATTTCGTTACATTAATTAGCCTAATACAGAACTAATTACATGTATTAACAGTTAATTAGAAACTAATTACTAGTCCTAATTTGGCGGGTGTTACATTCTCCCCCTGTTAGGAGAGTTTCGTCCCGAAATTTAGCTCGATGTAGCGTTTGATGTAGAGTCAATGCATAACTGAGGGTACTTGAGTCGCATTTGGTCTTCCCGTTCCCAAGTGAACTCCGGACCACGCCGTGAATTCCACTTGACCTTAACGATGGGAATACCAATTTGTTTAAGTTGTTTGACCTCACAGTCCATGATTTCTGTGGGTTCTTCAACAAAATGAAGCTTTTCGTCAACTCGAATTTCATCGAGTGGAATGATATGTGTCTCATCTGACAGACATTTCTCCAAGTTAGAAATATGAAAAGTGGGATGCACGATGCTGAGTTTGGATGGCAGCTGCAGTCGATATGACACAGGGCCAATCCTTTCCGCAATTTAATGCGACATAGGGTATTGTGTCGCTATATGCGACATCTGAAGGTGTTGCGACATACTCACTTGTGTCGCTATATGCGACATAGGTAATGGTTTTGCGACATAAGGGCTTGTGTCGTAGAAGGTCCAACCCTTCTGCAACATAACCGGCTATCCACTACAAAAAGTGTCGGGTTTGTGGTCAATCGACTTCGGTTTGACCTGAAACTTTTACACAAGTCTTAGATGAGTTTATAAAGCTTGCAGAAATTATTAGTTTGTGTCGGGAGTAACCCGAAGTGTTGGATCTATAAAATGGTCAAAACTGACATTTTCAACAAATGTTTAGAAAATGAGTTTTATTACTTTATATGGACATAATCAAGCTAGATAAATATCATAACATGTAAAAGAGTAAAATACAAGAGTTTTCGAAAGTGTCGGGTTCTTACAAAGTGATCGCGTGAAGAAACCGAAAAGGTAGGAACGTAGAGCTCGTCGCGGTGATCGTTTTCTTCCAAAGGAGCTTGGTGATCCAAGGTGATTTGGTGGTGATTTTTGGTGTGTTTGGGGCTGCCGATTTAGAGAGGGAAAAAGAGAGAGAGAGAGTAGAGAGAAAAGGGGGTTGAGTGTGGTGGTGAAAGTGAGAAAGTGAGGGTGATGGGGTGTTTGGTGAGTCAAACAAGAAAGAAAGAAAAAGGGGGGAATAGGAGGGGAGGGGGGCGGGGCGGCCAAAGGGGGCCCACAAGGTAGGGGAAGTCTCCAATTTTTCGTTCCCTGCGTTTGCGCTTCGTGCGGTGTTCGTTTCCCCGATCGTTTAAACGTTTTAATTATCCTTATACGTTTTAATACGTGTGTTTCGTTATCTTTTTAAATCATGATATTTTCAATGAGAGTATAATTCAAAATACTTTATTTTATTTTACTAAAATGTTATCGGGTCTCGGTTTGCGCGTTTGTTGCATAATTGTATGTTTATTTAACTCGTGTAACGTTTTATTCTTACGCGTGAAATCGTAATATTTTTACTTGAAGTATTTTATCAAAATACTTAATAATGAATTATAAAAGTATAATTTGGGTTTATTTCATTTGTCGAGCGCGTTTCACGCGTTGTTGTTGCGTACGGTTAGTTTTAGACGACACGAAATACGTTTGTATATATTATCCAAATATTATATAAATAAAGAGAGTTCATTAAATAATTTCCCACCATTTAATAAATTGTTCACCAACGTCCGTATTTGTGATTATGTCGGATTCCATCCTATAATGAAATGCACAATTTAATCAAATCGCGTACGTGTGTATATATATAACCATATACAAAATGATACACATAATTAGCCCTAAACATAACTACTTACGTGCATTAATACAATGATTAGGCACTAAGTACTAGCCCTAATTTGACGGGTGTCACAGTTCCAGACAGGAATCCTGATTGCAGATTATGAATGCCTTGTTACTGATTCATAATACCTGATGGATGATTTTGAAGCGTAAGTGCAGATTTTGTCAAACGGGTCGGGTGGCAAATCTGACCCGTTTTGCTGTAACTCTTCATTACCTGTTGGACTTTATGGTCATTAATATATTAATGATCCATGAATACTAAAGGGGTTATAACTCCAATAGCTTAATGAAGATTATTATTGGTCACTTTAATACCATTTAACTCCATTGATTGTTAGGAGCTATATAACTCCAACAATGGATTCACATGGGGTATATTCAGAACACATAATACTCTTCTGCAATCAGGTTCTTGTTTATTGACTCAAATCAAGAACATCACTCTTTGTCTTATCCCAAAACAAAATTCGTGTAACCCAAGGCATATAGGGTCGAATTGTTGTTTTCGGAAAGTGATAACATGATTCAAATGGATATCCGGTCCATTGAAATCTCTACCCTATTACACAGTTTCCTCCAACAATCGAAAAAAGAAATTCTGGTGATTTCAATGGCGGCTACTTTGAAGCATATGACGGCTAACTTTTCCAAACTTGATAAGTTTGAAGGGGTGTATTTTCGTCGGTGGCAGAAGAAGATGCATTTCTTTCTCTCAAGTATGAACGTGGTGTATGTTCTTAGTACACCAATTCCTGAAGATGGTGGTGATGATGCTACGGTGGATTAGATTCGGCTAAGGGACAAATAGGAGAACGATGACTATATCGCTCGAGGTTTAATCCCCAATGGTATGGCTGACTCTCTCTTTGATATCTATCAAAACCATGAATCTGCAAAAGAACTATGGGATTTTTTGGAATCAAAGTATATGGCTGAAGATGCTTCCTTGTGAGTAATTTTATTAATTACAAGATGGTCGATTCTAGACCGGTCATGGAACAATACAATGAACTTCTTCGTATACTTGGGCAATTCACACAACACAAGATGAACATGGATGAATCCATTTCGGTTTCTTGTGTCATTGACAAACTCCCTCCTTCTTGGAAAGATTTCAAACATACTTTGAAACATAAGAAGGAGGAGTTAACTCTTGTTGAGTTGGGCAGTCATTTGCGTACTGAGGAATCTCTCAGGGCGCAGGAAATTGACAAGCCAAAGGGTAAAAATGTTGTTGAAACCTCTTCGGTTAACATGGTGGAACATCATAAATCCACCGGCAACAATGACAAAAAGGGCAAACACAAATAACATGACAACAACGAGCCTAATCCCAATAAAAAGTTTAAGTTGACTTGTTAGAAGTGTGGTAATTCTGGACACTTAAAAAGGGATTGTAGTGCTGGAAATATTGGTCATAAAAACACCAATGGAGCTAGCACAAGCGATTCGGGCAATGGTTCTACAGACCAAAACTTGAAAGGTCAGATTATGAATAATAATTTGGTTCAAAATTATTATGTATCATATATTTCTGAGGCTTATTTTGTGCAGGATGATAACATTGCGTGGTGGGTTGACTCGGGTGCTACTACCCATGTATGCAAGGATAGATGCTGGTTCAAGACTTATGAGTCATTGGATGATGGATCAATTCTTTAGATGAGAAATGAGTCAACATCCCCTGTTCATGGACGTGGAAGTGTGGATTTGCAATTTAGTTCGGGAAAACTTGTTTCTTTGTTTGATGTTTTACATGTACCCCAAATTCGTAAAAACCTAGTATCTAGTAGCGTGTTGAATAATTGTACGTACAAACAAGTCATTGAGTCTGATAAGTTTATTTTATCAAAAGACGGTATGTTTGTTGGTTTTGGTTATCTTTGTAACCGAATGTTTAGACTTAATATTATTAATACAAATGTTGATTCAGCTTTTATGACTTGTTCTAGCACAAATATCTCAACTCTTTGGTATGCTAGGTTAGGACATGTGCATTTTAAAAGAATGCAAGATATGTCTAAAGATGGATTAATACCGGCTTTTGACATGACAAATGAAAAATGTTAATCATGTATGTTGACTAAAATCACTAAGCAACCTTTTCAAAATGTAACTAGAAATTCTGAAATTTTGGCATTAGTACATAGTGATTTATGTGATTTGCATGAGACTCTATCATTGGGTAAATAAAAAAAATACTTTGTTACATTCATTGATGATGCTTTTAGGTCTTGCTATGTTTACTTGTTACATACTAAAGATGAAACTTTAGATAAGTTTAAAACATACAAAACTGAAGTTGAATTACAACTAAATGCATTAATCAAAAGGCTAAGAACAGATAGGGGAGGTGAATATATTGATCCAACTTATTTTCAATCTGTGGGTATAATTCATGAGACTACAACTCCATATACTCCTCAACAAAATGGTATATCGGAGAGGAAAAATAGGGTCCTTAAGGAAATGGTTAATTCTATGTTATCCTATTCGGGTCTTAGTGACGGATTTTGGGGGGAAGCTATGCTAACAGCTTGTTATTTGCATAATAGAGTTCCTAATAAAAGGAACAAGTTTACTCCTTATGAACTTTGGTATAAAAGAAACCAAACTTGAACTATCTTCGGGTATGGGGTTGTAGGGCTGTTGTAAGACTCCCTGATCCTAAGAAGAAAAGTTTGGGTGAACGAGGTAAAGATTGCACATTTATTGGATATGCTGAGCATTCCAAGGCTTATAGGTTCTATGTTATTGAAGCTAATGATCCCGTTTCGGTTAATACCGTGGTTGAATCAAGGGACGCAATCTTTGATGAGAATCGCTTCTCATCTATATCTTGACCAAAGGATATGGTCCCTAGCTCTAGTGGAACCAATAAGGAGGTAAGTTCGAATGTGACTCAAGATAAGTCACTTGAATTTAGGAAAAGCAAAAGAGAAAGGAAACCTAAGTCATTTGGGCCTGATTTTCAATTATACTTAATTGAAGGTTCAAGGGATGAGGTTTCTACCCAATATTCATATTGCTTTAATGTTGAGGATGATCCCAAAACATTTGATGAAGCAATGAAGTCTCAAGATGTCGCCTTTTGGAAGGAAGCAATCAATGATGAGATGGATTCCATCATGGGCAACAACACTTGGGTGTTGTCTGATCTACCACCTGGTTGCAAACCTTTAGGTTGCAAATGGATCTTTAAAAAGAAGATGAAGGTAGATGGAACTATTGAAAAGTTCAAGGTAAGATTAGTCATTCAAGGTTTTAGACAAAAACAGGGAATTGACTATTTTGACACTTATGCTCCGGTTGCTCGTATCTCCACTATTAGATTGTTGATTGCCTTAGCTGCAATTCACAATCTTGTGATTCACCAAATGGATGTGAAAACGGCATTCTTGAATGGTGACTTGGAGGAGAAGGTTTATATGAGACAACCGGAAGGCTTCATCATGCCGGGCAATGAAAACAAGGTGTGTAAACTTGTTAAATCTTTATATGGTTTGAAACAAGCACCTAAGCAATGGCATCAAAAGTTTGATGAAGTGATTTTGTCAAGTGGTTATAGTTTAAACCAATCGGAAAATGTGTATATAGCAAATTTGATGAATCCGGTAAAGGAGTCATTATTTGTCTATATGTTGATGACATGTTGATATTTGGGACTGATCAAGATCAAGTTAACTCAACAAAAGAGTTTTTTTCATCAAGATTCTCCATGAAAGATTTGGGGGAGGCTGACGTTATCCTTGGTATTAGGATTAAACGTGAAAACAATGGAATTTCCATTTCTCAAGCTCATTACATTGAGAAGGTACTGAAGAAATTCAATTGTTTTGATTGTACTCCTGTAAGTACTCCTATGGATCCTAGTATGAAGCTTTTACCAAATAAAGGTGAGGTTGTATCACAACTTGAGTATTCAAAGATGATTGGTTACTTGATGTATGCCATGACAAGTACAAGGCCGGACATTACTTTTGCTGTGGGAAAACTGAGTAGGTTTACTAGTAATCCTAATGCTCAGCATTGGCAAGAAATTAGGCGGGTACTAAAGTATTTGAAGAAAACTATGAATTATAGTTTATCTTATGTTGGATATCCTTCAGTTTTAGAAGGTTATTCTGATGCAAGTTGGATAACCAATGTTGAAGATCATTCTTCAACAAGTGGTTGAGTGTTCCTTCTTGGGTGAGGTGCCATTTCATGGGCTTCCAATAAGCAAACATGTATTACCAACTCGACAATGGAATCTGAGTTTATTGCATTAGCTGCTGGCAAAGAAGCAGAATGGCTAAGGAACTTGATTTATGAGATTTCATGATGGCCTAAACCTATTGCACCCATTTCTATCCATTGTGATAGTGCTGCTACATTGGCAAAGGCTTACAGCCAAATGTACAATGGGAAGTCTAGACACTTAGGTGTTAGACATAGCATGATTTGTGAATTTATCATGAATGAGGTAATTTATGTAGAGTTTGTAAGGTCACAACAGAATTTAGCTGATCACTTGATGAAGGGATTAGCTAGAGACTTGGTTAATAAGTCTGCATTAGGGATGGGTTTAAAGTCCACAAAATTTCTAATGGTAATACACCCAATTCCCTCCTAATAGGAATTAGAAGCTGAATTCAACGTGGAAAGCTTACACTTGGAAATTGGAGCATATTGTTATATACATATATATATATGTCATCCCAAGGGTATGTGCTCGGACCTGCTGAGGTTAGGATGAAGTTTACTTCTTAATAGCTCATTTGAAAAAATGAAAAATGCATGAAGTAAAGGAACTACCTATGTGAATGTGAAGTTTTTCCGCTTCAAGAAGCTTTGGACTTTTAGCTTTGAAACATTCATGAATGGATATGGACACATGGCTAGTATAGTGTCAAGATCACTTTAGAGTATTTGAAAACTTGTGTGTATATTATCTTCATGTATTCAAATGGGTTGACGGGTTCAATTCTTAGAAAACCCCGATTCTCAAATATTTGGAATGTGTAATGTACTAAGATGGAAATTCAATCTTAAGGACATTTTCATTTATGCATAAGTTTTGTTTTGCTTGCTTATCTCATGTAAAGGAATTACACTAAATTGGGGAGGATAGTTAGTAATTTTGTGTAATTGAGGGATATGGTTATTAGACTTGGAAATGGGTTAGGAGGTATGGAGTGTACGCCCATCAAGTCGGTAATATCCCTAATTAAAAGCTATTGTGGAAATTGGTGGTACTATTGAAATAGGCCTAGTCCAAGACGGAGGCCTATTTCTAGACAAAATACGTGATTGCTGATTTTAATGTCCTGATGGTTGATTTTTATAACCATGTGGCTAATTTTATAGACCTAAGTGCTAATAAGCCCCTGTCTAGACAAAGGCCTAAACACGGACATATGCCTAGTTCCAGACAGGAATCCTGATTGCAGATTATGAATGCCTTGTTGCTGATTCCTAATACCTGATGAATGATTTTGAAGCCTAAGTGCAGATTTTGCCAAACGGGTCGGGTGGCAAATCTGACCCGTTTTGTTGTAACTCTTCATTACCTGCTGGACTTTATGGTCATTAATATATTAATGATCCATGAATACTAAAGGGGTTATAACTCCAATAGCTTAATGGAGATTATTATTGGTCACTTTAATACCATTTAACTCCATTGATTGTTGGGAGCTATATAACTCCAACAATGGATTCACATGGGGTATACTCAGAACACATAATACTCTTCTGCAACCAGGTTCTTGTTTGTTGCCTCAAATCAAGAACATCACTCTTTGTCTTATTCCAAAACAAAATTCGTGTAACCCAAGGCATATAGGGTCGAATTGTTGTTTTCAGAAAGTGATAACACGATTCAAAGGGATATCCGGTCCTTTGAAATCTCTACCCTACTACACGGTTTCCTCCGACAATGATTCTTTTAGAGATTAGCAATGGAAGAATTAATTTATCTTGCTTAGTGTTACGAGTTAATTCCCAACATATGTATCTTTTTGAAAACATAGAAAAGTACAAGCCTTTTTATGTTTGTAATTCCCAACTTAGGTGTTTACTGTCTATACCTGACAAAAGTACAAAAAGTAAGAATTGTTTTTCTTCTTTGAATTCTCCCACTCTCTCTTTCTCTTCTTTATTGTATCCCAACGCTTACGGCTTACTATCCTTTATTATCTACAAAAAGTAAGAATTGTTTACTATCATTTCTGTCAAACTTTCAACTCTCTTTATTATTACATATCATCATTTCATACTTCATTATCTACAATATATTAATTATCATGACAACCATATTAAATATTAATGACTCTTTTCGAATCATTTATCCCATCTTACCTATAGTCTGTCTATGGTTAATTTTTCTTCCAAAACAACAGATAAAAAAAAAAACTAGCTATTATCATTATGATACACCATTCAAGTCTCTTACCAACTCAACCTAACGTCTAAAATCATATTGAAATCAATGGATGATTCTTTTGTTTCATATTTGTCTATCTCTCCCTGATACATTTCTAGTTTCTACCACAAGTAAACTTTTTTTTTATCATTACTATTCTTGTGTCTCATGTAGTTTATGAGATGGATGATTTTTCTCATCAAGAAGTAAACTAATATGGTAATAAAAGTTTAGTTGATCTATTATGTAGCTTTACAAATCAAATGCCAAGTATGGATGCTGGTCCCAGTACACAATCTCATCTGTTGTTGATAGATGTGAGTATGAAAGTCGCATTAATACATAGGTAGCAAAATGTACAGAGGAAGAAGAGCAAGGTTGTGTTTGGTAAGTTCGTGCACATCACAAAACTAGCAATGGAAAATTACAAGGTGGGTTAGTGAACACAATTGTGTTGGAGCATTAGTTGGTACTGATAATAGGAACTTGACTTCAAGGATGATTGCAGCCTACATTCGGCACTCGGTTGAGTAAGATCCCGCCTATTCCATGAAAAATATTCAAGCAGACATAAAGAATATCTTGAATGTCGATGTGTCCTACAAGAAAGCATGGCATGGGAGGAGAAAAGCACTACAGGCTATCTATGGAGATTGGGAAATCAATTTTGCGGAGTTGCCTGCGTATATTACAACACTACAAACTTCGAATCCAAATACTGTAGTTACCTGGTTTCATCACCCAAATAGCTCATCAATTGTAATGACATTTAAGTACGTTTTTTGGGCATTTGGACCTACGATTAACGCATTTCACATGTGTAGGCCCGTTATTAGTGTGGATGGTACACATTTAAAAGGAGATCATAAGAAAAATAATGCTTATGGCTGTATCAAAAGATGCTAATAATAGCATATTACCAGTGGCATATGCTATAGTTGATGAAGAAACTGTTCATAGTTGGTGTTGGTTTTTTGAGCAATTTAGGCGTTACATTGCACGTGATAAACAATCATGTGTTATTTCTAATAGGCATCGAGGAATAATTCATGCAATGAAAAATTTAGAGGAATGGAAAGAGCCATTTGCATATCATCATTTTTGCTTGCGACATATTCGGAGCAATTTAATGTCAAAATTCAAGAGCTTAACACTAAAAAGATTTTGTTGGGCAATCGGGAGCACGACTCAAGAAAGAAAGTTCTTCATGTATAAGAGAGAAATACAAGCACTCAACCCAAATGCTTGAAAATATCTCGAGGAAATTGATAGAAGTTAATAGAGTCTTGCATTTGATATGAATTTTCGATGGGGTTCACTAACGACAAATATATCCGAGAGCTTTAACAATGTGTTGTGAGGTGCTAGACAATTGCCCATTAGAGCTTGTATGGACCTAACATTTAAGAGGACGGTGCATTTATTCAGAAGGTACAACATGTGTGCTTCAAAATGCAATACATCTTTACCACCAAGCATATGGAAGATATTTAGGGAAGCAGATGTGCATGCTCAAAGACATCAAATACAAGAGTTTGACTATACAAGGGGAGTGTACCAGATTATCTGTTAGTAATTTAGTGTAATTGAGGGATATGGTTATTTGACTTGGTAATGGATTAGTAGGTACGGAGTGTACGCCCATCAAGTCAATAACATTCCTGACCCAAAGCAATTGTGAAAACAGTCATGAGTCTAAAGGAGACAAAAATAGTCAAAAATAGACATTAGTCTATTTTAGGCTGGATTAGTCCAAAATAGACTATACAGTGGCTTAATAGTCTGAAATGGACTAAATTAGTCTAATTTAGACGGAAGTCCGAATTAGTCTAAAATTAGACTATTTAGTGGCGTAATAGTCTAATTATGGACGTAACAGGTCAAGAGGTTATTCTGACCCATTGTGACTGTTGGTTATCCTAACTGATAGGATTTTATGATCTTAATGATTATGAATATCAAAAGGCTGGAATTGCAAGAGATCAATGGTAGATTTAATTAGACAATTAACACCAATTAACTCCATGGATTGTTGGGTGCTCTTATAAGGATAAGTATTTCACATGAGAGGAAAAAAAAACACAACAAGAAATACTCTCTAGCACCAGGTTTTTGTTTTGTTGCCTCAAACAAGAACACCACACTTTGTCTTATCCCAAAACAAAATTCGTGTAACCCAAGGCATATAGGGTCGAATTTTTGTTTTCGGAAAGTGATAACACGATTCAAAGTGATACCTGGTCATTGAAATCTTTACCGGTTACACGGTTACCTCCAAGAATCGAAAACAACAATTTCTGGTGATTTCAATGGCGGCTACTTTGAAGCGTATGACGGCTAATTTCTCCAAACTTGACAAGTTTGAAGGAGTGGATTTTCGTAGGTGGAAAAAGAAGATGCATTTCATCCTCTCAAGCATGAATGTGGTGTATGTTCTTAGTACACCAATTCCTGAAGATGGTGGTGATGATGCTACTGTGGAGCAGATTCGGCTAAGGAGCAAGTGGGAGAATGATGACTATATTGCTTGAGGTTTAATCCTCAATGGTATGGCTGATTCTCTCTTTGATATATATCAAAATCATGAGTCTGCAAAAGAACTATGGGATTCTTTGGAATCAAAGTATATGGCTGAAGATGCTTCAAGTAAAAAGTTCCTTGTGAGTAATTTTAATAATTACAAGATGGTCGATTCTTGACCGGTCATGGAACAATGCAATGAACTTCTTCGTATACTTGGGCAATTCACACAACACAAGATGAACATGGATGAATCCATTTCGGTTTCTTGTGTCATTGACAAACTCCTTCCTTCTTGGAAAGACTTCAAACATACTTTGAAACATAAGAAAGAGGAGTTAACTCTTGTTAAGTTGGGCAGTCATTTGCGTATTGAGGAATCTCTCAGGGCGCAGGAAATTGATAAGTCAAAGGGAAAAAATGTTGCTGAAACCTCTTCGGTTAACATGGTGGAACATCATAAATCCACCGGCAACAATGACAAAAGGGGAAAACACAAAAATCATGATAACAAGAATCCTAATCCCAATAAAAAGTCTAAATTGACTTGTTGGAAGTGTGGTAATTCTGGACACTTGAAAAGGGATTGTAGGGCTGGAAATATTGGTCATAAAAACACCAATGGAGCTAGTACAAGCGGTTCGGGCAATGGGTCGAAGGACCAAAACTCGAAAGGTCAGATTATGAATAATAATTTGGTTCATAATTATTATGTATCATATATTTCTGAGGCTTATTTTGTGCAGGATGATGATATTGCATGGTGGGTTGACTCGGGTGCTACTACCCATGTATGCAAGGATAGATGCTGGTTCAAGACTTATGAGTCATTGGATGATGGATCAATTATTCATATGGGAAATGAGTCAACAGCCCCTGTTCATGGACGTGGAAGTGTGGATTTGCAATTTAGTTCGGAAAAAACTGTTTCTTTGTTTAATGTTTTACATGTACCCCAAATTCGTAAAAACCTAGTGTCTACTAGTTTGTTGAATAGTGTGGGTACAAACAAGTCATTGAGTCTGATAAGTTTGTTTTGTCAAAAGACGGTATGTTTGTTGGTTTTGGTTATCTTTGTAACCGAATGTTTAGACTTAATATTAATCATATGAATGTTGATTCAGCTTTTATGACTTGTTCTAGCACAAATATTTCAACTCTATGGCATGCGAGGTTAGGACATGTGCATTTTAAAAGAATGCAAGATATGTCTAAAGATGGGTTAATACCGGCTTTTGATATGACAAACAAAAAATGTAAAACATGTATGTTGACTAAAATCACTAAGCAACCTTTTCAAAATGTAACTAGAAATTCTGAAATTTTGGAATTAGTACATAGTGATTTATGTAATTTGCATGGGACTCCATCATTGGGTAATAAAAAATACTTTGTTACATTCTTTGATGATGCTTCTAGGCTTTGTTAAGTTTACTTGTTATATACTAAAGATGAAATTTAGATAAGTTTAAAACTGATGTGCTGCCCAGCATCCGTATGAAGATGGTGCTTGGACCGCAATCGGTTTGTTTTAATTTTGTATTTACTGGGGTCTAAGTGTGACTTACTGATATTGAACCAAAAGGGTAGTAGATGGTAAGTATGACCTAGAGTCATTCTTAAAGAGAAACTGAATTGAAACAAAGGGGATCCAATCAATCTTTCTTTTCTAGTAAAGGTTTTAAAAGAGTGCGTTGGGGGTTTTTGGTTCAGTTAATTAATTAAACTAATTAAAGCGAATAAAAGATAATTGTAAATCAGATAATAAAAGGAGTATTTGTTGTGAGTTCGTTAGCTTATAATGTGGGACGATGACTTGTAGGAAAAACGTTTACTAAATTTGGTATGTTCACTAGACTTGGTAGTTTATGGTATAACCGATAGATTCCCTATTAGTCGGTTATCAACTAATATGTCACGAGGAACCACGGTGTCATGATTCTGATCAGACAGACAATGCTCAACTCTCCACACTCTCATGTGAGGGAGTCAGTGGCCCTTGTTATTGAGCACATTTACTCGTGGGCGAAGGAATAGAGTAGCAAGTCTACAACAAGTCTAACCGTTCTTAATACCATAGAGACTATAAGTTTAGCAAACAACTAACTTAGCAAATATGTTCGGACTTAGTTGATCAATTCCTATTAATGAATTTTTAGCATGGTAAGCAAAGGAAAGTGTTGAGGTTTCTTGCGTACCTTACTTTATGTTTCAAAGGTTAAGGAAAAGTATCGATTTAAATTGGATTTTAAACTTGCCTTTCTCAATACAATTAACAAATCCCTAGGTTTTCGTAAATGGTTATTTAGCCTATAGCCTACCTAATCTAATCTAAACTAATCTAATCTAATTAAAGCAATAATTAAAATGCTGATGGCTTTTTGCATAGAGTTAAACCCAGACCATGTCAGAAAATGTTATGGTAGTCCACAATGTATTTAATCGTTTACCGATGTTTCCATTGTGGATTCAATTGCTTCACGATGTTTACATGATAAGTACATTGTGATTTCAAGTGTACAATACTCATAGCACTTCCACGTAATCACATTGCATTTTATGATGCTCGCATAATGTTACAATCGAAACCATAGTTTTACACAGATAACTATTGACCAAGTAGTAAGGTTCACGACTCCTCTTTACAAGGTTACAATCACGGTTGGTAATAGAAAGGCGAATATAAGTTTTAGGTTTAAAATCATAAGATAAGTCCGTTCATAAAGTTTTCGTTTTATAATGTCGATCCATAATACAACTACCTTCGGTCGTTACCGGCTTCCATACGTATGTACTTTGCTTAAAAGCATTTCCAGCACAATACCAAGTAAACAGTCGAATAGGGGCCGTCATATTATTTCATGACGTATTTAAAGTCATCCCACAATTATATATGATAACTACATCACAACAAATACAATAGTAATCTACTCGTTAATCATGGCATAAACTATCTCTAGCATAATTAAAGTATACATATTTAATCAAGATAGATAAGGATAGAAATAACCGAGATTAATATGCGAGAAGGAGTAGACTTGAATTAATAAGAGTTGCTCCAAGCGTACACCAACGATTACAAATGCGTTCCTCACCAAGGATTACAACCACATTCCTTGCTTCTATTTTAACTAGCCTAATACTAATTTAAAATAAAGAAAGAAAGAAAAGCTAGAAGAAAGTGCCTAGGTATGTAAGTATCCTAGTGCCCTTGGTGTGTTTTGAGGTGTGTTTGTGTCTTTCAAATGAGCCCCATGCCTCCTATTTATAGAGGAGTTTTGGTGCATTTTAGCAAATGGAAGCACACATTAGCAAAAGGTGGAAAAGGTAGTGGCACCAAGTACGAAAAGGAGAAAAAGGTAGTGGCACCAGGTACGAAAAGCATGTAAAGGTCTAGCACCGGGTACGAAAAAGGACAATAAAGTGCAATCCATGTGGGTGACAGGTAGCCGGCGGCGGCTGGCTGCCAGCCGGTGGCGGTGGGGTGGTGGCCGGCGGCGGCTGGCTGCCACCTGCACCGGTTCGCTGCCCGTTGCTTCGTTTCTCGATTCGTGCATGTTTTCTTCGTTATGCGCCCATTTGCGTTGATTCTTTTTGCGTTGGATTCCTAATTCAAAAACAAAGATTTTGATGAAAAGAAATCCCAAAAATATATCTCTGAACTTTATATGTGTCATACGAATCGTTTGGATCTTCCGGAGTGCGTAGAATCTTTGTTCTTCGTCCGTTTTAGTTGATTCTTCTTCTGTTGGATTCGTAATTTGAAAACGAACATCTTGGGTTAAATAGATGTTGGTGATGGGCTCTTTTGTCTTGAAACCTCATTTTGATGTCTTGAATCTTCAAACGTGCGTGGAATCTTCGTTTTTTATCCGTTTCACTTGATTTTTATCGTGCGAATTTGTTTTGACCATCTTGGCATAATACTATTGATTTGTAATGTTTTTGAGTTAAAGTGCCAAGAATTGTTCCAGAATGAGAGAGATATCGGTAGTAAAAACGTGACTTTTTACGCGATATCAAGTATCCCACACTTAGTACTTTGCTTGTCCTCAAGCAAACTCGATTTTCAACATGGTAAAAATAAAATAATTTTAAGGTGGAACTTTTTACTAAGGGGTTTTGGGAAAGTAAAATACTTGTTCTTGGAAAAGGAAGGATTGTAATCTTTAGGAGCATGCTTGTGATCTTTGATCTTGGATACATGACTAGGCGATCCTCTCAAGGTGGTCACTCAAATCACTCAAAGTGTTTAGGGTTTCCTATTCTAATATTATCAATCACTCAGAACGCCAGTCATATATCGTTTATCGTCATAGGCTTGATCGAGAATCAAATCGTTACCTTTTTGGTGAGTGTGAAGTCGATCTAGCCACAATCATTCAAGGAGATGGGATATAAGGTTTTTGGAGTGAAAGGTTGGTGGTATGAGGGGAGGTTTGGGTTTTTGATTTTCTTTTTGTCGAAGTTGGGATTTTTGGGGGATTGACGCCTTTTGATATTTGCGGAAGGAGTCTTTTTCTCCTATTGATTTCCTTTTTCTTCGGATTTTTTTTCTCGACGTCAACCCCTTGCGATTTCTCTTCGATCATCTCTAAAACTTTTTATGGAGCTTGAAGGATGCTTTTGAGTAGGTGAGGGGTAACGTATCTATTTTTCTCTGGGAGTATGGGTGTACGACTGGGTTTAAGAATGATGTGATTTGATCTCCTTTTTACTGACCAATCTGGATTCGAAATGCATAACAGGAGCAAGTTCTGATTCTAAACGCATACATCGGCACACTCAAGAATCAAAAAGTGAAGCATTAAAAGTGAATGCTTTTTCTATGGCTCAAGATACCTCACGAATCGAAAGTTGGGTTGTTGTGTGCCTAGTCATGCGATGCTCTTTATGGGCTTACAAAACTAATTTTTCAAAAGAATTTGTATTTTAATTATCCTTTTTCCCAAAGTAAATCATTCTTTGTGTATTTTTTTTTTTATTTTCAACACATTTTTGAAAATTTTGTTTACTTTTTGGAGAAAGATGGTCTTATAAAGAGCAACGGTTTTAGAATCAAGCATATACCATTATCCATTTGACAGGAGTGCAACTACTGCTATCCCACACTTAAAGAAACATCGTCCTCGATGTTATACTAAGCTTTGAATGGGGTAGAATCCCACACTTAGGGTTTTAAACATCTAAGGCGCATTCTTTTAGTGTGTGTTGGGTTTGAATCCCACACTTAGTGATAAGCATATTGGATATGGTATATTTAAAATGAATGAAAAAGATGGTATAGAAGTACTCCCCGGTGGTTGCAGTGTTCCTTTGGTGCTTTTTTCGGATTTCATCTTTCTTGGTGCAGTCTTGATCAAGTCTTATTGTGATTGGTCTCGTAGGTGTGAACACTTCGGATATACTTTTCTTCTGGCCTTGATGCTTCCTTGCAGGCTGGAGCATGCTTTGTATAATCCGAGTGTGAAAGATAGTCGGAGATTTCATCACTTCTTGGAAAGTAAAACTGCAGAAATGTAGAAACACGGGTTGCCTCCCGAGAAGCGCTCTTTTAAAGTCGAGAGCTCGACTTAGTTCTTTTTTCTTCAGATGATACTGGATGTGTCCGTGGTGCTGGAGTGGTCATTGTGGTCCCTAGGTAAGTTGTAGTGTGGAGGAAAGTATCGCAGGAATTGCTCTATCATGTCGGCAATGAGAGTTGGCAGAGTGGTGGATTCCATCCTGAAGCTCTTGAAGTGATCAGTGGCCAGTCTGTCGAGGATTGCCATCCCATAGCTGATATATCGAACTGCCCTTGTGACTGGTCCGTTAGGATCGATTCGAGTGCAGGTGTGAGCTTGAACAATCTCACGCTGGGGGTGGTTTATGCCTATTGAGGTGATCAAAGCCATGAATTGAGTCTTTACTTCTTGAAAGTCTTCAGCTAAAGGGTCTCCTCCAAAAGATCGGGTTGCTTGGCATACTTGTCTGATGAGTTGATGTTGCTCACAGTCGAAGGGAAAATCTAAGTCCGTGAAGACGTAGATTAACTTGCTGAATATTTTGCGATATCCTTTGCGGTAAGCGTCAATTTCTATGTCTTCTTCCTCGTACATTCCACGCAGTCGATCTATTACATAGGATGCTAAGTTGACTGGTGACATGTTCCAATATCGTGTTGGAATGTCACGAATGTTTTCTTCAAATGTTGCCTGATTTAGCTCATCAACTATTAGTTCGACGTGATGACTAATGGTGGAGTGAATGACGTTCCTAAAAATTTCTGGAGTTGTAAGACGTTCTCCAGTTTCGATGAGATCTAGAAGGGTTCTAAGATCTCCCACCATTCTTATGTCAGCATAATTCTGTGGATTTCCAGTAGCTCTTTCAAGATGGGTCCTCATTGATGCTAGTGTAGCCTTTTGACTTGATAAGTAGGGAAGGGCTGATCCGGCCAAGGCACAATATACTTTTTGGTATATTTGCCTTTGGTTGTTGCAGAACTCAATTTCTCCCATTGGGTAGTCTGGTCTTTCTGGCTGTTGAGCTTCTCTGGTGACTTGTTCGTGAAGGGAATCGGAGAATTCTTGGATATGTCTGAGTAGAGTCTGGGGTACTGGTTCTCCATAATTGGCGAGATATGAATCGTATTCTTGTTCAATCTGCCTTATCAGGTGTCTCTGAGCGGTGTTGTATTCATTGGTTGACTCTTTGATAGCCTCCACAATGATGCGTACATCGTCGTTTTCATCAATCAGGTCAATCATCTCTTTGTGAGTGTCGATGAGGGGAATTTCTAATCTCTCAGCTGTGATGACGGGTGAATTTGGTGGAGCAAGAGGAGTTTTTGGAATAGAGCGTTCATCGATAGTGACGTCAACAAAATCGCCGTCAAATTCGACACTCTGGTAGTCGGAATCTTCGTCTCGTGAGTCTAGGAATTGGTGGAATTCTTCATCTGAGGGTGCGTTGTTGAAAGGTTGGGTACTGTCGACTTTGATGGTTCTGACTTCCGTGATGGTGTTTTGAAGGTTTTCTTCAGCAAAGCTTCCTAGTTGTCGTGCCTTATATGCAGAAATTCTCTGTAGGAGTTTAGCATACAGGTCAGGGTGTTGTGATGTTCGGAGTTCTTCTTCGAAAGTATCTATGTCTCGGAGTCGGGTTCTGGTGAAGGGCTTCGATGGATCGAGATAAGAGTCGAGAATGTTTCCCATTCTTTTGAGATGAGTGGATCTAAGCTCTTGGTGGATGGCTCCGTAATCAAAGGATTCTTCCGATGAAGTGTAGTCTTTGCAGTCTTGTATTCTCTTGACTTCAGCCATCTGTGGTGAATCAGTTTGATCTTCATCTTCCTCCATTTCTTCCTCTTCCTCAGGTTCTTCTTCTTCCATTTCTTCCATTCTTTCATCTTCCTCATCGGGTTCTTCCTCTTCTTCCTCAGGTTCTGATTCGTCCTCCTCGGATTCTTCTTCTTCCTCAGCGTCCTGATACTCCTCATCCTCATCTCGGTCTGTCTCAGTATCGTAGATCAAGGTTGTTGGACGAGTGAAGCATCGTTCTCTTCGGGGTCTGATTCGTCATCAGAACATATTCTTCCTGTTGATATAGCGTGGCATTCTTCTTGCTCTGGTGTATAGTCCGGTTGGTCGATCTTGTAAGTGATGCTTTCACCATGTGCTCGTAGAACAATCATATGGTTATACACATCAATCACTGCTCTGGCTGTGTTCATAAATGGTCTTCCAAGGATAATCGGGATGTTTATGTCCTCGTGGATATCCATTGCCACGAAATCCGTCGGAAAGTAGAATTTGTTAACTTGAACTAAGACGTTCTCAGCTATTCCTTTTGGGTATCTAACAGATTGGTCAGCTAGCTGGACAGTCATCTTAGTGAGTTTCAAATTTTCAAGTTCTAGCCTCTTAAACAGGGAGTAGGGCATAAGGTTAATGCTAGCTCCTAGGTCAACTAAGGCGCTGATATCTCCGGATTGGTAAATAGAACAAGGGAGTGTGAATCTACCGGTATCTCCTAGTTTTTCTGGAAGGCTATTTTTAAGTAGGGCTGATGTTTCAGAACTAAGGGGAATGTTGTTTACTTCGGGCAGTTTATCCTTAGTGGATAGCAATTTCCTCATATATTTATTTTGACCGGGAACTCTAGACATGGTATCGAGAAATTTTCCGTCTAGCTTAAAGGATGATAATTTCTTAGGTTGGGCTATAAGTCTAGCGGGATAAGGGATCCTGACCTCTTTGTTCATGGTCGGAGTGGTTTCCACAGCTGGTATCTTGATTTCTGGTTCTTCTTTTACTTGTACAGCAGCAGGGGGTGGAATGGCTGCCTCATTTATGGTAGTGAGTTGCTTTGCTTCCTCAACATGTGGGTTGTGAACCGTGTTGCTAGTCAAACTTCCTCTGGGTCTGTTATCAAGACGTTGTGCCAATTGTCCAATTTGGGCTTCCAAATTCTTTAGCACGGCCAATTGGTTTCTCATAAAGAGGTCGGCTTGATCTTGTCTAGCGGACGTCTTTTGGTTGAGTAGGTGTTGACCTTGCATGAATTGGGTGAAGGCGTCATCTGAACTTGAAGCTGGGGCATTTGCCTTTGCAGGTTGTTCAGTGGTTTGGTTTGTATCGGAAGTGGGTGCAGGAAGTGCGAGGGGTTGGTTATAAGAAGGTTGTGATTGTTGTAGGTAAGGTGGGTATCTAGGTGGGTATCGGGGTTGGTATGGTTGGTTAGTTCTTTTTGGGAATGGAGGTCCTCTAGGTTGGTTATTGTTTTGGTTGAAACCGGGTGGAAAATTTTGTGGTCGAGCGGGAAACTGAGCATAGTAGATTGTGCCATCTGCTTCTTCGTACTCCACTTGGTATTCACCAGATGGTTGCGGATTGGTGCAATGTTGACAGACTTGCACTTGGTGTACTTGGTGCTGTTGTTTCTTAAGTTCTCCAAACTGTTTGACAAGTGAGTCCATTTTCTCCGTTAATACTTTAAGTGCTTCAACAGGAACTGGATTTGATGCAGCGATAGGTGCTGAAGATGTTGAGTGATCTCCAGAGTTCCAATCATGGTGATGCATAGTCATGTTCTCTATCAGGTTCCATCCTTCTTCGTCGGTCTTTGCCATGAAGCTTCCTTGTGCAGCAACATCGAGGGTGGTTCGGTGGTTGGGGTCTAAACCATTGTAGAAGGTACACAATTGTGCGAATTTGTCGAGACGGTGATTGGGGCACTTCTTCAAGGCTCCTTTGAATCGTTCCCATGCAGTGTATAATGACTCATCAAAAGCTTTTCAGAAATTCATGATGTCATTTCGAAGTTTGGTTTGTTTAGAAGGCGGAAAGTATTTGGTTAAAAACATTGTCGCCATTACAGTCCATGAAGGGATAGAGCCGGTCTCTAAACCTTCAAACCATGTTTGCGCATGATGAGTGAGCGAATAAGGGAAAAGATACAAGTGGATCGTGTCTTGGCTAATTCCATTTTGTTTGTAGGAATTTGAAAGAGATATGAACTTGTCGAGGTGAGAGTTGGGATCATCACTTGGCAATCCATGAAATTGACAGTGGTTTTAGATTAGTTGGATGATGTGGTATTTAAGCTCGAAAGATTGACCAAGGGTTTCAGGGTAGAGAATTGGTCCTCCTCTTCCTTCGATAGAGGGTTTACTGTTGTCAGCGAGAGTGATGCGTTCAGCCATTGCTTGTTCAAGCGCGGATTGCTTTCTTTCTCGTCGAATAGTACGTATTATAAGTTCTGGATCAGGGAAATTAAACAGTGGTGTAGTTCTAGGGGAACATACATACACTAAAGAGAAACAGAAAATAGGGTGAAACTAATAATAAAGAAAATATATATATATATATATATATATATATATATATATATATATATATTTTAGAAGGTTTTATCCTAAGGATTTACTAGAATTGTGATTGGTTGGGCCTCTGTATCGGACAGTTAGTCTCCCCGGCAGCGGCGCCAAAAACTTGATGTGCTGCCCAGCGTCCGTATGAAGACGGTGCTTGTAACACCCCTAAATTTACTGTTTAGCAGAAGCATACATTGGGTGTTACAAATCAAATATCACAAGCACAAAGATATAATGAACGACCACTATATGCGTCGTTTTACACTGATATTAATAAAACCAAAGTTCACATCAAAATATTGTTTACATTAGCTCGGTGGAAATTAGGAGATTTAAGTACATAATTAATCTATACAAAATATAATAATGCAGCTAAATCTCTGATTGTTTGCATGCTGACTCGAGCTAATTGATCTTGATTGTGCAATCCAACCTACTGCTGGTCACCTGTGATATATGCTAAAATGGGTCAGCGAAACGCTGGTGAGCTCACAGGTTTGTATGTCAACACATAATTGTATGAACCGCAAGATTTATAATTGAATTTATAAAGCAATTAAGCAAAATAAAAGTTATACAGCCATGAGCACATAGTCTGAGCTTAACTTGAGTGTCAGGTCCAATTAAGGAAACCCAACTTGAATGCCTCCTACGAGTGCCTAATCCACACTCGTCTTCCCAAATGCTAATACGTCCGTTTGACCAGTTAGTGCGTGCTAACCCGGACGAGGATTGCCAATCCTATATGATATCATATACTAACATTCACGCTACTACGTATTACCAGACTATGCTATGGAGGGCTTTAAATTGATTAGTTGAAGTAACTCATGTAGTATTTGATTTTGATTTGTACTTGCGTTCAACTTGTAAAACAAAACGAGCAATAATATCACACCCCTGATTGAAAAGCAGTAAAATAGGGGCCATGAGACTCACCTGAGCCTTGAGCGATTAAATTAATAAACTTGAATTGATTAGCGGTGGATTGACGTCCGAAGACTTGTATCCTGAGAGTGTCCAAGACACACAATGGTTATAACATGAGTAGGCATCTCGAAAGACTGCCCTTGTAATTGTTCGTCCAACTTAGAATGTCCAAATTACCGCGATTTGGTTGTTTGTTTAAGTCTTTGAAAATGTGTACGGCCCATTGGTGCTTGTTTGTAACAATAATCCCACATTATTATTTTGATGGTTTTGAAGTGTTATACCTAAAACTAAGTTCCATTGTGTTTTAGAAGTTGTGTCGCATTCGTGTTTGATGTTACGCAAGTTTAACACTTTGTGTGAAAGTTTATATGTAACACCGTTACTTGTGAACCTAGGGTAAGGGCGAAGCCCGTTAATGATGGGGGTCCGGGGGCAGCGCCCTTGGTAGCGGGGTCCAAGGGGCAGAGCCCCTGGCTGGGGTCGAGCTTGGAAATTTTTTATTTCTACTATATTCATTTGGTGAAAAACGCACCTGGACTTGAATTTGGGTGAAATCAGGTGATAAAATTTTAGGTCTCGACCCTTAGTAAAATATGTGTTTTCTTGGTTCTGTTATTTGCGACATTGTGTGCGACGTAGGTGGTTATGTCGCAGGTCATGACTGCGACATTGGTCATGGTGTCGCTAAGTTTGACGTCGCAATTTAATGCGACGTTGAGTCTGATGTCGCTATATGCGACGCTGTTGGTCTTTGCGACGTAGGGGTCGATGTCGCTATGTGCGACGTTAGCAATTTAATGCGACGTTGAAGCTGATGTCGCTATGTGCGACGTCGTGGGGGTTTTGCGACATTGCAACTGATGTCGCAATTGGGCCAAGCCAAAAGCGACATTGGCGTCTGACCGGATTTCGGTGGCCGGAAACTTGGCCGGGAGACTTTGGTTTGGTCCGAAACTTTTACCCAACCCTTATATGGACATTTTAAGCCTAGACAAACAATTATAAGTAGAAAATAATAGAAAATGAGAGGTGTCGGGATTTGTCGAAAACTTACGAAGTTAACGCCGTGAAAATCCGGAAAGGTGGAAATGTAGATCGTGAAGTGGTGAACGTTTTTCCCTAAATGAGCTTGAAGATTTAAGACCGTTTGGTGATGGTTTTTGGTGGTTGTAGGTGGTGGTAGTGGTGTGTAGTTTTGGGAGAAAAGAGAGAAAAGGAAAGAGGAGAGAGGGAGAGGAAATGAGAAATGAGGAGGGGAGGGGGGGTATGTGGCAGATTTTTGGGGAGGGAGGGGAGGAAACCTCCCAAATTTTAATCCTCCGCGTTTGCGCTCCATGCGGTGTTCGTTTTCCCGATCGTTTAAACGTTAAATGATTATTTTATACGTTTAAATATATGTTTTAAAATACGAATGTTTATTCAGTATTTTTGTTGAAGTATTTTACCAAATACTTAATAACTTAAATGGTTTCGTTTGTTTGTGTGTTTAACATTTTAATCGCGTGGACATTTATTTGTACGATACGAACTAATTACGAATTATTATCAAAATAATATTTTGGATATAATGTTTGTACTAAATAATATTACATTATTTAATAAAATTATTCACCAACGTCCGTATAAATTCAATCGAATTACATTCGATTTGGTTCGCGTAAGATTTAATCAAATCGCATAATTGTATATATATTCATCAATATATATTTCGATACATTAATTAGTCTAATACAAAACTAATTACATGTATTAACGATTGATTAGGCACTAATCATTAGTCCTAATTTGGCGGGTGTCATACCATATCTTTGAAATAAGCTGGTATCCATATTGACCTAATACCATACAGTTTGTTCAACCACTTGTGGTTTTGTAATTTGAAATCTTGTAACAATCTCACCCACTATTCTTCAAATTCTGAAGGTGTAATGAACATGTTCCAGATAATTTTGTGGAATCGTTTCTTGAAGTCACTGTTTTCAAGGATGTTTCCACAAATCTGCAATTATCAAGATACTAAATATTACATGTGGTACAGATAATTATCACATGCGGTACTTCCTAATACCACATGAGATAATATTTTACACTAACGTAGTAAACATCGTACCTTGTTTGGTAGTTTGTCCGTGATGTGCCACATACAAGGTCTGTGTCTTGAATCAGTCAGTACTTCAGCTACAGCAGCCTTCATGGACTTGTCTTGATCTGTAACGATGATTCTTGGTTGCACTCCAAAAGTTTTTACAAATGCTCTAAGCAGCCATTTGTAAGAGTCAGTCGTTTCATTACTCAACAACCCCGCACCAAGTGTCACACATTTCCGATGGTTGTCAATCCCGGTGAAAGGGACAAACATCATATTGTACCTAACATTTTTTTGCAAATTAAAGTTTTTACTGGTTATGTATGCATAACATGGAAACAAAAAATATATAATACAATGTGATACTGTTTGTATCATGTGTGGTAGTATCTGGTATCACATGTGGTAGTTACTACCACATGTGGAATAAAGTTAGATTGAGCCTTTTTTTATATATATACATGCACTTACTTGTTGGTGCGGTATGTAGCATCAAAGGAAACTATATCTCCAAATTCCTTGTAGTTTGCCTTTGCATCCTCATCAGCCCAAAACATAGCGTCCAACTTACTGTTGACGAGTTGATACTCAAAGGAGAAGTCTCTTACGTACGATTTAGTACTTTTCATCTTATTTATTATCATTTGTGCATCACTGGCTCCGATGTAAGCATTGATGTCTCTTCTAAAATTCTTAAAGTCTACTACCATGCCATTCACACAGTCGTACGAACCTTTTAGACCCTTTAATATGTTATGAGCCTTTGTTGGACCAATATTTAACATTCCGAGTTTGAAGATGAAATGCTGCTCCGGATACGATAACTGCCTTGCTTTTCTCAACATATGTTTATGCTCCTGTCAACACATCATGTGGTTGTGTGTTTCCTCAAAAACAGTTATTCTATAACTTGTTGTACTGCCATGCATCAACTTCACTGTGATTCGAGCTTTGCAACCTGTTATTTTAATATTCGAACTCCTTTTAGGTTTTTCAACTTCTTCTTCTTCCACTAGCATGTCTTGTTGGAACTTTTCTGGATATCCGGCCTTACTACACACATAGTGTTTCTCACATATGGTTTTTCTAGCATCACTCTTCCTCTTCTGTGTTGATTTCCTTACCCCAAATCCACCGCTCAGTCCGTATCGTACATAATAAAGATATGCTTGTTGAAGACTATGAAAGACTTGTCCTACAAAAGGTTTTTCTTCTTTCGGGGCTTGCAGTACCCAAACAGTACTTCCACCAGGTGTTTGAATCTCAGTTAAGATTAGTAGAGTAGTGTTGGGTGTTTTTTGTAAACCTGAAAAACAGTAGTGTAAATTATCACAAGTGGTAGTGTAATGTACCACATGTGGTAATGTCTAATACCACATGTGGTAATACGAGATTTCACAGTTTGCATTATAACACGTCATATTTTTAGCTATTACCACATGTGGTATAGTTCAGTTTTATGATTTTGTATGATAACGTTTACCACAACCTACTACCATATGTGGTAGGAACTAGTTTCTCTAATTTCATATCTTACCGTTTACCACTAGATACCATTCAGTTTTCATGGAAGTATTAGCTATTACCACATGTGGTATAAATCAGTTTTCATATTTTCATACCTGTAGCTTTTGCTGTTTCCGGCTGTTTTACAACTTGTTCAAATCCTTCAATTTCAACCATCTGCGATCATGTGAATCAATTTTAGCGTCAAAATCATTCAATACAACATGTGAATCAATTTAACGAATTATTACTCAAACCTTAGAATCAGTAGAATCAAATAAAAAACGTGATTGCGTGATTGCGAATCACAATACAGACACGTGATTGCGAATCACAATACAGATACGAAATCATAAAAAACGTGAAAACCTTTATTAATTTTACGTTTCGTACTTTCGTAATCTACGTAATTGAAAAAATTAAGATGAAATCTATTGAATGCAGTACAAATCGATCGTCTATTTACGAAATTGATGCGAATTAGTGATGATCGTACCTTCGATTTGGTGATTTTGTTTGAGATCGTCGATGATTTCTCAAACCCTAGCTCACGTACGAGTCGTATCTCTGTGATCGTTATGATTTCTGGTATGAAATATTACAATATTATTTAATTAAATGAGGAATTGGCAAATGACGAAAATACCCCTCCAGATTTGATGTATTTGGACGGCTGAGATGCATTCTCCCATTCTTTTTGGATTTGATGTACTTAAATGAATGCATCTCATTATTATGAACAAAAGTATACGTGCGGTAAATGGGAAACTCATAGGTTTCCTTGTTCGCTTGCAGTTGCAGTTTGTCAACATAGAAGAGATAATCCGATCACACCGGTGAATGAGATTTACACCACTTCAACATATAGGCATCAATATGATGGTATTTTTGTTCCTCTTCCACATGTTGATTATTGGAGGGGTCCCGGCTGGAAGATCCAAGGTGATCACTCGAAATGTGTTGCTAGCCGTGGGAGAAGACGTCAATGTCGAATACAAAATGAGATGGATGCTCGTCATTCTGATGAACCGCGTAGTCGTGGAATTTTCCGACAAAGTGGTCATAACAAGAAAACGTGTTCAAGCTCTCAACCTTAGTGAAATGATACGTAATTTTTATTGATGTTCGTTCTAATTTCTATATATATTTCAGTTAGTTTTATGTCCTATTTGTTATGAAGTTATGCATGTTTCTAAAATGTTGTTGTATGAATGACATATTTGTTGATGAATTTTGATATGTAAATAAATTAAACACTACGTAAAGAAGATATGCCATGGAATATATTTGTTGAATGTTGTGGTACGATTGCTTTTAAATTAATTTTATGTGGTATGTAACTTTTATATTAATTGAGAGAATAATAAAAAGATGATGAACCTTGAAAGATATAATACTGCAATAAATAAAGTGGAGAGAGAAATTTAATATGAAAAAAAATCTTATTGTTTTGTACTTTTGTCCAGTATAGACGGTAAACACCTAAGTTGGGAATTACAAACATAAAAAGGCATGTATTTTTCTATGTTTTCAAAAAGATACATATGTTGGGAATTAACTCTAGTGTTACTCGTTTAAGGTGCCACATTATCCAGAGAGTTTGATATATCATCAAACATCACCAAAATACACTTTTTGAAAGTTCGATGTATTAAAAATAACAAACATAAGTAAAGTACACATAACAGAGATCGAGTACAAATTAGATTACAAATTAGATGTATTTCCTAATACTAACCCCGTTGGACAACTTGAATGTGATATGCAAAAATATTTGGCAGTTTTTCGCTCAAAATATCTGTCTAAGGCAAATAACAGAGTATAGTTTTTTGCATTTTGACTAAAAGCCAAATGAATCGGCTTGAAAAGTCAATAACTTAGAACTGCACCACAATTCATAAGTTTAAAGAAAAAAGCGAAAATTTCCAAAAACAAGAAACGAAAAATATGCAGAAAAGCTTGATAAGGGTAACATAAGCGAAAATTGCCAATATACATAACAGTTATTGAAAGAAAAAAAACGCTCTCTCTAAAAGCGTCTTTTGGCACGCTTATGGCATTTATTGAGTTGTCCGAATCTGTATTTAACCATCCGGTAATTCCACTAAAAAGATTATAATTCTTCCATGCTTATCACTATAAAGAATCATGTTGAAATATAGCTGCTACTGTGATTTATACAATTGACATAATCTGATATATATACTGCTAAGATTAGTAGTATTAGATTCACTCCCTCTAAAATATCGTTGTTATACAAACTTGAGACCAACATACAGTAAAAAAAAAAAGCATATATATACAAATAGTACATGGCTGCAGATTCTTTTATATTCTTTCAACTGGCCGAAACTCAAGGCCGCACACAATAAGACCAGACATAGTTCCTTCGTAGCAAATGAGTTTCAAATTTATAGGAACACAATCATCTTTAAGCTTATTATAAGAGTTGAACCTCAACACATTAACCTCCATCCATCCATCTTCCCTTGGGACTGGAACCCGATATCCATCACGTTGATTCAACAGGCTTGGCGATCTAAAATAAAGAATATCAATCTCTCTGTTTTTTCTATGGGGTAGATCACGTACCTTCACTGGACAATACAACCCACAGCAATTTTCTGAAAGCTTGAACACAAGATAACATACGTAATTTGTATCCTGTGACAAAATTTGACTTTGAATATTGCACTTGATACGAAGTAATTGTTGTGGTAGAAGCTCAATCATCTCTTCAAGTCTGCATGTAACATATATCATGTTTTTATATTTCTCAAAACTGAAGTTAATTAATTCAAGGTTAGTATGACTACAATTCTACATATACCACGAGAAAGTTCAAATTAACTATTTGGGCGAGCATAGTTGCAATCTTGAATGACCAAGAAGACGTAAAGAAATTTGATACTAAATGCAAACCTGGACTGGGGTGAAGGTTTTGTAATAAAAAGTTTTCCATTAGAAGAGTCGTAGAGAGCCTCCTTTGCAGAAAGCATAAGATGTTTCTTTCCATTAACTTCTCTAAGCAGATACAGCTGTTTACCAAAGGTAAGAGATTTAATTACCAAACTACAAGTAACTTCTCCTACAAATAAAGTTTGTTAACAATTAATTAAAAGGACCTTTTCACCCTTGTAGTTTTCAGTTCTCTCACTCATTTCTTCAGAGTGCGTTAGATATTGTTGCGCTTGTTCTATGCTAAAAGTTGATTGCAAGACTGGTTGAACCTCCTGTAACTTCTCGATTTCTTCGAGTTTCACCTGTATATATATGGAAGGCTGTTATAAAATGTAATGTAGAACATGAAAATATCGTCTACAGAACCAAACATAGTTGAAACTTGCATTGTCAATGGCTCGAAACTCAATGCCTTCAATTTGTGTGACACTACTTCCACAATAGTATCGTGAAAAGCTCTCTAATGTAACCTCAAGATCGGTACGTAATCTCCTCGTGATTTAAGAATCGGAAGAATTCAATCATCATCCATTCGTCATCTCTCCATGTTGCGAAATACGCATGTAAGGATTCCTCCCCCATTTTGTATGTTAGGTTCACATACATCGCTTTACTTGAAGTTTTTCTTGGACCACAAAGTTTAAAGACTAGATGAACTCCATAATGGACACCCCTAGATAAAAATTGAGTTCTCATCTTGATTTGGATCTTCAGTTTCGAAATATCTAACATCTCCGCTACTTTCTGAAACCTGCAATTATTATAAGGTTTTTGTGTCATTATTAGCATCTGATTTCCTTAATACCACATGCTCGCATGTCTGAATGTAACATTTATTTTGTCTTAAATGGAATCATTTTCTGGACAGTTCAAATGGAAACTTTTGTTTTAGGGTACGAATCAACTTACAAATATTGATAATATTGTTTTAAAGGTTAATGTTGTCGATATGTATTGAAGTTTACATTTTTTACTAATGTATGTAGTCATGTTTTTAAGGTTCTATTGTTGCATGAGCACACACACAGAAAGACATAGAAAGAGAATAGAGAGTAACCTTGATTTTAGAACAGACCGCCACTTATGCGACTTACGGTTTTTGTATGAAAACTTTCTTGCTGATATCATTTCATTTCTTTCGCGATTATCCCCAAGTGAAAAGATCTGTTACATAAAAGAAAATAATTTAACCTACTGCTGTTGCGTGTACATGCATATAAGGTTTTGGAATATCACTCATAGTCATTGCTTCATCAAAGGCGGCACCACATCACCCGGTTACAAGCGACATAACTTTCATACGAACAATAGAAACTTTTAAATATTGATATACGTATAGGTTAACTTGAATACAGTTTCAGATACTTAACACATTAATCGATGAGAACTTATTTCTGTAGGGGTTTTGGCCAAAGAAAATTCCATCATCTTGCCCATAATTAAATAAGCCCAATGCCTTTAATTGTAAATCAAGTGGATTCTCTGCAACTGCCAAAATTAGACCGGTGATATAAATTGGACTTTTTCTTATAAAATTGAACCATTGAATACTATTTTTATCATTTTCTCTCACAGAAAGTATACACACTATGCTTGTTTCCTTCCATTCTGCATCAAGGATTCTTTTTACTTAAAGGAGTACGTACTCGTTTGAACAGATATATTTATGGATATTACATGTCATGACAAACCAAAACATTCATCACACTAAAAAAACTAAAAGAGAAAAGCATGGAATGCTAATCAACACAAAATAAATGAGATGAGAAAGAGCAACATACCACTGTGCCATCTTGAATTAGGATTCCTTTGACGAACATGTTATAAAGCTCCTCTCTCTTTATGCTAGAGTAGTTATCAGCAGAATTTGACATTTGGATTATTTCTTTATAGTCGTTAGGCAATTGAGGATTCCATATTTCATAATCATCCTGCACATTAATTAAGTAAATGAATAGAATTGTATATTGAATGCATCTAGCACACATTTATCTACAACATATAAGCTCATTTTCATTTTAATCTTGATATCTGACTTATTATTGACATCCAAAGGATTTAACAAAACAAAAAAAAAAACAAAAAAAAAAAGAGATTTCAAAGACTGGTTATGTTAAAAATGATAATATTTCGTTTTGGTCGTAAAGGCTATTTCGATCAAAGATATATGTATAGATATATATACATATATTCTATGAACTGGAGGTACTTTTATCAATCATTGAGAACTTAATTACTTGAAGTTCCAATGCTTTGTTAAGTTGTTGCAACACTTCTTCTGCCGTTGGTCGTCTTTTTACATCATCATCTAAACACTGACTGACGACCATTCGAAACGTAGACAATGATGCCGCGGCAATCCCGTCCTTTATACCCTTAAACACGATCGAATCAAGTTTTTCTGTGTCATGGATGCAACTAAGGATCATGGTTACATTTTCTCGTTCGCGGCCATGTATGTTGGGCGCTAATAATTTCCCATACAAGATCTCAAACAAAACCACACCAAATGAGTATATATCAGATTTCTCGCTGTAGAAACCCACAACCTCTGATAGTGTGTCAATGTAGCCCTTTGTGCCTACAACACTGGTGACGACTTCCTGATGCACTGGAGTTATAGAGGATAACCCAAAATTAGATATTTTTGCCCTCCAATCACCATTTAGTAGAATGCTGGCACATTTGATGTCCCTATGTATCACCATGTCTTTCGTTTGAGCAGCTCCATGAAGAAACGCCAACCCGCTTGCAACATCAATGCATATTTTGAGCCGTTTCATCCAGGTAAGGGTAGCATCTTTCAAATGCTTATTGAGACTTCCATTGGGCGCGTACTCATAAACAATGATTTTTTCGTTCTTTTCATCACAATAGCCTTCGAGACGGATGATATTCTCATGTTTATACTCCAAAAGAGTTTCAAGCTCCTTTGAAAATTCTTGATCTCCCTGACCTTGAATCCTATCCAACCGCTTTGCAGCAAAGGTATAGAGCCCATTTTCATATGGAACTTCTCCTTTGTATACCTTCGTATATCCTCCTTCTCCAATAAGATTCTTTTCACTGAAGTTTTTTGTGGCAAATCTAATTTCTTCAAATGAGATTTGGAGGTTTCCCTTATCGTTTTCCTGCGAGTTACAAGAAACTTCATTACTGACACAGATCCTTGTATTGTTCATGTAAATTTAATAATAACTGAGAAAATGCAAAATGAGACACTAGAGTTTGGTTGTGCTTTTGACCACCATCAACAGTCAAACACAAAACACCTACTTCCATGAAATTAAAATCAATTTGAAATAAATTAAATAATATAAAGTTATAAAGTATTCATAACATTAATCGATGGAGAATATTTGAAAATTAATCATACAAACTGTCCAATATAATAATGAAAAACTACAAATCAGTAGCACCAGCATTAGAACTAGCACCAGTGATCCAAATTTGAAGCACAGCGTATGCCTAGCATTCACAATGGGGAGGTTTTTTGAGGTTTTTTGGCATTTTTGGGTAAGAGATTTTTGACCTTGAGCTATATAACAAAACCTAATCACTCCAATGGTCAAAAGCTTTTTTTAACTAAATAACACTTGAAAAATATACAAGTATCAAGTGAGAGAAAGAAAAGCTCAATTCTTCCACACTTTCAATCAAATTTATAATTATTTTTATCAATTTAAACTACAAAAAAGATCTTGACCATTGGAGTGATAGGTTTTTTATAGATCAATGTCAACAACCTCTTACACAAAAATGCAAAAACAAACCTCAAAAAACCTCCCCATTGTGAATGCTCTAAGGTGTACATTTGGCCAATTCAGGTTTGGTGTTTCTCAAATAAGAATTCTTGTATTGATTTGAATTATAAACCTTTACACTAAATGAGTGTAACTAAAAAAAGATGAAACATTTTATATATTACTCCGTATATATTTTCCTAAACAAATTTAAAAGACTAAATTAATAAAATCATATCTTGCCTAAACAAAAAATTCTTACACGCGGTCGCTCTACTGAAACCTTGTTTTAAATCTATCATTCATATCTATAAAATGATGTATGTTGCATAATATGGTCCATATAGAGTTTAAATATACTTCTTTAGCGTTTTATGATAATAAAAAAAGGGAAAAAACACAAAAAAAAAAAAAAAAAAAAAGGGTTAAAGTTATAGGAAAATGGGATTAGATTCTATCATCTGCATGGTTTGAATAAGTACTTTAAAAATAAAAATAAAAGTAATATTGATAAACAAGTCTTGGCAGGTAATGTAAACCGGATTCAATCAATTTTGACACTAAGTTAAGAAAGTCAAAGGCCATATCATAGCATTGATTCATTTAGACACATAACGCGACCACAATTATGTCGTCGTTTGTATTGCAAACTAACATTTTCACAGAACCAACATTTTCAATTATTAAAGTAAAATGAGAACACTACTTACTACCAGGGATCAAGAATCCAAAGAGAAAAAAATATACTTACTTGAAAGTATAAGGCTTTTTGAAGCTCTTTGATGATGACTTCTATTGTTGGACGCTCTGCCTTTGTTTCTGCCAAACATTGATACACAACTTTTATAAATGTGTCCAAAGAATCTTGATTAGGTCCTCCATTTACAGTAAAAATGTGTTCAAGATCTTCCTCCATCATATTAGGATCTATCATTTCCCTTAGTGTGCCCTCGCTAAAGCGCTTTCGTGCGATGGGTGCGAGCCCCTTGTTAGTTTCCAAAATGTAGCGTTCATCATTGGCCAACCTCCCAGATAGAATCTCAAATAAAACTATTCCAAAGGAGTAGATATCTGACTCCACATTCATCTCACCTGTTTTTAAATAGTCTGGATCCAAGTACATGGATGTACCCTGTATATCATTTGTATCAATAGTGTTCACTTGTTGATTATATGGCTGGAATTTAGACAGCCCAAAGCCGGTAATCTTGGACTCCCAATTCATGCCCAATAGAATATTGGCGCTCGATATATCACAGTGTATTATCCTTTGTTTTTCCTCCACGGCTGTGTGAAGGTATTGCAATCCCTGTGAAATATCAAGGCATATTTTTAAGCGTTGAACCCAAGTAAGCTTAGCTATACGATAGTTGCTTCTTAAAAAACCATTGAGGCTTCCATTAGCAGCATGCTCATAAACAAGTATCGTTTCAGGATACTCGATGCAATATCCATGAAGAGAGACAATGTTGGGATGTTTACATCTAGTAAGCATCTCTAGTTCTGCAAAGAACCCTTTTTTTCCCTGCATGTCTTCTCTATTCAAGATACGTTTAACAACTACAGTGTCACGTTTCCTTGGTAGTTGATCATTATTCCATTTGCTGACCCAATTTATGCTATCAAAATGGTCAAGTTTTGCTTTGTACATTACGCCGTATCTATCTGACCCAATACTATTTACTTCGGAAAAATTCATGGTGGCGAACACTATATCTGAAAGTTGGATCTTCAAATGATCCAAGTGTTCCATCTTTTCTCCTGTTTGATTCTTCAAGACTTTCAAGTAATCCACCTGCAACATTACATGTCATGGAATAACAAGACTATAAGAGTGTTGTTTCATATACGTACATGCTAGAAATAATGATAAAAAATTAAAAAGATATCAAGTCCTTTGTGCATTATTGATCTATTTTTAGAATCACAAAAAGCCAAACGATAGATTATATGTTTGAGGTTTCTTTCCCGGATCTGTTGCCGAGGAATGATTATAAGAACAAAATATGTAATTGAATCACTCAATTATATTGAATCAGAATATATATGTTTACAATCACTGTAATGAAACTGATTACATTTTCTGTTAATCTATTACATATATATAGATAGTAAATAGGTGTCTTCCAACCATCACAATGGTTCGGTTGGTGGTTATTGGTGGTTGCATCTCTTCACCAAAAGTCACACCTTTTCCTTGTGTCTCTTCGTTTATAACTGCCCGTTTCTTCCTGTTGAGTTTTATGTCTTGCGGCCCTTTTCAGAAATAAACCGGCCTTTGGCCCGTTTGACATTATAGTGCAACATATTCCCCCCTAATGTCAAACGCCAAAGTCTTCATACTTGATCCAAGTCTTCACAACTTGTGGCACAAACTGTCTTCAATAAATCTTTGATGACCTCACACCATCTTCATTCTTCAATTTAACTTGTTCCTCACTAACTTTGCTTCACACTAACTTTGCATCACACAGTTTTCCTTTCATAATCTATCACATATTATTTTTACAGCTTTGTTTCACACAACTTGGCATCACACCAATCTTTTCAACTTGATCATATCACATGACCTTTCTTCTTTCTTGTTTCCATTCAATCTATCACAGATTGTCCTTTTGGTTGCCTCACACAACTCCTTTGTCGGTTGTCTCACACAACTTTTCTTTGCGGTTGCCTCACACAACTTTTTTGCGGTTGCCTCACACAACTCCTTTTAATTCAATCACTGAATTGACTATACCTTTCACGGGTTATTTTCCGCATCACACGGTTTTGCTTTGATCGTATCACACGACTTTGCTTTGATCGTATCACACGACCAATCCTTCTAACTTTCTAATTATCTTCAATTAGGCACATTAGTAGTGCCGGTTCATCATTCTCCATTAGGAATGTTGTATCTTCCTTCTTTTTATTGCTTGCACATTCATAAGCATAGTGCCCAAGCTTTCAACACTTGTAACAGTTTATTTTCGACTTATCACCATTCCTTCGTGGTTTGTTGTCGGTTCCTTCCGACTCATCTGAGGTGTGTCCATCACCTTTATATCTCTCTCTTCCTCGTCCTCGCGACGAACCTTGTCCATAGTTGTGTTCATAATTTCTGTCATTCCTTTGACGTGTGAACAACAACTTCTCACTATTATCTTCCTGACTTCCTTTTCTGAACTTAATCCTTTCTTCATAAGTCTTAAGTTTCCCGATAATCTCCTCCAACTTTACAGTCTTAAAATCAACAATCATTTCAATGGTTGCTACTACAGGCATAAATTTGTCTGGTACTCCATTAAGTACTTTTCGTACTTTCGTTTGCTCGTCAAACGTTAATCCACATGTAGCAGCCTTTATAATAATACTCATCAACTTCCCAGCAAATGAATCTATTGATTCATCTTCTTTCATTACAAGTCTCTCAAATTCTGATTTAAGTTGTTGCGAGTGTGCCTGTTGTACATCTTCTATCCCAATAAATCTGGACTTTAGAGAGTCCCAAATTGCTTTTGCTGTTTCACATCCCGCAACTTGCATTTGCAAATCTTCTGGTAACCCTTGAAATAGGTATGCTGACGCAGAACTATCCTTTTTTACATCAATCTCCTTTGATGTACTTGTTCCTTCTATTAAATCTCATACTCCATTTGCCACTAATATCTTTTTCATCCTTAATGCCCATAGCGTATAGTTCGTATTATTTAGAACCGGACATTGATAAGATGATAACGGTATGGCAACTTCTCTATAAACAATTTTTTCTGTTTTGTCTCCCGTCATAATTTTTATTTTGGTTTTCTTCTAAAACCAATGAATATCTAAATATTTCAACTTAACTTTTTCTATCTAACCACAATAATTCTCAGACAATTCTAACGTTTTCCAAACGCGAATTGTAACGGGCAAATTCTTACTTCAATCTATTCTTAGAAATAAATTAAAATCTATTTCCTATAATATATAAATATATAAATTAAATACATATTTAAAAAAAAAACCTGATGGTTTTTTTTTTTCTTAGCCCAACTTGTTTGGCCCAAGCCCAAACCTCCTTCTTCTTCTTCTTCTTCCCTGATATCAAACGGCGCCTCTTTTTCTTCAACCCAGAAACACAAAACAACGCAGGTTCTTTTCTTCTTGTACGAACCAACAAGAACACTTCTGTGTTCTTTTCTCTTTTTTTTGGATCCAACTAGAACACAAAAACTTGTACTTCTTCCTTCCTTATACAAACCGAACACACCCTGGTATTCTTTTTCTTTCAATCGTTTAGGGTTTCAATAAGCGATTCTCCAAATCGCTTGTTACTCCGTAGTCTCTTTCTGTTCGTCTTCCCCGATCGAACTCCGGCGGTGGTTCTGTTCTCCTCCGGCAATTATATGGTGGCGGTTTCTCCTTCGCACAATCCGGTAAGTTTATTTCTCCCTTTCTCTTTCTCTGATTCGATATTCACAATCAAATCGTCTATGCCTCTATTAATCGACTCACTCGATTTTGTTATGATTGATTCACTCAATCGTTGATTCACAAGTCTTCTGATTGTTTGTTTATCACAAACAAAACAATCTCTCGGTTTCTTTGTTCCTCGCTCTGATACCACTGTTGCCCAGGAATGATTATAAGAACAAAATATGTAATTGAATCACTCAATTATATTGAATCAGAATATATATGTTTACAATCACTGTAATGAAACTGATTACATTTTCTGTTAATCTATTACATATATATAGATAGTGAATAGGTGTCTTCCAACCATCACAATGGTTCGGTTGGTGGTTATTGGTGGTTGCATCTCTTCACCAAAAGTCACACCTTTTCCTTGTGTCTCTTCGTTTATAACTGCCCGTTTCTTCCTGTTGAGTTTTATGTCTTGCGGCCCTTTTCAGAAATAAACCGGCCTTTGGCCCGTTTGACATTATAGTGCAACAGGATCAATTGTATTGCACAAATAATGAATGTTTATATCAAGATCCACTTTATTGTAATTATATGAGTTAATTTTTCCCGAGCAAACACTTAGGTTGTTCATCAAGCTAGAGGCGTAATATGCTATTTGAATAATCTTTTGATTCAAAGTATATATCTTAATAGTTTTCTTTATACTGTATATACAGATCCAAATGTGATCACTTATTTGGCATCCAAATTCACGATATCAGTAAAAAATATGAATTATGTTGGCTTAAATCGGACAAACGTAAAACTAAATTGGCTCAAAAGGGACAAAACAAAAGGTATGTGGGTACAATTGGAACAACTTTTACAAGCTTAAAAAATGGTTTACGAAATAAGTTGGTCAACCAGTTGCATTTGGGTCTATAAGAGCAAAATTTGTAATTCCATTGTCTCCCAAAGACTAAAAATAAATCGGTTCAATCAAAAGAGACACAACGAAAATTATATTGTTATTTTAGTAAAGAACCCAAAAAAAAAAAAGAACTCTTAAAACTATAGTGTGTACATCAAATATTTATTGCTAATTAATTTTTATTGTACAATATTTTACGAAAATTGAAATTTATTTTCTATATTTATCATTGAACAATTATAGGAAATTAGCATTCTTAGCTCGGTGTTGCATCAAAGTTAGTGTAACATGACAAATGATTTGTGTTGCACCAAAAGTTATATCAGATTGTATGTCTTTGATTGGAGATGAGTTTTTACACTAAAACACCAAAATTTCAATCTATATTAGAGATTGTCTAATTCATGCATTTTGTCTAACATTGCTAATGCAAAATTCAGGTCTGTTCTTCTAACTATTTGGAACTACTTAAAATACAAGTGTACGAAAGATATAAGTGAAAGACTATAATTAAGTTTAAAATTCTGACTTACTTGAAGCTTTAATGCATTTTGAAGTTCTTTGATGATGACTTCCATTGTTGGACGCTCAGCTTGAGTTTCCACTAAACATTGATATGCAATATTTGAATACGTAGTTAAAGAGTCCTGATTGACTCCATTATCTAGCATAAATATGTTTACATCACTTCCATCCTTTATTTTGGGATCTATCATTTCGTTTAACGTTCCCTCATTGAAGCGTCGCCGTGCCATGGATGGAAGCCACTTTTCATTTTCGATATTGTAAAGTTCATTAGATTCCAACCTCCCAGACATGATTTCAAATAACATTACTCCAAATGAGTAAATACAAGATTCTTTTTTCAATTTATCATGTTCTGGATCCCACTGCGCTTTTGTGGCAGCAACATTATTGGTATCGAGGATGTTGGCTTCTTGATAAGCAGGGTATAGCATGGAGAGCCAAAAGCATGCAATCTTTGCATTCCAATTATTGTCCAACAAAATGTTGGCGCTATTCAAATTGAAATTCATCATCATTTGTTTGTCCTCCATGCTGGTATTAAGGTAATTCAATCCTTGTGCAATATCAAGGCCGATTTGTATTCGTTGCACCCAAGTAAGACTAGCCATTTCATCGGGGTTCCCCAAATAATCATGTAGGCTTCCCTTAAAAGCATTCTTGTAGACTAGAATCAAGTCACAATCTTCAGTAGAAATGCCAAGAAGCGAAACGATATTGGTATGCTTACAACTAGTTAGCATTTCAATTTCTGCAAAGAACCCTTGTTTACCATGCCCGTCTTCCCTATTGAAAATTCGTTTTATAGCCACATTGATGCAACCATTAGAAAGTTCACCTTGATTGTCCCCTTCCATAACAACCGGTACACCATAGGTTGGCCCAACCCAGTCCTCTCGTAGCCTTCCCTGACCAGGATCGCTCCCACACCTATAGCGTTCGTGATCGGCCTCCTCAACTGTGTATCGATCGAAAGGCGGGGCGGCACAGCCCCCAACCAAGGGAGTGGTTACGTCCAGTATGTCCCCCCTTATTCCCGACATGCTATGGTGCCCCGGGGTGGGTAGGAGCGGGTCGAGTCCGTATCGCCGCGGAGCAACAGCCGCGTCCGGATCTGGCAAACTCTTGCTATCAAAATGATCCAGCTCCGCATTGTACATCATTCCACATGCGCCAACCCCAATGCAATATTCATCGGAATAGTTATTGGTGGCAGAAACTATATCACTTAGTCGAAACTTCTTGAGTTCCACAATCTCCCCTGTAGGCAGTGGCGAAGCTAGAAAAAAATTTCACGGGTTGCAAAAAGTTTTAGGTACATAAATTATAACCGTAAAAAATTACAATGGTACTATTTATTGAATGATACAAATTATCATTACCGAAAACAAAATAAGTAAAACAAGTGGCATGTCATTACCCAAGCTACAAGATATAAATTCAAGACATCGACTAAAAAAAACTCGAACAGAACTAAAACTATTGGACGTCTAAAGTTTAGTTGCAAGTGGGATCAAAGTTGGGCTAATTTTACAGAATTGGTCTTTATTTAAATAATGGGTCTAACAAACTACATAAATAATCATACAGGGATTTAATTATGTGCAGTGCCTAAGCTATATTTAAATATTAATATTTTTTTCTACACTAAATATATAAAAACCATATGTAGCATATGCTACTCCTTGCATCCAAATACATCCGCTTGTGCCTGTAGGAGAATGTTATAGTCAATGCAAGCTAGTAAACATGATAATGAAACTTAACCCAAACAGATCGAGTGATTCATGACGCTGTTATATATAAGGGGTAACTTACTATACAAACACACAAGCTCATTAAGGTTTAAGGCTTACAAGTTGTTGCATGTAACTCAGATATGACCGAATAGGATTATCCGAGGTAACAAGTCGATGCGGGGATGTCATGACCAAATATCAAAAGATAAAATTTGTATTGTTGAAGTAGTTTCTATATTGTATATTAGTTCTTAAATAGCATCCATTGTAATTAAATGCTTAATAAATTCAAGGACAGTTTCAAAGTTATTTTCTTTTATCTAAAACTAGTTTAAGAATCACAAAATTTACGGGTTAACTTTATGATATGTCATATATGAATTTAATAAGTGTTTTACGGAACGTCAGTTTTTATTGTTTTAATTTTAAATGAAAAATGTATTAAGGATTTGAATTGTGAGGGATTTTGGATTGATAAGTTCAAATTAATTAATTAATTAATTAATTAATAGGGATAATATTGTGTATGATATCACTTTGTTATTTGTATTGATATTTAATGATACAATATTATTTAAAATCGTACGGAATGTTTTCCAAATAAGCAAATTTACCGGTTCGATCAATAGGTAAATACTATTTTATACTTAAAAAATAATGTTTTTTGCAATGCATCGGTGGTTTTCGTACATCCAGGTTACTCTCCGTAATTTAAATCAACAACCTATAATGCATTAGTTTGTCTTTTTAACTTTGACGAAAGATGACAAAACATGACAAATCAAATGCAGGCTCTAGTGACCCGAATGACGTTTACACAACCTTATAAGATTAAATGGTAAATTATTTTAAGGATGTAAATCGAGATATAGAGAAATTAGTGGAAAAAGAGTAAATTAATTAATCAATTATTGTACATGATACCACTTCTTTTTTTTGTATGTATTTATATTGTTCTTTAATAATAATACTATATTATGTACTGAAACTTTGAATTAGTTATATAAAAAGTTAAATTGTTAGCTTTAATCTTGTAATTTGATATCGTTTTTTTTCGTGTTTCAAATTTGCGTCGTATTTTCAATAACTATATTTTTTTGTTTTGTCAAAGTTACATACATGAGGATAACCGAAATACGCGAATAAATATGAAAAACCGATGGGTAATACTAATTGGGTACAAATACACTAAAATCCTTCGGAACCCGACCCGTTGGTATCCATGATCCAAGAATTATAAATTACAAATTGATAGAAGGATTCAAAATAGTAGGTCATATAAGATTTCAAATTACTAGACGATGGAATAAAGTTATGAATATTTTGGAATTGAATATAACTTATTGGGGTTTTTCAGAATAAATAAAATAAATAAGATTGTAAAAAGAGTTTGAATTATAGAAGAAATAATAAATTTTATGATATTTGAAGGATTATCTACAATTAAAGGAAAAACATATGATTTATATTGTAAATATTGAAAGGTGTATAATAAATTATAAAATATTTAGAGGATTATCTACCATTAAAGGAAAAATGGGGGATTTATATTGTAAATATTAAATGATGTATATTGTAAATATAGAAGGGTAAATTAGTCTTTTAGTCACATAATAATAGGATTAATGATGTCATGAAATAAATTAATAGTTAGATCTTAATTGTTGATCTCCATCTAATGGTCTTTATTCTCTCAATAATTTTCTTTTTATATATAAGATAGATAGGAATATTAAGGTTATATTCTAATTTTTCTAGTCATGGTATCAATCATTCAAGAATCCCATAACTACGTGGATTATAGTATAAGTTAAGTTAATAATCTTGTGTATATAATTAATAACATGTAATTGTATTTTGTATTGATTGTGTGTAATAACAATTGTACATCTATGACATATATAATGCTTTAAACCCTAAAGCCCATTATATGAATTGGGTTAAGCCTAATACATACTACGCATTTTATACGTCTACCACGCCCCCTCAAGCTAAGGACGAGGAACAACTTGTAGCTTGGATCTCAAAAATAGAAACCGCGGAGTTGATAACGAATTTGTGAAGATATCCGCAATCTGATCATTCGTTGATATAATCTGATCATTCGTTGATATAAATTGTACACTAAGATCTCCTTGAGCAGCCTTTTCTCTAACAAAATGAAATCCGACTTCAACATGCTTTGTACGTGCGTGAAAAATGGGGTTAGCTGAGAGATAGGTTGCACCAAGATTATCACACCACAAGATTGAAGGTGCACGAACACCAAGTTTACGAAGAATAGCTTGTATCCAGGTAAGTTCAGCTACTGTATCAGCTAAAGCTTTATATTCAGATTTTGCGGAAGAACAAGAAATTGTGCGTTGTTTGCAAGCGGTCCAGGAGATAAGATTATTACCCATATAGATGGCAAATCCCCCCGTGGACCGACGATCATCTGGACAACTAGCCCAATCAGCAGAATGCTTTAAGGGATGGTGTGAAACATGCAGAACCACCTTTCCAATGAGTATCGGTGAAAGCCTGAAGTGTTGATCCTGATGCTTGTTGAATGAGTTTACCATAGTCAACAATGCCACGAAGATAACGTAAAATCTGCTTATAGCACTCCAATGATTGTCTACTCCAATGATTGTCTGTTGGTGCATGCATAAATTGACATACTTTGTTGACCGCAAATGTGATATCCGGCCGGGATAAAGTGACATACTGGAGAGCACCAACAACTTGTCTATATTTAACCGGATAAAAAAAGAAGCACTGTCAACCAGAAAGAGCAGGCTAGATGTAGTCGTTGGTGAAGGCATTGGTTTTGAGTCATATAGGCTAGCCCGTTGAAGAAGTTCTGAAAATGTACTTTTTCTCAGAAAGTACAATGTTAGAACCTTGAGGAACAATTTCAATACCCAAAAAGTAATTAAGAGGACCGAGGACTTTACATGCAAAAGTAGAACCAAGTTGTGTAATCATCCTTACAATAGCAGTGCTGCTGTTTCCAGTGATGATATTGTCATCGACGTAGACCTAAATGTATAAAGTGATTCTTGCATGGGAGTAAATGAACAGGGACGAATCTGTCTTGGAACCTACAAAACCAAGTGCTTGAAGGGCCTTTGCAAGGCGTTGAAACCATGCACGTGGGGCCTGCTTGAGATTGTAAATAGACTTGTGCAATAGACAAACATGACCTGGTTGTTGTGGATCAACAAAACCAGGAGGTTGTTTCATATAAACCGTCTCCTTCAGGTCACCATGAAGAAACGCGTTCTGAACATCTTATTGTCTGAGCGGCCATTTTTGAGTTACTGCAAGAGATAAAACAACTCTAATGGTTGTCGATTTTACAATGGGGCTAAACGTCTCATGAAAGTCAACCCCTAGTTGTTGACGAAATCCTTTAGCAACAAATCTCGCTTTGTAGCGAGTAATACACCATTTTTATCCTATCTCAACCTGTAAACCCAGTTACAATCAACAACGTTAGCATTAGGAACGAGGAACTAGAGACCACGTGCCTTTTTTTAACATGAGTTGAGTACTCTTTGGCCATGGCTTTGCGCCATTTTGGGTACTTGTTGGCAATGGTAAATGAAGAGGGCTCAATAAATGAATCGAGAGATGTGATGACATAATGGACTGAAGGATTAAAAGGGACCCGTTGTTTCAGGTTCGGACGAAGGTTAAAAGGGCGTTGACGCGGTTGGGGTGGTGATGGAGTTTGGGTAGGTGAGGATATTGGTGATGGTGATGTAGTGTTTAAAGGCATAGCAGATTCAAAAGATAAAAGTGACGAGGAAAATGATGGAGATGAGGATTCAGAAGACAAATGTGAAGACTATGTGGTAGGACTAGGAGGGTTGGTCATTATTGGGGATGAGATAACGGGAGGGATTGTACCAGGGACCACATAAGGTGATGCCAAGGAACTGTAAGGACACGATGTCGTTGGGATTGATGTTGGTTGTTTGGGAGTCAGAAAGGGAAAGTTGTCTTCATTGAAATGAACATGACGTGTAATTTAAAGACGCTCGGTAGAAAGATCAAGGCAACGGTAGCAATGATGAACAGGATTGTAGCTGAGGAAGACACATGGTGTAGAACAAAAATCCATCTTATGACGATTATATGGACAAAGATGAGCAAAGCATTGGCATCCGAAGACCTGAAGAAAGGAGTAATCAGGCAGCCTTCTAAAGAGATGTTCAAAAGGTGACTTATTAGTCGATGTACAGGATGGCATGCGATTTATAAGGTATACAGCCGTGTCGAATGCGTTGTGCATCTCTGAAAATAGTAGGCCAATAGAATCCTAAATCGTAAACCTTCCTTGCTATCAAATTGGTTGCGTGATGTCCTCCGGTAGGTCCGTGATGGCTTTGGTGGAGTATATGTTCGGCTTCTTTCCCATCGACACATCTTCTCACAATTTGGTCAGGACAGACTTTGAACAAATATGGATCATCCCAAAAATAATGTTTGACGTCACGGAAGAACTTTTGTCTTCGCGATGATATCATCCCCTTTCTTGTGATCCCTCCAACTACGAAATTGGCAATGTCTGCTAACCAAGGATCGTCAGTGAATTGCGAACCTTGCATTTGTTCTCCTAAACTCATTAACTGCTCCTCTGGAAATCGATCTTTAATATCTCTTTCTGTAAGTTGTTCCATTGATGGGTTTTCTAGTCGACTTAAATGATCTGCGGTGACATTTTCTTCTCCTTTCTTATCTTTTATTTCGATGTTGAATTCTTATAGGAGTAGAATCCATCGTAACAATCTGGGCTTTGCGTCTTGCTTTTTGAAGAGGTATTTTAGGGCTGAGTGATCCGTGTATACTATTGTTTTGGACAGTATAAGGTAGGATCTGAATTTGTCAAAGGCGAACACTACGGCTAGCAGCTCCTTCTAGGTGGTTGTGTAGTTCTCTTGAGCGTATGTGAGTGTTTTGCTGGCGTAGTAGATTGGTCGAAAGTGATTATCCTTCCTTTGCCCTAGAACAACTCCAACTGCGAAATCACTAGCGTCGCACATGATTTCAAATGGTAGACTCCAATCTAGAGCGACCATGATTGGTGCATTAGTTAGTTCCTTTTTCAGGTAATTGAAAGCTTTCATGCAGTTCTCATCAACTATGAACTTGATGTCTTTTCCTAGCAGGTGGGTGATGGGTCACGATATCTTGGAGAAATCCTTGATAAAATGGCGGTAGAACCCAGCGTGTCCTAGAAAGCTTCGAATGGCCTTAACGTTGGTTGGTGGTGGTAGTTTGGCAATGGTTTTGACTTTTGCTTTGTCTACTTCGATTCCTGACCTCGATATTCGGTGTCCTAAAACTATTCCTTCATTCACCATAGAGTGACATTTCTCCCAATTCAAGATGAGATTTGATTCTTCACACTTGGCGAGCATTCTATCGAGGTTGGACAGACATGATGTGAAAGAGTCTCCAAAGACCGAAAAATCATCCATAAAGACCTCCATGCATTTTTCAATCATGTCGTTGAAAATTGCAACCATGCATCTCTGAAATGTTGCAGGTGCGTTGCATAATCCAAACGACATTCGTTGGTACGCTAATGTACCGTATGGGCATGTGAACGTTGTCTTCTCCTGGTCCTTTGGATCAAGTAGGATTTGGAAATACCCAGAGAAACCATCAAGGAAACGATAGAATTCATTTCTTGATAGTCTTTCGAGCATTTGGTCAATAAATGGAAGCGGGAAGTGATCCTTACGAGTTGTTTCGTTTAACTTCCGATAGTCGATGCAAACTCTCCAACCGGTGACTGTCCGTGTTGGGATAAGTTCATTTTCTTCGTTTGTATTACCGTCATTCCTCCCTTCTTTGGGACGACTTGAACAAGGCTAACCCAAGGTGAGTCGGATATTGGGTAAATCAATACACCATCCAAGAGTTTGATAACCTCTTGTTTTACCATGTCCTGAATCTTAGGATTTACCCTCCTCTGCATTTGTACGGATGGTTTGAAATTGTTTTCCATGAGTATTATGTGTGTGCAATAGTTGGGACTGATTCCTTGTATATCAGAAATTTTCCATGCGATTGCCTTCTTGTGCGATTTCAGAACTTCGATGAGTTGAGCTTTCTCCTCGGGTTTTAACTCTTTTGATATTATTACCGGGAGTTGTGATGTTCCGTGGAGGTAAGCGTACTCAAGGTGGGGTGGTAATTCTTTTAATTCGAGGTTTGGCGGTTCTTCAATAGACGGCTTCATTCTAGCTATCTCGACTCTATTCAGTTTCTCATATTCAGCTTGGAATGGCGTATAGCGTATCTCGGATTCAGATGTGGAGATTGATGCTATTTCAACCCATTCGGTTTTATTTGAGAATTCTTCCTTCTTTAGCTCGTATTTGTTTGCTGATGATGAGGAAACTTCATCATTTCTAGTGAGGATGATCCCTCCATCCTCGGCGAATTGGAATTCTTGAAATTGAGCGGATAAGGATTGGTTTATGGTGATTTCAGGGTTTGGAAATGGTAGTGGTTCGGGTTGGTTGGTTAATTGAAGCTCAATTGGCGGTGGTTCAACACTTATTTCCTTGAATGAATCTAGGATTTCTTCGATTGAAGGAAATGGGTTTGGTCTGTTGAATATGGGTTTATCTCTTTTTAGCCAAGGTATCGGTGTACCTCATCCTAATGGAAAAGCGATTGTTTTGCCATTGGTGCGAGGAGGTTTCTTTTCAAACAGGGGAAATAGTAGTTCGTCGGATGTTGTTAGCAAATTGATTGCGGATTGTAGCCCATGGTCCTTGTTATATAACTTTTGAACGGAGATTATGGTGTTGGGTATTGGATCCTGGCTAGAGAGTGCTAGCACTTCGTTGAGATGTTCATCAAAAATATCTTGCATTGTATCACACAAACCAAGGTCCTCTTCCAGAGGTTGCTTCATTAATCGATAGACATTAAAGGTGACCTCCTCTTTCCCAACCCTTAGTTTTAAAGATTTTTCAATAACGTCAATTACAGCTTTGGCAGTATTTAGGAATGGTCTGCCTAGGATGAGCGGGATATGGGTGTCTTCCTCTATGTCCATGATAATAAAGTCTATTGGAAAAACGAACTTATCGACTTTGACCATGACATCTTCAGCAATTCCTCGAGGGAGCTTAACTGATCTGTCAACTAATTGTATGGTCATGTGAGTAGGCAGTAGGTCATCTAGTCCTAATTTCTTATAGAGGGAATAAGGCATCAGATTAACACTAGCACCTAGTTCTGCTAAGGCGTTACTAATTTGAATTCCTTGGAGAAAACAGGGTATAGTAAAGCGTCCAGTGTCTCCTAATTTAGGTGGGAGACCACGTTGAATAATTAAAGAACATTCAGCATTCAAGGGTAAACTAACTATTTGCCTAAGTTTTTCTTTGTTTGAAAGGAGTTCTTTAAAGAATTTAGCACACGAGGGCATTTCTACTAAAGCATCTAATAATCTAACGTTCAAGTGCAGGATTTTAAATATTTCCAGATATTTACTGAATTGGGCTTCTTGCTTTTCCTTCCTTAGTCTACCAGGATAAGGTATTCTCATGTGAGGTACATTGTCTGGAGTTTTGGATGGATCAGATGTTGTGACAGGAATGTTGATAAGCATCAAATAGATACTATATTTTATATTATTTATCCCTATATTTGCATACATTTTATGCATTTATATGATTTTAGATACTTATTTTGTTAATATTTGCAGAAATGTATTTTAATTGAAGATTGAAGAAAATGAATGAAAATAAGACCGAAACTGAAGAAATTAAAGTAATTGAAGAAAAGAAGACTTAAACCTTAAAGAAATGAAAACTAAAATGATAATATTGAAGATTTGGGCCAAGAAAATAAGTTAAATCTGTTTTAAAAGAAAGAAAGCCCAATTTGAAGCCCAAGCCCGGTTTTGGAAAATTCTGGAATAAGAATCCAACCGGCGGTTGGATTAACCAACCGGCGGTTGGGGTTAAGGGGTTCAAGGCGGTGGAAAGCGCAGAGTTGGAGTGAGATTCAATTAACTCCAACCGGCGGTTGGAAGTCCCAACCGGCGGTTGGAGGGTCGGCCAGAAACATTATAAATAGAGGCTTAGTTTTAGCTAAACCATATACGATTCTTAGAATACAAAGTCGAATATTAAGGTTTAAGGTCGACTTTAGGTGCGAATTTGGAGGCTAAGGAGCTAGGGTTTGAAGGTTTTCAACCCTAGGAAAAGCTAGTTCGTCAATTGGTTCACTTTCTTTATCTTTGTAGCTTCACTAACCTTTTGGGTTACTATGGATATTGTTTATTTGAATTAATTGCTTGTTTGATTTTCATTATGAATGTTTAAATGTATGTTTATTATGTTTATTATATGAATTATATGTTTATGTTGGAACTATATCATTGAATATTATTATGCAAGAATTATGTGTTATATTATGTTAATGATCATAATTAACTGATTTATAGATAAACTTACTAACCTTTTGGGTTTTTAAATTAAGTGATTATGTTTCATTAGATGTTAAGTAGCATTATAATTCAACCGACCCTGGAATTGCATCAATAATATGTTGATAAATCTTAATAAATAGTGATACTTTACATAACCTTTGACTGTATTGCTATATGATAATTGTCATAACCTTTGAGGTTTTCTACATTAGTAAATCACAATAATAATAGCCAACACGCAAATAGACATAAGTTGATATAATAAGTTTAATAAATAATAGTTTAAAAAGTCATAATCTTCTATCCAATTTAGTATTCTTAAGTTGTTCCTTTAAACTTATCTATTAAAGAATTGGGTATCAATTATAAATATGTTCGATCGGAACTAAAACGTCCCCCTATCTTGTATATTATTGTTAAGTTTGTATATTGATTGTAATAATTGTAATTAGGATAAATAAATAGTTAGTTATAGATTAAATCACGTTCCCTGTGTTCGAATCTGGACTTACTTATAAAACTATAGTCTATGATCAGGATAACACTTGCCTGAATTGTGTGATAGTATTATTTAGTATTTCCTTAATTAAAACTTGTAATTATAATTGCCTATATTTAGCACACATCAAGTTTTTGGCGCCGCTGCCGGGGAGCGGTGTATTTTAATTTAAACTAACTATTTTCCCTGTAAAATAATTTTTATTTCTAATGCTTTGCAAAATCAATACGAAATATCGGCTCACCCATTGAGAGTACTAACAAAAACAATGGTATAAGGAGAGTTCAGCCCTACCTCGTTGATTTATCATATAAGAGGTAAGGTGCTTCTCGAAAGAAATAGGTTTTTAATATGCTTCGCGCTGACCTGTTTCTCCGCTTTTGTGTACAATCAATGGAGCTACCGAGATCTATTGACTAGCTTGGTATAAGAAATTTAACAAACTAATTTTAACTTTAATTAACAACTAACTTGTATTACTAACAAATAGGAAAAGTTGGGTTGGGAATATCTTTTCGAATATTTAATTTTGAATGTGTTTTATTATTAATTTTCGGAATTCATATACATCAACCTAATTATTTCTAGGAAAAAAAAAATTAATAACATTTACTTTTGAATTTATGGTGCTACTAAAATTATGTTCTTCTTTACAAATTGATGTATGACCCGGACACTTCATCCGGATCCTCTCAGTCCATTTGACGTACCAGAACGAGAATTTCATTCTAGAAAAAGATTATCATACGCACCACCAAATTCACCAGAACACGAACTTTCACCAGAAGAAGACAATTTAGTTTTTCATAACAATTTAGCCAAAACGGCTGAATACGGTTATTATTCCGATCCAGAGTTGGGTGAGGATAAAATACCTTCTAGGCAACCTACGATATATCCAAGTGATTCTGAACTAGAGCACGAAATACAACCAATTATGGCAGACATAGCTGACATGATGCTTGAAGATTACACGATTCAAACTCGTGGAGATCCGAGACCGAGAGTGGTTAGGCCTGCCATAGCCAGAAGTAGAATTTGAGTTAAAGGGGCAATTTTTGAAAGAATTACGTGAAAATCCTTTCAAAGGAGAAGATAAAGAAGATGCAAATGAGCATGTTGAGAAAATTTTGGAGATTACAGATATGTTTCATATTCCCAATGTTACAAGAGATCAGGTTATGTTACGAGTATTTCCTTTAACACTAAAGGATGGAGCTAAGAGATGGATCAATAACGAGCCAGCCGGATCTATTACTACTTGGGAAGATCTTCGCACAAAATTTCTAAAAATGTACTGTACACCTTCCAAGACCTCAAAGATGATTGATGAGATTAGGAATTTCAAACAGAAATCCGATGAATCTCTGTATCAAACTTGGGAAAGATATAAGGAAATGTTACACAAATGTCCACAACATGATTTGAATGTCCAACAAGAGATAACAGTATTCTATAAAGGAGTTGATCGGGCAACACGTCAACAGTTGGATAAGGTCCAGTACCTAAGAAAACTCCAGCAGTGGCAAGAGCCAGAATTGAAGAATTAGCTAAACATTCTCAGTTATGGGATGATGGTTCATCTGGAAGAAAAAGGATATCTGAAGATAATGATGGTCTAGCAGCTATAACAGCTAAATTGGAAAGTATGGGAAGAGATATTAAAAAAGTAAATGAACAAGTTCATGCAATCAGGATTGGGTGTGAAATATGTGGAGGAAGTCATCTAAAACAAGAATGTCTTAATACTGACAGCAAAATAAGTAATGAGGAAGTTATGTATGGGGATTTTCAAGGAAATCCAAATTATCGTCAAGTTTCTAATTATAGAAGAGTTAATCAACAAGGCCAACAGTATCAACAAGGAGCACCAGGATATTATGTCAAAACAGGACAAACTTCCTATAATGACAGAATGACGGTGATAGAAAATGCATTGGGAAAAATGGTTGAAGCAAGTAATAAAAGAGATGAAGAAAACGATACCAGAATGCGTAATCACGAAGCCTCGATCAAACAAATTGAGAGCTCAGTTCATCAGATTGCTAAAGCATTGCAGGAGAGATTTCCAGGAACATTGCCAGGATTTACTGAAACAAATCCAAAGGAACAAGCTAACGCAGTAATTACCAGAAGTGGTAAGAATGTTGACTCTCCTATTATAGCTAATAAAATTGTTGAATCTAAGCAGGTTGAAAAAGAAACAATTGATGAAGACATACAAGCAAACAAAAAGGAGAATGGAGAAAATAAAGTTAAAGAAGTCATCAAAGACTATACACCCCCACCTCCATATCCAGCTGCTCTTAGGAAAGACAAAGAAGATGAACAATACCACAAATTTCTGGAAAACCTGAAACAACTTCATATTAACATTCTTTTTGTTGAAGCTATAGCTCAGATGCCAAAATATGCAAAATATCTTAAGGAGCTGCTGACAAACAAAAATAAACTGGATAATGTGACAAAGGTGACAATGAATGCAAGATGCTCAGCAATAATGCAGAATAAATTACCTCCGAAAGTCAAAGATCCAGGGAGTATTACTATACCTTGCAAAATTGGTGAAATGACTATTGAAAATGCATTGGCAGATTTATGAGCTAGTATTTCATTAATGCCATATACACTTTTTATGCGATTAGGATTAGGAGAACCAAAACCTATTCGTATGTGTATCGAATTAGCTGACCGATCTGTTCAATATCCTAGGGGAATAATTGAAAATGTTTTGATTAAAGTTGATAAATTTGTTTTTCCATGTGATTTTGTAATTTTAGATATGGTAGAAGACCCTAAAGTCCCTATTACATTAGGAAGACCATTTTTAGCAACAACTCATGCCCTAATAGACGTTTTTGATAGAAAGATTACCATGAGATTAGGAGATGATAAAATTGTTTTTGATGTTAATAAATCTATGAAATTTCCTGATTATGTTGATGATTCTTGTTATTATTTGAATGCTTATGAGTATCTAGACAACCCTTCTTTTCAAGATTTTATAGAAAAAGATCAAACAGATACTGGAATTCTTACAGAATGGACTGAAGAATTTGACACTGAGAAAGATTTGGCAGAATTTGACAAACTATTAGAAGAAGATGAAGATTTAGAAGTAACTGTTGTTCTTCAACAACATCCTAAAGCTGAATCATCACAACCAGTTGCTAAAATTCTCAACCAAGAATTATTACCAAATTCTATCAACAAGATTCCGTATCTGAAGGAAGAGATCTTCGAGTTCAAAACATCTATTGAAGAGCCACCACAATTGGAACTTAAAGAGCTACCAGCACATTTAGAATATGCTTATTTACAAGGTACATCAGACTTGCCAGTTATAATATCTTCTAAACTATCGATAGCAGAAAAAGATCGCTTAGTGCAGGTTCTTAAACAACATAAAAAGGCAATAGCATGGATGATTACGGATATCAAGGGAATCAGTCCTACTTACTGCACTCATAAAATCTTAATGGAAACGGATTTTAAGCCAGCTGTACAACCATTAAGAAGATTGAATCCAAATGTGAAAGACGTTGTCAGGAAAGAAATCATTAAACTATTGGATTCAGGATTAATCTATCCTATTTCAGACAGTTCGTGGGTAAGTCCAATACATGTCGTACCAAAGAAAGGTGGAATGACAGTGGTACCTAATGAGAAGAACGAATTAATACCAACAAGGACGGTAACAGGATGGAGAATTTGTATTGATTACCATAAATTAAATGATGCTACTAGAAAAGATCATTTTCCATTACCATTTATTGATCAAATGATAGAAAGGTTAGCAGGAAAAGAGTTCTATTGTTTTCTGGATGGATTTTCAGGATATTTTCAAATTCCAATTGCAGCTGAAGATCAAGATAAGACAACATTCACTTGTCCGTTTGGTACTTTTGCTTATAGAAGAATGCCGTTTGGTTTGTGTAATGCACCGGCTACATTTCAATGTTGCATGATTGCGATATTTCATGATATGGTGGAAGATTTCATGGAAGTATTTATGGATGATTTCTCGGTATTTGGGGATTCATTTGATGCTTGTTTAGAAAATTTAAAAAGGATGTTGCAAAGATGTGAAGGTGCGAATCTAGTTCTTAATTGGGAAAAATGTCATTTTATGGTTCGAGAAGGGATCGTTTTAGGACATAAAATATCAAAGATAGGAATTGAGGTGGATAAAGCAAAGATTGAGGTTATTTCAAAATTACCTTATCCTACTAATGTAAAGGGAATAAGGAGTTTTATAGGCCATGCCGGATTTTATAGGAGATTTATAAAAGATTTTTCAAAGATTGCGATACCATTGAATCATTTGCTGGAAAAAGATGCAAAGTTCGAGTTTACAGATGAATGCAAACAGTCGTTTGATGCCTTAAAGGAAAAGTTGATATCTGCTCCGGTAATGATTAGTCCAGACTGGAATTTACCTTTTGAATTGATATGTGATGCTAGTGATTATGTAGTAGGAGCTGTTTTAGGACAGAAAATTGATAACAAGTTTAAGCCAATCTATTATGCCAATAAGACATTAACAGATGCTCAGGAAAATTATACGACTACGGAAAAGGAACTTTTGGCAGTAGTTTTTGCATTCGATAAGTTTCGTTCTTATCTTGTCTTAACTAAAACTGTGGTTTATACTAACCATTCTACATTGAAGTATTTGTTTAATAAGCAGGATGCGCGCCCTCGTTTATTGTGATGGATTCTTTTATTGCAGGAATTCGATATTGAAATTAAAGACAGGAAAGGAGCTGAAAATGTCGCAGCTGATCATTTGTCAAGGTTGGAAAATCCGGAATTAGAAATACTAGATGAAGAGGAAATTCAAGATACATTTCATGATGAGAAGTTGATGACTGCACAAGAAATAATGAATATACCTTGGTTTGCAAATTATGCAAATTATTTGGTTACTAAGATTTTACCAAGGATGGATTACCAAAAGAGAAAAAAATTCTTTTCCGATTTAAAGTATTATTTTTGAGAAGACCCATTTCTTTTCAGGTATTGTGCAGATGGTATAATTAGACGCTGTGTACATGGTGAAGAAGCTCAGCAGATTATAAAGCATTGTCATGAAGGACCAGTTGGAGGTCATAATGGACCAAGTTACACGGCAAGGAAAATATTTGATGCAGGATTTTATTGGCCGACGATTTTTAAAGATACATATGCTTTTGTTAGAAATTGTGATTCATGTCAGAGAGCTGGAAATATTTCTAAAAAAGATGAGATGCCACAGACTAATATACAGGTTTGTGAGATATTTGATATCTGGGGTATTGATTTCATGGGACCATTTCCTACAAGTCAAGGTAATAAGTATATATTAGTTGTTGTGGATTATGTTTCTAAGTGGGCAGAAGTGAAGGCATTACCTACAAATGATGCAAGAGTTGTGGTAAAATTTTTTAAACAATTATTTGCAAGATTTGGAACTCCTAAGGCATTGATTAGTGATCGAGGTACTCATTTTTGCAATACTCAATTGGAGAAAGTATTAAAGAGATATGGAGTTAATCATAGGATTGCTACACCTTATCATCCACAAACAAGTGGACAAGTTGAAAATACAAATCGAGCAATAAAACGTATTTTGGAACATTCTGTTGGATCAAACAGAAAAGAGTGGTCAGAGAAATTAGACGACGCACTTTGGGCATATAGGACCGCATTTAAAACACCTACAGGTTGTACTCCTTATAGGTTAATTTATGGGAAAGCTTGTCATTTACCAGTGGAAATAGAACACAAAGCATATTGGGCACTTTGGGAATGCAACATGGATATCGATGAGGTTGGTAGGCATCGCTTTTTACAGTTACATGAGTTAGATGAGCTTCGTTGGAATGCTTATGAAAATTCAAGGTTTTATAAAGAAAGGACGAAGAAATGGCATGATGCGAGACTTCGGGGAAATAAAGACTTTGTTGCTGGAGAACGTGTGCTTTTATATAATTCCCGTATTCGTTTATTTCCAGGTAAATTAAGATCAAGATGGAGCGGACCATATGTGATTCACCAAGTTCATGCTAATGGAAGTGTGGATTTAATAGCACTCGATGGAAGTATTTTTAAGGTCAATGGACATCGTTTAAAGAAATATTATGAAGGATCTGTGGAGCATTTTTCAGATATATCTTTGGAAGTATAGGTTACAGGATTTGGTCGAACTTACCGACATTTAAACAAAAGTGCTTTTCAGGAGACAACCTGTGTTTATATTTATATATGTTATGATTTTTATTTTATTTTCAGGAATGAACTTTGTGGGTGTGTTTACTAGAAACCCTCACGAGACTATAACTCGTCCACTCGGGATACCGAGGGGTTTAAAGGCTTATTGCATATGCTAAATGCAATCGTGATTAACTACGAAAGTGTGGATGTTGTATATTATTTTTCAAGAGATCAAGGAATCAACCAAGAAGAATTTTTCTTAGCCAATGATGAATTTTGAAAATTCAGTCAGGGGAGTTTTTCTGTTCTATTTTTCTTTCCCTTACTCACTTTTGTTTATCATTTTTATACAATGAGGGCATTGTATAATTCAAGTGTGGGGATGGGGTTCGTAAGAAAAAAAAATTCTTTAATTATTTAAGTTTCTATTGTTCTTAATTTTTACTAAAATTTAAAATTTTAAGTATATAACTGAGTATTTATTAGTTATAATATTTTTGTTAAAAGTTTGTTTTGTATTTAAAAATTTAGACTTTAATATGGATTAACTGTTTTGTATATATAATGTAAGCTACTTAATAAATAAGGGATATATAGTTACATGATATGATGTACTAATAGGCAATCTATATGAAGATTTCTGAATTTTAAGTTTCTATAGTTACATGTCTTCTCCTGGTCCTTTGGATCGAGCAGGATTTGGAAATACCTAGAGAAACCATCAAGGAAACGATAGAATTCATTTCTTGATAGTCTTTCGAGCATTTGGTCAATAAATGGAAGCAGGAAGTGATCCTTACGAGTTGCTTCGTTTAACTTCCGATAGTCGATGCAAACTCTCCTACCGGTGACTGTCCGTGTTGGGATAACTTCGTTTTCTTCATTTGTATTACCGTCATTCCTCCCTTCTTTGGGACAACTTGAACAAGGCTAACCCAAGGTGAGTCGGATATTGGGTAAATCAATACACCATCCAAGAGTTTGATAACCTCTTGTTTTACCATGTCCTGAATCTTAGGATTTACCCTCCTCTGCATTTGTACGGATGGTTTGAAATTGTTTTCCATGAGTATTATGTGTGTGCAATAGTTGGGACTGATTCCTTGTATATCAGAAATTTTCCATGCGATTGCCTTCTTGTGCGATTTCAGAACTTCGATGAGTTGAGCTTTCTCCTCGGGTTTTAACTCTTTTGATATTATTACCGGGAGTTGTGATGTTCCGTGGAGGTAAGAGTACTCAAGGTGGGGTGGTAATTCTTTTAATTCGAGGTTTGGCGGTTCTTCAATAGACGGCTTCATTCTAGCTATCTCGACTCTATTCAGTTTCTCATATTCAGCTTGGAATGGCGTATAGCGTATCTCGGATTCAGATGTGGAGATTGATGCTATTTTAACCCATTCGGTTTTATTTGAGAATTCTTCCTTCTTTAGCTCGTATTTGTTTGCTGATGATGAGGAAACTTCATCATTTCTAGTGAGGATGATCCCTCCATCCTCGGCGAATTGGAATTCTTGAAATTGAGCGGATAAGGATTGGTTTATGGTGATTTCAGGGTTTGGAAATGGTAGTGGTTCGGGTTGGTTGGTTAATTGAAGCTCAATTGGCGGTGTTTAAAAACACTTATTTCCTTGAATGAATCTAGGATTTCTTCGATTGAAGGAAATGGGTTTGGTCTGTTGAATATGGGTTTATCTCCTTTTAGCCAAGGTATCGGTGTACCACATCCTAATGGAACAGCGATTGTTTTGCCATTGGTGCGAGGAGGTTTCTTTTCAAACAGGGGAAATAGTAGTTCGTCGGATGTTGTTGGCAAATTGATTGTGGATTGTAGCCCATGGTCCTTGTTATATAACTTTTGAACGGAGATTATGGTGTTGGGTATTGGATCCTGGCTAGAGAGTGCTAGCACTTCGTTGAGATGTTCATCAAAAATATCCTGCATTGTATCACACAAACCAAGGTCCTCTTCCAGAGGTTGCTTCATTAATCAATCGACATTAAAGGTGACCTCCTCTTTCCCAACCCTTAGTTTTAAAGATTTTTCAATAACGTCAATTACAGCTTTGGCAGTATTTAGGAATGGTCTGCCTAGGATGAGCGGGATATGGGTGTCTTCCTCTATGTCCATGATAATAAAGTCTATTGGAAAAACGAACTTATCGACTTTGACCATGACATCTTCAGCAATTCCTCGAGGGAGCTTAACTGATCTGTCAGCTAATTGTATGGTCATGCGAGTAGGCAGTAGGTCATCTAGTCCTATTTTCTTATAGAGGGAATAAGGCATCAGATTAACACTAGCACCTAGTTCTGCTAAGGCGTTACTAATTTGAATTCCTTGGAGAAAACAGGGTATAGTAAAGCGTCCAGTGTCTCCTAATTTAGGTGGGAGACCACGTTGAATAATTAAAGAACATTCAGCATTCAAGGGTAAACTAACTATTTGCCTAAGTTTTTCTTTGTTTGAAAGGAGTTCTTTAAAGAATTTAGCACACGAGGGTATTTCTACTAAAGCATCTAATAATCTAACGTTCAAGTGCAGGATTTTAAATATTTCCAGATATTTACTGAATTGGGCTTCTTGCTTTTTCTTTCTTAGTCTACCAGGATAAGGTATTCTCATGTGAGGTACATTGTCTGGAGTTTTGGATGGGTCGGATGTTGTGACAGGAATGTTGATAAGCATCAAATAGATACTATATTTTATATTATTTATCTCTATATTTGCATACATTTTATGCATTTATATGATTTTAGATACTTATTTTGTTAATATTTGCATAAATGTATTTTAATTGAAGATTGAAGAAAAGGAATGAAAATAAAACCGAAACTGAAAAAATTAAATCAATTGAAGAAAAGAAGACTTAAACCTTAAAGAAATGAAAACTAAAATGATAATATTGAAGATTTGGGCCAAGAAAATAAGTTGAATCCGTTTTAGAAGAAAGAAAGCCCAATTTGAAGCACAAGCCCGGTTTTAGAAAATTCTGGAACAAGAATCCAACCGGCGGTTGGATTAACTAACCGGCGGTTGGGGTTAAGGGGTTCAAGGCGGTGGAAAGCGCAGAGTTGGAGTGAGATTCAATTAACTCCAACCTGCGGTTGGAAGTTCCAACCGGCGGTTGGAGGGTCGGCCAGAAACATTATAAATAGAGGCTTAGTTTTAGCTAAACCATATACTTTTCTTAGAATACAAAGTCGGATATTAACGTTTAAGGTCGACTTTAGGTGCGAATTTGGAGGCTAAGGAGCTAGGTTTTGAAGGTTTTCAACCCTAGGAAAAGCTAGTTCGTCAATTGGTTCGGTTTCTTTATCCTTGTAGCTTCACTAACCTTTTGGGTTACTATGGATATTGTTTATTTGAATTAATTGCTTGTTAGATTTTCATTATGAATGTTTAAATGTATGTTTATTATGTTTATTATATGAATTATATGTTTATGTTGGAACTATATTATTGAATATTATTATGCAAGAATTATGTGTTATATTATGTTAATGATCATAATTAACTGATTTATAGATAAACTCACTAACCTTTTGGGTTTTTAAATTAAGTGATTATGTTTCATTAGATGTTAAGTAGCATTATAATTTAACCGACCCTGGAATTGCATCAATAATATGTTGATAAATCTTAATAAATAGTGATACTTTACATAACCTTTGACTGTATTGCTATTTGAGAATTGTCATAACCTTTGAGGTTTTCTACATTAGTAAATCACAATAATAATAGCCAACACGCAAATAGACATAAGTTGATATAATAAGTTTAATAAATAATAGTTTAAAAATTCATAATCTTCTATCCAATTTAGTATTCTTAAGTTGTTCCTTTAAACTTATCTATTAAAGAATTGGTATCAATTATAAATATGTTCGATCGGAACTAAAACGTCCCCCCTATCTTGTATATTATTGTATATTATTGTTAAGTTTGTATATTGATTGTAATAATTGTAATTAGGATAAATAAATAGTTAGTTATAGATTAAATCACGTTCCCTGTGTTCGAATCTGGACTTACTTATAAAACTATATTCTATGATCAGGATAACACTTGCCTGAATTGTGTGATAGTATTATTTAGTATTTCCCTAATTAAAACTTGTAATTATAATTGCCTATACTTAGCACACATCAAATGTCAATTGACACTTTTTCACTAGGTGTAGGTGTGGGCAAAGAAGTGTTTTCGGGGGTGTTATCGGGTGGTGGTGGATCAACTTTGGTTACTTTTCCTCCCCTAGTCACGATTAACACATCATCACTTGGTGGATGAGTGGTGTCATTAGTGATTGCCCACGTACTTTCCTCAATAAAACTTAAGTTTTTCAAAATAGATTCCATGTTAGAGATTAATTTTTCTGAAATTTTTATCATGGCGTCAATGTTATCTTGAAATCCGGTTACTCTTTTGTTTATAACATTTTGTTCGAACATAAAATCAGATAAAGATTATCTTGAGGAAGGTAGGTTGTTTGTAGGTGAGGAAACGGCCAAAAGTTGGGTTAAAGATTCATTTGGTGTGGGGATAGTTGAGTCAAAATAGGGTGTTGACATGATTGGTTGAAAAGTGCTTAAACTAAATCTAAACTAATTCTAAAGGTAAAAAGGTAACTTTTGATTGATGTTAATCTTTCAAAAGGATCCCTAAACACTAAAGTTGCTAAATTCCTAAAATCGGTTACATACGCTCCCCGGGAGCGGCGCCAAAAACTTGTAATGTTGCACACTAGTCGTTGGAATTTCTAATGGAGATGTAGCACAACAGTGGGTTTTAAATTTATAAGGTTGTGGCCTAGGGTTACTATTATGCTAATCGAAGGGCTAGCAAAGGAAAAGTATGACCTAAGATCGTTCTTCAAAGCGCGGCAAATTGAAGCTAGGGGATTTAGAAACTTTTATGTATTTAGCTAAGGAGAAAAGAGTTGGTTTTGGGTTTTGGTTTTGGTTTTTCTATTCTAAATTAAAATAAACTGAAAGGTGGAGGTTACTTCGGGCGTTCAGCAATTGAAGCGATTGACTATGAAGTGGTTTAGGAGTTGTTTGATATGGAAAGTTCTAATGAGGATAAGTTCGTAAGTTAATGTGAGCTATCACTGCAATCTTTCTATCAGGCTAACGCGGAGGTGTCCACAATCAGACAAATAGAATGTCACCTGGGTTGCAGCATATTTTAAAGCATACACTGAAAGTTCTCTCAAATGTATACCCATATTATCTGACAGTTAATCTCGAATCCTATTCCCCAATCTCGGTCGTCAGAGATGTCCGAATCATGGCATAGTTTGTTGAATAAACAATCTTATGAACGAGGTTTACCTTCACTGAAATAGGTTGGACTAACTAGTCTAGGCGGCCGGATAATATGTCATCACTTATTCGTACGAATTATCAACATTACTCAGGTATGCAAGAATACATGGATGGTTTTTACTACAAATAGAAATTTAAGTAACATGTTTGTTCATCGATTCATAACATAACTACCTTCGGTCGTTCTCGACTTCCATACATTTGTACTCCACCTTAGGCGTTTCCAGTACTATATCAGAGAACAGTCGAATAGGGGCTGTCATATTACTTCACGATATTTAATGCCAATTGTATTTCTCTATTATGATGATCCTAAGGCAACAATCAAACAAGAACATGCAATAAGACGATCAAAGAAACAGTTCAATATAAGCATACAAATGTATTATTTAAGTCAAGGATATTCCGAAAGTTGTCTCAAAAATATCGTCTATATGAATTTAATCTTAATCTACCTCTATTCCCATATTCCGTGTCTCTTGGATCCTATTTTGGTCTAGAGAACACCGGCCATGCCGAGTTCAATGATTCAATCTAGCATAGTATAAGTAAGTGACCTATATCCTATGAGTTAGCTACGTTCATTTTTGGATAAGGTTTTAGTCACAACATGAGTTGGGAAGATAAACGATAAAGATTTAATTCCTACATTTATTTGTAATATAAATCATCCGCAATCTCATAACATACAACACAATTACATATTTAAAACTTTCTAAACGACTATCATAGCAGACAATTGAGTTATCTAGTTAATCATGGCAATTCTAGCATGCATATTTAAATTTATAACATAAAGAACAAACATATTTAAATATGGAAGATAGATTAAAACCTGAAAAGGTTTACAAATAACTTGTAGCTACAATGCATCCCGGAGCACCTCCGTATAAATCTTCCTTAGTTAATTAATTAGCTATTCTAATTAATTAAACTATCCTAAAGGAAGAAATACTAATTTTACAAGAATGTAGAAAGTGTATGAAGTGTGTTTTTTCAATGTGTGAGGGTGTAGGAAAGGTGTGTCTTCAAATGAACCATGGACTCCCTATTTATAGGTGAAAATTGATGCATTCTAGTAACTTGGGGTACATGTTAGCAAAAGGTGATAAAGTTGTTAGCACATGTACCCTAAAGCGCGTAAAGGTCTAGCACGTGTATCCTGCGAGTACAGGCGAGGACAGAAAAGTGCACGGGGGACAGGGGGTGGCGATCCGGTGCTGCCACCATGGTGGCTGGCCGGCGGCGGCTGCCGCCTGCCCGCCCTGGTTCGCCGTCTTTCGCCTCGTTACTCGATCCGTGCGTATCTCCTTCGTTATGCGTCCGTTTGCGTTAATTCTTTTTGCGTTGGATTCTTTTTGCGTTGGATTCTTTTTTCAAAAACGAAGATTTTGATGAAAAGAAATCCGAAAAATATGTCTCTGATCTTTGGATGTCTTGTACGAATCGTTTGAATCTACCGGCGTATGTAGAATCTTCTTTCTTCATCCGTTTTTGTTGATTCTTCTTCTGTTAGATTCATATTTTGAAAAAGAATATCTTGGATAAGAGAAATCTCAGTGATGGGTACTTTTGCCTTTAAATCTTGTCTTGATGTCTTGAATCTTCAAACGTGTGTGGAATCTTCGTTTTTTATCCGTTTTGCTTGATTTTTCTCGTGCAACTTTATTTTGACCTTCTTGACAAAGTTTCATTGATTTGAACATTATTTGAGTCTATTTGCCAAGTATTGATCCAGAATGGGAGAGATATCGTTAGTAAAAACGTGACTTTTTACGCGATATCAGCCATACAAGTAGGCACTCTTAACATCCAACTGATACACTTTAATTTCTTTGTAAGTTGCAAATGATAAGAATACCCTTATTGCTTCAAGCCTAGCAACTGGTGCAAACACTTCGTTATAATCTATTCCTTCTTCTTGATTGAAACCCTGAACCACTAAACGAGCTTTATTGCGAGTAACAATTCCCCGATCGTCTCTCTTGCACTTAAAGACCCATTTAGTTCCAATAGGATATTCACCAGAAGGTAAGTCAACCAACTCCCAAACGTTCAGCTTTTTAAACTAAGTCAATTCTTCTTGCATAGCTTCTACCCACGAACTTTCCTTTAGTGCCAGTTGAACGTTTTTAGGTTCAACTTATGAGATAAAGCATGCATAAAGACATTTATTAGTGATCCCAGTTTCTTTAATTGACACGTATAAGCTGGTATATTCAGAAGTACTAGCTTTAGCTTGACTCCTAGTTAACATTGGAATTTCTTGATCACCAATGATATTTTCCACATGATGATTCTTACTTGTTCGAGTCACAGTTACTGGATCAACAAGTATCTCATCATTCAAATTGGTGCCAATCTCTTCCAGTGGTGGCATCTCCTCATCAATACTATACATCTCATCAGAAGTTATTCTTTCTCTCAATTCCCTTGTAGGGGTAAAGATATTATCTAATACCCTTTGAGTAACTTCCGACAACTTGTCTTGCTCTTGAGGTTTTTCCACTGAGGGCTCTTTTGAAGCACTAGTAGATGGATTATTTGCAGACGTCCCATATGAAGAAGCATTCGATGTATGTGTAGGGCCAGTGTCCCCGTCACCGTACAATAAATGTTCCGGGATTTCCGAATTAACCACATATTCACTTATAGGGACTTTAAATTACTTAAACAGATCTGAATAATCAAATTGCCAATCTAATCCCTTGTGTTCGTCATGAGTATGACTGGTAACTTCAATGTTATAGACAGTTTCCACATGTCCAGTGACTTTATTGAAAACCTTCTTGTTTGATGAATTAGGTTTATAACCTAGGAAATATCCTTCGTCAGCCTTTTCCCCAAACTTAGGTTGATTGCTAGTCTTCAATAGGGTGCATGATACACCAAAGGGCTCAAATACCTTCAAATTAGGTTTCTTTTTGTTCAGAAGTTCATAACTAGTCTTGCTTCTTAACAGTTAATACCCTATTCAGAACATGACATGCTGTATTCACCGCTTCTGCCCAAAAGATGACCGGAAGCCCTGAATCAGCAAGCATGGTTCTCGCTGCCTCAATAAGAGATATATTCTTCCTTTCAGCAATACCATTTTGTTGTGGCTCATATGGTGCACTGAATTGATGTTGAATTCCTTTACTTAAGCAATAAACATTCAACGTAGAATTTTTGAACTCTGTACCATTGTCACTACGAATTCTCTTAACTCTCGTTTTATAGACATTCTCTACTAAATCTAAGAACTCCATAAGCATTCCTGGAGTTTCATCCTTAGATTTCAAAAAGGATACCCATGAGAATCTAGAGAAATCATCTGTAACAACCAGACAGTACCATTTGTCACCTATGCTTCTCTTGCTTATTGGGCCAAAGAGATCCATATGTAGCAATTCAAATGGCGAGGATATTGAGTTTTCGGTTTTAGACTTGTGTGGTTTCTTATGTTGTTTTCCTTTCAAGCAAGAAACACACTTGTCTTCAAACTCAAAACGTTTCTGTAGCACACCTAGAACTAAACCATTTTTGGTTATGTAATTCATTTTCCAAAAGTTCAAGTGTGCCATTCTCCTATGCCATAGAATAGAATTAGCTTCTGAAGCCTTGGATAATAGACATGTAGACTCCATTGAAGTAACTGGAGCACCCATGTTGATAGCATAGATGTCCTTCTTCCTTGGTGCCCTCATTAATATCCAATCTTCGGGAATAACAAATCGCGGCTTCAGGACTAAGGCTTCCTTTTCATTAAAATGAACTGGATGACCTTTATCGCAGACATGGGAAACACTCACTAAGTTGTGAGTTAGTTCTTCAACATAATTCACATCTTCAAGAGTCAAAGTTCCATTTAAAACTTTTCCTTTTCCCGTAATTACTCCTCCTTTATCACCAGCGAAGTTTACTCGCTTTTTCAAACCACCTTTGAAGTCCTTCAGTAGACTTCTTTCTCCTGTCATGTGTCTTGAGCATCCACTGTCTACATAACAAGTTGTACACGGTTAGTTTTCAAGAGGGACCCAAGCCATTACGGTCTTGGGTTGTCCCTTATCATCTACAATCTGAACTTCCTTAAAGTAACCATAACTATTCCCCTCGGGGGTCTTGGTGACTTTTACAGGAGGTTGAGCTTGTTGATGATTTATAGTCTTATGCCTGTGAGGAGAGTGAGTAGAAAACCTCCTAGGCACTTGACTATGTTGTTGTGCACGAGAAGTTGAACCACTTTCATACTGACTATGGTTTCTATTTGGGGTTCTAAACCTCAAAGGTGTCTTATCTCTAGGTTTAATGACAGTATTATCATTTTGAGAATAAGGTCTCTTAGGTTTAGGTGGTGAGACACTACTAGTATTGTCTCTCTTCAACATGTTCACAGGTTTAGTCATAGGTTTGCTTCCCAAACCAGGTTTAGCACTAGACCTGTCTACAAATTTTGGTTTCTCGTTATTCACGGGCTTATGTATAGTGTTGAGTCACAGATCGCTGAACTCAAGTGGTCACTGATCTCAAAGATTAAGGGGGAGATTATATAAGAGATTGTTAAAGTCATTATTCGCTGATAAGTGAAGTCACTGATCATGCCATTTGTCACAGTCTCTGATCTTCTCAATAATGTTCCATGAAGAAAATGATTCAAGTCAAGCTCCTGTTGCTGAAGGTCTCTAAGTCGCTGATCATATGTTAAACCAGTAGATGAAGATCTTATCAAGATAAAAGACTCAACTATGTGTGTCGCTGATACTCATCTATCAGCGAGAGTCTCCAAGTCTTCTTGAGTTCTCTCTTCTGCTGAATAAAAGAAGTCACTGAAGATTAGTTGTTCAAGTCATTCTTTAGAGCATGTTAGCTCGCATCGAGAATGAGAAGAATTGATGTTTCTATCAGTGACTGCAGCATTAAATGCCGCATTAAATAAGAAGTTGACATTCGGCGTTATTACGGCGCAGCACGTGTTCCTCGAAACTTGAAAAGAGTAACGTGGAAGCATTTGATTGGTCTATGGTACAAGGTGATATTTCCCAAGACAGAATGTCGTGCCATGATGTATCACATCTCAACTACCTCACCAATCAAGCAGCGACACGTGTCCTTCCAGATCCGGAAATTAAGGATTTCAGCGTCTATAAATAGCGTAGTATGTTGTACTTCATTTTGTGTCGATTACTTGTATTGTCACTTGTTTGTCAGTGACTAGTTTGTCTAAGATACAAGTAACACCAGCGAGTAAACTAGTAGCGTGTTTGTCCACTACTAGTTTACCTCAGCGAGTGAACAGGTTAGCGTGTTTGTCCACTACTGCTCATCTCCTTTGTAATAGCTGTATTGTTTGATTTGGATTAGCTTTGGCTAATCTATTCCGCAATCAACAAGAGATAAATTTTATTAATAAAAGAATTTATCTTTCAGCTAGAATTGCATCAGCAACTGAACTACTTATCTTACTTATATATATATATATATATATATATATATATATTTGTGTTCATATTGTTGTCACTTTAATACGGTTAAAAACTTGCTAAACAAGCTAACACATTATACCAGAAAAGTTTTTAATTGTATTCAACCCCCCCCCCCTTCTACAATTAACTCACTGTTAACGATTCACAATCACTAACATAATAGTGATTAGGGACTCACATATAGCTTCCAACTTCTTATTGGGATAACAAGAAGCCACATACCCCTTTTGATGGCACTTAAAGCAAGACATCTGCCTCCGTAACTTAACGTCTTTTGCCTTATTTTCAATCCGAGTCTTAGATATTAAAGGTGCATCATTTTGTTCTTTAATAACCTTATCATCTACTTTGGCATCATTCAGCATCCCACCCGAGAAAATTGTACATTGGTGGAACCTAATATCTTACCAATATTAGATGATTGTTCTTTAAGAACATCCTTCTGTATTTTAGAAACTTCAGATTCTTTGGGTATTTGAACATCAGAATTAGCAGTAGCATCAATCATCTCTAGGTCAACATTAGTAGTAGTGTAATTAGCATTAAAAGGCGGAGGAACATCATGATCGAAATATGAAAAATAGCCCGCCGTTTTGGGTCCGATGAGGGTTTCAATAAGAGCCACTCATGATCGAATTTCAAATTTAGTTTTCTTTTTTCCTTTTCAATACAGAGTACTCCCTCCGTCTGGAATCTATTGTCCAGTATTTCTTTTTGGGATGTACCAAATTAATTGTCCACTTCCATAAATAGATAAGAATAATGAGATAATGTTCTTTTTTACCCCTAGTATATATATGACAATACTCCCATCTATGTCTAGCTTCACCTGATCAAACCTTTAGGAGCTGACATACAACCAAGTTCAAAGCGTTACTAATAACTTCATTCGAAGCTGAGTGGAAACCAGCCTTCTATTTCTGGGATACAACATTATCTACTAACTGACGACATACATGGGGGTTCTCAAAAGTATCACCAACCTTAATATCCCACTGAGGGCTGAAAATTTTCTCATGATTTTCAGCTAGTTGCTCATTATCTTCATATGAACTATTTCACTAAGTTATCATATCTGCATAGCTGCAGTGCTTCATAAACGACAATAGTTCCAACCCTGAAACACAATTAACACTCATATATACGTGTAGAATAATAATGATATTTTTGAAGGCAACCATATACATATGGCCTTCACCACCTCACTCTAAACTACTATCCGCTAAAAACATTATGGGATATGGTCAGATGAGGATAAACGTATGGTAAGACTAGATAAACAAGCTAAAATTTACATAAGCATGGCACTTCCTGATGAAGTGTTTGAGTTCATTAGATTGTGCAATACAGCGAAACATATGTGGGATACTCTTAGAAACATATATATTGGAACTCCTGATATAATTCGCTGTAGAGAAGTTAATCTAACTCGTCAATATGAATTGTTTGCAATGGAACCCAATGAATCACTGGCATCTACCTATACTAGATATCAAGCTTTAATTAATAAAATGGAAAAAGCAAATATAGGAAAGGACCAGAGATTTGTTGTTGAAAAGTTTCTAGAATTACTACCTAGGAAAATCTGGGGTACCATTGCAACATGCATAAGACAAAGAAACGATTATAACTGTCTCAATCTAACTCAAGTTTATGGAATTTTGCTTAATTGGGAACAATCTGAGAAACTAGCTGATCAAGGTGAGCACATTCGTGCTGCACTAGGAGGACAAAAGATTTCTAATGCCCTTGTAGCTGAGCTTGATGAAGCTGACCAAAAGCAGAAAGCAAAGCTCACCAAGATGAGCTCTAAGTCGCTGATTGCAGAAGAAGAAGGCAATGTTGCTGATGATCAGTCAGAAGTCAGCTATGACGAAGGACTTGAGAAGTTAGAGAGAGATATGGCCATGATGGTTGCAAACTTCAGAAAGTTCAGCAGATTCAATAGATCTGCTAGTGCTTCATCAAATGAGGTTTCTAAATCAAAAGGTGAATGCTACAAATGTGGCAAACCTGGCCATTTTGCAGCTGAATGCAGGTCGAAAGCTGTCAACTCTTTCACTGATCAAAAACCTAGCTTCAGAAATGACAAGTACAACAAGTACAAAGCAAAGTACAAGAAGCTGAAGGAGTTTTCCAAGTCAAAGAAGAAGAATAAAGGATTTATTGCTGAAAAAGGATCTATCAGCGACTCTGACTCAACTTCATCATCTGATGAAGAAAAAGCCATGATCTGCATGGACAGGGATTACTGCCTGATGGCTGACGATGCTGCTTTTTATGAAGACATCAAAGAAGTAGCACAGAAATGTTCAGCATCTGGCTGGGATCCAGAGACTCTCTACAAGGTACATTGTTTTAAGTCAGCATCAGCTACTGAAAAAGATTTAATCTTTGAAACTTTGATTGTTGACTTATCTAATGCTCATGACATTCAGAAAAGACAAGAATGTATGATCAGTGACTTAACATCTAAACTTCAACTTCAAGAAGAAAATTTGTTAAAAATAAAGAATCTTACACTTGATCTTGATGCACAAATACATGCAAATCAAAAATGCATTCAAGAAAAAGTAAAATTTGAAACTAAATTTTCACAACTCAATGAAGTAATGAAGTCATGGTGTAGATCTGCATTAAAAGTGAATCAGTGCATAAGTAATCAAATCCCAAAACAAGTTAAGGCTATTCTGGGAGGTGATTATGAAACTGCTGCTGCTCTCGCTGATGCAACCAAAGTTGATCAAGTATTCAATCCTGATGAAACATTCTCAGAATTTGTCTTTGAACCAATGTCAATTGTCAGTGAGCCTAAACCAAATTACTTTGTAAGAAGTTCACAGGTTACTAACAGTTATGATATTGCTGCAAGTATTGATGAACTAGAGAAACTAGAAATTTATGAATCAACTACTTGCACTGCTCTTGTCAAAACTATCACTGATGACCAAGAATCTATCAGTGACCTCACTTCTGACACTCCAGTCACTGATGACCTCACCATCAGTGACTTGAAGTCAAAGAAGCAAAATGAGGTAGTAAACCTGAGAACTTCCATGTCTTCGTCCAGTGTGAACCTTAAGTCAAAGAAATCTAAATCCACAAATAAAAAATGTTACAAATGTGGAAGTAGACATCATGTGTCATCAGATTGTTCATCATCACAAGTTTCACTCAATCAACCATCATTAGTATGTCAGCATGTGGTATCTGAATGTTCAGCTTCATCATCTTCAAAATCACAAATAATCAGTGAGCATTCAGATACTATTGATGCAAGCCTGTGGAAGCCTGAACCAAAGGCTGACCACCATGAACCCATCTCAGGATGGGTTCATCAATTGAACTAATTATTTGTGTGTGATGCAGGGCATTCTCAGAGAGACAATTTGGTATCTGGATAGTGGTTGTTCCAGACATATGACCGGATGTAAGTCCTTGCTCAGTGACTACCAGGATGAAAGAGGTCCTGATGTAGTGTTTGGTGATAACAACATTGGTAAGACCAGAGAGTATGGGGTCTTGACCAATGGTAATGTTATGTTTAAGAAGGTGGCATATGTTGAAGGACTGAAACATAATCTATTAAGCATTAGTCAGTTCTGTGATGCCAAAAATAAAGTGATGTTTGATCATGAAGCTGGAGTTGTTTACAACAAGAATGGAAGCGCTGTCCTGGCTGCTCAAAGAAAAGGCAATACATATGTAGTCAATATGGACTCAGCACAATCAGGAACATGCTTTTATTCCAGAACCGTTTCAGAAGAAAAATGGTTATGGCATAAGCGTCTTTCTCACCTGAACTTCAAGGCCATCAGCAAGCTCAGCAAGAATGACTTGGTAAATGGTCTTCCAAAGCTTACTTATGACAAAGACAAGCTTTGTTCAGCATGTGAGAAGGGAAAGCATCACAGCTCTTCATTCAAAAGCAAACAAACATCTTCAGTGACAGAATGTTTTCAACTGATGCATATGGATCTGTTTGCTCCAGTGAGTTCTCCCAGTCTTAGTGGTAAAAGGTATTGCTTGGTAATTGTGGATGAATATTCCAGATATACTTGGGTATTCTTTCTCAAAGCCAAAAGTGATGCAACACAGGAAATCATATCCTTTATCATAAAGATGGAAAACTTAAATGGTTGTTCAGTTAAACATTTAAGAAGTGATAATGGCACTGAATTTAGAAATGTTGACCTTGAAAGTTTCTGTGATTCAAAAGGTATTTCTCAAAACTTCTCTGCACCAAGAACACCTCAACAAAATGGTGTTGCAGAGAGGAGAAATAGAACCTTGATTGAATCAACAAGGTCAATGCTCATAGATGCTGGTCTTAAGACCCATTTCTGGGCTGAAGCAGTCAACACTGCCTGCTACACTCAGAATAGGTCTCTGATTATCAAGAGACATGATAAGACAGCCTATGAGGTGTTAAGGGGGAGAAAACCTGACATAAGTTTTCTTCATGTTTTTGGCAGTACCTGCTATGTCTTAAACAAAAGAGATCACTTAGGGAAGTTTGATCCCAAATCTGATGAAGGTATATTTGTTGGTTACTCAATCATTTCAAAAGCTTTCAGAGTTTATAATAAAAGAAGGGAATGTATTGAAGAATCAATGGATGTTACCTTTGATGAATCTTATGATAAATCACTCACTGATCCAAAAGACTATGAAAATCTTATTTTTAATACAATCAGTGATGACAAGCATGAGATTCATCCATCAGATTCTGAAAGGGAAGATGATGTCCCTGAAGGTACTTCTGGCTCTACTTTAGCTATGAATGATTCAGGAACTTCATCTTTGCCTATTGACATCCCATCATCATCATCTCATCATCTGCATCAAAATGATAACACCCACTGTCCTAACCAAAGCTTAAACATTAATCATGCTTCTAATGCTGATGTGTCTAGTGGATCATCTTTGGATAATCAAGTCACTGCTGAACCTCAGCGAGTGACTAAATGGACTAGACATATTGATAATCAATTGATTATTGGTGATCCACAATCCAAGGTCCAGACCAGATCAGCATCTGCTAACTTTTGTTTGTTTGTAAGCTTTGTGTCACTGATTGAGCCCAAGAAAATTGATGAGGCACTCACTGATCATCACTGGATAGCTGCCATGCAAGATGAGCTATCTCAGTTTGAAAGCAATAAAGTGTGGAAGTTAGTACCTCAAGTAGCTGGGAAATTTGTGATTGGAACAAGATGGGTGTTCAGAAACAAGATGGATGCTGATGGTGTTGTGATAAGGAATAAGGCCAGACTGGTTGCACAAGGTTACTATCAGCAAGAAGGAATTGACTACGATGAAACCTTTGCACCAGTTGCTAGGCTTGAAGCAATTAGGTTGTTTTTAGCATATGCAGCTCACAAGAAGTTCAAGGTATATCAAATGGATGTGAAAAGTGCCTTCTTGAATGGAAAGCTGCAGGAAGAAGTGTATGTGAAGCAACCACCTGGATTCACTGATCCCAAGCATCCAGGTTATGTCTATAAGCTGGAAAAAGCTTTATATGGACTAAAACAAGCTCTTAGAGCTTGGTATGACACTCTCTCTACTTTCTTAACTAAATGTGGGTATGTCAGAGGTAAAATTGACAGCACACTTTTTATCAAAAAGGATAAGAGAGATGTTATATTGGTCCAAATTTATGTTGATGATATTATTTTTGGGTCTACTAACAATGACTTGTGTAAGGAATTCAGTGACCTCATGACTAAAAGTTATGAAATGAGCATGATGGGTGAACTAACATTTTTCCTTGGTCTGCAAATAAAGCAAACCAAGACTGGTATTTTTATAAATCAAGGAAAATATGTTAAAGATTTATTAAAGAAATTTGAATTCACCAAATGCTCATCCCTTGCTACACCAATGTCATCTGCAGTAAAATTACATGCTGATCATGATGGTAAATCTGTAAACATCACTGCTTACAGAGGAATGATCGGGTCACTGCTGTATTTAACTGCTAGTAGACCAGACATTATGTTTGTTACTTGTCTATCTGCTAGATATCAAGCTGATCCAAAGGAATCCCATTTGCTCGTTGTCAAAAGAATATTCAGATATCTGAAGGGTACACCAAATCTTGGTCTCTGGTACCCATCTGGTTCAGATTTCTCACTGAAAGGATATTCAGATTCTGATCATGCTGGATGCAAAATGGACAGAAAGAGTACCTCTGGTAGCTGTCAGTTTCTTGGAGAAAAGCTTGTAAGCTGGTCAAGCAAGAAACAAAATTTTGTCTCAACTTCCACTGCTGAGGCTGAATATGTCGCTGCTGGAGCTTGCACTGCTCAAATTCTGTGGATGAGGAATCAGCTCGCTGACTATGGTTTTGACTTTGGCAATGTTCCAATTTATTGTGACAGTCAAAGTGCTATTGCCATAGCAAATAATCCTGTGATGCACTCAAGGACAAAGCACATTGATGTCAGATATCACTTCATCAGGGACCACGTCATGAAAGGTGACATTGAATTACATTTCATTCCAACTGATTACCAACTCGCTGACATATTTACAAAACCTTTAGATGAGAAAAGATTCACCTTTCTCATCAGCGAGTTGGGAATGTTGAACTTAAATGATTAAACCTGATTGTTTAATAAAAGGTAACTACAGAATATATGGTTTATGATTTTAACTCGCTGGCCTATTATTCTCACTGATGTAATCAGCAAAGAACAATAAGCTAGCATAGTTATGATCAATAAATTATATACTTTGTAACTGCACATGAAAACTCTTTATATCATATAAATAAAATATGTCTTATGTTTCACAAATTTGGCTACCTGAGTAGATTAGTATTCTAAGTTGTAATCTGATCAGCGAAATCAAATATGAAACATAATATTTATTTTATTTTAAGATATAACTTATTTTCATCTCACTGAGACGTAATGTATCAGCGAAAGTTTGTTCTTATTTAATATGACATTTATTTCGACATATATTCCTTACATTTAATACATTTTGTATTTAATTTTTAACGATTTATATTCCTAATAAATACTTTATTAAATATCTCATGGGAACTCGAAAAGGTACACTTTTTCTGACACCTCGTATACCTTTCCGGCGTACCACTCCCATCACCATTTAATGTTACCACTCATCACCATCATCACCCTACTCCCCTACCATCAACCACCACTTTTTGACCACATAATCTGTACATCAGTAACCGTATATAAGCAGCGAAACCTTTACCTTTTCATTCTTTACGCTTTCTAATTTTTCAAAACTTCATATTCTTCATTTTCTCTGCAAATAGTCTAAATTCTAAATCTTCTACTTTCTTTTCTTAAAAATGGCAAGAACAAAATTTTTAAACAATGCTTACACACCGACCCCAAAGATTAAAGCTCTTCGAACCTCTGCGGTCAGTGAGACGCTTGTTGTTACAGTTCCCAAATCTAACTATTTGGAAAATGTAACTTGCCCTAAACCTGAGTATGCGGAGGTGATAAACTTTCTCAAAAATCACTTTATCCTCCCTGCTCTTACCTTGTCTCATGGGGAAATGAACCCAGAATGGCTCAGTGAGTTCTGGTATACCTGCACTCACTCTGTCGTCTCTGGTGTTTCACAACTCTAGGGTTTTATAGACAATGGTACCCATCCCATCACCATAACTGCCAACACCATCCGGTCCATTTTACAACTCCCGACCTATGAGTCATACGAGTCGCTGCCAGAGAGCGACGTAGCCAAACAAGGCCTCGTCGATCTTACTGAGATTGAGTGTAAATACTCAGTCGATGGCAGTGGCAACCGTAAGTACTCTACGGTCCACAAAACAAAAATGGATGGTGTTTGGAATGCCATTTTCACCAATTTCATCCAATCATTGGGTACAAAATCAGGGAGCTATGATCAATTCAGCTCCCTGGAGGCCCAGATCAGTTGGTCACTGGTCAACTCTCTACGAGTTGACTATGCAAGTGTGATCTTTAATGAACTGATCACCAAAGTCGCTGAGCCTGCCAGGGCCAAATATGTACCCTACCCTAGGTTTCTCTCACTGATCTTCAGAGATCAGTTTGCTGCCTATGATAGGGTATCTTTTCAAGGTTTTGAGCCAACCTTGGTAGGATCTCAAATCTTTGCTAAACCAGCGACTGCGGTGTTACCCGCTTTTATGAAACACCCGGGGATCCTTGCACCCCAGCCTGTAACTTCTGTACATATGTCAGTTGCTGCCCCCCCCCCCCCCATCGACCACGTCACTGACCACACCCCCAGTGACTACTGTTGGTCAACCACCACTCAAGAAACCACCCACTGCTCCCAAGAAAAAGTCCAAATTAGGGTCCCTGACATTAAAGGATCAGGGACATAGCAAAAAGAAGATATCTACGGATGCCAGTGGTGAATCAGTGACTGTACGTTCAGTTGCTGAGGGCACCACTGCTAAACCCTCAACCTTACCTGCTTCACTGGACTCCCGAAAGTCCAGTGACTCTATAAAGGGACAACTACAGACAGCTGCAGTGGATCAAACCACTGTTAGCAGTGATTCGGGTGCATCCCACACCCTCAGATTGAGTCAACCTAGCCACTTGTCATCCTCACAAAAGGATGACATTTCACTCAAAGGGCTAGTGACATCAGTGGGTGATAACACACTCATTGTTGATGTCACACCACTGGCTACAGACCCGGGCCATCTCTCATCTATCACTGCACCGGCTGTCAATGTCTCACCACTGACCCATAGTGAGATACAGGTCGCTACCTCTATTTCCAATGAACCACCAGCTAAATCACAAGCTGATGATGAGGAAATCATGCCCATGGACACCTCAGAGGACACCCAACTCATTCCTCTACCCACATCCAACTCTCCTATCAGAGAGCTTACCTCCACCTCTTTCTCCAGTGACAACATCCAAGTTCCTGCTGATCAGACCACACCCCCTGATCATGTAGCCCAATCTACACCTACCCCCATTATTATTACCCAAACTACTCCCACAAACACCTCCACCCACTCCACATCAGATCAGCTACTGATGGAGTACATTGCCCAATCCCAAACCCAGATTAAGATGCTCACTGAAGACCGTGAGGCACTTATTAGCAATGTCTCTGTCTTACAGAAAGCCGTTACTGCTCTCACTGATGTATACAACTCCATTGAACCCTGGAGCACATCTGTTAGTGAGAGGGTACAAACTGTAGCTGATGTTAGTGCTGCAATAAACCATGTAGTCACTGAGCTAGCCTCCACCTCCACCACCAACTTTACCACTCATGCCACTGCTATTGCCCAACTCACCTCCAACCAAAATGATTTAGCCATTTCTGTATCCAACTACCTGTTTAACACTGACAAAGTTATCAAGGTGCTTCCACAGGTTGTTTCACAGCTTACAAAGACTAGAGCTGAGGTCGCTGCCCTGCGAGAGGAAAATGCTACCTTCACTGAACAAATTGTTCAGTCCTGAGCCACTGCCAGATTTGCTCAGAAGATAAGTCTTGTGCCACTGCTAGAAGAAGTCTACCACTGTTAGTTAGTTTTGTATTGACAGTGCCACTGTTAGTTAGAATTAGTCTAACAGTGCCACTGTTGGTATAAGTTTGTATTTTGTATCAAGTACTTAACCACTGTTGGTAACACATGAGTACTACCGCTGTTAGTGTATAGCTCAACCACTGTTAGTAGTCGGTTAGAGAGAAACATGGAATAGATATAATTTCCATAATAGTTTGATTCTGTAAAAGACTCTATGTGATATAAATAGAGATCCTGTAAAACCCTAGAAGATAGACGAATTTCTAGTTATTAGCTTCAAGGTTGTAAACCCTAACACAAATTGTGTGTTCGTATTGTTGATAATAATATTGAAGCTTTTGATTATTATTCTGTGTTACAAGTTTAATTCTTCAAGTTATTAATAAACTATTCCGCAAGCTTATTGATAATTAATCAAAGTAATACATATTAAGATCCTGACTGGGATCAACAAGTGGTATCAGAGCTAGATATTGCTTTGATCTTGAAGAATTTTATTAAAGTTTGCAGCTTTCTCTTCAAATACTAAGATGTCTACTGAAACGATGGAAGGAATACAAGCAACAAAGATTCCTATGCTCAAACCTGATGAGTTTGAGTTATGGCAGACAAGAATAAGGCAGTACATGCTTCTCACAGATTATATGATGTGGGAGGTGGTTATCAATGGACCTAACTATCCAAAGGGTCCAGATGGTGAAAAATTGGAGAGACCACCACCCAAGACAGATGCTGAGAGAAAAGAAAGAGCCACTGAATGGAAGGCATTGAGTACATTACTCTTGTCAATTCCCAATGAGTATCAAAAGAAATTTGATAAATGTGTAGATGCTAAGGTACTCATGGAAGCAATAGTCACAAGGTTTGGAGGTAATGATAATACAAAGAAGAATAAGAGGTCTCTTCTCAAACAACAGTTTGAGAACTTTGCTGGAGTAAAGTCAGAAAATTTAACTCAAACCTTTGATAGGTTTCAGAAACTGGTAGGAGATCTTGAAAATCACAATGTTAAGATAGACAAGGATGATCTTAATAGAAAATTTTTAAGATCACTTGGTACAGAATGGAACATGTACACTGTGGGACTTAGACAAAGTGCAAATCTTGATCAGAAGGAAATTGAGGATCTGTACAATGATCTGAGAAACTTTGAGCCTGAGGTTTTGGCTATAAAACAGTCCACTGGTAGCTCTAATAATACTGCTTTTGTGTCTGTTGGTGAAACTGGAAGTAGTAGCACATCTGGTGCTAATGATAATGTGCTAGAAGCATTCTTTGTTAGCCATGTGAATTCATCATTAACTACAGAAGATTTGGAACAGGTCAGTGAAGAGGACCTTGAGGAGATGGATTTGAGATGGCAAATGGCTATGATAACCATAAGGGCAAAAAGATTTATGCAGAAGTCTGGTAACAGAAACTTTACATTCAAGAGAGATGGTGTAGCTGGTTTTGACAAGAGCAAGGTGGAGTGTTTCAACTGCCACAAGTTGGGTCACTTTGCAAGAGAATGCAGGAACACACAGGATGGAGGATCACAGAATACAGTTAATGGAATTATGAGAAATAGTTCTGGTCCTCAAAGAAGATTGGTACCTGTACAGAACACCACTTCAGACTCACTGGTAGCACAAGATGGAATGGGAGGCTTTGACTGGAGTGATCAAGAAGAGCTTGTGGTAAAGAATCAAGCTTTGATGGCTGTCACAGAAGAACCAGAACCTTCAGACATTCCACATGAGGTACAAGTTAAATTATGTTCTCCTGAATGTAAGAAAATGGTTAAATTTTACAGGGATCATAATGTTGTTGTGTGCAATGAGTTGAAAGCTTTTGAGGTCAAAAGTCAACATGCAACCTTACCTATTGAAAATCTTGAAAAACAAATTAAGGATTTTGAAAAGAATGAATCACAATTTCACTTAGATATTAAATATCTGAATTGGGAAAAGAAAGCTTTACAAACAAAAGTTGATATGCTAAGTGCCAAGTTGGCTGAGGCAATTTCTGATAAAGAGTCAATAAAATTGAAAGTTGATGAATTGGAAAATGCTTCAAAAGGTGTTCAAAACTTAATCAAGTCTCAAATTCATGATAAATTGAAAACTGGATTAGGTTACAATCTTAATGTTGTACCCCCACCTTATAATCATACTTACTTCCCATCTAAAATTGATTTTGACTTAGAAAAATTTAAGGTAGGTGTGTCTGAGGAGGTTAAAAAGGTAGATCCAGTAGTTGATTGTGCTGATAATATAAATTTTGATAAAGTGGAAATATCTGATTGGACTGAGGAAGATGAGAGTGATAGTGATAGCTCATCTAGTGGTAATTCTATGGATGGTTGTGTTAAGTCTATTACTGGTCTAGTTTCAGAACTTAAGAGTGATAAACTAGAAGAAGGCAAGAAGTTGTTTATGGAGAAAGCTAAGGTTCAGCTTGAACAAGTGAATAGGACTGACAAATCTAGAACTGGTCTAGGTTATGTGAATAACAAGATTGATCATGAGTCCAAAATAAAGGCTGAATGTGCTAAGTGTGCTAGCAAACATGATGAAAATTCTGCAAATAAAATAATCAAACCTACACCTAGAGGAAATCAAAGGAATTGGAATCAATTGGTGTCACAAAGGCTAGGTAATGGGTTTGAATGTGTGAAAAGAAAATCATGTTTTATTTGTGGTAGGTATAATCATCTTCAACAGGACTGTTACCATAATCATAAAAATAATAGGAACAGTGGTACAGGACAAGTGTTGAGAAATCAGCCTAACAGAGGCAAGGCTGCAGCCACTGTTAATACTGCAGCAGTGCCACTGTCAGAGGCTAACAGAGGCAAGGCTGCAGCCACTATTAATACTGCAGCAGTGCCACTGTCAGAGGCTAACAGAGGCAAGACAAGAACAGGGGAGGGTTTGACCACTGTCAGGCATGGTACCGCTGCTGGTATCAAGCATTTGCAAAGAATGTTTATACCAAGTAAAGCTACCACTGCCAGGATAATAAATACGAATTTGAAGGTGACCACTGTCAGACCATTAACCCCTGTCAGGTCTAAAACAGATTGTTTTTGGAGACATAAGAATGCATCTACATCAAAAGTGTCCAAAATCAATGAAGCATTGAGATCAATCACCTTTAAGAGGGTTGATGTCAAAAATGCTCAAGGGAAACCCAAAGCCAGATTGGTTTGGGTTCCCAAGAGAAACTAACTATTTCTCTTTTTGTATGTGCAGGGCAAACCAAGCTTATGGCATATTGATTCAGGATGCTCAAGGCACATGACTGGAGATAGGGAGAAACTACAGGATTTTAAAGCTTTTAATGGAGGAGATGTGGCATTTGGCAGTAATCCTAAAGGAGGAAAAATCACAGGTAAAGGCAAGGTAAAAAGCAGTAAGCTCACTTTCAATGATGTTTATTATGTTGAACAATTGAGATATAATTTGCTAAGTGTGAGTCAAATCACAGATAAGCAAAATCCTGTTTATTTCACTGACACAGAATACATTATACTTTCTGAAAAACTCAAAATACCTGAAGATAAAATCTTAATGAGAGTTCCAAGAAAGAATAATGTATATTGTAGTGATATAACAAGATGGAATCTCAAAATGTTAACTGTCTTATATCTAAAGCTACTGTTTTTGAATCTGAATTATGGCATAGGAGGATGTGTCACTTGAATTTCAAGACCATGAATAAACTTGTTAGGAATAGGCTAGTGAGAGGCTTACCTGAAAAGTTATTTGAATGTAGTGACCACTGTGTAGCTTGTCTCAAAGGCAAGCAACACAAGACTTCTTATAAGACCAAGATTGTTAATACAAATACCACTCCCTTACACCTGTTACATATAGACTTATTTGGTCCTACCAATGTAGCTAGTCAAGGGAAGAAATCTTACTGTTTGGTGATAACTGATGACTATTCTAGGATGAGTTGGGTATTCTTTCTTAGGACCAAGGATGAGACAGGTGAAACTCTTAGATCCTTCATAACTAGGATTGAGAATTCAACTAATCAAAAGGTTAAGATCATCAGGTGTGATAATGGGACAGAATTTAAGAATCATGAGATGAATAAGTTCTGTGAGGAGAAAGATATAGAAAGACAGTTTAGTGCACCTAGAACTCCACAACAAAATGGAGTAGCTAAAAGGAGGAATAGGACACTAATTGAGGCTGCTAGAAGCATGATAGCAGATGCTAAACTTCCAATGTCTTTTTGGGCAGAGGCAGTCAGCACTGCTTGTTATGTTTTGAATAGGATTTTGATAGTCAAACCTCATAACAAGACACCATATGAGTTATTCTTTAGAAGAAAACCTTTGGTTAGCTTTTTAAAACCATTTGGATGTCCTTGTACTGTCTTAAATACCAGGGATCACCTAGGTAAGTTTCAAAGTAAGGTAGATGAGGCTGTCTTTGTTGGATACTCTATTCAAAGCAAGGCTTATAGAGTGTTTAATAAAAGGACTAGGATCATAGAGGAAACCATGGATGTGACCTTTAATGAAAATACACCAAATGTAGAAGGAAAAGGTCCAGAAGTATTGTTTGATATTGATGCACTAACCCATGCTTTTAGATATCCAGATTTGTCTACTAGTGCAGGTACAAGTGCAGGTGGTGATGCACATGGAGATAGCAGCTCAAGTCAGCCTACAAAGGATGACTTGGAGTATGTATTATTTCCAATTTGGTCTCCAGATCCACCAGCAGTCTTTCAACAGGATCAAACAGAAACTGAAGGATTAACTCCAGAAACAAATGGATCATTTGAAAAGGATGATTCAGATAAGGGTACACATGGTTTAAGGGGTTCACATGAAGATTCAGAAAGTGAATTAGAGATACCTGAACTATCAGATGAAGAGCAGAGATCATCAAAGAACTATGAACAAAGTCCACCATTTCAAGTTTTGGAAAGAACTTCTTTGTCAGATTCTGAAACAACTCCAAAGCCTTCAAAAGAAAGAAAGGAAAGAGATTCTTTTTCAGAATCAGAAATGGATAATCTTGTGGGTCCTAATTTGGAAAGAGAATTGCTTGATACATCCACATCTAAGTATCTGGTTCATAAAGATCATTCCTTGGATTTGATCATTGGTGATATTGGGTCACATGTTCTGACCAGACAGCAGTCAAAGATAAGAGAAGAAGATTTACATACTTCATTATATGTTTGTTTTCTTTCTCAGATGGAACCAAAGAAAGCAGTGGAATCTCTCAAAGATCCCAGCTGGATTGAAGCCATGCAAGAAGAATTGCTACAATTCAAGCTGCAGGATGTATGGGATTTGGTTGATTTACCAAAAGGAAAGAGAGCTATAGGCACCAAGTGGATTTTTAAGAACAAGAGAGATGAGAGAGGGATTGTCATCAAGAATAAAGCCAGGTTGGTAGCACAGGGGTATACACAGGAAGAAGGAATTGATTATGATGATGTTTTTGCCCCTGTTGCTAGGATAGAAGCTATTAGATTGTTTTTAGCTTATGCATCTTATCAGGGTTTCAAGGTTTATCAAATGGATGTGAAGAGTGCTTTTCTTCATGGTCTAATTGATGATGAGGTGTATGTATGCCAACCACCAGGGTTTGAAGATCCAACATATCCAGATAGAGTGTGCAGATTGAAGAAAGCTTTGTATGGTTTACATCAAGCACCAAGAGCCTGGTATGATACTCTATCTGAGTATCTTCTCAAGAATGGATTCAAGAGAGGTACTATTGACAAGACTTTGTTTATCAAGAGGATTCAGAAAGATATTTTGCTGGTACAGGTCTATGTAGATGATATTATATTTGGATCTACAAGTGATTCACTTTGTAAAGACTTTGAGGAACTAATGCATAAGAAGTTTAAGATGAGTTCAATGGGAGAACTCACTTTCTTTTTAGGATTGCAAGTTAAGCAGAAGACAGATGGAATCTTTATTAACCAAGGGAAGTATGTGTCAGATATTTTGAATAAATTTGGTTATAAAGATGTAAAGATAGCTAGCACTCCCATGGAGGCACACAAACATCTTAATTCTGATCCTGAGGGGGAGGAAGTAGATGTGCACTTGTACAGGTCAATGATTGGTTCTTTGATGTATTTAACTTCTTCTAGACCTGATATTATGTTTGCAGTGTGTCTTTGTGCTAGGTACCAAACCAATCCAAAGAAGTCACACATGTATGCTGTGAAAAGGATCTTTAGATACTTGAAAGGTCAACCAGATTTGGGACTTTGGTATGCTAAAGGATCAGATTTTGAGCTAAAGGCTTTCACCGACAGTGACTATGGTGGTGAGAACATGGATAGAAAATCAACTAGTGAAGGATGTCAATTTCTTGGAAATAGGCTAGTGTCATGGCAATGCAAGAAGCAAACCACAGTTTCTACATCTACAGCAGAAGCAGAGTATGTTGCAGCATCAAGTTGTTGTGCACAGGTGCTCTGGATTCAGAATCAAATGATGGACTATGGTTTGACTTTCATGAACACTCCTATTTACATTGATAATACATCTGCTATTAGTATCATACAAAATCCTGTTAAGCATTCAAAAACCAAACACATTGAAATCAGATATCATTTTATAAGAGATTGTTATGATAAACGATTGATTCATATTTTCAAAATTCATACTGATACTCAACTTGCAGATCTTTTTACAAAAGCATTTGATGTAGGAAGGTTTACATTTTTGATAACTAATATTGGTATGATCAATCTCACTTAGTGTTTTGGTCAGGATTTGATACTATCAGAGGTGAAGTATATTGTGTCTGACAGGGTCAAGTGTTGCCACTGTTAGCTTCATCATGATAACAGTTGGTTCCACTGTTAGTTTACTTATGCCACTGTCAATGTAATTTCAACCTCTGCTGTATATTTATGTAGCTTAACCCCTGCTGGTTGCTTTTCTTAGTTTAATATTGCAGGATTCAGCCACTGTCAGGAGACATTAGGAGAGCTGGAGTCTAATGTTTTCTTTGTTGATTTTTCTTATTAAAAAAAATAAAAAAATAAAAATAAACGTGTTATTTTATGAAGTCTATGCCCCTGCTAGTTCTAGTGTACCCCTGCTAGTACTAGTACCTCTGTTGGCTTTATTGAGGGTTATTAATGGTTGAATTTGATCAAGTGAGGTACCCCTGTTGGACTTAAGTGTTAGTTGTGCCCCTGTTGGTGCATATCTGACAGTGCCACTGTTAGTTCTATTTACTAGGGCTTGGCACTGTCATCACATAAATATCCAAACACTTCACTTTTTCAATTACGCTTTCAAAATTCTCAAAACTCTTTAATAATCGCTCTCATTTGTGTTTGATCATTGTCAACCACTCTTCTTTCTTTCATAAATTTCATTCATGGCATCGTCATCTTCATCTGATTCTGGAAATTCTAATCTGAGTGTTCATTCTGAACACAACATGAGGGCTTTCTTGGACAAAGAAATCGCAGAAGAGTATTTTCACCCAATTATTGATTTCTTGAGTAACTGTCCAGTTACATATGCCCTTACTGTCGCTCCAAGATTGATCAGATCACATATTTAAGAATTCTGGAAGAATGCAAAGGAAGAGAATGTTAATGGCATTACTCACATTCATTCCACTGTCAAAGGAAACAAAGTAATGGTAACTGAGATTGTTCTTAGAGAACTTCTGCAGTTTGATGATGAAGGAGGAGTTCTGGAATTATCAAAAGAGGATCTGTTTCAAGGAATAAAAGCTATGGGTTATGAAGGTGCTGGAAAAGCAAGGTCTGAATATACGTTCTTGAAGTCATGGTTCTATCCTCAATGAAAGTTCTACATTCATACCTTTCTGGTATGTTTATCTCAAAAGAGGACTAGTTTTAATGAATTTAGTTCTAGTATTGCATATCCTATAATCTGCTTGGCACAGGGACTTAAATTTAATATGTCTAGGTTCATCTTAGATAATATGATCAAAAATGTAAAGGGTGATACATTTATCATGTACCCTAGATTTGTTCAACTTTTGTTGAATAAACAATTGCCAAATTTGCCAGCAGATAAAAGTGTAATAGTTAGTTCTACTTTATCTTTGAAGACTATTAGAGCCATGTACCAGTACCAAAACACTTTTTCCAAGAAGGAAACTGCATTATTTTCTACAATGTTAGTTGCTCCTTCTGCCACTGGTGGTGTATTACCAACACCACTTGGACCAAATGATGACAGGACAACAAAACCAGTTGGTTCTGAACACACATCAGGAGGTGGCACAAAAAGAAAACAAGGGAACCAACAGCCTACCCAAAGCAAAACCAAAAAGTCCAAGAAAACTAAACAGGCTATGGAGATTCCTGTTTCTCCACAGTCTCAGTCAAATGATCAATCACAACAGGTGAACATACTTGATGAAAATGTTCATTCTGGAAGGGCTGCCACTACTGTTTCTAGCCCACTGGCAGGACAGGACAGTGGTAACATCAATAAGACCCAACCAGAGGCAACTTTGTTTGATGAACCTATGGGTAATGAGTCAAATGAAGGTCCCAGTACCACGAATCAAGGGGCATCTGAACATCTTGCAGGGCAAGTGACAGATGTAGTCAATGATTCATCTAGGAGGTCACACTCCAATGTTGATGAGACTAGTTATATAACTAAGGAATTGACGATTGATGATTTGGTACATGATGTCAGGATGATATGGACAAAATTTGAGAGGGAAAGAGAGTTGAGAAGGGAGCAACAACTCAAGTTGGCTGCCCAGGATGAATTGATTAAGAAGCAGCAGGAGGAAATCAATGATTTGAAAACCAGATTGGCTGTGGTAGAGGATGTTGTGTTATAGGTCTTACAGCCTGCTGCAGAATTACAGAAATCTTTAGGCAAGGGGGAGAGAAAAGATAAAGATCAAGGGAATGATAATGTGCCTGAAGATAAGGGAGATGATAATGATGGTTCTGATGGGAATAATGATGATAATGATGGAGGTGCAGGTGGTATTAGCTTCATGGATACATCTGAGATTAATGAAAATGTTGAGGATGAATTGAATGTTTCAGATTATGTGGTTAATGAAGGCATGGATGATGAAATGGTGAATGCTGAGCTTGATAGAAGAATGGTGGTATATGTGGGTGGTAATGTGCAAACAAGTCAGAATGTGACAGATGATAATGCACAAAGAGGTCCAGCTTTATATGTTTTTCCATTGAACAAAGGATTACATTTTGAGGCTGTGGCTAATTTGTATTTCTGGGATGTTATGGGAGAAAATATTGATATGGGCAAAAGAGTGAGCTTCAGTGATAGGATGGTGTTTGATAAATCTGTTGAAACAGAGATGAAAGGTGGAAATGTAGAGGTTGAGGGGGAGTGTTTAGAGTTCAAATCTGAAGCTAAAGAGGAGATAAAAGAAAAGAATTATAATAGAAAGAAATCAATTCCATTCAGAAAGTCTATCTCTGCTAAGAAAAATACTCCTGTTACATCTCAACCTATAACCACTGTTAGCAGTTTGGTTTCTACCACTGTTGAGGTATCTACCCCTGTTGGTACTTCAGCAGCAACCACTGTTATATTACCTACCCCTGTTATCACAGAGTAAACCACTGTTACATCAACCCCTGTCAATACTTCAAGTATTCCCACAACTGTCATAACAACCACTGTCACCACAACTACACCAAGATCTATTCTACACCCTGTCATTATTGAAGAACCCTCATCAACACCCAAACCTAAGTCTGATCTTCCAAAGATTGATGCTAAGGACAAAGGTAAGGGAAAATTGAAAGAAGAAAGAAAGATTAAGAAGGTTGTAGAGCCTCAAATTGATTTAGATGAGGCCAGGAGAGCTCAGGAGGAGCATGATGAGAGAATGCTAAGAAAGGCAGTTGAGTCCAAGAGACTAGAAGGTCCTGATGTTGATGTTGTACTGGAAGATATGAGTGTGGTAACCTTATCTCAGAAGGCTGCAAAGATGCTTAATGATATGGCTGTAATTGGTAAAGGGTTATCTGCACAAAAGATTCATGATATGATCAACAAAAAGGATGGTAATGATGATTTGAATCCAGGGTTTGCAAAGCTAAAACAAGCAAATGAAGAAAAGGCAAGAAGGAAAAGACAAGCAGAGCTTGAAAAGAAAAGAAACAAATCACTAACTGCTGCTTAAAGGAAAAAGGAATTAATCAGAATTCTTGGTGGAAGATATGCACCAAGAAGTATACTAGAAGGATGGGATTTAGAGAGGTTGGAGAAAGCTTATGCTAGACATCAGAATGAAGGAAAGGTGGATTTTGAAAAGAAGCTCATGCAAGACAAATTCATTGAGAAAAAGTTGTCTGAGGATAGAAAGAAGATTGCTGAGCAGGTAAGAAAAGAGGAACAAGACAGAATTGAAAAGGAAGAGCAAGAGAAAGCAGAAGCTGAAGAAAGAGAATTAAAAAGGCTTTCTGATAGAAATCTAAAGATTAGATGGGATGGAGTTCTTGCTTGTGATAATGTAGTTCCTGATTTGGAGAAGGATGCAGCAGAATTGAGAAAATATATCAAAGAGGTGAAGTACAGCAAAGAAAATATTCATATTAATCATGATAGATCATCAAGAATAGTTGAATGGGAAGGACAGAAATCAAAAGTTGCTGATGTTGTTAAAGAACAGATCAAGATTGTCAGAGAGGATGGGAATGAGCAATATTTGACATCTGTAGCTGATGTGCTCAAGAATGTGAATAGGTTAGACATTCTAGATCTGTATGAGCTTAACAGTCAAAGAAACAGGCAGGCTTCACTGGTGACAATGGAAAGAGATTTGGGAAGATGTTTGAATATGCTGTTTGAGCCTGAACCATTCACTAATTTGTTCTTAAACTGCATTGAGCTTGTGAATACCTGGAGACACTTTGTTAGAGCTGGAGTTCACATGATTTTGTTCAGAGATGGAGTCACAATCTACATGCTTGATGAAAGACAATATGTTTTGGGGACTCAGATTTTAAGAAATGTGCTTGCATCTCAACTAAGAACTACAGTGATCTCAGAAGGTGCATTCAATGATTTATATATGGTGTTCAATCAGTTTCATAAAAGAATGGAGTTGGAAAGATTAAGAGAGGAGGAGAAAAAGAGAAAACAGAATCAAGCTTCTAAAGATGAAAAGAAAGATGAAGAAACTTGACTCATTACTGAGAATGATCAAGTTTAGGGGAAGATTGTTGAGTCCTGAGCCACTGCCAGATTTGCTCAGAAGACAAGTCTTGTGCCACTGCTAGAAGAAGTCTACCACTGTTAGTTAGTTTTGTATTGATAGTGCCACTGTCAGTTAGAATTAGTCTAATAGTGCCACTGTTGGTATAAGTTTGTATTTTGTATCAAGTACTTAACCACTGTTGGTAACACATGAGTACTACCCCTGTTAGTGTATAGCTCAACTACTGTTAGTAGTCGGTTAGAGAGAAATATGGAATAGATAGAATTTCCATAATAGTTTGATTCTGTAACGGACTCTATGTGATATAAATAGAGATCCTATAAACCCTAGAAGATAGATGAATTTCTAGTTATTAGCTTCAAGGTTGTAAACCCTAACACAAATTGTGTGTTCGTATTGTTGATAATAATATTGAAGCTTTTGATTATTATTCTGTGTTACAAGTTTAATTCTTCAAGTTATTAATAAACTATTCCGCAAGCTTATTGATAATTAATCAAAGTAATACATATTAAGATCCTGACTGGGATCAACACAAATTCTTAGGGCAGTAGATCAGTTTGAGCGTACCAGTCAGGGGGAGAGTGAAGAAGAAGATGACATTGTCTCTGATCCTGAGATGCCCCTTAAGATGACTGATCCGCTGTCAAACAAAGCTCACAGGGACATTGTGCTCAACACTTATGCACTTCGTCCGATCGCTGAGCAACCGGAGTTGGAAGCCCTTGCAGTTGCTGAACTGTATTGGGTGGATATGGAGATAGCCACTGATATGGTGGATGTCGCTGAACGCTTTCCTGAGTTCAGTGATGAAGAGCTCAGGATTTACAATGGGCTGGTACAGCAATGGGCAGTGGATGAGGCTGCTAGGTTAGAGGGTACCTCAGTGAGCTATGAATTGGCTCGCTGAGAATGGATGAATAGGGAGGTGGTAGATGATGTATCTGATGATGAGGAAGATGATACCATCATGCATGATGCTGATGATAATGATGATGATAACAATGATGATGGTCAGGGAGGTGGTCATGGAAATGGTCAGGGTTCAGTAAGTGAAGATGAAGATGATGTAAATATGGAGGATCAGCAACCCATATCATCTGTCATTAAAAGGAAAAGGACCAGTGACACCTCTCCTGCATCTACTCCTCCATCAAAGAAACAACAGGTCAGTGACCCTCAATCACATATTGTCATATCTGAGGTAACTGTACCTTCATCTACACCAGCAACCCAAAACCTACCCTCACCCACAGCAACTACAACTACAACAACCCAAACAACCCAATTAACCACACCTACCCCAGCAACAATAATACCAATCTCCACAGCAACTCCCTCCAACACTACCACCTCAGACACTTCCCCTACAGCATGCCTTTCCTCTGACTCAGCCTCAGAAAGCCTCTGTCCTGATGAAACTAAAGAACGGCGAATTGCCAGAAAGATAAAGGCAAGACAGGACAGGGAGCAGGAGATGATAATGAAAATAACTTTTCAGGCTGAGTTAAGAGAGGAACAAGAAAGGAAAAGGTTGCTGAAAGAGCAATCAGATGCTGACAGAGCATACCTACTGGAATTGAGCTCTAAAGATGCTAATGAAAGGGCCAGACTGCTTAAACAAAAGAAAGATCAAGAAGAGTCTGATGCTGCAATTGCCAGGGTACTTGCTGAGATAGAAGAGAGTGAGCTAGAGCAACAGAAACTGAAAACATCAGCTAGCAAGAGCTCTAAAAAGAAAGGGGGAGCTGTCAGAACAGCAGTGGATAGGAAACGGGATGAGATAGATAGAAAGAGGTTTGCTGCCCGAATGACAAGGAGATCAAACCCTGCACCTATTACCAAGGTTAAATTGAAGAAGTCTAAGAATCAATCTCAACCTCAGCTACTCATTCAAAGAGGTTCAGAGACTCAAGCCATGCTTCTTGATCAAGTATGCAAGCTGCACAGAGAAGAATGGAATGAAATCAGGCTTGCTATCAGCCACTCTACAAGTGCAGCTAAAGCTGATGTCCTGAAAGAGATTGATAGGTTATATCAAAAGATGGTGTCACTGCAACTTCTCATACCAGAAGATACTGTCACATTTGGTGAAGAGATTGTTCAGCCACCAAGCCCAAGGTATAGGTCAGGCACTAGCAGCATCTATCGAATCCCCAACACTTCAAGGTTAAATCTATCTATTCATGCTGGTGTGCCAAAGCTTGAAGGACATGAAGTCACTGAGGGGGAGAAGGGTCTGGTATACAGGGACCTAAATGGTGCCCTTAGGTTTCAGAGAGAAGCTGAACTTGAGAAGGTTGATCAAGAACAACTCATACACCTAATCAGGTCAGCTAGCATGCTTCCTACAAATTCAAAAATCAGAAAAGCTATTCTCGATGAAGCCTTGGCAAGAAAATTCAGATACCTGCCCTCCAAAGACAAGTATGAACTTGAAGCTGAGCTTGGCATAGTGAACGAGGAGGAGATGTGGAGAGATAAATAAATTAGATATTTTGTAATAGTTAGCTTCTGTAAATATTTATTCAATGATATAAATGAGGCTTGACACAGAAAATCTACAAGTACAAGTCACTGGGCGACCAACCTACTATCAGAGACTAAAATCTTTTCAACAACAAAAATTTACAAGTACAAGTCTCTGAGCAACCAACTTATCATCAGAGACTAAAACTTTCCTGCAACAAGTTTGTCTAAGGGAGCTTTGACTTAAACCATTTAGGGGGAGATTGTTGAGTCACTGATCGCTGAACTCAAGTGGTCACTGATCACAAGGATTAAGGGGGAGATTATATAGGAGATTGTTGAGTCATTAATCGCTGATAAGTGAAGTCACTGATCATGCTATATGTTCACAGTCTCTGATCTTCTTAATAATGTTCCATGAAGAAAATGATTCAAGTCAAGCTCCTGTTGCTGAAGGTCTCTAAGTCGCTGATCATATGTTAAACCAGTAGATGAAGATCTTATCAAGATAAAAGACTCAACTATGTGTGTCGCTGATACTCATCTATCAGCGAGAGTCTCCAAGTCTTCTTGAGTTCTCTCTTCTGCTGAATAAAAGAAGTCACTGAAGATTAGTTGTTCAAGTCATTCTTTAGAGCATGTTAGCTCGCATCGAGAATGAGAAGAATTGATGTTTCTATCAGTGACTGCAGCATTAAATGCCGCATTAAATAAGAAGTTGACATTCGGCGTTATTACGGCGCAGCACGTGTTCCTCGAAACTTGAAAAGAGTAACGTGGAAGCATTTGATTGGTCTATGGTACAAGGTGATATTTCCCAAGACAGAATGTCGTGCCATGATGTATCACATCTCAACTACCTCACCAATCAAGCAGCGACACGTGTCCTTCCAGATCCGGAAATTAAGGATTTCAGCGTCTATAAATAGCGTAGTATGTTGTACTTCATTTTGTGTCGATTACTTGTATTGTCACTTGTTTGTCAGTGACTAGTTTGTCTAAGATACAAGTAACACCAGCGAGTAAACTAGTAGCGTGTTTGTCCACTACTAGTTTACCTCAGCGAGTGAACAGGTTAGCGTGTTTGTCCACTACTGCTCATCTCCTTTGTAATAGCTGTATTGTTTGATTTGGATTAGCTTTGGCTAATCTATTCCGCAATCAACAAGAGATAAATTTTATTAATAAAAGAATTTATCTTTCAGCTAGAATTGCATCAGCAACTGAACTACTTATCTTACTTATATATATATATATATATATATATATATATATATATATATATATATATATATATATATTTGTGTTCATATTGTTGTCACTTTAATACGGTTAAAAACTTGCTAAACAAGCTAACACATTATACCAGATAAGTTTTTAATTGTATTCAACCCCCCCCCCCTTCTACAATTAACTCACTGTTAACGATTCACAATCACTAACATAATAGTGATTAGGGACTCACATATAGCTTCCAACTTCTTATTGGGATAACAAGAAGCCACATACCCCTTTTGATGGCACTTAAAGCAAGACATCTGCCTCCGTAACTTAACGTCTTTTGCCTTATTTTCAATCCGAGTCTTAGATATTAAAGGTGCATCATTTTGTTCTTTAATAACCTTATCATCTACTTTGGCATCATTCAGCATCCCACCCGAGAAAATTGTACATTGGTGGAACCTAATATCTTACCAATATTAGATGATTGTTCTTTAAGAACATCCTTCTGTATTTTAGAAACTTCAGATTCTTTGGGTATTTGAACATCAGAATTAGCAGTAGCATCAATCATCTCTAGGTCAACATTAGTAGTAGTGTAATTAGCATTAAAAGGCGGAGGAACATCATGATCGAAATATGAAAAATAGCCCGCCGTTTTGGGTCCGATGAGGGTTTCAATAAGAGCCACTCATGATCGAATTTCAAATTTAGTTTTCTTTTTTCCTTTTCAATACAGAGTACTCCCTCCGTCTGGAATCTATTGTCCAGTGTTTCTTTTTGGGATGTACCAAATTAATTATCCACTTCCATAAATAGATAAGAATAATGAGATAATGTTCTTTTTTACCCCTAGTATATATATGTAAGATAAAAAAGTAGGTAAAAAGTAGAGGGTAAAACTGTCATCTTATCAAAAAGTAAGAGAGATATTTATGTTTTCTTAAACTACATATTTTTTGTCTGGTGACAATAAATTTGGGACGGAGGTGGTATTAATTATCTTAATCAGACGTCAGCCACCTTTGACTCAATAAAAAAGTTGTCTCAAAATGCATTTATGAAAATATATGCATCATTTTTTGCTCCCTTTGTCCCACTTCGAGTGTCCACATTACTATTTGGTCAACTTCCATGTTATAACCATTAAAATAAAATTTGTGCATAGATATATTATTTGATTGATGAAAAGTGAAGTTAGTGAAGAATCCTAAAACTATGTGCATAGTCAAAGTGCACACGTTAACTGAGATGGAAAAAGTATTTATAAGATCGCTTTATAATGAATATTTGCAATGCAATAGATACCTTTATAATATAAACTCTTTCAATTTCTAAACAATCCTAAAATAAATCGCACATGATGTACAGTATAATGTAGATAAATTTTATATAGATAATAACTTAATTTTATTAAGTTATAAAAGTAATATTTTTTTCATTGAGCAATATTCAGGTTCATACACGTTATTACTGCATTAATAAATATGTCTAATCTATAATTGCATTAATTGTTAGATAGTAGAAGAATATGTTAACATATACTTCTTCCGTTTCAAATTAAGTGTTTGAATCAAATTTAGAAGTCTTTCTTTTTCAATTTTGACTTTAAATATTTTTGTTTGTGTTATAACTTTATGAAAATTATACCAATGAAAATACATTTAAAACTCAATCCGTTAATATATTTTGCATCAACTATTATATAACACAAACAACAATATTTAAGGTCAAACTTGAAAAAGAAAGATTCTAACAATCGAAACATGACACTTAGTTTGAGACGGATGGACTATTAACGAACTAATTTAATTTAATGCTTTCATAATAAATAGTAACTCATTTGTCCTATCTCTATCTTGTCTTGTATCGATTTTTAAATACAACAATAAACCATATCTCACAGACTCAACTGGAGTGATGTACAATACAATATAATGTACATAAATTGTATATAGATAATGATGTACAATACAATGTACTCAAATGATGTACAATACAATTTACATAAATTGTATATAGATAATAAGTGTATACATTTATAAAAGTATAAAAAATAACGTTTTTGTCACACAACAATGTTCTGATATAAATACTTCCGACATGATGTACAATACAATGTTGATGAATTGTTTATAAATAACAAGTATATGTAATATGTATGCATTTGTGGTGTTATAAAGTAACGTTTTTGTCATTGAGCAATGTTCGGGTTAATAGGCATTCATTAATTTTATTGTATAAATTTTTGTTGTATAATTGCATTAATTTTGATCAGTATAAGTTAAAAAAATACTAACGGCGGATCTAAATTTCAAGCTTATGGGTATGTTTGGCAAAATTAGTTGTAGGCTGTAGCTGTATCTGTTGGTTGTAGCTGTAAATTCAAGCTGTAAGTTGTAACTTTTTTCTATAAAATTGTTTGGCAAACTAGTTGTAGCTGTAATTTTGAAGTATAAAATGACTTAAAATTAGCTTTTCATTTAAATTAAAAGCTACAGCTACTACACACTAGCTTTTCAATTTGGAACTTTGCATGTAAATTAAAAGCTACAGATACTACACACCAAACAAGGTTTTTATTATTTTTGAAGCTTTTATTTTTAAAATTAAAAGCTAAAGCTCCTAAAAGCTTTGAAAAGCTCCTCGTCAAACATAGCCTATGTATTGTTGAAGTAGATTATTTACATATCAACAAAATTTACTACGTATAAGTTATATAGACATGTTGAGAAAGTTATCCTTCTTATATATTGTGAACATTTTTTTTCCAATTGTGAAACATATCATACATGTATGTACAAAGTAGGTAAATGATGTGTAAATGCTAAGATACATTAAGAAATTACCGAGAGTCCCATTTTCATCACAAAGTAATGTTCGAGATCATACATATTATCATTTGTTGTATAAATATTTGTATTTGACAATTACACTAGTTAGTATTAGCGAACGAAATAATAGATTGATATGACCAATAAGTATTAACTAAAGAAGTCAATTCAACTTATACGATAAGACTTTTCGCATTGAAAATTTTAATTTATTTAATGTGTATGATTTTTTACCCCGCCACGAAGCGCGGGGCATAAATCCTGGTTAACTATTAACTATACATGTATAGCTGAAAGTCTGAAACTAATAAAAATGAGTACATAATAATTCAGTTCAGCCCAACAGCCAACTCGATGCCGTAAACCAGCCCAAATATATACATTGGATAATTTCACGAACCAGCGCGCTGAGTAACGAATGGCCAACCGGGCATAACCATGCAAATTGCTTTGATTTGCTGGTATATTCAGTTTCAGTTAAACCAGAAACACCCTGATATGAATGTATGATCTAATAACCTTTACTTGGAACGTGGGGGATTCACCTTGCAAACCTCAGCATTGAAGCCAGAATCCAAAAAAATTAGAAGCCATGCACGTTGTTGTTCAGAAAGACGATCACGGGGCCCTTTGACTTCAACAAGTTTGGCCTCACCAGCATAATCTGAATTGAAACGCCATAACAGTAGATCTGGCATGCCACTTGACCAACTCCTATAATCTTGTGCCAAGTGTCGACAGATGGAGGCTAGGCATCTGCCACCTATACATGACACGACGGCTCGAAGTTCAGTTAACGAATGCCTGTTCCAGTTAACGCCTTGACATGATGTTCCCAAATGGGATTCCCATGAAGTTATAAGTATTTCCTCAGCCATGCCTTCACGAATCTTTACTAGTAGAGGTTCGATTATGTTTTTTCTAGCTTCATAAAAGTGATCCGTTTCTAAATCTAAGGGTGAAGTCTGAAATGAAATGAAACAGAAAATCAGATGTAAAACTATCATGTATCCATAAGTAGAGGAGATAAAGTAGGTGAGTTGGGCGGGTTGTACGACGGTCTGCATCCGTAAGTTATTATTTTATAGATAATGGATGTATCAAATAATTATGAAGAACGTATTTGTATGATATAGTTATAAGTAATGCAATTAAGGAACTTTTAAGCATTAAAAAACACTTTGGATGACTTATGAAATATATGACTTTTTGGAGATATAATACACTAACCAGCACATAGAGATCAAATAGATGCCAGCTATAACAAGTACCAACACAAAAGAAACTGAGAACTTGAAACTTTGTTCCACGGAGTGATCATACAGTACCTGAAATCTGGTAAGAAAGACATTAGGCACATCAGCAAAGATGACATCCCACATAAGAAGACCGAAAACAGTAAGCCATATGCCACTTTCTGAATGAACACCTTGCCATCCACCACCTTCTTCTCCAGCATAATACTGCAAGGCGAGCTGCTCTACCCCACATTGTTCTCCATCTTCACCGTAAAACCTGCTCTTTGTCCCCGTTTTGCAGTTGAGTGGCCTTCCTTGAACATGAACCTAAATAATTGTTACAGAAAGAGGCTATTTAAGTAACAAATAAAGAGCACAAATTGAAAGCTTAAATCTATTAGATAAAGGTGGAAAGATATGGGGTGGTGGTTAACAAGTCAAAACATGTCAACACTTTGTAACAGTGACCTAAAAACACTTCTTATCCAATTTGACTTTCTAACGTTAATTTTTGCAGTAGATAACTATAACATAGTTATTTTTATATATGACCCAGTCGATCCTTTATATGAAATAATCAACTCATTCACAAATTTATGGGTCAAAAATTGCCACCTCTACCTAAACATCATAATTTTATGTCTACAAACTAATAAGATGATTCTGTAATTAAGAGACCCCAGAAGAACTCTAAACTGACAAGTAACAACCTCAGGGATCTTCCTTTTAACAGACTCTGAGAAACTAGGAACTTTCCACCTTCTTGGTGGTCTTCCCAGGCGAAGTACCCGCCTTTGCAGTGATATTCTTGAGCCAGCACGAACCCATAAATCATCTAATCCAGTTTCAGCAACAGACAGGCTGTCACTGACACGGCCTAGATGTTCCAAATCAATGGACAGTCTCAATGTCCAATAACCTCTTCTTCTATCATTAGCAAAATTGAGCAATAGGAGCTTGAGCAAATCTATCGCATCATTGTACCTGAGTAATTGCAGTCACATAGGAATATTAAACATACGGACAAGAGTTACTACCCTACAATAATCGAGATAAGAAGAATTACATGATAGAGTAGATGTGGCAAAATGGCCAGGCCAGGCCAGGCATGTTAAGGGGTCGGAATGGGTTACTCTTTCCTACAGGTATTACCAAAAACACTTTCTTGTTCATAATTGTTTACTTTGTTATCACAATAAAAACAAAACCTTCTTTTTTATATTAAAAATTAGGGTTTTATGCATTGCAATACACTTTTGAGGGTTTTCGACCCATTCACTTTTGAAGTTATATTAGAAGTTTACCATGTTGAGCTGTTAAAGGTGAATATACCCCGAATTGACCCATTCAATAGTATATGCGTAAAAAAAATGATGCCACCTCTCTGAGAGAGGTACCAGAGCCCATACCTACGTTCAGATTCGAGAAAGGAAACGCCTAACAGAATCACCTTCGAGTAGATCCATAAAGCTGAAAAGCATGGAAAGGGTACAGACAGCTGTTTGGAGGTTGATAATTGCGTTGTTTTTGTCTCAGCGCTGGATATCTGGGAGTCGGATATAGAAATACATCTCAAGACCATTAATGAGTCATTTTCTTCAAGAGATTCATCCATTATTTGTGCCACTTCAAGTGCCTATCGACAGATTACAACCAGTTATTAGTTTACTAGAGCTACAGAATACCTACAATAAGTGATGGTATTTCAATATTACCTCCTCATAAGATAGTAGATCATTCCGACTAGAAAATATCTGGTTGGTGACAACACAATTGTAGGTTGGATATTTCACAATTCCCATATCCACAAGCAGAAATGCTGACAGATCTTGCTCCCCATTACAAAAGAAAAGCCTCTATACATAACCAACGTAAAAGGAAGTATATATAAAATCATTCTTCTATATACGGTATGTAACTTGGTGTTGTTTAGATTCAAGTCAGCTAGGCATTCACTTATAATTGCTCTCACAACTACCTTTTAAACACAATCAACTAGATATTGGTTTATTTCAGAAATCAGAAGTGAATAAATTTCTAAAAAGCTAACCAAAACACTTTATAGACCTAAAACGTTACTGTATCCATTCATACTAAAATCTTTTATTTTAACCTGTAACCTACTATACGCCTTCTTAATGTGAGGTCTTAATGAAATACCTCAACACGCCAAATTAAGGAATCAGCTGCTGAAGAAATACGTATACAGGGGCCAGATTTCTCGAAACACAGTTTTTTTAGCACTGAGCTGCAAAATATATGATATCATTGAGAGAAGAAAGTAACTAAGCACAAATGAAGCAGTTAGCTTGAATAAATATCAACACCTTGATCCATCCACATACGCAGAAAGGAGAGAAGATATGGACTCCTGTTTGCGTGAACTATTACTGCATTTCTGAAGAATGATAAGATTTTGCAGAAAAACATTCAAACTTGATAAATAACACAATAACCCTTATAGGAAGCTAATGCAGTTCAAAAATATACAACAGAAGATAGAAGGGACAAACAGTAAGCATACATGGATACAAAACTCTTGATGTGGGATTTCTAAAGTTTTTTACAAACTTTTTATCTTGCTCAAGCATAGTAGTTAAGCATTTATCTAGTAGAAGAAGATGGAGTTAAATAAATTTAGAAGATGATATTAAGGGTCCGCATCCATCTGCACACTAGTTCTTTTCCTGTGTGGTCATTAGAAGTCAATACTACCATTTATGTAGACCGCTCCAGAATTTTTCATCAGCATATACTACCATAAAACTTTAACTAACAATCTTAGGGATACACATAAAAATCTATAAGAAGAAAAAAGCCATTTGACAACTTAATCCAGTTTAAGAATTCAACTCGGTAAGCCCTAAATCTGAATATATAGACGGCCATGCTTCAAACTGATATTGTTATTCATAAGTTAGTGGACTACGCTCACAAACCAAAGAATTCATGTTAAACGCTCATATAAAATTTACGTTTCCATAGTCGTACATAAAAGGTTTAGAAATCCAATGGAATGCAGACCTTACTAGTTACAGATAATATTTCCCGCAGCTCACCAACAGTAAGAATGTTCAGGATCCCTTCCAAATCATCTTTATGTAATCCACTTATGGTTTCAATAGAACAAACATAACCTGCTTCTGCATGATGACAGCATATGCCTCATTAATATCAAAGACGTTGAATTATATCCTTCCAACTATGAGAAAAGGTGAGATAACATAACTATATTGTATAATATTATTAAATTACCAGAGAGTTCCTTCACTGCAAGTTGGTAGTCCAGAATTTCAGCATAGGAGATATTAGACATCCGAAACCATGGCCCTGAAGTACAAAGCACGTTTATATCATATCTACAAGGTCTACAAATTATTGGAAAACAATAACTACTCTTCCAAAACAGATCTTCACTCATTTGATTACCATATGCAAATACACAGCAATAGCTGTTTTATCATGCTACCAACAAGAACAGAGTTATCGAGTATATAATTATCGATAGCATAGTTTCATTTTAACATTTTTCCACATGGAAACTCCCTTAAATTGAACCTATGTCCCGACAAAGTAATTTTCATTATCCAACATAATGGTAAAGGCATAAAACTAAACATAAGTCAATAAAGAAGAAATAAGCTGATCAGGATCTTATATTATAAGAACAATGTATCTTTCTCAACCAATGACTTTGTGACTTACTCATCCACGACTACACTTGTTCAAGTTTAATCAGTCTATGTGTTCAAATAACATAGTGAAGGAACAATTCTATCACTAAACAAGGCTACACTACTACAGATTGTGTCTTTACACTTAAAAGGCCAATAATCACTCAAATGCTGATCTTTTTCTACCATTCAGCATGACACTGCTAACTTCTTGTGACACTTGTATTTTATGTTCTATGACCTTCCTCACAAGCAAACTTTAACTAGCAAGAAGAATCAACAACATGACAAATATCAAACAACCTAGAAACAATGACACTCGATCTAATGTTTAAGGGATCAATAAACTATACCTTTTCGTGTATAAAGACGAATAAAGAGTCGTTGACTATCATCAGAAAGTAATAGAAAATTTTCTGCAAACAAAAAACATGCATATAGATATTATTAGTACTAGACTCCACAAAACAAGGACATTTAACGATGACAACGTATAATGTAGGCACCTAAAAAGGTCTTTTCATCAGGTGTGAAAACATGATGAGTCGTCCTTAGAACCTCTTGTAGCAACAGGCAAAAATTCTGTTGGTACTTAATCATGCCAAGGGGGAGTGTCTCACATAACTTCACATCGCTTAAAAGATGTTGACATAATGACTTAAAAACCTGAGCTTTTCCGCCTTCTAGTTCAGTAGAAGATATCTTCTCTTGACACCAAATCTGAATTGGGACTACAGCATGAGAATGTTCAGGAACCGATATAATGCGACCCTGGAATACAACCCCATTGTAACAAATCACACAGTTAACACTTTAAAGGGCCATGTTACCAAGTACACCATGTGCAGAAATTCTCAAATCAGGAAACTCATGTTATAACAGTCTAATATAGATATCTACATAATCCTAAATGTATGATCAAATAAAATATGGTCATTTACAACGTTCAAGCAAATGAGACGAAGTAAAGAATGCTATGAAACAAGTAGAATCCAGGTGTGATTCCAACTTACGGATTAGGCCTCAACACGCTGAGATGAAAGTATCGGTTGTTAATTCGGAAGTCATTATGCATATGGTTCACAATATGGTTGCAAACTAGATGAGATTGCATATACTATTCACAGCAGTAAATACACACTCCAAGGTATTGAATTGCTTCAGATCATAGGTAACACACATACAAAGTTACACACATATATACATACATAAACAGACAAAAGAGAAAGAGAGACATGATAGTGGCGTCATCCCACAAAAATGCTATTTTACCTCGAAATCCAAGCCAAATGTGTCCATTAACTTTGACAAATGTTCAGCTAGCTCTCTAGGTATATAACCAAGCACTTTACTACACCCATTATCTGCAGAGAGAACCTGGATCAAAGGTCAGGAGATAATTTAGCATTTACAAGTCGCTTGAAATCAATATGCTAACTAGACATCAAATAGATTTACCTTAACGGCATTAGGGTCCTTTGTATTATCAGGATCTCTGCAGAGAGAAATATTATCTCCTGTGTTAAATTCCCCTGCTTCACTAAACTTTCGGCCAACTATAAAAGTTGCAAGCAACTTTCCAGATATATCATCACCTAAATTAACACCGTCATTTTCAGAGACCTCACTCTCAGTGAACAATGAAGGGGAGTTGACATTTCCATCATCATTTACATTTGAACCACATCTGATGATTCCCTCCTCTTTCACTGAGGTTTCAACTGAACCATCTATACGCATATGTGAAACATTATCTGAACTTGGAAACGAGTCATATATTACCCCACTTAAATCCGTTATGTTCTTATCATGACTAGTCAGATTAAACTTTGTATCATCCTGATCAGTTGGGTCAAATTTCAATTTTGATTTGGAGCAGAAGTTGAATTGAAGAAGTGTCTGCTGGCTTAATTTCCGTTTGGTCCCTCTTTCTAAACATGCATCTAGATAAAAATGCATCCATTAGATTCCAGTGGAATTGCACATATATAAATCTAGCTACAAGCACATTAAGACAAGAATTATTCAAAATCGTCAAACCCAATATAGTGAACTGAACACTAAAATTCATAGGCCACTTAAACCATTAATTAAAACTTTGCTCAGTGCAGTAAGCCTATAAAGTGAATTATTGTGATAACTAAGTATGTATCAAATAAATCATGGTGATAACTAAGTATGTATCAAATACCACCAAGTAAAGCTACAGATAATATATCAGAAAGAAACTTTAATCGAATATTTATGTGATCATTAAAGGAAAACAAAAAGTATTCACATTTCATTCACAGCTTAGAATCCATTGCAAATATAATTATTCATGAAAAACTTAAGAATATAAGGATTTTCAGGTATATAACACTTGCAATGCTTGCATGCCTAAAAATTAATCAATGAGTTGATTAACTAGGTCATCAAAAACAATTTAAAATCGATATAACATCGATCGACATACACCATCACTTCATCTGAATTGTTTTGACCGGTCAAACAACAATATTCAACAATACAAAGATAATAGTCGTCATCAACTTCTTGAAGTTCCTTATAATCATCCAAAGTGTACAAATTACACTTTCGTTCGATCGTGTTAACACTTTAATGATCCGAAAGAAATAGCTCGATACGGCCGTGAAAATGTTTTGATCAATTGCACACCAAATCCTGAAGCTTTCTTCCATCCCCCAATTGTTACGTGCAGTGGAGGAAAACTTGAGAATTTAGTGTGCAAATGATCGAGACATTTTCAGGGCAGTAACGAGCTATTTTTTTTGGATCATCAAGATATTCAAAGTCACGATCGAACGCACATGTAATGTGTACAGTATGGATGAAGAGATGGTGCATGTAGATCGAGTATATCCTTTTTTTACATAACTTTTGATGAGTTAATTAATTAATTCGTTATATAACTTTTTGGGATGCAAGCATTGCAAGTGTTATATTTTAAAAAATTCTGATGTGGTAATGGTTGAGTGTGAAGAATGCGGTGATTGGTATGATTCATTGTTGGATAGTTTGAAATGTGAACCCGATAAAGTGAATTAAACACAATGCTTCATAGGCCACTTAAACGAGTGATGAAACTTCACTCCATCCCCTAATCCCCTACGCCTATAATAAAGGAATCAAAAGATACATCTAACTGCAGAAAATTAAACAGTAGTAATATTCATGAATAACGCAGAAATAAAAGCTGTATATTTATGAAAAACGTAAGAATAAAAGTGAATCACAACTTTGGTTAAGCTGATTTACATCTTTTTTGATGATGTAAATTGTTACTCAGCTACACAAAACATGTAAATCAATTCATTTCTCACGTTTCTCACATATATTTAGCTTCTTAAATAGCCTTATATCTATCACAACAATAAGCTCACATGAAAGTCATACCTAAATGAGAATTAATCAAGTACTCTTCCCCTCGAATCTTATTTCCACAAACCGGACATGTCACTGTATCCGAATCTGAACCAGAACTCGCAGTCACATTTTGACTATGTTCCTCCACCAAATTTTCTGATTCTTTTTCATCTTTCACAACACTCGAACACATCTACAAATCAAAATCAAAACTTACATATATCTTGCATATACTACTCATAATATCACATGTATCAGTCCACTGTCAGTTTGTAACAATCAATTAACGATTGATTCTGAAGAAAATTAAAACGGAGTATATATTTACAATAATAATAAATAAATAAAATACTGTAATAACCTGGATTGGAGATGACATAATAGATTGACGATTAGGGAGAAATCGTCGGCGTTTACCGATTAATCTGATCAAGCTTTCACGCCCAGTAAGCATCGTTTGATAGCTGCTATTCGATTTTGACCTAATTTTCATTTTTCTTTCCGTGTTTATGGGGGGAACAAATGTACCGATGAATGATTAATTTATATATGCGCGGCAAATTGAGAGACTGTTGCCGCTTTTTCAAACATGTCAGAATTTAATGGGATGTTAATTGGTTAATGCCACAAAAGTAATAAAAATTCACCAACTCCTTTTTTTACTTCAATGATTATTTTTAAATTTTTTTACTATAACGTCCAGGCGGTTCACAGTTCGGATAAAACTGAATTATTCAATTGGATAACTTGAATCGGACCATACGGTTTATATAATTGGAGTTTTGAATTGGCTCGGATCAAAACCAAACTTATTATTTTCGATCATGAATTGGTTTTGGTTAGTAAATTATAACCCAGATTATCCAAAAAAACCAAATAACAAATAAATAATTATTTTTCAAACATTATACATGTACATGAACATACAAAATGGTTTACTAAATTATTAATATTCTATAAACATCCAAATATAATACTCCCTCCATCCCATAATAAGTGTCTCACTTACTATTTTAGGACGTCCCAAAATAAGTGTCCAGAATCTCTTTCAGCCAATCAAAAAATACTTTAATGGGTAAAGATAAGATGTTATTGGTAGATAGTGATTTTCCTTAAACTATATGCATTTTTACATGAGACACTTATTTTGGGACAGAGAAAGTATGTAGTTTATGGTTTACAAAATTGTTTACTTATATATGCAGGTAATTTATAGTTTCATTTTGCATTTTATTACTATTATATTACACACACGTGTATATGTACTGGGAGGTTCAAATGAGAACCATCCATTTTGTATAATATTATTATAATATCTAACATATTTTTAGTAGATATTATATATATTTATGTATGTGTTTGGATATCCAAAACCAAACCGATCAATCCAAATAATAATTCGGATGGATTGGTTCGATTTTTGAATTTGTTTGGACGCATCTGATTCATATTGGATTCATGTATACGGATTGGTTTTGAATCGATTCATCATTTGAACACCCCTAATAACGTCCTAGGAATTAAGGTGGACAATTTACGACGCGACATACAAGTTGACACGAAACCGACTTAAAAGATAGGAAGGTTTTGAAAGCGCCAACGTGTTGTTTTTTTTGTTGGATTCATCTGACAACCGGGTAAATTTTAAATGTAGTTAATAATTTTAACATTTTATTTTGATATAATCAAACAAAATGTTTAATAATTATGTAGTATTAAATTTGGTTGAAAATACCGTGTAATGTGATCTTTTATGATTTTATAAATACTCATATGCTTAGCAATGCCGAATTATAGATGTAGAGATTGATGCATATAAATCATTTGTAGAAATTTACATATTAACTAAATACTAGCTTAACCCATTAGATAAACGGGTCACCTGAGTCGGATTCTAGTTATCATATTTTGGGTTGCGTTAAAATACTCAACCCGATTAGAAAATTATGTCGGGTTTGAGTCGACCAATTCTGATCCGTCAACTCGATAACTCAAGCGGTTCAACTCGATCCAACCTCAATTGTCAATCCTACTAAAAATCATTTATGGAAATTTATGTAAATGTTCAAGTATTATATTCTAATTTATGATTGAGGATCATAAGGGAAGGGGTCATATGAGGAGAAGGATGAGAAGTTTTATTTGTGGCCATTGGATGATCTTTTGGGTTTAATCAATGGTTAAAAAGGGTGGCAATTTTGTAATTACTTTCAAAAATAAGGGTATTAGTTAACAAAAAAAAACATAACATTAATTTTCACTCCACACCCCTTCCACTATTTAAACTTTTACATTTTAACATTTTCAATTTATTTTCTTCCCCCTCCTACCTTCTTCTTCCTCCAACCCCACCTACCACCACCTCACCACCCCCACCACTTGCTGCAACCACCTAACTGCCGCCAGCCGCCGCCAGATTCCAGCCGCCGGAATTTAAAAAAAAAAAAAATTCAAAAAAAAAAAAAATTCCAAATTTTTTTTTTTCAAATTTTTTCCCCATAAATCTTTTATTAGATATAGAATTCCTTTTTCTACTACATTTTTAATAAAACTATACGATTTTTTCACTGCATTTTGTATATTATTGTTAATTAACTAAAAATTTTATATATTTTACTGCATCTTCTATACCCGACGTCAACAAAATACCGTACAAATGGATAATATATATAATCTAAAATGCAGTAAAAAGAGAACGATATGTCCTAAATGATGTATATACAAAATGCAATAAAAACAACAATATATATTATACTTTAATACAAAATGCAATACAAATAGATAATATGTAAAATACAAAATGCAGTACAAATCGATAATATGTAAAATACAAAATGTAGTGAATAACAAATAATATATAATGAATGAAATATATGAAAAATGCATCAAAAATAACAAAATGCGGTAAAAATAATAAAATGCAGTACAAATAGATTATGTATAATATAAAATGCAGTGAAAATAATAAAATGCGGTACAAATAGATTTTATATAATATAAAATGCAGTAAAAAACGAACAATGTGTACTAAATAAATATATGCAAAATGCAGTAAAAACAGTAGTATGTATTATACTTTCATACAAAATGCAGTAAAAACAGTAGTATGCAGTAAAAACAGCAGCTGGTGGTGGGTGGTGGTGGGTGGTGGAGGGGAGGGTGGGTAGGAAGAAAGTAGGAGGGAGTAGTGTACACTATTAAAAAGGTGGAGGGGGTGAAAATGAAAATTTAAAAATTCTTCTCATCCTTCTCCTCATTCTCCTCAAATGATACTTTTTCCTCTGAACATCACCCTTAATTTATTTATGATTTAACAATAGAAATTAAATTGTATATTTGAATAAGGTTGTTACTAGTTGAATGCTTTGGAAGTCGAAAGGATATTGAAAAGAAATACGGAGTATTAAAGTAACTAAAAAGCGTAAACCCTAACCCCTCGGTTGATTTAATCAAGTGTAAGCATTAAAATTTACAAAATTTATGAGGTGATTAGCTATTTGAATTCAGAGGCAAATGACCGAGTTACAATTGAGTAGGATAAACAGTAGTCATCTTAGCATCATTGGTTAAAAAATTGAAGATCATCATTGGTTAAAAAATTGAAGAAATTGAAGATGATAAATGTATTCACATTGAAATGAACGTTTTTAATTTCAACGGTTTTAACTTAGGCATCATTAACTCGCTTTATTACTTTGTACCCCTTTTTAAGAGCATATAGAATGGTTAATTTCTAATTGATAATATTTTCGACATATGCAAAAGCTATAATAAAAAGATTAATAAGAATCCTATCTCTTCGTGATACGAAATTCATATGTTTAACAAGCCCCATTCTGTAACATCCACCCTAGAAGCTTAGTGGTAAGTAGTAAATTCCTCAATTTTAAATGCATTAGTTAAATGTGTTGGAATATATATATATATATATATATATATATGTATTTATACTTAATTGTGAAAAGTAGGTAATAGGTGATTAGTGAAGTATTACTTGTTTTAAATTATTGTAATTGTCGATAAAATAAAATAGTTAAAATCGTAAATGATTTGTAGGTTCCAGACAATAGGTTAAGAGGGGAATAAAATTATACTCACTTAATTGGGGTCGGTTTGGAACATGTCGACTTAATCCCAAACTTTCCTAAGTTTCATCTCTTTCTTCATTTGAAGTAATCACAAACTAAGATTATCATCACTTGAGTTGGAGCGAACTAGTATTGTGAAAGCAATTAAGATCATCATCATTTTTCACAATTTTGCCTTACAAACGTGATCCTGGAAGTGGAAGTGGGATCGCGTTCCCAAGAAGAAATCATTCTGTAACCGAAAAACACTAGGAACCGCGATCCGAGAAGTGGGGTGGGATCTCGTTCACAAAAAGGGAAACATTCTGTTACCGAAATTCACTTGTTATCGCGATCCATGTAAGGAGCTGGGATCGCATTCACGAGAACAAAATTCAACTGAGACAATTTAGAACTATGAAACGCGATCATGATCCATAACTAGGATCGCGTATCAACGTTTAAAACGACTTGCAACCTTTGCTGTAAAACCCTAACCCGAACTAAATTTCAATTCAACATCAAAATCAGGTACCAAATCAACATAGCAAGGTTTCTAATGCTAAAAAAATATGACGAAGGAGTTGATGTAATGATGATGATCTTAAATTCATTCACAAAACTAATTTGCTTCAACTCAAGTGATGATATTCTTAGTTTGTGAGTAATTCAAATGAAGAAAGAGATGAAACTTGGGAAATTTTGGGATAAAGTCGACATGTTCCAAACCGACTATGACACCAGACGATTTAGGGTTACTGATTAACCTTCTAGAAACCCTAATTACGTGTGTTTAGTTTAGTATTAGGCTAAATACTTGTAATTACTTGTAACTATTTGTATATTTATGTGAAAATACACTCCCGTAATTGATTTACATTACGCTACGTAATTAGTTGTAATTATGATTACGCAATTTGATGAAATTGTGCAAAACAACCGGACGGAGTCCGACACAGTATAAATACGGACGTTGGTGAACAAAATATTAAATAATATGAAATTATTAAATAAACTCAAAAACTCGTAAATATTATGTTGATAATAATTTACACGTTAATCATATCGCATAAATTAACAAAAATGCGCAGAACGCGCCCGACAACTGAACGAAAGTCAAAATATATTTTTATAACTTAAAATATATTATTTTGTATGAAATTATTGTTGAAAACATCGTATAATAGTTCGTCAATAAAAACGTCTGATTAAAACGTTACGCGATTAAACCTCCGTGAAATGAACGCGCAAATCGAGGCCGAAAAATTTACTGAACATTTTTATAAGTGTTTTCAAATATTTATATTAAATATTTCAAGTGAAAATATCGAAATTAAATTTGTCATTTAAAATAAGCGCATTTGATGTTTAACGTGTATATAAACGTCGAAACAATCGAGTAAACGAACGAAAAATGTAACAAAATAAATTAGGAACAAGAAAATGACCAAGATACCCTTGAGTGGGCCCCCATGGCCGGCCCCCCTTCCCCCATGTGCCACCACCCTTTTTTCCCACTCCCTAAACATGCAAAAGCTCATGATTAAATTCCTAAACCCCATCCACTCCAAATTCATGCAATGACACATATCCCTTTCATTTCTCACTTTACACTCAAAAATCCACCCACATATTCTCTCTCAAATTTATAGAGGAAATCAGCCCATATCACCACCACAACCACCACCATAAACCACCAAGTCACCACCATCAACCACCAACAAATTCCTTAACTATTTGTAATAATAATAAGCTCAAGAACACTAACACCATCATCTCATCTCCATCAAATCCTTGTAAGAAAACTCATCTCTAATCTCATATATGTTTATTTACATGTTATATTGTTCATCTAACTAGATTATGTCCTAAAAACTTGTTAAAATACGTTTTTGAAGTTTTTATATAAAAGTGATGAATTTGTCCAGATATTACAACTTACAAAATCAACCATAACTTGAGTTCTATGAAGAGTTGGACAACGATTTTTTTTAAAAGTTGTGTATTGAAAGGATCTACAAAAAGTTCTTCTTTGGCTCTTTCCAGAATTGTACGGATTTTTAGATATAACCGAATCTTTGAGCCTGGTCTGAAAGTTTTCGAAAACCGAGTTCGATTCCTTAGCAAAATTAATTACCTATGTAAATGGACACTATAGTTGCTGTAAAAGTTATATGTTAGACTAGAAACCATGATGATCAATTGGTAAAATTTGTGAGACTTGATTTGGAATGGAAGTTAGTAAGATCTATGACGAAACAAACCGACAAAAGTCAAAAATATGAAATCTTGAAGTTTTAAGTTGCAATATAAGAACTGACACTTTTGATGAACTCCGACATGAACCGATAAATTATTTGGACTCTATGAACAGAAATATGGGTTGGGTGAAAGTTTCGGGTCAAACCGAGTAAGTTTGACCAAGTCAACAAAAGCGGCCCGAATTCTAAAAACTTATATTTGGAAAATGGTAACAAAAATGGGTTTGGGTGACTTAGTTGGTAACTTGGACCAAAAACTAATTTTAGGAAATTTTTCGAATGAAAAACCGACACTTGATAACACTTGGGCTAAATATTAAAATCTGACCAGACCCTTAGTGTCGCATGACCTGTGACACTACCTAAGAGTCGCTAACTATGTCGCTACTTAATTGAAATTGATTTGAACCTGCGACACAAGGCTCAGTGTTGCTATCTTGCGACACTCACCTGCGACACTTAACCTAATGCCGCATACACTGTGACACTTAACCTAATGTCGCATACACTGCGACACTTAACCTAATGTTGCATACACTGCGACACTTATCCTAGTGTCGCATGACCTGCGACACTGACCCTAGTGTCGCTAAAGGCAGAAAACATGAAACTTGTTTTTCACTAAGTATTGAACTTGGGTAACAACTTATAACCACTACATACTATAACAATGTATACAATGACACAAACTTAATAATAATGTCTTTTTAAGAATTATTATTACAAACTTTCACCAACGGGCCGTACACGTTTTTGATAAACGAACTCGAACTACTTATTTGGACATACTAGTTGATGAACTAGCTTTAGGTGGACATAAACCCCCCACCTACCCGATTGACTTAAGTGGACATTAACCCCCACTTATACAATCGCTATAGATGGTCTTTTGAGATATCTACTTATACAACCTCATACGTTTAGGGCGTTAGGAGGTTGCACACGGGAACGAGAACACCCACTACTCGCTAATATTTGATATTGCTTGCTACCTGCTTAACTATGGTGAGTTTCATAGCCCCTTTTTACTGTTTTCACTGGGGTGAGAATACATACAACTGTTTTATAAACTGCTTTATGATCACAAGTACTGGCAACAACTTTTCGTACGGATTGCATGAGACCTTATGATAATCCACTAAAGTCCTCTACTTATCATAGTTCGTTAATATATGCTTGAATATTATTGGATAATACTATCAGGGTTTGACAAACCTCATCCGGGTTAGTCGCGCTAGCCAACCCACGGGCGCAATATTATTTGTGAATTAGAGGTGTATCGGATTAGTACACTTACCGGAGGCAAACAACGTTAAGCTCGAACTATGAGACTTATGCAAATGGTATACTTATATTGCAATATGCAATACTTTTACTTGTCGTTGGCTAACGATACTTTTACTTATCATTGATAAACGATGCAAACTGGTGAAATCTTGTGGATCATATTAGCAATTGATTACTTAACAAACCTATGAACTCACCAACTTTATGTTGACCTTTTAGTATGTATTTCTCAGGTAACCTGCCGCAGTAGGAAGCTTTTGGAAAGCTTAGCTCGAGTCGCATTGTTTTCAAAACATCAAGAGATTAGATTGCATGTAGCTGTATTTTGTAAATTCAGTAATGTATTAGAAATCTCTAAATGGTTTATGCGAACTCCAGATATATTTTGTAAACATTTGAATTATTGTAATGAAACTATTTTTCAAACGTCTCATATAGAGGTCGTTTGCTTTAATTTTTGTGTTGTGATATTTAATTTGGTCGGCGCCCCCATGACACCTCCTACTTCCACTGCCACGTGTTTTGGGGGTGCGACAGATTGGTATCAGTGCCAAAGGTTATAGCGAACTAGGATTGCATTAGTGACCTAGACTATAACCGTTAGGTTAGTATTCCTTTTTTAGTATGACTGGTTCAGCGATTGCATCATTTGAATTTAATTTAACATAGCCTGATCAACTATGTACAATTAAAGGAGAATTGATGCAAGAAGAAATGGTTATAGTGAATGGGAATGCGTTAGAAGACTTTAACCAAGGATAGAAATGGGACCAACCCTATATGTGCTTATGTGCTTGGTTATTATATTTCTATATATATAACCTAAACTTCTCGTATACTAAACTCCTTGCCACAGAAATGACAGACTCCTCTAACGTATCATCAACTGGCTTGAACAACAAAACTCAAACGCTATCCACTACTGGGGGTACCACTCCCTTACCTATCTCTACGATACCAAATTCTCCCGAACCTCTTTACTACATGACCGGCGAAGCTCGAGTAGTACGAAGACGCCGAGGGAATGTCGGATCATCCCGAGCAAACCCTTACTCAAACTCCATTGCTAACACCACAACTAATAACCGACGTTCGGCATACACCCGTAAGTGGGACTGGCTACCCACAACCCTAAACACTTGGAGGTCTGAGGAAGCAATACAGATTCCTGCTGACCCCATGGACATCTCCCCGTACACACACGAACCAACGCACCATACGGTGCCGGTGTTAGCAGCCCGACTTCATCGTCACGAAGAAAGGCTCAAAATCTTAGATCGGGGTCATCATATAGTAGAGAACGGGAGAGCTATTGACATAGTTGATCAGGCTAGCACAACCGTACTATGTATAGAACGGGAGAGCAACCGATGATAGCATAGCACAACTTCTTCAAGAACAGGAAGGCACAGACCGTACTATGGAAATGATTCATCATAGACAACGGGAGAGCTATTGACATCCTGCAAGCAAGGTTGGAAGAATGTGAACAACGTTCACGGGAAGCTGAGGAGTATGCTCGTGCGCTCGAGTAACGACTAACCTTGGCTGAAGAAGGTGCCAGGCAAATAAGCAGACTTGCGGATACTATAAATCACCTCGTCACTCTAATGTCACGAGTAAACCTGCGTCAGAACTAGATCTATTTCTCTTATTGTAACCTATTGAGGCGGGATGTGCTCAACTTATTATCCTTTATTATGTTTTGTAAACTTTCGAATTCAGACCGGATGTAACATTCCCGGCATCCTTTGTAATCCTTATGCTTGTTGTCTTTTGAAACTCGTACTCTGTATTCAACCTTTCTATCTAATGAATTATGGTTATCATTCTATGCTGTTGTATATTACCTCATTATATATACACATGTGATATATCATAACATCGCGCAAACCTCTTATATGTCTCAATTCATTGTTGTTCAGCATCATGCCTCCAAGACGACATACTTACACCGACACTGAAATCGCTCAAGTCATTGCACAGAGCGTAGCCCAAGTCCTTGCTGCTCAACAACATCTGGGCGGTGGAGGCGTGCCTGCTAGCACATCTACTCCAAAACCATGTACCTACAAAGACTTCTTGAACTGTAAACCCTTGTATTTCAAAGGATCTGAAGGAGCTATCGGTCTGATATGTTGGATCGAAAAGACAAAATCCGTTTTCCGAATCTGCAACTGCACTGAGGAAGACAAGGTTAAATTCTCCACATGCACACTTTCTGACGGAGCTATCACCTGGTGGAACTCTTATGCCCAAACTGTGGGTATTCATACCGCATATCAGCTTCCCTGGGAAGACCTCAAGAAGATGCTCAGGGAAGAGTACTGCTCGCGTGAGCAACTGCAACAACTTGAAGAAGAATTCTAGAAACTTACTGTTCAGGGAAACGACATTACCACTTACACCACTCGATTCCACCGGCTAGCTGTCCTATGCCCATCCATTGTGGACCCCGAATACAAACGTATCGAGAGATACATTTGGGGGCTACTAGAATCAATCCAAGGGAATGTCATCTCATCAAAACCCAGGACCATCCAAAGTGCTGTTCGCATGGCACATGAACTCATGGCCCAGAATGTCCGCCGAGAGACAACCACTGAGAAAGCCATCGGGGACAACAAAAGGAAATGGTCCGGCAACAACAACAACCAACAAACGCAACAACCAAACAAAAAGGCCGAGTATATTAAGGCCTACACCTCCAGTTCAGGGTCGGGGAATAAGAAAGGGTACGTTGGGAACAAACCTTACTGTTCCAAGTGTACATGACACCATGATGGCCCTTGTACCTGTACCAAGTGCAAACGACAGGGACATCTAGCCAAAGATTGCAGAACCCCCAAACCAAACACCAACCCTAACACGCCAAATGCTTGTTTCGAGTGCGGCGACACTAGCCATTTTAGAAACAACTGCCCGAAACGAAACAACAAAAACAACAGGAACAACAATAACAACAACAACCCTCGTGGTCGAGCTTTTGTACTCAATGCTGGTAAGGCCCGTCAAGATCCCAACGTTGTCACTGGTATGTTCCTCCTCAATGATCTAACTGTTTCAGTATTATTTGATACCGGTGCTGATAAAAGTTTCATATCCGATAAATTCTGTCCATTACTAAACATCACACCCATTGCCTTAGATGCTAAGTACAGTGTAGAATTAACGAATGACAAACTGATCGAGGCCGATAGTGTAATACCAAATTGCACTTTAAACCTCGCCAACGAACTGTTCCCTATAGACCTCATCCCTGTTGAAATAGGGAGCTTCGATATCATCGTAGGCATGGACTGGTTGTCCAAACACCGTGCCAAAATTGTTTGTTTTGAGAAGATCATGCGTATACCTCTTGCTACCAGTGGAACCTTGATCATACAGGGGGATGCTGGTAGGCGAAACCTGAACATCATATCTTGTATGAAAACTCAAAAGTACCTGAGGAAAGGGTACCCGGCAATCCTCGCTCATGTAACCAAAAAGAAATCGGCTGAATAGCGACTTGAGGATGTGCCCATCGTCCGAGACTATCCAGAAGTCTTTCTCGAAGACTTGCCAGGCCTACCTCCGCTTAGACAAGTCGAATTCCAACTCGAACTTGTGCCCGGTGCCGCACCCGTGGCACGAGCCCCGTATAGATTAGCCACATCCGAGTTGCAGGAGTTATCTACCCAATTACAGGAACTCCTGGACAAGGGATTTATTCGACCGAGTTCTTCACCCTGGGGAGCTCCGGTCCTATTCATTAAAAAGAAAGATGGATCATTCAGAATGTGTATTGACTATCGCAAACTGAACAAACTTACCATCAAGAACCGATATCCATTTCCAAGAATTGATGACCTGTTTGACCAACTTCAAGGTTCGAGCTTCTACTCAAAAATTGACCTACAGTCAGGTTATCATCAACGTCGAGTTCGAGACTCCGACATCCCAAAAACAGCTTTCAGAACCCGCTATGGGTATTACGAATTCCAAGTGATGCCATTCGGCTTAACCAATGCACCAGCTGTATTCATGGACCTTATGAATCGAGTGTGCAAGCCATATCTTGATAAATTCGTTATCGTGTTCATCGACGACATCTTGATATACTTTCGCAGTGAAACGGAACATGGCCAACATCTAAAAACCATTTTAGAACTACTCAGACATGAGGAGTTATACGCCAAGTTCTCCAAGTGTGAGTTCTGGATGCAAACAATACAATTCCTAGGGCATGTCATTGACAGTCAAGGGATACGTGTTGATCCAGCCAAGATCGAGGCCATTAAGTGCTGGGAAGCACCAACCACACCAACTGAGGTACGACAATTCTTAGGTCTCGCTGGATATTATCGACGATTCATTGAGAATTTCTCCAAAATAGCCCTACCTTTAACCACCCTAACTTAGAAAGATAAGAAATTCGACTGGACTGACAAACAAGAGGCAGCATTCCAACTTCTGAAACAGAAACTATGCAGTGCACCAATCCCGTCCTTACCCAAAGGCACCGATGATTTCGTAGTTTACTGCGACGCCTCACGCTAGGGATTAGGTTGTGTGTTAATGCAACGTGAAAAAGTCATTGCTTACGCCTCTTTATGACACGCAAAAATTCATGTTTTTAAGTGCCATTATCTCATCATTTTAGCCCAATTAATAATGAAAATACTTGAAATGTGCATTTAACTATCACATTTCATCATGAGGGCTAAAATATAGACGATGTTTCAAGAATCGACAAAAACAACCTAAAAATGAGCAAAACAGAGCACAAACGATCATTGAATCTTCTGTTCACTCATTTCAATGCACTTTAAGCTACGCTCCGAGTTGTGACCTCTAACTTATGTCATTCTCTTCGTTAGGAAATTACGAACGCATGGACGTAAGAATCGCTCAAAACGGATAAACGATGAAGAAGATACGCCCGAACGAAGAAACGAAGAACCGAAGGGCCAGGATACGGCTGAACACAGCCGTATACGGCTGAACCAGACCATATACGGCTGGTCACAGACTGTATACGGTGTGTGCAGACTGTATACGGCCTGTGCTCAGCCGTATACGGCCCGTGCTCAGCCGTATACGGCCCGTGCTCAGCCGTATACGACCTAGCTCAGCCGTATACACCCTATGCTCAGCCGTATATGGCCCAGTTCAGCCGTATTCACCCTAGCTTAGCCGTATCGTGCGTTTGGGTGATAAAAATCTGATTTTTATTCGCCTTTGCAATACGGTTGTGCGTTTCATGGTTAGGTTACGGTCTACAGATACGGCTGTGCGATCTCTATATATAGAAGCCTCATTTCTCCATTTCAAATATACTATCCTCATCCATTCATCCTCAACACTTCTACACTTCAATTCTTCACATTTTCTTTACGTTTTCGTTCTTTAAGTTAGTTAGTTTCTCTCTCTAGGTTCTCTCTCTAGTCTCTCTCTCTAGTTTCTCTCTCTAGAAACTAGTTGGAAGATTAGGGGGAGAATCCGCCGCTGTTAGAATAGCTAAGTAAGTACGTTCGTAGAGGCTAGCTTATGTAATACTCGGATATTATGAAGAAATACAAGTGTTATTCTGCTCACATTTCGTATCGGTATTATCTATCCTTTCTAATATTAATTTGTCATATTGTTCTTGTTTGATGTATGTGGTTTATTAATGTTAGAAATGATTACTGCTATGCTTTGTGAGTAGTTGCTTGTATGTTTGCCATGATTTAGATAGTTATAGATGATGTTACATTAATTCGTTATCTATATAATTGGGAGTTGTTATACTTTGTCATCTGTCTAAACTTATCATGAATATAGACCTAGCTTTCATCACCCTTTCCAGACTTTCACATGACTATTGCCTTAGGATAGGATTTTGCAAACCCGAATACTACGTAGATATATTTATCTCTGTTGCGATATGAAGCTATGAGACCCTGTAAAACGGCACTGTACTTCGTATAGCGTTGGAAACACCAATGGTGGAGTACAAATACGTGGAAGCTAAGGAACTGCTGTAGGACCATCTCATCGTGAATTACCTAGACGTCACCCTTCTAGAACAGGGTCTAGGATACATAAGTTGTGGAAATGCTAAACCCATAGGAGTATTATACACCGTGAGTATAATTAGAATTATATAGTTGTGGAAATACTTAATGCATATTACACCGTAAGTATTCCTAGGGATGAATGCCTGATCGTAAAGGAGGGTCTAATTCATGACAGAAGTAAATGAGCTCCTCAATTAAATTAAAATGGGATTTTGAAATGAAAGCAAACACTCAGTTGTAGTGTCAGATGCTTAAACCACCTAATCCTACTTAACTGATAGTTTAGAATAACATAGTTAACAACTAGCATACACTTAGATAACACATTTAGGCTTAGGTGTTAAGAAAGGTCAGAATATCCTTTAAAGGCAGTTTGTTACCTTATTCATGCACCCAGGAGATTAAAATCCAAGAAGGGTCACTGTTATGTCACAAGGGCAGTGTTGGGGGTCGAACAACCTGATCTGATCAGACTCACGATAGCCTAGGTACTCAGTGACATACTAATTTAGAACCGGAACTAAAGAAGTAGGGTTCTAGTGTTTACACCTGTAATTTATATGTTGTTACCTAATTGTGTCCCCAAATAAACATCATCCCAATCATACACTACCCTAAATCATGGTGAACCACGTCTTCGTTATCGTTTAGGTGTTATATATGCTAGTCTCCCCTTTACTTTTATGTTTCATTAGTTTTAATAGTTTAATAGATGAAAACCCAAAAACAACCACCTATCCACTTATCTAAATCCTAGCTTAAATATTAGTTTATCAGAACTAGCTCTGTTTCAATTCTACCGTCGAGAGGAACAACCCTGGATCATCCTTACCACGTATTAATCTTGGGTATTCGTACCCAGTAATAGTAAGTAATTCGGAAGGTTTAGGCTCCCCCGACTATTATAAATTTAAAACTTCTTGATCCGCGCCTCGACGGCTGGACCAACGACCGGTGTAAAAACCGACCGACCGTTTGGGCGCGATCAAGTTTTTGGCGCCGCTGCCGGGGACGGTAGTATGATTTGGAGTTTGTATAGATAAATTAGTTTTTAAGTGATACTTTTATTATCTTCCCGTAGATTAGCCTAGTTATATTAGCATAGTTAGATTACCTTAGATTAGCTTAGCTTAGCTTAGATTAAAATTCCTTCTCACCTCAAATATAATTCTTAAACCTTCTTCAAATGTCGTCTTTACTAAATACTTGGATAGAAACGATAAAAGATCAATTGCAAAGTCTTGCTCAACAATTCCAAATTGGATGTAAGGTATGTGGTATTCCCCACTTTGATGGAGAATGTGAGGGAAATACGATGTTAGGCATAGGACATTTAGATTCTCAATTAAATCCTTATAGCCCCACTCAACATCAATCTCAATCTTTATCATTCGAATTAAACCCACAATCCACATCTAATTCACTAAGCGCAGACTTGCACTCTTATGAGTTTAGCCGCAACATTCCTTTAGTTCCTTCACCTACACAACCTTCTGAATCCTCACTTCCACTAATTCTTAACTTATCATCATCTTAGACCAACGAAGAGTTCATCTTGGAAGAACCTTCCGTATCAATGCAACTTGAAACTTTCGGCCGGAGTGATGAGTACGACGAGGTAGACAAGGAGTTAGAATTGGAGAACCCGGAGGTGGAGATCTACACAGGAGACTCAGCTTCAGAAGGACTAGAGGAATACACACCAACTCTAAGTAGTGATCTAATTGAACCTTCTACCCAAATGGTCGATGAGGATGTTGTTACAATAATGGAGACACCAACGGATACTGTCCCACCTCCATGCCCAAAGTACAACATTATCATCGAACAAAAGACCATAGGAAGCAAGGAGGGTTTTGCGTCAGGGTTGCCCTACAAACCATCTCTCCAACACATAATGACATATACTTCTAGGAGTGATAAGGACCCCATTGACCAACCCATTCTGTCAATCCAGCCCAAGGAGGTATTCGAAGTTGAAAGATTTGTTATACCTCCAGTAGAGCAATTCCCTCACTTTGAACCATCTCCTCATATTGGACATACCCTAGCCATAACTTGCCTTAAACTCTTAAGTATGTACCAATATTACCCCTTGTGTCTACTGATGGATGCAAGGAAGCCGCTAGGATTGCCCGATAAATAGTGCTAGAGTCAAGCTAGAGACTCGAACAAAAACAAGCGCTTCTCGGGAGGTAACCCGTGCAATGAATATCCTTTAGTATTAGTAGTATTTGTTTTTAAATTCCAAGAAGTGAATTATCTCTGACTATCTTTCACACTTGGATATACACCACTTCAATTTCACTGATAGCTTTTACCACATCACTTATCTAAGAAAATAGGAAACATTTTCAAAATGATAAGTCATGTGTTTCGAGCATTTGAGGTACTTGCGTGCTACTTTCACGCATTATGCTCGAACTCGTTTAAAAACGCATGACTTAAACAACTCGTTTTGTATTAGCAAACATCTTTGGCATTCTTGGATTAAGTCACTCTTTTGGTAAAAAGCTGCTATGAGAAGTCGGTAAAAAGTATGTCCAACTTGTTCACACTTACGAGATATCTTCACATGAAAGTGAAAGAAGTGTTAAGATGGAGAATAAAGCTGCTATTTGTGAGATTTGCACGCTAAAAGATCTTCATTGAGCCGCCGAAGAAGAATTCCTGGCAAGATCTCCTCTTCGGCGCATCTTCAAGAATCTCCACCTTCCACCTTCACTTCGATAGGGGAGTTCTCTAGTTCTCATCCTCGTTTTTGATATGATTGTTAGCTTTAAATTCTCATTAAAATAGTCTATACCATATCCCAAACTTATCACTAAGTGTGGGATTCCAACCCAAATAAACACTTAAGTAACATTTTCCGATATGTTCAAACTCTAAGTATGGGATTTTCCTCAAATCCCAACTCAAGAGAACATTAGGGTCAATGTTCCTCTAAGTGTGGGATAGCGGTATAGAATACCTTAGGTTAGCTTGTTAGATTCTTGTTTCCAAAAGCAAACTCGGAAAATGTTCCTCAATTTATTTTTTTAAAAAAACTCACTTTTGCTAAAAAAAAATTCAAAATTTTTGAGTTAAAATGTCTTGAGGGGGAGCATTTTCATATATGAGTAAGGTATTTTGGGAAATAAGAGTAAATAAGATATGAATTTCTTAGGCTTAAAATAATAATCTAAGAGGGGCATCGCATGGCTAGGCACAAACAAACCCAAAAACTTGCAGTGAGGTATCTTCAGCCATTATAAGCATTCATCTTTAATGCTTCATTATTCGTTTGTTTGAGTGTGCCAATGCATGCATCCGGAATTAGAACTTGCTCCTGGTATGCACTTCGAGACCACATTGGTAGAGTACCGTACGCGGTATAGGTGCAGTTAGATGACCTTGACATTCCTTAGGAGTTAACCCCTTTTATCATATCAATTCAAGCCCAAAACCCTTCCAACACTCATCTTTAGTGTTGATGATCAGCTTAGATAACCCTGTTGAGCCTTAGCCTATTCGTTTCTTTCAAAACCCTCAAAATTTCAACCCACTTATTCCACACCCACCAAAAATCTTATCTTAAAAATCTAAACTAGTGGAAAATGTTATTTTAATATCCTTTTTGCTTTCACTCCAAATCACAAATACTGGTGTTTACTCAAAATTTCTCGTGTGCGTTTCCTTGATAAAAATCAAAAGTTGAGAAGTTTATGGTACGAAAAATTGGCACCAAGTAAATGCAAAGTCATCAAAAGGATGAAAAATATGAAAGAAAGAAAGGATCTCAAAAAGGGCAAAAAGGAAGAAAATAAGAATCCCTAGAAAAGCCCAAAAATAGAAACAAAAAAAAACAAAAAAAAAAAGGAAAAAAAAGAAGAAAATAGAATAAAGCTAAGTGCTTCAAATCTCTCGAAAAATCCTGCTCTTATAAGATAAATTTCCCCGTGTATTTTCAAAAAGATAGAAGTCAAAATAGTTATCTTCTTCCCTCACTGTTATCCGTTCCCGTTTTCATTAAAAAGGTTGTTTTAATAAATGTTCTCCAAGAGTTTAGAGGTCTTAAGATAAGCAAAACCCCTTTTTAAAACCAAAAATTCCCACTTATCCATACCACTAAACCCTCACCAACCATTACAACCCATTTTGAATGTCCTGGGATAACTAGCGTCGTCCTCACCTAAGAGGTGAAGATATGATTCTCGAGCAAGCCTATGACGATGGATGTTGCATGACTGGCTTATGAGCGATTTCGTTTGATTAGATTGATAAGTAACCCGAAACACTTTTGAGTGAATTGAGTGACCACCTTGTGAGATCGCCTAGTCGTGTACATTCCAAGATCGTGAGAATTGAAAGCATGCCTAAGAGAATCATTTTAAATCTATGAGCCGAATACCTTATTTTCTCTTAAATTCCAGGATATGTTGCTTGTATATGGAAATGGTTGCTCTGGATACATTTTGGTTCACCCAAACTAAACTCGTATTTTCAAAATGTTTTTTTCATAAAAGCAAGTGAGAATTTTGAGTTTTGCTTGAGGACAAGCAATGTCTAAGTGTGGGATATTTGATGACACGCAAAAAGTCATGTTTTTATGTGCCATTATCTCATCATTTTAGCCCAATTAATAATGAAAATACTTGAAATATGCATTTAACTATCACATTTCATCATGAGGGCTAAAATATAGACGATGTTTCAAGAATCGACAAAAACAACCTAAAAATGAGCAAAACAGAGCACAAACGATCATTGAATCTTCTATTCACTCATTTCAATGCACTTTAAGCTACGATCCGAGTTATGACCTCTAACTTATGTCATTCTCTTCGTTAGGAAATTACGAACGTGTGGATGTAAGAATTCCTCAAAACGGATAAACGACGAAGAAGATACGCCCAAACGAAGAAACAAAGAACCGAAGGGCCAGGATACGGCTGAACATAGCCGTATACGGCTGAACCAGACCGTATACGGCTGGTCACAGACCGTATACGGCCTGTGCAGACTGTATACAGCCTGTGCTCAGCCGTATACGGCCTAGCTTAGCCGTATTCACCCTATGCTCAGCCGTATATGGCCCAGTTCAGCCGTATTCACCCTAGCTCAGCCGTATCGTGCGTTTGGGTGATAAAAATCTGATTTTTATTCGCCTTTGCAATACGGTTGTGCGTTTCATGGTTAGGATACGGTCTACGGATACGGTTGTGCGATCTCTATATATAGAAGCCTCATTTCTCCATTTCAAATATACTATCCTCATCCATTCATCCTCAACACTTCTACACTTCAATTCTTCACATTTTCTTTACGTTTTCGTTCTTTTAGTTAGTTAGTTTCTCTCTCTAGGTTCTCTCTCTAGTCTCTCTCTAGTTTCTCTCTCTAGAAACTAGTTGGAAGATTAGGGGGAGAATCCGCCGCTGTTAGAATAGCTATGTAAGTACGTTCATAGAGGCTAGCTTATGTAATGCTCGGATATTATGAAGAAATACACGTGTTATTCTGCTCGCATTTCGTATCGGTATTATCTATCCTTTCTAATATTAATTTGTCATATTGTTCTTGTTTGATGTATGTGGTTTATTAATGTTAGAAATGATTACTGCTATGCTTTGTGAGTAGTTGCTTGTATGTTTGCCATGATTTAGATAGTTATAGATGATGTTACATTAATTCGTTATCTATATAATTCGGAGTTGTTATACTTTGTCATCTGTCTAAACTTATCATGAATATAGACCTAGCTTTCATCACCCTTTCCAGACTTTCACATGACTATTGCCTTAGGATAGGATTTTGCAAACCCGAATACTACGTAGATATAGTTATCTTTGTTGCGGTATGAAGCTATGAGACCCTGTAAAACGGCACTGTACTTCGTATAGCGTTGGAAACACCAATGGTGGAGTACAAATACATGGAAGCTAAGGAACTGCTGTAGGACCATCTCATCATGAATTACCTAGACGTCACCCTTCTAGAACAGGGTCTAGGATACATAAGTTGTGGAAATGCTAAACCCATAGAAGTATTATACACCGTGAGTATAATTAGAATTATATAGTTGTGGAAATACTTAATGCATATTACACCGTAAGTATTCCTAGGGATGAACGCCTGATCGTAAAGGAGGGTCTAATTCATGACAGAAGTAAATGAGCTCCTCAATTAAATTAAAATGGGATTTTGAAATGAAAGCAAACACTCAGTTGTAGTGTCAGATGCTTAAACCACCTAATCCTACTTAACTGATAGTTTAGAATAACATAGTTAACAACTAGCATACACTTAGATAACACATTTAGGCTTAGGTGTTAAGAAAGGTCAGAATATCCTTTAAAGGCAGTTTGTTACCTTATTCATGCACCCAGGAGATTAAAATCCAAGAAGGGTCACTGTTTCGTCACAAAGGCAGTGTTGGGGGTCGAGTAACCTGATCTGATCTCACGATAGCCTAGGTACTCAGTGACATACTAATTTAGAACCGGAACTAAAGAAGTAGGGTCCTAGTGTTTACACCTGTAGTTTATATGTTGTTACCTAATTGTGTCCCCAAATAAACATCATCCCAATCATACACTACCCTAAATCATGGTGAACCACGTCTTCATTATCGTTTAGGTGTTATATATGCTAGTCTCCCCTTTACTTTTATGTTTCATTAGTTTTAATAGTTTAATAGATGAAACCCAAAAACAACCACCAATCCACTTATCTAAATCCTAGCTTAAATATTAGTTTATCAGAACTAGCTCTGTTTCAATTCTACCGTCGAGAGAGACGACCCTGGATCATCCTTACCACGTACTAATATCGGGTATTCGTACCAGTAATAGTAAGTAATTCGGAAGGTTTAGGCTCCCCCGACTATTATAAATTAAAAACTTCCTGATCCGCGCCTCGAAGGCTGGACCAACGATCGGTGTAAAAACCGACCGACCGTTTGGGCGCGATCACCTCTCGACAGCTCAAAATCCACGAAAAGAATTACACCACTCATGACCTTGAACTCGGAGCTGTCATATTTGCTCTCAAAATCTAGAGACATTACCTTTATGGCACTAAGTGCACCATCTTTACCGATCATAAAAGTCTCCAACACATATTTGATCAAAAGGATCTCAACATTAGGCAACGTCGATGGGTCGAGTTGCTTACCGATTATGATTGCAAAATCAAAGGCAAAGCAAACATTGTTGCTGATGCCCTCAGCCGGATGGAACATTTAAAACCCCTTCGTGTTCGAGCCCTTGGTTTAACCATTCACAATGATCTCATCACTCAAATCCACACCGTAAACTCGAAGCACTAAAAAATGAAAACATCAAAAACGAGGCCTTGCATGGCATGGAAAAACAATTAGAAATCAAACTCAACGGAACCCGATACTTCTCCAACCGAATGTGGTTACCAAACTTTGAAAACCTACAAAATTTGGTGATGGATGAAGCTCACAAATCTCGATACTCTATACATCCCGGTTCCGATAAGATGTATCACGACATTAAACAACGGTATTGGTGGCCCAACATGAAAGCCGACATCGCCACCTATGTTAGCAAATGTTTAACCTGCGCCAAGGTTAAGGCCGAATACCAGAAACCCTCCGGGTTGCTACAACAACCCGAGATACCTCAATGGAAATGGGAAAACATAACCATGGACTTCATCACCAAACTACCGAAAACACCGAGCGGTTGCGATACCATTTGGGTGATCGTTGATCGTCTCACGAAATCTGCCCATTTCCTAGCTATCAAAGAAAATGACAAGATGGAGCGTCTGGCTCGCTTCTACATCAAAGAGGTTGTGTCACGACATGGCATTCCCATTTCAATCATCTCAGATAGAGATAGCCGTTTCACCTCTCGATTCTGGCAAACACTTCAACGAGCCCTCGGTACTCGCCTCGATTTGAGTACTGCTAATCATCCGCAAACCGATGGTCAAAGTGAATGGACCATTCAAACCTTAGAAGACATGCTATGAGCTTACGTAGTTGACTATGGAAACACATGGGAAAACTACCTACCCTTATGTTAATTTTCCTACAACAACAGTTACCACACCAGCATTGATGCTGCACCTTTTGAGGCACTTTATGGGAGAAAGTGCCGATCACCCATTTGTTGGACCGAAATTAGTGATAGCCAACTCACTGGTCCTGAAATCATACATGAAACAACTGAGAAAATCGTAACTGTAACATCCTCTCGTCGGGTCTGGTAATAATCTATTTAAATTAATTTTTATTAATTTAGGAATTGTTTGATTTTAATTGTTTATTGAGAAACTTAGATAAATAAGTCTCAGGACTTATTGTGAATAGTAAATTGTTAGTTGTTTTAATTTACTATAGTTGACGGTACAATAAAATAAGTTTCTCGTAAGAGTTTTTTTTAAGGTTCCAGACAATAGATTTGGGACGGGTATAAAATACCCAAAATAATTAAACTGTGTAGTTGATTAAAAGCAGGAGTCGACCCCTTGTTTGGTCACCTCCTTTCATCTCAACTTTCCCAAATTAATCTAACCTTCAAGTTGTGTGCCTAGAAGTACAAACAACAAATTAAGATTCAAACAAGATTACTTGAGACTGAAATTGTGATTCCTTATAAGCTTGCTATCATCATCTTCATCATCATATCAATTACTTAAAGTTGTAAGTGTTTTATTATTCATAAACTAAAGTAGGGCAAATAAGAATTTAATGCATTGAATTATGTTTAAATGATATATGATGATTTCTGGTATTATATGATGTTATGAACTGAATTACATAAGTTGAATTAGTGTATATATGTTCTTGAAGTGTAATTTTGATTTCAAGTAAGTGAACCAAATGAATTCCTTGAAATTGACTTTGTTTGGTGTTAATTGATGTTGGATTAAGTTGTTGAAGTTAGTAGTTGTAATATGACACCCCTTTTATGCTAGAAACATTGCTTGAGTGAATTAGTAGTGGAAAGTTAGAAATTTGTAAGTTTAGTTCGTGCAGAATTGGTGTTCTGCTGCCGTTGTTGCAGAAATGAAGAACAACCCGGCGGGTAGCACACCCTAGCCGGCGGATTCTTTGAGAAATAAGGGAACCCGACGGGTCATGATGTCCAGCCGGCGGCTCCTACAGTCTTTAATACTCGATTAGTTTCTGTTTGCTCAAAATTTAATTCACCCGGCTGCTCAAGGGTGAAGCCGGTGGGTAATGCATGGAAGCCGGCGGGTCTAGACCCCCAGCCGGCGGCTTGTAGGGCTCTTTCAGCCTCTCCTCTTGACTTGTTTGTTTAAATGTAAAATTGATTGATACATGTTATAACATTAATATATATAAGTACTAGTGTATGATAATGATTATGTGTGATTATTCATACATGAGTAAGAGCTTGTAGTTGTGATATCAATTGTGTTAAGTTCTTAATGTTATAAATTGATATAAGTTAAGTATTGATGATTTGGATTACTAACTTATATTTGATTGTTGATTCTCAGATCCTCCAAAAGATAAGTGATCCCTGGATTCTGAGTTTGTGAAGACAAAGGTATCGGTGAGTGGATTCAAAGCTCACCATTTGATTTAGTTGAAATCATTTGATTATAACTAGTAATCGTAGATATGTTGATGTTGTTGATTATTTATTATATCTTGTTGATTATAAATCTATGTGCTATGTGGCCTTTGGGCATCAGTTGTTAATGAGGTCAACTAGTTGATGAACTGTTGGTTGGGCTAGCAGGTTGTTGTATGAATGATACAGAGTTGTACTTCATTTGTTGTGTGTATAGACTCTGTATCTGAATGTAATAAACGCTAGCTATCGGTCTCGTCCGTATGGCCATACGGATATGGTTGGGTAAGCGTTCTTGGGGAGCCTCCCGGGTATTATGGTTATCCCCAGAACCACCGATCCTCATTAAGTATTTGTTGATTGTTGATAGTAGTATTTGCGGATATTAGGAGTAATTAAGTGATGAAGCTAAGTTGAATGTTGTGTGATGAATTTACTCACTTAGCTTCGTGCTAATCCCTCGTTGTTACGTCTTGCAGATTTTTGATAGAATGTGGGTAGCAAGAAGTTAATGATTAAAGCAAGGGATGTTTGAAGATTATGCTACTCTGAAAATGTTTTGTATAAAACGAAGTTAGTTTACGTAATGCCTCGAAAAGTGAATTTGGTTAATACTTTTGGATAGTATAACTTGATTATAACTGTTTTGTACATTATATATATGGTGTAGTAATCAAATATATGTTTTAAATACCTACGCTTCTGGTTTATTAATATAATATCGAGTTACGGAACGAGAGGCGTTACAAGTTGGTATCAGAGCATAGTTTTGGGATAATTGATCATTGAAGAATGTTCAACCCCAAAACTGGAGCATGTTTAGTCAAACATTCCTGGTTTGGGATTTAGCATTGGTCGATAATTGTTAGTAGATAGGTACTAACGATTAACAAAGTTTAAGTGTTTTGTTGATTTCAGAAATGGCAGATAATGAGCAACCAAACGGCCACCCAAATAATGCCTCTCGGATAGATGTTCCTCAGTCAAACACACAACAAGAACAACATATTCATGAAGGTACATCTGCTCATCACCAATATGAATCAGAAAGAGATGAATATGTACATGAGATGGAGGATGAATTGATTCTTTTGAGGGAATTTAAAAGAAAAGCCGAGGAAGCTGCGGCTCAACAACTTGTATATCAACAACAAACCTCTACTGTTGGTACTGGATCTTCTTTTCAATCTAGTAAGAAGTGCTCTTTTAAAACTTTTATGGCTAGCAAACCACCCGAGTATCGTGGTAGTACAAATCCAACTATAACATTGAATTGGTTACGAGATATTGAACGAAAATTTGAAGTGACAAGTTGTGATGAAGATTCTAAAGTAATGTTTGTGGTACAATGTATGAAGGATGAAGCCATGGTGTGGTGGGATTCGGTTACAGGTCATTTAACTGAGCAACAACAGAAGGCTATTCGATGGTCTGAATTTCATCAAGCGGTTTGTAATCAGTATTGCTCAGATTTTGATATGGCACGGATTCGACAGGAATTTGTGAATCTTCAACTAACTGATAAGATGACAATTGATGATTTAATTGCCCAGTTTACTGACAAGCTTCGCTTTGTTCAAAAGTGGGTCCCGGATGAAAAGACTAAAATTGAACAGTTTGTAGAAACTTTACCCCATGAATATCGTACATCAGTTCGATTGGCTAGAGACTTATCTCAGGCTTTTGTTTTGGCACGTGCTGTTGACAGTGATATGAGAGGTTCTCGTAGGTATCCACCGAGAGATATTTCTACTTTTTCTTCTTCAAGGACTAGAAGCGATTCTTCTAGTAAGGGCAAATCTAGGTGGCAAAGTAGTCGACAAAATAGAAGGTCAAGTGGAATGACTAGTTCTTCTGGATCAGTTGGTGGACCTAGTTGGTGCAGTCCGTGTAGATCTAGACATGTTGGTCCATGTACTGCTCAAACCCATAAGTGTCTGAAATGTGGTGAGTTAGGTCATGAGATTAAGAATTGTCGGTATCCTAATTTTGTGTGTTGGACTTGTAAGAAAGAAGGACATCGGGTAGGTCACTGTCCAGAGGCAGGAAAGACGGGGTCGGTTACGGTTGGAAGTTCATCATCTTCCGGTCAAAAGAGAAAGAACCCTCCACCAGCACTGAGTAGGGCTTTTCAGATGACAGTCGATGAGGCTGTCCACACAGATGATGTGATCACGGGTACTTTTCTTATAAACTTTGTACCAGCTCGTGTATTATTTGATTCTGGAGCAAATTGTTCTTTCATATCTGTGTGTTTCTGTGATAAGTTGAAATTAATCCCTACTGTGATACATAAACCCTTAGAAGTAGAGATTGTTAGTGGCAATTTAGTTCCTGTTACCACCTCGGTGACTGGAGTTAATATTGTGATAGATGGCCAGACTTTTCCAATTTCGTTTCTACTAATGCCGATTCCAAGTTTTGATGTGATTATTGGCATGGATTGGTTAAGTCAGTATAAGGCAAGTATAGATTGCCACCATAAGCTGATTAGAATCCCAATCTCTGAAGAGTCATACGTTGTGGCTCGAGGAGAAAGGGATAGTGGGTGTATTCCTCTGATTTCCATGATGAAAGCTAGGAAGTCGTTATCTAAAGGTTGTGAGTCGTATCTAGCTTACGTCATTGATGCCAAATTAGAAAAGAAATCTATTTCTGAGATTCCGGTTGTTTCTGAATATCCAGAGGTGTTTCCCGATGAATTACCTGGATTACCACCGGTTAGAGATGTTGAGTATCAGATTGATCTTATTCCTGGTTCTTCAGCTGTAGCTAAAGCTCCCTATAGATTAGCTCCGTCTGAAATGCGTGAAATGATGAATCAGATTCAGGAGTTATTGGATAGAGGTTTTATTAGACCTAGTTCTTCTCCTTGGGGTGCACCGGTTTTGTTTGTTAAAAAGAAAGATGGGTCATTCAGAATGTGTATTGATTATAGAGAATTGAACAAAAGAACAGTAAAGAATAAATATCCTCTGCCTCGAATAGATGATTTGTTTGATCAGTTGCAGGGATCTTCTGTATATTCTAAAATCGATCTGAGATCGGGTTACCATCAGGTTCGTGTTCGTGAACAGGATATTCCAAAGACTGCTTTCCGTACCAGGTATGGTCATTATGAATTCTTGGTGATGCCTTTTGGTTTGACTAATGCTCCAGCAGTTTTTATGGATCTGATGAACCGGGTATGCCGACCATTTCTCGATAAGTTTGTAATCGTTTTCATCGATGATATTCTCGTGTATTCTAAATCTGAATCAGAACATGCCGTGCAATTGAGGTTAGTTCTTGAAACCTTGAAAAGAGAACAGTTATATGCAAAATTTTCTAAATGTGAGTTCTGGATTCGAGAAGTACAGTTTTTGGGTCATATTATTTGTAATGATGGGGTTAAAGTTGATCCTTCAAAAGTTGAAGCTGTAACAAACTGGAAAACTCCAAAGAATGCTTCTGAGATTAAAAGTTTTCTGGGTTTGGCTGGGTATTATCGGAAATTCATTAAAGACTTTTCTAAAATTGCTAGCCCATTGACTAAATTAACCCGCAAGAATGAAAAGTTTGAATGGAATAATCAACAAGAACATGCCTTTCAGACTTTGAGACAATTGTTATGTCAAGCTCCAGTGTTAGCTTTACCAGATGGCTCAGATGACTTTATTGTTTATTGTGATGCATCTTATTCTGGTTTGGGTTGTGTTCTGATGCAGCGGGATAGAGTCATTGCTTATGCTTCTCGGCAATTGAAACCTCATGAAAAGAATTATCCCACACATGATATAGAACTAGCAGCTGTAGTATTCGCTTTGAAAATCTGGAGACACTATTTATATGGTACTAAATGCACTGTTTGTACTGATCATAAAAGTCTGCAGTATGTATTTTCACAGAAAGAACTGAATATGCGTCAAAGACGATGGTTAGAATTAATTAAAGATTATGATTGTGAAATACGTTACCATCCAGGAAAGGCAAATGTAGTTGCCGACGCATTGAGCAGAAAAGGTACTTCTAACCGAGTCTATTTTCTGAAAGTTAATATTTCTTCTGACTTAGTGGATCAAATTAAAGCTGCACAGTTAGAAGCTTTGTTGGAACGTAATCTTAAGTCAGAAATTATGTTGAAAAGAAAGGACTTATTGGTTGACGATTCTAGAGGATTAAAGACTTTTCAGTCTCGTGTTTGGATTCCTCTGATCGGTAATATTCGAGATATGCTTTTGACTGAAACTCACAAATCTCGTTTGTCTGTCCACCCTGGTAGTACACGGATGTATAATGATTTAAAACATTTATACTGGTGGCCTACAATGAAAACTGATATTGCAAAGTTTGTTGGTAATTGTCATATATGTGCTCAAGTGAAAGCTGAACATCAGAAGCCGTATGGGTCGTTGAAACAGCTTGAGATTCCAGAATGGAAGTGGGAACATATAACTATGGATTTTGTGACTAAACTTCCACGTACATCTCGAGGGAATGACATGATTTGGGCCATTGTTGACAGATTGACCAAGAGTGCACATTTTCTGGCAACTAGTGAGACTGCTTCCCTTAGTAAACTCGCACAGTTGTATGTTAATGAAATTGTTTCAAGACATGGTATTCCATTGTCAATTGTGTCAGATAGAGATTCTCGCTTTATTTCTCATTTCTGGCAGAGTTTACAGCAGGAGTTGGGTACACGTGTTAATCTCAGTACGGCCTATCATCCTCAGACAGACGGTCAGTCAGAACGTACGATTCAGACGTTAGAGGATATGCTCAGAGCTTGTGTATTAGAGTATGGAGGTTCATGGGATTCTCACCTTCCTTTAGTGGAATTTGCTTATAATAATTCCTATCATTCCAGTATTGGTATGCCTCCTTATGAAATGTTATATGGTCGTCGTTGTCGTACCCCCACGTGTTGGTTAGAAGCGGGAGAAAAGCAAATTGCAGGCCCAGATATTGTACAGATCACAGCTGACAAAGTGGCTATCGCCCGAGAAAAGCTGAAAGCTGCACGCGATAGACAGAAAAAGTATGCAGACCCACGTAGACGGCCAGTTACATTTTCTGAAGGAGAACTTGTTTATCTTAAAGTTTCTCCATGGAAAGGTGTTATCCGGTTTGGAAAACGAGGGAAATTAGCTCCTAGATACATTGGTCCCTTTAAAATTCGTCAAGTTGTTAATGATCAGTCAATTACACTTGAACTTCCTCCAGAGCTTGCTGGTATTCATGACACGTTTAATATTTGTTATTTGAAAAAGTGTAATGTTGAGAATCAATCTCAGATTCTTCCTTTGCAAGATTTGAAAGTTGACCAGAACCAGAAACTAGTAGAAGAACCGATTGAAATACTTGATAAAAAAATTACTAAACTTAGAAAGAAACAAATACCAATGGTGTTAGTGAAATGGAGACACAGTTTAGGTTCCAATTTGACCTGGGAGACCGAAGAGTCTATGAAATCCAGATATCCTAGATTGTTTGATCGAGTTTAGATTTCGAGGACGAAATCTCCTAAAGGAGGGGAGATTTGTAACATCCTCTCGTCGGGTCTGGTAATAATCTATTTAAATTAATTTTTATTAATTTAGGAATTGTTTGATTTTAATTGTTTATTGAGAAACTTAGATAAATAAGTCTCAGGACTTATTGTGAATAGTAAATTGTTAGTTGTTTTAATTTACTATAGTTGACGGTACAATAAAATAAGTTTCTCGTAAGAGTTTTTTTTAAGGTTCCAGACAATAGATTTGGGACGGGTATAAAATACCCAAAATAATTAAACTGTGTAGTTGATTAAAAGCAGGAGTCGACCCCTTGTTTGGTCACCTCCTTTCATCTCAACTTTCCCAAATTAATCTAACCTTCAAGTTGTGTGCCTAGAAGTACAAACAACAAATTAAGATTCAAACAAGATTACTTGAGACTGAAATTGTGATTCCTTATAAGCTTGCTATCATCATCTTCATCATCATATCAATTACTTAAAGTTGTAAGTGTTTTATTATTCATAAACTAAAGTAGGGCAAATAAGAATTTAATGCATTGAATTATGTTTAAATGATATATGATGATTTCTGGTATTATATGATGTTATGAACTGAATTACATAAGTTGAATTAGTGTATATATGTTCTTGAAGTGTAATTTTGATTTCAAGTAAGTGAACCAAATGAATTCCTTGAAATTGACATTGTTTGGTGTTAATTGATGTTGGATTAAGTTGTTGAAGTTAGTAGTTGTAATATGACACCCCTTTTATGCTAGAAACATTGCTTGAGTGAATTAGTAGTGGAAAGTTAGAAATTTGTAAGTTTAGTTCGTGCAGAATTGGTGTTCTGCTGCCGTTGTTGCAGAAATGAAGAACAACCCGGCGGGTAGCACACCCTAGCCGGCGGATTCTTTGAGAAATAAGGGAACCCGACGGGTCATGATGTCCAGCCGGCGGCTCCTACAGTCTTTAATACTCGATTAGTTTCTGTTTGCTCAAAATTTAATTCACCCGGCTGCTCAAGGGTGAAGCCGGTGGGTAATGCATGGAAGCCGGCGGGTCTAGACCCCCAGCCGGCGGCTTGTAGGGCTCTTTCAGCCTCTCCTCTTGACTTGTTTGTTTAAATGTAAAATTGATTGATACATGTTATAACATTAATATATATAAGTACTAGTGTATGATAATGATTATGTGTGATTATTCATACATGAGTAAGAGCTTGTAGTTGTGATATCAATTGTGTTAAGTTCTTAATGTTATAAATTGATATAAGTTAAGTATTGATGATTTGGATTACTAACTTATATTTGATTGTTGATTCTCAGATCCTCCAAAAGATAAGTGATCCCTGGATTCTGAGTTTGTGAAGACAAAGGTATCGGTGAGTGGATTCAAAGCTCACCATTTGATTTAGTTGAAATCATTTGATTATAACTAGTAATCGTGGATATGTTGATGTTGTTGATTATTTATTATATCTTGTTGATTATAAATCTATGTGCTATGTGGCCTTTGGGCATCAGTTGTTAATGAGGTCAACTAGTTGATGAACTGTTGGTTGGGCTAGCAGGTTGTTGTATGAATGATACAGAGTTGTACTTCATTTGTTGTGTGTATAGACTCTGTATCTGAATGTAATAAACGCTAGCTATCGGTCTCGTCCGTATGGCCATACGGATATGGTTGGGTAAGCGTTCTTGGGGAGCCTCCCGGGTATTATGGTTATCCCCAGAACCACCGATCCTCATTAAGTATTTGTTGATTGTTGATAGTAGTATTTGCGGATATTAGGAGTAATTAAGTGATGAAGCTAAGTTGAATGTTGTGTGATGAATTTACTCACTTAGCTTCGTGCTAATCCCTCGTTGTTACGTCTTGCAGATTTTTGATAGAATGTGGGTAGCAAGAAGTTAATGATTAAAGCAAGGGATGTTTGAAGATTATGCTACTCTGAAAATGTTTTGTATAAAACGAAGTTAGTTTACGTAATGCCTCGAAAAGTGAATTTGGTTAATACTTTTGGATAGTATAACTTGATTATAACTGTTTTGTACATTATATATATGGTGTAGTAATCAAATATATGTTTTAAATACCTACGCTTCCGGTTTATTAATATAATATCGAGTTACGGAACGAGAGGCGTTACAGTAACCATTCAAAACCGGCTGAAAGCCGCATGTGATCGTCAGAAAAGCTATGCTGACGTGAGACGCAAATCACTCGAGTTCCAGGTTGGGGATCGAGTACTCTTAAAAGTGTCACCTTGGAAAGGTGTCATACATTTTGGCAAACGCGGAAAACTCAACCCCAGGTACATCGGACCTTTTGAGATTCTTGAAAGAATTGGTCCGGTGGCATATCGACTGCAGCTACCACCACAACTCAGTAGCGTGCACAACACATTCCACATTTCTAACCTGAAGAAATGTCTGTTTGATGAGACACTTGTAATCCCGCTCGACGAAATCCACATTGATGACAAACTCCATTTCGTCGAGGAACCTACTGATATCATGGACCGTGAGGTCAAATGCTTGAAACAGAGCCGTATTCCCATCGTTAAAGTCCAGTGGAATTCTAGGCGCGGTCCTGAATTCACTTGGGAACGGGAAGACCAAATGCGGTTGAAACATCATCTATTCTTAGGTACCCCACATACTGCGGCAACAAACTAATTTTGGGATGAAATTCTCCTAACAGGGGGAGAATGTGACACCCGACGATTTAGGGTTACTGATTAACCTGCTAGAAACCCTAATTACGTGTGTTTAGTTTAGTATTAGGCTAAATACTTGTAATTACTTGTAACTATTTGTATATTTATGTGAATATACACTCCCGTAATTGATTTATATTACGCTACATAATTAGTTGTAATTACGCTTACGCAATTTGGTGAAATTGTGCAAAACAACCGGACGGAGTCCGACACAGTATAAATACGGACGTTGGTGAACAAAATATTAAATAATATGAAATTATTAAATAAACTAAAATACTCGTAAATATTATGTTGATAATATTTTACACGTTAATCATATCGCATAAAGTAACAAAAACACGCAGAACGCGCCCGACAACTGAATGAAAGTCAAAATATTTTTTTATAACTTAAAATATATTATTTTGTATGAAATTATTGTTGAAAACATCGTATAATAGTTCGTCAATAAAACGTCTGATTAAAACGTTACACGATTAAACCTCCGTAAAACGAACGCGCAAATCGAGGCCGACAAATTTACTGAACTTTTTTATAAGTGTTTTCAAATATTTATATTAAATATTTCAAGTGAAAATATCGAAATTAAATTTGTCATTTAAAATAAGCGCATTTGATGTTTAACGTGTATATAAACGTCGAAACAATCGAGTAAACGAACGAAAAATGTAACAAATTAAATTAGGAACAAGAAAATGACCAAGATACCCTTGAGTGGGCCCTCATGGCCGGCCCCCCTTCCCCCATGTGCCACCACCCTTTTTTCCGACTCCCTAAACATGCAAAAGCTCATGATTAAATTCCTAAACCCCATCCACTCCAAATTCATGCAATGACACATATCCCTTTCATTTCTCACTTTACACTCCAAAATCCACCCACATATTCTCTCTCAAATTTCTGGAGGAAATCAGCCCATATCACCACCACAACCACAACCATAAACCACCAAGTCACCACCATCAACCACCAACAAATTCCTTAACTATTTGTAATAATAATAAGCTCAAGAACACTAACACCATCATCTCATCTCATCTCCATCAAATCCTTGTAAGAAAACTCATCTCTAATCTCATATATGTTTATTTACATGTTATATTGTTCATCTAACTAGATTATGTCCTAAAAACTTGTTAAAATACTTTTTTGAAGTTTTTATATAAAAGTGATGAATCTGTCCAGAATGTTACAACTTACAAAATCGACCAGGAAGAGTTGGACAACGTTTTTTTTTTAAGTTGCGTATTGAAAGGATCTACAAAAAGTTTCTGGAAAGATTCATAAGTTGGAAAACTTTCAGACCAGGCTCAAAGATCCGGTTATATCTACAAATCCGTACATTTCTAGAAAGAGTCAAAGAGTTCGATTCCTTAGCAAAACTAATTACCTATGTAAATGGACACTATAGTTGCTGTAAAAGTTATATGTTAGACTAGAAACCATGATGATCAGTTGGTAAAATTTGTGAGACTTGATTTGGACCGGAAGTTAGTAAGATCTATGGCGAAACAAACCGACAAAAGTCGAAAATATGAAATCTTGAAGTTTTAAGTTGCAATATAAAAACCGACACTTTTGATGAACTCCGACATGAACCGACAAATTATTTGGACTCTATGAACAGAAATATGGGTTGGGTGAAAGTTTCGGGTCAAACCGAGTAAGTTTGACCAAGTCAACAAAAGCGGAACGATTTCTAAAAACTTACTATATTTGGAAAATGGTAACAAAAATGGGTTTGGGTGACTTAGTTGGTAACTTGGACCAAAAACTGATTTTAGAAAATTTCCCGAATGAAAAACCGACACTTGATAACACTTGGGCTAAATATTGAAATCTGACCAGACCCTTAGTGTCGTATGACCTGCGACACTACCTAAGAGTCGCTAACTATGTCGCTACTTAATTGAAATTGATTTGAACCTGCGACACAAGGCTCAGTGTTGCTATCTTGCGACACTCACCTACGACACTTAACCTAATGTTGCATACACTGCGACACTTAACCTAATATCGCATACACTGCGACACTTAACCTAATATTGCATACACTGCGACACTTATCCTAGTGTCGCATGACCTGCGACACTGACCCTAGTGTCGCTAAAGGCAGAAAACATGAAACTTGTTTTTCACTAAGTATTGAACTTGGGTAACAACTTATAACCACACATGATACATACTATAACAATGTATACAATGACACAAACTTAATAATAATGTCTTTTTAAGAATTATTATTACAAACTTTCACCAACGGGCTGTACACGTTTTTGATAAACGAACTCGAACTACTTATTTGGACATACTAGTTGATGAACTAGCTTTAGGTGGACATAAACCCTCCACCTACCCGATTGGCTTAAGTGGACATTAACCCCCACTTATACAATCGCTATAGATGGTCTTTTGAGACATCTACTTATACAACCTCATACGTTTAGGGCGTTAGGAGGTTGCACACGGGAACGAGAGCACCCACTACTTGCTAATATTTGATATTGCTTGCTACCTGCTTAACTATGTTGAGTTTCATAGCCCCTTTTTACTGTTTTTCACTGGGTGAGAATACATACAACTGTTTTATAAACTGCTTTATGATCACAAGTACTGGCAACAACTTTTCGTACGGATTGCATGAGACCTTATGATAATCCACTAAAGTCCTCTACTTATCATAGTTCGTTAATATATGCGTGAATATTATTGGATAGTACTATCAGGGTTTGACAAACCTCGTCCGGGCTAGTCGCGCTAGCCAACCCACAGGCGCAATATTATTTGTGAATTAGAGGTGTATCGGATTAGTACAGTTACCGGAGGCAAACAACGTTAAGCTCGAACTATGAGACTCATGCAAATGGTATACTTATATTGCAATATGCAATACTTTTACTTGTCGTTGGCTAACGATACTTTTACTTATCATTGATGAACGATGAAAACTGGTGAAATCTTGTGGATCATATTAGCAACTGATTACTTAACAAACCTATGAACTCACCAACTTTATGTTGACCTTTTTCTATGTATTTCTCAGGTAACCCGCCGCAGTAGGAAGCTTTTAGAAAGCTTAGCTCGAGTCGCATTGTTTTCAAAACATCAAGAGATTAGATTGCATGTAGCTGTATTTTGTAAATTCAGTAATGTATTAGAAATCTCTAAATGGTTTATGCGAACTCCGGATATATTTTGTAAACATTTGAATTATTGTAATGAAACTATTTTTCAAACGTCTCATATAGAGGTCGTTTGCTTTAATTTTTGTGTTGTGATATTTAATTTGGTCGGCGCCCCCATGACACCTCCTACTTCCGCTGCCACGTGTTTTGGGGGTGCGACACCGACCCCAATTAAGTAAGTATAATTTTATTCCCCTCTTAACCTATTGTCTGAAACCTAAAAACCATTTACAATTTCAACTATTTTATTTTACTGACAACTACAATAATTTAAAACAAGTAATACTTCACTAATCACAATAAGTCATTTTGACCTATTACCTACTTTTCACAATTAAGTATAAATACATATATATAATCCAACACATTTAAATAATGCATTTAAAATCGAGGTATTTACTACTTATCACTAGGCCTCTAAAGTGGATGTTACAAATCTTCCCCCCTTAAGGAGATTTCTCCCCGAAATCTCACTTTGTCCAAACAAACTAGGATACCGTGACCTCATGCTAGACTCAGTCTCCCACATAAGATTAATTAGAGCCCAAACTATGTTTCCATTTAACTAGCACCACAAGGATCTCTTTCTTGCGAAGTTTAGTCACTTTTCTATCTAAAAGTTCAATAGGTTCCTCTACCAATCTTTGACTCCGGTCAACTCATAGGTCTTGTAACGGAAGGATTTGTGACTGATCCTCCACATTACATTTCCTTAAATCACATACATGAAAAGTATCATGAATTCCATCTAATTCTAAAGGAAGATCAAGTGCTATGGTTTGATCATTGACCACCTGTCGGATATTGAATGGACCAATATACCTGGGAGTGAGTTTCCACGCTTACCAAATCGAATCACACCCTTCCATGGAGAAACTTTCAAATATAAACCAACATATAACATAAGAATTAAGTGACATCGGAGTACACATCTTTCAAACATTCCTTCCACATACTCCTTGTTCCACCCATAACAAAATTATAACCTGCAAGGAGTGAAATGGTGGGATTAACACGAAGCTACGTGAATAGACATACAACTAACAGTCTAACTTAGCATAACAATATCTGTTTACAACAAATAAATCGTAAACACTTAATCTCAATGAGGATCGATGGTACTTGAGGAACCCTAATGCCGCAGTGGCCCCCAAAGAACGCTTATCAACAATCTATACTGGCCTATACAGAAAATACCGATAACTAAATGCTATCTTTACTCAACACAGGATCTCATTTACAACAAATGTTCACAAATCCTCTGTTGATTAATCTATAGCAACTAAGTCCAACCGCAGTTGACCTCTATATCACATAATCACACAATCCATAATCATCATGGAAATCATATCAGACTAATAGTCTATATATAATAAAATCTACATTTACTCGAGGTAACCAAACATGTTACCACCAATTTACACTGAGAGTACAAGTCCACTCACCTAATTGTCTCAGTCTCCAATTAGAGATCTTATATTATTGAGTCTTCAGTTGATCTTAGAACACAACAATTAATGAGTTAATAACTTATTTCAAAAGTAATACAACTTAACTCAATTGATAACATCATACTATTAAGCATATTGTATAAAACAAGTAAGCATTATGTATAAATAATTAATCCTAAACATCACAAATGCATAAGTAAACTAATCATAATTTTTCACAATTTTTCCTAACAAACGCGATCCTGGAAGTGGAAGTGGGACTGCGTTCCGAAGAAGAAATCCATATGTAACCGAAAAACACTAGGCAACGCGATCCGAGAAGTGGGGTGGGATCGCGTTCACAAGAAGGGAAACGTTCTGTTACCGAAATTCACTTGTTATTGCGATCCGGGTAAGGAGATGGGATCGCGTTCACAAGAATAAAATTCGACTGAGACAATTTATAAGCATGGAACGCGATCCTGATCCATAACTGGGATCACGTATCAACGTGTAAATCGACCTGTAACCTTTGCTGTAAAACCCTAACCCGAACTAAATTTCAATTAAACATCAAAATCAGGTACCAAATCAACATAGCAAGGTTTCTATTGCTAAACAAATACCTTATAACATCTAATAATATCTTTCAATCCTCAATTTCATTCATACATCATGTATTCACTAATTTCAAATCAAAATCAAACATAAATGTAAATTAGGACAATTTTACTTACAATAAAATGGAAAACAAGATGATGAACAAGATAATGAAGAAGGAACTAATGTAATGATGATGATCTTAATTGCATTCACAAAACTAGTTTGCTTCAACTCAAATGATGATATTCTTAGTTTGTGAGTACTTCAAATGAAGAAAGAGATAAAACTTGGGAAAGTTTGGGATTAAGTCGACATGTTCCAAACCGACCCCAATTAAGTATGTATTATTTTATTCTCCTCTTAACCTATTGTCTAGAACCTAAAAACCATTTACGATTTCAACTATTTTATTTTACCGAAAACTACTATAATTTAAAAGAAGTAATACTTCACTAATCACAATAAGTCATTTTGACCTATTACCCACTTTTCACAATTAAGTATAAATACATATATATATATATATATATATATATATATATTCCAACACATTTAAATAATGCATTTAAAATCGAGGAATATACTACTTACCACTAGGCCCCTAAGGTGGATGTTGCAAATCTTTCCCCCCTAAGGAGATTTTGTCCCCGAAATCTCACCTTGTCCAAACAAACTAGGATACCGTGACCTCATGCTAGACTCAGTCTCCCACATAAGATTAATTAGAGCCCAAACTATGTTTCCATTTAACTAGCACCACAGGGATCTCTTTCTTGCGAAATTTAGTCACTTTTCTATCTAAAAGTTCAATAGGTTCCTCTACCAATCTTTGACTCCGGTCAACTCATAGGTCTTGTAACGGAAGGATTTGTGACTGATCCTCCACATTACATTTCCTTAAATAACATACATGAAAAGTATCATGAATTCCATCTAATTCAGAAGGAAGATCAAGTGCTACGGTCTGATCATTGACCACCTGTCGGATATTGAATGGACCAATATAACTGGGAGTGAGTTTCCACGCTTACCAAATCGAATCACACCCTTCCATGGAGAAACTTTCAAATATACCAACTCACCTTCAACAAATAAAACGGGTCGACAGCGTGGAACAACATATTGTTTCTGTCTATCTCGGGCTGCCTTCAATTTCTCGCGAGCAACAACTACTTTATCAGCCGTAATCTGCACAATATCAGGACCTGCAAACTATTTTTCCCCAGCGTCTAACCAACAATTAGGTGTTCTACAACGATGGCCATACAATATCTCATAAGGAGGCATACCAATACTCGAGTGATACGAATTATTATAAGCAATTTCAACTAATGATAAGTGAGAATCCGAAGAACCGCCATACTCTAATATACATGCACACAATATATCCTCAAGTGTTTGAATGGTCCGCTCTGACTGACCATCTGTCTAAGGATAATAGGTTGTACTTAAGTTCACCCTATTACCCAATTCATGCTGTAAACTCTGCCAAAATCGATGTTGATGCAAAATCAACATGTTTTGTCAACAACTTGTATAGAATATTTAGCTTGAAACAACAAATGAAATTGCATGTATTTGGGCCTGCGACATTGGGTCTATGTCGCATGGGTATGGGCCTGCGACACAAGGGCTTGTGTCGTAGGGTCCAAGGGTCCAACGTATAAATAGTCATTTAGGGTTTCATTTGTAAGGTGATCGATCATTTTTAGTGTGTGAGGGACGTTCCAGAGAGATCAGAGAGTTTGGTGTGTTTGTATGTGGAGCTTAATCCATTCGTTTTTGTTAATCAATAACAGAAACATTATTTATATCATTGTGTTTGTTTAATTCATGTTCATTACAATTGATTGTTGTTTCCGCTTTATTCAATCGATTTTGATTCATCTCCAAGATCGCCATAAGGGACTAACAACTGGTATCAGAGCTTTCGGGGAATTGAATCGATTTTGAACGTGTTTTTGGGTTAAACGAAGGTGCGTATTGAAGATTAATTGGTTATTAATTGTTTCTGAGTTTATTGGGTTGATCATATCGATTTCTAGAGTAATTTTTGGGGTTTGTTCATCGCATATTCGTCAAAAATCGTAAGGGTTTCGAAAAACTTCGATTTTAGGGTTTTCTGCAGCTGCTGCCGCGACACTGCGACATTGCATGTGACATTGCCTGCGACATTGCACGCGACATTGCACATGACATTTCCTGCGACATTGCATGCGACATTGAGTGCGACGTAGCTTGCGACATTGAGTGAGACGTAGCTTGCGACATTGCCTGCAACGTTGCCTACGACGTTGTGTGCGACATTGGCCCTTGTGTCTCAACACTATTCATTAAGACATAGTGCTTAATTTTGCACTACCCAATTTTGTTTGAAACTTAAAAGTGTTTAATTTTATTTAAAAAAAAGGGGTTTCGTTCTACTCGGAATTTTTCGATATTTTTGAACGAAAAATTTATGTCGCTAAATTCGAATATGGATTTTTTAAATACAACCATGAGAGGAAGGTTGAAATCCTTGTTCTATAAGGACTTTTCTCGATGGAAGACTATCTTTGAAGATTTAATTACATTGCATGATCCAAATTTATGGATATATATTAATCAGCCATACGAGAAACCTAGAAATAGCAGGTAGTGCATCTTTCAAAACAGTAAATCAAATGTCTGCCATAGAACGTGTAAATTTTGATGTGGAAAAGAAAACATTTGAGACAATACTGGCATGTTTACTAAACAATGAAGCATCATGTTTTAGAACACAAGGAACATCATTTAATCTGTGGAACTCTCTTGAAATAAGTTATGGAAGTAAAACTAAGTTGAGAGTGACAAGTTCGGACAAAGGGATGAAAGAGGAATTGATGAAGAAAGAAGATGAAATCAAAGCTCTTGAATCTCATATACTTACATTGGAGAATGAATGCGAGGGAATGAAATTAAAAATTTTCGGACTTGTAAAAAGGGAAGAAGAATTGAAAGTAATTCAAACCCAAGTGCTCAACATGGAGAATGAACGGGAAGAATTACGATTGAAGGTTGCCAGGATGGAAGAAGGAATTCTGGAATTTGAGAGCCAACAAAAGGTATTAACAAGGCTACAAAAAGATCATGAGCTTGCATTAAAGACTATTCAAGATCTTCGCAAACGACTCTCTGAATCTGAAAAGGATGTGAAAAAGGTTTACGAATGTAAATCTTCATAAGGGAAGATTAATTATCCGCGTGGGAATCATAATTCTTCATGTGATAAGAAGAAATTTTCTCAGTTCACTAATTATTCTTTACAAAAGAATAAGAAGTGTTTGAAATGTTTTGGGAAAATACAATCAACCAAATCAAGTAATCATCAAAAGGTTGATTATGGTGATAATTCTAGTAACCTTAAATGCAACAATAGTTCGGTAACCTTAAATCAAGTAATCATCAGAAGTTAAGAGATTTTAAACCGACACTACAACCGGAATCGAGATGAACAAAGTCTTATGCTTATACTCGTGAGCAAATGTTTGCGTTTGCACCACCACGATTTCATCATATGGTGCAAAATAGACGAAAAGATTTTGTTCCTTTCTCCTGGAGGACATCGGTTCGGCGAAACGAATCCAGAAAAGAAACAAGATGTTTAAATTTCAGGTGGATTTCGATGTCTTTGGATTTTATTGATGAATCATATCGAAAGGTCTCGAAGCTTTCAAGAAAGATTGGGACCGTGCTCAAATGGGTTCCAAAATTTAAAGTTTAGTTTTTGTTTTTGTAATTGTATATAGTATACAAATATACAAAAAAAAATTAAAAAAATAAATAAATTTTGTTTCTGTTACTTGAGCACGGTTAAATACTTATCAGAAGATAAAGGAGAAAGATTGAAGAAAGAAAGAAGAATCCAGGATCATTAACAACAAAATGTTTACATCTGACGATCCTTCAAGAGTTCGAGGTGAATCTGCTGTTCAGGGGGAGTTTGTTGATACATGTTTATTGAACAGGCAGATTCTTGGAGGTTTCGGTGAAGTTGTTGATTAGAGAGAGGATTAGTGCTAGAAGATACTCAAGCTAAAGTTGAAGATTTGAAGACATATCCAAGCTATTGCCAAGGGGGAGTTTGTTAATGCAAAATCAACATGTTTTGTCAACATCTTGTATAGAATATTTAGCTTGAAACAACAAATGAAATTGCATGTATTTGGGCCTGCGACATTGGGTCTATGTCGCATGGGTCTGGGCCTGTGACACAAGGGCTTGTGTCGCAGGGTCCAAGGGTCCAACATATAAATAGTCATTTAGGGTTTCATTTGTAAGGTGATCGATCATTTTTAGTGTGTAAGGAACATTCCAGAGAGATCAGAGAGTTTGGTGTGTCTGTATGTGGAGCTTAATCCGTTTGTTTTTGTTAATCAATAATAGAAACATTATTTATATCATTGTGTTTGTTTAATTCACGTTCATTACAATTGATTGTTGTTTCCGCTTTATTCAATCGATTTTGATTCATCTCCAAGATCGCCATAAGGGACTAACAATCGAGAAACATACCGAGAATCTCTATCCGAGACAATTGACAAAGGAATTCCGTGTCTCGAGACAATCTCATCATTATATAACTGAGCTAATCTGGTCAAAGATGTCGTCTCACTGGTCGCGAGGAAATGAGCACTTTTGGTAAATCTATCGACAATCACCCAGATCATATCATTACCACGTGGCGTTCAGGGTAGCTTAGTAACAAAATCCATTGACAAGTGTTCCCACTTCCATTCTGGAATTTCAAGTTGTTTCAATGAACCATAAGGTTTTTGGTGTTCAGCTATGACCTGAGAGCATATATGACAAGATTCCATAGTTCGTGCCATATCAGTTTTCATTGTCGGCCACCAATACAATGGTTTCAAATCATGATACATTTTGGTACTTCCCGGGTGAACAGATAAACGAGACTTGTAGGCCTCAATCAAAATCAAATCACGTAAGCCTCCAATTAATAAAACCCTTAAACCCGAGACTGAAATGTCTTTAATCCTCCAGAATCATCGAAAGTTTATTAAAGATTTTTCTAAAATTGCTGGCCCGTTGACTAAGTTAACTCGAAAAGATGTGAAATTTCAATGGACAGAACAGCAGGAATCAGTTTTCCAGACTCTAAAGCAGATGTTGTGTCAGGCTCTAGTTTTTGCATTACCAGATGGTTCTGATGATTTTATAGTTTATTGTGATGCTTCGTATGCAGGTTTGGGTGCGGTATTAATGCAACGTGATCATGTTATTGCTTATGCTTCTCGACAGCTTAAAACACACGAGAAGAATTATCCCACTCACGATTTGGAACTTGCTGCTGTGGTATTTGCATTAAAGATCTGGAGACATTATCTATACGGTACGAAATGTGTGATATGTACTGATCATAAAAGTCTTCGGTATATGTTTACCCAGAAAGAATTGAATATGCGTCAGAGGTAGTGGTTAGAATTAATTAAAGATTATGACTGTGAAATCCGTTATCACCCCGGGAAAGCAAATGTGGTTACTGATGCGTTGAGCTGAAAGGTATCTTCAGACCGAGTTTACTTTATGTGTTTGGAAATTACTTCTGATTTGATTTGTAGATTGAAAATTGCTCAGTTAGAAGCTTTGTTGGATCATAATTTAAAATATGAAATTATGTTAAAATGAAAAAATTTATTAATTGATGATTCACTTGGGTTAAAAACTTTTCAGTCTCGGGTTTGGGTTGCATTGATTGGGGGACTTCGTGATTTGATTCTGTCTGAGGCTCACAAATCTAGGTTATCTATTCACCCAGGAAGTACGAAAATGTATAATGATTTAAAACCTTTATATTGGTGGCCTACAATGAAAACTGATGTTGCTCGGAATGTTGAAACATGTCACATATGTTCACAAGTTAGAGCAGAACATCAGAAACCTTATGGTTCATTGAGACAACTTGAAATTGCCAAGTGGAAATGGGAACATATCACGATGGATTTTGTCACTAAACTTCCCAGAACACAGAGAGGTAATGATATGATTTGGGTGATTGTTGACAGACTGACAAAAAGTGCTCATTTTCTGGCTACTAGTGAGACTGCTTCTTTGACTCGACTTGCTCAATTGTATATTCATGAGATTGTTTCGAGACATGGTATTCCTTTGTCTATTGTTTCAGATAGAGATTCCAGATTCGTTTCAAATTTCTGGAAAAGTTTACAGCGTGAGTTGGGTACCAGAGTAAATCTCAGTACAGCATATCATCCTCAGACAGATGGGCAGTCAGAGCTTACCATTCAGACTCTCGAGGATATGTTACGGGCATGTGTATTGGAATATGGTGGTTCATGGGATTCTCACCTGCCGTTAATAGAATTTGCCTATAATAACTCTTATCATTCTAGTATCGGCATGCCACCTTATGAGATGTTATACGGTCACCGTTGTAGAACACCTACATGTTGGCTTGAGTCAGGTGAAAAGAAGTTTGCGGGCCCGAATATTGTACAAATTACAGCTAATAAAGTTAAAATTGCAAGTGAAAAGATGAAAGCAGCTAGAGATAGGCAGAAACAGTATGCCGATCCACGTCGTCGACCTGTTACTTTTGTTGAAGGTGAGTTGGTTTATCTGAAAGTTTCACCATGGAAAGCGGTGATTCGTTTTGGAAAGCGTGGAAAGTTATCTGCTCAGTATATTGGCCCGTTTAAAGTCAGACAAGTAGTTAATGATCAGACAGTCGCCTTGGATCTTCCTTCTGAATTATCTGGTAATCATGACACCTTTAATGTTTGTTATTTAAGAAAGTGTAATGTGGAGGATCAATCTAAAATCCTTCCATTACAAGACCTTAGAGTTGATTATAGTCAGAAATTAGTCGAGGAGCCCATTGAGTTAGTTGATAGAAAAGTGACTAAATTACGCAAGAAAGAGATTCCGATGGTTCTAGTGAAATGGAGACATAGTTTGGGGGTGAACCTTATCTGGGAGACTGAGTCGAACATGCGCTCGCGATACTCTTATTTATTCGAGTCTAGCGAGATTTCGGGGACGAAATCTTCCTAAGGAGGGAAGATTTGTAACACCCACTTTTGTGGCCTAAGGGTAATTCGGTAATTCCCCTTACTTAGATATTATTATTTGTTATATTATAAATATTGTGTATTTTATATGTTTTGATTTATAACTTAGGAGATTTGGTTAAAGGATTTATTATGACTAGTGAATTAGTAACCGTTTTAAATAGTTATAGTTCACGGTAAAATAAAATAGTTTTCCTGCAATTGATATTTAGGTTCCAGACAATAGGATTAGAAAGGGATAAAAATTATACTACCTAATGTATGAGGTCAGTTGAGTTAGGTCGACATATGTACTTTCTAATTTGGTACTTCATTTCCTTTCCATACTTTCATTTCATGTTCAAATCAATTCATAAAAAAAAAATTAAGAACAAACATAAGGGAGAGTTGTGATTGTGATTCAAGTTCATTATCTTCATCATCTTCCATCTATTATCATATTTGTAAGTGTTTTGACGTTATATTATATATATATATGTGTGTGTGTGTGTGTATGTGTGTGTATGTGTTTTTGATTGATATTAGGTTAGATACATGAATGATTTTGGTATAAAGTTGAGTTTGCAAGTTGTTGATGTTGGTTGATGTTATATGACATAATTGTAGCTTTAGAATAGTTAAGACCTGAGTTTGAAGCTGTATTGGATTCAATTTCGTAGTTAGGGTTCGTGCAGTAGCTAGTTGCAGGTTGCTGGGTTATGTGTTTAGGTCCCATAGCCAATCGGCTAGACTAACTGAGTAGATCGGGTATGACTATTGAACCGATCGGGTAAATTAAGATGAACGACTAGTTTAGTACAAATTGGTTACCGAACTTGGCGTTGGAACAAAAGTCTTGAAAAACTTCAATCTAGCCGATCGGCTATAGCTAGTAAGCCGATCGGTTATGGCTTGTTTAGCAGATTGGGTAAAATTAGCCAAATGGCTGAACTAGAACAAAACATAAACAGAAACTGGCGTTTGAACGAAGATCTCGAAAACTAGTTATATTAGCCAATCGGGTCAAGGTGAGCCGATCGGGTAAAAACCTTTTAGCCGATCGGGTACGTGTTTATAAAGGGTCGAAAATCAGTTTTGAAATTGTTGTACTTTGGTGTGTATATGTGACTATTAATGTTTAGTGAATTATAATCTTGATATTAAGAGATATGTGTTCGAAATAAGTTGTATTGTGATATATAAGCTACTAACTTATTATTTGTGACGATTCCTAATACACCGAAGACTCAGTGACATAGAACACGGAGTGGAGACTGAAGTAGACAGGTGAATAGACTTGGAACTTCAGTGTGGTTTAGTTGTGACATATTGGTTACAATGAAATAAACATAGTTGATTATTGATTGTTATTGTTGATATATATATATATATATATATATATATATATATAATTGTGATGTATTGTTTTGATGACTTGGAGGTCAACGATTTGTTGGACTGGTTGCTATAGGTTAGTCAATGTAAGATTTATGATCATGTGTTGAGAATGGAATACATATTGACTAAAGGTAGCAACCAGTTATCGGTAAATCACTGTATTGGCCTGCAGTGATTATAAGTGTCACTTGGTGGGCCACCGCGGACTGAGGGCGCCACAAGGACCACCGATCCTCTTGATGATGTAGTGTCTATGTGTTATTTGTTGTTAAGCAGTATTGTTAGACTAAGTCTGACTGTTGTAACAGGTTTATTCACTTAGCTTTGTGCTAATCCCATTATTTACTCCTTGCAGGTCTTGAGATGATTTTGGGTTGGGCAAAGAGTGGATTAAAGAATGTTTGACTAGGAATCACTCTGATATCATGTTGATACCCTATAACATGTTTTGTTATATAATGCTCAGGATATATTTTGATAGTTTGTAAACTCAAATAGTTTATATACAATAACCTTATAAATGGGATCTCGCTTCCGACTTAAAAAATAAAATTATGGTGTGTTATAACAAACTTATCATAATGCCTAACTCAAAGAGCGCACTCTGATTGCATAAGAAACTTACGTAAACACATACATATTTGATTTGAGCTCTCGGATTTAATCAAGTATAGTTTTTTATCTCCCCTGAGGTCTTAGTCGTTTGTTAACTTACATGGCACAAGTTAATCCAACATTACTTTGTATATCTTTAAGTTGTATTTCTTTTAATCTACAGGTGTTCGATGAAATGGTTCGATGAATGACTACTTTTATCCAGGTCTTTAACGATCTATTCAAACATGAGAATGGATAAAGTCATTTATCATCACTTTATTCATTTCAGTTTAACAATTATACATCCTCACTGATTTTAATACAATTTTTAGTCAATCCCTATTTATTGTGAAATGAAATTTATAAATAATTCTAAACTCAATGTATATGTATGGAAGGAATATTGACACCGCTCAACTTTTTGGCTTGCAAATTTGGCGAGGTAATTGTGAATTTATAGCGTATAGACTTTTAATGTACTTACATACACATAAATGATTAATAATTTGTAAAGGTTAATTATTTTTCCTTTGAGAATGCATCACTCATTAGCGAACGCTTAATATGTGAAAATACTTATTGGTGAATTTAAAAACTCAAATTTCATAACCCGAACACTGCACGTCGTTGAACTAGTTTTAATTAAGGGTGGTGATATTTCCACCATGCAATTTGATAGATCCATCAAACATGTGCATTAACTAGTTATATTGTACAACCTTCATACTTTTGATGGAACCATCAAATTGGATGGTGGAAATATCATGTCCAATCTTTATATATATATATATATATATATATATATATATATATATATATATATATATATATAACAGAATACCATGGAGCAATCTGGACCTTAGATTGATTCCATCCATAAAGATCCTACGGTTAAAATTATTTCCTACATCTTTTTACAATTTTTAAAATATGTCCCCCGCAACTATTAAAATTTGCATTTTCAGTTGTTCCTTATTTTTTTAATCCTTATTATTTCTACATCTTTTTAACTTTTTAAATGTTTAACCACAACTATTGAAATTGGAACTTTCAGTACTTTCATATTTTTTTAGTCCTTATTGTTTAAATATCATGACGTTTTAAGTGGTAATATATAAATAAACCAAACGTATTTGAAATATTTTTATCCATATAGATTAATTTACATGAATTTTTTTATCAACATCATGAAACTAAGAACTGGTCATCCATATAGCCATACAACCGTAATATGATGAATGCGTTAAAGTTGTAACTAAAATATTTTATGAATTCAACTAATAGTTCCTTAAATAATATATATTAAGCTAAACAATAGACCTTATGAAGAAATATTGTGATAGCTGATATACTAACTAAACAATTTTGCTAGTATCCATATAGCCATACAACTGTAATATGATATTTTATAAAAACAAATAATAGTTCCTTAAATAATATACATTAAGCTAAACAATAGATCTTATGGAGAAAAATTGTGATAGTTGATATACTAACTAAAGAATTTTGCTCATTTGAACATAAGATTGATGATGATTATGTCGTGGATCTCAACTTCTTTAAAGAAAATTATAGTTTAAAATTTATTGTTTCTTCTTTGTAATATATGTAATCTACTTTTGTAATCCCAAATAATAATATCATTATCTTCATCTTTATTATTCATTATGTTTTAATTTTAATTATTATATGTATTATTATTATCGTTATTCAAAATTTATTGTCAATGATTATCTATATGTGTATATGATCACAACAATGTACGATTTGGATAGAAATTTTGGTTTGAATAACAAAATGCAGTTATTTGACTTTGACTGAATTCATTGTTAATTTGAGTTTTAAAACATTGTTTTGTGGGTTACAATTCTATACTGCTTTCTTATTATATGTATATTATATACATCAATGTTTGATTATCTGTCCCTTCATAAAATGGGTAACTGTTATAATCAAAATGTTTACAAACTAACTAATAAAAACTTTAAAATCGACATGTCATGGAGCAATTTGAACCCTTCGATGGGTTCTTTCCATGCGATCTAATGCTTTATATTTAATCTTCATAGTTACACTTTTCTCCCCACAACGTATTATTAAAATTAAATTCAATTAATTAAATATTAATTATAAAAAATGTTTTTTTATTAGAAACAAAAAGGGTGGAAAAAATAAACTGGTCAATAATCTTCCGACAAAAAAAAAACTTTTGTTTCACAATTTAAAAAAAATAATTAAATAAATAAATAACCAACGTAATAAAAAAGCCTTTTGTTTCACAATTAAAAAAAAGCAATTAGATAAATAAATAACCAACGCAATTCCACAAAAAATAAATAAATCTAAAGAATAAAAAAAAAGGCCGGGTTCACAATGTCAGATATTACAATAGGCCAAATATAAAAATCCAAACCCTAATCACACCATACATCTATTTATATCTATTATATTCCACTTCTAATGTATTCACCAGTTCACCACCACTATTTCACAATGAATCTCAAGGGAGAATTCAAAGGTATGTTACATACAATTTTTATGGTATACATATTGTTTTAATTTACTTACGAAATTTTGTATTTTTATGCTTATTAACAAAATTTTACATTTTTATATAAATATGTCAAAGAATACTCTACTGCACAAGACAGTTCTTCTACCGTTAATAATGGAGGCACAAAAGGTTTATTTGTTTTATTATTCAAATTATTATCTCTTTGTTGTATATGAATTTGGATTGTCATGTGCAACTATATATGTGCAACTATATACAAAAAAATCACCCCCACCTTAACTATCATGCATCAAAAGAAAAAGCGATACCTACTAATTGTCAAGGTTCAGACAATATTATACGTAAATTAATACAAATATTTTTATTACCATGTCTTCACACTATTTACTAATGTTGTGTATAAAGCAATTTAATTAACAAATGATTCAATTTTTTTTTTTAGAAAAAACGACAACTACTAATTGTTAAGGTTCAAACAATATTATATGTAAATTAATGCAAATATTTTTATTACTATGTCTTCACACTATTTACAAATGATGTGTATAAAACAATTTAATTAACAAAGAATTCAATTTTTTTTTTTGTAGATGAAGAGCCTTTACACGAATTTAATGATTGGCTAAAAAAAAACATCTCCAAAGATGAAATTGTGCAGGATGATCTAAAAATAATGGTCAATTCGTTAAGGTCGACAATCTTATCAACCACATCCGATCACTTAGACATGACATTGACGACGACTACATTGTTGATGTAAACTTTTTCGATAAAATTTAGTCATTCCAACATTATTGATATTCTAGCCAACATCTCAATTTACATATGCACTAAATAATATATTTTTACCTAAATAATATATAGCTAAACACAAGCAATTGGAAACTAACTGCCCGAACCAGTATAACAATTATACTTACTTTATGACTACTTTTTCCACATGAACATCCATTTTGTATTCTTATTGTTTGTTAAACAGATATATTGGGAATTTATATTATACATACACATTAATTCTTTTACGACTCTTTCAAATGATCAATTTTTTTTACCTTTTTCAAACAAGACAATACAATAACATAACTTTCGGATTCATGCAAATGACTCTTTTAAATTATACATATATATTAATATTAATATTAATGAACTATGGTGAGGATACTACATAATTAATAACAAATGTATAAATAAAATTAAGAAATTCACGTTGTTGCGGTCCTTCACTAGTTAATTAAATCAAACCAAATTACTAAACGAAATTTAAAACATATCGAAATTAATTTCAAAAAATAAATCAATCACTATCCCTCACATTTGATCAAATTTCTTCTTCCTGTAAGCAGACTAAAGTCTCCCTTCTTCGCCGGACGTACACTTCACTTCTCGCCGGCGCCGTCGTCTACTTTCCGGACGTCATCTTCTTCCCGATCTAAAACCTAGAGCACTCCCACATAACTTCAAAATCTTTTCAGCATTCTGTAATTACCAAGCCGCTGTTTCAGATTTCTAAATCTCTAAATTAGGGTTTTGATTCGAGGTAAAATCTATCGAATTGATGGTTACTCACACCGTACAGATCATCATCAGCTCACTTACGATACTTCAAATCGTTGTAGCGTTGTGTAATTCTATTGCTGTTGTTTCAGATTGCAAAATTCTGTAAATTAGGGTTTAATTTTGGGGAGGATCTATTGAAGGGATGCTAATAACAGTGAATAACGTAGAGATCATCATAATCAGTTATGTTACGCCGTTTTAAATGGTTCATAGCTGGTTTTAATCAACAAAAAACAGTTAAACCTAAGGGAGATGCAAAGTTGTTGCCTTTACCAGGGGAATATAATTCGAGTGCTCGAAACCGCAAGTCGATGTTGGAGGCTGTTCATGAAGTTGCAATATATATTCATCGGTTTCATAACCTAGACTTATTTCAGCAAGGGTAATAATGAATGCACTATTATCATCAGTATATATATACACAATCACACAAATATGTGTACATGTATTTAACTGCTAAAGTTTGATAATTAGGTTTTTATTGAATTTTAAAAAATCATATTTAGTTGGCGATTGGAAAGTATTACCGTATTTGATTTGATGGTAGATTTAAAGTATTGCTATTTTTAAGAATGATGCAAATCAAGTGAGTATAGATGTGTATTTTGTTGATTACAGGTGGTATCAGATCAAGATTACTATGAGATGGGAAGATAGTGAATATGCATTGTTGGTGGGTACACCATCAAGAGTGGTTCAGTACGACGGTACTTTGTTGTTTTGTTCATTGTGCAAATCTAAGTGATTAGCTATTTCATCATGATGATGTATAAGTTTTCTTGCACTACATGGAAACATATATCTGTTCTCCAAATCTAATGTAGCTTATTATCGTGGATTTTAATTAACGCAATTCAATCTAGTTTAAGAAATTACATGATAATATCTTACAATCATGACTTTAGCATCCAACATGGAACTTGGCATATTAAGAAAGTATCTTACAACGTTGATGTTTTTTTCTTTTTCCTTTGTTGTCTCTATGAACTGATGGAGTTATGTTAAGAGTACCAGAACTAGGAGTTGAGGCAAGTCTAAATAAATTGAGCTTGTTAGGGGACAGAACATAATCATTCTATTTTTGAGAAATCTTCTGCAATTTGGAATTAATCATTTTCTATTTATCAAATGAAGTAGGATATCAGGAATCAGGATACAGTTAGTTCTTGAATGTATGCTTGATGAGCTTAAACTCGGTTATAAACTGGGATGGTAAACTGGTGTTGGTCATGCTGTCAGTTAATAGTGGTTACTCTTCCGACATATGCATCTTAAACTGTTAGCTTATATTTCGATTTTTCATATGTTCAAGTTATTTCTTAAGTCATTACAGCTAGACTTAGGTATTACTGAGATTTCAGCTTGTTATCAGGAGAGAAAACCCTTATATCATGCTACATTTTTTGTTTGGACCGCAGCTCCTGATCTTGGTTCTGACCATGTCTTGGGCGTTTGGAAGATTGATGACATGGACCATAGTTTTTCATCACAGCCTTTTCGGATTCGATACGCAAGGCAGGACATTCTTCTATCTGTCATGATAGCTTTCAACTTATCTCTTGGTAGATTTGAGGTCTCTTTCTCTCTCTGTACTCAATCTACATTTAACATGCACTTTCTTCTCCCTGTGGGTTTAATTAGCCGAAGCAATATCGGCACAGAAGTTCTATCATGCTCACGTGTAATCTTGGCAATTGATTATCTCCTACATTCTTCAGGGTCCAATCACATCCGCTGTAATACTGAAATTTGAGCTTCTGTACGCACCTGTTTTGGAGAATGGGTTAGTAAATAATGTTTCATTATAGTTTACCTTGTGGAATGTCTTGATTATGGTACCAACTTGCAAACAAGAATTTGCTATTCATATGAATTATTTACTTCCGATAGTGTTTTTAATGCTCCATCTACAGATCCACTATGCAGGACTCTCCGGATGTATCCCCTGCTGCAGTACATGAATTCCGAATTCCACCCAAGGCTCTACTTGGATTGCATTCATATTGTCCCGTTCATTTTGATGCTTTCCATGCTGTGCTTGTTGACACGAGTGTTCACATCACCTTACTGAAAGGAGGTGTTCATGCTATGAAGAAACCAAGGTTGGTTGTTAATTTTGTTATACCAGTCTAAAATTTATCTCCATTGTTTTAAAGGTGGCAGATTTGACTCTTCTACTTTTGAATCGGTCAATTTGGGATATGGTTTACTTTAATGGGTCAAACAGGTCAAGCAAAACAAATATCTAAAAGATAAACGGTACAAATGGGCCGCATGCATTAAAAGTCGCACAAAGTGTTCTCTCAATCCTAGCCTCAGGCATGCACTAGTTTAAGCTAATGGACAAAAAATTGTTTGTGGTTCAACACTTCAACCCAACCTGACCTTTACTAAAAACAAATTGTTGGGAGTTGGGACCCAACCCATTTATATCTGCCATTCTTGATTTCTGATAAAGCTGCCAAGGGCAATGGGAAGTTTTTCTGAAGTTAGACTAACTTTATCACCTGTCTAGTCGCAGCCGTTCTCAAATTAATGAAGAAGCTGCCAGTGAGAAGTATGACAAGGAGAAGCAAGTATGCATTTCTTCTGCATTATTTGGATTCTGTATTTTAGTTTACTTATTATTATAATAATAATATTATTTGTTTGCTTTGCTTTTAGTATTTTGTAATGATTACTTAATTTAAACACTACTATACTCTCTCTCTCTCTCTCTCACACACACACACACACACATGCTACATAAATTAGCATCTGCAAATAATAGCTATTTTACTATCTGCAATGATAAATTCATTCGTAGTTGCTAGGAATCTGTTCTAACGTATTTTACTGAAACAGGTTTTCCTTGTGAAGGCGTTTTTAACTTCTCGTGCAACTCTACTCCAAGAGTTACGAAATCTTAGTAAGGCAATAAATGAAGCAGTTGATTTGACTGATTTTGCTTCTCAGCATGATGAGCCAAAGTTCTTGCATGGTTCTGTGGAAGTTGGCATGGAGACTGATGATGCTGATTCACAAGTACGGGAAAAGATGAGCAATGTTTCCAAGGTTGTTTACCTTGTTTTAGTGAGATCCGAATTCCGAAATGCTTTCATTTATCTGGAACATTGTTATGGTTTACTTATACATCTTGTATCTTTGCACAGGTCCCAAATGGTACCATGGAATCTTCAAGTGATTATCTTTATTCCCTGCAAAATGATGAACTATATCGTCTTTTTCATTCACTTGGAGATCAAATTCTCTACTTATGGAGCGCGTTTTTGAAGTTTCACAGGTATAGATACTATGTGCTTATATTGCATTTATTAGTTCTATAATTAACAGAAGGCGGGATACACATAAGTTTTTATTGTCTAATGCACATTAGGGCTAATAAAACAAAGATTTTGGATCATTTGCGGAATTCTTGGGCTACTGATCGTAGAGCGGAATGGTCAATATGGATGGTGTACTCTAAGGTTGAGATGCCTCAGCAACCAACCCGAAACGAGTTTGATGACTCGTACCATCGTCTTCGTGCCAAAGTGCCTGTTCATCGGAAGATAACTGAAGATGTAAGTTGTTTGCTATTTTAAATTTTTTAGCTTACCATAAAGTTTACTTATCACAGACATGAACATCTTAGAGGATGTTTGGATGTGCAACATTAGACTTTTTATCTGAATATTTAGTTCAGTTGTTTCAGTAAAGTGATTCTGATTTTGATTCTGATCAAGTGTTATGTAGAAGTCTAGTTATCAGTTAGATGCTAGGTGTAACAAAAATAATTATTCAAAGAAAAACTAGGACTTATTTACTCTGTTTTACACTTTTACCTTATATTAAATTTATTGCATCTAAATTACTTATTGGAAATCATCTACTCCTTATTATGAAAAAAGCTTACTGTTGGTATTATGTATGGTAATTACTTATAATATATACTATATTTTGACATGCAGTTTTTGTATCATGGTTTTTATAATATAATATGAATTTATATATTATAAATAAAAAAGTTATTTTCGCCTTATTATCATGAGTTACGTGTATAATTAAGGATTTATCAAATACTCAAACAACTGATTATCTTTGATCATTACTACAAAACTCTTGCAGCAAGTTCTATCACGACTGATTAATAATTCTGCTTATATACATTACATCCAGTATCAAAAGGCACATCGAAGTGCCCCCTTCTTGCACGTTATTAATAGGCTTAAAAGATATCTTGACAACTATCTTCTATGATTAATCTCTGGTTGGTTACTCAATTAATTTTATGTTCCTCATTTATTTCTAGCCTTCCCATGCTGCAGCAATGCGGGCTGAGCTCCATCGGCGTAGTATTGCACAGATGAGGGTGAGCAAGTGATCTCCAAGACTTTAGTATCCCTACTGGCTACTTCCTTTTTGGGGGAATCATAAACTTGTTTCACTTGTATGCAGATAAATAATCGTTCAATTCAAGACCTTCATATATTTGGAGATCCTTCACGTATACCTATTATAATCATTGAACGTGTAGTAAATGCACCATTGCGTTCACCCAGTGGGAATTCCTACTTCGGGAATATGGATCCAAAAGATAATAAAATGATTCTTCCAGAGGTTGACTCAAGCCTCTCCAGCAATAAGCAAAAGGGCCGTATATTGAAGATTGCTGTGTTTGTTCATGGTTTTCAGGCATGTTATACTCTTTACATTCTCCAATTTAAGTGTAAATTTCTTGTAGGTTTTTAGGTTGGGTGTCTTTAGTGGTGAGATAAAACATAAACAAATTGATCCGTTTATAAATAAATGGGTTGTGATGGTCATCTCTAAGGGCATCTCCAATGCAATGATTTTTTTAAACGTGTGTAGTTTTTTTTTATTGGAGTACATGGGTTTTAAATTTTTGAGCAAACTATATGAATAGATACTGTCTCATAAAATAAACTCTTTAAGGATGTGTTTCGCATTCTAGCTTATTGTAGCTTATAGGAGCTTAAGCTTATTTTTTTCATAAGCTCAAGCTAGTAGTTTTGTTTGGTTAACAAAAATTTAAGAGCTTCTTAGCTGCATGAATTAGCTTTCAAAAATAAGTTTGGAGTTTATGAAAGGAGAAATTACATATATACACCTAATAAAATTAAATATTATGTGTTTTTCATCCTTTTATGTCAATTTACATCTTTGAGCTCCAACTACTTTTGCCAAACAGTTATAAGATCATAAGCTACAGCTTCCAGCTTCAACTATCAACTAGTTTTGCCAAACACATCCTAAAAGGGTTTTTCCATTCGAGATGCTTTAAAAAATACTAATTCTTCACAATGTGACATAAATGAGCAGGGGCATCATCTGGATCTACGGCTTGTGCGGAATCAATGGCTCCTGATAGATCCGAAAGTCGAGTTTTTAATGTCGGAGGTCAACGAAGACAAAACGTCTGATGACTTCAGGGACATGGGATTAAGACTGGCTCAAGAAGTCATTGCGTTTGTGAAAAAGAAGATGGATAAAGCCTCAAGATCCGGTACCCTAAAAAATGTAAAACTTAGCTTTGTTGGGCACTCCATTGGAAACGTGATTATAAGAACAGCTCTGGCAGGTACACCGACTTTTTTTTTTATTCCTATTGATTGCTTAATGGATAGATACCAATATGGGTGGGCTGGGTTGATCCACAAGCATTTTTTACCCTCTTGAACTTTACAAGTAATCAATGCATAATATGATTGCCCACTGACTTACGGTGACTATATCATCATATTTGTAGTTATTGTCCCCTGATTGAAGGTTGTAGGAATATTGTGACACTTTGGGTTACTTTTGAGTTTTGACCCAATGAAGTTTTTTAAGTGGAAATCTAGGTACATGTTTTGAAATTTGCACCCGTATTGCTTAACGTTATGTTGATGGATTTATCAATATGGAATTGCAGAGAGCATCATGGAGCCGTACCATAGGTACCTGCATACATATGTCTCAGTTTCGGGCCCGCATTTAGGTTATCTCTACAGTTCAAATTCCCTTTTCAATTCTGGATTGTGGCTGTTGAAGAAGCTTAAGAATACTCGTTGCATTCATCAGCTGACTTTCACCGATGATGTAGATCTAGAAAACACTTTCTTCTACAAACTTTCCAAGGTACAATTATGCTTCTGAAAGGAAACAACCTCGATTCCATTGTCAAAGTTACTTCTTAGTTAAATTTTATCTTTTTGGCTCTGAAACTGGTGAGTCCTGCGAAAACATTCAGGTTGCGTTTAGTTGCATACAATTTTCTTTGTTTTTCTATTTCTATACTTTTTAGAGAGAAGTGTTTTGTATCTCTAGAAAATAATGAAAATGTAGAAAACGTGTTCAAATGTGGCACATAGAGATTGTATTTTCCAAGATAGAAAATGTACAAGATCATAAAATAAAGCTTTCATATTTGTATTTATAACATACTCCGTAGAAAACAGACATTATTGATTTTTTAGTAAAAATTTCTGGAACTCACCAAGTTGAACACGTTTTCTAATTTTTTTAGAAGAATTGTCCCGAAAAATGGTGGAGTTTCTTGTAACTAAACACAGCCTTAGTTATATTGTTGAAGTTCTAATCCTTTTCAATCTTCTTTCAGCAAAAGACGTTGGAAAGTTTTAAGAGCATAATCCTGCTATCATCTCCTCAGGTATTTACTATTCACTTAAATGTCATCAAGGATTATTAGCGCTGATGAGGTTGACGACTCACAAACCCTCAAGAAATGTTATCGACTTTTCAAAAATATATCTTTTAATTGCAAAAACTCTTATCTATAATTGCAAAATTGAGCTTTATGGACAGAAATTGCCAAGTAGTTTCTGTTGTTTTAAAGTTTCCTGTTGGCAGTTTTGCTAAGAAGGGAACAGTTAATTTTTTTTTTGTGCCACCTATGGTTGCTTAATCCTTTCAGAAGCTAATCACTCTATTAAAATGATTTCTTTCAGGATGGTTATGTTCCTTACCATTCTGCGCGAATTGAATTATGTCAATCATCATCAGGGGACTACTCAAAAAAGGGCAAAATTTTCCACGAAATGCTCAACAACTGCTTGGAGCAAATGCGGGCACCATCCTCTGAACAACGCATGTTTATGAGATGTGATGTCAACTTTGATACCACATTGCAAGGAAGAAACCTAAATACCATTATTGGACGAGCTGCGCACATAGAGTTCTTGGAAACCGACATCTTTGCAAAATTTATAATGTGGTCTTTTCCAGAACTTTTTCGCTGATCCATCTGGTAAACAGATGTTCTCGAGTCAAGAGCCATCCCTGATGGTCAAAGATGATCAATGCCAACTTCGTTTATAGATAATATGCAAATATGAGTTGGTCAAGACAATATGCATGCAGAAGCGTGACAATGTATATTATCAGGTAGAAAAGGTGCAAGTTGCTTCAGGTAGGTAACTATAAGTTTATAACCCACATTATATTTAAAGTTATAATGTAGATTTTCATGTATAATTCTACACGTGTAGAATATTTAGGCGCTCAGGTTCCTGTACTTTATGTACTTGGTGGAAACGGGAAACGGTTATAGGTGAATATATAGTGTGTTTCCCGAATTTTACAGCATGCTTGTCAAGTGTTTCCTATCTTTCTTTTTGTCTAAATGTTCTGTTTATTTATTTTATTGGGCATTTTTAATGAAAGGTTGTCAATAATGTGCATTAATTGATTGTACTCAAGGGATATTTATGGAGGGTCAACTAAAATTCAGAGGGTTCAGATATTTTATTGTGGTATAGTATTAATGCATGTTATAAATTCTTATTGACAGCCATAAGGGTTATCGTTATCATTTTCCTATTTTATTATGGCTTCTGCACGTTTATGGTAAACTAGCTTATATTTTAGTAGCTAGTATTGTTTCTCTTTATGATTTATAAGGTTACGATTGTGAGTCACAGAAATTTTTAACCTATCAAAACTCAAGTTCTGGTGAGAAGAAATTGGAAAAAAGAACTGGAAAACCATCTGCATCTATTTACAATTTTGAATGTAAAACTAAATCTTTTATTAGGTGAACATTCCATAAACTAAACACATTGGTCATGTTTACAGAATCATTACTCAATCTAACACCTAACACAAGCATTCAAAATCATTCTCCAAAGCACTTTCGAACTTGTGATAATATGATACTTCGTGTTACAGCAATATATACTCGTTCATTTAAGAAAGCAATTGATTTAGTAAACCAACATTTCTGGACTACATTATCAAGCTAATAATGATGCACACCTGACCTTATATGAGCAACAGGCTTCAAACTATTACTCTACACCACACAAAATATGATTTTTTGAATTCATGTATAATAATATCATTAAAAGTGTAAATTCATTCCAAGCTGTAGTAAATAATCCTTAAATAATATATATATATATATATATATATATATATATATATATATATATACTCATATATAATGCATTTCAAGATTTTTTTTAAGATAGATTTTACTATTTTGCCCCTAATATTACTATTAAAATTTAAAATATCTACATGAAATTACTAATATACCCCTAAATATATTAAATGTAATTAATACTATAATTATTATATGTGATTAATACTATAATTAATAAAAATTAAAGTAACTAACATATGACATTAAATACTAATTAATTAATTCTTTTATATGCCTATTATTAAAATATTAAGCAATTTAGGTATTTCTTTAAGGGAATTAACTACTTACCCTTGAAGTTTATATGAGTCTTTGAAAAACCTATTTGAAATTACTAATATATCCTTACATATACTAAACTCTAATTTTTACTAAAACACGACATAACTTTTAAACTGTAAGGAGGTACGTGATGTGTCAATTATGTTGGAAAGGTAAAAACGAGACGAACGTGATAGCAAAACGCCGAAGATGGATTGTCCATCGTTTGGAGTCGAATTCGGCCATTAAAGCCTTCAAAATATATTTTCGCTAAATTTTACACGTTTTTTAATGTTTTAAAAAGTTAGAAACGAACTATATGATGTCTTTTTGTATCATATTACAAATTTACTGGTTTTCTTACATTCCATATTTTGTTTTGATATCATCAATTTCTATATTCTAGAGTTTCAATTTTTTAATCAAATTTTGGAATTACAATTTCATGAATATAATGTTTTGTATTAAATTACTACAGAAAAAATAAAAAATAATAGTTAACGACTCCGCACCTTCCAACATGACACCTGACTATTAGAGACTCGCAACCCGACTATTGAGTTCACAAATACATTTTATATACATATATATATTGTTACACATTTTTTAACAATTTTTAAAAAGGGTAAAAATATTATTTTGTTCCTTTTAGAAACACCATATCTTAAAGTATCATCATATAAATTCTGATGTTGATTTAATACTTTATATCGAATACATGTGAAGCTAATAGTTGTTTACCCGTCGCATCGCGCGGGCATTTTCAAAACTACTTTTTAACTATTCGAAACACTTTTTCCTATAAAACTTTTTCAATGATTACTATTAAAATAACTTTTGGAAGCTATGATATAAATATAAATAAAAAATAGACAAAATTGCGTGGATCGTCCCTGTGGTTTGCCCAAAGTAACTAGCCGAGTCCCTGTGGTTTTTTTTGACCTGAGGCATCCCTAAACTTGCAAAAAGTTGCGTGAGTCGTCCTTCTGTCAAAGACACGTTAGTCAGAGGCATTAGTTGACCGCATGTGAGTAACATGTGAGGGTAAATTGGTAAAATCCCCTCTCCTTCTCTCTTATATTCACCCTGCCATTTTAGTTTCAAAATATTTAATTCATATTTAATTTTCATTTGTAACTCCAATTCTCTGTCCTCCGTTTTCGTCTCCGATTTCAATCTCTCCATTAGCGCTTCCTGGTCCTAAATTATGTAGTAATTAATTAATTATCATGTAAATAATAAAACGAAATTTGATCCTAGATAATATAATGTAATGTAATCAAAGCTTATATGTCTTCTGAATACTCATCAATTCATATCCGATAGGTTTATCTAAATTATATTATTATATTATATTATTATACAGTAGTAGTAGTAGTAATTAGTACCTGATCCATATCCGGAACGGATTCCATTACCATCCGAAACGCTAATCCACGTTTAAATCCAGCAATCCAGAGGAAACACCGTTCAAAGGACGAGAACCAGGGTTTAAATTAAATATGAATTAAATATTCAATCATCTCCGACACTCGGCGGCCAGTGGTGGTGGTGCTATTGCCGGCAGTCATAACTACGATTAGTCGTATTTTATTGTATTATGAGGGGAAACCAAAATAAAGCTAATAAAATCGATAATAAAACTGATAACAATAACAGTAGTAATAATGGTGCTCTTTGATTCCTAATTCCTTTAGACCTAACGATTTTGAATGAACGTTAACTGCTTAACGGTTTTGAATGAATGTTAACAGTAGTAATAATGGTGGCTCTCTGAAATCGTACGGACTGAGACGCCAGTGGAGGAAATTGAATGAATGTTGACGGAGGAAGTTCGGCGCGGTGGAGGTGACGGTGACGAAAGACCGACGGCGGTGAGGATGTCGTTAATGTTGCTAATGGAATTTGATGGATCTAATGGAAAAATTGAGGTTAGGGTTTCTTGAAATTAGGGGAAAAAGAAATGGCAGGGTGAATATAAGAGAGAAGGGGAGGGGATTTTACCAATTTACCCTCACATGTTACTCACATGCGGTCAACTAACGCCTCTGACTAACGTGTCTTTGACAGAAGGACGACCAACACAACTTTTTGCAAGTTTAGGGATGCCTCAAGTCAAAAAAAACCACAGGGACTCGGCTAGTTACTTTGGGCAAACCACAGGGACGATCCACGCAATTTTGTCTAAAAAATATGAACTTTTTTTTTCGAACTTATTTTACAGTCGTTACTGTTGTGATTATTGAAGATAATCACAAAATATAACATGATAATCATATGTGATTATTCTCTAATATAATGTGATTATCATGTGTTCGAGATAATCACAAAATATGGCATGATAATCACATATTATTCATGTGATTATCAAATTATAAAATGTGATTATTATGAATAAAAAATTTAATTAAAAATAATTAAAAAAATAATAAAACATCAAAATTTTTTATTATTTGAAAAATAACTTCTAAAAGTTATTTAAAAAAGAAGCTACGAAGAAAATTTTGTAAAATAACATATTTTGCATAGTTAAAAATTGATTTTAAAGTGTTTCTCACCTTCTCATTAACACTAGCCTTCTCATTTGAACCTGGGACTATATATACATATATATATATATATATATATATATATATATATATATATATATATATATATATATGTTAGATTAGATGGAGGGTGGAGATGTGTTTTCACTATTTTTTTTATCTCCTTGTTTTCACCAGAACCCATCCATATATATATATATATAAAAGGGGTGGGGATAAAATAAACGGTGAAAACACTTTTTGATTCACAATTTTTTTAAGTTGTGAACTTTCATTTTTTTTGCTTCATATATGAATTTTTTTGTGAACCCTTATATTTTTTTTGTTTCACATAAAATTTTCGTCATGAACCTTTATTTTATTTTTTTGCTTCACACAAAGTTTATAACATTTTCAATTGTGAACCTTATTTTTTTCACATAATTTTTTTTTTAAAATTTTTTCACGAAAATTTTGAAGTTTTTTTATTATGAACTTTAATATTTTTTTTAGGTTCACGAAAAGTTTTTAACTTTTTCAACTGTGAACCTTAATTTTTTTTTTGAGTTCACGGAAAGTTTTAACTTTTTCAATTGTGAACCTTTTTTTTCCAGCTGTGAACCTTAATTTTTTTTAGGTTCATGGAAAGTTTTAAAAAATTTCAATTGTGAACTTTTTTTTTCAACTGTGAACCTTAATTATTTTTTGAGTTCATGGAAAGTTTTTTACTTTTTATTTGTGAACCTTAATTTTTTTTGGTTCACGGAAAGTTTTTTACCTTTTCAATTGTGAACCTTATTTTTTTTTGGTTCACGGAAAGTTTTTAACTTTTTTAATTGTGAACATTTTTTTTTTAATTGTGAATCTTAATTTTTTTTTGTTCACGGAAAGTTTTAAAAAATTTCAATTGTGAACCTTTTTTTTCAACTGTGAACCTTAATTATTTTTTGAATTCATGGAAAGTTTTTTACTTTTTCATTTGTAAACCTTAATTTTTTTTGGTTCACGGAAAATTTTTTACTTTTTCAATTGTAAACCTTAATTTTTTTTGGTTCACGAAAAGTTTTTAACTTTTTTAATTGTGAACATTTTTTTCTTTCAACTGTGAACCTTAATTTTTTTAAGATTCACAAAAAGTTTTTATCTTTTTTAATTGTGAATCTTATCTTTTTGTTTTGGGTTCACGGAAAGTTTTTAAGTTTTTTAATTGTGAACCATATTTTTTTTGTTTTGGTTTTCGAATTTGACTTTATTTTATTTTTTTTACAAAAATAATTTTTTTGTGTGAACCTTAATTTTTTTGGTTTAATTAAAAAAAAAGTTCACACCTTAAAAAAATTATGAAGGAAAAAATGTTTTCACCGTTTGTTTTATCTCCACCCCTTTTATATATATATATATATATATATATATATATATATATATATATATATAGGGTAGTGATCTAGGGGGAAGTGACAATTTTGGGGGAAGGGGGAAGCTGATCTCAGTCGTCCATCTCATCAGGCTAATAAAACACGCGGAGGGGCAGTCTAGTAATTTACAAATACATTAATTAAAAAAAAGCAACATAAACAACGACATAATTTCGATCCGTAATCAATATCTCATTCATTTGCATAATCAACATCAGATTCATCAGATTCATTACATAATCAACCTAAATCCGTTCTTCCGATTACGATTTCAATGTGCGATTCATCAGATTCATTACATAATCAACATCTCATTCATTTACAGTAACTTTTACCGGGATCTAATCAACAAAAAGGAGATTCATCTATGGCGAAAGAATCGAAAGAAAAGGGGAAAAAAAATGACAAACGAGGTAAACCTAATTCTCAAAATTGAATTATTTGTTACTTGTAGATGATGACTGTTACAGATTACGAATTAAAATTTTGATGAATAATATTTACTGTGGTGTTTGTTAATACGTAGTTATAATTTTAGAAGTCTTCCGCATAGATGTTAATATGTATGAATAAACATCACTATAATTATAATTATGTTAACATACACCACAGTGCATAGTATTCAAATGGGTGTTAAAATGTATCAACAAACATAACTCTGAGGTAAAACTATGATATGATGCATCACAGTGCATACTATGAGTAATCATAAAAATGTGTGTTAGTTTGTATTGAAATACATCACTATAATGTAAATTCTGTTAACATGCAACATAGTGCATATTATTGTCGGCCGAGTTGAAAAAACATGTGTGAGCTGCTAAAACTATCCACATGGGTGTTAAAATGTATCAACAAACATAAGTCTAAGGTAAACCTATGATATGATGCATCACAGTGCATACTATGAAGTAATCATAAACATGTGTGTTAATTTGTATTGAAATACATAACTATATTGTAAATTCTGTTAACATGCAACATAGTGCATATTATTGTCGGTCGAGTTGAAAAAACATGTGTGAGCTGCTAAAACTATCCACATGGGTGTTAAAATGTATCAACAAACATAAGTCTAAGGTAAACCTATGATATGATGCATCACAGTGCATACTATGAAGTAATCATAAACATGTGTGTTAGTTTGTATTGAAATACATAACTATATTGTAAATTCTGTTAACATGCAACATAGTGCATATTATTGTCGGTCGAGTTGAAAAAACATGTGTGAGCTGCTAAAACTATCCACATGGGTGTTAAAATGTATCAACAAACATAAGTCTAAGGTAAACCTATGATATGATGCATCACAATGCATACTATGAAGTAATCATAAACATGTGTGTTAGTTTGTATTGAAATAGATCACTATATTGTAAATTCTGTTAACATGCAACATAGTGCATACTATTGTCGGCCGAGTTGAAAAAACATGTGTGAGCTGCTAAAACTATCCACATGGGTGTTAAAATGTATCAACAAACATAACTCTGAGGTAAAACTCTTATAAGATGAATCGCAGTGCATACTATGAGTGATAATAAACATGTGTGTTACTATATATAGAAATACATAACTATGATGTAAACTTCGGTTAACATGCACTGTAGTGCTTACTATTGAATATACTGATGTTTATAGACTGCTGAGGCTGTTAAAATTTTTACTGAATGTGAGCTGTTGATCTTATTGTTATATATGCTAATAAGTGACATTGATTTGTAACAGAATCGAAACGTAAGCAAAAAAAACCGGAGAAGAAGAATGAGAAAGTAAAGAAAAAACAAAAAACATCAGGATTTTACATAGAAGACAGCAAGCAATTTGAATCGCTCTTTTTTGGTATGCTTCAGAAGTTTAATGTAATTCCAAATAATGAAAAGCCAACAGTTCAAACAAAATTCGGTGAAGGAACAAGTGGGTTTAAAGCTAAGAAAACGCCAACTAAAAGGAAACGCGTAGTAAAAGATATTACAGGATCTGATGACCCAAAAGATGAAGATTATAAACCTGAAGAAGATTCGGATGATGATTTTCAAGCACCAAAAAAAGCACGCAAAACTGAAAAAGGTAATATAAATTTTAATGAATTTTAATATAATTTTGTTCATTAATAATTAATTTGAGGAGTATGTTAACTTATGTACTATATGTTTCTTATATAATTAAACAGCTTGTGAAGATAAATGTGTGAATGCTGAAACTGTGGAACTTGAAAGCACAACAGTAGTTATTGAAATGCCGAAGCAAGAAGATTCTAACAAGAAAACTGATGTTGATATACTGGAAGGTGCTGCTATTGAAGAAGGAATCTTGAAAGAAAATAGTAAAACTGAAGTTCCTAAGAAAGAATTGGGACAGAAAGAGTTGAGCCAACTAGAATATGAATTCCTTCCTGCACCAACTACTAAAAAGGTAACAATCACTTACTATTGACTTCAGCAGAATATTATTTAATGCATGTATTATGTAAGCTTTTAATATATTACTAATGGTAATGAATAAAATTAAGCTTGTTAGTAACATATATATTACAAATAACAGGGATTCATAGAATGTTTGGAGTCGAGACTTGATCATATTACTGAAGAAGTAGAACAATTTGAAGCAATAATTAAGAAAGCAATATCGTTGTATCCTGATGACAAGGAGATTCTGCAATTCAGAAAGGAGATTCTGTGTTTGTTTCCTAAAAGTGAAGATGTAAAGCAATCTAACGGAAATGAAGATGCAGCAAAGGGAAATCTCATGCCAACAACCATTAAACCAGAAAAGACTTCTTATCATTCAAAAACCCAAAAAAAGGTATTTGACACATCAGATATCCCATCGTTTGATCTTGGAATCGAAGATCAAATACCTTCTCCTCCAAGATCACCATATGAAAAGGAAGAAGTGAACGTAAGGGCTGATCTGACAGAAACAGAGAAGGACGTGTCTACCTTCATCCACTGCTTTGTTGACGCACCAACGTAAGATTCTTAATATTTGAAAGTTATATTTATTTTCATTTAAAATTATATAAATAAATATACTTATATGAGATGAATTTGATGAATATTAATGTATGCACTTGCAAATTATGTATGCTTTCGCGATAGAAATTGAATATTACTCACTGAGATGCATATTATTAGTACATCATTAGAATGTAAACTTATGTTAAGATGAACCAGAGTGCATACTATTAATACTCATTCACATGGATGTTAATATGTATGAATAATTCTGATGTAAACCAATCTTAAGATGCATCGTAGTGCATACTGTGAGTAGTCATACAGTTGTGCATTACTATATATCGAGATACATATGTAAACTTCATTTAAGATGCACCGTAGTTCTTTCTATTTGTGTGCCGAAGATGTCAATGGATATATATTTACAAAACTAATAAGTGTCTGTAACACCCCTAAATTTTACTGATGCGCGGAAGCAAGCTTTGGGTATTACTAATCAATAATCACAGCACAAAGGAAAAGTAAACGACATCTATATGCAAACATTATACATTAATACTCAAAGTATTACATTAGTTGTAATTAAAGTACAAGCTCGGGGTTCAAAATATGTTTTCCTAGAGATTCTATTACATAACCCTTATAGCAAAATAATGCGACAGAATCTCCAAATTTGTATGCATGTGACTCGAGCTATAGTTTCCCCCTCAGGGTGAGCAGTCCTACTGCTGTGGTGTACCTGAGATATAAAGCTAAAACAGGTCAACCAAAATGGTTGGTGAATCTCACAGGTTTGTAAGTAATAACAGTTTTGAACACAAGGTTTTATCATCAGTAGTGCCCGAAGGCGTAAAATCGTGCCTTTGCCATCCTGCAAAGCAAGTAAGTTTACCATTGCCATGAGGCTCATAATCGAAGCTTAACCCGTAAGTAATGTGTTTGCCCCTGAGACATGCCCGAACGGAGCAAGCTGAGTAACGAATTAGTAGTCACCCGGACCGCGGGCGGGGAGGGTCATTTCCCTAATGGATCCATTAACTATTGTTCGCGCTTAAGTACCATAACTAACGATATATGATGGAGGGACTTCCCCAAATAAATGGTGAGAAAACTCATGCAATTCCGTTTGGTAAATATGTAATTCAGTACTTGTGTTCATAAAAACAAGCAATATATCTCACCCCAATAGTAAAACAGTAAAAAGTGGGGCTGTAAGACTCACCTGAGTCGAGCCAGCAAGTGTTTAATTCAATAAACGTGGTGTAGTAGTCCGTAGGTTCCCTGAACCCACAACCCTCTAATGCCCTAAGCATATAAGGTTGTGTAAGTAGATGTCTCGTAAGACCATCCATGCTAGTGTTCATTCCACTAGTTATGTCCAAACACTTTGATTTGTTTGCATGTTCTGTCTATAGTTTGGAAACGTGTACGGCCCGTTGGTGATACGTTTAGTTTTAGTTGTAAATTTTCCGTAAGGTTTTCTTGTGGTCGTACATATGTTTTGAAGAACAATGTGTGCGACAATACTTATATATATATGTCCGTGATTATCTAATTGACGATACCATGCGACAATAAGGTTTACTTATGTTTATTCATCCGACAATGGCTAAATACTCCGTCAATTACATATACGACATTAATAAGATTATCCGAGAATTAAGTTATCCGACAATTAAGTTTTTATCCGAAAATAGTGTTTCACGGAGTACTATTCATGCGACAATAGGTGTGATTCACGGATGATTGTTCATACGATAATGATATTCACGCATTTCTTATCCGACAATGTGGTATTCACGGAATGCTTTATTCACGGACAGAATGTCAGTTTTTGGTCTGATTTGAAGTAATTATTCGATTAAGTAAAACTTAACAATAATTCATGGAATTTTTATATAATGTTCCCTTATGACTTAGCTTTCCAAAACATATTTTTACGTTCAAAATGGTCAAACGACACTCGAGATATAATTTTTGAAAGGGTCGAGGGTCAAATTGTTACTTTCAGTGACATGTATTCAATTAAAAATTCATAACTTAAATTCTACCAAACTTCACAGAATGTGTGAGTAAGGGTTTTAAAGGTAACAAGATTATCTAACTTTTCCATGTGGTTTCATCGATTTTTGATGGGTATAACTCGAGATATACCATTTTCAAGTTTACCAGAGTTTCTGGTCAGATAGTACAGACATGCTATTGTACTTTATTTGACTTATTAAAACTAGAAAACGACTGAGTTGGATCGTAAGGATTACATATTTGTAAAGTAGACTCAAAATACTTCAATTTAGAGCTAAGAAACACTAGATTTCATCAAGTTTTGGTTTGGTTATGACCGATCTAAGTCGATCTAAATTATTATCCAGTGGACAATGCTTTTACCCGATGGTTTATAGCTTTGTTTTTCGGTTTTTAACATGGATCTTGGACAATAACGAGTGAATATGAACAACAAGCACATAATACTATGTTATCCAAGGATAAATGACGAAAATTAAGAGGAATCTTACAAAGAGAGTCGATCTAGAGCTGAAACAAGAAGAGGAGTCTGCTGCTGCTTCGGTTCGTGTTCTTCGAGTTTCTCCTTGCAATTTGGTGAACCAAATGATGCTAGTTTATGATGGGAGTGTTAGGGGGTTCTTGGATCAGATTTTTGAGGGGTTTTTCGTTGGTGGTGGCTGCTGGAACTCAGAAGATGTGGAGAGTAAAGGGTGAGATATGGTAGGGGTGAAGTGGGATTGAATGAGAAAGTGAGGGGATGAGGGGTTTAAGTGTGTGGAGCCATGGGCTCATGTTTGGGCCGGTTTGGGGCAGCCCTGGGCCTCCTGGGCCGTGGGCTTGGGTCAATCCAAGTGGGTCCTCGGGCCCGTGGGCTCGTTCCTTGATCCGTGTTACGTTTGTTAATCGTTAAGACGTTATATCGCGTGGTTTTAAAGGTTAATTAATTAACGTTTGATCATTGTGTGTATATCCTTGATATGTGAATGATGTTTGGGATGATTAATTATTTTTAAAATACTTGTCTTAAGCATCTAAGACATACTTTAGGTCTCGTTCGGGTGTTGGACCCGATTTGCGCGTTTTCTCGCGTCCGTTACGTTTTATATTACACGTAGAATGTTTTCACGTATGTTATTATTAATAATAATAATACCAAGTAAATAATGACTATTTTATCTTTAAACTAGGTTTACAAGTCATACGAAAAAAGGGTCACCAACAACCGGAGTTTCGGAAATCCATCCGAGAAAATCGCGTAATATCAATTTATTACGTACAGGTGTATATCCAATATACGTTTTATTACAAGTAACTTAGTTCTATTACACACTAATTACGAGTAATTACACACAATATTAGGGTATATTAATACGCTTAAGTACGAGTTGTTACATTCTCCCCTTGTTAAAGAAATTTCGTCCCGAAATTAAGTGGTAGTAGGGGTCGGAGTGGGGTTTGAGAAGAGGTGTGGGTATTTCTCGCGCATTTGATCTTCTCGTTCCCAAGTGAATTCAGTGCCTCGCCTAGAATTCCAATGGGTTTTGACAATAGGAATACGGCTCTGTTTCAAGCGTTTGACCTCGCGGTCCATGATCTCAACAGGTTCCTCGACAAAGTGTAATTTGTCATCAATGTGTATTTCATCGAGGGGTATAATGAGAGTTTCATCGGATAGACATTTCTTCAGATTAGAAACGTGGAATGTACTATGTACGTTGCTAAGCTCAGCGGGTAATTGTAAACGGTACGCCACGGGACCAATCCTCTCAAGGATTTCGAATGGTCCGATATATCTAGGATTTAATTTCCCGCGTTTTCCGAAACGAATGACACCCTTCCAAGGTGACACCTTAAGGAGTACTTTGTCTCCGACTTCAAACTCAAGGTGTTTGCGTCTCACGTCAGCGTAACTTTTCTGACGATCACGCGCGGCTTTCAATCGGTTTTGGATGTTGACAATCTTTTCGGTGGTCTCGTGTAAGATTTCGGGACCGGTGAGTTGTGCATCTCCCACCTCGGTCCAACAGATAGGCGACCGGCACTTACGACCGTACAGTGCCTCGAAAGGTGCAGCTTTAATGCTGGTGTGGTAGCTGTTGTTGTAGGAAAACTCACACAATGGTAAGTGATCTTCCCAGTTTTTACCGAAATCAACTACGCAAGCTCGTAGCATATCTTCCAGTGTTTGTATGGTTCGTTCGCTCTGGCCGTCGGTTTGAGGGTGGTAAGCAGTACTCATGTCCAGACGAGTACCAAGAGATTTCTGTAATGTTTGCCAGAAGCGAGAAGTAAATCGAGCATCTCGATCCGACATGATTGAGATAGGAACGCCATGTCTTGACACGATTTCTTTGAGGTAGATCCGTGTCAAACGTTCCATTTTATCAGTTTCCTTAATAGCTAGAAAATGAGCAGATTTAGTGAGTCGGTCCACGATCACCCAGATGGTATCGCAACCGCTGGAGGTTTTCGGGAGTTTGGTAATGAAATCCATGGTGATTTGCTCCCATTTCCATTCGAGGATTTCAGGTTGGTGTAATAGACCGGAAGGTTTCTGGTGTTTGGATTTAACTTTAGCACAGGTCAGACACTTGCCAACGTAGGTAGCAATGTCGGCTTTCATGTTGGGCCACCAGTACAACTGCTTGATGCCATGGTACATTTTGTCGGCACCGGGGTGTATAGAGTATTTGGACTTATGTGCCTCATCCATTACTAAGTCCCGCAGGTTTCCATAGCTTGGTAACCAGATTCGGGTTGAGAAGTACTTGGCCCCGTTTGGTTTGGTTTCGAACTGCTTATCCATGCCTCGCAAGGCCTCGTGTTTCACGTTTTCAGCTTTAAGTGCCTCGAGTTGGGCGATAAGGATTTGGGTTATCAAGTCGTTGTGTACAGTCATGACGAGTGCTCGGACTCGCAGGGGTTTCACTCGTTCCTTATGGCTTAGAGCATCGGCCACAACATTAGCCTTGCCCAGGTGGTAGCGTATCTCGCAATCGTAATCGGTAAGCAACTCGACCCATCGACGTTGCCGCATGTTTAGATCCTTTTTATCGAAGATGTGTTGGAGGCTTTTGTGATCAGTGAAAATTGTACACTTGGTACCGTATAAGTAATGTCTCCAGATTTTGAGAGCGAACACAACTGCTCCCAATTCTAAGTCATGGGTTGTGTAATTTTTTTCGTGGATTTTGAGTTGTCGGGAAGCATAAGCAATGACCTTGTCTCGCTGCATTAGTACGCAATCGAGACCTTGGTGTGATGCATCACAGTATACCACGAAGTCATCGTTGCCTTCGGGTAAGGATAATATGGGTGCACTGCAGAGTTTTTGCTTGAGTAGCTGGAAAGCTGACTCTTGCTTGTCAGTCCAATCGAACTTCTTTTCCTTTTGAGTTAGTGCAGTGAGAGGTTGAGCTATCTTCGAAAAGTTCTCAATGAATCGACGGTAGTACCCAACGAGACCTAAGAATTGTCTCACTTCGGTTGAGGTGGTTGGTGGCTCCCAGCCCTTGATTGCCTCAATCTTGGCGGGGTCAACATGGATTCCCTGGTTGTCGATGACGTGTCCAAGGAATTGAACGGATTGGATCCAGAATTCACATTTAGAGAATTTGGCATATAGCTTTTCGTGTTTGAGAAGTTCCAGAACGGTTTTCAGGTGTTGCGCGTGTTCATTTTCATTGCGCGAGTAAATCAGAATGTCATCAATGAAGACGATGACAAATATGTCAAGATAAGGTTTACACACCCGATTTATAAGATCCATGAATACTGCCGATGCGTTGGTTAAACCGAAAGGCATCACTTGGAATTCGTAATGCCCGTAGCGAGTTCTGAAGGCTGTTTTTGGAATATCATCGTCACGAACTCGGAGTTGGTGATAACCTGATCGCAGGTCGATTTTTGAGTAAACACTCGATCCCTGGAGTTGATCAAACAGGTCGTCAATTCTAGGAAGTGGATACCGATTCTTGATAGTTAGCTTATTCAGCTCTCGGTAATCGATACACATACGGAACGATCCATCTTTCTTTTTCACGAAAAGGACCGGAGCTCCCCAAGGTGAAGAACTCGGTCGAATGAATCCTCTATCCAGGAGTTCCTGTAATTGGTTAGACAACTCCTGCATTTCGGAAGGTGCTAGTCGATACGGAGCTCGTGCCACGGGTGCAGCCCCCGGCACAAGTTCAATTTGGAATTCGATTTGTCTGAGTGGCGGAAGTCCAGGCAAGTCCTCAGGAAAGACTTCCGGGAAATCCCGCACAATAGGCACATCCTCAAGTCGCTTCTCCTCCGACTTCTTTTCAGTGATGTGTGCGAGGATGGCTTGATACCCCTTTCGTAGGTATTTTCTAGTTTTCATGCATGATATGATATTCAGGCTTCGTCTACCGGTCTCCCCTTGTAGGACTAAGGTTCCACCGGAGACAAGAGGTATACGAACGAGTTTGTCATAACAGACTATTTCAGCTCGGTGCTTGGATAACCAATCTATACCGACGATACTATCAAAGCTGCCAATTTCTACGTGTATCAAGTTGATGGAAAAGAGTTCGTTCAAGAGATTTAGGGTACAGTCACGTATAATGCTATCAGTCTCAATCAGATTGTCGTTAGCTAGCTCTACAATGTATTTAGCATCTAAGGCAGAAGGTGTGGTATCAAGTAATGGGCTAAATTTCTCAGAAATGAAGCTTCTATCAGCCCCGGTATCAAATAATACTGAAACGGTAAGGTTGTTGAGAAGGAAAGTACCTATCACAACATTCGGGTCCTGTCTGGCTTCCCCAGCCTTGATGACAAATGCTCTGCCGCGAGCAGGGTTGTTGTTTTTCAGCGCAGGGCAATCTCTCTTAAAGTGCCCGGGATTTCCGCACTCAAAGCAGGTCCTTGATGCGTTGGTGTTGGGAGTAGGGATGTTGGTTCGGCAGTCCTTGGTTAGATGCCCGAACCGTTTGCACTTGGCACATGGGCAAGAACCGTCGTGATGGCGGTTGCATTTGGTGCAATAGGGTTTGTTACCAACGTACCCTTTTGGTTCAGCAGATCCAGAGGAATAAGCCTTAATAGGCTCAGGCTTTTTGGTGTTGGTTTTGTTGGTTTGGTTGGGATTTCCTTCCCATTTGCGTTTGTGATTTCCGGCAGCTGAAGAGGTGGTTCCACGGCAGACAGAGTTTGCCGTGAGTTCATGGGCCATACGGATGGCGCTTTGAATGGTTCCTGGTTTGGATGAAGTTACCAGGTCTTGGATCCTGTTGGGAAGTCCATCAACGTATTTCTCAATCCTCTTGTACTCAGGATCGACCATGGTTGGGCATAGAAGTGCCAGTTGGTGGAAGCGGTTGGTGTATCCGGTGATATCATCACCCTGCATCTTGTGATTCCAGAATTCTATTTCTAGCTGCTTCAGTTCCTCTCTGGGACAGTACTCATTCCTTAGCATGTTTTTCATCTCTTCCCATGGAAGTTTGTAGGCAGTAGCAATGCCCACAGTTTGGGCATAGGTATTCCACCATGTTAGGGCGATGTCAGAAAAAGTGCAAGCCGAGAACTTGACCTTGTCTTCTTCAGCGCAGTTACAGATGAGGAATACAGATTCTATCTTTCGATCCAGCGTACTAGACCGATTGCCCCTTCTGTACCCTTGAATTCGTGAGGTCCACAGCCTCTGAACTCCTTGTAGGTGCAAGGTTTGGTAGTAGGAGTGGGAGTGGTGCCCATGTTTGTGGTGTCTTCGCTTCTTCGTGACTGTTCGGCAGCTAATGCTTCAGCTACCCTTTGCGATGAGATTCGGTTGAGGTCGGCCTCGGAGTACATTTGCTTACGTGGCGGCATGGTTTTCTGAATAAAAGGTGGAGAAAATTGTAAGATTTCTGTCATGACAATGTTGATCATTATCAATACAGACACGAAGTGGTGATGATATACTACATCACACTAGTGTTTCCGTCAAAGGAGAATGATGGATTTAGGTAATTGAATTTGATACTGATTCGAAATGTTTCGGAGGGGTGCATGACGTATTGCGTGGCGTGTTTGCCATTCAGAGGCAAGGAGTTAGAAATAGTAAGGCTTACGTAACACAGCCTAAGATATCGAATAGAAGTAAGGCCTATCTATGTATATAAGTATATATCACATAATAGCCTAGGGTGTCTAATCACAGACATGTTTGAGTCCCGGTTTCTCTCGTGGTCAGAGTCAACTAGTGTACCCCTTTCAGTCATGATTCTTTTCAGATCTCACATCATATTCCTTTAATTGTACATAGTTGATCAGACTATGTTAAATTAAACCAATATCATGTAGTCACTGAACCTAATCATACTTAATAAGGAATACTGCCTAACGGTCATAGTCTAGGCCCACTAAATGCAACCTAGTTCACTATAACCTTAGGCTCTGATACCAATCTGTAACACCCCTAAATTTTACTGATGCGCGGAAGCAAGCTTTGGGTGTTACTAATCAATAATCACAGCACAAAGGAAAAGTAAACGACATCTATATGCAAACATTATACATTAATACTCAAAGTATTACATTAGTTGTAATTAAAGTACAAGCTCGGGGTTCAAAATATGTTTTCCTAGAGATTCTATTACATAACCCTTATAGCAAAATAATGCGACAGAATCTCCAAATTTGTATGCATGTGACTCGAGCTATAGTTTCCCCCTCAGGGTGAGCAGTCCTACTGCTGTGGTGTACCTGAGATATAAAGCTAAAACAGGTCAACCAAAATGGTTGGTGAATCTCACAGGTTTGTAAGTAATAACAGTTTTGAACACAAGGTTTTATCATCAGTAGTGCCCGAAGGCGTAAAATCGTGCCTTTGCCATCCTGCAAAGCAAGTAAGTTTACCATTGCCATGAGGCTCATAATCGAAGCTTAACCCGTAAGTAATGTGTTTTCCCCCGAGACATGCCCGAACGGAGCAAGCTGAATAACGAATTAGTAGTCACCCGGACCGCGGGCGGGGAGGGTCATTTCCCTAATGGATCCATTAACTATTGTTCGCGCTTAAGTACCATAACTAACGATATATGATGGAGGGACTTCCCCAAATAAATGGTGAGAAAACTCATGCAATTCCGTTTGGTAAATATGTAATTCAGTACTTGTGTTCATAAAAACAAGCAATATATCTCACCCCAATAGTAAAACAGTAAAAAGTGGGGCTGTAAGACTCACCTGAGTCGAGCCAGCAAGTGTTTAATTCAATAAACGTGGTGTAGTAGTCCGTAGGTTCCCTGAACCCGCAACCCTCTAATGCCCTAAGCATATAAGGTTGTGTAAGTAGATGTCTCGTAAGACCATCCATGCTAGTGTTCATTCCACTAGTTATGTCCAAACACTTTGATTTGTTTGCATGTTCTGTCTATAGTTTGGAAACGTGTACGGCCCGTTGGTGATACGTTTAGTTTTAGTTGTAAATTTTCCGTAAGGTTTTCTTGTGGTCGTACATATGTTTTGAAGAACAATGTGTGCGACAATACTTATATATATATGTCCGTGATTATCTAATTGACGATACCATGCGACAATAAGGTTTACTTATGTTTATTCATCCGACAATGGCTAAATACTCCGTCAATTACATATACGACATTAATAAGATTATCCGAGAATTAAGTTATCCGACAATTAAGTTTTTATCCGAAAATAGTATTTCACGGAGTACTATTCATGCGACAATAGGTGTGATTCACGGATGATTGTTCATACGATAATGATATTCACGCATTTCTTATCCGACAATGTGGTATTCACGGAATGCTTTATTCACGGACAGAATGTCAGTTTTTGGTCTGATTTGAAGTAATTATTCGATTAAGTAAAACTTAACAATAATTCATGGAATTTTTATATAATGTTCCCTTATGACTTAGCTTTCCAAAACATATTTTTACGTTCAAAATGGTCAAACGACACTCGTGATATAATTTTTGAAAGGGTCGAGGGTCAAATTATTACTTTCTGTGACATGTATTAAATTAAAAATTCATAACTTAAATTATACCAAACTTCACAGAATGTGTGAGTAGGGGTTTTAAAGGTAACAAGATTATCTAACTTTTCCATGTGGTTTCATCGATTTTTGATGGGTATAACTCGAGATATACCATTTTCAAATTGACCAGAGTTTCTGGTCAGATAGTACAGACCTGCTATTGTACTTTATTTGACTTATTAAAACTAGAAAACGACTGAGTTGGATCGTAAGGCTTACATATTTGTAAAGTAGACTCAAAATACTTCAATTTAGAGCTAAGAAACGTTAGATTTCATCAAGTTTTGGTTCGGTTATGACCGATCTAAGTCGATCTAAATTATTATCCAGTGGACAATGCTTTTACCCGATGGTTTATAGCTTTGTTTTTCGGTTTTTAACATGGATCTTGGACAATAACGAGTGAATATGAACAACAAGCACATAATACTATGTTATCCAAGGATAAATGACGAAAATTAAGAGGAATCTTACAAAGAGAGTCGATCTAGAGCTGAAACAAGAAGAGGAGTCTGCTGCTGCTTCGGTTCATGTTCTTCGAGTTTCTCCTTGCAATTTGGTGAACCAAATGATGCTAGTTTATGATGGGAGTGTTAGGGGGTTCTTGGATCAGATTTTTGAGGGGTTTTTCGTTGGTGGTGGCTGCTGGAACTCAGAAGATGTGGAGAGTAAAGGGTGAGATATGGTAGGGGTGAAGTGGGATTGAATGAGAAAGTGAGGGGATGAGGGGTTTAAGTGTGTGGAGCCATGGGCTCATGTTTGGGCCGGTTTGGGGCAGCCCTGGGCCTCCTGGGCCATGGGCTTGGGTCAATCCAAGTGGGTCCTTGGGCCCGTGGGCTCGTTCCTTGATCCGTGTTACGTTTGTTAATCGTTAAGACGTTATATCGCGCGGTTTTAAAGGTTAATTAATTAACGTTTGATCATTGTGTGTATATCCTTGATATGTGAATGATGTTTGGGATGATTAATTATTTTTAAAATACTTGTCTTAAGCATCTAAGACATACTTTAGGTCTCGTTCGGGTGTTGGACCTGATTCGCGCGTTTTCTCGCGTCCGTTACGTTTTATATTACACGTAAAATGTTTTCACGTATGTTATTATTAATAATAATAATACCAAGTAAATAATGACTATTTTATCTTTAAAATAGGTTTACAAGTCATACGAAAAAAGGGTCACCAACAGCCGGAGTTTCGGAAATCCATCCGAGAAAATCGCGTAATATCAATTTATTACGTACAGGTGTATATCCAATATACGTTTTATTACAAGTAACTTAGTTCTATTACACACTAATTACGAGTAATTACACACAATATTAGGGTATATTAATACGCCTAAGTACGAGTTGTTACAGTGTCTATATACTTATTGTTAGAAAGCTGTACCAAGTAACATTTTCACATATATATTTACAAATCTATCCGTAAACCCATACCCTCACTGTACACTATTGTTCCTGTTTGTTGTGACATGTGTCCCATAACTTTGTACTTACATGAATATACTATACTTACAAGTTCCAAGTGTGACAATATTACTCACCGATCCCAACTGATATGCACTTCTATACCCAGTTCTTGACTGCATAGTTGTGCAATATACAATTATATCAAATATCCACTTATCAATGAACATAAATCCTTTCAATTGAATATTATGATGTATAAAATATCGTTACACTCTTAGTGTTACACTTATTAAGTTATCTCTTGTAACATTTTGTTTTAAAATATAGGAGACCAATCTTCAATACCAAAAGTGGAATGTCGTTGAATAGGATTGAAGTTGCAAGTTTGCTGCATCAAACTAATATCAGTAGAAGAGTTATTGATTGCTGGGCAACTATATTAAACAGAGATCAAAAGTTGCTAGCAAAAGGGCAAGTATCAAGATATTTTTTTCAAAGTCATATATTGGTAAGCACAAGTAAATTAATACTTTCTAATACTTTATAAATCATTATTATTTATTTATATTTCATTTAATGATTATTGGAAAATGATAAATGCAGAATGAAAACATGCTTACTACTGATGCTTATAATGATGCTGCATTCGTTGAATTTAGAACGAAAATTGTTCAGCAACTGACATCTGAAGATACAGATTTCAGATTGTCTAATTTGGATATGGTATGTCAATAAATAACTTGAGTACATCATAGTATTAGTCACGATGAATGTTAGTATATGATATTAAATTATAATAATTGTTCATATTAATTTAGGTGTTCTTCCCTGTTTTGACCAAAACATTGAACTTCATAATGACTTTCAACTTGAGAACAACAGAAGCAGAAGTCATTGATCACATTAAAGCAACAGTTGAATTTCATGTTAAGTATGGTGGTACACCATTCCTGATAGTAAGTAAAAATTTACATATTTTTGTACATAAATTTTATTAAATTACAGAAAAAGCAAACCACACTATTGATTTTGCAGAGACACTTGTTTGGAAAGTACTTGGCCGAAGTAGGACATCCAAAAGCACACTTGATTCGGTCAACTATACCAAAGAGAAAACTAATGAATTGGCGAACATCAGAACATCACTTTGGTTATGGAGTTTTAATGATGAAACACATGGAAAGCTATAAGGGTGAAAAGAATTGGGATTGTAGATTGAACAGCTGAGAAGGAAATATGCAACAAAAGTAATACTTAGTGATTTGAATCTTCTGAAGGAAGAATTTGTGAAGGATATGCAATTCTTTAATGCACATTATAGTCAGACACAGAGGGAAACACTTCGTCAAACTTCAAATGGAAAATGTTTTATGTATTTCCAGAATGTTGTCTGAATGGACACAAAATGTTTCATACTTTCTGCTAAAGTTGTAGTTTCTGTTACAAACTTTCATGATACTATGATTTGATATTTTTAGTTAAAGACATTTGTTATCCACTGCTTTTTTTTATTACTTTAATTTTATAATTTTAAACAATTGTCACATATAATGACAGCTTTTTCAGTATGAGATTTCATAAACAGCTATGAAGTGTCATGGCTCAGTGTGTGATCTTTTGCAAATAATGTTATGATGCATCATAGTGCATAGTATCAGTACTCATACTTATGGGTGTTAAATATTATGTGTAAATATTATGTGTGGGTCTAGTTCTTTCAATATTGGTTTCTTTTCCTTTTTATTTGCTTATTGCCACAAAAAATTGAAATACTAGTAACTAGCAAACCTTCTCACATTGCTGAGAAAATAATGAGAGATAAATTAACTTTTTTATTGGTGAAAAGCTATTAGTACTATTAGTACTCGTACACATGGGTGTTAACATGTATCGATAGACTTCACTATGATATTAACCAAATGTTATGATACATCGAAGTTCGTGTTATTAGTACTCGTACACATGGATTTTAACATGTATTTATATGAAAACAGTACAATACAAAATTAATATGCATCGCAGTGCACACTATGTTGAAATTTAAAAGACGTGGTACTTTGCGAAAGAAAATTAAATAGAATACGATTATTTAACGTTATCTGTTTATACTTTATGAATCTATGTTACAAATGCCAAAATGTATCGATATACATCACTTCAATGCAAAACGAATATTAATATGTATCACAATGCATAATATTATAAGTTAACATGTATTTATATGAAACCACTACAAAGTAAAATTAAAATGCATCATAGTGCACACTATTATTAGTAATTAAATTACAAATACTAGAAATCTTAATATTTAAAAATTAATGAAATACTATTTGTTATAACAATAAAAATAAATTTTTTTTAATAAAAACAGTTTACATAAGTAATAAATTTTTAAAAATAATAAGTAAATAAATATAATTAAATCAATTATCTAAAAAAGAAATACTTTAATTTAATTTCAAAAAATGATAAAACATTTTATAACCCTCATTTCATACGGAACCTTCGTTTATTCTATAAACATTTTTTCAACCTGCTTCAAATCGAACAATGAGTACTTCTCGGAACGATGATGTTACTCTTATAGAATACACAAGAAGACTACGTAAGTGATCGTCATTTTTTATTTTGATAAGAATAGTGGTATTTGTAGAAAATAGATTTTGTAGTTTCAAATTGCAGAAATTAGAAGTACAAACTGATAATGTGTTCGTTACTACTTTTATTTACAGTAACATTAGGTTTAATTTGTTCAATAACTGTTAAAATTGATGTACTAACTTGACATTAGGTTTTACATTAACATTAGAGTTGTTAGATGTTCCATGGTGTAGATTTGATTTTTTTGTATAATTACGGTTTAGAATCTGATTTATAATCAGATCTGTACTGTAATATTTTCATGCTTTTATAATATTAGTGTTTTGCACTGATTGTTATAAAAAATAACATTAGGGTTTATTTATAATATGTTTGATGAAATTAATAATTTACTTGTGTATGTACTAAAATGACTGCATTGTTCTGTATTATAAGTATTCATAAGTTTGGCTTGTGCTTTTATAAGTATTTTGAATTAAGAGATAAGTTTTTCAGTAGCATTATATATTTCTATCATGAGACAACATTTCTTAAGCTGTTGAAGACAACATTTCCAAGTTGGGATTATTTTAGTTAAATAGAACCTCAAGTTGAGATTATTGTTGTTAACTTGTTGATTTTTTTGTACAACAGGAAATAGAAAAAAACCACTAGCTGAGAAAGAAGATGGAGGGAAAAACAACAAAAAAAGCTTGACATCAGGTTAGTATGCATGCTGTTGAATATTATCTATGTACTGATATGGAACATTTCACAAACATTTTAACACCCACATGGGTGTTAAAATGTATCAACAAACATAACTCTGAGGTAAACCTATGATATGATGCATCACAGTGCATACTATGAGTAATCATAAACATGTGTGTTAGTTTGTATTGAAATACATAACTATATTGTAAATTCTGTTAACATGCAACATAGTGCATATTATTATCGACCGAGTTGAAAAAACATGTGTGAGCTGCTAAAACTATCCACATGGGTGTTAAAATGTATCAACAAACATAAGTCTAAGGTAAACCTATGATATGATGCATCACAGTGCATACTATGAAGTAATAATAAACATGTGTGTTAGTTTGTATTGAAATAGATCACTATATTGTAAATTCTGTTAACATGCAACATAGTGCATACTATTGTCGGCCGAGTTGAAAAAATATGTGTGAGCTGCTAAAACTATCCACATGGGTGTTAAAATGTATCAACAAACATAAGTCTAAGGTAAACCTATGATATGATGCATCACAGTGCATACTATGAAGTAATCATAAACATGTGTGTTAGTTTGTATTGAAATAGATCACTATATTGTAAATTCTGTTAACATGCAACATAGTGCATACTATTGTAGGCCGAGTTGAAAAAATATGTGTGAGCTGCTAAAACTATCCACATGGGTGTTAAAATGTATCAACAAACATAACTCTGAGGTAAAACTCTTATAAGATGAATCACAGTGCATACTATGAGTAATAATAAACATGTGTGTTACTATATATAGAAATACATAACTATGATGTAAACTTCGGTTAACATGCACTGTAGTGCTTATACTGATGTTTATAGACTGCTGAGGCTGTTAAAATTTTTACTGAATGTGAGCTGTTGATCTTATTGTTATATATGCACTGTAGTGCTAAAACTATCCACATTTATTAAAATTTTTACATTTCACAAACATAAGTAATTAATGTCAATGCAGAAGAGGAACATATAACAAAAGTAGTGAGAAGGAAGCGAAAAGCAATAAAAAAGGTTGCATTTCACAAGAAACGGAGGATAAATAATGAAGAAGAAATGGAATCAGAAAAAGAAGAGAATGAAAGAGGAGAAGGAGGACGACAAGAAGAAGAAGAAGAAGAAAAAGAAGAAGAAGAGAATGAAAGAGAAGAAGAAGAAGAAGAAGAAGAAGAAGAAGAAGAAGAAGAAGAGAATGAAAGAGAAGAAGAAGAAGAAGAAGAAGAAGAAGAAGAAGAAGAAGAAGAAGAAGAAGAAGAAGAAGAAGAAGAAGACGAAGCAGAAGAAGAAGATGATGAAGAAGAAAAGGTAGCAGAATGTGATGATTACAGTAGACTACAAACAAGAGTTTCTCCAAACTGTTTGTATGATGCAACGAAGAAGATGAGTCCACAACAAATGGACGTGGTTAGAAGGATAGGATTTGGAAGGATTTTAGAAATGGAGTTTAACAAAATTCCATTAGCATTGGGGTATTTTTGTGTTGAACACTTCAACCATGAGACTGGAGCAATAGAAATACCATATGGTAACATCGAAATAACAAGACAGAGCATCAATAAGATGTTTGGATTACCATTGGGAGATGAGCAAATTGAAACAAGCGTACGGCCTAAAAGAGGTGATCAAAATTCAAAGTTATGGAGAGGTCAATACTCATGTAGCAGAATTACGCCACCAAAAATTTTGGACAGGATAGTAAAAAAGAAGCATTTTGGATGGACTTTTATACTAGACTTCCTTGTCCTATGTGCATCCACAATCATTGAGGGAAATCAAAATGGAGCAGCAAATTTCAAGTTTCTGATATGCGTGAAAGATGAAGAAAAAATAAAGAAGTTAGATTGGTGTGGGTATATGCTCAGTTGCTTGAAAGAAGGAGTGAGAAGCTGGAAAAATGAAATAACTGGTGATTGGTTTGTTGGATCAGTTACATGTCTTGTGGTAAGTAGTTACAACATTTTTTGTTATTTAAATTTACTGTAAAAATATAAAACGTATTTACTGATTTATATAAATGTGAAAACAGTTGCATTATGTTAACTCAACCAATTGCGGAACCGTATACGTGCCACGACAAAGACCTGCTATAGCAGAGTGGGCAACGAACAAATTGGTTGAAAGACAGAATGCAGAAATTGCATTAGGAGGATTTGGGCACGTCGAAGTTATCAATGAAGATGAAGAAAGGGAAATACAATCAGGGAGTGAAGAATTAATCGAGAATGCTTTGACAAAAGAGGTATGTACACAACATATATATATATATACACACACACACACACATTAACTATTCGATTCGATGCTTAAATTGAAGCTAAACATATCAAAGAAGTAGCAATAGAAGGGTATGTGTTAAGCTGTATGTATGCTAAAATCTCGTTTAATTATAATGACTTATATTAATGAGTTGGTTTAATTGTAGATAAATGTTGAACGAGTTTGTTATATCATATCTCATAATTATGTGTTATGTGTTATATATATGTTAATACATATATATAGTATATAGAAAAGTGTTTGTTGATTTAAACTTTGAAACTTTGAGTACAAGTTTTGGTCCCTAAAACAAAACCAAACTGAATTGTTAGTACAACTGAAACAGAATGGTTTACAAATCCTAAAAAATGATTTTTGGGTTCGTGTTCCGTTTTATGAGAAAACCGAACCAAGTACACCCCTGCAGATCTACCCATATGTTCTCATGAAAAAAATATCCTTGTTATGTGCCTTTGAGTTTCACATAATATTGTTTCGGTTTTTGATCAGCTGCTTTGACAAAAGAGGTATGTACACAACATATATATATATATATATATATATATATATATATATATATATATACAAACACACACACACATTAACTATTCGATTCGATGCTTAAATTGAAGCTAAACATATCAAAGAAGTAGCAATAGAAGTGTATGTGTTAAGTTGTATGTATGCTAAAATCTCCTTTAATTATAATGACTTATATTAATGAGTTGGTTTAATTGTAGATAAATGTTGGACGAGTTTGTTATATCATAACTCATAATTATGTGTTATGTAATCAATTTCCGTTTACAGATAACTATTAGTTAAAAAAATATTAACTAATATATGTTTAACATAATGCTTAGGAGTTGGAGCACAATCTGAAATTGAGATACAAATACATTGTTGGGTACAAGGAAGAAATGGATGCAGCTATGCAAATGTACCCAGAATTGAAAGTATTCAAGGAGATATCTGATAAAGTGAAAAAGATCTTTGAAACCAAAGAAACAATCTCCATAACAATCACACCCGTTCATTACACTCCAAATGAAGATTGTCATGATATAAGTTCTACTTTTCACAAGGGTGATCATTCAAGAAGATATACTTCATCAACTCCATTTCCATGCAGTTTCAGTAATCAAGCAGATCCAATGGAAACGATCGGACATGTTCTAAAAGACCTATCAACAGAACATAATGGAGAAGAAGAGGATGAGAATGTGTCGAGCGATAAGACAGTGAGTGAAAGGAATTCAGGGAAAAATGGAGAACCAAATGAAGAAGAGAGTGACGAAGGAAATTCAGAACATAGAAACAAAAGGGAACGACAAATCTCACATGTTTATAGGTCACCATATAAACAAAGAGAAGTGGAGATAAAAGAGAGATTACAATTGCTTGAAAGGAAAATAGCAAGATATTTGGCCTGTTTCTTGGAGGTTCCCGGGTAAAACATAAGCTTTTTATAATATTGTTTTTTTTCTAAGACATATAGTTAATTATATTTGAAGTGCTTACTCATGAGATAAACGTAATTAAGATAAATAGTTAAATATATTTGCAGGAATGTCATTTTTAACAGCAACCGAGGTGCATTCTGTTTTAGCATATCGCTAGCAAGCTTGGTGCACAGTCACTGGATCTTTGCAGATGTAATAGACGTTTGGGCCGCATGTCTCAATGCTGAAGAGAAATATGCTCAACCCGGATCACCCAAACGATACCTCCTGCCAACTTATCTACTGGTAAGAATAAAACTATCAAACAAAAATTCAAACTGTAAAACTACAAACTGATAAAATATAAAATATATACATATTATCTATTGCAGAAGAAGAACATGTTGGAGGATGGTGCAACAGATGAAAACAATGAAGTTTTCAAGAAAACAATTGTTCAAATCCTGATGCAAGATGATGAAAGATTAACGTCATTTAAGAATATTGACCTGGTATGTACAAATGTATAACAACAATATAATGGTTTTATATAACAGTTAATTATAAAATAATATTATGTAAAAATGCAGGTTTTCTTTCCAATTTGCTACAGCAGCCATTATTATGTAATGGTTTTCAACATGAAAGAAGGAATAATAGATTTACTCGACAACAGCAGCAACCAACCAGATTTCGATGCGAAATATCAAGGAGTACCGCAAAATGTGGTAAGTAGAAACTGAACAAAAATGTCTAGATGCAAACACATACAGTATATGTAATGCTAACAACACTACAACTCGAAATGATTGTTTTTAGGTAAAGTTGTTTGTCTGCTATTTAAAGAATGGTGAACACCCCAGGGCAGAAAACTTTGAGAAAGCAAAGATCACAAGAAGACAAATGAAGTGGAGAACCAAAGAGAATGGAACCGATTGTGGAGTATTCGTAATGCGCCACATGGAAAATTTCATTGGACTCAAAAATTGGAACTGTGGGTTAGAAAAAGAAGGGAAGGCTCAACTGAAGCAGTTGACAGAGCTTAGGACGAAGTATGCAGTCAAAATTATTACCCACGAAATCAATGAAAAGCAGGAAGATGTAATGAAGAGGTATGAGTAATTTGAAAGAAGCTACAAAGAAAAAGAGAAACGTAAAATGCTGGAAGCGGCAAAGAAACAGGCAACTGATATATTGATGGAATGGGATGATGGGAGAGTCTACAAGGACTGTCATAATGAGTGACAGTAGAATGTAATGTGTGTTCCAAAACAAAAACTTTTAGATTATTAGTATCTTAAATCTTGACAATGTCATTTCTATATCCCAAGTAGATAGGTTGGTTGACTATGTTATAAAATCTTGGCTAGTTTGGTACCACGACTATTTTGATTTTGAAAATGTTAAGTACTTCACGACAATCGCTACGATGTAAACTTAAGTTAAGATGCATCATAGTGCATAGTATTAATACTCGCACAGTCATATCAATATACATCAATAGATGTAAACACTTTTCTTAAGATGCATTAGAATGCATACTATTAATACTCATCCACATGGGTGCTAAAATATTATCGATATACATTTAAATATTTGTTTTATATATATTAGGTAGTAAGATTATTACGACTATCACATACTATCTAAACTTTATGATGCATTTTAATTTTAAATTTTTGTTGTGTCATATAAATACATGTTCCCATGTGTAAAAATGTTAACAGTATGCCCTTCGATACATTCTCACTAAAAATCTGTTGCATCGACGATTCGATCCATCATAGCAACGGTTAAATATCAGCAGGAACTATGTGATCGGCAGGAAATATGTATCAGAAGAACCCCCATGTAGTTACTTAAAATAGTATGCACACAGATGCGTATTAATACTTGATTTACCATGTCATTTTAATGATTACATAGTGTGAACTGAGATGCATATTAAATTTTTGATATGATGCATCATAAAATTTATAAGTATCATAGTCAACGATATCAAATACATATTAACACCCATGTGTAACAGTACTAATAGTATGCATTGTGATGCATCATAACATAAATTTGAAAAAATGACAAACTCACGACACTTCACAGTTGCAAATAAAATCTCAGACAGCATAACTTTGAATATGTGACAATTATTTAAAACTTTAAATTAAAGTAAGAATAAAAAAATCAATATATAAAAAATGTCATTAAATCAAAATTCTAAGCATAGTATCAAAACAATATATGTAACCAAAAAATAAAAATTCGATACCATGATTCAGAGTGCATACTAATATCAAACTTGTCACATTTAAATAAAGTACCCCAAAGATCAAATGTTTAAGTAACATTGAACAGAATACTACAGTAAAATGGAAGTAAGTAAAAAAATAAATCAGAATTCATCAGAAACGTCATCATCAGAATCTTCGTTGTCAAGATCTTCTTCATAGACATCTTCGTCTTCTTCAAGTTGAGCATCATCATCTTCATTATCCTCAGATTGTTTCAACTCATTTGCAATTCTTTCTTGGCAAGTTCTAATATTATGACCAGTTTCAAAACAATATTGGCATTCTCTTTTCTTAACCTGTTTGTTGACACCCCTTTCTCGTGCACTAGTATATCTCTTTGAAGAACGTTGACCTTTGTTACGAACATTCTTAGGAGGATGAATGGAAACGTTAGTTGGCTTAGAGAATCCGTATACTTACTGAATCTTTTCAACTCTGCTAGAAGATGATTGCTCATCTGGCTTTCCATCAGCAAACTCTTGCAAAAATAGATGAAATTTACCACTAAAATCTAACAGCTTTTCTTTATCATTCTTAAAACGAGAAACAACTTTCCTAAGCTTGTTAAAAGCATCTTTACCTAATTTAAAGCACTCACCTACAGGATCAACATCTAAACTTAACAAATTAAAAGTTTCAGATGCTTCCTTTGTCCACCTCCTAAGAATGTACTTATTGGGAATAGAATAAATGTCGTTAATATCATACACACAATATATGTGACGACATAAACGACCTTCACATTCAAATAACAAACACGAACAATTTGATTCACAACTGACTGGATCAAAAACCACCTGAATAAGAAAAATAACATTTTTAAACAATTAAAATTAACATTCAAAATAAACTGTACTAGCAGTGTCTGTTAACATGCATCACGGTGCATACTGTTAGTACTGTTAATATGTTAATAGTAGGAACTGTGATGCATAGTAACATAACATTTACATTATAATGCTGTTTATCGATGTATGATAACATGTATCACAGTGCAAAATACTAATACTATATAGAAACACAGAATTAAATGGGAAATAAAGGCATAATATTTTAACCTTGTAATTCCACTTTGGACGAGGAGGAGGGAATTTTTCTTGCACTATGCAGAGCTGTTTGTCTCCATCAGTTACACAGCTGGTTTGAGCACATGATAACGAAGCTCTTTCGATTTCTTCTTGAACTAACAAGAATAAGGAAGGCGTATAAACGTCCCTAGCATGAAGTTCAATCTTTTTGGGGGTCAAACAGTTGATAGATTTGTTTTCCATCTCATATTCAAGCAACCGATTATTGTGACGCTGCTTTTCCATAGCAGCATCGAATCTTGAAAAGAAATCAACTAAAGTTGATTATTTGTTCTTGCATCTCTTGAAAAATGCATTTTCACTTTCGGAAAGTGATGAAGTCCTCATTAAGCCATTCATGGGAAGATCCATAAAATAACAAGGTACCCACATTTCCTTCATTTCATATAAATCATTGAACCACCTCAAATCATGCAATCCAAAATCATCAACTACTGATTTCCAGCGTGTTTTGAATTTCTCAGGTGTCATTTCTTGATTCCAAAAAATATAATTCATTCTCTTCTGAAAATCTTTATTGTTATACAAGACATAATCAACCTAAAATAACATGAACAAATAATGTTAAAATATTATTCAATGCAACTTAATATACACCTTCAAACAAATACTTAACAGAAAAATAATGGTAACAAATGATACTAACCAAAATGAATATTAAGATAGATTAAATTCTTACATAGGTGTTAATAGGTGCATACTATTAGTAGTCATCGACATTTGGAGTTAACATGTATGAATATATGTCACTTAAATGTAAACCTATCTTAAGATGAATCACAGTGCATACTGGTGTTAACATGTATCAATATATGTCACTTCAATGTAAGCCTATCTTAAGATGCATCAGAGTGCATACTCGTGATAACATGTATCAATATATGTCACTCTGATGTAAGCCTATCTTAAGATGCATCACAGTGCATACTACTAGTAGTCATCCACATGGGTGTTAACATGTATCAATATATGGCCATTTCGATGTAAACCTATCTTAAGATGCATCACAGTGCATACTGGTGTCAACATGTATCAATATATGTCACTCTGATGTAAACCTATGATAAGATGCATCACAGTGCATACTATCATAATGTTCATCATTTAGAATATTAAAAAATACTTAACAGAAAATATACACCTTCAAACAAACACTTAACAGAAAATAACTGTAACAAATGATACTAACCAAAATGAATATTAAGGTATATTAAAGTGCACTTCATATTTAGACGTAAAAAACATACCTTGTCAACAAGTTTTTGACTTATATGCCACATGCAAAACCGGTGTTTGGCACTTTTAAATTTGACTCGAATCGCCTCTTTCATAGCTGGATCTTGGTCAGTAACAATTAGGCCCGGTTCAGTTGGAAAGACTTTTAAGAAACAATCAAGAAACCAATTGAATGATGTTATGGATTCACTGTATAACAGTGCAGCTCCAAAAATAACGAGTCGTTTGTGATTATCAACACCCGTAAGCGGAACAAACTTCATATTATATCTGAAAATAAATTAACCAAAACAGATTTAGTGTTCCAATCAGATTATTAACAGAAAAAATGAAATAAATAATGCATTTAATAAAGGGAAAAAAAACATACTTATTCGTGCCATATGTCGCATCGAAGCAAACGATATCACCAAACTCTTGATAATTCAATTTACAAACGTTGTCGGCCCAAAAAACACCGAGTAGAGACCCATCATCATCACAAACATATTCGCAAGTAAAATTTGGAAGATGTTCTTTTTTCCTAAGAAGATTCTCTATAGCAATATGCGCATCACTTTCACCAATAAACCGATTCATATCACGTTTGAAGTTCTTGTAATCTAGACTACTAGGACCGACCATGTCAAAGCCACCACTAAGATCACATTTTAAACGGTGAGCAATGGTAGGACCAATGTTCGATCGACTACTCAAATCATGAAGATGTTGCATGTCATCTACATCTAATCTTCGTTTCTTAAGCATTTGATTCTTATTAGACTCGGAAACAAGCTTGTGGTTATGACCCTCAAAAAACTTAGTTATAACACACTTCCCTTTCAAAAATTTGCATCTCAAGCTAGCATCACAACCTGTTTTGATAGAAGACGATTTACGGTTACTAACTTTTTTAACATGCTTTTTACGTTTACGAGAAGGCTCAACAGCAGGTTCAACAACCGGTTCAGGAACAAGTTTCAAAGTGTCGACAGCTAATTTCTTAGAAAAACCAGATTTATTACACCTATAAACTTTATACTTCACAGACCCATCTTCAAAACAATTCTGTGATGATTTCTTAGCATCAAAACCACTAACCTCAGCATATGATTCATAGAAACTGAAACAATGATCATACGAATTGAAAACAGAACCGATTATGGGCTTAAACGAATCAGGAACAATAGGAAACCATAATTTTATGCCATCTGGATATTCTTTTTCAAATGATGAAAGAACATGCCTCTTTGTAACTGAATCACCACCTAATAAAACAAATAAAAATAACCAAAATAAATCATAAATTTAGATTAACATGGGTGTTAATATGCATCTAACTGCATACTATTAGTACACATCCACATGGGTGTTAATATGTATCTACATACATCACTACAATGTAAAATTATGTTAACATACATCAGGGTGCATACTATTAGTAGTCATCCACATGGGTGTTAACATGTATCAATATATGTCACTTCGATGTAAACCTATCTTAAAATGGATCACAATTCATACTGGTGTTAACATGTATCAATATATGTCACTTAGATGTAAGCCTATCTTAAGACGCATCACAGTGCATACTAGCATAATGTTCATCATTTGTTTGTTATACCAACTTTTTTACTATATATAAAGGTGTTCTCAAAATTTCCATAGAGACATTGATTTTGGTGTATTTTCTTTCAAACACCAATCAATCTAAACCCGAGCAAACTAAACCAGACATTCCTAAAACATCATACTCCTCGCCATACATATAAATTAAGATTCTTGATCCAACTTAGGGGTATTATTTTGAATTAACATATCTTAAGGGCTTATCGCCTTATTAAGACTCGAAGAAACCTAACAAGCTCACTTTTTTCGGATTTCTGACCTTATGGGATTAAAGAAGCACACGTTGATAAGGTAATAGGCCGGAAAAAAGAAAGCTTGTTGTTTTTCTAAAATCTTAAAAAGCCTGTATAATAAGGTAAGCTAAACAACTCCTAAACCACAACAATAAAACACAAAATCAGCCCAACAGCATACTGGTTAGTAAAAAATTAGTATTTTAAACTTTTAATTGTGAGCAGTAGCAATGACATTTATCAATATATGTCACTTAGATGTAAGCCTATCTTAAGACGCATCACAGTGCATACTAGCATAATGTTCATCATTTGGAATATTAAGAATTACATAATTAAAAGAAACAAAATAATACTAAAAATCAGGAAGACTTACCAGTAGAATCAGGAAGACTATGATTACATTCCAATGGAACATTTGAACTGGAAGCAATAACATGAGCTGCAAAATAACATTAATGGAAATGCATATTAACACAATTACAACAAATAAACACAAAAACCTAAATTAAATGGATAATAAAATTATTAATATACACTTACCAGTAGATTCAGCAATAAATGAATTCGAATCACCAGGAACATTGGAACTAGAAGACATAATAAACACTAACAAATTCACTTGACGTTTAAAGGAATGCGATTACAATCTAAGCCCTAATTATGAACGATGTAATTATATTGAATTAAGAAAACAACGAGAACAGATATTGGAGAATCAAAGAAATTAACTGTATACGAATTTCAGTTCAGTGTTTATACGAATTTCAGAACAGATATTGAACAAAATTTGTGTTGCAGATGAAAAAGAACACCGAATTGAATAAAGAACGTATATGCATTTGCATAAGCGAATTATATTTTTTAATTTAAATAAAAGGAATATCGTGAAAGTACTATTCTAACCTTGTCCCTATAAACTAAATGATACGCAGGTTCACAGAACATATGGTGAGGGGTAGTTGGAAGATGAAATTAAATGGTGAGATGGATGCTTCCTCCCTTCCCCCCAAAAACACCCATTCCCTCTGGATCATGCCAATATATATATATATATATATATATATATATTCAATTTTTCTTTAAGTTATTATTTAATCAGCGCTCAAATAAAAAAAAATTAGTAAATTAAAGACAACATAAAAACCTCCTAAAGAAGTCCAACAATTTTAAAACACTAATTATAAAGTACCCTAAAAAACCATCATCAATAAGGCTTCAAACTTTCAATTTCGGGTTTTATCAGTAATATATTATATATGGTATTTACTAATTCGGCATAACTCAAGTGGTGTCGTTATCGCAAACGTTCATACCCACCTACAAATCATGATTTAGAATCTGTTGCTGAGCGTATGTAGGTGATTTATGAACCGGTGATTTGTCCAATGTTAATATTGTTACGGGTACCCTTCAAAATTTTTTTCTTACGGGGTGATTTTTTCAGAGGCTTGTAGTAGGAAAAACACACGGGTAATAAAAGCGTTTGTAGTCCAACGGTTAGGATAATTGCCTTCCAAGCAATAGACCCGGGTTCGACTCCCGGCAAACGCAATTAGATTTTTTTTTTTTTTCAGGTTATGCAAAAAAAAAGGTTCGAAGATTATCTGGATTTTATGGTAACCAGTCGACTTTATTTGGGCGGAACAACAAACTTGAGCGTCTCTGTTTATCCGGCAACGGATTTTAATCCTCCTATCCCTCTGGTTAGTAACTTCAACGATTAGTACATAAATACTTATATCATCCCTTAAAGATTCCTGATTGTTAACTACTTGCACATTAAATCTTCATGTTACTATCTGTTTGTACGTTTTCTTATGTTACGTGTGTACCTGCACACCATCTGTTTGATAAAAATCCTCACTCACTTACTGAACCTCTATTTTAGCATGTTCGTTTGATATGCTTGCCACCATGGATACATCTGTATGATAACGTAGATAACATGTGCAAATGGAATTCTATTTTGATTGAATGATGGATGGATGAAAGTTGAGGCTTTGTTCTCCATCTTTTGGTTCCATATGACATTTCTTTTTCCTTCTATTTTTGCTTCATTATAGATAGAATCACAGGTCATTAAGTAAAGCTTAGATTACATGAACTTGTAAAGCATCTATGCAATTTACATAAATAGTACAAATCCGTTTGACTATGTGATTAATGATTGTCACATCTCTTCCTTTTTTTAGTTTTTTTCAGAGTTTCAAATGGCAGTATCTGTCCCTCATGGTGTATCCTTTACGGGTTATAAAACCCGTAATTCACTAACGAAGTCGGATATTCTTCCTTCGGTTTGTTTCTTCAAGTCTAAATCCTGTAAGGGAGATACTAGCAAGGTATGGAAGCTACGAAAACTTTCTCTTACCATCACTGCATCTATTAAACATGTTCGTGACCCGTCATTAGACAAGCATGTAGTGAAGCAAAACAAGATTCGTTTTGTACAAAAACTTAAAACGTTACTCCTTTCTAAACCAAAACACTATATGCCCCTTCATATCCTTGGTAAATGTCGGTCCTATTTATCCCTATCAAAGCCTCGATCACTCGTATCTATGATCCATCGTTACCCCACAATTTTTGAACTCTTCACTATACCGTTACCTCCCACACCATTTAATGCAACGAAAACACTTCCCCAACTTTGTGTGCGTCTTACTCCAGCTGCAGCATCTCTTGCTAGTGAAGAATCTAAGCTCAAAACCGCGATGTCTAACTCATTGGCGAACAAACTTCAGAAACTGCTAATGCTGTCTTCCCATAACAGGCTACTTTTGTCAAAGTTGGTTCACATCGGACCTGATCTTGGCTTCCCTTCTAATTTTCGATCTCGTCTATGTAACGAGTACCCAGAGAAATTCAGGACAGTTGACACCTCTTATGGACGTGCGCTTGAGCTGGTGTCATGCGACATCTCTTTGGCCAACCGTTTACCTATTCCTGATGTCAAACCTCTTGGCTTGATAGTAGACCGGCCTTTAAAGTTCAACCGTTTGAGACTTCGTAAAGGGAGGAATATAAGGAGACATCATGAGGATTTTTTGATTAAGTTCAGAGAGATAACAGATGTATGCCCTTATCGTACGAAAGTTGAAGACTATGCAAAAGAGTCCCTCAAGGCGGAGAAGAGGGCTTGTGATGTGGTTAGGGAAATATTAGGTATGATGGTTGAAAAACGAACATTAGTTGATCATTTGACACATTTTAGAAAAGAGTTTGGTCTGTCAAACAAATTGAGATCTATGCTGTTGAGGCACCCTGAATTATTTTATGTGAGTTTGAAAGGTCAGCGGGACTCCGTATTTCTGGTTGAGGGATATGACGACAAGGGTACACTTTTGAAAAAAGATGATTCATCTGTAATAAAAGATTTGTTGTTGGATTTGGTTAAGGAAGGGAAATGGATGAGGCGGGAGATAAGGAATGATGTCAAAAATGGTTTTAGTCTTGGAACTACATTAATTACCGAAGATCATGACAGTCTTATTGAGACCGATGACGATCTTGTGGATGGCTTGGATGACTTATTTGAATCTGACGGTTATGATTCAGAGAACAGTGAAGATGAAGGAAAAGATGCAAATATTGAATCATTGCATCTGGCCGAGGAAGGAGAGTTCTGGTCTACTCAGGACAGTCATTGTCTAGAACCTTGGTGATAATTGCCACTGGTTATGTAATTATCTCTAGAGTTAATCACATAGAATTGATTATATTATCACTGATATGTTACTTAGTGATCATAGTAGTTCATAGATTCAATAGGAGGTCACTACTTTTTAGATGACATTAATCATGAACCATATTTGGTAAATACGTTTGTATGAACTAGTTTATTGAAGCCACTGGCATATGTAGTAAGTTTGTTGAAATTACCTCTGATAAAGGGCAATATGTGTCTCTTGTAAAAAGTTGATTAAAGATTTCCCAAATCCTCAGTTGTCTTTATATGAATGCTTCTTAGTAAATGTAGTTTATATACAAAAAAGACAGCATTCTCACAAAACCCACATTCTCTCTTTCCCAATTCAGGTCATCCGTTCTAGGGTTTCAATGGCATTGTTTCCGCCAGAAATCATTGATGAAATACGGATAAGGTTAGATGTCAGGGATCTAATCCTATACAGGAGTGTTGTGAAGTCATGGCTATCTTTGATTTGAAACCCCGTTTTCATTAAATCACATCTCGAACGTAGTTATTACTGTGATCGTGATAATTACAAAATTGGAAACAGGAGAATCGTTTTGTTTGCTATTCCCCGTCGGGAGGAGCATCATGTATATGAGAAAAGAGGGTCATCTACTTGGTTCTTCCAATGGTTTGGTATGCATTTCTCCTACTCGTGGTAATATTTTAGTTCTCAATCCCGAAAAACGAGAAGTGTATAAACTGAAAAGTCCCAATTTTCCTTCTTATCTCTGTGTTATGGTTTCGGTATAGTTTTGGTTTTGAAGAATATAAGTACGTGATAGGTGTACAACGGGTTATTAGCGTACCCATTTTCGTTGGTTCACTTTAAAAACTAATTATGGGGAGGATATTGGATAAATGAATTATGCAATGAGACTGGTTTCCTTTGTAATGGGGTGCTTCATTGGGTTGCATATACAAGTAAGCTTTTAGATGAGAAAGTAGTAATTCTTTCTTCTGATCTAATCTGAGGAAAAGTTTAAGGAGATCTAGCAACCTGATGATAGGAGATACACGATTGATTATGGTAACATCAGGAAAATGCATTTGGGGATTATGAATGGTTGTTGATGTGCATTTCGTAGTGAAATGCTTCCAAACAACATATAGGTGATGAAAGACTACAACGTGAAGCAGTCTTGGGAGCTTGTGGTGCCTGAACGCGGGATTAAGACTGGCATTGTGCACAGAATGAAAGAGCTGAAGCACTACCCTGAATAACGGGTCTTTCAGTTATGAAAACTTGTTTGACCAACATGAAGACTTTTCAGGGCCCCCTTTGTATATTCCGAATCTTGTATCTTCACATGTTTGCAGGAATTCGAAGAGAAGGCCTCAGGCAAGGCAACAGGCAGCAAAAACAATGCCAAGGTGGGTTCTAATTATATTGACTGATATATATATATATATATATATATATATATATATATCATTGTTTAGTGTAGGGTGGCTATGTCATTTGAGTTATGATTGATCTCTAACGGGCCAAATGGGTAAAACATATTAATGTCATATGGAGCATGTCAAATGGGTCAAAGTGGTAAAACCAAAAAGAGCAAATAGCCCAAAAAGGTAATGTAAGGTTCAAAATTTCCTTTTTAGGGGAATATCAATTTTCCATCTCCAAAAAAGGACATCTATTTATAAATTTTGCCAGAAAAAAACAATTTTTCAAAAATTTTAAATTAAGAGGGGTATCACCTGATAAAAGAAAAAGTTTATTTGCAAAATTGACTCTTGAAACGAATTCTTGGGGAAATTATGTGTCCAACAGGTCCACATTCTTCCATTATCACCACACAAGCAACCTTCAATTTCACGATTCGCCATCTTCTGGATACGAGTTTGTCACTTCAATTTTGGAGCCATAAGTGGTTATGCTCATGACCCCAAATATTTTAAACCCTAAATTGTGGTATAAAGTGTTTATAAATGATGCACATCACTTTTAGCCAGCCTTAATCTTAAATTTGTTCAAGTGATATTCCCCTTAATTTAAGAGTTTTGACAAAACAATCCTTGCAAAAATTAAAAGTACAGGTCCTTTTTGGGCAATAGAAAAAGTGATATTCCTATGATTGGAAAATTTTGGACCTCACATTACCTTTTTAGGCTATTTGCCCAACCAAAAAGTAGCTTAATAGGGGAGGAGGAACATGTCAAACGAGTCACAAGTTGCTTAACGTGTCTTATGAATGCATTAAACATTCTAAATCATGTAATCACTAATTTTATTTTATAAAAAGAAATTAATAGTATATGATAAGAATGTTGGGTGTCCCTCTTTCAAAAGTATACGTGTTTTGCCACTTACCCACTTTGATCCGTTGCCTGACCCGCCCCATTTTGGCACATCTAGTTTGTGGTGTGTGCTCTACATTGCCCAGATTATTGTGTTTCTGTTAACTTGTTTGTTTGACAAGATATACTAGATATTTTATATCTTATATCTCCACTTATCCACATCAGGATTGCAAACCCTTTTTTTTCTCAATTAATCTTTAACATAAGACTAGACTTGTATTATGTTAATACTGTATTCTCTTCACACTTGCTCTGCTTATTGCTCTTCTAGGTATGCTATGTAACTATCCTGGGGTTGTTGAAATAATTGTTACAGATGATGCTACAGAAAAGTTGCCGAGCAGAGCTATTGCTATTATAATATCTGGACTTTTTTTTTTTTTGACTACGCTTTAGACCTAGTTTTCTGATAAAGATTTACCATGTTTGTCTCAAGTGTGGTTTGTTTTTTGATGGTTTAAGAGATTGTTTTAAGATTGTTCATATGTTCCTTCTGTGGAGCTCTGTAACGTGTGTGATGCAGTGATGGTATTTAAAGTTGTTTTTAAAGATTGAAACTTTCATGGAATAATAAGTAATTGTCATATGTTGTGTTCATCTGTGTGCAGTTTGACCATAATATTGACCGTTTTTCTTATCTTGGTTACTCTGATTCTTAATGAACCTGAAAGCTGGTCATATGCAGAGCCACTTCAGTTTGTAGATGTAAATGGTTTGAATTTTAACAAGGAACAGTTAGCTAGGTAAGGATTGTTTATGTTTGATAAAATGATTGTAAGTCGTATCTCTATTTATTTGCACCAATCTTTAGTTCTATTATATTCTGACTAAGAAAAGGGAAACTCTTGAAGTAAGTCTCCAAGAATCAATTTGAATGAACCAATGATGAGTTTGAGATGATGATGTTATATATCCTGTAGGTGATTTATGACAGGGTCATTGTACTCTTTCAAAATGTCCATTTGGATCATTGAACTATCTTTTTATGTATAAGTCGGGTTTTTCTAGACCACCTATATGTGAGAATGATTTTGTAGGCAATCCAAATTCATATATTGTTCCATTTATACCAAATTTAGCTAAAAACTCATCGTAAAAATGTAAAATGACACAAATACCTTTATCTTTTTTAATCAACATTGTTTATATTATTTTTAGTTTTTTTTTTCAAAATAGGGGTATTTGTGTCCATTTACAATTTTTCGATGAATTTTTAGCCGGATTTGGTGTTAATGAAACAACATACGAACTTGGGTGGCCTATAAAATCATTTTTAAATATGGGTGACCTACAAAAACAAAAGGATATAATTGTGTGACCTCCAGATGTATAATCCCTCTTTTTTTTTTGCAAAAAACGAGCTAAGCGACTCCATGAGTTTTTTTTTTTTTGTCTATTTGAATATACACCGGGTAACTTAATTTGCTATAAATCTCAGATATTTAATAGCATCAAAGGTGGTGTAGAGTCCAATTAATAGTTAGACTCGTGACATAGTACAAATTACATTAAATAAGCATAATCGCGTTTATTACAACTTATTTGAACTTTAAACTTACATCGTAAATAAATAGTCCGCACTTCTACGTGTAAATATTCTCTTTCTCACTAGTTTAACGTGCTTAGTGACTTGAATAATAAAATGTAAGAAATGAGTGGCAAGATCAATTTTCTATACACTAACGTTATGATTCTCAATGGTACATCAGATTTTGAACTGAAAGGTAGAGTTAAATGAATTTAAAGATAAATACATTTAAGACTTCAAACCTTAAATTCTTTTTAAAAAATTTCATTTGAAAACTTTCTTTCGAAAATTTCTTGATCATTGCAAAATGATGTTCATATAGAACATATCGTTATTCATCACCCTAATTTAATAGGGACGGACTCATTAAGTATACTTGATCCTCGTTAATTTAATTTAATAGAAATGACTCATTTTTCATCATTCATATAATGTAACTTTAACTATGCATGATAAACTGTACTATTAATGAATTTTTATAAGATCCATAAAAAATATTAAACCTCAAAATAATCATAAAGTTGGATCTAAATATAATCATAAAGTTGGATCTAAATAATCATAAAAAATAGTAAACCTCAAAATAATCATAAAAAATATAACTATGCAGGATCTAAATCATCAGCTGGTCATTTTCCTTTTAAAGTTGGATCCTTGATATGTCCAGATCTGTAAGGAATCATACCAATAGGCGGTTCATCAGAATCTGACATCATCAGAATCTGACATCATCAGAATCAGAATCTGATGTAGTCTCACCATCACGTCCACCAGAAGGACCAACAACAGAATCCTAAATGTTAAATATATTAAACATTGATTAGCATAAAGCTCTATCATACAAGTTCTATATATATAATTAAGATTAAGAAGTTGTAAAACCTGAGTAGGTAAAACCTCATATCTATCCCGCTGTCCCTGCTCACCCTCAGATCTTGCGACCTCTGGGTCTGCAGTCTCAGCATCCTGTACATAATGATATTTATATTGTATAATCAGATATATTATCTAAGCAACTCAATATCTATATCACTATTGTTATATAATAATATTATACATCTATGATTAATAGTAAAATCTATCAACTAAGTATCTATATTATTATATAATTTAAATAATCATACCTCAGCAGGTGGAACATACTGTTCAATTGCCCTCAAATCTTCATTATGGGCATCATCATTCTGAACAAGCACATCCTGCACCACCTGTGCAGCGATGTCTGAGTTCACTTGTTCCCCAGCGTGTTCCAAAACGTCCTCCAGAAGCTCTTGTGGATCTTCAGGTTGAACCACATTAGCTACCGGCGCAGGACCATCAGCAACAGCAGCACCAATATCTTGCCAACCATGATTCGGCGGCCTCACATACAACGGATCAACTATAAAGTCAAAGAGATCACGAACCTCTGGCTTGACATATTCTTCCCGTCGAATAGTCTGCGAGAACATGGCATTGTATCCTCTGAGCGCAACAGTATCTACACATAAATGCGGCTCAGGAATAACAAGCTTCGGAAGATGCTGACGAATAATCATCATACAGAATCTTGGGTAGATCAAGAAACGTGATCTAATAGCACCTGAGATCTGTCGGACCAGCTCTCCAAAAATATAATCACAAAAACTGTATGGTTTATTATAAACCAGTGACAGTACAGCTGATACAAGAGCAGGGCTCAACTCATCAAAACCGCCCTTCTTTGGTCCAAAAACTGTGACGATAACGTGCCACAGAAATCTCCATTGCCTAATAACGAGGGCCTTGAGAAAATGGCATCCTCGTCGTTCGCCCATATAACCCATACGTCCAAGAGCACCCTGAATAAAGTCCATAGGGTACTCCGTGGGTCCATCATCCTGTTCTACAGTCCCCAACTGTAGAATCTGACGCAATTCAGAAGCAGCAAAAGCAACTGGTCTATTGTTGACCGTTGTACGAATAACAGGAGGATTCACGGTCTCATCGTATTGAATCCCAGTCCAAAAATCAGTCAAAATATCCTGAGATATAGGTGGTAGCTCGGTAATGGCATATCTGATACGTGAACGTGCCAAAAATGTAAGTACGTGAGCTACTTTATCAGATCCACGTGCACCAAGATCGAGGTCAATAAGGATGTTGTGACCTTTATCAAACTGTCTAGCCATATCTGTATCAAACACCAATGACAAAAACAGTTAATACACGGTAACAATATAAAATAAATTCTAAACTATAATGTATTATGATCAAGAATATTCATCAAATGTCTTAGTTTCTAATTCAGTAATATTATTGAACTTATTATATATATAACTTGTCACATTATCGTCTCAAGTCGTATATAAATAAAATATATGTTATTACGTGTTAATATAGAATTCTCACGTCGAAACATATATTAACTTTTGAAGTCTAAAATTATAGTAATATAACTGATTACATCAAAAGTTTAAATTACGAGTTTAATAAAAAAAATTCTAATTGTTGGATTTAATTCAACTCGCAACTAGCTTCGCAAACCATTCAACTCGCTAACCAAGTCAATCCGTAGCTTCGACTCGCAAGTCGATCCGCAGACCTACTCGGTCCGCAAGTCAACAAGGCAACAAACTAAGGTTTCAATTAGCAAAACTAGATCTGCGAATCAAAACTAGTCTCAACTCGCTAATTTTGAATCTGCGAGTCGAATCTGGAACTCAACTCGCATCATAAATTGATGCTGCGGATTAAACCCGAAATCTATTTCTTTCGCCTTAAGTCTATACACAAGTCTAAAATAAATAAATTATTTTTCACTTGTATTTGTCACGATTGTTCAACAAAGATGAGAATATTCATTATAATTGAATTCCAAAGGGTAATGCTTATTAAAATAAAATAAAATAAAATAAAATAACTTTAGATAAACATAAAATAAAACACAACACATATAAACAAACAGTGGTATCAAGTACCATTTTATTAAACACTTTAAATAAAATAAAGTACATAAACAAATAAAATAAATGAACTGAATTAGAATCTATCTGCTAAGGAATCATATTAGGAAGAATAAGATCTCTTAGATATTATTAAAAGTCTAAACAGATTGTTAGTATACATACCTTATGAAATTCTAATAAGTGGCGGACACACTATTACTCACTTCACCATATATTAACTTATATTTATAAAATTATAACTTTATAGACCTTTATCCACATAGCATAATTATTTAAAAATTAGTCACAAAGTGAAACTTTTACATAGATGATGCTGTGTAAATAGAGTCAAAATTATAAATAGAAATATCTTCTTACTATACACAACACAGACAAGAATACCTGATCGTGTAACAGTATAGTATGGTAAGTCCGAGTCGAACACAGGGAACGGATGTTAATTCAAATAAAATAGAAATTTATACAAATAAGAAAAACAAATAAAAGAGGAGGGCGTTTTAGTTCCAATCGAACAATTGGCAAACAATTATGAAAATTGATTTATTAAATAAAACTTAATTAGGTAATAAAGAAATGATAAAATAATTACTTAAACAAAATATTTAATTCAAATAATAAAAGAAATGCATTTGCTTGGATTACTTTCCTTAGATTCCGGAAATCATCTTATTGAATTACTAACATATGGATTTATTGGTGCTTTGACAAATATAACCAATCCTCCTTACAAGACAAATTGATATAAACACAATCAAGAAAGACACAAGGTTGATTTCAACACACTAACAGTTCAATTTAATGTTGCCCACCAGATTGTATTCTAAATTAAACCAACACCGTTCATGTGATTTATTCTCTTGACTTGAATCAACAAAGTCTATAACTAATTAAAGTTATCTCATTCATCAATGACCATTATCAATTATTAACCCTAACCTGTCAAACTCAATATATTCAACAACAATCGTCAATTGAAATCAACAATTATCAATAATCTTATAATTAAAAGGAAATCAATCTGAATTAATCATAAAACCACGTTAGGTAATCACTAATAATCATTCAATAACCAAGGATCTTCAAATAAACACATAAACTTTCAATAAATCCAATTAAATCCGCAAATCAATAATCAATCCGTAATCTAAGTATCATTATTCAAGCAAATACAATAAAGAATTAGCCAATCATATTATCACAGAAACTCAGATTCATTATCATAACCGAAATCATAATCAAATGAAAGAAAGAAATGTTTTCGAACCGAGAAATCAAAATAAATGAATTAGCAATTGATAGCCTTCAAATCTTCTTGCTTCTTGATCATCAAATTGCTCTAGATTAAGGGTTTTTAGTGATAAAAATCGGCTGTGAAGAAAAATGAGTGATAACCCCTCCAAATGAAGTGATTTAGGCTTTTTAGGGTTTCTGCCGAATCAATCCATACGCCGTATGGACATCCATATGCCGTATGGATTGAAAAGCCCATGGATCCAACCCGCGTACTCTGGCGGCCCGGCTCACTCAATCCATACGCCGTATGGACATCCATACACCATATGGATTGAAAAATATAACTTTTCACCAAATCGACCTCCATTCTCCAAACTTTAATCTTTTCACCTCCTTTTCTTCAATAATGACTCGTTTTCTGCTTCTTTTCCAATTCAAGGTCCAAATATGTAACACCCGCCAAATTAGGACTGGCAATTAGTGCCTGATTCTCTGTTAATCCATGTAATTAGTTCTATATTAGGCTAATTAATGTATCAAATTATATATTGTTGAATATATACAAAAATGCGATTTTTCTTAAATCGTACGCAAACTAAATCGAATGTATTTCGGTGCAAGTAAAATACGGACGTTGGTGATTAATTTTATTGATTAATATAAAAATTATATATTGACAATAACATACCAAAAATATTATTTTGATAATATTTCGAGTTCACTTCGAATCATATTATATGAGTCTACGCGATTTAGACATTAAACGTGCAAACAAACGAGATCAATTGGATTATTAAATAATTGGTAAAATACTTGAAAAGTTTATTTAATTAACCTTTGTCTTCTTTAAAAACTTACACTTTAAAATAATTAAAATAATTATTTAACGTTTAAACGAACGGGAAAAACGAACACCGCCCGAAACGCAAATACACGGAATTAAAAAGTGGAGACCCACACCCGGTGGGCCCCCACCGATCAGCCACAAGAGGGGTGAGGTCACCACCTCCCCACCCCATTTCCCACTTCTACTTCCTTTTTACCTCCCTTCTCTCTCTCTTTTCCCTCCATTTACCACCAACACCACCACCACCTTAATCCCTCAAATAACACACCTAAACCTCAATAAATCACCTTGACCGTTTGGAAGAAAAGCACCACGAAGCAACGATCTACATTTCCTTCTTCTCGGAATTTTCATCCGACGATTTGTAAGTTTCCGACAAAACCCGCAACTCCTCGATTTTTTAGTGTTTTTTAGCAAGTAGTTGTTTCTTTAAGCTTAAAATGTCCAAATATGGGTTGGGTAAAAGTGTCAGGTCGAACGGTGGCCGGAAAACACCTTTTCGACGAAAATTCCGGCCAACAGCCCGTAGTGTCGCGGAGGCTCCAGGCCACCTGCGACACTAGGCCTAGTGTCGCATGAATCACCTTAGTGTCGCATAGTGCGACACTAGCTATAGTGTCGCATAAATTCCTAATGTCGCATGGTGCGACACAAGTGTTAATGTCGCATAATCCGTAAATGTCGCATGATGCGACACTAGTCATAGTGTCGCATAAATTCCTAATGTCGCATGGTGCGACACAAGTCGTAGTGTCGCGAGATCCGTAATGTCGCAGAAACCTTAATGCCGCATAAACAGTAACGTCACGCAAAGCGACACTAGCCCAGTGTCGCATGAGTCAGAAAATACAAACTATTTTACACTAAGTTTTAAGACCCAAATTCGACGCCCCATTTCACCCAAATCCGAGTCCAGATGCGTTTTTCACGCAAAGCGTTTTTCACCAAATCCGACCCCAGCCAGGGGCTCTGCCCCTTGGACCCCGCCAGGGGCTGCCGCCCCTTGGACCCCGCTACCAGGGGCGCTGCCCCCGGACCCCCGTCATTAACGGGCTTCGCCCTTACCCTAGGTTCACGAGTAACGGTGAACATCTAAACTTTCACACAAAGTGTTAAACTTGTATAACATCAAACACGAATGCGACCTAACTTCTAAAATACATTGGAACTTACTTTTAGGTATAACACTTCAAAATCATCAAAATAATAACATGGGATTATTATTACAAACAATCACCAACGGGCCGTACACATTTTCAATACTTAAACAAACAACCAAATCATGGTAATTTGGACATTCTAATTGGACAAACAACTACAAGGTAGTCTTATGAGATGCCTTCATATGTTTATAACCATCGCGTGTCGTGGACACCCTCAGGTTACAAGTCTTTGGACTTCGATTCCCGACTCATCAATCTCAGTTTATTGATATAAACTCTAAAGACTCAGGTGAGTCTCATAGCCCCTCTTTTACTATTTTTACTCAGGGGTGTGATATATTGCTTGTTTTAACGCGTGAACGCAAGTACAACTTTTACATGTACTACATGAGTTTTACACAACTAATCTTTTAAAGTTCTCCATCAGCATAGTTGTTAATACATTTGTAGCGTGAATATTAGTATATGGTACCATATAGGATTGACCCACCTCGTCCGGGTTAGCAAGCACTAACCGGGTAAACGGACGTACTAATATTTAAGGAAGACGGATGTTGATTAGGCATCCGTGGAGGCGAAAACGCTCAGGCTGTGTCCTGACCCACGAGTTAAGCTCAACTATGTGCTCATGGCTGTATACTGTTACCACTATCATTTGCTGGATGCAAATCAACTATTTAAATCTTGCGGTTCACACAACTCATTTGATACTCAAACCTGTGAGCTCACCAGCGTTAGCTGACCCATTTTAGCATGTATCGCAGGTACAAAGCAGTAGGCAGGATTGCCCCAGGAAACTATAGCTCGAGTCAGCATGCAGACAATAGAGATTTTCTTGCATTAATATATTTTGTATAAGTATTTATGTATTGAAATCTCTCATTTCAAACGAACACGAGCTATATGTAGCTTCAAACTTTGTAAACATTTTGCTATTAATACATTCTGTTAAAACGACGCATATAGAGTCGTTTACTATGAATCTCTGTGCTTTGAATATTGATTAGTAACACCCAAATCTTGCTTCCGCTAAACAATAAATTTGGGGGTGTTACAAAATAATTCCTAAATGCAAATATGAACGAATTGAGTATCTTATTCACATGAAATGCATAAGAAATGTATTGAACAAAAGGGTAATTAGCACTATAAAATAGCACATTTTGGCGTTCATCAAACATCCCCCACTTGAATCCTACTTGTCCTCAAGTAGACTATTGATTCAAAAACTTCAAAACTTTAAATATGAATGGCAAACAAAAATGCAATAGGACTTACATACTACACAACACTCGTCAAACCAAATTCTTATCTTAAAATCAATTCTACCTTAAAGCTTAGCAATCAAGAAACTCTTTAAGGGAACAACTTCTAATACATTATTATTAGACATAACAGATAATTCACTCAGATTACCGATATTGTTGACCACTTAAACAATCTAAATTCCAGAAATTGAGCTCAACTTTTATTATTCTAGCAGGCTTTACCCTTGATTCTCAATAGCAAAATACCCTCATATAAATAACATGTCACAATTTTCCAGATAATGAACATCCAAATAAATCAATCATTTTTCAAACCAAGACATTGGTGACAGGTCTGTACCATAGTACAACAGAGCGACATAACTTGGTTTTGGTTTTTCAATTCATGAGTCCTTCGTACTCTTTTCTTTCTTATTTTTTTATCAAATATACTGACGGAAACCAGGTCTGTACTTACGTACAACAGAGGAGTCAACACCCAGTATATTCCCAAATGAAGATAATTAGGATCCCAAAATTATGGATTATAACACGCTATCATATAAGAATTAGGACTAAAGTCATACCTTGCTAAAGATCCTCTTAAGGTAAATCCCTACTTTAAGTATTAAATTTCTTAATAGCTCAATAACCTTCAAAAAGATTGCCTATCGATACATCACATAATGAACTATCTAATATTTAAAAATTAGATACATTTCATTCATTGAATTCCCAAAATATGTTACAAGATTTGCTAAACTTAACGCAGAATACAATTTTAAAATCTAAAATTTTGGCTGAAAAATGACTAACATAGAATGCCCTTTAACTCAATATTTACCATTCATATCTTAAGGACAAACAAACTTCTTTTCCCCCATCCCCCGCTTAAGAGTATGCAATGTCCTCATTGCAAAAGAAAACAATAATATAGGGAATAGAAAATAAGTGAAACAGAAAAACTCCCCTGATCAAGAAGAAAAAATTAGAAGGCGATCCATATAAGAAAAATATACAACAGCACACTACACGATTGCATTTAGCGAATGCAACAAGCCTTTAAACCCTTCAGTATCCTGAATGGACGAGTTGTAGTCTCGTGAGGGTTTCCAGGGAACATACCCACAAAGTTCAAACCTACAAACAAAAACAAGAAAAAAAAATAATAAAAATAACGGGTTGTCTCCCGTAAGCGCTTTTATTTATCACTTCGGTAAGCTCGACATTTTACTTCGTAACTTAACTCAAATTCATCTCCAAATCACGCTTGGAGTCCCTTGCATCACCATAGTATTTCTTCAACCGACTTCCATTTACCTTGAAAGTCTTTCCAGAATAACCTAGCAGATCAACCGCTCCAAAGGGATAAACTCTTTCAACTACAAAAGGTCCCGTCCAGCGTGTCTTTAACTTACCAGGAAACAAATGCAAGCGTGAACTGTATAGGAGAACCTTATCACCTTTCTCAAATGTATGATTCAACTTAAGACGAGCATCATTCCATTTCTTTGTTCGCTCCTTAAATAGTCGTGAATTGTCATAGGCATTCACCCTTAACTCATCCAACTCATTTAGCTGGGCCATTCTCTCTTTTCCAGCTAACTGATCATCAAGATTGCACTGCTTTAGAGCCTAGTATGCCTTATGCTCCAATTCGAAAGGTAAGTGACAAGCCTTCCCATAAACAAGACGATAAGGTGTTGTTCCAATTGATGACTTAAAAGCTGTTCGTGCCGCCCATAATGCATCATCCAACTTAAACGACCAATTCTTAGGATTTCCTTCATTTGAACGTTCTAAAATACGCTTCAATCCCCTATTGGTTACTTCCACTTGACCACTTGTTTGTGGATGATAAGCAGTCAAAAACTTGTGGTTGACTCCATACTTCCGCAACACTTTTTCCAATTGAGCATTTGTGAAATGCGTCCCCCGATCACTAATTAAAGCTTTCGGTGCTCCAAAATGCGAAAACAACTGCTTAAGAAATTTCACCACTACCCTAGCATCATTCGTTGGTAGTGCCTTCGCTTCAGCCCATTTAGAGACATAATCAACAGCCACAATAATGTATTTATTTCCATTGCTAGGTGGAAACAGGCCCATGAAATCTATTCCCCAGATATCAAAAATCTCACTCACTATTATTGGATTTTGCAGCATCTCATCTCTCTTAGAAATTTTTCCAGTGCGTTGGCAGGCATCACACTCCTTCACATACTTGAATGCGTCCTTATAAACTGTTGGCCAGTAAAAACCTGCCTCTAATACCTTTCTTGCAGTATAATTAGGACCATGATGTCCTCCAGCCGGACCATCATGACAGTGCTCTAAAATTATGTCGCATTCCTCTCCAGCTACGCACCTTCGGACTATTCCATCAGCACACTGTCTGAACAAGTACAGGCCTTCCTAGAAGTAATATCGTAAAGATAAGAAAAATCTCTTTCTTTGGTTGAAGTCCAATCCAGACGGAAGAGTATTTGTAACTAGGAAATTTGCAATATCGGCGAACCATGTAAATTCATTCAAAATTGCCTTCAACAAACTTTCATCAGGAAATCTATCCTGAATTTCCGATTCATCTAACTTATCCAGCTCAGGATTTTCTAATCGTGACAAATGGTCAGCTGCCAAATTTTTAGCTCCTTTCTTGTCTCGAATCTCTATATCAAACTCTTGCAGTAACAAAATCCATCGCAACAACCTTGGCTTCGCATCTTGCTTACTAAACAAATATCTCAACGCTGAATGATCGGTAAACACTACCGTCTTCGACAAGATCAAGTAAGAATGAAATTTATCAAACGCGAAAACAACTGCGAGCAATTCCTTCTCAGTCGTAGTGTAATTTTCCTGTGCGTTTGTCAAAGTCTTGCTGGCGTAATAAATAGGTTGAAACTTCTTATCAACCCTCTGACCTAACACCGCCCCAACAACATAATCACTAGCATCGCACATTAGTTCAAAGGGAAGATCCCAATTTGGACTAATCATGATGGGTGCAGATACTAACTTCTCTCTCAAAAGATTGAAGGCATCAAGACATTCCTTGGAAAATTCAAACTTTGCCTCTTTCTCCAACAGTTTATTCATTGGACGAGCTATCTTAGAAAAATCCTTGATAAAACGGCGATAAAATCCCGCATGTCCTAAGAAACTTCGTATTCCTTTGACATTTGTTGGGGGTGGCAGTTTTGCAATTGCCTCGATTTTGGCTTGGTCTACTTCAGTCCCAACACTTGAAATCTTGTGTCCTAATATGATTCCTTCATGAACCATAAAATGACACTTCTCCTAATTTAGAACAAGATTTGAACTCTCGAACCTTTGCAACATTTTTTTCAGATTTTCTAAACACTTGTCAAAAGAATCTCTGAAAACGGAGAAATCATCCATGAATATCTCCATGCTATCCTCCATCATGTCATCAAAAATCGCCATCATGCACCTCTGAAATGTAGCGGGCGCATTGCACAAGCCGAAAGGCATTCTTCGATAAGCAAAAGTCCCGAATGGGCATGTGAACGTGGTCTTATCTTGATCATGTGCATCTATCAGAATTTGGAAGTAACCAGAAAATCCATCTAAAAAGCAATAGTATTCTTTTCCGGCTAAACGCTCGAGCATTTGATCGATGAAGGGCAAAGGAAAGTGATCCTTGCGCGTAGCATCATTCAACTTCCTATATTCAATACAGACCCTCCATCCGGTAACAGTTCTAGTAGGAATAAGTTCATTCTTCTCGTTAGCAACCACTGTCATACCTCCCTTCTTAGGTACAACATGTATGGGGCTGACCCAGGGGATATCCGAAATTGGATATATCAATCCAGAGTCCAACAACTTGATTATTTCTTTTCGTACCACATCCGTCACCTTGGGATTCAATCGCCTCAACGGTTGCACTACCGGCTTAAAGTCAGATTCCATAAGAATTTTGTGAGTGCAGTAAGAGGGACTTATTCCCTTGATATCACTAATCGTCCAAGCTATAGCCTTCTTGTGCTCCTTCAAAACCTTCAATAAACTTTCTTTCTCATAAGCCGACAGCTGAGATGAAATGATAACCGGTAGATCCGACTCTCCTTGCAAGTATGGATATTCCAAATGGGTCGGTAAATCTTTCAATTCTAACTTTGGTGGTTCTTCAAATGAGGACTTTACCTCCAACACTTCTTCTCTCGATCAAGGAACCCCATTCATAGTAATGAGAGTTTCCTTCTTGATTAAAATTCCATCAGTCAACTCCGACTCTTCGCTCTCTATCAACTTATGTTCTTTATTCTCCAACTCCTCATCACACGAGGTCTCTATATCCTCTAGCAATTTATCTAATTCTTCGATGTCTCGTATTGCTTCTAAGCTTCCTGTCTATCCATCAAGAATCATGGGATCAAGATCTTCATCTTCCATGAGACTTTGTAGAAATTCCTCATCATCGGACATTTCTCTAGTACTAACAAAGTAACAAGTATCATCAACTGCAGCAGGATATTGCATTGACTTGTTAATATCAAACACTACTTTGTCATCTCCAACTCTCAAAGTGATCTTTCGATCAAAAACATCAATCAACGCCCTTGCAGTGGCTAGAAAAGGTCGTCCCAAAATGATAGGCACCCTCGAATCTTCAACCATGTCGAGAATCACAAAATCACACGGGAAAACAAACTTATCAACCTTTACCAGTACATTCTCGATCATCCCTTTTGGATATTGAACCGAACGATCGGCTAACTCGATGCACATTCTGATTGGTTTTGGTTCCCCTAATTTGAGTGTAGCATACATAGTGTAAGGCATGATTGATATACTTGCTCCCAAGTAGGCCAGTGCATTGGTGATGTCTAAACTTCCGATAAGATAAGGGAGAGTAATACTCCCTGGGTCTTTCATTTTTGGTGGTAGTTTATTTTGCATCACCGCTTAGCATCTCTTATTCATCGTTACCGTGGTCGCTTCAGCTAACTTGCTTTTATTAGTCAAAAGCTCCTTCAAGTTTTTCGCATACTTAGGCATTTGAGCAATGTCTTCCACAAACGGAATGTTAATGTGGAGTTGCTTCAAATTCTAGAGAAATTAGTGATAATGAGCTTCATCATTCCCTCTTCTCAAAGCTGCTGGATAGGGAGGTGCCGGTGCATGATCCTTAGCGTATTGCTTATCCCTAGCACTTTGATCATCCTGAGTACTCCTCTTCGGGCTTCCGGCAACTTCTACTTCCTTCTCCTTTTCAGGTAGAGGTTGAGATACATGCTTCTTCGTTACAAGTGGATCTTCATGAACCTTTCCATTTCGGGTAATTACTGCTTTAGCCTGATCACGTGGTTTGGTTTCGGTGAATCCTGGGAGAGTTCCAGGAAACCTCTCTTGGAGAACCTTAGCTATGTTGGAAATATTCCCCTCAATCTGCTTAATTGCAGCACCTTGATTTCTCACTAATGCTTCAGTCATGTCCATACGTTGTCCAGCACTAGCAATAAATTGCTCATTAGTGGTCAAGAACCTTCCCATCATTTCTTCAAGGTTGGTCTTCTTCTCGGGAAAAGGTGCTGTAGGTTGCTCCTTGGTGTAAAGTCCTGGCTGAGTTTGGTGAAACGTGCGGTTTCCTTCCTGATAAGGTCATCGGAAAAAGGTTCCTCCGCCTTGGTGGTAGTTTCCTTGACCTTCGCCAAACTTTACTTCTTCTTTTGCTTCTCCGGATTCAATCTCGGGACAATCCCTGACTAGATGCGTTCCTCCACAGTTGTCGCACCCTACTTGGATTGCATGAACAGTCTCGGTTACCTTCTTTATGTCTCTTCCCATGCTGTCAAGCTTAGCAGTAATGGCGGCGAGACCATCATCATTGCTTGCTGACCTTTTTCTCCTAGAGGTGCCATCATCCCAAAGTTGAGAATGCTTGGCTTGATCACGAATGGCCTCCAAAGCTTCCCTAGGAATCTTCTTTGGAATAGATCCTTGAGCATCAAGTTGCTGTCTCGTAGCACGATCCACTCCTTTGTAGAATACCATAATGATTTGTTGGTCGTTTAGATCATGTTGTGGACATTTATTCATCAAGTCCTTGTACCTTTCCCATGCTTAATGAAGTGACTCATCGATATCTTGCTTAAAATTTCGAATGTCGTCGATCATCTTTGACGTCTTAGACGGTGGGCAATACATCTTGAGGAACTTTGTGCGAAGATCTTCCCAAGTGGTGATGGATCCGGCAGGTTCAGTTGAAATCCATCGTTTTGCAGTTCCCTTAAGTGTTATCGGAAACACTCGGAGCATGACTTGATCGCGTGTAACGTTGGGAACATTAAACATATCGGCAATCTCCAGTATCTTCTCAACGTGCTCGTTAGCATCTTCCGAATCTTCTCCTCTAAAAGGAGTCTCTCTAAGCTCCTTGAGAAACTGTCCCTTGATTTCGAACTCCACTTCTCGCGCAATAGCTGGCCTCACAGGTCCAAGATCTGTGCGCATCCTGCTAGAGTACTGCTCTAAAGTCATGTTAGCGATATCGTCTGCCATTAGGTTATCTGGTTCTGGTTGATCGCTAAAAAGGAATTGTAAATACTCCCCGAAATCGCTTTCTAAATACGAATGGTAGTTTCGGGTTCTTGGGGTGAAAAGGTTATTGGTAAAAACCTCGAAATCGTTGACAAGAAAGGTGTTAATTAATGGCGAGTTAGGAGGTGTGGAAGCAGCGCGTCTTCTTTGATGAATATGCGTTCGGGTTCTTCAAAAGGGTCGGTAAGGTCGGGTTTCGTTGTTCGGGTCATAAACTACCTGCAATTAACCTATAAAGTTAGCAGAACAAGCACTCTGACAACCCTAACAGAACAACTCAAATTAATATTCACAAAAGTACCCTAATAGATAAAAGTTGTAACAAAGCTAATAACTACTAAATAAATAGACAAGTAACAACTAAACAAACTCCAATTTATTGAATCAAAACAAACCGCTCCCCGGCAGCGGCGCCAAAAACTTGATGCTGTGTAAACAGAGTCAAAATTATAAATAGAAATACCTTCTTATTATACACAACACAGGCAAGAATACCTGATCGTGTAATAGTATAGTATGGTAAGTCCGAGTCGAACACAGGGAACGGATATTAATTCAAATAAAATGGAAATTTATACAAATAAGAAAAACAAATAAAAGAGGAGGGCGTTTTAGTTCCAATCGAACAATTGGCAAACAATTATGAAAATTGATTTATTAAATAAAACTTAATTAGGTAATAAAGAAATGATAAAATAATTACTTAAACAAAATATTTAATTCAAATAATAAAAGAAATGCATTTGCTTGGATTACTTTCCTTAGATTCCGGAAATCATCTTATTGAATTACTAACATATGGATTTATTGGTGCTTTGACAAATATAACCAATCTTCCTTACAAGACAAATTGATATAAACACAATCAAGAAAGACACAAGGTTGATTTCAACACACTAACAGTTCAATTTAATGTTGCCCACCAGATTGTATTCTAAATTAAACCAACACCGTTCATGTGATTTATTCTCTTGACTTGAATCAACAAAGTCTATAACTAATTAAAGTTATCTCGTTCATCAATGACCATTATCAATTATTAACCCTAACCTGTCAAACTCAATATATTCAACAACAATCGTCAATTGAAATCAACAATTATCAATAATCTTATAATTAAAAGGAAATCAATCTCAATTAATCATAAAACCACGTTAGGTAATCACTAATAATCATTCAATAACCAAGGATCTTCAAATAAACACATAAACTTTCAATAAATCCAATTAAATCCGCAAATCAATAATCAATCCGTAATCTAAGTATCATTATCCAAGCAAATACAATAAAGAATTAGCCAATCATATTATCACAGAAACTCAGATTCATTATCATAACCGAAATCATAATCAAATGAAAGAAAGAAATGTTTTCGAACCGAGAAATCGAAATAAATGAATTAGCAATTGATAGCCTTCAATTCTTCTTGGTTCTTGATCACCAAATTGCTCTAGATTATGGGTTTTTAGTGATAAAAATCGGCTGTGAAGAAAAATGAGTGATAACCCCTCCAAATGAAGTGATTTAGGCTTTTTAGGGTTTCTGCCGAATCAATCCATACACCGTATGGACATCCATATGCCATATGGATTGAAAAGCCCGTGGATCCAACCCGCGTACTCTGGCGGCCCGGCTCACTCAATCCATACGCCGTATGGACAACCATACGCCGTATGGATTGAAAAATATAACTTTTCACCAAATCGACCTCCATTCTTCAAACTTTAATCTTTTCACCTCCTTTTCTTCAATAATGACTCGTTTTCTGCTTCTTTTCCAATTCAAGGTCCAAATAATTCTTAAATGCAAATATGAACGAATTGAGTATCTTATTCACATGAAATGCATAAGAAATATATTGAATAAAGGGGTAATCAGCACTATAAAATGGCACATTTTGGCGTTCATCAATAGACATTTCAAGATTATTACCGATATTATGATTCACATAAACAAATTATGTAACACCCCCAAATTTATTGTTTAGCGGAAGCAGGATTTGGGTGTTACTAATCAATAATCAAAGCACAGAGATTAATAATGAACGACCACTACATGCGTCGTTTTACATTGATATTGATAAAATAAAAGTTTACATCAAAATATTGGTTACATTAGCTCCTTTTGAAATTGAGAGATTTAAGTACATAATTAAACTATACAAAATGTAATAATGCAGCTAAATCTCTGATTGTTTGCATGCTGACTCGAGCTAATGGATCTTGATTAAGCAGTCCAACCTACTGCTGGTCACCTGTGATACATGCTAAAATGGGTCAGCGAAACGCTGGTGAGCTCACAGGTTTGTATATCAACATATATTTGTATGAACCGCAAGATTTTATAATTGAATTTAAAATGCAATTAAGCAAGATAAAAGTTATACAGCCATGAGCACATAGTCTGAGCTTAACTTGAGTTGTCAGGCCCACTTAAGGAAACCTAACTTGAAATGCCTCCTACGAGTGCCTAATCCACACTCGTCTTCCCAAATGCTAATACGTCCGTTTGACCAGTTAGTGCGTGCTAACCCGGACGAGGATTGTCAATCCTATATGATATCATATACTAACATTCACGCTACAGATGTATTACCAGACTATGCTATGGAGGGATTTATTGATTAGTTGAAAACAACTCATGTAGTATTTGATTGAATTGTACTTGCGTTCTACTTGTAAAACAAAACGAGCAATAATATCACACCCCTGATTGAAAAGCAGTAAAATAGGGGCCATGAGATTCACCTGAGCCTTGAGCGATTAAATTAATAAACTTGAATTGATTAGCAGTGGATTGATGTCCGAAGACTTGTAGCCTGAGAGTGTCCAAGACACACAATGGTTATAACATGAGTAGGCATCTCGAAAGACTGCCCTTGTAATTGTTCGTCCAACTTAGAATGTCCAAATTACTACGATTTGGTTAATTGAATTATCCAAATTACTACGATTTGGTTGTTTGACTTGTGTTTTGAAAACGTGTACGGCCCGTTGGTGATTTATTTGTAATGATAATCCCATATCATTATTTTGATGATTTTGAAGCATTATACTAAAAATAAATTCCATTGTGTTTTAGAAGTTGTATCGCATTCGTGTTTGATGTTATACAAGTTTAACACTTGGTGTGAAAGTTTATATGTAACACCGTTACTTGTGAACCTAGGGTAAGGGCGAAGCCCGTTAATGACAGGGGTCCGGGGGCAGCGCCCCTGGTAGCGGGGTCCAAGGGGCGGCAGCCCCTGGCGGGGTCCAAGGGGCAGAGCCCCTGGCTGGGGTCGAGCTTGAATTTTTATTTCAACTAAATTGCTTTGGTGAAAAACGCATCTGGACTTGAATTTCGGTGAAATTGAGTGTCAAATTTTGAGTCTCAAAACTTAGTGAAAAATGAGTTTTAAACTCTCTGTTTTTAGCGACACAGCATGCGACACAATGGTCATGTATGCGACACAAGGGTTGTGTCGCATAAGAATGCGACACAAGAGCTTAGCGACACAAGGGTTGTGTCGCATAATTGTACGATGCTGATTTAACAGCGACATAGTGATTGTGTCGCATGGGATTTGCGACATAAGGTACGACACAAAGGATCTTATGCGACACAAGGTTTGTGTCGCAAAGATGAACACTCAGACAGTCCCCAGCGACTGTCGTGGTTTTCAAACCCAAAACCCAAATCTAACTCGTTTTTAGGCTAAAAAATCATGTTTTCCTCATACATTTGGACAATACTAAGTTGTGTAAACATTATAACACCGAAATAATACACCAAAATGAGTAGATCTAAATATTTAGAGAATTTCTTACAATTTCAAATCGAAGCTAGAGGAGGCCGAAGATGATAATGATGCTTTTGTAAATCTTGTTCCTTGCTTGATGGTGATTCCGAAAATGTAAGTTTTGTGGTCGGATTTGATAAATCCGAAAATTTGGTGGTGATGGGTTTGAGAGTGTTTAGTGGTGTGTGTGTGTTTTTGATGAATGCAAATGAAAGAAAGAGGGAAAGGGGAGGTGGGGGGTAGGTGAAAGCCTCACCTTTTACAGTCCCCGCAATCGCGCTCCGTGCGGTGTTCGTTCTCCCGTTCGTTTAAACGTTAAATGTTTATTTTATACGTTTAAATACACGTTTTAAATACGAATAATTACCCAATATTTTGATGAAGTATTTTACCAAATACTTAATGGTTGCGTTATAAGGTATAACTTTAACTTGTTTCGATTTGTTTGCGCGTTTAATAATCTAATCGTGTAGTCCTTGTTTGTACGATACGGATTTGAATTGAAATATTTTCTAAATAATATTTTGGATATAATTGCGTTATTAAATAATATTATATTATTTAATAAAATTTTCACCAACGTCCGTATTAATTGAATCGAATTGCATTCGATTTGAAACTCGTACGATTTAATCAAATCGCATACTTGTATATATATACTCATCAATATATATGTTGATACATTAATTAGCCTAACACAGAGCTAATTACATGTATTAAAACTTGATTAGGCACTAACTACTAGTCCTAAATTGACGGGTGTCACAAATTACACTCAAATTTCTAAGCAAACATTTTATTGTTAGTATGAGTATTAACTTATGTTTCCCATAACATGATATACTGTGAAATCAAGTAAAACACATAACAGTGAGTTTATAACTAAGGTACATAAAGTACACTTATGTTATTTTAAATTTAAACAAATATCAAACTTATAGTGAATATACTAGTGGTTCCAGGTCTGTACTGACATACAACAGAGGATCCCTTAGTGTTAAACCTAGATCGATCTAATAAATTTATTAGATTAACACAAGTTTTGAATTATTACTGAGAAGTTGCGGAATAAACACTCAATAATATAATGAAGATCAAAACAATAAACAACACAATTAATATCAAAAGCTTCAATCTTATTGATAATATAAGACGAATACACTGAATTGTATTAGGGTTACAAAACCTTGAAGCTGCGTAAAAGTTAACCTAATCTAGGTCAAAGGATCTCTATTTATATTACATAGAGTCCTATACAATCTCTAGTTATTATGGAAATCAAATCTATCCCATAAATAACTTTGACTGACTTATACACAATAACAGTGGGAACAACTTACTTTATACCAACAGTGGTAGTAAGTTTTCTTTACAGACACAAAGTATACTCATACTAACAGTGGCGCTGCTTAAATACACTAGCAGTGACTAGGTCTTCAATTCTTCTAGCAGTGGCACTGATGACACGCAAAAAGTCATGTTTTTGCATGCATTAATCTCACCTTTTTTGCCCAATATTTGACGAAACTAATCAAAATAGATACTTTATCATTAAAACTCGTCACATGGGCCAAAATATAGACAATGTTTCAAAAGTCATTTAAAATGGTCGAAAAACACGATAAATCTAACGAATACGATCACAAGCATTCTCGTTCACTCGTTCTAGCACTTTTTGAGCTACACAAAGAATTATGACCTCTAACTTATGTCATTTTCTTCATTAGGAAAATACGAACGCGTGGATATAAAGAACGCTCAAAACGGATAAACGACGAAGAAGTTACGCCGAACGAAGAAACGAAGAACCGAGGAGCCAGCATACGGCTGAACCAGGCCGTATACGGCTGGTCCAGGCCGTATACGGCTGGACCTAGACCGTATACGGTCTGTGCAGGCCGTATACGGCCTCTGCCCACCCGTATACGGCCCAGTTCAGCCGTATTCACCCAATGCACAGCCGTATACGGTCCAGTTCACCCGTATTCACCCTAACTTGGCCGTATCGTGCGTTTGGGCGATAAAAATCTGATTTTTATTTGCCCTTGCGATACGGTTGTGCATTTTGTGGTTTGGATACGGTCTACGGATACGGTTGAGCGTTCTCTATAAATACTAGCCTCATTTCATCATCTCAACACACATCTCACATCTCATTCAACACACACACTTCAAATCTTCGTTTTCTTATATTTTTATATTTTTAGTCTCTCTCTAGAATAGTTTAGATAGTTTCTCTCTCTAGAGTTTCTCTCTCTAGAGAGAGAGAGTTAGATAGTTAGTTGGTTAGCAGTAGAGAGAGAGAAAAGCTGGTATTGTAATCACGGTGTAATAAGAAGCATTCTTGGTGCAAGACTCTGCCTTTTCTTTTCAGTTGTTACTCTGCTCAATTTTACTGGTGATATCTCTCTTTTCATACTTATACTATGTCCGAATTATTTCTGCCTGTTTGTATGATGTATGTTACTGTTATTGCCATGTTTATTGAGTAGTATGCTGTTGCGGTTGTTGAAATGTAGATAGTTAGAAGTAGGGATGACGTTGAATTAATCTTTAAATCTATATAATTGGGAATTGTTATATTTGTTATGTCTATACTTATCATGCATCTAGACTTAGCTATGGATCACCCTTTCCAGTCCTTTGCGTGACTGCTACTTTAGGCTTAGAACCTGATCAACTCTAGGTACAGTAGGAAGTTATCTGTGTTATAGTAAAGAAGCCGTGTTTGTCACTGTAATTCGGCTGAAGTACTGAGTATAGCTTTGGAAACACCACTGGTGGAGTACAACGTGGAAGCTCCGGAAAAAGCCGTCTGTGCCGACACTGTGGATTACCTAGAGACCCTAGAATATGGCCTAGAAACCAATATAGCTGTGGAAGTGCACAGTACACCGTCTGGCTACCCCTGTAACTGAAGCTATGGAAACACTTCGATAGTATACACCGTATATGTACCTAGGGATGGAAAGCTGTGGAAACATCATAGTACACCGTAAATACATCCTCGGTTACACGAATCTGTGGAATTATCTAAGTGCGGTACATCGTAAATGGTTCCTAGGTTAGTACACTGTGGAAGAAGTATGCATTGTACCCCGCTGGTGTTCCTAGGGCTGAATGACTGATTGCAAAGGAGAGGCTAGATCATGACAGAAGTAGTTGAACTAATAAAACGTAAAGAATGAGTCTGGAGATGAAAGTCAAGCCCAGCAGTGGTTCGGAGTTCTTAAAACCCCCAGACTCTACAAAACTGATAGTTTAGAATAACAAGTTAATAATCTGAACATGTTTAGGAAATGGCATTTACATTTAGGTGTTAAGAACGGTCAGAATAACCCAAGTGGCAGTCTGTTACCTTATTCCTGCACCCTTGAAGGGTCACTTGTCCAAAAAGACAGTGTGGGGGGTTGAGCAGCCTGTTCTGATCAGAATCACGATAGCCTAGGTCTCGTGACATACTAATTCTGGTACTTAACCAGAATGAGTAGGGTCCTAGTGTTTACACCCATAATGAATCTGTTTATTAACTGAAAATGTCCCCAATTATCTTTATAATAAAGCATCATCCCCGCAACTGATTATTGAAGTTTCAACCGCCGCAATTCTCTATCTGTCTACCTAGCTACCGATACTACTCTATCTTATTTACTTTTCCTGTCCTTAGTTAATTAGTTAATTAAAATAGAAAACCCCCAAAACCTATCTATCTGCACAAAACCCATCCTAAAAGCGAAACTCTATCTTTGGCATCACTTCGTTTCAATTCGCTCCGATTTAAGAACGACCTCGAGTTATACTTACTGCTTACTCACCCTGTGTGATAGGTAGTACTTATAAATTGAGTCCCCAGCTCTTTATAAATTTTAAAACTCAACCGACGCGCGCTCCGACGGACGGTCCGACGATGGGGTGAAAACCCGACTGACCGTTTGGGCGCCGTCAGGCACTGCTTCTACATTAGCAGTGGCTAGCAGTAAAACAGACAGTGGCAAGACTTCAACACTTATCAAATATGCTCAGATCCCAACAATCTCCCCCTAAACTTGATCAATTTTGTATTGCATTAAGTTTCTGCATTCAGCTTCACTCTTTTGTAGGAGAGTTTTATCTTTTCTTGCTTGCTTGATCTCTCTTGTAGAATTGATTCATCATCCAGTAAATAATGTCTTTGCCTTTTTCAGTCTTCATAGTACACTGTGGAAGAAGTATGCATTGTACCCCGCTGGTGTTCCTAGGGCTGAATGACTGATTGCAAAGGAGAGGCTAGATCATGACAGAAGTAGTTGAACTAATAAAACGTAAAGAATGAGTCTGGAGATGAAATTCAAGCCCAGCAGTGGTTCGGAGTTCTTAAAACCCCCAGACTCTACAAAACTGATAGTTTAGAATAACAAGTTAATAATCTGAACATGTTTAGGAAATGGCATTTACATTTAGGTGTTAAGAACGGTCAGAATAACCCAAGTGGCAGTCTGTTACCTTATTCCTGCACCCTTGAAGGGTCACTTGTCCAAAAAGACAGTGTGGGGGGTTGAGCAGCCTGTTCTGATCAGAATCACGATAGCCTAGGTCTCGTGACATACTAATTCTGGTACTTAACCAGAATGAGTAGGGTCCTAGTGTTTACACCCATAATGAATCTGTTTATTAACTGAAAATGTCCCCAATTATCTTTATAATAAAGCATCATCCCCGCAACTGATTATTGAAGTTTCAACCGCCGCAATTCTCTATCTGTCTACCTAGCTACCGATACTACTCTATCTTATTTACTTTTCCTGTCCTTAGTTAATTAGTTAATTAAAATAGAAAACCCCCAAAACCTATCTATCTGCACAAAACCCATCCTAAAAGCGAAACTCTATCTTTGGCATCACTTCGTTTCAATTCGCTCCGATTTAAGAACGACCTCGAGTTATACTTACTGCTTACTCACCCTGTGTGATAGGTAGTACTTATAAATTGAGTCCCCAGCTCTTTATAAATTTTAAAACTCAACCGACGCGCGCTCCGACGGACGGTCCGACGACGGGGTGAAAACCCGACTGACCGTTTGGGCGCCGTCAGGCACTGCTTCTACATTAGCAGTGGCTAGCAGTAAAACAGACAGTGGCAAGACTTCAACACTTATCAAATATGCTCAGATCCCAACAATCTCCCCCTAAACTTGATCAATCTTGTATTGCATTAAGTTTCTGCATTCAGCTTCACTCTTTTGTAGGAGAGTTTTATCTTTTCTTGCTTGCTTGATCTCTCTTGTAGAATTGATTCATCATCCAGTAAATAATGTCTTTGCCTTTTTCAGTCTTCATAGAAACTTGTAATTTCTTTTCCATTAGTTGCCTCAACAGTACTATGCTCAGAATGTACTCTCTCTCTTCCAACATATACACATATTTTCCATTCTTGAGAGAAATACACTGCACTCCTGCTCTAGCAAAATGTCTCCAGTAAGCAACTAACTCAGCACACAAAAATATATCTCCATACATCTCAGGTTTAAATATCATTTGTATCCATTCCCACACATGCCTTTCAAGACTCGATTTAGCATTTTTCAAGTCCTTTTCTAACCCAATCTTATACATATCATATATATCAAATTTGTGAACTCTTTTCAGAATATCATGCATTGACCTGTGAAAGCTTACAACTCTATTCTTCCTTTCAATCCTTATTTCATAAGCCATTTCTTCAGTTGCTATCAACACAGCTTCCCATTTGATAATTTCTGAGGATTCTTCACCATCCAAATTGATGTTTTCTGATCTGTCAGGTTTAACTACAAACATCTGTTCTAATATCTCCTCATCCCTATCCAAATCACAAACATTATCATCCATCTCTTGAAATTTAGCAAATGACCTTCTAACTCCTTCAATTTTCAATTTCAGTTCCTTTTCTTTCTCAAGCTCTTCATCAATTTGATCATATCTTTCTTGCAATCTCCTTTGAATTTCTGCATCATCTTTTCTCTTCTTTTCTAACCTTTCCCTTGCTTCAGGGTTGACATGAGGATTATTATCATACATATTTTGCAATTGTCCCAGTGACATCCTCCTCAATTGTCCTGTAGAAATTCTTTCTCCCCTTAACTTACAAACCAGATCATTTTTCAAATCAGCCCTTGTTGGTTTCTTTGCTTTCTTCTTAGCAGCTTCTTTTTCCTTTTTCTCCTTCTTCTCTCTTTCAATTTTCTGCTTTAATGCCATCTGCAAAGGATTACCCTTTTTCTTTGCTTCATAAGCATGATATACAGTATCATCATTTAATCCCTTTGCTTTCATCTCTGCATATACTCTGCTAGCTTCTTTAGTCATTTTTACAATCTGCCCATTCTCTAGCATCACATCCACTTCATCAACCTCATATTCTTTCATCTTGACTGGCATAGACTCTTGAGATTTAGCAGCTCTCTTTTCAGTTTCAATTCTTTCCTGTTCATCCAATTCAGCCTGCAATCTCATAGCATACTCCAAGTCATGCTCAACATTCTGTGTCACCTTCTTCACCTTTGGCTTTTCCACCAATTTGCCCTTACCTTTGTCTTTTGAATCAATCTTTGGAAGTTTGGAATCAGGCTTAGACACATTGGTAGGCTCTTTGATCTTAAATGGTACTTCAAGTGTTCTGGCAGTGTTTGGTTTTTCTTTAACAGTGGAAGTAGTAGCAGTGGTAGTAGTTGCAGCAGTGGTAGCTACTCTAACAGTAGGACTACTTGACTTTGATTTTCTGATCTCTTCTAACTTTTTAGCTTTTACACTGAACACTGGCACAGATTTCTTCTTGCCATAAGTAAGCTTAGGATCTGATCTTGACATCAACTCCCCCTCTGCCTCTGCATCATCACCTTTCATCACAGGTTGTACCACCTCTTCACCATCATCTACCTCAACAATCACCTCTGTCTCACCATCAACTACCTCAGTCTTTTGCATAACACTTTCAACAATTTCAGTCTGTACATCATCTTCCAAAACTTCAGTGTTAGCATTAGATATAGTATCTGTTTCACCCACTACCTCATTCACATGATCATACATACCCACATCCTCATCAACCATTTCTTCTGCATTCTTCTCCCCCTTGTTGAAAGTGTTCCTCACCAATAAAGCTTCTAATACAGTAAGCCTTTCCTTGAGTTCATCAATAACTTTCTCCTGCGCAACAATCTTAGCAGCCTGCTCTGCAATTTTAGCATCTTGAGCTTTATTCACTTTCTTCTCCTTCATCAACCTCTCCCAAATTTTGTCCACAGCCATTGTCAATTGTACATTCGTTAATTCAATGTAAGTACTAGCCTCATCATCATTAGAGTACAACGTGGAAGCTCCGGAAAAAGCCGTCTGTGCCGACACTGTGGATTACCTAGAGACCCTAGAATATGGCCTAGAAACCAATATAGCTGTGGAAGTGCACAGTACACCGTCTGGCTACCCCTGTAACTGAAGCTATGGAAACACTTCGATAGTATACACCGTATATGTACCTAGGGATGGAAAGCTGTGGAAACATCATAGTACACCGTAAATACATCCTCGGTTACACGAATCTGTGGAATTATCTAAGTGCGGTACATCGTAAATGGTTCCTAGGTTAGTACACTGTGGAAGAAGTATGCATTGTACCCCGCTGGTGTTCCTAGGGCTGAATGACTGATTGCAAAGGAGAGGCTAGATCATGACAGAAGTAGTTGAACTAATAAAACGTAAAGAATGAGTCTGGAGATGAAAGTCAAGCCCAGCAGTGGTTCGGAGTTCTTAAAACCCCCAGACTCTACAAAACTGATAGTTTAGAATAACAAGTTAATAATCTGAACATGTTTAGGAAATGGCATTTACATTTAGGTGTTAAGAACGGTCAGAATAACCCAAGTGGCAGTCTGTTACCTTATTCCTGCACCCTTGAAGGGTCACTTGTCCAAAAAGACAGTGTGGGGGGTTGAGCAGCCTGTTCTGATCAGAATCACGATAGCCTAGGTCTCGTGACATACTAATTCTGGTACTTAACCAGAATGAGTAGGGTCCTAGTGTTTACACCCATAATGAATCTGTTTATTAACTGAAAATGTCCCCAATTATCTTTATAATAAAGCATCATCCCCGCAACTGATTATTGAAGTTTCAACCGCCGCAATTCTCTATCTGTCTACCTAGCTACCGATTCTACTCTATCTTATTTACTTTTCCTGTCCTTAGTTAATTAGTTAATTAAAATAGAAAACCCCCAAAACCTACCTATCTGCACAAAACCCATCCTAAAAGTGAAACTCTATCTTTGGCATCACTTCGTTTCAATTCGCTCCGATTTAAGAACGACCTCGAGTTATACTTACTGCTTACTCACCCTGTGTGATAGGTAGTACTTATAAATTGAGTCCCCAGCTCTTTATAAATTTTAAAACTCAACCGACGCGCGCTCCGACGGACGGTCCGACGACGGGGTGAAAACCCGACTGACCGTTTGGGCGCCGTCAAGTTTTTGGCGCCGCTGCCGGGGGACTACAACGACCGATTTAGGAATTTAGTTGTCTTAGTTATTTAGCGATCCTTTCGGAAGATCAATATCATCTGAAAGTTCCTTTTCTGTTCCTTCCTTTCCAAAACTCTCTTTTTTACCAAACCCGAACTTCATCAGCTATGACGAATCGTATTACTCTCGCCTCAACCTGTGTACCACTACTGGAGGGAAGAGGAGGACCTATCGTGCTACCCGACGAAAACTTTGAAATTAAACCTAGCGTCTTCAAGTTACTCAAAACCTTCTGCCAATTTCACGGTTTTCCGTTCGATGATCCAAATTCACATTTGGATAAATTCATTAATCTTTCTGATTCCTGCGTGCTCGAACCTGGTTTGATGAACTCGAACCCAATTCGATTCATACTTGGGAAGAGTTGGCTCCTAAGTTTATGACTAAGTTTTTCCCTCTTTCCAAGCAAACCAAGCTCAAGGATGATATCGTTAGTTTCCGACAAGAAACCAATGAGTCATTCTATCTAGCATGGGAACGATTTAAGAAGATGCTTAACAGATGTCCGAATCATCGAATGGGTAAGACGAACCTAATCTGCATATTCTACAATGGTCTGACTCCTCAGCACAAGTCAACCCTCGATACTGCTTCTCAAGGAAATTTCATGTCACATACTTCTGAAGAAGCCTGGGAGCTAGTTGAGACGATAGCAATGCATCAACATGACTGGGAGTTTGGCGAATCGGCTAAGGAAGTAACTAGTACTTCAAGCGTATCCTTTGAAGCTCTGCAAACTCAAGTGGATAATCTCTCCAGAGTCTTCAAGGATCTTCAATCTTCTACACCTCAGCCTTGCAAAGGTATGGAAGAAATTCTTGTCACTACTGAAAGCCCTGAATCGAACTTTCATTCTAAACCTTTCATTCAGCGGCAAACCAATAACCCACCTACTCATTTTCTGCAACCTTTATCCTCTAATATGTCAGATTCCACCGTAAATTCTCAACAACACTATAATGAAACTTTGACCAATTTCATGGTTGATCAAATAAACATAAACAGACAAGTAATAGATTTTCAAGATAAAATTGATGCTTTACTTAAAATATCAGAAGATTTGATCAAAAACCTGGAAGTCAGTCTTAAACAACTATTTTCAAAAGTTGAGAACCAAGGAGGAATCATGGTCATCACTAGAGGAGGTAAAGAAACCAGAAATGAGAAGTCCTCAGATAATTCTTCAAATCAACTTCCTATCTCTGAACCGACCACTGATCCAGTGCCTAGTGACACCCCTGTTACTGCACCAGATCCAGTATCACCTAAAGCCCCAGAAGTCACTTCACGAACTAGGATACCTTTCCCTGATAGGCTTAAGAAAGAGAAACAGGAAGCACAATTTGGGAAATATCTGGAAATGTTTAAAAGCCTGCACTTAAACGTTAAACTATTAGACGCTTTAGTAGAGATGCCTAGCTGTGCTAAGTTTTTCAAAGAACTCATTTCAAATAAGGAAAAATTAAGACAAATAGTTAGTTTACCCTTAGATGCTGAATGCTCAGCAATCATGTTACATGGCCTTCCACCCAAACTAGGAGATACTGGCCGTTTCACTATTCCCTGTTTTCTTCAAAATATCCAAGTTAGTAACGCCTTAGCTGACCTAGGAGCTAGTGTCAATCTTATGCCTTACTCTCTCTATAAGAAACTAGGATTAGGTGAACTGCTACCCACTCAAATGACCATCCAATTAGCTGATAGGTCAGTTAAACTCCCCCGAGGAATTGCTGAAGATATAATGGTCCGAGTCGGTAAATTTATCTTCCCAGTTGACTTTGTCATTATGGATATTGAGGAAGATGCCCACGTTCCCCTCATCCTTGGTAGACCTTTCCTAAACACTGCCAAGGCTGTGATTGATGTAAACGAAAAATCTTTAAAACTGAGGGTCGGAGCGGAGGAAGTCACCTTTAATATTGATAAGTTGATGAAGCACCCTATGGGAGAGGATCTTGGTTTTGTGGATTCCATGCAGGAAATATATGATGAGTATTTGGAGGAGATTCTAGCAGTCAGCAGTTACGAACCTTTCTCCAGCACTGTCATCACCAAAAGAAGACTTTGCCCGGACAACATCGGACTCTGCTCGGCTATCTCTGACAAATCAGCACCTTCCGGAGAGCTGCTATTTCCTTTACCTGAAATGAAGAATCCTTTAGCACCGCCTAACTACTCTTCCACGAACAACTCTGTTGTTGCTGTTCCTTTAGGCGAAGGCATCCCTATCCCACTTTTAAGAAGAAATCAGTTTTTTCCGATACCCGAATCATCTCCTACTGTAGCTGAAATTCTCAAATCTTTCGAGGAGATGGATTCCGGTACCTTGCCACAACTATCTGAAGGTTGTGCGAAAGTAAATCCAGAAATCACCAAGAACGTGCTTTCCAATGAGACAGAACTAGTAGAAATAGCATCAGCCGCTACAGCCGACTCATCTCCAGAAGAATTAGAGTTCCAAAAGGAGTATGACGAGTTACAAAGAGACGAGATCGCTCGAATGAAACCCTCTATCGAAGAACCACCAGAATTGGAGCTGAAGGAATTACCCTCTCACTTGGAATATGCTTTTCTCGAAGGAACCTCACACCTACCCGTCATAATTGCAAAAGGTCTTTCACCAAAAGAGAAAGCAAGACTTATCCAGGTCTTGAAGTCACACAAGAAAGCGATTGCATGGAAGATTTCTGATATACAAGGGATCAGTCCAAACTACTGCACGCACAAGATACTCATGGAAAACGACTTCAAACCTTCTATACAGAGACAGAGGAGAGTAAACCCGAAGATTCAAGACGTGGTCAAGAAAGAGGTTATCAAACTCTTGGATGCTGGTTTGATCTATCCTATCTCAGATTCCCCATGGGTCAGCCCAGTTCAGGTTGTCCCAAAGAAAGGAGGAATGACGGTCATCGCTAACGAAAACAATGAATTGATTCCTACACGAACCGTCACCGGTTGGAGGGTGTGTATCGACTACCGGAAATTAAATGAAGCCACCCGGAAAGATCACTTCCCTCTGCCGTTCATCGATCAAATGTTGGAAAGATTATCGGGGAATGAATATTACTGCTTCCTCAATGGTTTCTCCGGCTATTTTCAAATTCCTCTCGATCCAAAGGACCAGGAAAAGACGACATTCACATGCCCATATGGTACATTTGCTTACCGCCGCATGCCATTCGGTTTATGCAATGCACCTGCAACATTTCAAAGGTGTATGGTGGCAATATTCAATGACATGATTGAACAATGTATGGAGGTATTCATGGACGACTTCTCAGTCTTCGGTGATTCCTTCATATCTTGTCTTTCCAACCTTGAAAGGATGCTAACCCGATGCGAAGAATCAAATCTTGTCTTAAACTGGGAAAAGTGCCACTTTATGGTGAAAGAAGGAATAGTTTTAGGACATCGAATATCAAAATCTGGAATCGAAGTTGACAAAGCCAAAGTTGAGACTATTGCCAAACCTCCGCCACCTACTTCTGTTAAGGCCATTCACAGTTTTCTAGGTCACGCCGGATTCTACCGTCGCTTTATCAAGGATTTCTCTAAGATCTCTCGACCTATGACGCACCTTCTCGAGAAGGACACTCCGTTTGTCTTTTCAGATGACTGTCTCAAAGCTTTCAACATTTTAAAGGATCAGCTCACACATGCACCGATCATGGTCACCCCCGATTGGAGTCTTCCGTTTGAAATCATGTGCGATGCTAGTGATTTTGCTGTTGGAGCTGTCTTAGGGCAAAAGAAGGAGAAGCAGTTTCAGCCAATCTACTACGCCAGCAAGACACTCACTGATGCACAAGAGAATTACACCATGACAGAGAAAGAGCTTCTTGCGGTAGTATTCGCTTTTGATAAATTTCGTTCTTATTTAATATTGTCCAAAACTATTGTCTGTACAGATCACTCAGCCTTGAAGTATCTCTTCAAAAAGCAAGACGCTAAGCCAAGACTGCTTAGATGGATTCTCCTCCTTCAAGAATTTGACATAGAAATCAAGGATAAAAAGGGAGCCGAGAATGTCGCAGCAGATCATCTTAGTCGACTGGAAAATCCATCGATGGAAAAGCTTGATGAGAGAGAAATTCAAGACCAGTTTCCTGAAGAACAACTCATGAATATCGGAGGATACCAAAGGGGATCTCAATTCACTTACAACCCTTGGTATGCAGACTACGCAAATTATCTGGTTGGGGGAATTGTGCCAAAAGGATTGCCCACTTCTAGAAAGCGCAAATTCTTTAGAGACGTAAAGAACTACTATTGGGACGATCCATACTTATTCAAAGTATGCCCGGACCAAATTATCAGAAGATGCGCAGACGAGAAGGAGGCAAGGAACATTCTTCACCAAAGTCATCACGGACCAACTGGAGGACATCACGGAGCAAATATGACTGCAAGAAAGGTATATGACTCTGGCTTCTACTGGCCTACTATATTCAGAGACGCTCACGACTTGGTGAAACGCTGCGATGCTTGCCAAAGGTTTGGAAGTATTTCATCGAGAAGTGAAATGCCACTTACTAACATCCAAGCTTGCGAGATCTTTGATATATGGGGGTTGGATTTTATGGGACCATTCCCAAAATCATATGGGAAAGAGTATATTATGGTTGCTGTCGACTACGTCTCCAGATGGGCCGAAGCCCAAGCATTTACTACAAATGATTCCCAAGTAGTAGTAAAATTCTTAAAGCAGCTCTTCTCACGTTTCGGTACTCCAAAAGCGATCATCAGTGATCGAGGCACGCACTTCTGTAATGCTCAGTTTATGAGGACATTACAATATTATGGTGTCACCCATAAGACCTCTACGGCTTACCACCCGCAGACAAATGGGCAAGCCGAAGTGACGAATCGAGCGCTTAAAAGAATTTTAGAATGAACCGTGGTTAATCATAGGGAAAGATGGGCTGAAAAATTAGACGATGCTCTGTGGGCGTTCAGAACCGCATATAAATCACCACTAGGAACCACGCCCTACAGACTAGTCTACGGAAAAGCGTGTCATCTACCGATAGAGTTGGAGTATAAAGCTCACTGGGCGCTAAGAGGTTGTAATTTAGACCCTTCTACAATTGGATCACATCGGAAAATGCAACTGAATGAACTAGCCGAATTAAGAGACCAAGCATATGATAGCTCTCTGCACTTCAAAGAACGAACAAAGAATACTCATGATGCAAAACTCAAATATTCTAAGTTCAAGCCCGGAGACAAAGTTCTTCTCTTCAATTCGCGCTTCAAGAAATTCTCCGGCAAATTCAGATCAAGGTGGAGCGGACCATTTGTTATATCAAAAGTCTTTACCTTCGGAGCTGTCGAACTAGAAGCCCCGGACGGTAATTTTAAAGTCAATGGCCATCGCTTAAAGCACTACATCGAAGATTTCCCCCCTGGTGAGGAAGTCTATATCTTTGAACCACCTTGAGTCGACTAGTAGGTACAAGGAGTCAAGCTAGAGACTCTCTAAACAAGCGCTCTTGGGAGGCACCCCATTTCTTATCTTATTTTATTTCTTAGTTATTTTTGCTTTAGTATTATCATCCCTAAACTAACGATGCAGGATAACCCCAGTATCTGACAATGCTACACTCCTACATATACATCAGATAAGTTTTATTCATAGTATACAAATGCGAATGAACAGATGACCTCGCAAAGCTTTAACATCTAAACAAACATTTCTCAAAGTCATCTGATTATTTTGCATTTGTATACCCATTTTAAAACTATAGCATTACCTGTTTATCTTTATGTTTCAGGATGGACGCTTCAGCTGAGACCTCAGGACAAGCTATTCAGAAACAGCAGAAAAAGAGGACCCGCAGAGGAAAAAGAAAGAAGACGACCACCACGACTGATGAGCATGCTCAGGCTGCTCCTGTATCTGCCCCACTTTTTGATTTCGGAGTTACCACTTCAGATCCGATAGTGACTTGGGCGATGCTCAGTGAGCTTTCGATTCAGCGTAGCTCTCAGTCCGAGATCAGAGAAGCGATGGGACTGCCGAAACTCGCCGACCAGCCGTATCAGCTTGGTCAGGGTCCCAGGCCAGCTCTCACACCGTTGTCCTTCTTCCCAGCTGCCCCACCACAGACTGTTCCTCCCACTGCTGTTGCTTCTTCTAGGCCACCTCAGAATCCCACTGATGCACCCATGGTGTCTGATCACACTGCTGCCTTATCACGCACTTCAAATCCAGATCCTGACGCACTTGCAGCATTTGATCCAGACATGGATGATTTACTAGACGATTTCTAGCTTATTTTATCTTTAGTTATCTTTATTTTTAATTAGACTTATTATGTTGTTAAACTGATGATTATGATGGTATTATATGACACTGCAGACCTTATCTTCGTAGGAATTGGATGAGCTTTGAAAAGAGTCTGGTCCTCACAATCCAGCAAATTATTTACACCAACCCTACACGAATATGGTCCTACATCCAGTGCCCACTGTCCGTAGGGAAGTATCTCTCCTAAACCCGTTCTTCCTACTTTTGTATAACTTCGATATGCCTATTGACCACTTAAATCTCTAAGTGTGGGATTCCCCTCGCTTACAGCTTTTAAATTCACATTTTTTCCTAAACTAAAACCCTAAGTGTGGGATTTTTCCCCTACTTAGTGTAGAAACATTGGGGACAATGTTTATTTCTAAGTGTGGGATAGCGGTATATCTCTCGCCTGTCAAAATATCTGTTTAAGTTGATCTAGAAACATGCTAGTCCTCAAAATAAATTTTCAACCCATATTTTGCCAAAATTTTCAAAAATTTTAAACTCTTTCTAGTCACAATAAAAAAAAATTGGTTAAAAACTTCGACAGTGAAATTGTCACTCATTCAGTAAAACTTAAACAATTTTACTTCGACAGTGAAATTGTCACTCATTCAGTTGACCAATGAGTTTTTCAAGAATGAATACAGATCTTTTTTTACAAGTATTTCAAAAGTTGGTAAATATAAGGTCGAAATCATGACGGATTCTAAATTAAGATGAGGATCTAAGAGTGGCATCGCACGACTGGACACATATAACCCATTTTTGCGGTGAGGAATTTGAGCCTTATAAGCATTCATTTTAAATGCTTCACTGTTCGTTTGTTGTGTGTGACCGGTGCACGCATTTCTGAATTAGAACTTGCCCCAGGTATACATTTCGAGATCACATTGACAGGTGTCATACGTGACATAGGTACGATTAGAGGACCTTGACATTCCTTAGGATTTAAACCCCTTTTCACATATCTTTTCAAACCAAAAACCCTTCCAACACTCAATCTTAGTGTTGATGATCCGCTTAGAAAACCCTGTTGAGCCTTAGCCTATTTTTCTTTTATTCACCCAAAATTTTTAAACCCCTTATTCCCATACCCACCAGAAAACTTATCTTAGTATTTTTGAAAAAAAAGAGATATTTGGATATTCCTTTTTGCCTTCACTCCAAAAATCACAAATAATGTTTACTAAAACTTCTCGTGTGCGTTTTATTGATCTATATAAAAGAAATCGAGAGTCATGTGGTGCGAAAAATTGGCACCAAGGTAAACTCAAAAATCATCAAAAGATTGAGAAATGAAAATAAGAAGGGATCTCAAAAAGGGAAATAAAAGAAAATCCCTTAGAAATTTCTTGGCAAGAAAAATCTAAGCCCAAAAATAGAAATAGAAATAGAAAAGAAAAGAAAAGAAAAAAAAAAAAAATAGCTGAAATAAAGCTAAGTGCTTCGACTCTCTCGAAAAAAAAACTCGACTCTTCAAAAGAAATATCATTCTGTGTTTTCAAAAGATAGAAGTCAAAATAGCTATCTTATCCCCAAATGAGTTATCCGTTTCCGTTTTCATTAAAAAGGATATCTAGATAAAACTTTTTTTTCGAAAGTGCCAAGATAAGCAAACACCCTTAGAAACCTAGATACCCCCAATCTATCCTTACCCTTTGTTAACCCACACCAAACATTACAACCCATCTGAATGTCCTGGGATAATCAGTACCGTCCCTGTCTAAGTGATGAAGATTTGATCCTCAGGCAAGCCTATGACGACGAATGCTGCACGACTGGTATTTGAGCGATTTTTCATTTGGCTTAGGATAATAGGAACCCCGATACACTTTGAGTGAATTGAGTGACCACCAGTGAGATCGCCCAGTCGTGTATATTCCACAAATTTGAGAATTGAAAGTTTGCCTAAGTGAACCATCTTGAACAACTTTTAGATACGTCATGTGAACACCCCTTATTTATCTAACGGGCAAATGCTTGTTTCCAATCTGTGTGAATTCTTTGTTGTGGTTAGAAATCAAATATTTTCTATGGTAAGAGGGTAAGTTTGCTTGAGGACAAGCAAATGTCTAAGTGTGGGATATTTGATGACACGCAAAAAGTCATGTTTTTGCATGCATTAATCTCACCTTTTTGGCCCAATATTTGACGAAACTAATCAAAATAGATACTTTATCATTAAAACTCGTCACATGGGCCAAAATATAGACAATGTTTCAAAAGTCATTTAAAATGGTCGAAAAACACGATAAATCTAACGAATACGATCACAAGCATTCTCGTTCACTCGTTCTAGCACTTTTTGAGCTACACAAAGAATTATGACCTCTAACTTATGTCATTTTCTTCGTTAGGAAAATACGAACGCGTGGATATAAAGAACGCTCAAAACGGATAAACGACGAAGAAGTTACGCCGAACGAAGAAACGAAGAACCGAGGAGCTAGCATACGGCTGAACCAGGCCGTATACGGCTGGTCCAGGCCGTATACGGCTGGACCTAGACCGTATACGGTCTGTGCAGGCCGTATACGGCCTCTGCCCACCCGTATACGGCCCAGTTCAGCCGTATTCACCCAATGCACAGCCGTATACGGTCCAGTTCACCCGTATTCACCCTAACTTGGCCGTATCGTGCGTTTGGGCGATAAAAATCTGATTTTTATTTGCCCTTGCGATACGGTTGTGCATTTTGTGGTTTGGATACGGTCTACGGATACGGTTGAGCGTTCTCTATAAATACTAGCCTCATTTCATCATCTCAACACACATCTCACATCTCATTCAACACACACACTTCAAATCTTCGTTTTCTTATATTTTTATATTTTTAGTCTCTCTCTAGAATAGTTTAGATAGTTTCTCTCTCTAGAGTTTCTCTCTCTAAAGAGAGAGAGTTAGATAGTTAGTTGGTTAGTAGTAGAGAGAGAGAAAAGCTGGTATTGTAATCACGGTGTAATAAGAAGCATTCTTGGTGCAAGACTCTGCCTTTTCTTTTCAGTTGTTACTCTGCTTAATTTTACTGGTGATATCTCTCTTTTCATACTTATACTATGTCCGAATTATTTCTGCCTGTTTGTATGATGTATGTTACTGTTATTGCCATGTTTATTGAGTAGTATGCTGTTGCGGTTGTTGAAATGTAGATAGTTAGAAGTAGGGATGATGTTGAATTAATCTTTAAATCTATCTAATTGGGAATTGTTATATTTGTTATGTCTATACTTATCATGCATCTAGACTTAGCTATGGATCACCCTTTCCAGTCCTTCGCGTGACTGCTACTTTAGGCTTAGAACCTGATCAACTCTAGGTACAGTAGGAAGTTATCTGTGTTATAGTAAAGAAGCCGTGTTTGTCACTGTAATTCGGCTGAAGTACTGAGTATAGCTTTGGAAACACCACTGGTGGAGTACAACGTGGAAGCTCCGGAAAAAGCCGTCTGTGCCGACACTGTGGATTACCTAGAGACCCTAGAATATGGCCTAGAAACCAATATAGCTGTGGAAGTGCACAGTACACCGTCTGGCTACCCCTGTAACTGAAGCTATGGAAACACTTCGATAGTATACACCGTATATGTACCTAGGGATGGAAAGCTGTGGAAACATCATAGTACACCGTAAATACATCCTCGGTTACACGAATCTGTGGAATTATCTAAGTGCGGTACATCGTAAACGGTTCCTAGGTTAGTACACTGTGGAAGAAGTATGCATTGTACCCCACTGGTGTTCCTAGGGCTGAATGACTGATTGCAAAGGAGAGGCTAGATCATGACAGAAGTAGTTGAACTAATAAAACGTAAAGAATGAGTCTGGAGATGAAAGTCAAGCCCAGCAGTGGTTCGGAGTTCTTAAAACCCCCAGACTCTACAAAACTGATAGTTTAGAATAACAAGCTAATAATCTGAACATGTTTAGGAAATGGCATTTACATTTAGGTGTTAAGAACGGTTAGAATAACCCAAGTGGCAGTCTGTTACCTTATTCCTGCACCCTTGAAGGGTCACTTGTCCAAAAAGACAGTGTGGGGGGTTGAGCAGCCTGTTCTGATCAGAATCACGATAGCCTAGGTCTCGTGACATACTAATTCTGGTACTTAACCAGAATGAGTAGGGTCCTAGTGTTTACACCCATAATGAATCTGTTTATTAACTGAAAATGTCCCCAATTATCTTTATAATAAAGCATCATCCCCGCAACTGATTATTGAAGTTTCAACCGCCGCAATTCTCTATCTGTCTACCTAGCTACCGATACTACTCTATCTTATTTACTTTTCCTGTCCTTAGTTAATTAGTTAATTAAAATAGAAAACCCCCAAAACCTACCTATCTGCACAAAACCCATCCTAAAAGCGAAACTCTATCTTTGGCATCACTTCGTTTCAATTCGCTCCGATTTAAGAACGACCTCGAGTTATACTTACTGCTTACTCACCCTGTGTGATAGGTAGTACTTATAAATTGAGTCCCCAGCTCTTTATAAATTTTAAAACTCAACCGACGCGCGCTCCGACGGACGGTCCGACGACGGGGTGAAAACCCGACTGACCGTTTGGGCGCCGTCAGGCACTGCTTCTACATTAGCAGTGGCTAGCAGTAAAACAGACAGTGGCAAGACTTCAACACTTATCAAATATGCTCAGATCCCAACAATCTCCCCCTAAATGTGACAATCGTTAAAATCTCATGTCATTACCGCACTCGAATCTTAAACTACGCTTACAATATTCTTTAAATCCTAGTGAAAATTATAGGTTATGACTCCGTAGGCTTACTAAAGTCGTAGAACGTCTAGGAGATTGCTTAGTGAATCTTAAATTCCTATAGACTTCCTAAATTTGGTACTAAGTGCCAAACTAAACAAAGAAAAATCTCCCTCTTTATGTATTCACAAAATCTTTATCGAATCGCAAAACCGAAATTTCAGTGACTCGACAAGTAAATTCAATCGGACGGTACCCGACTTAACACGAACGTTGGTGAAAACAATTCTAAAATAACTTAAAACTATTTTTAGAAGTTATTTATCATATATTATTATCATTTCATAATAATACCCGAAAAACCTAGACGTTTCAATTAAAACGTCTTAAACGCAACGAAAACGCGCAGAACGCGCCCGACAATCGAACGAAAGTCAAAATACACTTTTGAATCTAAAATATATTAATTAGTGAAAGGTTATCAATTAATATATCGTGTCTTTAAATGATAACAAAAAAAAATGCCCAAATAAAACGTTACGAGATTTAGAGTCCGTACAACGAACGCGCAAATCGAGATCACTAAATTAACGAATCATTTTTGTAAATGTTTTTCAAGTAATTAGAATAAATACTTCAATTGGAAATATTGAAACTTAAATTGATACTTAAAAACGCGTATTAAACATTTAACACAAAACCGAGCGAGTAAACGAACGTAAAACGCAACAAATTAAGCTAGGAATGAAAAATGACCATAATGCCCTTGGTGGGGCCCATGAGAACGACCAGCCACCCCCTCCCCCACTTAGATTTCATGCAAAAATCAATTATTGCTTTTTCTTACAACCTCCATACATTAGCCATGCATGTCTCATTTCCAACTTTACACTCAAACACTTCACACCTTTTCTCTCTACAATCCCCTCTCATTCTCTCTCTAATTGCTGAAGATTTCCAGCCTTTCAACCCCCTAAAAACCACTATTCAATCACCATCATTCATCATCTTAAAGTTTAGAAGAAGGAAGGAAGCTCAAGACATCATCATCTTCATCTCTCTCATTTGTTCTTCATCTTGTTGGTATAAATCACACTAACTCTTCAATAAATTACTTGTTTGCTACTGATTTAGATGTTATAATGCTCATCTAACTTGGATATGTCCAAATCTAAGATCAAAAATCATTTTTATAACCCATATGAGAATATGCATAATCTGTCTCAGAAAAGTCAGTTTACTAAAACACTCATAACTTTAGTTCTACAAAGAATTAGAAGATGTATTTTTTTTAAACGTTGAGTATTGAAAAGATCTACAAAAAGTTCTTCTATGGCTCTTTCCAGAAATCTACGGATTTTCATATAAATACGAATCTATGCGACTGGTCTGCATGTGCTTAAAAACTGAGAATGGTTCTACCCATAAATTTTATACCTATCAAGATGGACACTATAATTACTGGAAAAATTAAGTTAACCTCTAGACACATGGTAGAACAACTGGTAAAAATTGTGGACTCTAACTCGGAATATAACTAGTTAAGAAAAATAGAGGAAGTGAACCGACAAAACCGAAAAACATAAATATGGACTGTTTTTGGACTTTTATAAAAACCAAGACTATTGGTGAACTCCGACATGAACCGACAACATATTTAGACCCTATAAACTGATATTTGGGTTGGGTGAAAGTTTCGGGTCAAACCGAGTAAGTTTGACCAAGTCAACAAAAGCGGCTCATTTTCGAAAAACTTACTATTTTTGGAAAGAATTGTAAACAAAAATGGATTTGGGTGACTTATTAACTAACTTAGACCAAAAACGAGACTTGTAAATATAACCTGAACGAAAAATGACACTTAGAACTTTTGGACCAAAGATTGAAATTCTAATTTCACTTAATATCCAATTCGCGTAACAACAATAACTACAAACGAGAACAACTTAGACACACGCGACATATACTATTGCAAAGTGTATAATGAACCGTATATAATAATAATGTCCTTGAGAATTATTATTACAAACTTTCACCAACGGATCACACACATTTTCTAAAACAAAATATATATGGACATACTAGTTGAGTGAACAATTAGCATAAGTAAACATTAACTCCCACTTACACCCGACCTTATGCGTTTAGGGTGCTAGAAGGTTGCATTTGGAACACACATACTTGCTAATTGCTATATTTGCTTGCTAAACTCAGGTGAGTATTCACAGCCCCATTTTTCTATTGTTTTCATAAACTTTTTGGGGTGAAAAGCATGACTACTTGTTTACTAAACTGTTCTTTAATGTGTACTCTTAGTAAAATTGTTCTTGAAAGAAATACACAGTTTGTATTTTACTGTGAAACTGATCTTGTTAATTGAAACTGCTCTTGAACTTGTGCACTAGTTAAACTTGTTCTTGAACGTGCACACAAACTATATCTTACAGCGACACCGTTCTTATTGAATCTGACTACGAAACTATTCTGATTGCGAAATTGTTCAGGATTAAACATTTACTATTTTGATACTAAAAACTGTTCTGGAAATGTACACATCCTATATATCTTTTGTGCTAAAAATGTTTTATGTGTGTACATATACTATTTATACGCTCTTATTGTATGCTTGTGACTCTATCGCATCTTAAGTCCCCGGGTTCTTTTACACAACCTATTAACTCATTATTGAGCCGATGGTTGATATGGATAGTACTATTTGGAAGGAGGCCACCTTCCCACTCTCTCGTGCATGTGAGTGCATACCACCAACCTTAAATGTTCGCGATAGGACATGTCTTTGGGGCGTTGTTCTCGGGCCAGTAGGTTTGGTTGTGGACTCAAGCTATACATGTCGTTCTTAAATGAATTCTAATTCGCGTATAAACAATTAGTTACGTAGCAACGTAAATCTTTCAAACGTGGTTTTGATCACTTCTAGATGACTTTCGCATTTATACACTAAACAACTATTTACGTAGCAACGTAAATCTTTCAAATGTGATTTTGAATACTTTTAAATGGCATTCTCACTTATTCTAAAACCTGTGAACTCACCAACTATCTTTGTAGTTGACCCTCATTTTTACATGCTTTTCAGGAAACAATCAGTAGTTGGGAAAATGAAGCTACGATTAACCTTATGAATGTTGAAGTCATTAGTGGAACCTTGTGCTGTGGAACCATTGTGCTGTTACATCTCGTGTTTCCGCTTTAGCGGGGTGTGACAGATTTGGTATCAGAGCCTAAGGTTATAGGGAACTAGGATTGTAGTGACCTAGACTATAACCATTAGGGTAGTATTCCTTACTAGGTATGACTGGTTCAGCAATTGCATCATTTGAATTTAATTTAACATAGCCTGATCAACTATGTACAATTAAAGGTGAAGCGATGCAAGACCTGAAATAGTCAAAGTGAACGGGAATGCCTTAGCATACGTAGACCTATGATAGAAACAGGATTATCCCCTATACGTGCTTATGTGCGAGGTTTTTATGTGTATATACATATATATATAGCTTTACTTACTACTGTGGAGACTTCCATGGTACCTGCTCGCCCAACCGCATTGGGCAACGACATATTCGAAGAGGACTCACTTGAGGAGAATCCAACTATGGATTCGCCACTGAAACAAGAGACACCCGCTTCACCCTCTTCCTCCCACTCCCAACCTAATCATTCGGGAACACGTATAGAACTAGAATCTAAAGAGAATTCATCACCTAGGCGCGTTACATTTACTTTTTCTGTTCCACGCTCTTTTTCCCCCGCTTATCGTAGACCAAATTGATTGTGTGTGTTATACACAACTAGAAGGACTGATAGACCATCACGAACTAGACCTTTCGCTAACTACTACTACTACTGATACTCCACCCACTAGGATCCGTCATTGTACAGAGGTCTGTCGGTGAAATTAGTCAACCACGACACCTACATATGGGAAACGTTTTCCAACAATTGGATGGATTCCAACAACTTGTCCATAACTTTGTTTGCGACCTCAACCACTCCGAACATAAACTATTTCGACAATGATCTGGTCATTTTAATCACTACTTCAAGGGGAAATTGCAACTACGGGATTACCAACTATATTTACAAAACAATCTTTATCAAACAATTGTTAACTTCGAAACAATGACATAGTCCTGATCGACTACTTTGAGAACCCACTCGGTCATTGTTATGACTACCTTTTGAACTTACGATACTCACTAAACCCTTGTGTTATCAAATTCACCGTCTTAATAAAACTTTATCTCGAAGAAAATGGAAAGCTCCACTATGGAAGACTACTCGTCAGACGACGACCTGAATCTGGAATAAAATAAAAGTAGAAGGACGTGCCTATGTCATGTTATATTAAAACCTTCCATCTCTAGGGATATACAAGAACCCCGTCACATTTAGTATAAGATTTTCGTAATTCATCCGGAGGTAACAGTGCCCGGCATATTTTGTAAACGCCAATCATGTAATCTATTAATCTTGTGCTTCGGTTAACCTCAACGTATTATTTCTAGCTTTCAACGAGTTACCTCTGACATTTACCCTAAATTTTTACACAACTTCTAATTTTCTAATTCTATTACTAAACAAAGTTTCAAAGTGCTGTCAAGAGTTTTCAACGTATTTTGATTGACTCGCACCTTTCAATGGCCCATGCGATTTCAAACAGATTTCATCGTAAAATTTTCAACAAGATTTTACAACATAAACCCTACATGAAATGTTCTATTAAACTTTCAAAATCCATAGGTGTATAAACTCATTTATACAAAACATATCATTTGATCAAGGTCTTATCACTATTGATACCTACAACAACAGATTTACAAACAAGTTTACCAACTGTTTCAACAACTACTTAGTAATGATTAGATGACTTTGTAAACGACCCCTCTGTAACATTTTGACTACGATTTGAACAACAAAACGATCATGAATTTAACTGCTTTTAAACATGACTTAGACATTGTTATGTCTACTTTTAAATCAACGATTTGATTACAACTAATTTTTAATACAAGACATACTTGCAAAGAACTTTTTCCCATAGACTTCATACCCGTCAAAATCGGAAGCATTAATATCATAGTAGGCATGGATTGGTTATCCAAGAATCATGCCGAAATCATCTATTTTGAAAAACTCATTCATATTCCCCTCGTTACCGGTGGAAGTTTGATCCTACAGGGAGAGACCGGTAAACTGAGCTTGAACATTGTTTCCTTCATGAAAACCCGAAAGTACGTAAGAAAAGAGTACCAAGCAATCTTTGCACTCGTGACCGAATAGAAGTCGGAGGAGAAGCGACTTAAGGACGTACCCCTTCATGCAGAATTTTCCGGAAATCTTTCCCCGAAGACTTGCCTGGCCTTTACCCGCCTAGACAAATCAAATTCCAAATCAACCCTGTGCCCAACGCAGCACCCATGGCACGAGCCAGATACAGATTAGCCTCTTCCGAGTTGCAGGAGTGTCCACCCAATTACAAAAACCCCTGGACAAGGGATTTATACGACCAAGTTCCTCACCCTGGATAGCTCCGTACCTATTCGTGAAAAAGAAAGATGGATCTTTTCGAATGTGTATCGATTACCGACGACTGAACAAACTAACCATTAAGAATCGATACCCACTTCCAAGAATCAATGACCTGCTGGACCAACTTCTAGGGTCGAGATTTTACACAAAGATAGATCTACGGTCTGGTTATTATCAATTATGAATTCGAGACTCTGACATTCCTAAAACAACCTTTAGAACTCGCTACGGGCATTACGACTTCCAAGTGATGCCATTCGACTAAACCAACGTACCGACAGTATTCATGGACCTTATGAATCGGGTGTGCAAGCCATATCTAGAAAAATTTGTTATTGTGTTTATCGACGACACCTTAATCTACTCTCACACCGAAACCGAACATGGCCAACACCTAAAAACTATCTTGGAATTACTCAAGCACAAGGAGTTATACGCCAAATTCTCTAAGTATGAGTTCTGGATGTGAACAGTACAGTTCCTAGGGCACGTCATTGACAGTCAAGGGATACATGTTGATCCAGCCAAGATCGAGGCACTCAAGTGCTGGAAAGCACCAACTACTCCAACTGAGGTACGACAATTCTTAGGTCTGTTGGATATTATCGACAATTCATTGAGAATTTCCCCAAAATAGACCAACCTTTAACCTCACTGACTCAGAAAGAGAAGAAATTCGATTGAATCGACAAACAAGAGTCAGATTTCCAACTGTTGAAACAAAAACTCCGCAGTGCACCAATCTTGTCCTTACCCGAAGGCAACGATGATTTAGTAGTTACTGCGATGCCTTACACCAAAGACTTGGTTGCGTGTTGATGCAACGGAATAAAGTCATCGTCTACACCTCTCGACAACTGATAATCCACGAAAAGAACTATACAACTCATGACTTAGAGTTAGGAGCCATTATTTTCGAGCTTAAACTCTAGAGAGCTACTTGTACGGTACAAAGGATACTATTTTCACCGACCACAAAAGTCTCCAACACATCTTCGACCAAGAAGACCAAAACATGAGACAGCGCCGATGGGTCGAATTACTTAACGACTATGACTGCGAAGTTAAGTACAGAAAGCCGTCAGGGTTATTACAATAACCCGAATACCCCAATGGAAATGGGAATAGATAGCAATAGACTTCGTCACTAAGTCACCTCGAACTTCCAAGGGTCACAACTCCATTTGAGTTATTGTCAACCTACCGACAAAATCTGTGCGTTTTCTACCTATCCGACAAAATCTGTGCGTTTTCTACCTATCCGAGAGGATTACATAATGGAGAGACTTGCTCAAATCTATATTGAAGAAATTATGCCGTGTTACGGAGTGCCCATGTCAATTATCTCTGATAGAGATTGTCATTTTACACCACGAATTTGGCTATCAATGCAGAAGGCGTTGGATACCTAACTAAATCTGAGTACTGCTTATCACCCTCAAACAAACGGACAAGTGAGCGAACAATTTAAACCTTAGAACATATGATGCAAGACTGTGTACTAGACTTCGGAGGAAGTTGGGATGTACACTTACCCCTGATAGAGTTCTCTTACAATAATAGTTACCACACTAGCATCTAGTGTGCATCATTTGAGGCCTTGTATGGACAGAAATGCCAATCACCGTTAAGTTGGTACAAAGTCAGTGAGAAGCACTTGACGAGGCCAGACATCTTTCAGGAAACTATGGACTAAATCACAACCATAAGAGAACGACACAAGGCAACCCAAGGTAAACATAAAAGCTACGCTTACAATCGCAAAAAGCCCCTTGAATTCCAAATGGGTTATAGAGTGTTCCTGAGAGTATCACCTTGGAAAGAACTTGTACGCTTTGGCATGAAAGGCAAGTTAAGCCCACACTACATTGGACCATACAAAATCTTAAACGAATAGGCCCGGTGGCTTACAAACTAGAACTGCCCAAGAGTTGAGTGGCATTCATGAAGTATTTCATGTCTCAAACCTTAAGGAGTGTATAGTTGACAACTCTTTGATCTTGACCTTAGAATGGATTCGAATGGATGATTAATTTCATTTTACCGAGGAACCCACAGAAATCCTTGATAAAGGTGCCAAACACTTGAGACGTGACAAAATTTCCTTAGTTAAGGCTCACTGGAATTCTAAACATAGACCTGAGTTCACATAGGAATGTGAGGATTTCATGAAACGAAAATACCCTCATCCATTCACTAGCTGAATCTAGACAGTGCCACCAGTGGAATTTCGGGACGAAATTCTTCTAACTGGGGGAGACTGTGACAATCGTTAAAATCTCATGTCATTACCGCACTCGAATCTTAAACTACGCTTACAATATTCTTTAAATCCTAGTGAAAATTATAGGTTATGACTCCGTAGGCTTACTAAAGTCGTAGAACGTCTAGGAGATTGCTTAGTGAATCTTAAATTCCTATAGACTTCCTAAATTTGGTACTAAGTGCCAAACTAAACAAAGAAAAATCTCCCTCTTTATGTATTCACAAAATCTTTATCGAATCGCAAAACCGAAATTTCAGTGACTCGACAAGTAAATTCAATCGGACGGTACCCGACTTAACACGAACGTTGGTGAAAACAATTCTAAAATAACTTAAAACTATTTTTAGAAGTTATTTATCATATATTATTATCATTTCATAATAATACCCGAAAAACCTAGACGTTTCAATTAAAACGTCTTAAACGCAACGAAAACGCGCAGAACGCGCCCGACAATCGAACGAAAGTCAAAATACACTTTTGAATCTAAAATATATTAATTAGTGAAAGGTTATCAATTAATATATCGTGTCTTTAAATGATAACAAAAAAAAATGCCCAAATAAAACGTTACGAGATTTAGAGTCCGTACAACGAACGCGCAAATCGAGATCACTAAATTAACGAATCATTTTTGTAAATGTTTTTCAAGTAATTAGAATAAATACTTCAATTGGAAATATTGAAACTTAAATTGATACTTAAAAACGCGTATTAAACATTTAACACAAAACCGAGCGAGTAAACGAACGTAAAACGCAACAAACTAAGCTAGGAATGAAAAATGACCATAATGCCCTTGGTGGGGCCCATGAGAACGACCAGCCACCCCCTCCCCCACTTAGATTTCATGCAAAAATCAATTATTGCTTTTTCTTACAACCTCCATACATTAGCCATGCATGTCCCATTTCCAACTTTACACTCAAACACTTCACACCTTTTCTCTCTACAATCCCCTCTCATTCTCTCTCTAATTGCTGAAGATTTCCAGCCTTTCAACCCCCTAAAAACCACTATTCAATCACCATCATTCATCATCTTAAAGTTTAGAAGAAGGAAGGAAGCTCAAGACATCATCATCTTCATCTCTCTCATTTGTTCTTCATCTTGTTGGTATAAATCACACTAACTCTTCAATAATTTACTTGTTTGCTACTGATTTAGATGTTATAATGCTCATCTAACTTGGATATGTCCAAATCTAAGATCAAAAATCGTTTTTATAACCCATATGAGAATATGCATAATCTGTCTCAGAAAAGTCAGTTTACTAAAACACTCATAACTTTAGTTCTACAAAGAATTAGAAGATGTATTTTTTTTAAACGTTGAGTATTGAAAAGATCTACAAAAAGTTCTTCTATGGCTCTTTCTAGAAATCTACGGATTTTCATATAAATACGAATCTATGCGACTGGTCTGCATGTGCTTAAAAACTGAGAATGGTTCTACCCATAAATTTTATACCTATCAAGATGGACACTATAATTACTGGAAAAATTAAGTTAACCTCTAGACACATGTTAGAACAACTGGTAAAAATTGTGGACTCTAACTCGGAATATAACTAGTTAAGAAAAATAGAGGAAGTGAACCGACAAAACCGAAAAACATAAATATGGACTGTTTTTGGACTTTTATAAAAACCAAGACTATTGGTGAACTCCGACATGAACCGACAACATATTTAGACCCTATAAACTGATATTTGGGTTGGGTGAAAGTTTCGGGTCAAACCGAGTAAGTTTGACCAAGTCAACAAAAGCGGCTCATTTTCGAAAAACTTACTATTTTTGGAAAGAATTGTAAACAAAAATGGATTTGGGTGACTTATTAACTAACTTAGACCAAAAACGAGACTTGTAAATATAACCCGAACAAAAAATGACACTTAGAACTTTTGGACCAAAGATTGAAATTCTAATTTCACTTAATATCCAATTCGCGTAACAACAATAACTACAAACGAGAACAACTTAGACACACGCGACATATACTATTGCAAAGTGTATAATGAACCGTATATAATAATAATGTCCTTGAGAATTATTATTACAAACTTTCACCAACGGGTCACACACATTTTCTAAAACAAAATATATATGGACATACTAGTTGAGTGAACAATTAGCATAAGTAAACATTAACTCCCACTTACACCCGACCTTATGCGTTTAGGGTGCTAGAAGGTTGCATTTGGAACACACATACTTGCTAATTGCTATATTTGCTTGCTAAACTCAGGTGAGTATTCACAGCCCCATTTTTCTATTGTTTTCATAAACTTTTTGGGGTGAAAAGCATGACTACTTGTTTACTAAACTGTTCTTTAATGTGTACTCTTAGTAAAATTGTTCTTGAAAGAAATACACAGTTTGTATTTTACTGTGAAACTGATCTTGTTAATTGAAACTGCTCTTGAACTTGTGCACTAGTTAAACTTGTTCTTGAACGTGCACACAAACTATATCTTACAGCGACACCGTTCTTATTGAATCTGACTACGAAACTATTCTGATTGCGAAATTGTTCAGGATTAAACATTTACTATTTTGATACTAAAAACTGTTCTGGAAATGTACACATCCTATATATCTTTTGTGCTAAAAATGTTTTATGTGTGTACATATACTATTTATACGCTCTTATTGTATGCTTGTGACTCTATCGCATCTTAAGTCCCCGGGTTCTTTTACACAACCTATTAACTCATTATTGAGCCGATGGTTGATATGGATAGTACTATTTGGAAGGAGGCCACCTTCCCACTCTCTCGTGCATGTGAGTGCATACCACCAACCTTAAATGTTCGCGATAGGACATGTCTTTGGGGCGTTGTTCTCGGGCCAGTAGGTTTGGTTGTGGACTCAAGCTATACATGTCGTTCTTAAATGAATTCTAATTCGCGTATAAACAATTAGTTACGTAGCAACGTAAATCTTTCAAACGTGGTTTTGATCACTTCTAGATGACTTTCGCATTTATACACTAAACAACTATTTACGTAGCAACGTAAATCTTTCAAATGTGATTTTGAATACTTTTAAATGGCATTCTCACTTATTCTAAAACCTGTGAACTCACCAACTATCTTTGTAGTTGACCCTCATTTTTACATGCTTTTCAGGAAACAATCAGTAGTTGGGAAAATGAAGCTACGATTAACCTTATGAATGTTGAAGTCATTAGTGGAACCTTGTGCTGTGGAACCATTGTGCTGTTACATCTCGTGTTTCCGCTTTAGCGGGGTGTGACAGATTTGGTATCAGAGCCTAAGGTTATAGGGAACTAGGATTGTAGTGACCTAGACTATAACCATTAGGGTAGTATTCCTTACTAGGTATGACTGGTTCAGCAATTGCATCATTTGAATTTAATTTAACATAGCCTGATCAACTATGTACAATTAAAGGTGAAGCGATGCAAGACCTGAAATAGTCAAAGTGAACGGGAATGCCTTAGCATACGTAGACCTATGATAGAAACAGGATTATCCCCTATACGTGCTTATGTGCGAGGTTTTTATGTGTATATACATATATATATAGCTTTACTTACTACTGTGGAGACTTCCATGGTACCTGCTCGCCCAACCGCATTGGGCAACGACATATTCGAAGAGGACTCACTTGAGGAGAATCCAACTATGGATTCGCCACTGAAACAAGAGACACCCGCTTCACCCTCTTCCTCCCACTCCCAACCTAATCATTCGGGAACACGTATAGAACTAGAATCTAAAGAGAATTCATCACCTAGGCGCGTTACATTTACTTTTTCTGTTCCACGCTCTTTTTCCCCCGCTTATCGTAGACCAAATTGATTGTGTGTGTTATACACAACTAGAAGGACTGATAGACCATCACGAACTAGACCTTTCGCTAACTACTACTACTACTGATACTCCACCCACTAGGATCCGTCATTGTACAGAGGTCTGTCGGTGAAATTAGTCAACCACGACACCTACATATGGGAAACGTTTTCCAACAATTGGATGGATTCCAACAACTTGTCCATAACTTTGTTTGCGACCTCAACCACTCCGAACATAAACTATTTCGACAATGATCTGGTCATTTTAATCACTACTTCAAGGGGAAATTGCAACTACGGGATTACCAACTATATTTACAAAACAATCTTTATCAAACAATTGTTAACTTCGAAACAATGACATAGTCCTGATCGACTACTTTGAGAACCCACTCGGTCATTGTTATGACTACCTTTTGAACCTACGATACTCACTAAACCCTTGTGTTATCAAATTCACCGTCTTAATAAAACTTTATCTCGAAGAAAATGGAAAGCTCCACTATGGAAGACTACTCGTCAGACGACGACCTGAATCTGGAATAAAATAAAAGTAGAAGGACGTGCCTATGTCATGTTATATTAAAACCTTCCATCTCTAGGGATATACAAGAACCCCGTCACATTTAGTATAAGATTTTCGTAATTCATCCGGAGGTAACAGTGCCCGGCATATTTTGTAAACGCCAATCATGTAATCTATTAATCTTGTGCTTCGGTTAACCTCAACGTATTATTTCTAGCTTTCAACGAGTTACCTCTGACATTTACCCTAAATTTTTACACAACTTCTAATTTTCTAATTCTATTACTAAACAAAGTTTCAAAGTGCTGTCAAGAGTTTTCAACGTATTTTGATTGACTCGCACCTTTCAATGGCCCATGCGATTTCAAACAGATTTCATCGTAAAATTTTCAACAAGATTTTACAACATAAACCCTACATGAAATGTTCTATTAAACTTTCAAAATCCATAGGTGTATAAACTCATTTATACAAAACATATCATTTGATCAAGGTCTTATCACTATTGATACCTACAACAACAGATTTACAAACAAGTTTACCAACTGTTTCAACAACTACTTAGTAATGATTAGATGACTTTGTAAACGACCCCTCTGTAACATTTTGACTACGATTTGAACAACAAAACGATCATGAATTTAACTGCTTTTAAACATGACTTAGACATTGTTATGTCTACTTTTAAATCAACGATTTGATTACAACTAATTTTTAATACAAGACATACTTGCAAAGAACTTTTTCCCATAGACTTCATACCCGTCAAAATCGGAAGCATTAATATCATAGTAGGCATGGATTGGTTATCCAAGAATCATGCCGAAATCATCTATTTTGAAAAACTCATTCATATTCCCCTCGTTACCGGTGGAAGTTTGATCCTACAGGGAGAGACCGGTAAACTGAGCTTGAACATTGTTTCCTTCATGAAAACCCGAAAGTACGTAAGAAAAGAGTACCAAGCAATCTTTGCACTCGTGACCGAATAGAAGTCGGAGGAGAAGCGACTTAAGGACGTACCCCTTCATGCAGAATTTTCCGGAAATCTTTCCCCGAAGACTTGCCTGGCCTTTACCCGCCTAGACAAATCAAATTCCAAATCAACCCTGTGCCCAACGCAGCACCCATGGCACGAGCCAGATACAGATTAGCCTCTTCCGAGTTGCAGGAGTGTCCACCCAATTACAAAAACCCCTGGACAAGGGATTTATACGACCAAGTTCCTCACCCTGGATAGCTCCGTACCTATTCGTGAAAAAGAAAGATGGATCTTTTCGAATGTGTATCGATTACCGACGACTGAACAAACTAACCATTAAGAATCGATACCCACTTCCAAGAATCAATGACCTGCTGGACCAACTTCTAGGGTCGAGATTTTACACAAAGATAGATCTACGGTCTGGTTATTATCAATTATGAATTCGAGACTCTGACATTCCTAAAACAACCTTTAGAACTCGCTACGGGCATTACGACTTCCAAGTGATGCCATTCGACTAAACCAACGTACCGACAGTATTCATGGACCTTATGAATCGGGTGTGCAAGCCATATCTAGAAAAATTTGTTATTGTGTTTATCGACGACACCTTAATCTACTCTCACACCGAAACCGAACATGGCCAACACCTAAAAACTATCTTGGAATTACTCAAGCACAAGGAGTTATACGCCAAATTCTCTAAGTATGAGTTCTGGATGTGAACAGTACAGTTCCTAGGGCACGTCATTGACAGTCAAGGGATACATGTTGATCCAGCCAAGATCGAGGCACTCAAGTGCTGGAAAGCACCAACTACTCCAACTGAGGTACGACAATTCTTAGGTCTGTTGGATATTATCGACAATTCATTGAGAATTTCCCCAAAATAGACCAACCTTTAACCTCACTGACTCAGAAAGAGAAGAAATTCGATTGAATCGACAAACAAGAGTCAGATTTCCAACTGTTGAAACAAAAACTCCGCAGTGCACCAATCTTGTCCTTACCCGAAGGCAACGATGATTTAGTAGTTACTGCGATGCCTTACACCAAAGACTTGGTTGCGTGTTGATGCAACGGAATAAAGTCATCGTCTACACCTCTCGACAACTGATAATCCACGAAAAGAACTATACAACTCATGACTTAGAGTTAGGAGCCATTATTTTCGAGCTTAAACTCTAGAGAGCTACTTGTACGGTACAAAGGATACTATTTTCACCGACCACAAAAGTCTCCAACACATCTTCGACCAAGAAGACCAAAACATGAGACAGCGCCGATGGGTCGAATTACTTAACGACTATGACTGCGAAGTTAAGTACAGAAAGCCGTCAGGGTTATTACAATAACCCGAATACCCCAATGGAAATGGGAATAGATAGCAATAGACTTCGTCACTAAGTCACCTCGAACTTCCAAGGGTCACAACTCCATTTGAGTTATTGTCAACCTACCGACAAAATCTGTGCGTTTTCTACCTATCCGACAAAATCTGTGCGTTTTCTACCTATCCGAGAGGATTACATAATGGAGAGACTTGCTCAAATCTATATTGAAGAAATTATGCCGTGTTACGGAGTGCCCATGTCAATTATCTCTGATAGAGATTGTCATTTTACACCACGAATTTGGCTATCAATGCAGAAGGCGTTGGATACCTAACTAAATCTGAGTACTGCTTATCACCCTCAAACAAACGGACAAGTGAGCGAACAATTTAAACCTTAGAACATATGATGCAAGACTGTGTACTAGACTTCGGAGGAAGTTGGGATGTACACTTACCCCTGATAGAGTTCTCTTACAATAATAGTTACCACACTAGCATCTAGTGTGCATCATTTGAGGCCTTGTATGGACAGAAATGCCAATCACCGTTAAGTTGGTACAAAGTCAGTGAGAAGCACTTGACGAGGCCAGACATCTTTCAGGAAACTATGGACTAAATCACAACCATAAGAGAACGACACAAGGCAACCCAAGGTAAACATAAAAGCTACGCTTACAATCGCAAAAAGCCCCTTGAATTCCAAATGGGTTATAGAGTGTTCCTGAGAGTATCACCTTGGAAAGAACTTGTACGCTTTGGCATGAAAGGCAAGTTAAGCCCACACTACATTGGACCATACAAAATCTTAAACGAATAGGCCCGGTGGCTTACAAACTAGAACTGCCCAAGAGTTGAGTGGCATTCATGAAGTATTTCATGTCTCAAACCTTAAGGAGTGTATAGTTGACAACTCTTTGATCTTGACCTTAGAATGGATTCGAATGGATGATTAATTTCATTTTACCGAGGAACCCACAGAAATCCTTGATAAAGGTGCCAAACACTTGAGACGTGACAAAATTTCCTTAGTTAAGGCTCACTGGAATTCTAAACATAGACCTGAGTTCACATAGGAATGTGAGGATTTCATGAAACGAAAATACCCTCATCCATTCACTAGCTGAATCTAGACAGTGCCACCAGTGGAATTTCGGGACGAAATTCTTCTAACTGGGGGAGACTGTGACAATCGTTAAAATCTCATGTCATTACCGCACTCGAATCTTAAACTACGCTTACAATATTCTTTAAATCCTAGTGAAAATTATAGGTTATGACTCCGTAGGCTTACTAAAGTCGTAGAACGTCTAGGAGATTGCTTAGTGAATCTTAAATTCCTATAGACTTCCTAAATTTGGTACTAAGTGCCAAACTAAACAAAGAAAAATCTCCCTCTTTATGTATTCACAAAATCTTTATCGAATCGCAAAACCGAAATTTCAGTGACTCGACAAGTAAATTCAATCGGACGGTACCCGACTTAACACGAACGTTGGTGAAAACAATTCTAAAATAACTTAAAACTATTTTTAGAAGTTATTTATCATATATTATTATCATTTCATAATAATACCCGAAAAACCTAGACGTTTCAATTAAAACGTCTTAAACGCAACGAAAACGCGCAGAACGCGCCCGACAATCGAACGAAAGTCAAAATACACTTTTGAATCTAAAATATATTAATTAGTGAAAGGTTATCAATTAATATATCGTGTCTTTAAATGATAACAAAAAAAAATGCCCAAATAAAACGTTACGAGATTTAGAGTCCGTACAACGAACGCGCAAATCGAGATCACTAAATTAACGAATCATTTTTGTAAATGTTTTTCAAGTAATTAGAATAAATACTTCAATTGGAAATATTGAAACTTAAATTGATACTTAAAAACGCGTATTAAACATTTAACACAAAACCGAGCGAGTAAACGAACGTAAAACGCAACAAATTAAGCTAGGAATGAAAAATGACCATAATGCCCTTGGTGGGGCCCATGAGAACGACCAGCCACCCCCTCCCCCACTTAGATTTCATGCAAAAATCAATTATTGCTTTTTCTTACAACCTCCATACATTAGCCATGCATGTCCCATTTCCAACTTTACACTCAAACACTTCACACCTTTTCTCTCTACAATCCCCTCTCATTCTCTCTCTAATTGCTGAAGATTTCCAGCCTTTCAACCCCCTAAAAACCACTATTCAATCACCATCATTCATCATCTTAAAGTTTAGAAGAAGGAAGGAAGCTCAAGACATCATCATCTTCATCTCTCTCATTTGTTCTTCATCTTGTTGGTATAAATCACACTAACTCTTCAATAATTTACTTGTTTGCTACTGATTTAGATGTTATAATGCTCATCTAACTTGGATATGTCCAAATCTAAGATCAAAAATCGTTTTTATAACCCATATGAGAATATGCATAATCTGTCTCAGAAAAGTCAGTTTACTAAAACACTCATAACTTTAGTTCTACAAAGAATTAGAAGATGTATTTTTTTTAAACGTTGAGTATTGAAAAGATCTACAAAAAGTTCTTCTATGGCTCTTTCTAGAAATCTACGGATTTTCATATAAATACGAATCTATGCGACTGGTCTGCATGTGCTTAAAAACTGAGAATGGTTCTACCCATAAATTTTATACCTATCAAGATGGACACTATAATTACTAGAAAAATTAAGTTAACCTCTAGACACATGTTAGAACAACTGGTAAAAATTGTGGACTCTAACTCGGAATATAACTAGTTAAGAAAAATAGAGGAAGTGAACCGACAAAACCGAAAAACATAAATATGGACTGTTTTTGGACTTTTATAAAAACCAAGACTATTGGTGAACTCCGACATGAACCGACAACATATTTAGACCCTATAAACTGATATTTGGGTTGGGTGAAAGTTTCGGGTCAAACCGAGTAAGTTTGACCAAGTCAACAAAAGCGGCTCATTTTCGAAAAACTTACTATTTTTGGAAAGAATTGTAAACAAAAATGGATTTGGGTGACTTATTAACTAACTTAGACCAAAAACGAGACTTGTAAATATAACCCGAACGAAAAATGACACTTAGAACTTTTGGACCAAAGATTGAAATTCTAATTTCACTTAATATCCAATTCGCGTAACAACAATAACTACAAACGAGAACAACTTAGACACACGCGACATATACTATTGCAAAGTGTATAATGAACCGTATATAATAATAATGTCCTTGAGAATTATTATTACAAACTTTCACCAACGGGTCACACACATTTTCTAAAACAAAATATATATGGACATACTAGTTGAGTGAACAATTAGCATAAGTAAACATTAACTCCCACTTACACCCGACCTTATGCGTTTAGGGTGCTAGAAGGTTGCATTTGGAACACACATACTTGCTAATTGCTATATTTGCTTGCTAAACTCAGGTGAGTATTCACAGCCCCATTTTTCTATTGTTTTCATAAACTTTTTGGGGTGAAAAGCATGACTACTTGTTTACTAAACTGTTCTTTAATGTGTACTCTTAGTAAAATTGTTCTTGAAAGAAATACACAGTTTGTATTTTACTGTGAAACTGATCTTGTTAATTGAAACTGCTCTTGAACTTGTGCACTAGTTAAACTTGTTCTTGAACGTGCACACAAACTATATCTTACAGCGACACCGTTCTTATTGAATCTGACTACGAAACTATTCTGATTGCGAAATTGTTCAGGATTAAACATTTACTATTTTGATACTAAAAACTGTTCTGGAAATGTACACATCCTATATATCTTTTGTGCTAAAAATGTTTTATGTGTGTACATATACTATTTATACGCTCTTATTGTATGCTTGTGACTCTATCGCATCTTAAGTCCCCGGGTTCTTTTACACAACCTATTAACTCATTATTGAGCCGATGGTTGATATGGATAGTACTATTTGGAAGGAGGCCACCTTCCCACTCTCTCGTGCATGTGAGTGCATACCACCAACCTTAAATGTTCGCGATAGGACATGTCTTTGGGGCGTTGTTCTCGGGCCAGTAGGTTTGGTTGTGGACTCAAGCTATACATGTCGTTCTTAAATGAATTCTAATTCGCGTATAAACAATTAGTTACATAGCAACGTAAATCTTTCAAACGTGGTTTTGATCACTTCTAGATGACTTTCGCATTTATACACTAAACAACTATTTACGTAGCAACGTAAATCTTTCAAATGTGATTTTGAATACTTTTAAATGGCATTCTCACTTATTCTAAAACCTGTGAACTCACCAACTATCTTTGTAGTTGACCCTCATTTTTACATGCTTTTCAGGAAACAATCAGTAGTTGGGAAAATGAAGCTACGATTAACCTTATGAATGTTGAAGTCATTAGTGGAACCTTGTGCTGTGGAACCATTGTGCTGTTACATCTCGTGTTTCCGCTTTAGCGGGGTGTGACAGATTTGGTATCAGAGCCTAAGGTTATAGGGAACTAGGATTGTAGTGACCTAGACTATAACCATTAGGGTAGTATTCCTTACTAGGTATGACTGGTTCAGCAATTGCAACATTTGAATTTAATTTAACATAGCCTGATCAACTATGTACAATTAAAGGTGAAGCGATGCAAGACCTGAAATAGTCAAAGTGAACGGGAATGCCTTAGCATACGTAGACCTATGATAGAAACAGGATTATCCCCTATACGTGCTTATGTGCGAGGTTTTTATGTGTATATACATATATATATAGCTTTACTTACTACTGTGGAGACTTCCATGGTACCTGCTCGCCCAACCGCATTGGGCAACGACATATTCGAAGAGGACTCACTTGAGGAGAATCCAACTATGGATTCGCCACTGAAACAAGAGACACCCGCTTCACCCTCTTCCTCCCACTCCCAACCTAATCATTCGGGAACACGTATAGAACTAGAATCTAAAGAGAATTCATCACCTAGGCGCGTTACATTTACTTTTTCTGTTCCACGCTCTTTTTCCCCCGCTTATCGTAGACCAAATTGATTGTGTGTGTTATACACAACTAGAAGGACTGATAGACCATCACGAACTAGACCTTTCGCTAACTACTACTACTACTGATACTCCACCCACTAGGATCCGTCATTGTACAGAGGTCTGTCGGTGAAATTAGTCAACCACGACACCTACATATGGGAAACGTTTTCCAACAATTGGATGGATTCCAACAACTTGTCCATAACTTTGTTTGCGACCTCAACCACTCCGAACATAAACTATTTCGACAATGATCTGGTCATTTTAATCACTACTTCAAGGGGAAATTGCAACTACGGGATTACCAACTATATTTACAAAACAATCTTTATCAAACATTTGTTAACTTCGAAACAATGACATAGTCCTGATCGACTACTTTGAGAACCCACTCGGTCATTGTTATGACTACCTTTTGAACCTACGATACTCACTAAACCCTTGTGTTATCAAATTCACCGTCTTAATAAAACTTTATCTCGAAGAAAATGGAAAGCTCCACTATGGAAGACTACTCGTCAGACGACGACCTGAATCTGGAATAAAATAAAAGTAGAAGGACGTGCCTATGTCATGTTATATTAAAACCTTCCATCTCTAGGGATATACAAGAACCCCGTCACATTTAGTATAAGATTTTCGTAATTCATCCGGAGGTAACAGTGCCCGGCATATTTTGTAAACGCCAATCATGTAATCTATTAATCTTGTGCTTCGGTTAACCTCAACGTATTATTTCTAGCTTTCAACGAGTTACCTCTGACATTTACCCTAAATTTTTACACAACTTCTAATTTTCTAATTCTATTACTAAACAAAGTTTCAAAGTGCTGTCAAGAGTTTTCAACGTATTTTGATTGACTCGCACCTTTCAATGGCCCATGCGATTTCAAACAGATTTCATCGTAAAATTTTCAACAAGATTTTACAACATAAACCCTACATGAAATGTTCTATTAAACTTTCAAAATCCATAGGTGTATAAACTCATTTATACAAAACATATCATTTGATCAAGGTCTTATCACTATTGATACCTACAACAACAGATTTACAAACAAGTTTACCAACTGTTTCAACAACTACTTAGTAATGATTAGATGACTTTGTAAACGACCCCTCTGTAACATTTTGACTACGATTTGAACAACAAAACGATCATGAATTTAACTGCTTTTAAACATGACTTAGACATTGTTATGTCTACTTTTAAATCAACGATTTGATTACAACTAATTTTTAATACAAGACATACTTGCAAAGAACTTTTTCCCATAGACTTCATACCCGTCAAAATCGGAAGCATTAATATCATAGTAGGCATGGATTGGTTATCCAAGAATCATGCCGAAATCATCTATTTTGAAAAACTCATTCATATTCCCCTCGTTACCGGTGGAAGTTTGATCCTACAGGGAGAGACCGGTAAACTGAGCTTGAACATTGTTTCCTTCATGAAAACCCGAAAGTACGTAAGAAAAGAGTACCAAGCAATCTTTGCACTCGTGACCGAATAGAAGTCGGAGGAGAAGCGACTTAAGGACGTACCCCTTCATGCAGAATTTTCCGGAAATCTTTCCCCGAAGACTTGCCTGGCCTTTACCCGCCTAGACAAATCAAATTCCAAATCAACCCTGTGCCCAACGCAGCACCCATGGCACGAGCCAGATACAGATTAGCCTCTTCCGAGTTGCAGGAGTGTCCACCCAATTACAAAAACCCCTGGACAAGGGATTTATACGACCAAGTTCCTCACCCTGGATAGCTCCGTACCTATTCGTGAAAAAGAAAGATGGATCTTTTCGAATGTGTATCGATTACCGACGACTGAACAAACTAACCATTAAGAATCGATACCCACTTCCAAGAATCAATGACCTGCTGGACCAACTTCTAGGGTCGAGATTTTACACAAAGATAGATCTACGGTCTGGTTATTATCAATTATGAATTCGAGACTCTGACATTCCTAAAACAACCTTTAGAACTCGCTACGGGCATTACGACTTCCAAGTGATGCCATTCGACTAAACCAACGTACCGACAGTATTCATGGACCTTATGAATCGGGTGTGCAAGCCATATCTAGAAAAATTTGTTATTGTGTTTATCGACGACACCTTAATCTACTCTCACACCGAAACCGAACATGGCCAACACCTAAAAACTATCTTGGAATTACTCAAGCACAAGGAGTTATACGCCAAATTCTCTAAGTATGAGTTCTGGATGTGAACAGTACAGTTCCTAGGGCACGTCATTGACAGTCAAGGGATACATGTTGATCCAGCCAAGATCGAGGCACTCAAGTGCTGGAAAGCACCAACTACTCCAACTGAGGTACGACAATTCTTAGGTCTGTTGGATATTATCGACAATTCATTGAGAATTTCCCCAAAATAGACCAACCTTTAACCTCACTGACTCAGAAAGAGAAGAAATTCGATTGAATCGACAAACAAGAGTCAGATTTCCAACTGTTGAAACAAAAACTCCGCAGTGCACCAATCTTGTCCTTACCCGAAGGCAACGATGATTTAGTAGTTACTGCGATGCCTTACACCAAAGACTTGGTTGCGTGTTGATGCAACGGAATAAAGTCATCGTCTACACCTCTCGACAACTGATAATCCACGAAAAGAACTATACAACTCATGACTTAGAGTTAGGAGCCATTATTTTCGAGCTTAAACTCTAGAGAGCTACTTGTACGGTACAAAGGATACTATTTTCACCGACCACAAAAGTCTCCAACACATCTTCGACCAAGAAGACCAAAACATGAGACAGCGCCGATGGGTCGAATTACTTAACGACTATGACTGCGAAGTTAAGTACAGAAAGCCGTCAGGGTTATTACAATAACCCGAATACCCCAATGGAAATGGGAATAGATAGCAATAGACTTCGTCACTAAGTCACCTCGAACTTCCAAGGGTCACAACTCCATTTGAGTTATTGTCAACCTACCGACAAAATCTGTGCGTTTTCTACCTATCCGACAAAATCTGTGCGTTTTCTACCTATCCGAGAGGATTACATAATGGAGAGACTTGCTCAAATCTATATTGAAGAAATTATGCCGTGTTACGGAGTGCCCATGTCAATTATCTCTGATAGAGATTGTCATTTTACACCACGAATTTGGCTATCAATGCAGAAGGCGTTGGATACCTAACTAAATCTGAGTACTGCTTATCACCCTCAAACAAACGGACAAGTGAGCGAACAATTTAAACCTTAGAACATATGATGCAAGACTGTGTACTAGACTTCGGAGGAAGTTGGGATGTACACTTACCCCTGATAGAGTTCTCTTACAATAATAGTTACCACACTAGCATCTAGTGTGCATCATTTGAGGCCTTGTATGGACAGAAATGCCAATCACCGTTAAGTTGGTACAAAGTCAGTGAGAAGCACTTGACGAGGCCAGACATCTTTCAGGAAACTATGGACTAAATCACAACCATAAGAGAACGACACAAGGCAACCCAAGGTAAACATAAAAGCTACGCTTACAATCGCAAAAAGCCCCTTGAATTCCAAATGGGTTATAGAGTGTTCCTGAGAGTATCACCTTGGAAAGAACTTGTACGCTTTGGCATGAAAGGCAAGTTAAGCCCACACTACATTGGACCATACAAAATCTTAAACGAATAGGCCTGGTGGCTTACAAACTAGAACTGCCCAGAGTTGAGTGGCATTCATGAAGTATTTCATGTCTCAAACCTTAAGGAGTGTATAGTTGACAACTCTTTGATCTTGACCTTAGAATGGATTCGAATGGATGATTAATTTCATTTTACCGAGGAACCCACAGAAATCCTTGATAAAGGTGCCAAACACTTGAGACGTGACAAAATTTCCTTAGTTAAGGCTCACTGGAATTCTAAACATAGACCTGAGTTCACATAGGAATGTGAGGATTTCATGAAACGAAAATACCCTCATCCATTCACTAGCTGAATCTAGACAGTGCCACCAGTGGAATTTCGGGACGAAATTCTTCTAACTGGGGGAGACTGTGACAATCGTTAAAATCTCATGTCATTACCGCACTCGAATCTTAAACTACGCTTACAATATTCTTTAAATCCTAGTGAAAATTATAGGTTATGACTCCGTAGGCTTACTAAAGTCGTAGAACGTCTAGGAGATTGCTTAGTGAATCTTAAATTCCTATAGACTTCCTAAATTTGGTACTAAGTGCCAAACTAAACAAAGAAAAATCTCCCTCTTTATGTATTCACAAAATCTTTATCGAATCGCAAAACCGAAATTTCAGTGACTCGACAAGTAAATTCAATCGGACGGTACCCGACTTAACACGAACGTTGGTGAAAACAATTCTAAAATAACTTAAAACTATTTTTAGAAGTTATTTATCATATATTATTATCATTTCATAATAATACCCGAAAAACCTAGACGTTTCAATTAAAACGTCTTAAACGCAACGAAAACGCGCAGAACGCGCCCGACAATCGAACGAAAGTCAAAATACACTTTTGAATCTAAAATATATTAATTAGTGAAAGGTTATCAATTAATATATCGTGTCTTTAAATGATAACAAAAAAAAATGCCCAAATAAAACGTTACGAGATTTAGAGTCCGTACAACGAACGCGCAAATCGAGATCACTAAATTAACGAATCATTTTTGTAAATGTTTTTCAAGTAATTAGAATAAATACTTCAATTGGAAATATTGAAACTTAAATTGATACTTAAAAACGCGTATTAAACATTTAACACAAAACCGAGCGAGTAAACGAACGTAAAACGCAACAAATTAAGCTAGGAATGAAAAATGACCATAATGCCCTTGGTGGGGCCCATGAGAACGACCAGCCACCCCCTCCCCCACTTAGATTTCATGCAAAAATCAATTATTGCTTTTTCTTACAACCTCCATACATTAGCCATGCATGTCCCATTTCCAACTTTACACTCAAACACTTCACACCTTTTCTCTCTACAATCCCCTCTCATTCTCTCTCTAATTGCTGAAGATTTCCAGCCTTTCAACCCCCTAAAAACCACTATTCAATCACCATCATTCATCATCTTAAAGTTTAGAAGAAGGAAGGAAGCTCAAGACATCATCATCTTCATCTCTCTCATTTGTTCTTCATCTTGTTGGTATAAATCACACTAACTCTTCAATAATTTACTTGTTTGCTACTGATTTAGATGTTATAATGCTCATCTAACTTGGATATGTCCAAATCTAAGATCAAAAATCGTTTTTATAACCCATATGAGAATATGCATAATCTGTCTCAGAAAAGTCAGTTTACTAAAACACTCATAACTTTAGTTCTACAAAGAATTAGAAGATGTATTTTTTTTAAACGTTGAGTATTGAAAAGATCTACAAAAAGTTCTTCTATGGCTCTTTCCAGAAATCTACGGATTTTCATATAAATACGAATCTATGCGACTGGTCTGCATGTGCTTAAAAACTGAGAATGGTTCTACCCATAAATTTTATACCTATCAAGATGGACACTATAATTACTGGAAAAATTAAGTTAACCTCTAGACACATGGTAGAACAACTGGTAAAAATTGTGGACTCTAACTCGGAATATAACTAGTTAAGAAAAATAGAGGAAGTGAACCGACAAAACCGAAAAACATAAATATGGACTGTTTTTGGACTTTTATAAAAACCAAGACTATTGGTGAACTCCGACATGAACCGACAACATATTTAGACCCTATAAACTGATATTTGGGTTGGGTGAAAGTTTCGGGTCAAACCGAGTAAGTTTGACCAAGTCAACAAAAGCGGCTCATTTTCGAAAAACTTACTATTTTTGGAAAGAATTGTAAACAAAAATGGATTTGGGTGACTTATTAACTAACTTAGACCAAAAACGAGACTTGTAAATATAACCCGAACGAAAAATGACACTTAGAACTTTTGGACCAAAGATTGAAATTCTAATTTCACTTAATATCCAATTCGCGTAACAACAATAACTACAAACGAGAACAACTTAGACACACGCGACATATACTATTGCAAAGTGTATAATGAACCGTTTATAATAATAATGTCCTTGAGAATTATTATTACAAACTTTCACCAACGGGTCACACACATTTTCTAAAACAAAATATATATGGACATACTAGTTGAGTGAACAATTAGCATAAGTAAACATTAACTCCCACTTACACCCGACCTTATGCGTTTAGGGTGCTAGAAGGTTGCATTTGGAACACACATACTTGCTAATTGCTATATTTGCTTGCTAAACTCAGGTGAGTATTCACAGCCCCATTTTTCTATTGTTTTCATAAACTTTTTGGGGTGAAAAGCATGACTACTTGTTTACTAAACTGTTCTTTAATGTGTACTCTTAGTAAAATTGTTCTTGAAAGAAATACACAGTTTGTATTTTACTGTGAAACTGATCTTGTTAATTGAAACTGCTCTTGAACTTGTGCACTAGTTAAACTTGTTCTTGAACGTGCACACAAACTATATCTTACAGCGACACCGTTCTTATTGAATCTGACTACAAAACTATTCTGATTGCGAAATTGTTCAGGATTAAACATTTACTATTTTGATACTAAAAACTGTTCTGGAAATGTACACATCCTATATATCTTTTGTGCTAAAAATGTTTTATGTGTGTACATATACTATTTATACGCTCTTATTGTATGCTTGTGACTCTATCGCATCTTAAGTCCCCGGGTTCTTTTACACAACCTATTAACTCATTATTGAGCCGATGGTTGATATGGATAGTACTATTTGGAAGGAGGCCACCTTCCCACTCTCTCGTGCATGTGAGTGCATACCACCAACCTTAAATGTTCGCGATAGGACATGTCTTTGGGGCGTTGTTCTCGGGCCAGTAGGTTTGGTTGTGGACTCAAGCTATACATGTCGTTCTTAAATGAATTCTAATTCGCGTATAAACAATTAGTTACGTAGCAACGTAAATCTTTCAAACGTGGTTTTGATCACTTCTAGATGACTTTCGCATTTATACACTAAACAACTATTTACGTAGCAACGTAAATCTTTCAAATGTGATTTTGAATACTTTTAAATGGCATTCTCACTTATTCTAAAACCTGTGAACTCACCAACTATCTTTGTAGTTGACCCTCATTTTTACATGCTTTTCAGGAAACAATCAGTAGTTGGGAAAATGAAGCTACGATTAACCTTATGAATGTTGAAGTCATTAGTGGAACCTTGTGCTGTGGAACCATTGTGCTGTTACATCTCGTGTTTCCGCTTTAGCGGGGTGTGACACTAAACTTGATCAATCTTGTATTGCATTAAGTTTCTGCATTCAGCTTCACTCTTTTGTAGGAGAGTTTTATCTTTTCTTGCTTGCTTGATCTCTCTTGTAGAATTGATTCATCATCCAGTAAATAATGTCTTTGCCTTTTTCAGTCTTCACAACAACTTGTAATTTCTTTTCCATTAGTTGCCTCAACAGTACTATGCTCAGAATGTACTCTCTCTCTTCCAACATATACACATATTTTCCATTCTTGAGAGAAATACACTGCACTCCTGCTCTAGCAAAATGTCTCCAGTAAGCAACTAACTCAGCACACAAAAATATATCTCCATACATCTCAGGTTTAAACATCATTTGTATCCATTCCCACACATGCCTTTCAAGACTCGATTTAGCATTTTTCAAGTCCTTTTCTAACCCAATCTTATACATATCATATATATCAAATTTGTGAACTCTTTTCAGAATATCATGCATTGACCTGTGAAAGCTTACAACTCTATTCTTCCTTTCAATCCTTATTTCATAAGCCATTTCTTCAGTTGCTATCAACACAGCTTCCCATTTGATAATTTCTGAGGATTCTTCACCATCCAAATTGATGTTTTCTGATCTGTCAGGTTTAACTACAAACATCTGTTCTAATATCTCCTCATCCCTATCCAAATCACAAACATTATCATCCATCTCTTGAAATTTAGCAAATGACCTTCTAACTCCTTCAATTTTCAATTTCAGTTCCTTTTCTTTCTCAAGCTCTTCATCAATTTGATCATATCTTTCTTGCAATCTCCTTTGAATTTCTGCATCATCTTTTCTCTTCTTTTCTAACCTTTTCCTTGCTTCAGGGTTGACATGAGGATTATTATCATACATATTTTGCAATTGTTCCAGTGACATCCTCCTCAATTGTCCTGTAGAAATTCTTTCTCCCCTTAACTTACAAACCAGATCATTTTTCAAATCAGCCCTTGTTGGTTTCTTTGCTTTCTTCTTAGCAGCTTCTTTTTCCTTTTTCTCCTTCTTCTCTCTTTCAATTTTCTGCTTTAATGCCATCTGCAAAGGATTACCCTTTTTCTTTGCTTCATAAGCATGATATACAGTATCATCATTTAATCCCTTTGCTTTCATCTCTGCATATACTCTGCTAGCTTCTTTAGTCATTTTTACAATCTGCCCATTCTCTAGCATCACATCCACTTCATCAACCTCATATTCTTTCATCTTGACTGGCACAGACTCTTGAGATTTAGCAGCTCTCTTTTCAGTTTCAATTCTTTCCTGTTCATCCAATTCAGCCTGCAATCTCATAGCATACTCCAAGTCATGCTCAACATTCTGTGTCACCTTCTTCACCTTTGGCTTTTCCACCAATTTGCCCTTACCTTTGTCTTTTGAATCAATCTTTGGAAGTTTGGAATCAGGATTAGACACATTGGTAGGCTCTTTGATCTTAAATGGTACTTCAAGTGTTCTGGCAGTGTTTGGTTTTGCTTTAACAGTGTTAGTAGTAGCAGTGGTAGTAGTTGCAGCAGTGGTAGCTACTCTAACAGTAGGACTACTTGACTTTGATTTTCTGATCTCTTCTAACTTTTTAGCTTTTACACTGAACACTGGCACAGATTTCTTCCTGCCATAAGTAAGCTTAGGATCTGATCTTAACATCAACTCCCTCTCTGCCTCTGCATCATCACCTTTCATCACAGGTTGTACCACCTCTTCACCATCATCTACCTCAACAATCACCTCTGTCTCACCATCAACTACCTCAGTCTTTTGCATAACACTTTCAACAATTTCAGTCTGTACATCATCTTCCAAAACTTCAGTGTTAGCATTAGATATAGTATCTGTTTCACCCACTACCTCATTCACATGATCATACATACCCACATCCTCATCAACCATTTCTTCTGCATTCTTCTCCCCCTTGTTGAAAGTGTTCCTCACCAATAAAGCTTCTAATACAGTAAGCCTTTCCTTGAGTTCATCAATAACTTTCTCCTGCGCAACAATCTTAGCAGCCTGCTCTGCAATTTTAGCATCTTGAGCTTTATTCACTTTCTTCTCCTTCATCAACCTCTCCCAAATTTTGTCCACAGCCATTGTCAATTGTACATTCGTTAATTCAATGTAAGTACTAGCCTCATCATCATTAGAGTACAACGTGGAAGCTCCGGAAAAAGCCGTCTGTGCCGACACTGTGGATTACCTAGAGACCCTAGAATATGGCCTAGAAACCAATATAGCTGTGGAAGTGCACAGTACACCGTCTGGCTACCCCTGTAACTGAAGCTATGGAAACACTTCGATAGCATACACCGTATATGTACCTAGGGATGGAAAGCTGTGGAAACATCATAGTACACCGTAAATACATCCTCGGTTACACGAATCTGTGGAATTATCTAAGTGCGGTACATCGAAAACGGTTCCTAGGTTAGTACACTGTGGAAGAAGTATGCATTGTACCCCGCTGGTGTTCCTAGGGCTGAATGACTGATTGCAAAGGAGAGGCTAGATCATGACAGAAGTAGTTGAACTAATAAAACGTAAATGAATGAGTCTGGAGATGAAAGTCAAGCCCAGCAGTGGTTCGGAGTTCTTAAAACCCCCAGACTCTACAAAACTGATAGTTTAGAATAACAAGTTAATAATCTGAACATGTTTAGGAAATGGCATTTACATTTAGGTGTTAAGAACGGTCAGAATAACCCAAGTGGCAGTCTGTTACCTTATTCCTGCACCCTTGAAGGGTCACTTGTCCAAAAAGACAGTGTGGGGGGTTGAGCAGCCTGTTCTGATCAGAATCACGATAGCCTAGGTCTCGTGACATACTAATTCTGGTACTTAACCAGAATGAGTAGGGTCCTAGTGTTTACACCCATAATGAATCTGTTTATTAACTGAAAATGTCCCCAATTATCTTTATAATAAAGCATCATCCCCGCAACTGATTATTGAAGTTTCAACCGCCGCAATTCTCTATCTGTCTACCTAGCTACCGATTCTACTCTATCTTATTTACTTTTCCTGTCCTTAGTTAATTAGTTAATTAAAATAGAAAACCCCCAAAACCTACCTATCTGCACAAAACCCATCCTAAAAGTGAAACTCTATCTTTGGCATCACTTCGTTTCAATTCGCTCCGATTTAAGAACGACCTCGAGTTATACTTACTGCTTACTCACCCTGTGTGATAGGTAGTACTTATAAATTGAGTCCCCAGCTCTTTATAAATTTTAAAACTCAACCGACGCGCGCTCCGACGGACGGTCCAACGACGGGGTGAAAACCCGACTGACCGTTTGGGCGCCGTCAAGTTTTTGGCGCCGCTGCCGGGGGACTACAACGACCGATTTAGGAATTTAGTTGTCTTAGTTATTTAGCGATCCTTTCGGAAGATCAATATCATCTGAAAGTTCCTTTTCTGTTCCTTCCTTTCCAAAACTCTCTTTTTTACCAAACCCGAACTTCATCAGCTATGACGAATCGTATTACTCTCGCCTCAACCTGTGTACCACTACTGGAGGGAAGAGGAGGACCTATCGTGCTACCCGACGAAAACTTTGAAATTAAACCTAGCGTCTTCAAGTTACTCAAAACCTTCTGCCAATTTCACGATTTTCCGTTCGATGATCCAAATTCACATTTGGATAAATTCATTAATCTTTCTGATTCCTGCGTGCTCGAACCTGGTTTGATGAACTCGAACCCAATTCGATTCATACTTGGGAAGAGTTGGCTCCTAAGTTTATGACTAAGTTTTTCCCTCTTTCCAAGAAAACCAAGCTCAAGGATGATATCGTTAGTTTCCGACAAGAAACCAATGAGTCATTCTATCTAGCATGGGAACGATTTAAGAAGATGCTTAACAGATGTCCGAATCATCGAATGGGTAAGACGAACCTAATCTGCATATTCTACAATGGTCTGACTCCTCAGCACAAGTCAACCCTCGATACTGCTTCTCAAGGAAATTTCATGTCACATACTTCTGAAGAAGCCTGGGAGCTAGTTGAGACGATAGCAATGCATCAACATGACTGGGAGTTTGGCGAATCGGCTAAGGAAGTAACTAGTACTTCAAGCCTATCCTTTGAAGCTCTGCAAACTCAAGTGGATAATCTCTCCAGAGTCTTCAAGGATCTTCAATCTTCTACACCTCAGCCTTGCAAAGGTATGGAAGAAATTCTTGTCACTACTGAAAGCCCTGAATCGAACTTTCATTCTAAACCTTTCATTCAGCGGCAAACCAATAACCCACCTACTCATTTTCTGCAACCTTTATCCTCTAATATGTCAGATTCCACCGTAAATTCTCAACAACACTATAATGAAACTTTGACCAATTTCATGGTTGATCAAATAAACATAAACAGACAAGTAATAGATTTTCAAGATAAAATTGATGCTTTACTTAAAATATCAGAAGATTTGATCAAAAACCTGGAAGTCAGTCTTAAACAACTATTTTCAAAAGTTGAGAACCAAGGAGGAATCATGGTCATCACTAGAGGAGGTAAAGAAACCAGAAATGAGAAGTCCTCAGATAATTCTTCAAATCAACTTCCTATCTCTGAACCGACCACTGATCCAGTGCCTAGTGACACCCCTGTTACTGCACCAGATCCGGTATCACCTAAAGCCCCAGAAGTCACTCCACGAACTAGGATACCTTTCCCTGATAGGCTTAAGAAAGAGAAACAGGAAGCACAATTTGGGAAATATCTGGAAATGTTTAAAAGCCTGCACTTAAACGTTAAACTATTAGACGCTTTAGTAGAGATGCCTAGCTGTGCTAAGTTTTTCAAAGAACTCATTTCAAATAAGGAAAAATTAAGATAAATAGTTAGTTTACCCTTAGATGCTGAATGCTCAGCAATCATGTTACATGGCCTTCCACCCAAACTAGGAGATACTGGCCGTTTCACTATTCCCTGTTTTCTTCAAAATATCCAAGTTAGTAACGCCTTAGCTGACCTAGGAGCTAGTGTCAATCTTATGCCTTACTCTCTCTATAAGAAACTAGGATTAGGTGAACTGCTACCCACTCAAATGACCATCCAATTAGCTGATAGGTCAGTTAAACTCCCCCGAGGAATTGCTGAAGATATAATGGTCCGAGTCGGTAAATTTATCTTCCCAGTTGACTTTGTCATTATGGATATTGAGGAAGATGCCCACGTTCCCCTCATCCTTGGTAGACCTTTCCTAAACACTGCCAAGGCTGTGATTGATGTAAACGAAAAATCTTTAAAACTGAGGGTCGGAGCGGAGGAAGTCACCTTTAATATTGATAAGTTGATGAAGCACCCTATGGGAGAGGATCTTGGTTTTGTGGATTCCATGCAGGAAATATATGATGAGTATTTGGAGGAGATTCTAGCAGTCAGCAGTTACGAACCTTTCTCCAGCACTGTCATCACCAAAAGAAGACTTTGCCCGGACAACATCGGACTCTGCTCGGCTATCTCTGACAAATCAGCACCTTCCGGAGAGCTGCTATTTCCTTTACCTGAAATGAAGAATCCTTTAGCACCGCCTAACTACTCTTCCACGAACAACTCTGTTGTTGCTGTTCCTTTAGGCGAAGGCATCCCTATCCCACTTTTAAGAAGAAATCAGTTTTTTCCGATACCCGAATCATCTCCTACTGTAGCTGAAATTCTCAAATCTTTCGAGGAGATGGATTCCGGTACCTTGCCACAACTATCTGAAGGTTGTGCGAAAGTAAATCCAGAAATCACCAAGAACGTGCTTTCCAATGAGACAGAACTAGTAGAAATAGCATCAGCCGCTACAGCCGACTCATCTCCAGAAGAATTAGAGTTCCAAAAGGAGTATGACGAGTTACAAAGAGACGAGATCGCTCGAATGAAACCCTCTATCGAAGAACCACCAGAATTGGAGCTGAAGGAATTACCCTCTCACTTGGAATATGCTTTTCTCGAAGGAACCTCACACCTACCCGTCATAATTGCAAAAGGTCTTTCACCAAAAGAGAAAGCAAGACTTATCCAGGTCTTGAAGTCACACAAGAAAGCGATTGCATGGAAGATTTCTGATATACAAGGGATCAGTCCAAACTACTGCACGCACAAGATACTCATGGAAAACGACTTCAAACCTTCTATACAGAGACAGAGGAGAGTAAACCCGAAGATTCAAGACGTGGTCAAGAAAGAGGTTATCAAACTCTTGGATGCTGGTTTGATCTATCCTATCTCAGATTCCCCATGGGTCAGCCCAGTTCAGGTTGTCCCAAAGAAAGGAGGAATGACGGTCATCGCTAACGAAAACAATGAATTGATTCCTACACGAACCGTCACCGGTTGGAGGGTGTGTATCGACTACCGGAAATTAAATGAAGCCACCCGGAAAGATCACTTCCCTCTGCCGTTCATCGATCAAATGTTGGAAAGATTATCGGGGAATGAATATTACTGCTTCCTCGATGGTTTCTCCGGCTATTTTCAAATTCCTCTCGATCCAAAGGACCAGGAAAAGACGACATTCACATGCCCATATGGTACATTTGCTTACCACCGCATGCCATTCGGTTTATGCAATGCACCTGCAACATTTCAAAGGTGTATGGTGGCAATATTCCATGACATGATTGAACAATGTATGGAGGTATTCATGGATGACTTCTCAGTCTTCGGTGATTCCTTCATATCTTGTCTTTCCAACCTTGAAAGGATGCTAACCCGATGCGAAGAATCAAATCTTGTCTTAAACTGGGAAAAGTGCCACTTTATGGTGAAAGAAGGAATAGTTTTAGGACATCGAATATCAAAATCTGGAATCGAAGTTGACAAAGCCAAAGTTGAGACTATTGCCAAACCTCCGCCACCTACTTCTGTTAAGGCCATTCGCAGTTTTCTAGGTCACGCCGGATTCTACCGTCGCTTTATCAAGGATTTCTCTAAGATCTCTCGACCTATGACGCACCTTCTCGAGAAGGACACTCCGTTTGTCTTTTCAGATGACTGTCTCAAAGCTTTCAACATTTTAAAGGATCAGCTCACACATGCACCGATCATGGTCGCCCCCGATTGGAGTCTTCCGTTTGAAATCATGTGCGATGCTAGTGATTTCGCTGTTGGAGCTGTCTTAGGGCAAAGGAAGGAGAAGCAGTTTCAGCCAATCTACTACGCCAGCAAGACACTCACTGATGCACAAGAGAATTACACCACGACAGAGAAAGAGCTTTTTGCGGTAGTATTCGCTTTTGATAAATTTCGTTCTTATTTAATATTGTCCAAAACTATTGTCTGTACAGATTACTCAGCCTTGAAGTATCTCTTCAAAAAGCAAGACGCTAAGCCAAGACTGCTTAGATGGATTCTCCTCCTTCAAGAATTTGACATAGAAATCAAGGATAAAAAGGGAGCCGAGAATGTCGCAGCAGATCATCTTAGTCGACTGGAAAATCCATCGATGGAAAAGCTTGATGAGAGAGAAATTCAAGAGCAGTTTCCTGAAGAACAACTCATGAATATCGGAGGATACCAAAGGGGATCTCAATTCACTTACAACCCTTGGTATGCAGACTACGCAAATTATCTGGTTGGGGGAATTGTGCCAAAAGGATTGCCCACTTCTAGAAAGCGCAAATTCTTTAGAGACGTAAAGAACTACTATTGGGACGATCCATACTTATTCAAAGTATGTCCGGACCAATTATCAGAAGATGCGCAGACGAGAAGGAGGCAAGGAACATTCTTCACCAAAGTCATCACGGACCAACTGGAGGACATCACGGAGCAAATATGACTGCAAGAAAGGTATATGACTCTGGCTTCTACTGGCCTACTATATTCAGAGACGCTCACGACTTGGTGAAACGCTGCGATGCTTGCCAAAGGTTTGGAAGTATTTCATCGAGAAGTGAAATGCCACTTACTAACATCCAAGCTTGCGAGATCTTTGATATATGGGGGTTGGATTTTATGGGACCATTCCCAAAATCATATGGGAAAGAGTATATTCTGGTTGCTGTCGACTACGTCTCCAGATGGGCCGAAGCCCAAGCATTTACTACAAATGATTCCCGAGTAGTAGTAAAATTCTTAAAGCAGCTCTTCTCACGTTTCGGTACTCCAAAAGCGATCATCAGTGATCGAGGCACGCACTTCTGTAATGCTCAGTTTATGAGGACATTACAATATTATGGTGTCACCCATAAGACCTCTACGACTTACCACCCGCAGACAAATGGGCAAGCCGAAGTGACGAATCGAGCGCTTAAAAGAATTTTAGAACGAACCGTGGTTAATCATAGGGAAAGATGGGCTGAAAAATTAGACGATGCTCTGTGGGCGTTCAGAACCGCATATAAATCACCACTAGGAACCACGCCCTACAGACTAGTCTACAGAAAAGCGTGTCATCTACCGATAGAGTTGGAGTATAAAGCTCACTGGGCGCTAAGAGGTTGTAATTTAGACCCTTCTGCAATTGGATCACATCGGAAAATGCAACTGAATGAACTAGCCGAATTAAGAGACCAAGCATATGATAGCTCTCTGCACTTCAAAGAACGAACAAAGAATACTCATGATGCAAAACTCAAATATTCTAAGTTCAAGCCCGGAGACAAAGTTCTTCTCTTCAATTCGCGCTTCAAGAAATTCTCCGGCAAATTCAGATCAAGGTGGAGCGGACCATTTGTTATATCAAAAGTCTTTACCTTCTGAGCTGTCGAACTAGAAGCCCCGGACGGTAATTTTAAAGTCAATGGACATCGCTTAAAGCACTACATCGAAGATTTCCCCCCTGGTGAGGAAGTCTATATCTTTGAACCACCTTGAGTCGACTAGTAGGTACAAGGAGTCAAGCTAGAGACTCTCTAAACAAGCGCTACACTCCTACATATACATCAGATAAGTTTTATTCATAGTATACAAATGCGAATGAACAGATGACCTCGCAAAGCTTTAACATCTAAACAAACATTTCTCAAAGTCATCTGATTATTTTGCATTTGTATACCCATTTTAAAACTATAGCATTACCTGTTTATCTTTATGTTTCAGGATGGACGCTTCAGCTGAGACCTCAGGACAAGCTATTCAGAAACAGCAGAAAAAGAGGACCCGCAGAGGAAAAAGAAAGAAGACGACCACCACGACTGATGAGCATGCTCAGGCTGCTCCTGTATCTGCCCCACTTTTTGATTTCGGAGTTACCACTTCAGATCCGATAGTGACTTGGGCGATGCTCAGTGAGCTTTCGATTCAGCGTAGCTCTCAGTCCGAGATCAGAGAAGCGATGGGACTGCCGAAACTCGCCGACCAGCCGTATCAGCTTGGTCAGGGTCCCAGGCCAGCTCTCACACCGTTGTCCTTCTTCCCAGCTGCCCCACCATAGACTGTTCCTCCCACTGCTGTTGCTTCTTCTAGGCCACCTCAGAATCCCACTGATGCACCCATGGTGTCTGATCACACTGCTGCCTTATCACGCACTTCAAATCCAGATCCTGACGCACTTGCAGCATTTGATCCAGACATGGATGATTTACTAGACGATTTCTAGCTTATTTTATCTTTAGTTATCTTTATTTTTAATTAGACTTATTATGTTGTTAAACTGATGATTATGATGGTATTATATGACACTGCAGACCTTATCTTCGTAGGAATTGGATGAGCTTTGAAAAGAGTCTGGTCCTCACAATCCAGCAAATTATTTACACCAACCCTACACGAATATGGTCCTACATCCAGTGCCCACTGTCCGTAGGGAAGTATCTCTCCTAAACCCGTTCTTCCTACTTTTGTATAACTTCGATATGCCTATTGACCACTTAAATCTCTAAGTGTGGGATCCCCCTCGCTTACAGCTTTTAAATTCACATTTTTTCCTAAACTAAAACCCTAAGTGTGGGATTTTTTCCCTACTTAGTGTAGAAACATTGGGGACAATGTTTATTTCTAAGTGTGGGATAGCGGTATATCTCTCGTCTGTCAAAATATCTGTTTAAGTTGATCTAGAAACATGCTAGTCCTCAAAATAAATTTTCAACCCATATTTTGCCAAAATTTTCAAAAATTTTAAACTCTTTCTAGTCACAATAAAAACAAATTGGTTAAAAACTTCGACAGTGAAATTGTCACTCATTCAGTAAAACTTAAACAATTTTACTTCGACAGTGAAATTGTCACTCATTCAGTTGACCAATGAGTTTTTCAAGAATGAATACAGATCTTTTTTTACAAGTATTTCAAAAGTTGGTAAATATAAGGTCGAAATCATGACGGATTCTAAATTAAGATGAGGATCTAAGAGAGGCATCGCACGACTGGACACATATAACCCATTTTTGCGGTGAGGAATTTGAGCCTTATAAGCATTCATTTTAAATGCTTCACTGTTCGTTTGTTGTGTGTGACCGGTGCACGCATTTCTGAATTAGAACTTGCCCCAGGTATACATTTCGAGATCACATTGACAGGTGTCATACGTGACATAGGTACGATTAGAGGACCTTGACATTCCTTAGGATTTAAACCCCTTTTCACATATCTTTTCAAACCAAAAACCCTTCCAACACTCAATCTTAGTGTTGATGATCCGCTTAGAAAACCCTGTTGAGCCTTAGCCTATTTTTCTTTTATTCACCCAAAATTTTTAAACCCCTTATTCCCATACCCACCAGAAAACTTATCTTAGTATTTTTGAAAAAAAAGAGATATTTGGATATTCCTTTTTGCCTTCACTCCAAAAATCACAAATAATGTTTACTAAAACTTCTCGTGTGCGTTTTATTGATCTATATAAAAGAAATCGAGAGTCATGTGGTGCGAAAAATTGGCACCAAGGTAAACTCAAAAATCATCAAAAGATTGAGAAATGAAAATAAGAAGGGATCTCAAAAAGGGAAATAAAAGAAAATCCCTTAGAAATTTCTTGGCAAGAAAAATCTAAGCCCAAAAATAGAAATAGAAATAGAAAAGAAAAGAAAAGAAAAAAAAAAAAAAAAAAAAATAGCTGAAATAAAGCTAAGTGCTTCGACTCTCTCGAAAAAAAAACTCGACTCTTCAAAAGAAATATCATTCTGTGTTTTCAAAAGATAGAAGTCAAAATAGCTATCTTATCCCCAAATGAGTTATCCGTTTCCGTTTTCATTAAAAAGGATATCTAGATAAAACTTTTTTTTCGAAAGTGCCAAGATAAGCAAACACCCTTAGAAACCTAGATACCCCCCAATCTATCCTTACCCTTTGTTAACCCACACCAAACATTACAACCCATCTGAATGTCCTGGGATAATCAGTACCGTCCCTGTCTAAGTGATGAAGATTTGATCCTCAGGCAAGCCTATGACGACGAATGCTGCACGACTGGTATTTGAGCGATTTTTCATTTGGCTTAGGATAATAGGAACCCCGATACACTTTGAGTGAATTGAGTGACCACCAGTGAGATCGCCCAGTCGTGTATATTCCACAAATTTGAGAATTGAAAGTTTGCCTAAGTGAACCATCTTGAACAACTTTTAGATACGTCATGTGAACACCCCTTATTTATCTAACGGGCAAATGCTTGTTTCCAATCTGTGTGAATTCTTTGTTGTGGTTAGAAATCAAATATTTTCTATGGTAAGAGGGTAAGTTTGCTTGAGGACAAGCAAATGTCTAAGTGTGGGATATTTGATGACACGCAAAAAGTCATGTTTTTGCATGCATTAATCTCACCTTTTTGGCCCAATATTTGACGAAACTAATCAAAATAGATACTTTATCATTAAAACTCGTCACATGGGCCAAAATATAGACAATGTTTCAAAAGTCATTTAAAATGGTCGAAAAACACGATAAATCTAACGAATACGATCACAAGCATTCTCGTTCACTCATTCTAGCACTTTTTGAGCTACACAAAGAATTATGACCTTTAACTTATGTCATTTTCTTCGTTAGGAAAATACGAACGCGTGGATATAAAGAACGCTCAAAACGGATAAACGACGAAGAAGTTACGCCGAACGAAGAAACGAAGAACCGAGGAGCTAGCATACGGCTGAACCAGGCCGTATACGGCTGGTCCAGGCCGTATACGGCTGGACCTAGACCGTATACGGTCTGTGCAGGCCGTATACAGCCTCTGCCCACCCGTATACGGCCCAGTTCAGCCGTATTCACCCAATGCACAGCCGTATACGGTCCAGTTCACCCGTATTCACCCTAACTTGGCCGTATCGTGCGTTTGGGCGATAAAAATCTGATTTTTATTTGCCCTTGCGATACGGTTGTGCATTTTGTGGTTTGGATACGGTCTACGGATACGGTTGAGCGTTCTCTATAAATACTAGCCTCATTTCATCATCTCAACACACATCTCACATCTCATTCAACACACACACTTCAAATCTTCGTTTTCTTATATTTTTATATTTTTAGTCTCTCTCTAGAATAGTTTAGATAGTTTCTCTCTCTAGAGTTTCTCTCTCTAAAGAGAGAGAGTTAGATAGTTAGTTGGTTAGCAGTAGAGAGAGAGAAAAGCTGGTATTGTAATCACGGTGTAATAAGAAGCATTCTTGGTGCAAGACTCTGCCTTTTCTTTTCAGTTGTTACTCTGCTTAATTTTACTGGTGATATCTCTCTTTTCATACTTATACTATGTCCGAATTATTTCTGCCTGTTTGTATGATGTATGTTACTGTTATTGCCATGTTTATTGAGTAGTATGCTGTTGCGGTTGTTGAAATGTAGATAGTTAGAAGTAGGGATGATGTTGAATTAATCTTTAAATCTATATAATTGGGAATTGTTATATTTGTTATGTCTATACTTATCATGCATCTAGACTTAGCTATGGATCACCCTTTCCAGTCCTTCGCGTGACTGCTACTTTAGGCTTAGAACCTGATCAACTCTAGGTACAGTAGGAAGTTATCTGTGTTATAGTAAAGAAGCCGTGTTTGTCACTGTAATTCGGCTGAAGTACTGAGTATAGCTTTGGAAACACCACTGGTGGAGTACAACGTGGAAGCTCCGGAAAAAGCCGTCTGTGCCGACACTGTGGATTACCTGGAGACCCTAGAATATGGCCTAGAAACCAATATAGCTGTGGAAGTGCACAGTACACCGTCTGGCTACCCCTGTAACTGAAGCTATGGAAACACTTCGATAGTACACACCGTATATGTACCTAGGGATGGAAAGCTGTGGAAACATCATAGTACACCGTAAATACATCCTCGGTTACACGAATCTGTGGAATTATCTAAGTGCGGTACATCGTAAACGGTTCCTAGGTTAGTACACTGTGGAAGAAGTATGCATTGTACCCCACTGGTGTTCCTAGGGCTGAATGACTGATTGCAAAGGAGAGGCTAGATCATGACAGAAGTAGTTGAACTAATAAAACGTAAAGAATGAGTCTGGAGATGAAAGTCAAGCCCAGCAGTGGTTCGGAGTTCTTAAAACCCCCAGACTCTACAAAACTGATAGTTTAGAATAACAAGTTAATAATCTGAACAGGTTTAGGAAATGGCATTTACATTTAGGTGTTAAGAACGGTCAGAATAACCCAAGTGGCAGTCTGTTACCTTATTCCTGCACCCTTGAAGGGTCACTTGTCCAAAAAGACAGTGTGGGGGGTTGAGCAGCCTGTTCTGATCAGAATCACGATAGCCTAGGTCTCGTGACATACTAATTCTGGTACTTAACCAGAATGAGTAGGGTCCTAGTGTTTACACCCATAATGAATCTGTTTATTAACTGAAAATGTCCCCAATTATCTTTATAATAAAGCATCATCCCCGCAACTGATTATTGAAGTTTCAACCGCCGCAATTCTCTATCTGTCTACCTAGCTACCGATACTACTCTATCTTATTTACTTTTCCTGTCCTTAGTTAATTAGTTAATTAAAATAGAAAACCCCCAAAACCTATCTATCTGCACAAAACCCATCCTAAAAGCGAAACTCTATCTTTGGCATCACTTCGTTTCAATTCGCTCCGATTTAAGAACGACCTCGAGTTATACTTACTGCTTACTCACCCTGTGTGATAGGTAGTACTTATAAATTGAGTCCCCAGCTCTTTATAAATTTTAAAACTCAACCGACGCGCGCTCCGACGGACGGTCCGACGACGGGGTGAAAACCCGACTGACCGTTTGGGCGCCGTCAGGCACTGCTTCTACATTAGCAGTGGCTAGCAGTAAAACAGACAGTGGCAAGACTTCAACACTTATCAAATATGCTCAGATCCAAACAATCTCCCCCTAAACTTGATCAATCTTGTATTGCATTAAGTTTCTGCATTCAGCTTCACTCTTTTGTAGGAGAGTTTTATCTTTTCTTGCTTGCTTGATCTCTCTTGTAGAATTGATTCATCATCCAGTAAATAATGTCTTTGCCTTTTTCATTCTTCACAACAACTTGTAATTTCTTTTCCATTAGTTGCCTCAACAGTACTATGCTCAGAATGTACTCTCTCTCTTCCAACATATACACATATTTTCCATTCTTGAGAGAAATACACTGCACTCCTGCTCTAGCAAAATGTCTCCAGTAAGCAACTAACTCAGCACACAAAAATATATCTCCATACATCTCAGGTTTAAACATCATTTGTATCCATTCCCACACATGCCTTTCAAGACTCGATTTAGCATTTTTCAAGTCCTTTTCTAACCCAATCTTATACATATCATATATATCAAATTTGTGAACTCTTTTCAGAATATCATGCATTGACCTGTGAAAGCTTACAACTCTATTCTTCCTTTCAATCCTTATTTCATAAGCCATTTCTTCAGTTGCTATCAACACAGCTTCCCATTTGATAATTTCTGAGGATTCTTCACCATCCAAATTGATGTTTTCTGATCTGTCAGGTTTAACTACAAACATCTGTTCTAATATCTCCTCATCCCTATCCAAATCACAAACATTATCATCCATCTCTTGAAATTTAGCAAATGACCTTCTAACTCCTTCAATTTTCAATTTCAGTTCCTTTTCTTTCTCAAGCTTTTTCATCAATTTGATCATATCTTTCTTGCAATCTCCTTTGAATTTCTGCATCATTTTTTCTCTTCTTTTCTAACCTTTCCCTTGCTTCAGGGTTGACATGAGGATTATTATCATACATATTTTGCAATTGTTCCAGTGACATCCTCCTCAATTGTCCTGTAGATATTCTTTCTCCCATTAACTTACAAACCAGATCATTTTTCAAATCAGCCCTTGTTGGTTTCTTTGCTTTCTTCTTAGCAGCTTCTTTTTCCTTTTTCTCCTTCTTCTCTCTTTCAATTTTCTGCTTTAATGCCATCTGCAAAGGATTACCCTTTTTCTTTGCTTCATAAGCATGATATACAGTATCATCATTTAATCCCTTTGCTTTCATCTCTGCATATACTCTGCTAGCTTCTTTAGTCATTTTTACAATCTGCCCATTCTCTAGCATCACATCCACTTCATCAACCTCATATTCTTTCATCTTGACTGGCACAGACTCTTGAGATTTAGCAGCTCTCTTTTCAGTTTCAATTCTTTCCTGTTCATCCAATTCAGCCTGCAATCTCATAGCATACTCCAAGTCATGCTCAACATTCTGTGTCACCTTCTTCACCTTTGGCTTTTCCACCAATTTGCCCTTACCTTTGTCTTTTGAATCAATCTTTGGAAGTTTGGAATCAGGCTTAGACACATTGGTAGGCTCTTTGATCTTAAATGGTACTTCAAGTGTTCTGGCAGTGTTTGGTTTTGCTTTAACAGTGGTAGTAGTAGCAGTGGTAGTAGTTGCAGCAGTGGTAGCTACTCTAACAGTAGGACTACTTGACTTTGATTTTCTGATCTCTTCTAACTTTTTAGCTTTTACACTGAACACTGGCACAGATTTCTTCCTGCCATAAGTAAGCTTAGGATCTGATCTTGACATCAACTCCCCCTCTGCCTCTGCATCATCACCTTTCATCACAGGTTGTACCACCTCTTCACCATCATCTACCTCAACAATCACCTCTGTCTCACCATCAACTACCTCAGTCTTTTGCATAACACTTTCAACAATTTCAGTCTGTACATCATCTTCCAAAACTTCAGTGTTAGCATTAGATATAGTATATGTTTCACCCACTACCTCATTCACATGATCATACATACCCACATCCTCATCAACCATTTCTTCTGCATTCTTCTCCCCCTTGTTGAAAGTGTTCCTCACCAATAAAGCTTCTAATACAGTAAGCCTTTCCTTGAGTTCATCAATAACTTTCTCCTGCGCAACAATCTTAGTAGCCTGCTCTGCAATTTTAGCATCTTGAGCTTTATTCACTTTCTTCTCCTTCATCAACCTCTCCCAAATTTTGTCCACAGCCATTGTCAATTGTACATTCGTTAATTCAATGTAAGTACTAGCCTCATCATCATTAGAGTACAACGTGGAAGCTCCGGAAAAAGCCGTCTGTGCCGACACTGTGGATTACCTAGAGACCCTAGAATATGGCCTATAAACCAATATAGCTGTGGAAGTGCACAGTACACCGTCTGGCTACCCCTGTAACTGAAGCTATGGAAACACTTCGATAGCATACACCGTATATGTACCTAGGGATGGAAAGCTGTGGAAACATCATAGTACACCGTAAATACATCCTCGGTTACACGAATCTGTGGAATTATCTAAGTGTGGTACATCGAAAACGGTTCCTAGGTTAGTACACTGTGGAAGAAGTATGCATTGTACCCCGTTGGTGTTCCTAGGGCTGAATGACTGATTGCAAAGGAGAGGCTAGATCATGACAGAAGTAGTTGAACTAATAAAACGTAAAGAATGAGTCTGGAGATGAAAGTCAAGCCCAGCAGTGGTTCGGAGTTCTTAAAACCCCCAGACTCTACAAAACTGATAGTTAAGAATAACAAGTTAATAATCTGAACATGTTTAGGAAATGGCATTTACATTTAGGTGTTAAGAACGGTCAGAATAACCCAAGTGGCAGTCTGTTACCTTATTCCTGCACCCTTGAAGGGTCACTTGTCCAAAAAGATAGTGTGGGGGGTTGAGCAGCCTGTTCTGATCAGAATCACGATAGCCTAGGTCTCGTGACATACTAATTCTGGTACTTAACCAGAATGAGTAGGGTCCTAGTGTTTACACCCATAATGAATCTGTTTATTAACTGAAAATGTCCCCAATTATCTTTATAATGAAGCATCATCCCCGCAACTGATTATTGAAGTTTCAACCGCCGCAATTCTCTATCTGTCTACCTAGCTACCGATTCTACTCTATCTTATTTACTTTTCCTGTCCTTAGTTAATTAGTTAATTAAAATAGAAAACCCCCAAAACCTACCTATCTGCACAAAACCCATCCTAAAAGTGAAACTCTATCTTTGGCATCACTTCGTTTCAATTCGCTCCGATTTAAGAAAACGACCTCGAGTTATACTTACTGCTTACTCACCCTGTGTGATAGGTAGTACTTATAAATTGAGTCCCCAGCTCTTTATAAATTTTAAAACTCAACCGACGCGCGCTCCGACGGACGGTCCGACGACGGGGTGAAAACCCGACTGACCGTTTGGGCGCCGTCAAGTTTTTGGCGCCGCTGCCGGGGGACTACAACGACCGATTTAGGAATTTAGTTGTCTTAGTTATTTAGCGATCCTTTCGGAAGATCAATATCATCCGAAAGTTCCTTTTCTGTTCCTTCCTTTCCAAAACTCTCTTTTTTACCAAACCCGAACTTCATCAGCTATGACGAATCGTATTACTCTCGCCTCAACCTGTGTACCACTACTGGAGGGAAGAGGAGGACCTATCGTGCTACCCGAAGAAAACTTTGAAATTAAGCCTAGCGTCTTCAAGTTACTCAAAACCTTCTGCCAATTTCACGGTTTTCCGTTCGATGATCCAAATTCACATTTGGATAAATTCATTAATCTTTCTGATTCCTGCGTGCTCGAACCTGGTTTGATGAACTCGAACCCAATTCGATTCATACTTGGGAAGAGTTGGCTCCTAAGTTTATGACTAAGTTTTTCCCTCTTTCCAAGCAAACCAAGCTCAAGGATGATATCGTTAGTTTCCGACAAGAAACCAATGAGTCATTCTATCTAGCATGGGAACGATTTAAGAAGATGCTTAACAGATGTCCGAATCATCGAATGGGTAAGACGAACCTAATCTGCATATTCTACAATGGTCTGACTCCTCAGCACAAGTCAACCCTCGATACTGCTTCTCAAGGAAATTTCATGTCACATACTTCTGAAGAAGCCTGGGAGCTAGTTGAGACGATAGCAATGCATCAACATGACTGGGAGTTTGGCGAATCGGCTAAGGAAGTAACTAGTACTTCAAGCGTATCCTTTGAAGCTCTGCAAACTCAAGTGGATAATCTCTCCAGAGTCTTCAAGGATCTTCAATCTTCTACACCTCAGCCTTGCAAAGGTATGGAAGAAATTCTTGTCACTACTGAAAGCCCTGAATCGAACTTTCATTCTAAACCTTTCATTCAGCGGCAAACCAATAACCCACCTACTCATTTTCTGCAACCTTTATCCTCTAATATGTCAGATTCCACCGTAAATTCTCAACAACACTATAATGAAACTTTGACCAATTTCATGGTTGATCAAATAAACATAAACAGACAAGTAATAGATTTTCAAGATAAAATTGATGCTTTACTTAAAATATCAGAAGATTTGATCAAAAACCTGGAAGTCAGTCTTAAACAACTATTTTCAAAAGTTGAGAACCAAGGAGGAATCATGGTCATCACTAGAGGAGGTAAAGAAACCAGAAATGAGAAGTCCTCAGATAATTCTTCAAATCAACTTCCTATCTCTGAACCGACCACTGATCCAGTGCCTAGTGACACCCCTGTTACTGCACCAGATCCAGTATCACCTAAAGCCCCAGAAGTCACTCCACGAACTAGGATACCTTTCCCTGATAGGCTTAAGAAAGAGAAACAGGAAGCACAATTTGGGAAATATCTGGAAATGTTTAAAAGCCTGCACTTAAACGTTAAACTATTAGACGCTTTAGTAGAGATGCCTAGCTGTGCTAAGTTTTTCAAAGAACTCATTTCAAATAAGGAAAAATTAAGACAAATAGTTAGTTTACCCTTAGATGCTGAATGCTCAGCAATCATGTTACATGGCCTTCCACCCAAACTAGGAGATACTGGCCGTTTCACTATTCCCTGTTTTCTTCAAAATATCCAAGTTAGTAACGCCTTAGCTGACCTAGGAGCTAGTGTCAATCTTATGCCTTACTCTCTCTATAAGAAACTAGGATTAGGTGAACTGCTACCCACTCAAATGACCATCCAATTAGCTGATAGGTCAGTTAAACTCCCCTGAGGAATTGCTGAAGATATAATGGTCCGAGTCGGTAAATTTATCTTCCCAGTTGACTTTGTCATTATGGATATTGAGGAAGATGCCCACGTTCCCCTCATCCTTGGTAGACCTTTCCTAAACACTGCCAAGGCTGTGATTGATGTAAACGAAAAATCTTTAAAACTGAGGGTCGGAGCGGAGGAAGTCACCTTTAATATTGATAAGTTGATGAAGCACCCTATGGGAGAGGATCTTGGTTTTGTGGATTCCATGCAGGAAATATATGATGAGTATTTGGAGGAGATTCTAGCAGTCAGCAGTTACGAACCTTTCTCCAGCACTGTCATCACCAAAAGAAGACTTTGCCCGGACAACATCGGACTCTGCTCGGCTATCTCTGACAAATCAGCACCTTCCGGAGAGCTGCTATTTCCTTTACCTGAAATGAAGAATCCTTTAGCACCGCCTAACTACTCTTCCATGAACAACTCTGTTGTTGCTGTTCCTTTAGGCGAAGGCATCCCTATCCCACTTTTAAGAAGAAATCAGTTTTTTCCGATACCCGAATCATCTCCTACTGTAGCTGAAATTCTCAAATCTTTCGAGGAGATGGATTCCGGTACCTTGCCACAACTATCTGAAGGTTGTGCGAAAGTAAATCCAGAAATCACCAAGAACGTGCTTTCCAATGAGACAGAACTAGTAGAAATAGCATCAGCCGCTACAGCCGACTCATCTCCAGAAGAATTAGAGTTCCAAAAGGAGTATGACGAGTTACAAAGAGACGAGATCGCTCGAATGAAACCCTCTATCGAAGAACCACCAGAATTGGAGCTGAAGGAATTACCCTCTCACTTGGAATATGCTTTTCTCGAAGGAACCTCACACCTACCCGTCATAATTGCAAAAGGTCTTTCACCAAAAGAGAAAGCAAGACTTATCCAGGTCTTGAAGTCACACAAGAAAGCGATTGCATGGAAGATTTCTGATATACAAGGGATCAGTCCAAACTACTGCACGCACAAGATACTCATGGAAAACGACTTCAAACCTTCTATACAGAGACAGAGGAGAGTAAACCCGAAGATTCAAGACGTGGTCAAGAAAGAGGTTATCAAACTCTTGGATGCTGGTTTGATCTATCCTATCTCAGATTCCCCATGGGTCAGCCCAGTTCAGGTTGTCCCAAAGAAAGGAGGAATGACGGTCATCGCTAACGAAAACAATGAATTGATTCCTACACGAACCGTCACCGGTTGGAGGGTGTGTATCGACTACCGGAAATTAAATGAAGCCACCCGGAAAGATCACTTCCCTCTGCCGTTCATCGATCAAATGTTGGAAAGATTATCGGGGAATGAATATTACTGCTTCCTCAATGGTTTCTCCGGCTATTTTCAAATTCCTCTCGATCCAAAGGACCAGGAAAAGACGACATTCACATGCCCATATGGTACATTTGCTTACCGCCGCATGCCATTCGGTTTATGCAATGCACCTGCAACATTTCAAAGGTGTATGGTGGCAATATTCAATGACATGATTGAACAATGTATGGAGGTATTCATGGACGACTTCTTAGTCTTCGGTGATTCCTTCATATCTTGTCTTTCCAACCTTGAAAGGATGCTAACCCGATGCGAAGAATCAAATCTTGTCTTAAACTGGGAAAAGTGCCACTTTATGGTGAAAGAAGGAATAGTTTTAGGACATCGAATATCAAAATCTGGAATCGAAGTTGACAAAGCCAAAGTTGAGACTATTGCCAAACCTCCGCCACCTACTTCTGTTAAGGCCATTCGCAGTTTTCTAGGTCACGCCGGATTCTACCGTCGCTTTATCAAGGATTTCTCTAAGATCTCTCGACCTATGATGCACCTTCTCGAGAAGGACACTCCGTTTGTCTTTTCAGATGACTGTCTCAAAGCTTTCAACATTTTAAAGGATCAGCTCACACATGCACCGATCATGGTCACCCCCGATTGGAGTCTTCCGTTTGAAATCATGTGCGATGCTAGTGATTTTGCTGTTGGAGCTGTCTTAGGGCAAAAGAAGGAGAAGCAGTTTCAGCCAATCTACTACGCCAGCAAGACACTCACTGATGCACAAGAGAATTACACCATGACAGAGAAAGAGCTTCTTGCGGTAGTATTCGCTTTTGATAAATTTCGTTCTTATTTAATATTGTCCAAAACTATTGTCTGTACAGATCACTCAGCCTTGAAGTATCTCTTCAAAAAGCAAGACGCTAAGCCAAGACTGCTTAGATGGATTCTCCTCCTTCAAGAATTTGACATAGAAATCAAGGATAAAAAGGGAGCCGAGAATGTCGCAGCAGATCATCTTAGTCGACTGGAAAATCCATCGATGGAAAAGCTTGATGAGAGAGAAATTCAAGAGCAGTTTCCTGAAGAACAACTCATGAATATCGGAGGATACCAAAGGGGATCTCAATTCACTTACAACCCTTGGTATGCAGACTACGCAAATTATCTGGTTGGGGGAATTGTGCCAAAAGGATTGCCCACTTCTAGAAAGCGCAAATTCTTTAGAGACGTAAAGAACTACTATTGGGACGATCCATACTTATTCAAAGTATGCCCGGACCAAATTATCAGAAGATGCGCAGACGAGAAGGAGGCAAGGAACATTCTTCACCAAAGTCATCACGGACCAACTGGAGGACATCACGGAGCAAATATGACTGCAAGAAAGGTATATGACTCTGGCTTCTACTGGCCTACTATATTCAGAGATGCTCACGACTTGGTGAAACGCTGCGATGCTTGCCAAAGGTTTGGAAGTATTTCATCGAGAAGTGAAATGCCACTTACTAACATCCAAGCTTGCGAGATCTTTGATATATGGGGGTTGGATTTTATGGGACCATTCCCAAAATCATATGGGAAAGAGTATATTCTGGTTGCTGTCGACTACGTCTCCAGATGGGCCGAAGCCCAAGCATTTACTACAAATGATTCCCGAGTAGTAGTAAAATTCTTAAAGCAGCTCTTCTCACGTTTCGGTACTCCAAAAGCGATCATCAGTGATCGAGGCACGCACTTCTGTAATGCTCAGTTTATGAGGACATTACAATATTATGGTGTCACCCATAAGACCTCTACGGCTTACCACCCGCAGACAAATAGGCAAGCCGAAGTGACGAATCGAGCGCTTAAAAGAATTTTAGAACGAACCGTGGTTAATCATAGGGAAAGATGGGCTGAAAAATTAGACGATGCTCTGTGGGCGTTCAGAACCGCATATAAATCACCACTAGGAACCACGCCCTACAGACTAGTCTACGGAAAAGCGTGTCATCTACCGATAGAGTTGGAGTATAAAGCTCACTGGGCGCTAAGAGGTTGTAATTTAGACCCTTCTGCAATTGGATCACATCGGAAAATGCAACTGAATGAACTAGCCGAATTAAGAGACCAAGCATATGATAGCTCTCTGCACTTCAAAGAACGAACAAAGAATACTCATGATGCAAAACTCAAATATTCTAAGTTCAAGCCCGGAGACAAAGTTCTTCTCTTCAATTCGCGCTTCAAGAAATTCTCCGGCAAATTCAGATCAAGGTGGAGCGGACCATTTGTTATATCAAAAGTCTTTACCTTCGGAGCTGTCGAACTAGAAGCCCCGGACGGTAATTTTAAAGTCAATGGCCATCGCTTAAAGCACTACATCGAAGATTTCCCCCCTGGTGAGGAAGTCTATATCTTTGAACCACCTTGAGTCGACTAGTAGGTACAAGGAGTCAAGCTAGAGACTCTCTAAACAAGCGCTCTTGGGAGGCACCCCATTGCTTATCTTATTTTATTTCTTAGTTATTTTTGCTTTAGTATTATCATCCCTAAACTAACGATGCAGGATAACCCCAGTATCCGACAATGCTACACTCCTACATATACATCAGATAAGTTTTATTCATAGTATACAAATGCGAATGAACAGATGACCTCGCAAAGCTTTAACATCTAAACAAACATTTCTCAAAGTCATCTGATTATTTTGCATTTGTATACCCATTTTAAAACTATAGCATTACCTGTTTATCTTTATGTTTCAGGATGGACGCTTCAGCTGAGACCTCAGGACAAGCTATTCAGAAACAGAAGAAAAAGAGGACCCGCAGAGGAAAAAGAAAGAAGACGACCACCACGACTGATGAGCATGCTCAGGCTGCTCCTGTATCTGCCCCACTTTTTGATTTCGGAGTTACCATTTCAGATCCGATAGTGACTTGGGCGATGCTCAGTGAGCTTTCGATTCAGCGTAGCTCTCAGTCCGAGATCAGAGAAGCGATGGGACTGCCGAAACTCGCCGACCAGCCGTATCAGCTTGGTCAGGGTCCCAGGCCAACTCTCACACCGTTGTCCTTCTTCCCAGCTTCCCCACCACAGACTGTTCCTCCCACTGCTGTTGCTTCTTCTAGGCCACCTCAGAATCCCACTGATGCACCCATGGTGTCTGATCACACTGCTGCCTTATCACGCACTTCAAATCCAGATCCTGACGCACTTGCATCATTTGATCCAGACATGGATGATTTACTAGACGATTTCTAGCTTATTTTATCTTTAGTTATCTTTATTTTTAATTAGACTTATTATGTTGTTAAACTGATGATTATGATGGTATTATATGACACTGCAGACCTTATCTTCGTAGGAATTGGATGAGCTTTGAAAAGAGTCTGGTCCTCACAATCCAGCAAATTATTTACACCAACCCTACACGAATATGGTCCTACATCCAGTGCCCACTGTCCGTAGGGAAGTATCTCTCCTAAACCCGTTCTTCCTACTTTTGTATAACTTCGATATGCCTATTGACCACTTAAATCTCTAAGTGTGGGATCCCCCTCGCTTACAGCTTTTAAATTCACATTTTTTCCTAAACTAAAACCCTAAGTGTGGGATTTTTTCCCTACTTAGTGTAGAAACATTGGGGACAATGTTTATTTCTAAGTGTGGGATAGCGGTATATCTCTCGTCTGTCAAAATATCTGTTTAAGTTGATCTAGAAACATGCTAGTCCTCAAAATAAATTTTCAACCCATATTTTGCCAAAATTTTCAAAAATTTTAAACTCTTTCTAGTCACAATAAAAACAAATTGGTTAAAAACTTCGACAGTGAAATTGTCACTCATTCAGTAAAACTTAAACAATTTTACTTCGACAGTGAAATTGTCACTCATTCAGTTGACCAATGAGTTTTTCAAGAATGAATACAGATCTTTTTTTACAAGTATTTCAAAAGTTGGTAAATATAAGGTCGAAATCATGACGGATTCTAAATTAAGATGAGGATCTAAGAGAGGCATCGCACGACTGGACACATATAACCCATTTTTGCGGTGAGGAATTTGAGCCTTATAAGCATTCATTTTAAATGCTTCACTGTTCGTTTGTTGTGTGTGACCGGTGCACGCATTTCTGAATTAGAACTTGCCCCAGGTATACATTTCGAGATCACATTGACAGGTGTCATACGTGACATAGGTACGATTAGAGGACCTTGACATTCCTTAGGATTTAAACCCCTTTTCACATATCTTTTCAAACCAAAAACCCTTCCAACACTCAATCTTAGTGTTGATGATCCGCTTAGAAAACCCTGTTGAGCCTTAGCCTATTTTTCTTTTATTCACCCAAAATTTTTAAACCCCTTATTCCCATACCCACCAGTTAACCTATCTTAGTATTTTTGAAAAAAAGAGATATTTGGATATTCCTTTTTGCCTTCACTCCAAAAATCACAAATAATGTTTACTAAAACTTCTCGTGTGCGTTTTATTGATCTATATAAAAGAAATCGAGAGTCATGTGGTGCGAAAAATTGGCACCAAGGTAAACTCAAAAATCATCAAAAGATTGAGAAATGAAAATAAGAAGGGATCTCAAAAAGGGAAATAAAAGAAAATCCCTTAGAAATTTCTTGGCAAGAAAAATCTAAGCCCAAAAATAGAAATAGAAATAGAAAAGAAAAGAAAAGAAAAAAAAAAAAAAGAAAATAGCTGAAATAAAGCTAAGTGCTTCGACTCTCTCGAAAAAAAAACTCGACTCTTCAAAAGAAATATCATTCTGTGTTTTCAAAAGATAGAAGTCAAAATAGCTATCTTATCCCCAAATGAGTTATCCGTTTCCGTTTTCATTAAAAAGGATATCTAGATAAAACTTTTTTTTCGAAAGTGCCAAGATAAGCAAACACCCTTAGAAACCTAGATACCCCCCAATCTATCCTTACCCTTTGTTAACCCACACCAAACATTACAACCCATCTGAATGTCCTGGGATAATCAGTACCGTCCCTGTCTAAGTGATGAAGATTTGATCCTCAGGCAAGCCTATGACGACGAATGCTGCACGACTGGTATTTGAGCGATTTTTCATTTGGCTTAGGATAATAGGAACCCCTATACACTTTGAGTGAATTGAGTGACCACCAGTGAGATCGCCCAGTCGTGTATATTCCACAAATTTGAGAATTGAAAGTTTGCCTAAGTGAACCATCTTGACCAACTTTTAGATACGTCATGTGAACACCCCTTATTTATCTAACGGGCAAATGCTTGTTTCCAATCTGTGTGAATTCTTTGTTGTGGTTAGAAATCAAATATTTTCAATGGTAAGAGGGTAAGTTTGCTTGAGGACAAGCAAATGTCTAAGTGTGGGATATTTGATGACACGCAAAAAGTCATGTTTTTGCATGCATTAATCTCACCTTTTTGGCCTAATATTTGACGAAACTAATCAAAATAGATACTTTATCATTAAAACTCGTCACATGGACCAAAATATAGACAATGTTTCAAAAGTCATTTAAAATGGTCGAAAAACACGATAAATCTAACGAATACGATCACAAGCATTCTCGTTCACTCGTTCTAGCACTTTTTGAGCTACACAAAGAATTATGACCTCTAACTTATGTCATTTTCTTCGTTAGGAAAATACGAACGCGTGGATATAAAGAACGCTCAAAACGGATAAACGACGAAGAAGTTACGCCGAACGAAGAAACGAAGAACCGAGGAGCTAGCATACGGCTGAACCAGGCCGTATACGGCTGGTCCAGGCCGTATACGGCTGGACCTAGACCGTATACGGTCTGTGCAGGCTGTATACGGCCTCTGCCCACCCGTATACGGCCCAGTTCAGCCGTATTCACCCAATGCACAGCCGTATACGGTCCAGTTCACCCGTATTCACCCTAACTTGGCCGTATCGTGCGTTTGGGCGATAAAAATCTGATTTTTATTTGCCCTTGCGATACGGTTGTGCATTTTGTGGTTTGGATACGGTCTACGGATACGGTTGAGCATTCTCTATAAATACTAGCCTCATTTCATCATCTCAACACACATCTCACATCTCATTCAACACACACACTTCAAATCTTCGTTTTCTTATATTTTTATATTTTTAGTCTCTCTCTAGAATAGTTTAGATAGTTTCTCTCTCTAGAGTTTCTCTCTCTAAAGAGAGAGAGTTAGATAGTTAGTTGGTTAGCAGTAGAGAGAGAGAAAAGCTGGTATTGTAATCACGGTGTAATAAGAAGCATTCTTGGTGCAAGACTCTGCCTTTTCTTTTCAGTTGTTACTCTGCTTAATTTTACTGGTGATATCTCTCTTTTCATACTTATACTATGTCCGAATTATTTCTGCCTGTTTGTATGATGTATGTTACTGTTATTGCCATGTTTATTGAGTAGTATGCTGTTGCGGTTGTTGAAATGTAGATAGTTAGAAGTAGGGATGATGTTGAATTAATCTTTAAATCTATATAATTGGGAATTGTTATATTTGTTATGTCTATACTTATCATGCATCTAGACTTAGCTATGGATCACCCTTTCCAGTCCTTCGCGTGACTGCTACTTTAGGCTTAGAACCTGATCAACTCTAGGTACAGTAGGAAGTTATCTGTGTTATAGTAAAGAAGCCATGTTTGTCACTGTAATTCGGCTGAAGTACTGAGTATAGCTTTGGAAACACCACTGGTGGAGTACAACGTGGAAGCTCCGGAAAAAGCCGTCTGTGCCGACACTGTGGATTACCTAGAGACCCTAGAATATGGCCTTGAAACCAATATAGCTGTGGAAGTGCACAGTACACCGTCTGGCTACCCCTGTAACTGAAGCTATGGAAACACTTCGATAGTACACACCGTATATGTACCTAGGGATGGAAAGCTGTGGAAACATCATAGTACACCGTAAATACATCCTCGGTTACACGAATCTGTGGAATTATCTAAGTGCGGTACATCGTAAACGGTTCCTAGGTTAGTACACTGTGGAAGAAGTATGCATTGTACCCCACTGGTGTTCCTAGGGCTGAATGACTGATTGCAAAGGAGAGGCTAGATCATGACAGAAGTAGTTGAACTAATAAAACGTAAAGAATGAGTCTGGAGATGAAAGTCAAGCCCAGCAGTGGTTCGGAGTTCTTAAAACCCCCAGACTCTACAAAACTGATAGTTTAGAATAACAAGTTAATAATCTGAACAGGTTTAGGAAATGGCATTTACATTTAGGTGTTAAGAACGGTCAGAATAACCCAAGTGGCAGTCTGTTACCTTATTCCTGCACCCTTGAAGGGTCACTTGTCCAAAAAGACAGTGTGGGGGGTTGAGCAGCCTGTTCTGATCAGAATCACGATAGCCTAGGTCTCGTGACATACTAATTCTGGTACTTAACCAGAATGAGTAGGGTCCTAGTGTTTACACCCATAATGAATCTGTTTATTAACTGAAAATGTCCCCAATTATCTTTATAATAAAGCATCATCCCCGCAACTGATTATTGAAGTTTCAACCGCCGCAATTCTCTATCTGTCTACCTAGCTACCGATACTACTCTATCTTATTTACTTTTCCTGTCCTTAGTTAATTAGTTAATTAAAATAGAAAACCCCCAAAACCTATCTATCTGCACAAAACCCATCCTAAAAGCGAAACTCTATCTTTGGCATCACTTCGTTTCAATTCGCTCCGATTTAAGAACGACCTCGAGTTATACTTACTGCTTACTCACCCTGTGTGATAGGTAGTACTTATAAATTGAGTCCCCAGCTCTTTATAAATTTTAAAACTCAACCGACGCGCGCTCTGACGGACGGTCCAACGACGGGGTGAAAACCCGACTGACCGTTTGGGCACCTTCTTCACCTTTGGCTTTTCCACCAATTTGCCCTTACCTTTGTCTTTTGAATCAATCTTTGGAAGTTTGGAATCAGGCTTAGACACATTGGTAGGCTCTTTGATCTTAAATGGTACTTCAAGTGTTCTGGCAGTGTTTGGTTTTGCTTTAACAGTGGTAGTAGTAGCAGTGGTAGTAGTTGCAGCGGTAGTAGTTGCAGCAGTGGTAGCTACTCTAACAGTAGGACTACTTGACTTTGATTTTCTGATCTCTTCTAACTTTTTAGCTTTTACACTGAACACTGGCACAGATTTCTTCCTGCCATAAGTAAGCTTAGGATCTGATCTTGACATCAACTCCCCCTCTGCCTCTGCATCATCACCTTTCATCACAGGTTGTACCACCTCTTCACCATCATCTACCTCAACAATCACCTCTGTCTCACCATCAACTACCTCAGTCTTTTGCATAACACTTTCAACAATTTCAGTCTGTACATCATCTTCCAAAACTTTAGTGTTAGCATTAGATATAGTATCTGTTTCACCCACTACCTCATTCACATGATCATACATACCCACATCCTCATCAACCATTTCTTCTGCATTCTTCTCCCCCTTGTTGAAAGTGTTCCTCACCAATAAAGTTTCTAATACAGTAAGCCTTTCCTTGAGTTCATCAATAACTTTCTCCTGCGCAACAATCTTAGCAGCCTGCTCTGCAATTTTAGCATCTTGAGCTTTATTCACTTTCTTCTCCTTCATCAACCTCTCCCAAATTTTGTCCACAGCCATTGTCAATTGTACATTCGTTAATTCAATGTAAGTACTAGCCTCATCATCATTAGAGTGTGACCTCCTAGATGAATCATTGACAAAAGCATCTTCTGCCTCATGCCTGGCATGGTCAACAGAAGTTCCCTTTTTCTTGGTACTGGGACCTTCACCTGCTTCATTACCCGTAGGTTCAGCATTAGAAGTTGCCTCTGGTTGGGTCTTATTGATGTTACCACTGCTCTCCTCTGTCAGTGGACTAGAAGGAGTAGTGACAGCCCTTCCAGAATGACCACCCATCTCCTGTGGGGTCACCTGCTGTTGTGAAATTGATGACTGAGACAAGTGAGCAGTAGGAACCTCACTTGCCTGTTTTCTTTTCTTTTTCTTTGGGATTGCTTCCAAACGCTACATATCCACCATCAAATGATTTGAAGTTCTGTAGCTTTTCCTTATCTCCAGTCATGTGTCTTGAGCATCCACTATCAATATGCCATAAGCTTCTTGGCTTGCCCTGCACACATACAAACAAAAAGAAAAGTTAATTTCTCTTGGGAACCCAAACCAATTTGGTCTTGGGTTTCCCTTGTGCATCATTAAAATCAACTCTCTGGAAGATAATTGATTTTGATGTACTATTAGATTTGGAAACTTTTGATGCCACAGTGTTCTTTGGTTTCCAAACCCAACTAATTTCAGACTTAACAGTGGGAATAGGCCTAACAGTGGTAACCCTTAGGCTTGTATTAATTATTCTGGCAGTGGCAGCCATGCTTGGTGTAAACATTCTTTTGGAATTTTTAACACTAGCAGTGGCTGCATGTTTAACAGTGGTAACACTTCCCACTGTATTAGTCTTCGTACCTCTGTTGGCTCTATTTGGTGGTATCACTGCAGCATTAGAAGCAGTGGCTGCAGTTGTACCTCTGTTAGCCGTATTCTTCATTCTCTTGACAGTGGCAACATGATTAACTTTAGATTTGAAATTTTGTTTATTAATCATGTTTGCTGTTGTCCATGATGGTTTCACAACCCTAGTGAAATTCTTAGGATTGTGATAACAATCATGTTGAAGATGATTAATTTTTCCACAGATATAACAAGACTTTTCTTTGACCACTTGAAAATTTTGCCCCAATTTCTGTGAAACCATTTGGTTCCAGTTTCGTTGATTGCCTCTTGGTGCAGTTTTAGTAAAAGGTTTTGGCGAAGAAAGTCTTGTTTTGTACTCACAGTTAATACATGTATCATTTGTTACAGATTTTGACTCCTGCTTAACTGTTTTACTAATAAATCCTAGACCCTTTCTAGACTTATTAGTATTAAACACTTGTTTTATCTGTTGTTTAGCCTGTTCTTGAAACAATCTTTTACCCTCTTCTAGTTTATCACCTTTTAGTTCAGAAACTAGACCAGTAACCTTTCTGCTACCTTCACTTGATGAATTAGATGATTCATAACTTTCAGATGTATTATCACTCTGATCATCTTCCTCACACCACTCTCTTATTTCAACTTTATCAAAATTCAAATCTTCTTCTAAACTTTTAACTGGATCAGCCTTTTTAACATCATCATTTATTCCTTCTTTAAGTGAATTGATATCAATATCAGTTTTAGAAGGAAAGTAGTTGTTGTTATAAGGAGGAGGTACATTACTGTATCCTAAACCAGTCTTAAGTTTATCATGAATCTGTGAGTTGATAAGTTTATGAACACTCTTAGATGCATTTTCTAAGTTACTTACATTAAGTCTTATGCTATCTCTTTCAATTGTGACCTCAGCAAGTTTCTTAGTTAATAATTCTACTTTATCTTTAAGAGTATCTCTCTCCCACCTAGCAAATTCAATATCATACTTAAACTGTGTTGCATTTTCTTCATATGCATGAATCTGTTTTTCTAGATTTTCTATTACTGATATTGTGTGTTTGCTCTTGATTTCACATTGTTTTAATTCATCACACACTTTCTGATTATGATCCCTATAATGTTTAACAGTTTGTTTACACACAGAAGAACATAATTTAATTTGTACCTCATAAGGAATCTCTGACTGTTTGTCAGATTCAGCAGTAGCCATGAGACACTGATTTTTAACTTCAAACTCTTCTTGGTCACTCCAGTCCCAACCACATCCATCCACAGATACAAGGGCATTTGATGAAGTACCCTGGATTGGTACAGACCTTGTTTGATTCACATTTCCTCCAGTCCTTTGACCATTCCCTCTATCATTCTGCTCATTCTTTGGGCTTCTGCATTCCCTAGCAAAATGTCCCATTTTGTGACAGTTGAAACATTCAATTTTGCTCTTATTAAACCAACTTGCATCATTCCTCTTTTGTGCAAAGTTGTTCCTGCCAGTTCTTTGCATAAACCTTTTTGCCCTTTGAGTGATTAAGGCAATTTGTAACTTAATATCCATTTCTTCTAGATCATCTGATTCAAATTGATCTAAGTCTTCATTAGTAAGTGAAGAGTTCACATTACTAGCCATTGACATAAATGCAGAATTGTTGTTGTTACTTCCTGATCCAATCTTCTTGCTCTCCACTTCAGCTTCAAAGTTTCTCAGATCATTATAAATGTCTTCCAGCTCTTTTGATTCCAGATCTGCACTTTGTCTTAATCCAACTGTATAAATTGTCCAATCATCTCCCAAAGACCTCAAAAACTTCCTGTTTAAATCATCTCTATCAATCTTCACTTGATGATTTTCCAGATCTCCTACTAACTTTGAAAACCTATCAAAGGTTTGAGTCAAAGTTTCTGACTTTGCAGAATTAAAGTTCTCATATTGTTGTTTCAACAAAGACCTCTTATTCTTTTTGGTGTTATCATTCCCACCAAATCTCTTTTCTATAGCTTCCATGAGAACTTTAGCATCTTGACATGCTTTAAATCGTCTCTGATATTCATTTGGAATAGATAACAATAAAGTACTTAGAGCTTTGTACTCTATAGATCTAACCTTTCTTTCTGCCTCAGATGTTGGTGGTAATCTAGCCTGTGCAACACCATCACTATTAAGAATCACTGGAGGACCATTAACAACCACTTCCCACATCTGATAATCTGTGAGAAGCATGTATTGTCTGATTCTGTTCTTCCACAGATCAAACTCATCAGGTCTAAGCATGGGTATCTTTGTGACCTGAATTCCTTCATTGTTTTTTGCCATTGATTTAATAAAAAGATATTGAAAATAATCAATCAAACAGTGATTCTAGATCTTCCTGTATTCAAAACTTAACCAACAGCTCTGATACCACTTGTTAAACCTAGATCGATCTAATAAATTTATTAGATTAACACAAGTTTTGAATTATTACTGAGAAGTTTCGGAATAAACACTCAATAATATAATGAAGATCAAAACAATAAACAACACAATTAATATCAAAAGCTTCAATCTTATTGATAATATAAGACGAATACACTGAATTGTATTAGGGTTACAAAACCTTGAAGCTGCGTAAAAGTTAACCTAATCTAGGTCAAAGGATCTCTATTTATATTACATAGAGTCCTATACAATCTCTAGTTATTATGGAAATCAAATCTATCCCATAAATAACTTTGACTGACTTATACACAATAACAGTGGGAACAACTTACTTTATACCAACAGTGGTAGTAAGTTTTCTTTACAGACACAAAGTATACTCATACTAACAGTGGCACTGCTTAAATACACTAGCAGTGACTAGGTCTTCAATTCTTCTAGCAGTGGCACTGCTTCTACATTAGCAGTGGCTAGCAGTAAAACAGACAGTGGCAAGACTTCAACACTTATCAAATATGCTCAGATCCCAACACTTAGTATGAACACTACATGCTTGAGATTATTGACCTAGCTAATAGCTTCAGGTCTGTACTTACGTACAACAGAGAAATCATTAGCTAAGTTAATAACCATATAATTTTCATACCATTTGTCATTTTTCTATATATCAACAGTGTATGGAAATACTATCCTTCAACATTTAAGACTTATGTCATATATCACATAATAGTCACATAAATTAACACTCAAGCATATTATTACTTCTTAAATGCTTTAGAAATTGTTGCATAATTTGCCTACCAGTATATCATATGATGAAATTATCTATACATCAATAAAAATAGCAGATTATTACTTGTGGAAAGAGGTGTATAATAATATAAATATAGGTACATACCTGGCAAAGGAATCATAATATGAATGAAGCTTATGAGAACCTACTAACACTTCATATTTAGGACTTAAGTTTATTGTTAATAAACTTATTTTCCTAATGTACTATCATTTTCCTTAGTTTTTGCAGACAAAAACTTAAACAGTTTTAAAGAATATTATTTGTATATTCTTTAAAGAAGGCGATTCTCTCTCAGGTAACAAGCAAATGAATGTCATACCCCCCCTTTTTTATTTTTATATATAATACCTAACTATTACAAATTTACCCTTGGAAGACTAATCACTCTGGATTTCTCATTCCGTTCAGTTGAACCAACGTCTCAAATCTTGCTCTGTCAAACGCCTTCGTGTATAAGTTTGCTAAGTTATCCAATGATGGAACCTTAACTAAATTTATCAAATTCTTCTTAGCACAGTCTCTAATAAAATGATGTCGAATATCAATGTGTTTAGTTTAACTGTGCTTCACCGGATTGTTGGTGATCGACATTGTTGATTCATTATCAATCATCATAGGAGTATTGGTTATATTTAACCCATAGTCTCGCAGTTGCTGTTGAATCCAAAGTACTTGAGAGCAGCAGCTGCCAGCAGCAACATACTCAGCTTCACACGTGGAAATGGCTACTGAGCTTTGCTTCTTGCACTGTCAAGACACTAATCTACCTCCTAAGAATTAACATCCTCCGGTTGTAGATTCCTATTCTGATTGCATCCTCCATAATCTGAATCAGTATAAGCTACTAAATCTAAGTCTCCATCAGTTGGATACCAAAGTCCCAGCTTCGGTTTCCCTTTGAGGTAACGAAAGATTCGTTTAACAGCTTGCATATGTGACTCTTTCGGATTAGCCTGATATCTTGCACAGATACAAACAGCAAACATAATGTCAGGCCAAGAGGCAGTTAGATACATTAGTGATCCGATCATGACTCTATAAAGATTTGGATCCACATCGTTATCACTCGATGTATTTAGACCAAGGCCATGATTGACAGGAATTTGAGTATTGTAGATTTTACTTTCATCCATCTTAAAGCGTTCCAGTAGCTTATGTGTATACTTAGATTGATGAATAAAAAATCCATCATTCTTTTGATCAACTTGTAACCCTAAGAAGAAATTCAACTCTCCCATTGCAGACATTTCAAACCTTTTTCTCATGACTTTCTCAAATTCTTGACACATCTTTTCATCAGAAGATCCAAAGATAATGTCATCAACATAAACTTGCACAAGGAGAAAGTCTTTCTTCTTCCACTTTACAAAAAGTGTACTATCAATTGATCCTCTTGTAACTCCATTCTCAAGTAGATACGTTGATAGTGTTCCATTCCACATCTGAGGCGGTTGATCTAATCCATATAGAGCCTTATTCAATCGATATACTCTATCTGGAGAGTCAGGATCAGCAAACCCTGGCGGTTGTGAAACATACACCAATTCTTCTACTTTTCCATACAAGAAGGCACTCTTAACATCCAACTGATAAGCTTTTATCTCTTTGAATGAGGCAAATGCTAAGAATACCCTAATTGCTTCAAGTCTAGCAACTGGTGCAAACACTTCATTGTAATCTATATCCTCTTGTTGATTAAACCCTTGAACCACTAGATGGGCTTTATTGTGAGTAATGACTCCCCGTTCATCTCTCTTACACTTAAAAACTCATCTAGTTCCTATTGGATATTCTCCCTTAGGTAGGTCAACCAACTCCCAAACTTGTAACTTAGAGAACTGTGAAAGTTCTTCTTGCATAGCATCGACCCACGAGCTTTCTTTTAGCGCCATTTGCACATTTTTAGGCTCATTTTGTGAGATAAAGCATGAATATAGACATTTATTAGGAATCCCTGTCTATTTCATAGCAGTATACAAGCTTTCCAATTCTTCAGATGTACTAGCTTTCGATTGAGTCCTAGATTGAACAGGAGTATTAATATCACCGATGATATTTTCAACGGGATGATTCTTACTTGTCCTAGTAACTGGTATAGTGTCAACTATTAACTAATCTCCTAAGTTAGTACCAATCTCTTCCAATGGAGGTATATCTTCTGAACCAGCTGAAGATATCCTTAAATGTTTCAAAGGAGTAAGAATATCATCAAACTTTGTTTGAAGATTATCTTCTATATCTTCTGTTTCTTGAGACTTATTTCTTGGATTTTGTTGTGACCTACTAGAAGAAGCTTCACTTGAGTCAACAACTGTTCTGATTCCAGATTTTAGAACACTCGATGTTGGATTAGTGGTATTATCCACGTCTCCAGACAATAAATGTTCAGGTATCTCTGAATCACCAACATAGTCACTAATAAGTACTTTAAATGATGCAAAAAGATCAGAATAATCAAATTGCCAATCTAATCCCTTATGAACATCAGGAATATAACTCGTAACTTCAATGTTATAAACTACTTCCAAACGCCCAGTGACTTTATTGAAAACTCTTTTATTTGGTGAATTTGGCATATAACCTAGGAAGAATCCTTCGTCAGCCTTCTCACCAAATTTAGCTTGATTTCCAGTTTTCAATATTGTGCATGAAACACCAAAAGGCTCAAAACCTTTCAAGTTAGGTTTCTTATTGTTCAGAAGTTCATAACAAGTCTTGTTATGCTTCTTAACCATAAGAACTCTATTAAGAACATGATATGTTGTATTCATTGCTTCTGCCCAAAAGATGACCGGAAGCTTTGAATCTGTAAGCATTGTTCTAGCAGCTTCAATCAACGTTCGATTTTTCCTTTCAGCAACACCATTCTGTTGAGGTTCATAATGTAACACCCCCAAATTTACTGTTTAGCGGAAGCAAGCTTTGGGGTGCTACTAATCAATAATCAAAACACACAAGGCATATAATGAATGACTCTATATGCGTCGTTTTACAGATACATAAGTGTATAAATGTTTACAAAATCCCAATAACTACAATGGTTAGAGATTAATTGGCATAACTTAGTTACAAAATGTAGTAATGTAAAATAATCTCCTGATGTGTATGCTGACTCGAGCTATGGGCATCCTGAATGAACAGGTCCCACTGCTGTTGGGTACCTGAGAACACATGCTAAAAAGGTCAGTTGACGCTGATGAGCTCACAGGTTTGCATAATAAATATGTAAGTGTGAACCACAAGATTTAATGGTAACCATTTGAAATGAATCAAATAATGTATATGTCTGCCATGAGGTCATAGTCTGCGCTTAACGTGGGTGTCAGGATCACAATAAAGTGCCTGATCGTGGGTGCCTCCGGGCGAGTGTCTAATCCACAATCGTATGAACAAAAGTTAATGCGTTCGTTTAACCGGTTAGTGCTTGCTGACCCGGACAAGGATGGTCAGTCCTATATGGTACCATACACTAACATTCGCGCTACATAAAGTATTACCAGAACTATGATCGTAGAGGACTTAAAAGTAAATAGAAAATAGCTCATGCAGAATATAGCGAGTTTTGTACTCGTGTTCACGTGTAAAACAGTTAGAGCATGTATTCCCACCCCGGGAGTAAAAACAGTAAAAAGTCGGGGCTATGAGACTCACCTGAGCCTGAAGAGTTGCAACGAAGCAAATGTGGTGAAGTAAAATGGGGTGTCCGAAGACTGTAACCTGCCGGGCGTTTATAACATGCAAGGTTGAATAAAATAAGTAGCTATCTTAAAAGATAACCTATGCTAGTTGTTCATCCAACTAGTAATGTCCAATGATTTGCTTTGATTGGTAAGTTCGAGTTTGAAAACGTGTACGGCCCGTTGGTGATTATTTGCAATAATATTATTATTATGTCGAAGTGTTATACTTAAAAAGTATTTACAAACTTTAGGTGACGGGGGTCCGGGGGCAGCGCCCCTGGTTAGCGGGGTCCCAGGGGTGGCAACCCCTGGCGGGGTCCAAGGGGCTTAATAAAATGTATTTATTTCTACCACATTGTTATAGTGAAAAACGCATCTAAGATTTGAATTTGGGTAAAATCAAGTGATAAAATTTCAGGTCTCGACACTTAGTAAAAGTCTGGGTTCTGTTTCATGCGACACTCAGGAAGTGTCGCATAAAATGAGGAATTATGGGGTACTAGTGTCACTTGAGGAAGTGACGCATGAGATGTGACACTTAAGCAAGTGTCGGGTGTGAGTGTCGGGTAAAGGTGTTAAGTGTCACTAGGCAAGTGACGGTACAAATCAGATTTAGGTTATAGGCGTCACTTAGGCAAGTGATGCTAGAAGTGTCGGTAAGTAGTGTTAGGCGTCACTGGACAAGTGACGGATGTAAGTGTCGGGAAAAAGGGGTTTTATGCTGCACTTAGGCAAGTGACGCAAATTTAGGGTTTTATGCGTCACTTAATGCAGCACTTAAGTGACGCACGAAGTGACGCTATACTGGTTCGGCCTATGCAACGCTTAAGTCTGATGACGGATTTTTGAGTCGAAAACGAGGGTTTTCGTTTGGTCTGATTCTTTTACCCAACCCTTAGATGGACATTTCAAGCTTAAATAAAAAACAAACAAGCATTATAACAAGGATTTGAGTGATTTCGAGAATTTGTTGGAAATTTACAAGTTAACGCTCGAAGATTTCGAAAAGATGGGGTTGTAGATCGTGACGCGGTGGTTCTTTTCTTCCAAATGGGCGATGAAAACCAAGGTCGTTTGGTGGTGTAATTTAGTGTTTGAAGGTGATGGTGGATGGTGTGTGTTTGAGAGAAAAGAAAGATAGATAGAGAGAGTGGAAGGGTGGAAAATGAAGAAGGAAAGGAGGAGGAAGTGGGGTTTTGGTGAAAGGCCCACACTTCAGTTCCCGCAATCGTGCTCCGTGCGGTGTTCGTTTTCCCGATTATTTCAACGTTAAGTAGTTATTTAAAACCTTTGACTATACGTTTTAAATACAATTAATTTCTCGATTTTTTATCGGATAATCTTATAAAATACTAATTATTGAAGTTATAAGATGTAACTTAACTTGTTTCATTTCGTTTGCGCGTTTAATGCTTCAATCACGTAAGTTGTTATTTGTACGGTACGAGTTTTAAATTGAAATATTATAAAAATAATGTTTTGGGATATAATAGTGTTATTAAATAATATTATATTATTTAATTATATTGTTCACCAACGTTCGTATTTAATTGAACCGAATTACATTCGATTTGAATCGAGTATGATCTAATCAAATTGCATAATTGTATATATTCAACAATATATATTGATACCCAAATTAGCCTAACACATAACTAAATACATGTATTACAAAACGATTAGGACCTAATGACTAGCCCTAATTTGGCGGGTGTTACACATAAGGTGCACTGAATTGATGTTGTATCCCTTTGCTTAGGCAATAGATATTTAACGTTGAGTTCTTAAATTCTGTTCCGTTATCACTACGAATACACTTTACTCTTGTGTTGTAGACATTCTCTACTAGATCTAGAAATTCCAACAAAATGCCAGGAGTTTCATCCTTAGATCCCAAAAAGAACACCCACAAGAATCTAGAGTAGTCATCTGTGACAACTAAACAGTACCATTTGCCACCTAGACTTCTCTTGCTTATTGGGCCAAAGAGATCCATGTGTAGCAACTCAAATGGCGAGCAAAATGAGTTTTCAGTCTTAGATCTGTGTGGTTTCTTATGCTGCTTTCCTTTCATGCAAGGAACACACTTATATTCAGACTCAAAACATTTTTGTGGTACACCCAGGACTAACCCATTTTTGGTTATATAATTCCTCTTTCTAAAGTTCAGGTGTGCCATTTTCCTATGCCATAATAAAGCGTCTGCTTCAGAAGCCTTGAATAATAAACATATCGACAGCATTGAAGAATTAGGAACACCCATGTTGATAGAATAGATGTCCTTCTTCCTTGGTTCCCTCATCAATATCCACTCTTCAGGAATTGTGAAGCCTGGTTTCAGAACTAAAGCCTCCTTTTCATTAAAATGAACTGGATGACCTCTGATTTGACGTAAACACTAGTACAAATTTGGGCTTTCGTCACACATGGTCTATTTGAAACAGTCACACATTCCAATATTTATGTGACCAAAGGGCCAAAAAAAAACTGGACGTTATTCTTTAGCCACACATGAACTCCAATAGTGACCATTCTGAAACATATTTGCCACACCTTCAAACATTTATGTGGCTAAAGGGAACTGCAATTTTTTTGCATTTCATTTAGTCACACATGAAGTTGGAACGCGTGACAAATCTTGTCACACACTTGAACACTGTGACCAAATGCCACTATATGGTCACATGGAGTAATTGTTTATGTGACTAAAGCATAGAGTCAATTTTGTCACACATGATTAAAGTGTAGCCAAAGCCAGGTACATATGGTCACATAAGTTATTATGTGACCATATGTTTAGTGTCTGTTAGAATGGCAAAAGGTAATGTGTTTAGTCACACTAATTTCTAGCCCGATCATGTGACTATATCGCATTAGAATAGCCACACCATATCATAAATGTGTATCGAAACGATGTTTATGGCCACATGTTAGGTAATTATATGTAACCAATATATTCACAATAGTCACGTTTTTAGATATTCATGTGACTATTTTTTAAAGCGAAAATGGGCAAAGACGATTATCATTAAATTTGATATTAGTCACATTGAGTGCTGTTTGTGTGGCTATATCATGAGACCTTATTGGTCACATGGAGTAATGGTTTGTGTGACTATAGCATAGAGTCGATTTTGTCACACATGATTTAAGTGTAGCCGAAGCCAGGTACATATGGTCACATAAGTTATTATGTGTGTCTAAAGTTTAGTGTGTGTTAGAAACTTAGAATGGCAAAACGTAATGTGTATAGTCACCCTAATTTCTAGCCCGATCATGTGACTATATGGCATGGTAATAGCCACACCATATTACAAATGTGTATCCAAAAGGATGTTTATGGCCACATTTTGGGTGATTATATGTGACCAATGTATTCACAACAGTCACGTTGTTAAATATTCTTGTGACTATTTTTTAAAGCGAAAATGGGCAAAAACGATTATCATTAAATATTATATTAGTCACATTCAGTGTTGTTTGTGTGGCTAAATCATGAGACCCTATTGGTCACATGGAGGAATTGTTTATGTGACTAAAGTATAGAGTCGATTTTGTCACACATGATTTAAGTGTAGCCAAAGTCAGGTACATATGGTCACACAAGTTATTATGTGTGTCTAAAGTTTCGTGTGTGTTAGAAACTCAGAATGGCAAAACGTAATGTGTATAGTCAACTAATTTCTTGCCCGATCATGTGACTATATGGCATGGTAATAGCCACACCATATCACAAATGTGTATCCAATAGGATGTTTATGGCCACATTTTGGGTGATTATATGTGACCAATGTATTCACAACAGTCACGTTGTTAAATATTCTTGTGACTATTTTTTAAAGCTAAAATGGGCAAAAATGATTATCATTAAATTTGATATTAGTCACATTCAATGTTGTTTGTGTGGCTAAATCTAACGTATATTGTTATATTAAAAAGCATTGGAATTCTAACATATATAACATTTAGCTGCATTGGTTAACATGTTTCTTTGTAGGTGTATTGGCAGGGACCCAAGTTCGAACCCCACTCTCAGAATGTTTTTTAATATAAATGTCATTTTGACCAAAAGGTTTAATGTATGCAAGCAAACTTAGTGGTATGGTCAAATTAAATGGTTATTGTAATATGCTCGTGATTAGTTATTGGTTACGATGTTATATATGACATTTATCCGTAAGTATTTATGTTGTAATTTACAAAGTTAATGCATGTACTAAAAAAATGGAAGTCATAGAAATTAAGATACAAGTAATCATTCCATAAAATATTCAAAAGGTAATTTACAAGGTTACTGTACTAAAATTAATATAGCTAGTGTTCCAGCATTACATATATGTTGATCACTTGGACTTTGGTATAACAATACCCAAACTCTAGTTGGTTCGAAAGTAATCATCTCGTGATTTATTACCCAAGTCACGTTTATCCACACGTGGCAATATGTTATCATTGTGCGGGTGAATGACCGTGCTAAATTCCTCATCGATTTCATCATATGTATCTCTGTAATTCTTGGGAGGTGCTTTCAGGACAATAGATAAATTCCTAGTTAGCTGGTCTTTCACATAAAACACTTGTCGTGCTTGTGAGGCTAACACGAATGGATCAACCTTGTGGCCTACATTATTCAGGTCAACCAATGTATAACCAAGATTAGTATCGCGTTGGACCGCACCATCTTTACGGTTAACCGAATCACATTTGAAAAGAGGAAGTTGCCTGAAGCGGTAATCCAGTACCCATATCTCTTGCAAAACCCCATAATAAAATGTGCGTCTAGTGGTTGCAACTTCTTTGGATATGTGAATATCTTCTGTCTCAACACTAACCCCACTATTTTGGTAAACTCTGCCATCACTACATTTTGTACGAAATGTATAACCATTGATGTTATATGCAGTGTATTTCACTACGCTGGCTCGTGGTCCATATGAGATCCACCTTACGGTTTCGGATACACTGTCTTTGGAGATCGCTAACTCTCTCTCTCAACCTGCAGAATCTCATTACAAGTATATATATATATGTGAGATTGAAATTGAACGAATTAACAAAACACAAATAGTGATAGAAAAAAACAATTGTCCAGCTTTTAGTTTGACTTTATTCTTCAACTCTGACAGTACATACTAACAGGCTTAATAGTAGTAACTTTGGTTAATGAAACTACAGTTAATTAAGTCGATCTCCAATTGGTAAAAACTGGACAATTGTAAGGAGTAAATAATATACGATTAAATAGCAATTACCTCTTCGCGTAACCACTTATCAAAAGATTTAACGTGCTCATTCTGCAGCCATGCTTTTCGTTTACCCGGGTTTTGTGTTACCAAAACCTCCTTGTGTCGCTTGAAACAAGGTATTTTGTTATTATATTTGATAGAACATTAACTAAAGTAACGAAATAGCTAGACATGTGTTAGTAATTAATACTTACTCGATATACGGTACAATCTCATCTGTATTCAGTATTACATACAAATGTGCTTTCTGAAAGAGTTCTGCAGAAACTTCACTTGATTTGCCAGCCGACAGTGGCTTTCCGTCCTCGTTTTCATCAGTTTCATGTGTATCATTTGGGATACCAATAGTTTTCATGGATTTTTGATATTCTCCGAAAAACTCTATTGTTTCTTCTGCAATAGTCTCCTCAGCAATGCATCCCTCTGGTCTATTTCTGTTTCGCACATGTCCCTTAATAACCTTCATACATCGTTCGAAGGGATACATCCACCGAAAGCATACAGGACCACATAATTTTACCTCCCTAATTAGGTGTACAGTCAAATGGACCATAATATCAAAAAAAGAGGGGGGAAAGAACTTTTCGAGTAGGCACAGTGTGACACAAAGTTCTTCTTGCATCTTATCTAGTTCCTCTAATATGATCTCTTTGCTACATATAGATTTAAAGAAAAAGCAAAACCTGATAATAGCCTTGCGTGTGGGTTCGTCCATTATCGAACGTATTGCAATGGGCAAAAACTCCTGCATTAACATGTCATAGTCATGTGATTTAAGGCCGATGAGCTTCCTATCTGTGAGGCTGACTAAACTAGAGAAATTAGAACAATATCCTTGCGGTACCCTCATGTTGTATAACGTCTGACAAAAGATGTCCTTTTTGGCATTCGTTAGCATGTAACCTGCTGGTGGTATTACTGTTATTTCTCGGTCATCTTTCCTAACAAACAACTTTGGTTTGTCTATTCCCAACTCTTTAAGATCCAATCGAGCATTCTCTCCATCTTTCGTCTTTCCCGGCACATTTAGCAAAGTCCCGACTAGACTCTCACCAACATTCTTTTCTATATGCATGAAATCGATACAATGTTGAACTTCATTATGCCTCCAATACTTTAGCTTTCGATACCAAATGTTGAATTTCTTCCAATACGCACCATTCTGTTCATTTGATTTGCTTGAAGTACCATCTTCTTTTCCTATTCTTTTCCTCTTCTCCTTTTGGATCTTCCCACCTCTGCCTCTGGCATCTTCTTGGTTTGCTTGTTTTACGCGTCCCCACTTATTTTCAATATGTTTTACCTCGTTGTATATTTGTTCACCGGTCATTGGAATTGGAGCCGTGCCAATTTCTTGATTTCCATTAAACGCCTTCTTTTGCTTTCTGAACGCATGGTTATATGGTAGATATCTTTTGTGAACTACATAGCTCTGCTTGGATGACGCAGGAAGTCTAATACAATATGTATCTTTCCCACATACCACACAACCTTTGTATCCACTGGTTGGGCAGCCACATAAAGTACCAAGTGCAGGGTAATCATTTATTGTCCATAACACCACCGCACGTAGATTAAATATTTGCTTTGTGGAAGCATCATATGTATCGACCCCTGTCTCGAATAAGAGTTGCAGATCATCAACCAACGGTTCTAAAAAAACATCGATATCATTTCCCGGGTATCCCGATATCAGTACAGATAGCATGATAAACTTTCTTTTCATACACAACCATGGAGGAAGGTTGTAGATGATAGATAAAACTAGCCACACACTGTGATGCCTATTTCCTCTGTTGACATCAACACCATCAGCAGATATTCCTAGCCTTAGATTCCTTGGATCATTTGCAATTTCGGGGAATTCGTTATCTATGGTTCGCCATGCCTGTGAATCTGCCGGGTGACGTAACACACCATCTGTTTTCCTCCTTGTCGCGTGCCATCTTAATTCTTCTGAAATACTTGTTATCTTAAAGAGACGTTGCAACCTTGGTATTATTGGAAAGTACCACATTACGTTTGCTGGAGTCTTCTCATACACTTTTTTTGTCTTCTTATCCATCTTCCATCTTGATGTCCCACATGTACGACACACGGTCAATTCCTTGTCCTCTTTCCAGTAAAGAAGGCAATTGTTGATACATACATCTATCTTTTTGTATCCTGATCCCAGCAATTTCAAAATTTTCTTTGCATGATAAGTGTTTTCCGGCAATTCGTTACCATCAGGTAACATCTTTTTTAACAATCCTAGCAGTTCAGTAAAGAATTGATCTGAACAGCCATACTTACTCTTTAAGTTGAGTAGGTGAACTATGGCTGACAACTTTGTGAAGTCAGGACACCCACTGTAAAGTGGCTTCTCTGCATCTGATAGCAGTTCTAGAAGCTTGGCATGGTCATCCGGATCCTCATCATCAAAATTATCTTTTGTAGCATTAACCATTTCCACTGTTTCACTCGCATGTGTTGGGAGTTCTGCATCAAAATCCATATGGTTGTCACCATATTCTGTTGTAACAATTGGCTCATCCTTCTCTCCATGATAAGTCCATTGTGTGTAGTTTTGATCAATGCCATTGCTGAATAAATGGAAATGCACTTCCTCCATTTTACGAACTACATGGTTTAAACATTTGGTACATGGACATGGGATTAGAAGATGTGGATTATTACCCTGTGGGTCGATGTTACTCATCTTCTTCAAGTTGTTTACCGCATAATCAATAAATGCTTCTACTCCGTCTCTATAAATTCTGCCCAGCCTGTTTGTTCCCATCCAAGACTTGTCCATTACTTAGGGTTTGAAAAATCCAATTAGGTGTGTCGGCGTGTTATGTATTGTAATTGATTAGGGTATGAAATATTTTAGGAAGTGCCTTGATTAATTCAATTAGGGGAATTAATTCGGATCTCATAAATGCAATTAGGGAATCTGAGTTGAGGAGTGCCACTGTTAGGTAATTTACATACCTTCCCACTGTCAGTTATTCTTGACAGTGCCACTGTTAGTTCTATTTTCTAGGGATTGGCACTGCTAACAGTATATAACCTTAAAACACTTCAATTTTTCATTACGCTCTCATCTAACCACTGCAACTACAATTCAAAATACAACCGCCTCTTCTTCTACAATTAATTTGACGATCATGGCTTCTTCTTCTTCATCTGATTTGACCCTTAGTGTTCATGAAGAACACAATATGATTGCTTTTCTAATGAAACCCCCATCTGCACAGAATTTCACTCAAATAGTTGATTTTCTTCGTGCTAGTTATGTTTATCACGCGCTTACAGTATCTCCGAGGGTGTCAAGGGGTCATCTGAATGAATTCTGGAAGAATGCACGGTTAGAAGTGGTTGCTGGTGTAAATCAAGTGGTTTCAAAGGTTCAAGAAACCAAAGTGGTGGTTACTGAGGAAATTTTACGAGATGTTCTTTTACTTGATGATGCCACAGGTATAACTTCCTTAGATGACACAGAATTGTTTGATAATTTAAGATTAATGGGGTATGAGGGTGATTATACACGTTTTACATTTTTTAAATCACTCTTTAGCCCACAATGGAAATTTTTAATTCATACAATTCTTCATTGCTTATCATCTAAGAGAACTTCTTACAATGAATTTGGAACACAATTAGCCTATTTTCTTGTGTGTTTGGCTAAGGGTCAGAAATATAATTTTTCCAAATACGTACTTGATGGCATGATCAGAAACATCACAAAGGGTAAAAAGGATCTTTTTATAATGTATCCAAGATTTGTGCAACTTGTTTTAAACAAACAAATTACTGATTTGGTTGCACAAAAAGTTGTCATTGGTGTTGGTACTCTCTCTGCTAGAACATTCAAAGAGATGAGTAAAAATACCAATAAGAAGTTCTCAGGAAAGGAAACAGCATTGTTTCCAACAATGCTTCCTGCTCCTTCCACCACAGATGTAGTACCACCAACTACATCTGAACCACTCGGTGACAGGCCAGCAGAACTAGTTGTGCCTGAACACACACCAAGTGAGGGTAAAAAGAGAAAACAAGGGACCAAACAGCCTACCACATCTAAGCCTAAGAAAAAGAAAGTTAAACAGGCAAGTGAGGCTCCTACTGCTCATTTGTCTCAGTCAAATGTACCACCACAGCATGTGTCTCAGTCAAATGTACCTACCATTGAATTGGCGAATGTACAACTGACAGAAGCTGTGAATAAAATTTGGGAGAAATTAAAGAAATAGAAACAGATCAATCGGGCTTGATAACACGTAAAAAGTCATGTTTTTGCGTGCATTAATCTCACCTTTTTGGCCCAATATTTGACGAAACTAATCAAAATAGATACTTTATCATTAAAACTCGTCACATGGGCCAAAATATAGACAATGTTTCAAAAGTCATCTAAAATGGTCGAAAAACACGATAAATCTAACGAATACGATCACAAGCATTCTCATTCACTCGCTCTAGCACTTTTTGAGCTACACAAAGAACTATGACCTCTAACTTATGTCATTTTCTTCGTTAGGAAAATACGAACGCGTGGATATAAAGAACGCTCAAAACGGATAAACGACGAAGAAGTTACGCCCGAACGAAGAAACGAAGAACCGAGGAGCCAGCATACGGCTGAACCAGGCCATATACGGCTGGTCCAGGCCGTATACGGCTGGGCCTAGACCGTATACGGTCTGTGCAGGCCGTATACGGCCTGTGCTCAGCCGTATACGGCCCAGTTCAGCCGTATTCACCCAATGCACAGCCGTATACGGTCCAGTTCACCCGTATTCACCCTAACTCGGCCGTAACGTGCGTTTGGGCGATAAAAATCTGATTTTTATTTGCCCTTGCGATACGGTTGTGCATTTTGTGGTTTGGATACGGTCTACGGATACGGTTGTGCGTTCTCTATAAATACTAGCCTCATTTCATCATTTCAACACACACTTCACATCCTACAACAATACACATTCCACCAACACACTTCTACACTTTCTCCCACTACTCTCTCTCTAAATTAGTTAGTTAGTTAATTAGATTAGTTAAGCTAGTAGATTAGTAGCTTAATTGTAACGGAGGTGCTCCGAGACTGCGGTGTCGCACGATTTGTAATACAGCTTTGTCAGGTTTTATTATAATCTCTATCTTGTTATTTTAAATAATGTTGTGTTGTTGCTATGCTTGTTTAGAATTACTTGCTAGGATTATTACCATACTTAGCTAGACAAATCTGTGTTTGCTATGATAGTTGCCATGCTAGGGTAGTTATACTTAAATCATGCTGTTACTCTGTTTGTATGCGGTTGAATTATATTTGAATCTATGAATTGAATCTCAAGTGTTTATCTATCCAACTTATGCTGTGGTTAGTGACATCCTTCTAGGCTTGGCCAATTGCTAGTTGTATGCCTGATGATCGTTGAACTCGACATGGTCGGTGTTCTCCTGGTTGAAATATTACCGGAGGGAGACACGGAGCGTAGGATTAGAGATAGATTAGATTCAGGCCATTTAACAAGTGTCTTAGAGAGAACTTTTGGGGCACTTGTGACTTGACCATGTACCCTGTCACTCTGCATAAATTGATCCTTGCTATGCTGCCTTTCTGCATGTTCTTGTTTGATTGTTGCTTAGGGTTTGCATGCTAGTATCTGTTATGCTGATTAGTTACATGATTAGGTTTTCGAATATTTATCAATTGCGTATGCCAGTTTAACATGCATAGAATAGTTAGAATGATTTATATGCAATAATGATGAACAATTTAATCAGCCGTTAGACCAGACCATCCCAACTTGTCCCGGTGGGAAACCCCTGTTCATGTTTTTGTTTATTCAACAATTCATGCCATGATTCGGATATCTCAAATGTCCAAGATTGGGGGACAAGACTCGAGGATGGTTGTTGGTTAAATTGGTTGCTACATTTGGGACAACTTCCGGTGTAGTTTACATTCCATAACTGTTATCCATGTGACATATTATTTATCTGATTGCGGACAACTCTATGTTAGATAGATAATAGGCTAGTAGTTATGGCTCATTAGGAAATATTAATGTCATCTTAACTAAGGCTTTATCTCATTAACTACCCCTAAATAGCATGAGTAATTATCATAGTAAACACTCGCTTCACCTATAAGTTCTCGTTGCCACCTCCACTCCACTTTACTTTTATTTAGTTTAATTTTAGATAATTAGTAGCTAGTTAAAACCAAACCAAACCAAACCAAAACAAAATCTCTTTTAAACCCCAGCTAAATTCCCGTAGATAACTAAAGTCCTAGATCCTATGCCCGTTGTAGTTTGAAGAACGACCCTAGGTCATACCTATCGCTATACTTACCCATAGCTTTAGTATACTTAGGCCCAGCATAAAACAAACTTTTTAAAACTCAACCGATCCGCGCCTCAACGGAAGGTCCGACGACGGGGTGAGAACCCGACTGACCGTTTGGGCGTGATCAGGGCTCAAGATGAGAAAATAGTAGAGCAGGCTGCTAAGATTGATGAGCAACAAAAAGTGATTGAGGATCTCAAAGACAGGCTTGCTGCACTTGAAGCTTTGCTGGTTAAGACCACTTTCAACAAGGGGGAGAATAATGATGATGATGAAGGCAGAAATGATGCAAGCAATGATGAAAAAGTGGTGCAGAATGATGATATGGCTGAGGAGACTGCAAAGGCACCTGAGGTCAATATGGATGATGTGCAGCCTAAGGATGTTGAAAGTGTTGAAAATGTTGATCAACCAAAGAATGTAGATGAAGGTAGTGTTGAAACTGAGAAGGTTAGAACAGAGCCTAAGATGACAATGGGAAGAAAGAAATCAATACCATATGCAAGTGCAAAAGCTAGTAGAATTGAAGAACTTAAAAGGGCTAGGAGTAAACCTACCATTGTTATACCAACTAAACCTACCACTGCTACAACACCCACTACCACTGTTCCAACAGAACCTCAAGCCCCTGCTACCAAAGAACCAGAACTTCAACCGACTGTTATAAATCAACCCACTGTTGATATACCACAACCACCCACTGCTACAAAATCAACCACTACCAGGAAACCTGAAGGACCATTTAAAATCAATGAACCTAGTAGTGTGCCTAAACCTGATTCCAAGCCACCTATTCAGAGGTCAGTACCTATACAGAAATCTGCATCTGAATCTGATGCAGTAGATGTTTTGCTACCATCTGGAAGAATTGTGAAGATGAGTAGAGAAGCTAGCAGAGTGTATGCAGAAATGAAGTCAAAGGGTTTGAAAGTAGAGGATGACATTATGTATGATGCTTATGTTGAAAAGACCAAGGGTAACCCTCTGCAAGTTGCAACTGATAGGATCAGAAAGAAGGATGCTGAAGAGAAAGAAGCTAAGAGGAAAGCTAAGAAACCAACAAGAGGTGAATTGAAAAATCAATTGGTTTGCAAGTTAAGAGGAGTTAGATATTCTACAATGGAGTTGAGGAGAATGACATTAGAGGATTTGCAGGAATTGTGGGATAACAATCCAATTGTTAATCCTGAGGCAAGAGAAAGAATTGAAAAGAAAAGGAGAGAGGATGAAGAGATACAGAGAAGGCTGAAATTAAGGTATCAACAGATTGATGAGGAGCTTGAAGAAAAGAAAATCGAAGCCCAAAAGGCTGAAGAGTTGAGATTAAAAGTTGCAAGTCATAGAAGGTCATTTCAAATGATTCAAGACTCTGATGATCAGATATATGATTTGGATAGAGATGAAGAAATCTTAGAAGAGATGATGGTTGAAAAGAGAGATAGGAATGAAAATACAAATCTTAATGATGAAGATCTCTCAGATATTGTTGAATGGCAAGGAATGTTCATAGAGTCAAACACTGTGTCTTATGAACTCAGAATTAAAAGAAGAAATGGAGATGTGAGTTTTCATAAGTCTATGGGTGATATTTTGAGAAAAGTAAAGAAAATGGATGTGTATGATATGTATAGAGTTGGAATGGAAAAGGATATGAAGCTTGTGAATATTCATATTGAAAGACACGTATGGGAATGGTTAAGAATGATGTTTGAACCAGAACAGTATGGTGAACTATTTTTGGGTATTGAAGCTGTTACTGATTGGAGACATTTTGCTAGAGCAGGAGTTCATTGCATACGACTGAGGAATGGTAAATACATCTATATGTTGGAAGAAAGAGATTATGTTCTGAGCCAATCACTGTTGAAACAGCTAATTGAAAGAAAGTTACTTGTAGCTATCAAAACTGATAAAGGAAAGGATATAATCTATAAAATCATGAATCAGTACAACAAGAGGGTAGAATCAAGCAAGAAAGGGTCCAAATCTTCTAAAGAATCTGAGGCTGAATGAAGAAACTTAATGTAATTAATGATATATGATTACCACTGTTAGTGTGGAAGTGTGGAAGTGCTTACCACTGTTAGTATATTGTGCTAAGTATATTGTAGCCACTGTTAGTGGAAAGCATGGCGTAGCCACTGTTAATGTAATTAATGATATATGATTATATGGCACTAAACGCAAAAAGAATTCGATTAACCATAAGTATTCATCATTTTGAACACTTTTATAAACTTTAGTTATCATTAAACACATTTTATAAACTTTGGTAATTCTTGAACACATTGCGTATAGTTATGGTTGATTTACGTACAATTTTTTATCCGAGTTTAAATTGGTAGCATTGAATTGATTATTAATATTTTATTTGATTTTATTATTCAACCTAAAATAAGATTTAGGCGATTTGAGTTATATATATATTTTTTTCGTAAGTTGTTTAGTAAATAATTATGAACTTTAAAGGAATATATCTTTAGACATTTGTCACATATTGTTTAATTATATTGTTCTAATAACAGAAAACTATGCTTCCGAAATCTCTATCCGGATCTGAAAAGCGAAAAAGGATTTACGTCTTCGATAAAAAGTTTTATCGTTTCATTTTTTACGTCTTTAACAGATTCGTCGTACTAAACCAAATGAATTTGATTGAACAGATTCTACGTCTTTAACATATTTACGTCTTTATGTGACTTTAGCCTAAGTTTAATAGTGAAATGTATGATATATGGCACTACCGGTATCACACATGAGGGTATTTAGGTAATTTCCTTTCCTACCCACCTTTTAAATCCCCTTTCTCCCCCATTCCTTTACATCGTACAGTTGATATTTCCCTCCATTACCATCCCCATTTTATTCCCGCTCATTTTTCTCTCTGTAACATGGCGTCATCATCATCTTCTCAAAATCAAGTTTTGGAACCACAATTTTATTACTGTCATTGCGGAGCCAAGATGTATGTTCGCACATCATGGACTGAGATCAACCCGGCACGCAGATGTTAGTTTTAACCTTATTTTTTAATTGTTGTTGGTATCTGCAATTGATACTCAAAAATGCTTTAATTTTGTTATTTTGTTGTGATTTAGGTTAAAACCAGTTTTTGCACAAGATATCGCTTTCTTGATTCAGAGCTTCCAGAGTATTACAGGAAGATTATGTATCAATTAAGAATGGAATGCAAAAACAAGTCCATCAGGAATGAAACGGAAGAAGATTCAGACTCAAAGATGGTGTTGATGAAGATGGTTGAAGAGTTGACTCTCATGAAGTCAAAATTGAAGATGTTTGACCAAGTGTTTACACTTTTAATTGGTGTTGTAGTGATGTTGTGTGTAGTTATACTTGTTCTTGTTATGAACAAAGTTTCATTTAATGGTGTGATTAAATTTAGGGGTGTTCGTGGACGGTTAACCGGAGACTCGGTTAACCGGAGTCTCGGTTTGTAATATTTTTGAACCTAAACCGAAACCGAAAAAATCGGTTAACCGGAAATCGGTTAACCGTTTTTTCGGTTCGGATAATCGGTTAACCAAATGAACCGTTAATTAATTAATACTTACTTAAAAGGTAATTAATAACACACATATAAATATTTATTTTTCAATGTTCACTATATTTAAAATACTTTGATAATAGAAGTATCAAACGATAACCATTTTACTCTTTATAATTGTGTATTTATGTTATACGTACGTAAATCATTTCAATGTAATTAGAAACTTAGTAGAAGTAATTACCATATTAGGCCAAAATTTAACTAGTAAATTACATTACAATGAGTGAAAAAGAAATAAAAATAATTTTATCAAAATAAAAGTGTAAATATTTATATATAAATATAATATGTACACTATATATACATATATTTAAAACTATATATAAAGTTTTCGGTTTTTTCGGTTAACCGTTTATAACGTCCATTTCAAAATCATGAACCGAAACCGAAATCGAAAAACCGAGAAAAACTCGGTTCGATTAAATAAATTATTATATAAATGTAACCTCAACTAATAATAAATAAATTAATCAAAGTAGAATGAACAAAAAACCATTTGTGAAATATTATATGCAAATTATATGTAATTCGTCATTTCGGCATATGTATGTGACATTGCCCTAAGGTTAATAGTCAAATGTACGATATACGGCAGTTGCGGTATCACACACGCCACTATTGAACTTAGGGTGTTATGTAATTCGTCATTTCGGCATATGTATGTGACATTGCCCTAAGGTTAATAGTCAAATGTACGATATACGGCAGTTGCGGTATCACACATGCCACTATTGAACTTAGGGTGTTATGTAATTCGTCATTTCGGCATATGTATGTGACATTGTCCTAAGGTTAATAGTCAAATGTACGATATACGGCAGTTGCGGTATCACACACGCCACTATTGAACTTATGGCCGGGTGTTATGTAATTCGTCATTTCGGCATATGTATGTGACATTGCCCTAAGGTTAATAGTCAAATGTACGATATACGGCAGTTGTGGTATCACACACGCCACTATTGAACTTAGGGTGTTATGTAATTCGTCATTTCGGCATATGTATGTGACATTGCCCTAAGGTTAATAGTCAAATGTACGATATACGGCATAATTCTACTTATTATAAGTATAAGATTTTCATACTTTTGTTTGTGTGTGTATAAATAAAAATAGGTTATTGTTAAATTGTGTACCGATTAAAAATATAATTTATCTTCTTACCATATTTGTTTATATAAATACGTTTTTATAACATTTTTATAATATTGTATATAAATATGTTATTGTGAAATTGTGTATATCAAGAGTAAAAATAGTTTATCTTTTTACCACATTTGGTAATTACGTCTACTAATACTAACCCTTAAAGGTTGAATGACATAAATACCCTTAATAATCAATTACCAATACAATAAGAAGGATTTTAATAGTAAGGGCATTTAAGTAATTTACTTAAAGACTTGGAAGTAGGCGCGTGAGCCGTAAACTTTACGAGTAAAATTCAGACATCAGATCAACACCTTCCAATTCCCGGCGTACCAACTTCGAGAGAAACTCAAAACAGAGCATCAACAAATCATCTAAACAAGATATAAACCATGGATTCCCAAAGCTCTAAACGACAGAAACATGCTATGGAAGATGATCGAACTCTTGCTGACCTTCCGGACGGCGTCGTTAGTCAAGTACTGGCCCGTGTCGGGGCTTGCAACGCCAAGCAAGTTTTTAAAATGAGGACTCTGTAAGTCTCCATACCCTAGTTTCTAGTTTGGATTCTCGTTTCAACCTAAGGTTATATTGACGTTTTGTCAGTATAAGCCTTGTATTTTCTGTAATTTTTAAAGACTTTTTTACATTGTTCGTCCTTGTGGTTTGTCTAAAATTGCACTCGTCGTCCTTGAACTTTTTTTTGGCACCGGTCATCCCTGTGGTTGACAAATCTTGCACCCGTAGTCCTTGTCACTAACGACCGTTAGTTTTCTTCGTTAAAGGACCATCAATGTAACTTTTTTTTTCAAATTTAAAGTTTATTTAAATTTAATATTATTTTAGATTTTACCTAGCTAATTTATATTTCGAATAATTTAATCAATTTAATTTAATTATTTTAATTAATTTTTTTCGTGATAATTAATTTATTCTATTTGTTAAGTGTCCCCATTTATATATATAAACTCACTAAATATAAATAGTTTAAAAATATAATAGTTTTTGAAATAATTTATACTCTTAATTTGCATATCATCGGCGATTTCATGACTTCGTATAGAAATTCTACATGCCTTATATTGCTAATAGTTTTGTATATTATGAACGTACTCAAATTGCACATTATCAACATATAATATTTGTTTTTGAGTTAATAGAAGAAAAAATTGTAAAAACTAAATTGCAGTAACTACATAGCGTATAGTGTTATTATACTCCGTATGTTGAACATTATGTATTTTTTCTTTCAGATAACCGACATATATTAAATTATGTAAATTAATAGAAAAATAATAGTATTCTTAATGGGTCGATGTAAATTATGACACTTATAAAAATTAGAATAAGGAAATATTTAAATTAATCAATTTAATTGTCAAAAAATAGAATACATTAAATATTTAAACTATTTACATTTTTATGGGTTTATATATATAGATCGGGACACTTAAAAAGTAGAATAAATTAATTATCAAGAAAAAAATTGATTAAAATAATTAAATTAAATTGATTAAATTATTCGAAATATAAATTAGCTTAGTAAAATCAAAAATAATATTAAATTTAAATAAACTTTAAATTTGAAAAAAAAAGTTACATTGATGGTCCTTTAATGAAAAAAACTAACGATCGTTAGTGATAAGGACTACGAGTGCAAGATTTGTCAACCACAGGGACGACCAGTGCCAAAAAAAAAGTTCAAGGACGACGAGTGCAATTTTAGACAAACCACAAGGGCGAACAGCATAAAAAAGTAATTTTTAAAAAATGTAGCGCAATTATTAATTAAGGCTTGATTTAGGAATATTTAAATTATATTGTGCATGTACAGTATTTAAGAAATCACCTTTTAAGATCAAGGGACTTACATTGTGTTTATGACGTTGTTTATATATATGCATTACAGGTGCAAGACCTTCAGACGTGCAGTTGATTCAGATGAGGTTTATCGCCAGCTGGATGATGATTCCCTCTATCCTCTATTTTCTACGAACTTGCACAAAAATGATGTGCTATCAAAAATGAGGGAGAATCGAAACCCTAACATGCTGTTTAGGGATGGCATGGTAATGTTTATTTTACATTTTATTGAAGTTTTTACTTGTACTCTATCACAAGTTCTTCTCATTTGGTGATGAGGCTGCTGGAAAGGAGATGATGCAACAGGCATCTAATTTGGGACAACGTGATGCAACGTTTGTGCTTGGGATGCTGGTGATGGGGGAAAGTCAAGAGATACAGGCAGAGGCGAAGCAACTGTTGACCTCTACTAGAACAAGGTTAGCAGGTCTGTGGGATGTGGCCCGGACAGCTAACAAGGTACGTCGATTGTTGGCTGATCCCCGTATCTTATGGCGAGCAAAAAGGGAATACACTAACTGCATTCTTTGTTGTCCTAAGCACAAGGTATTGCACGGGCAGATGTTACGCGATGCCTTGTTTCACAGACGGGCTTGGCTGTTCGATTGTAATGTATGCTTGTGGGATGCTTGCTACATTAACTTTGTATCTACTTTTGGTATTTTTTACTTTTGATTAACTATATATAGTTAGTTATAGACAGATGTATGTCGGATACTTATAAATATGTAATTATTTTTTGTAATTAAGTTAATGATGTGTTATATATATGTGCATTATATGCTTTTGTTAATGGAATGTCAGGAAAGGAAACAAGATGCTAGGAACCTGTGGGTCATTTCACTTTAGGGTTTAGGGCTAGCGTTTAGGGTTTAACAACATAATATTATATATTTATCGTGGGAAAAGTAAATCAATTATATTCATAGCTGAGTTGTTCATTTCGTTGAGGAGCTAACCTAGCAATCCCGGGTTCGAGTCCGCTAACCTACATTTTGTTTTTTTAGCTCAATATTGTTTGATTTGTTGTCCCCCCCCCCCCCCTCCAATCAGAATTCACTAGTATGAAAACCCACGCAATGCATCGGAAATCAATAATAAAGTTATGTGATTCGATAATGTTTTTTTTTCGGAAAAAACATAGTGAAATCGTTTTGAACGCTTTTTTTTATTAGCATCCTAGGTCATTATATGTCAATATATTAGAAAGATATAAATATATAATTGGTAAAAGTACATTACATAGAAAGTAATTTGAAATATATTATGGTATGTATTAATGTACATTAGTGTTATAATTGACAAATTAAAAGTATGGGCATTTAAGTAATGATATCCTTCAATTTAATATTGATTACTCTTTGATTTAAGATTAAATACAGGGGCAATATTGGTATTTCCCATATGATTTAAGGTCAACATACTGAAATGCTTAATAAGGGGTATAGATAATTAACCTTATTCATAATTTTAACTCTAAATATTATTTCATTCATTTTGGAGCCAAATTTTTCACCAAAAAATTTAAACTGACCAATTAGAGCCAGGCAGAAAAATTTGAATTTCAAGTGACCTATTTACATTCCAAAACATCTTAATAAAGAATTTACAACTCTCAATTAATCTCCAACCAAAATATCAAAGAATTTACAACTCTCAATTAATCTCAATTAAAGTATATATCATGGATAACGAAGCCGATCATCCTCTAAATAATTATAATGATGACGACCACGATTTAGGATATGAATCGGAGGGTTACGATCATGTACAAGATGATGAAGCCTATGAAAACGACAGTAATGCAAATCCCAAAATAGTTCCGCCGAGGGGCATAACAAGATTGTTTGCGTTTCGCAACAAGTATGGCAGACCCGGTTCACAAAAGCTCAAGGTAACCTTCGATCAAATGGATCGGCTAATAGGGGACAATAGAGCCTTGTTTTCGAGTTTTTTGGGAGACATTGTTCGTGAGCATATTGGTTTGAAGATTCTATCCTGGAAGAAGGTCGATAAAGAAGAAAGAGATAAACTGTGGGATGAAATCATGGTATTTGTAACCCACTCCATGCTCCCTTGATTAATTTCCTTTATTAATTAAAATTGTTTACAGTACATTATATATGCAACTGGATGTATATATATATATATATATATATATATAGATAGATAGATAGATAGATAGATAGATAGATAGATTTAACTTGTTAATATTGATCTTGCAGCGATATTTTGATGTTGATGAGACACACAGAAAGCTAGTAATGAATCGTCTTGGTGCCCATCTTAGGAATTTCAGAAGGAAATTGAGAGAATCCTACATACTGCCCAACCTAAATACACCACCAGTAAATGAAGTCCCAATGAAATATAGTGCATTTGTCCATGCCCCGGAATGGAACTCTTTTGTAGAGTATACGAGCACGGAGGATTACCAGGTTTAGTCATTTATATTAGAGTGCATATATATATATATATATATATATATATATATATATATATAATTTCAGATTATTGTGTTTGCACATTAATGCCATCTAATAATGATTTTGTTCTCTAATTAGAAAAAGTCAGATGCATCAAAAGAGGCGCGCTCCAAGTCAGTTTATCCGCATACCATGGGACGAGGTGGCTACGTACATGTGAAAAATAAATTGGTAATTACATTTACATATATAATGTATGTTTCTATTTTGTACATTTTATGTATCAATTATATATAAGATCAAAGTAAAATACACAGAAAGCTAGTGTACTTTGTTTCTGTTGTCAATTTTATATGCTTACATGTTAATTGGTAATTTGACTAATTTACATGTGTGTTGATTTGATGATTACAAGATCGAAGAAAAGTAATTGAAGCACATGAAGAACCCCCACGTGGTATATTGTGGTTGAGAGGAAGGCGAAACAAAGCCGGGTTATTTCTAGACGAAATGACTAAAGATAAGGGACAACAACTAGTAAGCATTAATTTGACATGCAAATTTTTCGTTTAAATAGTTCATGTAGTTTACTTTCCATTAATCAATTAACTACTGGCTGTTGGAATCTATAATGCAGATAGACACTCACGAGAAGATCAAAACCGGAACCTTATAGCTTGCTCATGGCAACGATGCAATGACAGAGGTATTTGGAAAGGAAAAGGGAGGGTATGCCAGAGGAGTAGGAAGTGGAGTGACAATCAACAAGTATTTTCATCTTCCAGCAGCTCGAAGCAGAAAAGCAGCAGATGCCGAACAGATGAAATTACTTCAAGCAGAACTTGCAGCTGAGAGACGTGCCCGTGAAGACAAAGACAAAGTTATAGAAACGTTGTCCAACCAGGTGTCAGAAGTGATGGCCAAGTTGACTGCACAAGAGGCGAAAATTAATTCAATGTCAACTCAAAACCTGCCATCGGAGGAAAGACATTTAATTCTTGTATTAATTAAGTAATTATGCTAACATATTATTCATTAATTTATATTGCAGCTAACAGATATATGTATTTCTTTATATATATTGCAGGTGTCTCCATCAGTGGACGTTAATCCTAAAGCAACCATTGAAACTGCAGATCAGGAGTGCCAAAAAAGGACATCAAGTGTGGTTGGAAGTGGGCAGGAAGCTAGTTTTGACAGGCCTAAAGGACTTGCAACTAGCATGATCAACCAAAAAGACAAAATGGTAATTAAGTAATAAAACATTAGAATTACATTGATTTTGAAGTGGCATTGAAGAACTTAAAAGGGCCAAGTCATCTACTCCCACTGCTAGTTCAAGAGTCACTCCCACTGCTACTGCAAAATCAAGCTAGTTTTGCCACTGCTAGTTGTATTCAAAGTACAGCTAGTAATTCAAAGCACTGCTAGTTCAAGAGTCACTCCCACTGCTACTGCAAAATCAAGCTAGTTTTGCCACTGCTAGTTGTATTCAAAGTACAGCTAGTAATTCAAAGCACTGCTAGTTCAAGAGTCACTCCCACTGCTACTGCAAAATCAAGCTAGTTTTGCCACTGCTAGTTGTATTCAAAGTACAGCTAGTAATTCAAAGCACTGCTAGTTCAAGAGTCACTCCCATTTACAATAATTACTTGTTTGCCTTGTTTTATATAGGAGACTGTTGAAAAAGCAGTTAACAAGTCAGCAAACAGGACGCCTGATTCACGAGAGAACACGGTTGAACCTAACCGGTCGTCCCGATCACAAAATAAACGGTCTCCAACACCACCAATGCTGCAGGTATATATATGTATTTCAGCATGTTGAAACATTATTCAATTAAGTTTCATCTAATTCTGATATTGCATACATATATATATATATATATATATATACACACACATGATATGATGCTGCTGGAAAATATTGAAATCGGTAAATATGAAGTACGTGCTATTAATTATTTGTTGAAATATTGGTTTATACAATTCTGAATTTAATTAGAATGCAATTACAGGGTATTTATTATGAGTTGTACTCTGTGCATATCTGAAATCTTCACCGTTTAAGACAGAGACTTATGCTTTAGTTATAATTAGTATATATATTTATATTAATCGTCATCATTTCATTTTGTTTAGGTATTCAAGTGTAAACTGTGGAACCTAAAGAAGTCAAACACTATTGCTTTGGGTACCGTACACGTGTCGAGTGGAAAACAGATGCTTCATAGAAAAGTAATCCCAAAGGATTGCTACAAAGTGTCTGTTGGTACATCGTTGGTGGATGCAGCTTTTTTACCGGATGTTGGAGACAATGGTGTCAAAACTGCTTTGCAGGCAGTAGGTGGTTTTTATGCATGGCCCAAGGAGCAAGTGGTATTTGAGGAGGAGGTACATACAGTACGTATACATTTTTAACAACCTATATCTAGCTACGTATACATATATAATTCTTCATATATTAATATTGATGTTTGATACATATATATGCGGCTTTTGTCTTTTACAGGTAACACCACCTACTTCAGGTCAATTGGCGTATGTGGAAAACAAAACTGCACCAGAAGTATCTGAAAGTCCTTTGTAGCGATCTTGAATCAAGTTACACAAATCAATTGGTTGCGGAAACACCAATTGATCAATTACATAAACAATCAAATAAACACAATACTAGTAAACCAAATTCAAACGTGTATTTATTGATAATATTCGACTTGTTTACAAGTAATTTCGACAGATTTCGTTTAGGGTTTCTCGTTAATCGTCCGTCAACCCTAAAACTGATTACATAAAGTGTTTTTATACTAAACACTCGATCCTGCGACGTTACATACAACGTCGCAGGTCCAGGCCCATGCTACATAGACAACGTCGCAAGCCCAAAACCTAACGTCGCACCTGCGACATTGTGCACAACGTCGCAGGAGTCAGGAAACTCAATTCTAAATACAAAAATATAACTAGACCAACTGACAGACACTCTAACATGTATCAACAGTATCAAAGAAAAGGCGCAACAAATCGGTTTTTGTAACTAGTGATACCGTGCAAAAGCAAGCGAGGATGAAACTCAAGAGTCAAAAGGCCTTGCAACTGTGATCATGTATAATTACTTTATCATTTTGATACATTTATTCAGTTATTATTATCATGTAAAACAATATTCCAATATTAGTTTGGGTACATGTATGGAGTTAATTATGTCCATATATATTATTCCAATTTTAATTTGTCGTGTTATATATATATATATATATATATATATATTTATATATATATAATTCCAATTGTCACACGAAATATTGATTTGTTATATATATATATTTCGGCAAAGTACTCAATTTGTTGAATCTCAACTTGAAGTATTGAATACCATCTAATCTCTTAATCATGAGCATCCTTTGACTAACCTTCCAACTCTTGATTACACCAGTATAATCTCCACGAACCTTATATGTTTTGCAAGATACAGGCACAGGTTCTGCGGATCTACCTTGAGGCCACCACTGTTTATTTCTTTCCATTCTTTCTTCAGCAGTTAAACTTTCAGATGCCTCTTGAGTTGGTTGAGTAGATGTAGAATCTTGTTGAGTAGGAGCTGCCTGAGTTGAACTAGATTCTCCATGAAAAGATCCAGTAGGCACATCATCATCAGATGAGTCAGTTTCAATAACCGGTGCATCATCATAATATTCATCTGATCCCAAATGCTCTTCATCAACCGATACCTCATCATCCATATCGAATACATACCCTTGATCATTACCCGTATCATCCCCATTAACCATTCTCTGAATAAATGTCAGATCAGCACAAGAATAATCAACCGCTAGTGGTCTCGGCTGACCGGGGATGTCATCAACACAAAAATAATCCAAACGCTGAACATTTTCATTAATAACGTTTTCAATTACAGGAGGGTTTACAGACTCTGGTCCTAGTGACTCTACATTGGGACCCTCAGACCCTAACTCCCCCGAGGCACTAGACCTAGCCTCTAAAACATTCACCCTAGCCTGTAGTTCCGTAAGCTGCTTAGATTGAACCTCGATTATTGCAGCCTGAGAAGCATTCCTCTCAGCTTGTTCCCTCAGCTGTTGCTGCATTTGGCGCATGTCGTCCATCATTTTCTGCAAAAAGGCCGGAGTTGGCTCAACGACAAGTGCCTAAGATGGAGGTGGCTGAATAGTGGACGGTCGACGTGCACGACGAGAAGATGGTGCAAACTCAGTATCATCGTCGGCACGAGGACGTTTTCCCGTGTAACGTTTGCCCTGTTGAATACGTCGTTGAATTCTCAAGTATCGACGTGAATCATGTACCCGAATCCGTTCCATTTGCGATGGGTGGGGCACTTCACCATCAGAATCCGTAGGAGTCTCACCACCATCCTGCGGTCTCACAGAATCAGAATCCGAATCAGATGAAGAGGATTCGTCAGTTATGCGGTGAGGTGAATCCTGTTGCTGAACGTGTCCAAATTGATCAATCTGGACCAGCACATCCTCAATATCCTCCCCTGCAGCTTGAACAGGTATATCAACAAATGGTTGCTGCGGTTGCTGGGGTGCTTGAAGATCCATATATTGAGGGTCTGGAGGTGGCACGTAGTGTTCATCAGTAATCGCACCAAATAAAGGAATATCTGGTGGTGCCTGAACCCCCCGTTCCTGAGCAGAACATATAGCAAAGATCCTGCTCATCATCGGTGCAATCTTGAGGACGTTGTCCATATCACCTTGCTGCCGAAGTTCCGGATGATGATGATTGATGAAAAGTTGCACAAATCGAGGATACATGCCCCATTTGTTAGCTCCAGCATTGGCATTATCCACCATAGCCTTGAATATGAGCCCTGAGTAGTTGTAGGGCTTGTTGTAGACCAACGCAAGCATAGCTGAGGCCAGACGATGGCTTATACCATCAGTGCCTGCCTTCCTGTTTCCCAAACAGACGATAAAGATATGCATCAAGTATCTCCACACACGCGTAAGGTTCGACTTGCGGTACTGATCAGTCGGAACCCCCGGATACCCCATCCTATGCATCCCGCTAGTGATGAATGAATTATCAAAGAGAACTGGCATATCAGGTCGGTCGTTGAGCTGAAGCAGATCCCGAATACCCTGCTCAGTTATGACGATCTGGGTACCAAAAACCGTAGAAACCAAGCGCGGAATATCATCCTGAGTGGCGACCGTGACATTCCTCCAGAACGGACCCACCAGGTTCTTGTACACAAGTGTAGAGTCAGAAATCGCATGAAATATGCGTGAACGTCTGAGAAAGGCGATCATTTCGCGAAACGGAGCCGCGTTCTTGTGCGTATCATCCAAAAACGCCACCGTGTTGTGACGAGGCTCATATGCTAATGCCATATCTGTAAACAATGCAGAATATAGACTCGAAACACGTTAAAATAAACGACAAACACTTGAAATTAGGTTGGTGAAAACCTTCTGGTTTATGCGACGTTACGTATGACGTCGCACATAAAAGTGCAAAATTGTAAAAACGTCGCATAAATTAACCTAAAATTGATAGCGACGTAGAGCCTTACGTCGCATATCAAATGAGCGACGATAAGGGGGACGTCGCATTTTGCAATTAATTGTGAATTTAATCACTTTAAGGCAACCTGCGACGTAGAACATGTCGTCGCTTGTGAGGTCGCACTAATTTGCGAAATAACACAGGACGTCGCAGTTCTATGCGATGTAGCATGAGGACGTCGCATATAAATGCAAAGTCAATCATGAAATGCGACATCGGCTGCTACGTCGCAGCCGACGTCGCAAAGATGAACATCATCCCCAACCCAGAAACCCTAACTGCGAAAACCTTAGTTATTCAAATCTATCTATATAAATCGGTGCAGCATAGCAAGTTATCAATAAAACCTAGTTATCCTATCATTTTCACATCACATAGCACCCAAAACCGAGATCCCCAAAACCGAGATATATAATTAATCAATACATGTAAATTATACGGTTAAAAGAGATGAAAAAGGTACCTAATGATCAAGTAAAGAGAGTAGAGCAGGAAATCGTGAATGAATGGAAGGGAAACACGGCCGAATAGCACAATCAAATGCAACGTCGCAATCGCAGGAGTGAGGTCGCAAGCTACGTCGCAAAGAAATTTGAATAGTGTACTAATGACGTCGCGGGTTGAACTATTTATAGTCTAACCCTAAGTGCGACGTAGCGGGCAACGTCGCATGCGACGTTGACAATGACGTCGCATGGCAGAAATTTTGAATTCAATTTGAAGTTCAAATTTTCGACGCGTGATTTGAAAAACTAATTTGTAACTTGGAGTAATAAATAACTAAGTAACAAAAAGCAGAAATACATAAATATAAATTTAATGCAAATTTACAAAGATATAATAAACACATTCTTTTTGGTGACGGAGTTGAGTTAATCTGATTAGGGATCATATCGGAATAACATGCATTTATTAGGAACATTAAGTGTTATTTCGATCATCAGTATATTTGTCCTCTTTAAATTTACTTGACATACTAAAAACACTTTTTATAAAAATTATTTCAAAACGATTATTAGTATGTTTATCCACTTAAACATGTTATACTCACATCTAGGAAGTATTTTATTATTATTGGTATGTGCATTTCGCTGTAGTTCCCACCATAGATATACATCTTAACTTAATACATAGACCATGTTTCCATTTACAGATAGAATATAAGAAAATCAATTTTAAGAATCAAGTCAGCGGTGACAGGTCTGTACTTACGTACAACAGAGCGATATAGCTTGATTCAGGTTTAAGCAAAACCAGACTTGGTCAAACCATTTTGGCGACCTTGTAAGGTATCTTATTTTGAAAGACTTTGCAAGTACTTTGACTTGTGTTTGCTTAAGTTTAAAGTATATATTAATAGAAGCCAGGTCTATACTTACGTATAACAGAGGAAACTATCAATATATACCCCCAAATGATATCAAATAAACATCTTTCACGAAAGCATGTCTAGTATAAGTAAGAAATTAAGACTTTTGTCATACATCTAATGGTGTTATACCACTTGAAATAAACAATTAATGATTAAGCTTCTTAAGACTTCTCAAAAAGGTTTGTATACCATGCCTACTAATATATCGTATGATGAAGACAATGTTTATAAAAACTGTTTTCAATACGTCAGATAAATCTACTGACACATCCAAGATAAACCTTAAATTTCCATTTTTATGCATGTCACCCAATGTACTATCATATCCCAAGTTGTTTACAGACACAACTTCAACGTCTAATTTTAAAATGTAGCAACCTTGCATTTCTTTAATACTAGAAAGTATAATGAGTGGCAGTTGCGTAGGTTGCATTTTTTTTTTTTTTAAGCAATACTTTTTAAAAAACAATCCAAGTCACAAATTACTTTTTCGTGGTAAAGAACCTTAGACCGATCATGTTGACTAATTCATCAAATCGGGCTCTAGAAAAAGCCTTAGTGAATAAGTCAGCATTTTGCTTTAGGGTATCTATATGGACAAGGTCGATAAGGTGTTTCTCATAGCAATCCCGTATAAAGTGAAACCGAATTTCTATGTGTTTGGTTTTAGAGTGTTGTACGGGATTGCGTGTGATAGATATGGCAGCAGTATTATCAATATGTATAGGAGTCATAGTTAAGAGTAACCCGTAGTCGCGCAGTTGGTGCTGAATCCAAAGAACTTGAGGACAGCAGTTTGCAGCAGCAATGTACTCGGCCTCCGCTGTTGAAGTAGAAACCGTAGTCTGCTTTTTGCATTGCCATGACACCAATCGGGATCCAAGGAACTGACAGCCTCCTGTTGTTGACTTCTTATTGATGTTACAGCCACCGTAATCTGAATCTGAATAGGCAGAAAGCGTAAAATTCTTCTCATTGGAGTACCATAGACCGAGAGTGGGTCTATATTTGAGATAACCAAAAATCCGCTTCACCGCCTTCATATGAGAAACCTTTGGCCGTGCCTGATATCTTGAACAAAGTGAAACAGCAAAGACGATATCAGGCCTTGAGGCAGTGAGGTACATAAGAGAACCTATCATCGAACGGTAATCTTTTTCTTTGCAGTCCTCATCATCATCAGCAGGTCCAAGATTATGGTTGAGCTCAATAGGAGTTCCATAAGGTTTACAAGTGAGCATATCATATCGTGTCAACATGTCATTGACATATTTTGACTGATGAATATACATTCCTTTGGATGACTGCTCAACTTGCACACCGAGAAAGAAAGTGAGATCTCCCATTGCACTCATCTCGAAAGCAGACTTCATGACCTCTTCAAATTCCTTACATAAAGCCTCATTCAACGACCCAAAAATAATATCATCGACATACACCTGAACTAGTAACAAATGATCCCCTTTCCCTTTTGTGAAGAGAGTGCTGTCGATGTTGCCCCGAGTAAAACCATTGTCCACCAGATGAGTAGCAAGCCTCTCATACCATAGGCGAGGAGATTGATGAAGTCCATACAATGCCTTATTGAGTTTGTAGACATAATTTGGATGCACCGAATCTTCAAAACCCGGAGGCTGTTGAACATATACTTCCGTATCAATTTGACCATAAAGGAATGCACTTTTGACGTCAAGTTGCTTGACACGAATCCCTTTAAATGATGCAAAGGCCAAAAAAATACGAACAGACTCTAATCTGGCGACAGGGGCAAAAACCTCATCATAATCTAGTCCTTCAACTTGAGTATACCCTTGAACAACTAGTCGAGCTTTGTTCCTTGTAACAACCCCTCGATCATCCTTCTTTACTCGATATACCCATCTAGTGCCTTTTGGATCAGCACCCTTAGGTAATGGAACTAGCGTCCACACTTGCAACTTGTGAAATTGCTGCAGTTCATCTTGCATGGCCTCGACCCAGGATGGATCTTGTAAGGCCTCCGTGACTTTCTTCGGTTCGGTTTGGGAAAGATGGCAAGAATTGATGGTAGCCATAAATCCCAAAACCTGATCAGCTGAAGTATGCTTATCTTCAGCGGATTGCTTTGCCTGAGTTCTCGTTTGAACAGTAGAATGAGGATCACCAATTATGTTTTCAACCGGGTGATCCTTATGAATCCGAGTAACTGGAATAGCATCTGGCACAAGATTTAATTCCAAGTTGTTCAAATCGCCTTCAGTGGCAGAAGCATCTTCGTTCTCTTCATTAGTGAAGAAACGAGAATAATCCATGTCTTCTTCATCCTCTAAGAGAGGCATATCTGGATCATGTGGAAGATCCTCAGCATTGATGGTTTTTGAAGAAGAAGGAAGGGCAGTAGTTGGTGGTGTAGGAGTAGGTACGGATGCAGCAGAGGTAGTGGATGTAGATACAGACGTTTGTTGTGTTGGAGTAGGTGCAGGAGTGGATGTCATATCGGGAATCGGATTGGATGTAGTAGGAGGAGAATCGGATGTTTGTTGGAAAACATCGAGTCCATGAAGCATTGTAATTAACTCTTCTATTTCATCGTCCTCCGGAACATTGAAAGAACTGAAAAGTTTCCCATAATTGAAGAACCAATCCGGACCCGTTCCTTGAGGTGGTTCCGTATACCTTAGGCATTTGACCTCAAAGTGTTCCTCGATCTCGTTTGTTGATTTGTTGTATACTCGTTTATTTGGAGAGTTGACCGAATATCCAAGAAAAATCCCTTCAACGGCTTTATCACCAAACTTAGAGATACGTTCTTTGGTAATCATTATCAAACAAGGACATCCAAATGGCTCCAGAAACTGCAGATTTGGCTTACGGTTATTGAATAGCTCATAACATGTTTTGTTCTTTTTCTTAACCGAAAGCACCCAATTCAAAACATAACAGGCAGTATTGACTGCCTCGGCCCAGAAGATGATAGGCAACTTGGAATCTGCGAGCATGGTGCGAGCATGGTGCGAGCAGTTTCAATGATGGTCCTATTCTTTCGTTCTGCAACCCCATTCTGTTGAGGAGTTCTCGGAGCACTGAATTGATGATCAATACCCCTAGAAGCACAGAATAATTCAAGAGTTGAGTTCTTGAATTCGGTTCCATTGTCGCTTCGCAGTCTCTTCACCTTTAAGTTGCACAAATTTGCCAACTTATCCAACAAGTAGACCAAAATTCCCGCTGTCTCATCCTTTGTTGCGAGAAAGTATACCCACGAAAATCGTGAGTAGTCATCCGTCACTACCAAACAGTAAGAGCGACCACCGATGCTCTTTGTAGAAACAGGACCAAAAAGATCCATATGCAGTAATTCCAACGGAGCATTAATGGAATTCACAACCTTAGACTTATGGGACTTCTTGTGGAGTTTGCCCTTGTGGCAAGAAACACAGTCATCCTTCAAGGCGAAGGACTGTTTCGGAACTCCACGAACCAAATCGTTATTAACAAGAAAATTCATTTTACGGAAATGAATGTGTCCCATTCGTCTGTGCCAAAGGAGTGATTCCTTTTCTGAAGCCTTCGAAAGGAGACAAGTGTACTCGCTAGTTGTCTCCACGGTTCGCATGTTCATTACATAGGTGTCATTTCTTCTAGGTGCACGCATTAACACCCATTCCTCAGGAATGACATACCCCGGCTTCAAGATAACACACTCAGTCTTTGTAAAGGATGTGGTGTAGTCCTTATCACAAACTTGTGAAACACTTAAAAGATTATGTTGAAGTTCGACCACATAGTTTACATTCTCAAAGCTAACCCGTCCATTTGTTAGCGTTCCTCTCCCCGAAATCGTTCCTCTTGTATCTCCTGCAAAGGCCACATATCCTCCTGCAAATGGTTTAATATCCACAAGTAGAGACACATCACCAGTCATGTGTCGCGAGCAGCCGCTATCAAGAAACCATTCACTGTCTTTTACACGTTCAGACTGCTGCAACACAAAAAGAATGAGGAGATTAGTGAGAAACGGTGACCCAAGCCTTTACAGACTTAGGTCGACCATAGTCATCAACAATAAGCACATCAGATAAAACTTTATTTTTAAACAAATCAGATTTAGTATCTGATGTGTTGTCATTGATGACAATAGAGTCCGCAGTAGACTCTTTTCTTTTCCAAACCTTTGATGGTTTGGAATTTGGCTTAGTGGTATTGTGGGCTTTGGAATTGACAAAGAATTTTGCCCAACATTACTTACTTTCTTGTCAGGCTTAGGAGAGTTGGAGTGATGCCTAGAAGGTGATTTTGAAAAAGAATTTTTGTAGAATGATGTCCTAGGCATATTTCTCCCATACCGCTGATGAGAAAGTTTGGGGCAATTGCAGATCAAATGTCCTTATTTCTTGCAGTAGAAACAAGAACGAGTCTCTCTAAACTGTTGAGGCGAAGGATTTACTGCAGGAAGTGGTGAAGCATTTCTAGAACATGAACATGTCGTGCACGTGTTAGAGAATGCTTGTGTAGGTTTAGAAGTTGAGGCAAAAGTTTTATCAACATGAACCTTTTCATTTGTCACCTTTTGTTTTAAAACATTTGCCGGTGACTTTTGAGTTTGAAGTTTCACATTTAAAACTCTATTTTTCTTTTTATTTTGAACCTTTGATACAGGTTCAACTTTTATAATTTGTTTTTCAGGTTTAGCCTCAACCTTCTTAAACTCAGGATATTCCTGATCAGTAATATCCTCTATCTCAACAATCTCATCAGTATGAACTTGAGACTTACTTTCAGCTTTAACAAACTGAGGCAATGGATACTCTTGCCTCTTGGTTTTCTCCGTTGTCAGTTTGTTTAGCTTGGCTTCTTTGGCCTTAATACCATATAGTTTGGTATAATCAACTGAAATCTCCTCAAGGCCTTGTTTAGCAATCGGGGGACAATATTCAGCATTAGAAGGTGGTGGTACTTGGTTATAGCCAAGACCTTCCTTCTTTTTGCCGCTTGCCCCTTGCTTACTAACAATCTCATTAAAGACTTGAGTTGCGGATGTTGAACCTAAGATTTTGCTTTTATGATTCTCAAACTCATTTTTCAAATCAGATAATTCTTTAGTCAACAATTCAATTTCAGTAAGATAACTCTTAATTGCATCTTGCTGGCTAAAGACCTTTGCTTTAAAAGTTTCGGTATCTAATTTATGAGCTTCAAGGTGTTGTTCATAAAGTTTTTCATTATCTAGCAAAAAATTATTAGATTCAGTAAGTTTCACTATCTTGTCCCGCATATTTAAATTGTCTTTCTGATAGATCTCAAGGGATTCAGTCAATTTGATACATGAAACACAATTAAAAGGCTCGTTAGGTTCATTTGGTACCTCAGGAGTAATGTGAGCCATCAGGCATTGAAACTGTGCAGCTTGAGCACTCCAATCAGAAGCAGTTGGCTCAAAAACAATCAAAGCATTATCTACAGCCAACGATTTAGCTTCTTCTTTCTCATTTGCCTTGGGTGGATCCGGCTTAGTAAGACCCGACGATGGCATCCTGGGTTTCTCACATTCCCTTGCGAAGTGACCAAGGTTCTGACAGTTGTAACATCGAACCTTGCTTTTATCGAACCCAAACCCAGTCTTCCCATTACCTTCCAAGCTCTTGCGTCCCGTCCTCTGCAAGAACTTATGAACCCTCCTTGAAATCATAGCTATGTTCCAGGTTAAATCCATCTGTTCCAAGTCATCATCATCCAGCTGAGCATAATCTTCTTTGGTCATTTCCAAAGTAGTATTTGGTTGAGTAACCAAATCTTTGTAAGAACTAAGGAAAGCTGTATAAATCGCAGCTTGCTCTTGGATTGCTGGTGATGCTGAAACCTGCTGTTGTGATCCTTGATTTGTGCAGGTTGTCCCGGAAACATAGGCAGCATGTGTAGCCCCAGCTGAATAGGATGGAGAATTGGTATCCGATATGAATGCCATTCCTCCATAACTCTTACCAGAGTTTACTTGGCTTCCATATAGTGAAGGATTTTGTACAAATCCATTCGACTTGCACTCCTTCTTCTTCAATTCCATAGCATGGGCTTGAAGAACTCCTATAAGCTGATCCAAGGTCATCCCAGCCAATTCTTGATTTTCCTTCAAGAATTGGACTTTCACATCCCATGCACTTGGTAAAACATCCAACAACTTTTTATTAATCTCAAGTGCAGTGAGAGTATATCCTCCTTCAGTTAATTCACTCACCAGTTGTGAGTACCGAGTAAATAATCCAGACGTCGTCTCATTAGGTAAGGAGTCAAACAGATCGTACTGTTTCTTAATCAATTCCAGTTTAGCCTCCTTATATTTCTCATTTCCCCCACACCTTGTCTCTATCGCTTTCCATAAGTCATAGGTTGTGTCATGAGTTTTAAACAGTCTCATGACATCCTTTGTCAAACACATACAGATAGCTGAATGTGCTTTCCTTTCCATTTGATAATCTTTCTTTTCTTGAGGTGTCATCGCAGTGAAAGATTTTGGTGGAGGAACACCGCGATAGTTTCCTTCAAACACTGGAGCCTCATATCTTTGTTTTAATGGACCCTACAGTTCCGGACAATGAAAATCCACAAACTGTTCAAATCTATCTCTCCAATAAGCATAGTCCATGTCTGCAGTAAATAATGGAGGTTTATTGTTGGAACCAATATCATTTCCCTGTTTTATCATCTCCCTAATCCCTCTGATATCTTCATTGTCAGCGGCCATTTATAATTATAGAATTAATTATAATCTGAGATTTGCGACAATAAGGATGATGTCGCAAAAGGTCTATGCGACGTAGTGAGTGATGTCGCAAAACGGATAAGGACTCAATTAAGAATCAAAGATGCGACGTAGAGAATGACGTCGCTGATGTCGTCGCAGAGTAGCACGACGTCGCAAAAGTACGACGAAGAATGTAATGTCGCAAAATTGCACGAAGTCGCAACAGTACGTCGCAAAAAATCAAATTAGGTCAAAAACTGTGATGTCACAAGCGACGTCGCAGTTAAGGTCGCAAAAATTACACGACGTCGCAAAGTCGCAAACAGTTGCGGCCCAAAAACCCTAATTCGTAAAAAATCAAAAACCTAAATGATTTTTACGAATAGCAAACGAACAAACCCTTCAAAATATCCCAGAAAACGCAATTGTTAACCTGTAAACAAGAAGAACACAAAAAACAAGATGTTAATCGTTAGTTTAAATCCAAAAACTTGATCCTATTCTTCAAAAACGAGCCCCGTGGCTCTGATACCAGTTGAAAGTCCTTTGTAGCGATCTTGAATCAAGTTACACAAATCAATTGGTTGTGGAAACACCAATTGATCAATTACATAAACAATCAAATAAACACAATACTAGTAAACCAAATTCAAACGTGTATTTATTGATAATATTCGACTTGTTTACAAGTAATTTCGACAGATTTCGTTTAGGGTTTCTCGTTAATCGTCCGTCAACCCTAAAACTGATTACATAAAGTGTTTTTATACTAAACACTTGATCCTGCGACGTTACATACAACGTCGCAGGTCCAGGCCCATGCTACATAGACAACGTCGCAAGCCCAAAACCTAACGTCGCACCTGCGACATTGTGCACAACGTCGCAGGAGTCAGGAAACTCAATTCTAAATACAAAAATATAACTAGACCAAATGACAGACACTCTAACATGTATCAACAGTATCAAAGAAAAGGCGCAACAAATCGGTTTTTGTAACTAGTGATACCGTGCAAAAGCAAGCGAGGATGAAACTCAAGAGTCAAAAGGCCTTGCAACTGTGATCATGTATAATTACTTTATCATTTTGATACATTTATTCGGTTATTATTATCATGTAAAACAATATTCCAATATTAGTTTGGGTACATGTATGGAGTTAATTATGTCCATATATATTATTCCAATTTTAATTTGTCGTGTTATATATATATATATATATATATATATATATATATATATATATTTATATATATAATTCCAATTGTCACACGAAATATTGATTTGTTATATGTGACTAAATGATGCGCTAACATAATACGGTCACACTTTGATTGACTCGTTGTGTGACTAAATGATACCAAACGTCACACAAAAAAAAAATCATGTGGCCATTGGATGAACAATAGTCACACAAAAAACATGTTCACGTGACTTTAAAGATCATATGGTCACACATATTAACACCTACGGCCACATTTGGTTTAATTATATATATCTGACCAAATCCAAAAATAAAACACTTGTGTGTGTGACTAAATGATATCAAACGTCACGCAAACATAAAATTCGAGTGGCCATTGGATTAACAATAGTCACATAAAATACAGGTTTTACGTGACTTTAAAGATCATATGGTCACACATATTAACACCTATGGCCACATTTGGTTTAATTCTATATATGTGACCAAATCCAAAAATAAAACACTCGTTGTGTGACTAAATGATACCAAATGTCACGCAAACATAAAATTCGAGTGGCCATTGGATTAACGATAGTCACACAAAATACAGGTTTACGTGACTTTAAAGATCATATGGTCACACATATTAACAACTATGGCCACATTAGGTTTAATTCTATATATGTGACCAAATCCAAAAATAAAACACTCGTTGTGTGACTAAATGATACCAAACGTCACGCAAACATAAAATTCGAGTGGCCATTGGATTAACAATAGTCACACAAAATACAGGTTTACGAGACTTTAAAGATCATATGGTCACACATATTAACACCTATGGCCATATTTGGTTTAATTCTATATATGTGACCAAATCCAAAAATAAAACACTCGTTGTGTGACTAAATGATACCAAACGTCACGCAAACATAAAATTCGAGTGGCCATTGGATTAATAATAGTCACACAAAATACAGGTTTACGTAACTTTAAAGATCATATGGTCACACATATTAACACCTATGGCCACATTTGGTTTAATTCTATATATGTGACCAAATCCAAAAATAAAACACTCGTTGTGTGACTAAATGATACCAAATGTCACGCAAACATAAAATTCGAGTGGCCATTGGATTAACGATAGTCACACAAAATACAGGTTTACGTGACTTTAAAGATCATATGGTCACACATATTAATACCTATGGCCACATTTGGTTTAATTCTATATATGTGACCAAATCCAAAAATAAAACACTCGTTGTGTGACTAAATGATACCAAACGTCACGCAAACATAAAATTCGAGTGGCCATTGGATTAACAATAGTCACACAAAATACAGGTTTACGTGACTTTAAAGATCATATGGTCACACATATTAACACCTATGGCCACATTTGGTTTAATTCTATATATGTGACCAAATCCAAAAATAAAACACTCGTTGTGTGACTAAATGATACCAAACGTCACGCAAACATAAAATTCGAGTGGCCATTGGATTAACAATAGTCACACAAAATACAGGTTTACGTGACTTTAAAGATCATATGGTCACACATATTAACAACTATGGCCACATTTGGTTTAATTCTATATATGTGACCAAATCCAAAAATAAAACACTCGTTGTGTGACTAAATGATACCAAACGTCACGCAAACATAAAATTCGAGTGGCCATTGGATTAACAATAGTCACACAAAATACAGGTTTACGTGACTTTAAAGATCATATGGTCACACATATTAACACCTATGGCCACTTTTGGCTTACTTTTGTGTGACCAAATCCCAAAGAAAAGCACTCGTTGTGTGACTAAATATTACATAACGCCACACAAAGATAGAGTTCACGTGGCCATTGGAGGCACAATAGCCACACAAAATTCACGTTTACTTGGCTTTAAGGAGCATTTGGTCACGCTTATTAACACCTATGGCCACTTTTGGCTTCATTTTATGTGACCATATCTCCAAATTAAAACACTCGTTCTGTGACAACATGTTACATAACGCCACACAAACATAGAATTCAAGTGGCCATTGGATGAACAATAGTCACATATAATACACCTTTACTTGATTTAAAAGAGCATATGGTCACACCTTTTATGGTTTTGGTCACTCTTTTTAAATGGATACCGCCACTAACGATTTAATGTGGCTGTATGCACCCTATGGTCGCGGGACCTTTAGTCACACACACGTTGAAAAACAACCGTGACCGTAAGCATATCGTCACGCTTTTCTGGTGTGACCAAAGCCCAAATCTGTACTAGTGAAAAAGTCACGTTTTTGCGTACATAATTCCCACCTTTTTAGCCCCAAAATGGATGAAATCATTCAATATCAATACTTTTTCACCATAATTCGTTATTAAGGCTAAAAATAAGGCATTGCTTCAAAAATCAAGTAAAATGGCTAAATAACGTACTAAACAAAGCATAATTGATACGGTCACGTTCTACGAGCACTTTTTAGCATATTACCTTGAAATTTTTCGTTGATTAGTTCATTATGATCTTCGGGTAATTACGAGCACGTGGATATAAAGAACACTGAAAATGGATCAAGAATGAAGAAGTTATGTCCAAACGAAGTTCGACAAGTGCACAAGACTTACGATCCAGCACACAAGACCACAGACCAAGGGGATACCACCCCACAGGGGCCGTATACACCCCCTAGAGGGCGGTATACCCCCTCTTTGGGGCCGTATACCCCCTGTAGGGGTGGTATACCCCCTCTACGGTGCCGGATATGCCCCGTTTGCTACCAAATACGCCTATTTGGTGTCGAATATGCCCCTTTTGGTGTTGAATTTCATAGCTCGGGGGTGTATTTCAGTGTTAAATTGGGAGCGAGGGTGTTGAGTGTAAAATTGTGACACCCCGCAAATTTGAGTACAATTAAGTATAGTATACACGTCCATTTTACGCTGAGTCCTGCGAAAAAGTTAACTACACTAATGATGTGAGATAAGTCTAGCGAGCCCGAAACTCTTGGAACAAAAAGTATTACATATTTCGTAATTAATTATAATTGCGTACAAACTTATCAGAACGAACTCGACAAAAATAAATGCAATCGTTGGTGAACGTTTAATTAATAATATGAACTTATTAATTACGCATATTATTTAATTTATATTATTATGATAATATAAAACATTATACGTTTTAGGGATAAACGTATCGAACGCAATACAAAAGTTCAGAAAGAACTTAAAAATACTTTCGAATAATTTTTAATTGAAAATATTATGGGAACTAGTTGGAACAAAAATGAAACAAAAACATTTATATGTTTCTTTAAAACGTATTGTACGCAAACAAAAACAAATACAAAACGTACCTAGATGTGAAAAATAATAAAAGTATTATTTTTCTCGGTCATAATAAAGTATTTGGAGAAATACCTCAAAATAGATTTACAAATATTAAATGTAAATTGACACACAATTGGACCCGTACCCGAAATTAACGGGTTAAAAACCCAAATAATTAACACAATCTAAAAGATCTAGCGACATAAAGTACTGAACCCACACTTTCCAGTTGAATTTTGAGCTCATTATTTTTATATAATTCCTTCCATACTCACACTTAGTGAGTTATCAAACAACAATAATTGAGATTTTGGTTCTTCTTCTTTCTTCCTGGAAGCTCACAACAGCAGCAAAGCAACGCCAAGTAGAGCAACAACTTCACCTCCTTCATCTTCATCTTCAATCCATCCTCAAAAATTCACCATTTACAAACAGCCAAAAACATCTACAAGAATCATCATCATCGTTCCATCATCATCATCAAATCGAAATCATTATCATCATCCTATTGTAAGAAACTTTCTATTTCTAATTTCCTTACTTAAATTCCGTATTATAAAGTGATAATATAACATGATTCATGTATGTAATTGATAAACTTGATGATTGTTGTGTTAAATTCTTGAATATGAAACTTAGAGTAAACTAAACCAAAAATTGTGCATTGTGTATCAAAAATTAAATACACGTAAATGGGTATAAATTGTGAACCGATCGGCTAGATCTTGTAAACCGATCGGCTATATATTGTTAACAAATTGGATAAGATATGAAAACCGAACAGGTACTCTACCTGCATACCGTTAGTATAGTTGAGAAGAGTGCATAGTCATTGATAGTTAATAAAATGGTTCATTTACGATGGACTGCATGTTTGGGCTTTGGGCCCGTTGCTATGTTAATGAATCAGAGCTGTGATACGTAACATATCCGAACTTATCAAAATGGAGGATCCACGTTTATTTCATATGTAAAAGTATTTAATTCAATTTACTCATAATGGGTATTTAATGCTAGATTTTTAATACAAAATCAACGTATCAATCTATTTAGGTTCGTGATGATGATATAAGTATTCAGATTGTGGTGAGGCTTAAAATCATTAATTTGTAATTGGGCCACAAACCGTTACTTTGCTTTTGGGCCGAAACCATTTTTGGCCAAAAATGTTACTTTGTTATTGGATTTAGTAAATGGGCCTAGTTAGTTTAGTAAATGGGCTGGATGGATTAATCAGGTATTTTGTGCCAAGCCCAGTTGGGCCGCAAGTTTTAAATCATAAAAGTGTTATTGGGCTAAATTCATTTGGATCGTGTATTTGAGCCAGATTGTTTGGGCCGGACTATTGGGCCGAGTGAGTTGGGCCGAGTGAGTTGGGCCGTGTAACCTTAAAACATAAACGCGATTTGGGTTAATAATTCGGATCGAGAATTTATAAACAAAAATGAATTGTACAAATTAAGAAATCAACAATTTCTTCAAAACAAACAAACTGTTAACATAAATTGATAAACAATCAAAGTACTTATCTTAATACACTTAATGCGTATAGGTTGACATACCTTGGGCGGCACTACATCTTTCCACTAGCTATCACATCACTACTACTACTACTACTGTGAGTTCACAGCCCCTATTTTATTGTTTTACTGCTTTCAAACTAGGGGTGAAAAACATAACAACTGTTTTGCTACTACATGCGTTAACTGTTTATAAATGTTTTCGTGTTATTATTCTACTGATTATATGAATGATTTCATACTATGATTGCGAACCATTTGTGAATACTTGTATGCTCTTGTACGAACATAGGACAATGCTTTCCTACAAACCTGGTATAGGATACTATTTTCCTACAAACATAGGATACTTAATTTCCTACAACTCTTATGAAACGAAACTTATTTGACTCGCATGTCAACAACATACATATGAATTTGGTTTAACAAACCATATTTATAAAAACCTGTGAATTCACTAAACAATTTTGTTAACCTTTTACTATGTGTTTCAGGTAAATTAAAGCACAAGTAAGAACGTATTCTTATGGAGTTAGGCGACCCATGACGAATTAGGATGCTACATTTTGGGACAAATCAGGATTTATTTTGTACAACTGATACTATTTCTACGACTTGACGAGTCGTAGTTCTTTTGTAAATAAACTATTTTCTTAAATGACATCTTAATTTAATTGTTCAGCAATAATCATATGCTCTGATCTACATGAGTGTCAAATGTTGACGTCGGCACCCCCGTTTACTCTAATGCTTCCGCTAATTAAAATCAACAAATTTGGGGGATGTCACAAAAATTGTAACTTGTAAGCCTATAAATAGAGGCTCTCACCTCCTCATTTCCACAACTCACCACACATCAATCCATTCACCACTTTCACACACATTCTCTCTAGTTTAGATTAGTTAGTTAGTAGTTAGTTTCTCGTTAATATTTAACGGGGCTAACGGAGGGGCTACTTTGTAATATTTTTTGAAGATACTTGGAGGGGTGCTTTTGTAATATTCGAGGCTCTGCTCGTTGTAATCTTTCAGCTTATATTCTACTACGCATTTATCACGGTTATCTCTTTCCTTATCTGTTATAATGCATGCTATTGTTATTATGCTAGATTTAGGATTCGTTGCCATGATTAGTGAGTAGTTAGATTGTATGTTTGTTGTGATGTAGTTAGCCGCTATAATGAGGGATGATGTTAACTTAAATATATAACTAAAAACTATGTCTACTTAACTTTTCATCTATGATTATAAACTTTTCATCAAATTATCGTCTTTCCTCCAATAAACGTGATTAAAACCCTAAAAGACAAGAAGTCGCGAACCTTGTTCCGATGGTAATTAATTATCTGTGTTATCTATGCATGGTCTGATTTCGAAGCTTTGAAAATACCGCTAAACCAAATGTATAGTACAACGTGAATAAATCAGGGATTTATTAGGTAATATTAAGTTAGGGCTGGGTTTATATCATAGATGGGTACGCTTTAATACAAACTAAGTTTAAAAGGGTTCAGAGTGACCCAAATGTGCAACATGTGTGGAATACCGTAAAATGACCTATTACTTAGTATAGTTCTGGAACCACCTCTGGTGTAGTACAAATGCATGAAAGCTATGGAACGGTCGTCGGTATATACACCCTAACTTGTATTAGTGCGCAAGGCATGAAATGCTGTAAAACGTCCTAGTACCTCGTGTAAGTGTCGGAACCATCCTTTGGGAACGGTTCCCATACACCCAAGCTATGGAACGGACGTCGGTATATACATTCTAAGCAGCACTGGGTCACCCACCAGCTCTGAACCTAACAAACCATCGATGAAAAGTTAACAGATGCTTTCCGAATTAGTTCTTAAATGCTTTATTTTGAATTAGAATACTTTATGGTATCAAAGAACGGTCAGAGATTAAATATCGGTTTGTTACCTTATTCATGCACCCAGGAGTTAACTCCACGAAGGGTCACTAGTCTTCATAGACAATGTTGAGGGTAGAGCAGCCTGATCTGATCAGAATCATGACAACCTAGTACTCAGTGACATGCTATCTGAGGAATCAAATAGTAGGGTGCTAGTGTTGACACCATAAAGTACCTAAAACAGTAGAACACAGATACTTAGAAAGAACGTTTTCAAAATATCAAAACCAAACATCATCTCCCCTTTAGGCTAATGAAATCACAACAAACACTCCTCTCCATACTGATTATCACATATTATTTTATTTTGCTGTTTATTTAGTTTAATTTAGGACCTAAGTAAAAATCCAAAAATCAAATCTCTTGTTTACAAACCCTAATAAATCGAATCGATCATCTTGACTGCTTGGTTTCACAATACGGTTGATCTTAAGAACGACCCTGAGTCATTACTTGTCACTAACTACCCTTAGCTATAGTAAAACTTAGGTCCCCAACTCTATAAATATAAAACCACCCTCCAATCGCGCGGTCCCGACTGGGAGGTCAGCAACGATAAGGAAGCGATTCCTTGACCGACCGTCTGGGACCCGATCAGCCTCCATCACAGACTTGGGAAACACTCACTAGGTTGTGAGTTAGTTCTTCAACATAATTCACATCCTCTAGAGTCAAAGTTCCATTTGAAACTTTTCCTTTTCCCGTAATTACTCCTCCTTTATCTCCTGCAAAATTAACTTTTTGCTTGAGACCTTCCTTGAAGTTTCGTTCTCCTGTCATGTGTCTTGAGCATCCACTGTCTACATACCACCAGCTATCCTTGTTCACAGTCTGCTCCTGCACATGACAAGTTATACACAATTAGTTTTCAAGAGGGACCCAAGCCATTACGGTCTTGGTTTGTCCTTTATCATCAACAATCTGAACTTCCTTAAAGTAACCATAACTATTCCCTTCGGGAGTCTTGGAAACTTTAACAGGAGTTTGAGGTTGTTGATGATCAGTAGACTTTTGCCTCTGAGGAGAGTGAGTAGAAAACCTCCTAGGCACATACTGAGCTCCTTGTGCACGTGAAGTAAAACCACTCTCAAACTGACTATGGTTTCTACTTGGGGTCCTAAACCTCGAAGGTGTCTTATCTCTAGGCTTATTGAAAATAGCATCATTCTGAGTATAAGGCCTTTTAGGTTTAGGTGGTGAGACACTATGATTACCATCTCTTTTCAAAATGTGTACAGGTTTGCTGCCTAATCCCAGTTTAGAGCCTAACCTGTCTACAATTGAACTAGAATTGGTTGGTGCCTTTTCATTAATCACTAACGTATGTGATGCTTCCAACTTCTTATTTGGACAACAAGAAGCCACATGTCCCTTTTGGTGACATTTGAAGCAAGACATCTGTTTCCGTGACTTACCAACTTTTGCATTCGCAGTCGGAGTCTTAGGTACTAAAGGATTACTAGATTGTTCCTTATTAATCTCAGCATCTATCTTGATATCATTCATCATTCCATTCGATACAAATTGTACTTCATTGAATTGAATCTTCTTACCATTATCAGATGAAGGATTCTTAATAACATCCTTATGTACCTCTGACTGTTCAGACTTATTAGTTACCTTAATTTCAGGATTTGCTTCAGTCATCTCAATGTCTATAGAAGTTCTAGTGTAATTTGAATTGAATGGAGGAGGTACATCATTGTAACCTAAACCAGTCTTATCCTTTACACTACGTTGAGCATCAAGCATTTTGTCCATTTTAGCTGTTCTATAATTTTCTATCTTACGATTTTGCTCAACTAGCTTTAACTTATACTCAGCTAACTCCTTATCTTTATTAGCAATACTTTGATTTAAGTCCTTTAAATTCAAATAAAGACCATCTATCATTATAGATTTCTCATTAATGGTATCTCTAAGTGCAGTTTTATCAGAAATATATGACTGAATCTTATCTTTTAAGGCCTGTTTATCCTCACATAACCTACGCACATCAATCTTAGTCAGTTCAAGATCGGATACTACAGTCTTACTAGATTATGTCAGCATGCTAACTTGAGAAGACAAGTTTTTATTTGCTACAGTTAAGACACTAACCTGTGATTGCAAATCAGTAACTAAGTAACAGACATCAGCAAGAGTAAGAATATCAATACATACCCTTTTCTTGTCTGTTTGAACTTCAGCCATGCATGCTACAAAGTCATCTGGACTCATATCTGCAATTGAATCCATGTACAACACGTCTTCATCACTTGCTTTTACTTGAAGCTCTGGCACCTCCACATCAGCATCAGTAGGCATATAGGATGTGGAATCAGCAGTCTTCTCTTGATCATCAATCTCAGCCATGAGAGCTTCCTCTGACAGAGCCTTCCAATCATAAGACCCATCTAACTGCTTTACCACTAAGGCTTTGGAAGCTAGAGAACTTCCCGAACCTTGTTTCCCATTTCCAGTTTCAACCTTAGGTCTTTGACACTCACGAGTGAAGTGTCCATAACCTTGACAGTTGAAACACTTGATCTTGGTTTTGTCAAACCCTGATCGGTTCCCAACTACCTTTCTACTAGTTCTCTTTAAGAAATTCTTAACTCTCCTAGACAACATAGCAAGTTGATCCTGGAGATCTATTTCTTCAAGATAATCAAGGTCTATCTGATCATAGTCTTCATCAAATAAGATAGGATCATTGATTTTACCCTGAATGTAGTTCTCATAAGAAGCAGCAAAGGAAGCAAGAACAAACAATTGCTGTTCAGCAGATTTCACACTCATAGGCATCTTCTGATGCTCTTGAGATAACTTCTCAGATGATTTTCCCTTTGCTTCGCCACCAGATGATGTAAGGAAGCACAAATCCTCAGTTATCATTTCACCTCTTTCACCAGTATCACCAACTAATAAAGTTGTGATCGAACTGGATGATGCAGTCGAGAGAGTTGATTTTCCATGATATAGCCCAGGATTCTGAACCTGGTCAGAATCTGTATCTCTCGACTTCTTGGTGAAATCAAACTCTCTAAGCTTGTCAATAGCCTGCTCTAAGGTCATTGAAGCATACCTTTCCTCATTATCTTTTAGCATAACACTATGCATTTCCCATTTAGAAGGCAAACCCTCAATGAACTTGTCGGTTTTCTCTTCTTCAGTAACAGTAATCCCATGGCTTTCAAGTTCACTTAGTAGACGGTAGTAACGTGTGACGTAGGCATCAAGATCTTCTCCCTTTAAAGCTTTAAACAAAGTAAACTGCTTTTTGAGAAGATTCTTTATGCCTGCCCTCATCTGTGGACTGCCTTCACATCTTTTCTCAAGTGCTTCCCAGAGCTCTTTAGCAATATGAAAAGATGTCAGCTGATGATTGATCTCTTTAGGAAGACTCATTTTGATTGAAGAATGAGCTTTATTTTCAATCTCAAAGTCTTTCTTTTGCTGATCATTCATTTGATGATAGCCAACAACCACAACAGCATTTTCAACAATGGCAGTAGGTGCAGTGTATCCATTGTTAATACACATCTAGATAGACAGATCATGGAATCTACAGTAAGATTCGAACCTATCCCTCCAGCTATAGTATTCTTCAAGTCTTAACAATTTAGGTGGAACATTAGATTTGCCAACCTCGTGATCTATCTCAATCATTTTACTTAAGTTAGACATCTTGAAAGTTCAAAATTCAGAATGTTTTGCGAGTTCAGAAAGTCGATTTGCAACTCAGTTCAATTCGCAATCTCAGCTCGATTCGCAAACCTCAGTTCGCCAATCTCAGTTCGGATCGCAGAAGATGTCAGTTCACAAGTGATCTTGGATCGCAAGAGATCTCGGTTTGACTCGCAGAACTCAGTGCGGTCCGCAAGTTCAACTCGGTTCGCAGACAACGCTGAAACCCTAATCTCACTTTGCAAAAAGGCTGAAAAACCCCAAAAATGAAAATTTTAGGTATTATTACGATTGAAACTAGAAATTTCGACCATAAACCAACCCAAAAACGTCCAGAGAATGATTTTGATCGTAAATATGTACTTAATGCACACAAAAACGATCTGAAATCGATAGTTATTATAACAAAAACCTCAAACTTACTCGTATTTAGCACGAAAGCTCTGGTACCAATTGTAAGTCCCTAGTTCTAGGATCGTTAACTTAGTTATCTATAGTATTAAGGTACGGAATTCCTCAATACACGTTATCTTACTATAACGACTAAGTTCACGTTTATATTAACTAATATACTTTGCTTAAACGATCAATCGTCAAAGCCTAGCCTTTAGAAAACTTAAAAGTTTTTCTCTCTAGATTGTTGAATTCGCAGGTCTAAAATTCGAATGGCAAAAGTTAATGATTTCTAAACCGAAATCATTTAAATATCGCAGCTCAACTCACAGCCTGTGGGCTTTGCGAGTTGACTCATCTCGCAGCCCAAGTTTGGCCCAGCAAACTCAGCTCGTTTCGCTGCTAATCTTCTGCAAACCCAGATCTCATTTCGCAGTCTCTTGTCCTGCGACTTGAGATCTCATCTCGCATAAGACTTTAATTCGTATTCGATATTCGTCTAACACTTTAACATATTAATATATTTAACGAATATTAATAACAAAACTAATATCATTTATTTACAAATCTAAACCAATGTACAAACATGATAACAATTACACCAGTCCTATTTTCAAGCTATATCTGTTGTCACAAACTATGTCTCAACAGTTTTCACAATCATAAATGTGTTCAAAAGCCACACTAAAACAAATTTGATAGTTTCTCATGGTTTTTTCTTCACACCATATAAACGTGAACAAAAATCTTAAGGTTTTCACAATCATAAATGTGTTCAAAAGCCACACTACAACAAATTTGATAGTTTCTCATGGTTTTTTCTTCACACCATGTAAACGTGAACAAAAATCTTAAGATTTTCACAATCATAAACGTGTTCAAAAGCCACACTACAACAAATTTGATAGTTTCTCATGATTTTTTCTTCACACCATGTAAAGGTGAATTAAAATCTTAAGGTTTTCACAATCATAAACGTGTTCAGAAGCTACACTACAACAAATTTGATAATTTCTTATGGTTTTTTCTTCACACCATGTAAACGTACTCAAAAATCTTAAGGTTTTCACAATCATAAACATGTTCAAACGCTTACATATTTATATGTATGAAAATTAAAAAGAATCTTATTAATAAAAAATTTTCAAGTCTTATATGACGAGGATGATTTATTGAGACTTGAAGTCAATTTATTCAGCTGTATAAAAATGTTTTTTTTTTCTTTTGTCGAAAAATACGTTGACCGGATATTACTCGATCAGAAAAGATGATATCCACCCATGTGTACATATACGTGTGCATATTTTGATAACATGGTAGCTCCGTCATGATAATTACCTAACTCGAAAATAAATTTGAATGTTTATTATCTGAATTAGTAATAAAATAAGTTCGTTACCTAATTTGGTATAAAAATATAAGTTCATTGTCAATATGTAGTTTAACCCTTAAATTTAATTTACACGTGGCAGTATAGTCATCACGTTTGAATGAGTTATCGTATACACGTTAGCATTTTTAAATCTTAACCAGTAAAATAAAAGTTAGTTGCTGACATCGGAACAAAATTTAAAAGAGTGTTACGTACATTAGTAATAAATTAGGTACATTACCTAACTCGAAATAAAAATATAAGTTCGTTTGGGATCCGTACCTTTAACCCTTTCTTTTTCATTACAAACCGCATAATGCGGCAAACAATATTCCTTTCGATGATGTGTTGAATCATTTATCTTTAATTTAGTTGATGTACGTTAAAAGATAGCAATATAGTATTTGAAAAAATAAAGCAAGAACACCATGAATGAATGAATAAATGAATGGTCAAAATTTGTGAAAAAGATAGCAATATTTATGTTTCAGCACTTCAATTTGTGAGTCAAAGTGTGTTGTATATATATGGATTTAATTTCTCACTGATATTCGTAACTGACATTTCAATATATTCATCACTATAGAATCACGCAATTATGGGGTTAAAAATCTTGTAACATAAATTTATTATTCAATTGCATTGACTTGAATAATTTATAGGATAAAATAGTAACATTAGTTGTCCCTTTTTAAGTTTTTAAAACTCATGACCTAAACTATTAACATGGATTATCTATCTTATAATTTAAAAGAAAAATTTTGTATTTGAAATGACCCTTGAATTAATTAGCAACTTGCTAATCTCACCATTAAAAAACTTAATGACATCATAAGTCTTTTGGTTCTTTAATTAAAGAAAGCATCAATTAACGTTTAATGAAAGCATTAATGAATTAATGCATAATAATAATTATTAATTAATAATTAAATAATTTATTAATTAAAAATAACGATTTAATTATAATTATTAAATACTAAAAATAAGTCAATACGGGAATGCAGATATTTAAGATGAATTGAGGTAGTTGTAATGGGCTTAATGCAATCATTTAAATAGAATTCAACTACGATGATACATGGCTTAAGGCAATCATTAAATAAAGTCCAAAATATTGTGATATATGTGTAAAAATTTCGCCCAAATTAAAAAAAAAAACATAAGAAGAGTTACAGACGATGCTAAACATTCGAACACCCGCTTTAACCAGTCGTCTTCATCAACATGAGAATCTTCAACAAACTGTAAATGGCGATTTATCTTTAAACCCATGGCGTCTTCAACAATGTGCAATTCACGGAAACCCCTTATTTTGGAGCATTAAAAAGAAAGCACCTGAAGTATAATGACTATTGTTTTTAATTAATCACGTTAGTGTGTTTGAATCTGTATGTGATTATGTGAAAGCATCCGAGGTATAATGAATAATTTACAGTACACATCACAATATATTTTTATTCAATCAGTGTTCATTTAAATTTAAATTTCACTTAAAATATATTTTTATGTTAAAAGTCGTAAATTTCATAGGTCTTACTCTAGTTTTTTATAGTATATAAGAAAGACCCTAACCCCAAATTAATAAATCCCATTGAAAACACACCTTGAACAAAAGCGGCAACGGGACATAAACCTACCACACCGGAACAGAACATGTACCCTTCTATGTTCTTACTAAAAGGAGGTATCATTCGTTTCATCTTTATCTTTATAAGTTATAAAATATGTTGTCGTTTACAGTTACATGATAAGAGGTTGTATATTTATAGAGGCTGAATTAGGTTAAACTCGTATATGAGGAGCTTGGATGACATAATCATAGATTTGTAGGTGAAAGTCAAATAATGAAGCTTGAAAAATGATGTATTATTGAAATGATGATGATATATCTGTTAATGGTCGAAAAGGAACAAATGAATTATGATACATGTATGTATCGGGAATCCATCTAACTTGTACCCAATGTCTATGGTATGTACCTAAGGTTCGCTATTTTTAATGCATGAAACTTTCAAAGAGTGTGTTTTAGTGTATTTTGGTGACGTTTTGATGCTGCATCAAACTCTCCGGATGACACGTGACACCTTAAGCGAGAGACACATCACCAAAATACATTATAACACCATTTGTGAAAGTTAAATGCGTTAAAATAAGTTAATAACAAACGTAAGTAGGATACACACAATATACATCGAGCTTAAGTTAAGTTAGATGCATTCCCAGACACTAACTCATCACGATGATTATAGGGAAAAATTGTTTTTGTTAATTATTTCCTCTCTGTTTCATCTTGATATATTGCTAAGCCAATTTTTTAGCATGTGCCTTTCTAACAAAAAAGATAATTTTTAAAAAAATGCAGGTGTGCATGTATATCTGTTTGCATTCTGTAGTTAAGTACGTAATTTAATTTTAATATTTTATTTTCTATACTGCATCTCAGTTTATTCATGAATGGAGTGGGATTCAACAATTCCCTCGTGCTACACAGGACAAGCTTCTTGAATTGTTGGGAAGACCTAAAGAGAAGGTACATTAACATTTGCGTATAAGGATAGTTTGTTTGGTCAGTTAATTCACAATGTTCTTATTTAAAACGAAAGTGCATTATGATATTAAGTTTGACTTGCAATAATGCAGAAAAAGGACATGTTAACTATCCTGTAGCTGCTAACATTATGTCTTTTGGACTTGTTAAATTTTGAATGGTCAATTGCACTGACATGATTATTTAGTCAGAAACACCAAAGACCTACAATGGTTTCACGGGAGCGGTCAGGGTTCAGATTGAACATTATTGACACACCAGGCATTGTGAGAGGAGGATACATCGATGACCAAGAACTTGACGTCATCACAAGGTCACCTTCGCCTCACTGGTTTTTAATATGACGATACGACTGCAAAGCTGTTCCTCCAAACTAAATAGATTACCTGGAGGTGGCAAAATGGGTATGTTAGTTGGACTGCGTCATGTGCCAAAACAGGGAATCTTGATGGTCAAACAGGTCGAGTCAGGTTGGTTGACCCATAAACACTTTTTGTTGTATACCAGTTCTGTAAACAATAATTGTTACAATGATAGGTTAATAAAGAAAGTTAAAAATGATTACTAGGTTCTATGCATAATGAATACACTTCTTTTCACCCATTTTCATTGTAGCTTCTTTTGTAACTTCACCCGTTTGAGGCGAAGCACAACCCAAATTGATCCATTTATCCACAAACGGGTCTAAAATTGTTACCTGAACACCCCTGGATCTTTAAAGATTGAAAAGAGCTCTAGTCTTGAAAGCATTAGGTCTCCTTGAAGGAAAACTGCACTGAACTCTTTAGTGGCTGACATTTGAATCTAATCATATACCAATGACTTATCAGAGGTTTGTTTTTGTTTGGCTTTCTGAGCAGGTTTCTTCTGAACAAGACGATAGATATTTTGCTAAAAACTTTAATTCTTTCTAAAGGGTACCATTGCCTTATGGGCTGGGCCCAACCTGGTTGTGTGGGCTCGCTACGCCTTCTGGGCTAGGGGCCGTGTAACCACAATTGCTGTCCAAAAAAAAAACACTGTATGCTCCTTCATATCCATGGTAATTTGTCAGTCTATTTTTCCATATCAAGCCTCGATATCTTGTATGGATGATTCTTCATTAACCCATTAAGTTTTTTCCTTTACTATAGCCTTACCTCCCACACCTTTCAATGAAACAAAAGTAATTCCCCAGCTCTGTGTTTTTCTTACTCCAGCTACAGCATCTCTTGCTACTGAAGAATCTAAACTCAAAACCACTATGTCTAACTCATGGGCAAACAAACTTTAAAAACTGCTTATGCTGTTTTTGTCAAAGTTGGTTCACATTGGACCTGATCTTAGCCTCCATTCTAATTCTGTATCCTGTATTTGTAACGAGCACCCGGCTTTGATGACTTATTTGAATCTGATGGTTATTATTAAGAGAACAACGACGATGAAGATGAAGATGCAGGTACTGAATCATTGCATCTGGCGGTTGGAAGAGAGTTCTGGTCTACCAAGCACACTTGATTTCTAGAACCTCGGTGATGATAGCTGCTGGTTTGTAAGTATTTGAGAGGTAATCAAATAGAATCTGATTATAGGGATAATTGTACGGGAATGCTTTAAAGTTTACACTTTTTGCTATTATGTGTATCCACGTTTTAGAAATTTTATTGTACATTATGTATTAACCTTCTAAAAATGTCTAATGTTTTTTAATTGTGTTGATTTTAGATACACATTCTAGAAACTTTCATACATACATTAGACATGAATATACAATAGTAAAAACTCTAAACTTTATTATATTGTTATACCGTTAACCCTTGATTATATTATCGCTGATATGTACTTAGTGATTGTAGTAGTTCAGAGATTCAATAGGAGGTCACTATTTCCTAAATGACACTAATCATGAGCCATTTTTGGTATAGACGTTTGTTTGAACTAGTTTATTGAAGCCAATGGCATATGTAGTAAGTTTTAAAAGTTAGCGCTGATAAAGGTAACCTTGTAGAAGTTAATCAAAGGTTTCGCGAACCTGTATTTGTCTTTATATGACAGCTTTTTAGTAAATGTAGTATAAAAAAGACTTGCATTCTCGCGAAACCCGCATTCTCTCTTTCCCAATTTGGGTTAACAGTTCTAGGGTTTCAATGGATTTTTTTCCGAAGGAAATCGTTGAGGAAATACTAATAAGATTGGACATCAAAGATCTGACCCGATACAAAAGTGTTTCAAAGTCATATCTATCTTTGATCACAAACCCTGATTTCATTAAATCACATCTCAAACATAGTTATTGCCGTGATCGAGATGATTGCAAAATTGGAAACAGGAGAATCATTTTGTCTGATGTCCCCCGCGGGTAGAAGCATCATCGTGTATACAAGACTAATAGCTTCTTCCACCATCGTGAGGATCGTCTACACGGTTCTTCTAATGGTTTGGTATGCGTTTCTTCTACTCGTAATGATCTTTTAGTTGTCAATCCTGAAACAAGAGAAGTGAATAAACTGGAAAAGCCCCAATTTCCCTTGGGATCTTTGTGTTATGGTTTTGGTTATGATTCAATTAAAGATGACTACAAGGTGGTTATAGGGAATACAAAGTTATTTGGACTTACTCATTTTCAAATGTTGACTTTAAAATCTAATAATTGGGAGGATATTGGAGAAGGGAATTATGCTTGTATCACTAAGACTGGTATCCTTTGCAATGGGGCGCTTCATTGGGTCACGTATGCATGTAAGCCTTCTGATGTGAAAAGAGTAATTCTTTCTTTTGATCTATCTTCTGATGTGAAAAGAGTAATCCTTTCTTTTACCCGATATTTTTGCTGGCTATGGGACAATACGTTTGGGGATCTTAGACGGTTGTCTATACCTATTTTCTGATGAAATGCATCCCAACAACATATGGATGATGAAGGAATACAATGTGAAGCAGTCTTGGGAGATTGTTGTGCCTGAAAATGAGATTAAGACCGACATTGTGCACCAAATGAAAGAGTTGAGGAACTATATTCAAAATAGGTGGTCTTTCTGTTATGAAAAGTTGTTTGATCATGATAAAAAGTTTTTAGAGTCCCCTCTGTATATTCCGAGTCTTGTATCTCCACATGTTTCCAGGAAAATAAAGAGGAAGAGGAGGGCAACAGGCAGCAAGAAAATAAAGAAGAAGAGGGGGGCAACAGGCAGCAAGAACAGTTCCAAGGTGGGCTCTAATTATGTTGTTTTTCTGTTTCCATTTATAATACAGCATAGCGTTAGTTATGCTGTTTGATATGTATCATCGTTTATTGTAGGGTGACAATGTCATCTGAGGTATGATTGATCTCTAAGGGGTCAAATGGGTAAAACAAATTAGTTTCATAGCGAGCACAATGGGTAAAAGTGGTAAACCCATAAAATTTGTCTCTTACATGTCAAATAGGTCACAATGCTCAAAGTTTATTATTAAGTCATAAAAACTTCTAAATCATGTTATTCTAAAAAGTACATTATTGAAATATTGTAATCACTAATTGTTTATAAAAATAAATTAATGATATTGGATGTCCCTGTTTCGACTTGCACAAAAGTATATGTGTTTTGACACGTATCCACTTTGGTTTGTGCTTGACCCACCCATTTTGGCAGGTCTAGTTTGTGTTTTCTGACCTACATTGTCCAAGTTATTGTGTTTCTGTTGAATTCATTCCATCCATATGCTGAAATAGTGAGTATAAGCCATCCTATATTTTGATCACTCGTATGGATAAGCTATATCTTTAGTTTTAATGATCTACTTTGTTTTTTTTATTAGATATACTGGAGTTCCCATATCTGATTACGCATTTGTTTTTCTCTGAATTAGATGTATGTGTATACACCAGTTAAATTTAACAAGAGAATATCATAATTCCTTTTCAAATTTCAAATCGTCTATTCTGTACATATGACCATCAAACTAGTTTGAAGATAAGTCATATTGTCCACATGCTCTACTAGTTACTGATTGTTGATACATGTTAGAGTGTCTGTCAGTTGGTCTAGTTAGAGTTTGTATTTAGATTTAGATTCCCTGACTCCTGCGACGTTGTGCTCAATGTCGCAGGTGCGACGTCAGGTTTTGGGCCTGCGACATTGTCTATGTCGCATGGGCTTGGACCTGCGACGTTGAGTGTAACGTCGCAGGATCGAGTGTTTAGTATAAAAACACTTTTTGTTATCAGTTTTAGGGTTAGACAAACGATTTACGAAAACCCTAAACGCAATTTGTCGAAATTCTCTGTAATCTAGCCGACTATCATCAATAAACAAACGTTTACATTTGATTATTTTGTCTTTGTTTATTTGATTTGTTCGTGTGATTGATCAATTGGTGTTTCCGTAACCAATTGATTCGTATAACTTGATTCAAGATCGCTGTAGGGGACTATCAACTGGTATCAGAGACTTGACGTTAAGCAACTTGACGTCAAGAGTGCATTCCTTTATGGTAAGATTGATACGGAGGTTTATGTTCAACAGCCTCCAGGTTTTGAAGATTCGGTGAATCCAAATTATGTCTACAAGCTAAATAAGGCATTGTATGGACTTCATCAATCTCCTCGACTATGGTATGAGAGGCTTGCTACTCATCTGGTGGACAACGGTTTCACTCGGGGCACCATCGACAACACTCTTTTCACAAAAGGGAAAGGGGATGATTTGTTACTCGTTCAAGTGTACGTCGATGATATTATTTTTGGATCATTGAATGAGGCTTTATGCAAAGAATTTGAAGAGGTCACGAAGTCAGCTTTTGAGATGAGTGCAATGGGAGATCTAACTTTCTTCCTAGGGGTGCAAGTTGAACAGTCATCCAAAGGGATGTATATACATCAGTCGAAATATGTCAATGACATGTTGACACGGTATGATATGCTTACTTGTAAGCCTTATGGAACTCCTATTGAATTCAACCATAATCTTGGACCTGCTGATGATGATGAGGACTGCAAAGAAAAGGATTATCGTTCGATGATAGGTTCTCTAATATACCTTACTGCCTCAAGGCCTGATATCGTATTCGCTGTTTCAATTTGTTCAAGATATCAGGCACGTCCTAAGGTTTCTCATATGAAGGCAGTGAAGCGGATTTTTGGCTATCTTACATATAGACCCACTCTCGGTCTATGGTACTCAAATGAGAGGAACTTCACGCTCTCTGCTTACTCCGATTCAGATTATGGTGGCTGCAACATGAATAAGAAGTCTACAACAGGAGGATGTCAGTTTTTAGGATCCCGATTGGTGTCATGGCAATGCAAAAAGCAGACAACGGTTTCTACTTCAACAGCGGAGGCCGAGTACATTGCTGCTGCTGCAAGCTGCTGTTCTCAAGTTCTTTGGATTCAGCACCAATTACGTGATTACGGGTTACTCTTAACTTTAACCCCTATACATATTGATAATACTACTGCCATATCAATCACACGCAATCCCGTACAACACTCTAAAACCAAACACATAGAAATTAGGTTTCACTTTATACGGGATTGCTATGAGAAACACCTTATTGACCTTGTCCATATAGATACCCTCAAACAAAATGCTGACTTATTCACTAAGGCTTTTTCTAGAGCCCGATTTGATGAATTAGTCAACATGATCGGTCTAAGGTTCTTTACTACGAAAAAGTAATTTGTGACTTGGATTACCTTTAAAGTAATGTTTTATTATTAAAAAAAATAAAAATATATATATATATATATATATATATATATATATATATATATATATGCAACCTATGCAACAGCCACTCTTTATACTTTCTAGCATTAAAGAAATGCAAGGTTGCTACATTTTAAAAATAGACGTTGAAGTTGTGTCTGTAAACAACTTGGGATATGATAGTACATCGGGTGACATGCATAAAAATGGAAATTTAAGGTTTATCTTGGATGTGTCAGTAGATTTATCTAACGTATTGAAAACAGTTTTTGTAAACATTGTCTTCATCATACGATATATTAGTAGGCATGTTATGCAAAGCTCTTTGAGAAGTCTTAAGAAGCTTAATCAATAACTGTCTATTTCAAGTGGTACACCATCATTAGATGTATGACAATAGTCTTAATTTCTTACTTATACTAGACATGTTTTTGTGAAAGATGTTTATTTGATATCATTTGGGGGTATATATTGACAGTCTCCTCTGTTATACGTAAGTATAGACCTGGTTTCTGTTAATATATACTTTAAAATTAAGCAAACACAAGTCAAAGTACTTGAAAAGTCTTTAAAAATTAAGATACCTTACAAGGTCGCCAAAATGGTTTGACCAAGTTTGGTTTTGCTTAAACCTGGATCAAGTTATGTCGCTCTGTTGTACGTAAGTACAGACCTGTCACCGCTGACTTGATTCTTAAAATTGAGTTTCTTATATTCTATCTGTAAATAGAAACATGGTCTATGTCTTAAGTTAAGATGTATATCTATGATGGGAACCAAAACGAAATGAACATACCAATAATAATAATAAAATATCTTCTAGATGTGCGTATAACATGTTTAAGTGGACAAATATACTAATAATCATTTTGAAATAATTTTTATAAAATGTTTTCAGTATGTCAAGTAAATTTAAAGAGGACAAAGATACTGATGATCGAAATAACACTTACTGTTCCTAATAATTGCATGTTATTCCGATATGATCCCTAACCAGATTAATTCAACTCCGTCACCAAAAAGAATGTGTTTATTCTATATTTGTAAATTTGCACTAACTTTATATTTATGTATTTCTGCTTTTTGTTACTTAGTTATTTATTTCTCCAAGTTACAAATTAGTTTTTCAAATCGCGCGTCGAAAATTTGAACTTCAAATTGAATTCAAAATTTCTGCCATGCGACGTCATTGTCAACGTCGCATGCGACGTTGCTCGCTACGTCGCACGCTACGTCGCACTTAGGGTTTTTCTATAAATAGTTCAACCTGCGACGTTATAACTACACTATTCAAATCTTACTGCGACGTAGCTTGCGACCTCTGTCTGACGATTGCGACGTTGCGTACTGTTTACTCGATTGTGATCATCGGACGTGTTTCTTTTCTATTCATTCACGATTTCTCGTTCCTCTTCATTTACTCGATCATTAGGTACCAGTTTTATCTCTTTTCATCGCATAATTTATGTGTATTAATTGTTTATATGTTGCGGTTTTTAGGGATCTTGGTTTAGGGAATTGTTTATTGTGAAATTGATAGGATACCTAGGTCTTATTGCTACACTTGCTATGCCGCACATGTTAGCATAGATATATTTGTCAAAACCCTTATTTTTTGCGTTAGGGTTTTCTGGGTTGGGATGATGTTCATAGTTGCGACGTCGGCTGCGACGTAGTAGTCGACGTCGCATACACCGGGCGATTTCGCATTTACATGCGACGTCATCATACTACGTTGCATATAATTGCGACGTCCTTATGCTACGTCGCAATTTTTGCGACGTCCCATGTTATTTCGCATATTTATGCGACCTTACAAGCGACGACGTGTACTACGTCGCATTTTGCTACCAAGTGATTAAATTCACAATTAATTGCAAAATGCGACGTCCCCCTTAACGTCGCTCCTTTGGTATGCGACGTTAAGCTCTACGTCGCTATCCATTTTGAGCTGATTTCTGCGACGCCATTACAATTTTGCACTTTTATGTGCGACGTCATGTGCAACGTCGCAGAAAACAGAAGGTTTTACACAATTTAATTACATTTATTTGTCGTTTATTCTAACGTCTTTCGAGTCTATATTCTGCACTGTTTACAGATATGGCGTTAGCTTATGAGCCTAGACACAACACTGTAGCCTTTCTGGACGATACGCACAGGAACGCGGCTCCGTTTCGCGAAATGATCGCCTTTCTCAGACGTTCACGCATCTTTCATGCGATTTCTGATTCTACAGTGGTGTATAAGAACCTGGTGGGTCCGTTCTGGAGGAATGTCACGGTCGCCACACAGGATGATATTCCGAGATTGATTTCTACGGTTTCTGGAACTCAGATCGTCATCACTGAGCAGGGTATTCGAGATCTGCTTCAATTCAATGACCGACCTGATATGCCAGTTCTCTTTGATAATTCATTTATCACTGGCGGGATGCACAGGATGGGTTACCCGGGGGTTCCGACTGATCAGTATCGCAAGTCGAACCTTACGCGGGTTTGGAGATATTTGATGCACATATTTATTGTGTGCTTGGGAAACAGGAAAGCAGGAACTGATGGTATCAGCCATCGTTTGGCCTCCGCTATGCTCGCGTTGGTCTACAACAAGCCCTACAACTACTCAGGGCTCATATTCAAGGTGATGGTGGATAATGCCAATGCTGGAGCTAATAAATGGGGTCTGTATCCTCGTTTTGTCCAACTTTTCATCAACCTCCATCATCCGGAACTTCAGCAGCAAGGCGATATGGACAATGTCCTCAAGATTGCACCGATGATGAGCAGGATTTTTGCTGTTTGCTCAGCTCAGGAACGGGGGGTTCAGGCACCACCAGATACTCCTTTATTTGGTGCGATCATTGATGAACAATATGTGCCACCTCCAGATCCTCAATACATGGATGTTCAACCGCCTCAGCAACCGCAGCAACCGTTTGTCGATATCCCTGTTCAGGCTGCGGGGGAGATTGAGGATGATTTGGCTCAGATAGAGCAATTTGGGGTTGTTCAGCAACAGGACTCACCGCACAGAGTCACTGACGAATCCTCTTCCTCTGATTCGGATTCGGACTTTGTACGACCGCAGGATGGCGGTGAGACCCCTACGGATTCTGATGGTGAAGTGCCCCACCCATCACAAATGGAAAGAATTAGGGTACACGAATCGGCTCGTTATTTGAGAATTCAACGCCGTATTCGTCAGGGCAAACGTTATACGGGAAAACGTCCTCGTGCCGACGATGACACTGAGTTTGTACCATTTTCTCGTCGTGTACGTCGACCGTCTACTGTTCTGCCACCTCCATCTCAGGCACTCGCTATTGAGCCGACTCCGGCATTTTTACAAAAAATGATGGACGACATGCGTCAAATGCAGCAACAGCTGAGGGAACAAGCTGAGAGGAATGCTTCTCAGGCTGCAATAATCGAGGTTCAATCTAAGCAGCTTACGGAACTACAGGCTAGGGTGAATGTTTTGGAGGCTAGGTCTAGTGCCTCGGGGGAGTTAGGGTCTGAGGGTCCCAATGTAGAGTCACTAGGACCAGAGTCTGTAAACCCTCCTGTAATTGAAAACGTTATTAATGAAAATGTTCAGCGTTTGGATTATATTTGTGTTGATGACATCCCCGGTCAGCCGAGACCACTAGCGGTTGATTATTCTTTTGCTGATTTGACATTTATTCAGAGAATGGTTAATGGGGATGATACGGGTAATGATCAAGGGTATGTATTCGATATGGATGATGAGGTATCGGTTGATGATGAGCATTTGGGATCAGATGAATATTATGATGATGCACCGGTTATTATAACTGACTCATCTGATGATGAAGGGCCTGCTAGAACTTCTCATGGAGAATCTAGTTCAACTCAGGCAGCGCCTACTCAACAAGATTCTGCATCTGCACAACCAACTCAAGAGGCATCTGAAAGTTTAACTGCTGAAGAAAGAATGGAAAGAAATAAGCAGTGGTGGCCTCAGGGTAGATCTGCAGAACCAGTGCCTGTAACATGCAAAATTTATAAAGTTCGTGGAGATTATACCGGTGTGATTAAGAGTTGGAAGGTTAGTCAAAGAATGATCATGATTAAGAGATTGGATGGTATTCAATATTTCAAATTGAGATTTAATCAATTGAGTACTTTACCAAAAGGAGAGATCAATAGGTTAGCACAGTTGAATTTGATTAATCCTGGAAATGATGATTATGCTAACTATGTTCAGAGGACTTTGCGTCAAGAGGTTAGAACCAAAAGATATAACAAGCTGAAACCGACGCTGGGAACGAAATATACATATAAGAAAAAGTTGGATCCCACGACAGGTTGCCCTATGGTTAAAGTTCATTATCCACCGGCTGACTGTCTGACTGAAATTCCTCTGGAGCAGGTTCCTTATGATTTTCTACGAAGATTTGTGTATTGGGAACTTGATCCACACACTGGTGAGGCTGTGATTGTTTTTGTTCCTGAATCAGAGCCGCAACTAGAATTTGAAGGTATTTGGAACTTGAAGAAAGTTTCATTTCGGGTTTTTGATCCTATGAGTTTGATAAATCTTCACGAAAAAGATTTGAGAAAACTCTTTGATAATAGGATTCGAGTGAATGACAGTAACGAATTCAACAAGAAGCTTGCACAACAATATCAGAAAGTTGTTGAAGTTTGTGTTTATAATGGAATTCATGCTGATGGAAAATTTCCTGCAAACTGGGCTTAATTGAAGATTCTTTTGAAGACCAAGCTGAAGACACGGGGGAGTTTGTTGATACATGTTAGAGTGTCTGTCAGTTGGTCTAGTTAGAGTTTGTATTTAGATTTAGATTCCCTGACTCCTGCGACGTTGTGCTCAATGTCGCAGGTGCGACGTCAGGTTTTGGGCCTGCGACATTGTCTATGTCGCATGGGCTTGGACCTGCGACGTTGAGTGTAACGTCGCAGGATCGAGTGTTTAGTATAAAAACACTTTTTGTTATCAGTTTTAGGGTTAGACAAACGATTTACGAAAACCCTAAACGTAATTTGTCGAAATTCTCTGTAATCTAGCCGACTATCATCAATAAACAAACGTTTACATTTGATTATTTTGTCTTTGTTTATTTGATTTGTTCGTGTGATTGATCAATTGGTGTTTCCGTAACAAATTGATTCGTATAACTTGATTCAAGATCGCTGTAGGGGACTATCACTGATTGTAATCGTTCCTCTGATTTTGAATGTTTACACATTACTAGGTACAGAATAGTAAATTTGGTCCAAGTGTAACTGGTTCAACTGAGATGAGACTTCTATAATCTTCGAAGGTAAAGCACTTGACTCTCTTTGATTATACGAAAATCTGTGTAAGATAAACTTATTGGAGTTGGTTGTATTATGTGAATACTGTATTTTCTTCACACTTTCTTTGATGATTTCTCTACTAGGTATGCAGTGTTAAGTATCTCCTGGTGGTTGGAATAATTGTTGGAGATGATGCTAATAGCTGTCAAGCATAGCCATTTCATGACTCGTAAGTCTTTATGAATCTGAAATCTGCTTATATGCAGCGTCACTTATTGCACCTTCAAATGGTTTAAATTTAACCAAGAAAAAGGGTAAAAGATTGTTGTATATTGTACAGGATCTGGTTGTGTGTGTAGTAGGTTATGTTATGTGTGTTTTTATTATCGCCGAGCTTTTGCTCTTATATGTTTTGGTTAAGCACACTTAGTGATCTTGAAGCTAGAATTCTGGTGTTTGCATATTGCCTATAGGCCTTCAGGATTTTCTGCTTCATATGATGGAATGGTGAACTACAAAAGTCCTCTTGTAAGTAGGTGAGTTTTTTTTTTTTAGACTGGTGCAATTATTGGCAACTTCTTGTCATTTTTGATTTGGCTCTTTGATTGATAACAAGGTTTTGGTTGCCCTTCGCGTTGCGATAGGTTTTAGATACAGTCAGGTTTCTCATTACAAGTTTCTTGTAGATATGTTAGTCTGAAATCCATAATCGAAAACATGAGCCATTTTGTAATGCATTTTATTGAAAACTCTTTTTAAGCAAACTCGCGTAGTTTCTATGACACAAATTACTATTTTTTCTTCAACACGACATTACTCAAGTTGCTAATAACTTCTTTTTCTTTGTATATATGAATAAATCATTATGATGGTTATTAGAAAAACCGCCCATATTTCTTTGAAGTGATCCTTCTGGACTTTCGTCCCAACTTAAGTGTAAAGTTCGGAGATACACACTTTAAACATGTGGAATAATTACATTCTTTTTTAAAAAAATTTCATCTTCACATTTCGTAAACTTTTTTATCAGGTAGAATTCAAAATAGCGACGTGAATATTTAAATTCAGACAAATTGAGTAGTACTTTTGCTATAGATATTTACCTATTGCAATTCATCTCTTTTGAAAAAAACCATAAACAAATATCGCAGTGAAGAATAAAATGAATGGAACCGGCTAGTTTTATACTTTTAACCAGATAAATTCTAGTTTGCACCGGTTACTATAATTGCACTAGTAGTAATATATGGTTGAGTTTGAGAGTGTAATTGATGTACATTTGATATCCATTCACTACTTAATTTGAGATAACTTATTAGGATTAGAATGCTATATTATTTTTCATTGATAGTGGAATTGAAAATATACGCAATACGAATTTTTCAATCTCTTTTAACTAGGTGAAATTCAACCTTTTATTTTTTTAGATGTTCAATATTCTAATGGTCTGTTTGTATTTGACTTAACGAGTTTAAAGTTTAATAAGATATATCCTTAATGACACGCAAAAAGTCAAGTTTTTACGTGCATTATTCTCACCTTTTTAGCCCAATTTGTGATAGAAATATCCGAAATAAATGATTTATTACTAAAGTTCATCACATAGGCTAGAATATTGACAACGTTTCAAAAATCAATGTCGAAAAACACGGTAAATCCAACGAAAACGATCATAAGCATTCTCGTTCACTCGTTTTAGCACTTTTTGAACTACACTTAGAATTATGACCTCTAACTTATGTCATTTTTTTCGTTAGGAAATTACAAAATCGTGAGCGCAAGAATCATCCAAAACGGATAAACGATGAAGAAGTTACGCTAAAACGAAGAAATGAAAACCGAAATATGGCTGGACCCGGAATGTATACAGCCTGTGTGGACCGTATACGGCCTAGCCCAACCGTATATGGTACAGTTCACCTGTATACGGTTGGTGTTCACTCGTATTTGCTCCAGTTCAGCCGTATACGGTCAAAACCACCCGTATCTCGTGTTTAGACACACAAAATGGAATTTTTATACGGTTGTGCAATACAGTTGTGCGTTTGAAGGTTGGAATACGGCTATGAGTTTCCTATAAATACTAATCACCTCCATCATTTTTAGGTACTATTAAACATTGTGTTACAAACACGTCAACATATACGTGGTTTTATTTTTGTAATCGTTGTTTTAATGACAAGTTACAATTTATAACTAATAAGCTAGCCTTATTATATATTACAAACAAAATACTATTAGTTGTAAATTATGATATAAGATAAATTAGATTTTTCAACGATTTTCAAAAATGTAAGTCAACAGCATATAATATGATATATTCTTTGTAAATAAAAATAAAAAAGGTATCGTACTATGTAACAGTGAGACTTACATTAAGAACTTCACTTGGAAGAAAATCACCAATCCACGTAAAACAACGTTCTGTTGGAGATGTTCACATCCCAAATATGATATGTAAGACGTTATCTTTTGTTGCGTTTCTTTTCATGATGAATATTATGACATCAGGAGGGTTATTAATGTCTTTTTAGATTGAGTAGGGAAGATTATGACATCAGCAAATAAACGGACGTACAGACCTTCATGTTGACTATCTAAATAGTTGATCATGATTTCTCCATTCAAAATTTAGTCAAAGATTTTTTGTATTTTATACTTTGTTATTATAAATAGAGTAGATTTTGATATATATATTAATTAGAAATTCATTTAATTAAAGAAATTACGAGTTTATTAAATGTATAGCCAAAAAAACCCTTGATTTAAAATCCTTAAAATAGGAATTCAAACCAAAGCTCCATTTCCTGTTAATATCTCAGGGTTTATAAAAAAGCTTTTCATCCGTAGTTAGTTGCTAGCTCAAAAAAGGTTATCTATTCATCATCGGAGCTCACGTAGGTATCATCTCTTTCAAAAATCGTTAGACATTTCAATTTTATTATAAATTCCGATTATGATTATGATGATCATTATATGTCTTATATATAATCTGTTATAAAGTATAAATATGTGTATGAGGCATGCAATATTTACTAACTGATGTATCATTGTTTAGTTTTACTGAAATGTGGTACTAGTACAAATTATATGTGTTAAGTGTGCAGTTTTGTTGTACGTATAAGTATTTAAATAGTGGATTAAAAAAAATGGTAACCGACTCTCTGGCGCCCCCATCGACCAGTACAGTTGTTAACATGAGGTAGTGAATTGCGTAACCTGCGGTTAAAGGAATAAGCGGACAATGATTGAACCTGTGACCACTAGGCAACCGTCTTTATGATGCATGTCACCTCGGAAATGTGGGTTAGCAATTAGGTTATAGGTATACAATTGTTGTAAGTGTAGTAGTGGAACTTCACATAATTTGATGTATTTTAGTTATGTGGTGAGAGATTTGTTGTTGATTTTACAGTTACATAATAAGAGGAAGAGGTATATTTATAGAGGCTGAATTAGGTTAAATTCGTATATGAGGAGGTCGGATGATGTCATCATAGATTCACAGGTGGAAGTCAAACTGAGACTGCAGACCTGGAGGTTGCGAGACCTGAGGGTGAGCAGGGATAGATAGATCGATCTGAGGTATTACCTGCTAAGATATTAAATCGGACTAATCTTTCAACATATATAGAACTTGTATGATAGAGCTTTACGCTAATCATAAATGTTTAATATATTTAATATTTAGGATCCTAATGTTGGACCATCTGGAGGACATGACGGAGAGACGGCTTCTGATTCAGATGCTGATGATACTCCTGATCCTTTTCGCTTACTGTCTGGTTTCATCAAGCAGGGATCAAAGCTTGTTGTTGATCCAGTCTTGAAGGAAAAGCGTAAGGCGAAAGAAGTCGATCCTGATTTTGTTCTTCTTGATGAAGGTCCTGAGGAGGTTGAAACTCCTCTGAGGAAGCGTTCAAGGACCTTGACTATTTGAGATGGTACGTTTTAATTAAAGTTAAATAATCTTAACTTGTTGTTTATCAGGAGTTAAACTGAGACAGTTCATTCTGTGACAGTTTCTCATGATACACCACAGGTGGAGATTGTGACACTGGTGGTTACTGAACCGATATCTGTACCTACTGAGGCTGAGATTGTTGATTTAGTACGTACAGTGACGTTTTCGACTACTAAAGCAAGCAGATTTTCCGCTAGCCTACTCAAGGTAGCGTTATCTCAACCTACTCAACCACTTACCACTGTGTCTCATATTTCTTCACTCACACCACCTGGACCATCAACTATCTCTGTTACTCCTATAACTGATGCTGAAAGGATTACATCCTTAGAGTCAAGAGTTATGGAGTTAGAGAAGCTTACTTCAAATATTCCAGAGTTGGTAGCACAAAACCTTCTTCTTGCACAGCAGGTTACTCAACAGAGTCAATCTTACAAGACCCTACTGGAGACTCATACCACTTTGATTCAAGATTTTATTACCCAGTGACTGAAGCTTGATTCCTTAGAACGTTTAGTGTTGAGAGTGAATTCAGGACAGTCAGCTCAGGGGGAGATATTGGTATATTTAGAGTCTTGCAAACAAGATGAGTTAAGGAAGAAAAGAGATGATGACAAAGACGATGATCCCAGTGCACCGAAAGATGGTGAGCTAATTGGTCCTTCAAAGACTAGTGAGAAAACTATGATTCAGGGGGAGTTTGCGGGTGCAAGTGCAAGTGGTGATGGTGCTGGTACAAGTGATGCGGGTACAAGTGAAGCTGGTAAGACAACTTAGATTTGTGTAGTTATTTGTACTTAGGATTTAGTTGAATTATGATTGTAAATTATAATTGTAACTGAATAATTGTAACTTAATATTTTTGGTAATATATCCGGCTTGAGATTATTATTACAAGTTAAATATGTTAGAAATTATTTGAGTTATATATGTTAAGTAGAATAGTGATCGAAAGTTTTCCGACTCATTGAGTAGTCGAGCGGCGTGTCCCAATTAGTTTTGGCGGTCAAATTTCTATGATAACATACATATTTTAGACTTGAGAGTTTGTTTTACTGACAAGTTTAATATGTAATATCTTTAACTAGACAAAGATATATAATTTAAAGATATAATTGAAAGTTAAGTTTTTGGAAAAATAACAGTTCAATTAAGTCTTGGAATTATATAAGTTGATTAATTGTAAACTTAAATGTTTGGTGTTTATTCACAATATATTAGAGTTTAAATTTAATTAATGTTTGTTAAGTGTTCTTGATATAAGACTTAGGAAATCTTAGGTTGATTCAGGGTAATCAATAAAAGATTTATAAGTTATTTATTGCGTTTATATTATAGACTAATTACACAAAAGTATTAATAAAGAAATTCCTAGATTGATTCACGGAAATCAATGAAAGAATTTAGGTTGTTAATATTTATTTGTGTTTGTGTTTTTCTAGGGATCGAAATGTTTGATCTATCAGATTTAGAAGATGATTTTCTTGATGAGATAGATGAAGATATTAATTATGATTTGGAAGAAGGAGAGTTTCACCCACCTGAAGATTGGACTGCTGTTTTAGAGATAGAGCTAGACATGGGTGTAGATCCAGATGCAAATATTGATGAACACCATGTGAGCCCATCTAGAACAGAGATTGTATTTGAAGATGAAGAAGGTCCTAAAGTTGTTGATGTAGATGATGATATCGATGACTCAACCGATTCTGAAGAAGAGATTTCTGTAGACATAAAGACAATCCAATGTTCAGACCTTTAGAGAAAAAGAAGAAGAAAAGGGATGGAATTTTGGAGGTTGATATTACAGGAAAACGTGAAGCGTGTAGAGGGATTATCGGTTGGTATTTTGAATCTGACCTGAAGCTTTTCGCGATTAAAAGGTTTGACAGAGTTCAATATTTTGAGCGAAAGCTTGCAGTGTTCAGTTCTCTACCTAGATATGAGATTCGAGACTTGGCTCGATTACCTTTGAAGAACTTGGATAATGATTTTGTTGGTGGATATGTAGAACATGTAATAAAGACTGAGGTTCAATCAGGGAAGTTTGAGAAGATTAAGCCAAGAAATGTAAAGACTATTAAGTTAAAGGAGCAAAGTCAAAGGACTGGAAGAAGAAGGAGAAAGAAAGTCTATCCAGCTGTCAAGTGTGTTCAGCAGATTCCACTGAAGACAATGCCATAGGATATTCTGAGAAATATGAAAAGTTGGCATGTGGATTCAGAGACTGAAGAGGCTGTCATGGTTGAAGCTGATGATGAAGTTGAAGGTGGTGAGCGTGAGATCTTCAAAGTATAACCATCATCACCTTATGAATATGTCAAAGAAAGATTTATTGAAGTTGAATGAGAATAGAATCTTTTGTACTGAAGGATGGGGTGATTTAGCATGAGATTATCAAATGATGGTTAAGACTTGCATCAAAATGAAGATACATGCAGGAAGCAAAATTTACAAATGAAGAATAAAGACAAGCGTGAAGATAAAGACGCTAGAGCTATTGTCAAGGGGGAGTCTGTTGAGACATAGTTTGTGACAACAGATCTAGCTTAATAGGACTGGTGTAATTGTTATCATGTTTGTACATTGGTTTAGATTTGTAAATAAATATTAGTTTTGTTATTAATATTCGTTAAATATATTAATATGTTAAAGTATTAGATGAATGTCGAATATGAACTAAAGTCTTATGCAAGATGAGATCTCAAGTCGCAGGACAAGAGACTGTGAAATGAGATCTGGGTTCGCAGTAGACTACTAGTAGCGAAATGAGCTGAGTTTGCTGGGCCAAACTTGGGCTGCGAGATGAGTCAACTCGCAAAGCCCACAGGCTACGAGTTGAGCTGCGATATTTAAATGATTTCGGTTTAGAAATCATTAACTTTTGCCATTCGAACTTCTGACTTCTGCTAATTGATCCAGAGAAAACAAACAATTCTAAAGGATAGGTTCTGATTGTTTATTGATTCATAATAGTTGTTAATCGTATTATAAGTGCGAATTTATTTGTTATAGTAACATATAACACATATTAAGGGATTCCGCACCTTAATACTACAGATAACGAAGTTATTGATCCTGGAACTAGGGACTTACAAGAACACCTCTAATGACTCACTCCTACGAACCAAGAGAAATTCTAAATCCCAGGGTCCTGACTTTAAGTCGTATAAACTCTCACAAGGATTAAGAATTAGAAAGAAGAGAGATTTGAAATCTATTTAATTGGGAAACCTCAAAGCTTAGGCTATGACCCTATTTATATAGGGAGAGGAGGCCCTAGGGTTTTTCCTCTGGCCGATGTGGGACAGCCTCTGGCGACCTCCAACCATCGGTTGGAGCTTCCAACCGGCGGTTGGGTTAACTTTATGCCCACGTATCCGAGCCACAACCCGCATGCTCCACTGATTGCCAAACCCTAATCCAAACCGCCAGTTGGACCTTCCAACCGGCGGTTGGATGCAACTTCTAGAATGTTCTTTTAGTTTCAGATTAATATTCAATTAATAAACTAACCAATATTAGTTTCTAATTAATTTATCACTTTGATAAATTAATAAACCAATCTTAATATTATTTATCTTTTATTTCTCTTACTGTTCATTGAGGATGACCCAAAAGGGACTATACTTTTAATGATATTCTTACAAGTTAGTTATGAGTTGGACACTATTCCAACAGTCTCCCACTTGGAAAATTCATCAACTATCATTAGACTAAGTTTATTCATTAACTAAGCAGAGAGTGCCATACAACACAACTGCCGAACTCTGAATCTTATCTTAGAGTTAGCCCTTTAGTTAACTGATCAACTATTCCTTTGTTGTACTGTTATAATATGAATCGAGACATGGATTTTAATCAATCCCAAGATTCATAAGTTGTTTCTGATTTCTGATTATTTTGATTATATGAGACTATTGAACCATCAACTTAGTCCCGGCCAGGCCTAGCACTTTAGAGTCAATCTTTAATCATCAGAGGGCCTAAGATATCGCTTTTCCCATTTAGGAAAAAAGGTACAAATAAATTTCGACCACATAGTACTAGTTAACTCATCATGTCGTACCTAGCATACCCTTTATAATTGGCATTTACGGACATCGTTTGAATAGACTATAGTATAACAGACTTAAAAAACTAGATACTCAATGCATCTCCATTTTAAGAATAGAGGATATTACCATCTTAAAATAACTCGTGATTTAATCCATGAAGTAATCTCTTTAAGTACGGGTCTCTCTTCTATACTTAAATCCCCATTAAGTACTCATGAGTGTTGTGATATCGCGTAAAAAGTCATGTTCTTACTACCGATATCTCTTTCATTCTAGAATGATTCTTGGCATTTTAAACTCAAAAACAATACAAATTAATGATATTATGCCAAGATGGTCAAAACAAAGTTGCACGATAAAAATCAAGCAAAACGAATGAAAAACGAAGATTCCACGCACGTTTAAAGATTCAAGGCATCAAAACGAGATTTTAAGACAAAAGTGCCCATCATCAACATCCATCTCATCCAAGATGTTCATTTTCAAATTACGAATCCAACAGAAGAAGAATTAACAAAAACGGACAAAGAATGAAAATTCTACGTATGTCGGAAGATCCAAACGATTCGTACAAGACATCCAAAGATGGGAGACATATTTTTGGGATATCTTGTCATCAAAGTCTTCTTTTTTGAATTACGAATCCAATGCAAAAAGAATCAACGCAAACGGATGCATAACAAAGAAGATACACGCGAATTAAGCAACGCAACGAAAGATGACGGACCGGGGCGGGTGGCAGCCCGCCGCTGCCGGCCAGCCACCGCCAGCCTGCTGGTGGGCGGCGCCGCCCCCTCCCGGTGCACCACCTTTCTATGCTTTTTCGTACCCGGTGTGCCACCTTTCCATGCTTTTTCGTACCTGGTGCACCACCTTTCACTCTTTTTCTAATGTGAGCCTAGGAATGCTAACGTGAGCCACTTTTCACCTATAAATAGAAGCCCTTAGACCTCATTTGAACACACATCTTTTAGCATCTTCACATCTTTACACACCTACACTTAGATATCTTTCTTTCTTTGTAATTTTGATTCTTCCTAGTTAATTAGGCTAGCTAATTAACTAATCAAGGAAGATTTGTATGGAGGTGCTCCGGGACGCACATTTTAGCTACGAATTATTGTACTTCTTTCCAGGTGTTAATCTATCTTTCATATTTAATATGTTTGTTCTTTCTTTAATAAATTTAAATATGCATGCTAGAATTGCCATGATTAACTAAATAACTCAATTGTCTGCTATGATAGTCGTTTAGGAAAAGTTTAAATATGTGATTATACTGTATGTCATGAGATTACGGATGCTTTATATTATAAATAGATGTAGGAATTGAATCTTTATCGTTTATCTTTCCAACTCATGTTGTGACTAAAACCTTATCCAAAAATGAACGTAGCTAACTCATAGGGTATAAGTCACTTAGTTATACTATGTTAGATTGAATCATTGAGCTCGGCATGGTCGGTGTTCTCTGGACCACACTAGGATCTAAGAGACATGGAACATGGGAATAGAGGTAAATTAAGATTTAATTCGGACAGACGATATTTTTGAGATAACTTTCGGAATATCCTCGACTTAGATAACACCTTTGTATGCTTAAATTAAACTATTGCCTTAATTATCTTATTGCATGTTCTTGTTTGATTATTGTCTTAGGATTATCATGAGAATAAAATATATTTAGCCTTAATCGTCGTGAAATAACGTGACGGCCCCTATTCGACTGTTCTTCGATATAGTACTGGAAACACTTATGGCTGAGTACAAATGTATGAAACTCGAGAACGACCGAAGGTAGTCATGTTATGAATCGATTAACAAACGTGTTACTTAGGTTTCTATTCTTAGTATAAACCATCCATATTTTCTTGCATACTTGAGTAATGTTGAAAATTTGTATGAATAAGTGATGACGTACTATCCGACCGTCTAGACCGGTTATTCCAACCTGTTCCGGTGAGGGTAAAACCCGTTTATAAGAATGTTTATTCAACAAACTGTGTCATGATTCGGATGTCTCTGATGACAGAGATTGGGGAATAGGATTTGAGATTAACTGTTGGATAATATGGACATGCATTTGAGAGAACTTTCGGTGTATGTTTTAATATATTCTGCAACCCATGTCACATTCTATTTGCCTGATTGTGAACACCTCCGTGTTAGCCCGAAAGAAGGACTGTAGAATAGCTCACATTAACCTACAAATTTATCCTCATTAGAACTCCTCTCATTTAACTTCACCTAAACCACTTCATAGTAGACAATCGCTTTAATTACTGAACGCCCGAAGTAACCTCCACCTTTTAGTTTATCTTAAATTTAATTTTAATTTAGAAAAACCCAAAACCAAAACCATCTTTCTGAGCCCCAGCTAAATTCATAAAAGTTCCTAAACCCTCCTAGTTTCAATTCGTCGCGCTTTGAAGAACGACTCTAGTTCATACTTATACTTTGCTATCCCTTAGATTAGCAATAGTAGTAACCCTAGGCCCCAGCCTTACAAATTAAAACCCACTGCTGTGCTGCATCTCCATTAGAAATTTCAATGACCGGTGTGCATCGCAACAAGTTTTTGGCGCCGCTGTCGGGGAGCGTCGGTGACCGATTTTAGGAATTTAGCAACTTTAGTGTTTAGCGATCCTTTTAAAAGATTAACATCAATCAAAAGTTACATTTCTTGCCTTTAGGATTAGATTAGATTAGTTTTATCTACTTTTTTAACCAACCATGTCAACACCTTATCCTGATTGGACCCAACTTTTGGATGATTCTTCTCCTACGAGCCACTTATTTTCCTCAAAATCACTTTTGCTACTTTTTATGCTTGAACAAGACCTTATAAACAAAAGAGTAACCGGATTTCAAGATAACATTGATGCCATGATAAAGATTTCAGAAAAATTAATCTCTAACATGGAATCCATTTTGAAAAACTTAAGTTTTATTGAGGAAAGTACGTCGGAAAGCACTAATCCACCAAGTGACGATGTGTTAATCGTGACAAGAGGAGGAAAGTAACCAAAGTTGATCCACCACCACCAGATAACACCCCCGAAAACACTTCTTCGCCTACACCTATACCTAGTGAACATGAGTCAATTGACATCCCTAACCCATCACCAGACCAAACTCAGGTTAATGTACCTCGTACAAGAATACCTTATCCTGGAAGACTTAAAAAGGAAAAGCAAGAAGCCAAATTTGGAACATATCTGGAAATGTTTAAAATCCTACACTTAAATGTTAAATTATTAGATGCTTTAGTAGAAATGCCTTCATGTGCTAAATTCTTTAAAGAACTCCTTTCAAACACAGAAAAGCTTAGGCACATAGTTAGTTTACCCTTGGATGCTGAATGTTCTTTAATTGTGCAACATGGTCTTCCACCTAAACTAGGCGATACTGAACGCTTTACCATACCTTGTTTTCTCCAAGATATTCAAATCAGTAATGCCTTAGCCGACCTAGGTGCTAGTGTTAATCTTATGCCTTATTCCCGATATAAGAAATTAGGATTAGATAACCTGTTACCCACTCGTATGACCATTCAATTAGGAGACAGATCAGTTAAACTCCCTCGAGGGATTGCTGAAGATGTCATGGTAAAAGTCGATAAGTTCATCTTTTCGGTAGACTTCATTGTCATGGATATAGAGGAAGACACTCATGTCCCGCTCATCCTTGGCAGACCTTTCTTAAACACTGCCAAGGCTGTGATCAACGTAAACGAAAAATCTTTAAAACTGAGAGTGGGGAAGGAGGAGGTCACCTTTAATGTCAATCGATTAATGAAGTAATGACGCGCCACCAACGGTCGATCGGGTTTTCACCCTGTCGTCAGACCGTCCGTCAGCGGCGGCGTCAGTGGAGCTTTTTTAAAATTTGTTTTTTTTGCTGGGCCTAAGTATACTAAAGCTATGGGTAAGTTCAGCGATAGGTATGACCTAGGGTCGTTCTTCAAACTACAACGGGCATGGGATATAGGACTTTAGTTATCTACGGGAATTTAGCTAGGGTTTTAAAAGAGGTTTTGGTTTGTTTTGGTTTTAACTACTAATTATCTAAAATTAAAATAAAGTAAAGTGGAGGGGAGGTGGCAACGAGAACTTATAGGTGAAGCGAGTGTTTACTATGATAATTACTCATGCTATTTAGGGGTAGTTAATGGGATAAAGCCTTAATTAAGATGACATTAATATTTCCTAATGAGCCATAACTCCTAGCCTATTATCTATCTAACGTAGAGTTGTCCGCAATCAGATAAATAATATGTCACGTGGATAACAGTTATGAAATGTCAACTACACCGGAAGTTGTCCCAAATGTAGCAACCAATTTAACCAACAACCATCCTCGAGTCTTATCCCCCAATCTCGGATATTTAAGATATCCGAATCATGGCATGAATTGTTGAATAAACAAAAACATGAACAGGGGTTTCCCACCGGGTCAAGTTGGGATGGTCTGGTCTAACGGCTGATTAAATTGTTCATCATTATTTAATATAAATCATTTTAACTATTCTATGCATGTTAAACTGGTATATGCAATTGATAAATATTCGAAAACCTAATCATGTAACTCAACATAACAGATACTAGCATGCAAACCCTAAGCAACAATCAAACAAGAACATGCAGAAAGGCAGCATAGCAGGGATCAATTATGCAGAGTGACGGGGTACATGGTTAAGTCACAAGTGTCTCGAAAGTTCTCTCTAAGACACTTGTTAAATGGACTGAATCTAATCTATCTCTAATCCTACGCTCCGTGTCTCCCTCCGGTAATATTTCAACCAGGAGAACACCGGCCATGTCGAGTTCAACGATCATCAGACACAGAATAATTAGCGGCATACAACTAGCAATTGGCCAAGCCTAGAAGGATGTTACTAAACACAGCATAAGTTGGATAGATAAACATTTGAGATTCAATTCATAGATTCAAATATAATTCAACAGCATACAGACAGAGTAACAGCATGATTTAAGTATAACTACCCTAGCATGGAAACTATCATAGCAAACATAGATTTGTCTAGCTAAGCATGGCAATAATCCTAGCAAGTAATTCTAAACAAGTAAGCAACAACAAAACATTATTTAAAATAACAAGATAGAGATTATAATAGAACCTGACAAAGCGTTATTACAAATCGTGCGACACCGCAGTCTTGGAGCACCTCCGTTACAATTAAGCTACTAATCTACTAGCTTAACTAATCTAATTAACTAACTAACTAATTTAGAGAGAGAGTAGTGAGAGAAAGTGTGTGTAGAAGTGTGAAAAAATGAGAAGGTGTGTTGAAATGATGAAATGAGGCTTGTATTTATAGAGATCGCACAACCGTATCCGTAGACCGTATCCAAACCTCCAAACGCACAACCGTATCGCAAAGGCGAATAAAAATCAGATTTTTATCACCCAAACGCACGATACGGCTGAGCTGGACCGTATACGGCTGAACTGGACCGTATACGGCTGTGCATAGGGTGAATACGGCTGAACTGGGCCGTATACGGCTGAGCACAGGCCGTATATGGCCTGCACAGACCATATACGGTCCAGGTCCAGCCGTATACGGCCTGGACCAGCCGTATATGGCCTGGTTCAGCCGTATGCTGGTTCCTCGGTTCTTCGTTTCTTCGTTCGGGCGGACTTCTTCGTCGTTTATCCGTTTTGAGCGTTCTTTATATCCACGCGTTCGAATTTTCCTAACAAAGAAAATGACATAAGTTAGAGGTCATAATTCTTTGTGTAGCTTAAAAAGTGCTAGAACGAGTGAACGAGAATGCTCATGATCGTATTCGTTAGATTTATCGTGTTTTTCGACCATTTTAGATGACTTTTGAAACATTGTCTATATTTTGGCCCATGTGATGAGTTTTAATGATAAAGTATCTATTTTGATTAGTTTCATCACATATTGGGCTAAAAAGGTGAGATTAATGCATGCAAAAACATGACTTTTTGCGTGTTATCAAATATCCCACACTTAGACATTTGCTTGTCCTCAAGCAAACTTACCCTCTTAGATTTTACCATAATTTTTTTTTTTTTGATTTCTACCCACAACGAAGAATTCACACAGATTGGAAACAAGTATTTGCCTGTTAGATAAATAATAGGCGTTCACATGACGTATCTAAAAGTTGTTCAAGATGATTCACTTAGGCAAACTTTCAATTCTCAAATTTGTGGAATATACACGACTGGGCGATCTCACTGGTGGTCACTCAATTCACTCAAAGTGTATCGGGGTTCCTATTATCCTAAGCCAAATGAAAAATCGCTCAAATACCAGTCGTGCAGCACTCGTCGTCATAGGCTTGCCCGAGGATCAAATCTTCATCACTTAGACAGGATCGGTACTGATTATCCCAGGACATTCAAATGGGTTGTAATGTTTGGTGTGGGTTTAAAAGGGTATGGATAGATTGGGGGTATCTAGGTTTCTAAGGGTGTTTGCTTATCTTGGGACTTTCGAAAAAAAGCTCTATCTAGATATCCTTTTTAATGAAAATGGAAACGAATAACACTTTTGGGGGATAAGATAGCTATTTTGACTTCTATCTTTTGAAAACACACGGAATGATATTTCTTTTGAAGAGTCGAGTTTTCGAGAGAGTCAAAGCACTTAGCTTTATTTCAGCTATTTTCTTTTCTTTTTCTTTGCTTTTTCATTTCTATTTTTGGGCTTAGATTTTTCTTGCCAAGAAATTTCTAAGGGATTTTCTTTTATTTCCCTTTTTGAGATCCCTTCTTATTTTCATTTCTCAATCCTTTGGTGATTTTTGAGTTTACTTTGGTACCAATTTTTCACACCACATTACTCTCGATTTTTTTTCTTTCTATATAGATCAATAAAACACACACGAGAAGTTTTAGTAAACATTATTTATGATTTTTGGAGTGAAAGCAAAAAGGAGTATCCAAATATCTCTTTTTTCAAAAATACTAAGATAAGTTTTGGTGGGTAGGGGAATAAGGGGTTTAAAAATTTTGGGTGAATGAAAGAAAAATAGGCTAAGGCTCAACAGGGTTTTCTAAGCGGATCATCAACACTAAAATTGAGTGTTGGAAGGGTTTTTGGCTTGAAAAGGTATGTGAAAAGGGGTTTAAATCCTAAGGAATGTCAAGGTCCTCTAATCGTACCTATGTCACGTATGACACCTGTCAATGTGATCTTGAAATGTATACCTGGGGCAAGTTCTAATTCAGAAATGCGTGCACCGGTCACACACAACAAACGAACAGTGAAGCATTTAAAATGAATGCTTATAAGGCTCAAATTCCTCACCGCAAAAATGGGTTATATGTGTCCATTCGTGCGATGCCCCTCTTAGATCCTCATCTTAAATTGTTTAGAATCCGACATGATTTCGACCTTATATTTACCAACTTTTGAAATACTTGTAAAAAAAATCTGTATTCATTCTTGAAAAACTCATTGGCCAACTGAATGAGTGACAATTTCACTGTCGAAGTAAAACTGTTTAGGTTTTACTGAATGAGTGACAATTTCACTGTCGAAGTTTTTAACCAATTTGCTTTTATTGTGACTAAAAAGAGTTTAAATTTTTTGAAAATTTTGGCAAAATAAGGGTTTGAAAATTTATTTGAGGACTAGCATGTTTCTAGATTAACTTAAACAGATATTTTGACAGACGAGAGATATACCGCTATCCCACACTTAGAAATAAACATTGTCCCCAATGTTTCTACACTAAGTAGGGCGAAAATCCCACACTTAGGGTTTTGGTTTAGGAAAAATGTGAATTTAAAAGTTGTAAGCGAGGGGGATCCCACACTTAGAGATTTAAGTGGTCAATAAGCATATCGAAGTTATATTAAAGTAGGAAGAACGGGTTTAGGAGAGATACTTCCCTACGGACAGTGGGCACTGGATATAGGACCATATTCGTGTAGGGTTGGTGTAAATAATTTGCTGGATTGTGAGGACAAGACTCTTTTCAAAGCTCATCCAATTCCTACGAAGATAAGGTCTGCAATGTTATAAAGTACCATCATAATCATCAGTTCAACAACATAATAGGTCTAATGATAAATAAAGATAACTAAAGATAAAATAAGCTAGAAATCGTCTAGTAAATCATCCATGTCTGGATCAAATGCTGCAAGTGCGTCAGGATCTGGATCTGAAGTGAGTGATAAGGCAGCAGTGTGATCAGACACCATGGGTGCATCAATGGGATTCTGAGGTGGCCTAGAAGAAGCAACAGTAGTGAGAGGAACAGTCTGTGGTGGGGCAGCTGGGAAGAAGGACAAAGGTGTGAGAGCTGGCCTGGGACCCTGACCAAGCTGATACGGCTGGTCGGCGAGTTTCGGCAGTCCCATTACTTCTCTGATTTCGGACTGAGAGCTACGCTGAATCGAAAGCTCACTGAGCATCGCCCAAGTCACTATCGGATCTGAAGTGGTAACTCTGAAATGAAAAAGTGGGGCAGATACAGGAGCAGTCTAAGCATGCTCATCAGTAGTGGTGGTCGTCTTCTTTCTTTTTCCTCTGCGGGTCCTTTTCTTCTGTTGTTTCTGAGTAGCTTGTCCTGAAGTCTCAGCTGAAACATCCATCCTGAAACATAAAGATAAAAAGGTAATGCTATAGTTTTAAAATGGGTATACAAATGCAAAATAATCAGATGACTTTGAGAAATGTTTGTTTAAATGTTTAAAGCTTTGCGAGGTCATCTGTTCATTCGCGTTTGTATACTATGAATAAAACTTATCTGATGTATATGTAGGCATGTAGCATTGTCAGATACTTGGGTTATCCTGCATCGTTAGTTTAGGGATGATAATACTAAAGCAAAAATAACTAAGAAATAAACAAAATAAGATAAGCAATGGGGTGCCTCCCAAGAGCGCTTGTTTAGAGAGTCTCTAGCTTGACTCCTTATACCTACTAGTCGGCTCAAGGTGGTTCAAAGATATAGACTTCCTCACCAGGGGGGAAATCTTCGATGTAGTGCTTCAAGCGATGGCCATTGACTTTAAAATTACCGTCCGGGGCTTCTAGTTCGACTGCTCCAAAGGTAAAGACTTTTGATACAACAAATGGTCCGCTCCACCTTGATCTGAATTTGCCGGAGAATTTCTTGAAGCGCGAATTGAAGAGAAGAACTTTGTCTCCGGGCTTGAACTTAGAATATTTGAGTTTTGCATCATGAGTATTCTTTGTTCGTTCTTTGAAGTGCAGAGAGCTTTCATATGCTTGGTCTCTTAATTCGGCTAGTTCATTCAGTTGCATTTTCCGATGTGATCCAATTGCAGAAGGGTCTAAATTACAACCTCTTAGCGCCCAGTGAGCTTTATACTCCAACTCTATCGGTAAATGACACGCTTTTCCGTAGACTAGTCTGTAGGGCGTGGTTCCTATTGGCGATTTATATGCGGTTCTGAACGCCCACAGAGCATCGTCTAATTTTTCAGCCCATCTTTCCCTATGATTAACCACGGTTCGTTCTAAAATTCTATTGAGCGCTCGATTCGTCACTTCGGCTTGCCCATTCGTCTGCGGGTGGTAAGCCGTAGAGCTCTTATGGGTGACACCATAATATTGTAATTTCCTCATAAACTGAGCATTACAGAAGTGCGTGCCTCGATCACTAATGATCGCTTTTGGAGTACCGAAACGTGAGAAGAGCTGCTTTAAGAATTTTACTACTACTCGGGAATCATTTGTAGTAAATGCGGCTTCGACCCATCTGGGGACGTAGTCGACAGCAACCAGAATATACTCTTTCCCATATGATTTTGGGAATGGTCCCATAAAATCTAACCCCCGTATATCAAAGATCTCGCAAGCTTGGATGTTAGTAAGTGGCATTTCACTTCTCGATGAAATACTTCCAAACCTTTGGCAAGCATCGCAGCGTTTCACCAAGTCATGAGCGTCTCTGAATATAGTAGGCTAGTAGAAGCCAGAGTCATATACCTTTCTTGCAGTCATATTTGCTCCGTGATGTCCTCCATTTGGTCCGTGATGTCCTCCAGTTGGTCCCTCTCGTCTGTGCATCTTCTGATGATTTGGTCCGGGCATACTTTGAATAAGTATGGATCGTCCCAATAGTAGTTCTTTACGTCTCTAAAGAATTTGCGCTTTCTAGAGGTGGGCATTCCTTTTGGCACAATTCCTCCAACCAGATAATTTGCGTAGTCTGCATACCAAGGGTTGTAAGTGAATTGAGATCCCTTTTGGTATCCTCCGATATTCATGAGTTGTTCTTCAGGAAACTGGTCTTGAATCTCTCTCTCATCAAGCCTTTCCATCGACGGATTTTCCAGTCGACTAAGATGATCTGCTGCGACATTCTCGGCTCCCTTTTTATCCTTGATTTCTATGTCAAATTCTTGGAGGAGGAGAATCCATCTAAGCAGTCTTAGCTTAGCGTCTTGCTTTTTGAAGAGATACTTCAAGGCTGAGTGATCTGTATAGACAATAGTTTTGGATAATATTAAATAAGAACGAAATTTATCAAAAGCAAATACTACTACAAGAAGCTCTTTCTCTGTTGTGGTGTAATTCTCTTGTGCATCAGTGAGTGTCTTGCTGGCGTAGTAGATTTGCTGAAACTGCTTCTCCTTCCTTTGCCCTAAGACAGCTCCAAGAGCGAAGTCACTAGCATCGCACATGATTTCGAACGGAAGACTCCAATTGGGGGCGACCATGATCGGTGCATGTGTGAGATGATCCTTTAAAATGTTGAAAGCTTTAAGACAGACATCTGAAAAGACAAACGGAGTGTCCTTCTCGAGAAGGTGTGTCATAGGTCGAGATATCTTAGAGAAATCCTTGATAAAGCGACGGTAGAATCCGGCGTGACCTAGAAATTTGCGAATGGCTTTAACAGAAGTAGGTGGCGGAAGTTTGGCAATAGTCTCAACTTTGGCTTTGTCAACTTCGATTCCGGATTTTGATATTCGATGTACTAAAACTATTCCTTCTTTCACCATAAAGTGGCACTTTTCCCAGTTTAAGACAAGATTTGATTCTTCGCATCGGGCTAGCATCCTTTCAAGGTTGAAAAGACAAGATGTGAAGGAATCACCGAAGACTGAGAAGTCGTCCATGAATGCCTCCATACACTGTTCAATCATGTCATGGAATATTGCCACCATACACCTTTGAAATGTTGCAGGTGCATTGCATAAACCGAATGGCATGCGGCGGTAGGCAAATGTACCATATGGGCATGTGAATGTCGTCTTTTCCTGGTCCTTTGGATCGAGAGGAATTTGAAAATAGCCGGAGAAACCATCGAGGAAGCAGTAATATTCATTCCCCGATAATCTTTCCAACATCTGATCGATGAACGACAGAGGGAAGTGATCTTTCCGGGTGGCTTCATTTAATTTCCGGTAGTCGATACACACCCTCCAGCCGGTGACGGTTCGTGTAGGAATCAATTCATTATTTTCGTTAGCGATAACCGTCATTCCTCCTTTCTTTGGGACAACCTGAACTGGGCTGACCCATGGGGAATCTGAGATAGGATAGATCAAACCAGCATCCAAGAGTTTGATAACCTCTTTCTTGACCACGTCTTGAATCTTCGGGTTTACTCTCCTCTGTCTCTGTATGGAAGGTTTGAAGTCATTTTCCATGAGTATCTTGTGCGTGCAGTAATTCGGACTGATCCCTTGTATATCAGAAATCTTCCATGCAATCGCCTTCTTGTGTGACTTCAAGACTTGGATAAGTCTTGCTTTCTCTTTTTGTGAAAGGCCTTTGGCAATTATGACGGGTAGGTGTGAGGTTCCTTCGAGAAAAGCATATTCCAAGTGAGAGGGTAATTCCTTCAGCTCCAATTCTGGCGGTTCTTCGATAGAGGGTTTCATTCGAGCGATCTCGTCTCTTTCTAATTCGTCATACTTCTTTTGGAACTCTGATTCTTCTGGAGATGAGTCGGCTATAGTGGCTGATGCTATTTCTACTAGTTCTGTCTCATTGGAAAGCGTGTTCTTCTTTAACTCGTATTTGCAGGTAGATGACAAAGAAGTTGCATTATCCTCAGTGATGATGACATCATTGGTGAGTGCGAACTTTTGAAATTGAGCTTTAGAAGAAGTACTTATGGTGATTTCTGGATTTAATTTCTCACAACCTTCAGATAGTTGTGGCAAAGTACCAGAATCCATCTCCTCGAAAGATTTGAGAATTTCAGCTACAGACGGAGACGATTCGGGTATCGGAAAAAACTGATTTCTTCTTAAAAGTGGGATAGGGATGCCTTCGCCTAAAGGAACAGCAACAACAGAGTTGTTCGTGGAAGAGTAATTAGGCGGTGCTAAAGGATTCTTCATTTCAGGTAATGGAAATAGCAGCTCTCCGGAAGGTGCTGATTGGTCGGAGATAGCAGAGCAGAGTCTGATGTTGTTCTGGCAAAGTCTTCTTTTGGTGATGACAGTGCTGGAGAAAGGTTCGTTACTGCTGACTGCTAGAATCTCCTCCAAATGCTCGTCATATATTTCCTGCATGGCATCCACAAGACCAAGATCTTCTCCCATAGGATGCTTCATCAACTTATCGACATTAAAGGTGACTTCCTCCGCTCTGACCCTCAGTTTTAAAGATTTTTCGTTTACATCTATCACAGCCTTGGCAGTGTTTAGGAAAGGTCTACCAAGGATGAGGGGAACGTGGGCATCTTCCTCAATATCCATAATGATAAAGTCAACCAGGAAGATAAATTTACCGACTCGGACCATTATATCTTCAGCAATTCCTCGGGGGAGTTTAACTGATCTATCAACTAATTGGATGGTCATTTGAGTGGGTAGCAGTTCACCTAATCCTAGTTTCTTATAGAGAGAGTAATGCATAAGATTGACACTAGCTCCTAGGTCAGCTAAGGCATTACTAACTTGGATTTTTTGAAGAAAACAAGGAATAGTGAAACGGCCAGTGTCTCCTAGTTTAGGTGGAAGGCCATGTAACATGATTGCTGAGCATTCAGCATCTAAGGGTAAACTAACTATTTGTCTCAATTTTTCCTTATTTGAAATGAGTTCTTTGAAAAACTTAGCACAGCTAGGCATCTCTACTAAAGCATCTAATAGTTTAACGTTTAAGTGCAGGATTTTAAACATTTCTAGATATTTCTCAAATTGTGCTTCCTGTTTCTCTTTCTTAAGCCTACCAGGGAAGGGTATCCTAGTTCGTGGAATGATTACTGGGGCTTTAGGTGATACTGGATCTGGTGCAGTGATAGGGGTGTCATTAGGCACTGGATCAATGGTCGGTTCAGAGATAGGAAGTTGATTTGAAGAATTATCTGAGGACTTCTCATTTCTGGTTTCTTTACCTCCTCTAGTGATGATCATGATTCCTCCTTGGTTCTCAACTCTTAAAAACAGTTGTTTAAGACTAACTTCTATGTTTTTGATCAAATCTTCTGATATTTTAAGTAAAGCATCAATTTTATCTTGAAAATCTATTACTTGTTTGTTTATGTTCATTTGATCAACCATGAAATTAGTCAAAGTTTCATTATAGTGTTGTTGAGAATTTACGGGAGAATCTGACATATTAGAGGATAAAGGTTGCAGAAACTGAGTAGGTGGGTTCTTGGTTGGCCGCTGAATGAAAGGTTTAGAATGAAAGTTTGATTCAGGGTTTTTAACAGTAGTGACAAGAATTTCTTCCGTACCTTTATGAGGCTGAGGTGTAGAAGATTGAAGATCCTTGAAGACTCTGGAGAGATTGTCCACTTGAACTTGCAGAGCTTCAAAGGATAGGCTTGAAGTACTAGTTACTTCCTTAGCCGATTCGCCAAACTCCCAGTCATGTTGATGCATTGCTATCGTCTCAACTAGCTCCCAGGCTTCTTCAGAAGTATGTGACATGAAATTTCCTTGAGAAGCAGCATCGAGGGTTGACTTGTGCTGAGGAGTCAGACCATTGTAGAATATGCAGATTAGGTTCGTCTTACCCATTTGATGATTCGGACATTTGTTAAGCATCTTCTTAAATCGTTCCCATGCTAGATAGAATGATTCATTGGTTTCTTGTCGGAAATTGACGATATCATCCTTGAGCTTGGTTTGCTTGGAAAGAGGGAAAAACTTAGCCATAAACTTAGTAGCCAACTCTTCCCAAGTATGAATCGAATTGGGTTCGAGTTCATCAAACCAAGTTCGAGCACGCGAAGATAAAGAATAGGGAAAAAGATATAGTCGGGAGACTTCTCTTGAAATCCCTGATTGCTCACAGGAATCAGAAAGATTGATGAATCTATCCAAATGTGAATTTGGATCATCGAGCGAAAAACCGTGAAATTGGCAGAAGGTTTTGAGTAACTTGAAAACGCTAGGCTTAATTTCGAAGTTTTCGTCGGGCAGCACGATAGGTCCTCCTCTTCCCTCCAGTAGTGGTGCACAGATTGAGGTGAGAGTAATACGATTCGTCATAGCTGATGAAGTTCGGGTTTGGTAGAAAAGAGAGTTTTGGAAAGGAAAGAACAGAAAAGGAACTTTCGGATGATATTGATCTTCCGAAAGGATCGCTAAATAACTAAGACAACTAAATTCCTAAATCGGTCGTTGTAGTCCCCGGCAGCGGTGCCAAAAACTTGACGCGCCACCAACGGTCGATCGGGATTTCACCCTGTCGTCGGACCGTCCGTCAGCGACGGCGTCAGTGGAGTTTTTTTAAAATTTGTTTTTTTGCTGGGCCTAAGTATACTAAAGCTATGGGTAAGTACAGCGATAGGTATGACCTAGGGTCATTCTTCAAACTACAACGGACATGGGATCTAGGACTTTAGTTATCTACGGGAATTTAGCTAGGGTTTTAAAAGAGGTTTTGGTTTGTTTTGGTTTTAACTACTAATTATCTAAAATTAAAATAAAGTAAAGTGGAGGGGAGGTGGCAACGAGAACTTATAGGTGAAGCGAGTGTTTACTATGATAATTACTCATGCTATTTAGGGGTAGTTAATGGGATAAAGCCTTAGTTAAGATGACATTAATATTTCCTAATGAGCCATAACTCCTAGCCTATTATCTATCTAACGTAGAGTTGTCCGCAATCAGATAAATAATATGTTACGTGGATAACAGTTATGAAATGTAAACTACACCGGAAGTTGTCACAAATGTAGCGACCAATTTAACCAACAACCATCCTCGAGTCTTATCCCCCAATCTCGGACATTTGAGATATCCGAATCATGGCATGAATTGTTGAATAAACAAAAACATGAAAAGGGGGTTTCCCACCGGGACAAGTTGGGATGGTCTGGTCTAACGGCTGATTAAATTGTTCATCATTATTTCATATAAATCATTTTAACTATTCTATGCATGTTAAACTGGTATATGCAATTGATAAATATTCGAAAACCTAATCATGTAACTAATCAACATAACAGATACTAGCATGCAAACCCTAAGCAAAAATAAAACAAGAACATGCAGAAAGGCAGCATAGCAGGGATCAATTATGTAGAGTGACGGGGTACATGGTTAAGTCACAAGTGTCCCGAAAGTTCTCTCTAAGACACTTGTTAAATGGACTGAATCTAATCTATCTCTAATCCTACGCTCTGTGTCTCCCTCCGGTAATATTTCAACCAGGAGAACACCGGCCATGTCGAGTTCAACGATCATCAGACACAGAATAATTAGCGGCATACAACTAGCAATTGGCCAAGCCTAGAAGGATGTTACTAACCACAGCATAAGTTGGATAGATAAACATTTGAGATTCAATTCATAGATTCAAATATAATTCAACAGCATACAGACAGAGTAACAACATGATTTAAGTATAACTACCCTAGCATGGCAACTATCATAGCAAACACAGATTTGTCTAGCTAAGCATGGCAATAATCCTAGCAAGTAATTCTAAACAAGTATAGCAACAACACAACATTATTTAAAATAACAAGATAGAGATTATAATAGAACCTGACAAAGCGTTATTACAAATCGTGTGACACCGCAGTCTTGGAGCACCTCCGTTACAATTAAGCTACTAATCTACTAGCTTAACTAATCTAATTAACTAACTAACTAATTTAGAGAGAGAGAGTAGTGAGAGAAAGTATGTGTAGAAGTGTGAAAAAATGAGAAGGTGTGTTGAAATGATGAAATGAGGCTTGTATTTATAGAGATCACACAACCGTATCCGTAGACCGTATCCAAACCTCCAAACGCACAACCGTATCGCAAAGGCGAATAAAAATTAGATTTTTATCACCCAAACGCACGATACGGCTGAGCTGGACCGTATACGGCTGAACTGGACCGTATACGGTTGTGCATAGGGTGAATACGGCTGAACTGGGCCGTATACCGCTGAGCACAGGCCGTATACGGCCTGCACAGACCGTATACGGTCCAGGTCCAGCCGTATATGGCCTGGACCAGCCGTATATGGCCTGGTTCAGCCGTATGCTGGTTCCTCGGTTCTTCGTTTCTTCGTTCGGGCGTAACTTCTTCGTCGTTTATCCGTTTTGAGCGTTCTTTATATCCACGCGTTCGTATTTTCCTAACGAAGAAAATGACATAAGTTAGAGGTCATAACTCTTTGTGTAGCTCAAAAAGTTCTAGCACGAGTGAACGAGAATGCTCATGATCGTATTCGTTAGATTTATCGTGTTTTTCGACCATTTTAGATGACTTTTGAAACATTGTCTATATTTTGGCCCATGTGACGAGTTTTAATGATAAAGTATCTATTTTGATTAGTTTTGTCACATATTGGGCTAAAAAGGTGAGATTAATGCACGCAAAAATATAACTTTTTGCGTGTTATCAAGTAACCTCTGGAAGAGGACCTTGGTTTGTGTGATATCATGTAGGACATTTTTGATGAACATCTCCATGAAGTATTGGCAATATCCAGCCAGGATCCGATACCCAACACGGTAGTCACCGTTCGGAGGTTATACAATGACAACCCTGGGCTGCACTCCGCAATCACTTCACCAACAACATCCGAAGAGCTACTATTTCCCCTGATTGAAAAGAAATCCTCTTGCACTAATGGCAAAACAATCGTTGTTCCATTAGGATGCGGTACACTGATACCTTGGCTAAAAAGAGAGGGGACCAAACCAAACCCATTTCCTTTAATTAAAGAGATCCTAGATTCATTCAATGGAATGAGTATGGAACCACCCCCAATTGAACCACAACTAACCAACCAACCTGTATCACTACCACTACCAAATCTCGAAATCACCATAAACCAATCTTCAACCGCTCAATTTCAAGAATTCCAGCTCACCGACAACGGAGGGATTATTCTCACCTGAAATGACGATATATCCTCATCAACAGTCAACAAATACGAGCGAAAGATGAACGAATTTTCAAACCAAACCGAGTGGGTCGAAATAGCATCAATCTTCACATCTGAACCCGAGAAGAGTACGAGAAACTAAATAGAGACGAGATAGCTAGAATGAAGCCGTCTATTGAAGAACCACCAACCATAGAATTGAAAGAATTACCACCTCACCTTGAGTACGCTTACCTCCAAGGAACTTCACAGCTCCCAGTAATAATCTCAAAGGAGTTAGAACCCGAAGAGAAAGCTCAACTAATTGATGTTCTGAAATCGCACAAGAAAGCAATCGCGTGGAAAATTTCTGATATACAAGGAATCAGTCCAAACTACTGCACCCACAAGATCCTCATGGAGAACGATTTCAAACCATCCGTGCAAAGGCAGAGGAGAGTGAATACTAAGATTCAAGACGTGGTCAAACAAGAAGTTATCAAACTCTTGGATGCTGGATTGATCTATCCAATTTCCGATTCACCTTGGTTTAGCCCTGTTCAAGTGGTTCCAAAGAAAGGAGGAATGACAGTCATTACAAACGAAGACAATGAGCTTATACCAACTCAAACTGTCACCGGTTGGAGAGTTTGCATCGATTATAGGAAGTTAAATGAAGCAACTCGTAAGGATCACTTCCCACTTCCGTTTATTGACCAAATGCTCTAAAGATTATCAGGGAACGAATTCTACTATTTCCTTGACGGGTTCTCCGGGTATTTCCAAATCCCGCTCGACCCGAAGGACCAAGAGAAGACAACATTCACATGCCCGTATGGAACATTCGCCTACCGACGAATGCCATTTGGATTATGCAACGCACCTGCGATATTTCAGAGATGCATGGTTGCAATCTTCCACGACATGATTGAACGATGCATGGAAGTCTTCATGGATGACTTCTCGGTCTTTGGAGACTCTTTCGCATCATGCTTATCAAACCTGGACAGAATGCTCACCAAATGTGAAGAATCGAATCTCGTCTTGAATTGGGAAAAATGTCATTTTATGGTAAAAGAAGGAATAGTTTATGGACATAGGATATCAAAATCAGGAATTGGAGTAGACAAAGCCAAAGTCGAAACCATCACTAAACTTCCACCACCAACCAACGTCAAAGCCATTCGGAGTTTTTTAGGACACGCTGGATTCTACCGCCGTTTTATCAAAGACTTCTCAAAGGTCTCTCGACCTATCACCCACCTTTTAGGAAAGGACATCAAGTTTCTGTTTGACGAAAATTGTATGAAGGCCTTCAACTACCTAAAGAAAGAGCTAACCAATGACCCAATCATGGTTGCTCCAGATTGGAGTCTACCATTTGAAATCATGTGTGACGCTAACAACTTCACCGTAGGGGCAGTTCTCGAACAAAGGAAGGATAATCACTTCCGACCAATCTACTACACTAGCAAAACGCTAACAGACGCTCAAGAAAACTACACAACAACTGAAAAGGAGTTGCTAGCTGTAGTGTTTGCCTTCGATAAATTCTGATCCTATCTAATATTGTCCAAAACGATAGTGTACACGGATCACTCCGCTTTAAAATACCTCTTCAAAAAGCAAGACGCAAAACCCAGATTGCTACGATGGATTCTACTCCTACAAGAATTCGACATCGAGATGAAAGATAAGAAGGGAGCAGAAAATGTCACCGCAGATCATTTAATTCGACTCGAAAATCCATCGATGGAACAACTTGCAGAAAGAGATATTAGAGATCGATTTCCAGAAGAACAATTAATGAGTTTAGGAGAAGCAAGGAAAGGCTCCCAATTCACTGATGATCCTTGGTTTGCGGATATTGCAAATTTTATAGTTGGAGGGATCATAAGAAAAGGAATGCCAACATCACGAAAACGGAAATTCTTCCGTGACACCAAGCATTACTTTTGGAATGATCCATACTTGTTTATGGTCTGTCCCGATCAAATTATAAGAAGATGTGTCGATGGGAAAGAAGCCGAACACATACTCCACCAAAGACACCACGGACCAACCGGAGGACATCATGCAGCTAATTTAACAGCAAAGAAAGTTTACGACTCAGGATTCTGCTGGCCAACTATCTTCAGAGATGCACAAGACTTAGTGAAACGTTGCGATATTTGCCAAAGGTTTGGAAATATCACAACGCGTAACGAAATGCCATTAACGAATATCAAAGCATGTGAGATATTTGATATCTGGGGACTAGACTTCATGGGACCATTTCCAAAATCTTACGGGAAAGAATACATCCTAGTGGCTGTCGACTACGTGTCCAGATGGGCCGAAGCTCAAGCCTTTCCAACAAATGACTCAAGGGTCATAACCAAGTTCTTGAAACAGCTATTCTGTATGTTTGGAACCCCTCGGGCAATCATCAGCGATCGTGGCACGCACTTTTGCAATACGCAGTTTATGAAACTATAGCAACAATACGGTGTTACCCACAAGACGTCTACGGCCTACCACCCACAGACAAATGGGGAAGCAGAAATTACAAACCGAGCGCTAAAAAGGATCTTGGAACGAACAGTTGGTCAACACGGGGAAAGATGGGCAGATAAGCTAGACGATGCTTTATGGGCATTCTGAACGGCCTACAAGACACCGTTAGGAACGACCCTGTAACACCCCCAAATTTAATGATTCGTGGAAGCATACTTTGGGTGTTACTAATCAAAAATCAAAGCACACAGATATATAGCAAACGACTCTATATGCGTCATTTTAACAAAATATATTAATATTAAAAGGTTTACAACAGTTTGAACTCATACGTAGCCCGTGTTCATAATATGAGAGATTTAAGTACATAATTAGTTATACAAAACCTAATAATGCAATGAAATCTCTGAAGTTTGCATGAAGACTCGAGCTAAGATGCATCCTGATGGGCAGTCCAAATCTACTGCTGAGTACCTATGATACATGCTAAAATGGGTCAGCTAACGCTGGTGAGCTCACAGGTTTGAGTATCAAATAATATTCTATGAACCGCAAGATTTAAGTATTGATTTGCTTCCATCAAATAAAGTTACAGATAATGTATACAACCATGAGCGCATAGTCTGAGCTTAACTCGAGGGTCGGGTCCCATATAGAGAATTCCGAGCGAGGTGCCTCCACGAGTGCCTAATCTACACTCATCTTCCCAAATATTAGTACGTCCGTTTACCCGATTAGTGCTTGCTAACCCGGACGAGGAGAGTCAATCCTATATGGTACCATATACTAATATTCACGCTACTTTCGTATTACCAGACTATACTGACGGAGGACTTTGATTTGATTAGTTGAAAAAAACTCATGTAGTATATTGAAATATGTACTCGCGTTCATGCGTTAAAAACAGAGCAATGTATCACACCCCTAGTAAAACAGTAAAAAGAGGGGCCATGAGACTCACCTGAGCCTGAAGAGTTTATCTTAATAAACTTAGATTGATTAGCCAAGAATCGAAGTCCAACGACTTGTAACCTGAGGGTGTCCACGACACGCGATGGTTATGACATGATTGAGTATCTCAAAGATCACCCTTGTAGTTGTTTGTTCAACTAGAATGTCCAAATTACCACGATTTGGTTGTTTGTTTAAGTGTTTGAAAATGTGTACGGCCCGTTGGTGATTGTTTGTAATAATAATCTCACATTATTATTTTGATGATTTTGAAGTGTTATACCTACGAGTAAGTTCCAATGTGTTTTAGAAGTTGTGTCGCATTCGTGTTTAATGTTATACAAGTTTAACACTTTGTGTGAAAGTTTAGATGTAACACCGTTACTCGTGAACCTAGGGTAAGGGCGAAGCCCGTTAATGATGGGGGTCCGGGGGTAGCGCCCCTGGTAGCGGGGTCCAAGGGGCGGCAGCCCCTGGCGGGGTCCAAGGGGCAGAGCCCCTGGCTGGCGTCGAGCTTGGAAAATTTTTATTTCTACTATATTGCTTTGGTGAAAAACGCATCTGGACTTGAATTTGGGTGAAATGGGGCGTCAAATTTGGGCCTCAAAACTTAGTGTAAAATTAGTTTGAAACCTTCTGTTTTATGCGTCACTTATAGCGTCACTTAGGGGCTTGGGCGACACTTGGGAAGTGTCGCTAAAAATAGTAAATCTGAGCATGTGCGTCACTTAGGGGAAGTGATGCATGGTAGGGCGTCACTAAGGTAAGTGTCGGTATAAGTGTCGGGTATGGGTCTAGGCGTCACTTAGGTAGTGACGGATTGAAATCAGAATTTGATTGTTGGCGTCACTTAAGAAGTGTCGCTAGAAGTGTCGGTTAAAGTTGTTGTGCGTCACTAGTCAAGTGACGGTAGAAGTGTCGGGAAAAGAGGGTTTTATGCGGCACTTAAGCAAGTGACGGAAAATTAGGGTTTTATGCGTCACTCTATTCGTCACTTAAGTGACGCATAACTGCTGCTGCCTATGCGACACTTAAGTCTGATGACGGATTTTTGAGCCAAAAATGAGTTTTTCGGTTTCCGTTTGGTCTGATCCTTTTACCCAACCCTTATATGGTAATTTTAAGCTTGAAGAAACAACTAAAGCTTGAAAACACTAAAAATCGAGGAGTTGCGGGTTTTGTCAGAAACTTACAACTTAACGCGGAGAGAATCCGGAAAGATGGAAATGTAGATCGTTGCGAGGTGGTTCTTTTCTTCCAAATGAGCGATGAAAACCGAGGTCGTTTGGTGGTGTAATTTTATGATTTAGAGGTGGTGGTGGTGATGGAGTTTGTAGAGAGAAAAGAAGAAAGAGAGAGAAAAGTGGATGGTGAGAATGAGAAGAAAGGAGGGAAGAGAAGAGGGAAAAAGAGAAGGGAGGGGGGGGGGGGGGCGGCTGGTGGGGTCCACCGAGTGTGGGCTTCACCAGTTTTTCGTTCTCCCGCGTACGCGCTCCGTGAAGTGTTCGTTTTTCCGATCGTTTAAAACGTTAATTAATTATCTTGTACGTTTAATTATAAGTTTTAAAAATACAATTGTTTATTTAATATTTTTGTTGAAGGATATTACCCAATACTTAATGACTTAAATGGTTTCGTTTGTCTGTGTGTTAAATGTATAAGTCGTGTAGATGTTTATTATACGATACAAAATGTAATTGAAATATTATTAACATAATATTTTTGGATATAATAGCGTTATTAAATAAAGTTATATTATTTAATAAAAATGTTCACCAACGTCCGTATTAATTGAACCGAATCACATTCGATTGAAGTGCATTCGATTTAGCCAAATCGCGTAATTGTACATATTCAACAATATATTATTTGATACATTAATTAGCCTAACACAGAACTAATTACATGTATTAACAGGGGATCAGGCACTAATTACTAGTCCTAATTTGGCGGGTGTTACAGACCCCTTATAGGCTTTTGTATGGAAAGGCATGTCATCTTCCAATCGAACTAGAGTACAAAGCTTACTGGGCATTGAGAAATTGTAGCTTGGATCCTACGATAACGGGAACACACCGGAAAATGCAACTAAACGAGCTGGCAGAATTAAGAGATCAAGCTTACGAAAGCTCCTATAAATTCAAGGAGAGAACCAAAGTGCTCCATGATTCAAAACTCCGCCCCACACGCTTCAACTCGGGTGATAAAGTTCTACTCTTTAACTCACAATTTAAAAAGTTTTCTGGCAAATTTAAAACACGATGGAGCGGCCCATTTACAATATCAAAAGTATTTCCATATGGTGCCATCGAGCTCGAGGCCCCTGAAGGAAACTTCAAGGTAAACGGTCAGCTTTTGAAACATTACGTACAAGACTTTCCCCCATCCGAGGAAATCTATGGTTACAAAGAGCCCTGATAGAATAGCAGAGTCAAGCTACGAGACTAGATAAACGAAGCGCTCTTGGGAGGCACCCCAAACTTATCTTACGTTTTCAGCATTAATTTTCTTTTCTTGTTCTTAATTTAATCCATTTTATGCAGTTCTCGCCTCATGAAAGACTAATGATTATTCATGGGCCATTAACCTTTTATATTTTGCAGGATGAGTTCACAGTCAGACATACCACGACAGAGACGCTCACGTGCCATGTATCACGCCCGGAGTTCATCACCGGGCAATAGCATGAGGACTGTCAGAGGATCCCAGTCACCACCTCCTAGCTTGGATGAGATCTTGGTAGACTTGGTGGAGGTGACCATTCAGGAGACATTTCTTATGCGCTCCACCCACGCTAGGTTACCTTCATCTCACCGACTAGAGGGACAAACCGCAGGGAACTCCAGAGTACCCATTTTGAGCATGGGGTTACTACTGCAGACCCTGCTGTCACATGGTCTATACTGAGGGCCCTTGAGGTCCAGCACAGTGCCATCACTGAGATCGACACTGCTTTAGGCTTCCCCTCTACACCTGTGTGCCCTTTTCAGATGGGACCTAATCCCGCTCCGCACATTCCACCGTGGGACTTATTTCCACCTTGGAGCATGACTGCGCAGGACCACCCCACTTTTATGGACCCACTAGAGGAGGAGGCTGCTATACTAGATGCTAGGATTCAGGATCCAGAGGATGGTACCGCATCTCCGGTCCACACTATCAAGGAGTCACCATCACCCACATCGGTTGTTGAAAACACGATCTTCGTGGATGATGACTTCACCGATTGGGAGACGCTCTCTGCTGACATGGATTAGTTATCAGTAGTTATTTGTGTTTAGTATTAACAAGTATTGTTGGTGTTTAATATTAACGTGTATTGATGTTTTTGAAGGATGTTCATTATGCAGAAATTGATGTAGGAATTATGGAACAAGTTCATTTTAATGAGCCTGGTCCGTCTCCAACAAATCCACATACACACGCAGCACAAGGGACTATCTCTTCTAACCTTACCTTTCTTGATTAAAACACACTAAAATTCTAAGTAAAACTCTAAGTGTGGGATTATGTTTCACAAGAGAGAGCATAGCTTCGAAAGATTGGCCAACGTTCGAAAACCTAAGTGTGGGATTAACCCAACTTGGAAATAGAACATTAGGGACAATGTTTTTTTAAGTGTGGGATGACAGTAGTATTCACTACTAAAGTGTGCAACATTAATTTTGATCAATCTTTTAAGCAAAAGTCATGTTTTCAGCAAAATTTCAAAATTTTCAAAGTCAAAAAGGGTATTTCTGGTCAACAGAAATTAAAAGGATGGGAGTTAGATAATGTCGGGCAAAACCCTTTGAGGATTTTCAAACTCTGTTTCAAGGCAAGCAATCACATGACTAGGCACTAAACCACCAAACTAAGTGAGGATTCTTGAGCCATATAAAAGCATTCATCTTTAATGCTTCACATTTTCGATTGTGAGTGTGCCGGTGTATGCTCTCTAGACTCAGAACTTGTTCAAGCAATACATTTAGAGATTACAAAAATGGGCGTCATACATGACGAAGGTGCAATTAGAGGACCTTGACATTTCCTAGGATAAAAAACCCTCTCGTAAAACCCTTGCTTTCAAGCCTAACCTAACCAATGCTCACCTTCAGCATTGAAGATCAGCAGAAAACATGTTGAGCCTTAGCCTTTTCATCTCAAAAACTCACTTCAAAAGCCAATCCCTTCCTTCCTCTTTTGGCTATAGCCTAAGTTTCTGTTCTGTCAGAAGAATTACTACAAGAAGTACGAAGCGTTCCCCAAAGGATGAGCATTATCCGTAAAAGGAGCTCCAAAGAAAAAGAAATTCAGCAAAAGCAAAGCTGTCAGAAGAAAGCTAAATACCCAAGGATCATTTAAAGCCAAGGGAAAGGTTTATCAAAAGAAAACTTGAAAGAAAAAGCTGCAAAAGAAGGCTCAAAGAGAGAAAAATCCAAGAAGAAGCGCTACTAAGCGCCAAAGATAAGTCATCACAGACAACTCTTAGGCTATATTAAAACCCCCAAATAAACTACCTACAAAACCCTTCGTCCATATATACTACTTTCACCCTCTTATAAATGTCTAGGAATAATTTGCACCGTCCTCATTTAAGTACTGTAGATTTGATCCTCGACCAAGCCTATGACGACGGAAGAGCTGCACGACTGGCCCCTGACTGAATTAGAAATTAGGAAACCCGATACACTTGAATGAATTGAGTGACCACCTGTGAGGATCCCAGCCATGTATATCTTACATTACGAAGATTGAAAAGAGAGCTTGCTAGAACCAGGTTGGAAAAACATCAAAAGGTTAAAACCCCGCCTTAAATCTTTTCTTTACCTAGCCTGCAGGAATCAAAGTTCTCCAGGATGCAAAGCCTCCTTTCCAGACTTTTAAAACAGTTTTACTGAAGATTTGCTTGAGGACAAGCAAAGTTCTCAGTGTGGGATACTTGATATCGCGTAAAAAATCATGTTTTTACTACCGATATCTCTCTCATTCTAGAATGATTCTTGGCATTTTAAACTCAAACACAATACAAATCAATGATATTATGCCAAGATGTTCAAAACAAAGTTGCGCGATAAAAGTCAAGCAAAACGGATGAAAAATGAAGATTCCACGCACGTTTGAAGATTCAAGGCATCAAAACGAGATTTCAAGACAAAAGTTCCCATCATCAACATCCATCTCATCCAAGATGTTCGTTTTCAAATTACGAATCCAACAGAAGAAGAATCGACAAAAACGGACAAAGAATGAAGATTCTACGTACGCCGGAAGATCCAAACGATTCGTACAATACATCCAAAGATGGGAGACATATTTTTGGGATATCTTTTCATCAAAGTCTTCATTTTTGAATTACAAATCCAACGCAAAAAGAATCAACGCAAACGGACGCAAAACGAAGAAGATACGCGCAAATTAAGCAACGCAGTGAAAGACGACGGACCGGGACGGGTGGCAGCCAGTCGCCGCCGGCCAGCCACCAGCCGCTGCCGGCCAGCCACCAGCCGCCGCCGGCCTGCTGGTGGGTGGCGGCGCCCCCCTCCCCCCATCTCGTTTCCGCTTTTTGGTTCTTGCGTGTACCCGGTGCACCACATTTCCATGCTTTTTCATACCCGGTGTGCCACCTTTCCATGCTTTTTCGTACCCGGTGCACCACCTTTCACTCTTTTTCTAATGTGAGCCTAAGAATGCTAACGTGAGCCACTTTTCACCTACAAATAGCAGCCCTTAGACCTCATTTAAACACACATCTTTTAGCATCTTCACATCTTTACACAACTACACTTAGATATCTTTCTTTCTTTGTAATTTTAATTCTTCCTCGTTAATTAGGCTAGCTAATTAACTAATCAAGGAAGATTTGTACGGAGGTGCTCAGGGATGCACAATTTAGCTACGAGCTATTGTACTTCTTTCCAGGTGTTAATCTATCTTCCATATTTAATATGTTTGTTCTTTCTTTAATAAATTTAAATATGCATGCTAGAATTGCCATGATTAAGTAAATAACTCAATTGTCTGCTATGATAGTCGTTTAGGAAAAGTTTAAATATGTGATTGTACTGTATGTCATGAGATTGCAGATGCTTTATATTATAAATAGATGTAGGAATTGAATCTTTATCGTTTATCTGCCCAACTCATGTTGTGACTAAAACCTTATCCAAAAATGAATGTAGCTAACTCAAAGGGTATAGGTCACTTAGTTATACTATGTTAGATTGAATCATTAAGGTAGCCCACTTTCATAAAGGCTTAAATTGGAGTTGTTCATGCCCTAGGGTAGGCCGGTATGCGACAATCACTTTCTCAAGGAATAGTCTAAGGCCGGTTAGAAAGCCATCTATCGGAAGCAAGGGGCAGGTTTGAGAAAGGGAGTTCATAGATTCAATGGTCTTTTAATGAATAGGACCCAGCGAGCTGAAAGAGTCAATCCCATCCTGAAGGAGCTAATGAAAGCCTGAATTCAATATGAAAGTGGGCTCTTCTTCGAAGAACAGTTTCCAAAAATGCCACACGCCCGTTATGATTATGAAATTTTCGTTCCTCTTGGGATTGGAAAATGGAAGGAATTTCATGTACCCAAATGGGAGGAGTTATTGAATGGACTAGGTCTTGTTGGAAAGGTTATGTGTTTAGTCCCAGGGGGCGATTTCAATTGAGATACCTGAAGAAGGTATTAGTTGGTTCTCGCCTTCTTGAATTGATTCGAGTGGGTGTTCTCTGGACCACACTAGGATCTAAGAGACACGGAACACGGGAATAGAGGTAGATTAAAATTTAATTCGGACAGACGATATTTTTGAGATAACTTTCGAAATATCCTCGACTTAGATAACACCTCGACTTAGATAACACCTTTGTATGCTTAAATTAAACTATTGCCTTGATTATCTTATTGTATGTTCTTGTTTAATTGTTGCCTTAGGATTATCATGATAATAAAATATATTTAGCCTTAATCGTCGTGAAATAACGTGACGACCCCTATTCGACTGTTCTTCGATATAGTACTGGAAACGCTTATGGCTGAGTACAAATGTATAGAAGTCGAGAACGACCAAAGGTAGTCATGTTATGAATCGATTAAAAAACGTGTTACTTAGGTTTCTATTCTTAGTATAAACCATCCCTATTTTCTTGCATACTTGAGTACTGTTGAAAATTTATATGAATAAGTGATGACGTACTATCCGACCGTCTAGACCGGTTATTCCAACCTGTTCCGGCGAGGGTAAAACCCGTTTACAAGATTGTTTATTCAACAAATTGTGCCATGATTCGGACGTCTCTGATGACCGAGATTGGGGAATAGGATTTGATATTAACTGTTGTATAATATGGACATGCATTTGAGAGAACTTTCGGTGTATGTTTTAATATATTCTGCAACCCATGTCACATTCTATTTGCCTGATTGTGGACACCTCCGCGTTAGCGCAAAAGAAGGACTGTAGAATAGCTCACATTAACCTACAAATTTATCCTTATTAGAACTCCTCTTATATAACTTCACCTAAACCACTTCATAGTAGACAATCGCTTTAATTGCTGAACGCCCGAAGTAACCTCCACCTTTTAGTTTATCTTAAATTTAATTTTAATTTAGAAAAACCCAAAACCAAGACCATCTTTCTGAGCCCCAGCTAAATTCATAAAAGTTCCTAAACCCTCTTAGTTTCAATTCGCCGTGCTTTGAAGAACGACTCTAGGTCATACTTATCCTTTGTTATCCCTTAGATTAGCAATAGTAGTAACCCTAGGCCCCAGCCTTACAAATTAAAAACCCACTGCTGTGCTGCATCTCCATTAGAAATTCCAACGATCGGTGTGCATCGCAACAAGTTGCAACATTCTCCATGCCATGTTCAATCTCCATAGACAATCTAGTAACACTCCATGACAGTCTTAATTCATCACTTACTTCCAGGAGTATGAACGACTGAGGAGGTTTGAGTAAAGCTAATTACTCGCGAAGTGTATACTAAACATGCAAAAGTGAAACACAATGATAAACAATAGTAAATGTTAGAACTCATTCCAATAAATAAATCTCCATTATTTAATCACCAAGTCTATTACAATTTCCATCATTATTTACGATATTTTAAAATCAAAATAACAAATAAAATATTACATTATCTCTTAAACCTATGCTCCTAGCATGTTCATCATGTTTGGACTTTCCAAGTGGTTTTGTGAACGGATCATCCAGATTGTCCTCTGATCTTATGCTCTTCATAATCATGTATCCTTCTTTTACATATCTTCGAACAAAATGGTATTTTCTTTCAATGTGCTTCAACTTTCCGTGATCCTTGGGTTCTCTACTCAAGGTGACTGCACTTTCGTTATCACAGGCTATTTCAATGGGGTCTGCAACCGTTAGTAAAACTCCAAGATCTCCAATATAATTCTTAATCTAGATAGCTTCCTTTGACTTGCACGTGGAGTCTACTACCGTATCTTGCTTGTAACTTTTCCATGTCACCGCTCCAGCATTCAGTAAGAATACCCAACCAGACTATGAACAACTATCATCTCTATCTGTTTGGAAACTAGCATCACTATAACCTGTTACTCTGAGTTCTTCTTCTCCACCATAAACCAAGAACATGTCTTTAGTATTTCTTAAGTACTTGAGAATCTTCTTTACAGCTGTCCAATGACCTTCACCGGGATTCTGCTGATGTCGACTCACTAAGCTTAATGAAAATGAGACATCAGTTCTAGTACACGTCATGACATACATGATCGATCCTATAGCTGAAGCATACGGGATTCGACTCATTTTGTCTAATTCATCCTCAGTTTTTAGACAAAGATCCTTACTAATTTTTATGCTATGATGTAAGGGTAGATTCCCTTTCTTAGAGTTTTCCATTTTGAGTCTTTTCAAAATTTTATCTTAGTACGTGTCCTGGCTAAGTCCTATGACACGCTTTAACCTATCTCTGTAAATCCTTATACCAAGAATATATGCTGCATCTCCCAAATCTTTCATAGCGAAACATTTTCCCAAGCAATCCTTTACGCCCTGTAATATTGGGATATCATTTCCTATGAGTAGTATATCATCCACATATAATACTAGGAAGACTATAACACTCCCACTGAACTTGACATATATACAGGACTCATCTTCGTTTCTAGAAAATCCAAACTTTGTGACTTTCTCGTGGAAGCAGAGATTCCAGCTACGAGAAGCCTGTTTAAGTCCATAAATAGCCCTTTGAAGCTTACACCCTCTATCAGGATACTTTACACTTTTAAAACCCTCCGTTTGTGCCATGAACACATCCTCTGTCAGTTTCCCGTTAAGGAAAGCAGTTTTGACATTCATTTGTCAAATTTGATAGTCATGAAACGCAGTTATGGCTAGCATTAACCTAATTGATTTTATCTTAGCTACTGGTGAGAAGGTTTCCTCATAATTAATCCCATGGGTTTGAGTATAACCTTTTGCTACCAACCTAGCTTTATAAGTGTGTACTTTCCCATCCATGTTTGTCTTCTTCTTGAAGATCCACTTACAACCCACCGTCTTAAGACCGGATGTAGTGTCAACCAAATTTTAAACTTGATTGTCATATATAAACTGAATTTTGCTTTTCATAGCTTCCTTCCACTTAGCAGCCTCAGGGTCTGCCATCGCTTCCTTGTAGTTAGCTGTTTATCTAAGTCATTTATTGTACCATCACTAATTTTATCCTCTTCTTCTATATGGAAACCATAATAGAACTGAGGAGGCTTGCTAACTCTACTACTGGTTTTGCGAGCAGGTAAGGAAATGTCTTCAGGTTTGTAGCACCCCCAAATTTATAATGCAACGTAAGTCAACACGGGGTGCTACTAATCCAATATCATAACACATAATCACAAGCAAACGACCTCTAAATGAGACGTTTGTAGAAAATAGTTACATTACATAGTAAATCATTTGAAAACATATTGTTTTCGATACAAAAGTTGTAATTTCCTAGAGTCCACGCGTAAGGCGGTAGATTCTATTACATAATCGTAATATACAAAAGATAATGCTAAGAATCTCCGTTAATGCAGTTATGTTGAAATCATGCGACTCTAGCTATGTCCGGGAGTAATCCTACTCCGTAAGCATACCTGAGAATACATGCTAAAAAGGTCAACACGAATGTTGGTGAATCTCACAGGTTTGTAGGTAATATCAGTTTTGATCACAAGTTTTTATCAGTGGTGCCCGCAGGCGTAAATCAAGTATTTGCTATCCTGCAAATGTATGTAAGTTTTTGCCGTTGCCATGAGGCTCATAATCGAAGCTTAACCCGTAAGTAATAAGTTGCCCCCGCGACATGCTCGAAACTGAGAAAGCGTAAGTAACGAATAATAGTCGCCCATTTATAAAGAACGGTTCATGGTAGCGCTACTACCCCGGGCGGGGAGGGTCATTTCCCTAATGGATCCATTAACTAGTGTTTGCGCTTAAGTCCATTACTAATGATGTATGATGGAGGGACTTCAGTAAATGGTAAGTAACTCATGCAATCCCGTATAGTAAAATGAGTAGTTCGGTACTTGTGTTCAAGAAAAGTAAGCAATGTATCTCACCCCGTAAGTAAAATAGTAAAAGTGGGGCTATAAGACTCACCTGAGTCTAGCAAGTATGTTTGGGAAATCAAACAAGTAGAGCGGATGTAAGTCCGTAAGGGTATCGGGTGTAATCCCGTATGTTGGTTCTCCGAATCCTGCAACCTTCTGGCGTACGAAATGCACAAGGTTGTAAGTAAACATGTAAATAAGTTGGTGTCTCAAAAGATCACCCATGCTAGTTGTCCACTCAACTAGGAAATGTCCAAGTGTTTGTTTAGTAATCCGTTTGTAATTTGAAAACAAATATGGCCCGTTGGTGACGGTTTGTAATAATAATCCAAAGTGTTATTATTATATGTATCTTTATATCAGGTTTCATTTTTTTGTAAGTGTTCGACACTTAGTGTGAAAAGTATTTACAAGTTCCTGGATGACGGGGGTCCGGGGGCAGCGCCCCCGGTAGCGGGGTCCAAGGGGCAGAGATCCTGGCTGAGGTCGACTGCCAGGTCAGCTTGGAAATTTTTATTTCTACTACATTGCTTTAGTAAAAATTGTATCTGGAATTTAAAATCGGAAAAATCGACTAAGGGTGGCCGCGGAACGAAAAGGTGGTGCGAACTGAGTTCGCGATGCGAACTGAAATTGGGTTCGCAAGACAAGTGGGTTCGCAAGTCTGAACTCGCAGGTTTCGACTCGCACGGCAGGTCAGTCCGTAGGTCAGGTCAGTTCGCAAATCAAAGCTCGGCTCGCAAGTCAACTCGCAAGTCGACTCGCAAGTCAACTTGTAAGTCAACTCTCAAGTCAGCTCGGTTCGCAGTTTCAGTTCGTCTCGCAGGACGAACTGCATCTGGGATCTCAACTCGCAGGACGAACTGCCCGAATACTTAACTTTAAAAACGCATTTTCAAGTCGGTTTTTGAGCAAATCTTCGTTGAGTAAACGTTCTAGCATGTAAATAAAAGCTTTACAAGTAATTTAAAATAGTTTTAAAGCTTCTTACCAACAAAATTGAAAATGGAAGAAGATGAAGATGATGATGATGATGATGATGATGATGATGATGATGATGATGATGATCCTTTTGCTTGTGTCTAGATGATGATGATGAACGATTATGGTGATGATGTTCTTGTTATCTCAGTTTTTAGAGAGAGAGATATGGAGATTTGGTAGAGTTAGAGAGATGAGAGAAAGTAGGTGTTGGTGTGTGTGTGTGTAAATGGAAGGAAATGAGAAAGGAAAGAATTAAAAGGGGAATGGGTCATGGGTCGGTTGGGTTGGGCTCGCGGGTTTGAGCCGACCCAACTTGGGTCTCGGGCTCGCGTGTTTGTGTTTCCGAATATCGTGTTATTTCTCGTAGTCGGTTAATCCCCGTAGTCGTTTAATCGCAAAATCTTTTTAAGATTTATAAACATGTTATTGTATATACGAAATATTTTAACCGAAGTATTTTATCAAAATACTTTATTTCAAGTTACAGAATTATAAAAATATACTTTTTGTAATTAATCGCTCGTTGGGGTGCGTTTCGCGTGGTTTCGTCGTGTAGTTCGTGTTTTAGAAAGTACGAAATTTGTGTAATATATTATCGTAATATATTATAGTAAATAATGTTTGTTTGGATAATTCCACATTATTTATAAGTTTTATCACCAACGTCCATGTTAAATAAAGTCGGACCTCGTCCGGTTCATAAGTGTACGATTTAAACAAATCGCGTATGCGTGTATGGAATTACACAAAGTATCACATATATTTAGATTAACACAAAACTAAGTACACGTAATTACAAGTAGTTTAAGCACTAATTACAGTCTTAATTTGGCGGGTGTCACATTCTCCCCTTGTTAAGAGAATTTCGTCCCGAAATTGAGCTCAAGTCGTATGAGTAGAGTCTGTGAACATGTGTGGGTATTTCAGTCTCATTTGGTCTTCCCGTTCCCAAGTAAATTTAGGACCACGCCTAGAATTCCACCTGACCTTTATGATGGGAATATGACTCTGTTTCAGTTGTTTGACCTCGCGGTCCATGATTTCCATAGGTTCCTCGACAAAATGAAATTTATCATCGATTTGTATTTCGTCGAGCGGTACAATCAGTGTCTCATCAGACAGACACTTCTTCAAGTTAGAAATGTGAAAGGTAGGATGCACGCTACTAAGTTCGGTAGGTAGCTGCAGTCGATACGCCAATGAACCAATTCTCTCGAGAATTTCAAACGTTCCAATGTACCTAGGGTTTAGTTTTCCTCATTTTCCGAATCGAATGACACCTTTCCACGGTGCCACCTTAAGAAGTACCTTGTCCCTAACCTGGAACTCAAGGTGTTTGCGTCTCACGTCAGCGCAACTTTTTTGACGATCACGTGCGGCTTTCAGCCGGTTTTGGATACCAACGATCTTCTCGGTGGTTTCATGAATGATTTCTGGACAAGTGAGTTGGGTATCTCCCACCTTAGTCCAACAGATAGGTGATCGGCACTTACGTCCGTAGAGTGCCTCGAAAGGTGCAGCCTTAATGCTGGTATGGTAGCTGTTGTTGTATGAGAACTCACACAATGGTAAGTGGTTTTCCCAAGAAATACCGAAGTCAACTATGCAGGAACGTAGCATATCCTCTAGTGTTTGAATACTTCGTTCGCTTTGGCCATCAGTTTGCGGGTGATAAGCAGTACTCATATCCAGACGAGTACTGAGAGATTTTTGTAATGATTGCCAAAAGTTGGAAGTTAAACAATTGTCCCTATCCGAGATGATTGAGATAGGTACACCGTGCCATGAAACAAATTCTTTGATGTAGATGCGAGCCAAACGCTCCATCTTGTCAGTTTCCTTGATGGCTAGAAGATGGGCTGATTTCGTGAGACGGTCTACAATCACCTAAATGGTATCGCAACCGCTCGAAGTTTTCGATAGTTTGGTAATAAAGTCCATGGAAATTTGCTCCCATTTCCATTGAGGGATTTCAGGTTGTTGGAGCAATCCCGAGGGTCTTTGATGTTCGGCCTTGACCTCGGAACAAGTTAAGCATTTACTGACGTACATGGTGATGTCAGCTTTCATGTTAGGCCACCAATACAATCCTTTGACGTCATGATACATCTTGTCAGAACCAGGATGTATAGAGTATTGAGATTTGTGAGCTTCAGCCATCACCAAATCTCGCAAGTTTCTGAATTTGGGTAACCATACCCGGTTAGAGAAGTACCGAGTTTCATCAGGTTTGATTTCAAATTGTTTATTCATGCCTCGCAAGGCTTCATTGATGATGTTTTCGGGTTTGAGTGCTTCGAGTTGAGCGGCAAGAACTTGGGTGATGAGATCGTTGTGGATGGTAATACTGAGGGCTCGGACTCGAAGGGGTTTCACTCGTTCTTTTCAGCTTAATGCATCGGCAACTACATTCGCCTTGCCTGGATGGTATTTGATTCCGCAGTTGTAGTCACTAAGTAACTCGACCCAACGACATTGCCTCATGTTTAGATCCTTCAGATCGAATATGTGTTGGAGGCTTTTGTGATCGGTAAAGATAGTACTTTTCGTACCGTAGAGGTAATGTCTCCAGATTTTCAGCGCGAATACCACGACACCTAATTCTAGGTCATGTGTCATATAGTTTTTCTCATGAATTTTTAGTTGTTGAGAGGCATAGGCAATGACTTTTTCCCATTGCATTAACACGCAACCAAGTCCTTGGTGTGAGGCGTCACAGTAAACTATGAAGTCATCGGTGCCTTCGGGTAAGGACAAGATTGGTGCACTGCAGAGTTTGTTTTTTAGTAGCTGGAAGGCTGACTCTTGTTTGTCGGTCCAATCGAATTTCTTATCTTTCTGAGTCAATGTCGTTAGAGGAACAACTATTTTTGAAAAGTTCTCAATGAATCGACGGTAATACCTAGCGAGACCTAAGAATTATCTCACTTCGGTTGGAGAGGTCGGTGACTCCCAGCCCTTGATTGCTTCAATCTTGGCGGGATCAACATGGATTCCCTGGCTGTCAATGATGTGCCTAAGGAATTGAACGGTTTGAATCCAGAACTCACACTTTGAGAATTTGGCATATAACTCTTCATGTTTGAGAAGTTCCAGAACGGTTTTCATATGTTGAGCATGTTCCTGCTCATCACGAGAGTAGATCAGAATGTCATCAATGAACACAATGACAAACTTGTCAAGATATGGTTTGCACTCCTGATTCATAAGGTCCATGAATATTGTCATCAATGAACACAATGAGACAACAGGCAGCGGGCTAGTGCAGGTAGCAGCCAGCTAGCGGGCTAGTGAAGATATTCCTAAGACTGCTTTTCGTACCAGGTATGGCCATTATGAGTTCTTAGTTATGCCGTTTGGATTGACTAATGCTCCTGCCGTGTTTATGGATTTAATGAATCGGGTATGTCGTTCTTTTCTTGATAAATTTGTGATTGTGTTTATTGATAATATTTTGATTTATTCAAAGTCTGAGTCTGAGCATGAACATCATTTGAGACTTGTTCTGGAAACTCAAAAAAGGGAACATCTGTATGCTAAATTTTCAAAATGTGAGTTCTGGTTGCAGGAGGTTCAGTTTTTGGGGCATGTTATTTGTAATGACAGGATAAAAGTGGATCCATCTAAGGTTGAGGCAGTGATGAATTGGAATACACCTAAATCTCCTTCTGAAATTAAAAGTTTTCTTGGATTGGCGGGTTATTACAGAAAGTTCATTAAAGACTTTTCTAAGATTGCTAGCCCGTTGACCAAATTAACACGTAAGAATGTTAGATTTCAGTGGGATGATCAACAGGAAATAGCCTTTAGACTTTGAGACAATTATTATGTCAGGCCCCAATTTTAGCTTTGCCGGATGGTTCAGATGATTTTATTGTTTATTGTTATGCCTCTCAAGCTGGATTGGGATGTGTTTTGATGCAAAGGGATCGGGTAATTGCTTATGCTTCTCGCCAATTAAAAACTCATGAAAAGAATTAGCCTACTCATGATCTAGAACTTGCAGTTGTTGTATTTGCATTAAAGATTTGGAGGCATTATTTATACGATTCTAAATGCATGATTTGTACTGACCATAAGAGTTTGCAGTATATGTTTACACAGAAAGATTTAAATATGCGACAAAGGCGTTGGTTGGAACTAATTAAAGATTATAACTGTGAAATCTGATATCACCTGGGTAAAGCTAATGTGGTAGCAGAAACGCTGAGCCGAAAGTCATCTTCTGATCGGGTATGTTTTATGCGTTTAGAGATTTCTTCTGATTTGATTTCTCATTTAAAAATTGCCCAATTGGAAGCCTTATTGGATGTTAATTTGAAATATGAAATTATGTTAAAACGAAAGGAATTGTTAGTTGATGATTCTAGGGGTTTGAAAACCTTTCAGTCCTGGGTTTGGGTTCCAATGATTGGGGAACTTCGGGATTTGATATTGTCAGAGGCTCATAAATCTAGATTGTCTATTCATCCCGGAAGTACAAAAATGTATAATGACCTGAAACCTTTATATTGGTGGCCTACGATGAAAACCGATGTTGCAAGTGTTGTGGAAACTTGTCATATATGTTCTCAGGTAAAAGTAGAGCATCAGAAACCATATGGTTCATTGAGACAGCTTGATATTCCCGAGTGGAAATGGGAGCATATTACTATGGATTTTGTCACCAAACTTCCCAGAACACAGAAAGGTAATGATATGATTTGGGTAATTGTCGACAGATTGACAAAGAGTGCTCATTTTCTGGCTACCAGTGAGACTGCATTGTTGACTCGACTAGCTCAGTTGTACATTCATGAGATAGTTTCAAGGCATGGGATTTCGTTATCTATTGTGTCAGACAGAGATTCTAGGTTTATTTCTGGGTTTTGGCAGAGTTTACAGCAGGAATTAGGTACCAGAGTTAATCTCAGTACGGCTTATCATCCCCAGAAAGATGGTCAGACAGAGCGTACCATTCAGACTCTGGAAGATATGTTACGAGCTTGTGTGTTAGAGTATGGTGGTTCTTGGGATTCTCACTTGCCTTTAGTAGAGTTTGCTTATAATAACTCATATCACTCCAGTATTGGCATGCCACCGTATGAGATGTTATATGGGCGTCACTGCTGAACGCCTACTTGTTGGTTAGAGGTTGGAGAAAAGCAATTTGCTGGTCCTGATATTGTACAGATTACAGCTGATAAGGTTGCTATAGCTCGCGAGAAACTAAAAGCCGCCAGAGATAGACAGAAACAGTATGCTGACCCGCGCCGTTGACCTGTTACTTTTGTTAAGGGTGAGTTAGTTTATCTAAAAGTTTCCCCGTGGAAAGGCGTAATTAGATTTGGAAAACGTGGAAAATAGGCCCCAAGGTATATTGGTCCATTCAGAATCAGACAAGTAGTTAATGATCAGACAGTCGCCTTAGATCTTCCTTCTGAGTTATCGGGTATTCATGACACTTTTAATGTTCGCTATCTGAGGAAATGTAATGTGGAGGATCAATCCCAAATCCTTCCATTACAGGACCTTAGAGTTGATTCTAGTCAGAAATTAGTCGAGGAGCCCATTGAGTTAATTGATAGAAAGGTGACTAAGTTACGTAAGAAAGAGATACCGATGGTTTTGGTTAAATGGAAACATAGTTTGGGGGCAAACCTTACCTGGGAGACTGAATCGAGTATGCGCTCGCGATACCCTCATTTGTTTGAGTCTAGTGAGATTTCGGGGACGAAATCTTCCTAAGGGGGGAAGATTTGTAACACCCGCTTTTATGATTCGAGGGTAATCTGGTAATTTCCCTTACTTATATATTTTAATTATTATTATTTTTAAATTATTGCGTTTTATATGTTGATTTTAAAACTTAGGAAATCCGGTCAAAGGATTTATTGTAACTAGTAAATTATTAACCGGTTTAAATAGTTCTAGTTCACGGTAAAATAAAATAGTTTTCTCGCAATTAACATTTAGGCTCCAGACAATAGAACTAGGACGGGTATAATAATAAAAATCACAGGGTCGGTTTTGGGGTTGAGGTGTTAACCTCTGCTTCCTAACTTTCCCCAAATTGGTATGTTCATTTCTTGCAAGAACTTATACACCTACATATTTAAACAAAAGTTCCAATCAAATCAATAAAATCAATAACAAGCTATTGCTTGATTCTTGTTCTAGCTCTTGATTTCATCATCATCATCAACTAATATCTTCAAGTGTAAGTGTTCATAAGTATTATTATGAAATCATTTTTGGTAATTAGATTATTGAGTGAATCCTATGAAATTGAAGCTGAAAATTAGTTGTGTGATAATGGAATGATGATTCTTGATCTTAATATGTTAATTTCATGATGATTACATGAAGAAATTGCTTGATTCCTTGAAATTTAGTTAAAATGTGAAATTTATAGGTTTTAGGTGATTTGTATGAATTGTGATGAATTGAGGATTGAAACTTAGTTATATGATGTTATTACATGTTTTAGTCGAAGTTATTTGAAGCTGGAAACAGATTTAGCATGTTGAAATTGGAAAATTTGAGAGTTGGGTTCGTGCAGAATTCTGACCTGCACAGGTCTGGAAGATGAGAGGAATCCGGTGGATTCCTCTAGAATCCAACGGATTCATTTTGAATCCGGGTGGATTCCTCAACCAGATTCTATAAAAAAGTTTTGTCCCAATTGTGAACCTGGAAAATTGCTTGGAATCCGGCGGATTCTATCTGAATCCGGGTGATTCAGCTGAATCCAGGCGGATTCGTTAAGAATCCGGCGGATTTATAGTGTGTAACAGAGATTTTGATTTAGACTTCATAATGTGATTTATCTGGTATATTGTGATTGTATAACTTAATATATGTTTAGTTATTAATAATAAGTTATGATCAATATGATATGAAGTTTATCTCGAAATTTCTTATGTGTTTCAGACAAGCAGAAGACTCAGTGAGTTAGTCAGCTGAGTAAGTGGATCGAAGTTGACAGGTGAATTGACTTGGAACTTCAGTATGGTTTGGTTGTGATGAATTAGTTACAATGGATTAAACATAGTAGTGTTAAATGTTGATTGTTACTGTGATATATATATAAACTGCTTTAAGCATTTTGAGGTATCGGAGGTCAACAAATGTTGGACTGGGTTGTTACAGGTTAACCAACATAGGAATTGTGAACATGTGTTGTGAATGGAACTTATGTTGGTTAAAGGTAGCAAACAGTTATCGATAAATCACTGTAATGGCCTGCAGTGATCGTAAGTGTTGCTTGGTGGGCCACCGCGGTCTGAGGGCGCCACAAGGACCACTGATCCTCTTGGTGATGTTGAGTCTATGTGTTAATTGTTGATAATTAATATTGTTATAGCTAAGTCAAACTGTTTGTAACAAGTTTATTCACTTAGCTTCGTGCTAATCCCGTTGTTTACTCCTAGCAGGTTTTGACTTGAATGGGACTGGGCAAGGAGTACTTGGAAGTTGTTGACCATGACTACTCTGATATTATTTTGATACTTTATATTTCCCAAATACATTTTAATAGTTTGTAAATTATCAGCTAATACTTATAACTTGTATAATGTTTTGGTAAATGACGTTATGTCATTTTTTATATTATATAAATGGGATTGCGCTTCCGACTTTGTTTGTTTATAAAAAAAAAAAAACATGTGCGTTATAGTTTATCTACGTCTTCACTGACTCAGACTTTCCCTTCAACCGTGAGCAACATCAACTCATCAGACAAGTATGCCAAACAACCCGATCTTTTGGAGGAGACCCTTTAGCTGAAGACTTTCAAGAAGTGAAGACTCAATTCATGGCCCTAATTTCCTCGATAGGCAGAAACCACCCCCAGCGTGAAATTGTTCGAACTCACACCTGCACTCAAATCGATCCTAATGGACCAGTTACAAGGGCAGTTCGATACATCAGCTATGGGATGGAAATCCTCGACATATTAGCCACTGATCACTTCAAGAGCTTCAGGATGGAATCCACCACTCCACCAACTCTCATTAATGACATGATAGAGCAATTCCTGCGATACTTCCCTCCACGCTATAGCTTACCTAGGAACCACAGTGACCACTCTAGCACCACGGACACATCCAGCATCATCTGAAGAAAAAAAGGACTAAGTCGAGCTCTCGACTTTAAAAGAGTGCTTCTCGGGAGGCAACCCGTGTTTGTTTTTACATTTCTGCAATTTTACTTTCCAAGAAGTGATGAAATCTCCGACTATCTTTCACACTCGGATCATACGAAACATGCTCTAGCCTGCAAGGAAGCATCAACACCCGAAGAATCATAGATCCGAAGTGTTCACACCTATGAGACAATCACAAGAAGACTTGATCAAGAATGCACCAAACAAGACGGAGCCGGTAAATGCACCAAAGGAACACTGCAACCACCGGGGAGTACTTCTATACCGTCTCTTTCATTTGTTTTAAATATACCATATCCAATATGCTTATCACTAAGTGTGGGATTCAAACCCAACACACACTGAAAGAATGTGACTTAGATGTTTAAAACCCTAAGTGTGGGATTTTACCCCATTCAGAGCTTAGTATAACATCGAGGACGATGTTTCTTTAAGTGTGGGATAGCAGTAGTTGCACTACTGTCAGATGGGTAATGGTATATGCTTGATTCTAAAATCGTTGCTCTTTATAAGACCATCCTTCTCCAAAAAAGTAAACAAAATTTTCAAAATTGAGCTAAAAATGTGTTGAAAATGAAAAAATTTAGACGAAGAATGATTTACTTTAGGAAAAAGGACAAATAAAATACAAATTCTTTTGAAAAATTAGTTTAGTAATCCCATAAAGAGCATCGCATGACTAAGCACACAACAACCCAACTTTCGATTCGTGAGGTATCTTGAGCCATATGAAAAGCATTCACTTTTAATGCTTCACTTTTTCGATTCTTGAGTGTGCCGATGTATGCGTTTAGAATCAGAACTTGCTCTTGTTATGCATTTCGAATCCGAACTGGTGATCAAAAAGGAGATCGAATCACATCATTCTTGAACCCATCCATACACCCGAAAATAAATACGTTACCCCTTACCTACTCAAAAGCATCCTTCAAAGTTCATAAAAAGCTCCAAAGATGAAAGAAGAGAAGTCACAAGGATATGACGTCAAAGAAAGAAAATATCCAAGAAAACTCGAAGAAAAGAAAGTCAAATGGAGAAAAGATTCGTCCCAAAAGAAAAGGGCGTTAATCCTCCCGAAAAAGAAAACCCATCAAAAACCCAACAAAACCCCCTTTTACACCACCAACCTTCCACTCCAAAAACCTTACATCCCCTCTCCTTGAATGATTGTGGCTAGATCAACTTCACGCTCACATAAAGGGTAACGATTTGATTCTCGATCAAGCCAATGACGATAAACGATACATGATTAGCATTCTGAGTGATTGATAATATTAGAATAGGAAACCCTAAACACTTTCAGTGATTTGAGTGACCACCTAGAGAGGATCGCCTAGTCATGTATCCAAGATCAAAGATCAAAATCATGCTCCTAAAGATTACAATCCTTCCTTTTCAAAGAATAAGTATTTTACTTTCCCAAAACCCCTTAGTAAAAAGTTCCGCCTTAAAATTATTTTATCTTTAACCATGTTGAAAATCGAGTTTGCTTGAGGACAAGCAAAGTTCTAAGTGTGGGATACTTGATATCGCGTAAAAAGTCACGTTTTTACTACCGATATCTCTCATTCTGGAACGATTCTTGGCACTTTAACTCAAAAACATTACAAATCAATAGTATTATACCAAGATGGTCAAAACAAGGTTGCACGATGAAAATCAAGCAAAACGGATGAAAAACGAAGATTTCACACAGGTTTGAAGATTCAAGACATCAAAACGAGATTTAAAGACAAAAGTTCCCATCACCAACACCCACCTTACTCAAGATGTTCGTTTTCAAATTACGAATCCAACAGAAGAAGAATCAACAAAAACGGACGAAGAATGAAGATTCTACGTACTACGAAAGATCCAAAGGATTCGTACGACACATCTAAAGTTCAGAGACATATTTTTGGGGTTTCTTTTCATCAAAAGCTTCGTTTTTGAATTATGAATCCAATGTAAAAAGAATCAACGCAAACGGACTCATAACGAAGAAAACACGCATGAATCGAGAAACGAGGCAACAGGTAGCGGGCTGGTGCAGGTAGCAGCCAGCCGCCGCCGGCCAGCCACCGCCGGATGCCACCCACCTACATGGATCGTGCTTTTTTGTCCTTTCGTGTACCCGGTGCTAGACCTTTACGTGTTTTTCCGTACCCGGTGCACCACCTTTTCCACCTTTTCCACCTTTTTCTATTGTGAGCTTCCACTTCCTAAAATGCATCAAAACTCTCCTATAAATAGGAGGCATGAGGCTCATTTGCAAAAACACACCAAGTCACTAGGACACCAACATACCTAGGCACTTTCACACTTTCTCTAGCTTCTAGCTTTTCTTTCTTTCTTTATTAGGCTAGTTAAAATAGAAGCAAGGAACGTGCTTATAATCCTTGGTGAGAAACATATTTGTAATCTTTGGTGTACGCTTGGAGCAACTCTTATTAATTCAAGTCTATTCCTTCTCGCATATTAATCTCGGTTATTTCTATCCTTATCTATCTTGATTAAATATGTATACTTTAATTATGCTAGAGATAGTTTGTGCTATGATTAGCGAGTAGATTACTATTGTATTTGTTGTGATGTAGTTAGCATATATAATTGTGGGATGACTTTAATTGCGTCTTAAAATAATATGACGGCCCCTATTCGACTATCTACTTGGTATAGTGCTGGAAATGCATTCGAGCAAAGTACAAACGCATGGAAGCCGGTAACGACCGAAGGTAGTTGTATTATGGATCGACGTTAAAATGGAAACTTTATGAACGGATTTACCTTATGATTTAAACCTAAAACTTAAATTCGCCTTTCGATTAACAAACGTGATTGTAACCTTGTAAAGAGGAGTCACGAACCTTACTACTTGGTCAATAGTTATCTGTGTAAAACTATGGTTTTAATTGTAATGTCATGCGAGCATCATAAAATGCAATGTGATTACGTGGAATTGCCATGAGTATTGTACACTTGAAATCACAATGTACTTATCATGTAAACATCACGAAGCAATTGAATTCACAATGGAAACATCGGTAAACGATTAAATACATTGTGGACTACCATAGCATTTTCCGACATGGTCTGGGTTTAACTTTATGCAAAAAGCCGTCAGCATTTTAATTATATTAGTTAGTTTAGATTAGATTAGGTAGGCTATAGGCTAAATAATCATTTACGAAAACCTAGGGATTTGTTAATTGTATTGAGAAAGGCAAGTTTAAAATCCAACTTAAATCGATACTTTTCCTTAACCTATGAAATTTAAAGTAAGGTACGCAAGAAACCTCAACACTTTCCTTTGCTTACCATGCTTAAACTTCATTAATAGGAATTGATCAACTAAGTCCGAACGTATTTGCTAAGTTAGTTGTCTGCTAAATTTATAGTCTTTATGGTATTAAGAACGGTTAGACTTGTTGTAGACTTGCTACTCTATTCCTTCGCCCACGAGCAAATGTGTTCAATAACAAGGGCCACTGACTCCCTCACAGGAGAGTGTGGAGAGTTGAGCACTGTCTGTCTGATAAGAATCATGACACCGTGGTTCCTCGTGACATATTAGTTGATAACCGACTAATAGGGAATCTATCGGTTATACCATAAACTACCAAGTCTAGTGAACATTCTAAATTTAGTAAACATTTTCCCTACAAGTCATCGTCCCACACTATAAGCTAATGAACTCACAACAAATACTCCTTTTATTATCTGATTTACCATTATCTTTTATTTGCTTTATTTAGTTTACTTAATTAACTAAACCAAAAGCCCCCAACGCACTCTTTTAAAACCTTTACTAGAAAAGAAAGGTTGATTGGATTACCTCCGTTTCAATTCAGTTTCTCTTTAAGAACGACTCTAGGTCATACTAACCATCTACTAGCCTTTGGTTCAGTATTAGTAAGTCACACTTAGACCCCAACAAATACAAATTTAAAACACCCACCGATCGGCGTTGCGAACCGCTCGCGACGTGCGCATCAAGGAACAATTTAGGAAGATGCGTGAATTGTTTCCCTTGGAGTGGTTGGAGTAGGGGTTAGCCTATGCGAGCTAGTGGTTCTCCTGGCCACTAGTGGCGTGCACATTCCCGAACAGCGACGGGAAGAAGTAGGTAAGGTATTCGAAGGAGTGGATGTCATTTTCTGTGGCAAGTAAGTACGTATGTGTAAGGCTTAGTATATATAGGATCTTATATATAGTAACCTAAGACATAAAGAACGCCTAAGCGTTGGTCCCGTTTTATCACATTCCAAGTCTGTTACCGTATACCCATTCCATTACAACCATTACGGACTTTTCAACAATTTCCCCTTAATTGTACATAGGTGATCAGGCTATGTTAAATTAAGATTAGATGATGAAACTCCTGAACCAATTATAATGAACAAGTATACAACCTATGGGTTATAGTCTAGGATTACTAATGCAATCCTAGTTCGCTATAACTATGTCTCTGATACCAATCTGTAGCACCCCCAAATTTATAATGCAACGGAAGTCAACATGGGGTGCTACTAATCCAATATCATAACACATAATCACAAGCAAATGACCTCTAAATGAGACGTTTGTAGAAAATAGTTACATTTCATAGTAAATCATTTGAAAACATATTGTTTTCAATACAAAAGTTATAATTTCCTAGAGTCCACGTGTAAGCCGGGAGATTCTATTACATAATCGTAATATACAAAAGATAATGCTAAGAATCTCTGTTAATGCAGTGATGTTGAAATCATGCGACTCAGCTATGTCCGGGAGTAATCCTACTCCGTAAGCGTATGTAACACCCCCAAAATCACTGTTTAGCGGAAGCAAGCTTTGGGGTGCTACTAATCAAATATCACAGCACAAAAGTAAAGCAAACGACATCTATATGCAACGTTTGTAAAATAGTTACATTTCCATACATAAAATGTTTGAAACATAGCGTTTCTGGTTACAAAATGAAGTTCCCTAGAGTCCGCGTGTAAAGCGGGAGATTCTATTACATAATCATAATAAATACAAAAGATAATGCTTAGAATCTCCATTAAATGCAATGTAGAAATCATGCGACTCTAGCTAGTATCCCGAGGGAATCCTACTCCGTCTGTGTACCTGAGATACAAAGCTAAAAAGTGTCAACCAAAAAGGTTGGTGAATCTTACAGGTTTAGTAGTAAAGTAATAGTTATGAACCACAAGTATGTACCGGCGTTGCTATCAAGCAAAGTAAGTAAATCAGTCAATCATCACAAGTGCCATGAGCTCACAAGTCGAAGCTTAGCAGTTAATGTGAATGGTACAGTCAAGTACGGCATCACGTACCCCCGTGAGTGCTATCCGGACACTCATAAGTAACAAATACTAATATGCATGTTTCTACGTGTAAATCAGTATGTGGTGGCGCTACCACCCCAGGCAGGGATTGTCAGTCCCAAATGGATCCATTTACTAGTAATCGCGCTTAAGTCGATAACTAACAACTCATGATAGGAGGATTTCAGTAGATAAAAGTAACTCATGCAAAGTTCGTGTAAAAGCAGTAGTAAAATCAGTACAGTACATTGCGTTCACATGTAAAATGGTAGCTAAGTATCTCACCCCAAAGTATAAAAACAGTAAAAGTGGGGCTGTAAGACTCACCTGAGTCTGGTAAGTACGTATGTGAAATCGAGTAAGTAAAGCGGATGTAATCCCATATGTGATTCTCCGAACCTTGCAACCTTCTGGCGTCCGGAGCGCACAAGGTTGTAAGTAAATAAGTAAGTAAGTTGGTGTCGTGAAGGATCACCCATGCTAGTTGTCCACTCAACTAGGAAATGTCCAAGTGTTCGTTTAGTAATCCGTTTGTATTTTGAAAACAAGTTTGGCCCGTTGGTGACGGTTTGTAATTATAATCCAAAAGTGTTATTATTATATGTATTGTTGTATCAAGTTTCATTATTTGTAAGTGTTCGACACTTAGTTGCGAAAAGTATTTACAAGTTCCTGGATGACGGGGGTCCGGGGGCAGCGCCCCTGGTAGCGGGGTCCAAGGGGCGGCAGCCCCTGGCGGGGTCCAAGGGGCAGAGCCCCTGGCTGGGGTCGAGCTAGAATTTAATTCGGGAAAATTGACCTAGTCCGGCTGCGGACTGAAAATGTGTTGCGAACTGAGTTTGCGGTGCGAACTGAGTTCGGCTCGCAAGGCAGTAGGCTGCGAACTGAATTCGGTTCGCAGCGTAAGTTTCGATTCGCAAAACCCGACTCGCAGGTCGGTTCGCAGGTCAATTCGCAAAATTCTCAGCCCGCAAGTTGAGTTCGATTCGCTAAACTTGACTCGCAGATACGGGTTGCAAACTGAGTTGGATCTCAGTTCGCAGATCGAGCTGTTCGTGAATTTTTGTATGGGTTTCGATTTTTAAAGCGTTTTCCGTGGACTTTTGGACATAAACTTGTTGTGCGAACATTCTAGCATGTAAATCATAGCTTTGCAAGTAATTTAAAAGGGCTTTCAAGTATTCTTACCAAGAAATCAAAAATGGAGGAGATGGAGGAGATGAAGATGAAGTTCTTGATACTCCTTGCTTCCTTGTGATGATGATGGCCGATTTAATGGCGGTGGTGTTGCTCTTTTAGAGAGAGAGAGGTACGAAAATGAGTAGAGAGAGAGAGATGAGAGGATTTTTGGTGGAAGTTATGTGTGTGAAAAATGAGGTGAGTGAAGGAAGGGAAAGGAAGAAAAGGGAAAGGGGTCTGGGGTCGGGTCCGCTGGTTTGAGCCGACCCGCTTGCGGGTTTAGGCTCGTGGATTTGTTTCTTAGATTTGCGTTGCGTTTGTTAGTCGCCTAAAGGTCGTTTCGCGTTATGGGTTAAAGTATATCCGAATATGTTTAACTGATGTATTTTATCAAAATACTTAATAATGGGTTATAAAAATCTGATTTGATTTATTTTCTTTTGTTGGGCGGGTTTCGCGTGCTTCGTTGCGTTCAGAGTGTTTTAAACGATACTAGATACGTGTAATATATTTTCACAATATATTAAAGCATATAATGTTTGTTTGGTTAATTCCACATTATTTAAAAGTTTTTGTCACCAACGTCCAATCTAATTTGTTTCGGACCTCGTCCGTTTGGTAAGTGTACGATTTAAACGAATCGCGTACGCGTGTAAGTAATTTCACAAAAGTCTCATATATTTAGATTAATACAAAACTAAATACATGAAATTACAAGTAGTTTAGGCACTAATCCAAAGTCCTAAATTGGCGGGTGTTACATTCTCCCCTTGTTAAGAGAATTTCGTCTCGAAATTGAGCTCAAGTCGTATGGGTAGAGTCTGTGAACAAGTGTGGGTATTTCAGTCGCATTTGGTCTTCCCGTTCCCAAGTGAATTCAGGACCGTGCCTCGAATTCCACCTGTACTTGACAATGGGAATACGACTCTGTTTTAAACGTTTGACCTCTCGGTCCATTATTTCCGCGGGTTCCTCGACAAAGTGGAGTTTGTCATCGATTTGTATTTCGTCGAGTGGCACAATCAGTGTCTCATCAGACAGACATTTCTTCAAGTTAGAAATGTGAAAGGTAGGATGCACGCTACTAAGTTCGGTAGGTAGCTGTAGTCGATACGCCACTGGACCAATTCTCTCGAGAATTTCAAATGGTCCAATGTACCTAGGGTTCAGTTTTCCTCATTTTCCGAATCGAATGACACCTTTCCATGGTGCCACCTTAAGAAGTACCTTGTCCCCAACCTGGAACTCAAGGTTTTTGCGTCTCACGTCAGCGTAACTTTTCTGACGATCACGTGCGGCTTTCAGCCGGTTTTGGATACCAACGATCTTTTCTGTCATTTCGTGTATGATTTTTGGACCGGTGAGTTGTGTATCTCCCACCTCAGTCCAACAGATAGGTGATCGGTACTTACATCCGTAGAGTGCCTCGAAAGGTGCAGCCTTAATGCTGGTATGGTAGCTGTTGTTGTATGAGAACTCACACAATGGTAAATGGTTTTCCCAAGAATTACCGAAGTCAACTACGCAGGCGCGTAGCATATCCTCCAGTGTTTGAATAGTTTGTTCGCTTTGGCCATCAGTTTGCGGGTGATAAGCAGTACTCATATCCAGACGGGTACCGAGGGATTTTTGTAATGATTGCCAAAAGTTGGAAGTAAAGCGACTGTCCCTATCCGAGATGATCGAGGTAGGTACACCGTGTCGTGAAACAATTTCTTTGATGTAGATGCGAGCTAAACGCTCCATCTTGTCAGTTTCCTTGATGGCTAGTAAATGGGCAGATTTCGTGAGACGGTCTACAATCACCCAAATGGTATCGTAACCGCCCGAAGTTCTCGGTAGTTTGGTAATAAAGTCCATGGAAATTTGCTCCCATTTCCATTGAGGGATTTCAGGTTGTTGGAGCAATCCTGAGGGTCTTTGGTGTTCGGCCTTGACCTTGGAACAAGTTAAGCATTTACTGACGTATACGGCGATGTCAGCTTTCATGTTAGGCCACTAATACAATCCTTTGATGTCGTGATACATCTTTTCAGAACCAGGATGTATAGAGTATCGAGATTTGTGAGCCTCAGCCATCACCAAGTCTCGCAAGTTTCCGAGTTTGGGTAACCATACTCGGTTAGAGAAGTACCGAGTTCCATCAGGCTTGATTTCGAATTGTTTATCTATGCCCCGCAAGGCTTCATTGATGATGTTTTCGGGTTTGAGTGCTTCGAGTTGAGCGGCAAGAACTTGGGTGATGAGATCGTTGTGGATGGTAATACTGAGTGCTCGAACTCGGAGGGGTTTCACTCGTTCTTTACGACTTAAGGCGTCGGCCACAACGTTGGCTTTGCCCGGATGGTAACGGATTTCACAGTCGTAATCGGTAAGTAATTCGACCCAACGGCATTGTCTCATGTTTAGGTCTTTCTGGTCAAAGATGTGTTGGAGACTCTTGTGATCAGTAAAGATTGTACACTTGGTACCATACAAGTAGTGTCTCCAGATTTTAAGAGCGAATACAACTGCTCCCAATTCTAGGTCATGAGTGGTGTAATTCTTTTCGTGGACCTTGAGTTGCCGAGAGGCGTAAGCAATAACTTTTTCTCGCTGCATCAACACGCAACCGAGTCCTTGGTGTGAGGCATCACAATACACCACGAAGTCTTCGTTACCCTCGGGTAAGGATAGGACAGGTGACTGTAGAGTTTCTGTTTGAGCAGTTGAAAAGCTGACTCTTGTACATCGGTCCAATCGAACTTCTGTTCTTTCTGAGTCAGGGCGGTGAGGGGTTTGGCTATTTTTGAAAAGTTCTCAATGAATCGCCTGTAGTATCCGGCGAGTCCTAAGAATTGGCGTACCTCAGTAGGTGTAGTAGGTGCTTGCCAGCATTTGATAGCCTCGATTTTTGAAGGATCGACATGGATTCCTTGACTGTCAACCACGTGTCCAAGGAATTGTACGGTTTGCATCCAGAACTCACACTTAGAGAATTTAGCGTACAACTCTTCGTGCTTGAGAGTTCTAGGATGGCTTTCAGGTGTTGTGCGTGTTCTTGTTCATTGTGCGAATAAATTAGAATGTCGTCTATGAAGACAATGACAAACTTGTCGAGGTAAGGCTTACACACCCGATTCATAAGGTCCATGAATACTGCCGGTGCGTTGATTAGGCTGAATGGCATTACTTGGAATTCGTAATGCCCATAACGAGTTCGGAAAGCAGTTTTTGGGATGTCTTCGTCGCGAACTCGGAGTTGGTGGTAACCTGACCGTAGATCGATCTTTGAATAGAAACTCGACCCCTGAAGTTGGTCGAACAGGTCATCAATGCGGGGAAGTGGGTAACGGTTCTTGAAGGTTAATTTGTTGAGTTCACGGTAGTCGATGCACATACGGAAAGAACCGTCTTTCTTTTTCACGAACAAGACCGGAGCTCCCCAGGGTGAAGAACTCGGTCGAATAAATCCTTTGTCCAGGAGCTCTTGTAGTTGTGTAGACAACTCCTGAAGTTCGGAAGGTGCTAAACGATAAGGTGCTCATGCTACGGGTGCGGATCCAGGCACGAGGTCAATAGAAAATTCGACTTGTCTAGGTGGCGGGAGGCCCGGCAAGTCTTCAGGAAAGACTTCTGGGAAGTCTCGAACGATAGGCACATCCTCAAGCCGCTTCTCCTCCAACTTTTTCTCCATAACATGTGCGAGGATGGCCTGGTACCCTTTTATCAAATATTTTCGGGTTTTCATGCAAGATATAATGTTTATTCTCGTCCCACCGGTCTCCCCTTGTATGATCAAAGTTCCACCGGTGGCGAGAGGAATGCGGACAATTTTGTCAAAACAGACGATCTCAGCACGATGCTTGAATAGCCAATCCATACCGACGATGATGTCAAAGCTGCCAATCTCGACAAGCATAAGGTCAATAGAGAATAGCTCATCAGCTAGGTTTAAGGTGCAATTAGGTATTACGCTGTTAGCCTCAATGAGTTTGCCGTCTGCCAATTCTACTATGTACTTAGAGTCTAAGGCAACAGGTATAGTGTCAAGTAGTGGACAAAACTCAAGAAAAGTAAGCAATGTATCTCATCCCGTAAGTAAAACAATAAAAGTGGGGCTGTAAGACTCACCTGAGTCTAGCAAGTATGTTTGGGAAATCAAACAAGTAGAGCGGATGTAAGTCCGTAAGGGTGTCGGGTGTAATCCCGTATGTTGGTTCTCCAAACCCTGCAACCTTCTGGCGTCCGAAACGCACAAGGTTGTAAGTAAACAAGTAAATAAGTTGGTGTCTTAAAAGATCTCCCATGCTAGTTGTCCACTCAACTAGGAAATGTCAAAGTGTTTGTTTAGTAATCCGTTTTTAATTTGAAAACAAATATGGCCCGTTGGTGATGGTTTATAATAATAATTCAAAGTGTTATTATTATATGTATTGTTGTATCAGGTTTCATTTTTTTGTAAGTGTTCGACACTTAGTGTGAAAAGTATTTACAAGTTCTTGGATGATGGGGGTCCGGGGGCAGCGCCCCTAGTTGCGGGGTCCAAGGGGCAGAGCCCCTGGCTGGGGTCGAGCTGCCAGGTCAGCTTGGAAATTTTTATTTCTACTACATTGCTTTGGTAAAAATCGTATCTGGAATTTAAATTCGGAAAAATCGATTAAGGGTGGCCGTGGACCGAAAAGGTGGTGCGAACTGAGTTCGCGATGCGAACTGAAATTGGGTTAGCAAGACAAGTGGGTTCGCAAGTCTCGACACGCAGGTTTCGACTCGCAGGGCAGGTCAGTCCACAGGTCAGGTCAGTTCGCAAGTCAAAGCTCGGCTTGCAAGTCAACTTGCAAGTCGACTCGCAAGTCAACTCGTAAGTCAATTCGCAAGTCAGCTCGGTTCGTAGTTTCAGTTCGTCTCGCAGGACGAACTGCATCTGGGATCTCCACTCGCAAGACGAACTGCCTGAATACTTAACAATAAAACGCATTTTCAAGTCGGTTTTTGGGCAAATCTTCGTTGAGTAAACGTTCTAGCATGTAAATAAAATCTTTACAAGTAATTTAAAAGAGTTTTAAAGCTTCTTACCAACAAAATTGAAATTGGAAGAAGATGATGATGATGATGATGTTGTTGTTGTTGATGATGATGATGATGATGATGATGATGATCCTTTTGCTTGTGTCTAGATGATGATGATGAACGATTATGGTGATGATGTTCTTGTTATCTCAGTTTTTAGAGAGAGAGATATAGAGATTTGGTAAAGATAGAGAGATGAGAGAAAGTAGGTGTTGGTGTGTGTGTGTGTGTGTAAATGGAAGGAAATGAGAAAGGAAAGAATTAAAAGGGGAATGGGTCATGGGTCGGTTGGGTTGGGCTCGCGGGTTTGAGCCGACCCAACTTGGGTCTCAGGCTCACGTGTTTGTGTTTCCAAATATCGTGTTATGTCTTGTAGTCGGTTAATCCCCGTAGTCGTTTAATCGCAAAATCTTTTTAAGATTTATAAATATGTTATTGTATATCCGAAATATTTTAACCGAAGTATTTTATCAAAATAATTTATTTCAAGTTATAGAATTATAAAAATATACTTTTTGTTATTATTCGCTCGTTGGGGTGCGTTTCGCGCGGTTTCATTGTGTAGTTCGTGTTTTAGAAAGTACGAAATTTGTGTAATATATTATCGTAATATATTATAGTAAATAATGTTTGTTTGGATAATTCCACATTATTTATAAGTTTTATCACCAACATTCATGTTAAATAAAGTCGGACCTCGTCCGGTTCATAAGTGTACGATTTAAACAAATCGTGTATGCGTGTATGTAATTACACAAAGTATCACGTATATTTAGATTAACACAAAACTAAGTACACGTAATTACAAGTAGTTTAAGCACTAATTACAGTCTTAATTTGGCGGGTGTCACAAGGTCCAACAGGCATTTGTACCTCTTGTTGAACGTCAGTGTTGACTATAGGTTCTTCATCGATCGACTCTTGAATTTCTTCAAGATCAATCTTACTCCCACTGTCTTCTTTAGATATCATTTCTCTCTCAAGGAACACTCATCTTCGAGCTACAAAGACCACATTATCCGTCGGTCTGTAGAATGGATACCCAGATGACTCTTGTGGATAACCGACGAAAAGATACTTCTCGGATCTGGAGTTTAGTTTGTCCTAAGTTTCTTATCTAACAAAAACTTCACAACCCCATATTTTGATGTGACCAAGAGAAGGACGTCTTCCCTTCCACATTTCATAAGGTGTCTTTGAAACTTTCTTGGTAGGTAAAAAATTTAAGATGTGAGCGGTCGTTTCTAATACATAACCTCATAATCTTATCGGAAGTGTAGCCCGACTCATCATAGACCGTACCATGTCCAACTAGGTTCTATTTCTCCTCTCGGCAACTCCATTAAGCTGTGGTGTTCTAGGAGGAGGTAATGTGAAACTATTCCACAGTCTTTAAGATGATTGAGAAATTCGATACTGAGGTATTCTCCTCCCCTATTGGATCGGAGTACCTTTATCTTTCTGCAAAATTGATTCTCTACTTCTCTTTGATATCTTTTGAATTTCTCAAAAGTATCTAACTTATGCTTAATCAGATAGACATGTACAAATCTACTATAGTCATCAGTAAATGTAACATAGTTACGTTTACCATCTTTTGCGGCTCATCGGAACGGTCCACATACTTCCCTATGAACCAAGTCCAATAGTCCTTCGCCTCTTTCACATGAACTAGTGAATGGTGATTTAGTCATCTTACCCAATAAACAAGATTCACATACATCATCCGATTTGTGGTCGAATAATTCCAACAATCCATCCTTCTGGAGTTGGGCGTTGCGCTTTTTGTTTACGTGTCCAAGACGATTGTGCCACAATTTGGATTTATCAAGATCATTAGACGAGTCAACATTTAAAATCATATTGCTAATACATTCAACATTTTCCTATATGCTATTGTAAGGAGAAGCTTTAAAAATAAAATAACCATTTAAATGAACCAAAATACCGTCATTCTCATTATCAAATTAAAATCGATAACCATCCTTAAACAAGGTAAAAAATAAATTATGTTTCTTGTCATTTCTGACGAATAACAGCAATTATTTGAATCTATCCTAACTCCAGACTTCATCACGAGCTCATACTTTCCAATCTCGGTTACAAGCATGATTCCTCTGTTTCCCATGACTAAGTTAAGCTCTCCATGATTCAACTTCCTACTTTCCTTTAGTCCCTGTAATACAGTGCAAATGTGATTACCACACCCTGTATCCAGAACCCACGAATTAGAAGTTGTAGTACATTGGAGTTCGATCATGAACATACATGAGTGAATACTCTTTTCGACCTTTCCATCTTCAAGGTCCTTTAGATATTTTGGGCAGCTACGCTTCCAATGCCCCTTTGTGTTGTAGTAAAAGTACACTGCTTCCTTTGGATCATTAACAGGTGCAATATCAGAATCGATCTTTCTTTTGGACCAACGATTGGATTTTCCATTCGCAGCCTTTCCTTTCCAATTTTACCTCTTTCTTTTCTTTGCATTTTGACCAATTGCCAACAAGGAGTTGCTGAGCTTGAAGTCACATCATCCTTCTTGATTCCTTGCTCAGCGGTTTGGAGTAAATTGTGGAGTTCCATTATTGAGCCTTCTCTCTCATTCATATTCATATGATATGAGATTACAAACTGATTATAGATAGCTGGCAAACTTGACAGAATTATGGCGATGGAAAACTATGTATCAAACATCATATTTAATGACTCCAACCTATCAAAGTACCATTTCATCTCCAAGACGAGAGCACAAATAGAAGCTCCATGTTTAAGTTTGCAAGAAATGAGGGACTTAACCACATCAAGGAGTTCTTTGCTTGCCTTGGTCTGAAACATTTCTTTTAGCTACTGATTCATGTCATAAGCCCAAGTATTCTCAAAAGTCTTTTGCAATTCAGGGCTCATGGAAGATGCCATGATGCATGATACTTTATTCGCATCATCATAATGTTTCCGGTGTGCTTTAATCTCCTCTTGGGTTGAATCATCATCAATTACGGGAATCTGCTCATCGAGAACATACTCCTTGTTCTCGTACCTTATGGTGAACCTTAGGTTTCACATCCAATCCATATAATTGGATCGGTCAGTCTTTCCTTCTAAAGAACCGAGAGTAGTGAGATGTTCGAGTTATTTGCGGAATTGGGGACGGGAGGATTATTACCATTTTAAGTAGACATCTATAAGATAAAACAATTTTAGTTAGTTTAAATATTCCTTAATTAATTATCCAATTTACAAAATTAAGGCTAGGATCCATATTTTAGATTCGTTTTATGAAGAGGGTTGCCATAATCATATCGCGAATTTATTTTAGGTAGACAATGCTTTGTTAATTTCATTCTCTATGAAACTCCTAGTTCTTTTGATATTCATTGATTCATATCAACGGCATGTTAATCTCGGATATGCTCATCTACCATTCATGACTGGGATGCCAAGGATCATGAACAAGATGGTGAACTTAACCATGCAAAACCCGCGTGGTCCCCAACCCGAGTATGCTGGAGAATCGCGAGTCCCACATCACCTCTCAATATCTTCTCATTATAATGTGTCGGTAAACCACACACGCTCCATTATCAGACCATACGAGAGATTTTTGTTTTCATGGGTTAGCATACTATTCACGTTTTTTGTATCTAGAATGGGATTTTATTTTAGTACTTTTAGGTCATACTTTTGATCTTGACATCATCCTATTAAAAGTCCTTGGTAGCTCCATTGAACGCACAAAGAAGTGGAGAAGTAGGTCAGCACGCTGACTTCATTTAGGGAACCTGGGCGACCCGCCTTATACCTCTCTTATAGTTTGTTCATTATGGATGAACCGATTTATCAATTGACTAACGATGTGTTTAACTTTAGTGATATATATATAACTCATAATATATGCATAACTGATATCACGTAAAAAGTCAAGTTTTTACTACCGATATCTTTCTCATTCTGGAACAATTCTGAGCATTTTAACTCGAATAACATCAAAATCAATGAGAATCCGCCAAGAAGATCAAAATGAAGATGCACGATAAAAATCAAGCAAAACGGATGAAAAACGAAGATTCCACGCACGTTTGAAAATTCAAGGCATCAAAACAAGATTTAAAGACTAAAGTACCCATCATCAACATCCAACTTATCCAAGATGTTCGTTTTCAAAGTACGAGTCTAACAGAAGAAGAATCAACAAAAATGGATAAAGAATGAAGATTCTACTCCCGCCGGAAGATTCAAATGATTCGTACGCAATATCTGGAGATAGGAAACTCATCTCGGGGATTTCTTTATATCAAAATATTCATTTTTAAATTATGAATCCAACGCAAAAAGAATCGACGCAAACGGAAACATAACGAAGAAAATACGCACAAACTAAGAAACGGAACAAAAGACGGCAAACCGGGGCGGGGGTAGGCCAGCCGCCGCCGGCCACAGGTAGGGCGGCACCGGCCACCTGCCACCCGTCCCATTTCCGCTTTTTGGTCCTTTTGTTTACCCGATGCCACACCTTTACGCGATTGTACGTACCCGGTGTCACACCTTTCCGCGAAAGTACGTACCTGGTGCACCACCTTTTCCACCTTTTTCTAATGTGCTCCCCAAGATGCTAACGTGAGCTAGATTTCACCTATAAATAGGAGGGCTTTGGTTCATTTGAAAGACACACCACACCTTCCATACATTGGAAAACACGCACTTTCACTTTTTCTTTCTTTGTAACATTAGTTGTAATTCTTCCTTAGTTAATTAGACTAGCTAATTAACAAATCTAGGAAGACTTGTACGGAGGTGCTCCGGGACGCATTTGTAGCTACGAGTTATTGTATGCCTTTTTCAGGTTTTAATCTATCTTTTATATTTAATTATGTTTGTTCTTTCTTTAATAAATTTAAATATGCATGCTAGAATTGCTATGATTAACTAGATAACTCAATTGTCTGCTATGATAGTCGCTTAGGAAAGTCTTAAATATGTAATTAAGTTGTATGTTATGAGATTGCGGATGCTTTGTATTATAAGTAGATGTAGGAATTGAATCTTTATCGTTTATCTTCCCAACTCATGTTGTGACTAAAACCATATCCAAACATGAACGTAGCTAACTCATAGGGTATAGGTCACTTAGTTATACTATGTCAGATTGAATTATTGAGCTCGGCATGGCCGATGTTCTCTAGACTTATATAGGATCTAAGAGACACGGAATATGGGAGTAGAGGTAGATTAAGATTTAATTTGGGCAAATGACATTTTTGAGACAACTTTTGGAATGTCCTCAATACACACGGAGGGGATTAAAGTATCCCAAAATGTTCACTTAGGGTACTAAGGTTTATGATTTGACGAAAATATAACGCAACTTTTAAAACCTCCCCCAAGTGAAAAATAAGCTGGTAAAGATTCATCTATTTGAACAATTTTATAAACTTTGATTATCCTTGTAAACATTTTAATAAACTTTAGTTAGCCTTAAACACAATACGTATAGTTAAATCATAGTTTTGTCAAATCATAAACTTTAGTACCCCAAGTGAACATTTTGAAATACTTTAATCCCCTCCGTGTGTATTAACCCACTTAGATAATACCTTTTGGGTGCTTATATTGAACTATTTACCTTGATCGTCTTATTGCATGTTCTTGTTTGATTGTTGCCTTAGGATTATCATAATAGTGAAACATAACTAGTCTTAATCGTCGTGAAGTAATATGATGGCCCTTATTCAACTGTTCTTTGATATAGTACTGGAAACGCCTACGGCGGAGTACAAACGTATGGAAGTCAAGTACAACCGAAGGTAGTTGTATTATGAATCGATTAACAAACATATTAATTAGGTTTCTATTTGTAACACAAATCATCCCTGTCTTCTTACATACTGGAGTAATGTTGATAACTCGTACGAATAAGTGATGACATATTATCCGACTGCCTAGACCAGTTATTCCAACCTATTCCGGTGAGGGTAAAACCCGTTCATAAGAATTGTTTATTCAATAAACTATGTCATGATTCGGACATCTCTGACGACCGATATTGGGGAATAGAATTAGATATTAACTGTTGGATAATATGGACATACATTTGAGAGAACTTTCGGTGTATGTTTCAATATATTCTGCAACCCACGTGACATTCTGTTTGCCTAATTGTGGACACCTCCATGTTAGCCCGATAGAAGGATTGCAGTAATAGCTCACATTAACTTACGAACTTACCCTCATTAGAACTCTTCATATTTAAGATCACCTAAACCGCTTCATAGTAGATAATCGCTTTAATTGCTGAACGCCCGAAGCAACCTCCACCTTTAATTTAATTTAAGTTTAGTTTCAGGATAGAAAATCCAAAAACCCAAACCAACTCTCTTAACCCTAGCTAAATTCATAAAAGTTTCTAAATCCCCCTAGTTTCAATTTGTCGCGCTTTGAAGAACGACTTTAGGTCATACTTATCCTTTGATAGCCCTTAGATTAGCAATAACAGTAACCCTAGACCCCAGCTCTATAAATTTAAAACCCACTGTTGTCTTGCATCACCATTAGAAATTCCAACGACCAGTGGACGAGACAACAAGTTTTTGGCGTCGCTGCCGGGGAGCGTCAGCAACCGATTTTAGGAATTTAGCAACTTTAGTGTTTAGCGATCCTTTTGAGAGATCAACATCGATCAAAAGTTACCTTTTTACCTTTAGAATTAGTTTAGTTTTAGTTTCACCACTCTTGACCAATCATGTCAACACCCTATTTTGATTGGAATATCCCCACACCAAATGGACCTTTAACCCAACTTTTGGTTGTTTCCTCACCTACAAACAACCTACCTTCCTCAAAACAATCTTTATCAGATTTTATGTCCTAACAAAATGTTATAAACATTGACGCCATGATAAAAATTTTAGAAAAATTAATCTCTAACATGGAATCTATTTTGAAAAACTTAAGTTTTATTGAGAAAAGTACGTCGGAAAGCACTAATGACACCACTCATCCACCAAGTGATGATGTGTTAATCGTGATGAGAGGAGGAAAAGTAACCAAAGTTGATCCACCACCACCCGATAACACCCCCGAAAACACTTCTTTTCCAAAACCTACACCTAGTGAAAATGTGTCAATTGATATCCCTGTCACAACATCTGACCCATCCAAAACTCCAGATAATGTACCTCACACGAGAATACCTTATCTTGACAGACTAAAGAAGGAAAAGCAAGAAGCCTAATTCGGTAAATATCTGGAAATATTTAAAAGCCTGCACTTAAATGTTAGATTATTAGATGCTTTAGTAGAAATCCCCTCGTGTGCCAAGTTCTTTAAAGAACTCCTTTCAAACAAAGAAAAACTTAGGCAAATAGTTAGTTTATCCTTGAATGCTGAATGTTCTTCAATTGTACAACATGGTCTCCCACCTAAATTAGGCGATACTGGACGCTTTACTATACCCTGTTTTCTCCAAGGAATTCAAATTAGTAACGCCTTAGCAGACCTAGGTTCTACTGTTAATCTTATGCCTTATTCCCTTTATATGAAATTAGGACTAGATGACCTATTGCCTACTCGTATGACCATCCAATTAGCGGACAGATCAGTTAAGCTCCCTCGAGAAATTGCTGAAGATGTCATGGTCAAAGTCAATAAGTTCGTTTTTCCAGTAGACTTTATTATCATGGACATAGAGGAAGACACCCATATCTCGCTCATCCTTGGCAGACCATTCCTAAATACTGCCAAGGCCGTAATCAACGTTAATGAAAAATCTTTAAAATTAAGAGTTGGGAAAGAGGAGGTCACCTTTAATGTCGATCGATTAATGAAGCACCCTTTGGAAGAGAACCTTGGTTTGTGTGATACCATGAAGGATATTTTTGATGAACATCTCCACGAAGTACTAGCACTATCTAGCCAGGATCCGATACCTAACACCATAATCACCGTTTGGAAGCTATATAATGAGGACCCTGGGCTACATTCCGCAATCACTTCGCCAACAACATCCGATGAACTACTATTTCCCCTGTTTGAAAAGAAATCCTCTCGCACCGATGGCAGAGAAATCGTTGTTCCATTAGGATGCGGTACACCGATACCTTGGCTAAAAAGAGATAAACCTATATTTAACAGACCAAACCCATTTCCTTCAATTGAAGAAATACTAAATTCATTCAAGGGAATGAGTGTTGAGCCACCGCCATTTGAACCACACTTAGACAACCAACCCGTACCACTACCACTTTCAAACCCTGAAATCACCATAAACCAATCTTCATCCGCTCAGTTTCAAGAATTCCATTTCACCGACAACGGAGAGATCATTCTCACCAGAAATGATGAAGTTTCCTCATCATCAGTCAACAAATATGAGCTAAAGATGGACGAATTCTCAAATACAACCGAGTGGGTCGAAACAGCATCAATCTCCACATCTGAACCCGAGATAAACGATGCACCATTCCAAGCTGAATATGAGAAGTTGAATAGAGACGAGATAGCTAGAATGAAGCCGTCTATTGAAGAACCACCAAACCTGGAATTAAAAGAATTACCACCTCACCTTTAGTACGCTTACCTCCAAGGAACTTCCCAACTCCCGGTGATAATCTCAAAAGAGTTAAAACACAAGGAGAAAGCTCAACTCATCAATGTTCTGAAATCGCACAAGAAAGCAATCGCATGGAAGATTTCTGATATACAAGGATTGCACACAAGATACTCATGGAGAACGATTTCAAACCATCCATACAAAGGCAGAGAAGGGTAAATCCCAAGATTCAGGACGTGGTTAAGCAAGAGGTTATCAAACTCTTGGATGCTGGATTGATTTACCCAATATCCGACTCTCCTTGGGTTAGCCCTGTTCAAGTCGTCCCGAAGAAGGGAGGAATGACGGTCATTACAAACGAAGAAAATGAGCATATACCAACTCGAACGATTATCGGTTGGAGGGTTTGCATCGATTACCGGAAGTTAAATGAAGCAACTCGCAAGGATCACTTCCCGCTTCCATTTATTGACCAAATGCTCGAAAGGCTATCAGAGAACGAATTCTATTATTTCCTTGACGGTTTTTCCGGGTATTTCCAAATCCCGCTCGATCCAAAGGACCAGGATAAGACAACGTTCACATGCCCGTACGGAACATTTGCTTACCGACGAATGTCGTTTGGATTGTGCAATGCACTTGCAACATTTTAGAGATGCATGGTTGCAATTTTCCACGACATGATTGAACAATGCATGGAGGTATTTATGGATGATTTTTCGATCTTTGGAGACTCTTTCACATCATGTCTGTCCAACCTCGATAGAATGCTCGCCAAGTGTGAAGAATCAAATCTTGTCTTGAATTGGGAGAAATGTTACTTTATGGTGAAGGAAGGAATAGTTTGAGGACACCGAATATCAAGATCAGGAATCGAAGTAGACAAAGCAAAAGTCGAAACCATTGCCAAACTACCACCACCCAACGTTAAGGCCATCCGAAGCTTTTTAGGACACGCTGGGTTCTACCGCCATTTTATCAAGGATTTCTCCAAGATTTCTCGACCTATCACCCACATTCTAGGAAAAGACATCAAGTTCATATTTGATGAGAACTGCATGAAAGCTTTCAACTACCTGAAAAAGGAGCTAACAAATGCACCAATCATGGTCGCTCCAGATTAGAATATACCGTTTGAAATCATGTGCGATGCAAGTGATTTTGCAGTTGGGACAGTTCTAGGGCAAAGGAAAGATAATCATTTTCGAGCAATCTACTACGCCAGTAAAACACTTACAGACGCTCAAGAGAACTACACAACCACCGAAAAGGAGTTGTTAGTTATAGTGTTTGCCTTTGACAAATTTCGATCCTACCTAATACTGTCCAAAATAATAGTGTACACGTATCACTCAGCTCTAAAATACCTCTTCAAAAACCAAGACGCAAAGCCCAGATTGTTACGATGGATTCTACTCCTACAAGAATTCAACATCGAAATAAAAGATAAAAAAGGAGCAGAAAATGTCGCCGCAGATCATTTAAGTCGACTTGAAAACCCATCAATGGAACAACTTGCAGAAAGAGATATTAAAGATCGACTTCCAGAGGAGCAGTTAATGAGTTTAGGAGAACAAATACAAGGTTCACGATTCACTGACGATCCTTGGTTTGCAAACATTGCCAATTTCGTAGTTGGAGGAATCACAAGAAAGGGGATGATATCATCATGAAGACAAAATTTCTTCCGCGACGTCAAACATTATTTTTGGGATGATCCATATTTGTTCAAAGTCTGTCCCGACCAAATTGTGAGAAGATGTGTCGATGGGAAAGAAGCCGAACATATACTCCACCAAAGCCATCACCGACCTACCGGAGGACATCACGCAACCAATTTGACAGCAAAGAAAGTTTACGACTCAGGATTCTATTGTCCTACTATTTTCAGAGATGCACAAGACTTGGTAAAACGCTATGATATTTGCCAAAGGTTTGGAAATATCACAACGCGTAACGAAATGCCATTAACGAATATCCAAGCATGTGAAATATTTGACATATAGGGATTAGATTTCATGGGACCATTTCCAAAATCATACGGAAAAGAATACATTCTAGTAGCTGTCGACTACGTATCCAGATGGGCCGAAGCTCAAGCCTTTCCAACACATGACTCAAGGGTCATAACCAAGTTCTTAAAACAGCTATTATGTCGGTTTGGAACCCCTCGAGCGATCATCAGCGATCGAGGCACGCACTTTTGCAATACCCAGTTTATGAAACTATTGCAACAATACGGTGTTACCCACAAGACGTCTACGGCCTACCACCCACAGACAAATGGGCAAGCAGAAATTACAAACCATGTACTAAAAAGGATCTTGGAACGAACAGTTGATCAATACAAGGAAAGATGGGTAAATAAGCTAGACGATGCTTTATGGGCATTCTGGACAGCTTATAAAACGCCATTAGGAACAACCCCCTATAGGCTCGTTTATGGAAAGACATGTCATCTCCCGATAGAACTCGAATACAAAGCTTATTGGGCACTGAAAAACTGTAGCTTGGATCCTACGATAATGGGAACGCACCAGAAAATGCAACTGAACGAGCTAGCAGAGTTAAGAGATCAAGCCTATGAAAGCTCCTACAAATTCAAAGAAAGAACCAAGTTGCTCCACGATTCAAAGCTTCGCCCTACACGCTTCAATCCAGGTGATAAAGTTATACTCTTTAACTCACGATTTAAGAAGTTTTCTTGCAAATTCAAAACACGGTGGAGCGGTCCTTTCACAATCTCTAAAGTATTTCCTTATGGTGCCATCGAGCTCGAGGCCCTAGACGGGAATTTCAAAGTAAACGGTCATCGTTTAAAACACTACGTAGAAGATTTTCCCACAACCGAGGAAGTCTATAACTACGAACCACCCTAATAGAATAGTAGGTATGAATGAGTCAAGCTACGAGACTCGATAAACAAAGCGCTCTTGGGAGGCATCCCAAGCCTATCTTATATTTTCAAGCATTAATTTTACTTTTGTGTTTGATCTAATCCATTCTTATGCAGTATCTCGCCTTATAATAGGCTAATGATTATGTTTAGACCATTGACCTTTTGTATTTTGCAGGATGAGTTCGCATCTAGCTAGAGCCCCCAGTCAGAGATGCTCACGTGCCATGTATCACTCCCGGAGTTCATCACCAGATAGTAGCATGAGGACCATCAGGGGGATCACAGTCACCGCCCCCTCGGTTGGACGAGACCTTGGCAGACTTGGTGGAGGTGAACATTTAGGAGACCTTCCTTTTACGTTCCGTCCATGCCAGGTTACCTTCATCTCACCAATCCGAGGGACAGACCGCTGGGCCCTCCCGAGTACCCACCTTTCAGCATGGGGTGACTACCACGGACCCTGCTGTCACTTGGTTGATACTGAGAGCCCTCGAGGTCCAGCACACTGCCATCACTGAGATCCACACTGCTTTGGGCCTTCCTTCCACACCTGTGTGCCCTTTTCAGATGGGACATGATCCCGCTCCGCACATTCCACCGTGGGACTTATTCCCACCTTGGGACTTGACTGCGCAGGACCACCCCACTCTTAAGGACCCACTAGAGGAGGAGATCACTGCAGTAGATGCTTGGATTCAGGATCCAGAGGATGGCACTGCGTTTCCAGTCTATACCATTGAGGAGTCAGCATCACCTACATTGGTCGTTGAAAACTCGATCTTTATGGATGATGAATTCACCGATTGGGAGGCGCTCTATGCTGACATGGATTAGTTACTATCAGTTATGTAATTTCTGTTTAGTAGTAACGTGTATTGACATTTGTGTTTACTGAAGGATATTTATTATGCAGAACTTGACGTGGAAATTATGGAATAAGTTCATTTCTAATGAGCCTGGTCCATTTCTAGCAATTTCACACACTCGAACATGGTCCATAAAATCCAGTGGCAACGCACGCAACATGAGGAAGTGTCTCTTCTAACCTTACTTGATAAACACACTAAAACTCTAAGTAAAACTCTAAAGTGTGGGATTATGATTCACAAATGGAGAATGACTTCGAAAATATTGACCCTCATTCAAAATTCTAAGTGTAGGATTAACCTAACTTAGAAATAGAACATTAGGGACAATGTTCTTTTAAGTGTGGGATAACAGTAGTATTCACTACTGGCGTGCAACATAAAACTTTTTGATCAATCTTTTTAGAAAACTCAGATTCTCAGCAAAATTTTCAAATTTTTGAATCAAGGAAAGTCCAAAAAGGGTATTTCTGGTCAACGAAATTTCAAAGGTTTGGGAAATCGATAATAACGGGCAAAACTCTTTGAAAATCTTCTAAACTAAGTTTCAAAATAAGCAATCGCATGACTAGGCACTAAACCACCAAAACAAGTGAGGAATCTTGAGCCATATAAAAGCATTTATCTTTAATGTTTCACTTTTCGATTGAGAGTGTGCTGATGTATGCCTTTTAAGTTAGAAGTTGCTTGAGCAATACATTTCGAAACTACAAAGATGGGCGTCACATGTGACGAAGGTGCAATTAGAGGATCTTGACATTTCCTAGGATAAAACTCTGTAGGGAATTATTGATTTGATGATACAAAATAATTAAAGATGAGGGACTAAAAGTAACGATTATTTTAATTAGTTTCCTTGTACAATTATGATTTCTTTGTAACCCTAATATCTCTATTATATAAATGGATATAGGCGTAGGGTTTAGGTACACACATAATGTAGACGTCTAAGGGTTTTGTTTAGCCTCAAGATCAAGGTATTCTTGATCCTGTTGCAATCGTGTAACCGTTTTATTGTGATCAAATAAAATTAAGGCTTGAGATAACATTGATGTTCTTATAGTTATTCCGCACTTTATGATTAATTCAATGTTATTGTATCCTAGATCAAGATCTAAAAAATCTGAGCTAGATCGTTATTATATTTTCACAATTGGTATCAGAGCAAGGTGGCTCGTTATCTAGGATCTACAAGTTTTACAAGCAAGAGAAGCCATATCGAAGAAACCCTAGAAGATTGCAAGAAAAATTCGTAATTCGTCACTTTCTGCACAGCCATGGTAAAAAATTCGGATCTCCTTTGTCAACCGTTAGATCGTCATGAAATTTGAACTGTAGCTTCCTAACATACAGGCGCACATACTGACCAGAGGAATTTTCGATCCGAACTTTTAATTGAGAGATATTCATTGTCGAATTTGGTTGCTGAAAGTTTAGGGTTTTTCAGAATGGCAGAAGTAAAACGGTCACTGTGTCTTTGTTAGTCAATGAAAGTATATGATTTTTGGATATGTTATAGAAGACATAATTTTCTACATTGTGTAAATATTTCATTGTGATCGGATGTTCAACATAGAGATATGGAAATTCGAGTCTGCTGCAGTAAGTTTGTGGTTTCTGTTTGCGCAGCTGTATTGATTTAATTGTTATGTGTTCGTTAACCATTGGATCGACGTGATTGGATATGGTGTTCAAAACACATAGGTGTACGTTGTGTAAAAAGTTGAGCATGATCAGATCTATCTACCATGAGATACATAATTTTTAGTGTGCTGCAAGTTTTGAACATGAATTAAAGAAAACGATGAACAAGAAAAGGAAACAAGGGATCAAGTATTGTTATTGATGTCCTTGGATTTGAAGAATGTTAAAACGATTAGTGAAAATTACGATTACCACTGTTGGTGTTAGTGGAATTCAAAGAAAATTACCATTGTTAATGCAAAGTGGTTTTCACTGTTTATTGATTTTGAAGATTGTTTCCACTGTTTGTTGAGTTGTTTGGAAGATGTTGAAACTGTTAGGTAAAAATAGTGAAAACTGTTAGTTATAATAGTTAAAACTGTTAGTTATAATAGTTACAACTGTTAGTACAAAATAGTTAACACTGTTAGTACTAATTGTTATAACTGTTAGTGCAACTGATAGTTTGGATCTCAAATGGAATTGTATTGATTTAATGGCTTGTTCTTGAAGATGTGATTACGAAGAAGATTGATTATAGCTTATTTGATATTGTAGTTGAGTTTGACAGGTTTGTATCTTATCATATCTCAAAGTGGAGGATAAAGAACTTTGAAGATAACTTGTTTGGTTTGTATGGTGACGACGAAGACTTGACAAATCTAGCAAACGTGTGAGATTTACAAACTTATGATGCTCAATGCTCACATTTGCTATCACTTGGAAGAGTTTGGTGTGCTCGGTGACTTATTATGAAAAATAAGGATTTTTGTCAAAGAGATTGTGATCTACTTATACATAGGATTATAAGTTCGACGTCGTGGATAGTACAAGATATAAAGTACAAGTTTGGAAGATTTAATTTCTTTATTAAGTTTGTTATACTTTATTTTCTTCATCAGTGATCATTACAAAGAGCCTACAAAGTTCAAGATTAGAGAGATGGTTAATATATTGATTTGAGGGGAAGCTTATCGACATAGTGTTTAACCATCAGGAGATGTTCATGCATTATTTGGGGATAAAGGTTTCATTATTACTACTAGTTATTTATTATTACTGCTAGTGTAAGATTCTATTGCTCAAATTCATTATTCTTATTATGCGTCATGGAGGGCAATTTGAGACATTAGAGGATTGGATTAGTGGTGTACTATATAGCATGTAGTTGTAAAGATTGAAGTTGCTTATCTTCACAAGACCCCTATTGGATTATGACAAAAAGGGGAAGAAGAATTGAAGATCAAGATTTGCAGTTGGTTATTATGCATGGCATGGTTTAAAAGAAATCAAGAATTAAGGGGAAGTTTGTGCAAGAAGATCGATATTTTGTCATCATCAAATAGGGGAAGATTGTAGGGAATTATTGATTTGATGATACAAAATAATTAAAGATGAGGGACTAAAAGTAACGATTGTTTTAATTAGTTTCCTTGTACAATTATGATTTCTTTGTAACCCTAATATCTCTATTATATAAAGGGATATAGGCGTAGGGTTTAGGTACACACATAATGTAGACGTCTAAGGGTTTTGTTTAGCCTCAAGATCAAGGTATTCTTGATCCTGTTGCAATCGTGTAACCGTTTTATTGTGATCGAATAAAATTGAGGCTTGAGATAACATTGATGTTCTTATAGTTATTCCGCACTTTATGATTAATTCAATGTTATTGTATCCTAGATCAAGATCTAAAAAATCTGAGCTAGATCGTTATTACGTTTTCACAAACTCTCTCCTAAAAACCCCTATTTTCAAGCCTAACCAAACCAATGCTCACTTTCAGCATTGAAAGTCAAATAGAAAACCTGTTGAGCCCTAGCCTTTTCATTTCAAAAATTCACTTCAGGAAACCAACCCTTCATTTACATCTCTTGGCCGTAGCCTAAGTTTCTGTTCTGTCAAAAAGAATTACTACAATAAACACATTGAAATCCCCGAAGGATAAAAATACCATCCAAAAAGAGAAAGGGAACTCCGAAGAAAAGCAAAATTCAGCAAAGACAAAGCTGCCAGGAGGAACCAAAGAACTAAAAGACCCAAGGATCATTTAATGCCAAGGGGAAGGTTCCTCAAATGAAAACATGAAAAGAAGGCTCTCAAAGAGAAAAATCCAAAAAGAGGTATCACTAAAACGTCAAAGATAAATAATCACAGACAAACTCTTAGGCTATATCAAAACCCCATTAAACCACCTACAAAACCCTTCTTCCATAACGATCTCTACCCTCTTAAAAATGTCTAAGGGATAATTAGCACCGTCCCCATTTGAGGACAAGCAAAACTCTAAGTGTGGGATACTTGTTATCGCGTAAAAAGTCACGTTTTTACTACCAATATCTTTCTCACTCTGGAATGATTCTGAGCATTTTAACTCGAATAACATCAAAATCAATGAGAATCCGCCAAGAAGATCAAAATGAAGATGCACAATAAAAATCAAGCAAAACGGATGAAAAATGAAGATTCCACGCACGTTTGAAGATTCAAGGCATCAAAACAAGATTTAAAGACTAAAGTGCCCATCATCAACATCCATCTTATCCAAGATGTTCATTTTCAATATACGAGTCTAACAGAAGAAGAATCACCAAAAACGGATAAAGAATAAAGATTCTACGCCCGCCGGAAGATTCAAATGATTCGTACGCAATATCTGGAGATAGGAAACTCATCTTGGAGATTTCTTTTTATCAAAATCTTTTTTTTTTTGAATTACGAATCCAACGCAAAAAGAATCGGCACAAACAGACACATAACAAAGAAAATACGCACAAACTAAGAAAGGGAACAAAAGACGGCGAACCAGGGCGGGGGTAGGCCAGCCGCCGCCGGCCACCTACCAGCCGCCGCCTGCCACAGGTAGGGCGGCGCCGGCCACCTACCCCACGGTGAACTACTCGGACGAATAAAACCTTTGTCGAGCAATTCCTGCAATTGTTTCATCAACTCTTGCATTTCAGAGGGAGCAAGTCTATAAGGTGTTTTGGCAATAGGAGTAGCTCCAGGTACCAAATCAATTCGGAACTCGACTTGCCTATCAGGCGGAATGCCCGGTAGCTCGTCAGGAAAAACATCGGGAAATTCATTAACAATAGGGATTTCTGTAAGTTTAGGGGTTTGTTTCTGAGTATCAATCACATGTGCCAAGAAAGCCTGGCACCCATGTGATAAATGGCGTTTGGCCCGAGCAAAAGTACAAATAGAAAGTGATGGTTTTCTCTTCTCCCCATAAATATCTATCACTCCCCTACTAGCCGAATTAACCCGAATTATCTTTTTCTCACATTGGATTATGGCGTTATGTTTTCCTAACCAATCCATTCCTACAACTACATCGAACTCACCCATTTGCATCGGGATTAAATTTATGCTGAAGGTTTCATTGTTAATTACTAACTGACAACCCCTATACACATTTGTCACAAAGATAACCCTATCATCAGCAACCTCCACGTCTAGTGGAGCATCTAACTCAGCGAGAGGAATTGAGAAATATCGACAAAACTTTTCAGATACAAATGATCGTGAGGCTCCCGAATCAAACAATATGTATGCAGGTTTAAGATTTACAAAGAAGGTACCTGTTAACACATCAGGGGCTCGTTGTGCTTCTTCTGCAGTAATCTGAAAGGAACGGTGTCTAGGCTTTGGTGGTTCCACTGCCTTCCTCTCAGTATTCTTACGAGGAGCAGAAGAAGTAGATTGAAATTTCAATTCGGGACAATCAGGTCGAATATGTCCTGGTTTCAGACAATGATGACAAACTTTGATTGGATTGGGACAGTCTTTACTAAAATGTCCCTGCCTTCCACAAGAAAAACAATTAAAAGTCCCAGCTCTACACTCCCCTCGATGCCTTTTATGGCATATCTTACATTCTGGGACTTCAGTTCGATCGTCTCTTCTAAAACTTCCACCAATTCTAAACTTCTTAGATGAAGTAGAAGTGGATTCAACTTTTCTTTTCGTCGAAGTTTTCTCCTCCCTCTTTAACTCTAGCTCATGAAACCGAGCCTCGTCTACCATTTCAGAAAAAGTACTACATTTCTTTGGATTTACAAACTGTCGAATCTCTTTCTTCAGAATTTCATGAAAATGATCCATAAGTAGTTTAGGATTCGCCATGTATTCCGGACAGAATTGAGCTCGATCCAGATAAGTTCCCACAAGCTCATTTATCGATTCAGTCGTTTGTTCCATAGAAAGGAATTCATGACGAATTCGACTTAGATCAGCATCTTGAGAAAATGCCATCTCAAACATCTTTCTAAATTCTTCCCAAGATAAAGCTGCAACACCTTCCTCACCCAAATTAAGAGCTTGAACCTTCCACCAGCTCTTTGCACGCGATTTTAAAAGATTTGCAGCATATCTCACCTTCAACCTTTTAGGGACTTCTGCCGTGGCAAATGCTCCTTCAACTTCAGTCAACCACCTGTGACACAATATTGGGTCCATCTCTCCCTCATAAGACGGTGGATTACAAACAGAAAAATCCTTATAGCTGAATTTACGATCCTCATCCAACTCTCGTGGTATTCTTTGAACAACCGGTGTTGGAGGTCGTTCCTCATTTCGTTCAGCACCCGGAGGTGGTCTCTCAAGGTCAAGTTCATTTTCATCGTCTCGCCTCTGAAATTCATCGGCAACAGTCTCACGAATAGTTTCAGAAATACGGCTCAATAAGAGGGGAAGGGACGCCTCTTGAGCCTTTGCCACTTCAGCAGAAATTAAGGTTTTCAATTCATGTAGAGAAAGACTAGAATCATTTGCGGGAGGTCTTTGCATATCATCCTCACCTCCAGCTCGCACATTATGGGCTTGGTCTCGTGGACGCGGCCCAAGAGTTAGTTCTATTTCTTCTTGATCATTCATTTTGTTACTGAAAGTAGACAATTTGTTTAATATACATATCCGATTAAAATTTACTATCTACTTTATATAAACAATATCACATAATAATCAACAACTGCCAAGACCTCATCATTTCAATACCTCGTGACTTCCTTGGCTCCGTACAAAGTCATATGATAATCATTATGTTGGCCAGGCATAGTAATTATCATATTCCAATTATACGCTTCCGAAGTCATCACGCGACATTTCAAGTCAAAAATCTTAGCAACAAATCAAATATAACAAGTCTAACAATTAATAATTCAACATCATACTCAAAATAAATAATAATGGTTTAAGATCAAGTACCCACTAATGGTAGATACCCGAATCCCTTAAACCGTGCTCTGATACCAACTTGAAACACCCCGAAATTTTTATACCTTTTTTTTTTTTATGTTTACACATCCTAATATATGTTTAGAACCTTAAAAGTCAATTGTTCAAGATGCTGAGGGAGTACCCCCTGGGTACTCTTAGTACCCACCGGGTACTCAACTCTGAATCGCTTCTGGTACCATTTGAAACTTAGTACCCACCGGGTACTTAACCTACCCGCCGGGTAGTTCATCAGATGCTCAGATTTGCACAATTTTGACCAAAAATATCAATTTTGAATGCGCATAACTTCTAATCTACATAACATGAGAATATGAAACTTTGCAGACACGTGTAAAATGACATTTGAAACAATTCTCAATTTCCACTTTTCTCAAATTCGCGTTTTATTAGGATTTGAACCATTGACTCGAAAATGACCATTTTTAACCCATTTCGTTGACATGCTAAGTTCTAAACTAACAAGACTTTTGCTCTAATATTTTTACCACACTTCTAATACTATAATTGGGACTTAATGCCATATTAACATTCATCATACCCGAACCACAACTTATTCTAGCCGTTTACCCATTAAGTGACCCATTTGGGCACTTTAACGACCCGTTTGGGTCTTTACCCAAATGACCACTATTCCAATACCCAAATCACATTTCTTTGACTATTCTAAGTCAACTTAGGACACTTTCACTATCAATACTTCAACTTAACCATTAACATCAAAATTTCCATATAAACCATTATATTTACATAATAGTTATCTAATGTACATTATCATCATCTCCAAAACTATCAGTGAGTATAACAAAACTCATTGACTAATTTGACTTCCACCTTTCACATGTTTGACTATGAACATCAACAAAACATGACTTTCAACATTATGTGACAAAACCATGTTTTCTTAAACAAAAGGGGTGATTACGTATCGAGAGCATGATTCAAAAGATTAGCTTGTTACCAACAACGAAACAAGCTCCACCATTAGCAACCTTCGGGCCTTTTACCCGGATCCCTCTGGGTCCCACTTGGCTCACCTAAAAACACATAAACATAATAAAGTAAGCATAAAGCTTAGTAAGCAATGGGCTATCAATAATAATCAATATCAATTCAACATACGTATATTAAGGATCCATAATATCATATGCTAATTCCCGTAAGAATTAACATCTTCGGGCCTACACCCCGGTAAATAATCATAACTCATCAAGTAAATGACATATCCATTACCGGTCCTTCCAAGTAAATGGAATAGGCATTACTTGAAGAAAGATAGCATCATCCATTAACTTACCTCGCGATAGCCCACGATTATCATCACTTGAAACACTTTCAATACGTTTATCACCTAATCATATAATCATGTATCCAAGTATCAATCATATAAGCATTTTCACTAATCATATTCAATAAGTGTAAGTTTCACAATATTCATGATTTCATAGATTGTTTCATACACCTTACCACTAATTACATACAAATGGGTAGTTTAGTATTATCAATAACCATAATCATTGACTTACACTAAGGTCACTATACCTTAGTTTATAATCACATATACCAATATCTTTATCATCATGAACTACCCATTTTATATGTAATTATCAATTCCTTTATATCAAAACAAGGATCATCAATTTACCCATAACATATGATTATGAGCATTCTAATCAAACTAATATCATTTAAGCATATCATTTAGTTCATTTAAGTGTATGAAACATCAATTAAGCTAATAACTCAGTTATTTATCAAAACCCCAAAGTTAGGGTTTAACCTAAATCATTCAAATCATCAATTTAAACAAGAAAGGAAGTTAGTAATACCTTTAGAATGAAGAATTAACAGTTATTAACTCTACAAATCGAAACCCTAGCTTGAATTTGATGTTCTTCCTTGTTCTTTCTTAAAATCGACACACGCACACACATCTAGAATACGTACTCTTTGTTTCTGTGTTTTGGAATAAGAAAGAATACAGTAGAGGATTATAGAACCAGTATTTTTATACTGTTAATTTCATTTAAACCCTCAACTTATCACACTTGACAACATTAGTCCCTCTACTAACTAATTCATTAAATGGCAAGTCCTATAACATAAAATACTTTACACAGTTAGTCCTACTAAGTTAAACAATTAAAATAATATATTTTAAAGTTTTAAACTTACAGAATTTGGGGCGTTACAGATTAGAGATTAACTATAGAATAATATGGACATACATTTGAGAGAACTTTCGGTGTATGTTTCAATATATTCTGCAACCCACGTGACATTCTGTTTGCCTGAGTGTGGAAACCTCCGCGTTAGCCCGATAGAAGGATTGCAGTAATAGCTCACATTAACTTACGAACTTACCCTCATTTGAACTCTTCATGTTTAAGATCACCTAAACCGCTTCATAGCAGATATTCATTTTAATTGCTGAACGCCCGAAGTAACCTCCACCTTTAGTTTAATTTAAGTTTATATTTAGGATAGAAAATCTAAAAACCCAAACCAACTCTCTTAACCCTAGTTAAATTCATAAGAGTTTCTAAATCCCCCTAGTTTCAATTTGTCACGCTTTGAAGAACGACTCTAGGTCATACTTATCCTTTGCTAGCCCTTAGATTAGCAATAACAGTAACCCTAGACCCTAGCTCTATAAATTTAAAACCCACTGTTGTCTTGCATCACCATTAGAAATTCCAATGACCGGTGCGTGAGACAACAATAACTCATAGTACATTTTAAAACAATTCAAAATATAAAGGTCTAAAGTGTAAATTCATTTTACCAATTCAGACAAGCCAATTTCCAATTTATCTTTACCTGCACACTATTACAGATAATTAAATGCTAATATTTATTAAGCTAAGGCTCTGATACCACTGTAAGGTTTTCCATTACCTAACTAGATTAATATGCACAACGGAATATTACAAAAATTAATCTAAGGCAACTAGAAAACGAAACCCTCGGGATCTTAACTTGAATAAATAAAATAAATAAAACAAAAAAGATAAATAAAAAATTACTAACCTTTGATAAAACCAATTTCTCACGCGTAGACCACCTTGCAGAACCTTCTTGCTTTGGAGGCAAGTGCCCAAACCAGAACCCCTCTAATGAATCACACCTACGAACCTAGAGAAATTTCAAATCCTAAGGTCCCGACTTTAAGTCGTGTAAACTCTCACAAGGATTAAGAGTTAGAAAGAAGAGAGAATTGAAATATATTCAAAGCTTAGGCTATGGCCCTATCTATATAGGGAGAGGAGGCCCTATGGTTTTTCCTCTGGCCGATGTGGGACAGCCTCTGACGACCTCCAACCGCCGGTTGGAGCTTCTAACCAGCGGTTGGGTTAACTTTCTGCCCACGTATCCGAGCCATGACCCGCGTGCTCTAGCGACCTGCCAAACTGATGCGTCACCAGCGGTCGGTAAGGATTTTACCCTTGCCGTTGCACCGGCTACTGGCAACGGCGATCAGTGGGTGTTTTAAATTTGTAATTATGGGGCCTAAGTTTTCCCTAAAAATGCTAATCCTAAGGGTGAGCAAGTGGTAGGTATGACCTAGATTCGTTCTTCAAACTGACTGAATTAAAACTAAGGCATGACAGATGAGGGCTTTCAAACTAGTGAAGGGTTTATAAAATAGTGGGGAAGTTTTGGTTTTTCTATTAACTAACTTAGGCAAGTAAATAAATAAAAGAGAAATTAAAATAAATGATAAAGCAGATAAGATAGAGATAGTGTTTGCTGAGATTTCGTTAATTAAGTTATGCGATGATATTTGAAGAAACCGTGTTGAAAGATATTAGATAATTATCATTCTTGAATACTTGTATGTAAACACTAGATTCCCTACTAATTAAAGTTCCATTAGCATGTCACACCGGGAGCTAGGTTATGGTAACATTACAAAGTATTTAGAATAATAAGCAAAATCTTAATTATGGTTTAATAATACTTTCATATGAACGGGAACAAAATCTTAAGGTACTAGACATTACTGAATCATATAACGATTCCTCGTCATTCTAACAGATTCGTATATTTAAAAAGTTCATTTATGACTTTAAACCAGCCCTTGCTTAAGACTACCCAATAAATCCCCTAATTATCCATAGCGTTCCTCACTTAAAGTGGTTCCGCCGCTTCAAACCTTGGCCATGTCTTGTCCTACGATAATCACCCATGTAGCCTTGTGGTTCCATAGTTTCATACCTTTGACAAATTATATTGACACAGATGGCTGACTACCTTTTAATTGGACGTCGTTACAAAGGTATTGTAATCACTATTATTGGTGGAAAGGCGATAGATTATTTTAAAGTTTAAAAGTATATTTAGAAAGGTTAATTAAACTAGGTTTCTCATTTTATATATTAGTCCGTAATATAACTACCTTCGGTCGTTACTCGACTTCCATACATTTGTACTCTACCTTGAAGTATTTTCAGTACTATATCGAATAACAGTCGAATAGGGGCCATCATATTACTTCGTAATATTGTACCATTTTGTAATATGACTACCTTCGGTCGTTCCTCGACTTTCCTACATTTTTACTCCACCGTGAAGTGTTTCCAGTACTATATCAAGTAACAGACGAATAGGGGTCGTCATATTACTTTACGATAATTAAGACCATTTATATTTTACTACTATGATGATCCTAAGGCAACAATCAAACAAGAACATGCAATAAGACGATCAAAGCAATACTACGGATCTTTAATATTTAATTATAAATCATCCCCTAATTTGCTAACTACATCGCAAGCAAACACAACAAGTATACTACTCTCTAATCATGGCAACAACTAAATCTAGCATAATCAATATAAACGTAATTAATTAAGATAGGTAAGGATAGAAAGAACCAAGATTAAATGTGAGAGAGTTTAGACTTGAATTAATTGAAACAATTCTGAGCGTATACCAAAGATTACAATGTGTTCCGCACTTTCCTTCTATTCCTAATAAAACTCCTAAACTAGTTTAAATAATAGTTAAAACTAATCTAGAGAAAGAATGTAGAGTGAGAAAGTTGGAGCTTATTTCTAGAGTGAGAAACATAAGCTAGAAAGGTGTGTCTTGAAATGAACCATGGAGTCTCCTATTTATAGGAGAAAATTGGTGTATTTTAGCAACTTCGGGTATATGTTAGCAAAAGGTGGAAAAGTTGCTAGCACATGTACCCTAAAGTGCGTAAAGGTCTCGCACGTGTACCCTAGAGTTACGGAAAAGGCCTATTACGTGTCAAGCAAAGAAGGAAAAGCGGACGGGGGACGGGGGAAGGCATTCGGCGCCGCCACCCATGCAGACGGCGGCGGCTGGCAGCCTGTAACACCCCCAAATTTAATGATTCGCGGAAGCATACTTTGGGTGTTACTAATCAATAATCAAAGCACACAGATATATAGCAAACGACTCTATTTGCGTCGTTTTAACAAAATATATTAATATTAAATGGTTTACAACAGTTTAACTCATACATAGCTCGTATTCGTAATATAAGAGATTTAAGTACATAATTAGTTATACAAAATCTAATAATGCAATGAAATCTCTGAAGTTTGCATGAAGACTCGAGCTAAGATGCATCCTGATGGGCAGTCCAAATCTACTGCTGAGTACCTGTGATACATGCTAAAATGGGTCAGCTAACGCTGGTGAGCTCACAGGTTTGAGTATCAAATAATATTCTATGAACCGCAAGATTTAAGTATTGATTTGCATCCAGCAAATAAAGTTACAGATAGTGTATACAACCATGAGCGCATAGTCTGAGCTTAACTCGAGGGTCGGGTCCCATATAGAGAATTCCAAGCGAGGTGCCTCCACGAGTGCCTAATCCACACTCGTCTTCCCAAATATTAGTACGTCCGTTTACCCGGTTAGTGCTTGCTAACCCGGACGAGGAGGGTTAATCCTATATGGTACCATATACTAATATTCACGCTACTTTCGTATTACCAGACTATACTGACGGAGGACTTTGGTTTGATTAGTTGAAAACAACTCATGTAGTATATTGAAATATGTACTCGCGTTCATGCGTTAAAAACAGAGCAATGTATCACACCCCTAGTAAAACAGTAAAAAGAGGGGCCATGAGACTCACCTGAGCCTGGAGAGTTTATCTTAATAAACTGAGATTGATTAGCCAATAATCGAAGTCCAAAGACTTGTAACCTGAGGGTGTCCACGACACGCGATGGTTATAAACATGTGAAGGCATCTAATAAGACTACCTTGTAGTTGTTTGTCCAACTAGAATGTCCAAATGATTACAATTTGATTGATTGTTTAAGTGTTTGAAAATGTATACGGTCCGTTGGTGATTGTTGGTAATAATAATATTATCATTATTCTTGAAAAACGTGTTCCAAAGTGTTTTAGAAGTAATGTCGCATTCGTATTTGATGTTATACAAGTTTAACACTTTGTGTGAAAGTTTAGATGTAACACTGTTACTCGTGACCCTAGGGTAAGGGCGAAGCCCGTTAATGACGGGGGTCCGGGGGCAGCGCCCCTGGTAGCGGGGTCCAAGGGGCAGAGCCCCTGGCTGGGGTCGAGCTTGGAAATTTTTTTATTTCTACTATATTGCTTTGGTGAAAAACGCATCTGGACTCGAATTTGAGTGAAATGGGGCGTCAAATTTGGGTCTCAAAACTTAGTGTAAAATTAGTTAAAACTTTCTGTTTATGCGTCACTTGTAGCGTCACTTAGGGGCTTGGGCGACACTTGGGAAGTGTCGCTAAAAATAGTAAATCTGAGCATATGCGTCACTTAAGGGAAGTGACGCATGGTAGGCGTCACTAAGGTAAGTGTCGCTATAAGTGTCGGGTATGGGTCTAGGCGTCACTTAGGAAGTGTCGCTAGAAGTGTCGGGTATGGGTCTAGGCGTCACTTAGGAAGTGTCGCTAGAAGTGTCGGTTAACGTTGTTGTGCGTCACTAATCAAGTGACGGTAGAAGTGTCGGGAAAAAGGGGCTTTATGCGGCACTTAGGAAAAATTAGGGTTTCATGCGACACTCAATGCGTCACTTAAGTGACGCATGAAGTGACGCTATACTGGTCGTCTTTGCGACACTTAGGTCTGTTTGACGGATTTTCGAGCCAAAACGAGTTTTCCGGCCATATCTTGGCCTGATTCTTTTACCCAACCCTTATAAGGACATTCTAAGCTTATATAAACAACTACTTGCTAAAAATACTCGAAAATCTAAAGGTTTCGGGATTTGTCGGAAACTTACAAAGCGATGAATCGGGAATCCGGAAAGATAGAAGTGTAGATCCTTGCGAGATGCTTCTTTTTCTCCAAACGAGTTATGCGAAATATTGAGGTATGCTAGTGTTATTTGAAGGTTTAATGGTGATGGTGGTTTGGTGTGGTTGAGAGGAAAAAGAAAGAGAGAGAAGAGAAGGAAGATGAAAGTGAGAAGTGGGGTGGGGAGGTGGTGACCTTGTGGCAGATTTTTGGGTGGGGGCCCACCCATGTGTGGGTCTCCACTTTTAGCTCCGTGTATTCGCGCTCCGTGGTGTTCGATTTCCCGATCGTTTAACCGTTTAAATAATTATTTCGCGCGTTACATACCCGTTTTAAGGCACGAATAATTACCCAATACTTTTACTTAAAATATTTCACCAATTACTTTAATAATTGAGTTATAAAGTATAACTTAACATTGTTTACGCGTTTAACATTCTAATCGCGTAGGCTTTTAATTGTACGATACGAAACATGTATGAATTATCATCAAAATACTATTTTGGATATAATAGCGAAATTAAATAATGTTATCTTATTTAATAATTTTGTTCACCAACGTCCGTATTTTACTTGAACCGAAATACATTCGATTTATTTTGCGTACGATTTAAGCAAATCGCATTTTTGTATATATTCAACAATATATAATTTGATACATTAATTAGCCTAACACATAACTAATTACATGTATTAACAGAGAATCAGGCACTAATTACTAGTCCTAATTTGGCGGGTGTTACACAGCCTGCTGCCCCGGTTCGCCGTCTTTCGCTTCGTTACTCAATTTGTGCATATCTTCTTCGTTATGTGTCCGTTTTCGTCGATTATTTTTGCGTTGGATTTGTTTTTCAAAAACGAAGAGTTTGATGAAAATAAATCTCTAAAATGTTTCTCTGATCATTAAATGTCTCGTGCGAATCGTTTGAATCTTCCGGCGTACGTAGAATCTTCATTCTTCATCCGTTTTTGTTGATTCTTTTTCTGTTAGATTCTTATTTTGAAAACGAATATCTTGGATAAGAAAAATCTCAGTGATGGGTACTTTGTCTCTAAATCTTGTCTTGATGTCTTGAATCTTCAAATGTGTGTGGAATCTTTGTTTTTCGTCCGTTTTGCTTGATTTTTCTTGTGCAACTCTATTTTGACCTTCTTAGCAAAGTTTCATTGATTTCTACATTATCTGAGTTTATTTGAAAACTATTGTTCCAGAATGAGAGAGATATCGGTAGTAAAAACGTGACTTTTTACGCGATATCAAGTATCCCTCACTTAGAACTTTGCTTGTCCTCAAGCAAACTCGAATTTCAAGCATGGTTAGAAATAAGTAGATAATGAAATATTTCGAGGCGGAACTTTTTACTGAGGGGGTTTTGGAAAAATAAAATATTTGTGCTTTAGAAAAAGTAGGGTTGTAATCTTTGTGAGCATGCTTTTGATCTTTGATCTTGGATACATGACTAGGCGATCCTCTCACGGTGGTCACTCCAATCACTCAAAGTGTTTAGGGTTTTCTATTCTAATATCATCAATCACTCAGAACGCCAGTCATATATCGTTTATCGTCATAGGCTTGATCGAGAATCAAATTGTTACCTTTTAAGTGAGCACGAAGTCTATCTAGCCACAATCATTCTAGGAGAAGTGATGTAGGGTTTTTGGAGTGGAGTGTTGATGATATGAGAGGGGGTTGTGTTGGTTTTTTCATAGGTTTATTTATTTATTTATTTTGTGAAGAGGAAAGCTGGAATTTTTTGAGAGGATCGATGCCCTTTTTTCATGATTTTTGGTAGGAGTCTTTTTCTCCATTTGACTTTCTTTTCTTCGAATTCTTTTCTTTTGATATTTTTTTCGACGTCATATCCTTGTAGCTTCTCTTCTTTCATCTTTGGAACTTTCTATGAAGTTTGAGGGATGCTTCTGAGAGGGTATGGATAACGTATTTTCAAATTCTGGGTGTATGGATGGGTTTAAGAATGATGTGATTCGATCTCCTTTTCACTCACTAGTTCGGATTCGAAATGCATAACAGGACCAAGTTCTGATTCCAAACGCATACATCGGCACACTCAAGAATTGAAGAAGTGAAGCATTAAAAATGAATGCTTTATATGGCTCAAGATACCTCACGAATCGAAAGTTGGTTTGTTGTGTGCCTAGTCATGTAATGCTCTTTTATGGGTTTACTAAACTAATTTTCCAAAGGAATTTGTATTTTATTTATCCTTCTTCCCCAAAGTAAATCATTCTTTGTCTAAAAATTTTCATTTTCAACATATTTTTAACTCAATTTTGAAAAAATTTGTTTACTTATTGGAGAATGATGGTCTAAAGAGCAACGAGCTTAGAATCAAGCATATACCATTATCCATTTTACAGTAGTGTAACTACTGCTATCCCACATTTAAAGGAGCATCGTCCTTGATGTTATTCTAAGCTCTGACTGGGGTAAAATCCCACACTTAAGAATTGAAACATCTAAGATGTATTCTTTCAGTAGTGTGTGTTGGGTTTGAATCCCACACTTAGTGATAAGCATAGTGGATATGGTATATTTATAAACGAAAGAAAGAGATTGGTATAGAAGTACTCCCCAGTAGTTGCAGTGTTCTATGCATTTGCCGAACTTCATCTTGTTCGATTCACTCTTGATCAAGTCTTCTTGTGATTGGTCTCGTAGGTGTGAACACGTTGGGTATACTTTCTTTATTTCTGACGTCGAAAACTTGATGTGAAAGATAGTCGGAGACTTCATCACTTCTTGGAATGTAAAATTGCGGAAATGTAAAACATGGGTTGCCTCCCGAGAAGCGCTCTTTTAAAGTCGATAGCTTGACTTCTTTTCTCCTAGCTAGATGGAGATGGATGCATCCCTGGGATCCACTGTGTTGATGTTGTGGGCCCTAGGTTGCGGGAAAGTATATCGAGGTGGATAGATTCTCATGAAAAGATTGACTATTGTCGTAATCAATTCAACTGGACTATCTCTCGATTCTGCCTTGTAGTTTAGAAGATGCTCTGAAGTTGTCCTTGCAAGGCCGTGAAGTCCGAAGGTGATGTAATCAACTGCTTTAGTGACAGTCCCACTAGGGTCAGTCATGGTGGTTGTGTCTGTCTTAACAGCCTCTCTTGGCGGTGGGTTTTGCCAGAGAGAGCATGCAAACGCCAAGAATTGCAATTTTATATCTTCATAATTCTCGGTCTTGGGGTCTCCATTGAATCTTCTGATGGACATGCACAGGTCCTCTATTTTCCGGTGCAGATGGTCGTTGAACGGAAAGCCGGATTCTAAGAAAACTAGAGTAAGCTGACGATGTAACTCCTTGCATCCAGAGTAGAATATGAACTTCGTTCTAGAGTTACTTTTCCGTTGTTGAATCTCCCTTAGATGGATCATAACAGAAGTAGCGATATCAAGTGGTGATTCATGTGTAACCCTAAAGGGTCGTTCGCGCCTTGATTCCTCCCAAACAAGATCACTAAATTCTTCAATCAATAACTCAACTTGTTTTTCAATAGTGGAGTTGATAACCATATATCCGCTTTCTTTGGGACTAAGGTGATCTTCTCTATTTAGCAAGTCAAGCAATGATGTGAGGTCAGTCATTGTCAAGATGTTGGCACGACTGCTCGGATGTCCAGTAGTATCTTTCATATGCGCTCTAATGGATCCTAACATCTCCCATTGTGTTGAGGTGAATGAGATATTAGATCTTTTAAGGGCATTGTAGATCCTAGTGTAATTCCTTTTCTGCTGTTGACAGAATTGCAGTTTAGCAGGGGATAGGGTAAGCATGTTGATTTTGCTGCTTATTCCTCCTACTGCTTTATCGAATCTTTGGATGAGCACTTTGGGATTTGTGATGGTTTGTGGTTGGTAACTAGTGCGTTTGGAATATTCCTCCAGTGTTTCTCCTCTCGTGGGATGGTTGTGGTTATTTCCTGCCAGTTCTTCAGGGGTAAATAGATTAGTTGGCGGTCTGCTTCTTTTGTTTTCTTCTTCTATCTTTCTCTTTCTGATAATTTCTTCCATCGTTGCATTTTTCATCTTTTGTCCTATTCGTCGGAGGTCAATCGGAAAATATGGTGTGATTGCTAGTTCCTTGCTAGATTTCCTTTCACTTATTGACTTTGCAGTTTCTTTGTCCTCTGTGGTCTTTTTTTCATGGAGATCATGTACATATCGGCTTGGTCTCCAGCGTTAGGATTGTCGATATAGAAAGTGATGGTTTCTCCCTGGGACTGCAAGCTGATGGTTTGTGCGAAGATGTTGATGAGTGACTTGGCCGTATTAATAAAAGATCTTCCTAGTATGATTGAGATGTTTACGTCTTCCTGCATATTTATTACTACAAAATCTGCTGGGTAAAGAAATTTGTCAATCCTAACTAAAACATTTTCAGCTATTCCCCTAGGGTATTTGACCGAGTGGTCAGCAAGCTGTATGGTCATTTTGGTAGGACGGAGATTTTATAACTCAAGCCTCTTGAAAAGCGAGTATGGCATAAGATTAACACTAGCCCCTAAATCGGCAAGAGAACAGATGATGCATGAATTGTAGATAGAACATGGGAGAGTAAAACGTCTGGTGTCTCCGAGTTTTTCTGGAATGGTATTTTTCAAGATAGCTAAACATTTCTCGTTCAGCGGGACATTGGGTACTTCGGGTACCTTATCCTTGGTTGTAAGAAGCCTTCTGAAGTACTTTTTGGAAGGAACTTCAGATACGGTATCTAGGAATTTCCTATCAAGCTTAAAAGACTTAAGTTTGTCAGGTCATTGTTTAAGACGAGCCGGAAATAGAATTTTCCTATTTAATGTAGACTCTAAATCTATTGTCGATGGGACAATAGGTGGTTCCTTCACCGGAGAAGAAATCGTAGGTGGGCTATGTGCTACCTGAGAGTCTTGAATATGAGAAGCCTCCTTATGGTAACTAGTTGGACTTTCTGAGGTTTAGCGCTAATACGTTGTGCTAATTGTCCTAATTGGGATTCGAAAGCTTTTAACAAAGTCAGTTGATCTCTTAAGATGAGATTAGATTGGTCTTGTCTAGCCGAGATTCCTTGAATGACTTATATCAGGGTGTCGTCAAAACTAGAGGTTTGTGAGGAAGAGGGTTCAGACAATTCGGGTTGGTAAGTTGGTGGGCTATTCCTAGGTGGGTTAAAGGAAGGGTTAGTATTGGGCGGAGTTAGATGAGAGTGAGGAATTTGGGCTGAGTGGTTCAGATTAGCACAATTAAGGCAGGTTTGAATTTGACAGACTTGTTGTTGACTTTTCAATTCCTTAATCTCCTTGGTTAGGTCTGCCACTTGCTGAGTGAGGGTTTGGATAGCTTAATTCCCGATTGTAGTAGGTGGATTCACTATTAAGGGGTGATTTTCACTATTCCAATCATAGTTGTGCATTGTCATTTCCTCAATAAGGCTCCAAGCTTCATTGGTCGTACAATTCATGAAACTGCCTCGAGAGGCGGTATCAAGTAAAGGACGGTGATGTGGAAAGAGACCATTGTAGAAAATGCGCAATTGGTCTGAACGCTCAAATCGATGATTTGGACATTTCTTAAGCAATCCCTTAAAGTGTTCCCATGCATCGTAGATTGATTCATCATGCACTTGACGGAAATTTATGATGTTGGTCCTAAACGTGGATTGTTTTGATGGGGGGAAACATTTGGCCAAAAATTTGGTTGCTAATTCTACCCATAAGGTGATAGAATTGATTTCTATTTCCTCAAACCAGGTTTTTGCATTGAGAGTGAGTGAATAGGGAAATAGGTATAGATAGACTATATCCTGATTAACCCCAATCAGCTTAAAGGAGTTGGATAAGGAAATGAATTTGTCAAGGTGTGAGCTGGGATCATCATTTGGTAGGCCATGGAATTGACAGAGGTTTTGGACTAACTGAACAATATGGGGCTTTAACTCAAATGATCCTCTATCGGTTTCCGGATAGACGATTGGTCATCCTCGGCCTTCAATCAAAGGTTTAGAGTCATCATCCAGAGTGATACGTGTAGCTGTTATAGTCTCGTTGGTAGGTGGTTGACTAGTTGAGTGGATAGGGATAACGTAATTTGTAATAGTGGTAAAAGGAAGGAAAAATAAAGAAATACGTAGGGGTCTAAGGAAAACAATTAATCCTAAAGGTTCACTGGCGAGTAAGTTCATCTTGACGCCTATGGATCGTACAGTTGGTTCCCCGGCAACGGCGCCAAAAACTTGATGTGTCACCAATGGTCGGTAAGGATTTTACCCTTGTCGTTGCACCGGCTACTGGTGATGGCGATCAGTGGGTGTTTTAAATTAGTAATTGTGGGGCCTAAGTTTTCCCTAACAATGCTAATCCTAAGGGTGAGCAAGTGGTAGGTATGACCTAGAGTTGTTCTTCAAACCGACTGAACTGAAACTACGGCGTGGCAGATGAGGGCTTTTAAACTAGTGAAGGGTTTATAAAATAGTGGGGAAGTTTTGGTTTTTCTATTAACTAACTTAGGCAAGTAAATAAATAAAAGAGAAATTAAAATAAATGATAAAGCAGATAAGATAAAGATAGTGTTTGCTGAGATTTCGTTAATTAAGTTATGGGATGATGTTTGAAGAAACCGTGTTGAAAGATATAAGTTAGTTATCATTCTTGAATACTTGTATGTAAACACTAGATTCTCTACTAATTAAAGTTCCATTATCATGTCACACTGGGAGCTAGGTTATGGTAACATTACAAAGTATTTAGAATTATAAGCAAAATCTTAATTATGGTTTAATAATACTATCATATGAACATGAACTAAATCTTAAGGTACTAGACATAACTGAATCATATAACGATTCATCATCATCCTAACAGATTCGTATATTTTAAAAGTTCATTTATGACTTTAAACCAGCCCTTGCTTAAGACTGCCCAATAAATCCCATAATTATCCACAGTGTTCCTCACTTTAAGTGGTTCCGCCGCTTCAAACCATGGCCATGTATTGTCCTACGATAATCACCCATGTAGCCTTGCGGTTTCATAGTTTCATATCTTTGACAAACTATATTGACACAGATGACTAACTACCTTTTAATTGGACGTCGTTAAAAAGGTGTTGTAATCACGTTTATTGGTGGAAAGGTGATAGATTATTTTAAAGTTTAAAAGTATATTTAAAAGGTTAATTAAACTAGGTTTCTCATTTTATATATTAGTCTGTAATATAACTACCTTCGGTCATTACTCGACTTCCATACATTTGTACTCCACCTTGAAGTGTTTCCAGTACTATATCGATTAACAGTCGAATAGGGGCCATCATATTACTTCGTAATATTGTACTGTTTCGTAATATGACTACCTTCGGTCGTTCCTCGACTTCCATACATTTGTACTCCACCTTGAAGTGTTTCCAGTACTATATCGAGTAACAGTCGAATAAGGGCCGTCATATTACTTTATGATAATTAAGACCGTTTGTATTTTACTACTATGATGATCCTAAGGCAACAATCAAACAAAAACATGCAATAAGACGATCAAAGCAATACTACCGATCTTTAATATTTAATTATAAATCATCCCATATTTTACGAACTACATCGCAAGCAAACACAACAAGTATACTACTCTCTAATCATGGCAACAACTAAATCTAACATAATCAATATAAACGTAATTAATTAAGATAGATAAGGATAGAAAGAACCAGGATTAAATGTGAGAGAGAATAAACATGAATTAAATGACACAATTCCGAGCGTACACCAAAGATTACAATGTGTTCCGTACTTTCCTTCTGTTCCTAATTAAACTCCTAAACTAGTTTAAATACTAGTTAAAACTAATCTATAGAAAGAATGTAGAGTGAGAAAGTTGGAGCTTATTTCTAGAGTGAGAAAAATAAGCTAGAAAGGTGTGTCTTGAAATAAACCATGGAGCCTCCTATTTATAGGAGGAAATTGGTGCATTTTAGCAACTCGGGGCATATGTTAGCAAAAGGTGGAAAAGTTGCTAGCACATGTACCCTAAAGCGCGTAAAGGTCTAGCATGTGTACCCTAGAGTTGCGGAAAAGGCCTAGCACGTGTACCCTGCGAGTACGAGCAAGGACGGAAAAGCGGACGGGGGATGGGAGGCAGGCAGCCAGCGCCACCACCCATGCAGCCGGCGGCGGCTAGCTGGTGGCCGCCGGGGGCCGGCAGCCTGCCGCCCTGGTTCGCCGTCTTTCGCTTCATTACTCGATTCGAGCGTATCTTCTTCGTTATGCGTCCGTTTTCGTCGATTCTTTTTGCGTTGGATTCGTTTTTTAAAAATGAAGACTTTGATCAAAAGAAATCTTTGAAATGTTTCTTTGACCTTTAAATGTCTCGTGCGAATCGTTTGAATCTTCCGGCGTACGTAGAATCTTCATTCTTCATCCGTTTTTGTTGATTCTTCTTCTGTTAGATTCGTATTTTGAAAACGAATATCTTGGATAAGAGAAATCTCAGTAATAGGTACTTTGTCTCTAAATCTTGTCTTGATGTCTTGAATCTTCAAACGTGTGTGGAATCTTTTTTTTCGTCTGTTTTGCTTGATTTTTCTCGTGCAACTCTAGTTTGACCTTCTTGGCAAAGTTTCATTGATTTCTACATTATCTGAGTTTATTTGCCAAATATTTTTGAGAGAGATATCGGTAGTAAAAACGTGACTTTTTACGCGATATCACAAACCCTAATCCCAACTGTCGGTTGGACCTTCCAATTGGCGGTTAGATGCAGCTTCTAGAATGTTCTTTTTAGTTTCAAATTAATATTCAACAATAAACTAACCAATATTGGTTTCTAATTAATTTATAACTTTGATTAATTAATAAACCAATCTTAAATTTTTGCCAAAAAAGGAGTTGATAATTCTCATTTTTGTGTTTTGGGATATCAAATATTCTTAACTTTTTAAAATGAACAGCTTATTTAAAAATTATGTTTAAATGGTATACGGCTAAAAAGTTCAGAATATTTGATACCCGAAAACACCCTAATGTCGGTGAATCAGTTAATATGACGTAGATCGAAGACTGGTCGGTTAATATGACTCATTTTTCGGCAAAGAATGGTCGATTAATTTGGTACTGATACCCTTTAATCATAACTTTCAAATAAGTTGTTCATTTTAAAAAGTTAGGAATATTTGATATCCCAAAACACAAAAATGAGAATTATTGACTCATTTTTTGTCAAAAAACTCATCTTAATATTATCTCTCTTTTATTTCTCTTACTGTTCAGTGAGGGCGACCCAAAAAGGACTCTACTTTTAATGATATTCTTACCAGTTAGTTATGAACTTGAACACTATTCCAACACGTTTGTCGGGCGCATTTTGCGCGTTTTTTGTCGTGTACGGTTTGTTTTATACGATACGAATAATGTTTAGTATATTATCGAAATAATGTAAAGTAAATAATAATTTTATTAAATAATTTCATATTTTATAATAATTTTGTTCACCAACGTCCGTATTTGAGGATTCGGATTCCATCTGAATCGAAAATGCTCGATTTAAATCAATCGCGTATGTATATATATACAAATATACATATTGATACACATAATTAGCCTAACACCAAACTAATTACATGTAGTTACACAATGATTAGACACTAATACTAGTTCTAATTTGCCGGGTGTCACAGTTCGGGTATGACTTGTGAAAATGTGTGTAAACTATAAGTATGGTTTATGAAATTTTCTCTTAATATTTGTTAAAACCTACTTGAAATTACTAACATGCCCTTACATGTATTAAAATCTCATTTATACCATTATTATCAAACCTCAAGGTATTAATAATATGACATTATATTTTAATTAATTAATTTCTATATCTACCTATCTATATAATGCATTTTAATATTATTTTTTAAGATAGAATTTGCTAATTACCACTAACATTATTATTAAATTTGAAAAACATACTGTAACATCCTCTCCACTAGTCTGGTAATTTCTTAATTTAATTTGATTATTTAATTGTTTTAGGAATTACTTGATATTATTATTATATTGTGAAACTTAGATAAATAAGTTCCAGAACTTATTGTGGATAGTAAACTATTAGTTGTTTTAAATTATTACAGATAACGGTAAAATAAAATTAATGTTCTCGCAAATGGTTTTTAGGTTCCAGATAATAGATTTAGGACGGGTATAAAATTAAAGCAATTAGAACAGAGGCGGTTGTGTGAGCCGACCTTATTACCTTATATTCAAAAGCTTCCTTCACCTCCATTCATGGTGAGAACTTGCAAAATTCATGAAACCCTAACCAAATTAGAATTAAGCTAGGTTCTGTGATTTCAATTTCGAAACAGCAACAGCAACATCATATCATCTTCATCTTCACCAAGAAGTGAGTTCAATTTTGAGTTTTATAAATTGGGGTTTTGAGTGATTAAACCAAATTAAAGATTGTTATGTTGCTATTTGGTGTTATTAGGTGGTATATGATGTTAGTAGATGTATTAGAAACCATAGAATTGAGTTCCTTGAAGTTTTGATGAGTTTTGGTTCGTAAATCTCGTAAGAACAGCGAAACTCGCAGAACCCAGTTCGTCCTGCGAACTGAGTTCTTGTTGCGAAGCGAGTTGAGTTCTACGAAGCGAACCGAGCTCTTGCGAACCGAGATATTGCTTTGCGAGTTGAACTTGCGAAGCGAGTTGAGTTTCCCTATGCGAATTGAGTTCTGCGAGCCGAGAGGGTTGTGCGAACCGAGTTAACTTTGCGAGTCGAGTTTCTGCGAACCGAGTTGACCTGCGAGTTGAAAAGACTGCGAAATGAGAATTTTTAAGATTTTTGTTTTGCAAATTTTGAAAATGCGTTAAGTCTTTTCGGGGTAACGGACATGTGACAATTTCACTAACTCGGATTGGATTGAAATTCGCATGGTCACTCGGAAACGACCTAATGATCCCGGCTCTATTCTAAGAGTCTAGGCAGTTTTTGGCCATTCGGGGTCATCTAGGGCCCGAAAATGGCATTTTTCAGTTTTTAAACGTCATTTCGGGATTTTCTAATTTCATTTTGAATGAACTTTTGTTTGACTAGACTTCAGGGATTACCTGATTTGATAAATATGCTCTGATGATGATTATGGAACGAATTTCTAACTTATATTTGAATTTCTGTTTCAGATCAACCTAAGACTCAGTGATATAAGAATCCTGAGTGTGGAGACGTCAGAGGTATCGGTGAGTGGATTTATAACTCACCATTTGATTTAGTTGTAACTGTTTGGTTGCAACAAGTAAACGTAGATATGTGTTAGACTGTTTAGTCTTGATTATTGACTATGAATCTACGTGATATGTGAATATATGTGTATCAGATTATTGAGGTCAACGTGTAGTTGGACTTTTGGTTATTATGAGAATTACACAGGTTTTGATTCATTTGTTGTGATTGAGACCTGTGTATGAGTTTAATAACCAATAGTTATCGGTCTATTCTGTATTGGCCATACAGATTGACGTTAAGTGTTCTTTGGGAATCCCCGGGTATTATGATATCCCAAGAGCCACCGATCCTCATTGAAATATGTGTGTTTACGATTATTTGGTGTAAACTCATTGTTAAGCTAAGTTGAATTGTGTGTGATAAATCTATTCACTTAGCTTCGTGCTAATCCCTCATATTACTTCCTGCAGATTTTGTTTACTATGTGGGTAGTCAGGAAGTGGATGCTTCGGCAGGGAAAGTTTGACGACTTGCGACTCTGATATGGTTTTGTATAAACCTTGTTTTGTAAAATATAATACCCCGTTTTAAGTATTTGTTAAACAGTTTTAATTTGGTGTGATCTGAATACGTAAACTGTTTATGTACATTATTTGATATAAAGTAATGAAATGTATTTTGTAATATACGCTTCCTATTAAAATAATATAATATTGTGTTATTAGAAAGAGGGGTGTTATACATACTTCCCCTAAACATATAATCGAATCTTATATATACTATCATTATTAAACTTTAATGTAATAAAAAATGACATAGCTTTTTAAACATAAGGAGTTACGAGAAATGTCAATTATAAACCTAGAAGGTCGAAACGAGATGAACATGTTAGCAACTGCAATTTTAGTCTGTTTAAAACAATTCGAACCATATTCACTTTACTCTATATGTCCTATATATAACGTTTACAAAAATAATAAAAATATAAAATACACAATTTTAACCACATTTTTTATTCACCTTTTAGCTACACAACATCTTCTTACTTTCTTTTTACATTTACATTCAAAATTTATTAACTTGCAGTATCTTTCGACTAAATGAATAATTAAGATCAATATAAATCTTAATAAATATAACATAGGAAACATCATTATGAAGTCATCATCTTATTTAAGTTTAATTGATCAATTAAATCCTTTAGTTTAGTAATTTTTAATATAATATCTATAACTTATTAAAAAATTATTATTTTTAATCAACCACCCACTTATGTATAATAACAATGTAATTCATTACTTAAACATTATTTAAATCGATCTGTTTCTATTTATAATTTAACGAACTGCAATAAAATTACTTGGACAGAATAATTAATATAGAATTGATATTAAATTTTTTCATTCACTAACTTGGATTCGAAATATTTTAATTTTTTAATCTCTACACATATATAAATTCGTATACATAAAGCAATATTATCATGAAACCAAATAAATGTTTAATATACATATTAATGTAGACACTTTACTATTGGAAAAAAATATACTAAATATGAAATTTCATATAAACAATCAACGATCCGTGTATATACACAGGTTTAAAATCTGGTAATATAAATAAGATTACTACTTTTATTTGCTTAGTTATATAATTAAAAAAATCAAATACGAAATCAAGTTATCTATACTAATATACTAGTTGAGTACCCACACGTTGCAGCGGTGAAGATTTTAAGATTGATCAAAAACAATATACTCAGGTGTTGTCGAACAACGTGTTTTAAAACAAATGATAATGTTACTATAGTACTCATACATGAGAATGTTACCTTGTCGATAGTGTTGGGAGCATGGCCAACGGAAGTAGGAACATGAGCAATTGTAAACATGTCATCATGAGCAACATGAGGAACGACAACATAATCCGTTCCTTCAATCATAGTAGCAGGAAAATGAGTAGAATTTGAAGACATATAGTATTTGTTTAGTTTGTATATAAATATAAATTGATTAAATTTCCTAAAGTCTTCTATATAAGTGATCAAGTATATAGATCAAATATGCAACGTCAAACACCGTGTAATGTGAGGAAAAGTTATTTCAAAAAGTTACAAAAATGGTCTAACTTTAAAAAAGTCTAATGTTTATTTTAAAAAAATTATAAAGTGTGACTAAGTTTATAGCCTCCATTAACATTGCAATTAGTATAGATCAATTATATCTTTCCTATTTTAACAGGGAGCTTTCCATTTTAGCTATAAATAAAATATCAATTATATTTATTGCAATTATAGCTTTCTTATTACTCCTTCCGTCTTAAAATAATTATTCAGTTTTGACTTTTTGAAATCTCCTATTTTTAACTTTAACCTTACATGTACTTGTTTGTGTTTTATAATACTTAATGAAAATTATAGCAATCAAAATACTTTTAAAACACAATCCATTTATATATTTTGCATCAAGTATTATATAACACAAACTAGAATATTTAAGGTCAAAGTTGAAAAAGAAACACTTCAGAAAGTCAAAACTAGACAATAATTTTGAAACTGAGATAGTATAAATCATCATTTAATGGGTAATTTTGGGATTTCCCATTTTTAAAATAGAATTCACCCAAAAAGGTAGAAAACAATAATAAGGGTTTATAGATTTATTATAGATAATACATTTGTGATGTTTTCTAAGAGGAAAATTACTAATTAACCCCTAACATTATTATTAATATTAGGAAAAACCTATTTGTAATTACTAACATGCTCTGCTCCTACATGTATTTATTAAAATCTTATTAATACCCTAATTATTAAACTTTAAAGTATTAAAAATATGACATTAAATTCTAATTAATTAAAGTTTTTTCTATATCTATCTATGTGTCGCACCCCCAAATTCGGGTTGCGGAAGCGAATCGGGTCGGGGCGCGACTAATCAATAATCACAAGCACAAAGATATAATGAACGACCACTAAATGCGTCATTTTACATAGTATTGATAAAACCAAAGTTTACATCAAAATATTATTTACATTAGCTCAGTTCTTAAAATTGAGAGATTTACATTACATAATTACTTTATACAAAATATAATAATGCAATTAAATCTATGATTTGATTGAATGCAGACTCGAGCTCATGATTCCTGATTGGGCAGCCAACCTACTGCTGAGTACCTGTGATACATGCTAAAATGGGTCAGCGAAACGCTGGTGAGCTTACAGGTTTGTATGTCAACACATATTTGTACGAACCGCAAGATTTAACTGAATTTAAAATGCAATTAAGCAAAATAAAAGTTATACAGCCATGAGCACATAGTCTGAGCTTAACTTGAGCGTCAGATCCAATTAAAGAAACCTAATTGAGTTGCCTCCTACGAGTGCCTAATCTACACTCGTCTTCCCAAATGCTAATACGTCCGTTTGACCAGTTAGTGCGTGCTAACCCGGACGAGGATTGTCAATCATATATGATATCATATACTAACATTCACGCTACAAATGTATTACCAAACTATGTTATGGAGGGCTTTGAAATGATTAGTGAAAACAACTCATGTAGTATTTGATTTGTATTGTACTTGCGTTCATATTGTAAAATAAAATGAGCAATGTAATCACACCCCAGATGAAAACTGTAAAATAGGAGCTATGAGACTCACTTGAGCCTTGAGTGTTTAACTTAATAAACTTGAATTGATTAGCGGTGGATTGATGTCTGAAGACTTGTAACCTAAGGGTGTCCAAGACACGCGATGGTTATAACATGAGTAGGCATCTCGAAAGACTGCCCTTGTAGTTGTTCGTCCAACTTAGAATGTCCAAAATACTACGATTTGGTTGATTGAATTATCCAAATTACTACAATTTGGTTGTTTGACTTGTCCAAGTTACTACGACTTGGTTGATTTGATAGTGTTTTGAAAAACGTGTACGGTCCGTTGGTGATTTATTAGTAATAATAATCTCTGTTGCACCCACAACCGGTCGTTGGGATTTCTGATGGTGATGCGGGCGCATCAGTGGGTTTTTAATTTGTAAGGCTGGGGCCTAGGGTTACTACTATTGCTAATCTAAGGGCTAGCAAAGGATAAGTATGACCTAGAGTCGTTCTTCAAAGCGCGACGAATTGAAACTAGGAGGGTTTAGGAACTTTTATGAATTTAGCTGAGGCTTAGAAAGATGGTTTTGGTTTTGGTTTTTTTTTTTCTAAATTAAAGTTAAGTTTAAAATAAACTAAAAGGGTGGAGGTTACTTCGGGCGTTCAGCAATTTAAGCGATTGTCTACTATGAAGTGGTTTAGGTGAAGTTAAATAAGAGGAGTTCTAACGAGGATAAATTTGTAGGTTAATGTGAGCTATTCTACAGTTCTTTTGGGCTAACACGAATGTGTCCACAATCAGGCAAATAGAATGTCACATGGGTTGCAGAATATATTAAAACATACACCGAAAGTTCTCTCAAATGCATGTCCACATTATCCAACAGTTAATCTCAATTCCTATTCCCCAATCTCGGTCATCAGAGACGTCCGAATCATGGCACAGTTTGTTGAATAAACAATCTTGTAAACGGGTTTTACCCTCGCCGGAATAGGTTGGAATAACCGGTCTAGACGGTTGGATAGCATGTCAGCACTTATTCATACAAATTATCAACATTACTCAAGTATGCAAGAAAACAGGGATGATTTATACTAAGAATAGAAACTTAAGTAACACGTTTGTTAATCGGTTCATAACATGACTACCTTCGGTCGTTCTTGACTTCCATACGTTTGTACTCTGCCATAGGCGTTTCCAGTACTATATCGAAGAACAGTCGAATAGGGGCCGTCACATTATTCCACGATAATTAAGGCTAAATATAATTGACTATCATGATAATCCTAAGGCAACAATCAAACAAGAATGTGCAATAAGATAATCAGAGCAATAGTTCAATTTAAGCATACAAAAGTGTCATCTAAATCGAGGATATTCCGGAAGTTGTCCCAAAAATATCATCTATCTGAATTAAATCTTAATCTACCTCTATTCCCATATTCCGTGTCTCTTAGATCCTAGTATGGTCCAGAGAACACCGGCCATGCCGAGCTCAATGATTCAATCTAACATAGTATAACTAAGTGACCTGTACCCTATGAGTTAGCTACGTTCATTTTTGGATAAGGTTTTAGTCACAACATGAGTTGGGCAGATAAACGGTAAAGATTCAATTCCTATATCTATTCATAATACAAAGCATCCGCAATCTCATAACATACAATACAATCACATATTTGAACTTTCCCTAGATGACTATCATAGCAGACAATTGAGTTATTTTAGTTAATCATGGTAATTCTAGCATGCATATTCAAATTTATTAATGAAAGAACAAACATATTAAATATGGAGGATAGATTAACACCTGGAAAGAAGTACAATAACTCGTAGCTAAAATATCCGTCCCGGAGTGCCTCCGTACAAATCTTCCTTTATTAGTTAATTAGCTAGCCTAATTAACTAGGAAGAATTACAAAGAAAAAGAAATAAAATATGGAAAGTGTATTACAAGAATGTGTGAGTGTGTGAATGTTAATTGTGTCTTTAAATGAGGCTTGGGGGCTGCTATTTATAGGTCAAATATGGCTCACATTAGCATCCTTAGGCTCACATTAGAAAAAGGTGTGAAAGGTGGTGCATCGGGTACGAAAAAGTAGCGAAAGGTGGTGCACCGGGTACGGAAAAGTAGCGAAAGGTGGTGCACCAGGTATGCGACAGGATGAAAAAGCGGAAAAAGGATGGGGGGGTGGTTGGCGCCGCCCACCACACAGCCGGCGGCGGCTGGTGGTTGGCCGGCGACGGCTGGCAGCCACCCGTCCCGCTGCGCCGTCTTTCGCTGCGTTGCTTGATTCGCGCGTATCTTTTTCGTTATGCGTCCGTTTGCGTTGATTCTTTTTGCGTTGGCTTCGTAATTCAAAAACGAAGACTTTGATGAAAAGTAATCCCAAAAATATGTCTCATATCTCCAGATATTGCATACGGATCATTTGAATCTTCCGGCGGGCATAGAATCTTCATTCTTCATCCGTTTTTGTTGATTATTCTTCTGTTGGATTCGTATTTTGAAAACAAACATCTTGGAGCAGGTGGATGTTGGTGATGGGCACTTTTGTCTTGAAATCTCATTTTTATGCCTTGAATCTTCAAACGTGTGTGAAATCTTCATTTTTTGTCCGTTTTGCTTGATTTTTGTCGTGCAACCTTGTTTTGACCATCTTGGCATAATATCATTGATTTGTGCTATATTTTAGTTAAAATGTCAAGAATCGTTTCAGAAGGGAAGAGATATCGGTAGTAAAAACATGACTTTTTACGCGATATCAAGTATCCCACACTTAGAACTTTGCTTGTCCTCAAGCAAAATCTTTAGTGAAACTGTTTGAAAAAAATTTCTGGAAAGGGGCTTTGCATCTTGGAGAACTTTGGTTCCTGCAGGCTAAGTAAAGAAAAGATAAAAGGCGGGGTTTTAACCTTTGATGTTTTTCCAACCTGGTTCTAGCAAGCTTTCTTCTCATGATGCGAGATATATGTGACTAGGATCCTTACAGGTGGTCACTCAGTTTGCTCAGGTGTATCGAGGATCATAGACTTGATCGAGGATCAGATCTACAGTACTTAAATGAGGACGGTGCAAAGTTTATCTCTAGACATTATCAGTTGGAAGTTGTCGCACCCCCAAATTCGGGTTGCGGAAGCGAATCGGGTCGGGGCGTGACTAATCAATATACACAGCACATAAGATATAATGAACGACCACTATATGCGTCGTTTTACATTGATATTAATAAAACCAAAGTTTACATCAAAATATTGTTTACATTAGCCCGGTTTGAAATTGAGAGATTTAAGTACATAATTAATCTATACAAAATATAATAATACAGCTAAATCTCCGATTGTTTGCATGCTGACTCGAGCTAATGGATATTGATTGAGCAGTCCAACCTACTGTTGGTCACCTGTGATACATGCTAAAATTGGTCAGCGAAACGCTGGTGAGCTCACAGGTTTGTATGTCAACACATATTTGTATGAACCGCAAGATTTTATAATATAATTGAATTTAAAATGCAATTAAGCAAGATAAAAGTTATACAGCCATGAGCACATAGTCTGAGCTTAACTTGAGCGTCAGGTCCAATTAAGGAAACCTAACTGAGTTGCCTCCTACGAGTGCCTAATCTACACTCGTCTTCCCAAATGCTAATACGTCCGTTTGACCAGTTAGTGCGTGCTAACCCGGACGAGGATTGTCAATCCTATATGATATCATATACTAACATTCACGCTATAGATGTATTACCAGACTATGCTATGGAGGGCTTTAGTGATTAGTTGAAAACAACTCATGTAGTATTTGATTGATTGGTACTTGCGTTCAACTTGTAAAATAAAACGAGCAATAATATCACACCCCTGATTGAAAAGCAGTAAAATAGGGGCCATGAGACTCACCTGAGCCTCGAGTGTTTAACTTAATAAACTTGAATTGACTAGCGAGGAATTGATATCCGAAGACTTGTAACCTGAGGGTGTCCAAGATACGCAATGGTTATAACATGAGTAGGCATCTCGAAAGACTGCCCTTGTAGTTGTTCGTCTAACTTAGAATGTCCAAATTATCGCGATTTGGTTGTTTATTTAAGTGTTTGAAAATGTGTACGGCCCGTTGGTGATTGTTTGTAACAATAATCCCACATTATTATTTTGATGATTTTGAAGTGTTATACCTAAAACTAAGTTCCAATGTGTTTTAGAAGTTGTGTCGCATTCGTGTTTGATGTTATACAAGTTTAATACTTTGTGTGGAAGTTTAGATGTAACACCGTTACTTGTGAACCTAGGGTAAGGGCGAAGCCCGTTAATGACGGGAGTCCGGGGGCAACGCCCCTGGTAGCGGGGTCCAAGGGGCGGCAGCCCCTGGCGGGGTCCAAGGGGCGGCAGCCCCTGGCGGGGTCCAAGGGGCAGAGCCCCTGGCTGGGGTCGAGCGATAAAATTTTTATTTGGTCCAAGGGGTAGAAAATTTTTATTTCTACTAAATTGCTTTGGTGAAAAACGCACCTGGACTTGAATTTGGGTGAAATTGAGTGATAAAATTTTAGGTCTCGACACTTAGTAAAATCTGTGTTTTCTTGGTTCTGTTTCATGCGACACTAGGTGCGACGTAGGTTGTTATGTCGCAGGTCATGGGTGCGACATTGATCATGGCGTCGCTAAGGGCGACATCCGCAATTTAATGCGACATTAGGTGTTATGTTGCTATGCGCGACGTTGTAGGTTCCTGCGACGTTGGAGTCGATGTTGCTATGTGCGACGTTGTTGGTCTTTGCGACGTAGGGGTCGATGTCGCTATGTGCGACGTCGGCAATTTAATGCGACATTGAGGTTGATGTCACACCATGCGACATTGTGAGAGGTTCTGCGACGTAGTAACTGACGTCGCATAAAGTCTGGTCCAAAAGCGACATTACGGTCTGATGGCCGGAATTTGTGTCGAAAATGAATTTTCCGGCCACCGTTCGGTCCAAATCTTTTACCCAACCCTTATATGGACATTTTAAGCCTAGACAAACAATTATAAGTTGAAAACAATAGAAAACGAGAGGTGTCGGGATTTGTCAGAAACTTACGAAGTTAACACCGTGAAAATCCGGAAAGATGGAAATGTAGATCGTGACGAGAGGAACGTTTTCTTCTAAATGAGTGTGACGATTCAAGGCCGTTTGGTGGTAGTTATTGGTAGTTGTTTATGGTGGTGGTGGTGTTTGTGTTTGAGAGAAAAAGAAGAAGGTAAGAGAAAGAGAAAGAAAAGTGAGGAATGAGGAAGGAAGGGGGGGGGGGGGGCAGGTTTTGGGGGGATTGGGGAGGGAATCTCCCAAAACTTTTAATCTCCGCATTTGCGCTCCGTGCGGTGTTCGATTTCCCGATCGTTTAAACGTTAAATAATTATTTTACGCGTTTAAATATATGTTTTAAAATACGAATATTTACTCAATATTTTTGTTGAGGTATTTTACCAAATACTTAATAATTATGTTATAAAATGTTACTTGTTTCGTTTGTTTGCGCGTTTAACGTTTTAATCGCATAATTGAAGTTTGTACGATACAAATTTGAGTTGAAATATTATCTAAATAATATTTTGGATAAAATAGAGTTATTAAATAATGTAATATTATTTAATAAAATTGTTCACCAACGTCCGTATTAATTGAATCGAATTGCATTCGATTTGAAACTTGTACGATTTAATCAAATCGCATACTTGTATATATTTATCAATATATATGTTGATACATTAATTAGCCTAACACAGAACTAATTACATGTATTAAAACTTGATTAGGCACTAACTACTAGTCCTAATTTGACGGGTGTCACAGAAGCGGTATAAATGGACGAAGAGTTTTACTGGGGGTTTATTGGGGGTTTCTGATATAAGAGTTTTTTGTGATGACTTATCTTTGGCGTTCAATAATGCTTCTTCTTGGATTTTTCTCTCTTTGAGCCTTCTTTTGAGCTTTCTTTCAAGTTTTCTTTTGATAAACCTTTCCCTTGGCTTTAAATGATCCTTGGGTTTTTAGGTTTCTTCTGACAGCTTTGCTGAATTTCTTTTTCCTTGGAGCTCCTTTTACGGATGATATTCATCCTTTGGGGAACGCTCCATGCTTCTTGTAGCTTTGCTTTTTGCTAAATTTCTTTTTCCTTGGAGCTCCTTTTACGGATGATGTTCATCCTTTGGGGAAATCTCCGTGCTTCTTGTAGCTTTGCTTTTTGCTGAATTTCTTTTTCATTGGAGCTCCTTTTACGGATGATGTTCATCCTTTGGGGAACGCTCCGTACTTCTTGTAGCTTTTCTTCTGACAGAACAGAAACTTGGGCTATGGCCAAAAGGTAAAGAAAGGGATTGGCTTTTGAAGTGAGTTTTTGAAATGAAAAAGGCTAAGGTTCAACATGTTTTCTTCAATGCTGAAGGTGAGCATTAGGTTAAGCTTGATAGTAAGGGTTTCTTGAGAGGGTTTTTATCCTAGGAAATGTCAAGGTCTTCTTATTGCACCTTCATCACGTGTGACGCTCATTTTTGTAATCTCGAAATGTATCGTTTTAACAAGTTCTGATTCTAGAGAGCATACACCGGTAAACTCGAAATGTATCAAGAATCTTTACTTAGTTTAGTGCCTAATCATGCGGATTGCTTGCCTCGAAACATAGCTTGAAAGTTCTCAAAGGGTTTTTCTCGACATAATCTAATTCTAAGCCTTTGAATTTTTTGTTGACCGGAAATTCCTTTTCAAATATTTTGAAAATTTTAAAATTTTTGCTGAAAATATAACTTTTGCTTAAAAGAGTGATCAAAATTAATGTTGCACATTTTAGTAGTGAATACTACTGTCATCCCACACTTAAAAGAACATTGTCCCTAATGTTCTATTTCCAAGTTGGGTTAATCCCACACTTAGGTTTTAGAACGGTGGTCAATCTTTCGAAGCGATACTCTTTTCTTGTGAGACATAATCCCACACTTAGAGTTTTACTTAGAATTTTAGTGTGTTTTAATCAAGCAAAGTAAGGTTAGAAGATATACTCCCTCGTGCTGCGTGTGTGTGTATTTGCTGAAAACGGACCAGGCTCATTAACATGAACTTGTTCCACAACTCCTACATTAATTTCTGCATAATAAAGATCCTTCAGAGAAACACAAACATCAATATACTTTAATATTAAACACCATCAATACTTGTTAATACTAAACATAAATAACTACTAGAAACTAATCCATGTCAGCAGAGAGCGTCTCCCAATCGGTGAAGTCATCATCCACGAAGATCGTGTTTTCCACGACCGATGTGGGTGATGATGACTCCTCGATGGTGTGGACTGGAGATGCGGTACCATCCTCTGGATCCTGAATCCAAGCATCTAGTGCAATAGCCTCCTCCTCTAGTGGGGCCATAAAAGTGAGGTGGTCCTGCGCAGTCCTGTTCCATGATGGAAATAAGTCCCATGGTGGAATGTGCGGAGCGGGATCAGGTCCCATCTGAAAGGGGCACACAGGTGTGGAGGAAAAGCCTAGAGCAGTGTGGATCTCAGCGATGGCACTGTGCTGGACCTCAAGGGCTCTCAGTATAGACCATGTGACAGCAGGGTCTGCAGTAGTAACCCCATGCTCAAAGGTGGGTACTCTGGAGTTCCCTGCGGTCTGTCCCCCTAGTCGGTTAGATGAAGGTAACCTAGCGTGGGTGGATCGTAGGAGAAATGTCTCCTGAACGGTCACCTCCACCAAGTCTGCCAAGATCTCATCCAAGCTAGGAGGTGGTGACTGGGATCCTCTGACAGTCCTCATGCTACTGCCCGGTGATGAACTCCGGGAGTGAGGCATGGCACGTGAGCGTCTCTGTCGTGGTATGTCTAAGGTGAACTCATCCTGCAAAATATAAGAGGTTAATGTTCTAGAAATGATCACTAGCCTTTCATGAGGCGAGAGCTGCATAAAATGGATTAAGTAAAATAAAAATAAGGAAAGAAAATTAGTGCTGAAAACGTAAGATAAGCTTGGGGGTGCCTCCCAAGAGCGCTTTGTTTAACGATTCTCGTAGCTTGACTCTGCTATTTTATCAGGGCTCTTTGTAACTGTAGACTTCCTCAGATGGGGGAAAGTCTTGTACGTAGTGTTTCAAACGGTGACCATTTACCTTGAAGTTTCCTTCAGGGGCCTCGAGCTCGACGGCACCATATGGAAATACTTTAGATATTGTAAATGGACCGCTCCATCGAGTTTTAAATTTACTAGAAAACTTTTTGAATCGTGAGTTAAAGAGTAGAACTTTATCACCTGGATTGAAGCGTGTGGGGCGGAGTTTCGAATCATGGAGTAGTTTGGTTCTTTCTTTGAATTTATATGAACTTTCGTAAGCTTGGTCTCTTAATTCTACCAGCTCGTTCAGCTGCATTTTCCGGTGTGTTCCTGTTATTGTAGGGTCCAAGCTACAATTTCTCAATGCCCAGTAAGCTTTGTACTCTAGTTCGATTGGAAGATGACATGCCTTTCCATACACAAGCCTATAGGGGGTCGTTCCTAATGGTGTTTTGTAGGCCGTACGGAATGCCCATAAAGCATCGTCTAGCTTATATGCCCATCTTTCCCCATGTTGACCAACTGTTCGTTCCAAAATTCTTTTTAGTGCTCGGTTTGTTATTTCTGCTTGTCCATTCGTCTGCGGGTGGTAGGCTGTAGATGTCTTATGAGTAACCCCATATTGTTGCAATAGTTTCATAAACTGAGTATTGCAAAAGTGCGTGCCACGATCGCTGATGATTGCTCGTGGAGTTCCAAACCGGCAGAATAGCTGTTTTAAGAATTTGGTTACGACTCTTGAGTCATTTGTTGGAAAGGCTTGAGCTTCGGCACACCTAGATACGTAGTCGACAGCCACTAGGATGTATTCTTTCCCGTAAGATTTTGGAAAAGGGCCCATGAAGTCTAGTCCCCAAATATCAAATATCTCACATGCTTGGATATTCGTTAATGGCATTTCATTACGCGTTGTGATATTTCCAAACCTTTGGCAAATATCACAACGTTTCACCAAGTCTTGTGCATCTTTGAAAATTGTGGGCCAGTAGAATCCTGAGTCGTAGACTTTCTTTGCTGTCAGATTAGCTGCATGATGTCCTCCGGTGGGTCCGTGATGGCTTTGATGGAGTATATGTTCGGCTTCCTTCCCATCGACACATCTTCTTATAATTTGATCAGGACAGACCTTGAACAATTACGGATCGTCCCAAAAGTAATGCTTGACGTCACGGAAGAATTTCCGTTTTCGTGATGATGGCATTCCTTTTCTTGTGATTCCTCCAACTATGAAGTTTGCAATGTCTGCAAACCAAGGATCGTCGGTGAATTGCGAGCCTTGCATTGATTCTCCTAAACTCATTAATTGTTCCTCTGGGAATCGATCTCTAATATCTCTTTTGGCTAGTTTTTCCATTGATGGATTTTCGAATCGACTTAAATGATCTGCCGCGACATTTTCTGCTCCCTTCTTATCTTTTATTTCGATGTCAAATTCTTGTAGGAGTAGAATCCATCGTAGCAATCTGGGTTTTGCATCTTGCTTCTTGAAGAGGTATTTCAGAGCTGAGTGATCCGTGTATACTATTGTTTTGGATAATATTATATAGGATCGAAATTTGTCAAAGGCAAATACTACGGCTAGCAGCTCCTTTTCAGTTGTTGTGTAGTTCAATTGAGTGTCTGTTAGCGTTTTGCTAGCGTAGTAGATTGGTCGGAAGTGATTGTCCTTTCTTTGTCCGAGAATGGCCCCCACTGTGAAATCGCTTGCGTCACACATGATTTCGAAGGGTAGACTCCAATCTGGAGCAACCATAATTGGGGCGTTAGATAGCTCTTTCTTTAGGTAGTCGAAAGCCTTTATACAATTTTCATCAAACACAAACTTGATGTCCTTTCCTAAAAGGTGGGTGATAGGTCGAGAGATTTTTGAGAAGTCTTTGATAAAACGTCGGTATAATCCAGCGTGCCCTAAAAAACTTCGAATGGCTTTTACGTTGGTTGGTGGTGGAAGTTTAGTGATGGTCTCGACTTTGGCTTTGTCTACTTCAATTCCTGACTTTGATATCCTATGTCCTAAAACTATTCCTTCTTTTACCATAAAGTGACATTTCTCCCAATTCAAAAAGAGATTCGACTCCTTACATTTGGTGAGCATTCTGTCGAGGTTTGATAAGCATGATGCGAAAGAGTCTCCAAAGACCGAGAAGTTGTCCATAAAGACTTCCATGCATTGTTCAATCATGTCGTGGAAGAACGCAACCATGCATCTCTGAAATGTTGCAGGTGCGTTGCATAATCCAAATGGCATTCGGCGGTAGGCGAATGTTCCATACGGGCATGTGAATGCTGTCTTCTCTTGGTCCTTCGGGTCGAGTGGGATTTGGAAATACCCGGAAAAACCATCAAGGAAACAGTAGAATTCGTTTCCTGATAACCTTTCGAGCATTTGGTCAATAAACGGAAGCGGGAAGTGATCTTTGCGAGTTGCTTCGTTTAACTTCCGATAATCGATGCAAACTCTCCAGCCAGTGACCGTCCGAGTTGGTATAAGCTCATTATCTTCGTTCGTAATGACTGTCATTCCTCCTTTCTTTGGAACTACTTGAACAGGGCTAACCCAAGGTGAATCAGAAATTGGATAGATCAATCCAGCATCCAAGAGTTTGATAACTTCTTGTTTGACCATGTCTTGAATCTTAGGATTCACTCTCCTCTGCCTTTGTACGGACGGCTTGAAATCATTCTCCATAAGGATCTTGTGGGTGCAATACTTTGGACTAATTCCTTGTATATCAGAAATTTTCCATGCGATTGCTTTCTTGTGTGATTTCAGAACGTCAATTAGTTGAGCTTTCTCTTCAGGTTTTAACTCCTTTGAAATTATTAATGGGAGCTGTGAAGTTCCTTGAAGGTAAGCGTACTCAATGTGAGGTGGTAGTTCCTTCAACTCTAGGGTTGGTAGTTCTTCAATAGACGGCTTCATTCTAGCTATTTCGTCTCTATTTAATTTCTTGTACTCTTCTTGGAATGGTGCTTCGTCTATCTCGGGTTCAGATGTGGAGATTGATGCTATTTCGACCCACTCGGTTTGGTTTGAATATTCGTTCGGCTTTAGCTCGTGTCTGTTAATTATTGACGAGGATATTTCGTTACTTTGGTTATGAATAATTCCTCCTTCATTGTTGAATTGGAATTCTTGAAATTGAGCGGTTGAGGATTGGTTTATGGTGGTTTCGGGATTTGATGGTGGTATTGGTATGGGCTGGTTGGTTAGTTGTAGTTCAATTGGGGGTGGTTCCATACTCATCCCTTTGAATGAATCTAGGATCTCTTTGATTGAAGGAAATGGGTTTGGTTTGGTCCCTTCCTTTTTAAGCCAAGGTATTGGAGTACCACATCCTAATGGAACAACTATTGTTTTGCCATTAGTGCAAAAAGATTTCTTCTCAAACAGGGGAAATAGTAACTCTTTGGATGTTGTTGATGAAGTGATTGCGGAGTGCAGCCCAGGATCTTCATTGTATAATCTCCGGACGGTGACTACCGTGTTGGGTATCGGATCCTGGCTGGATATTGCCAATACTTCATGGAGATGTTCATCAAAGATATCCTGCATGGTATTGCACAAACCAAGGTCCTCTTCCAGAGGTTGCTTCATTAATCGATCAACATTAAAGGTGACCTCCTCCTTCCCCACTCTCAATTTTAAAGATTTTTCGTTTACGTTGATTACAACCTTGGCAGTGTTTAGGAAAGGTCTGCCAAGGATGAGTGGGATATGGGCGTCTTCCTCTATGTCCATGACAATGAAGTCTACCGGAAAGGTGAACTTATCGACTCTGACCATGACATCTTCAGCAATCCCTCGAGGGAGTTTAACTTATATGTCTGCTAATTGAATGGTTATACGAGTAGGTAACAGGTTATCTAATCCTAATTTTCTATAGAGGGAATAAGGCATAAGATTAACACTAGCACCTAGGTCGGCTGAGGCATTACTGATTTGAATATCTTGGAGAAAACAAGGTATGGTAAAGCGTCCAGTATCGCCTAGTTTGGGCGGAAGACCATGTTGCATGATCAAAGAACATTCAGCATCCAAGGGTAAACTAACTATTTGCCTAAGCTTTTCTTTGTTTGAAAGGAGTTCTTTGAAGAACTTGGCACATGAAGGCATTGCTACTAAAGCATCTAATAATTTAACATTTAAGTGTAGGCTTTTAAACATTTCCAGATATTTTCCGAATTGTGCCTCCTGCTTTTCCTTCTTAAGTCTTCCAGGGTAAGGTATTCTTGTACGAGGTACATTATCCTGAAGTTGGGTTGGTGATGGGTGAGGTGTTATGACAGGGACATCAATTGACTCATGCTCATTAGGTGTAGGTGTAGGCAAGGAAGTGTTTTCGGGGGTGTCATTTGGTGGTGGATCAACTTTGGTTACTTTTCCTCCCCTAGTAATGATTAGCACATCACTGGGTTGAGAGGTGGTTACTGGCGTACTTTCTTCAATAAAATTTAAGTTTTTCAAAATAGATTCTATGTTAGAAATTAATTTATCCAAAATTTTTATCATGGCATCAATGTTGTCTTGAAATTCAACATTCCGTTTGTTTATAAGATCTTGTTCAAGCATAAAAAGTGGTAAAAATGATTTTGAGGAAAAGAAGTGGCTTGTGGGAGAAGAGTTATCCAAAAGTTGGGTCCAATCAGAATAAGGTGTTGACATGGTTTTGTTAAAAAGTAGGTAAAACTAATCTAATCTAATCCTAAATGCAAGGAATGTAACTTTTGATTGATGTTAATCTTTCAAAAGGATCGCTAAATACTAAAGTTGCTAAGCTCCTAAAATCGGTCACCGACGCTCCCCGGCAGCGGCGCCAAAAACTTGTTGCACCCGCAACCGGTCGTTGGGATTTCTGATGGTGATGCGGGCACAGCAGTGGGTTTTTAATTTGTAAGGCTGGGGCCTAGGGTTACTACTATTGCTAATCTAAGGGCTAGCAAAGGATAAGTATGACCTAGAGTCGTTCTTCAAAGCGCGACGAATTGAAACTAGGAGGGTTTAGGAACTTTTATGAATTTAGCTGAGGCTCAAAAAAATGGTTTTGGTTTTGGTTTTTTTTTTTCTAAATTAAAGTTAAGTTTAAAATAAACTAAAAGGGTGGAGGTTACTTCGGGCGTTCAGCAATTTAAGTGATTGTCTACTATGAAGTGGTTTAGGTGAAGTTAAATAAGAGGAGTTCTAACGAGGATAAATTTGTAGGTTAATGTGAGTTATTCTACAGTCCTTCTACTGGGCTAACGCGAATGTGTCCACAATCAGGCAAATAGAATGTCACATGGGTTGCAGAATATATTAAAACATACACCGAAAGTTCTCTCAAATGCATGTCCACATTATCCAACAGTTAATCTCAATTCCTATTCCCCAATCTCGGTCATCAGAGACGTCCGAATCATGGCACAGTTTGTTGAATAAACAATCTTGTAAACGAGTTTTACCCTCGCCAGAATAGGTTGGAATAACCGGTTTAGACGGTTGGATAGCATGTCATCACTTATTCATACAAATTATTAACATTACTCAAGTATGCAAGAAAACAGGGATGATTTATACTAAGAATAGAAACTTAAGTAACACGTTTGTTAATCGGTTCATAACATGACTACCTTCGGTCGTTCTCGACTTCCATACGTTTGTACTCGGCCATAGGCGTTTCCAGTACTATATCGAAGAACGGTCGAATAGGGGCCGTCACATTATTCCACGATAATTAAGGCTAAATATAATTGACTATCATGATAATCCTAAGGCAATAATCAAACAAGAATGTGCAATAAGATAATCAGAGCAATAGTTCAATTTAAGCATACAAAAGTGTCATCTAAATCGAGGATATTCCGGAAGTTGTCCCAAAAATATCATCTATCTGAATTAAATCTTAATCTACCTCTATTCCCATATTCCGTGTCTCTTAGATCCTAGTATGGTCCAGAGAACACCGGCCATGCCGAGCTCAATGATTCAATCTAACATAGTATAACTAAGTGACCTGTACCCTATGAGTTAGCTACGTTCATTTTTGGATAAGGTTTTAGTCACAACATGAGTTGGGCAGATAAACGGTAAAGATTCAATTCCTATATCTATTCATAATACAAAGCATCCGCAATCTCATAACATACAATACAATCACATATTTGAACTTTCCCTAGATGACTATCATAGCAGACAATTGAGTTATTTTAGTTAATCATGGTAATTCTAGCATGCATATTCAAATTTATTAATGAAAGAACAAACATATTAAATATGGAGGATAGATTAACACCTGGAAAGAAGTACAATAACTCGTAGCTAAAATATCCGTCCCGGAGTGCCTCCGTATAAATCTTCCTTTATTAGTTAATTAGCTAGCCTAATTAACTAGGAAGAATTACAAAGAAAAAGAAATAAAATATGGAAAGTGTATTACAAGAATGTGTGAGTGAGTGAATGTTAATTGTGTCTTTAAATGAGGCTTGGGGGCTGCTATTTGTAGGCCAAATATGGCTCACATTAGCACCCTTAGGCTCACATTAGAAAAAGGTGTGAAAGGTGGTGCACCGGGTACGAAAAACTAGCGAAAGGTGGTGCACCGGGTACGAAAAAGTAGCGAAAGGTGGTGCACCAGGTACGCGAAAGGACGAAAAAGCGGAAAAAGGATAGGGGGTGGTGGCCGGCGCCGCCCACCACACAGCCAGTGGCGGCTGGTGGTTGGCCGGCGCCGCCCACCACACAGCCAGTGGCGGCTGGTGGTTGGCCGGCGGCGGCTGGTAGCTTCCCGTCCCGCTGCGCCGTCTTTCGCTGCGTTGCTTGATTCGCGCGTATCTTTTTCGTTATGCGTCCGTTTACGTTGATTCTTTTTGCGTTGGCTTCGTAATTCAAAAACGAAGACTTTGATGAAAAGTAATCTCAAAAATATGTCTCCTATCTCTAGATATTGCGTACGGATCATTTGAATCTTCCGGCGGGCGTAGAATCTTCATTCTTCATCCGTTTTTGTTGATTCTTCTTCTGTTGGATTCGTATTTTGTAAAAAAACATCTTGGAGCAGGTGGATGTTGGTGATGGGCACTTTTGTCTTGAAATCTCATTTTGATGCCTTGATACTTCAAACGTGTGTGAAATTTTCGTTTTTCATCCGTTTTGCTTGATTTTTGTCGTGCAACCTTGTTTTGACCATCTTGGCATAATATCATTGATTTGTGCTATATTTGAGTTAAAATGTCAAGAATCATTTCAGAATGGAAGAGATATCGGTAGTAAAAACATGACTTTTTACGCGATATCAATCTCACATTATTATTTTGATTTTCGAAAGGTGTTATACTTAAAAGTATTTGTAAACTTTAAGTGACGGGGGTCCGGGGGCAGTGCCCCTGGTTAGCGGGGTCCCAGGGGTGGCAACTGTGACACCCGCTAATTTAGGACTGTAATTAGTGCCGAAACTACTTGTAATTACGTGTATTTCGTATTACATTAATCTAAATATATGTAACCTTTTGTGTGATTACATACACATTTATACGATTTGTTTAAATCGTACACTTATGAACCGGATGGATATCCGACAATGAAAATATGGACGTTGGTGACAAGAATTTATAAATAATGTAGAATTATCCAAACAAACATTATTTACCTTAATATATTGTGAGAATATATTACACGTATTAAATATCGTATAAAACACTCCGTACGTGACAAAAACGCATGAAACGCGCCCGACACGCAAAATAATCTCAAGTTATATTTTTATAACTCATTATTAAGTATTTTGATAAAATACTTCAAGTAAAAATATCGCGATTGCACGCGTACAGTTAAAACGTTTAAAAACGTTACACAATTTAAACGAGCGTCTAAACCGCAACCGACTACCGACCGACGACCAAAATGTATTTTAATAACTTAGAATATATTATTTGAGTAAAACTTTTATCTAAAATATCGTGTTTTTAATCGTTAACAAAACGTATTAAATAAAATGTTATACGGTAAATTAAAACGTTTAAAAACGTTACACAATTTAAACGAACGTCTAAACCGCAACCGACTACCGACCGACGACCAAAATGTATTTTAATAACTTAGAATATATTATTTGAGTAAAACTTTTATCTAAAATATCGTGTTTTTAATTGTTAACAAAACGTATTAAATAAAACATTATACGGTAAATTAAAACGCAAAACGAACGGGTAAACGAGCACCACACGGGACACAACTTTGAGAAAATGATGTACACACCCATGGGTGGGTCCCCACCCACTAAAATCTGCTGATTTATGGAGGCCATGCCCCCATACCTTACCCCTTTGACTTAAACAACCAAACATCCCCACCATCCCTCATAATTCTTCACTCTTTCACACTCCAAGCATCACTCTCTCTCTCCCTCTACATTTTAACGAAATTTCTCAGTCAAAACACCACCCAAACAACCACCACACACCACCATAGCTTTACCTCGACAAGTTTGTCATCGTCTTCATTGACGATATTATGATTTACTCTCGCAATGAACAAGAACATGCGCAACACCTAAAAACCGTTCTAGAACTACTCAAGCACGAGGAGTTATATGCCAAATTCTCCAAGTGTGAGTTCTGGATGCAAACTGTACAATTCCTTGGACATGTGATTGACAGTCAAGGAATTCATGTTGATCCTTCCAAAATTGAAGCCATCAAGTGCTGGCAAGCACCTACCACACCACTGAAGTACGCCAATTCTTAGGACTCGCCGGATACTACCGGCGATTCATTGAATTTTTTTCAAAAATAGCTCAACCACTCACTACACTGACTCAGAAAGAGAAGAAGTTCGACTGGACTAAAAAACAAGAGTCGGCCTTTCAATTACTGAAACAGAAACTCTGTACTGCACCTATCCTATCCTTACCCAAGGGTAACGATGACTTCGCGGTGTACTGTGACGCCTCACACCAAGGTCTCGGTTGCGTGCTGATGCAACGAGAAAAAGTTATTGCTTATGCCTCCCGGCAACTCAAGGTCCACGAAAAGAATTACACCACTCATGACCTAGAGTTGGGAGCAGTTGTATTCGCTCTTAAAATCTGGAGACACTACTTTTATGGTACCAAATGTACAATCTTCACTGATCACAAGAATCTCCAGCACATCTTCGACCAAAAAGACCTAAACATGAGACAACGCCGTTGGGTCGAATTACTTACCGATTACGACTGCAAAATACGTTACCATCCTGGCAAAGCCAACGTTGTGGCCGATGCCCTAAGTCGTAAGGAACGAGTGAAACCCCTTCGAATCCGAGCACTTTTCATGACTATACACAACGACCTGATAATCCAAATTCTTACCACTCAAATCGAAGCACTCAAAGCTGAAAATGTGAAACACGAGGCCTAGCGAGGCATGGATAAACAGTTTGAAACCAAACCAAATGGGCCAAGTACTTCTCTGACTGACTCTAGTTGCCCAACTATGGGAACTTACGAGACTTGGTGATGGACGAGGCACACAAGTCTAAATACTCTATACACCCTGGTGCCGACAAAATGTACCATGGCATCAAGGAGTTGTACTGGTGGCCCAACATGAAAGCCGACATTGCTACCTACGTTGGCAAGTGTCTTACTTGTTCTAAGGTTAAAGCCGAACACCAGAAACCTTCCGGTTTGCTACATCAATCGGAAATCCCCAAATGGAAATGGGAGCAAATCACCATGGATTTCATTACCAAACTCCCGAAAACCTCTAGCGGTTGCGATACCATTTGGGTGATCGTAGACCGACTCACTAAATCTGATCATTTCCTAGCCATCAAGGAAACTGACAAGATGGAACGTTTCACACGGATCTACCTGAAAGAGATCGTGTCAAGACACGGCGTGCCCATCTCGATTATCTCTGACCGAGATGCTCGATTTACTTCTCGCTTCTGGCAATCACTACAAAAATCTCTTGGTACTCGTCTGGATATGAGTACAACTTATCATCCTCAAACCGACGGCCAAAGCGAACGAACCATAAAAACACTGGAGGATATGCTACGAGCTTGCGTAGTTGATTTCGGTAAAAACTGGGAAAATCACTTACCTTTGTGTGAGTTTTCCTAAAACAACAGCTACCACACCAGCATCAAAGTTGCACCCTTCGAGGCACTGTACGGTCGTAAGTGTCAGTCACCTATCTGTTGGACTGAGGTGGGGGATACACAACTCACCGGTCCATAAATCATTCACGAAACCACTGAAAAGATCATCGGCATACAAAACCAACTGAAAGCTGTGCGTGATCGTCAGAAAAGCTATGCTGACGTGAGACGCAAACACCTCGAATTCCAGGTTGGGGATCGAGTACTCCTGAAAGTATCGCCTTGGAAAGGCGTCATCCGTTTTGGCAAACGTGGGAAACTGAATCCCAGATACATTGGACCATTCAAAATCCTTGAAAGGATTGGTCCAGTGGCTTACAAACTGCAGCTACCTCCTACACTCAGTAGCGTGCACTCTACCTTTCACATTTCTAACTTGAAGAAATGTCTGTCTGATGAGACACTGATTATACCTCTTAATGAGATACACATTGACGAAAAACTACACTTTGTTGAGGAACCTGCTGAAATCATGGACCACGAGGTCAAACAACTGAAACAGAGTCGTATTCCCATTGTTAAGGTCAGGTGGAATTTGAGGCGTGGTCCTGAATTCACTTGGGAACGGGAAGACCAAATGCGACAGAAATATCCACACTTGTTTACAGACCCTACTCACACCGCGACTATGAGCTAATTTCGGGACAAAATTCTCCTAACAAGGGGAGAATATGACACCCGCTAATTTAGGACTGTAATTAGTGCCTAAACTACTTGTAATTACGTGTATTTAGTATTACCTTAATCTAAATATACGTAACTTTTTGTGTGATTACATACACATTTATACGATTTGTTTAAGTCGTACACTTATGAACCGGATGGATATCCGACAATGAAAATATGGACGTTGGTGACAAGAATTTATAAATAATGTAGAATTATCCAAACAAACATTATTTACCTTAATATATTGTGAGAATATATTACACGTATTAAATATCGTATAAAACACTCCGTACGTGACAAAAACGCGTGAAACGCGCCCGACACGCAAAATAATCTCAAGTTATATTTTTATAACTCATTATTAAGTATTTTGATAAAATACTTCAAGTAAAAATATCGCGATTGCACGCGTACAGTTAAAACGTTTAAAAACGTTACACAGTTTAAACGAATGTCTAAACCGCAACCGACTACCGACCGACGACCAAAATGTATTTTAATAACTTAGAATATATTATTTGAGTAAAACTTTTATCTAAAATATCGTGTTTTTAATCGTTAACAAAACGTATTAAATAAAACGTTATACGGTAAATTAAAACGCAAAACGAACAGGTAAACGAGCACCACACGGGACACAACTTTGAGAAAATGATGTACACACCCATGTGTGGGTCCCCACCCACGAAAATCTGCTGATTTATGGAGGCCATGCCCCCATACCTTACCCCCTTGACTTAAACAACCAAACATCCCCACCATCCCTCATAATTCTTCACTCTTTCACACTCCAAGCATCACTCTCTCTCTCCCTCTACATTTTAACGAAATTTCTCAGTCAAAACACCACCCAAACAACCACCACACACCACCATAGCATCACCATATAACCACCATGAGCCGCCACGCCGGAAATCAAGAAAACGCGATAAAACGAGTCTTCGGCTTCATTTCTTCACCTCTTCATCGTTTCTTTGTAAGAACTCTTGAACTTTTGTTAGATTTACTTGGAAAAACATTTATTTACTTGTTATAATGTCCACTTAACATTTATATGTCCAAATCCTAAGCTAAAACTCGTTTTTAAAGTACATACATACGTGCTGTTTGTATGCCCAGAAAAAAGACCAATTTCAACGATTTTTAGAAAAATCATTTTAACATAAAAATGGATGTTTCTTAAGGCTAAAATGAAGTTCAAGAAGTTAAATTTTCAACAAAAATTATTTCACGACATTTCGACTTGGTTACTATTTTAAAATAATATTTCCGTTAAGGTGCGTATTACTGTTCCGACGGACAGAAACATCCGCCTCCTTCTCGAGACCATATCTTGAGTTCTAGACCACTAAAATGCATGAGACCAGTGCCAAAATCTCACAAATTTAGTTAAAATAAAAAATTTATCTCTTAGTCACTTCCAGAAATACATGGATTTTTGTGTATAACTCGATCCTTGAACGAATGTCTGTTTGGACCAAATCTGACCACTCCTTAAAAATTATTTTTGTTTAAAATAGTAAGTGAACTTATAAAAGTATCATAAAGTGCAAAAATAAACAAGACACATAGGAGAAGATGTGTGATTTTTAGTTAGGCTTGATTCGGAATAGAAAAGGTGAGATCGGGGGTTGATTCGGGTTAAAAATCTGGAAAACATAACATAGGGACTGTTTTGGAAATTATTTAAAAACAGACACCTCAGGTTAACCCCGACACGAACCAATAATTTTAATAAGCTCCTTTCACCATTTTAAGACTTGGGTAAAAGTTTCAGGTCAAACCGAGATCGTTTGACCACAAACCCGACACTTAAAATTGAAGCAGCCGGTAGTGTCGCAGGAGGGCCAAACCCAACTGCGACACTAGACCTAGTGTCGCATAAGCATCCGTGTGTCGCATACTGCGACACTAAGGCAAATGTCGCATGAGCACCTGAATGTCGCATACTGCGACGCTACTAATAATGTCGCATACATCTCAAGTGTCGCACATAGCGACACTGACCTTAATGTCGCACTTAAAACCTGAATGTCGCATACTGCGACACTAGCACTTATGTCGCATAACTTCTGAATGTCGCATATAGCGACACTAACCCCAATGTCGCATGTAGTGTTGCATGCAGTGTCGCATGTAGTGTCGCATGCAGTGTCGCATAAAACAGGAACTTGAAAATACTTTTTATACTAAGTATTGAATACGAATCAATAACTATACTTACGAGATTACACTCGAAATTACATGTGAGATTTCACATACACTTAGATGGGATTACACCCACTCTACCATGAGCTTACACTCGAACCAATTGTTTATAAGATGAGCTTACACTCGCACGAACTTACATCCGAACGATGGTTACACGTCACGTTACAAATAACCAACGTATGTATATGCTTTACAAGGTATACAAACACGATGAATTACATAATAATAATAATATTTGAATTATTATTACACCTCCGTCACCAACGGGCCACACTTATTTACAAAACGATTACAAAGGTACAAACAAATACTTGGACATTTTCTAGTTGAGTGGACAACTAGCATGGGTGATCCTTCGTGACACCAACTTACTTACTTGCTTACAACCTTGTGCGTTTCGGACACCAGAAGGTTGCAGGGTTCGGAGAACCAACTTACGGAATTACATCCGACACTACGGAGTTACATCTGGGATACTTATTCGCTTACACGAACGTATCATACTTGCTTGACTCAGGTGAGTCTTACAGCCCCATTTTTACTGTTTTTCTAAACTACTGGGGTGAGATACTTAGCTACCGTTTTACATGTGAACGCAATGTACTGTACTGATTTTACTACTGCTTTTACACAAACTTTGCATGAGTTACTTTTATCCACTGAAATCCTCCTATCATAAGTTGTTAGTTATGGACTTAAGCACGATTACTAATAGATGGATCCATTTGTGACTGACAATCCCTGTCTGGGGTGGTACCGCCACCACGGATTACACCGTAGAAATAGGCATATTAGGAATTGATTACATATGAGTGTCTGGATAGCACTCACGGGGGTACGTGATGTGGTACTTGATTGTACTAATTCACACCAAACAGTTAAGCTTCAACTTGTGAGCTCATGGCACTGTGTACTGATCTGGAGATCTTACGATCTGTGATCTACTGTTTATTGTTTACTTACATTACTGGTTGGGTAACACTGGTACATTTTGTGGTTCACGACTGTTATTTACTACTAAACCTGTGAGATTCACCAACCATTTTGGTTGACATGTTTTAGCTTTGTATCTTAGGTACATTACAGCAGTAGGACTGCACACCCTGAGGGGTCTGATAGCTCGAGTCACATGCATACTACTTTGGAGATTTTGTCGCATTATTTTGTTATAATTATTATGTAATAGAATCTCTAGGAAAACATACTTTCTGAACTCAGAGCTTATTACATTCCGACTACAATCAATGTAATACTTTTGTACTGTTGTACGACGTTGCATATAGATGTCGTTTGCTTTACTTTGGTGCTTGATTATTGATTAGTAACACCCAAAGCTTGTTTCCGCGCAACATTAAATTTGGGGGTGTTACAGCAACCCCTGACGGGGTCCAAGGGGCTGGCCCCTGGTTGGGGTCGAGATGCCAAGTCAGCTCGAAAAATTTTATTTCTATTAAATTGCTTTGTTGAAAAACGCACCTGGACTTGAATTTGGGTGAAATCAAGTGATAAAATTTTAGGTCTCGACACTTAGTAAAATCTGTGTTTTCTTGGTTCTGTTTCATGCGACACTATGTGCGACATAAGGCTTGTGTCGCTAGGTGCGACATAGTCTATTGTGTCGCAGATCATATCTGCGACATAAGGGTTTGTGTCGCTAAGTGCGACATCCGCAATTTATGCGACATAAAATGTTGTGTCGCTATATGCGACGGAAATAGGTTTTGCGACATAGTGTTTTGTGTCGCTAAATGCGACATCCGAAGGGTTTTCGACATAGTCACTTGTGTCGCTGTATGTGACATAAGTGGGGGTTTAGCGACATAAGGGCTTGTGTCGCAGGTGACCTGGAGCCTCTGCGACACAACGAGCTGTTGGCCGGAATTTGAGCGAAAAACATGTTTTCCGGCGACCGTTTGGTCCGATTCTTTTACTCAACCCATATTTGGACATTTTAAGCTTAAATAACTCGTAAACAAGTGAAAATGAGTACAATCGGAGAGTTTCGAGTTTTGTCAGAAACTTACGACTTCGCGCGAGGGGAATCCGGAAAGATAGAAATGTAGATCGTTGCGAGGTGGTCACTTTTCTCCAAACGAGCTTGACGATTCGAGGTGGTTTAGTGGTGTTATTTTGATGATTTAAGGTGGTTGGTGGTGGTGTTTAGAGAGAAGGATGAGAAAGGAGAAGGTAGAGAGATTGAGATGGTGAGAATGAGGAAAGGGTGGGGTTTCCTCCCCCCTTTTTGGCTGATTCGGTGGGGGCCCATCGAGGTGTGGGTCTCCACTTTTACTCCCGTGCATTTGTGCTCCGTGCGGTGTTCATTTTCCCGGTTGTTTAAACATTTAAATAATTTTATTTACGTTTAATTATAAGTTTTAGAATACAAATATTTAGTCAATAATTTACTTGAAGTATTTTATCAAATACTTAATAATTGAGTTATAGAGTAAAATATAACCTTAACTTGTTTCGTTTTGTTTGCGCCTTTGATATTTTAACCGCGTGGACCTTGTTCGTACGATACGAAATTGAATTTGAAATATTATTAAAATGATAATTGGATGTAATAACGTTATTATATAATGTTATATTATTTAATTAAATTGATCACCAACGTCCGTATTTAATCGAACCGAATTACATTCGATTTGAATTGAGTATGATTTAATCAAATCGTATATATATCCAACAATATATATATATATATATATATATATATATATATATTAATCGATACATTAATTAGCCTAACACAGAACTAATTACATGTATTAATAGTTGATTAGGCACTAATCACTAATCCTAATTTGACGGGTGTCACACTATGCTAATATATAATGCATTTCAAATTTTTTTAAGATAGAATTTACTAATTACTAATTTACCTCTAACATTATTATTAATATTTGAAAAGCCTACTTAAAATTACTAACGTACCCTACATATATATATATATATATATATATATATATATATATATATATATATATATATATATATATATACTATCATTATTAAATTTTAATGTAACCAAAATGTGACATAATTTTTTAAACATAAGGGGTTATGAGACGTGTCAATTTTGAACGGGAAGGTTGGAACGAGACAAAGATGTTAGCAAACTGTCAATTGCAGTTTGTCCACTGTTTGTAATTATATTACATCTCTAAAGCCTCCAAAACCAATTTCACTCAACTTTACACATTCTTAAAAGTGTTGTAAGATATTAAAAACAAACTCTCAATATTTTTTTTTGTATGAAATTGTAAATTTAAGCGATAGTTTGTCTTTTTAATTTCATTTTACAAAAAAATCAATTCTTATATTATAGAGTTTCAATTTTTTGATTAAATTTTATAAATTCAATGCTGCATACATAATGTTTGGTATCTAATACCTACATAAAATTATATATTTATAGTTAGTCTCGATCTAAACCATGATTTCGCAAATCACAACTTATCTTGCATTAGCTATTGTGAACATGCAATCTAACACTCATCGAGCTCACAACGAAAGTTCTTTTATATATATATATATATATATATATATATATATATATATATATATATATATATGTGTGACATTTTGTTTTAACTTTTTTTTATAAAAAGTAAAGAGGTGAGTTTTCTTTAAAGAAAAACTATATCGTAGTGTATTGTCATATAGATTTTAATTATAATTTACATATGATATATAGAATGAAATGAAACTTATTTGTCCAGCTACATCGCACGGGTATTCTGCTAGTATACGATAAACGATATTTAAAAGTTCTATATAAATAATAGAACAAATAAAAATATCTCATACAATAACAAAAATTATAAAGTTTAATACATAATTAAACAATAAACCCTAAAGTACTTATAAGACCATTGCCAAGTGTACGTCAGTTGGCGCGTCGGTGACAACTGATGCTGTTGGCACGGAAGCGTCACATAGGGTCGTCGGTATTTTGCATCGGTTTGGTGACGGGTGCATTGGTTTTTTGGTGCGGGGCCATGCTAATTAACAATATTAATTTTTCTTTATAGAAATAAATGTATAATGGTAAATGCGATGTTTGAAAAAATTGAGTAATGTACTATGTTGGTAGTTTTTCGTCAATTCTGTTGTGTTATTACATGAGTTCAAATGGGTCCGCACTCTACATCTCACCAAAAATCTTGATATAAAATTGAACACGTCTAAGAAACAGGATTCACTATTTTCTAACATAGTAACATGTTTTATCACATCATACACACCAATTTTGTTGTTTACTCCAAAACCATATTCAAATAATGAACCTCATCGATCCCAACCAAAACAATAAAAGAAAAAAAGTTTAGCTCTTCAAAATCGAATCTAACTCACACACAAAAATCACATGGTCACAAATTACAAGTGCAAGTCGACGCCGTGATCATAAAGTTTTTAAACACACACAAATAAACAAACATATATATCCACGAATGAATGGTCAAAACTACTTCAATTTCTGCAAAAAAATCTTTACAATAAAGAGAGATTTCCCAGATCGGTCATGGGGATTTGATATTTTTATAAAATCCCTCTCTGCCACGTGTTCATCAACCTCCTTTTATCTTCATCATCACTAAAACAGACATACACAAAACTATATACATACACACACTCATTCTAATGAGCTTTACAAGCAAATAATTTTATTTTATTGTGACATTTTTAAGAAGATATTGTGGAAATGGATTCTCTGCGTGTGCTTAATTCTTACTCTGCCACCAAGAATCCATCGGCTTTAGAAGCCCATTTTGTAAAGGAATTTAGATTCTTGAATTGCCATAACAGGCAAAGAACTTTTAAAATTGTGGGGGTTTTTAAGCCAAGGTTGAATCTATATGGTGGTTATCGTTTGGGATTTCAACAACAGTCTTCTGCCATTGTTTGTGCTGTGTCTACTGAAACCAGGTTTGTTGTTGTTTTTATCATGATTTAGTTTGTTTGTTTGCCTATTAGGTGTTTGGTAAAATGTCTAAGAGAAACATGATCTTCTTAGGGATAGAGGGAGTACAGCATTTTTTGTGTGTTATAGTGCTAGTTAACTTTTACTCCTTCCCACACATGAAATTTGCATTTTTTTTTATTGGGTTTGTAACTTTGAAAGTTTTCATTGTGATGAAAATTTTTGATGAAAAGGAGTTTATGGTAATGTGTGTTTTCTAGAGAGGAGGAAACGGGTGAAACAGAGATGAAGTCGAAATCAGCTCGAGGGACAGTCCAGTTGAGTCTCCGGTTAGATCATCAGGTGAGATTTGGTGAGCATGTCGGAGTATTGGGATCGACAAAAGAGTTTGGATCATGGAAAAAGAAGAAACAGTTGAATTGGACGGAGACCGGTTGGGTTGTGGATATGGAGTGTAAAGCGGGTGAAACTATTGAATTTAAATTCGTTGTCGAGCAAACGGACAAGAGTATGGTTTGGGAAGGTGGTGATAACCGTGTCTTGAAGCTGCCACAATCTGGGAGTTTTGAGATCATTTTTCATTGGAATATGACTAATGAGCCCTTGAATCTGTTGCCTGTAGATGGCAGAGAATATGAGGTGGAAGTGGAAAGTGTAGGTGAGATTCAAGACGAGAATGGTTCATTAAGTTTGGAGGGTGCAGCGAGTCCTTTTGTAGAGAAATGGCAAGGGAATGAAACTTCATTTATGAGATCGAATGAGCATGGTGGTAGAGAAAGACAAAGACAATGGGATACCTCGGGCCTTGACGGGGCGGCTTTAAAGTTAGTAGAAGGTGATCAGAAGAGCAAGAACTGGTGGAAAAAGGTACCATTTTGGTACTTGTTCTGGTAGTGGTTGCCATTTTGTGCCATTTATTTGTGGGTTGTGGTTTATCTTAAAATGCTTAAATAGAAAAACCAATTAAGAAAGGAAACAGGTCAAAAGGTTTTAACTGATCATACAGGTTGAAAGTTTTCCTAATCTTTTTGTAATGCAGACAAACCTCCAATTCATTTTAATTTTTTTTTTTTTTTGTCATTAATTTAGCAATCATATGTAACACATTATTATTTATAGAAGTAAAAATAAAAATTAAATTTCCCAGCGAGGTTCGAACCTGAGACTTCTTGTGGGGACATCAGGGTGTATACATCTGAGCTATATGAAGACTTGCGGTACCCCGATAACCTGAATAGGGATAACCTCAACCGGTTACCCGCTTAAAAATAAAAAATTAAAAAACAAAATATGTACTGGTCATCGAACTGGATCCTTTCCAACTCGTACTAAAAAGGACGCGTATAAACCCAAACCCATTTTGATCCCTATTTGCATTCATTTCATGGGTGAAGCTTGAAGTTGTTCGTGGTCTAGTGGTTGGAAGTACGGATGGTGCAGAACGTTTGGATGCTCTCGTATATTCAGCCATTTATCTAAAGGTTTTGTGTTTTATCTGCATCTTTCAAATTATAGGACCACTAGTGTGTATTTCTTCTGAAGTTTTACCCTTTTATGCAGTGGATAAATACTGGTCAAATTCCTTGTTACGAGGATGGGGGTCATCACAGGCCGAATCATCATGCTGAAATTTCCAGGCATATATTCCGGGAATTGGAAAGAATCTCTAGCAGGAAAGATACTTCTCCACAGGTAATTCAAATTACTTTTTTTTTTATTCTTTTAAATTGTGTCATCACCATTTGTTAGATTAGAGCTAGTAGCATGGATGGGTTAGGAACAGGCTAAAATGTGTTTGGGTAAAAAAGAATTATTTGTTTTGTGGTCAAAATAGGATGAACACTTTTTGTGCATTATTTTTTAGCATTTTGTGATACTTAATTTCTCAAATATGATTGCAGGAGTTATAATATTTCAATAATAATGTGCTCTTAAGCTATATACTCTTTCCTTTTCATCTCTTAGAAACTTAAGCACCTGAATCGACCCATTCGTTAGTAATTGGGTCAAATTACCATCTAATTTTACTGTTTTCAACATGTAATTTTGACTTTTATGTCATACACTTCTGTTTCTATTTATGCAGGAGTTGCTTGTTATCCGCAAAATTCATCCATGCCTACCGTCTTTTAAGGCAGAATTCACCGCATCTGTTCCTTTAACTCGAATCAGAGACATTGCTCACAGAAACGATATCCCACATGACCTCAAGGTGACAACCTCATGTAACACTTTGTTTGTTGTGGCTATTTTTGTCATTTATTTGGTGTTAACTTTTTGAATAATGTGCATATCTCAGCAAGAAATCAAACACACAATACAGAATAAGCTTCACCGATGTGCTGGTCCTGAAGATTTAATTGCCACTGCTGCAATGCTTGAAAGAATCACCAAGAACCCGGGACAATACAATGAAGCATTTGTTGAACAGTTCAAAATATTCCATCATGAACTCAAGGATTTCTTCAATGCTGGAAGGTATGGTATTTGGCTTTTTAGTTATCACAGTTGTTTTGTTATTCACCATTCTCTGAGTTGTGATCCTAATATTCATTTCTCATAGAGTACACTCCTAGAGGTGACAAAATTGGCTGGTCTGTCGGGTTGGGTAACAACTAACTTTTAGTTAGACTTAAAATAGGTCTTGTTGGGTTTACCCGAATCATTTTTTCTCCAAAAGAGTTAAAGTCTGTATTAATAGTTATTTTGTCATATACGACTATAAAATTATGTTATATCAATAAAATTCTAATATCTTTGATACTACAGTATGATTTCAAGAGGTTTTATGCTTAAATTACACTTTAGGCAAACTTTTGACCCATCTCTTTTTAACCTATTTTTATATTTTATATTTCCCGTTAGTGATAAAACATAACCCTAACAGCCGCGTTCGTAAGTAAATGGGTCAAGTTGCCACATTTGTATACTACAAATGGGACACATGAAATGACAATATTAAATAGTGAAAATGTCTTGAACCTAACTTAATTGATGTGGCTGCTGTTAAAAATTGTGTATCTGCTTTTGCAGCCTTACGGAACAACTAGAAGCAGTTAAAGAATCTTTTGATGAAAAGAGCAAAGCAAGGCTTTCATCATTCTTGGAGTGCAAGAAGGTAACCCTTTTTTATTGCATTTTGCAAACACATGTGTTCATGACTCAAACCTTGTCGCAGGGGCTTGGAAAATTTCTGGAGGCTGCTAACGTATATTGTAATTCTTCTCTACATAGATGTCAAAAAGCATAGATTTATAATGAATGTTTTGATTTGTAGGCTTTGGATAATTTCCAAGGAACACCTGATGTTTTGAAAGGGAATGGGGTAGATATGTTGATCAATACCATACATTCGTTAAATGCTCTTCGTGAGATGGTTACAAAAGGTCTCGAGAGTGGTATCCGCAATGACGCTCCTGATGCTGCAATAGCAATGCGCCAAAAGGTAATTTACTTTTCTAATTGTTTGGCAATAGCTTAAAGGGTTTTTGAAATTGTTTGCTTCCCAATCCTTGTTGCACCTTCATTATTCATTTGAATTTAAATGTAGGATCTTTAGGTTAGAGTTTGAGGTTAAACTTCTACACATTTACTTATAATGTCGGCCGATTTGGCGTTTTGTTTATCTGCAACGGTGAAATGGCTTAAATTAGAAATTTTTAGCTAAAATGGAACCAATTCAAACGGTTTGAAAGTCTCTCAAAGTGTATCTATAATGCATACAACTACCTAAATCGCTATCTTCAAAAATGTAGATTATGTTGCAACGATATATTGTTTCTAATCATATTTAATAGACTAACCAGCTTTATAAAACTTAACAAATATTGATTTGAGTAAACTTAACTCGACCCCTTACGACCAACTACCCAACCTGCCCCACCCTTACAAATCTTGTCTTCCTTTGACAGTGGCGTCTTGCTGAGATTGGACTAGAGGACTATGCCTTTGTTCTCATGAGCAGGTATGTTGTATTATGTGTGTGTGTGTGTGCGCGCAATATGGCGTTACATGCATGTAATTTTGGTAAGGATTTTGCATGTATCCGCGTGCTACTTAAGATCAATGTGATACATGTGTTTGTTTTGGCAAGGATTTTGGTTATAACAATAATATGAAAGTGGTTTTTGTGTGAGTAATACCAATTTTTATTGATGATGTAATATTTCTTGCATTATTTTGATGCAACCTGTATAATGATGATGTAAAATGGTGAATTAGACATCTTATTAGTTTTTTCTCATGCATTTATATATGATATGTGTAGATATCTCAATGCACTTGATGCTGCTGGTGGGGCTCACTGGCTTGCGGAGAATGTCAATTTAAAGAATGCTAACTCATGGAATGACCCGATTGGTGCTCTTGTTGTTGGCATTCGTCAGTTGGGGTTATCCGGGTGGAAGCTAGAAGAATGTAAAGCAATTGAAAACGAACTTCTTGCTTGGCAAGAGAAAGGTCTTTTGGAAAAAGAAGGTGACTTTCTTTTTTCCACTCATTATGATTAGCTATAGAAGTTTCAGTTAATTTACTTATGAATGGGTTGCGTTTTATCTAAAATGGTTTGGAGAGCTCAAACAGGTTGAAAGTCGCCCCGTCTTTTTCTTAATGCATCCAGCCTCTTGAATTGGCTTATTTAAAGATCTAATAGTGTCTGTCAATAAAACCCAATCAGCTCCAACTTGTTTCAGCCCGTCGTTAATGACCCATTTTAACCTAAGTTCTGACCCATTACCGAACTCACCCTGCCTCCATCTTGGCCCCTCTAGATATGATTTACTGAGCTTCTACTTACAACTGTTGTATCTATTCTTAAGGTACTGAAGATGGGAAGACAATTTGGGCTCTAAGGATCAAAGCTACGTTAGATAGATCTAAGAGACTCATTGATGAATACTCTGAAGCACTTCTCCAAATCTTCCCTCCGAAAGTAGAGGTACCATGAAAACACACAATTACTATAACAGGATCATAGTCACATAAATCGCTACAGTACCCACGATCTGCGATCTAGATCGCACGTTCCCAATCGCGGTACGATCGCGTTTCGATCGCGTTTCAAATCGCTATCCAGATCGCGTTCGAAACAGTGGTCAACGGCGGACCAAATCGATGGTCAAATCGATTCCATCGGTCTTCAATTTGGTATTCGGAACACGTATTTGTGAGCTTTTTGGTAATTAATTTGCTAAAACCCTATGGGAGGACGAACTTAAGAGTACGGGTGCTTCAATGGTTGAAAAGCTTTTACAGATCCAAGTGGGGAAGATGACACCCACTTTTCATATTATATCCCTATCATTCAATATATTTCTTATTTAGTCCCTTGACTAAAACCATTATTTCTTATAGGTCCTTATTATTGTTAACATTTCATTTTAGCCCTTGAATAATTACTATTATGAACCAACTTTTTGGCCACGTGTAAAACTTGAAAGAGTAACCTTGTGATATGCTTTTTTTAGATAATAGATAAAATGATTTACGCTTAATTAATATTGTATTATAAGTACATAAGCATAAATCATTAAACTATAATTTTTTCTTATAACTAATATTCCTATGAAAATCTGTGATATGTTCCTCTTCCAAGTAATTAAAAGTATTGATATTAATATAGTATGAAGTTTGGTAAATTGGTTGTGACTTGAAGATTTATAAAAATTATAGGAAATTAATATTATTACTTATTGGGTACACCGTACCATGTTATATGGTACATCGTACCGAAGCGATCCGGAATGAGCCTACCCCTCACCGTACCGAATTTTAGAAATTAACGATCCGCGTTCCCGATCCGCGTTCCCGTACTGGAGCGTACCGCGATTTATGTGACTATGAACAGGATATCCATAAGTAGATCTTCCCTTTTTTGGAAATACCATCAAGATAATTAGCTATTTTCCAATTATCTTCATTACAAATAACTTGGTGGTGCTGGTTCTGGCCCACAAGATTCTGTTATTTGTTTTATTAAAGGTTAATTAAAATTTTGAGAGATGGTTGAAATCTTTACTTAGCCAATGTGGTATATTTGACTTTAAAGAGTTCCGTCCACTTTCTTTCTTCATGTATTTTGTTATCAGTTAACAACTATTTGGTAAAGATCAGGCTGACACACAAACTCATTGAACTGGATAATCTTCCATTGTCCTAATTGGAAAAATTAAATGTCCCGTTTAGTTGCAATGTATTCTTCAGCTGTCAGGTAGAATGACCCCCTAATAAACCGTAGTAGAGGTAGCTTTAAGTTATGCCCGAGTTATATGTTTTCACGCCCGACCTATATCCTTTAAAACATATTGTCAATGCAAGGGTGCTCAGGACATATCATTGGTAGTCAAATTTATGAGTATAAAATAGTCAACCGTTTATGGCATATTTGGAATTCTTCTGACTTTCCCCCAAGCTAAACTAGAGCTCCTTGTGCTTCTTTCAGATACTGGGAAATGCTCTTGGAATTCCTGAAAATAGTGTGAGAACATTCACCGAAGCAGAGATTCGTGCTGGGTACAATAATACACTATATGTACTAGATAACTTTTAAGACATATTCAGTTACATGGACTTCTAAACTTCTTAATGGTTTTCTCTTCGGCTATAGCATAATTTTTCAGGTTTCCAAACTTTGTACTATGCTGCTTAAGGCTGTAAGGACCACACTCGGGTCACAAGGTTTCGATGTTCTTGTTCCTGGGTTGGCTCATGGAACTTTAATACAGGTGAGGTTGTGTTTAACTTATAGAATAGGAGTATAATTTAGGCCTCATATAGCAAAGCTTTAGTTGTTTGTTTCCATGTTTACATTTTGGATAAAAGAGAAACTGGCAACTAAATTCTCTGTTTAGATTGCCCAGAATTATAATTAGAAAACATAGATGCTTATAAAAAATGAATCTTTACTTTTGCACATGTTTCATCGTCGTACAGTCTCTGTGTCAAACCAAACAATAATTACTACTAAATGATTCACTATTAGGTATTTTTGGAGTCACTGAACTGTGCTCACATCTGATTTGGCAATATCATCCTGGCCTATATGTTAAAGATTACCTTCCTTAGTAAAGTGAAACATGTCTGAGTTTGATCATTATATTTCTTACCATGTCTTTTTACTAGGTTGAAAGAATAGTACCAGGCATACTACCATCATCTGTTGAGGGACCTGTTATTCTTATGGTCAGCAAAGCTGATGGAGACGAAGAGGTTAGACGATATATATTTATTACTCTTTACTAAGCTCGAAAGCTGTATTTAAAGACAAGTACGTTGGATTTGGAAACCATTGAAGGGTGTTTATGAATATGGATCTTCAAACTGATTACTTGCTCATTCGAATTAAACAATCGACGATAATAAAATGGAGTAACTATTATATACAATGACCTAAAATAGACACTTGTTAATTATTAATGTAAAAAATAAAGTTTGACTATTTGTTTTGTATTAACTTTGATGATTAGCTATTTAAGCAGAGTTTAACTGTATCGATTTTGCAATCTGCAGGTAACAGCTGCAGGAAACAACATAGTCGGAGTCATTCTGCTCCAGGAGTTGCCACACTTATCTCATCTTGGTGTGAGAGCCAGACAAGTAAGTATCCGTATCTTTTCTCTTGTTTATTGTCATGCTTCATTAAAAACTGTGATTTGGTTGATTACTTTCTGTAATACTTCAGGAGAAAGTTGCATTTGTGACATGTGAAGATGACGATAAAATAGCTGATATCAAAAAGCTGGAGGGGAACTATGTGAGGTTAGTCTTCAGTTGTAATTAATGTTTAGAACCTCGACTGTCCATCAATCTGGAAAAGTTACTAGACATACATGATACTGGGTCAACTATCATTATAAGCATAAGCAGTTCAGATATTAAAGTAGAAACACAGCATAAAGATGGGAGATTCTATAATTTGGCAGGTTAGATGCATCCCCGTCGGGTGTCAATGTGATTCCTTCCTCTAAGGAGGACAGAATCAAGGACAATCCTGTGGAGACCTCATTAAATGGGACTCCCACGGACTCCATTCCTAAATCCATCTACACAAGCCAGGTACGAGAATGGCATTTGTTGACCCCAATTCAGATGATGAATTACATTTTATAACCACAAATCTATTCATTGTAGGGTATTTCTACGGGCGACATCATACCACTTGCGGAGGCAGATGTACAAACTTCTGGTGCAAAGGCAGCTTCTTGTGGTAGCTTAGCTTCTCTAGCTGCAGGTTCTGCTAAAGGTTAGAATATCCATCTTTCTTTGATTAAGATTTATATTTAAATTGGCAATTTACTTAAACCTGTTTTGACCTGATGCACAACCCCCCTTACGATTCGTGTTATTTTATATCCCCTATAATAGAAATGATGTTATTTCCATCTATTTGCTTGTGAAATCTGAACAGATTTCTTGATGTGATACAGTTTATAGCGATCAAGGAGTCCCAGCGGCCTTCAATGTCCCAAATGGGGCGGTGATTCCCTTCGGTACTATGGAACTTGCGATAGAAGAAAACAAGTCAACCCAGACTTTTGAATCATTACTGGAACAGCTTGAAACGGCCAAAATGGATGGTGGTGAGCTCGACAAATTGTGTAACGAGCTGCAAAATTTGATTACCTCCGTGCAGCTTCCAAACCAAATTATTGAAAGTTTAGGGAAATTGTTTGAGGGTAATGCACGATTAATTGTCCGATCAAGTGCCAATGTGGAGGATTTGGCTGGAATGTCGGCTGCAGGGCTATACGACTCGATCCCTAACGTTACCCTTTCGAATCCAGTCAACTTTGGAAATGCTGTATGTCGGGTATGGGCTTCATTATACACCCGTAGAGCAGTTTTGAGCCGGAGAGTTGCTGGTGTGCCACAAAAAGCAGCTTCAATGGCAGTTTTGGTCCAAGAGATGCTTTCACCAGACCTTTCATTTGTCCTCCACACAGTCAGCCCGACAGACAATGACCATAACGTAGTGGAAGCCGAGATCGCACCGGGGCTCGGGGAGACACTAGCCTCTGGTACCAGAGGCACACCATGGCGGCTTGCTTCCGGGAAATTTGATGGGGTGGTTCGGACACTAGCGTTTGCGAATTTTAGTGAGGAGATGGTGGTGGGTGGTTTGGAGGATGGTGAAGTACTTCATTTGACAGTTGACTATAGCAAGAAGCCGTTGACGGTGAACTCTGTTTTTCGGCAACAGTTAGGACAGAAGCTTGGTGCTGTGGGTTTGTTTCTTGAGCAGAAGTTTGGGTGCGCTCAGGATGTTGAAGGATGCTTGGTTGGTAAAGATTTGTTCATTGTTCAGACTCGGCCTCAACCGCTGTAAAGATATGTATGGTTATAAGGTTTTTAACTATGTGTATCGTTGTAATGCTATAAATAAAGTATAACTATAAACTGAAAGTAGAATAAGCATAATGTGTAAAGAGATCACACGTTTTTACTAATAAATGAAAATGTTCGGTTATTTACATTTTCTCTTGTCTAAGGTTTTTGTTTCCCTTTATTGCTTGTCGTTTTAGTATATTCTCCTCATTCTGAAAGAGAAAATAGTTATATTCAATGAATGAAGTAGAACCAACACTTCTACTCAAATTATTTCTAAGTTTTACTTAAAAAATGGGTAATTAGAAAGAGTACTCCTAATCTCGTATCATATTTCAATAGTACGTGTCTCTTCCATCTGCAATGAACAGCAACATTGGGCAAATTACCAGTCCCCAAATCATCCACATATGTTTTGGTACAGATTCGTACCACTGATATATAAGTAACATATGTGGGATCGCGTTTAGAATGACACTACCATTTGGGACATGCCCCATTGGTGAAATTAGGAATGTGCATGTCCCGTATGCTAATATTTATTGGTAGGTGTGAGCAACAAAACTGAAAAACCGACCCACAACCGAATTAACCGATTAACCGAACTAAATTAAACAACCCAAACTATTAACCGACGGTTCGGTTATTGATTTCCATTAACCGATTAGATCGGTTATGGTTATGGTTATTGTCTCAAAATCGACCCAAATTAACCGAACCGCCCCACTTAATATTTGGTATTTTACTATTTTTTATTATGCTTATACATATATATGTATGTATATATATAGTTATATACATTAATAAATCTTTAAAGTAAATAATAGACTTAACATACATACACTTAAGAATTACTCCATTCATGTGGTTACTTTTCATGCCTAAAATGATGTTGTAACAATTTTTAAATGTTATGGTTGGTAATATGTTGGGTTTTATAGCCTAAACCGTTAACATCTAATACCCTTTTACATCCAATTTTCTATTAACCTAATATTAATAATACCACATAAACACAATGATGCAGTCTACCAACATCTATTTCATTAACACCTTCCAAAGTTACTACATACCGATAGTGTACATCAATATTCACCTAAGTCCAAGTGTAGATCTCACTCTCAAAAGCTAGCTTGAAGGATGAGGGGATACTTAGACTTATAAGCTACCAACCATTCTCATAAATGGCCAATGTGGGATCATAACAATATTGATACGAACCTAGCCCATACTAAGCCCATATCGAGCCCATAAGTCCAAGTGCATGTAACACCCGCTTCTGTGACTTGAGGGTAATCTGGAAATTTCCTAAATTATAATATTATTATTTGTTATATTTTAAATATTGTGCTTATGTGTTTTGATTTATAATTTAGGAAATTCAGTCAAAGGATTAATTGTGACTAGTGAATTATTATTCATTTTAAATAGTTCTAGTTCACGGTAAAATAAAATAGTTTTCTCGCAATTAATATTTAGGTTCCAGACAATAAAGTTAGGACTGGTATAATAATTAAAAATTTGGGTCGGTTTTGGGTTGTGAGGTGCTGACCTCTATTTCCTAACTTTCCCAATTTGGTTATTTTCATTTTTTTGCAAGAACTTATAAACATACATACACTTACAATCAAGTTCTAATCAAATTCACATCAATAACAAGTTGAAATTGGATTCAATATCAGAACTTCATCTTCATTATCATCTCACATCTTGATTATCTTTAAAATAGGGTAAGTGTTCTTGTGATTCTTGTTAATGACCTAATTGATGAACTCAAGCAAATTATGAATTAGGACCTGAGTTGTTGTTGTTTAATGATATCTATGATGATGTTTACTGATTTTATATGTATATAAGTTGATTTCCTTGTGTTCATCATAGTTTTGTGAAGTTATATAGCTTGATTAGGTTATAGAGAATCGATATGAAAATTGGTAGAAAAGGGGTGTTTTGATTGTATGATAAGGAGCTAGTAATTGCTATGTGTTGTTATACTTATTGGTTGATGTAGGATTACATTCACAACAGGTTAAAGCGACTTGGAAATGGTAATTTGTGGGTTGAATTCGGAACTGAGTTTTATCAGGTTGCAGGTCGCTGGAAGGTAGGTTTTACCCGGCGGGTAGTTCGTCCAAAAGTAGAACCCGACTGGTAAACTGGTCACCCGGCGGCTCGTATAGGCTTTAAAATTCAATTCGGTTCTGTTACCACCCAAACTAATTCACCCGGTTGATAACCCGGGAACCCGATGGGTACTAGCAGATTTTCAGGAATTTTAGTGTTTTGACATTTAATGATTTATGTTGGTTCTAATATTGTATTATAAAGGTGATATGTACTATTGAATGCTGTAATACTACATTGTACTTGATAACTGATATATTTACTGATATTAAGTTAATGTTACATTTGATTAAAATGTACAATTGTGGAATGAATTACTAATTGTAATTCTGTTGTGTTTTCAGACACGCCGAAGACTCAGTGATTTAGTTAGCTGAGTAGTTGGACAGAAGTTGACAGGTGAATAGACTTGAAACTTCAGTGTGGTTTGGTTATGACATATTGGTTACAACGATATAAACATAGTTGATTGTTGATTATTATTGCTGAGATATATATACATACATACATATATATATATATATATATATATATATATATAATTGTGATGTGTTGCCTTTGAGCATTCTGGTGAATTCGAGGTCAACGATTGTTGGACTGATTACTACGGGTTGGTCAATATGAGATTTGTAATCATGTGTTGAGAATGGAACACATATTGACTAAAGGTAGTAATCAGTTATCGGTAAAATCACTGTATTGGCCTGCAGTGATTGTAAGTGTTGCTTGGTGGGCCACCACGGGCTGAGGGCTCTACAAGGACCACCGATCCTCTTGATGATATAGTGTCTATGTGTTATTTGTTGTTAATTAATATTGTTGAGCTAAGTCAAACTGTTTGTAACAGGTTTATTCACTTAGCTTCGTGCTAATCCCGTTGTTTACTCCTTACAGATTTTGAGATGACTAGGACTGGGCAAGGAGTGACTGGATGTTGTTTGACCAGGATTACTCTGATATTATTTTGATACCTTATATGTATATTGCCCAGGATACACTCAAATGGTTTGTAAGCTAATAGTTAATACTTATAACTTGTAGAATAATTTGGTTGACGACATCATGTCATCTATGTTGATATATGAATGGGATTTCGCTTCCGATCTTTAAAAAAAAAAATTTGGTAGAAATTAGTGGTGTGTTATAGTGCAGATCTCACTCTCAAAAGCTAGCTTGAAGGATGAGGGGACACTTAATCTTATAAGCTACCAACCATTCCCATAAATGGCCAATGTGGGATCATAACAATACCCCCACCCTTGAAGAGCCAACGTCCTCGTTGGTCACTGCTATGTTGGTCACGGTTGACACAATCTTTTCGGGTCCAAGCCACCACTCCATAGGTCACCACTCCGAGACCTCGTTGGTCACGGCTATCTTGGTCACGGTTGGCACCCTCTTTCGGGTCCAAGCCACCACTACTTAGGCCACCACTCCGAAGTGTTGGGATATCAAAAGATGCGATGGCTCTGATACCAATTGATACGAACCTAGCCTTAAGCAATATCATGGGCTCAATTATTCAAACATCTTTCTTTTCATTAAGTTTCATAGTATTACCTAATCCTTTGATATGTGAATTTGTGAGATTGAATCAAGTATTTTATCAACCGGGTGGTTATTAACCAATTAAACCGAAAAATTAATTAACCCGCAATTGTGAATCGATAACCGAATCGCTATTCAACCGAAACTGATCGGTTAAAGATTTTAGTTAACCGAAATTTTGGTTATGATTTCGGTTTTGGATCTTAAACGACTCAAACCGACTCATACTCACCCCTATTTATTGGATCCACCACTTGTTACAAAATAAAAGTGTGTATAGTATTAAACTAACAAAAATACAAAAAAGTTCATTTACTATTTTAAGACATGATTTTACGTATTTTTAAACCAAAGATCAAAATATATAAGTTACAATAAATTAACTTGCCGATTCGATGGGATAAATATTAAAATGGAAAAAAATGACTAAATGTTTAACGAAAGTATTATGATTAAGTTGCAATTTCGACATAATTGTAACAGGGGGAGAATGTAACACCCCGCAATTTCGACATAATCGTAAACGTTAATTGCACGTATTTTTAGGCTAATTCCCTAACTTAGAGTGAATGTACAACTGTCACACCCCCTAATTCGGGTTGCGGAAACGAATCGGATCGGGGCGTGACTAATCAATAACCAAAGCACAAGATATATAGTAAACGACTCTAAATGAGACGTTTTAGAAAATACATTACAATACAGTGCATTACATGAGTTTTCAGAAGTAATAAGTCATATAGATACATCATTAGTGAGTTCGCAAATTGATTCTAAAGATTTTAGTTACATAATCATAGTACAAAAGATAATGCCAGTAAAATCCTCATAAGTGTATGCATGCGACTCGTACTAGCTTAGCATATAAGTAGATCCTGCTGGGCATCCCTTCTCAAGCTGCGTACCTGAGAATGCATCACTAAAAAAATCAACCAAAAGGTTGGTGAATCTCACAGGTTTATAGTAAGTAACAGTTTTGAACACATCAAGTAGTAAAAGTAAGTAATAATTGCACGTATGCAATAGTTTCGATATACATTGCCATGAGCATCATAGTTGAAGCTTAACAGTAAGTAAGGGTACAATCAAGTACCTAGTAATTTGCCCTCGTGAATGCTAATCCAAAAACATTCATATGAAACGAGTAAGAAACGCCCATCTATACCTGTATGTTCGTGGTAGTGCGTGCTACCCTGGGTGGGGATTGTCAGTCCCAAATGGATCCATTTACTAAAACTCGCGCTTAAGTCAATAACTAACAACTATGATTAAAGGGACTTCATTGGATTAAGTAAAACCCATGCAATCGATATACCAGTAAATCAGTAAGTAAATCAAGTAAGTAAGTACATGTGTTCGAGTAAAACAAGTAATGCATCTCCCCTAAAATAGTAAAACGGTAAAAAGGGGCCGTGAGACTCACCTGTGAGTGCTAGCCTTCCTAAAACACGTGTGATCCGAATAGCAATCTCCTAATGTCCTAAACGCAAGGATATTACATAAGTATTTGACTCCCAGTCAAAATATTTTGATGATTTTGATTGTTTAAAACGTTGGTTGGTTTCTGAAAACGAGTACTATTTGTTGATGATGATGTTAGCGATAATGTTATTATTTCTTGAATCTTAACATTGATTAAGTATATATTTATATATACATTTACGTTGTTGTATATATAATTGTCGTTTCAATTTCCGTCATTCGTGTATATATATATATATATATGTATATATATCTAAATATTTTTTTTTAATTTATAATTACGCCATAAAAATAAGCTTTCGTTTAATGTTATAACTATACGTTTCAAAAGTCACTCGAATCGTTTTATGTGACGTTGGGCTTGGCCCATTAAGTTTAGCGCGATTACTCGTTTAATTAAGCTAGGCCCATTTACTTACTATTTAGGCCCATTAAACTCATTTATATTTTAAATACCTTTAGCCCGATAAGGATTTAACCTATTTAACTTATTTGGGCCAAAACATTTATACAAAACTTTCGGCCCGTTAATGTATTTAATTTCGTTTAACTTTGACCCATTTATATTTTACTGAGTTCGGCCCAATACAATTATAACCCAATATGTAATTTGTGGCCCAATATATATTTACATTATTTCAAGCCCAATAACCACATAGATAAATTTGGTCCATTAATTAACCTTAATCCAAACTATTTAGCCCATTAAATAACAACCACAGGACCGGCCCACTGAGTTATTTATATCAACCCATTTATAAACACAAAAGGTCCGGCCCAGTTCTTTTAACATCAGGTCCATTTACTAAAACAAACACCCGGCCCAATTTATTAATTAATCAGCCCAGCCCAGTACCTGATAAACAACCCGTTTGATACACCTACGGCCCAAACGCTTTAAACTAAACGGACCCTTACGGGTTGGGCCCAAGCCGTACGGGTTGGGGCCCAAACCCAGTTCTCTGTTTTCAGTCCGACTGTGTTTGGCCCGAATCAAAGCACTTTTCGTTTTGGTTTCGAGTTTGGTTCATTTGTATTATATAACGTATAATAAACGAGTTATGGTGTGTCCAGTTTTCAATTTACATACATATACATGCTTACATTATTAAGACAAGATTTTTGGTTCTAATAGTTTTTAAATTTTAATTTCATCATCATCATCATCATTATCATCATCATCAAAATCATTTCATCAATTATGTATAAACATATATATAACTATAATTCTTCATACGTATACATAATAACTTGAAATTGATACAAATAAAATAAAATAAAAATAGAGACTTACAAAGATTGTTGAAATGAGATTATTAAGATGATGATGATATTGAGCCTCGTTCTTGTTGGTTTACTCCTACTGATCTTTATTTTGTTTGATGATGAAGAAAAGAAAAATGCAGATAAAATGAAATGCTGATGATATGATATGAAAAAGAAGAAAATATGTGAAGTGAAGAAATGATTTACGAGACATGGTTTTTAGATCAATTTGTCTGCTCAATTATTGAGTTAGGTGTTGATTTTTGTCCCGTTAATTTCGGTTACGGGTATATTTAGTGCAATATAAAATTGGATATTTTATATTTTTATTTTATAGATGTTCTCCAGATACGTTATTTAAAATCAGAAAGATAATATTTTGATTAGTTTGACTGTTGTACATTTGGTACAAATATTAATGCGAGTACCCAATTGGATGCCAAATTTCAGTTGAATTACGAACTCATATTTTGAGGTAATGTTTTAAATACTTTCAAACGAATGAGAAAAATAGAACTTTTTAATATTTTAACCTTTGGGTATGTTTTACAATTGTTTCTGTTCGCATATAATACATTATATGTATAATCATATATTCAACGTGTTTTATCTCCATATTATAAATGTAAAAATACTCTTAATTAATAATTTCATTATTAATTATTTTGTGTCACAAACTTTTGTACTTATTTTGTCGGATTCGTTCCGATACGTTTGTACGTAACTTATTTCACGTATATATTTATTACTTTTTGTTTTAGTTGATACCAAGTATGAATATTTTAAGTTTAAATTTAGACCAAATTTTAGGTCATTTTTGACCGGGTGTCACATTCTTCTCTTGTTAGGAGAATTTCGACCCGAAATTTATTTGTAGTAATTATTAGTGTGTCAAAGTAATAGTCGGTGCGTATTCTAAGAAAGTGTGTGAGTCTACTAAGAGTGATATAACCTCAATCCAGTGTTATCTTCCTCCCCTTGTTAAGCTCATGCCCTACTGGTCATTAAAGGAATAGAGAAAGTGTGTGATAATGTAATTGACCATTTTATCGGTAGGACAAGGTCAGTCAGTCGCTAAGGTGTAGCTAGGCTTTGTACTAGAGGCCTAGAGTAATGTAGTAAATTCCACTGTGTTCATACAGTTTGTAGCAATCAGTAGTGTCGTAGCATAAATTAGATCCTATCAGTCTCATATAGAAACGAAGTGATTTAGCACAATTTAATTTTATGTGGGATGTTATATAGTTTTATGTGGGATGTTACCCAGTATATAAAAGTCAACCGGTATATTTTCCGGTATAAAACAGTGTAGGATATGTTAATCCTACACATATGAGCTAAACCTCATCTCATATTGAAACTATAGAAACTAAATTGTCGTTTTTCCCTAACCCTATCATGCACTTAGAGTCTAGGGAAAACATAAAAGATACCAAGCAACAAGTAAGATCTATCAAAGTAAATAGTATAAAGGCAGTCAGGTTATTTGTGAGTGACCATACCCGAGTTGAGTAAGTCAATAAGTCTCGGGTCCTGGTCGTCCTCCCTGGTTTTGAGTACATAGGCTCTTCCTCGAGCAGGGTTGTTTTTCAGCTTCGGTCAGTCCTTCCTGAAATGCCCGGTACCATTGCACACATAGCAGGTCTTGGGTGCTAAGGCATCGGTACCGGTGGTGATTGCTTTGCAGTCCTTGGTCAAGTGTCCAAATCGCTTGCATTTGGTGCAAGGACATAGACCATCATGGTGAAGCTTGCACTTAGAGCAATAGGGCTTGCTTCCCTTATGCTCTTTCTTGTCACTAGTGTAGGTTGAGTTAGCCTTGCCGGTCTCAACCTTTTTGTTTGAGGTGGTGGGGTTTCCTTCCCACTTGCGCTTGCTAGGGTTTCCAGCTTTCTCGCGTCGGGCTACCTGGGCCATGAGCTCATGCGCCATACGGATGGCACTTTGGATGGTTTCAGGCTTAGATGAAATAACATTCCCCTAAATACTCTCAGGGAGTCCTTTGATGTACCTCTCAATGCGTTTACGCTCAGGGTCTATCATGGAAGGGCAAAGGAGAGCTAGTTGTTGGAATTTGGTGGTATAACTAATGATGTCAGTTCCTTGAACTGTTAAGTTCCAGAACTCCTCTTCCAATCTCTGGAGTTCTTCATTGGGACAGTACTCATCCCTTAACTTCTTCTTCAATTCTTCCCATGGGAGTTGATATGCAGCATCAATCCCAACAGATTGAATGTACGAGTTCCACCAAGTCAGAACACCTTCTAGGAAGGTACAGGTGGAGTACTTGACTTTACAATCTTCGGGGCAGTTGCAGATTCTGAAGACTGATTCCATTTTCTCTATCCACCTGACTAGTCCAATGGCACCTTCCATGCCCTTGAAGTTCAGTGGCTTGCAGTTTAGAAAGTCCTTATAGGAGCAGGGTTTGTTGGCAGGGGCATTGACAGCAGTGTCCTCGCTGCCAGAATTTGACTGTGCAGCAAGAGCCTGAGCTACACTCTGTGCAATGAGTTGAGCGATTTCAGTATCGTTGTACATGTGTCGTCGTGGAGGCATGTTCCTTCAATAGGAGAAAAGGAAAATGTGAGTTTTGGTGTAAGAGTATGATTATCGTAGTTGTATATATAAAGATAATATATCACAACACAAATGACAATCAATGGCATAGAATAATAAAGCTTGTAATCATTGTACATGCGTGTCCAAAGATTACAAGAGTTGAAATTTGTGATAAGTTTTCAAGAATTTTGTAACATCAAAGTTTGAAATAAAAATGATGTCACTAATGTTCATGGTAGGAAGGATGTGAAATGAGGTTTTCCTTAAAGGTGTAAGACGATGCCGCGGAATAGGTTGTCATTTCTAATGATCCTACGAAGTAAGTAACGGAGGCCTACTCAATGATAGCCTAAATCATACCTATTCCAATTGTTAACTATAACGGTGAAATAATGTTGTGGATGTTACGGTGAGAAAGCCAGCTGTACTACAACGGTGTGTTACCAAGTATCCTATGCCTATTATTATATATCATATATAATAATTTATAGCTTATTTATACAGGTATGTACTATATATATATATTTATATATATATATATATATATATATATCCGTCTAGTTGTGTCTAGCATAGACAAGTATGAGTCCCGGTTCTCTCGTGGTCAGAGTCAACTAGTACATTTGACCATTTCAGATCTCACATCATCTTCATTTAATTGTACATAGTTGATCAGGCTATGTTAAATTAAACTTGTATGATGTAATTCCTGAACCAATCATATCTATTAAGTGCCTAATGGTCATAGTCTAGGCCCACTACATGCAACCTAGTTCACTATAACTTTAGGCTGTGATACCAATCTGTCACACCCCCTAATTCGGGTTGCGGGAATGAATCAGGTCGGGGCGTGACTAATCAATAACCAAAGCACAAGATATATAGTAAACGACTCTAAATGAGACGTTTTAGAAAATACATTACAATACAGTGCATTACATGAGTTTTCAGAAGTAATAAGTCATATAGATACATCATTAGTGAGTTCGCAAATTGATTCTAAAGATTTTAGTTACATAATCATAGTACAAAAGATAATGCCAGTAAAATCCTCATAAGTGTATGCATGCGACTCGTACTAGCTTAGCATATAAGTAGATCCTGCTGGGCATCCCTACTCAAGCTGTGTACCTGAGAATGCATCACTAAAAAAATCAACCAAAAAGTTGGTGAATCTCACAGGTTTATAGTAAGTAACAGTTTTGAACACATCAAGTAGTAAAAGTAAGTAATAATTGCACGTATGCAATAGTTTCGATATACATTGCCATGAGCATCATAGTTGAAGCTTAACAGTAAGTAAGGGTAAAATCAGGTACCTAGTAATTTGCCCTCGTGAATGCTAATCCAAAAACATTCATATGAAACGAGTAAGAAACGCCCATTTATACCTGTATGTTCGTGGTAGTGCGTGCTACCCTGGGTGGGGATTGTCAGTCCCAAATGGATCCATTTACTAAAACTCACGCTTAAGTCAATAACTAACAACTATGATTAAAGGGACTTCATTGGATTAAGTAAAACCCATGCAATCGATATACCAGTAAATCAAGTAAGTAAGTACATGTGTTCGAGTAAAACAAGTAATGCATCTCCCCCAAAATAGTAAAATAGTAAAAAGGGGCCGTGAGACTCACCTGTGAGTGCTAGCCTTCCTAAAACACGTGTGATCTGAATAGCAATCTCCTAATGTCCTAAACGCAAGGAAATTACATAAGTATTTGACTCCCAGTCAAAATATTTTGATGATTTTGATTGTTTAAAACGTTGGTTGATTTCTGAAAACGAGTACTATTTGTTGATGATGATGTTAGCGATAATGTTATTATTTCTTGAATCTTAACATTGATTAAGTATATATTTATATATACATTTACGTTGTTGTATATATAATTGTCGTTTCAATTTCCGTCATTCGTGTATATATATCTAAATATTTTTTTTTAATTTATAATTACGCCATAAAAATAAGCTTTCGTTTAATGTTATAACTATACGTTTCAAAAGTCACTCGAATCGTTTTATGTGACGTTGGGCTTGGCCTATTAAGTTTAGCGCGATTACTCGTTTAATTAAGCTAGGCACATTTACTTACTATTTAGGCGCATTATACTCATTTATATTTTAAATACCTTTAGCCCGATAAGGATTTAACCTATTTAACTTATTTGGGCCCAAAACATTTATACAAAACTTTCGGCCCGTTAATGTATTTAATTTCGTTTAACTTTGACCCATTTATATTTTATTGAGTTCGGCCCAATACAATTATAACCCAATATGTAATTTGTGGCCCAATATATATTTACATTATTTCAAGCCCAATAACCACATAGATAAATTTGGTCCATTAATTAACGTTAATCCAAACTATTTAGCCCATTAAATAACAACCACAGGACCGGCCCACTGAGTTATTTATATCAACCCATTAACACAAAAGGTCCGGCCCAGTCCTTTTAACATCAGGCCCATTTACTAAAACAAACACCCGACCCAATTTATTAATTAATCAGCCCAGCCCAGTACCTGATTAACAACCCGTTTGATACACCTACGGCCCAAACGCTTTAAACTAAATGAACCCTTACGGGTTGGGCCCAAGCCGTTCGGGTTGGGGCCCAAAACCAGTTCTCTGTTTTCAGTCCGACTGTGTTTGGCCCGAATCAAAGCACTTTTCGTTTTGATTTCGAGTTTGGTTCATTTGTATTATATAACGTATAATAAACGAGTTATGGTGTGTCCAGTTTTCAATTTACATACATATACATGCTTACATTATTAAGACAAGATTTTTGGTTCTAATAGTTTTTAAATTTTAATTTCATCATCATCATTATTATCATCATCCAAAATCATTTCATCAATTATGTATAAACATATATATAACTATAATTCTTCATACGTATACATAATAACTTGAAATTGATACAAATAAAATAAAATGAAAATAGAGACTTACAAAGATTGTGGAAATGAGATTATTAAGATGATGATGATACTGAGCCTCGTTCTTGTTGGTTTACTCCTACTGTTCTTTATTTTGTTTGATGATGAAGAAAAGAAAAATGGAGAGAAAATGAAATGCTGATGATATGATATGAAAAAGAAGAAAATATGTGAAGTGAAGAAATGATTTACGAGATATGGTTTTTAGATCAATTTGTCTGCTCAATTATTGAGTTAGGTGTTGATTTTTGTCCCGTTAATTTCGGTTATGGGTATAATTAGTGCAATATAAAATTTGATATTTTATATTTTTATTTTATAGATGTTCTCTAGATACGTTATTTAAAATCAGAAAGATAATATTTTGATTATTTTTTATTTCGATTTAGTGGTAAAAAGCTTTAAAACCCTTTTAAATTACTTGTACAGCTTTTATTTACATGCTAGAATGTTTACCCAACAAGATTATGTTCAAAAACCCCATTAAAAGCGCTTTTAAAATCGAAATCTACTCAAAAATCACGAATAGCGGATCTCGGTTCGCAGAGTAGTCTCGGTTCGCAGAGCAGTCTCGATTCGCAGAGCAGTCTCGGTTCGCAAAGCAGTCTCGATTCGCAGAGCAGTCTCGGTTCGCAGAGCAGTCTCGGTTCGCAGAGCAATCTCGGTTCGCAGAGCAGTCTCGGTTCGCAGAGCAATATCGGTTCGCAGAGCAGTCTCGGTTCGCAGAGCAGTCTCGGTTCGCAAAGCAATCTTGGTTCGCAGAGCAGTCTCAGTTCGCAGTCAACCTTGTTCAACATTTTTCAGCACTTTATAATATAATGTAAATGCTTACCCAAAAGATAATACTTTGATAATAAAGTTTAAAAATGATATAAAAACTTGATCTCAATTATAAAAGTACTATTACAAGCTAATTCTGTTGTCACAAAACGTGTCTCAACAAACGTCACCAACGGGCCATACTTGTTTTCAATTTTCAAACGAGATACTAAACAAACACTTTGGTCATAATCTAGTTGTGTGAGCACTAGCATGGATGGTTAACTTAGACATCCACATACTTATATAAAATCTCATACGTTTAGGGCGTTAGGAGATTCAGACTAAACTTGGGCTTTAGGCTTTGCTAGCACTCGAACATACTTAGCTCACCAGGTGAGTTCACAGCCCCTACTTTTACTGCTTTACTACTTTGAACAGGGGTGGAAAACATAGTCAACTCTTTTGCTAAGGGTGCAAAATTTTATACAACTGGTTGATGTATACTATACAAACTGTTACAACTCTTATTTATGAAATGGTATTTCATACGAAAACTAAATTGGAACTCGCTGGAGAATGACCAGCTACACATTTTCGCTAACTATCCTTTATGAAACAACATTCTCATAAATACTTGAAAAGTCCCTACGTCTTGGGCACACATACAGAAAGTCCCTACTTCTTGGGCAAGGTTCCATCCTACGACTTAGGTGAAGGCTCTACTTCTTGAGCAGTGGGTCCTACGTCTTGGATGTCAGTCCTACTTCTTGGACACAACTTGAAAAATCCCTACATCTTGGGCATATAGAAAGTCCCTACTTCTTGGGCAGATATTGTTAAGTCCTACTTCTTGGACAAGCTTTTCTAACTATACTTTTGGGTGACATCCCCACGAAACTTCATGTTGATGAACTTTACTGGTTTTGGCAAAACGTTACAAACATACTGGTTGATCAAACTTTATACACGAACATAAAACCTGTGAATTCACTCAACCTCGTTGTTGACTTTTACTATGTTTTTCAGGGAATTAGCTGTACGTAAGATCCGCCTACATATATGGAACATAGGCGACCCACGAAGCAAATAGGATGCCAACTTTTGACAACCAGATTTCTTTTATATAACTAATCTGTTTTAGTCATATTTACGAAATCTACTTTTGTAAACTTAACAACTTTTACTCTTGTACGATTTGATGAATCGTAAACTTTGTAACTATTACTCTTGACATCTTAATATATATGTTTTGTTATAATCATATGCTCTGATATATATATGCATGTACTTTGCATACCTCGAAACACCCCCACTCGATCTAATGCTTCCGCAAACTTCTGATAAATTTAATTAACGATTTTGGGGGTGTGACATTTTGTTAGTTTTTGTTAGTTTTTTCTCTAAAACTAACTGTTTACATTTTTTTTCTCGACAAAAACTAACAAAATCTATATCGGGTCAGCCCATACTTGAATTAAAGACAATAACTGTATTCAAGAAATAATATTTGAATAAGTTATTTTATTCAAAATATTTCTTATCCAAAGCTCTTAGGCTTCTTTTATCAATTCCCTAAAACCTATAAAATGATCACTTTTTGAAAAGCTATAGCCTCAAGAGCATCCATATTGATCAAAAGCTTTACAAAGCTTTTCTTCTTCTTCTTCTTTTTTTTTTTAATTTATGACATGCTAGGAGAAAAGCTTTACAAAAAGCTTTGTGTTCAATGAGAAAAAGCTTACACATACAAATAATCAAAAAAGCTTTTACTCAAAGAATTGAGATTTCTCACGCTTACGGTAAAAAAGTCTTTTCACCAATGACAAAAAACTTTTTAAAAGCTTATTTTACACAAAAAAGAACTTTGAAAAAGCTATAATTGGAAATGTTCATCTCAAGTCATTCCACCCTCTCTTTAGTATTATATTTATGTTTAATGAAAAATAATTTTTCTTAAATGGAGTGTGAGTTTTTTATAAAGCTTTTTTAAAAAATTCTTTGCTAAAAAGACCTTAGAAAAAGTGCTTATTTAAGATGCTCTTAGCATTCTAGTGTTGCAAATTAATTGTGAAATTTGTTAAGAAAATTACACGTGTCTTGCATATTGAAGGAAGAATGTGAATTAAATGCATGTGAGTACTTGAATTTATCATGACTCATGAGCACATGATATATTCAATTTATCAGGATAATCTCAATATATTATGCCAATTATAATGCGAGGAACAATGTTTACTTGAATTTATCATGAGCACATGAATATTCATTTTATCACGATAATTTCAATATATCATGCCAATGATCATGCGAATTACACTGTCAATTGTATATAAGGAGTAACAAGTCTTGGATAGTAAAATAAACCTAAGGTATCTAACATTTTGTCTCAATCATAACTTTACTTGTAGCCTAAAGCATATATTTACTCAATCATTACGAGCTCCAGCTGTACTCTAAAACATGATGTACCTTCGCAATGCAGGCTGGGTTAGAGGAAGAATCGAGCTTGATCAAATAGGTTGAAAATACAACGTTATCCAATCCCACCAAAGGCAGGGTATGGGAGAGGTGAGATATAGATAGTCGTAACTCTACCCCGAGACTATTAAAAGGATCGGCAAGTAAACGCAGGTGCCTAGACGTGAAAATAGCTTAATAAAGTTGGACTGGAACATGCTGAGGTTGATTTTGAGCTCAAATTACATGAACGAGCCCCATAAGAATACGATTTTGGTCCTTATACTAATCAGCTTGAATCATCATAAGTTCCAAATCTGAATTGAGTCCGAGTCAAGTTCAACCACAATCATTCAATTAGATAAAAACTCGTCTACAACCCTAGTGGTAAGCCTGGCTTGTATTGCCATGGAACACTTAATACAAGCTACGATGAAGGGTCTCTAAATTGGCAAACCAACCCTTATAAACAGTCGTTGTGCTGAACGAAATGACGAGCAAAAACTTCCCACAAGTCGAATGTTTAAATCAAGTCAAGGTACGAGGTGTGGACAAGCCTATACAAGAATATCAACTCTCATAATACACATGCAGCCTCCTATCTTTTTTACTTTGTTTCTGTACACCATCCTATGAACAAAATAGAAACCTCACACCACTTTATATATACAATCATATTACACTTCCTGAGGAAAATCTAATAACGCAAACTTAACATGCAAACCGATTTTACCACCGTCCATCACCAACTTAGCAGCGGTTACCAACCAATGGCCCGGCATATCATGTGACCCACGAACCACTTCTTCAATGTCCACATACTTCCGCATCTTACTGGAATGGGATGGCACTGGTGGGCCATCAGGATACACACCCGAGTTCAACGTTGCCGGAAGCTGTTTTGGTGCATCAGCAACCGACCTATGTGTGAATGTAAAAGTCGAGCTCAAGTTAGTAAAGATACTGGACTTTCGGCCGATTGATGGTGCACCTGCCCATTCAGTCTTCCTGATGGTGCAGTGTGGGAGGTGGGTGAAGAGTAACCGAAGGTGTAGTACGGTTTTGGGCCATTTTCCTTTGCTAACGAGCTGAGCTCCAGTTACAATAAAAACTCCTCCGGGCTTATCTCCTGTTAACCAATTTGGATCGTGTTTGACTACAGATGAACATACATTGGAATAACGTTTCCATCTTATTGGTTCTAGAAACTGGTCGCTAGAATCAAATTCATCTGAGCCTCGCCACTGACATGGTCTACAGAATGGAGTTGTAAATATCATCGTGTTAGGAAGGCTCGATAGATGTTGCACATGAACAGCTAATCTGTTGCTTTTCTTTCCTTCTAAAAACAGGCGTAGACCAATGATGGGTTTTTTGCTACTTGAAACCTGAAATATACCGATTATAAATATAAATATAAACATTATATCTGGAACCCGATGATTGGTATATGAAAAGTAGTGGTAATTATTTTCAAAAATTCCAGCTTACTTGAGTTGTACTGATGTAAATCTTGGGACCCATGAAAGCGGACTGAAGCCATGGATAGGAAGTCTTTCTTTGTTGATGTCGAAGAGGTAGCTCGGAAAATTGAGGTGCCCATTGTCTCGGAACTTGGAATTCTAAAAAAAATTGTAAATCTTCTGATGGGGGCTTGTCTGGATTTGACAAAGAATATGCCAAGTATAGTTAATAACACTTACTCTAATCGAAGGACCAATAGAGAAGAACAACAAACAGCGAGAACAGACGTGGCAAAACGGGCAGGATGAGTAACTTGTCAAAACAAGTGATCTGACCTTTCGTCTTACCTTTTTATATATAATTAATGAGTCAAATATAATGATGAAATTATATTATTTCAGCAAACTTTTAACTTTTATGAATTAAATGATTTATGAAGTTCTATGCGTTAAACATACACTCAACTGGTTAATCTAATTTTTTAAATTTTACTCGCTTGACCCATTAGGGATAATAAATAACTCGAATCAATACATGCATAAGTATACAGGTAAATATTGCAACCTGTATTTATGGACCAATAGTGGTGTATAATAAATTAATAATTCAATATTAATCACTTACAGCGTAAATATAAGTTGATTGCATGGCTGAGATATCCACTTCCAGGAACCCCATTAAGGAGAGAAGTAATGGGTACAAACTTCATGCTTATTGCTTCTGGACTTGCACCCACTGTCTGGAGCCAGTTGGAGTGACTGTCGGAAAATACATCCCCACCCCTTTTAGACGCAATGATCGTGAGTCCCTGTTCCAGTTTAAGCCATTAAGTTGACCATCCCTACTCAATTCTTTAATGCTGTTAACATAAAAATCTAGTAGGGGAAAAAACTTTTTGCCCTGAATTTCAGATTTTATGTAAGCCTTCAAGTTTGTCAACATAATTACAAAAAAAAATATTACTCCATTTAATAATAAAATAATTTAAGAGGTTTTGATGCATCGAAAGTACGGGCGCCTTTCATTTCGTTCTTAGCTATTGTTATAATACCCGTTTGACACATTAGAGATATAACATAACCTAATCAACCCATTTATAAGATTAAAATTAATCTCCAACTAACATCTTTGCTTGAAGTTTCTGTGATATTGGTGAACTGCATGGTGTGCGGCTGCAACATACGGTTGAAAACCTCTGGAACCTGAAAAAAAAATTCCAGAATTATGTAAGAGTCGTGAATAACACAAAGTCTAGTTATATGCTAATATTAAATAAAATACTTTTTGTTTGCCATCTTTTGATTTCCTTTCTGGTAGGGAAGGACTGACGCCATCTGAGAAGAGAATATCTCCAAGATCATCTAAATATCCTCTAAGCTCTGCAGGTGGAATTGTAGATAACGGTTTCTGCTTAACACATATGACATCTTGACCTCCAATACCCATCCCTATTATAATGTGGGTCCCATAAGTCTGAATAAACCTGTCATATATATATATATATAATAAGTATCAAAAAGAGATGGCTCAGATTTATACTCTTAGCATCGTCAGAAACTAAGCACTAGAACTATATTATGGTATTCGAGGTGGTTAAACGGAATGGCCAGGCATTTTGGGCAATGGGTGCCGATGGGTTTGAGATCAAAATGGGTGATTTTCATACGGTCTGTTGACAAGAGATACTATTTGTGCTATATTAAGTTTTCATATAAACAATTGGTGTGTCAAATATAATTGCAAAATTATATCAATTCAATAGTGATTTGATTTTTTATCGGGATAAGTATTTATAAATGTATTAATTCAAGTTTAGTAAAGCATCTATAGTATGTATCCAACTTATAACACTTCTATTGTATGTATCTAACTTTCAAACATCTCTATTGTATGTATCGGACGGTATTCTTGATGATGTGTTAAGTTATATGGATGAAACGTGGCACATTTTAGGAATGACGCGTCATCAAAAAGACCGTCCAATACATACAATAGAGATATTTAAAAGTTAGATACATACAATAGAAGTGTTATAAGTTGGATACATATTATAGATTTTTGAATACAATTAGAAATACTTATCCTTTTTATAACAGAAGGATTTATAAGGTCTTATGCATGATAAATAGACTTGGGTAGACTTTCACCCATTTAATTTGTTTCACGTTAACCTAACTTTTTAACTTTAATCGTTTCACCCGTTAGAGATTAATACTCCGTATAAAACATAACTCAGCCTGTTAGAGATTTAATAGCCAACTACACAAGATAGGGAAGAATTACTAGTGAAAATGTTGCATAATAATTGTGTTTAGTCATCTCTTTTCCTTTTTGTGCTTGTATATACTCAAAGTTGATTAAAAACCGAAAATAGAAATTCTTATGTCACAAAATATTAAGGTAGTAGCAGTGTCCTCCAAACATAATTTATTACATCCATAATTAAGCTGATAGTAATTGTACGCTTTCCTACCAAGGTTCCAAATCTTTGGGCATATGGCAAACTTTAGAGGTGGTAGATTCGACCCATTAACTAATATTGGATCGATTCAAGTTATGTTTAATCCCAAAATAGGTCAAAATAAAAAATTTAAGCAAAAATTGAAACGGATCATTATTATTATTATTATTGTAATAATACTCATTCAAAGTATCTTTTACCTGGCCAGTAATGCTGGATTCCAATGAGTAGGAACATCCTTTTTTACTCTGTCTTGGAGTACTAATGGAGATGCTGTAAGGTGTAAATTGTATAGGGAGATAAAGTATGCATCGAAAGCAAGATGCTTGGCATCTGCAGCATCAGTTAACCATGCTCCACTAAGATCAAATAATGCATTGAAGTACCCTGAAGGGACTTTTCCTTGCACCGATGCTTTTTGATTAAGTAACTCTGACATCTGGAAACACAAAATTATTGAAAAAGAAGAGACGCACCGAGTTAGCATGAAGTGAAATACACCTTCCAAAGAAAGCACAACCGATATTCAGAGTGTAGATGTAAGTGTAATCATTTACCAATGAAACTAGATAATGAAAAAAACAAAATAGATATTATTATGGTTTGCATGCTTAAACACATTTGCACACAAATGATGCTTAATTTTCACCAAAAATCCAACTTTGGTACACTTCATATCCATCACCAGAATATTAATTATCATTATAAAAAGTTAAAAGGCAGCATTATACTTGCCAACATCAAGCAAAAGCATTAACGGCTCAAAGTAGCCATTGTATTTGGTAATATAATACCGAGTACTCAAGTGCTTTTAATCTTGTCAATATTTCTTATGTTCAATTTTATAAGTATAAAACTTGTTAGGAAGTAAGGTTAAACTCGGCTTGAAGAACAGTCTAACTCGATTGAAGAACTATAACACCTTAATATCGATAAAAAAAAAAAAACTCAATAAATTCAATCAGAATCATGTTCAAAATAATCAAAGTAATTGTGAATTCTCGACTTGATCCATGTTCAATAAAACAAACTGCACTAATAATACTAACACAAACAGAGAACTCGACAAGAAATCGAGTCCATTTCGTAAAAACTAAAAATTTACTTCCTATATGCTATTAACTCAATTTACTCAGATCATAAAAAGCTTAAATTAAAACCCCAGAAACTACAGAAAACATCATAACACAAATCTTGAATTCACATACAAGTTTTATAATTTCTCATAAAAAATAAATAAAAAAATTACCTTATTAAAATCCAAAACATCAGATTTAAACCTAATATGATCACCTTTATCACAATGAATATCTTCAGAAACACCAGAAATTATAACACCACTCCCACCTGGTAATTTAATATCCCTTTTTCTAGATTCATTTAGTTCCACCAACCGCCCACCACCCGGACACCCTTTCGCAAATTTCAATCTAAAATCACTTGCAAAATCAAACCCTAACCCTAACGAATCGAACGCCCTCAATTCCACCGATTTCTTCGAGTAATCCATCAAATTGGGAACGAAAAATTCTTGATTTTGATTTATAACTAATTATTGAAGGCAATTCAAAGGTATAGACGCGTGAATTTAATGGAGTACCAATTTTGGGGTTTTGAATTTTCAAGTGGACTGTTGACTGGTAACCGATTTAGAGATGGCATTAACTATAATTGATAGAGGGGTTTGAATTATTGGTGATGGAAATTTGATATTTTGAGGGTGACTGACTTCACTGAAAAAAATCAGATTAAGAAATCGATCGGGTCGGGTCGGGTCGGAATAGGAAAAAGGATAGATATAATAATTTTGTCGTGTGTAGTAACTAGTAACAAAGTTTTGACCAGGTGTATTTAGTTTACCAAATATCGCTTTGACTTTGACTTTTCATTAGTATACCTATAACCTACCTACCCTTCATTAAAAATGAGAGTTGATGGATACAACAAAAGAAATTATCCATACATCAAACTGTACAATTATTAAAGCTTACAGTATAAACCTAGTGAAACATAGTTTTGGTGTATGAATCAGATAATTTGTTGTATTTATCATCACCCTTAAAAATACTCTCTCCGTCTGATAAACCCTTCATTAGTATTCGTTTCTATCATCATAAATTTCCAGTTCATATTTCAACAAATCAAAATATAATTTGAAATAAATATGATATAGTATTAGTGAAAATTATAGTTTGTGAAAAATTCTAAAACTTTATCGTCAAATAGGACACTTTGACTAAAACGGAAGAAATATATTTTGTTTTGGTAAAAAAAAAACTAAAATTCCCTAAAAGTAAAAATTGGGGTGAGTTTAAAGTTTGGAAGAGTAGGCATTTTAGAGATGCAAGAAGGGATACATAAACTCATCTATTGATTATTTGACATATGACTCACCTTCTCTTATTACCTCTCTAAGCCACCATCCTCTAAACTGAACACTAATTTTAATTTTAATGGTAGGTAACTATTTTAATAGTCTAATATTTGTAATAAACTTTAAGGAAAAGTACAGAAAAATATACTATACTTTCCATTTAATTTGATTTAAGGTACACAACTTTAAATTTTTCAATCTAAGATATCGAAATTTTAATTTGTTATCAATTTAGGGACATGTTTAACGTGAAATTGCACAGATGACGAGTTGTCTACGAATTTCAACATATCTACTTGATCGATTAGTATTCCTCGATCACTTTTAGAAAGTGTTGAGAGAATATAGATAATTTAAAGATGTAACCACTATTTTAGCTATAATTTGTACGTTATTTGAGCTTGTTTGGTTGATTTTGAGTCTTCGCCTAAGTTTTAACCCATTTTACAAAAAAAGCGTAAAAACATTAATTATTCAATGTTTCTTTCAAGATTAGAATTAAAACGAGAGTAATAATGTCACACCCACATTTTGGGCCTAGAAATAATATGGTATTTTACTAAGTTTTTAAATGATTATTTAATATAATAGGAAATAACTTTATTTGATTTATTTGAAAATAATTAGAAAAGAGTTAAATGATTAATTGTGATAGATAAAACATTACTTGTTTTAAATTAATAAAGTTATAAGAAAAATAAAAGTCATTAGTTTCGCAAATGGTTTTTAGGTTCCAGACAATAGGCTTAGAAGGGGAATAAATTATATCATGTATATTAGGGTCGTTAGTTAGGGTTCGGCCTAACTTTCTCATTTCCCCTACTTTTCTTTCACTCTCAAGAACACATACATATACTTAATAAATTCGTAAACTAGAAATAAAGCAGGAAGGAGTTGTGATTTTGTGATTAACATCTGAGTTCATCATCATTATCTTCATTATCTTGTTGATTCCTTCCCCATTTTAATTGTAAGTATGAATTCTTGATCTCTTTGAACTCACTTGATGAATTAGGTAAAGAATTGATGCATGTATGAATATTGATGCTTAAATGAATTGTAGTTACTGAAGTTACTTAAATATCATCATCATCATCTTGTAAATCTTTGATTTTAAGTGCCCTAATTGTTCCTGAACCCAAATGTAATTTTAGGTAGAAGTTGCATGTGTGTTGAAATTGTATAAAAACCATAGTTAAATGGGTTGTAGGATGTTACATGATGATTGTAGAGTTTATTAAATGTGTTAGATTGATAGAAATTGGGTTTGATGTTGTTAGGAGTATAAAAATTGGGGTTTGAATTCGTGCAGTGTTATTGCAGGTCTGATTCTCTATTTTTAAACATGGGAACGCGATCCAGCCTCATTACCCGGATCGCGTTACTATGTGTTATTTGGCTACAGTCTGATTTGAACTGTGGAACGCGATCATAGACCTTGTGCCCGGATCGCGTTAGTCAGTATTATTTTGGGTTCAGTCGAGTTTGCTCTTGGAAATGCGATCCTAACCCCTTGCCCGGATCGCGTTACCAAGCCTATTTTGGTTACAGAAGGTTTTTGTTCGTGTGAATGCGATCCTGCCTTGTTTTTTTCTGGATCGCGTTAGCAAGTGTTAACTTTGGTAAAACTGAAATTCTTCTTGTGAACGCGATCCCACCCTTATGCTCGGATCGCGTTTGCATGTTTTAATTTGACAAATTTGATAACTTGGTGACTTGTATACTTGTGATATTTATGTGTAGTTACTTGACACTATATACTTGATTAGAATACTATGAATCATAACATGAGAATCTAACTTGGGTTTTGGTTGTGATCTCAAATAACCCGAAGACTCAGTATTATAAGATCTCTGAGTGGACACTGTGATCGACACGGACAGTGGATCTGTAATCTTCAGTTTAACTTAGTTGTAACAGGTTTGGTTACAACGGGTAAACGTAATAGTTATTGATTATTGACTGTTTAGTTTGCGGTGATGCTGTTATTATTGATTGATTGTTAATCTTCCATGATGTCATGACTATTATGCATTATGTGATTCTTGGCCATTAGGCATTTGTGAATTATTAGAGGTCAACACTGGTTGGGCTTGTTTGCTATTGTTTGGCCGGCAGGGTTTCCTATACATATCGTTGATGGATGAATCTATGTTGGTGAAGATAGTTCCAAGCTATCGGTAAATCACTGTTTTGACCTGCAATGGTTTAAGGTGTTCCTTGAGTGGCTACTCAGGAACCGCCGATCCTCTTTGACTTTGTGTGTTTATGTTTATTTGTCGTAAGATTTTTTATTGCTAGGTTGGACTGTTGGTTACAGTTTCATTCACTTAGCTGTGAGCTAATCCCCATATTTTAACATTTTGCAGATTATGAATAGATTATGAAACGGGTTAAAGACGGATGGATGTGATGTTTGACTACTACTGCGACTACTTTGATATTTTGATAACTAAATGATATGTTTTGGCAAACTTATATAACACCCAGTCTTAAGTACATAGTTTTGTAATTATATATCTATAAGTGTAATCTTTTGAGACGCTAAACATTTTGGTACATATGTATGTACATATGATATATATATATATATGTTTGGGACGCGCGCTTCTGGTGTTTAAAAATATAAAATATGGTTATAAAATATGGGGTGTTATAAATTGCACTTTTTTGTAACATCCTCCCCCTGAGCCCACTAGGCCTGAGGATCAATGTCAGGTCTGCAGCCCAATACACCCCAACCCATCTGGTAGCCTATGGCATCACCCAGGTTGTTGAGAGACTTGAACTTAAGACCTCCCCATTAACACCAATTCCTTAGGAATTGTATCACCAAATAAACTACCAAAACACATAAAAACCACCAATTTCAATATAAAAAAAAAAAACTTTCCACAAAATTTGAGCCCAAACCCTACCACAATCAAGCAAACCAAATCGAGCGAACGCAACCCAATCTGAGCTAGCCAGAGAGTAGTAATTAAAACCCTAGTTATTTATTGTTGTTGTTGCTGCTGTTATTGCTGTTGTTGTTGTTGCTGTTGTTAAAAAACTCTAAACCTACTCATCTTAGGAAGCCCCAAAATAGAAAGCCCAAAAACAGAGAACTCCCTCTAACATCAATATTTCAATTAAGCCAACTAAACCCAAATTAGAAGCCCCAAACAAGTAGCCCTCTAAAACAAATATTCTAAGTAAGCGCACTAAGTCCATTAAGCCCAGTAAGCCAACCATGCCCAAACTAGAAAGACCAGTAAAGGAAGCCCAACGCCCAATAAGTAAGTCCAAAATAACCCTATTCCAAAAAGTTAGCCCACTTAGCCCAATATGCCTGGTAATCAAGTTCAAAATAACCATACTCACACAGCCCATTAAGCCCGGAAAAACTAGAAGTCCACTAAAAATCCTTTTGAGTCCACTACACACGTGAATTTCACTAAGCAAATACATGTTAGCCCACTAAGACTATTAAGCGTGCCCTTCTATCTAACTTCTTATGTCAATCTAAATTCTAAGCCCATAATAGAAAGGCCCAAAATTGAAACCCTAAACAATGAAGCCCGAACAATTAAACTCAAACAACAAAGCATAAACGGTGAAACCGAAAACAAAAAATAAAGTGTGAGTGCCCTTTGTTGTAGATCTTAGTGATTGATGACAGCGATTGAATGGCGGAAACACACAATCACACTAAACAAATATAATTGCAAACCGAAATCGAATAAACGAATCAAGATCAACTTTGTATTGATTATTGTAACCTATTAGCTTGTTTACAGACTTGCAATTTCGACAAATGGTGCTAGGGTTTCGTTAACCCTAGCCTGAAACCCGTAGGTTCATATTTATACTAAACGGCAGACATGCGACACTTACTAAGTGACGCATGTGGCTGCCTTCATGCGACACTAAGCCAAGTGTCGCCTAGACTAAACTAAGTGTCGCTAACCCAGAAATGACTTCTATTACAATTAATAAACGACACTTACAACTCGATAGACCAACTGACTGACACACTAAATGTACCAACAAACTCCCCCTTGTCAGCAACTTGGTCTTCAAAAAGTCTTCAAATCTTCAAACTATTTCCAGCTAGCTGGGAATACACCACCAGCGTGTATCCCATTGGCTACGCAGATATCAACAATCTTCTGAAATTGAATAGCTTCAGTTCTGTCCTTTGCTTTGAACTGAATCTTGTTCTGATGTAATCTCTTCATATCTTGTTCAGAAAGATTGATCAAACTCAAAGGTTCAAATACACAAAATCTGTTTCTCTTCAGACCCCACATAGACCTCTTCCTAGGCTGTACAACATCCCATGTTGTTTTCTCTTCAGCTCCCAAATCTGCATCTGTTGAAGACTCTGGATCCGTAGTCAGTTCGGAATTAGGAACAAAAACGATCACTGCTTCTCCCGTAATATCATCATATTCCCAATATAGCAACATGTTCAAAAAATCCAAAGGAATGATCTCTAGAGGTATCTTCCTTACAATCGGTTGTCATGTAACCGGATCTAACTTCTTTTTAAACTTATATCTCATACCCAACGTTGGTTTAATCATATTGTATTTCTTGCTGTTGATTTCCCGATGAATAATAACTTGAAAGAAATCTGCTCGTGAATCTCAAGCGCGGTTGATCAAGGGTATCTGAGATAATCTTTGAAGTTCACATTTTGGCAAAGTACTTATTCGATAAAACTTCAAGTTGAAGTACTGAATGCCATCACTCCTTTTAATCATAAATACTGAATTATTTTCATCGAACCCCCAACTTTTGATCAAACCCGTATAGTCAGTTCTGATTTTGTAAATTTGACAAGTAACGGGTACCTCAACTCTAGGTTTAAACACTAGATCAGGTTTTATCGTTGAGGGTTCAGTTGTAGAAACTGATGGCTCAGTTGTTTCTGCCTCCGATACATGATCCGCTTCATCTTCTGAAGAATCCGATTCAATAATAGGAGCATCATCATAACATTCATCACTCTGGAGCTCCTCCCCCTCAACTTCAATGTCATCATTCCTTTCAAAGTAACAATCCTTTGCCATTGGATCATTTATCACTTCTTCCTCAGGCATTGACGTATTTTCATTCATCATACGTTGAAGAAATGTAAGATCTACATACGAATAGTCAACCGTAATTGGTCTCGGTTGACCTTGAACCTCAACAATGTAACACCCCGCAAATTTAAACGCGATTACGTACACTAAACATTTGCACTTTAGGCTAATTCCCTAACTTTGAGTGAATTCACAACTACTTTTAGAGGTAAGTCTAGCAAAGCCCAACTAGTTATTATGGGTAGTATTACATTTCATAATTAGTGGTAATTATGTAAAGAACGATTTAAACAACGCGAAAATTTTTTACGACTGTTGGTAAATAAAATTAATTAATAATATGAAATTATTAATTAACATTAACGTTTATTAATTATTATGTTGATAATATTTACAAAGTATTTTGTGTCAAATAATGTTTAATCCGTAAACTGAAACGACTTGAACCATACAAGTAAAACTAAAATAAAACAAAGTTATAATTTTATTTTTTAACTAAATTATTTTAGTTAAAATATTTCAACTAAAAGTATAATCGAAAACATATTTAAAAACCTATCGTTTAAAAACATTTTAACATTTAACGATCGGGTAAACGAACACGGGCTAAATACCACCAATTGGGGGAAAAATCTCCTCCCTTTGGCCCCAAAAATCTGCCAAACACCCCCCCCCCCCCCCCACCCAACCCCATTTTCACTTCATTTTCATCTTACACCAAACACACACATACTTCTAAACTCTCTCAAAACCCTCTCTCAACCACCACCAAAAATCATCAAATCATCACCATTTTCTTTGTATTTTCGGACCAACAACAACAACAAAACTCATCATCAACTTCATCTTCAAGATTCAAGCTCAAGAACACCATTATCATCACCATCTTCATCCATTCACCTAACTTTCGGATTTCACTCGATTTGGTATGAAAAATCACTTTTCTTTCACTTTTCCTTAGTTATTATAGTATACAAACATGTTACAAGTCATATTATGAAAGATCTAAACGTTTTTGGGTGAAAAATTAAGTTTTTCGTCGAACAGTGCGTTGTATCGCACGGGACCGAAAACAGTAGTGCAACACAAGCTTTTGTGTCGCAGTACCATTTTTACGTCGCATTATGCGACACAACGCCTTGTGTCGCATAAAGTATCCTATGTCGCATACTTACGACACAATTACTTATGTCGCAACATTTGCGACACAAACCCTTGTGTCGCAGAACTTTTTAGCGACACAATACTTACGTCGCAAAACTCAGAACCTTAAAAACACATATTTTTCACTAAGTGTCGGAACCAGATTTTATCACTTGATTTTACTTCGAATTTGGAATTCGATCGCGTTTTCACTACAGCTCGACCCTAGCCAGGGGCTCTGCCCCTTGGACCCCGCCAGGGGTTGTCACCCCTTGGACCCCGCTACCAGGGGCGCTGCCCCCGGACCCCCGTACACAATTTCATAGCTTATGAAACACCATGAAACAATAAATTACACCTTGAAATGTTTCACAAAATATCACCAACGTCTCATGTCGAACTTACAAAATAAACAAGGATCTTTCATGAATAAACGAGTAACATGGTTAAACTGTTAGCCAATAGCTTATATGATTATTCCTACGTTTAGGTAGTTAGTGACCTACTTGGATTTAGGCTTTGCTAGCGCTCGCAACTTTACTTAGCTCAACAGGTGAGTTCACAGCCCCACCTTAAACTGTTTTACTGCTTTCAACTTGGGGTGAGAAACATAGCCAACTGCTTGATTGGTTGCCATAACTGCTTTTACTTACATGATTGTATACTTGTTTTACTCGAACGATTAGAGTATTGTAAACTGTTGAACTCTTACACAAAACTGGTATTTATGAAATAACATTTTCACACTATAAACTTGTTAAACTTGTTTGGTAAACCGGAGAACGACCGGTACTGTGTTTCGCTGGAGAACGACCAGCAGTATTTATTGCCAGAGAACGACTGGCCGAGTTTGGACGGGAGAACGACCCGTGCGTCTTTTGACCGGAGAATGACCGGTACTGTGTTTCGCTGGAGAACGACCAGCAGTATTTATTGCCAGAGAACGACTGGCCGAGTTTGGACGGGAGAACGACCCTTGCGTCTTTTGACCGGAGAACGACCGGTACTGATTTGGAAACGCTGGAGAACGACCAGCAACGTATTGTAAACTGTATTTTGGGTAACATCCCAACCGAACGATATTTGGATAACATTCCACAAAACGTTTAGTTAACTATTATGGCAATGACTATTTGTGAACGTATTGATTTTAACAACTATGCTTACAAACTTGATTCACTATTGAATTCACTCAACCTCGTTGTTGACTTTTACTATGTTTTTCAGGGAATTAGCTGCATGTAAGACATCCTGCACACAGGGAACATAGGCGACCCACGAAGGAATAGGATGCCAACTTTTGACAATTGGATTTCTTTTATATAACTAAGCTGTTTAGTCATATTTACGAAATCTACTTTTGTAACTTAGTTACTTTTCAACATACGGTTCGATGAATCGTAAACTTTGTAACTATTACTTTTGGCATCTTAATATATTATGTTCTGTTGTAATCATAAGCTCTGATACGTATGCATGTACTGTGTATTGTGGTACTCCCCATACTTAACTAAATGCTTCCGCTAAACAAAATCAACGAATTTGGGGGTGTTACAAATATATTCCTTTAAAATAGCCCTCTTCTAAATCTATTATTTGGAACGTAAAAATCATTTACGATTCCAACAATTTTATTTTACTTTCAACTATATAAATTTAAAACAATTAATAATTTACCTATCACAATATGTCATTTGACCTTTTACATAATATTCACAATTAAAAATAATAAATAAAAAATTAATTAACTAACACATTAAATAATAATTTAAAGTCAGGAATTTATCAGATTACCACTAGACCTCTAAGGTGGGTGTTACATTACACGAACTTGATACTTTTGATTGAGATTCCGCAATAGTGTTAGATCGATCCACTATATGATCAGAGGGAACAATAAGTGCAAATTAAACATCGCCTCTTTGAGAAGTTGTAGACCCTTTCATAGCAATGTCAGGTAACAGGTTTGCGAGACTATGTAGTCTCAATAAGCTACAAATTTGATCTAAAATGTGAATTCCATCTAGTATCTCCATGCAATTGCCAACTTTGGAGTTGTTTTCTCTTTTTCCATTTTGAAGCTCTCTAGTTTCAGATAGATGTGTTTAGTCATCTTTTAGTTGATCATTACGTTTATAAGAAGAACCAATCACATTAGTAATCTGAGTATGAATTTAAAAAAAATTGTGTAACGTACTTGGCCACCTATGTAGACTTTGTAACTAAAGGCAGTTTGCAACTGATACACACACACACACACATATATATATATATAAATATAGAGAGAGAGAGAGAGAATTTGAATCAGATGAGAATACTAATAAAATAAGAACAAATAGGAACAAATGTGATCCGTTAGAATCTAAGGTCCATATTTTCTTATGTTTTTTTATATTGAAAAATGGTTGGAAGGGTAATAATGGAAATCAAAACCAAATATTCTCACGTTGTTAACAAAGAACTGAACAAGTTTTCAACCCTTACATTTCCCTACATGTATCATATTATCCTTCCCTCCGAACAATCTTGATGAACTAGCGACATCTAACTCCTTATTTGCCATAAAAGATTCAATTAATCCCATGAAAATTACTGTGCATATTTTCGTTAGCTTTTTTAAGCCAGTTATATCACAATCCATTGTCATGATTAATTGTTTGTAATTTATTCTAAAATCTTTTTTTTTTCTTTTTATCAAAACATGATGTCGCAGATTTCTTAGTTGTTAAAATGCACAAATATATTTTTTGTGAATCTACGACCAAAACGTTATAAATCATATACATAATTAACACATCAGCTAAAATACACAAAATATACAGATACAACAGGTAAATATGCACAAAATATACGGATGCATTCTATACTTCTCTAATTTTTAGACACAAATGTGTTAGATGTATAAAGTATTTGGTTGTGCATCTAATTCGTTATTCATTATCGATTCACGAATTCATCGTAGATATGTCAAATGTGTATGTGTCAATAGTAATTTCGACCTTGGTTTAGTGTTTGTATTTTTATCTTGGGCTTTCTAGTTTATGCTTTCGGCTTAGTGCACTTAGTGTGCTTTCGACATTGGTCTTCATACTTGGGGCTTTATAGTTTGAGCTTTCTGTTTACGTTTTTTGATGTGGGTTTTCTACCTTCCCTTTCTTGTTTTGGGCTTAGTGGACTTGGTTCACTTAGTATGCTTCCTACTTTTTCGGGATTAGTAGGTTTATGTCGCACCCCCAAATTCGTGATTAGCAGAAGCATTCATTTGGTGCGACTAATCAATTTATCACAGCACATAAGATATATAATGAACGACTTTACATGCGACGTTTACAATTACATTGATAATACAAAAGTATTACATTGTTATACTAATTTCAAAAGCTCGTAAGCCAAATGATAGAGATTTTAGGGCATATTGAATTTTACAAAATGTAGAAATGCAAGGAAATATCCTGATAAGTCTGTATGTGACTCGAGCTAATATATCCTGATAGAGCAGACCTACTGCTACTGAGGACCTGAGAATACATGCTAAAAGGTCAGCTAAAAGCTGGTGAGCTCACAGGGTTGTATGTATAAACATAATGTACGAACCGCAAAATTAAGTATAATGATTTGCAACCAAGCAAATAAATAAATAAGTGCATATCACTGTCATGAGTACATAGTCTGAGCTTAAACGAGGTGTTAGAATCACAATCAAGTGCCTAATCGAGGGTGCCTCTCTGCGAGTGCCTAATCTACACTCGTATGAACAAATGATAATGCGTCCATTTGACCAGTTGGGGCTTTCAATCCGGACGGGGATTGTCAATCCCATATGGTACCATACACTAACATTTACGCTACAAAAGTATTACCAAACTATGCTAGAGGACTTAAAATGATTACAGAAAATAACTCCTGCAGTATATAGCGATATTTTGATACTTGCTTTCACATGTAAAACAAAACAAGCATGTATTCCCACCCATGGGTTAAAAACAATAAAATGAGGGGCTATGAGACTCACCTAAGTCTAGCGTGTTGCTATCAAGAAATAATGATGTTGCACAATGAAACGATGTCGTCCTAACGACTGTAACCTGCCGAGCGTCCTAAACGCGCAAGGTTATAATAATGATTAGATGTCTCGACAGATGATCTATGCTAGTTGTCCTCTTAACTAGTTATGTCCAAATGTTTAGTTGTTTGTTTGTGTTTTAAAAGCATGTACGGCCCATTGGTGACGGTTGTAATAATAATATTGGCGTATTATTATTATTATTATGTTGTTAGGTTATGTCACATCCCCAAATTCGTTGATTGTGTTTAGCGGAAGCATTTAGTTAAGTATGCGGGTAATGACGCCAACATTGTACATGCATACATATCAGAGCATATGATTACAACAGAACATATATATTAAGATGCCACGAGTAATAGTTACAAAGTTTTACGATTCATCGAATCTTTCAAATGTAAAAATAGTTAAGTTTTACAAAAGTGGATTTCGTAAATATGACTAAAATAAATTAGTTATACAAAAGAAATCCACGTGTTTTCAAAAAGTTGGCATCCTAAAGCTTCACGGGTCGCCTAGTTTCCATCTGTGCAGGCGATAGTCTTATGTGCAACTAATTCCCTGAAAAGCATAGTAAAAGGTCAACAACGAGGTTGAGTGAATTCACAGGTTTTATGAGTACAATTCATTAAACCAAATACGTTCACAAATCGTTATTGCCATAATAGTTAAGTAAACATTTTGTGGAATGTTATCCAAATATGGTTCAGTTAGGATGTTGCCCAAAATACGGTTTACGTGGGATGTTACCCTAAATACAGTTTAGTAGTTATTGTAGGAATGTCATTATCCTATAAAATGATTCATGGGAAAGTCAGTATCCCTTATTCAAGTTAGTAGGATCGAGTACCCAAGTCAGAAGGGTAAAACCAGAATAGTAGGGAAAGTCAGTATCCCTGATCCAAGTCAGTAGGATTGAGTACCCACGTCAGAAGGGTAAAACCAGAATAGTAGGGAAAGTCAGTATCCCTGATCCAAGTCAGTAGGATCTGGTCCATGTCAGTAGGAACTATTAGTTGCTCAAGAAGTAGAGACTTTGTACGCATGCCCAAGACGTAGGGACTTCCAAATCAGTTTTGTAAAAAAAGTGTTGCTGGTCGTTCTCCAGCATTTCCAAACAGTACCGGTCATTCTCCGATTTATCAATTATAGTTTAACTCATTTGCAATAGTTTGTAGTATGAAAATGTTATTTCATAACACCAGTTTGTGCATGAGTTTAACAGTTCAAAAGTACTCAAATCGTTTGAGTAAACAAGTATACAATCATGTAAATAAAAGCAGTTGGCTATGTTTTCCACCTCTGTTCAAAAGTAGTAAAACGGTAAAAGTAGGGGCTGTGAACTCACCTGGTGAGCTAAGTATGTACGAGTGCTAGCAAAGCCTAAAACCCAAGTCTAGTCCGAAATCTCCTAACGCCCTAAACGTATGTGATAGTAATATAAGTAGATGGCTTGCAAGACCATCTATGCTAGTTTTCTACACAACTAGTTATGTCCAAAGTTTATTTAATCGTTTTGTTTTGGAAAACGTGTTTGGCTCGTTGGTGATGGTTGTAACAATAATTTCAAAGTATCGTGATTATGTTCAGATTGTTGCATACTTGGATGACGGGGGTCCGGGGTGTGACACCTGACAAATTAGGGCTAGTTATTAGTTTCTAATCATCTGCTAATACATATAATTAGTGCTAGATTAGGCTAATTGTATGTATCAATATATATATATTGGAATATATATACACGTACGCGATTATATTCAATCGTGCATTTTCATATCCGACGGATCCCGATACATTAATACGGACGTTGGTGAACCCAATTTATTAATTAATATGAAATTATTTGATAAACATACTTATTTTTAAATATTATTGCGATAATATTTCATAAGCATTTCGTATCATATATGATGCTCAGAAACGACCAAAAACGCGTAAAACGCGCCCGACAAATGAAATAAACCCAAATTATATTTTTATAATTTATTCTTAAGTATTTTGATAAAATACTTCGAGTAAAAATATTACGTTTTCACGCGTATGAATAAATCGTTTAAAAACGTTACGTGAGTCATATAAACGTACAAATACGCAACGAATGCGCAAACCGAGACCCGAAAACATTTAAACAACTTAAAATAAAGTATTTAGGATAATACTTTCAATAAAAATATCGAGATTTAAATCGTTATTCAAACACGCGTATTAAAACGTATAACGATAACTAAACGTTCAAACGACCGGGTAAACGAGCACTGCACGGAGCACAAACTGAGGAAACAAAATTTAACAAACCCCACACCCATCTAGCGAGCCCCACCAACGAAAATCAGCAGCCAAAGGGCATGGCAAGCCATGCCATGCCATTTGACTTCAACCCCATCTTTCAACCAACTTCCTTTTTCTTCACCAACACTCCACTCATCCCCCCATTCTCTCCCATTCCCTCTCTGGCCGAATTCAGGCTGTCACCAGCCACCACCACACCACCTAGACACCACCACAAGTCCACCCTATCACCACCATAGTGCCATCGCGAACCGCCACGCCGGAAATCAAGAAAACGCAATAAAACGCAATAAAACGAGCTTTCGACTTCATTTCTTTCACTCCTCATCGTTTCATTGTAAGAACTCTTAATATTCTACTAGTTTTACTTTAAATATACTTGTATATATGTCTAGTTGCTCATTTAACAAGGCTATGTCCAAAGTATAAGCTAAAACTCATTTTTTCATGAACTTATATTCACACTGCTTTCTGTCCAGAAAGTTGGTCAACTTCCACGATTTTTATAAAATTCATATCTTAACTAAAATGAATGTTTCTTAAGCCTAAAATGTAGCCTGTGATGTAATATTTCCAACGACACCAATTTCATAACATATCGATCTTGTTTACTATTTTAAAATAATATTTCCGTTAAGGTGCGCATTTCTGTTCCGGCGGACAGAAATATTTATCTCCTTCTCGAGACCATATCTTGAGTTCTAGACCACTAAAACATATGATACCAGTGCCAAAACCTCACTTAAATTGTTAAATTTAAAAAGTTCTGCTTTAGCCTTTTCCAGAAATACACGTATTTTTGTGTAGAGCTCAATGTTTGGACTGTGGCTGTTCTTGGACCAAAACCGACACCCTTCATGATTATTTTTATTAAAAATAGTAAATAAATATATAAAAACACCATAAAGTGCAGTTTTATACTAGACATATAGGAGAACATGTATGATTTTTATTTAGAGTTAATTCGGTTTAAAAGTTGATCTAAACGAGAGACTTGTCGAGTCAATATCTAGAAAACCAAATTGTTAGAACTGTTTTTGGCAAGAAATCCGTGAATACCATTGTCGTATAAATAAATCCGTGAAAAAAAAAACAAAATCCGTGAATAATCATTCACGCATAAACAAAAATCCGTGAATCTCATTAACACATAAACAAGATCCGTGAATATCATTCACGCATGAATAAAAACCCGTGAATATCATTAACACATAAACAAGTCCGTGAATTCCTATTCTCGCATGAACAGTGTTCGAGAATCCTATTGACGCATTACCATATTGTCGCATAACTATTGTCGAATAAAACAGCTTTTTTTTTTCGTAAACCTTATTGTCGCATGAATGAAAATTTCGAAAATCCTTATACATTAATGCAATACTTGGACAATCAACAACAAATATATTGATAAGTAAACATCACAGCAAAACATATAATAATAACACTTTTGGGTTATTATTACAAACCATCACCAACGGGCCGTACATGTTTTTCAAAACTCAAACTAATCAATCAAACAACCAAATTATTTGGACATTACTAGTTGGATGAACAACTAGCATGGACGGTCTTTTGAGACGTCTACATATACTTATAACCTTGCGCATTTTGAACGCCCGGCAGGTTACAGTCTTCGGACAACATCACCTTGTGCAACATCATACTTGCTTGTTAGCAACACACCAGACTCAGGTGAGTCTCATAGCCCCTCATTTTTACTGTTTTTAAACAAGGGGTGGGAATACATACTCGTTTCGTTTTACATGTGGACATGAGTACTAAACCTCAATATATACTGCATGAGTTGTTTTGCTAATCATTTTAAAGCCCTCCACTACATAGTTTGTTTATATGGATTTAGCGCGATTGTTAGTGTATGGTACCATATGGGATTGACAATCCCCGTCCGGGTTAGCACGCACTAACTGGTCAAACGGACGCATTAGCATTTGTTCATACGAGTGTAGATTAGGCACTCGTAGGGAGGCACCCTCGCTCAGGCACTTGGTTGTGATCCTGACACCTCAGTTAAGCTCAAACTATGGGCTCATGGCAGTGATATACATCTATTTTATTTGCTTGGTTGCAAATCATTATATTAAATCTCATGGTTCACACATCATGTTTATCTATACAAACCTGTGAGGTCACCAGCTTTTAGCTGACCTTTTTAGTATGTATTCTCAGGTACTAAGCAGTAGTAGATTTGCTCAGGATTATTAGCTCGAGTCTCATACAGACACCAGGAGATTCCCCTGCATTTCTACATTTTGTAAACTAGATATGCCTTAGAATCTCTAAACATTAATTTCGAGCTTTTGTAAACATTATTACATTGTAAACTTTTATAATATCAATGTAAGCAGTAAACGACGCATATAGAGTCGTTCACTTTATCTTATGTGCTTGTGATATTTGATTAGTCGCGCCCCAACCCGATTCGCTTCCGCACAGTAAAATTTGGGGGTGCGACAGATTGGTATCAGAGCCTAAGGTTATAGTGAACTAGGTTGCATTTAGTGGGCCTAGACTATGACCATTAGGCAGTATTCCTTATTACGTATGATTAGGTTCAGTGACTACATGATATTGGTTTAATTTAACATAGCCTGATCAACTATGTACAATTAAAAGAATATGATGTGAGATCTGAAAGGAGTCATGACTGAACAGGATACACTAGTTGACTCTGACCACGAGAGAAACTGGACCTATACATGTGTGTGCTAGAAACATTAGGCTATATGATATGTATATATATATAGGCCTCACAATACTTACTGAACGCTCTTGCCACAGACATGGCAGACATCCCTCCTCTAGCACCGACAGATGCGAACAACGAAACTCAAACCTACCCAACTGTAGAGGAGTTAACTGCTTTACCCCAAACTTCGACTGAACCCCTCTATTATTTCACTGGGGAGGCAAGAGTCACATGACGTCAACGAAGGGGTAACAGTTCAGCTCGAGTTAGCCCTTACCACGCTGGTAACACCACTATCAGGGCAGACTATCCAACTTACCCTCGTAAGTGGGATTGGCTACCCACAACTCTAAACACCTGGAGGTCTGAGGAAGCCATACAGATTCCTGCTGACCCCATGGACATCTCCCCGTATACGCAAGAACCCATCCACCATACCGTTCCAGTGCTTGCTGCTCGACTACACCGTCATGAGGCAAGGCTTGAAAGCTTGGAACGAGAACAATACATAGTACAAACACATGGGTTACGCACATCACACGATCGTATTTCTGGACACTATCTGGAACAAGAAAACATGACACAGAATGTGGATATGATCCACCAACAAGTGATTGATGACAGAAGCGCCGTTGATCTCCTGTAGGCAAGACTGGAAGAATGTGAGCTACGCTCACAGGAAGCCAAACATTATGCTCGCATGTTGGAGCAACGCCTAACTATCGCTGAAGATACCGCTCGACAAACCAGTCGACTTGCTGAAGCCATGGAACGTCTTGTCACCCTGATGTCACTAGTGGCTATACGACAAGATTTATACAATATCTGTTATGTAATCACTTATCTAAACCTTTTTAAGTCAGTATAATTCAACCGGATGTAACCATTCCCGGTACCTTTTGTAAACTCTAAAGTCTGTAATCTTTTGAACTCGTACCTTGTATGGTATCTAATTTTATTATCTAATGAAATATGATTATCACATTGTGATGTTGTATATTACTCTCCTATATATATATACATATGTGATAAATCATAACTTTTGAACAACATCTTACATATTGTTCCTCTGTATTTATTCAAGCATTATGCCGCCAAGATGAACTTACAGTCAAGCAGAAATCACTCAACTCATTGCTCAGGGTGTAGCTCAAGCCCTTGCTGCCCAACAACCACGCTCAGGCAGCGAGGACACGACCAAAAACACCCCTCCAGCCAAACCTTGCTCATACAAGGACTTTCTCAACTGCAAGCATCTGAACTTCAAAGGCACGGAAAGGGCTATCGGTCTATTACGATGGATCGAGAAAATGGAATCAGTCTTTCGGATCTGTAACTGCCCAGAAGACTGCAAGGTTAAGTATTCCACCTGCACCTTCATGGATGGTGCTCTGACCTGGTGGAATACTCATGCTCAAACTGTAGGCATTGATATCTCCTACCAAACTCCCTGGGAAGAATTGAAAAGAATGTTAAAGGATGAGTACTGTCCAAGAGAATAGTTGCAACAACTCGAAGTCGAGTTTTGGAATCTCAAAGTTCATGGCAATGATATTGCCAGTTACACAACCCATTTTCATCAACTTGCACTGTTGTGCCCATCAATGGTCGATCCTGAGTACAAGAGGATCGAACGTTACATCTGGGGACTTCCCCCACACATTCAGGGAATGGTCACTGCTTCCAACTCTTCCACCATTCAAGGTGCCGTCCGTATGGCACACAATCTTATGGCTCAGGTGGTTCGCCAAGAAACACCTACTTCCACAAACACCGGTAATAACTCTGGGGATCACAAGAGAAAGTGGTCTGGAAACTCTAACCAAAATCAACAGTCATCAAAGAAGCCTGAAACTGTCAAGGCTTACACATCTGGTTCTGAACCCAGGAAAGGCTACACTGGAACCAAGCCTTTCTGCCCTAAGTGCCGCGGCCATCATGATGGTCCCTGCGGTACTCCATGTAACAAGTGTCAAAGGTATGGGCATCTAGCCAAAGACTGTAGGTCTAGTAGTACCAATACCAACAACAACCCCAACACCAGCTCCAGCCAACCAAAAGCCTGTTTTGAGTGTGGCAACACTGGGCACTTCAGAAATGACTGCCCAAAGCTGAAGAACAAGGGAAACAAAAACAACCCGAGAGGTAGAGCCTTCGTTCTTAATTCAGGGGAAGCCCGTCAAGACCCGAATGTGGTCTCGGGTACGTTCCTCATCAACAACTTACATGCTTCTATTCTGTTTGACACTGGTGCTGATAGGAGCTTTATATCTGATGAATTTAGTTCCTTACTTGACATTACCCCTGTTGCCTTGGAAGCTAAGTATATTGTAGAACTAGCTAATGGAAAACAAATTGAAACAAATAGTGTGATACCCAATTGCACTTTAAAACTAGTCGACAAACTCTTCAACATTGATCTCATACCTGTCGAGATCGGTAGTTTCGACATCATCGTCGGTATGGATTGGTTATCCAAACACCGAGCAGAGATTGTCTGTTTTGATAAAATTGTTCGTATTCCTCTCATCACCGGTGGTACTTTAATCATACAAGGGGAGACCGGTGGGACGAGACTGAATATCATATCGTGTATGAAAACCCGAAAATATTTGAGAAAAGGATATCAGGCAATCCTCGCTCATGTTATGGAGAAAAAGTCGGATGAGAAGCGACTTGAGGATGTGCCCATCGTTCGAGACTTCCCAGAAGTCTTTCCTGAAGACTTGCTTGGCCTTCCACTGCCAAGACAAGTCGAGTTTTCTATAAACGTCATGCCGGGTGCAGCACCCGTGGCACGAGCACCTTACCGTTTAGCCCCATCCGAACTTCAGGAGTTGTCTACTCAGTTACAGGAACTCCTGAACAAAGGATTCATTTGACCAAGTTCTTCACCTTGGAGAGCTCCGGTCCTATTTGTCAAAAAGAAAGACGGTTCTTTCAGAATGTGCATCGATTATCGTGAACTCAATAAACTCACTGTTAAGAATCGTTATCCACTCCCTCGAATTGATGATTTATTTGACCAACTGCAAGGGTCGAGCTTTTATTCAAAGATCGATCTACGGTCAGGTTATCATCAACTCCGAGTTCGAGACACCGACATCCCGAAGGCAGCTTTCCGAACTCGCTATGGTCACTACGAGTTTCAAGTAATGCCATTTGGTTTAACAAACGCACCGGCTGTATTCGTAGACCTTATGAACCGAGTGTGTAAACCATATCTCGATAAGTTTGTCATTGTATTCATTGATGACATCTTAATCTACTCGCGCAACGAGCAAGAACACGCGCAACATCTGAAAACCATTCTAGAGCTACTCAAGCACGAGGAGTTATATGCTAAATTCTCCAAGTGTGAGTTCTGGATGCAAACTGTTCAATTCCTTGGACACGTGATTGACAGTCAAGGAATTCATGTTGATCCATCTAAAATCGAGGTTATCAAAAATTGGCAATCGCCAACAACTCCAACCGAAGTACGGCAGTTTTTGGGACTGGCCGGGTACTACCGGCGATTCATTGAGAACTTCTCTAAAATAGCCCAACCTCTCACCTTACTGACTCAGAAGGAAAAGAAGTTCGACTGGACTGATAAACAAGAGTCAGCATTTCAACTACTGAAACAAAAGCTTTGCAGCGCACCTATCTTATCACTACCCGAAGGCAACGATGACTTCGTGGTATACTGCGATGCTTCACACCAAGGTCTTGGTTGCGTGTTAATGCAACGAGACAAGGTCATTGCCTACGCCTCCCGACAACTCAAGGTTCACGAGAAGAATTACACCACTCATGATCTCGAATTGGGAGTCGTAGTGTTTGCACTCAAAATCTGGAGACACTATCTGTACGACACGAAATGTACAATCTTCACGGACCACAAAAGTCTCCAGCATATCTTTGATCAAAAGGATCTCAACATGAGGCAACTTCGATGGATCGAGTTTCTCACCGATTATGATTGCGAGATCCGTTATCATCCAGGCAAGGCAAACGTTGTTGCCGATGCCCTCAGTCGAAAGGAACGTGTAAAACCCCTTCGAGTCCGAGCCCTCAGCATGACAATCCATAATGATCTTATCATTCAAATCATTACCGCTCAACTCGAAGCACTCAAACCTGGGAACATTAAAAACGAGTCCTTGCGTGGCATGGACCAACAATTTGAAATCAAATCCAACGGAGCCAAATATTTCTGAAACCGAATATGGTTACCTAATTTTGGGAACCTACGAGACTTGGTGATGGATGAAGCTCACAAGTCCAAATACTCAATACATCCTGGATCTGACAAGATGTATCATGGCATCAAGGAGTTGTATTGGTGGCCAAACATGAAAGCTGACATAACCACATATGTCGGCAAGTGCCTCACATGCTCTAAAGTCAAAGCCGAGTATCAGAAACCCTCCGGATTACTCCAACAACCAGAAATACCTCAATGGAAATGGGAGCAGATCTCCATGGACTTTATCACGAAACTTCCAAAGACATCAAGCGGTTGCGATACCATTTGGGTGATCGTCGATCATCTCACCAAATCTGCTCATTTCCTAGCCATCAAAGAAACTGACAAAATGGAACACCTCACACGAATTTACCTTAAGGAAATTGTATCCAGACATGGTGTTCCCATTTCGATTATCTCCGATAGTGATAGTCGTTTCACATCTCACTTTTGGCAGTCACTTCAGAAATCTCTGGGTACTCGTATAGATATGAGTACTGCATATCATCCTCAAACTGACGGCTAGAGTGAACGAACCATTCAAACACTGGAAGATATAATACGGGCTTGCGTAGTTGACTTCGGTGCAAATTGGGAACATCATTTACCCTTATGCGAGTTTTCGTATAACAACAGCTACCATACCAGTATTGGAGCTGCACCTTTCGAGGCACTGTACGGTCATAAGTGCCGATCACCTGTCTGTTGGACCGAAGTGGGAGACAGCCAACTCACTGATCCTGAGATCATTCACGAAACCACAGAGAAAATAATTGGAATCCAAAATAGACTCAAAGCCGCGCGTGACCGTCAGAAAAGTTATGCTGACGTGAGACGCAAACATCTCGAGTTCCAAGTTGGGGATCGAGTACTCTTGAAAGTATCACCTTGGAAAGGTGTCATTCGCTTCGGCAAACGCGGGAAGTTGAATCCCAGATATATTGCACCATTCGAAATCCTTGAGAGGATTGGTCCAGTAGCATATCGATTGTAGCTGCCACCCGAAATCAGCAGCGTGCATCCTACATTTCACATTTCTAATCTTAAGAAATGCCTGTCTGATGAGACACTCATTATTCCTCTCGACGAAATCCACATCGATGATAAACTCTATTTTGTCGAGACACCAGCAGAAATCATGGACCGTGAGGCCAAACAATTGTAACAAAGTCGTATTCCCATCATCAAAGTCCGGTGGAATTCGCGGCGTGGTCCGGAATTCACCTGGGAGCGGGAAGACCAAATGCGACTCAAGTACCCACAGTTATTCACAGAATCCACGACTTCGAGCTAAATTTTGGGACGAAATTCTCTTAACAAGGGGAGAATGTGACACCCGACAAATTAGGGCTAGTTATTAGTTCCTAATCATCTGCTAATACATATAATTAGTGCTAGATTAGGCTAATTGTATGTATCAATATATATATATATATATATATATATATATATATATATATATATATTGGAATATATATACACGTACGCGATTATGTTCAATCGTGCATTTTCATATCGGGCGGATCCCGATACATTAATACGGACGTTGGTGAACCCAATTTATTAATTAATATGAAATTATTTGATAAACATACTTATTTCCAAATATTATTGCGATAATATTTCATAAGCATTTCGTATCATATATGATGCTCAGAAACGACCAAAAACGCGTAAAACGCGCCCGACAAATGAAATAAACCCAAATTATATTTTTATAATTTATTCTTAAGTATTTTGATAAAATACTTCGAGTAAAAATATTAAGTTTTCACGCGTATGAATAAATCGTTTAAAAACGTTACGTGAGTCATATAAACGTACAAATACGCAACGAATGCGCAAACCGAGACCCGACAACATTTAAACAACTTAAAATAAAGTATTTAGGATAATACTTTCAATAAAAATATCGAGATTTAAATCGTTATTCAAACACGCGTATTAAAACGTATAACGATAACTAAACGTTCAAACGACCGGGTAAACGAGCACTGCACGGAGCACAAACTGAGGAAACAAAATTTAACAAACCCCACACCCATCTAGCGGGCCCCACCAACGAAAATCAGCAGCCAAAGGGCATGGCAAGCCATGCCATGCCATTTGACTTCAACCCCATCTTTCAACCAACTTCCTTTTTCTTCACCAACACTCCACTCATCCCCCCATTCTCTCCCATTCCCTCTCTGGCCGAATTCAGGCTGTCACCAGCCACCACCACACCACCTAGACACCACCACAAGTCCACCCTATCACCACCATAGTGCCATCGCGAACCGCCACGCCGGAAATCAAGAAAACGCAATAAAACGAGCTTTCGACTTCATTTCTTTCACTCCTCATCGTTTCATTGTAAGAACTCTTAATATTCTACTAGTTTTACTTTAAATATACTTGTATATATGTCTAGTTGCTCATTTAACAAGGCTATGTCCAAAGTATAAGCTAAAACTCGTTTTTCATGAACTTATATTCACACTGCTTTCTGTCCAGAAAGTTGGTCAACTTCCACGATTTTTATAAAATTCATATCTTAAGTAAAATGAATGTTTCTTAAGCCTAAAATGTAGCCTGTGATGTAATATTTCCAACGACACCAATTTCGTAATATATAGATCTTGTTTACTATTTTAAAATAATATTTCCGTTAAGGTGCGCATTTCTGTTCCGGCGGACAGAAATATTTACCTACTTCTCGAGACTATATATTGAGTTCTAGACCACTAAAACATATGATACCAGTGCCAAAACCTCACTTAAATTGTTAACTTTAAAAAGTTCTGCTTTAGCCTTTTCCAGAAATACACGTATTTTTGTGTAGAGCTCAATCTTTGGACCGTGGCTGTTCTTGGATCAAAACCGACACCCTTCATGATTATTTTTATTAAAAATAGTAAATAAATATATAAAAACACCATAAAGTTCATTATTACACTAGACATATAGGATAACATTTATGATTTTTATTTTGAGTTAATTCGGTTTAAAAGTTGATCTAAACGAGAGACTTGTCGAGTCAATATCTAGAAAACCAAATTGTTAGAACTGTTTTTGGCAAGAAATCCGTGAATACCATTGTCGCATAAATAAATCCGTGAAAAAAAAACAAAATCCGTGAATAATTATTCACGCATAAACAAAAACCCGTGAATCTCATTAAAACATAAACAAGATCCGTGAATATCATTCACGCATAAACAAATATCCGTGAATATCATTCACGCATGAATAAAAACCCGTGAATATCATTAACACATAAACAAGTCCGTGAATTCCTATTCTCGTATGAACAGTGTTCGAGAATCCTATTGATGCATTACCATATTGTCGCATAACTATTGTCGAATAAAAAAGCTTTTTTTTCGTAAACCTTATTGTCGCATGAATGAAAATTTCGAAAATCTTTATACATTAATGCAATACTTGGACAATCAACAACAAATATATTGATAAGTAAACATCACAGCAAAACATATAATAATAACACTTTTGGGTTATTATTACAAACCATCACCAACGGGCCGTACATGTTTTTCAAAACTCAAACTAATCAATCAAACAACCAAATTATTTGGACATTACTAGTTGGATGAACAACTAGCATGGACGGTCTTTTGAGACGTCTACATATACTTATAACCTTGCGCGTTTTGAACGCCCGGCAGGTTACAGTCTTCAGAAAACATCACCTTGTGCAACATCATACTTGCCTTTTAGCAACACACCAGACTCAGGTGAGTCTCATAGCCCCTCATTTTTACTGTTTTTAAACAAGGGGTGGGAATACATACTCGTTTCGTTTTACATGTGGACATGAGTACTAAACCTCGATATATACTGCATGAGTTGTTTTGCTAATCATTTTAAAGCCCTCCACTACATAGTTTGTTTATATGGATTTAGCGCGATTGTTAGTGTATGTTACCATATGGGATTGACAATCCCCGTCCGGGTTAGCACACACTAACTGGTCAAACGGACGCATTAGCATTTGTTCATACGAGTGTAGATTAGGCACTCGCAGGGAGGCACCCTCGCTCAGGCACTTGGTTGTGATCCTGACACCTCAGTTAAGCTCAAACTATGGGCTCATGGCAGTGATATACATCTATTTTATTTGCTTGGTTGCAAATCATTATATTAAATCTCATGGTTCATACATCATGTTTATCTATACAAACCTGTGAGCTCACCAGCTTTTAGCTGACCTTTTTAGTATGTATTCTCAGGTACTCAGCAGTAGTAGATATGCTCAGGATTATTAGCTCGAGTCGCATACAGACACCAGGAGATTCCCCTGCATTTCTACATTTTGTAAACTAGATATGCCTTAGAATCTCTAAACATTAATTTCGAGCTTTTGTAAACATTATTACATTGTAAACTTTTATAATATCAATGTAAGCAGTAAACGACGCATATAGAGTCGTTCACTTTATCTTATGTGCTTGTGATATTTGATTAGTCACGCCCCGACCCGATTCGCTTCCGCACAGTAAAATTTAGGGGTGCGACACGGGGGCAGCGCCTCTAGTAGCTAGGTCTAAGGGGTGGCAACCCCTGGCGGGGTCCAAGGGGCAGAGCCCCTGGCTGGGGTTGAGCCCCCGCAGGTCTCGACTCGCAGTCGGTTCGCAGGTCAACTCGTAAGTCGGTTCAGTTCGTAGTTTGACTTTGCAAGTCAAAGGTTTCGGTTCGCTGGTTTCAGTTCACTTCGCAAGATGTATTGCAACTGGGATCTCAGTTCGCAGGACGAACCGATCGATCTTTTAATTTTAAAAATGCATTTTAAGTTGATTTTTGGACATAATTTCGTTATGTAAACGTTCTAGCATGTAAATATAAGCTTTCTAAGTCTTTTAAAAGAGTTTTAACATTTTATTACCTCAAAATGGAAATCGAAAAGGATGAAGTTGTGGAGCTCGAACTGGTGATCATTTCTTCGTGAAGTAGCTTCGTGATTCAGTGCGTTTTTGGTGGTTTTGGGGCTGTTTTTGATTTGCAAAAATGAGAGAGAAAGGAGAGGGAAAGTTGGTGGAGTTTGAGTGAAATGGAAGAATGAAGAAGAAGTAAAAGGGAAATGAGTGGGGTGGGTCGGTTCGGGTCTGCGGACCGAGTTCGGGCCGACCCCTTTGAGTCTCGTGTTCGCGTTGTTTCGTTTACCCGATCGTAATATACGTTAAAACGTATATTAATTGTTATAATATTTAAACATAAGTTTTCTGTGTCGATTTAAAATGAAGTATTTATTAAAATACTTAGAATCATTAAATAATATATAATAAGTTTTGTTGGTTTCTCGTTTCGTAGTTGATATAATTCGTTCGTGTTTTATGCGTATGGTTACGTTTTCGTCAAAACGTACTACATAAGGTATATTATCTCAATAATATAAAGTAATAATGTTGGTTTGGATAAAATCCTCATTATTTATAAAAGTGTCATCAACGTCCAAAATTAAGTGTGTCGGAGTCGATCCAATAGTTTCACATGTAATTATAAGTAACTACGAAAATAGTAATACCTCACGTATTAAATAGTTGGGCTTTGCTAAACTTATCTCATAAAAATAGTGTGAATTCACTCAAGTAGGGAATTAGCCTAAAATGCAAATGTTTAGTGTACGTGATCACGTTCAAATTTGCCGGGTGTTACAGGTTACACTTATAAAGTATGTTTCAGTGTTGTATCGTATATAAGTATTGATGTTACACAAGTTTAGCATTTAGTGTAAAAGACTAGTTGTGAACCCGCTATTTGAGAACTAGGGTAAGGGGGAAGCCCTTGAATGACGGGGGTCCGGGGGCAGCACCCCTGGTTGCGGGGTCCAAGGGGTGGCAAGCCCTGGCAGGGTCCAAGGGGCAGAGCCCCTGGTTGGGGTCGAGCTGCCAGGTCAGCTTGGAAAATTTTTATTTCTACTATATTGCTTTAGTAAAACACATTTGAAATTCGAATTCAGAGTAAAATTAGATGGCAAAATCTTAGTTCTGACACTTAATAAAAATTGTTTTTGAAGTTAACACGCGATCGGGTGAGGCTTGCATTTATTAGGTCAGAACACAAGTCGAAATTGCTTTAACTCAGATTTTAACCCATACCCGATCGGCTAACTTTCCATACTCATTCGGGTATCATACCTTACCCGTTCGGGTAAGTTAGCTTACCCGATCGGGTATCCAACGAATTTCAGTTTTAAAATCAAGTCGCAAGTTCTATAATTATTTTGTTCAATTTCAAGCGATTGGGAATTTACCCGTTCAGGTAGCACTTCATACGAGATCGGGTAGGTACTCATACCCGATCGGGTACCTACGCTAAACCCAGATGCAGGTGATTTTGTATACCCGTTCAGGTGGACAGTCATACCCATTCAGGTGGGGTTTCATACCCGTTTGGGTGAGGTAAGCCACCTGTTCGGGTGAGGTCTGTTTTCTGGTCTATTCGTGCGATTTCAGTAAAAATAAGTTATTAATCAAATCTTTTCGCACATAATCAGTGAGAGGTAAAATGCTAGCATGTTAAAAATACTTGGAAGCACGGAATAGAGATAGTGGTAACGTGAAGTTCTCACAGATTATGAAAACGAGAGAGTCGAGATGATGATGATGACGGGGATGAAGATGATGATGTTGATACTCGATGAAGATGATGATGAATACCTACTGCTGCAACTTGCCGATGTTGCTCTTGTTATTGTTTGTTGTTTGGAGATAGAGAGCCGAGAGAGATAGATATAGATAAAGATGTGTTGGTGTGATGAAGATGAAAAATGAAATGAAATGAAACAAAGAGTGTGGTTGGTCTGCTTATGGTCACGGGGCAAGATCCACAAATTGTGGATTTTGTCTGGCTCCAATAATTGGGGTGGATATAGTTTGGCTCCAATTCGTAGTGTAAAATGATCGTGTTCCACTCAATTATTCGTTCGTTTTATAATTAGTTTTAAACGTTATATTCTAGAAAATTTATTGAAGTATTTATTAAAATACTTTGTAACATTATTTAAAATGTTTGTTGGTACAGTTCGTGTGTTTGGTACGTTTATTCATAAAACGTATAAGTTTTATATTATAAAAATAATATAAATTAAATAATTTTGGTCACCAACGTCCGTATTAATGAATTGAAATTCGGCCGATATAAAATGACGCGATTTAATCAAACCGTGTAAGTGTATATATAATAATATACATAATGATACATACAATTAGCCCTAACATAGAACTAATTACATGTATTAACTAGATGATTAGGAACTAATTTCTAGCCCTAATTTGTCGGGTGTCACAATTTAAGTTTTGGACTTTCTAGTATGGGGCTCTTTATGTTGGTACATTTAGTGTGTCAGTCAGTTGGTCTATCGAGTTGTAAGTGTCGTTTATTAATTGTAATAGAAAAGTCATTTATGGGTTAGTGACACTTAGTTTGGTCTAGGCGACACTTGCCTTAGTGTCGCATGAAGGCGGCCACATGCGTCACTTAGTAAGTGTCGCATGTCTGCCGTTTAGTATAAATATGAACCTACGGGTTTCAGGCTAGGGTTGACGAAACCCTAGCACCATTTGTTGAAATTGCAAGTCTGTAAACAAGCTAATAGGTTACAATAATCAATACAAAGTTGATCTTGATTCGTTTATTCGATTTTGGTTTGCAATTATATTTGTTTAGTGTGATTGTGTGTTTCCGCCATTCAATTGCTGTCATCAATCACTAAGATCCACAGCAAGGGGCACTCACAACTGGTATCAGAGCCTCAAAGTGGTTTGATTGATGTATTGATCTCGTAATCGTTTGTTTTTCAGTTTGCTTTGTGAAGAGAATCAAGAACAATCGAGTTATTTGGATCAATTGGGTGCTATTCAGACGATTTTAATCAACATCTATAGGTTTCGTTCGATGGGGATTGAAGAATTTTCGTTACATCTACGAAAATTCAAATTTTAGGGTTTTTGGAACATCACAGCCGTTTTTGCGTCACTCGTTGCGTCACTAAATAGTGACACTTCGTGCGACATTCTGTAAGTTCCAATTATGTGACACCCATCAAATTAGGACTAGTAATTAGTGCCTAATCAAGTGTAATACATGTAATTAGTTCTGTGTTAGGCTAATTAATGTATCAATATATATATTGTTGAATATACACAAGTATGCGATTTGATTAAATCGTACAAATTTCAAATCGAATGCAATTCGATTCAATTAATACGGACGTTGGTGAACGAATTTTATTAAATAATATGACATTATTTAATAAATCGAATGTATTCAAAATATTATTTATGTAATATTTCAACTCAAATTCGTATTGTACGAACAAGGATTTTGCGGTTAAAATAACAAACGCGCAAACAACCAAAACAAAGTTAAGTTATATTTTATAACCAAATTACTAAGTATTTGGTAAAATACTTCCTCAAAAATATTAAAGAAATACTCGTATTTCAAAACTCGTGTCTGAACACGTAAAATAATTATTTAAAAGTTTAAACGAACGAGAAAACGAACGTCGCACGGAGCGCGTACACAGGAGAACAAAAAACTGGTGAAGCCCACACCCGGTGGACCCCACCAGCCAACCCCCTCCTCCTTCCCCCTTCTTTCCCTCCTCCTTCCCTCTTTCTTCTCATTTCATCATCTACCACTCTCTCTCTTCCTCTCTTTTCTCTCAAAACTCACTACCACCATCACCATTAAACCCACTAAAAACACCACGAAATGAACCCGAATCGTCAAGCTCGTTTGGAGAAAAGTGACCATCTCACAACGATCTACATTTCCATCTTTTCGGATTTCTCACGCGCGAAGTTGTAAGTTTCTGGCAAAACCCGCAACTCCTCGATTTTTAGTGTTTTCAAGTTCTAGTTGTTTCTTTAGGCTTGAAATGTCCATCTAAGGGTTGGGTAAAAGAATCGGACTAAACGGAAACCGGAAAACTCTTTTTTGGCTCAAAATCCGTCGAACAGTCTTAAGTGTTGCATAGGCCGTGCAGTATAACATCACTTCTTGTGACACTTAAGTGCCGCATTGAGTGACACATAAAACCCTAAAGTTTCATCACTTAAATAAGTTCCGCATAAAACCCCTTTTTTCCCGACACTTACCTCCGTCACTCGTCTAGTGACGCCTAGAACCCTTATCCGACACTAACACCCGAGACAACCTTAGTGACGCCTCACTATGCGTCACTCCCTTAAGTGACGCCCTCACTCAGATTTTACTATTTCATGCGTCACTTCCTAAGTGACGCCTAAGCCCCAAGTGACGCTATGAGTGACGCGTAAAACAGAAGGTTTCAAACTATTTTTACACTAAGCGTCGAACTTATACGACCTCGAATACTTATACAATATGAATCCTAAAACATTGTAAAACATGTTTTTCAAGTATAACACTTCGAAATCAATATGATAACATCTAGATTATTATTAAAAAAAATCACCAACGGGTCGTACACGTTTTCAAAACACAATCAAATCAACCAAGTCGTAGTAACTTGGACAAGTCAAACAACCAAATCGTAGTAATTTGGATAATTCAATCAACCAAATCATAGTAATTTGGACATTCTAAGTTGGACGAACAACTACAAGGGCAGTCTTTCAAGATGCTTACTCATGTTATAACCATCGCGTGTCTTGGACACCCTCAGGTTATAAGTCTTCGGACATCAATTCACCGCTAATCAATTCAAGTTTATTAAGTTAAACACTCAAGGCTCAGGTGAGTCTAATAGCCCCTATTTTACGATTTTCATCAGGGGTGTGATTACATTGCTCGTTTTATTTTACAACATGAACACAAGTACTATACAAATCAAAATACTACATGAGTTGTTTTCACTAATCGTTTCAAAGCCCTCCACAACATAGTTTAGTAATACATCTGTAGCGTGAATGTTAGTATATGATATCATATAGGATTGACAATCCTCATTCGGGTTAGGACGCACTAACTGGTCAAACAGACGTATTAACATTTGGGAAAACGAGTGTAGATTAGGCACTCGTAGGAGGCAACTCAGTTAGGTTTCCTTAATTGGACCTAACGCTCAAGTTAAGCTCAGACTATGTGCTCATGGCTGTATAACTTTTACTTTGCTTAATTGCATTTTAAATTCAATTAAATCTTGCGGTTCATACAAATATGTGTTGACATACAAACCTGTGAGCTCACTAACATTTTGCTAACCCCTTTTAGCATGTATCACAGGTACACAGCAGTAGGTTGGCTGCCCAAACAGGAATCATTAGCTCGAGTCTGCATTCAAATAAACCAGAGATTTAATTGCATTATTATATTTTGTATAGATTAATTATGTAATGTAAATCTCTCAATTTCAAGTAACTGAGCTAATGTAAACAGTATTTTGATGTAAACTTTGGTTTGTATCAATACAATGTAAAATGACGCATTTAGTGGTCGTTCATTATATCGTATGTGCTGTGTATATTGATTAGTCGCGCCCCGACCCGACTCGCTTCCGCAACCCGAATTTGGGGGTGCGAAAGATTGGTATCAGAGCCTAAGGTTATAGTGAACTAGGTTGCATTTAGTAGGCCTAGACTATGACCGTTAGGCAGTATTCCTTATTAAGTATGATTAGGTTCAGTGACTACATGATATTGGTTTAATTTAACATAGCCTGATCAACTATGTACAATTAAAAGAATATGATGTGAGATCTGAAATGAGTCATGACTGAACAGGATACACTAGTTGACTCTGACCAGAGAGAAACCGGGACTCAAACATGTCTGTGTTAGACACTTTAGGCTATTATGTGATATATATATATATATATATATATATATATATATATGCATAGATAGGCCTCACTCTCGCTCGATATCTTAGGCTATATTATATATGTACTATATGAAAATAGGCCTCATTCTTTCTAATGCGTTGTCTCAGAATGGCAAACACACCACCCAATTCGTCACGCTCTCATCCGTATGGATCGCGAAACCCAAGGGTGGCTAGGTGTCACACCCCCAAAACACGTGGCAGCGAAAGTGGGAGGTGTCATGGGGGCGCCGACCAAATTAAATATCACAACACAAAAATTAAAGCAAACGACCTCTATATGAGACGTTTGAAAAATAGTTACATTACAATAATTCAAATGTTTACAAAATATTCTGGAGTTCGCATAAACCGTTTAGAGATTTCTAATACATTACTGAATTACAAAATACAACTACATGCAATCAAATCTCTTGATGTTTTGAAAACAATGCGACTCGAGCTAAGCTTTTCCAAAAGCTTCCTACTGCGGCGGGTTACCTGAGAAATACATACTAAAAGGTCAACATAAAGTTGGTGAGTTCATAGGTTTGTTAAACAGTTGTTGAGATATCGGTATGAAACACAAGATTTTTGTTTGTATCATTCAACAAAGATAAGTAAATGTATCGTTAGCCAACGATAAGTAAATGTAGTTGCACGTATGCAAAAATAGGGTATACCATTTGCCATGAGCTCATAGTCCGAAGCTTAACAATGTGTGTCGTGCCTCTTTCGAGTACACGATTGTGGTGCCCCTGCAAGTGTCTAATCCGGTACACTCGCGTGTACAAATATTAATACGTCCGTTTGACAGGTTAGCGCGACTAACCCGGACGGGGATTGTCAGTCCCAAATAGATCTATTTACTAATACTTGCGCTTAGTTCAAATTAACGAAGCTATGATGTGAGGGGACTTTAAATGGATTAGTGTGTTAACTCATGCAATCCGTATAGCGTTGTTTGTTGTACTTGTGTTCATAAAAACAGTTGTATAAAGCAGTTGTAGTATGTATTCTCCCCCAAAATATTTATAAAACAGTAAAAGAGGGGCTATGAATGTTGGGACATGTTATTGTGATAACAGATCTAGCTTGTAATAGTACTAGAGATTATTGTAATCAAGTTTGTAAATTGGTTTTGAATTGTAATGAATATATTGGTTGGTAAACATTTTAGAGTTAAATGTTAAATACTGAAAAATGTTGACCAATGGTTGACCAAAGACTTACGATGCGAACTGAGTTGGGTTCGCAGGGCAGGTCTGCGAGGCGAACTAACTGGTTTCGCTGGGCCAAGTTGGGCTGCGAACTGAGTCGGATCGCAGAGCCCATAAGCTGCGAACCGAGACGTGTTTATAACCAAATTAGGTTTGAAACCAAATTAACTTTTGCCATTTGCTAATTATGAACGAATTGAACTTTCCAGAGCTTTCAACATAATCTAAAGGTTAGGTATTGATCGATTAACATTAGTTATAATCAATACAAAACATATTAGATTATTGATTTCACTAATACTTGTGAAACAAACCGTTTACAATCCGTAAACACCGTATTAAGGGATTCCGCACCTTAATACCTAAAGATAACCTCGTTATCGATCCTAATACATACGGACTTACAATTGGTATCAGAGCCTACGGCTAGATACGCGTAGGTTCGAGGTTATTCGGATAATAACGGTTGATTTGGGATTGTTGGTACGTGATTTGTTGCGTAAAAACGATCAAAATCATACTCTGGAAGTTTTTGGGTTTGTTTATGTCCGTAATCTTAGGGTTTAGACGTTCAAAAACCTAAAATTTTCATTTTTGGGGTTTTCAGCCGATTCTGCGAACTGAGTTGCGAAGCGAACTGAAGTGGCGAACTGAGATTCTGCGATTTGAGTTTGTTCTGCGAACTGAGTTGCGAAGCGAACCGAGTTCTTCTCTGCGAACTGAGTTCATTCTACGAACTGAGTTCATTCTACGAACTGAGTTCATCCTGCGAACTGAGTTCATTCTGCGAACTGAGTTCATTCTGCGAACTGAGTTCTGGTCTGCGAACTGAACTTGTTCTGCAAACTGAGTTCCTGCGAACTGAGCATTCTGCTTATTTGTCTATTTCTAGAATTTGCAACAATGTCTGACATAAGTAAGATGATTGAGATGGATCATGAGGTTGGGAAATCTAATGTTCCACCTAAATTGCTCCGACTTGAAGACTACTATGGATGGAAAGACAGATTTGAATCACACTGTCGGTTCCATGACTTGTCTATTTGGATGTGCATTAAGAATGGATATACTGCACCTTCTACTAAGGTTGGTAGTAAGACAGTGGCACTTACTTATACTCAAATGAGTGATGAAGAAAAGAAGGATTATCAAATTGAGAATAAAGCTCATTATTCAATTAAAATGAGTCTTCCAAAAGAAATCAACCATCAGTTGAAGTCTTTTCATACCGCTAAAGAGCTATGGGAAGCTCTAGAGAAAAGGTGTGATGGAAGTCCTCAAGTTAAGGCAAGTAGGTGTAATCTGTTGAAGAAACAATTCATAGTTTTCAAAGCTATGAAAGGTGAAGATCTTGATGCATATACCACCCGATATTACCATCTGTTAAGTGAGCTAGATGACCACGGCATTACCTATTCTAATAAGGAGAAGACTGACAAGTTTATTGAGGGTCTTCTAAATGTATGGAGTTATGCTTAAAGATAACGATGAGCGTTATGCAGCTATGTCTTTTGAGCAGGCAATTGACAAGCTCCGCGGATATGATTTCACAAAGAGATCAAGAGATACTGATCCTGATCAGGTACAGGATCCTGGGCTTTATCATGGAAAAACTACTATCTCTAACAGTTCTTCCAGTTCGACCACTACTTTACTACTTGGTGATACTGGAGTAACTGGTGAAATATTATCTAAAGATTTATGCTTTATAAGCTCATCCGGTGGTGAAGCAAAAAGCAAGACAACTGGGAAGTCAACTCAAGAGCATCACAAAATGCCCATGAGTGTGAAATCCGCTGAACAACAACTTTCAGTTCTTGCTTCATTTGTTGCTTCATATGAAAATTACATCCAGGGTAAGATCAATGATCCAGCTACTTTTGATGAGGATTATGATCAGGTAGACCCCGACGACTTAGAAGAAATGGATCTCCAGTGGCAACTTGCTATGGTGTCAAAGAGAGTTAAAAATTTCTTAAAGCGTACCGGAAGAAAGATGGTGGGAAATAAAGTTGGGTTTGATAAATCCAAAGTAAAATGTTTTAACTGTCAAGGTTATGGACATTTTGCTAGGGAATGTGGAAAACCCAAAACTGAGAAATCTGCAAATCCAGAAAAACCAAGTGCTTCTCTGTTGTCTAAAGCCTTGGTCGTTCAACCACTGGATGGTTCTTATGACTGGAGAACTTTGTCTGAAGAAGCTCTAATGGCTGAAATTGAAGATCCAGTTCAGACTGAGGAGACACCATCTTACATGCCTACTGCTGAGGATTATCAAATGAAGATTCCTGATTTGAAGATGCTGGCAGTTAAAGATGATGTGTTGGACTTGGGATCAACTGAAGATCTATGTTCAGAAGACTTTGTTGCACAAATGGCAGAACTCTAAACTAGAAAGAAACGGGTATGTCTTGATGTTCCTACACTTATAGATGTATGTCAGTTAGTGACTAGTTTACAAGCCCAGGTTAATGTCTTTGCTGAATCACATAAGGCTTTAACATCTGAAATAGAACTGGACAAAATTGATGTACGTAGGTTAAGTGAGGACAAGCTAGACCTTAAGAAACAGATTAAGTCCTACACATCTGATAAGACTATACTAAGGAATACAATAAATGAACAATCTGTGACAATAGATGGTCTTTATTTAAACCTAAAGGACTTAAATCAAGGAATAGCTGACAAGGACAAAGAATTAGTTGAATCTAAGGTCAAGTTAGTTGAGCTTAATCGTAAGTTTGAGAGTTATAGAACATCTTCTTTAACTATGGACAATATAATTGATGCTCAATGTAGTGTAAAGGACAAGACTGGCTTAGGCTATAGTGATGTACCTCCGCCTTTTAATGCTAATTACACTACTACTAATGTTGACCTAGAGATGACTAATGCAACTGCTAATTCTGATGTTAATGTACCCGTAGAATCTGAAGTCTCTAAGATACAGAAGGATGTTCCTAAAGAACAATCATCTAAAATTGGTAAGATAGCAGGTTTCACCAATGTACAATTTGTATCGGGTGGAATGCTGAATGATGCCAAAGTAGATGATAAGCTTATTAAAGAATAGAATGATTCACCTTTAGTATCTAAGACTCAGATTGAAACTAAGGCAAAAGATGTTAAGTCACGTAGGCAGATGTCTTGCTTCAAATGCCATCAAAAGGGGCATGTGGCTTCTTGTTGTCCCAATAAGAAGTTGGAAGCAATTCATAAGCCTGTGAATAACGAGAAACCAAAACATGTAGACAGGTCTAGTGCTAAACCTGGTTTGGGAAGCAAACCTGTGAACATGTTGAAGAGAGACAACACTAGTAGTGTCTCTCCACCTAAACCTAAGAGACCTTATTCTCAAAGTAATAATTCTGTCAATAAATCTAGAGATAAGACACCCTCAAGGTTTAGAACACCAGGTAGAAACCATAGTCAATATGAGAATGGTTCTACCTCTCATGCACAACAACACAGTCAAATGCCTAGGAGGTTTTCCACTCACTCTCCTCACAGGCATAAGACTATAAATCATCAACAATCTCAACCTCCGGTAAATGTCACCAAGACTCCCGATGGGAATAGTTATGGTTACTTTAAGGAAGTTCAGATTGTAGATGATAAGGGACAACCCAAGACCGTAATGGCTTGGGTCCCTCTTGAAAACTAACTGTGTGCAACGTGTCATGTGCACAAGCAAACTGTGAATAGAGACAGCTGGTGGTATGTAGACAGTGGATGCTCAAGACACATGATAGGAGAAAGAAGTCTATTGAAAGACTTCAAAGGTGGTTTAAAACAGCAAGTGAATTTCGCTGGGGATAAAGGAGGAGTGATTATAGGAAAGAAAAAGTTTCAAATGGAACTTTGACTCTTGAAGATGTGAATTATGTTGAAGAACTAACTCACAACTTGGTGAGTGTTTCCCAGGTCTGCGATAAAGGTCATCCAGTTCATTTTAATGAAAAGGAAGCCTTAGTCCTGAAGCCGGGATTTGTTATTCCTGAAGAATGGATACTAATGAGGGCTCCAAGGAAAAAGGACATCTATGCTATTAACATGGGTGTTCCAAATACTTCAATGGAGTCTACATGTCTATTATTCAAGGCTTCTGAAGCAGATTCTATTCTATGGCATAGGAGAATGACACATTTAAACTTTCGTAAAATGAATTACATAACCAAAAATGGTTTAGTTCTGGGTGTGCCACAAAAACATTTTGAGTTTGAAGACAGGTGTGTTTCTTATTTGAAAGGAAAACAACATAAGAAACCACACAAGTCCAAAACAAAAAACTCTATATCCTCGCCATTTGAATTGCTACATATGGATCTCTTTGGCCCAATAAGCAAAAGAAGCATAGGTGGCAAATGGTATTGTCTGGTTGTTACAGATGATTTCTCTAGATTCTCATGGGTGTTCTTTTTGAAATCTAAGGATGAAACTCCAGGAATGCTTATGGAGTTCTTAGATTTAGTAGAGAATGTCTATAACACGAGAGTTAAGAGAATTCGTAGTGATAATGGTACAGAGTTCAAAAATTCTACGTTGAATGTCTATTGCTTAAGTAAAGGAATTCAACATCAATTCAGTGCACCTTATGAACCACAACAAAATGGTGTTGCTTAAAGGAAGAATAGAACTCTTATTGAGGCATCAAGAACCATGCTTGCAGATTCAGGGCTTCCGATCATCTTTTGGGCAGAAGCAGTGAATACAGCATGTCATGTCTTGAATAGGGTACTAACTGTTAAGAAGCATAACAAGATTTGTTATGAACTTCTGAACAAAAAGAAACCTAATTTGAAGGGATTTGAGCCCTTTGGTGTCTCATGCACACTTTTGAAGACTAACAATCAACCTAGGTTTGGGGAAAAGGCTGACGAAGGATATTTCCTAGGTTATATTTCTAATTCACCAAACAAGAAGGTTTTCAATAAAGTCACTGGACGTGTGGAAACTGTCTTCAACATTGAAGTTACAAGTTATACTCATGACAAACACAAGGGATTAGATTGGCAATTCGATTATTCAGATCTGTTTAAGTCATTTAAAGTCCCTATAAGTGACTATGTGGTTAATTCAGAAATCCCAGAGCATTTATTGTACGGTGACGGGGACACAGACCCGACACATACATCGAATGCTTCTTCATATGGGACGTCTGCAAATAATCACTCTGCTGGTACTTCAAAAGAGCCATCATTGGATAAACCTCAAGAACAAGACAAGTTGTCGGAAGTTACTCAAAGGGTATTAGATAATATCTTTACTCCTACAAGGGAATTGAGGGAAAGAATAACTTCTGATGAGATGTATAGTACTGATGAGGATATGCCACCATTGGAAGAGATTGGTACCAATTTGGATGATGAGATACCTGTTGAGCCTGTAACTGTGACTAAAACAAGTAGGAATCATCCTGTTGAAAATATCATTGGTGATCAAAACCTTCCAATGTTAACCAGGAGTCAAGCTAAAGCTAGAACTTCTGAATACACTAGCTTATACGTTTCAATTAAAGAAATTGGGATTACAAATAAATGTCTTTATGCATGCTTTATCTCACAAGTTGAACCTAAAAATGTTCAACTAGCATTAAAAGAAAACTCGTGGGTAGAAGCTATGCAAGAAGAATTGACTTAGTTTAAAAAACTGAACGTATGGGAGCTAGTTGACTTACCTTCTGGTGAGTATCCTATTGGAACTAAATGGGTCTTTAAGTGAAAAAGAGTCGATCGGGGAATTGTTACTCGCAATAAATCTCGTTTAGTGGTCCAGGGATTCAATCAAGAAGAAGGAATAGATTACAACGAAGTGTTTGCACCTGTTGCTAGGCTTGAAGCAATAAGGGTATTCTTATCATTTGCAACTTACAAGGAAATTAAAGTGTATCAGTTGGATGTCAAGAGTGCCTTTTTGTATGGCAAAGTACAAGAATTGGTGTATGTCTCTCAACCACCAGGGTTTGTTGATCCAGATTATCCAGATAGAGTATATCGCTTGAATAAGGCTCTATATGGATTACATCAAACACCCAGGGCATGGTATGAGACACTATCAAAGTACCTTCTTGAGAATGGATTTACAAGAGGTTCAATTGATAGTACACTTTTTGTTAAATGGAAAAAGAATGACTTTCTGCTCGTTCAAGTATATGTTGATGACATCATTTTTGGGTCTTCTGACGAAAAGATGTGTCAAGAATTTGAGAAAGTCATGCAAAAAAGATTTGAAATGTCTGCTATGGGAGAGTTGAATTTCTTCTTAGGATTACAAGTTGATCAAAAAGAAGATGGTATGTTCATTCATCAAACAAAGTATACCTATGAACTGTTAGAACGTTTTAAGATGGATGAAACACGCATATATCATACTCCTATTCCAGAAAATCATGAACTTGGACCAGATACATCGAGTGACAAAGATGTGGATCCTACTCTTTATAGGGCCATGATTGGGTCACTAATGTATCTCACTGCATCCAGGCCGGATATAATGTTTGCAGTATGTATCTGCGCAAGATATCAAGCCTCACCTAAAGAGTCTCATATGCAAGCAGTTAAAAGAATCTTTCGTTACCTAAGAGGGAAACCGAAGCTGGGACTTTGGTATCCGACTGGAGGAGACTTGGATTTTATTGCTTACACTGATTCTGATTATGGAGGATGCAATCAGAATAGAAAGTCCACAACTGGTGGATGTCAGTTTCTTGGAGGAAGATTAGTGTCTTGGCAGTGCAATAAGCAAACCTCAGTAGCCATTTCTACATGTGAAGCTGAGTATGTTGCTGCAGGCAGTTGCTGTTCTCAAGTGCTGTGGATTCAACAGCAAATGAGAGATTATGGTTTAAATTTAACCAACACTCCGATGATGATTGACAATGAATCCACCATATCTATCACTAATAATCCTGTAAAGCACAGCAAGACAAAGCACATTGATATTCGTCATCATTTCATAAGAGACTGTGCTGAAAAGAAGCTTATACAGTTAGTCAAGGTTCCATCATTGGATAACTTGGCAGACTTGTACACAAAAGCTTTTGACAGGAACGTTTTGAGACATTGGTTCAACTGAACGGAATGAAGAATCCAGAATAACTAGTCTTCCAAAGGAAATGTAATAGTTTAAGTCTTTCTATTCAAAATATATATATAAAAAAGGGGCGTATGACATTCATTTGCTTGTTACCTTAGGGGAATCGCCACCAATAAAAGAACAACAATAGTTCTTTTAGAAATTGTTTAAGTTTTTATTTGCAAAAACTTGGGAGATGATAGTACATTAGGAGAATAAGCTTAAGAATAATACCTTAAGTATTAAGTATGATGTGTTAATAGATTCCTATAGGTTACTCTAAGATAACGATTTTAACTAGAACTTGACTTATATTTATCTTACTATACACCTATATCCACTGATAATAACGTGTCTCTTACTTCATAAGTGATAAGAATAATTTTAGTCTAGTCAGCTTCATCATACGATATATTGATAGGCAGATTATGCTAGGATTTCTGAGCGTTTAAGAAATTCTAAATGCATGTGTCATATCTTTTGTGAAACTGCTATACCATGTATGACTCAAGTCTTAATTGTTAAATGATAGTACTTCCATGCACTGTTATCTAAAACAAAAACAAAAAGATACAAAGTCTTTAAGACTACAAGGTGAGTTATATGTCTCTAAAGAGCATCATTTAGTAACCTCTACCTTACATATGAAAGATACAAAGTGTCAAGTGTCAAGTGTAAGTTATATGCTTCTAAAGGACATCATTTAGTAACTCCTACCTTATAAAAATAGGATACAGTGTTATGAGTTGTACTTGAGTTTCTCAATATATTGTATAGTAGAAAACACTAGATATTGTTCACATTAACAATAAAAAGTTTGCTCAGAAATCTATGTATAATTTGTTTATGTGGATCATAATATCGATAAATGTCTTGATCTGTCTATGACCTTTGAACATTCACCTTAGTGAATAAGTTCTAAAGAAATTATAAGTTATTTTTCAACAATGTGTTATATCGTGTCGATAAAGGTAAATAAGATATAATTCTATAAATATAAGTTTATTACTGGTTAAAGTTGTAATTTTATTGTGCTTATATGAATTTCATGAGGTATGAATATTAACGATCATCTTAGACTTATTAAAAATCAATTAAGTTTTGCTTATTCTTTCTAATATGATCCCTAAGCAGATAGTTCTTAATCAGTTAAGCATATAATTTATTTTTGCTTAGTATTTTTGTTTACAGTTTGATTTTGTAAAAGTCTATTTTATTATATTTCAATAAAGTTTTGGATTGATTTATTTATTGTGTTATCCTTTGGAATTAAGTTAAATAACATTTTATCATTCCGTGTTTGAATAAATGTGACAAAAACACAATGGGAAGTTAATATGTTTGACTAGTAAAAATAAATAAAAGTTCAATTTATATTTAAAGCTAAAATCGCAATTTTGGTCAAAACTGTGAAGTTGACCAGTCAACGTTGCGAGGTGAGTTTAGAGTATAAAAGGGACAAGTCAAGCGAGTCAAACCCACACTATTCCCACATTCTGCAAAGCGAAACCAACTCCACTGCGACGTGAGATTTGGCGAAGCGAAACGAATTACTTATTTGGTTGATTTTCGATTTTCCAGACAGAGGAAGGGATTTTCACTTCGTGTTTCTCATACAACTTTTGATTATGCATCTAAAGAGGTATACCTGGTGGTTTTTAACCGTGTATTTCACTCGTAATTGCTTATTTTTGGATTTCATAGGTTTTGGTTTAGTTTTACATGAATTACATGTTAATTGATGTATTAGAAAACGTAAAACTATTAACATATGATATTCTAGCCATTGCGAACCTGTTTGTATCATTTATTTGCTTTAAAATTTACATGATCATGGGTTTGAGTTTGAAAATCACAACAGTTGTGTCTGCGAAGTGAGATTCATACTCACTTCGCAGCCCGCTCCTGCAAAGCGAAGTAAATCACTTGATTTTGGATCGCATATTACATTCTGCGAAGCGAATCCAATCTTTGACTTCGCATCGCAGCTTGAATCTGCGAAGCGAACTCACGAGTTGATTCGGATCGCAGACCATTTCTGCGAAGTGACAACTCAAATCGTAGAACACTTCTGCGAAGCGAACTCAATATTTAGGTTCGGATCACAGATAAATTAAGCGAAGTGAGACTTGGATTGCAGGTTACGCTGCGAAATGAACTTCATTTCGCAGCTCCTGATGGCGAAGCGAGTTGAAATGGTTGACTTTTATTGACCATAGCGAACTCAACTTCACTTCGCATAGGATTCTTGCGAAGCGAAGTGACTTTTGTTAGTTTATTTTTTCAAATGAACTTTGTACACTAAACGTTTGATTTATTCGATATTTAGTTTACATAATATATGTTATAACTTGTTTTCGATTTGAGAACTTTGAAATTACAAATAATTGACAAGTTAACATTTAATTACATGATTAGACTTATGAACTTTCGTTAATAAGTTAAATATATGTAATCAATTAGAACTTTTGGGTTACTTAATATCGAAAGTCTTCTGACTCATAGCGAAGTCGAGCGGCCTGTCCCGATAATTAATCGGCGGTATATTTCTCAAAATTTCTTTATCACTAACGAACGTCATATAAGTTAACAAATAAAATTGAAAATTTAACTTTGTTTAATTGTTCAATTAAGGTTTGTAGATTACGTTGTTAGTTAATAGTAAACTTAGATGTTTGATGATCATACGATCATAATACGTTAAAGTTTAAATTAACTAATGTTTGTTAGTTAATTCTAATTGCCATTTGTGTTATTTATAATAATAGATATGGCGGATAGAGCTTTTGCACCTGGTCACAACATCCTGGTGAGTCTCAACACCAGTGAGCGCGGTGCTGAGCGACTTACTGAGATCTTGACATTTTTGGCACGATCCAGGATTAGATATGCCATTACCGAGTCACCTTCTATATCTCAGAATATATTGACCCAGTTCTGGGACAATATTGAGTTCGATGCTGGGGCTAACCCTACGGTTGTCCGAACACGGGTTAATGAACATCCCGTTGTCTTCTCTGCTGATGATCTACGCCAGATTTTCAGATTAGGCACTGTTGAGCAGGAAGCTGGTCCATCTGCTTACTCGACGGATTTTATCGAGGGAGCTTTGGGCAGAATGGGATATTCTGGTCCCAGACGTGGACGTCAATTCATCAAGGCGTTCATTTTAGGGCAGTGGAGATTCTTATTCCACATCATTATCACGATCTTTGGTAACTAGAAGGGAGGATAAAATGAGCTCAGCCCTCAGTTATTTTCTGGGCTACTGTCACTAGTTTATAATAAACCATACAGTTTTTCTTCTTATATCTTCAATTCATTTATCGGTCAGATCACTGGAGCAGTTAGATCGAAGTTTTTGATCTATCCACGATTTTGTATGCTCATTGTTCGCCACTGCATTCCTGATTTGCCAGCAGTTGCTCCGGATCGATTTGTTGATCGAGTCAACTTGCGTACATACAACGCTTGTTTTCTCAACTCCTCAAGACGTCCAGACGTAGTGAAGCCGGAAGCGGTTGATTTATTTGGATATCTTCTGGATGAGAACTATGTGGCTCCAGCCAATGATGGATGGTTAGATGTTGAGCCTGCTTCTGCGGTACCTGAACCTGTTACTGATGTGGTTATCCATGAAGATCCACAAGAGCTTCTGGAGGATGTTTTAGAACATCCGGGTCAACAGGTTGATGCAGAGGTTGCTGCGCAGGTGATACAGGATGTGCTGGTTGAGCATGATGATGTTACTGATCCCTTGCTATGGGATATTGATAGTTATGTTGCACCACCTGAGGTAATTTTATAATTATATAGTAATATAGGTAATTGGGTGTTACATTATAATTATAATATTATTATATGATGCAAATGTTATAGATATTTAGTTAATTAGATAATGATTCTGATTATAAAATATAAATATCATTATGATCAGGGAGCTGAGACTGCAGACCCAGAGGTCACTCGACCTGAGGGTGAGCAGGGACAACTTGATGGATCTGAGGGTTTACCTTCTAAGGTAATTATCAGATTAATCTTAAACATATATAGAACTTGTATGATAGAGCTTCTAGCTAATCATAAATGTTTAATATATTTAATATTTAGGATTCTGATGTTGGTCCATCTGGAGGCCGTGATGGTGAATCGGCTTCAGATAATGATGATAGTACTCCTTCTCCACCTCCAGATGCTAGTTATATTAGATATCGATCTAGGATGATTCCAGATCCAGCTCTGAAGGAGAATAGGAAGGCTAAGGAAGTCGACCCAGACTTCAGTATTCTTGATGAAGGTCCTGAGGAAGAGGATACACTTCTTATTTCTCAACGCAGGAAGCGTTCGAGGACTTTGACCATTAGAGATGGTAAATTTTAAATCTTTAATTTAAAGTAAGATAATTTTAACTTGTTGTTTATCAGGAGTTAAACAGAGACAGTTCATTCTGTAACAGTTTCTCAAGATACACCACAGGTGTAGTTAATGACACCGGTGGTTTCTGAACCTGTATCTGTACCGACTGAGGTATGAGATAAATGTTTAGTACTACAAGTGTTATATAATTAGTTAAGAAATTGAGACAGAGTTATCTGTAACAATTATTTTTCTTTATGTAATTGTATCTATCTTAATAGGCTGAGCTAAGGACAGAGTTACCGACACAAGAATCGGTTTCTCAGACTATCAAAGAAGGGGTTGTGGAATTGGTGCATTATGCACAGTTTCCTAAGACCAAGGCAAGTCGTTTTGCAGCTGGCCTTCTCACGACTGCCTTATCTCAGGCCATTCCACCGCTTACTCGTGAGTCTTTTCTTGCTTCGGTGACACCGCCTGGACCATCGATGATTCCAGTAACTCCTATGACTGATGCTGAAAGGATTACATCCTTAGAGTCTAGGGTAAAGGAGTTAGAGAAATTGATGGGATCGGTTCCACGGTTGTTAGCTGAGAATCTCTCTTTAGCACAACAGTTGGTCACTGTTAGTGAGTCTTATCACACATTGATGAAGATTCATAACACACTGCTTGATGACTGCACTGCCCAACGCCTGAAGCTTGACAACTTAGAAGAACTTATTTTGAGTTTACATCAGGAACAGTCAGCTTAGGGGGAGATTAGGGTTTATAAGGTAGCGTGCAAAGAAGATGAGCTGAAGCTGAAGAGGAGACATGACAGAGATGATGATCCCAGTGCATCGAAAGATAGTGAGTCGACTGGTCCTTCAAGACTAGTGAGCAAGCTACACTTCAGGGGGGGAGTCTGAGTCTGCTGGTATTGGTGCTAGTGCTGGTGCTAGTGGGAGTGGAGCTGGTGAGAAGTAGTTATATTTTGTATTTGAAACTGATATACTTTTATAATCTTAGATTGATTATAATATTATTTATAATCTATTGAAAGATTAATGTTTTGTAAGTATATAAGTTATGTTGATATAAGATTTAGACTTGTGATTTTATAAATAACAAGTGAAAATTATATAAGATTAATTATATAAGATTTGAATTTGAGATGTTTTTATAACAAATTAAAATTATATAAGATTAATGATTAAATGTGATTATACGATTAAGATAAATAAAGGAAATTCTTAGATTGATTCAGGGAAATCAATGAAAGAATTTATATTATATTATCTAATTCGTGTTATTTAAAATGATTACAGAAAAGAATGTTGAAAGTGATTCTGATATTGATATTGTCGATGAAGTTGAAGCGGAAGTTGATTATGATCTAGAGGAAGGTGAGTTTGTACCTCCTGAAGATTGGACTTCTGTTGTCGATATTGGGTTAGTTGAAGGTGTTGATCTTGATGCTAATATAGATGAACATATCATAAATCCTTCAAGGACGAATGTGATTATTCAGGATGAAGAAGGAGAAAGAGTTATAGATTTAGATGAATATCTGAATGAATCAACTGATTCTGATTTTGAAGAAGATCTTCCTGATTGTCATAAAGATAATCCGATCTTTAAGCCTTTGGAGAAGAAGAAAAAGGTAAAGACTGCAATATCAGAAATCGATATTACTGGAAAGCGAGTACCTAAGAAAGGTATAATCGGTTGGTATTATGACGCAGATTTAAAGCTTTTTGCAATAAAAAGATATGACGGAGTTCAATACTTTGAAAGAAAGCTTGCAGTCTTTAGTTCTTTACCTAGATTTGAAATACAAGACTTGGCTAGAATGGAAGATATGTTGAAAGGGTAATCAAGACTGAGGGTTGGTCAATGAAGTTTGAAAGAATTAAGCCAAGAGTCGGAAAAACTATCAAGTTAAATGAAAGAAGTCAACAGATACCGTTAAAGCTTATGCCTCAGAATATTCTAGGAAATATGAAGAGATGGCATGTAGAAGCTGGAACTGGTGAAGCTGTGGTTTTTGAAGCTGATGATGAAGTCGAAGATGGAGAAAAAGAACTTTTGAGAATATATGATCATCGACACTTAGTGAATCTTTCCAAGAATGATCTGTTGATGTTATACAAGAACAGGATCACTGCTATTGAAGGTTGGGGAGATTTAGGAAGAGATTATCAGCTGATGGTTAAAACTTGCATTAAACTGAAGATGTATGCTGGGAGTAAAATTTACAAGTGAATATCAAAGACATTTTGAAGACATAGATGCTAGAGCTATTGTCAAGGGGCATACTTAATATCGCGTAAAAAGTCATGTTTTTACTACCGATATCTCTCTCATTCTAGAATAATTCTTGGAATTTTAAACACAAAAGTAGTACAAATCAATGATATTATGCCAAGATGGTCAAAACAAGGTTGCACGACAAAAATCAAGCAAAACGAATGAAAAACGAAGATTCCACGCACGTTTGAAGATTCAAGGCATCAAAACGAGATTTCAAGACAAAAGTGCCCATCATCAACATCCATCTCACCCAAGATGTTTGTTTTCAAATTACGAATCCAACAGAAGAAAAATCAACACAAACGGATAAAGAATGAAGATTCTACGCCCACCGGAAAATCCAAATGATTCGTACGTAATATCTGGAGATAGGAAAGATATTTTTGGGATATCTTTACATCAAATTCTTCGTTTTTGAATTACAAATCCTATGCAAAAACAATCAACGCAAACAGACGCATAACGAAGAAGATACGTGCGAAATAAGCAACGCAGCGAAAGACGACGGACTGGGGCGGGTGGCAGCCAGCCGCCGCCGACCAGCAGCTAGCCGCCGCCGGCCTGCTGGTGGGTGGCGCCGGCCTCCACCCCCCATCTCTTTTGCACTTTTTCGTCCTTGCTCGTACCTGGTGCACCACCTTTCGCTACTTTTTCGTACCTGGTGCACCACCTTTCGCTACTTTTTCGTACCTGGTGCACCACCTTTCGCTACTTTTTCTAATGTGAGCCTAGGGATGCTAATGTGAGCCATATTTTCCCTATAAATAGCAGCCCCTAAGCTTCATTTTCGCACACACCATTCTTAGAACAATATACTTCTCTTAAATATTGTTTCTACTTTCTTTCTATTTTCTTACTAAAAATTAGTTTTAGGCTAGTTTTGGAGCTTGTTTAGAATAGAAGGAAAGTACGGAACGCATTATAAATCTTCGGTGTAAGCTTGGAATTGTGTCAATTAATTCAAGTCTACTTTCTCCCGCATTTAATCCTGGTGCTTTCTAATCCTTATCTATCTTAATTAATTACGGTTATATTGATTATGCTAGATTTAGTTATTGCCATGATTAGAGAGTAGTATACTTGTTGTGTTTGCTTGTAATGTAGTTAATTAATTATGGGATGAGTTATAGTTAAATATTAAAGATCGGTAGTATCGCTTTGATCGTCTTATTGCATGTTCTTGTTTGATTGTTGCCTTAGGATCATCATAGTGGTAAAATATAAACGGTCTTAATTATCGTAAAGTAATATGATGGCCCCTATTCAACTGTTACTCGATATAGTACTGGAAACACTTCAAGGTGGAGTACAAATGTATGAAAGTCGAGGAACGACCGAAGGTAGTCATATTACGAAACGGTACAATATTACGAAGTAATATGATGGCCACTATTCGACTGTTATTCGATATAGTACTGGAAACACTTCAAGGTGGAGTACAAATGTATGGAAGTCGAGTAACGATCGAAGGTAGTTATATTACGGACTAACATATAAAATGAGAAACCTAGTTTAATTAACCTTTCTAATAGAATTTTAAACTTCAATTTAATCTATCGCCTTTTCACCAATAAATGTGATTACAACACCTTTTTAACGACGTCCAATTAAAAGGTAGTTAGTCATCTGTGTTAATATAATTTGTCAAAGGTATGAAACTATGGAACCGCAAGGATACATGGGGATTATCGTAGGACAAGACATGGTCAAGGTTTGAAGCGGTGGAACCACTTAAAGTGAGGAACGCTGTGAATAATTAGGGGATTTATTGGGTAGTCTTAAGCAAGGGCTAGTTTAAAGTCATAAATGAACTTTTTAAATATACGAATCTGTTAGGATGACAAGGAATCGTTATATGATTCAGTTAAGTCTAGTACCTTAAGATTTTGTTCCCGTTCATATGAAAGTATTATTAAACCATAATCAAGATTTTGCTGATTATTCTAAATACTTTGTGATGTTACCATAACCTAGCTCCTGGTGTGACATGCTAATGGGATTTTAATTAGTAGGGAATCTAGTGTTTACATCACGAGTATTCAACATTAATAATTAACAAATATCTTTCAACACAGTTTCTCTAAACATCATCCCATAACTTAATTAACGAAATCTCAGCAAACACTCTTTATTTTATCTGCGTTATCTTTTATTTTTATTTCGCTTTTATTTATTTATTTGCCTAAGTTAGTTAATAGAAAAACCAAAACTCCTCCACTATTTTATAAACCCTTCACTAGTTTGAAAGCCCTCATCTGCCATGCCTTAGTTTCAATTCAGTCGGTTTGAAGAATGACTATAGGTCATATCTACCACTTGCTCACCCTTAGGATTAGCATTGTTAGGGAAAACTTAGGCCCCGCAATTACAAATTTAAAACACCCACTGATGCCCGCCGCCGGTAGCCGGTGCAACGACAAGGGTTGAAATCCTTACAGACCGCTGGTGGCGCATCAAGTTTTTGGCGCCGCTGCTGGGGAACCAATTGTACGATCCATAGGCGTTAAGACGAACTTACTCACTAGTGAATCTTTAGAATTTTTTAGATCCCTACGTCTTTCTTTATTTTTCCTTCCTTTTACCACTTTTAGAAATGACCACCCCTATCCATTCAACTAGTCAACCACCTGCCAACGAGACTATGACTGCTGCACGTATAACTCTCGCTGAAGACTCTAAACCTTTGATTGAAGGTCGAGGAGGACCAATCGTCTATCCGGAAACCGATAGAACTTCATTTGAATTAAAGCCCCATATTGTTCAGTTAGTCCAAAACCTCTGTCAATTTTGTGGCCTACCAAATGATGATCCAAACTCCCACCTTGACAAATTCATTTCCTTATCCAACTCCTTTAAACCGATTGGGGTTAATCAGGACATAGTCTATCTATACCTATTTCCCTATTCACTCACTCTCAATGCACAAACCTGGTTTGAGGAACTAGAAATCAACTCTATAACCTCTTGGGTAGAATTAGCAACCAAATTTTTGGCCAAATATTTTCCCCCTTCAAAACAAGCCACGTTTAGGTCCAACATCGTAAACTTCCGCCAAGTTCATGATGAATCAATCTACGATGCATGTGAACGCTTTAAGAAATTGCTTAAGAAATGTCCAAATCATCATTTTGAGCGCTCAGACCAGTTGCGCATTTTCTACAATGGTCTCTTCCCACATCACCGTCTTTTACTTGATACCGCCTCTCAAGGCAGTTTTATGAACTGTACGGCCGATGACGCTTGGAGCCTTGCTGAGAAAATGACAATACACAACCATGACTGGAACAGTGAAAATCATCCCTCACTAATGAATTCACCTACTACAATCGGGAATGAAGCTATCAAAACCCTCACTCAGCAAGTGGAAGAACTAACCAAAGAGATCAAGGAATTGAAAAGTCAAAAACAACATGTATGTCAAGTTCAAACCTGCCTTAATTGTGCTAATCCGAACCACTCAGCCCAGATTCCTCAGTCTCATCTAACTTCACCCAATACTAACCCTTCTCTTAACCCACCTAGGAATAGCCCACTAACTTACCAACCTCAACCTTTGGAACCCTCTTCCTCACAAATCTATAGTTTTGACGACACCCTGATACAAGTCATTCAAGGACTCTCAGCTAGACAAGACCAAACTGATATCATCTTAAGAGATCATTTGACTTTGTTAAAAGCTTTAGAATCCCAATTAGGACAATTAGCACCGCGTATTAACGCTAAACCTCAGGATAGTCCAACTAGTTGCCATAAGGAGGCTTCCCATATTCAAGACTCTCAGGTAGCACATAGCCCACCTACGATTTCTTCTTCGGTGAAGGAACCACCTATTGTCCCATCGACAATAGATTTAGAGTCTACATCAAATAGGAAAATTCCATTTCTGGCTCGTCTTAAACAACGACCCGACAAGCTTAAGTCTTTTAAACTTGATAGGAAATTCCTAGATACCGTACCTGAAGTTCATTCTAAAAAGTACTTCAGAAAATTTCTTACAACCAAGGATAAGGTACCCGAAGTACCCAATGTCCCAGTGAACGAGGAATGTTCAGCTATCTTAAAAAATACCATTCCAGAAAAACTCGGAGACACCGGACATTTTACTCTCCCCTCTTCTATCTACAATTTAGGCATCATCTATTCTCTTGCCGACTTAGGAGCTAGTGTTAACCTTATGCCATACTCGCTTTTCAAGAGGCTTGAGTTAGAAAATCTTCGACCTACCAAAATGACCATACAGCTTGCTGACCTCTCGGTCAAATACCTTAAGGGAATAGATGAAAATGTTTTCTTAAGGATTGACAAATTTCTTTGCCCAACAGATTTTGTAGTAATGGATGTGCAGGAAGACGTACACATCCCAATCATAATAGGAAGACCTTTCATGAATACGGCCAAGGCAATCATCAACATCTTCGCACAAACTATCATCTTGCAGTCTCAGGGAGAAACCATCACTTTCCATATCGACAATCCTAACACTGGGGACCAAGCCTATATGTACATGATCTCCATGAACATGACCGTGGAGGACAAAGAAACTGCAAAGCCAACAACTGAAAGGAACTCTAGCACGGAAATGGCAATCATGCCATATTTCCTGATTGACCTCCTACGAATAGTACAAGAGATGAAACATGCATCTCCATCAGTGAAAAACTCAACAATGGAAGAAATTGAGATGAGAAACACGGAAAAAGAAAACAAAAGCAGCATACCGCCAATTAATCCGTTTACCACTGAAGAAATGGCGGGAAGTAACCACAACCATCCTACGAGAAGAGAAACATTGGAGGAATATTCCAAACGCACAAGGTACCAACCACAAACCATCATAGATCACAAAGTGCTCGAAGAATTGGTCCAAAGATTTGACAAAGTAATAGGAGGAATAAGCGGCGTAGTCAACATGCTGGCTCTTTCCCCTGCTGAACTGCAATTTTGTCAACAACAGAAACGGACTTACGCTAGGATCTACAATGCCCTTTAAAGATCTAACATCCCATTCACCTCAACGCAATGGGAGATGTTAGGATCCATTAGAGCACATATGAAAGAGACTACTGGACAGCCGAGCATTCGTGCTGACATTTCAATGATGAATATCCCAAAGTTCTAAGTGTGGGATACTTGATATCGCGTAAAAAGTCATGTTTTTACTAACGATATCTCTCTCATTCTGGAACAATTCTTGGAATTTTAAACTCAAAAACAGTACAAATCAATGATATTATGCCAAGATGGTCAAAACAAGGTTGCACGACAAAAATCAAGCAAAACGAATGAAAAACGAAGATTCCACGCACGTTTGAAGATTCAAGGCATCAAAATGAGATTTCAAGAAAAAAGTGCCCATCATCAACATCCATCTCACCCAAGATGTTCATTTTCAAATTACAAATCCAACAGAAGAAGAATCAACAAAAACAGATAAAGAATGAAGATTTTACGCCCACCGGAAAATCCAAATGATTCGTACGCAATATTTGGAGATAGGAAACATATTTTTGGGATATCTTTACATCAAATTCATCGTTTTTGAATTACGAATCCAACGCAAAAAGAATCAATGCAAACGGACGCATAACGAAGAAGATACGCACAAATAAGCAACGCAGCGAAAGACGACGGACTGGGGCGGGTGGCAGCCAGCCGCCGCCGGCCTGCTGGTGGGCGGCGCCGGCCTCCACCCCCTTCTCTTTTTCGCTTTTTCGTCCTTGCTCGTACCTGGTGCACCACCTTTCGCTACTTTTTCGTACCTGTTACACCACCTTTCGCTACTTTTTCTAATGTGAGCCTAGGGATGCTAATGTGAGCCATATTTTCCCTATAAATAGCAGCCCCTAAGCTTCATTTTTACACAGACCATTCTTAGAACAATATACTTCTCTTAAGATATTGTTTCTACTTTCTTTCTATTTTCTTACTAAAAATTAGTTTTAGGCTAGTTTAGGAGCTTGTTTAGAATAGAAGGAAAGTACGGAACGCATTGTAAATCTTCGGTGTAAGCTTGGAGTTGTGTCAATTAATTCAAGTCTACTTTTTCCCGCATTTATTCCTGGTGCTTTCTAATCCTTATCTATCTTAATTAATTACGGTTATATTGATTATGCTAGATTTAGTTATTGCCATGATTAGAGAGTAGTATACTTGTTGTGTTTGCTTGTAATGTAGTTAATTAATTATGGGATGAGTTATAATTAAATATTAAAGATCGGTAGTATCGCTTTGATCGTCTTATTGAATGTTCTTGTTTGATTGCTGCCTTAGGATCATCATAGTGGTAAAATATAAACGGTCTTAATTATCGTAAAGTAATATGATGGCCCCTATTCGACTGTTACTCGATATAGTATTGGAAACACTTCAAGGTGGAGTACAAATGTATGGAAGTCGAGGAACGACCGAAGGTAGTCATATTATGAAACGGTACAATATTACGAAGTAATATGATGGCCCCTATTCGACTGTTATACGATATAGTACTGGAAACACTTCAAGGTGGAGTACAAATGTATGGAAGTCGAGTAACGACCGAAGGTAGTTATATTACGGACTAACATATAAAATGAGAAACCTAGTTTAATTAACCTTTCTAAACCGACTTCCTTGGGCTGAACTGAAGAAAAAGCTTAGAGGAAAATACTGCCCCGAAGAAGAACTGCACCGTCTAGAGGAAAAATTCTGGCACTTGACAGTGCAGGGAAACGACATTGCTGGATATACCACCAAATTCCAGCAATTCGCTTTGTTATGCCCAGGTTTAGTTGATCCGGAGGAGAAGTGCATCAAGAGATATATCCGCGGCCTCCCGGAGAATATTCAGGGGAATGTCGCCTCATCTAAACCAACCAATGTTGACAGTCCAATCCAATTAGCTCATGAACTCATGGCCATGGTTGTCAGCCGTGAGACATCCAACACATCCTCCTCCAACAACAACAAACGCAAATCGTCTGAACACCACAATCACCACAACAAGAAATCCAATGCCATCCAAGTTTACAACACAAACTCTGAACCCAAGCGTGGATACACTGGGGACAGGCCATACTACTCCAAGTGTAACTATCACCACGATGGTCCATGCAGTACTCTCTGCAACAACTGCAGGAGGTACGGGCACTTGACCAAAGCTTGCTGAGCCCCCAAATCCAACAACAACACCTCTCACAACAATTCTAACCAACCCAAATCCTGCTATGGGTGTGGAGAAATGGGACACTTTAGAAACGAGTGTCCTAAAAACAAGAACAAGAGCAACAACAACAACAACGCAAGGGGAAGAGCGTTTGTACTCAACTCCGGGGATGCCCGTCAGGACCCGAATGTGGTCACGGGTATGTTCCTTCTCAACAACTTATCTGCTTCTATTCTGTTTGATACTGGTGCCGATAGAAGCTTTGTTTCTGATGAGTTTTGCCCTCTACTTGATATCGCACCTATTGCTCTAGATGTTAAGTACACCGTAGAACTTGCAAATGGTAAACTCATAGAAACCGATAGTGTGATACCTAATTGCACTTTAAACCTAGCCGACGAGATTTTCTCAATCGATCTCATGCCTATTGAAATTGGAAGTTTCGACGTCATCATTGGTATGGACTGGTTGTCCAAGCATCGTGCCGAAATCATTTGTTACGATAAAATCGTTCGTATTCCTCTCTCCATTGGTAGAACCTTGGTCATACAGGGGGAGACCGGTGGGACAAGACTCAACATCATATCCTGCTTGAAAACCCAGAAATTTCTGAGAAAGGGTTATCCAGCAATCCTCGCACACATCATGGAGAAAAAGTCAGAGGAGAAGCGACTTGAGGATGTGTCCATCGTTCGAGACTTTCCAGAAGTCTTTCCCGAAGAACTACCTAGTCTACCACCACCAAGACAGGTTGAATTCTCAATCGACCTCGTGCCAGGTGCCGCACCTGTGGCCCGAGCGCCATACCGCTTAGCCCCATCCAAACTTCAGGAGTTGTCCAATCAATTACAGGAATTCCTAGAAAGAGGATTCATTAGGCCGAGTTCTTCACCTTGGGGAGCTCCGGTCCTGTTTGTCAAAAAGAAAGATGGTTCTTTTCGAATGTGTATCGACTACCGAGAGTGGAACAAGCTAACTGTCAAGAACCGATATCCACTTCCTCGAATCGATGACCTGTTTGACCAACTACAGGGGTTGAGTTTTTACTCAAAGATCGATCTTCGTTCAGGTTATCACCAATTACGTGTTCGCGACACCGACATCCCAAAAACTGCTTTCAGAACCCGTTATGGGCATTACGAATTCCAAGTGATGCCATTCGGTCTAACCAACACACCGGCTGTATTCATGGATCTTATGAATCGAGTGTGCAAGCCATACCTCGACAAGTTCGTTATTGTCTTCATTGATGACATTCTCATTTACTCGCGCAACGAACAGGAACATGCACAACACCTCAGAACCATCCTAGAACTACTTAAGCACGAGGAGCTTTACGCCAAATTCTCTAAGTGTGAGTTCTGGATGCAAACCGTTCAATTCCTTAGACATGTTATTGATAGTCAAGGAATCCATGTCGATCCATCAAAAATCAAAGCTATCAAAGACTGGCAGTAGCCAACCACTCCGACCGAGGTACGCCAATTCTTGGGATTGGTAGGGTATTATCGTCGGTTCATCAAAAATTTCTCAAAAATAGCTCAACCACTCACGATGCTGACTCAAAAGGATAAAAAGTTCGATTGGACTGATAAACAAGAGTCAACATTTCTACTCCTGAAACAAAAACTTTGCACTGCTCCAATTCTATCCTTATCCGAAGGCATTGATGACTTCGTGGTATACTGCGATGCTTCTCACCAAGGTCTCGGTTGTGTGTTGATGCAACGGGATAAAGTAATTGCTTACGCTTCGCGACAACTCAAAGTCCATGAAAAGAACTACACCACCCACGATCTCGAGCTAGGAGCTGTCGTCTTTGCCCTCAAAATCTTGAGACATTATCTCTACGACACTAAGTGCACAATCTTTACCGATCACAAAAGTCTCCAACATATATTCGATCAGAAGGATCTCAACATGAGACAACGTTGGTGGGTCGAGTTGCTTACCGACTACGATTGCGAGATCAAATACCATCCGGGTAAGGCCAATGTTGTTGCCGATGCCCTCAGTCGAAAGGAACGAACGAAACCACTTCGAGTCCGAGCCTCAGCATGACTATTCACAATGATCTAAACATTCAAATTCTCACTGCTCAAATCGAAGCTCTGAAACCCGATAAAAACAAAAATGAAGCCTTACGAGGCATGGAAAAACAATTCGAAATCAAGCCTAACGGGATTAGGTATTTCTCAAACCGAATCTGGTTACCCAGTTTTGGAAACCTGCGAGACTTGGTGATGGATGAAGCTCACAAGTCCAAATATTCTATCCATCCTGGATCTGAAAAAATGTATCACGGCATCAAGGAATTTTATTGGTGGCCGAATATGAAAGTTGAAATTGCTACATACGTCAGCAAGTGTCTTACTTGCTCGAAAGTCAAAGCTGAATATCAAAAACCTTCTGGTTTACTCCAACAACACAACATTCCTGAATGGAAATGGGAACAAATTGCCATGGATTTCATAACCAAACTACCAAAGTCATCGAGCGGTTGCGATACCATTTGGGTGATCGTCGATCGTCTCACGAAATCTGCTCATTTCCTGGCAATCAAGGAAACCGACAAAATGGAACGTCTCACACGAATCTACATCAAAGAGGTTGTTACTCGACACGGTGTTCCAATCTCGATTATCTCAGATAGGGATAATCGTTTCACATCTCACTTTTGGCAATCACTTCAAAAATCATTGGGTACCCGTCTTGATATGAGTACCGCATACTACCCACAAACCGACGGCCAAAGTGAACAAACAATTCAAACACTGGCGGACATGCTATGAGCTTGCGTAGTTGACTTCGGTGTAAACTGGGAAAAACATCTACCGATGTGCGAGTTTTCGTACAACAACAGTTATCACACCAGCATTAAGGCTGCACCCTTCGAGGCACTCTACGGTCGTAAGTGCCGCTCACTGATTTGTTGGACCGAAGTGGGTCCTCCAGTTCCAGGTTGGGGATCGAGTGTGACTCAAGGTTTCACCTTGGAAAGGTGTTATCCGATTCGGTAAACGCGGGAAGTTAATTCCCAGATACATTGGGCCATTCGAGATCCTCGAAAGGATTGGTTCAGTGGCATATAGGTTGCAGCTGCCACCCGAACTCAGCAGTGTGCATCCCACTTTTCACATTTCAAATTTGAAAAAGTGTCTTTCTGATGAGACACTTATCATTCCACTAGATGAAATCCGAGTGGACGACAAGCTTCACTTCGTTGAAGAACCCGCTGAAATCATGGACCGTGAGGTCAAACAACTCAAACAAAGTCGCATTCCCATTGTCAAAGTCAGGTGGAATTCGGGGCGTGCGCTGAAATTCACCTGGGAACGGGAGGACCAAATGCGGCTCAAGTATCCTCAGCTATTCACTGATGCTACTTCAAACACAACTTCGAACTAAATTTCGGGACAAAATTCTCCTAACAGGGGGAGAATGTGACACCCGTCAAATTAGGACTAGTAATTAGTGCCAAATCAAGTGTAATACATGTAATTAGTTCTGTGTTAGGCTAATTAATGTATCAATATATATATTGTTGAATATATACAAGTAAGCGATTTGATTAAATCGTACAAATTTCAAATCGAATGCAATTCGATTCAATTAATACGGACGTTGATGAACGACTTTTATTAAATAATATGACATTATTTAATAACCCAAATGTATTCAAAATATTACTTATGTAATATTTCAACTCAAATTCGTATCATACGAACAAGGATTTCGCGGTTAAAATAACAAACGCGCAAACAACCAAAATAAAGTTAAGTTCTATTTTATAACCAAATTACTAAGTATTTGGTAAAATACTTCCTCAAAAATATTAAAGAAATACTCATATTTTAAAACTCGTGTCTGGACACGTAAAATAATTATTTAAAAGTTTAAACAAATGAGAAAACGAACGTCGCACGGAGCGCGTACGCAAGAGAACGAAAAACTGGTGAAGCCCACACCCGGGGGACCCCACCAGCCGGCCCCCTCCTCCTTCCCCCTTCTTTCCCTCCTCCTTCCCTCTTTCTTCTCATTTCATCATCTACCACTCTCTCTCTTCCACTCTTTTCTCTCAAAACTCACCACCACCATCACCATTAAACCCACTAAAAACACCACGAAACGAACCCGAATCGTCAAGCTCGTTTGGAGAAAAGTGACCATCTCGCAACGATCTACATTTCCATCTTTCCGGATTTCTCACGCGCGAAGTTGTAAGTTTCTGACAAAACCCGCAACTCCTCGATTTTTAGTGTTTTCAAGTTCTAGTTGTTTCTTTAGGCTTGAAATGTCCATCTAAGGGTTGGGTAAAAGAATCGGACCAAACGGAAATCGAAAAACTCATTTTTGGCTCAAAATCCATCGAACAGTCTTAAGTGTCGCATAGGCCGTCCAGTATAGCGTCACTTCTTGCGACACTTAAGTGCCGCATTGAGTGACGCATAAAACCCTAAAGTTTTTTCACTTAAATAAGTGCCCCATAAAACTCTTTTTTTCCCAACGCTTACCTCCATCACTCGTCTAGTGACGCCTAGAACCCTTATCCGACACTAACACCCGACACTACCTTAGTGACGCTTCACTATGCGTTACTCCCCTAAGTGACGCCCTCACTTAGATTTTACTATTTCATGCGTCACTTCCTAAGTGAAGCCTAAGCCCCAAGTGACGCTATAAGTGACACATAAAACAGAAGGTTTCAAACTATTTTTACACTAAGCGTCGAACTTATACGACCTCGAATACTTATACAATATGACTCCTAAAACATTGTAAAACATGTTTTTCAAGTATAACACTTCGAAATCAATATGATAACATCAAGATTATTATTACAAACAATCACCAACGGGTCGTACACGTTTTCAAAACACAATCAAATTAACCAAGTCGTAGTAACTTGGACAAGTCAAACAACCAAATCGTAGTAATTTGGATAATTCAATCAACCAAATCGTAGTAATTTGGACATTCTAATTTGGACGAACAACTACAAGGGCAGTCTTTCAAGATGCTTACTCATGTTATAACCATCGCGTGTCCTGGACACCCTCAGGTTACAAGTCTTCGGACATCAATTCACCGCTAATCAATTCAAGTTTATTAAGTTAAATACTCAAGGCTCAGGTGAGTCTCATATCCCCTATTTTACGGTTTTCATCAGGGGCGTGATTACATTGCTCATTTTATTTTACAATATGAACGCAAGTACTATACAAATCAAATACTACATGAGTTGTTTTCACAAATCATTTCAAAGCCCTCCACAACATAGTTTGGTAATACATCTGTAGCGTGAATGTTAGTATATGATATCATATAGGATTGACAATCCGTGTCCGGGTTAGCATGCACTAACTGGTCAAACGGACGTATTAGCATTTGGGAAGACGAGTGTAGATTAGGCACTCGTAGGAGGCAACTCAGTTAGGTTTCCTTAATTGGACCTAACGCTCAAGTTAAGCTCAGACTATGTGCTCATGGCTGTATAACTTTTATTTTGCTTAATTGCATTTTAATAATTAAATCTTGCGGTTCATAGAAATATGTGTTGACATACAAACCTGTGAGCTCATCAGCGTTTCGCTGACCCCTTTTAGCATGTATCACAGTGTGACACCCGACCAATTAGGACTAGTACTTAGTGCCTAATCATAAGTGTTAATACACGTAATTAGGGTTAATTACGTGTATCATTATGTGTATTGATATATATATATATATATATATATATATATATATGCACGTATGCAATTTGTTTAAATCGTACATTTCACTATCGGATAAATTTGGATACATTATAAATGCGGACGTTGGTGAACAAAATGTTAAATAATATGAAATTATTTAATAAACTCAAAAACTTATAAATATTATGTTGATAATATTTAACACGTTAATTATATCGTATAAGTAACACAAACGCAACGAAAATGCACGAATTAAATTTGGCACCCAAACGAAAGTCAATAAATAATTTGACAACTCAAAACAAAGTATTTTAATAATACTTCAATGAAAATTTAACTAAAACACATCGTTAAATTAAAACGACACAAGAAAACGTTAGGCGATTTAACGTTTAAATGAAAATAACGAGTAAACGACCAAAATACGTAACACAGTCTGAGACTGAGAATTAAATCACACTCCACCCACTCAAATGGGCCCCATTTGGCCAACCCTTCCCCCATGTGATCACACATGACCTCCTTCCTCTTGACCTCTCCCATTTCATGCAAAGGAATCACTTCCATCATTTCCCATTTCACTCTCTTTCAAAATTCTCTCTAGCTTCTCTCTAGAAACCCTCCTTCTCTCTCTAAAATCTGAAGATTTAGCCACCTAAAACCACCACAACCACCACCATAAACCACCACAAGCCACCATTAATCAAGAACAAAAGAAGAAACACCAAGATCAAGCACAAGTCCACCATCATCATCCACCTCCTTTGTTCTTCATCATCTTTGTAAGAACAACCAAAACCCTCATCTATTTTACTTGAATGTTGGTTATTTGTATGTTATATTGTTCATCTAACTATATTATATCCAAAGATGGTTTAAAAATCGTTTGTATACATTAAACATGAATATACAAAAAGTGACAGTTTCTGTCTTCAAAAAGTCAGTGTACAAAAATGATCATAACTTGAGTTCTAGGATGTTATGGACAAGGAATTTTTTTTAAAAGTTGTGTAATAAAAAGATCTACAAAAAGTTATTCTTTGGCTCCTTCCATAAATTTACGTATTTTTAGTTATAAGCGAATCTTTGAGTCTGGTCTGATGATAGTCGAAAAACGAGTTCGGTTCTTATGCAGAATTTTATACCTATCTAGATGGACTCTATAATTACTGGAAAAATTAAGTTAACAACTAGACATATAGTAGAACAACTGATAAAAATTGTGGACTCTAATTCGGATCATAACTAGTTAAGAAAAATAGGTGAAATGAACCGACAAAATCGAAAAACACATTTAGGGACTGTTTTGGAAATAAATATAAAAACGACACTTGTGGGTCACTAATGGTCACGAAACTCATTTTCTATAAGTATTATAACATAATAAAGGTTGTGTAAAAGTTTCGGGTCAAACCGATCTAGTTTGACCAGATTTGACCAGTTGACCAATTTGACCAGATTTGACCAGTTGACCAATTTGATTAGTTTGACCAGTTGACTAGATTTGACCAGCTTGACCAGTTGACTAATTTAACCAGCTTGAATAGTTTGACCAGTTTGACCAAGTTGACTTCTGTTGACTTTCAGAAAATAAAATATTTTACCACAACGTTCGGATATAAATGTATACATGTACAATCAAATACAATAAAAGAAGCTTGAAAAATACTTACTACACTAAGTATTCAACATTTATAATAATCAAACCTTATACAAAACTTACATTCGTACATTACAAACCATCACCAACGGGCCGTACATGTTTTCAAAACTCATTCAAATCAATCAAACATTGGACATAACTAGTTGATGGAAAACTAGCATAGATGGTCTGTTGAGACCACTAATCATTTAAAACCTTGCACGTTTAACACGCCCAACAGGTTTCCACATCTAATCCTTTAAAACCTTGCGCGTTTAGGTTGCCCAGCAGGTTTCAGTCGTTGGAGATGACATCATTTCTCTTGTAAACCATCATTTGTGCTTGATAGCATCTCATTAGACTCAGGTGAGTCTCATAGCCCCTATTTTACTATTTTTACTCTAGGGGTGAGAATACATGCTCGTTTTGTTTTACATGTGAACACAAGTATCAAATATCACTATATTCTGCATGGTTAATCATCTAATCATCATAAGTCCTCATTAGCATAGTTTGGTAATACTTTTTAGCGTGAATGTTAGTGTATGGTACCATATGGGACTGACAATCCCCGTCCGGGTCAGCAAGCACTGACTGGTCAAAATGGACGCATTATCATTTGTTCATATGTGTGTTGATTAGGCATACGCATAGAGGCACCCTAACTCAGGCACTTAATTGTGATCCTGACACCTCAGTTAAGCTTAGACTATGTGCTCATGGCAGTTATATACATCTTTTATCATTTACTTATTTGCTTAACTGCAAATCATTATACTTAAATCTTGTGGTTCATACATTATACTTTATCATTAAACCTGTGAGCTCACCAGCGTAAGCTGACCAATTTAGCGTGTATTCTCAGGTTCGCAGCAACAGTAAGACTGCTCACTCAGGATGCCATTAGCTCGAGTCTCGTGCACACATCAAGAGATTATCATGCATTACTATATTTTGTATAAATTAGTTATGATATAGAATCTCTTACATCAATTCGAGCTTTTGTAAACTATTATAACACTGTAAGACTTTTATAATATCAATGTATTGTAAACGACGCATATAGAGTCGTTCATTATATCTTATGTGCTGTTGATATTTGATTAGTCACGCCCCGACCCGACCCGCTTCCGCATCATAATTTGGGGGTGTGACACACAGGTACTCAACAGTAGGTTGGTTGCCCAAACAAGAATCATTAGTTCGAGTCTACATTCAAACAAATCAGAGATTTAATTGCATTATTATATTTTGTATACATTAATTATGTAATGTAAATCTCTCAATTTCAAGTAACCGAGCTAATGTAAACAGTATTTTGATGTAAACTTTGGTTTGTATCAATACAATGTAAAATGACGCATTTAGTGGTCGTTCATTATATCTTATGTGCTGTGTATATTGATTAGTCGCGTCCCGACCCGACTCGCTTCCGCAACCCGAATTTGGGGGTGCGACAAATTACGGTTTTACCGACACTCTGGTGCGTCACTAAGAGCGTCATTTGTGAGTAATACGACACTTGCCTCTAGTGTCATCTGCCTTAATCTAGCATCACTCACGTGTGTCACTTCAGCACGTCACTTGTTTTTCACGCGTCACTTCCACTAGTGACGCTTGTTGATTTACTGCGTCACTCAAGTACGACACTTGGGTGCGTCACTTGCTTGATTGAGCGACACTTGCTTCTAGTGTCATCAGTCACTTTATACGTCACTCGATAGCGACACTTATTGAGTGTCGCTAGTCGTTGCGACACTTCGGTGCGTCACTTACCAAGTGACGCCTTTGGTACTAATAAGTTTTCTAGTTCTTATTTTTGAGCTATTTTTCAGGATTTTCTTTAATGGCTGCTGCTGATAAAGAAGATATTAGGGGAATTAGAGAAATGATCAAACAAAATCACGATGTTGGTTCTAACAGTAAACCTCCTTTGTTTACTGCGGATATGGATTATGCATATTGGCGTGATCGATTCGAACAATATGTAGATTTCCATTGTCCAGAGCTTTGGGGTCCACTCAGAGAAAGATATGAGGCTCCAGTAGCCGAGGGAAATTATCGTGGTATCCCTCCAGCCAAGACGTATAAAGCTATGACTCCTGAAGAGAAAAAGGAGTATGACATCGAGAGAAAGGCTCATTCTGCTATCTGTATGTGCCTAACTAAAGATGTCTTACGACTTTTCAAAACTCATGACATCACATATGATCTTTGGAAGGCTATTGAAACAAGATGTGGAGGAAACGAAAAGTATAAGGAGGCTAAACTAGAACTAATCAAGAAACAATATGATCTGTTTGATATTCTTCCTAATGAAACTGCATCCGGAGTATTCACAAGGTACTCACAGTTGGTTAGTGAGTTAACCGAGGAAGGTTACAATTTTCCTCAGATTGAGGTGAATAAGAGGCTGTTAGATGTTCTGCCTAGTACTTGGGACGTAAGAGTACAATTTCTAAAGGAGAACCAAGAGTTAGCAAGAATGAATCTGGATGGGTTAATTGGCGTTCTTCAAGCTCACGCAATGGAGTTGAAGAAAAAGGAGTGTAAATCGGGTGGGTTTGTTCAAGACCCGACATTATATGGAGGAAAGGTAAACACCGGAAAGACATATGGTGGAATGGCCTTTATTTCTGATACTAGTTCTCATTGCAGTCTACTGGTGCTCATCATCCAGTCTATGCTTCTGGACCTTCAGTAGGTTCACAACAGCAAGTTACGATTTTCCCAGCTATTGAAGAACAAGCTGCTATCTATACAGCTTTTCTTAGCTCCTACAAGGATTTGGTTTCACAACCAACTTCTACATTAGAACTTGCTAAAGAAGACTATGCTCAACTGGATGATGATGATCTTGAGCAAATGGATTTAAATTGGAATATTGCCATGATCTCAAGAAGAGTTCAAAAATTCTTGCAAAGGACTGGACGCAAGAGTTTGGAAGGAAATGGCAAAACCAGCTTTGGTTTTGACAAGAGCAAGGTCCGTAGCTATAATTGTCAAAATTTGGGACATTTTGCAAGGGAATGTGAGAAACCCAAAGTTCCTCCATCAGGTTTTACGAAGCCTGATGCTCCTAAAGCTCAAGAGAAGGATGGAGTGAAACAAGCGACAGTTGATGCTTTAGTTGTCTTCGAGCCTACAAACACGGACCGTAGTATGTTTGCTGAAAAGTACCAACAGTGTCTTATGACTCACATTACTAATGAGGTATGCAATGAACCTAATGAGCCTTTGAACTATATTTCATGCATTTAGTTAACTGAATCTTTAAAGTGCTTTCAAGAAGAAAACGTAGAATTAAGAGAAAAGGTTGCAAAACTTAATGAGTCCAATAAATACTTAAAAGCTAATGAACAACTTTACGATAAGAAGATTGAGGCTTATAAACAACACTCAAAAGTACAAATCAAAGGTATTTAGTCAACAAGATGCTATTAACAACTATCTTGCTGAAATAGAATTGTTGAATAAGGAACTCTCTGATTTAAAAGTTGAGTATGATAACTATAAGAACAAGATTCTAGGTTCCTCTTCTTCTACAGTTTCCTTCAATGAAATCCTTAATAAGCAAAGGACAGATAACAAAACTAAGATAGGACTAGGCTATGCTGAAGTCCCGCCTCCCACTGAATACTATCATATGCCTGTTAAGGAAGGCACTGAAGAGATTCCTGTTGACTATGCATTGTTATATGGTATCAAGTCAAAGGAAACTAAGCAAAACAAACAGGAAAAGGAGAAAACCAAGCGGCCAGAGTATCCTTCGCCTAAGTTTGTTAAGTCGGAAGCTGTATCTCCAGTTAGTGTTGAGGAGATAGTTGAGATTGAGGATATTAACGATGAGGAGTATCCTAAGGTTGAGAAGGTTAAGGTCAAATCAGAAAAGGTGATTTTGACGAATGAAGTTGTCCTTAAAGTACAAAATGATAAGGGCAAGAAAAAGGTTTTAAATGAGAAAACTCAAACTTTACAGACACCTGTAAAGATTTTGAAAAATAACTTAAATGTGAACAATGAAAGAGTTTCATGTAAAAAACCTTCACCCTCAACCAATCAACCGAGGCAAACATCTTCTCAAACTTGCACACACTGTGCTTGTTCTAAAACTGCCTCACCATCTACTCCGGTAAATCCTAAGCCTCAACCGATTGTTGAGAATCGTTCCTGTTTCTACTGCAAGAAACAGGACATTTAATTCGTGATTGTCCCAAGCTTTATCATCAGCGCTATGGGAGAGATATGCCTAGAACTTCCTTTTATAGAAATTCATTTTCACCTCCTAGGCGTTATTCCAACTCTCCCAAGCCTGTTGAAAAGCAAAGTAATGTTGGGCAAAAACCTTTGCCAAAACAAAAGCCCGACATTGCTCCCAAACCAACTTCCGAACAATCTAAAGTTTGGAAAAGAAAGGAGTTTGCTAGTGACTCTTCCGTCATCAACAATAACACATTAGATGAAAATTCTGATTTATTGAAAAATAAAGTTCTGTCCGATGTGATTATTGTTGATGAACTTGGTAGACCTAAGTCTGTAAAGGCTTGGGTCACCGTTTCTCACTAATCTCCTTACTTTTATGTGTTGCAGCAGTCAGAACATGTTAAAGATAGTGAATGGTTTATGGATAGTGGTTGCTCGTGACACATGACTGGCGATGTGTCTCTTTTGACGGATGTTAAACCACACGCCGGAGGACATGTTGCCTTTACTAGAGATACTGGAGGAACGATTACTGGAAAGGGAACGCTAACTAATGGGAGAGTTAGCTTTGAGAATGTGAATTATGTGGCTCAACTCACTCACAACTTGCTGAGTGTTTCACAAGTCTGTGATAAGGATTATACCACAACATTCACAAAAACAGAATGTGTGATCTTAAAGCCGGGTTTCGTTATCCCTGAAGAATGGGTGCTTATGCGGGCGCCACGGAGAAACGATACCTATGAGATGAACATGCGAACTATGGAGACTACAAATGAGTACACTTGTCTCCTGTCAAAGGCTTCAGAAAAGGAATCACTACTTTGGCATCGACGGATGGGACATATTCAATTTGTCATATTGTTCTTGTTTGATGTATGTGGTTTATTAATGTTAGAAATGATTACTGCTATGCTTTGTGAGTAGTTGCTTGTATGGTTGCCATGATTTAGATAGTTATAGATGACGTTGAATTAATCTTTAAATCTATATAATCGGGGATTGTTATATTTGTTATGTCTAAACTTATCATGCATCTAGACTTAGTTATGGATCACCCTTTCCAGTCCTTCGCGTGACTACTACTTTAGGCTTAGAACCTGATAAACTCTAGGTACAGTAGGAAGTTATCTGTGTTATAGTAAAGAATCCGTGTTTGTCACTGTAATTCGGATGAAGTACTGAGTATAGCTTTGGAAACACCACTGGTGGAGTACAACGTGGAAGCTCCGGAAAAAGCCGTCTGTGCCGACAATGTAGATTACCTAGAGACCCTAGAATATGGCCTAGAAACCAATATAGCTGTGGAAGTGCACAGTACACCGTCTGGCTACCCCTGTAACTGAAGCTATGGAAACACTTCGATAGTATACACCGTATATGTACCTAGGGATGAAAAGCTGTGGAAACATCATAGTACACCGTAAGTACATCCTCGGTTACACGAATCTGTGGAATTATCTAAGTGATGGACATCATGAACGGTTCCTAGGTTAGTACACTGTGGAAAGAGTATGCATTGTACCCCGCTGGTGTTCCTAGGGCTGAATAACTGATTGCAAAGGAGAGTCTAGATCATGACAGAAGTAGTTGAACTCATCAAACGTAAGGAATGAGTTTGGAGATGAAAGTCAAGCCCAGCAGTGGTTCAGGATTCTTAAAACCCCCAGACTCTACAAAACTGATAGTTTAGAATAGCAAGTTAATAATCTAAACATGTTTAGGAAATGGCATTTACATTTAGGTGTTAAGAACGGTCGGAATTACCCAAGTGGCAGTCTGTTACCTTATTCCTGCACCCTTAAAGGGTCACTTGTCCACAAAGACAGTGTGGGGGGTTGAGCAGCCTGTTCTGATCAGAATCACGATAGCCTAGGTCTCGTGACATACTAATTCTGGTACTTAACTAGAATAAGTAGGGTCCTAGTGTTTACCCCATAATGCATCTGTCTATTAACTAAAAGTGTCCCCAAATAAACATCATACACTACCCTAAATCATGGTGAACCACGTCTTCGTTATCATTTAGGTGTTATATATGCTAGTCTCCCCTTTACTTTTATGTTTCATTAGTTTAATAGATAAAAACCCAAAAACAACCACCTATCCACTTATCTAAATCCTAGCTTAAATATTAGTTTATCAGAACTAGCTCTGTTTTAATTCTACCGTATAGAGGAACGACCCTGGATCATCCTTACCACGTACTAATATCGGGCATTCATACCTAGTAATAGTAAGTAATTCGGAAGGTTTAGGCTCCCCCGACTATTATAAATTTAAAACTTCTTGATCCGCGCCTCGACGGCTGGACCAACGACCGGTGTAAAAACCGACCGACCGTTTGGGCGCGATCAAGTTTTTGGCGCCGCTGCCGGGGACGGTAGTACGATTCGGAGCCTGTTTAGATAAATTAGTTTTTAAGCGATCCTTTTGACTTGGATTCACCATCCCTGTCAGAAGTTATTTGTGCCGTAGATTAGCGTAGATAGATTAGATTACCTTAGCTTAGCGTATTGTAGATTAATTTCCCTTCTCAATCCAACTTTAATTCTTAAACCTTCTTCGTGTGCTGTCTTTTTTCTGAAAACTTGGGCAAATGGCAACTCAACAACAATTAAAAGATCAAATTGATAGTCTTGCTAAATCAATCCAGGATAGATGTAGGAGTAATGCCTATTTAGATAACGAATGTCAAGGGAATAGTATGATTTATTCGGATAACATAGGGTACTTAGATCCTAAATTACAATACCATTATGACCCTTATGCTTTCCAAACACATCAATACCAGCCTTACTATCCTGAACCACCCAATGTCTACTCACACTCATCTTACCCTGTACACGAACCATCACCATATGAGAGTTCTGACTCGAAAGATATGCCCATAGCTTATCTCAGTAGAAATACTTCCTCACTTTCCTACAACCCACTTGAGCAACTACTTAAGGAACAAGAAGACATGCTTAGAAGATGTACTGATAAGCTGTCTGAAATACAAACACGAGTAGTAATGAAACTAGGAATCAAGTTATAACCAACAATTGGCTACAGGAAGATAATAGGCACTTACACACCACATCTACATCATTCGATACAGACTTTCATTCTCATGAGTCTGGCTGCAAACTTCCTTCAAATCCTACACCCACACAATCTTCTAAACCCTCACTTCCAACCGTTCTTAACCTATCAACGTCCAAGACCGACAAAGAGTTCATTCTAGAGGAGCTCTCTGAACCATTGCAACTCGAAACTTCCGGCCGGGGTGACGAGTATGACGAGGTAGATGAGGAAATAGAAATGGAGAACCCGACGTGGGAGATCTACATAGAAGACTCAGCTTCAGAAGGACGAGAGGAATGTGCGCCGACTCAGAGAATTGATCTCATTTCTATTCAAACCGACATGGTTGACAACATCCCGCAACAAGTTGTGGTTGATGATGTCCCATCTATCTTTCAGAATGAATCACCCAATGATCTAGTTGAACCCTCAATTGCCTTAGACCAAGTAGTCGATGAAAATGTTGCTACGAGATTGGAGACGAAAACGGATACTGTCCCACCTCCATGCCCAGAGTACAACATTATCATTGACCAAAAGACCATAGGAAGCAAGGTGGGTTCTGCGTCATGGTTTCTTTTCAAACCATCTCTCCACCATATAATGTCTTATAAACCATTGAGAGATGAGGATTCCTTCGACCAACCCATTCTGACAATCCAACCCAAGGAGGTGTTAGAAGTTGAGAGATTTGTGATACCTCTGATAGAACCATTCCCTCACTTCGAACCATCTCCTTATATTGGACATACCCTAGCCTTAACCTATCTTAAACTCTTAAGTATGTACCAATATTACCCCTTGTGTCTACTTATGGATGCAAGGAAACCGCTAGGATTGCCTGATAAGTAGTGCTAGAGTCAAGCTAGTGACTCGAACAAAAACAAGCACTTCTCGGGAGGCAACCCGTGTCTAACGTAGTTTTAATAGTAGGATAAGTCGTAAGCTAACCCAAATAAGTAGAAAATGATCCCTAAAAAAATATTCCAAGTTTTCTTTATTTTTATGAACAAAAAGGATGGTTTGCGAAATTACTTCAATGAAATTTTTGTCAAAACCTTAAAACTTCCTACTCCCACTTGTTTGAGCTTTATTGCAAAATCCAATCTAAGATCTCAAATTCTCAGTATCCCTTTCACTCTCATGGAAACCTACTAGGAGTTAGGAGCATTAGTCATAACCACTGGCATGTTTCGAGCATTTGAGGTACTTACATATATTATGTAAACATACATGAGATACTAATTCTTAATCTGATATCCTGATCTGTATGTTAATATGTGTATTATGCTTGAACTCGTTTAAAAATGTGTGCTTTGGATATCTCTATTCTTGGCTACCTAATTCAACTAATAACACTAGTATTTCCATATCTGCTACGGTGAAGCTTTAGGCAACTAACACTTTTAGTGTGAGATTAGACTCTAAGTCATATACCGGTTTGTTTCATCTTCAAAGTACTCACTTTGATAGCCTTTTCACAAACCAGTGAATCTCTGATTTGGAGGATAATCACTTGTTTGTTAGATCACGTTTGCTTGTTCTACTTGTACAAATGCCTAACGAGCAGGGGTTTATGCCTATGGATGAAGAATCTTTGAGAATGATGGAAAGGCAACAAGGGAAGCTTACAGTTCATTAAATTTGGAAATCTTTGGAGCATTTCTTTGCAGGGGAAGAGATGGTGTTTTCAGACACATATATGATTTCTAGTTTTCTATGACTAGTTCATCAAGGAGAGGCCTTCACTCTTCCAGTATCCAGAGGACGCCATCACTTTGCTTTATTTTCTACAATCTATCCAAGTCAAGCTCTCGACTATAAAAGCAGCGCTTCTCGGGAGGCAACCCGTGCAATGAATGAAAGTGAAAGAAGTGTTAAGATGGAGAAAAAAAAAGCTGCTATTTGTGAGATTTGCACGCCAAAAGATCTTCATTGAGCCGCCGAAAAAGAATTCCTGGCAAGATCTCCTCTTCGGCGCATCTTCAAGAATCTCCGCCTTCCACCTTCACTTCGATAGGGGAGTTCTCTAGTTCTCATCCTCGTTTTTGATATGATTGTAAGCTTTAAATTCTCATTAAAGTAATCTATACCATATCCCAAGCTTATCACTAAGTGTGGGATTCCAGCCTAAATAAACACTTGAGTAACATTTTCCGATATGTTTAAACTCTAAGTGTGGGATTTTTCTCAAATCCCAACTCAAGAGAATATTAGGGACAATGTTCCTCTAAGTGTGGGATAGCGGTATAGAATACCTTAGGTTTTCTTGTTAGATTCTTATTTCCAAAAGCAAACTCAAAAAATGTTTCTCAAAATCATAAGCTTAACTTCGACAGTGGAGATACCACTCATTCAGTTGGCTTAATTTTCATATAAAAAAAACTCATTTTTCTCAAAATCATAAGCTTAACTTCGACAGTGGAGATACCACTCATTCAGTTAGCTTAGTTTTCATAAAAACTCACTTTTGCTAAAAAATTTCAAAATTTTTATGAGTTAAAATATCTTAAGAAGGAACATTTTCGTATATGAGTAGGGTATTAAGAGTAAATAAGATAGGAATTTCTTAGGTCTAAAATGATAATCTAAGAGGGGCATCGCATGGCTAGGCACAAACAAACCCAAAAACTTGCAGTGAGGTATCTTGAGCCAATACAAGCATTCATCTTTAATGCTTCACTATTCGTTTGTTTGAGTGTGCCGATGCATGCATCCGGAATTAGAACTTGCTCCTGGTATGCACTTCGAGACCACATTGGTAGAGTACCGTACGCGGTATAGGTGCAGTTAAATGACCTTGACATTCCTTAGGATTTAACCCCCTTTTTCATCATATCTCTTCAAGCCCAAAACCCTTCCAACACTCATCTTTAGTGTTGATGATCCGCTTAGATAACCATGTTGAGCCTTAGCCTGTTCATTTCTTTCAAAAACCCTTTAACCCTTAAACCATTTATTCCACACCCACCAAAACTTATCTTAGAAACTTTCAGCTTGTGGAAAATGATCATTTAAATGTCCTTTTTGCTATCACCCCAAATCACAAATACTGGTGTTTACTTAAAATCTCTCGCGTGCGTTCCCTTGATAAAAATCAAAAGTTGAGAGTTTACGGTGTGAAAAATTGACACCAAGTAAATGCAAAGTCATCAGAAGGATGAAAAAGATGAAAGAAAGAAAAGGATTTCAAAAAAAGGGCAAAAGAAAGAAACAAAATAAAAATCCCTAGAAAAATCCAAAAATAGAAGCAAAAGAAAAAAAAAAAAAAAAAACTAAGTGCTTTGAATCTCTCAAAAAATTCCCGCTCTTATAAAAGTCATAAATTCCCTTGAGTATTTTCAAAAGATAGAAGTCAAAATAGCTATCTTCTTCCCGTATTGTTATCCGTTTCCGTTTTCATTAAAAAAGTTGTTTAAATATTGTTTTTCAAAAGTTTAGAAGTCCTAAGATAAGCAAAACCCCTTTACAACAACTTTCCCACTTATCCATATCCCGTAACCCTCACCTACCATTACAACCCACTCTGAATGTCCTGGGATAACCAGCACCATCCTCACCTAAGTGGTGGAGATATGATTCTCGAGCAAGTCTATGACGATGGATGTTGCATGACTGGCTTATGAGCGATTTCGTTTGATTAGATTGATAGGTAACCCGAAACACTTTTGAGTGAATTGAGTGACCACCTGGTGAGATCGCCTAGTCATGTATATTCCAAGATCGCGAGAATTGAAAGCATGCCTAAGAGAATCATTCCAGGCCTCTGAAAGGAATACCTTACTTTCGCTTATTTCCAGGATATGTTTCTTGTATATGAGGATGGTTGTTTTTGATATATTTTGATTCACCCCAAAAATAAACTCGTGTTTTCAAAATGTTTCTCCTAAAACCAAGTGAGAATTTTGAGTTTTGCTTGAGGACAAGCAAAGTCTAAGTGTGGGATATTTGATGACACGCAAAAAGTCATGTTTTTGTGTGCCATTATCTCACCATTTTGGCCCAATTATTAATGAAAACACTTGAATATGAACTTAAACATCACATTTCATCACATGGGCTAAAATATAGACGATGTTTCAAGAATCGACAAAAACAACCTAAAAATGAGTAAAACAGAGCACAAACGATCATTGAATCTTCGGTTCACGTAATTTAGCACTTTTTGAGATCCACAAAGAATTATGACCTCTAACTTATGTCATTTTCTTCGTTAGGAAAATACGATCGCATGGATATAAAGAACGCTCAAAACGGATAAACGACGAAGAAGTTACGCCCGAACGAAGAAACGAAGAACCGAGGAGCCAGCATACGGCTGAACCAGGCCGTATACGGCTGGTCCAGGCCGTATACGGCTGGACCTAGACCGTATACGGTCTGTGCAGGCCGTATACGGCCTGTGCTTAGCCGTATACGACCCAGTTCAACCGTATTCACCCAATGCACAGCCTTTCCAGTCCTTCGCGTGACTACTACTTTAGGCTTAGAACCTGATAAACTCTAGGTACAGTAGGAAGTTATCTGTGTTATAGTAAAGAAGCCGTGTTTGTCACTGTAATTCGGATGAAGTACTGAGTATAGCTTTGGAAACACCACTGGTGGAGTACAACGTGGAAGCTCCGGAAAAAGCCGTCTGTGCCCACAATGTGGATTACCTAGAGACCCTAGAATATGGCCTAGAAACCAATATAGCTGTGGAAGTGCACAGTACACCGTCTGGCTACCCCTGTAACTGAAGCTATGGAAACACTTCGATAGTATACACCGTATATGTACCTAGGGATGAAAAGCTGTGGAAACATCATAGTACACCGTAAGTACATCCTCGGTTACACGAATCTGTGGAATTATCTAAGTGATGGACATCATGAACGGTTCCTAGGTTAGTACACTGTGGAAAGAGTATGCATTGTACCCCGCTGGTGTTCCTAGGGCTGAATGACTGATTGCAAAGGAGAGTCTAGATCATGACAGAAGTAGTTGAACTAATCAAACGTAAAGAATGAGTCTGGAGATGAAAGTCAAGCCCAGCAGTGGTTCAGGATTCTTAAAACCCCCAGACTCTACAAAGCTGATAGTTTAGAATAGCAAGTTAATAATCTGAACATGTTTAGGAAATGGCATTTACATTTAGGTGTTAAGAACGGTCGGAATTACCCAAGTGGCAGTCTGTTACCTTATTCCTGCACCCTTAAAGGGTCACTTGTCCACAAAGACAGTGTGGGGGGTTGAGCAGCCTGTTCTGATCAGAATCACGATAGCCTAGGTCTCGTGACATACTAATTCTGGTACTTAACTAGAATAAGTAGGGTCCTAGTGTTTACACCCATAATGCATCTGTTTATTAACTAAAAGTGTCCCCAAATAAACATCATACACTACCCTAAATCATGGTGAATCACGTCTTCATTATCATTTAGGTGTTATATATGCTAGTCTCCCCTTTACTTTTATGTTTCATTAGTTTAATAGATAAAAACCCAAAAACAACCACCTATCCACTTATCTAAATCCTAGCTTAAATATTAGTTTATCAGAACTAGCTCTGTTTCAATTCTACCGTATAGAGGAACGACCCTGGATCATCCTTACCACGTACTAATATCGGGTATTCATACCTAGTAATAGTAAGTAATTCGGAAGGTTTAGGCTCCCCCGACTATTATAAATTTAAAACTTCCTGATCCGCGCCTCGACGGCTGGACCAACGACCGGTGTAAAAACCGACCGACCGTTTAGGCGCGATCATTAGCCGAGTATCGATGTCCGAAGACTTGTAACCTGAGGGTTTCCACGACACGCGATGGTTATAAACGGGAGTCGGTATCTCAAAGGACTACCTTTGTAGTTGTTACACAACTATATATGTCCAAATTACTACGATTTGGTTGATTATTTGGTTTGTGTTTTGAAAACGTGTACGGCCCGTTGGTGACAGATTTATAATAATAACCTTAACTATTATTATTATACTTTGATTTATCCATTTTTGCGTATTAATTGTATCGTATTTGGTTTGGTTATTGAAAAGTGATTTTTAAACACTTAGAATGTTTTTGGCTTCTGTTTTTGGGTTTCTGCGACATAATATGCGACACAATGCTTGTGTTCCGCAACAAAAGGCTTGTGTCTTATGATATGCAGCTTAATGCGACACTAAATGTGACACAATGCTTGTGTCACATGTTTTGCGACACTAAATGCGACACAATGCTTGTGTCACATGTTTTGCGACACTAAATGCGACACAATGCTTGTGTCACATGTTTTGCGACACTAAATGCAACACAAAGCTTGTGTCACATGTTTTGCGACACTAAATGCGACACAATGCTTGTGTCACATGTTTTGCGACACTAAATGCGACACAGTGCTTGTGTCACATGGATGAACACCAGCCCAGAACCCAGCGGCTGTCGCAATTTTTCGACCCAGAACCCAAATCTAACTCATTTTTAGGCTGCAAAATCGTGTTTTCTTCATACATTTGGACAATACTAAGTTGTGTAAACATTATAACACCGAAATAATACACCAAAATGAGTGGATCTAAATATTTAGAGAATTTCTTACAATTGCAAATCGAGACAAAACGAGGAAGAAAACGAGGGTGGTGCCTTTGTTAATCTTGTTCCTCTCTTGATGGTGATTTCGAAAATGTAACTTTTATTGTCGGTTATGCTAGATCCGAAATTTGGTGGTGATGGGTTTGAGAGTGTTTAGTGGTGTGTGTGTGTTTTTGTTGAAATGGAAATGAAAGAAAGAGGGAAAGAGAGGTGGCGTGTAGGTGAAAGCCTCACCTTTTTCAGTCCCTGCAATCACGCTCCGTGCGGTGTTCGTTCTCCCGTTCGTTTAAACGTTAAATGTTTATTTTATACGTTTAAATATACGTTTTAAAATACGAATAATTACCCAATATTTTTGTTGAAGTATTTTACCGAATACTTAATGGTTGCGTTATAAAATATAACTTTAACTTGTTTCGATTTGTTTGCGCGTTTAATAATCTAATCGTGTAGTCCTTGTTTGTACGATACGAATTTGAATTGAAATATTATCTAAATAATATTTTGGATATAATTGCGTTTATTAAATAATATTATATTATTTAATAAAATTGTTCACCAACGTCCGTATTAATTGAACCGAATTACATTCGATGTGAAACTTGTACGATTTAATCAAATCGCATGATTGTATATATTCAACAATATATATTACTTGATACATTAATTAGCCTAACACAGAACTAATTACATGTATTACAACTGATTAGGTACTAATCACTAGTCCTAATTTGGCGGGTGTCACAGGCGGCATGATGACGTTCTGCGATAAAGGAGTGCAGAAGTCAATGCCAATGAAAAGGATGTGAAGAATAAAGTTTCACATATTTTTAGTTACTTAACATTAAGAAGGATTGACAAGATCCCCATCACATATCTTGCGACTATGAAACGCCCATATGTACTTAGTATAATATAATCACGTTGGCCAGGCGTCATTATATGATGCTAAATACATACTTCTTTTCATCAACCACTTAATACGATCAGGTTCACATGAGATCAGAGTGAGTTTGAACGAATCGAATGTAGCACGGTTCAAATAATGGATTGCTCGTATCGATGAGTCGTGGATTAGTTAGACGTATGCAAATGTGTGTATCTATGTGCGTTCTAGCCAAGGCTATAGTCTAGGTCTCTAAGGTCTCTAAGTCACCTAAGAAATCTAGTTCGCTATAACCAATGGCTCTGATACCAATCTGTAACACCTCCAAATTCATTGATTTTGTTTAGCGGAAACATTTAGTTAAGTATGGGGAGTGCCACAATATACAGTACATGCATACGTATCAGAGCTTATGATTACAACAGAACATAATATATTAAGATGCCAAAAGTAATAGTTACAAAGATTACGATTCATCGAACCGTATTTTGAAAACTAATTAAGTTACAAAAGTAGATTTCGTAAATATGACTAAATAGCTTAGTTATATAAAAAAAATCCAGTTGTCAAAAGTTGGCATCCTATTCCTTCATGGGTCACCTATGTTCCCTGTGTGCAGGATGTCTTACATGCAGCTAATTCCCTGAAAAACATAGTAAAAGTCAACAACGAGGTTAAGTGAATTCACAGGTTTTATGTTTGCAATAGTGAATCAAGTTTGTAAGAACAGTTGTTAAAATCAATACGTTCACAAATAGTCATTGCCATAATAGTTAAGTAAACGTTTTGTGGAATGTTATCCAAATATTGTTCGGTTGGGATGTTACCCAAAATACAGTTTACAATACGTTGTTGGTCGTTCTCCAGCATTTCCAAATCAGTACCGGTCGTTCTCCGGTCAAAAGACGCACGGGTCGTTCTCTGGCAATAAATACTACTGGTCGTTCTCCAGCGAAACACAGTACCGGTCATTCTCCGGTCAAAAGACGCACGGGTCATTCTCCCGTCCAAACTCGGTCAGTCGTTCTCCAGCGAAACACAGTACCGGTCATTCTCCGGTTTACCAAACAAGTTTAACAAGTTTATAGTGTGAAAATGTTATTTCATAATACCAGTTTTGTGTAAGAGTTCAACAGTTTACAGTACTCTAATCGTTCGAGTAAAACAAGTATACAATCATGTAAGTAAAAGCAGTTATGGCAACCAATAAAGCAGTTGGCTATGTTTCTCACCCCAAGTTGAAAGCAGTAAAACAGTTAAAGGTGGGGTTGTGAACTCACCTGTTGAGCTAAGTAAAGTTGCGAGCGCTAGCAAAGCCTAAATCCAAGTAGGTCACTAACTACCTAAACATAGGAATAATCATATAAGCTATTGGCTAACAGTTTAACCATGCTACTCGTTTATTCATGAAAGATCCTTGTTTATTTTGTAAGTTCGACATGAGACGTTGGTGATATTTTGTGAAACATTTCAAGGTGTAATTTATTGTTTCATGGTGTTTCATAAGGTATGAAATTGTGTACGGGGGTCCGGGGGCAGCGCCCCTGGTAGCGGGGTCCAAGGGGTGGCAACCCCTGGCGGGGTCCAAGGGGCAGAGCCCCTGGCTGGGGTCGAGCAGTAGTGAAAACGCGTTCGAACTCTAAATTCGGAGTAAAATCAAGTGGTAAAATTTGGTTCCGACACTGAGTGAAAAACATGTGTTTTTAAGGTTCTGAGTTTTGCGACGTAAGTATTGTGTCGCTAAAAAGTTCTGCGACACAAGGGTTTGTGTCGCAAATGCTGCGACATAAGTAATTGTGTCGCAAGTATGCGACATAGGATACTTTATGTGACACAAGGCGTTGTGTCGCATAATGCGACGTAAAAATGGTACTGCGACACAAAAGCTTGTGTCGCACTACTGTTTTCGGTCCCGTGCGACACAACGCACTGTTCGACGAAAAACTTAATTTTTCACCCAAAAACGTTTAGATCTTTCATAATATGACTTGTAACATGTTTGTATACTATAATAACAAAGGAAAAGTGAAAGAAAAGTGATTTTTCATACCAAATCGAGTGAAATCCGAAAGTTAGGTGAATGGATGAAGATGGTGATGATAATGGTGTTCTTGAGCTTGAATCTTGAAGATGAAGTTGATGATGAGTTTTGTTGTTGTTGTTGGTCCGAAAATACAAAGAAAATGGTGATGATTTGATGATTTTTGGTGGTGGTTGAGAGAGGGTTTTGAGAGAGTTTAGAAGTATGTGTGTGTTTGGTGTAAGATGAAAATGAAGTGAAAATGGGGTTGGGTGGGGGGTGGTGTTTGGCAGATTTTTGGGGCCAAAGGGAGGAGATTTTTGCCCCCAATTGGTGGTATTTAGCCCGTGTTCGTTTACCCGATCGTTAAATGTTAAAAAAACTTTAAACGATAGGTTTTTAAATATGTTTTCGATTATACTTTTAGTTGAAATATTTTAACTAAAATAATTTAGTTAAGTAATAAAATTATAACTTTGTTTTATTTTAGTTTTACTTGTATGGTTCAAGTCGTTTCAGTTTAAGGATTAAACATTATTTGACACAGAATACTTTCTAAATATTATCAACATAATAATTAATAAACGCTAATGTTAATTAATAATTTCATATTATTAATTAATTTTATTCACCAACAGTCGTATATTTTTTTTGCGTTGTCTAAATCGTTCTTTACATAATTACCACTAATTATGAAATGTAATACTACGCATAATAACTAGTTGGGCTTTGCTAGACTTACCTCTAAAAGTAGTTGTGAATTCACTCAAAGTTAGGGAATTAGCCTAAAGTGCAAATGTCTAGTGTACGTAATCGCGTTTAAATTTGCGGGGTGTTACAATATTGTGGTTGGTTAGGAATAGGCCGACATATTTAAATTTCCCAAATTTCATTTTTCTTCATTTATTTGAGAACTCGTCACAATAAAACATAAGCAAATTTAACAACCATAATAGTGCTGTGTTTTGATTTCCACATCAGACTTCATATCATCATCATCTTGCTTCTTCCATTTAGTTGTAAGTATTCTTATTTATTTATACATGAACTTGGCTTTGATGGAAACATGTTTGTTAGTGATATATATGTTAAATTTAAAGCCTAGAAGTTGTTATTTAATGATATTGATGCTTGATAATAATAAAAGATATATGATGATAATTGATGATTTGATGATGTTAATAAGCCAAATTACTTGATGTTCTTCAAGTTTTGATTTTGAGTAAAATGGTTAGGGTTGAAATTATATGTACATGAAATTGAATTTGAAATAGGTTATAAATGATGTTTATTGAAGTTATTTGATGTATTAGTTCAAATTAGAAACCTGGGTTGAGGTTTTGGTTAAGAAATTCGGATCTGGGTTTTGAGCAGACTGCAGATCGCTGGAGAAGGAGTAGTACCCGGCGGGTACTACCCTTACCCGGTGTGTAAAGAGGCTTGAATTGGGTACCCGGTGGGTGAAAACCCTACCTGGCGGGTGTAACACCCCCAAAATTTGTTGATTGAGTTTAGCGGAAGCATTTAGTTAAGTATGGGGAGTGCCACAATACACAGTACATGCATACGCATCAGAGCTTATGATTACAACAGAACATAATATATTAAGATGCCAAAAGTAATAGTTACAAAGTTTACGATTCATCGAATCATTTAAGTTGAAAAGTAATTAAGTTACAAAAGTAGATTTCGTAAATATGACTAAACAACTTAATTATACAAAAGAAATCCAGTTGTCAAAAGTTGGCATCTTATTCCTTCGTGCGTCACCTATGTTCCATGTGTGCAAGATGTCTTACATGCAGCTAATTCCCTGAAAAATATAGTAAAAGTCAACAACGAGGTTGAATGAATTCACAGGTTTTATGTTTGCAATAGTTAAATCAAGTTTGTAAGCACAGTTGTTGAGACAAAAATGTTCACAAATAGTTATTGCCATAATAGTTAAGTAAACGTTTTGTGGAATGTTATCCAAATATAGTTCGGTTGGGATGTTGCCCAAAATAAAGTTTGCGTGGGATGTTACCCAAAATACCGTTTACGTGGGATGTTACCCAAAATTCCGTTTACGTGGGATGTTACCCAAAATATAGGTTGCAATACGTTGCTGGTCGTTCTCCAGCGTTTCCAAAACAGTACCGGTCGTTCTCCGGTCAAAAGACGCACGGGTCGTTCTCCCGTCCAACTCGGCCAGTCGTTCTCTGGCAATAAATAATGCTGGTCGTTCTCCAGCGAAACACATTACCGGTCGTTATCCGATCAAAAGACGCACGGTTCATTCTCCCGTCCACTTGGCCAGTAATTCTCTGGCACTAAAATACGTTGCTGGTCATTCTCTAGCGTTTACATAAAAGTACCGGTCGTTCTCCGGTTTACCAAACAAGTTTTATCAAGTTTATAGTACGAAAATGTTATTTCATAAATACCAGTTTTGTTGTAAGAGTTCAACAGTTCAAAGTACTCAAATCGTGCGAGTAAACAAGTAGGATAAACAATCATGTAAGCAAAAGCAGTTATGGAAATCAATAAAACAGTTGACTATGTTTCTCACCCCAAGTTGAAAGCGGTAAAACAGTTAAAAGTGGGGCAGTGAACTCACCTGTTGAGCTAAGTAAAGTTGCAAGTACTAGCAAAGCCTAAATCCAAGTAGGTCACTAACGTCCTAAATGTAGGAATAATCATATAAGCGGTTGGCTAACCATGTTACTCATTTATTCATGAAAGATCCTTGTTTATTTTGTAAGTTCGACACGAGACGTTGGTGATATTTTGTGAAACATTTCGAGGTGTAATTTATTGTTTCATGGTGTTTCATAAGGTATGAAATTGTGTACGGGGGTCTGGGGGCAGCGCCCATGGTAGCGGGGTCCAAGGGGTGGCAACCCCTGGTGGGGTCCAAAGGGCAAAGCCCCTGGCTGGGGTCGAGCTGCCAGGTCTCTAAATTGTTCTGCGACACAAGGGTTTGTGTCGCATTCCTGCGACATCCGCAAATAAATGCGACATAAGCATTTGTGTCGCAAATGCTGTGACATAAGTAGTTGTGTCGCAAGTATGCGACATAGGATAATTTATGCGACACAAGGCGTTGTGTCGCATAATGCGACATAAAAATGATACTGCGACACAAAAGCTTGTGTCGCACTACTGTTTTCGGTCCCGTGCGACACAACGCGTTGTTTGACGAAAATCTTAATTTTTCAACCCAAAAACGTGTACATCTTTCATATAATGACTTGTAACATGTTTATATACTATAATAACAAAGGAAAAGTGAAAGAAAAGTGATTTTTCATACCAAATCGAGTGAAATCCGAAAGTTAGGTGAGTGGATGAAGATGGTGATGATAATGGTGTTCTTGAGCTTGAATCTTGAAGATGAAGTTGATGATGAGTTTTGTTGTTGTTGTTATTCCGAAAATTCCAAGAAAATTGTGGTGAATTGGTGATTTTTTTGGTGAGTTTTTAGAGAGAGAATTGAGAGAGAATGAGGATGGAGTGAGAAAAAGGGAAAATACAAATGAGGTGAAAATGAGGGTAGGGTGGGGGTGGTGTTGGCAGATTTTTGGGGCCAAAAGTGAGGGGTTTTTGTCCCAAATTTGCGGTATTTAGCCCGTGTTCGTTTACCCGATCGTCAAATGTTAAAATGTTTTTAAACGATAGGTTTTTAAATATGTTTTCGATTATACCATGTTGGTGCATTTTGTGTGTCAGTCAGTTGGTCAAACGTTTGTAATTGTCAAAGTCAATTAGTCTGCATATGTATAGTGTTTAGTGTGTATATGCAAGTTTGTAAATGAATAGTGAAATAGAATATATACACAAAATAAGTGTTTATGCGACACTTAGCTAGTGTCGCTATAGGGTTGGACCGCCTGTAAATAGGCATGTAGGGTTTCATTTGTAGGGTGATCAAACCCTAGAGAGTGAGAGAGAGCCGTTTTCAGTGTGTGAGAGAGGAGAGAAACGGGTTTATGATTGTATAGCTTTACGATTCAATTGTGAATATATACAAAAAGCTTATAGAAAACGTTTGTGTTTGATTGTTTGATTTCCGCACATCCAATTGAGTTATACGATCTGATTAGGTCCGTACCGGGAACCTACAAGTGGTATCAGAGCCGTGAATCAAGGATTTGACGGTTTCGGATCGTGTTTAGAACGTTTTCGGTTGATTCGCAAAGGTATTAATCGATTATAATTAGTTTCTGGGTTATTTGTGTTGATTATATTGAGTTTTGGGTTGATTTTTGGTGCTAAATCGTCTGCTGTTTGTCAACATTCGTTAGAGTTTCAAAATTTTCGATTTTTAAGGTTTTTTGGGGTTCACAGTCGTTTTTGCGTCACTCGCTGCATCACTTGATAGCGACACTCAAGTGCGTCACTTGCCGACACTTAGTGCGTCACTTACCCTCTAGCGTCACTTCATAGCGACACTTACCTAGTGTCGCTCTAGATTCGTAAAAAAAAAAAAAAAAGAGTTTTTTGGCGGGAAACTCCAAAAATTTTTGCGTTTTCAAAATTTTTCCATAGGCTTAAAAGTGTTCAATTTTAGCCTGGAAAAAGTTTTATTTTACCGCGTCATTTTTTGACGTTTTCGGACGAAATTTTGGCGGGAAAAACGCGAAAAATTTGATAATTTTAAATTTTGTTTTTAAGCTTAAAAGAGCTTAATTTTAGTGTCGGAAAAGTTTCGCAATACTCGGAAAGTTTACGAAATTTTCGAATTCAATTTTGGAAGGAAAATTCGGAAATGGCTTTCGGTACGAAAATGCCTCCTTCTACATCTTTGTTCTATAGTGATTTTGCTAATTGGAAGATTAAGCTATACAATTTCATTGAACACAAAGATCCAAAGTTGTGGAACTGGTTTAATACTATTGATCGATATGAGCAACCAAGACTCAATGGGGTGCTTAAGTCAAGAGCACAAATGTCAGTCAAGGAACGGGAAGAGTTTGACAATAACAATAGAGCATATGAGATGATTACCATGTGTTTGCCAGAAGTTGTGATAAGTAAATATGAAAATCAAGCAACTTCTACAGAGTTATGGGACGATCTTATAGAGGCTTATGGTCAAAAGAAAATAGTGGTAAATAAAGAAGAGGATCAACATACTCCAATGATGGCTCACATCACACCCGAGGTACAAAATGAACCAATTGAGCTTTTTAATTGTGCTACTTGTATTCAATTGACTGAATCTCTTGAGGTCTATCAAAAGGACAATTTAAACTTGCGGGAAAAGGTTGTTAAACTTACTGAATCAAACAATTTTCTTAAAGCTAATGAGAAACTTTATGATAAGAAAATTGAGACATATAAGTTAGACACACAGACTTACAAATCAAAAGTTTTTAGTCAACAAGATGCTATCAACAGCTATCTTACTGAACTAGAACTGTTAAGAAAGGAGCTCTCTGATTTAAAAAGTGAGTACGATAACCATAAAAGCAAAATTTTAGGTTCTTCATCCGCAACTTTTGTCTTTAATGAAATCGTTAACAAGCAAGGGATAGGCGGTAAAAAGAAGGCAGGACTTTGTTATAACCAAGTACCACCACCTTCCCATGCCGAATATTGTCCTACGCCTGTTAAGGAAGGGCTTGAAGAGATTCCAGTTGATTATACGAAGCTTTATGGTATTAAAGCTAAAGAAGCTAAGCAAAACAAACAGGCAAAGGAGAAAACCAAAAGGCCAGAGTATCCCTTGCCTAAGTTTGTTAAACCGGAAAGTCAATCTCAAGTTAGTGTTGAGGAGATTGAAGAGGTAGAAGATATACCTGAAGTGTCTACCATTAAGGTTGAGAAAATAACTGTCAAACCTGATTGTTTTAAATGCAAAGGCAAAGCTAAGGTTGATAATGAATCTTGCAAAGTTAAAAATGTTATTTTGATATTTTTCTTTTAAATTCTATTATCATTGCAACAGCCATTCTTTGTACTTTTTAGTATCAAAGAAATGCAATGTTGCAAAATATTTTAAATCAAAAATTACAAAAATATGTTTAATGCTTAAGGGGAGTACCTTTGAATTGGATTTTTGAAAAGAATTTGTTGTTCTGGGGGAGTAATTAAAATTCTGACTATTTGGATCAGAAATGTGAACAGCATGATTCTTATTCATCAAAAAGATATTGGATTGTGTCTGTAAACAACATGAGAAATGATTGTACATTAGATGACATGCACAAAATGGAAATTTTAAGGTTTATGTTTGATGTGTCAGTAGGTTTATCTGGCATGTTTAAAATAGCTTTTGTAAACATTAGCTTCATCATATGATGTACTGGTAGACATGATACACACCAGTTTCTGGGTTCTTAAGAAGTAATTCTAATATGTGTCTATGATCTTGTGGTAAACACCAGATGATGTACGACTAAATGTCTTAATTCCTTAACGTAGCATGACATATTTCTGTACCTGAGGTTTATCTAGAAATCATTTGGGGGTCTATACTGATTGTTTCCTCTGTTGTATGTAAGTACAGACCTGGTCTCAATTAGTATATGCTTAAAAGTTAAGCAAACGCAAGTCAAAGTACTTGCAAAATCTTTAAAATTAAGATACCTTACAAGGTCGCCAAAATGGTTTGACCAAGTATGGTTTTGCTTAAACCTGAATCAAGCTATGTCGCTTTGTTGTACGTTTGTACAGACCTGTCACCGCTGACTTGATTCTTAAAAATGATACTCTTATATTCTCTCTGGATTAGGAAGCTATGCTCATGTCTGGGTTACAGGGGTATGTCATAGGTGGGAACCATGGAGAAATATTCATACTAACAATAAAAGGTTAACTCACAGACCCGGATGTAACATGTTTAAGTGGGCAAACAATACCAGTAATCGTCTTGAAATAATTTTTATAAAAGGTGCTTTAAGTATGCTAAGTAAATTTACAGTGGACAAATATACTATATACTGATAATCGAGATAACACTTACTATTTCCTAATAATTGCATGTTGGCCTGATATGATCTCTAAGCAGACGTAAAACAATCCTATCCCCAAATTTATTTTAATTTTTGTTCTTTACTTTTCTTTTATACAGAAAATAAAAAAAAAGATTTTATTTCTATTTTCTTCAAACATCACATATCTTGTTAAAGTCAAATATTGAAGATGTAAAGGATGTCAGTTATTCTCCAAAGACTGTGAAGATAAATTCTATTGGAGAAGCTACTGATGATTGAGAGATGGTCACATAGTTTGAAGATCTTACTGTATGATGAATTTGTGTCAGTCACATGAATTTGGACATCAAGATTTCTTTGAAGACCATGCTATCTCAATGGGAGAGATTCCGATTGTTGAAGACATGAAAGAGTTTGTTGATGAAGACTAATTGAAGACTTATTTGACCAAGCTGCTGACATGGGGGAGTTTGTTGGTGCATTTTGTGTGTCAGTCAGTTGGTCAAACGTTTGTAATTGTCAAAGTCAATTAGTCTACATATGTATAGTGTTTAGTGTGTATATGCAAGTTTGTAAATGAATAGTGAAATAGAATATATACACAAAATAAGTGTTTATGCGACACTTAGCTAGTGTCGCATATAGCGACACTTGGCTAGTGTCGCTATAGGGTTGGACCACCTATAAATAGGCATGTAGGGTTTCATTTGTAGGGTGATCAAACCCTAGAGAGTGAGAGAGATCCGTTTTCAGTGTGTGAGAGAGGAGAGAAACGGGTTTGTGATTGTATAGCTTTACGATTCAATTGTGAATATATACAAAAAGCTTATAGAAAATGTTTGTGTTTGATTGTTTGATTTCCGCACATCCAATTGAGTTATACGATCTGATTAGGTCCGTATTGGGAACCTACATACTATTAGTTGAAATATTTTATTTGAAATAATTTAGTTGAGTTATAAAATTATAACTTTGTTTTATTTTAGTTTTACTTATATGGTTCAAGTCGTTTCGGTTTACGAAATAAACATTATTTGACACAAAATGCTTTGTAAATATTATCAACATAATAATTAACAAACGTTGATGTAAATTAATAATTTTCATATTATTAATTAATTTTATTCACCAACAATCGTATATTTTTGTCACGTTGTTTAAATCGTTCTGTACATAATTACAACTAATTATGAGTAAGTAATACTACGTGTATTATCTAGTTGGGCTTTGCTAGACTTATCTCTAAAATGTGTTGTGAATTCACTCTAAGTTAGGGAATTAGCCTAAAAATGCGTGCAATTAACGTTTATAATTTTGTTGAAATTGCGGGGTGTTACAGCGGGTACTAATGCATGAAATTGGACAGAAACTGACCCATAATCGAGTACCCGGTGCGTACACCTAGTACCTAGTGGGTACTATTGTTAGCCGGTGGGTAACCACATTTTGTGTTGACTTTTATTTTCAGCTTAAGTACTTGTGTTTTTCTTATATATTTGAATTAAGTTATACCAAGGATGAAATGGTTTACTAACTTATATTCTCTTTTTTTCTCAGACACGGAGCAGACTCGGTAATATAGGATTTCCGAGTTAACAGTTGAGACTATCAGGTGAGTGGTGTGACACTCCTCCAAATTAGGTATATATTTATACTTAATTACATACATTTCTTACGCTAATTCCCTACAAAAATTTAACTACACTAATGATGTGAGATAAGTCTAGCAAAGCCCAAAACTTTAATACAAAAGTATTATAATAGTGTTACCAATATATTTGTATTATATTATATATAAACAAAATAAATGACTAATTAAAATCTAGTAGAGAATAAAATCTAGCATTGCTTACATATGCAAATGTTTATATGCATGAACCTTATCCTCACACATATGCAAATCTTTGGATACATCCCTTCTGTCAAGAATCTTACAACTTGCAAGCAATTATGATCCATATCTATCAAGACAATATTTCGATCAAGCATGTCTGTTTCTAACTCTATAAATAGAATCAACAACAATAGTTCAAGGACACATAATTCTCTTCTTTCTATTCTTACTTAGTATCTATATGTAGTTATTATAGGAGCATAATACACTCAAGAAGGTTCACAACTTAAGACCTTCTATTCGCTCTTTATTTCATTAGAAAAACTCGGTTCTATCAAATGGATGTGGTGTAAAACCGCTAGCACTAAATGGTGTTGCGATCTACCAATTGGGAATCGCCACCCGAGAAAATATTATCCTTTCATCCTTTATCCGTTCTAATAACAATATCTTTTCTATCTTGAGTGATACAAGCATAAGCAGGTTTAGGTGTTCGGGTGATCATGCCCCATAGCCCGATGATCATGACCCGTAACTCAAGCTTGTGAATCTACGTATCATCAATTGGCGCCATCCGTGGGACCCGAATAATATACCATAAAGATCATTAAAATTTATTACTAGCCAATGGCAGGGAAAGATAAGTTCATTACAAATACTCTCGTACCTGAAGAAGGTTTGAGTGGTTCCAAACCCAATAATTCCACAAGGACCAATGCCCTTATCGTCACCCCAAATAACCAAGATAGTGAAAGTAAACTAGCGCGCAAAAATCACCCGAAAGTCAAGCAACTCCCGATGATCCCGTGATGCAATTTATAGTTCAACATTTTGATCAGATCAATGCAATGTATGTAGCCTTCTCCTCAAAAAGAAATGAATTAACCCCAGAACATATTTAACATAATGTCAATGGTGATCAACCCATCATTGAGCCTTGTAAGTCTGATGATGAAGAAGCACACAGTGGAGCGAATAAAAAGAATGCTGAAAGGGTCACCCAAAGTAGCCGACCTCTTAAAAAGAATCGAGTGTCTACAAATATTGAAAGCCAAGAGGGAATCAAAATGGCAGACCCAACAATATTTGATGGGTCCACGAAGCAAAAAAATGTAAACGAACCTTTTGCAATTAAAGAATCTGGAAGAAACATTCGTGACTTGGTCGCATCCCCTTTTACCAAGAGGATAAAAGATTATGACATGCCAGATGGACTCAAAGTACCAACCAACCTAAAGACGTATGATGGGGTGTCAGACCCTGATGATCATCTAACGGTATTCATGGGAACCATGGACATACATAAGCTTCTAGATTCTTCTTGGTGTCGCTTATTTTAAATGACATTAAGTTGAGCCGCAAGATTTTGTTACGATAACCTGCCACCCCAAAGTATAGGTAGCTTTCATGAAATAAGAAACAAGTTTCGGTCTAACTTTTTTCAACAAAGGCGATTTCAAAAAACCCAAGCAGAAATACTTGTCATTCGACAACGATCTAATGAAACCTTGAAGGACTATCTTGCTAGGTTCAGAGAAGAAACGTTACATATGATTGATCGCTCAAATAGCATGATCACTACAGCCTTTATTAGTGGACTACTTCCGGATAGACTTTTTAAAGACTTGATTGCTCGACCACCCGCGACACTGGAAGACTTGTATATAGAAGTGAATGGTTTCAAAAGAGCTTACAAAGCAAATAATGAAAATCGACTTCAAGAGACTATATAGGGAGCCGTGGAGCAAGAAATGAAGTATGGTCTAATATGTATATACGCAACGCCTACTATCTTTAATAATAAATTTTGGATTAGTATCATCCAAAAATAAATAAATGTTATATAATGTCGACATAACAGTTATTATGAATAGAAATATTGTCTAATTTGTTTTGGCAATTCAAATGGGAGCAAATATATATGATTAAACCAGGATCGCCAGAGAATGGGAAGTAAACAAATTATAAAAAGGTGCAACCCCTTACTAAAAAGGCGAGAAACTTCATCGTGAAAAGTAGCATGATTGCTCCAAAGATGTGATACCTCATCACGCAAAATGCACAATTGCTCTAAAGATGTGATACCTCATCACGCAAAATGGCAAGCCCATTAAAAAGACGCGAAAGTCTATCGCGCAAAACTGCAAGACCACTCTCCCGCCATTAAAGGGATAAAAAGAAAGGTATAAATAACTAACATATATACATTTATTAAAAGCGACATGAACACTCCAATTAAAAGACATGGACAATTATCACCAAGATGTGTGAACACTCTAAATGTAGTAAGCAATGCATATAAACGGGTTATGAATAATACACACGAACACAACTTCAGTGTATATACATATATATATATATATATATATATATATATATATATATATATATTATTCGTATGCATACATTCCATGTACATATTTAGAGATGATAGGGAAAATTGAATGACAACAACTAAATCAAGAAAACAATGTAACCTTCTCAAACATAGATTCACATGTCTAATTTTATTTTAAACATGTGAATTGGGGGACTTAATAGTGTTACCAATATATTTGTATTATATTATATATAAGCAAAATAAATGACTAATTAAAATCTAGTAGAGAATAAAATCTAGCATTGCTTACATATGCAAATGTTTATATGCATGAACCTTATCCTCACACATATGCAAATCTTTGGATACATCCATTCTGTCAAGAATCTTACAACTTGCAAGCAATTATGATCCATATCTATCAAGAGAATATTTCGATCAAACATGTCTGTTTCTAACTCTATAAATAGAATCAACAACAATAGTTCAAGGACACATAATTCTCTTCTTTCTATTCTTACTTAGTATCTATATGTAGTTATTATAGGAGCATAATACACTCAAGAAGGTTCACAACTTAAGACCTTCTATTCGCTCTTTATTCATTAGAAAAACTCAGTTCTATCAAATGGATGTGGCGTAAAACCGCTAGCACTAAATGGTGTTGCGCTCTACCAATTGGGAATCGCCACCCGAGAAAATATTCTCCTTTCATCCTTTATCCGTTCTAATAACAATATCTTTTCTATCTTGAGTGATACAAGCATAAGCAGGCTTAGGTGTTCGGTGATCATGACCCATAGCCCGGTGATCATGACCCATAACTCAAGCTTGTGAATCTACGTATCATCATATTACAAATTTCATAATTTACTATAACTACGTACAAAGTTATCGTAACGAACACAATAAAAATAAATACAATCGTTAGTGAACATTTAATTAATAATATATAATTATTAATTACGAACATTATTTAAATTATATTATTGTGATAATATAAAGTATTATACGTTTTAGAAGTAAACGTATCAAACGCGAACGAAACTCACAAACTGTACCGATACACATTTCAAATAATTTTATTAATTATTTTAATAAAATATTTCAATTTCATTGTTATCAATTATAATGTTTAAAATAAATTTTAAACAAACGAATAATTGAGTGAGATACGGGGTACAAATAATTGGACCCGTACCCGAAATTAAGGAGCTAAATAATCCAACCTAACTCAAATAATTGAGGAAGAAAACATTGCAAACCTCCATACTCGTTTGAAAACTTACTCTCAATCCATTTTTATATACTCCTTTCCTCATGCACTAAGTTACCAAACTTCAATAATTCACACACACCAACCTTCTTCCTCTTCCTCTCTGTGATCATCTTCGACAAGCAGCAACAGCAGGAGGAAGCAAAGTAAAAGCAGCGGCAGTAGCTAAATCATCTTCTTCTTCTTCATTATCATCAGCGTAACATCATCATCATCATCATCATCATCCTCGTTTCATCATCATCATCCACCGGTTCATAATCATTTAATCATTGTGAGGAAACTTCACTATTTTTAAATTCTTACATTAATTTCATTATAAATAGTGTTGATTTAACTTAATCTATGTATATATATCATGATGATTTTGATGATGATGATTCTTGAAGAAAAATAAATATATACTCTGTACAACAAAAATGGTTACATATATATGTGAATAAAATGTGAAATCGAAAGTTAAAAACTTATGTAAACATTTTATGATAGTTTTGAAAAAGTTATAACTCGAAACTTAACAAAAACATGTGTAGATTTCAGACAGAAAACTGGAGTTAGAACAGAGCACAAACTGGAACAACGACACCCGAACGGGTGAGGAACCAAACCCGAATGGGTGAGGAACCAAACCCGGATGGGTGAAGTGCTCCACCCGATCGGGTGAGAGGACACAACCGAACGGGTAAGGGTTTATACCCGAACGGGTAACCCCCCAATACCCGGACGGGTAAGTCCATAAACCCGAACGGGTTATTGGGCAATATTGGGCCAAAACCGTGACATTGTTACTGGGCTGAAAACTATTATGGGCTAGGTACTTGGGCTTGGGCTGCACGAACCAAAAACAAAGAGACCAGAATGGGTCACATGACCAACCCGTACGGGCTGGGTCATGGACCCGGATGAGTGGGTTTAATAAATGGGTCGGACTATTGGGCCGAGTGAGTTGGGACGTGTAACCTTAAAACATAAACGCGATTTGAATTAATAATTCGGATCGAGAATTTATAAATAAAAATGAATAATTAATTTTAAAACTTCACGACACATATATAAGATTATCTTTATAAACTTATATATATATATATATATATATATATATATATATATATATATATATAACGACAAACAATACTATATATATATACAGACTTATGAAAATCACATTTTTATATATACACAATGGGATAAAATGAGATTATTTTCGTAACAAATGGAAATATGTTTTCAAAACAAACGACACTTATATATATTAATATGTAATGAACCAATTATGTATATATATACTACGATGACGATGAATAATATATATGAATATATATATTCAACTAAAGTATATATATATACGTATATACTTACACGCAATGAATGTTTAAATAATGAACATACCTAAAAAAATATTATTTTTTTCAGTCCATCATCACTAACGACTTGTACAAAATTAAGAAATTTACAATTTCTTCAAAACAATCAAACTATTAACATAATTTGATAAGCTGTCGAAGTACTTATGTTAATATAATTATCGTGTATACGTTAACTTTATTTGGATGACGCTACACATCTTTGCTAGCTCTCACATCCACTACTACTACTGTGAGTTCACAGCCCCTTATCCACTGTTTTAATGCTTTTAAAACCTAGGGTGAAAAACATAGCAATCGTATGTACTACAGCATGCGATAATTGATTTAAATACTGTATGTATTTACTTAAACTGTTTATGAAATGTTATTTCATACGATTACTTGAACTACTGTTTATGAAAAGATTTTTCATACTATTTTGGGAATTAGACAACGAATCCTAGAACGGACCTAGGCTTACGATGTTGTGCATAAAAGTCCTTATGGCTACAGACTATAACCATTAGCTAGGTGACTCTAGCCACTGAGTATACGGATAGTACTATCACTATGATGACCCTCCTAAAGTTTTGGAGCGTATACTTACATGTCCTATTTGGCAAACAACTATTGCGGGTCATGGTTTGGTTATAGGGTTAGGTCGCGTTGCTTTAACTCGACAGGTTTAGCTCACCTTTTAAGGGATCACCGTCTAATTATTCCCACAAAACTATTATTTAGGAAGTGAGTTCCTACGAACAACAATTTTGAAAATGTTGATCTTTAGTTAGATTAACCTGTGTTTTCTACTAGCAACGATTTGGGAAATGTCACTCCTTGATTGGATTAACATTGTTTCCTACAAACTACTACTTTAGGAAATGTGCTCTTAATTGATAAACTCGTGTTTCCTACAAAGCAAACAACTACTATTAATTGGAAATGTTATTCTTAAATGATTAACATGTGTTTCCTATACTACATACAAACATGTGAATTCACTCAACAATTTTGCTGATGATTTCTCTATATTTTTCAGGGAATTAGCAGCGTAAGTAAGAAACTGCATTCATATCAGGACGGACAACCCTGGACTTATTAGGATGCTACTACTTTTGGGAAAACGGGATTTCCTTCATGTAACCGCAATTCATTGTGGTCATATTTATGAAATCTACTTTTGTGTTATGTATTTTTATAAAGTATTGTTTTAACACTACTACTACTATTACTGTTACAACTTTTTAAGTTATAACCTTTTGTAAAACTTTAACTAATGGCATCTTAAACTATTTCGTTCTGCAATAACCATATGCTCTGGATTTGGATGTATTTATTATTGTATAATGCTCGCAGCCCCGCCACGTCACTAAGCTTCCGCAAACTACTCTCACTAACTGTAATCACCATTTGGCAGGGTGTGACAGACTTGGTATCAGAGACATTGGTTATAGCGAACTAGAAGTCTTTAAGTGACCTAAAACCTTAGAGACCCAGACTATAGCCTTGGCTAGAATATTCATTGCATTCATACATACGTTTGCATACATCTAACATACGATTGATACGTCACATGCAATTTCTTTTGTCTCATCATGTCGAGACAAAACCCGATATACATTTATGCTTCGGATGAGGAGGCGACTGAGGATCTTGAGGGCATTACGACACAAGTCACTACACCTGTTACGGCACGTACTATAGCCGAGCTACACTTCCATATTGGAGAAACCTCCCGTAGATCCCGACTGAGACAGACTCCTAGGAAGGCAGTCGGAGACCTTCCCACTGGATTACTTGCGCCACGGGATAAGGCGCCGATGACTGAGGCTGAGGATCCACCACAGAGGAGGCTCCCAAACCTAGACTGGATGCCACATTTAGTTAGGCATTGGAGGGTACTTGAGGAACTGATGAGCCTCTAGAGCTCACTGTTATTACACTACTTGTTGTGGTTCGCGCCTTATTTGGGTTACACTATGGCACATACAACTATATCAGAGAGTTGTGCAGTGACACTTCCCGCTTAGATGGGGATGTGGCGTCTATCTATGGACGTCTCAGCACTGTGCAGACACACATGGATGTGGACAGAGAGTCAGCTGACGCTACTCGCGCACGTGTGGCTGTATTGGAGAGGCATGCGAGGGTAGTAGGTCTTGCTATGGGAGTTTGTTTGAAGTTGACAGCGATGGTGACTGCCATAGGGTTGTATCTATTTTATCTTCATTAGACCCACCGTACTGGGATGTATATGTTATGTACTAGGTTGAAACCTTTTGTAGAATGGGTATATGTATAGGAAGCCCTTTACTTTTGTATAACGCTAACCACTGATGGGTATATTAGGAATCCCATCTTGTTTTGTACGAAACTTATGTATAAGCGTTGTAACTATCAATATAATATATAACTTATGTTTTGTTTATAACTCGTATTCTTTACATCTATTAACGACTATAGTATTCTCCTTACATTTGATTATGCGTGTTAGAACGAAAACCAACTTATGATCTCTTGCAATCACATTCTTGTGTTTCTTGAACATATTACATCTTAACCGTTGATTCTTGTTTTGAATCCCTTTGAACCTGGTTGTGTTATACGATGATGAAAAGAAGTATGTATTTAACATCATATAATGACGCCTGGCCAACGTGATTATATTATACTAAGTACATATGGGCATTTCAAAGTCATATTATACGTAATGGGGATAAGGTAAACCCTTCACCTTGCATGGTGAAGTACGCCACCTGCACCTTGGTTGACAAGGCGCTAACATGGTGGAACAGTCAACTTCAATCCCTTGGACGGGAAACTGCTCACTCCATGTCATGGGGAGTACTGAAAAACATGATGTTGGAAGAGTTCTGTCCACGTAGTGAGATGCAGAAGGTAGAAACTAGTTTGTGGGATTAAGATGATTGGTGCTGATGTCACTGGGTACACCACTAAGTTTCAGGAACTAGCACGATTAGTGCCACATATGGTGACACCCGAGTTTAAACGCATTGAGCGTTACATCTGGGGATTGGCACCTCAGATCAGGAGTCTGGTTACACCATCAGAACCTGCCACATTCAGGAGTGCTGTTACTCTAGCACAAAGGTTAAACGATGAGGCGGTCAGAATGGAGACCTTAACTAAGAAGGTTGTATCAGGGAAAGGCGAATCAAGTAACACTGATGCTGGTAGTTCTGGTGGTGCAAAGAGAAAGTGGAATGGTGGTGGTACTAACCGTTAGGGTCAGCAAAACAAGAAAAGTGGAGGAAACACAAAAGCGTACGCTGCAACCACTACCGAATCAAAACCATACCTAGGTAACAAGCCTAAGTGTGGAAAGTGCAGTTGACACCACGAGGGTGGATGTGGGTATTGTGGCAACTGTAGAGTGTGGGGTCACAAAACCCAGGACTGTAGAACCAACCCTCCTCCACGAACAAACAATGAACGTTAAAACCAGGGGTGTTTTGAGTGTGGTGAGATGGGGCATTATCGGAACCGATGCCCTAAACTTAACAACAACAACCAAAACCGCAACAACAACCAAAACAACAACAACCGTGGTAACAACAACCGAGCCAACAACATCAACAATCAACCGGCTCAGGGAAGGGCATTCGTGATCAGAGCACAAGAGGCATGCCGGGACCCTAACACCGTCACTGGTACGTTCTGTGACACCCCGCAAATTTCGGTACAATTACGTACACTAAATACATGCATGTCTTAGGCTAATTCCCTACTAAATGATAAATAAACTATTTTACGAGTTAAGTCTAACAAGGTCCACTATTTTAATACGTGAGGTATTACGAATTTCGTAGTTATTTATAATTACGCGCAAAACAATCAGAACGAGTCTGAACAAAACATACGTACATTGGTGATACAGAAACTTATAAATAACTTAAAACTATGTTAATAGTAGTTATTTACTTGAAAATATTATGCTAAATGAGAAAGCATAACAATTTAACGAAAACAGTTATACGTTAAGCTTAAAACGTAACGTACGCGTCGAAAATGCGCAAAACGAGCCCGACAATCGAACGAGTCAAAAGTTATATTTTTGAAACCCAAAATAAAGTATTTAAAACAATACTTCAAAATATATTAATGAATATTAGACGTTAACAAATTATACGAGACTATCACGTTATAACATACGAATAACGATTTACCGACAACCGAGGCCTAACACGAATTTGAGGAACCAAACATCTCGAGCCCAAGACCCATTGGGTCAGCCCAGGCTTGGCCCAAACAAGCCAGAGAAATCATCCCAAAACCCTAAGTATATATACTTGTTAAACTCTTGATCCCTCATTTCCCTAACACATTCAACCACACACTTCCACCTTATCTCTCCCTCCTCCTCCCCCTAATCTGCGATTTACAGCCCAACCACCACCACCATCATCCTCCGCCACGTCCTCCTAGAACCACCAAACATCACCATCATCATTTACTATCATCTAGATACGGTTTTAGCAAGGAGAAGCAAGCAAAGGACAATAGCCGCACCTTCATCATCACTCTCTAGACCCACGAGTTTTCAGTAAGATCCACTAACATTTTCTTTAGATCTCCTTGGATTAAATATATAAACATGTTTGTGGTTCACTCGTGATGATTATTGACCAAAACTATACCCGAAAATGCTTACGAAACATGAAAACCCACTGGGTAAAGCTATTACCCACAGGACAAAACTTAAACCGACTTTAAATCGACGATATCTAACTAATAACTCAACAAAATCTTATGTTTCTTAGCTCTAAAATGAAGTTTAAGATGTCTAGTTTTCAAATCTGTAAGCCACACGAATTATAGTGGTCATTTGCTATTCTTATAAAATGATATAAAAGTACATAGCAGGTTTGAGAGGAAAAGTACATATTCTCGGTCTATATTCAAACTGGCATATCTTGAGATCTACGAACCCAAATGACCCGAAACTAGTTGTAAACGTTTGGAAATTTTGTCACCTTCAAAAGCTATACTCGCACACTCTGAAGTTATATAAAACCCGAGATATAACTAAATCTTCGAACGTATGTACCGGAAAAATGAGCTGCTGGATATACACTTGTTTCTAAATCTATTGAACGAGTTTTACTTAACCAAAAGTTACAAAAAAAATAAGTTTTGGAAACCTAAGACATAGGGGAATAACCTGTAATTTTCTTGGATTTCAATTCGGAGTCTAAGTTGGTCAAAACGAGCCTTGAGCGAGACCGAAAATCTAGAAAATTAAAATTAAAGGGCTGTTTTTGTAACAAACATAAAAACAACACTTTTGGATATCCACATGACACAAACTTATTTTTCATAGATAATAAACATATTAAGACATGTGTAAATGTCTCGTGTCAAACTGAGCATTTTTTACCAAGTGCACAAAAGTGAAACACAACTCAGCCCGATTTTGCGACACAAGACCTTGTGTCGCAACCCACACTTGCGACATAACCCTTATGTCGCTACTAACCTAATGTCGCAACCCTGCGACACAAATCCTTATGTCGCATACTGATCTGAAGCCCAAATCTGCGACACAGACCTCTGTGTCGCAACACTTCATTGAGTCGCACCTTGTGTCGCTAAACATTCTGTTTGAAAATACTAAATCTCACCAAGTATCGGATTCGCGCAACAACTACTAAACCAAGTACAATACTACGCGATACTACTCGTACACACAACATACATATACTTTTACATAGTAAACAACAATACGAACATAATAATAGTATCACTTTGAATTATTATTACGAAAACATCACCAACGAATCATACATACTTTTAAACACAAACGGTCTTTCGAAACGAGTGAACAACGAACATAGTTTGGCATTGAGCCGACTACTTATACAAACCATCTCTTGCATTTAGGGCGTTAAGGGACACATTTGGACAAACCACTTGCTAGCTCTCATACATTTAAGCTCACAAGGTGAGTTCACAGTCCCACTTTTAACTGTTTTACTGCTTTCAACTTGGGGTGAGAAACATAGTCAACTGCTTTATTGATTGCCATAACTGCTTTTACTTACATGATTGTATACTTGTTTTACTCGAACGATTAGAGTACTTTAAACTGTTGAACTCTTACACAAAACTGGTATTTATGAAACAACATTTTCATACTATAAACGTGTTGAACTTTGTTTGGTAAATCGGAGAACGACCGGTACTTTTTATGTAAATGCTTGAGAACGTCCAACAACGTATTTTAGTGCCAGAGAACGACTGGCCAAGTTGGACGGGAGAACGACCCGTGCGTGTTTAGGCCGGAGAACGACCGGTACTGTGTTTCGCTGGAGAACGACCAACAGTGTTTAGTGCCAGAGAACGACTGGCCGAGTTGGACGGGAGAACGACCCGTGCGTATTTAGACCGGAGAACGACCGGTACTGTTTTGAGAATGCTGGAGAACGACCAGCAACGTATTTTATACTGTATTTTGGGCAACATCCCAACTTAATTATATTTGGATAACATTCCACAAAACGTTTACTTAACTATTATGGCAACAGCTGTTTACGAACGTATTTGGTTTAACGAACTGTACATGCAAATTTAAAACCTGTGAATTCACTCAACCTCGTTGTTGACTTTTACTATGTTTTTCAGGGAATTAGCAGCACACGTAAGGACCACCTGCACACATGGAACATAGGCGACCCTTGAAGCTTTAGGATGACAACTTTTGAAACATATGGATTGTTTTTATATAACTAAAGTTGTTTTAGTCATATTTATGAAATCTACTTTTGTAAACATAACTACTTTTACGTTTGTACAATTCGATGAATTGTAAAACTTTGTAACTATTACTATTGGCATCTTAATACATATGTTCTGTTGTAATCATATGCTCTTATACGTATGCATGTACAATGTTGGTGTCATTACCCCCATACTTAACTAAATGCTTCCGCTAATCAAAATCAATGAATTGGGGGGGGGGGTGACACGTTCCTCGTAACGTAAACAACCATTATGCCTCTGTGTTAATTGATTCGGGTGCTGATTTAAGTTTTGTGTCTACTGAGTCTAGACCACTATTAGAACTTGAATTTTGTAAGTTCGATAACAAATACACTATAGAACTATCTGATGGTGAGTTGATCAAGTCAGGAGAAATAGTACCGGGATGCACTTTGGAGTTAGAAGGTCATCTCTTCGAAATAGACTTGCTACTGGTTAAGTTGGGAAGTTTCGACGTTGTAGTCGGTATGGACTGGTTGTCAAAGAAATGCGCTGAAATCATATGTTTCGAAAAGTTGGTACGCATACCGCTACCAATAGGAGAAACTTTGGTGATACAAGGAGAAAAATGAAAGAGTGCCACAAAAATGATTACTTGCTTGAGAGCTAGTAAGTATCTCCGAAAGGGATACCAAGTGTTCTTGGCACACATTGTGGAAAAGAAACCCGAGGAACGACATATAAACGATGTGCCTATTGTACGTGATTACCCGGGAGTGTTTCCTGACGAATTACCAGGACTGCCACTCCCACGGCAAGTTGAATTTCACATCGATCTGGTGCCTGGAGCCACACCAATAGCTAGAGCACCTTATCGTCTAGCTCCCTCGGAGATGCAGGAGCTGTCTACACAGTTACAAGAGCTCCTAGACTTAGGATTCATCCGACTGAGTTTTTTGCCTTGGGGAGCTCCGGTCTTGTTTGTCAAGAAGAAGGATGGAACTATGCGGATGTGTATCGATTACCAAGAACTGAACAAAGTAACCATAAAAAATTGATACCCGTTACCACGCATTGACGATCTGTTTGATCAACTACAAGGGACAAGCTACAATTCAAAAATTGACCTACGATCTGGTTACCACCAACTGAAGGTACGAGACGAGGATGTACCAAAAACTGCATTTAGGACTCGTTATTGTCACTACGAGTTCCTAGTCATGCCTTTCGGGCTAACAAACGCACCAGCAGTGTTCATAGATCTCATGAACAGAGTATGCAAACCATACCTGGATAAGTTAGTCAATGTGTTCATTGACTGTGATGCCCAACAAATTAGGGCTAGTACTTAGTGCCTAATCATTATATTAATACATGTAATCAGTTGTGTTTAGGGCTAATTATGTGTATCATTTTGTATATGGTTATATATACACACGTACGCGATTTAGTTAAATCGTGCATTTCATTATCGGATGGAATCCGACACAATAACAAATACAGACGTTGGTGAACAATTTATTAAATAATGGAAATTATTTAATTAACTCATTATATTTATATATTATTAGGATAATATGTACAAACGCATTTCGTATCGTCTAAAACTAACCGTACGCAACAGCAACGTGCGAAATGCGCCCGACAAATGAAATAAACCCAAATTATATTTTTATAATTCATTATTAAGTATTTTGATAAAATACTTCAAGTAAAAATATTACGATTTCACGCGTACGAATAAAACATTACACGAGTTAAACAAACGTTCAAATACGCAATGAACGCGCAAACCGAGACCCAACAACATTTTTAATAACTTAAAATAAAGTATATAGAATAATACTTTCAATAAAAATAACGTGATTTAAATTGTTAACGAAACACACGTATTAAAACGTATAACGAAAATTAAACGTTCAAACGATCAGGTAAACGAGCACCGCACAGAATATAAACATAGGGAACAAAAATTGGTAAGCCACACCATTGTGGGGCCCACCAAAACCGGCCATCACATGGGGGGGATGGCCTCCCCTTCTTCCTTGCTTCCTTGACTTCACAAACACCACCACACCCATTTCATTTCATTCAACCAAACTTTTTCTCTCTCCCTCTCACTAAAATCGTCCCTCTCTCTCTCCAAAACCCTCCAAGAAATCACCACAAAACACCATCAAATAATCCTCCTCATCCAAGGCTTCTTCAAGATAAAATGATCACAACGACACGGGGAACACTTCCATCTTTTTGGATTCTTCATACAACGATTTGTAAGATTCCGACACTTTCGAAAATACTTATATTATGATTATTTTGCATGCTTGTAGTTTATCTCGCAAGATTGTGTCCAAATAATGTGCAAAAACTCGTTTTCAAAACATTGTCGGAAAATGTCAGTTTTGACCATATTATAGATCCGACACTTCGGGTTACTCCCGACACAAACTAATAATTTCTGCAAGCTTTATAAACTCATCTAAGACTTGTGTAAAAGTTTCAGGTCAAACCGAAGTCGTTTGACCACATACCTGACACTTTTTGTTTTGGACAGCCTGTTATGTCGCAAAAGGGCTGGACCTTCAGCGACACAAGCCCTTATGTCGCTAAGAATAGGCTACATCGCACATAGCGACACAAGTCACTATGTCGCTAAAAATTGAATATCTCGCACATAGCAGCACAAGCCACTATGTCACGTCAAAAAGCGAATGTCGTAGTAGCGACACAACACCTTATGTCGCATTAAATTGCGAACGTCGCACATAGCGACACAAAGACCTATGTCGCAGTCCTGAACTGCGACACATTAGCTTATGTCGCACTTGGTATCGCATCCAGTGTCGCACCCAGTGTCGCACAAATCAGAACCTTGAAAATATGGATTTTTACTAAGTGTCAACACTTGAAATTCTATCACTTACAATACCCAAGTGTGAGTTCTGAAAATCTGAGCCTTGAAAATATGGATTATTACTAAGTGTCGCACAAATCAGAACCTTGAAAATCTGAGCATGTATTCCCACCTCGACCCCAGCCAGGGGCTCTGCCCCTTGGACCCCGCCAGGGGTTGCCACCCCTGGAACCCCGCTAATCAGGGGCGCTGCCCCCACACCCCCGTCATTAAAGTTTGGAAATACTTTATACACTGCGTGTCAAACATTTACAACCTTTGAACCACATACGATGTACTCGTACATGATACATATATACTTCAACACTTATATACAATACAACACACAAAACACATACTTTAATAGTATACCTTGAAACAACACATAACAATAATAATTAAGATTATTATTACAAACCGTCACCAACGGGCAGTACATATTTTAAAAACACAAACAAATAATCAAACGAATCAATGTATTTGGACATAACTACTTGGATGAACAACTAGCATAGGTGATCTTTTGAGATACCTACTCACGTATTAACCAACGCGCGTCTTGGACGCCCTCAGGTTACAGTTTTCGGACATCATTGCTTGGTTTGGCAACGCACGTTTATTGAGATAAATGCATCAGACTCAGGTGAGTCTCATAGCCCGCCATTATTACTGTTTTTACTCCCGAGGTGGGAATACATGCTCAGAATTTTTTACACGTGAACACAAGTACAAAACTCGATATATTGACTGCATGAGTTGTTTTACTAATCATAAAGCCCTCCACCACATAGTTTGTTAGTATGGATTTAGCGTGAATGTTAGTGTATGGTACCATATGGGATTGACAATCCCTGTCTGGGGTAGTCACGCTACCATGACTGTGATGTCAAACGGACATATTATCATTTATTCACACGAGTGTAGATTAGGCACTCGCTCGGAGGCACCTCGCTCAGGTCCTTAAAGGCGGATCCTGACCCCTCAGTTAAGCTCAAACTATGGATTCATGGCAGTAATATACCCATTTGTTTGATTAATTTCAAACATATCATTAAATCTTGTGGTTCACACATTGTGGTTTTATCATTTACACCTGTGAGCTCACCAGCTCTTAGCTGACCTTTTACCATGTATTCTCAGAGTAGGACTGCTCAGGATATTACTTAGCTCGAGTCGCATGCAAACACGAACATCAAGAGATTTTTCTGCATTATTATATTTTGTATAAGTAGTAATGCTATGGAATCTTTCAGATCAGAGTACCGAGCTTGTGTAATCATTATATCTATGGTAAACTTTTATTATAATCAATGTATTTTGTTAAAACGATGCATATAGAGTCGTTCATTATATCTTTGTGCTGTGATTATTGATTAGTAGCACCCCAAGTATGCTTCTGCCAAATAATAAATTTGGGGGTGTTACAGATTGGTATCAGAGCCTAAGGTTATAGTGAACTAGGTTGCATTTAGTGGGCCTACACTATGACCATTAGGCAGTATTTCCTTATTAGGTATGACTGTTTAGAAATTACATCATACAACTTTAATTTAACATAGCCTGATCAACTATATGTACAATTAAAGGAAGATGATGTGAGACCTGAAATGGTTATGTTGAACAGGGATACACTAGTTGACTCTGACCACGAGAGAAACGGGACTATTACTTGTCTGTGCTAGACACTCTAAGCTACATTATATAATATTATATATATAGGCCTCACTTTCTATACGTTCTTGTCTCAGAAATGGAAAACACTCCTACTGAAACACCACCTACTTCTTCACGTTCTCATCAACCGAGATCACAAAACCCATGGATTTCTAGGAGGACCACTATATCACCTCGAACTAACCCCTATTCCGTACCAGCTTTAGCCTCCAGGCTAAACCACCATGAACGATGGTTTCACGAAATGGACATAGAGCTGCAGGAGACTCGTGAGAACTGGAGACTCGCAAATGCCTGTCCTTTGACCGCCCCCCTTGGTTTCGGGGTGGACCCTTTCACTCTATTTTATTATATACGCTTAGTGAATGAAACAGATCAAATGATTGTTCTAGAATGGCTATTTCTCACAATTGCTCTTCCAAATGCCACTTCTTCCCGCCGCATCCGTCTTCAGGACGATCTAGTCACAGGTTTTCACTTCTCAGTGCAAAGATCTTCCTCTCAACAGTGCTTCTCGAGGCTCCACTCTCCCCCGTCATTCACGCAATTCCCCCGTCCATCGATTGATCACGCGAGTACGCACCCTTCGCCGCGCCACACGATTCTTTCGCATTGAATAGACTGTGTATTCACCTTATCAATATATCAAATCAATGATGGGGTCTGCTTGGCACCTAGCCCTTGAACGTATCAACCAAGTCTCCGAAGATCACGAGAACACTGTGGATAACATGGACACACTTCACGACCAGCTGGGAGAAACTATTGAAACCATGGGAACTGTTCACAACCAAGCGATCACTAACCGAAATGAAATCTCTGTTCTGCAATCAAGGTTGCATTAGTGCGAAACACCCCTACGGGAAACCGAGGAGGCGCTCAGGATGGTTAGCCAGCTTGCAGATTCCGTTGACCACCTCACTTCTCTATTGCCGCAACTCAATCTGCGTCAAGACTAGTGTAGTCTCTATCTTGTAATCTGTTAGTTACCTATGTAGAAATCTATGTCATTCGACCGGATGTAACAATTCCTGGCATCTTTTGTAACTTTAGGTTCTGTAACCTTTTGTAAACTCTGAATTCTGTAATCATTTGAAATTTATATCGTAGAATGATTACTAACCCTAACGTATTACCTTACTCTGTTGATTTTTATGTTGTATATTACCTTATTATATACATAAGTGTTATATAAAAATCATGTGCAAACGTCTCACTCATCCCTTCCTTGTTTACCTAGCACCATGCCTCCAAGAAGACACACGTACGGCGATGTCGAATTCACTCAACTCATTGCCCAGAGTGTGACTCAAGCCTTAGCTGCCCGACAACAAAGTTTTGGCAACGAAGACACATTGAATACCAACCCAGCAGCTAAACCCTAATCCTACAAGGACTTTCTCAACTGCAAACCCTTGTACTTCAAGGGCACTGAAGGGGCCATCGGACTGATCAGATGGTTCGAAAGGATGGAATCTGTCTTCCGTATCAGCAATTGTACGGAGGATACCAAGGTTAAGTTCTCCACCTGCACCTTTCAGGAAGGTGCTCTCACTTGGTGGAATTCATATGCCAATTATGTAGGCATCGACACTGCTTATCTACTTCCCTGGGAGGATCTGAAAAAGATGCTCACGGAGGAGTACTGTCCCAACAAAGATCTCCAGAAATTGGAGGAGGAGTTCTGGTGCTTATCGGTTCAGGGAACCGACATCATTGGTTATACCACCAGGTTCCAACAACTTGCTCTACTCTGCCCATCTATGGTAGACCCCAAGCATAAACGCATCCAGAGGTACATTCGCGGTCTCCCAGAAAATATCTAGGGGAACGTCGCCTCATCCCGACCAGCAACCATTCAGAGTGCCATCTGCTTGGCACATGAACTTATGGCAATGATTATCAGTCGTGAAACACCCGCTCCATCTTCCAACAACAACAACAAGAGAAAATGGACTTACAACCACAACAACCAGAACAAGAAACCCGACACCATCAAGGCCTACACTTCCAACACTGAACCCAAGCAGGGTTACATGGGGACAAAGCCCTTTTGTTCCAAGTGCAATTGCCATCATGACGGTCCTTGTGGTACTCCTTGCAACAACTGCAAGAGGTACGGGCATCTTGCCAAGGACTGCCGATCTCCCAAGAACAACAACAACAATCACAACAACACCAACACCAATCAACCTCGATCTTGTTACGAATGTGGAGACACCAGACACTTCAGGAATGATTGTCCGAAATACAAGAATAAGGGCAATCAGAACAATGCACGAGGTAGAGCTTTCGTACTTAACTCTAAGGATGCCCGTCAAGACCCTGATGTGGTCACAGGTATGTTCCTTATCAACAATTCATCTACTTCTTTTCTGTTTGATACTGGTGCTGACAAGAGTTTCATATCGAACGAGTTCAGCCCACTACTTGATATTACACCTGTTGTATTAGATACTTTATATACTATAGAGCTAGCTAATTGCAAACTAATCGAGGTCGATAGTGTATTACCTGATTGCACTTTAACCCTCGCAAATGAACCTTTCCCCATCAACCTCATACCCGTCGAGATCGGAAGTTTCGACATCATTGTTGGCATGGACTGGTTGTCCAAGCATCGAGCTGAAATTGTTTGTTACAACAAGATCATTCGTATTCCTCTCGTCACCGGTGGTACTTTAATCATACAAGGGGAGACCGGTGGGACGAGATTAAATATTATCTCATGCATGAAAACCCGTAAGTATTTGAGAAAAGGGTATCCGGCAATCCTCGCGCATATTATGGAGAAAATGTCAGAGGAGAAGCGACTCGAGGATGTGCCCATCGTTCAAGACTTTCCAGAAGTCTTTCCCGAAGAACTGCCTGGCCTACCACCACCAAGATAGGTCGAATTCTCCATCGATCTTATGCCCGGTGCAGCACCCGTGGCACGAGCACTTTATCATTTAGCCCCATCCGAACTTCAGGAGTTGGCTACTCAATTACAGGAACTCCTGGATAAGGGATTCCTCCGACTGAGTACTTCGCCTTGGGGAGCTCCGGTCTTATTCGTGAAAAAGAAAGATGGTTCTTTCAGAATGTGTATCGACTACCGCGAACTCAACAAACTCACCGTCAAGAACCGTTATCCACTCCCTCGCATTGATGACTTGTTCGACCAACTCCAGGGATCAAGTTTTTATTCAAAAAACGATCTACGGTCAGGTTATCATCAACTTCGAGTTCGCGACTCTGATATTCCGAAAACTACTTTCCAAACTCGCTACGGGCACTACGAGTTTCAAGTGATGCCATTCGGTTTAATGAACGCACCAGCTGTATTCATGGACCTTATGAACCTAGTGTGCAAACCATATCTTGACAAGTTTGTCATTGTCTTCATTGATGACATCCTCATTTACTCGAGCAACGAATAGGAACATGCGCAGCATCTCAAACTATCCTAGAACTACTCAGACACGAGGAGTTATACGCCAAATTCTCTAAGTGTGAGTTCTGGATGCAAACCGTTCAATTCCTTGGACACGTGATTGATAGCCAAGGAATTCACGTTGATCTATCAAAAATCGAGGCTATCAAGTGCTGGCAGGCACCAACTACGCCAACCGAAGTACGCCAATTCTTAGGTCTTGCCGGGTACTATTGGCATTTCATTGAGAATTTTTCAAAAATAGCCCAACCTCTCACCACACTGACTCAAAAAGACAAGAAGTTCGACTGGACAGATAAACAAGAGTCAGCTTTCCAACTTCTGAAACAAAAGCTTTGCAGTGCTCCTATTCTATCATTACCCGAAGGCAACGATGACTTCGTGGTATACTGCGATGCTTCCCACCAAGATCTTGGTTGCGTGTTGATGCAACGAGACAAGGTCATTGCCTATGCCTCCCGCCAGCTAAAAATTCTCGAAAAGAACTACACTACCCATGACCTCGAACTTGGAGCTGTCGTATTCGCTCTCAAAATCTGGAGACATTATCTTTACGGCACTAAGTGCACAATCTTTACCGACCACAAAAGTCTCCAACACATATTCGATCAGAAAGATCTCAACATGAGGCAACATCGATGGGTCGAGTTGCTCACCGATTACGATTATGAAATCAAATACCATCCAGGGAAGGCAAATGTTGTTGCCGATGCCCTCAGTTGAAAAGAATAATCGAAACCACTTCGAGTCCGAGCCCTCAGTATGACTATTCATAATGACCTAAATATTCAAATTCTCACCGCTCAACTCGAAGCCTTGAAACCTGAAAACATCAAAAGCGAAGCCTTGCGAGGCATGGATAAATAGTTTAACATCAAACCTAACGGAGTTAGGTACTTCTCTGACCGAATTTGGTTACCTAGTTTTGGAAACCTTCGGGACTTGGTGATGGACGAAGCTCATAAGTCTAAATATTCTATACATCCTGGATCCGATAAGATGTATCATGGCATCAAAGAACTATATTGGTTGCCTAACATAAAAGCTGACATCGCCACGTATGTCAGCAAATGTCTTACTTGTTCCAAAGTCAAGGCCAAATACCAAAAACCTTCCGGCTTGCTACGACAATCGGAGATTCCCCAGTGGAAATGGGAGCAGATCACCATGGATTTCATTACCAAACTCCCAAAAACATCAAGCGGTTGCGATACCATTTGCATGATCGTCGATCGTCTCACCAAATCTGCTCATTTCCTCGCCATCAAAGAAACCGATAAAATGGAACGCCTCACACGAATCTATCTGAAAGAGATTGTATCCCGACACGGCGTTTCCATCTCAATTATCTCTGACAGAGATAGCCGTTTCACATCTCTCTTTTGGAAGTCACTTCAGAAATCTTTGGGTACTCGTCTAGATATGAGTACCGCTTACCATCCACAAACTGACGGCCAAAGTGAATGAACCATACAAATACTGGAATACATGCTATGAGCATGCGTGGTTGACTTCGGTGCAAACTGGGAACAACATCTACCATTGTGCGAATTTTCATACAACAACAGCTACCATACCAGTATTGGAGCTGCACCTTTCGAGGCATTGTACGGTTGTAAGTGTCGATCACCTGTTTGTTGGACCGAAGTGGGAGACAGCCAACTCACTGGTCCAGAAATCATTCATGAAACCACAGAAAAGATCATTGGTATACAAAACTGACTCAAAGCTGCACGCGATCGTCAGAAAAGTTACGTTGACGTGAGACACAAACATCTCGAGTTCCAAGTTGGGGATCGAGTACTCTTGAAAGTATCACCTTGGAAAGGTGTCATCCGCTTCGGAAAACGGGGGAAGTTAAATCACAGGTACATTGGACCTTTTGAAATCCTTGAAAGGATTGGTCCAGTGGCATATCGGTTGCAGCTACCACCCGAGCTTAGTAGCGTGCATCCCACATTTCACATTTCTAACATGAAGAAATGTCTATCTGATGAGACACTCATTATTCCCCTTGACGAAATCCATATCGATGATAAACTTCATTTCGTCGAGACCCCTGTGGAAATCATGGACCGTGAGGTCAAACAGTTGAAACAAAGTCGTATTCCCATCGTTAAAGTCCGGTGGAATTCGCGGCGTGGTCCAGAATGCACTTGGGAATGGGAAGACCAAATGCGACTCAAGTATCCACAGTTATTCCCAGACCTCACTTCATCCATGACTCAGAGCTAAATTTCGGGATGAAATTCTCTTAACAAGGGGAGAATGTGACACCCGACAAATTAGGACTAATACTTAGTGCCTAATCATTGTATTAATACATGTAATTAGTTGTGTTTAGGGCTAATTATGTGTATCATTTTGTATATGGTTATATATACACACGTACGCGATTTAGTTAAATCGTGTATTTCATTATCGGATGGAACCTGACACAATCACAAATATGAACGTTGGTGAACAATTTATTAAATAATGGGAAATTATTTAATTAACTCATCATATTTATATATTATTAGGATAATATATACAAACGTATTTCGTATCGTCTAAAACTAACCGTACGCAACAGCAACACGCGAAACGCGCCCGACAAACGAAATAAACCCAAATTATATTTTTATAATTCATTATTAAGTATTTTGATAAAATACTTCAAGTAAAAATATTACGATTTCACTCGTACGAATAAAACATTACACGAGTTAAACAAAGGTACAAATACGCAATGAACGCGCAAATCGAGACCCGACAACATTTTTAATAACTTAAAATAAAGTATACAGAATAATACTTTCAATAAAAATAACGTGATTTAAATTGTTAACGAAACACACATATTAAAACGTATAACGAAAATTAAACGTTCAAACGATCGGATAAAAGAGCACCGCACGGAACACAAACACAGGGAACAAAAATTGGTGAGCCACATCCTTGTGGGGCCCACCAAAACCGGCCATCACATGGGGGGGATGGCCTTCCCTTCTTCCTTGCTTCCTTGACTTCACAAACACCACCACACCCATTTCATTTCATTCAACCAAACTTTTTCTCTCTCCCTCTCACTAAAATCGTCCCTCTCTCTCTAAAAACCCCCAAGAAATCACCACAAAACACCATCAAATAATCCTCCTCATCCTAGGCATCTTCAACATAAAACGATCACCACGACACGGGGAACACTTCCATCTTTTCAGATTCTTCATACGACGATTTGTAAGATTCCGACACTTTCGAAAATACTTATATTATGATTATTTTGCCTTCTTGTAGTTTATCTTGCTAGATTGTGTCCATACATCGGGAAAAAACTCATTTTTGAAACATTGTCAGAAAATGTCAGTTTTGACCATTTTATAGATCCGACACTTCGGGTTACTCCCGACACAAACTAATAATTTCTGCAAGCTTTATAAACACATCTAAGACTTGTGTAAAAGTTTTGGGTCAAACCGAAGTCGTTTGACCACAAACCTGACACTTTTTGTTTTGGACAGCCTGTTATGTCGCAGAAGGGCTGGACCTCTTGCGACACAAGCCCTTATGTCGCTAAGAATAGGCTACATCGTACATAGCGACACAAGTCACTATGTCGCCAAAAATTGAATATGTCGCACATAGTGACACAAGCCACTATGTCGCATCAAATTGTGAATGTCGCAGTAGCGACACAACACCTTGTGTCGCATTAAATTGCGGACGTCGCACATAGCGACACAAAGACCTATGTCACAGTCCTGACTTGCGATACATCAGCCTATGTCGCACTTGGTGTCGCATCCAGTGTCGGACCCAGTGTCACACAAATCAGAACCTTGAAAATATGGATTTTTACTAAGTGTCAACACTTAAAATTCTATCACTTACAATACCCAAGTGTGAGTTCTGAAAATCTGAGCCTTGAAAATCAGAACCTTGAAAATATGGATTTTTACTAAGTGTCGCACAAATCAGAACCTTGAAAATTTGAGCATGTATTCCCACCTCGACCCCAGCCAGGGGCTCTGCCCCTTGGACCCCGCCAGGGGTTGCCACCCCTGGAACCCCGCTAATCAGGGGCGCTGCCCCCACACCCCCGTCATTAAAGTTTGGAAATACTTTATACACTGTGTGTCAAACATTTACAACCTTTGAACCACATACGATGTACTCGTACATGATATATATATACTTCAACACTTATATACAATACAACACACAAAACATATACTTTAATAGTATACAATGAAACAACACATAACAATAATGATGTAAGATTATTATTACAAACCGTCACCAACGGGCAGTACATATTTTAAAAACACAAACAAATAATCAAACGAATCAATGTATTTGGACATAACTAGTTGGATGAACAACTAGCATAGGTGATCTTTTGAGATACCTACTCACGTATTAACCAACGCGCGTCTTGGACGCCCTCAGGTTACAGTCTTCGAACATCATTGCTTGGTTTGGCAACGCACATTTATTGAGATAAATGCATCAGACTCAGGTGAGTCTCATAGCCCGCCATTATTACTGTTTTTACTCCCGGGGTGGGAATACATGCTCAGATTTTTTTACACGTGAACACAAGTACAAAACTCGATATATTGACTGCATGAGTTGTTTTACTAATCATAAAGCCCTCCACCACATAGTTTGTTAGTATGGATTTAGCGGGAATGTTAGTGTATGGTACCATATGGGATTGACAATCCCTGTCCAGGGTAGTCGCGCTACCATGACTGTGATGTCAAACGCACACATTATCATTTGTTCACACGAGTGTAGATTAGGCACGCGCTCAGAGGCACCTCGCTCAGGTCCTTAAAGGCGGATCCTGACCCCTTAGTTAAGCTCAAACTATGGATTCATGGCAGTAATATACCCATTTATTTGATTAATTTCAAACATATCATTAAATCTTGTGGTTCATACATTGTGGTTTTATCATTTACACATGTGAGCTCACCAACTTTTAGCTGACCTTTTAGTATGTATTCTTAGGTACACAGCAGTAGTAGGACTGCTCAGGATATTACTTAGCTCGAGTCGCATGCAAACACGAACATCAAGAGATTTTTCTGCAATATTATATTTTGTATAAGTAGTAATGCTATAGAATCTTTCAGATCAGAGTATCGAGCTTGTGTAATCATTATAGCTATTGTAAACTTTTATTACAATCAATGTATTTTGTTAAAACAACACATATAGAGTCGTTCATTATATCTTTATGCTGTGATTATTGATTAGTAGCACCCCAAGTGTGCTTCTGCCAAACAATAAATTTAGGGGTGTTACATTGACGATATTCTTGTATACTCACGAACAAAAGAGGATCACGAACAACACCTAAAACTTATCCTCAAACTGTTAGAGAAAGAGAAGTTGTATGCAAAGTTCTCTAAGTGCGAATTTTGGATGCGAGAAGTTCATTTTCTTGGTCATGTGATAAATGACAAGGGGATTCACGTAGACCCATCCAAGATTGATGCAATCAAAAATTGGGAAGCACTAAAGACCCCAACCGAAGTACAACAATTTCTTGGTCTGGCGGGCTATTACCGTCGATTCATCGAATTATTTTCAAAAATAGCCCTGCCCCTCACCACTTTAACTCAAAAAGAAACGAAATTTGATTGGGGCGAGAAACAAGAGACCGCTTTCCAGTTACTGAAACAGAAACTAAGCACCGCGCCCATCCTATCACTACCTAAAGGAATAGAGAATTTTGTTGTCTACTGCGATGCTTTGTATCAGGGATTGGGTTGCGTAGTGATGCAAAATGACAAAGTCATTGCGTATGCATCACGTCAACTGAAAGTGCACGAGAAAAACTTTGCAACTCATGACTTAGAGTTGGGAGCAGTTGTTTTTGCACTTAAGATCTGGAGGCACTACCTGTACGAAACAAAGTGTACGACATTCACCGACCACAAAAGTCTCCAACACATATTTGATCAGAAGGAACTCAACATGAGACATCGACGCTGGGTTGAATTGTTGAACGATTACGACTGTGAAATCAAGTACCACCCTGGAAAGGTAAACGTAGTAGCAGATGCCCTGAGTGATAAGGAGAGAGTTAAACCCCATAGAGTTCGAGCTTTGGGATTGACTATCCACTCGAATCTCATTACTCAAATTCACGACGCTCAACAACTAGCTTTCGTTCCCGAACGTCTTACGGAAGAATCCTTGAAGGGAATGGACAAATAACTCGAAACAAAGGACAATGGGGTGTTGTACTTCATGAATCGAATTTGGGTACCATGCGTAGACGAGTTACGCAAACTAATTTTGGACGAAGCTCATAGGTTCAACTACTCAATACATCCTGGTGCAGACAAAATGTACCATGACATGAAAGGTTTCTACTGGTGGCCTGGCATGAAATGAGACATTGCCATGTATGTTAGCAAATGCCTGACTTGCTCAAAGGTCAAGGTCGAATATCAAAAGCCGTATGGACTTTTGCAACAGCCTGAATTGCCCAAATGGAAATAGGAACAAATAACAATGGACTTCATTACGAAGTTACCCAAAACAACGGCTGGAGCAGACATTATATGGGTGATTGTTGATCGATTGACGAAATCAACCCATTTCCTTGCCATCAAGGAAACGGATAGAATGGAGAAACTAAATAGAATCTACTTGAAAGAGATTGTTTCCCGGCATGGTGTGCCACTATCTATTATCTCTGATAGGGATGCTCGATTTACATCTCGCTTTTGGCAGTCACTACAACAGGCACTGGGTACTCGACTCGATATGAGTACCGCCTATCACCCAAAAACCGACAGCCAAAGCAAGCGAACAATACAGATGCTTGAAGACTTGTTACGAGCATGCATGATAGACTTTGGAGGTAACTAGGATACCCACCTACCCCTAGCTGAATTCTCTTATAACAATAGCTATCACACTAGTATACAAATGGCACCATTTGAGGCGTTATATGGATGCAAGTGTCGTCACCACTCTTTTTGGCAAAGTTGGGTGACAGACAACTATCTGGACCTTAGATTGTCCAGGAAACCACAGACACGATAACTCAAGTAATGAACCAACTAAAAATGACACGTGATAGACAAAAGAGTTACGCTGATAACCGCCGTAAACCTCATAAGTTTCAAGTAGGAGACAAGGTCTTACTCAAAGTATCACCCTGGAAGGGGATAGCACGATTTGGTAAGCGAGGAAAGCTTAACCCACATTACATCGGACCGTTTGAAATCCTTGCTAGGATTAGTCCTGTCGCCTAAAAGCTCAAACTATCACAAGAGCTTAGTAGCATACATGACACTTTTCACGTTAGTAATCTCAAAAAATGTCTTTCCGACGAAACACTTATCATTCCTTCTGACGAAGTCTTCATTGACTCAAAACTAAATTTTGTGGAGGAACCTATTGAAGTTATGGACACGAAAATGCAGAAACTTCGAAATAAATGAATCAAGCTGGTTAAAGTTCGTTGAAACTCGAAACATGGCCCAGAGTTTACTTGGGAACGAGAGGACGAAATGCGAAAGAAATATCCTCACCTATTCGAGAGTGTGACCGAGACTCACGACTTGACTTAAATCTCGGGATGAGATTTCGCTAACGGGGGGAGAATGTGACACTCCTCCAAATTAGGTATATATTTATACTTAATTACATGCATTTCATACGCTAATTCCTTACAAAAGTTAACTACACTAACGATGTGAGATAAGTCTAGAAAATCCCAAAACTTTAATACAGAAGTATTACACATTTCATAATTTACTATAACTACGTACAAAGTTATCGGAACGAACCCGACAAAAATAAATACAATCATTGGTGAATATTTAATTAATAATATGAAATTATTAATTACGAACATTATTGAAATTATATTATTGTGATAATATAAAGTATTATACATTTTAGAAATAAATGTATCAAACGCAAACGAAACTCACAAACTGTACCGGCACATATTTCAATTAATTTTATTAATTATATTAATAAAATATTTCAATTTCTTGGTTATCAATTATAATGTTTAAAATAAATTTTAAACAAACGAATAATTGAGTGGGACACGGGGTACAAATAATTGGACCCGTACTCGAAATTAACGGACTAAATAACCCAACCTAACTCAAATAATTGAGGAACAAAACACTGCACACCTCCATACTCGTTTGAAAACTTACACCGTATCCATTTTTATATACTCCTTTCCTCATACACTGAGTTACCAAATTTCAATAATTCACACACCAACCTTCTTCCTCTTCCTCTATGTGATCATCTTCGATAAGCAGCAGTAGCAGGACGAAGCAAAGTATAAGCAGCGGCAGCAGCTAAATCATCATCTTCTTCTTCATTATCATCAGCGTAACATCATCATCATCATCATCATCCTCGTTTCATCATCATCATCCACCGGTTCATCATCATTTAATCATTGTGAGGAAACTTCAGTATCTTTAAATTCTTACATTGATTTCGTTATATATAGTGCTGATTTAACTTAATCTATGTATATATCATGATGATTTTTGAATAAAAATAAATATATACTATGTACAACAAAAATGGTTACATATATATATGTGAATAAAATGTGACATCGAAAGTTAGAAACTTGTGTAAACATTTTGTGATTGTTTTGTAAAAGTTATAACTCGAAACTTAACAAAAACATGTGTAGATTTCAGACAAAAAACTGGAGTTAGAACAGAGCACAAACTGGAACAACGACACCCGAACGGGTGAGGAACCAAACCCGGACGGGTGAAGTGCTCCACCCGATCGGGTAAAAGGACACAACCGAACGGGTAAGGGTTTATACCCGAACGGGTAACCCCCTATACTCGGACGGGTAAGTCCATAAACCTGAACGGGCTATTATGCAATATTGGGCCAAAACCGTGACATTGTTACTGGGCCGAAAACTATTATGGGCTAGGTACTTTGGCTTGGGCTGCATGAACCAAAAACAAAGAGACCCGAACGGGTCACATGACCAACCCATACGGGTTGGGTCATGGACCCGAACGGGTTGGTTTAATAAATGGGCCAGACTATTGAGCTGAGCGAGTTGGGACGTGTAACCTTAAAACATAAACGAGATTTGGATTAATAATTCGGATCGAGAATTTATAAACAAAAATGAATAATTAATTTTAAAGCTTTACGACACATATATAAGACTATCTTTATAAACTTATAAATATATATATGATGGGGCGTCGAATCATCGCAAGCGCGAGTGATATCGCGTAAAAAGTCACATTTTTACTACCGATATCTCTCTCATTCTGGAACGATTCTTGGCACTTTAACTCAAAAACATTACAAATCAATAGTATTATGCCAAGATGGTCAAAATAAGGTCGCACGATAAAAATCAAGCGAAACGGATGAAAAACGAAGATTCTACGCACGTTTGAAGATTCCAGACATCAAAACGAGGTTTCAAGACCAAAGAGCCCATCACCAACATCTATTTGACCCAAGATGTTCGTTTTCAAATTACGAATCCAACAAAAGAAGAATCAACTAAAACAGACAAAGAATGAAGATTCTACGCACTCCGGAAGATCCAAACGATTCGTACGACACATCTAAAGTTCAGAGACATATTTTTGGGATTTCTTTTCATCAAAAGCTTCGTTTTTGAATTATGAATCCAACGCAAAAGGAATCAACGCAAATGGATGCGTAACGAAGAAAACACGCACGAATCGAGAAACGAAACAACCGGCAGCAGGCTAGTGCAGCTGGCAGCCAACCGCCGCCGGCAGCCACCCAGCCGCCGCCGGCTGCTGCCCGCCACCCTCACGGATTGCACTTTTTTGTCCTTTTTCGTACCCGGTGCTAGACCTTTTCCTACTTTTCGTACCTGGTGCCACTACCTTTTTCGCCTTTTGTACCTGGTACCACTACCTTTCCCACCTTTTGCTAATGTGTGCTTCCTTTGGCTAAAATGCACCAAAACTCCTCTATAAATAGGAGGCATGGGCTCATTTGAAGAACACACCTTGAAACACACACCAACACACCTCAAAACACACTTTCCTCTAGCTTTTCTTTCTTTCTTTATTTTAAATTAGTATTAGGCTAGTTAAGGAACGTGCTTGTAATCCTTGGTGGGGAACGCATTTGTAATCATTGGTGTATGCTTGGAGCAACTCTTATTAATTCAAGTCTACTCTTTCTCGCATATTAATCTCGGTTATTCTATCCTTATCTATCTTGATTAAATATGTATGCTTTAATTATGCTAGAGATAGTTTATGCCATGATTAGCGAGTAGATTACTATTGTATTTGTTGTGATGTAGTTAGCATATATAATTGTGGGATGACTTTAAATATGTCGTGAAATAATATGACGGCCCCTATTCAACTGTTTACTTGGTATAGTGCTGGAAATGCTTTTAAGCAAAGTACATACGTATGGAAGCCGGTAACGACCGAAGGTAGTTGTATTATGGATCGACATTATAAAATGAAAACTTTATGAACGGACTTATCTTATGATTTTAAACCTAAAACTTACATTCGCCTTTCGATTAACAACCGTGATTATAACCTTGTAAAGAGGAGTCGCGAACCTTGCTACTTGGTCAATAGTTATCTGTGTAAAACTATGGTTTCGATTGTAACATTATGCGAGCATCATAAAATGAAATGTGATTACGTGGAAGTGCCATGAGTATTGTACACTTAAAATCACAATGTACTTATTATGTAAACATCATGAAGCAATTGAATCCACAATGGAAACATCGGTAAACGATTAAATACATTGTGGACTACCATAGCATTTTCTGACATGGTCTGGGTTTAACTTTATGCAAAAAGCCGTCAGCAATTTATTTACATTTTTAATTAGATTAGTTTAGATTAGATTAGGTAGGATATAGGCTAAATAACCATTTACGAAAACCTAGGGATTTGTTAATTGTATTGAGAAAGGCAAGTTTAAAATCCAATTTAAATCGATTCTTTTCCTTAACCTATGAAATATAAAGTAAGGTACGCAAGAAACCTCAACACTTTCCTTTGCTTACCACGCTTAAAATTGATTAATAGGAATTGATCAACTAAGTCCGAACATATTTACTAAGTTAATTGTTTGCTAAATTTATAGTCTTTATGGTATTAAGAACGGTTAGACATGTTGTAGACTTGCTACTCTATTCCTTCGCCCACGAGTAAATGTGCTCAATAACAAGGGCTACTGACTCCCTCACAGGAGAGTGTGGAGAGTTGAGCATTGTCGGTCTGATCAGAATCATGACACCATGGTTCCTCGTGACATATTAGTTGATAACCGACTAATAGGGAATCTATCGGTTATACCAAAAAACTACCAAGTCTAGTGAACATTCCAAATTTAATAAACGTTTTCCCTACAAGTCATCGTCCCACATTATAAGCTAATGAACTCACAACACATATTCTTTCATTATCTGATTTACAATTATCTTTTATTCGCTTTAATTAGTTTACTTAATTAACTGAACCAAAAACCCCCAACGCACTCTTTTAACCTTTACTAGAAAAGAAAGATTGATTGGATCCCCTTTGTTTCAATTCAGTTTCTCTTTAAGAATGACTCTAGGCCATACTTACCATTTACTAGCCTTTTGGTTCAGTATCAGTAAGTCACACTTAGACCCCAGCAAATACAAATTTAAAACACCCACGATCGCGGTCCGAGCGCCGTCTTCACACGGACGCTGGGCGGTGCATCAGCAAGTGATCACAACTCCTATCGGTGGGTGTTTTAAATTTGTAAATGCTGGGGTCTAAGTGTGATTTATTACTACTGAACCAAAGGCTAGTAGATGGTAAGTATGACCTAGAGTCGTTCTTAAAGAGAAACTAAATTGAAACGGAGGTGATCCAATCAATCATTCTTTTCTAGTAAAGGTTTTTATAAAAGTGTGTTGGGGGTTTTGGTTCAATTAACTAAGTAAACTAAATAAAGTGAATAAAAGATGATAATAAATCAGATAATGGAATGTAGTATTAGTTGTGATTTCATTAGCTCATAATATGGGATGATGACTTTCCAAAGAAAACGTTTATCTGAATTGAGAATGTTTACTAAATTCGGTAGCTTATGGTATAACCCTTAGATTCCTTATCGGTCGGTTATCAACTGATATGTCACGAGGAACTAGGGTATCATGATTCTGATTAGACAGACAATGCTCAACTCTCCACACTCTCCTGCGAGGAAGTCAGTGGCCCTTATTATCGAACTCATTTGCTCGTGGACGAAGGAACGGAGTAGCAGGTCCATAACAAGTATAACCGTTCTTAATGCCACAAAGACTACAAATCCAGCAACAACTAACTTAGAAAATATGTTTGGACTTATTTGATTAATTCCTATTAGTGTAACTCAAGCATGATAAGCGAGGGAAAGTATTTAGGTTTCTTGCGTACCTTACTTTAGGTTTCATGTTTTAAGGAAAAGTATAATTTTAAATTGGATTTTGAACTTGCCTTTCTTAAGACAATTAACAAATCCCTAGGTTTTTGTGGATGGTTATTTAGCCTATAGCCTACCTACTCTACTCTAATCTAAACTATTCTAATTAAAATGTCGGCGGCTTTTGCATAAAGTTAAACCCAGACCATATCGTAAAATACTATGGTAGTTCATAATGTATTTAATCGTTAACCGATGTTTTCGTTGTGAATTTAATTGCTTCGCAATATTTTCATGATAAGTACATTGTGATTGGAGGTGTACTATACTCATGGCAATTTCACGTAATCACATTGCATTTTATGATGATTGCATGACGTTACAATTAAACCATAGTTTTGACACAGATAACTATTGACCAAGTATTAAGGTTCGCAACTCCTCTTTACAAGGTTACAATCACGTTTCTTAATCGAAAGGCGAATATAAGTTTTATGTTTAAAGTCACAAGATAAGTCTGTTCATAAAGTTTCCATTTTTATAATGTCGATCAATAATACAACTACCTTCGGTCGTTTATCGACTTCCATACATTTGTACTCCGCTTAACAGCGTTTCCAGTACTATATCAAGTAAATAGTTGAATAGGGGCCGTCATATTACTTCACGACATATTTAAGGTCATCCCATAATTATTTATGCTAACTACATCACAACAAATACAATAGTAATCTACTCGGTAATCATGGCACAAACTATCTCTATCATAATTAAAGTATACATATTTAATTAAGATAGATAAGGATAGAAAGAACCGATATTAATGCGCGAGAAGGAATAGACTTGAATTAATAAGAATAACTCCAAGCTTACACCAAAGATTACAAGAACGTTCCTTGCTTTCGTTCTATTCTAACAAACTTCCTAAACTTATACTAATTTACAAAGTAAAACTAGAGAAATGAGAAAGATATGGAAGGTGTATGAGAAAAGATGTGTATTTTGAGGTGTGAGAGGTGTATGAAAGGTGTGTGAGATGGTGTGTTGAAATGAACCATGGAGCACCTATTTATACTTGAAAATTGGTGCATTTTAGCAATTAGGAGTACATGTTAGCAAAAAGTGGAAAACTTTCTAGCACATGTACCTTAAAGCTAGAAAAGGTCTAGCACGTGTACCCTAAAGTTGCGGAAAAGCCTAGCACGTGTACCCTTCAAGTACGAGCAAGGATGGAAAAGCGGCCAGGGGACAGGCAGCCGGCGCCGCCACCATGGCAGCCGGCGGTGGCTGGCTAGTGGCCGGCGGCGGCTGGCAGCCTGTCGCCCCGGTTCTCTGTCTTTCGCTTCATTTCTTGATTCATGTGTATCTTCACCGTTATGCATCCGTTTCGTCAATTCGTTTTGCGTTGGATTCGTTTTTCAAAAATGAAGACTTTGATGGAAAGAAATCTCTGAAATGTTTCTCTGATCTTTAAATGTTTCATGTGAATCGTTGGAATCTTCCGGTGTACGTTATATCTTCATTCTTCATCCGTTTTTGTTGATTCTTCTTTTGTTAGATTCTTATTTTGAAAACGAATATCTTGGATAAGAGAAATCTCAGTGATGGGTACTTTGCCTCTAAATCTTGTCTTGATGTCCTGAATCTTCAAACGTGCGTGGAATCTTCGTTTTTCGTCCGTTTTGTTTGATTTTTCTCGTGCAACTCTATTTTGACCTTCTTGAAAAAGTTTAATTGATTTGATCATTATCTGAGTTTATTTGCCAAGTATTGTTCCAGAATGAGAGAGATATCGGTAGTAAAAACGTGACTTTTTACGCGATATCAAGTATCCCACACTTAGAACTTTGCTTGTCCTCAAGCAAACTCGAATTTCAAGCATGGTTAGAAATAAGTAGATGATGAAATATTTCGAGGCGGAACTTTTTACTGCATGGGTTTTGGAAAAATAAAATATTTGTGCTTTTGAAAAAGTGACGTTGTAATCTTTGGGAGCATGCTTTTGATCTTTGATCTTGGATACATGAATAGACGATCCTCTCATGGTGGTCACTCCAATCTCCCAAAGTGTTTAGGGTTTCCTATTCTAATTTTATCAATCACTCAGAATGCAAGTCATGTATCGTTTATCGTCATAGGCTTGATCGAGAATCAAATCCTTACCTTTTTAAGAGAGCGCGAAGTCGATCTAGCCACAATCATTCTAAGAGAAGTGATGTAGGGTTTTTGGAGTGGAGTGTTGGTGGTATGAGAGGGGGTTGTGTTGGTTTTTTTTCATAGGTTTATATATATATATATATATATATATATATATAAATATATTTGTGTGAAGAGGAAAGCTAGAATTTTTGGGAGGATTGACGCTCTTTTCTCATGATTTTTTATAGGAGTCTTTTTCTCCATTTGACTTTCTTTTCTTCGAATTCTTTTCTTTTGATCTTTTTTTTTCGACGTCATATCCTTGTAGCTTCTCTTCTTTCATCTTTGGAACTTTCTATGAAGTTCGACGGATGCTTTTGAGAGGGTAGGGATAACGTATTTTCATTTTTGGGTGTATGGATGGGTTTAAGAATGATGTGATTCGATCTCCTTTTCACTCACCAATTCGGATTCGAAATGCATAACAGGAGCAAGTTCTGATTCTAAACGCATACATCGGCACACTCAAGAATCGAATAAGTGAAGCATTAAAAATGAATGCTTTATATGGCTCAAGATACCTCACGAATCGAAATTTGGTTTGTTGTGTGCCTAGTCATGCGATGCTCTTTATGGGATTACTAAACTAATTTTTTAAAGGAATTCATATTTTATTTATCCTTCTTCCCCAAAGTAAATCATTCTTTGTCTAAAATTTTTTATTTTCAACATATTGTTAACTCAATTTTGAAAAAAATTGTTTACTTATTAGGATGGTCTAAAGAGCAACGAGCTTAGAATCAAGCATATACCACTATCCATTTTACACTAGTGTAACTACTGCTATCCCACACTTAAAGGAACATCGTCCTCGATGTTATTCTAAGCTCTAACTGGGGTAAAATCCCACACTTAAGAATTGAAACATCTAAGACGTATTCTTTCAGCAGTGTGTGTTGAGTTTGAATCCCACACTTAGTGATAAGCATAATGGATATGGTATATTTGTAACGAAGGAAAAAGATTGGTAAAGAAGTACTCCCCAGTGGTTGCAGTTTTCCTTGGTACGCGTGTGCCGAACTTTGTCTTGCTGGGTTCACTCTTGATCAAGTCTTCTTGAGATTGGTCTCGTAGGTGTGAACACTTCGGATATAAGATGCTTATACTTCCTTGGAATAGGAGATATGTCTTAGTGTGAAAGATAGTCGGAGATTTCATCACTTCTTGGAAAGTAAAATTTGCAGAAATGTAAAACACGAGTTGCCTCCCGTGAAGCGCTCTTTAAAAGTCAAGATCTTAACTTAGTCCTTTTCTTCAGATGATGATGTTGGATGTGTCCCAGCTGCTGGAGTTGTTACCGTGGCTCCTAGGTAAGCTGTAACGTGGAGGAAACTACTGAAGGAATTGCTCTATCATGTCAGCAATTAGGGTTGGTGGATTGGTGGATTCCATCCTGAAGCTTTTAAAGTGTTCAGTGGCTAGTCGATCGAGGATTTCCATCCCGTAGCTGATGTATCTAACTGACCGTGTGACTGGTCCATTAAGGTCAACTCTTGTGCAGGTGTGAGTTCGAACAATCTCACATTGGGGGTGGTTTCGGCCTATTGAAGCGATTAGGGCCATGAACTGAGTTTTTACTTCTTCGAAGTCACTAGCCAAAGGGTCTCCTCTAAAGGATCTGGTTGCTTGGCATACTTGTCTGATGAGTTGATGTTGCTCACGGTTGAAGGGAAAGTCCGAGTTCGTGAAGACATAGATTAGCTTGCTAAATATTTCATTGTATCCGTTGCGATAGACATCAAGCTCCACATCTTCTTCAGTATACATTCCGCGTAGTCAAGTCGTCACATATATTTCTAAGTTGATTTGCGACAAGTGCGGAATGAATCTTGGTACATCACGAATTTCTTCTTCATATACTGAGTCGTTTAGTTCATCAATTATCAGCTCAATATGATGACCAATAGTGGAATGAATAACGATCATGTACTTTTCTGAGGTTGTGAGGTGTTCTCCGGTTTCGATGAGATCTAGAAGGGATCTAAGATCTCCCACCATTCTGATATCGGCATAATTCCGTGGGTTTCCAGTAGCTCTTTCCAGATGGGTTCTCATTGATGCTAGTGTAGCCTACTGACTCGATGAGTAGGAGAAAGTTGATCCGACTAGGGCACAATATACTTTTTGGTATATTTGCCTCTGGTTGCTGCAGAACTCGATTTCTCCAATCGGGTAGTAGGGCCTTTTTGGCTGTTGAGCTTCTCTTGTGATTTGAGCTTGAAGGGAATCTGATAGTTCTTAGATATACCTGAATAGAGCACGAGGTTCTTACGATCCAAAATTGGCAAGGTATGAATCGTATTCTCGTTTGATCTCCCTTATCAGGTGCTTTTGAGCGGTGGTGTAGTCATTGGTTGATTCTCTAATAACTTCGACAATGATGCGGACATCATCATTCTCATCAATCAAGTCAATCATCTCTTGGTGGGTATCTAAAAGAGGGATTTCCAATATTTCGGTTATGGAGATAGGAGAATTTGCTGGAGCAGGGGGAATAGAGCGTTCATCAAGAGTGACGTCGATACAATCATCGTCATACTCAATTTCCTCTTCAGAATCTTCATCACGGGAATCTGGAAATTGGTGGAATTCTTTGTCTGAGGGTGCGTTATTGAAAGGTTGGAAACTATCGATTTCAATGGTCCTGACTTCCGTGGCTGAATCTTGATGGTTTTCTTCCACAAAGCCATTCGTTTGACTTGCCTTATACGCAGTGATTCTTTGTATGAGCTTGTCATATATTTTCGAGTGTCTTGAGGATCAGAACTCTTCTTTTATTGTATCTATATCTCGGAGTCGGGTTCGTGTGAATGGTTTCGAAGGGTTGAGATAAGGGTCGAGCATGTTTTCCATTCTCTTTAGATGAACGGATCTGAAGGATTGACAGACGAATTCATAATCAACAGATTCGTCCGATGAATTGTTTTCTTCGGAGCATTGTATTCTTTTTACTTCAGCCATTTGGGGTGAATCGGTCTGATCTTCATCTTCCTCCATTTCTTCAGATCTTTCTTCTTTTTCAGTCTCTTCGTCCATTTCTTCTTCTTCCTCATCGGTTTCTTCTTCTTCCTCAGCGGGTTCTTCCTCTTCTTCCTCTTCTTCTTCTTCAGGTTCTTCTTCTTCTTCAGATTCCACGTCTTCCTCTGCAGGTTGATACTCCTCCTCCTCCTCTTCTGGGTCAGTTTCAGCGTCAGAGATGAAGGTTGACGATCGGGTGAAAGGTTGTTCTTCTTCGGGCTCTGATTCGTCATCATAGGTAATTTTGCCTATTGATATAGCATAACATTCTTCTTGTTCTGGAGTGCATTCTGGTTGATCGATCCTGTAAGTGATGCTTTTGCCATGCGATCGTAGGACAATCGTGTGGTTATACACATCAATCACTGCTCGGGTTGTATTCAGGATTGGTTTTTCAAGGATATTCGGAATGTTTATGTCCTCGTGGATGTCCATTACTATGAAATCCGTAGGAAAGAAGAATTTGTTAACTTGAACTAAGACATTTTCAGCTATTCCTTTTGGGTATCTAACGGATTGGTCGGAGTGGTTTCCACAGCAGGTATCTTGATCTCTGGTTCTTCCTTGACTGGGACAGCAGCAGGTGGTGGAGTGGCTGCTTCCTTGGTGGTGGTAACTTGCTTTGCCTCCTCAACATGTGGGTTGTGAACCGTGTTGCTAGGTAAACTTCCTCTGGGTCTATTCTCAAGACGTTGTGCCAGTTGTCCAATTTGAGCTTCCAAGTTCTTCAGTACGGCCAATTGATTCCTAGTAAAGAGATCGGCTTGATCTTGCTTAGCGGATGTCTTTTGGTTGAGTATGTGTTGGCCTTGCATGAACTGGGTAAAGGCGTCGTCTGAACTTGAAGCCGGGGCATTTGTCTTGTTGGATTGTACAGTGGTTTGGTTTGTGTCGGAAGTGGGATGGGTGTTGGTGTTTGGGCCGATTTTGTAAAAGGAAAAAGGGAGGTGGTTTTTGTCCCAAATATGTGGTATTTAACCCGTGTTCATTTACCCGATCGTTAAATGTTAGAATATTTTTAAACGATAGGTTTTTAAATATGTTTTCGATTATACTTTTAGTTGAAATATTTTATTTAAAATAATTTAGCTGAGTTATAAAATTATAACTTTGTTTTATTTTAGTTTTACTTATATGGTTCAAGTCGATCCAGTTTACGAAATAAACCTTATTTGACACAAAATGCTTTGTAAATATTATCAACATAATAATTAATAAACGTTAATGTTAATTAATAATTTCATATTATTAATTAATTTTATTCACCAACAGTCGTATATTTTTGTCGCGTTGTTTAGATCGTTCTGTACATAATTACAACTAACGATGAATAAGTAATACTACGCGTATTATCTAGTTGGGCTTTGCTAGACTTATCTCTAAAATATGTTGCGAATTCACTCTAAGTTAGGGAATTAGCCTAAAATGCGTGCAATTAACGTTTATAATTTTGTTGAAATTGCGGGGTGTTACAGATTGGAACTCTGGAGATCACTCAACATCTTCAGCACCTCTCGCTGCATCGAATCCAATTCTGGTCGAAGCAATTAAGGTATTAACGGAGAAGATGGACACACTTGTCAAGCAGTTCGGAGAACTTTAGAAACGACAACACCAAGTACACCAAGTGCAAGCCTGTCAAAACTGCACCAACTCGTAACCACCCGGTGAATATCAAGTTGAATATGAAGAGACAGACGACACTGTTTACTATGCTCAATATCCCGCTCGACCACAAAATTATGGCAATAACTATTTGCGAACGTATTTGTCTCAACAACTATGCTTACAAACTTGATTTAACTATTGCAAACATTAAACCTGTGAATTCACTCAACCTTGTTGTTGACTTTTACTATGTTTTTCAGGGAATTAGCTTCACGTAAGAACCTCCAGCATACATGGAACATAGGCGACCCACGAAGGAATAGGATGTCAACTTTTGACAACTGGATTTCTTTTATATAACTAAACTGATTAGTCATATTTACGAAATCTACTTTTGTAACTTAATTACTTCTCAACTTGTACGATTCGATGAATCGTAAACTTTGTAACTATTACATTTGGCATCTTAATATATTATGTTTTGTTGTAATCATAAGCTCTGATACGTATGCATGTACGGTGTATTGTGGCACTCCCCATACTTAACTAAATGCTTCCACTAAACTCAATCAACGAATTTTAGGGGGTGTTACAGATTGGTATCAGAGCCATTGGTTATAGCGAACTAGATTTCTTAGGTGACTTAGAGACCTTAGAGACATAGACTATAACCTTGGCTAGAACGCACATGCATACACACATTTGCAAACGTATAACTATCACTACGACTCATCGATGCGAACAATCCATTATTTGAACCGTGCTACATCCGATTCGTTCAAACTCACTCTGATCTCATTTGAACCTGATCGTATTAAGTGGTTGATGGAAAGAAGTATGTATTTAGCATCATATAATGACGCCTGGCCAACGTGATTATATTATACTAAGTACATATGGGCGTTTCATAGTCGCAAGATACGTGATGGTGATCTTGTCAATCCTTTTTAATGTTCTATAACTAAAAACATGTGAAACTTTATTCTTCACATCCTTTTCATTGGCATTGACTTCTGCATTCCTTCATCGCAGAACGTCATCATGCCACCTAAACGAAGAAATACCAGAAACAGCCGCCGAGAAACAACACCTCCTGTTGTTGAAACAACCGAGCAAATTATCGAACGACGCGTGGCTGAAGCTATTGCCCAGTATGAGGCCAGCCGAAATCGAGACAATGTGGCAAACAACAGTGGAGCCACCCCGGTCAACAGCGAAACCCCGGCGAATACCCAACAGGGGTGTTCATACAAAACTTTCCAGGCCTGCAAACCAAGCACCTTCACCGGGACTGAAGGGGCCATTGGCCTAATTCACTGGATCGAGAAAATGGAATCGGTCTTCGATATCAGCGACTGCGCTACTAACAACATGGTGAAATACGCCACGTGTACTCTCGCCGACAAGGCGTTAACCTGGTGGAACTCTCAGGTCCAAATCCTTAGACGCACAACTGCTTACTCCATCTCATGGGAAACTTTGAAACAGATGACGACAGAAGAGTTTTGCTCCCCCAACGAGGTTCAGAAACTCGAGACTGAACTGTGGAACATCCAATTGACCGGCGCTGACATTACCGGTTATACAACTAGATTTCAAGAGCTTGCACGTCTTGTGCCCCACATGGTGACTCCTGAGAAGGAACGCATCAAATGATACATCAGGGGTTTGGCCCCTCAAATCAGAGGCATGGTGATGTCCTCCAAGCCAACTACCTTTAGGAGCACAGTTGATCTGTCTCAAAGCTTGACCGATGACGCGGTCTTGATCGGAACCCTGAAAACTACTGCAGGGAAAACTGAACCTACCCGTACTGATGCGGGCGAATCTGGAAACAATAAGCAAAAATAGAACAGTGAGGGTAATGACCGACAGGGTCAGCAAAACAGAAACCCGGGGAACACCTGAGCGTACGTTGCCACCATTGCAGATGGATCAAAACCCTACCTTGGCAACAAACCAAAGTGTGATAAGTGCGGGCGACACCACGAGGGCGAATGTTCCCTTTGTGGCAAGTGCAGTCAATGGGGACACCGAGCCCATTCATGTAAAAACAACCCTCTCTCTCAACCAAACCCTGGACGACAAAATACGGGCTGCTTTGAGTGTGGTGAACCAGGACACTACCGAAACCAGTGCCCACAGCCAAACAACGCCAACAACAATCAGAACAACAACAACAACAACAACACCGTTGTCCCACCAGCTCGTGGACGCGCATACATCCTTCGTGCACGGGATACACCAGAGGATCCCTACGCTAACATTGGTATGTCTCAGTAAACTGTTACTACGCTAATATACATTGTTCAAATGTCAATTCAAACCTATCACTTGGTAAACTTTGACCACTTAACGAACACACAACTTATCAAACTATACCGCGGGTATACATGAACCGTTAGAACTTTGTGGCAACATAGAGCGCCACGCAAACTATTATTATTATTAACGACATGACTTTTTGGAAAACATACGTGACGGGCGTTCCGACTTGATTTTAAATCTCGGGATGAGATTTCTCTAACAGGGGGAGAATGTAACACCCCGCAATTTCAACAAAATTATAAACGTTAATTGCACACATTTTAGGCTAATTCCCAAACTTAGAGTGAATTCGCAACATATTTTAGAGATAAGTCTAGCAAAGCCCAACTAGATAATACGCGTAGTATTACTTATTCATCATTAGTTGTAATTATGTACAGAACGATCTAAACAATGCGACAAAAATATACGACTGTTGGTGAATAAAATTAATTAATAATATGAAATTATTAATTAACATTAACGTTTATTAATTATTATGTTGATAATATTTACAAAGTATTTTGTGTCAAATAAGGTTTATTTCGTAAACTGGAACGACTTGAACCATATAAGTAAAACTAAAATAAAACAAAGTTATAATTTTATAACTCAGCTAAATTATTTTAAATAAAACATTTCAACTAAGAGTATAATCGAAAACATATTTAAAAACCTATCGTTTAAAAACATTCTAACATTTAACGATCGGGTAAACGAACACGGGTTAAATAAAACATAATTGGGACAAAAACCACCTCCCTTTTTCCTGTGACAAAATCGGCACAAACCCAAACACCCATCCCACTTTCCCCATTTTCATCTCATTTCTTTTAAAACACACATAAACACCAACTTATTCTCTCTCAACCCTCTCTCTAAACTCACCCGAAAATCACCAAATCACCACCATTTTCTTTGAATTTTCGGAATAATAACAACAACAAAACTCATCATCAACTTCATCTTCAAGATCCAAGCTCAAGAACATCATTTTCATCACCATCTTCATCTACTCACCTAACTTTCGGATTTCACTCGATTTGGTATGAAAAATCACTTTTCTTTCACTTTTCCTTTGTTATTATAGTATATAAACATGTTACAAGTCATTATATGAAAGATCTAAACGTTTTTGGGTTGAAAATTAAGATTTTTCGTCGAACAACGCGTTGTGTCGCACGGGACCGAAAACAGTAGTGCGACACAAGCTTTTGTGTCGCAGTACCATTTTTATGTCGCATTATGCGACACAATGCCTTGTGTCGCATAAATTATCCTATGTCGCATACTTGCGACACAATTACTTATGTCGCAGCATTTGTGACACAAATGCTTATATCGCATGTAATTGCGGATGTCGCAGGAATGCGACACAAACTCTTGTGTCGCAGAACCTTTTAGCGACACAGTACTTATGTCGCAAAACTCAGAACCTTAAAAATACATGTTTTTCACCAAGTGTCGGAACTAGATTTTACCACTTGATTTTACTCCGAATTTAGAATTCGGATGCGTTTTCACTACAGCAACATAGTAGAAATAAAAATTTTTCAAGCTGACCTGGCAGCTCGACCCCAGCCAGGGGCTCTGCCCCTTGGACCCCAGCAAGGGTCGCCACCCCTTGGACCCCGCTACCAGGGGCGCTGCCCGCGGACCCCCGTACCCAATTTTTATACCTTATGAGATGCCATGAAACAATGAATTACACCTTGAAATGTTTCACAAAATATCACTAACGTCTCGTGTCGAACTTACAAAATAAACAAGGATTTTTCATGAATAAACGAGTAACATGGTTAGACTGTTAGCCAACCGCTTATATGATTATTCCTACGTTTAGGACGTTAGTGACCTACTTGGATTTAGGCTTTGCTAGCACTCGAACATACTCAACTCAACAGGTGAGTTCACAGCCCCACTTTTAACTATTTTACTGCTTTCAACTTGGGGTGAGAAACATAGTCAACTGCTTTATTGATTGCCATAACTGCTTTTACTTACATGATTATATACTTGTTTTACTCGAACGATTAGAGTACTGTGAACTGTTGAACTCTTACACAAAACTGGTATTTATGAAACAACATTTTCATACTATAAACTTGTTAAACTTTGTTTGGTAAACCGGAGAACGACCGGTACCGTGTTTCACTGGAGAATGACCAGCACTATTTATTAACAGAGAACGACTGGCCGAGTTTGGACGGGAGAACGACCCGTGCGTCTTTTGACAGGAGAACGACCGGTACTGTTTTGGAAACGCTGGAGAACGACCAGCAACGTATTGTAAATTGTGCTTTGGGTAACATCCCACGCAAATGGTATTTTGGGTAACATCGCAACCGAACTATATTTGGTTAACATTCCACAAAACGTTTACTTAACTATTATGGCAATAACTATTTGTGAACGTATTTGTCTCAACAACTGTGCTTATAAACTTGATTTAACTATTGCAAACATAAAACCTGTGAATTCACTCAACCTCGTTGTTGACTTTTACTATGTTTTTCAGGGAATTAGCTGCACGTAAGAACCTCCAGCATACATGGAACATTGGCGACCCACGAAGGAATAGGATGCCAACTTTCGACAACTAGATTTCTTTTATATAACTAAACTGATTAGTCATATTTACGAAATCTACTTTTTTAACTTAATTACTTCTCAACTTATACGATTCGATGAATCGTAAACTTTGTAACTATTACATTTAGCATCTTAATATATTATGTTTTGTTGTAATCATAAGCTCTGATACGTATGCATGTACGGTGTATTGTGGCACTCCCCATACTTAACTAAATGCTTCCACTAAACTCAATCAACGAATTTTGGGGGTGTTACACAATCATGGTGATGCATAGTCATGTTTTCTATAAGGTTCCATCCTTCTTCGTCTTTCTTCATCATAAAGCTTCCTTGTGCGGCAGCGTTGAGGGTGGTCGGTCGTTAGGGTCTAAACCATTATAGAAGGTACACAATTGTGCAAATTTGTCTAGTCGGTGATTGGGGCATTTCTTCAGTGCTCCTTTGAATCGTTCCCATGCGGTGTATAATGACTCATCAAAAGCTTGGTGAAAGTTCATGATGTCATTTCGGAGTTTGGTTTGTTTAGAGGGCGGAAAGTACTTGGTTAGAAACTTTATCGCCATCATCGTCCATGAAGGGATATAGCTGGTTTCTAAACCTTCAAACCATGTTTGCGCATGATGTGTGAACGAATAAGGGAAGAGATACAAGCGGATTGTATCTTGGCTAACTCCATTTTTTTGTAGGAGTTTGAAAGAGATATGAACTTGTCGAGGTGAGAGTTTGGATCATCACTTTGCAATCCATGGAATTGACAGTGGTTTTGGATTAGTTGGATGATGTGGTGCTTAAGCTCGAATGATTGTCCTGGGGTTTCTGGGTAAAGAATTAGGCCTCCTCTTCCTTCAATAGAGGGCTTACTTTTTTCAGGGAGAGTGATGCGATCAGCCATTGCTTGTCTAAATGCAGATTGCTTCTTTTCTCGTCGAATAGTGCGTATTATAAGTTCTTGATCAGGAAAGTTAAAAAGCGGTGCAGATCTAGGGGAATAGGTCATACACTAAAGAAAAATATACAACAAGGAAAATATTTTGTTTTGTTTTTATTTATTTTATAAGGTTTTATCCTAAAGGTATACTAGAAAACAGGATTGGTTGGGCCTCTGTATCGGATCGTTAGTCTCCCCGGCAGTGGCACCAAAAACTTGATGGGGCGTCAAATCATCGCAAGCGCGAGTGATCACAACGTCTATCGGTGGGTGTTTTAAATTTGTAAATGTTGGGGTCTAAGTGTGACTTATTACTACTGAACCAAAGGCTAGTAGATAGTAAGTATGACCTAGAGTTATTCTTAAAGAGAAACTGAATTGAAATAGAGGTGATCCAATCAATCGTTCTTTTCTAGTACAGGTTTTTATAAAAGTGCGTTGGGGGTTTTGGTTCAGTTAACTAAGTAAACTAAATAAAGCGAATAAAAGATGATAATAAATCAGATAATGGAAAGTAGTATTAGTTGTGATTTCATTAGCTCATAATATGGGATGATGACTTTCCAAAGAAAATGTTTATCTAAATTGAGAATGTTTACTAGATTCGGTAGCTTATGGTATAACCCATAGATTCCTTATCGGTCAGTTATCAACTGATATGTCACGAGGAACTAGGGTATCTGATTCTGATTTGACAGACAATGCTCAACTCTTCATACTGTCCTGCGAGGAAGTCAGTGGCCCTTATTATCGAACGCATTCGCTCGTGGGCGAAGGAACAGAGTAGCAAGTCCATAACAAGTCTAACCGTTCTTAATACCACAAAGACTACAAATCCAGCAACAACTAACTTAGAAAATATGGTCGGACTTATTTGATTAATTTCTATTAGTGAAACTCAAGCATGATAAGCGAGGGAAAGTATTTAGGTTTCTTGCGTACCTTACTTTACGTTTCATGTTTTAAGGAAAAGTATCATTTTAAATTGGATTTTAAACTCGCCTTTCTTTAGATAATTAACAAATCCTTAGATTTTCGTGAATGGTTATTTAGCCTATAGCCTACCTACTCTAATCTAATCTAAACTAATCTAACTAAAATGCCGACGGCTTTTGCATAAAGTTAAACCCAGACCATATCGTAAAATACTATGGTAGTTCACAATGTATTTAATCGTTAACCGATGTTTTCGTTGTGAATTTAATTGCTTTGCAATGTTTTCATGATAAGTACATTGTGATTGGAGGTGTACTATACTCATGGCAATTTCACGTAATCACATTGCATTTTATGATGATTGCATGACGTTACAATTAAACCATAGTTTTAACACAGATAACTATTGACCAAGTATTAAGATTCGCAACTCCTCTTTACAAGGTTACAATCACGTTTGTTAATCGAAAGGCGAATATAAGTTTTATGTTTAAAGTCACAAGATAAGTCTGTTCATAAAGTTTCCATTTTTATAATGTCGATCCATAATACAACTACCTTCGGTCGTTTATCGACTTCCATACATTTGTACACCGCTTAACAGTGTTTTCAGTACTATATCAAGTAAACAGTTGAATAGGGGTCGTCATATTACTTCACAATATATTTAAGGTCATCCCATAATTATTTATGCTAACTACATCACAACAAATACAATAGTAATCTACTCGCTAATCATGGCACAAACTATCTCTAACATAATTAAAGTATACATATTTAATTAAGATAGATAAGGATAGAAAGAACCGATATTAATGTGCGAGAAGGAATAGGCTTGAATTAATAAGAATAACTCCAAGCTTACATCGAAGATTACAAGCATGTTCCTTGCTTTCGTTCTATTCTAACAAACTTCCTAAACTTATACTAATTTAGAAAGTAAAACTAGAGAAATGAGAAAGATATGGAAGGTGTATGAGAAAAGATGTGTACTTTGAGGTGTGAGAGGTGTATGAAAGGTGTGTGAGATGGTGTGTTGAAATGAACCATGGAGCACCTATTTATACTTGAAAATTGGTGCATTTTAGCAATTAAGAGCACATGTTAGCAAAAGGTGGAAAAGTTGCAAACACATGTACCTTAAAGCGAGAAAAGGTCTAGCACGTGTACCCTAAAGTTGCGGAAAAGGCCTAGCACATGTACCCTGTGAGTACGAGCAAGGACAGAAAAGTGGTCAGGGGATGGGGGACAGGCAGCCGGCGCCGCCACCATGGCAGCCGGCGGCGGCTGACTGGTGGTCGGCGGCGGCTGGCAGCCTGCCGCCCCGGTTCGCCGTCTTTCGCTTCATTTCTTGATTCGTGCGTATCTTCGCCGTTATGCATCCATTTTTGTTGGTTCTTTTTGCGTTGGATTCGTTTTTCAAAAATGAAGACTTTGATGAAAAGAAATCTCTGAAATGTTTCTCTGATCTTTAAATGTCTCATGTGAATCGGTTGAATCTTCCGGCGTACGTAGAAACTTCATTCTTCATCCGTTTTTGTTGATTCTTCTTCTGTTAGATTCGTATTTTGAAAACAAATATCTTGGATAAGAGATATCTCAGTGATGGGTACTTTGCCTCTAAATCTTGTCTTGATGTCTTGAATCTTCAAACGTGTGTGGAATCTTCATTTTTCGTCCGTTTTGCTTGATTTTTCTTGTGCAAATCTATTTTGACCTTCTTGACAAAGTTTCATTAACTTGAACAATATCTGAGTTTATTTGCCAAGTATTATTTCAAAATGAGAGAGATATCGGTAGTATAAATGTGACTTTTTACACGATATCTATATATATATATATATATTTATATATATGTATATAAATATAAATATCAATATAAATATATATATATATATATATATATATATATATATAATGACAAACAATTCTATATATATACGGACTTAAGACAATCACATTTATATATATACATATATAAACATATAATGGGATAAAACGAGATTATTTTCGTAACAAATGGAAATATATTTTCGAAACAAACGACACTTATATATATATATATATATATATATATATATATATATGTGTAATGAACCAATTATGTATATATATAAGACGACGACGAATAATATATATGAATATATATATATTCAACTAATAAGTATATATATATATATGTATGTATATACTTATACGCAACGAATGTTTAAACAATGAACATAATCCAAAAAAAATATTTATTTCTTTTCAGTCCATTATCACCAACGACTTGTACAAAATTAAGAAATTTATAATTTCTTCAAAACAATTAAACTATTAACATAATTTGACAAGCTGTCGAAGTACTTATGTTAATATACTTATCGTGTATAGGTTAACTTTATTTGGACGACGCTACACACCTTTGCTAGCTCTCACATCCACTACTATTACCGTGAGTTCACGGCCTTTTTTCATTGTTTTAATGCTTTTAAAACCCGGGGTGAAAAATATAGCAATCGTATGTACTACTGCATGCGATAACTGATTTAAATACTGTATGTATTTACTTAAACTGTTTATGAAATATTATTTCATACGATTACTTGAACTACTGTTTATGAAAAGATGTTTTCATACTATTTTGGGAATTAGACAATGAATCCTAGAACGGACCTAGGATTACGATGTAGTTCATAAAAGCCCTTATGGCTACAGACTATAATCATTAGCTAGGTGACTCTAGCCACTGAGTATACGGATAGTACTATCGCCGTGATGACCCTCCTACAATTTTGGAGCGTATACTTACATGTCCTATTTGGCAAACAACTACTGCGGGTCGTGGTTTGGTTATAGTGTTAGGTCGCGTTGTTTAACTCGACAGGTTTAGCTCACCTTTCGAGGGATCACCGTCTAATTATTCACACAAAACTATTATTTAGGAAGTGAGTTCCTACGAACAACTATTTTGGAAATGTTGATCTTTAGTTAGATTAACCTGTGTTTTCTACTAGCAACGATTTGGGAAATGTTACTCCTTGATTGGATTAACCTGTGTTTCCTACAAACTACTACTTTAGGAAATGTGTCTCTTAATTGATAAACTCGTGTTTTCTACAAAGCAAACAACTACTATTAATTGGAAATGTTATTCTTAAATGATTAACCTGTGTTTCCTACACTACATACAAACCTGTGAATTCACTCAACAATTCTGTTGACGATTTCTCTATGTTTTTTAGAGAATTAGCAGCGTAAGTAAGAAACTGCATGTATATCAGGACGGACAACCCTGGACTTATTAGGATGCCACTACTTTTGGGACAACGGGATTTCCTTCATGTAACCGCAGTTCATTGTGGTCATATTTATGAAATCTACATTTGTGTTATGCATTTTTATAAAATACTATTTTAACACTACTACTACTATTATTGTTACAACTTTTTAAGTTGTAACCTTTTGTAAAACTTTAACTAATGGCATCTCAAACTATTTCGTTCTGCAATAACCATATGCTCTGGATTTGGATGTATTTATTATTGTATACTGCTCATAGCCCCGCCACGTCACTAAGCTTCCGCAAACTACTCTCACTAACTGTAATTACCGTTTGGCGGGGTGTGATAAGTGGATCTGTAACTCTCAATATGATTTAGTTGTAACAGGTTTGTTTACAACGGGTAAACATAGTACTACTGATTGATAGACTGTTTAGTCTGATATGATGATTATTTGATTTTGTGCAAATTGGCCATTGGCATTATGTGCATTATTCGGAGGTCAACACTGGTTGGGCTTGGTTGCTATTGTTTTGGTCGGCGGGGGTTCCTTGTACACATCGTTTATAGGAACCTATGTCGTGTGAAGATAGAAACAAGCTATCGGTTAACCTCTGTATTGGCCTGCAGTTTGTTTTAAGTGTTCTTAGAGGTCCACCGCAGCATGAGGGTACCTCAAGAACCGCCGATCCTCTTGGTGTTATGTGTTTATGATTATTTGATGTAAACATATTTGTTATGCTAAGTTAGACTGTTAGTTATACATTCTCTCACTTAGCCTTGTGCTAATCCCACGACCCTACTTCTTGCAGGTTATGTTTTAATACTACGGACTAGGCAATAAGCTTTGTTGTTATAATGTTTGACGATCAGGTTACTCTGATAATATTTTGATACTTAATGTTGTATTTTGGTATTATATAACACCAATCTGACATACTATAGTTTTGGAACAATTTGACTTTATTTATGTACGCATATATAATGTAAATTAATAATGTATGTTTTGACCTACGATTCTGATATGTTGTGTATTTATAAAAAAAAATAGTTCTAAATTGAGGGGTATTGTATGTAAACTTGTAAAATTGAAAACAGATGAACACAATCAAGTATATAACAGTTTTCCCTTATTAATTCAGAAGCTTGAATTACAAAGAAATTCACTTACTCACACTTTGCTGGACTAACATGATTATGTCAAGGCTTAACAAAATCGAAACACAAACACTTCTATTATGCGCACTTAGTCAAGTGCATATATGCACATTTAACTAAATGAGCGACAGTCACAAGTGCGCATGCAATATTTTAAAAACACCTAAGTGTTGAAACTTAACATTTACAATTTAAACCTATACAAAATGCGATCCAGGGTGTTTGACACAGTGACACCACCTTGTACCAACATCACTTACACATTTGTCATAATATTATGTTGTTGTCAAGCATCCGATGAAGAAATAATGAAGAAATCTGACAAGCTTTGTCGGGATTTTCAAATAAAATCTCAAAATATTGTTAATGCTTTTGCTTTGGTTTTCATTACAAAGACACTTATCAAAAAGCTAATAGATATAAAGATGAGAGTCACTATTGAATGAGATGATGAGATTGTGATTGTCGAGCATCATTATCAAGTATATGTATTCATTGTTGCAATTGATAGTCGGTTGCAAAAACATGACTTTAGATTTAAAGAGTCTGGTACGCAGTTGCTTCACCTCAGTGTATAAGCACAAAAAAGTTCTTCAACATTCAAAATATCTTTTAATTAGTGAAAATGGTTTAATCCCTTGGACTTTGAACAACAATGTGAGATTAAGCTAAATGTTGAGTTGCAACTTTCTGACTAGATGTGGGTACTAAGTTATGTAGAGTGCCTACAAACGATTGTGAATTCGTAGTTTTACGTATTGTTTGACATATTGATTTGTCTAATATTAGCTATTCCTTTTAAACTACGAGGGGTGGAAAAGCTTTCCCGACAACAAAGACAAGACTGCCTTGCAGCATGAGTTACAATTTTTTTTAAAAAAATTGTTAGATTCCTTATATTGAGAGCGAGGTTTCCACACATTTTTCACTAATAAGATATCGACAGCTTTGCTTCCATGAAACTAAGGCACGTTCAGTTTCAAGTTTACAAGGTACAAATTCTTAAATAGAGTAATTTCTTATAATGTATTCTTCATCAGCATATGTTAGTGTTGTAACAATGTTAATTATTTGTAAAAGGTTACTTAAAATGGATTGACGTGTATGACATTTAAAATTTTAAAAAACTTGATTTTGACAAGGTTTATATATATATATTTACTATTACTATTACTATTATCATTATCACTACTATCGAAGACTCTAACATTTACCGGGAGTACTATTATATGAATATGAAAAAAAAATTCTTTTCTTCATCAAATCTATATAGATATTTATAGTAATTACTTTAGCTTAATTAAGGTGTGTAATATTACTACTAAAAAAACATAGATTACTATATTTTATTCGTGAATTTAAATTGTATATACTTTACTTAAATAAACTTTTAAACACTCATTTGATCAATTTGTTGTCTTTTAATTAATCGTTTAACCCGATATGACAAAAATAATAATAAAATAGATGGGTTTTATTTAACTTAATTGTAATCTTTGTTGGATCATTATTTACAACATTTTTTTTTTAATGAAATGGTAAACTGGTTGATCCCAAGTTACATTATGATCTTAGTGTAAATGAGGCACTAAGATAAAAATAATACTTCTAACGTCATGAGACGAATTGACAAACAAAAATCATTATTAAGAATAATAATTCTAAAAAATATATATGGTATTATCATGTTCAAATTGAAAGTAACCAACATATATGGTTATGTTACTCTTTATATTCATAACATGCGTATAATGCATTATAATTTTTTTCCGCTTTGCCGCAACGCGTAGATTAAAATAGCTTGTTAGATTACTATATTTAAAATCGTCAATTTTTCTTTTTCTATTTTTACTAGATTAAGACCCGCGAGATTCGCGCCTTTTACGAATAAAAAATATATTTTAATTGAAATTTAAATGAACACGGATAGATAAAAAAATATATTGTTATGTGTACTGCAAATTCGTCATTATACCTCGGATGCTTTCACATAATCACATACAGATTCAAATGCACTAAAGTAATTAATTAAAAAAAAGTTAGTCATTATACCTCGGATGCTTTTAATCGTTTTTTTAATGCTCCAAAATAAGGGGTCTCCGTGAGAATTGAACAATGTTGAAGACGCCATGGAGTTTGAAGATGAATCTCCTTTTAAGCCTTGTTGAAGATTTTCATGTTGATGAAGATGACTGGTTAAAGCGGGTGTTCGAATGTTTAGCATTGTCTGCAACTCAAACTGATTGGGCCTAGTCTCACACATGTATCATAATATTTTGGGTTTTATAAATGATTGTCTTATGGGCTGTATTTTAATGATTGCATTAAGTCCATTACAGCTAGTCCAATTCATCTTTAATATATGCATTCACGTATTGGTTTATTTTAGTATCTATATATCAGTATTTAATAATTATGGAGAAAATTTTATAAACCATACATGTGGTTACACAAATTTTACAAATCATACCCGAACTTCTTTTCATGTTTTCGATACAATAAGTTTCAAATTTGCTCGTAAATGGTACATCCGTCCAACTCCATCTATTTTTGTCGTTAAGTTTTACCATGTGATTTGCACGGAGGTATCATTTACGAGTAATTTTGAAACTTTTGAGTATCAATTACGAGCAATTTTGAAACTTATTGTATTGAAAATAGACGAAATTGGTAAAACTTAACTACAAAAATAGACGGAGTTAGACGGAGGTACTATTTACGAGCAAATTTGAAACTTATTGTATCAAAAACATGAAAAAGAAAGTTCGAGTATGATCTGTGAAAATGTGTGTAAAGCACAAGTATGGTTTATGGAATTTTCTCATAAATATAATTAAAACATTATTTTTAATTAATTAATTGATTAATTAATTATTAATTATTATTATGCATTAACTTATTAATGCTTTCATTAAGGGTTAATTAATGCTTTCTTTAATTAAAGAATCAAAAGACTTATGATGTCATTAAGATTTTTAATGATAAGATTAGCAAGTTGCTAATTAATCCAAGTGTCATTTCTAATGCAAAGTTTTTTTTCTAATTTATAAGATAGAAGATTTATAAGATAGATTATCGTTACTATATTTTTATGAGTCATCATCAATTTTCTATTTTTTAACGGAAAATACTTATTTTTTATTTATATTTTATTATTAATATTTTGAATAATTTGACGGCGAAAAGAAAAGGGTCCACTAATAACGCACCTCTGTCTCTTCAACCTGTTTCTTCGCTGTCTTAAAAAATCCCCAAATTTACAAACCCTAACTCCCAAACTCTAATTCCACCGATTCATCACCAAAATTCACTCAATTCATCGCGATAATGTCGTCCTCCGATGACGAAGGTGAAGAATACTTGTTCAAAGTCGTCATAATCGGCGATTCAGCCGTCGGTAAATCGAATCTCTTATCTCGCTACGCTCGAAACGAGTTCAATCTGCATTCCAAAGCTACAATCGGAGTTGAATTCCAGACTCAGAGTATCGAGATTGATGGAAAAGAAGTTAAAGCTCAGATTTGGGATACTGCTGGTCAGGAACGGTTTCGTGCTGTGACGTCAGCGTATTATCGTGGTGCTGTTGGTGCCCTAATTGTTTATGATATTTCTCGTAGCACTACGTTTGAGAGTGTTTCTCGGTGGCTTGAGGAACTTAATAGTAAGTTTTTCTTGTTCAATTTGATTTTAATTTTAGTCTGATTTGTTGATAATATATGATGTAGATCACTGAATTTTAGCTAGATGGATACTGCGTTGACCGAATTTGAACATGGTTGACCATGAATTTCTGAGAATTGGATGTAGGATAAATGTGATTGGATTTGGATCTATCCGTTCGAGTTATGAATAGTACTTTATATTTGATTTTGAATCCTGGTATACTGTAGGAGTCAGACTAAGGGCTGTTTACTTTTATTTTGTATTAAGTGCTGTTTGGATATGTGGTCTGTTTGGGTATTATGTCTGTTTATAACAAGCGTAAATGTTGTTTCTTTTTTTGTCCGGAGCGAACATCTTAATATCAAAAATGACTATTTCACCCTTTTAATTGAAAAACACTAAAAAGCGTACCAATCACTACTGTTACAGTTTAATGGCCATTTTTGTGATTATAAGTTTCGATTCGTTATATGTTCAAGCTATACGTTCAAAAAGAATCTTTAAACCATCAAATATTTGGCACCATCACAAACTTTACATATTATTAAATAAAAGCATACATCATGAATATTATTCTTTTTCTTTCAGATGCAAGGTCAAACTGAAAATCAAATCGTATAAAACTGAACCCTTCATAATCAACACACCAGGTTATTATTATATATAAAAGTAAGAACATATTTATTAATACATAATAATAAAAATACAACATTTTATTATGAGAAAAATTATACCCAATTCAGATCTGTAAGAAAGGGGAAAAAACGTGAACCCAAAACAGAGTATAAACTTACTACACACGTAAGCGAGAAGGACTGGTCTGACTGGATATCGTTGATGATGTTGATTATGTGATGGACGGTGACTGCGTGAAGGACAGACGTCGTGGAAGAGGGTTGCGGAGGGACGGCGGCGACGACGTGAAAACCGACGGTGGTGGCGGTGTGAAGATCGCCGACGGCCGTTGACAATTGTGGTGTGAAGGCCGGTGATGAAGATGAGATGAGATCTTGGAAGGGTTGCTAGATTTATAAAATGAAGGGGAAAGGATAAGGGTATAAATGTAAAGTGTAGGCTCTGTTTGGGAAGGACCTATTTTTTCTCACCCTCTTGTAAACAGAGATTTCCTCTACATTAACTGGAAAATAAACAACAAGATATCTATTTGGATTAAGAACTATATGGAAAAAGAGGCATTAAGTGAAAAAGAAACAGGCCCTAAGACTTTTGTTCATTTGTAAAGGGTGGTAATGACTAATGACATGATTTGAATTGGATAAATAAGCTTTTTTGGTAGTTCTTACTTGGGTCTCGACAGCAAACGAACCATAGTTTTTTGTGAAAATAGAACGTAAACACTACAAGCAAGTAGCAATAATGAATAGTTTTGAACAAAATATACCTACTAGTAAGCTTCTTATTTGCACTTTACGTGTGCAAGATTCTTCAAAGCTCGAAAGTATTTTCATTCTGCAAAAGAATGAAATGTATGAGTTGAAAAGTCATGCATAATGATTTCCTTGTAAAGTTATGGTTGCTAGTTGGAGTTTACTATGGGTGATAGTTATTAAGACATTTTCCTGAATTAAATGATAATAGTATGCGTTTTTCCTGGTCCTTAGCTAACATTATGTATAGACTATAGAGAGACTTGACAACAATACTTATGTTTTTGGGGATAAAGAGGTTTACACACGACCAAACAGCTTTATGGTTTATCTTACCCTGTTTCATAAATTATAACTCATAAGTCTAACTTGTAGTTTGATTAATTGTTGATGTATATGAATCTGTTCACATAGTATTGGTTTTTGCGTTGTAACAGGTAAACTTTATAATTTTACTCGGTTTAAGATGTTGTATTGTTTGCTCATAATGGGTGATGTGACTCAATACCATCCAAGTAATACAAATAATGAGTGTGAGGAAACGAATTATTTAGAGGTGGCAAAATGGTTGGAAAGGACGGGGTGGGTAGTGATTCAAGACAAGTCAACTTCTAGAAGGAATTAGTATTGGCACACTCATAGACACTAATTATGTTTTTCTTTTTCTTGATTGTTACAAATAATTAATGTTTTGAGTATGATCAATAATACTACATATTACAAATAAATATCATTATCGAAATAATAAGAAGCTCTATGCATTTTGAACATGGAAGACATTCGGCCTATTTGACCCTGTTCACCTCATTTCCATTTCAACGAAAATTCCCAAGTTTTACCGGTTTGAACTGTTAGAGAGCAAATATAATCCATATATATAGACCCGTTTCAGTAGGATCAGTTTTTGTAGTTCCTATGATTGAATATCACATGACTTACGATGCTATTACTTCTATTACTTCTATTCCCTTTTTACATGATCAGCTGCTGACCAGAATAATAATGATCAATTACAAGAAATGTTACCTTTGTTGTATGTTACATGAATGCGGATCAACATTCACACGCTCTAAAATGGCAAGAAATGGAAATCAATATACAACTTATGTATTATGTTAACCTTTGTACTAATGCTCAGCCATGAAATTTTATTGTTATTATTTTATTGGATAAAATGTATGGTCATTTCTAGCACTTTGTTATTCTCACCGATAAAACTCAATTATATGTATCATCTCAACCTTTTATATTAATAGTCAGTCATGAAAATTTATGCAGCTCATTCAGAGACAACGGTGGCAAGAATGTTGGTGGGAAACAAATTGGATTTAGAGAATATCAGGGCTGTTTCTGTGGAAGATGGCAAGAACCTTGCAGAAAAAAATGGATTATTTTTCATGGAAACATCTGCACTCGATTCAACCAATGTCAAAACAGCTTTTGAGATGGTCATTCGAGAGATATATAACAACGTCAGCCGGAAAGTTTTGAATTCAGATTCGTATAAAGCTGAGTTATCCGTAAATAGGGTGACTCTATCAAACAACGGTGATGATGGATCTAATCAAGGTCAAAGCAAATACTCTTGTTGTTCTTGATTACTGAACCAAACTTTTTTTCATGAATTGTGTATTTGATTCGTAATTATTTCTAAATATTAAAATTATTTTGTCCTTGGATTTTATGATACAGATGGTAAAGAGTTTCCATTTGTACTTTTCAGCAATGTTGAATTGACAAAGAAACTATTCTTTACTTGTTTAAGTTGCTGTTTCTTACTCCCTCCGTCCGTCCCATAATAAGTGTCTCACTTACTATTTTGGGACGTCCCAAAATAAGTGTCCAGATTTCCTTTCAGCCAATAAGAAAAGACTTTAGTAGGTAAAAATAAGATGTTATTGGTAGATAGTGACTTTCCCTAAACCGTGTGTATTTTGACATGAGACACTTATTTTGGGACGGAGGGAGCATTATTTGAGGTCACACTTTTCTTAAAACATATGATGAAGATTTCTGGTAGAAGTTGTCGTTTAATCGAAAACGATTAAGACATTGGAAAACTTAGCACTCGTTTGGTATTGAAGTATTTCTTCTTTTCAGTTTCTCTTGTGTCCCTTGTAAACTAAACGCGTTCAAATGTTACCCATGGAGTTTTCATTTTTTTAAATTTGTAGAAAGTCTTAAATAAAAGATTTCTCTTTTCTTAGAAAACTTCTTTCGGAAAATTCTAAATCGAACACTTTTTGTAACCAACCGCATCCTTAACTTCACGGACTTTTAGAGTTAGTTAACCTTAATAGTACGCTCTGCCATTAGACTCTCGTGTTTGTAAATATTTTCTGTAAAATTCAATTCGACTCTTGTATTTGTATATATCCTATGATAAAATAAATACCTTTTATAAATGTAGCATTCCTCAAAGTTTAATGCATGCATGTATATCAAACATTTACCCCGTTAAATATATATATTCCGTTATTACGTTAATAATAATAGTAATAATAATACTATGATAAAATAAATACCTTTTATAAATGTAGCATTCCTCAAAGTTTAATGCATGCATGTATATCAAACATTAACCCCGTTAAATATATATATCCCGTTATTACGTTAATAATAATAATAATAATAATAATAATAATAATAATAATAATAATAATAATAATAATAATAATAATAATAATAATAATAATAATAATAATAATAATAATAATAATAATAGTAATAGTACTAATAATAGTACTAATAATAATAATAATAATAGTAATAATAATAATAGTAATAATAATAGTAATATTATCAGTAGTAATAATAATAATAATAATAATAATAATAGTAATAATAATAGTAATAGTACTAATAATAATACTAATAATAATACTAGTAATAGTACTAGTAATAGTACTAGTAATAATAGTAATAATAATAGTAATAGTAATAGTAATAATAATAATAATAATAATAATAATAATAATAATAATAATAATAATAATAATAATAATAATAATAATAATAATAATAATAATAATAATAATAATAATAATAATAATAATAATAATAATAATAATAATAATAATAATAATAATAATATAAGTTAGTAAACGGATGACTTTGTAGAATATATAATCCCATATAATAAAGAAAAACGAAATTATTTATATAAAGAATTGGACGTAAAGCGTGGATTTAGGAAAGTTGTCTAGAGCCCCTAATATCTCTCCACTAAGCCCTAATGTCTTAACTTTTTGCAGTTGATTTTTGTTAATAATAATATTGTAAGTTATCGCAAATCTTTTTAAAAATGATATTAAGTCAAAGTGTATAAACATATAAAAATAAACAATTAGTCCATACTTAACGTTGTGTCGACTTAGAGAGGTTCATGTTCCGTTTTGGACAACTAAAATTTCGATCAAACAAGCAATTAGAGTTCGATGTTTTCTCAAATCATACCGCTCAATCTAATGTGTCAAATCAAAATAATCAAAGCAATTGAAAAATCTGCTAGGTTCGGTCGGCTTGCCGGTATGAACCAATAAGTTACATGATACAAGTATTAATGTAAACTGTTACTATCTTACAAGTTTTTCGAAGATATAAATACATATACATATAATCTAATATTGGTAAAAGAAAAAAAAAAGCGTTTAACAATATCGATTAATAATAATTGATTTTCATATCATTGTTAAATAATCAAAAAATTTCTTTTACAATCTTTAATTTGAATGTAATTAATTCCAAGCGTTGGCAAATTTCTACATGAACACCTGGATAACATAGAATAACCATATATGAAATTTATTTGTTAAAAAACGTAATTAATCTTTTAAATTAAACATATATTCAATAAAATATAAGAGAAAATATAATGCGAGTCGATTCGATTTTTTAAAACCGCAAATCAAACCATATTAGACGATTTGAAAAGACCAAAACCACTAAACCATTCATTCGGCCAAACGACTAATTAAATCTCTTCTGTTTGACTATTTTAAACAGTTCCATACAAATCATAAACATCCCAAGTGCCAACTCTTGTTTGATAAGGTCCATATAAAGACACCTTCCATTTCTGTTAATTAATAATCTATTTTGTATTTTAAGTAATTGTATTATTAATATACAGAGTACTATAAAAACCACATATATATAATCTTTAATAATTTAATTACAAAATACTCCAATTACTTTTTAAGTTTTCTATTCCACAAGAGACAACTAGCACACCACTAGGAAAAAAGTCGGTGTTTATTCTTATTTTTATTTTATTCATTTTAGATGTGAAAGAAACATTTGGGATTTAATATCTGCTTATAACTTGTTACATACCCTCTGATGGTAAAATAAAAAACATAAAACTTCCAATTCTTAATCACACTTATTTCTACATAACTAGAATTTGGTGGCAAGTTAATATATAAGAAGAAACTATGTTAATATAGATTTAATATAACGGTAATTATCTTACACGCATAAAAAATTTAATTACTCCGTAGTAAATTGATGACGTTTTTCTAGTTCAAATGCGAGCCTAGCTTGTTTTTCCTTACTCATATGTATGTAATCTAATAAGGTACGTATCATGTTAATTATTTTTCACTATTTTCTGACCACCTTAAAATATGTAATTAGTCAGCTTCACGTGAATTTTGTAAGGATATCAAACCGTTACTAAGCTACAACATTAGTGGTTGCCCGCTTAATTAATAAAATATGAATAAGATATTTGTGTGTACTTTTTATACGGGGAGTGATCCGTACACCATCTAAAATTTTCCGTATACTACTAAATTTGTTTTATGATGTTGTACAGTACAACACTGAAAAACACAGTTTATAATGTCTTGATGTTATACGAATCATTAACTTTTTTATATATTTTTCTCTAATTTCTATTTAGCTATGCTTTATAATATAATGTGATCCTCGTTTAATGTGATCCCAATCATGTTTTCATTGTCAGGGTATAATATACATGTATCTCAACTTTCTCGAAGCTTGTGTTTGAAAAACACGAAGAAGATTTTTTCTTTTTCTATTACTTATTTAACAATTATTTTATATACTCATAATTCACATATACCATGCATTTAATTAGGTAAACATATACTTATATAATAATATTGACAAAGGTATAATAATAATTAATAAATATTCTTGAAAAAACATCTAGTTGATTTGGTGAAATCTGCTGGATTTGGTACCTTAAGAATTAATAAGCAAGTAATTTGTAGGTGTGTGTAAATTTTAATTTAATTGGAAACGAGATGATATAACTTACACAAATATGTGACTTGTGATACATGCTAATTGTTTCATGCTAAATGCTAATGATTTATGAATCTTTGTTTTGGTTCGTCAAAGGAATGAGAAGAAAATAGTTACAAAAAGTTGTTTACTCTTTCATTTGTTTCTCGAGACCGATCAAATTCGAATCAGATTTTTCATATTGATTTGTCAAATGGATAGATTACAAATCAAATATTTGGGACAAAGAGATTAAAATTTTTCAATAATTATACAAATAAAACATAAACATTACTATAATAATATCATGTCAAAACGTTAGCATATTTGAGGGAAAAAAAAGAAAAGAAGTAACAGTTATATATTAATTCAACTAAATCAATTTTATAATGTAGCATATCTACAAGTGAATGACTAACATTGCTCACAAATTTACAATAAGGAAAAGGATGAGGTTCAAAGGAGAAGGGTTTCTGTGAGGAGAAATAAATTGATTAATGAAAATGTGCAATATGTCATTATAATATTTCATTCAAACCCTTCTAAATTTTTAATATTATATATCTACCCCTCCTACTTTCCGATTCAGATTTTTCATCTCCACCACCACCTACCATCTTCTGCCACCACTTGCCGCCGCCGCCAATCGCCGGCCGATTGCCGGATTCCGGCGACGTCAACGTAAAATGCAGTAAGCATAAAATGCAGTAATTTTTTTTTAACTTTTCAATATATTAATGTATAATGTAGCAAAATTCACGTTAATTGCACTTAAAATGCAGTAGTGTAAAATGCAGTTGTATTAAATGCAGTAGAGTTTATTTTTTGTTTGTTTATAATTATTTTTTCAACATATTCATGTAAAATGCAGCATAGTTCACATAAGTTGAAAGTAAAATGCAGTAGTGTAAACATACAATATAATTAACCATAAAAATATTTGTTATAATATGAAAAAATGTAAAATGCAATAAACTAACTGCATCATATGCTACTGCATGTTACGCTACTGTATTTTACGTTATTAGTGCATTTTACGTTACTACTGCATTTTACGTACTGCATTATGTAAAATGCAGTAGTTTTTTCCAAATCTACTTTTAGATCTAGATCTGATATTCCAGATCTATCTTCTCATATATACGTTTTTAGATCTATTTTTCTCATATATACGTTTTTAGATCTATTCCCTCTTATATCAACATCATGTGTTGGTACATAATGTGATGACGGTGACGGTGGTGGCGGCGGCGTTGATGGTGGTTGCGGTGGTGGTGCGACGACGACGGTGGTGGTGCGACGACGACGGAGCTGTGGGAGAGAAGAAGATGGTGGTGGTTCAAGGTGATGGTGGTGATCATTTGTGGTGGTAATATGGAGGTAGAAATGGTGGTGGTGGTTAGTTTTTGTAGAGAGAATGTGAGAATTGTAGAGAGAAGCTGGAGAAAATGTAGTAGAGAGAGAAGGTAAATTGTAAATTAAAGTTGATGGATTATTAAAAGTAATAGGGGAGAGTTTATAATATTATAAAACCTGAGGGGGGTAAAAATTAAAGATTATAATGGCATGTGTCAAATTTTTATTGGATAATTTCCTTCTCCTCACTTCTCCTTCAAAGAGGTCTTCTTCTATGATTGATGGCACCCGAAAGCGTCGGTGTCGTTGATGGTAACTAATCGGGCGCCAACAGGGGTTTTAAAAATTTATATTTAGCGAGGCTCAAATTATATGTACTACCTACTTTGGTTAGTAAGCGGTAAGTATAACCTAAGATCGTTCTATGAATCCAAACGTGTGGTGATTAAATGTAACACCCCCAAATTTACTGTTTAGCGGAAGCAAGCTTTTGGGTGCTACTAATCAATAATCAAAACACATGAACGACTTTATATGCGTCGTTTTACAAATACATTGATAATATAAGCTTTACAATGTATAAATATTTACAAAAGCCCAATGATTACAATGTTTAGAGATTAATCGGCATAACTTAGTTACAAAATGTAGTAATGCAAAATAATCTCCTGATGTGTATGCTGACTCGAGCTATGGGCATCCTGAGTGAACAAGTCCTACTGATGTTGGGTACCTGAGAACACATGCTAAAAAGGTCAGCTAAGGTTGGTGAGCTCACAGGTTTGCATAATAAATATGTAAGTGTGAACCACAAGATTTAATGGTAACCGTTTGAAATGAATCAAATGATGTATATGTCTGCCATGAGGTCATAGTCTGCGCTTAACGTGGGTGTCAGGATCACAATAAAGTGCCTGATCGTGGGTGCCTCCGGGAGAGCGTCTAATCCGCACTCGTATGAACAAAAGTTAATGCGTCCGTTTAACCAGTCAGTGCTTGCTGACCCGGACGAGGATGGTCAGTCCTATATGGTACCATACACTAACATTCGCGCTACATAAAGTAATACCAGAACTATGATCGTAGAGGACTTAAAAGTGATTAGAAAACAGCTCTTGCAGAATATAGCGAGTATTGTACTCGTGTTCACGTGTAAAACAGTTAGAGCATGTATTCCCACCCCGGGAGTAAAAACAGTAAAAATTCGGGGCTATGAGACTCACCTGAGCCTGAAGAGTTGCAATGAAGCAAATGTGGTGAAGTAAAATGGGGTGTCCGAAGACTGTAACCTGCCGAGCGTTTATAACGCGCAAGTTTAAATAAAACAAGTAGGTATCTTAAAAGATAACCTATGCTAGTTGTTCATCTAACTAGTAATGTCTAATGATTTGATTTGATTGGTAAGTTGGAGTTTTGAAAACGTGTACGGCCCGTTGGTAACTGGTTGTAATAATAATCTCATTAATATTATTATGATTTTTGGAGTGTTATACTTAAAAAGGATTCACAGACTTTAGGTGACGGGGGTCCGGGGGCAGCGCCCCTGGTTAGCGAGGTCCCAGGGTTGGCAATCCCTGGCGGGGTCCAAGGGGCTGGCCCCTGGTTGGGTGAAAAACGCTTTGGTGAAATCGAGTGGTAAAATTTGGGTGAAATTTTTATTTCTACTATATTGCTTTGGTGAAAAACGCATTTGAACTTGAATTTGGGTGAAATCAAGTGGTAAAATTTTAGGTCTCGACACTTAGTAAAAATATGGGTTTTCTTTGTTCTGTTTCATGCGACACTTATAGCGACACTTAGGGTCTATGCGACACTCAGGAAGTGTCGCATAAAATGAGAAATTCTGGGGTACTAGCGTCACTTGAGGAAGTGACGCATGAGATGCGACACTTAAGCAAGTGCCGGGTGTGAGTGTCGGGTAAAGGTGTTAAGCGTCACTAGGCAAGTGACGGTACAAATCAGATTTAGGTTATAGGCGTCACTTAGGCAAGTGACGCTAGAAGTGTCGGTAAGTAGTGTTAGGCGTCACTGGACAAGTGATGGATGTAAGTGTCGGGAAAAAGGGGTTTTATGCGGCACTTAGGCAAGTGACGCAAATTTAGGGTTTCTTGCGTCACTTAATACGGCACTTAAGTGACGCACGAAGTGACGCTATTCTGGTATGGCCTATGCGACACTTATGTCTGTTCGACGGATTTTGAGCCAAAAATGAGTTTTCCGGTTTCCGTTTGGTCCGATTCTTTTACCCAACCCTTAGATGGACATTATGAGCTTAAATATACAACCTTTAAGTAAAATAAATGAAATCTAAGAGTTTTCGGGATTTGTCGGGAATCTTTCAAGTTTGCGCCGGAGGATTTCGAAAGGATGGAAACGTAGATCGTAGCGCGGTCGTTCTTTTTCTTCAAACGAGCGAGGTGATTCAAGGGTGTTTGATGGTAGTTTTTGTGGGATTAAAGTGATGGTGGTGTGATGGTGGAATGAGAGAAAAAAGAAGGGAGAAAGAGAAAGAGAACAATGAAATGAAGGAGAGAAAAGGGGGTGGTGGGGGTTTTCCCCTCCCCTTGGCCGACTAGTGGGGCCCACCCCTTGTGGGTGTGTCCCAATTTTTGTGTTTTCCGTGTTTGTGCTTCGTGCGGTGTTCGTTTTCCCGGTCGTTTAAACGTTAAATAATTATTTTATATGTTTAATTATAAGTTTTAAAATTTTTATTCAATATTATACTTGAAGTATTTCATCAAATACTTAATAATTGAGTTATAAATTGTAAGTTTAACTTTTTTCGTTTTGTTTTACGCGTTCAACATTTTAATCGCGTAGTCGTTATTTGTACGGTACAAATTTGAGTTGAAATATTATCAAAATAATATTTTGGATATAATAGTTTCATTAAATAATGTTATATTATTTAATAAAATTGTTCACCAACGTCCGTATTAATTGAATCGAATTGCATTCGATTTGAAACTGGTACGATTTAATCAAATCGTATACTTGTATATATTCAACAATATATATATTGATACATTAATTAGCCTAATATCGCACTAATTACACGTATTACAAAATGATTAGGACCAAATGACTAGCCCTAATTTGACGGGTGTTACATTCTCCCATTGTTAGGAGAATTTCGTCCCGAAATTTTAAGTCTGAGTAGTCGTGTGAGTGGAGTCGGACAAAAGTTGTGGATATTTGAGTCGCATCCGATCCTCTCGTTCCCAGGTGAATTCCGGACCACGCCGCGAATTCCACCGGACTTTGACGATAGGAATACGGCTTTGTTTAAGCTGTTTGATTTTGCGATCCATGATCTCCACTGGTGTTTCAATGAAATGAAGTTTATCGTCGATTTGGATTTCCGCGAGGGGAATGATGAGTGTTTCGTCGGATAGGCATTTCTTTAAGTTAGAAATGTGGAAGGTAGGATGCACACTACTGAGCTCGTCAGGTAGTTGCAATTGATAGGCGACTGGACCGATCCTTTCCAGGATTTCAATAGGTCCTATGTATCTGGGGTTTAGTTTCCCGCGTTTACCAAAATGGATGATACCTTTCCAAGGTGATACTTTGAGTAATACCCGGTCTCCAACCTGGAACTCGAGTTGTTTGCGTCTCACGTCAGCATAACTTTTCTGACGATCACGTGCGGCTTTCAGCCGTTGTTGGATACCAACGATTTTCTCGGTGGTTTCATGAATGATTTCTGGACCGGTGAGTTGGCTATCTCCCACTTCGGTCCAACAGATGGGTGACCGACACTTACGACCGTAAAGTGCCTCGAATGGCGCAGCTCCAATACTGGCGTAGTAGCTGTTATTGTATGAGAATTCACACAAGGGCAAATAGTGTTCCCAATTTGCACCGAAATCAACTACGCATGCTCGTAGCATGTCTTCCAGTGTTTGGATGGTTCATTCACTTTGGCTGTCGGTTTGTGGATGATATGCGGTACTCATATCGAGGCGAGTACCTAAAGATTTCTGTAATGATTGCCAAAAGTGTGAGGTGAAATGAGTATCCCTGTCGGAGATAATCGAGATAGGAATGCCCTGTCGGGATACAATTTCTTTCAAGTAGATTCGGGTGAGGCGTTCCATTTTATCGGTTTCCTTGATGGCGAGAAAATGGGCGGACTTGGTGAGACGATCAACGATTAACCAAATGGTATCGCAACCGCTTGACGTATTTGGGAGCTTGGTTATGAAGTCCATGGTAATTTGTTCTCATTTGCATTGAGGTATGTCCGGTTGTTGAAGTAAGCTGGAAGGTTTCTGGTGTTCGATTTTGACTTTTAAGCATGTGAGATACTTACTAATGTAGGTGGCGATTTTAGTTTTCATGTTCGGCCACCAGTACAGTTCCTTGACGCCATGATACATCTTGTTAGATCCAGGATGTATAGAGTATTTGGATTTGTGGGCTTTGTCCAATACCAAGTCTCGGAGATTCTGTGAACGCCTAGGATCAGGATACGCAAACTAGAACTTGTGTATATTTGTGCGGAATACAAATACACACAAACACAATGTGAGTTATAGTAAAGATGAGAGAGATAAAAGTGTTCAACAAGAAATCTTGATTATATTTCTGAATCAATCTTTCATATACAAGAGATGTACAAGTGATCTCCAATTTTCATCAAAAAGCCAAAATAAAATGACTTCAACTATATCTATTTATAGACAAATTCTACGACAATTCTAAGTGTAATCCGTGAATAGCTTATTCACGGAATTACACCGTCCGTGAATACAAGTCATTCACGGAAAGCCTAATGTCGAATCCAATACATTCACGGACCTCATCATTCACGGATACACCTATTGTCGAACCATTCTCATTCACGGATACAAAGACTTAGACAAATCCTTATCATTCACAGACACAAAGTATCGTCGAAGCTCATCATTCATGGATACCACTTATTGTCGAATAAGCTTTCACGGATAGGCTTTCACGGATACAAAGATATTCATGGATTAAAATACTTAGACTAAATTAAGTATTAATCAACTTTTGTCTCTACAAACTCCCCCTTTGATAATACTTGATTCTTTTCTTCAAATCTTCAAGCATATTCAGGAAGATTGCATCCAGCAAAAATACCTTTTGAGCAACACACTTCTACAACCCGTTGAAATTTCAATGCCATCTTTTCGTCATCATATGCATCATCATACACAATTGGATTCTCGAGCAAGACTTCAAGATCATCTTTTGACAGATTAATTAAGCTCAGAGGATCAAATACATATACAATCGACTCTCTATTCCACATCACTTCTCCATTCAAGTCTTTATCATAACAGGAAATTTCTGCTTCTCCGGTTGATCCGTTATATCTCCAATGACTCACAAACTTAGAAAAATTTACAGGCAATTTCTCAAGTGGAATCTTCATCATGCATTTAACTCGAGGATATGTCAAAGTAACTCTTGGTTGATTAGAAATCGGATCGATATCAAAATAATCAACGGTCCTCAATGGGAAAGTTTCCTTAACCCATGTGAATTTCCCATTATTACTTTCTCTTGTTAAAGTATCAGCCATCCAATTTATCAAACCATGTCTTGAACGATTAATTATATCCACAGAAGCTAAATGGTTGATTTCACACTTAGGTAATTTTTCTAAGGCTTTGAACGTTGAATGAAAGTATTGAAGTCCATCAGTTCTCTTAATAATGAATACTTTGTTGTCATTATCATATTTCCATCTGATAATTCTACCAACGCATTCATATCTTGGTATCTTAAAGAACTTACGAACTGTAATCACTGGACTTGGTTGTTTAGGAAACCACCAAGAGACTTTTTGCTCAGGCTCTTTATCATCATCTGAATCTTTCCATAACCCTTCTTGTGAACACATATCTGACTGAACATTCTCCGGATGAAGTTCATCTTCAGAATCTTCCCAGTCTTCAACATGAACATAATCGAAATCAGGTTCAAATCCCGGAGGATATTCTGGATCGAAATCTTCAAAATCATAATCACCGTCATTGCAAAGTTCAACAAATGGTATTAAATCTTCAATGATCACATTCAAAGGAGTTGGACAAAGCACCTCTTCATCTTCAATGCTATCCAATAATTCCTCCTGTTCAAAAGTATGAGATGATTCTCCAAGCTCAAACACTCTAGACTCATGTATTGCATTAATTGGATCAACTTCTAATGGTTCGGATGCTTGAAATACAACCAATGCTTGTGAGAAATTTGGTTGATCAATATCATTTTCAGCATCATCAGCATTTTCAGTCATATCATCACCATGATCACCATCATCACCATTATTACCATCATCATCACCATGATCACCATTATCATTACCATCATCACTATCATCACCATTATCATCATCACCATCATCATCATCACCACCATCATCATCATCATGTACATCATTATTATCATTAACATCATTCTCCCCCTGATCAACCAACATTTCTTTTAAAAGAAACACATCAAGTTCCAATTCTTCGATGCGATCATTCTGAGACAAGATTTGCTGTTGTTGTTCCTTGAGAAGAATATCTTGAGAATTTATTCGTTGTAAAGCATTTAATAAATCCATTTGAAGCTTTTCAACAAGAGTCAGCAATGGTTTAACAGCACGTTGTAAAGATGCATCAAGGTTAGCCATACTAACACTTGGTCCAGGTAAAGACGAAGATGTGCCAGCTGCAACAGAAGCAGCAACAGGTATAGTAGAAGGTGCTGGAATAGATACAGAAATACCATGTGATGTCTCAACAGGCATAGAGGTAGAAGCAATATCAGCAAATGAACTGGGTTCAGAAATTCTGCGTCTTTGAGATGGCCGAATATCAGGTATATATTCAGGATCTTGCGCTTCTTCACGTTGACGTCTCAAATCTTGTCGTTCCTTTTCAATATTTTCAGCAATAAGTCTTTGAGGAACTAAAGATTCTTCAACAGATTGTAGACGAAAAGATTGCTCCTCTTCAGAACTAGAAGATTCTACTTCTTCATGATCAATTAAAGGCATCTCCTGCTCCCCCTCAGATGATTCACTATCAGTAGTAGAATCAGCAGGTTGTACAATCTGTGGTAATGCAAATTGTGGCGGTTGGAAATCAGCATCAATAATATGTCCAAATAAATCAACAGTAGGCGGCACTGGTTTGCCCCTATATCCATTACAATCTGCAAACACTCTTTTGGGAATAGGAGTGTAATGTAGAATGCTTCCATGATAAGTAATCCCGTTGACATGATTATCAAAGATGTGCTGAAGAAACCTAGGATACATGAAGAATCCATCATCATTAATATTGCCAGCCAGATTCTCAAAAATGTATCTCGAGAAGTTAAATGGAATATTTAAAACAAGAGTTGTCATAATCCCTGCAAGCTGATAACTCATCGAATCAAAACCAGCTTTCCTCGGAGAAATGCATCCAATTAGCATATGTGCCAAAAACTTCCAGTGGGGACAGAAATGATTCTTCAGGATTTGAACATCATGAGGTCCTTTAGTACACCCCATTTGATGAAGACACTGATCAATGACATTTCGAGGAATATCATTTGATGCATTCAAGGTATCTCCAAATTGGAGAGTATGACGAATCAGCTCTTCAGTCAGCAACAATGGTTTTCCATCAACCATAGATGTAATACATGGAGGATTGACATCTGTTTGATATTGAGCTGAAGTCCAGAAGTCTATCATGTGATCTTCATAAAGATTGGGAACAGATACAGTCAAGGCATATGATATGCGAGATCGTAAAAGAAACCTTATCATAGGGAAAAATTTCCTATTTTCAGGTTTATCCGGTTGTTCCAGAAGATATGCAGTTGCATTATGTCATTTTTCAAACACAACTGCTCGACGTTGAACCTCGGGTTGAACAGCAGCAATAGGATCTAAATCTGCCATTTAGAAATAAATCTGCACCAAGATTTTATTAGACAATCACACTCAAACAGAAAGATTATTTGAAATATTTTCAACACTTAGAAAAATTTTCAAGTATCCGACAATAACACAATGAGTACTATTCATGCGACAATGATTAATCTTATGCGACAATATGACTTAGTGATGTACTATTCATACGACAATCATATATTTATCCGTGAATCATATTGTCCGTGAATAAAATTCATGCGACAATTCAAAATTAAAATAAATTTTTTTTAAAAATTTTGTCCATGATTCATATTGTCGTAACACTATTCATCCGTGAATAATATTGTCGAAGTACTATTCATCCGTGAATAAGTACTGTTTATACGACAATATGATTGTCGTAGTCAAATAGTCAAACAAGTCAATAAAGTCAAACATAAGAATTAATCACGGAGTACTGTTTATCCGAGAATTCAATATTCACGGATAACCATTACACTGTTCATCCGACAATACTGTATTGTCGGATGGTCCGACAATTCGAATTGTCGGACGATTTTATTGAACAGTATCAAGTGTTATTTGAAGTGATCGATTAAGCATGAAATCTTTAACAAAAATGAAAGAAATTTATACCAGTCGATGCGGAATACAAAAACGAGTAAGTCTGTCGGATTGGTTTTAAATGAAACCAAGTAATCAGGAAGAAATCGAAGAAAATGTAATTGTCGGAATATCGGAATTGTCGGAGTAAGAATCACGGAAAAGGAAAAGTGTAAGTTTTTCAAATTTTGAAATTACTTATACTATTTCAATTTATCCGTGAATACCAAATACTTCCGTGAACACATATATCTTTATCCGTGAATAAAGGTATATATTCATCCGACAATAACAAAAATTTTAAATAAAACATTTTTATCAATTTAAACAAACTTTTGGATAAAATTTTGTAACCTATAAAAATGAAAAATGAAAATTTAATAAACTAAAATATGTACAAAAAATAAAATCTTTTTGTTAGAGTAATTTTCGTGACTTGGGATCATATTGGGATAAATGAATGTATTTAATTTGTATTTTTAGAAATGAAAGTCTATTTTGATTGCTAATATTTTTGACCAATTTAAATTTACATAGCATTAATAAAGCATACTTTCTAAAAATCATTTTATATATGATTTTTGGTATGTGTTATACACTTAAACATTTTGGTATCTAAAATATCTTTTCCTTTTATTATTAATATGCATATCATTTTATATAACCAAAATAAAAATATACTTTCAAATTCATAATATATTAATATTTTCATATAGAGAGTGAAAATATGATGATATCTTTAGAAGTACATACATATGTTGGAATGACTTTTAGTCACATATGTCATACTTCGGGTTGGACTAATAAACTGTATCACAGGTCTATACATCGTATAACAAAGTGATAGAGTTTATTATGATAGATATTTATATCTTTATCAATATTTGTATGTCCGTTTATAAAAAAATATACCGACTAAGGTCTGTACACCGTACAACAAATAGTCAATACATTTTTCCCAGATATCATAATATAAAGACCCTAAATCATGAATCATAATATATTAATCCTTCAAAATTTAAGACTTTTATTATCTTTTTGATAACTTTATTGTCATATACTAATATTTTGGAAGATATAGAATAATATGCAAAAATATTTAGACATTTCTTAGACTAGATATGATAGACCCACAAATGCCTACCAATAAATCATATTTAAAATTACATTTAGTAGAAAATTTGATTTAAAAATGCTATATAAACCTATTAGCATATCAAAAATAGTACATAACATTCCTTTTTCAGATTTATATGTAAATACAATTCCCAATGTACTATCATTTCCCAACTTTTACATTTCCCAACTTTTACACAAAAATCTCCCCCTAATTTTTATTTTTCATATGTTTTTATATTTTTGTTTAAAGAAAAAATAAAAACGTAAACAATAAAGAAAATGCAAAAATATCCAAAGGTTATTTAATTTGATCTAAATGCTTCATTCCGAGCATCAAGATTAATTCTTCAAAACGAGGTTTAGAAAACGCTTTTGTAAACAGATCAGCTCGTTGTTTCAAAGTATCAATATGGACTAAGTTAATCAAGTGTTTCTCATAGCAATCCCGTATAAAATGAAAACGAATTTCGATGTGTTTCGTTTTAGAATGCTGTACGGGATTACGTATGATACTTATGGCAGCAGTATTATCTATATGCAAAGGAGTGTGGTTTAGAAGAAACCCATAATCTCTAAGTTGTTGTTGAATCCAAAGAATTTGGGAACAACAACTTGCAGCAGAGATATATTCTGCCTCTGCAGTAGAGGTAGAAACTGTATCTTGTTTCTTACACTGCCATGTCACAAGACGTTCTCCTAGAAATTGACATCCACCCGATGTGGATTTGAAGTCAATACCACATCCACCATAGTCTGAATCAGAATATTCAGAAAGAGAAAAGTCATCATCATGTGAATACCAAATGCCTAAATTAGGCTTTCCTTTCAGGTATCGAAAAATACGTTGAACGGCCTTCAGATGAGAAACTTTAGGATTTGCCTGATATCTTGAACAAATGGAAACAGCAAACATAATATCTGGACGCGAAGCTGTCAAATACATAAGAGACCCAATCATGGACCGATATTCCTTTTCATCGGTTGATTGATCATCAAGAGCAGGGCCAATCTTTTCAACAAGATCAATGGGTGTAGAAATGGATTTGACATCTGTCATCAGAAACTTCTTTAAAATTTCAGTAACATACTTAGTTTGATGTATGAAAATGCCTGAATCAAGTTGCTGGACTTGCAACCCAAGGAAGAATGCCATTTCACCCATGGAACTCATTTCAAATTTTGATTTCATAATCTGCTCGAACTCTCTGCATAAGCTTTCATTTGTCGACCCAAATATGATGTCATCTACATACACTTGAACAAGCAACAGATTCCCTTTTACTTTTCTGATGAAAAGAGTACTGTCAATTTGACCTCTAGAAAACCCATTTGCAAGGAGATGTTGAGATAAAGTTTCATACCAAGCTCTAGGAGCTTGATGTAAACCATACAAAGCTTTATCCAACCGATACACATAATCTGGGAATTTAGAGTCTTCAAAACCCGGTGGTTGTTTGACAAACACTTCTTCATGCACTTTCCCATATAAAAATGCGCACTTGACGTCCAATTGATATACTTTAAACCTCATGAAGGAAGCATAAGCTAGAAAGATTCGAATTGATTCAAGTCTAGCAACCGGTGCAAACACTTCATCATAATCTAAACCTTCGATCTGAGTAAAACCTTGAACGACTAATCGTGCCTTGTTACGAACCACAATTCCTCGATCATCTTTCTTATTACGAAAAACCCATCGAGTGCCAATCGGATGCACATCTTTAGGTGGTTTCACTAAAGTCCAAACTTGCAATTTTACAAACTGTTGTAATTCTTCTTGCATTGCTTGAACCCAAGAGGATTCAGTCAAAGCAATTTGAACATTTTTTGGTTCAATTTGTGATAAAAAACAAGAAGAAGAATCAGACTTGAGTTGCTGCCGAGTCTTAATTCCTTCTGACACATCTCCAATCACATTCTTTAGAGGATGTCGATACTTAGAATTAATTCGCAATGTAGGAACTGAATCTACGTGCAAATTATTTCCTAAGTTAGAATCTTCAGGATTACTAACTACTTCATCACTAGAGTCATCAAGAATTGGTTCTTCTAGTTCAGTAGAAGGTTCCTGAAAATTGTCATTATCGTCAGGATTGGAAGTTGTATCTTCTTCAACAGTTGTCAAAGGTGAAGAAATCTCATGAGCAATTGAGTCCTCAGAAGATCGTGGTGGAGTAAGATGAGAAGTAGAAACTGGTGGAGCTGAAGTAATAATTGGCTCAGCAGGAACAGATGTAACTGGAATAACAAAGTCATCCAAATCGGTAGCAGAAGAAGAAGACACGTCATGCTGAAAAGTAGCAAGAGAATTAAAGAATGTGTCGTAATCGAATAACCATTTTGGACCTATGCCATTAGAAGAAGGAGAATGTCGAAGAAATTCAACTTCATAGCATTCCTCAATTCGATGTGATGCTGTGTTATAAACTCTCTTGTTATGAGAATTTGCAGAATATCCCAAGAAAAATCCAGATTCAGATTTTTCAGCAAACTTAGGAATGCGATCCTTAGTCTTCAACAACAAACACGGACATCCAAAAGGTTCCAAAAAATGAATATTCGGTTTCCGATTATTCAGTAATTCATAGCTTGTTTTCTGCTTATCTTTGACCACAATAACTCTATTTAATACGAAACAAGCCGTATTAACTGCTTCTGCCCAAAAAGTTGTTGGCAACTTTGCATCTGAGAGCATTGTTCTTGCAGCTTCGATCAAAGTTCTGTTCTTCCTTTCAGCAACTCCATTTTGTTGTGGAGTTCGAGGTGCACTAAATTGTTGAGTAATTCCGTGCTGAAGACAAAACATTTCCATTAAGTAGTTCTTGAATTCTGTGCCATTATCACTTCGCAAAATTTTCACTTTCAGAGAAAACAAAGTTTCTAATCTCAAAATTAGATACTTAATTTTCTCAGCAGCCTCATCTTTTGTACTAAGGAAGTAAACCCATGAAAATCTGGAATAATCATCAGTGATTACTAAGCAATAGGATTTACCCCCAATACTCCGAACACTTACGGGTCCAAACAAATCCATATGGAGAAGTTCCAAAGGAATGTTAATCGAATTCATCAATTTAGGTTTATGAGACTTCTTAGTTTGTTTTCCCTTTTTACAGGAAATACAGTGATCATTCAGTGAAAAGGTTTGTTTGGGAACCCCAATCACTAAATCATTCTTAACTAAGAAGTTCATTTTCCTAAAGTTAATGTGACCCATTCTTCTGTGCCACAAAATAGATTCCTTTTCTGTAGCTTTTGACAATAAGCAAGTATGCTCTGTAGATCGAGTAATGGTACGCATGTCTAAAACATACATATTCTTTACCCTTGGAGCTCGCATAAGAATCCACTCTTGAGGTACCACAAACCCTGGCTTAAGAATTAAGCACTCTTCATTGTTAAACCAAGTTGACAGTTTCTTGTCACAAACTTGAGAAACACTAAGTAGATTATGTTGAAGTTGTTCAACATAATTTACTTTGTCAAAACTGATTTTCCCGTTTGAAACTGTTCCCTCACCAGAAATCATGCCACCTTTGTCTCCGGCAAATGCAACAAATCCTCCGTCTTTAACCTTAACATCCTCAAGCAGAGAGAGATTCCCTGTCATATGTCTTGAACAGCCACTATCGATGTACCATATGTTATCAATAGCTCGGGAAGACTGTAAGACATTTGATCAAAAACTAATTAGTTGCTAATGGAGACCCAAGCCTTTGAGGCTATGGGTCTTCCAGTAATGACATCCATGATGAAAACGTCAATTTGTTTCAAGTTCTTTTTGAAATTCCTTTTGATTGACGCATCATGAGATTTTGTTTTCTTCTTTGAAGAAACAGAAGATGTTACTTTCGGTTTTGATGATTTTTTATGGATAGCTTTTAAATCATCTTTTATTTCAGAATGTTTAGCTTGCTTCAAATTATCTCTTGAACGTTTTTTAGCAAGCTTGTGACACTCATTGATAAGATGTCCACGAACACTACAATAGAAACATTTTCTTGTTTCATATTGTTTCCGAGAAGTAACTCTTTTATTAGAAACATGAAGTGAAGTCTTACTTGTAGAAGCCTCACATTTAGAATGTGATTTTCTACTTGTAGACACTTCACTTTTAGAAACAAAGTGAGAAGAAGAAAGTTTAGCTTTTGATGAAGAAGTTGATGATTTTGATTTTTGTGGTGAAGAAGATTGTTTCAAAATCTGTTTAACTTGTGTTGGTGTGTCACAAGCTTTCGATTTTTCTTTTAAATTTTTCAAAACACAATCTTTAATCTTGTCACTACACTCACAATCATGCTTCTTCATTATGGAAGCATCAACTTTGGATTCATCAGTTGGTGAATCATCAACTTTGGAATCATCGTTTTTAAAAGATGATTCTAAAGTCTCACTTGAATACACCTTTTGATTTGTGTCTTTCAAATCAACCTTTCCTTTTCCATAAGCAAACTCAACATTTGCTTCATTTTTAACTGGCAATGCAGAATAGGTAGTTGGTGGAGGAACAAAATGATATTCAACTTTTGAATCTTTTGTTTTTGAATCATTTTGATATCCAATACCAGATTTAGATTTAGTATCTAAACGTTGGTTATTGATTATCTCATCAAAAACGACAGCAGATGTTGAAACATTTAGCAATTTTCTTTCAAGATCTAAAAGCATAGAATCAGCATCAGATTTTTCTTTTTTTAATAAATCCATTTCAACCAAATAACTATTAATAATGGATTGCTGATTGAAGATTTTTGCTTTTAAATCATGTGTTTCAACATCTGTTGACTCAAAATGTTTATTTAAAAGATCATTATTTTCAACCAATTCCTTGTTCTGTATTTTTAACTTTTCATTGTCAGTTAAAAGTTTAGCATTTTGAGTTTGATACATGCTGATTTGATTATTCAAATCAGTGCAATTTGAGCAAATTTGATCAGCAAAGGAAGAATCGACCTCAGAAACATTCACCATAAATGCTTGATTATGGGAATACTCATCCACGTGTGCGCTCCAATCATAAAACTCATCAGAAGTAGAAATGAGTGTAGAAGATGTTGGAGTAGCAGATGTTTCCTTTGTTTGAGGTTGAGCAGATGAAGAATATGTCTTGGAAGTTGATGGCTTGGTAAAACCAGAGGTAGGAGCTTTATTCTTCTCACATTCTCTTGCAAAGTGACCAAGGTTTTGACAATTGTAACAACGAACTCTTGATTTGTCAAAACCTGGTTTACCTCCTAGTTTATTTTTACCAGTTCTTTGTAAAAACCTTTTAACCCGCCTGGTAAGCATAGCCATATTCCATTGCAAATCCATCTCTTCTAGGTCGTCTGGATGCAATTGATCATAATCCTCTTCAACTAACTCAACATTTCCAACTCTTCCAGAAATAAAAGCTTCATATGAAGACAAGAATGCAGTAACAACATTTGCATGGTCTTCAGTCACTCTTGAAACTTGTGGATTAGAATTCTGTTGATGACTTAAAGTTGGAAGACTTCCAGAACCATAAAAACCAAAACTTGAATAACCACCAGATGTGGTTCCACTTGGATTTCCACCAGAATAAGTTTCAGATCCTGAATATAATGCCGTTGTTTCAGAAGATTTGGTAGTACCAAATTGAGTAAACTGCATCATTTTTCCTGTCTCCTTTTTCTGGAGAGATACATCATACACCTGAAGCTTATTGATTAAATCCTCAAAAGCATATTCCCCTAATGACTCATCTTCCATCAAGATATTTGCTTTGATGTCCCATCGGGAAGGCAAAGCTTCAATCAATTTTTCATTGATTTCAAGACGCTCAAGAATCATTCCATGTCTTTTTAACTCACTTATAAGCTGTGAGTACCTAACGATCAAATCGTTAAAAGACTCATTGGGAATACAAGTGAAAACATCCCATTGTTTCTTTAGTAAATCGCGTTTGCTCTTTTTCAATTTATCATTACCAGCAAACCGTTTTTCCATTGCTTTGTACAATTCAAAAGCAGTAAATAAATCTTTCCACCCTGCTAAAACATCACTTGGAAGACTCATTGAAATGATGGATTTAGCCTTCTTATCACGATCATGTTCTTTTCGTTCTTCCGAATTCATCATCTTTAATGATTTAGGTGGAGGATTATCTCGATAAATGCCTTCTGCTCTTGGATGTATATATTGTTCCAATATTGGAATCATCAAATCAGGATCATACAAAGCAATAAATGATTCAAAACGATATCTCCAGTCATCGTAATCATTTTGACAAAGAAACTTGGGTGGTTTTGTAGTTGTTCCGGTCTCTTGATCATTCTTCATCATCGTTTGCCAATTAACATGAGCCATCTTTCCAAGATGAAATCCGTGAATCACCCTAAAAATTCGCCAATCTTTCTTTGTGAATACACTGTCCGTGAATACTAACCAGATACTAATATCCGTGAATATTATTATCTGCTAATACTAATATCCGTGAATATTAATATAAGTGAATACTAATATCCGTGAATATGATTATCCGTTAATACACTTATCCGTGAATACAATATCCGAGAATAACAAAATATTAATATCCGAGAATAACAAAATATTAATATCCGAGAATAACAAAATATTAATATCCGAGAATATTAAAAAAACAGTTTAACAATATTTTGAAAATTTTAATCCGTGAATAAAACACCACTGTTTATGCGACAATAGTATAATTCACGGATACTGTTTATGCGACAATAGGAATATTCACGGAACTTTGATTTCACAGAAATTGTTAATTCACGGAAAACAATTCCAGAATTTTCAAAGTGATACAGATTCTTCAAAACAGGCTTATTTTTGATGAAACTTGTTGCAATGAGCTCGGAATTTGATTTCCGACACTCAGAAACAATCAATTTTAACTTTGATCGTTAAAGTTTCAATTATGCTGAAAATACGTGAACTTCTGGTATGTCTCTTGATCAATTCTTCATCATCAAGATGCTATGAATGAATTCAGAAGAGATTCTATATCAGAAATCACTTGTTAACATCTTCAGATTGATTTTGATGCTGTCTCAAAAGATTGTAATACTACACATCACGTAACATCTTCAAATCTTCATCTTCACACTTTTAAATCACAAGAATGTTCTAATTTCTTATCCTTTGGCTCTGATACCACTTGTGAACGCCTAGGATCAGGATACGCAAACTAGAACTTGTGTATATTTGTGCGGAATATAAATACACACAAACACAATGTGAGTTATAGTAAAGATGAGAGAGATAAAAGTGTTCAACAAGAAATCTTGATTATATTTCTGAATCAATCTTTCATATACAAGAGATGTACAAGTGATCTCCAATTTTCATCAAAAAGCCAAAATAAAATGACTTCAACTATATCTATTTATAGACAAATTCTACGACAATTCTAAGTGTAATCCGTGAATAGCTTATTCACGGAATTACACCGTCCGTGAATACAAGTCATTCACGGAAAGCCTAATGTCGAATCCAATACATTCACGGACCTCATCATTCACGGATACACCTATTGTCGAACCATTCTCATTCACGGATACAAAGACTTAGACAAATCCTTATCATTCACAGACACAAAGTATTGTCGAAGCTCATCATTCACGGATACCACTTATTGTCGAATAAGCTTTCACGGATAGGCTTTCACGGATACAAAGATATTCATGGATTAAAATACTTAGACTAAATTAAGTATTAATCAACTTTTGTCTCTACAGATTCCCGAAACATGGTAACCAGATTCGGTTTGCGAAATATTTAACCCCGTTCGGTTTGGAATCGAATTGTTTCTCCATGTTTCGCAAAGCTTCATTTTTGATATTTTCAGGTTTCAAGGCTTCGAGTTGAGTGGTAAGAATTTGAGTGATAAGATCGTTGTGAATTGTAATACTGAGGGCTCGGACTCGAAATGGTTTCGGTCGTTCCTTTCGGCTGAGGGCGTCGGCAATAACATTTGCCTTGCCAGGGTGATATTTAATCTCATAGTCGTAATCGGTAAGCAACTCGACCCAGCGACGTTGCCTCATGTTGAGATCTTTCTGATGGAGAATGTGTTGGATACTTTTGTGGTTGGTAAAGATCATGCACTTAGTGCCATAGAGATAGTGTCTCCAGATTTTGAGTGCAAACACTACGGCTCCTAGTTCAAGGTCATGAGTGGTGTAATTCTTTTCATGAATTTTGAGTTGTCGGGAGGCGTTGGCGATGACTTTGTCTCGTTGCATAAGCACGCAACCGAGACCTTGATGCAAAGCATCGCAATATACCACGAAGTCATCGGTGCCTTCGGGTAGAGATAGAATAGGTGCGCTGCATAACTTTTGTTTCAGGAGTTGGAAAGTTGACTCTTGTCTGTCAGTCCAAACGAATTTCTTTTCTTTTTGAGTGAGGATCGTGAGAGGCTGGGCTATTTTTGAAAAGTTTTTGATAAAACGTCGATAATAACCAGCGAGACCCAAGAATTGGCGTATTTCGGACGGCGTTGTCGGCGCTTGCCAACATTTGATAGACTCGATCTTTGACGGATCAACATGAATTCCTTGACTATCTACAACGTGTCCAAGGAATTGAATGGTTCGTATCCAGAACTCACACTTAGAGAATTTGGCGTATAACTCTTCGTGTTTGAGAAGTTCTAGAATGATCTTAAGATGTTGCGCGTGTTTTTCTTCGTTGCGCGAATAGATTAGAATGTAATCAATGAATACTATGACAAACTTGTCGAGATATGGTTTACACACTCGGTTCATGAGGTCCATGAATACAGCCCGTGCGTTCGTCAAACCGAAGGGCATGACTTGAAACTCATAGTTCCCGTAACGAGTTCGAAAGACAGTTTTCGGAATGTCAATATCGCGAACTCGTAACTGGTGGTAGCCGGATCGTAAATCAATTTTGGAATAGAAACTTGACCCTTGAAGTTGGTCGAATAGATCATCGATGCGTGGTAGTGGATAACGGTTCTTGATGGTTAACTTGTTCAGTTCCCTGTAGTCGATGCACATGCGGAAAGAACCGTCTTTCTTTTTGACAAACAAGACTGGAGCTCCCTAAAGTGAAGAGCTTGTTCGGATGAACCCTTTGTCTAGTAGTTCCTGTAACTGAGAGGATAACTCTTGAAGTTCGGATGGAGCTAAACGGTACGGTGCTCGTGCCACGGGTGCTGCTCCGAGCACAAGATCGATGGAGAACTCTACCTGCCTAAATGGTGGAAGACCAGGTAATTCCTCAGGAAAGACTTCTGAGAAGTCCCGAATGATTGGCACATCCTCAAGTCTCTTCTCCTTCGACTTTTTCTCCATAGTGTGAGCGAGGATTGCCGGATAACTCTTTCTCAGATATTTGCAGGTTTTCATACATGAAATGACATTCAACCTCGTTCCACCGGTCTCCCCTTGTATGGCTCGAGTACCACCGGAGGCGAGGGGTATGCGAACAATTTTATCATAGCACACGATCTCGGCGCGATGCTTGGACAACCAGTCCATGCCGATGATGATATCGAAACTTCTGATCTCGACGGGTATAAGATCGATTGAAAATAATTCGTCGGTGAGGTTTAAAGTGCAATTGGGTATCACACTATCGGTCTCAATGAGTTTGCCGTTAGCTAACTCTACGACGTATTTAGCATCTAATGCAACAGGTGTGATGTCAAGTAGTGGACATAATTCATCAGATATAAAACTTCTATCAGCACTAGTATCAAATAGAATAGAAGCAGATAAGTTGTTGATGAGGAACATACCCGAGATCACATTCGGGTCTTGGCGGGCATCCTTTGAGTTCAGAAAAAAAGCTCTACCTTTAGCAGTGTTGCTGCTCTTGTTCTTCAGTTTGGGACATTCATTCTTGAAATGCCCTGGATTAGCACATCGAAGCAGGCTCTAGGTTGACTGGTGTTGGAGTTGGTGGTAGATTTGCAGTCCTCGGCCATGTGCCCAAATCTCTGACAGTTTGAGCATTGGGTACTACAAGGGCCATCATGGTGACGGTGGCACTTAGAGCAGAAGGGCTTGTTTCCAGAGTAGCCCCTTTTTGATTCAGAACCAGAAGAGTAGGACTTGATGGTTTCAGGTTTCTTGGATGATGAGGTGTTGTCGTTGTAGTTTCCCGATCATTTGCGTTTGTTATCCCCAGACTGGTTCAGATTGTTGGCGGCAGATGTTCCTCGACAGACCACCTGTGCCATGAGGTTATGTGCCATTCGGATGGCAGCTTGGATAGTGGCGGGGTTGGAAGCAGTGACCAAACCCTGAATGCGTGGGGGAAGTCCCCAGATGTAACGCTCGATCCGCTTGTATTCCGGATCAACAAGAGATGGGCACATCAGTGCCAGTTGGTTAAACCTGGTAGTGTATCCGGCAATGTCATTGCCTTGGGTGGTGAGGTGCCAGAACTCGTGTTCTAGCTGCTGAATCTTGTCTCTAGGATAGTACTCGTCCTTCAGCATCTGTTTCAACTCTTCCCACGGAGTCAGATAAGCAGTATCGATGCCCACAGTCTGAGCATAGGTATTCCACCAAGTCAGAGCACCATCCAGAAAGGTGCAGGTGGAATACTTGACCTTGTAGTCCTCCAGGCAGTTGCATATGAGGAACCAGCGTAATAATCCAATGGCACCCTCGGTGGAATACTCTACTTTCTCCAACCAGCGTAATAATCCGATGGCACCCTCGGTGCCTTTGAAGTTCAACGGCTTGCAGTTCTGGAAATCTTTGTATGAACAAGGCCTAGGTTGTGGCCCGTTGGCGGTCGTATCTTCGCTACCAGAATTTGTTGTTCGGGTACCCATGGCTTGAGCCACACTCTGGGCGATGAGCTGGGCGATTTCGGTATCGCTGAATGTGTATCGTCTCGGAGGCATATTGCTGAATCAGGAAAAAGAACTAGTGAGATGTCTGTAGGACATTATGACGTATCACAGTTGTATATGTGGTGAAATATACAATGATAACACAATATGATAATCATAATCCATTTAGATAATTAAGTTGGATACAAGGCGCGAGTTCCAAAAGATACAAGACATAAGGATTACAAAAGATGCCGGGAATTGTTACATCCGGTCGAATTGCAACGATTTTACATAGATACTAGGAAAATTACAAGATAAGGCTACACTAATCTTGACGCAGGTTAATTTGTTCCATTAAGGCGACAAGAAGATCCACGGTGTTTGCAAGGCTGCTGGCCTGTCGGGCGTTGTCTTCTGCCAAGACTAGCCGTTGCACTAGACCACGGGCGTACTCTTCAGTATCCCGCAAGCGTTGCTCACATTCTTCCATTCTGTGCCGTAAAAAAGTGGATTCCACGGCTAAATCTATCACCTTATTGTAAAGGACGGCCATGTTGTTAACGGTGTTTTCATGATCTTCAGCAACATTATTGATACGTTCCATTGCTGTAAGTATCCAGTGCTCGCGAGTTTCCTGGAGTTCGATGTCCATATCGTGTAGTTGTTGCTGGTGACGGTGTACTCTGGCAGCTAGGACAGGTACAGTGAAGTGAGCAGGTTCTTGTGTATAGGGAGAGACGTCCATGTTGGAAAGTCCTCCATTCAGTGTGGGGAGTTGGATTCCTTCCTCATCCCTCCAGGTGTTAAGTCGGTTTGATAACCATCGCCACTGGCTAGTTGTCGTTTGCCTTTGAGACTGGTTATTGAGTTGGTTTTGAACATGGTATGGGCTAGCTCGAGGCAACCTAGTGTTCCTCCTAGCTACCCTTGAGTTTTGTGATTCGTACGGATGAGAGCGAGATGAATTGGGTGGTGTGTTTGCCATTTCTGAGACAAAGCGTTAGAAAGAATGAGGCTTATATTTGTATCGTATATAATATAGTCTAAGGTTTATAAAAAGGCCTATCTATGTATATATATGTATATCACATAATAGCCTATTAAGTGTCTAGCACATACATGTTTGAGTCCTGGTTCTCTCGAGGTCAAAGTCAACTAGTGTATCCTGTTCAGTCATGACTCCTTTCAGATTTCACATCATATTCTTTTAACTGTACATAGTTGATCAGGCTATGTTAAATTAAACCAATACAATGTAGTCACTGAACCTAATCATACTTAATAAGGAATACTGCCTAACGGTCATAGTCTAGGCCCACTAAATGCAACCTAGTTCACTATAACCATAGGCTCTGATACCAATCTGTAACACCCCCAAATTTACTGTTTAGCGGAAGCAAGCTTTGGGGTGCTACTAATCAATAATCAAAACACACAAGGCATATAATGAACGACTCTATATGCGTCGTTTTACAAATACATTGATAATATAAGTTTTACAATGTATAAATGTTTGCAAAAGCCCAATGATTACAATGTTTAGAGATTAATCGGCATAACTTAGTTACAAAATGTAGTAATGCAAAATAATCTCCTGATGTGTATGCTGACTCGAGCTATGGGCATCCTGAGTGAACAGGTCCTACTGCTGTTGGGTACCTGAGAACACATGCTAAAAAGGTCAGCTAACGCTTGTGAGCTCACAGGTTTGCATAATAAATATGTAAGTGTGAACCACAAGATTTAATGGTAACCGTTTGAAATGAATCAAATGATGTATATGTCTGCCATGAGGTCATAGTCTGCGCTTAACATTGGTGTCAGGATCACAATAAAGTGCCTGATCGTGGGTGCCTCCGGGAGAGTGTCTAATCCGCACTCGTATGAACAAAAGTTAATGCGTCCGTTTAACCAGTCAGTGCTTGCTGACCCGGACGAGGATGGTCAGTCCTATATAGTACCATACACTAACATTCGCGCTACATAAAGTATTACCAGAACTATGATCGTAGAGGACTTAAAAGTGATTTGAAAACAGCTCTTGCAGAATATAGCGAGTTTTGTACTCGTGTTCACGTGTAAAACAGTTAGAGCATGTATTCCCATCCTGGGAGTAAAAACAGTAAAAAGTCGAGGCTATGAGACTCACCTGAACCTGAAGAGTTGCAATGAAGCAAATGTGGTGTAAGTAAAATGGGGTGTCCGAAGACTGTAACCTACCGGGCGTTTATAACGCGCAAGTTTAAATAAAACAAGTAGGTAGCTTAAAAGATAACCTATGCTAGTTGTTCATCCAACTAGTAATGTCCAATGATTTGATTTGATTGGTAAGTTCGAGTTTTGAAAACGTGTACGGCCCGTTGGTGACTGGTTGTAATAATAATCTCATTAATATTGTTATGATTTTTAGAGTGTTATACTTAAAAGGATTCACAAACTTTAGGTGACGGGGGTCCGGGGGCAGCGCCCCTGGTTAGCGGGGTCCCAGGGGTGGCAACCCCTGGCGGGTTCCAAGGGGCTGGCCCCTGGTTGGGTAAAAAACGCTTTGGTGAAATCAAGTGGTAAAATTTGGGTGAAATTTTATTTCTACTATATTGCTTTGGTGAAAAACGCATCTGAACTTGAATTTGGGTGAAATCAAGTGGTAAAATTTTAGGTCTCGACACTTAGTAAAAATATGGGTTTTCTTGGTTCTGTTTCATGCGACACTTATAGCGACACTCAGGAAGTGTCGCATAAAATGAGAAATTCTGGGGTACTAGCGTCACTTGAGGAAGTGACGCATGAGATGCGACACTTAAGCAAGTGCCGGGTGTGAGTGTCGGGTAAAGGTGTTAAGCGTCACTAGGCAAGTGACGGTACAAATCAGATTTAGGTTACAGGCGTCACTTAGGCAAGTGACGCTAGAAGTGTCGGTAAGTAGTGTTAGGCGTCACTGGACAAGTGACGGATGTAAGTGTCGGGAAAAAGGGGTTTGATGCGACACTTAGGCAAGTGACGCAAATTTAGGGTTTTATGCGTCACTTAATGCGGCACTTAAGTGACGCTATACTGGTATGGCCTATGGGACACTTATGTCTATTCGACGGATTTTGAGCCAAAAACGAGTTTTCCGGTTTCCGTTTAATCCGATTCTTTTACCCAACCCTTAGATGGATATTATGAGCTTAAATAAACAACTTTTAAGTAAAATAAATGAAATCTAAGAGTTTTCAGGATTTGTCAGGAATTTTACAAGTTTGCGCCGGAGGATTTCGAAAGGATGGAAACGTAGATCATGACGCGGTCGTTCTTTTTCTTCAAACGAGCGAGGTGATTCAAGGGTGTTTGATGGTAGTTTTCGTGGGATTAAAGTGATGGTGGTGTGATGATGGAATGAGAGAAAAAAGAAGGGAGAAACAGAAAGAGAATAATGAAATGAAGGAGAGAAAAGGGGGTGGTAGGGGTTTTCCCCTCCCCTTGGCCGGCTAGTGGTGCCCACCCCTTATGGGTGTGTCCCAATTTTTGTGTTTCCCGTGTTTGTGCTTCGTGCGGTGTTCGTTTTCTCGGTCGTTTAAACGTTAAATAATTATTTAATACGTTTAATTGTTGGTTCATTTCTGTGTGTCAGTCAGTTGGTCAACGTTTGTACTCGTCAATGTGAATTAGTCTTAGTTTGTGAGGTGTTAAAGTTTGTATAATCGTGTTGTAAACGAGAAGTGCAATTAGTGAATACGATTTTGTCCAAGTATAGTTTAGCGACACTTGATCAGCATCGCTGAATGCGACACTTGGCTAGTGTCGCATTAGGGGTTGGACAGCCTATAAATAGGCGTGTTAGGCTTCTTACGTCCAACATGCGGTCAAGAGTAATTGACAGTGAAAGTGACACTCTAAACTAATTGAATGTAAAGCAGTGCGGAAATGTAAATCTAATATATACAACGAGTGATTTCACTGTGTCTTATTTATTGCATGTCATGGGCACAGATAACTACTTACCATAATTAAGGTTGATCAAGTCCTAATTACTAGTTTGTAGTCACGTGGATAACCAGAAAGGGTACTCCATAGATTAAACTTAAGTTCATAAGGTCTTAACAGTACAAGGGTTATTAATTCCTATTTTGTCTAAACGTATTTTACGAACATTACTTTGTAATGCATTGACTTTTGTAGAATACACCAGTTAGTTGTGAAGTTGTATTATCCTTTTGGGAATTCCAACTGTTAAACCAGAGTTGCTTCTAGTGATATGACTACCTTCGGTCGTTTATGACTTCCATACATTTGTACTTTGCTCGAAAGTATTTCCAGTACTATATCGAATAAACAGTCGAATAGGGGCCATCATATCACTTTACGATTGTCGTGCATTAATTATATAATGTCATCCCTACTTATTATTATCTACATCATCAACAATCACAATAATAATCTACTCGCAATTCATGGCAACAAATAAATCACATACCAGGCAATAACACATATTAAAATATGAAATGAGACAAGTAAAATAAGAGTTTAGATATCACCCGGAAGTAAATGCGTAGCAGTGTATTATCATGATTGACAACTCTTTTGCACGTATAAAGATTGATCTCCGAATCCCTAGCGTTCGCCCTAGCTTCTATATTAATCCGTAGATTAATTACAATAATCCTAGAATGAGAAAGACTAAAGAATACAAGAGATTTTCTAGAGAAAGTGTGTAATACTTGTAAGTTGTATTAAAAGAGTGTGTGTTTCAAATGAACTAAAGCCTCCCTATTTATAGAGGAAATTCGGCTCATGTTAGCATCTTAAGGAGCAATTTAGCAAAAGGTGGAAAAGGTGGTGCACTAGGTACGTACAATCGGGCAAAGGTGTGGCACCGGGTACGTACAACTGCGTAAAGGTGTGGCATAGGGTACACGAAAGGACCAAAAAGAGGAAACGAGACGGGGGAGGGGTGGCCGGCGCCGCCCTCCTGGTGGCCGGTGGCGGCTGGCTGCCACCCGCCCCGGTCCGTCGTCTTTCGCTGCATTTGTTAATTCACGCGTGTTTTCTTCGTTATGCGTCCGTTTTCGTCGATTCTTTTTTTGTTAGATTTGTAATTCAAAAACAAAGATTTTGATATAAAGAAATCCCAGAGTTGAGCTTCCTATCTCCAGATGTTGCGTACGAATCATTTGAATCTTCCGGCGGGCGTAGAATCTTCATTCTTTATCCGTTTTTGTTGATTCTTTTTCTGTTAGACTCGTATTTTGAAAATGAACATCTTGGATAAGATGGATGTTGATGATGGGAATTTAGTATTTAAACCTTGTTTTGATGCCTTGAATCTTCAAACGTGCGTGGAATCTTCGTTTTTCATCCGTTTTGCTTGATTTTTATCGTGCAACCTTGTTTTGACCTTCTTGGCAGATTCTCATTGATTTGAGTGTTATTTGAGTTCAAATGCCAAGAATCATTCCAGAATGAGAGAGATATCGGTAGTCAAAACGTGACTTTTTACGCGATATCAATGATCCCCAATCTAAGGAAAAAAACTAATTTTCTAGAAAAAAGTTAACAAAGATATAAATAAAGATTATTTATTAGGTCGTCAAAACCATCACCATCGTATCTAATAAAAAGATGTCCATATATATATATATATATTATACTTGAGATCTCTGGTTCAAATTTCACCAGGTAAAAGTTTTCGTAATGGCCATGAAAATTAATCCGTCATCCCCGATTACAATCTCTAAATAATTCGAGAATGATGTTATAACAAATATAAAAATTCCTTAAATATTTTCTACGAACCATCGCTACTAAAAGAAAACCATATATTAATTGATTTATTTGAGACACATAACAAACAAAATTATTCATTTAACGTTCTCTAGTTACTTTGTTATTCAAAATAACTAATTGTAAGACTCCTCCCAAGAATCCGTCGGTCAGGCCGTCGATCCTATCTGATGAAACTGACACCATTGGCACGGTTAGTCGATTTGGGGCTGTCATTTCCATCCATCGGATATCCAAAAAGCTTACTAGAGAACAGGACGTATACAACTAGTCTAGGTAAATAAACTTGATGAAAATTTTTAAATATAACAAGTCATTCAGCAAGAGTAATGACCAGCACTTACACAAAGTGAAGGCACTAAAACTCGCTGACTAACAGGAGTATATGCTCAATCAAAGATTGTAGTTAATGAAATATTTGGACATTCAATACAGTTGTTGAGGGGAGTATTTATAAAGCCATAAATTCTCATCTTTGTTCACTGGATAATACCTTAAACCACTTGTATTAGTCAACAACTTAAATGTATTTTTGAAGATCTTAACATTTAACGGCCTATATATCCTTGAAAGGTGATTTTTGTGACACCCGGTCAAAAAGGGCAAAATTAGCGGTCAATTTAAATCTTAAGTATTCATACTTGGTACGTGTTAATACGAAAATATTCGGATATTATATATATATATATATATATATATATATATAACATATAATGATTAGTTAATAATCATATGTAATCAATCTGAAAGAACGCGAAAACATAAAAATGAATGTCGGTACAAAACATTTTTAAATAATATATTATTTACTCGGTTGAAAATTTAAATACATTTTGTACACTAAAAATTATCCGTCAAAATGAGTTGAAACAAAAATATAATTTTATATCTCATTAAAAGTGTTTTTATAAAATACTTTTTAAAAATATATACGATTTCATATTTAGAAATTTATAATTTAAAAATATTATACTACTTAACGATCAGGTACACGAACACGAGTATAAAATTACCAACTAACACCAATAATTGGAGCCGGTTATAACCGACTCCAATAATACAATTTACACACACACGCACAAACTTATTCATCTATCTCTTTCTCTTCTTCCCTCTCTTTCTCTCTCGGGTTATCAACAACAACAACAAAATCGACATCAACAACAACAAAATCAATAGCAACAACCAGCCATCATCATCATCATCTTGTATCACCATCTTCATCATCATCGCGATCATCATCATTCTCATTATCACCTCCATTTTTGGTTCATCATTCCAATCGTAAGAACTCATGACTTTTCTTTAATTTTTGTGTTTAGAATTGCTTAGCTTATCGTATTATAGTGTTATATTAGCAAGATTATACCCAAGAATCGATTCAAAATTGATTTTGTGAGAAGTATGCATGAACAACCCTGAGAAAGGCCCTCATCCGATTGGGTGAGTTTTCATATTGATTGGGTGAATTTACCTGATTGGGTGAGTTGCATACCCGATTGGGTGAATTTACCCGATTAGGTGAGCTGCATACCCGATTGGGTGAATTTGGGTGAGCTGCATACCCGATTGGGTAAGTTCCTTACCCGATTGGGTAAAGCTTAAAAGTTAAGAAACAGTACCCGATCTCGTATTTTAGTTCGAAATTGTTTCAGATGTACGATTAATGTACACAAAAGTTATTTCAAAAGTTAACTTGGTACATGTATATATATACTTACGGATAATGACTTCATCACATAATACGGATAATGAATTTGTAACACCCGACAAATTAGGACTATAATTAGTGCCTAATCATAAGTGTAAATACATGTAATTCGGATAAATTATGTGTTTCATTATGTGTATTGATATATTTTAATATACGTACACACGTACACGATTTGATTAAATCGTACATTTAGCATATCGGTTGAAACCGACGCATCACAATACGGACGTTGGTAGACAAAATATTTTAAATTATTCAAATATTTCTTAGTAAATCAAAACTTATGAATATTATGATAATAACATGCAATAAACCAATATGATTCCATAAAACGTCATAAACACGACAAAAACGCACAAATTAACTTTAACCGACAACGATAAATTACACATACACAAGGAAGATAAATCACGAGCCCAACCCACACATGGGTCGGACCACCCAGCACAAGTGACCCACGGGTCAACCCAGGTCAACCCAAGTAACTAAACCCTAAACAATCCCCTTTCTTGATTCATTTCATTTAACACTCTCTCTCACTACACTCACTTTTCTCCCTAATTCCTCTCACTAAAAACAACTGAAATCAGTTGCTATCACCCTAAGAATCTCATCCTATAACACCCAAACACTTCCTCCACAAACCTATCACCATCCTACACGTTTTAGCAAGGAGAAACAAGAAGAACTCGCCAACCGAACAACAGCAGCATCCTTTCGTTTCTCTCCTCCTATCTCAGTTTCTACTTGGTATAAACTCTTCCTTTTTCCTTTGATTTACTTGGATTAAGTCCATAAACATGTTGGTGTTTCGTATCTACTGATTATGTCCAAAATTTAAACCAAAAACCAAAGAACAAAGCGAAAAACCGTTGGACAATGACATTATCCACTGGACAAAATTTTAGGTCGATTTAGATCGGCGATATCTGACCCATAACTTAATGAAATCTCATGTTTCTTGGCTCTAAAATAAAGCTCATCGAGTCTAGTTTCCAAAACCGTAAACCTCATATTTTTCTGAAGTGTATAGCTATTTTAACAAATGAATACAAAAGTACATGTACAGTCTGTGAATCCTGACAGGAAAATGGGCCAAAAAGAACTGGTCATATCTCGAAGAATACACAACAAAAATCGATGAGACCAGTTGGAAAAGTTAGATAATTTCGTTATCTTTAATTCCCCTATTTACTCATCTGGTGAAGTTTAGTAAAACTTTATTTATGAATTTTCAAATTAACACATGTCACCGAACTCACATATTTGACACCCAACACTCCCCAAATTTTTATCTCGAGTTCTGTTTATCCATTTCACATGTGGAAATATGATTTAGAAAGCTAAGACATAGGGGAACATCATATAAAAATTTCATTAATTTTAGCTAAATTTCACTTGGTCAAATAATTAAATGAAATCGAGTGAAAAACGTAACTGCACAAAACCTTTCTGTCCGTGAATGCCCAAATCCAACAATGTCTATTGTCGGATTAGGCATTTCGTGAATACCCAACAAACCTTATTGTCTGATAAAATGACCCGAAAACCTTATCGGATAAAATACATCCGTGATTACTTATTGACGGACCCATATTCACGGATCCAACTTGCTACTATCGGATGACCCGTGACCCGAAACCCTTATTGTCGGATAATTAAATTCTCAAACAAAACTCTTATTGTCGGATAATTAAATACTTATATACTTAGATAAAACTCTCATTGTCGGATAAGAACACTTAACAAAACCTCATTTTCGCATAGGTATTGTCGGACCAACAATATCGGATGACCCGACCCATTCATATTGTCGGATAAATAAACATTTAAATAAAACTCCTACTGTCGGACAAACATTCACGAATATATATATATGTATTCTCATTGTCGCATACATTATTATTCAAACAATATATATGTATAACTATAAGGAAACCTTACAGAAAATTTACAAATAAAACTAAACGTATCACCAACGGGCCGTACATACTTTCAAACACAAACCAAATGTATTTGGACATACCTAGTGGGATGAACACTAGCATGGATGGTATTACGGGACATCTACTTATACAACCTTATATGTCTAGGACATTAGAAGGTCACGGGTTCGGAGAACCTACCAGCTGTTTAGCACTCTACTTACGTTTATTTACATAAACGCAAAGGCTCAGGTGAGTCTCATAGCCCCTCTTTACTGTTTTTACCCAGGGGTGGGATTACATGCTCGAGTTTGTTTTACATATGAACACAAGTACAAAACCTCGATATATTGATTGTATGAGTTGTGTTATCTAATCATGAAGTCCCTCACAACATAGTTTGTTTATATTGTGATAGCGTGAATGTTAGTGTATGGTACCATATGGGATTGATAATCACCGTCCGGGGTAGTCGCGCTACCATGACTGCGGTCGAACAAACGCATTTTCATTTGTTCATACATGTGTAGATTAGGCACATGCCGGGGGCAAACTCGATCAGGTCCTTGAATGTGGATCCTGGCACACTCAGTTAAGCTCAAACTATGTGCTCATGGCAATAATATGCACTCATATTTTATTTGCATGATTTCAAATCACTAAACTAAATCTTGTGGTTCATAACTTGGATTTCATCGATTTACACCTGTGAGCTCACCAGCTTTCTAGCTGACCTTTTAGCATGTATTCTCAGGTGCCCAGCAGAAGTAGACCAGCTTAGGATATTTTAGCTCGAGTCGCATTCAGATTTCAGAAGATTCATATGCATTTCGATATTTTGTACAATTAGATATGCTTTAGAATCTTTTACATTTAGCTATGAGCTTTGGTAACAAGAAAAACAATGTAAAACTTTTATATTATCTATGTAATGGTTTTAAACGACGCATTTAGAGTCGTTCGCTTTATCTTATGTGCTTTGTTATTGATTAGTAACACCCAAATCTTGCTTCCGCTAAACAATAAATGTGGGGGTGTTACAGAATTGATGCGTGTGAAAGTGTCTCGTTTAATTATTTGTAAATGAAAATACCTAATTAATACTTATCACACAACCAGGCAAGAATACCTGATCGAATGTCAGTATAAAATTGGTAAGTCCGAGTCGAACACGGGAAACGGTGGTTTATTTATAAAAATAGAAAATAATAATTAACTAATAAAACAGTAACAAAGGGGGACGTTTTAGTTCTGTGCGAATGTTTAAAGTGAATAAATAAATAAAATAGATAAATTACTTAAATTAAATAACAGATAGAAAATAATAAGAGGGAACAAACAATTGTGTAGATAACTCCACTCAGATTCATATATTCTGATTCATTGCACGTTAATTGTTTAATTGTGATTTCTTTTATATTAACTTAGATACTAATCAAAGATTCTAAATTAAATGTAAATTAGTCTCCGGTTCTGGTTAACTAATCACTACAACCTAGGGTCCCACATTAAACATCAATCTGACGTCGCAAGAATATTATTTTATTGCGTGCTTTTCCCTAAGTTGTGCATTAAATATTCACGATTGGTTATGATTGATCCTCGCGGTATGACTCAACAATACCTATTAATAATCACTTATTAACTTATTCACCTTAGATTATTTAATTATTAGTCTCTTAACCTATCAAACTCAATATATTTAGTAATGATCAAAACCTAAGTTCTAACCATCAATAATCGACAACATCAAGGGAAGTCAATCTCAATGACACAATCAATCATGTTAAGTAACAACTAATAACCACCAATAAATAAGGATTTACGGATAACATAACCATCTTCAATCAAACAACTTAATAAACGTGCAATCATAATCGTTCAACAATCATTATCCAAGGTTCATTACTACACAACTACTAAGATATCAATTCATCATCGAATATTGCAAAAACAGAATTATTAATCTAAAAAACATAACGTAATCGAGATAAACAAGTGTAAATACAAACCGAGAAGACGAATCACTGAAAGATAAAGTGAAATAGCTTCAACCTTACTTCTCGTGCCTCCAAAACTCCTAAAATTCGTAAAATAGTCGCCTGTAGTCGAACACAGAAAAACCCTAGCCAAATTCTCATTTTTTGGGGTTTAAAAACACGTTTTTATAGTTCCTGGAAAATTGATCCATCCGACGGATGGATTGATGTTGAGCCCAGCCCAGCTCCGCGTATCATGGGCCTCCACCGCCTTCATCCATCCGGCGGATGGATTGAGTTTCCATATTTTTTTCAACTTTTCTTCTTTTAATACCCCGGCTTCGTTCAACTTTTCCAAAATGCATCATTCAATTTGTTTCTTGACCGTTTTCTATTCTTCTCTCCAAAAAGCTTTGTTTCCACTTCTAATTGCAAATATGAACGAAATAAGTATTTAAACTTAATTAATTGCAATAAGAACATTCAAGAAAAGGGGTAAAATACTACTTAAATATAGTACTTATACGCGTTCATCAAACATCCCTCAGTTGAATCCTTCTTGCCCTAAAGTAGACCATTGATTCAAAAATCAAACTCTTAAGAAAACAGTTATCTCCATTAACCTAAATAACTAACAAAGGAATTTACACAACATCACCCATTTTCAACTTAAACATTTATGTTTAAAATCCTGTTAAATCTAAAATCAAGTATTAAAAAACTATGAGGCCACAAAAATAATCTACATACGAACTTATTATTCTTAAAATATTAAATAGTTCACTATGATTACAGATATTGTTGTCCACTGAAATAATCTATATTCAAATAATTGAGCTTAACTTATTATTATTCACATAGATGTTCCATTAGATTCCCAAATAGCTATATACTCTCATACTCACAACGCGTCAATATTACATATTATGGATTTCTAATAAAAACAATCATTTTTCAAATCAAGACATAGGTGACAGGTCTGTGACTCAATACAACAAAATGACATAACTTGATTTTGGTTTAGCAATAATAAATTTTTAGTCAAACCATTAGTGACATGTCTGTACCTTAGTATAACAAAGAGACATAATTTGACTACATTTTCATGAGTTGTTAAACTCTTTTGCTCTTTTTCATTAGATATATTGACGGAGACCATGTCTGTACTTACGTACAACAGATGAAACAACACCCAGTATATCCCCAAATGATGTTAATTAAATTTCCCAAAAATATGACATATCGCATGCTATTAATATGAAAATTAAGAAAATGTCATACACAACTAAAGTTCATCTAAAAGTAACATCTACTCCTTTATTTCAATTCTTAATAGCTCAAAAACTCTTATATAGATTGCCTATCAATACATCATATAATGAAACTAAATAACAATTTTTCACCGTTTAAGATTTGATTAAAAGTGTAGAAGATTTTAAATTTAACCTTCATTATTACAAAATATTTTATTTATAGAAAAACAGAAGTTTTAAATTTAAAAATTTGGTTGAAAAATGGGCAACTCATAACCTCCTAGTTACGTATTTCAATGGGATAAAAGTTAACCAAATTACAACATTATCTACTTACTTTTTAAAGGACAATTATATGAAAACTCAACTCTTTTCTCTCCCATGCCCCACTTAAAGATGTACAATGTCCTCATTGTACAGAAAATGAAAAACAAAAATTGGGAAAAAGAGAAAAGAAATCAGACAGAAAAACTCCCTTGGAATAACGTGTGAACTACGGGTAAAACAAGGCCAAAAGATCACCCTCAAAATTCCTTGCTTGCAATTTCACAGAACTTACTGCCAGCATATCGCGTGCTCACAACATCATTCTAAAGGGCAATCAACAAACACAATTAAATGATACCAAATAAAAAAAACTAAACAAATATACACAAACCAAATGTAAAACTACCATATCCAAACATAAATAAATAAAGTACTAAAAATAAACATGATAAAAATACTGTCTAAAACCAAGAGTCAAATAGGATGCAGATCATCCTAATCACTATCCTCCTCATCGTCCATGCTCTGATGCTGATGGGATGGTCCTGCCTGATAAGATGGTCCGGCCTACTGAGAAGGTGGGTACAACTCTGGTGGCATCTGCTACTGGAAAGGCTGGTATGGTATCTGGGCCGGACCAAACAGCTGAGCAAATCAACCATCCTGATAATTCAAATGAACACTCGTCTGATGGAAGTGCTGTCTCTGCATAAGCTCAAGCTGATCAAATCTGTGGGTGTGGCTGAGGTCCATCCGTGAAAGCTGCTGCTGTAGCTGATAAAACTCAGCTCCTCTATTGCGGCCACAAGCCGCTCCTCAACCTGCAGCTGCGTCTCCTCCAGCCGCAGGAACCCTAACCTGTCTAGGCTGCAAAGCCTATCCCATCTGAGTCGTAGAAAACCAATAGTATAGCTTAGAATCACCAACATAAATACTATAGGACTCAATAATATCCAGGGCCTCCAGCTTCCGTGTTTTCAACCACTACATCCCAGGCTGCACAACTGTACACGTCCTACCTCAGTCTGTGTCTCCAGCCCAAAATGCCTTGCTAATCGGGTAACAAACTGACCACCACAAAGACTACTCGTATCCCTCATCCCGGTAGTTCTCTAGGACATCTACCTATCCAATATCCAAGGTACATTTACCAGCCTCCTCCTGACAATAGAGCTAAGATAGAATAAATCAGGCTGAGTAACCTTGTCGTATCCCTCACGACGGCCAACAATGGTGAAGGTTAATAGTCTGTGAATGAGATGATGACGGGGATCACGGATCATCCGGTAAGTAGGGGATCGAGAACCATAACTACCCTGAGCAATGAACTTCCACTCCTGCTCCTTTTCTAAATCTATGAGCTTCTTAACAGCTCCAGCTGAAATATAATCCAGAAAATGAGGGTTGTGGACCTGTGGTTAAAATGAGCGTTTAACCAAGTCGTAGGAATCTTGAAAAATGGTTGGCCAATAAAAGCCGGTGTCGTATACTTTCCATGCGGTCTTGTTGGCTCCATGGTGGCCTCTAGTTGGTCCATGGTGGCTTTGGTAGAGGATATGTTCGGCTTCTTATCCGTCGACGCATCTTCTGATGATATGATCGGGACAGACCTTAAAGAGGAAAGGATCATCCCAAAAATAATTCTATACGTCGCGGAAGAACTTTCGTCTTCGAGAAGTTGACATTCCTTTCTAGACTATTCCTCCTACCAAGTAGTTGGCAAAATCAGCATACCTAGGATCGTATGATGATTGATGTCCCTGATGGTGCTTTCCGATGTTCATGAGTTGTTCGTCTGGGAACTGGTCTTGAATATCTCTTTCTTCAAGCTTTTCCATTGCTGGATTTTCTAATCGGCTAAGGTGATCTGCTGCAACGTTTTCTGCTCCTTTTTTATCTTTAATTTCTATGTCGAATTCTTGTAAGAGCAGAATCCAGCGCAACAATCTTGGCTTAGCGTATTACTTTTTGAAGAGATACTTAAGAGCTGAATGATCTGTATAGACAATAGTTTTGGACAAAATAAGATAGGAACGAAATTTATCAAAAGAAAATACTACCGCTAGCAACTCCTTCTCAGTGGTTGTATAGTTCTCTTGAACATCCGTGAGAGTTTTGCTGGCGTAGTAAATCGGTTGAAAGTGTTTCTCCTTCCGTTGTCCTAGCACAGCTCCAACTGCAAAATCACTGGCATCGCACATGATTTCAAATGGTAAGCTCCAGTCGGGGGCCACCATGATTGGTGCATGCACGAGCTGTTCCTTTAAGTAGTTAAAAGCTTTAAGACAGTCATCTGTAAAGTCAAACGGAGTATCTTAGAGAAATCCTTAATAAAGCGATGGTAGAATCCGACGTGACCTAGAAAACTTCATATGGCTTTCACAGAAGTAGGTGGTGGAAGTTTTGAAATAGTATCAACTTTAGCTTTTACTACTTCAATTCCTGCTTTAGATATCCGATGTCCTAATACTATTCCTTCACCATAAAGTGACATTTCTCCCAATTCAGAACGAGGTTTAATTCTTCGCAATGGGCGAGCATCCTTTCTAGGTTGGAAAGACAAGATGTGAAAGAGTCTCCAAAGACAGAGAAATCATCCATGAAAACCTCCATACACCATTCAATCATGTCATGGAAAATTGCCACCATGCATCTCTGAAAAGTAGCAGGTGCATTGCATAGCCCAAACGGCATACGTCGGTAGGCGAAAGTTCCGTATGGACATGTGAATGTTGTCTTCTCCTGGTCCGTCGGATCAAGAGGGATTTAAAAATAGCCAGAGAAACCATCGAGGAAACAATAGAATTCATTTCCTGATAATCTTTCGAGCATCTGATCAATAAATGACAAAGGGAAGTGATCTTTGTGAGTGGCTTCATTTAGCTTGCGATAGTCAATGCAAACCCTCCAACCGTGACGGTTCTTGTTGGGATGATTTCATTATGGTCGTTTGTAATCACCATCATTCCTCCTTTCTTTGGAACAACCTGAACGGGATTGACCCATGGAGAATCTAAAATAGGGTAAATCAGGCCAGCATCAAGAAGTTTGATAACCTCCTTTTTAACCACGTCTTGAATCTTCGGGTTGACTCTCCTCTATCTCTGAACTGATGGTTTGAAGTCGTTTCCCATTAGGATCTTGTGTGTGCAGTAGTTTGGACTGATTCCTTGTATGTTAGAGATTTTCCAAGCGATTGCCTTTTTATGTGACTTCAGAACCTGTATGAGTCTGGCCTTTTCCTCTGGCTTCAGATCTTTGGATCTGATAACTGGTAAGTGCGAAGTTCCTTCGAGAAAAGCGTACTCCAGATGAGAGGGCAGTTCCTTTAGTTCCAATTCTGGTGGTTCTTCAGTAGAAGGCTTCATTCTTTCAGTTTCATCTCTCTTGAGTTCATCAAACTCTGTTTGGAAGTCTGATTGTTCAAGAGGTGATTCTGATGTATTGGCTGAGGCTATTTCAACCCATTCTGCTTTATCAGAGAATGCATCCTTCCTCAGCTCACTGGATGATGCGGAAGTTGCATTTTCTTCAGTAACGATGATATCGTTGTTTTCAGTAAGTGCAAACTTCTGAGCTTGAGCTGATGAAGAAGTGCTTATGGTGATTTACGGATTTGAACTTTGTGGTTTACAACTTTTAGATCATTGTGAATCAGGTGGTGAAAATATTGATTCCATTTCCTTGAGCGTCCTTTGAATTTCTTCCCTTGAGAGAGATGAATCATATACTTCAGGAGTCGGGTTCCTTCTTAGAAGAGTGACTGGTGCGCCATGTCTAAGCGGAGCAGTCATAATAGTTTTGAACTACGAGCTAGGATTCTTTAAAGCAAATAGAACTTCTCTTGATGCGGTGGAAGAATTTGAGAGAGCAGAGCATAATCCCGTGTTTTCTTCACATAGTTTCCTTGTTGTGATGATAGTGTTGGTGTTGATGCTACTTACTGCGAGAATTTCTTCCAAATATTCTTCGATTATTTCCTGCATAGAATCTACAAGACCAAGATCTTCTCCCATAGGATGTTTCATTAGTTTATCAACATTGAAGGTGACTTCCTCAGTTCCAACTCGAAGTTTTAAAGATTTTTCATTAACATCGATGACGGCCTTGGCAGTGTTCAAGAAAGGTCTGCCAAGGATGAGTGGAACCTGGGTGTCTTCTTCAATATCCATGATAACAAAATCAACAGGCAAGATGAATTTATCAACACGGACCATAATATCTTTAGCAATTCGATAAGGGAGTTTAACTGATCTATCGGCTAACTGGATGGTCATTCGGGTTGGCAAAAGTTCGTTTAATCCTAGTTTCCTAAAATGCAAGTATGGCATAAGGTTTACACTAGCTCCTAAGTCAGCTAAGGCATTAGTTATTTGAACATCCTGAGGATAACAAGGAATAGTGAAAAGGCCAGTGTCTCCTAGCTTTGGGGGAAGTCCTTGTTGCATAATCAAAGAGCATTCTGCATCTAAGGGTAAGTTAACTATTTGTCTAAGTTTTTCTTTGTTGGATAAGAGTTCTTTAAACAATTTGGCACAACTAGACATTTCAACTAAAGCATCTAAAAGTTTATCATTTAAGTGTAAGCTTTTGAACATTTCTAGATATATTCCAAATTGAGCTTCTTGTTTCTCTTTCTTGAGCCTACCAGGGAAAGGTATACGAGTTGGTTTAATGCTTTCTGGGGCTTTAGAATTTTCTGGTTCAGGAGAAGTGACGGGGGTGTCAACTTGTACTGAATCAGTAGGTAGAGAAGCAAAATGTTCAGTTGTGGGAATATCTATAGTTTTCTCGTTTTTAGTCTCTTTTCCTCCTTTAGTGACCACAAGGATGTCATCATACTCATAATATGAGTGATAGACAGAGTTGTAGATCGCTTCCTCCCTTTGCTTCTCCTCAACTTTTAAAAACAACTTTTTAACATTATCCTTCATGTTTATAATTAAATCGTTTGAAATTCTAATCAAATAATCAATTTGGTTTTGAAAATCAACAATCTTTTTATTGACATTATTTTGCTCAACAATGAAGTTTTTGAAAGTTTTTTTGTTAGACGAGAAGTCAATGGGGAAGGAGTAGAGAGAACAAAAGATCGGGAAGTAGGTTGTGTGATAAACCGCTGAATGATAGGTTTGGAATGAAGAATGTGATTAGGGTTTCCATTAGTCGTAAGAATTTCTTCGTTGGCCCTTCGGTTTGAGAGGAACTTTTGAGGTTTCTTCTCTTGCTTAGGGATTGAAGATTCTTGCAAATCCTTGACAAATTAGGTGATAGATTTGAGTTGAGTTTTTAGATTTTCTAAGGTTTGATTTGAAGTATTCCTTTCTTCTAAAGTAGATTCATCTGACTCTAAGTCATGCTGATGGATCGTTATCGTCTCAATCAATTTCCAAGCTTCGTCTGAAGTATGTAGCATGAAATTTCCGGATGAAGCAGCATTGAGGGTTTGTTTGTGTTGAGGATTCAAACTGTTGTAGAATGTGCAGACAAGATCCGTTTCAGTCAACTGACGATTCTGACATCCCTCGATCAGATTCTTAAATCGTTCCCAAGCCGTGCTTAATGATTCATAAGTTCCTTGATGGAAGTTAGTGATGTCGTTTTTAAGCTTGGTTTGTAGGGAAGGAGGGAAATACTTAGTTAGAAACTTAGTAGCCATCTCCTCCCATCTATGAATCGAATTGGGTTTGAAATCATAAAACCATGTTAAGGCTCGAGAATATAAAGAATAAGAAACAGATGGAGGCGAATAAAGTTTCTATCGGTTCCTATTTGTTCGAAAGAGTCGGAAAGGTTGATGAATTTGTTAAGATGGGTGTTTGGATTTTCAACCGAAAGGCCATGAAACTGACATTCAGATTTAATCATTTTAATATATTGAGGCTTAATTTCAAGGGTTTCGTCTGTTGGTGTTACGATCGGTCCTCCTCGTCCTTCTAGCAGTGGTTTAATTGATGAGGCGAGAGTGATACGGTTTGACATAACTCGTTGGTAGAAAGTAGGGTTTTGGAAAGGAAGAGTTAAACTATTCTAATCTAATGAAGGAAAAAGTAAAATTAGCCTAAGGAAAGGAAAGGAACTTTCGGATGATATTGATCTTCAGAAAGGATCGCTAAATAACTAAGATAACTAAATTCCTAAAATCGGTTGTTGTAGTCCCCGGTAGCGGCGCCAAAAAATCTGATCACGCTCCAACGGTCGGTTCAAAAATTGCTTCCTGGTCGTTGCGGGCCTTCCAATTGGGGCAGACGATCGGATGGGTAGTTTTATATTTATAGTGCAGGGAAGCCTAAGTTATACTACTACTTGTATAGCAAGCGGCAGGTATGACTCAGGTGTCATTCTTCAAACCACAACGGGCATGGGATCTTAGGAGGATTAATTATCTTTGGTAATTTAGCTAGGGTTTTAAAACTTTTTGAGGGGTTTTGTTTTCTATTTTATGTAAACTAAAGACCATAAAATAAATGAGGATTGTAGTTGCTGAGAGAACTATGGATTACGTGAGGGTTTGCTATGATATCAGTATATACTATTTAGGGGTAGTTATGAGGATTAAGGCTCTAATTATAATGAATCCTGGCAGTGCTGATTTGGGGTCTCTGAACGATGTTCAACATTGTACTGTACCTACGGCCTTTTCGTGGCTTCCACGCATTTGTACTTCACCAGAGGTGGTTCCAGCGCTATACCAAGTACTGGGCCATTTTACGGTATTTCCGATGCCTCACCCAGAGATCTCGTGTCATTACTGTATATGTCCTAATGGGCCATAGCTCCTATCCTATTACTTATCTAACATAGAGTTGTCCATAATCATATAAATAACATGTCACATGGATAACAGATATGGAGTGTAATCTATATTGGAAGATCTTCCAAATGTAGCACCAATTTAACCGACAACTAACCTCGAATCCTATTCCCCAGTCTCGGTCATCTGAGATGTCCGTATCGTGGCACGAATTGTTGAATATACAATAAAGTGAACAGGAGTTACCCCGCGTAATAAGTTGGGAAAGTCTGTCTAACGATCGGTTTAAAATGTTCGACATTATTTCATACAGATCATTGTAATTATTCTAGCATGTTAAACTGTTGTATGTAATTATTCTATGTTTGAAAACCTAATCATTAATCCAACAACCGCATAGACAAATAGATACTAGCATGCAAACCCTAAAGCAATAATCAAACAAGTTAATGCAGTAGTGTAACATGGATAGTTATCAGTTTATTTTAGGTAGTGTTTCTGGATTAATGGTTAAGTCACGAATTCTCCGAAAGTTCTCTCAAAAGCATTCGATTCATGAAATTATGTCTAATCTATCTCTAATCCTATGCTCTGTGTCTCCTTTGATGTGTTTCAATCAGGAGAACAGCGGCCATGCCGAGTTCATCGAATCATTCAGACACAGAATAGTTGAGGGACCTATTTTTAGTAATTGGCCAGATTCTATAAATAGGTTTCAAACCACAACATAAGTTGGATACATAAACATTTTAAGAACTATTTCATAAATTCAAACATATCCTAATGACATGCGAGCAGAGTAACAACATGGTTTAAAGCATAACTACCCTAGCATAACGTCTATCATAGCAAACACATATTTGTCTAGCCTAACATAGCATTTAATAAAGCATGCATTCTTAAATAATCATGGCAAAAGCATAACATATTTAAACATAACAAGAAAAGATTATATAATAAAACCTGATAGGCGTTACAATAAATCTGCGCAACCGCAGTCTCAGAGCGACTCTGTACAAAGCTCGTAAGTTTGCTACTCCTACTAGCTAACTACTACTACTATTCTAGAGAGAGAAAGTGTGAGAGAGAAAGAGTGGAATGCGAAATATGTGTGGAGGTGTGTGAAATGAGAAGATTGATGCCTCTATTTATAGGCAAAGTCTTCCAAGAATGATACCACCATTTTGACACCAAATTCTTCCAATTTGCACTAAAATACCACCCATAGCTCAAAGATTCGGCACCAAAAGGTTAGTTTTGGACACCAAAAGGGGGGGTATCGGATACCAAAAAGGGCGAATACAACACCAAAAGGGGGGTATACCACCTCAAAGGGGTAGTATACCACCCCTAGGGGGTAGTATACGACCCTAAAGGGGGCGTATACGCCCTCTAGGGGGTGGTATACGGCCCCTAAGGGGTGGTATACGGCCCCTAGGGGGTGGTGTGGCCTGGCTTGTGGTCTTGTACACTGGATCGTAAGTCTTGGTTGCTTGGTCATAGTTCTTGTGATCTTCGTTTGGCTTTATCTTTTTCGTTACTTGTCATATTTGAACGATTCTTGCGCCCATGGTTTCGTATTTTCCTGAAGATCAATATGACATAGATTAGGCCAGATTTGCTTAATTATATGACAGAACCACAAGTGAATCATTTTAGCTCTATTTTGTTCGTTAATTGAGCATTTTAATTGATTTTTCGAAAGGAAGTCTAAGTTTTGGCTCATTTTATATTTTTAGCATAAAATATTGATTATTCCATGTTTATTCAAAGATTTGAGCCAAAATGGGCTTGAAATGGTGCACAAAAACGTGACCTTTTGCGTCAAATCAAGTAGCTTTTAGAATTAATTACCACCACACTCGTGCATTCGCCACGAACTAAAATTAAACTTACGAACGTACCTGGAGGCGTACTAATGAGTTCTTGTCTCTTTTATTCCAAACTATATACATAAACAATAAAAAATTCAAAATTTCAAATCAAACCACACAATAAAAACTTCAGATTCACACACTAATAGAAAGTTCAACATTCAAATCACACAATAAATAAACTTCAAGAAAAACAAAAATGTCAGTGTTCCAATGAAATAAAGATTATAAAAGATGAAAACTAATGCATCGGATAAAGGCTCAAGAAGCGCTCCGTGATGTTTGCGGTGACATTGTTCATTCCATTTCCAAAGATCGGGAAATTAGCCAAATGAGCACTAGCAGTAGGTTGAAGATTAACTAACCACCAACCGATGTCCCTAACAGCCTTATTTATGGCGCCATTAATTGCCAAAATAACTTTACCATTTTCATCCAACGTCACCTCACGATCCGGACTAGCCTCTTCCAATTTACTTATAAACTCATAACACGCTTCATTAATACTATCATGTTTGGACATCACCGAACTCCTCTTAAGATCCCTTACCCTCCTTTCGATCTTCTTAATTGCTACCACTTGACGGTTACTGAATTCCAAACTAGACTCCTTGAATATACCCACCAATTTGGTGTATACCTCTACATTCCAAAATGAAAATGCTCACGTGGTGTGAGAACTTTATCCAAAATTACCAAAGCATCTAAATTGACTACCAGAAAGATTGCCAAGTCGATATTGACACCGGGGTGAATGAAACTAGGGTGAGACCTCTTTCTTTCTTCTTTAGCCAATATATCCAATTTCTTTACCATATTCTGGAGGTAATAGGGAATCGTATTCTACACAATAACTCTATGAGGAGTGGGGTCTCTCAGATGATCGTCCAGCTGCAAAATCGCACCAACTCTCTTAAACTAGCCACAATTTCTTGGTCCGACTCAGAATTTGGGTTTCCTGTTGCTTCATACGATGCTCTCAACATCCTATGAAGACATGCTGCCTGATTAGAAGAGTAGGGAAAAGAAGATTGCCTCAATGCCTCATAAATCCTCGGATAAAGTGATTTTTGATGGTTGAAAAATTCGGTCTCCTCATCAACCCTACTGTCCAAAGACTCCTCAAACAAAACTAGAGCATCATTAAACTGCTGGTCACACCCATATTCTTGTTCCATCCTAGCAGCTTCTAACACATTCTTAATCATACCTAATTGTTCATCAGTGAAATCAATAGCGGACCTCCTTATAATCGCATCAACATAAGGAACGTCCTTCCTAAATTTCTCAATCATACCCATCAATCCTTGACAAGATGAAGTTACTGGAACTGTTCTACGCCCTAAATACTTGGTAGACGGAATTGTTTCGGTGGAACTTGAACCCGAACTAGCAGAATCGGTTTTCTTGACCATGTTGTAGTCATTAGAGTCACTTTCATAACTTCTAGCCATTGGATAACAACCTGAATACACACAATCTGGAATGCAAAAACAACTAACGAAAAATAAGTTAGTTCAAAAAAATCATATGAAAAATTAACAAAACACAAAAATTTTACAAACAAAATCCAACTGGCGGATGGAAATTCCATCCGCCGATTGAAACGAGCTCCCCGTTGGTCTAACCAATCCAACCGGCGGATCGAACTTCTATCCGGCGGTTGGATCGAAAAGACAAAATACTTAAAACAAACTTGTTTTTAGACCAACTTAGGATTGAATTGTTTCAACCAATTTTAACTTTTAACAATTTAAATTAAACCTTAACTAACTTAAAAAAACAATTTAACAAAAATTAAATACTTAAATTTAAATAAAAATTTTAACAACTAAAACTTCCTATTTAAATAAACAAAACGCAACCGTTTCCCCGGCAGCGGCGCCAAAAACTTGAGGCGTGTGAAAGCGTCTCGTTTTATTATTTGTAAATGGAAATAACTAATTAATACTTATCACATAATGAGGAAATAATACCCGATCGAATGTCAGTATAAAATTGGTAAGTCCGAGTCGAACGCAGAAAACGGTGATTAAATTTATAAAAATAGAACATAATAATTAACTAATAAAACAGTAACAAAAGGGGACGTTTTAGTTCCGTGTGAAAGTTTAAATTGAATAAACAAATAAAACAAATAAATTACTTAAATTAAATAACAGATAGAAAACAATAAGAGGGAACAAGCAATTGTGTAGATAACTCCACTCAGATTCATATATTCTGATTCATTGCACGTTAATTGTTTAATTGTGATTTCTTTTATATTATCTTAGATACTAATCAAAGATTATAAATTAATGTAAATTAGTCTCCGGTTCTTATTAACTAATCACTACAACCTAGGGTCCCACATTAAACATCGATCCGACGTCGCAAGAATGTTATTCTATTGCATGCTTTTCCCTAAGTTGTGCATTAAATATTCACGATTGGTTATGATCGATCCTCGCGGTATGACTCAACAATACCTATTAATAATCACTTATTAACTTATTCACCTTAGATAATTTAATTATTAGTCTCTTAACCTATCAAACTCAATATATTTAGTAATGATCAAAACCTAAGTTCTAACCATCAATAATCGACAATATCAAGGGAAGTCAATCTCAATGACATAATCAATCACGTTAAGTAACAACTAATAACCACCAATAAATAAGGATCTACGGATAACATAACCATCTTCAATCAAACAACTTAATAAACGTGCAATCATAATCGTTCAACAATCATTATCCAAAGTTCATTACTACACAACTACTAAGATCTCAATTCATCATCGAATATTGCAAAAACAGAATTATTAATCTCAAAAACATAACGTAATCGAGATAAACAAGTGTAAATACAAACCGAGAAGACGAATCACTAAAATATAAAGTGAAATAGCTTCAACCTTACTTCTCGTGCCTCCAAAACTCCTAAAATTCGTAAAATAGTCTCCTGTAGTCGAACACAGAAATACCCTAGCCGAATTCTCCCTTTTTGGGGTTTAAAAATGCGTTTTTATAGTTCCTAAAAAATCGATCCATCCGGCGGATGGATTGATGTTGAGCCCAGCCCAGTTCCGCGTATACTGGGCCTCCACCACCTTCATCCATCCGGCGGATGGATATCCATCCAGCGGATGGATTGAGTTTCCAGATTTTTTTCAACTTTTCCAAAATGCATCATTCAACTTGTTTCTAGACCGTTTTCTGTTCTTGTCTACAAAAAGCTTTGTTTCCACTTCTAATTGCAAATATGAATGAAATAAGTACTTAAACTTAATTAATTGCAATAAGAACATTCAAGAAAAGGGGTAAATACTACTTAAGGATAGTACGTATACGCGTTCATCATGAATATACTTTAGAAGTATACAACCAAACACATAATAATACTTGAAGTATTATCATGAACCGTCACCAACGGGCGCACACATTTTACAAACTTCAAACATAAACAATTATCGAATACTTTGGGCATAGTTAAATAGGATAAACATTGTATGGATGGTACGTTTATGCGTCCATTTACTAATTTAGAATCTCGCGTGTTTAGGATACTAGGAGTTTTCGGATTCGGACATAAGCTTACTTAAGCATCGCTAGCTCCTCAGGTGAGTCTCACGGCCCTATTTTACCGTTTTACTATTTAAATTCGGGGGAGATGCAACACAAATTGTTTTCGTGATCACAGTTATTCGGTTAGTTAATTTAGTTATTAACTCAGTTATTCGGTTATCATTGTCGGTATTGTTTTTGTTCGGATATTGCATGAGTGTTTTAATTCGGTAAAGTCCTCATCAGTGTATGGTTCGTTAACTTAATAAGGCGCGATTACTAAAAGATAGATCTATCATGGGAGTGACGTCCCTGTCCGGGTTGCTAGCTATAACCAGGTACAAACGGGCATTTTAGTAATTGTTATGGGTGTTGACACCGTTCGGGAGGCTGAAAATCGGGTTAGGCCTCAAACCATGGCTCAGTGCAATGTTAGTGTCGGTATATTTAATTCGGAAACCTTAATTGGTTTAATCATTGTTCGGTTATAAATTGTCAGATAATATTGTGTATCACATCATGTTTTATGTTAAACCTGTGAGATTCATTAGCTTTATAGCTGACTTTTTAAGTGTTGTATTCTCAGGTGATCAGCTATAGTAGGGTGACCTGTAGGATATGCTAGCTAGTACGAGTCGCATGCATCTATAAACATATGAAGATTTTATAGCATTATCTTTTGTTAATCGGTTATGTATTAAAATCTTCGAAATCTAATTATGCGAACTCATTCATGTTGTAAACTTATGACCTAACTTATGTTTTACTTTTGTAAAATGTATAAATGACTCATGTAGAGTCGCTTGCTTTGTACATCTGTGCTTTGATTATTGATTAGTCACACCCAAATTGTCGCTTCCGCAAATCATGAAATCGGGGGTGTGACAGATTGGTATCAGAGCCTTAGGTTATAGCAAACTAGGTTGCATTTAGTGGGCCTAGACTATGATCGTTAGGCAGTATTCCTCATTTGGTATAACTGGTTCAGGAATTACATCATACGAGTTTAATTTCACATAGCCTAGCTAACTATGTACAATTAAATAAAGAGATGTGAGATCTGAAAGAGGTTATGTCGAATAGGAATGCACTAGCTGACTCTGACCACGAGAGAACCGGGACCCATACTTGATTTGTGCTAGACACAACTAGGTGGATATATATGTATATATGGTATATACATACATGATTAGGCTATTATATATTGCAGACCTCGGATAATCGGTGATGTACTCGGTATATATATTGTATATAATATATATATATATATATATATATATATATATATATATATATATATATTATTAGGCCTTGGATAATCGGTATAAATATTGTATATATATAGGCCTTGAATACGGGATATACTTAGGACATTATAGGCCTCCGTTACTCAATACACTCGAGCCATCGAAAATGGCAATACGTTCTGCGGGACCTTCACATACTCTCGATGAAGATATCCTTTCGCATTCTTTTTATCATTTTCATTTCTCAAAATCACGTTTAGGATGCACGACAGGGAGAGCTACTAGGCCTCCACGAACTAAAACGTATCCCATACTCACTGTTGGTAATATCACTTTCATCCTAACAAATTCCTAGCCTAGATGTTACGAATCCTCGTAAAAATTTTGTAAACTCTAACTCTTGTAATCTTTGGACACGCATGTTAATTGATTACAACCTTTATTATTCTACACTAGTGATTGTCACTTGTGTTATGATATATTACCTTTATATATATACAACTACGATAATCATACTCCTACACAAAAACCCACATGTCCCTTGTCTTTATTGAGGGAACATGCCTCCGAGACGTCAATCCTTCACTCCTGCTGAACTTGAACAGATAACCACTCAGCGAGTAGCTAAAGTCCTACCCGCTCGACAAACACCTCCCAACAGCAGGTCAGGCCTAAACCCGGAAAGCGGTGAAACTCCGAACAACACCCCACCAACTAAACCCTGCTCCTATAAAGACTTCCTCAACTGCAAACCCTTGAACTTCAAGGGCACGGATGGAGCCATCGGCCTACTGCAGTGGATTAAAAAGATGGAATCCGTCTTCCGTATCTGTAACTGCCCGGATGACTGTAAGGTCAAATACTCTATCTGCACACTGATAGAAGGAGCACTCACTTGGTGGAACACTCATGCCCAGACTATAGGTATTTATGTTGCCTACAAACTACCTTGGGATGATCTGAAAAAGATGATGACTGAGGAGTATTGTTCTAGAGAGGAAATACAACAACTGGAGACTGAATTCTGGAATCACACTATCAATGGCAATGACATAGCTGGATACACCACCTGTTTTCATCAACTCGCCCTCTTGTGTCCAACTATGGTCAATCTTGAATACAAAAGGGTCGAGAGGTATATCTGGGGACTTCCCGCAAGCATCAGAGGAATGGTGACAACATCCAAACCGGGGACTATCTAAAGTGCTGTTCGTATGGCTCACAACCTTATGGCACAGGTTGTCCGCGAAGGGAAGGATAACAAGAGAAAAGCCAATAGAGACCCTGACAACCAAGGCCAAACCAACAAAAAGCTTGCGACTACCAAGGTCAGCGCCTCTGGATCTATAAACAAGAACGAGTACACTGGAATTAAACCTTCTGCTCAAAATGCAAATGCCACCATGACGGGCCTTGTGGCACCTCCTGTGAAAAGTCAGCGTTATGGTCATCTTGCTAAAGACTGCCGAGTGAAAGCTTGTTACGAGTGTGGCACCGTAGGACACTACCGAGTGACTGTCCTAAATTGAAAAACAATAACACTGCTAAAGGAAGGTTCTTCATGCTGAATGCTAGGGACACTCAACCAGACCCTGACACGGGTACGTACCTTGTTGTGTAATGTCTATTCTATTCCTTTGGCGGTAAGTATACAATTGGTTTAGCAAATGGTAGTTAATCGAGTCCGGCAGTGTAATATATATAATTGCATTTTAAACTCAACGACTTAAAATCTCTCATACGGAATCGGTAGTCGTGTGTACTATAGTATTCGGTTAGTTAAGGTATATAATTCAGAAATTAATATGGTATGCATAATACAACTATTATATTCGGGTATCACTTCGGTGATATAATTCGGGTATCACTTCGGTGATATAATTCGGGTATCACTTCGGTGATATAATTCGGTTATCACTTCAGTGATATAAATCCGTTTAGGAATCAAAATTCTCTTTCATTATCTTTAGTGATCATTAGGCTTAAGTATAACAAGGGGAGAAGATTCGGATAAATTAGATGTCTTAGAATTAGACATATTACATAGTCGACCTTAGAAACACGCGGACCTCAGTTTCGGTTAAATTTCATGATGAAATTCTCCTAATAAGGGGAGAATGTGACACCCAATCAAAAAGGGAAAAATTAGCGGCCAATTTGAATATAAATTATTCATACTTGGTATGTGTTAATACGAAAGTATTCGGATATTATATATATATATATATATATATATATATATATATATATATATATATATATAAAACATATAATGATTAGTTAATAATCACATGTAATCAATCTGAAAGAAATCAGAAACATAAAAACGAATATCGGTACAAAACATTTTAAATAATATATTATTTACTCGGTTGAAAATTTAAACACATTTTGTACACTGAAAACTATCCGTCAAAATGAGTTGAAACAAAAATATAATTTTATATTTCATTAAAAGTATTTTTATAAAATACTTTGATTAAAAATATATACGATTTGATATTTATAAATTTATCATTTAAAAATATTATATTACTTAACGATCAGGTACACGAACATTGGTATAAAATTACCAACTAACACCAATAATTGAAGCCGGTTATAACCGACTCCAATAATACAATTTACACACTCACGCACAAACTTATTCATCTATTTCTTTCTCTTCTTCCCTCTCTTTCTCTCTCGGGTTATCAACAACAACAACAACAACAACAACAACAAAATCAATATCAACAACAACCAAATCAGTAGCAACAAACGGCCTTCATCATCACCTCTATTTTGGTTTATCACTCCAATCGTAAGAACTCGTCACTTTTCTTTGATTTTTGTGTTTAGAATTGCTTAACTTATCGTATTATAGTGTTATATTAGCAAGATTATACCCAAGAATCGAATAAAAACTGGTTTTGTAAGAAGTCTGGACGAACAACCCTGAGAAAGGCCCTCACCCGATTGGGTGAGTTTTCATACCCGATTGGGTGAGCTGCATACCCGATTGGGTGAATTTACCCGATTGGGTGAATTAACCGATTGGGTGAGCTGCATACCCGATTGGGTGAGTTCCTTACCCCATTGGGTGAAGCTTAAAAGTTAAGAAACAATACCCGATCTCCCGATCTTGTATTTTAGTTCGAAATTGTTACAGATGTACGATTCAATGTACACAAAAGTTATTTCAAAAGTTAACTTGGTAAATGTATATATATACTTACGGATAATGATTTCATCACATAATACGGACAATGAATATACTTTACAAGTATACAACCAAACACATAATAATACTTGAATTATTATCATGAACCGTCACCAATGGGCCGCACACATTTTACAAACTTCAAACATAAACAATTATCGAATACTTTGGGCATAGTTAAATCGGATAAACATTGTATGGATGGTATATTTACACGTCCATTTACTTATTTAGAATCTCGCGTGTTTACGACACTAGGAGATTTCGGATTCGGACATAAGCTTTCATTAGCATCGCTAGCTCCTCAGGTGAGTCTCACGACCCCATTTTATTATTGTACTATTTTATATTCGGGGGAGATGCAACACCAATTGTTTTTGTGATCACGGTTAGTGGGTTAGTTAATTTAGTTATTAACTCGGTTATTCAGTTATCATTGTCGGTATTGTTTTTGTTCGGATATTGCATGAGTGAATTAATTCGGTAAAGTCCTCATCAGTGTACGGTTCATTAACTTAATAAGGCGCGATTACTAAAAGATAGATCTATCATGGGAGTGACGTCCCCATCCGGGTTGCTAGCTACAACCACGTATAAACGGGCATTTTAGTAATTGTTATGGGTGTTGACACCGTTTGGGAGGCAGAAAATCGGGTTAGGCCTCGAACCATGGCTCAGTGCAATGTTAGTGTCGGTATATTTAATTCGGAAACCTTAATTAGTTTAATCATTGTTCGGTTATAAATCATTGGATAATATTGTGTATCACATCATGTTTTATGTTAAACCTGTGAGATTCACCAACTTAATAGCTGACCTTTTAAGTGTTGTATTCTTAGGTGATCAGTTACAATATGGTGGCCCGCAGGATATGCTAGCTAGTACGAGTCGCATGCATCTATAAACATATGAAGATTTTATTGCATTATCTTTTGTTAATCGGTTATGTATTAAAATCTTCGGAATCTAATTATGCGAACTCATTAATGTTGTAAAGTTATGACCTAAACTATGTATTACTTTTGTAAAATGTATAAACGTCTCATTTAGAGTCGTTTGCTTTGTACCTCCGCGCTTTGATTATTGATTAGTCTCACCCAAATTGTCGCTTCCGCAAATCATGAAATCGGGGGTGTGACAATTTTCTATTGTTAATTTTAAAGATTATATAAGGTAATGTACTTTTTATGTAAAAGTGTATTGTTGGTTGTATAAATCTTTACACAATTTAGGTAAGCCTTCATTACACTAGGTATTAGTCACACCCGTATACTTTGTTGGACAGAAGCATGAACAGCTGTATATATAGACAAGAACGTTGATTTCCAATTCAGTGAATGCTTCTATTTATATGTTATCCATCTTTGATTCAGAAAAGGGTAAACATTATCATGATCAGCTTCAGGCTTCTTACAACTCCGCATAAGTTACACACAGGTCACTATGAACAGATGCAAATGACTTATGCTTAGAAGGTCGCTTACAGATGCAGCGATAGATAAACTAACTATTTAATTGTATACATAAATAACATGAGGAGATTCCGAGACCAAGCAATCTCGCCAACGGAATTATTCAGGATGGGTAACTCTTGTCAAGATGTTTAGGAATCCGCTGATGGAACGGGAAATGAGGTTAAAGAGATATCAAGAATTTGCAAGAAAAAATATGGAACGAGCATTCGGTGTGTGATATCGCGTAAAAAGTCATGTTTTTACTACCGATATCTTTCTCATTTAAGACTAATAGTTGGCATATAAGCTCAATATCACTTAAATTAGTGGTATTATGCCAAGAAGGTGCAAACACAGAAGCAAGAAAAAAATCACGCAAAATGGGCAGAAAACGAAGATTCCACGCACAATTGAAGATTCAAAGCATCCGAGACAAGATTTGAGACAAAATTCCCACCACTAATATTTCCTTTATCCAAGATCTTCATTTTTAAATTACAAATCTAACAGAAGAAGAATCAATAAAAACGGATAAAGAATGAAGATTCTGCATACGCCGAAAGATTCAAACGATTCGTACAAGAGATCTAAAGATGAAAGACACATCTCAGGATTTCTTTTCATCAAAGTATTCATTTTTGTAAAACGAATCCAACGCAAAAAGAATCAATGCAAACGGATGCATAACGAAGAAGATACGCATGAAACATGAAACGAGCGAACGGATGGTGAACCGGGGTGGGCGGCCGCCAGCAGCCGCCGGCTGGCAACCAGCCACCACCGGCTGGCAGCCTGGTGCCGTCGGCTAGCTATCGGCCATCTCCCCCTCCTTTTTCCATCCTTGTGTGTACTCGTCTGGTACATGTGCTAGAACTTTCCAAAACTTTAGGGTACATGTGCTAGACCTTTCCGCGCTTTAGGGTACATGTGCTAGACCATTCATCACCTTTTGCTAATATGTGCCCCAAGTTGCTAAAGTGCACCAAAATTCAAGTATAAATAGGTGCCTTTGGTTCATTTGAAAGATACACCTCACATACTCTTGGAACTACAAAATTTCACTTTCTCACTCTAGAAATTCTCTTGTATTTTATAGTCTTTCTCATTCTAGGATTATTGTAATTAATCTACGGATTAACATAGATGCTAGAATGAACGCTAGGGATTCGGAGATCAATCTTTGTATGTGCAAAAGAATTGTCAATCATAATAATATGCTGCTACGTATTTATTTCCGGGTGATATCTAAACCTTTATCATACTTGTTTTATCTCGTATTTTAAATATGCATTATTACTTGGTATGTGATTTACTTGTTTCCATGAATTGTGAGTAGTTTATTATTGTGATTGTTGATGACGTAGATAATTATAAGTAGGGATGACATTATATAATTAGTGTACGATAATTGTAAAGTGATATTATGGCCCCTATTCGACAGTTTATTCGATATAGTACTGGAAATGCTTTCAAGCAAAGTACAAAATGTATGGAAGTCGTAAATGATCGAAGGTAGTCATATCGTAGGAATCAGCTCTAGTTTAACAGTTGGAATTCCAAAAGGATAATATAACTTCACAACTAACTGATATATCATACGAAAGTCAACGCACTGTAAATTAATGTTCGTAAAACACGTTCAGATAAAATAGGAATTATAACCCTTGTACTATTAGGACTTTATGAACTTAAGTTTAATATATGGAGTACCCTTTCTGGTTATCTACGTGACTGCAACCTAGTAATTAGGACCTGATCAACCTTAATTATGGTAAGTAGTTATCTGTGCCGATGACATGCAATAAGTAAGACACAGTGAAACCACTCGTTGTACATATTATGTTTACATTTCTGCACTGCTTTACATTTAGTTAGCTTAGAGTGTCATTCTCACTGTTAATTACTCTTAACCGCATGTTGGATGTAAGAAACCGTGGAATTACCATGTAAAGTACACTGTTTATTACTGAAAGGCATGTCTGCATATGAAACACGTTTTAATAAACTGCGAATAATCCAGGGATGTATAACTATTTGAAAAGGAGAGGCTTAAGTCATAAGTCGAAGTAACCAAGCTTTAGTAAGTAACAACAAGGCTTAGAAACAAGAGTAAAGTCCTAGCGACCTAGAATCCTTAAAACACTAAGTCTTACAAAATCAGCGGTCTAAATACACAAAGCTATTAATCTGCATGCTAATAGAGTAGTAAACTATCTTAGGGGTTAAGAACGGTAGGACCTATGAGATGATACGCTGCTGATTCATGCACCTCGGTTTAAAACCAAGATAGGTTGTTTATCTTTCAACTAGATAAGTATTAGAAGTTTTCGTATTGCTCCGATCAGAATCATGATAACCTAGTTCCTAGTGACATGCCAATGGGAAAATTAGTTGGTAGGGTTTTAGAGTTTACATGTGACACCCGCCAAATTAGGACTAGTAAGTAGTTCCTAATCAACAGTTGATACATGTAATTAGTTCCGTGTTAGGCTAATTAATGTATCGAAATATATAATAATGAATATATACACTATGCGATTTGATTAAATCGTACGCAATTCAAATCGAATGTAATTCGATTCAAGTAATACGGAGGTTGGTGAACAATTTTATTAAATAATATAACATTATTTAATAATGCTATTATATCCAAAATATTATTTTGATAACATTTCGTACACAATTCATATTTTAAAATAATTATTTAACGTTTAAACAATCGGGAAACGAACACCGCACGGAGCGCAAACTCGGGGATTAAAATTTGGGAGGTTCCCCGCCCCCCCCCCCCCCTTTTTCCCCCAAAAACCTGCCCTTCCCCCTATTTTCCCTCATTTCTCCATCTCACCTTCTCTCTCTTCTTCTTTTCCTCTCTAAAACCACCACCACTGCTACCTACAACCACCGATTTCCACCACCAAACCACCTCGAAACATTTTGCTTATTTGGAGAAAAAGATTCACCATGTCACGATCTACGTTTCTACCTTTTCGGAATTCTCCGACGTTAACTTGTAACATTCCCGACAATTCTCGAAAACTCTTAGATTCCATTTATTTTTCATAAAAGTTGTTTATTTAAACTTGAAATGTCCAAATATGGGTTGGGTAAAAGTTTCAAGTCAAACGGAAACCGGAAAACACGTTTTCGGCTCAAAATCCGTCCAACAGACGTAAGTGTCGCATAGACCGGTGCAGTGTAGCGTCACTTGATGCGTCACTTAAGTGACGCACTGAGTATCGCTTAAAACCCTAATTTTGCGTCACTTGCCTAAGTGCCGCATAAAACCCCTTTTTCCCGACACTTGCCTAAGTGTCACTCAATACCCGGCACTCCAATCCGACACTACTAGCGTCACTTGCCTAAGTGACGCCTACAATCGAATTCTGATTTGATACGTCACTTGCCTAGTGACGCCTAACACCTTTATCCGACACTTTCCACTGACACTCACTTAAGTGTCGCCCCTGATGCGTCACTTCCTCAAGTGACGCTACTGGTATTAAAATCACAATCTTATCCGACACTTCCTGAGTGACGCATAAACCCTAAGTGTCGCTATAAGTGTCTCATGGAACATAACCTAGAAAACACAGATTTTACTAAGTGTCAAGACCTAAAATTTTATCACTTGATTTCACCCAAATTCAAATTTTTGATACGTTTTTCACTATAACAATATGGTAGAAATAAAAATTTTAGATACGTTTTTCACTTGATTTCGACCCCAGCCAGGGGCTCTGCCCCTTGGACCCCGCCACCTCGAGTTTATTATTACAAAATAATAATGTTGAAGATTATTATTACAAACAATCACCAACGGGCCATACACGTTTTCAAAACATAATCAAATCAACCAAATCGTAGAAATTTGGACATTCTAGTTGGATGAACAACTACAAAGATAGTCTTTATAGATACCTACTCACGTTTATAACCATCATGTGTCAGGTTACCAGTCTTCGGACAACACATTTTGGCTAATCAACTCAAGTTTATTAATTTAAACTCTCAAGACTCAGGTGAGTCTCATAGCCCCTATTTTACTGTTTTACTCAGGGGTGTGATATCATTGCTCGTTTTATTTTAACTATATGAACGTAAGTACGAAAACAAACAATTACTACATGAGTTATTTAACTAATCTTTTAAAGCCCTCCTCAGCATAGTTTGGTAATACGTTGTAGCGTGAATATTAGTATATGGTACCATATAGGATTGACCCTCCTCGTCCGGGTTAGCATGCACTAACTGGGTAAACAGATGTACTAATATTTGTTCAGACGAGTGTAGATTGGGCACTCGTGGGAGGCACCTCGATCAGGATACCTTAAATGTGGACCTGAAACCTCGAGTTAAGCTCAGATTATGTGCTCATGGTTGTAAAACTTTTATTTTTCTTAATTGCAATTTAAATTCAATTAAATCTTGCGGTTCATACAATATGTGTTGACATACAAACCTGTGAGCTCACCAGCGTTTTGCTGACCCATTTTAACATGTATCACAGGAACCCAGTAGTAGATTGGATTGCCCAATTCAGGAATCATTAGCTCGTGTCGGCATGCAAACATTCAGAGATTTAGCTGCATTATTATATTTTGTATAAATTAACTATGTATATAAAACTCTCAATTTCAAACTGAGCTAATGTAAACTTCGATTTTATCAATACAAGTTGTAAAATGACGCATACAGAGTCGTTCATTATATCTTTGTGCTGTGATTATTGATTAGTCGCGCCCCAACCCGATTCGCTTCCGCAACCCAAATTTGGGGGTGCGACATTACACCTAATAGTTTATTTATTATATTAAGTATTGTCCCTATTTAGCCTATCATCCCGAAACATTAATCATCAAAGTCTTAGAAATCACATATTTATCTTTATCTGCTTTTCTCTACTTTAATTTCCTGTAATTTACTTTCCTGCACTTTAATCATCTGTCTTTAGTTTAAAACCCCCAAACCTACCTACTTTGTTCCATCCTAAATACTTCTCTACAGAAAGCACCAGCTTTAATCATCTACACGTTTCGACTTATAGAACGATCTTAGTTTATACTTTCCTCTTACTAATCAGAGTAGGTAGTACATATAATTTAAGCCCCGCTATATATAAATTTTATAACCTGACGCGCCACCAACCGTCATGCGTCGTCAACGCGACCGTATGGCAGCACGTTGGAGTAAGTTTTAAAATTTATATTTTGCTGGGCTCAAACTATGCTAGCTACCTACCTTATGGGTAAGGTGGCAAGTATAACTCGAGTGTCATCCAAAATCGGAACGAATTGAATTGAATTGGAACCTACCAAAGATAACTTGACAATAGGATGGGTTTAGAAACAAGGTAGGTATGGGTTTGGTTTTATCTAATCTAATCTAAAGATAGGAATTAAAATGCAGGAAAGTAAACGAGAATATAAGCAGCAGGTAGAGAGTGATTGCTGAAACTTTGACGATTAGGATTTCGGGATGATATTATATTGATGATAGGTGATTACTCTTGCTAAGAATCTTCTAAACGGTCGGTGTAAACACAAGGACCCTACGTTTAGGTGTAACCCTAAAGCATATGTCACTGAATCCTAGGCTCTCCTGATTCTGATCAGATGGGACTGTCTTCAGACCCACCTCACCGTCTCTTTCGGAGACCAAGCGACTCTCTAAATGGAGTTAAGGAATAAGGCGACAGTCCACAACACTGACTTTTCTTAACACCTATGTCTATCCAATTTTAACAGAGTAATACTGGTTGTATGCTGAATAAGTTAAACTATCGGTTAAGTAGAGATTAGGGGTTTTAAGCATCTGGGAACACAGCCGGCATTCTTGCTTTCATTTCCTAACTCATGTTTTATCTGTTTTAGTTCTAATACTTCTGTCATGGATTAGACCCTCCTTTGCCATCGGTCGTTCATCCCTAGGCATGTGTACAGTGTATAATGTCCTTATTTTCCACAGTACTCTAACCCTAGGTATATCTACGGTGTTTTAAAGACCTAATGTATCTTTACACAGCTTTATAACCAGAGGTAGTTTAACGGTGTACTATAGCATTTTCATGGCTTAACAAGACCTAGACCCGTGCCTGGAAGGGTTGCTTCCAGGTAATCCACGGTGAGATAGACCATCGGCATTTCCTTGGCTTCCACGTATTTGTACTCTACCAGCGGTATTTCCAACGCTATACCAAGTATTCAGCCGTATTACGGCAATCCCACAGTTTCATACAAACAGGAGATAACTGTGTATTCGTAGTTAGGGTTGATCAGATCCTATCCTAAGGCAACAGTCACGTGAGAGACCGGAAAGGGTGATTATATAAGTCTACATCCAGGATAAGTCTAAACATATATGCAGCATAACAACTACCAATCATATATAAGATATATTAATTAAACATCATCCCTAATCCTAACATCTACATTTCAACAATCACACATTAATCTAGCTAATCAGCATGGCAATAATCATAAATCGTACTGAAATAATATATAAAGCAGACATTATAACAGTAAGAGAATAAGATAATATCACCGGATTAGAAGAGTAATATTGAGGATTACAACAGTCTGACTTGAATAACCTTGTTACAGCTTGATTACCCAATTACAACTTTCCTCTAGCTCTAACCGCTAACTTATATCTCTCTCTAGTTCTCCTCTAACTCCTAAGAGTAGTGCTAGAGAGAGAAACTAGAGAGAAGAACTAACTACAAGAACAATTCTCCTCTAACTCCTAAGAGTAGTGCTAGAGAGAGAATTCTAGAGAGAGAAAGAGAAATGTGAAATGAGAGGTGTGTGAAATGGTGGAATGAAGCTTGGTATTTATAGAGGAAGGGAGGTAGCCTTGGTACAAGTCTTGAAGCATCAAATACAAGCATCAAAGCAGCATACGGGGCAAGCGGACCAGGGGGGGTCAAACGACACCTATCAAGGCCTACAACCCCATATACGGCACCCTAAGGGCAGTATACGGAACCTAGGGTACCGTATACGGTACCTAGGTGTCCAGGGGGGGTTGGTGCTTGGTTTGGCCTCTACTGACTTCTCGGTTGCTTGGTTCATCCGTATCTTCTTCGTTTGGAGTCCGTTTTGCTTGATTCTTGCGTCGTTGGCTTCGTTTCTCCGTTACGCTTCTAATGACACTAAGTTTGCCAAATTTGGAAGTGTTTGACTTTTGTGTGTTCCGGATGACGATCGGCGGGCTTCCAGACTACACATCTTCTTCGTTCTTTACCCGTTTCTCTTGATTCTTTCACCTCCAATCTTGGATTTTCCTATTGAATCATAAAATATGCATTAAGATCTATCTTGATAGGATAATCAAGAATGGAATATTTAAGGCGATTGTTTTTGCCTCGGTTTGCGTGTAAATTGGATGTTTTTAGCTGATTTTTGTAGCAACGCTCGTATTTAAACTACCTTGGTGATTTTTGATGATAAATGATTGTTTTGAAATATTTTCACCAGAGAATAGTCCAAAAAGTGCGGAAATAAGTACTTAAAAACATGACTTTTTGAGTCACATCATAACCCTTGTTGCGCCCGCATCACCATCAGAAATAACAACGACCGGTTGCAGGTGCATCATGTTTTTGGCGCCGTTGTCGAAGAATCATAAACGTACGATTCAAAGCTACCTTAAGTAGTAGTATTTAGGAGATCCTTCCGATCAAAATCTTTTCAGGTATGTTTCGAAAGTTAATTTAAGTAATTAAGTATTAATTAGTTAGTTAGGATAGTATTAGTTTAAAAATGATAACTCAAAAACCCACTTGATAAACGCCAAAATGTACTATGTTGTAGTACTAAGTTACCCCGTGTTTGATAAATTTCTAATGCATTTTATGTGAGTAAGATACTCATTTCGTTCATATTTACAATTAGGAGTTTAATCGGAGCTTGGATTGAAAAGAAACAGAAAATGAGCTAATCGTGAAGAAAAGAAGTTAAGAGAATGAAGATAGGCAAGATTAAATTGGAATAGGTGTATATGAAGCTTTAATCGGAAAGAAAACGAAAGATGAGCTGAAAATGAAGAAAAGTGTAAAAGCTAAGTTTTCGGATATGCTGTTAGTATTTTGGCCATAACTTCTTCATACGAACTCCGATTGGGGTGATTCAACTTGGAGAATTTAGCTAACAGGCAGGCCTACAACTTTCATTTTTACTCCCTAGACTAGTTTTTCATCCATACGGCGTATGGAATATCCATACACCGTATGGATTGAAAATGGGCTGAAAAAAGATAACGCGGGCTGGACTTTTGGGCTTTTACATCCATACGCTGTATGGAAATTCCATACGCCGTATGGATCACTTTTCCAGCCATTTAAGTTTGATTTTAGGGTTACTAAACCATAACTTTCACAAACCTTAAACTAACGAATAGCAGCCGACTTGGAGAGGTTTCTCTCCCATTTTGGGAGAGAAACGATGGCGATTTGGAGGTGGAAAAGGCTAGGATCATCCTATTGATTCTACTTCTTTCGGTTTATGATTCAGTTTGCATATCTCTTTCCGATTTCAATTCGAACATCGTCTATGTGTTTTATTTGAGATCTTGAAACTGATTTTGTATAATTGAATGATGAATTAGATTATGTATATTGTTTAGTTTAATAATCTTTGATTATGAATGTTTGAAGGTTATAATCATATTTTGAATGAATTGTTCGATTGAAGATTGTTACGTTATTCGTAGAACCTTGTTTATTGGTGATTATTAATTGCTACTTAGCGTGGTCAATAGGATTATTGAGATTGAGTTCCTTTGATACTATTGATTATTGATGGTTATGGACTTAGGTTTATGATCATTGCTAAATATATTGAGTTTGATAGGCTAAGAGCATAGTAATTAGTTAATCTAAAATGAATGAGCTAATAAGTAATTATTAGATGGTATTGTTGGGTCATACCACGAGGATTAATCGTAACAAGTCATGAATACTTAATGCACAATCTAGGGAAAAACACACAATAGAGCACCATCCTTGTGACATCGGATCGATGTTTAATGTGGAACCCTAGATTGTAGATATTAGTTAGACCCGGAACGTTGGCTAATATACAGTTAACTTGGATTCTTTGATTAGTATTTAAGTTAATATGAAAGAAATCACAATCAGACAATCAAAATAAATGAACCGGATAATATGAATCTAAGTGTGAAGACTCTAATCAATTACATGTCTATCTCCAATTTTTTATTTGTTCTCTTATCTTGTTTTATGTTGTTTGGTTTAGTTATTTAGTTCATCTTGAACGTTCGCACGGAACTAACACGTACCCCCTATTTTACTGTTTTATTAATAATTCCAATTTAACTGAATAACATCGTTCCTGTGTTCCTTGTATTCGACCTGGACTTACCATAGCTATACTATTCCGATCGGGTATTCTTGTCTGGTTGTGTGATAGTATTAATAAGGTATTTTTAGTTATAAATAATAAAACATGATGCTTTCAAACGCATCAAGTTTTTGGCGCTGCTGTCGGGGAACACTTAACCAGTTGGACTATTGTTCTGCCGGAGAACGGTTGCTTATTCGATTAAGTTGGAAACTATAAAAAAAATTTTAAATTTTAAATTTTAAATTATAAAAAAATGAAATGTTTTATATAAAATTGTTTATATTTTAATTATATGTATATGCTTGTTATATAGTTTAATATTTAATGAAACGAAGATTTTGAATTTGGTTTGCACAGACTATCAACCGGTGGTTGTGCGCACCAGCCGGCGGTTGGAAGGGATGTTTTTGCGACAAGATTCTGTTGTCTGCTCTGTTTGTTTATTAGTAGTTTTAATTTTTAGTTATTTTATATTTTGTTTTCTTGTTCTACTTTTTATTTTTTTGTTTTTGTTTGCAGTTTTGAACTTTGTGGGTGTGTTCCCTGGAAACCCTCACGAGACTATAACTCGTCCACTCGGGATACCGATGGGTTTAAAGGCTTGTTGCATATGCTAAATACAACCATGATGCCTACAGAAGTGTGTTGTTGTATATTTTCAGAATTGGATCAATAAAGCATTTTTCTTCAAGATCAGGGGAGTTTTCTGTTCACTTCTTTTTTATTCCCTATTTTACAATTCCTTGTTTTGCAATGAGGACATTGCTTTACTTTAAGTGGGGGATGGGGGGAAAAGAAGTTTGTTTGTTCTGAGTTATAAATCGATAAATATTGGTAGACTTTAGAACTTTGTTTTAAAGACAATTTTAAGGGAACATAGCTAGAAGGAATTCTATGTTAGTCATTTTTCAGCTCAAATTTTTCTTTTAAAAATGTATTCTCTTTAAGTTTAGAAAATCTTGTAACAAATCTGGAAAATTCAAAGGATAATTTGAACTTAAATTTTAAAATATTAGATAGTTCATCATGTCATGTATCGATAGGCAATCTATGTATACGTTGTTGAGCTATTAAATAAAGTTAATGTAAGAAGTATGCGATATTCCGAGAGGAACTTTAGCAATTTATGACTTTAGTCTTAATTCTTATATGATAGTGTGCGATATGCCGTAATTTTGGAATTCAATTATATCATTTGGGGATATACTGGGTGTTGTTTCCTCTGTTGTACATAAGTACAGACCTGGTCTCCACCAGTATATTTAATGAAAAAGAGCAAAAAGAGTTTAAACGAACTCAAAATTTTAAAATGTAGTCAAATTATGTCGCTTTGTTGTACTAAGGTACAGACCTGCCACCAATGGTTTGACTAAAAAGTTATTATGCTAAACCAAAGTCAAGTTACGTCGCTCTGTTTTGTTGAGGTACAGACCTGTCACCAATGTCTTGACTTGAAAAATGATTATTTTAATTGGATATCCATAATATGTGTAATATTAGCACGTTATATGTATGAGGGAATTTTGCTATTGTGAATCAAGGGTAAAGCTGCTAGAATAATGATAAGTCAAGCTCAATTACCTAAGTATAGATTGTTTAGATGGACAACAATATCGGTAATCTTTATGAGATATCTGTTATGCATAATAATAATGAATGAGATAATTTGTTTTTCCTAGAGGAGTTTCTTGATTGCTAAATCTTAAGGTAGGATTATTTTTAAGATAAAGATTTGGTTGGTTAAATGCTAGCTAGTAAGTGAGACCCTATGCGCCATTGTCTGCCTACTAAATTTTGTCGTTTATTAGTTTTAAATCGATAGTCTACTTGAGAAAAAGTAGGATTCAAGTGGGGGATGTTTGATAAACGCCAAAATGTACTATATTATAGTACTAAGTTACCCCGTGTTTGATAGATTTCTAATGCATTTTATGTGAATAAGATACTCATGTCGTTCATATTTGCAATTAGGAGTTTAATCGGAGCTTGGATTGAAAAGAAACAGATAATGAGCTAGTCGTGAAGAAAAGAAGTTAAGAGAATGAAGGCAAGATTGAATTGAAATAGGTGTATATAAAGCTTGAATCGGAAAGAAAACGAAAGATGAGCTGAAAATGAAGAAAAGTGTAAAAGTTAAGTTTTCGGATATGCTATTAGTATTTTGGCCATAACTTCTTCATACGAACTCCGATTAGGGTGATTCAACTTGGAGAATTTAGCTAACAGGCAGGGCTACAACTTTCATTTTTATCCCCTAGACTAGTTTTGCATCCATACGGCGTATGGAATATCCATACGCCGTATGGATTGAAAATGGGCTGAAAAAAGATAACGCGGGCAGGACTTTATGGGCTTTTACATCCATACGCCGTATGGAAATTCCATACGCCGTATGGATCACTTTTCCAGCCATTTAAATCCGATTTAAGGGTTATGTTGCACCCGCAACCGTCGGTTCAGCGTCGTTGTGATTTCTGATGGTAGTGCGGGCACAACAGGGGTTTTAAAATTTATATTTTGCTGGGCTTAAATTATACGTACTACCTACTCTGGTTTGTAAGCGGTAAGTATGACCTAAGATCGTTCTATGAATCCAAATGTGTGGGTGATTAAAGCTGGTGCTTTCGGTAGGGAAATATTCAGGATGAAACAAAGTAGGTAGGTTTGGGGGTTTTAAACTAAAGCCAAGTAATTAAAATGAAGGAAAGTAAATTGCAGGAATATTAAAGTGCAGGAAAACGGGTAAAGATAAATATGTGATTGTTGAGATTTCGATAATTAATATTTCGGGATGACAGATTAAACAGGAACAATGCTAAGTGTAATAATTTAAACTATCAGGTGTAAACTCTAGAACCCTACCAACTAAATTTTCCATTGGCATGTCACTAGGAACTAGGTTATCGTGATTCTGATCGGAGCAATACGCAAACTTCCAATACTTATCTAGTTGAAAGATAAACAACCTATCTTGGCTTAATGCCGAGGTGCATGAATCAGTAGCGTATCGTCTCATAGGTCCGACCTTTCTTAACCCCTAAAATAGTTTAGTATTTCATTAGCATGCAGATTAATAACTTTGTATGTTTTGACCGCTGATTGTGTAAGACGTAGTGTTTTAAGGATTCTAGGTCACTAGGATGTTATTCTTATTCCTAAGTCTTGTTTTATGCATTAAGGCTTGGTTACTTCAACTTATGACTTGAGTTCTCCTTTTCAAATAGTTATACATTGATGGATTATTCATAGTTTATAAAAACGTGTTTCATATGCAGGCCATGCCTTTCAGTAATCAGACAGTGTACTTTACATGGTAGTTCGACTGCTTCTTACATCAGACATGTGGTCAGGAGTAATTGACGGTGAACGTGACACTCTAAACTAACTAAAGGTAAAGCGATGCAGAAATGTAAATCTAATATGTACAACGAGTGGGTTCACTGTGTCTTACTTGTTGAATGTCATGGGCACAGATAACTACTTACCATAATTAAGGTCGATCAAGTCCTAATTACTAGGTTGCAGTCACGTGGATAACTAGAAAGGGTACTCCATAAATTAGACTCAAATTCATAAAGTCTTAACGATACAAAGGTCATTAATTCCTATTTTATTTGAACGCGTTTTCGAACATCATTTCATTGTGCATTGACTTTCGTAGGATATACTAGTTAGTTGTGAAGTTGTATTATCTTTTCGGGATTCCAACTGTTAACCAGAGCTGATTCCAGTGATGTAACTACCTTCGGTCGTTTATCGACTTCCATACATTTGTACTCCGTGTAAAACGTTTCCAGTACTATATCAGATAAACTGTCGAATAAGGCCGTTACATCACTTTTACAATTGTCGTACACTTAATTGTATAATGCCATCCTTACTTATAATTATCTACATCATCAACAATCATAATAATAAACTACTCGCAATTCATGGCAATAGACAAATCACATACAAGGCAGTAATACATAATTAAAGTATGAAATAAAGCAAGTATGATAAAGGTTTCGATATCACCCGGAAATAAATGCGTAGCAGCGTATTATTATGATTGACAACTCATTCACACGTACAAAGATGAATCTCCAAACTCGTAACGTTCGCTCTAACCTCTATGTTAATCCGTAGATTAATTACAATAACCCTAGACTAAAATATAAGAGAATTTTAGAGTGAGAAAGTGAAAATGGAAGAGTGAGAGTGTAAGTATGAGTGTGAATATGAGAGTGTGTTGAAATGAGAGCTAGCGGCTGCTATTTATAGGAGAGACTTGGCTCAAGTTAGCATCCTAAAGCTCACAATAGCAAAAGGTGGAAAAGGTGGTGGCACCGAGTACGAAAAGGTAAAAAAGGTGGTGGCACCAGGTACGAAAAGGTGAAAAAGGTGGTGGCACCAGGTACGAAAAGGACAAAAAAGCGCAATCTGTGTGGGAGGGTGGCAGCCGGCGGCGGCCAGGTGGCAGCCGGCGGCGGGCCGGTGGCTGGCCGGCGGCGGCTGGCTGCTACCTGCACCAACTCGCTACCTGTTGCTTCGTTTCTCGATTCCTGCATGTTTTCATCGTTATGCGTCCGTTTACATTGATTCTTTTTGCGTTGGATTCGTAATTCAAAAAGAAGATTTTGATGAAAAGAAATCCCAAAAATATATCTCTGAACTTTAGATGTGTCGTACGAATCGTTTGGATCTTCCGATGTACGTAGAATCTTCATTCTTCGTCCGTTTTAGTTGATTCTTCTTCTGTTGAATTCTTAATTTGAAAACGAACATCTTGGATGAGATAGATGTTGGTGATGGGTTCTTTTGTCTTGAATTCTCGTTTTGATGTATTGAATCTTCAAAGGTGCGTGGAATCTTCGTTTTCTATCCATTTTGCTTGATTTTCATCGTGCAACCTTGTTTTTACCATCTTGACATAATACTACTGATTTGTACTGAATTTGGGTTAAAGTGCCAAGAATCGTTCCAGAATGAGAGAGATATCGGTAGTAAAAACGTGACTTTTTACGCGATATCAAGTATCCCACACTTAGAACTTTGCTTGTCCTTAAGCAAACTTATTCTTAAAAGCTTCTGGATGAATTCTAGTTGCATTAGTTTTTATAGATACCATTTTCCAAAGAATATAAAGTTACAGTTATAAAAGAGTTTTCACCGGAAACTAAGGGTTTATAGAATTTGATATCTTCTTCGAGCAACATATGTGATGATCATGACTAGGCAATCCTCTCAAGTGGGTCACTCAAATCACTCAAGTGTATAGGGTTTCCTACTTACTAGTGTCAATCACTCAGATAGCATGTCATGCAGCATTCTCGTCATAGGCTTGATCGAGAATCAAATCTCCATCACTTTTGATGAGGACGGTACTAACCTTTCGAGATATCTTAGAAGGAATCGGATGTTTTGGGGTGAAGAAGGTGTGAGGGTTTTCCTTGTATTTTCTTGAAACTTTTCTTGAGAGAGTTTCTTTGGAATTTCTCAGATTTTGAAAGGACTACATAGCCTTTTTCTTTCTTTTTCTTTGGAATTTTTCTTTTCTTGGCCCTTTTACTTGATTTTTGGGCTTTTAGGTTTCTTCTGACAGCTTTTGTTGAATTTCTTTTTCTTGGAGCTCCTTTTACGGATGATATTCATCCTTTGGGGAGCACTCCGATATAATTTATGGCTTTGTATTAGGCTGCAGAAGCCTTGGAAAATCAAGAGTATCTTTGAGAGTTCGTCGAGAAATGAAACTTCTGTAGGTTCGGAACGAATATTAGGAGGTTTGGATTGGGTGTGAAGAGTGAACGTTGAGTGGGTGGATGTTTGATGGTGGAAGGGTGTTTGGATTCCTTAGAAGTTATCAAGATAGGTTGTACCTATGCCACGTATGGCACTCATCGGTGTGATCTCAAAATGCATTGCAAGAGCAAGTTCTAATTCAAATGCGTATATCGGCGCACACATGAAACAAAAAGTGAAGCATTTTAGAGATGAATGCTAATGATGGGCTCAATCCTCACGAATCGAATGTTTTGGTCAATGTGTGCCTAGCCATGTGTTGCTCTTTTCGTCCGTATCTTATTCTAAAACTGTTTTGTTTCGTTGTCAAAACTCGTTTCTTGCTGTAATTTATAATTTTGAAAGATAGGATTTCTAAAGAACGATGTTTTTGAATCTAAAAATTTGAAATTTTATCCATTTTTAGCCTTTTAATGAAAATATTGTTTGACTTACGGACAAGAGGTAAAAACTTGCGGTTGAAGGCCGTATATCCCACACTTAGAGGAACATTGTCCCTAATGTTCGAATCTATTCGTTGAGTACCTCTTGTTGAAGTATCCCACACTTAGAGATTCTACTTATTTTCGGATTGTTTCATAAGTGTAGTGTGGTTTTGATTATCCCACACTTAGTGTTTGGAATATCGGACGAGATAATCAATTCTTTAAACGGGTAGAGGGTTTTGGAACGGTGTACCGCTTTTGCTATGCACGTTGTTGGCTCTCGTTAGAAGTTTGCTGGTCCGTGGCTTGTGGCTTATGGCTCTCGGCATTCTTCATTGTGTGGTCCACAGTTTTCCCTTGCTTCGGTCTTTTATAGTTTTTCAAACAAACCACTCAATTCAATCAAGTAATAGCTGATGATAAGAAAAGTAAAGTAATAGCTTAATAAAGTAATAACTGGATAGATGTGATATTGATGCATCCACAGTGCATCAAATACACACAATAATAATAAAGTCTTGGTAGAAAATAGAAAGAAGTCAGAAAGCAGAGAAATCTAGTGTTCGGCTGGAGGTGGTACTGCTGCTGGAGATAATATAGGTCCAGGAGATGTCTCATCTGATGAGGAATCATCGTGCTGATAGTGGGTGCCTTCGTCTGATGCATCTCGATCAGCCTCTGCTTCTGGTGTACCTGTAGTGAATACTCCATGCTGTATCAAATGATCAATGAAATCTCCTGCAGGCATGTCAAAGCTGTCCAGTGGAATCTCTGGTGTCCTCTGCTGAGAGTGTCCTCCAAATAAATCAGTCTGTCTATGAGAGGATACTGGATCAATCGGTGAGGGTGCAGGGCTGACACTCCTGAAAATCCTATGACTCTGAACAATGGTGGCTCGTGTGGAGACTCTGGATATTCTGCTGCTTTGCGAAGTATGCCCTCTGACCGAACCAACAGTTGAGGGGACATGCTGTACCGGAGTAAGATCCTGTGCTGGTGGTGGTCGTAGTCTTGGTGGAACCGTGCGAGGTGGTAAACCATGGCTACGAGCTGGATGTCTGTGAGGTGCTCGAGTAGGAACTGGATGTCTAGGAGCTGCAGGTGTATATAAGTGTGGTGGGGCTCGGCCCATTCCACACGGTATGTCCGAAAGTGGGCTCACTGGTATCCCTGCGATCTGCTGCCTCATAGCTGTATAGCATCTGACTTGCATCTGCATCAACCAGTACCAGTAATCGGGTCCTGGGGGTGTCCCGTAATGGTATATGTAAGCTGGTATCTGGGCTCTAGGGGCTGGGACAGAAGGTCCTGGCCTAGTAGGCTGTGGCGGTGCAACTGGGTCATCAGAACCTTGTGCATCCTCATCTGAATCGGAGTCTGAATTTAGGGGCTCTCTTGGTTGTTTCCTCTTCTTGGATTCCCTGGGTAGGACTAGACCTGCTACTAATGTATCAACACTCTCAGGGTTTGATGACCGTGCCCTGATGTACACGGTGCCTTCCCTCAGAATCCTAAGTATATCCATGCTCCTTAGAAAATTGTAGTCTATCGGTTGGGCACTCCATTCTGGAAGGCTCTTGAATTTCTCTATCTCTGTCATCCTAATCAAACCCATTTTCCGAATCAACCTAGTAATCACTGGGCCCATGAATGATCTTCTTGCACCAAACTCTTTTTCTTCCAAAATCCGCTGTGCAACTAAATGGGCAACCTGAATGTTCTTCCTCTCGAGGATACATGCCATCATGATAACATCAAACTCAGACACTCAACCATTAGACGTATGTTTCCCATCAAGCGAACAAGCCAGTAGTTTGTGCAAAATCTGCATAACTGAGTCTGTGAACTGGGTAGCTTTAATACCCGAGAAATATGGTTTTGGTGACCAATGACTCCATGCCTCTGCGGTAGTAGTCGTGAGAGAAATCGTGGTAGCTCCACTAGTAAACAGGGGTGAATCGATCTCTTCTAGAGTATAGAGATCTAGGTGACGTGCAAACTGAGCCAATGACAAGGTGAATGGGCTCCCCATATATCTAAATGTGATCACCCCGTCTCCAACTCTACTCCCTGGCTCAAATGTATAGGTGGTCATGAACTCGGTGATCATCTCCATATACACCGGTTCGTCAATGCTGAACAATCTCTTGAAAGACTCAAACTGCTGACCCTCTATTGAGTAACTGAGTAGACTCTCTAATCTCTGTCTGAATCCCAATGTCTGCAGCTTTTCCCAATCTACATATCTAAAACGGCCAAAAGATTTATCTCTCCATATACGTGCCATCTGGTCGTATGCTGGTGTTGCACTAAGGTATGCAAGAGATCATGTATGTGGACGTGTTGGGTTTAGCTTCTTCTTCTTTGGCGACATAGTACCTGAGAACATGAGAGATTTAAAGTAATAGGTCTTAAGAAAGGGAAAATTTAAAGCGCTTCCTGAATTTTCTAATGAAAAATTCGAAATGGGGGCTTTAAATTCTTGACAGTCCAAAAATTACAGTAAATATCAAATGCCCCCAAGTGACTAATAATCAGTCTTAACAATAGTAAGGCAATCACCAATGTGCGAAAACATATAGTCATGGGATGGTGGTGACTTAACTTGTGAAGTAATGTCGTTTACAAAGTTTGGTATTTAGCCAAGTTTGAAATGTCATTATTTCACAGTTTTATAGTCTCATGGTAGGTTTTTGACTTTTAAAAGTTCAACTTGAAGTAAGGTTTTTGAATAAAACTGCAATTGATTTTAAAAAATGCAATACTTCAAGTTGACTTTTTAGGTCAAAACTTACTTCGGACGATAATCCCAATTTGTCCGCATACCAAAATTATAACCTAAACATGTAAACATTATTTTAGACATTTTCCTATTTGATAAACAAACTAGGTCATGCACAAAAAGTTATGTCATCCATGTGTTTGGTTTTATTCAAGACTTTTGTTTCTAGTGATATTGCCTATTTTGATTAGTCAAGCAAGTACAAGTGTCCTAGTAAGCAAGAGTTGTCAAGTAATCTTAATTTACTATCCTAATCATGCATGCTAGTTAACTTTTTTGTTGACTTTCAAAAGTCAAACTTGCTAATCCTAATTTATCCGCATTGTGCAATTAGCATAGAGCTATCATTCAAAACACCACAATTACTTAAATGTTTAACAACTAACACTTAATCAAGCTAAATTCTAGACTTAATCAATAGGTTAAAGTGCATCTTCTTGAAAGAGCCAAACTAGTGTGAATTAGCATGGGTAAGTGGTAGTAGCATGTAGTTCCTAAGCATTCAACCAAGAAAAATACTAATTCCTAGTTACTAACTTAGCTAACTTCATAAAATAAGATACTTTAAGCTTGAAGTAGGTTTCTTATGATCATACCTTGTTTTAGTGCGTAAAACTTCAAAACGAATGTACAACCGAGAATATCATGCAATAAGGAGTTCAAAAGGACATTAAATTAGGGAGTTTGGTGAAGATTGGATGGTGATTCATGGAGGTATGGAGGTGGACGGTTTTGAGGTGAGGGAGGAAGGAGAAGAAAAGTTTTTGTTTTTAAATTATAGGATCATATGGAAGGTTGGTGGTCCATGGGAATATTTGTCATGCTCCTATCTACCATTTCCTTACATGGTCCTCAATGTACATCCTAGTACTAAGCCTAATATCCTAGATTAATTTATAATGTCCTATTAATAATGATTACGAATCCTAAATGTATTTGTTGTAACTAGTTACTTGTTAGTCTTTCGTTACGTTATAAACAATTTAAGAAGCGCGTAAATTTTTGCGGAACAATTAAAAATAATTCTGAAATATTAAACTTAAATTATTTTTGGTGCTTTAAAAATTATTTGTCTGACGTGGACTTGTTGAATGTACATGTTTCGGCTAAAAGCTTAACGTTGTACGTTCTTGTTGTCGCGCATGTGTTTTCAGGCAAAACTTTTAAAAACGTTTTTCTTTTTAAAGGAATCTTCCAAAATTTTTATTATATTTATACTAAATTATGCTCATTTAAAGTCGCGAACTTCGACCTTTTTCGGAAGGAATTGTTTTAAGATTCGTTCAGATCCCTCCATAGGAAAGGGTCGAGATTTGCTCCCTTAAGCGAACGTTTTTCAGCACAAAATATTTTGAAAGTTCCAAAATGACGTTATAAACTAAATAGAAATGACGATTCTCTAATCCCAGGACTTCTCGTTCTTCATATCCTAAATTGACAAGATCACCAATTAACTTATTGTACGCTTTCCTTACCTTTTTAGGGTTTGACAAACCGACGCGTGGCCCTTGGTTTTTGTAATTAAGATCGTGAGTGAGTTTATTCATGACTTCCAAAAATGTGTTCTCTTCCTGTGAATCAGGGTCTCCGGTTGTAGACTTAGCTATCCTACAGAGTTCACTGATTGTGTATTTTTGTACGGAAATGAAGGGGTATTTGGTAAAGGCAAAGATTCGAGTAAGCTTAACGTGAAGGTCTTTCCTTTTTGCGAAGAAAACTGTGTCGATTCTTTCCTTGGTGGAATCAGGAAAAACGTCTCATAATTTTGAGATCAGGTAGGAGGCGGGGTCAACAAAGAAAGGAATTTTACCAGGAATGACGATAGAAATCATCGGATCTCGTTCTTCCCAGAACTCAAGTTTGTTGATTATTGCGGCGACATTGTGATTGATTAATATCATAGATGTTGGAAGAAAATCCATGTCGGAAAGTGATTCAAAAAATAGATCTAAATCTGCTATAAACTTTAGTTCTTGGTCTCTGAAATTTGTGGAACTGCTTTCGCATTCATGACTTGACAGGCGAAGAAGGAATTCTACTTGTTTTTCTAATGTGGCAATCGTTTCTCGTTGTTCGTAGGAATACGGGAGGATGGCATAGGTTAACTGCTTGACGAATGCTTTATAGACATCTACCCTACGGGAAGGATTGAAAGAAGCACCGAGGTGGCGTTCTTCAAAACAAGGTTGTTTCGGCTCAACTGATGGAACCTTGTCCACCACTCGGTAAATGGTGTATTGGTGTTTGTGTGAAATGAATGGAAAGATGCCGTTATTCCAAGAATCGGGCGTGGTTTGAGTATACACCGATGTTTCAGGAATGAGGGTGATCAAGTCACAAGACTTCGGAGGTTTTTCTTCAGAATTATCTTCGGGAAAATAATCGAAGTGGGAAGAATTTGGTAAACCAGGTAGGTGTAAAGATGGCGAGTGATCTTCTGGAGATGATGCAAGGTCAGGTAACTAGTCCGTTTCATCAAAATCCAGGCAATGTTTTGGAATTGAAAGTGAGGTCCTATATTCTTCTTGGGTGTCGGAGATTTCCTTAGTTTTAGAGGAAGAAGGTGAAAAGAAATCAGATCCTAACTCTTTTTCTAAGTAGTCAAAGAATTCCGTATCATCCATTGAAATGAGGCAAGAATTGGGTTTTCGAGTTGTCATTTTAATGCTATCCTAACTAACTAATACTTAGTTAATAATAATTACTTTAATTAACTTTCGAAAGATTTCTAAGAAGATTTCAATCGGAAGGGTCTCCTAAATATTACTACTTAAGGCGGATTTGAATCGTACGTTTGTGATTCTCCGGCAGCGGCGCCAAAAACTTGTTGCACCCGCAACCGTCGATTCAGCGTCGTTGTGATTTCTGATAGTAGTGCGGGCGCAACAGGGGTTTTAAAATTTATATTTAGCTGGGCTTAAATTATACGTACTACCTACTCTGGTTAGTAAGCGGTAAGTATGACCTAAGATCGTTCTATGAATCCAAACGTGTGGGTGATTAAAGCTGGTGCTTTCGGTAGGGAAATATTTAGGATGGAACAAAGTAGGTAGGTTTGGAGGTTTTAAACTAAAGACAAGTAATTAAAATGTAGGAAAGTAAATTGCAGGAATATTAAAGTGCAGGAAAAATGGTAAAGATAAATATGTGATTGCTGAGATTTCGATAATTAATATTTCGGGATGACATATTAAACAGGAACAATGCTAAGTGTAATAATTTAAACTATCAGGTGTAAACTCTAGAACCCTACCAACTAAATTTCCCATTGGCATGTCACTAGGAACTAGGTTATCGTGATTCTGATCGGAGCAATACGCAAACTTCCAATACTTATCTAGTTGAAAGATAAACAACCTATCCTGGCTTAACGCCGAGGTGCATGAATCAGTAGCATATCATCTCATAGGTCCGACCTTTCTTAACCCCTAAAATAGTTTAGTATTTCATTAGCATGCAGATTAATAACTTTGTATGTTTTGACCGCTGATTGTGTAAGACGTAGTGTTTTAAGGATTCTAGGTCACTAGGATGTTATTCTTATTCCTAAGTCTTGTTTTATGCATTAAGGCTTGGTTACTTCAACTTATGACTTGAGTTCTCCTTTTCAAATAGTTATACATTGATGGATTATTCATAGTTTATAAAAACGTGTTTCATATGCAGGCCATGCCTTTCAGTAATCAGACAGTGTACTTTACATGGTAGTTCGACTGCTTCTTACATCAGACATGCGGTCAGGAGTAATTGACGGTGAACGTGACACTCTAAACTAACTAAAGGTAAAGCGATGTAGAAATGTAAATAATATGTACAACGAGTGGGTTCACTGTGTCTTACTTGTTGCATGTCATGGGCACAGATAACTACTTACCATAATTAAGGTTGATCAAGTCCTAATTACTAGGTTGCAGTCACGTGGATAACTAGAAAGGGTACTCCATAAATTAGACTCAAATTCATAAAGTCTTAACGATACAAAGGTCATTAATTCATATTTTATCTAAACGCGTTTTCAAACATCATTTCATTGTGCATTGACTTTCGTAGGATATACCAGTTAGTTGTGAAGTTGTATTATCCTTTCGGGATTCCAACTGTTAAACCAGAGCTGATTCCAGTGATGTAACTACCTTCAGTCGTTTATCAACTTCTATACATTTGTACTCTGTGTAACACGTTTCCAGTAATATATCAGATAAACTGTCGAATAGGGGCCGTTACATCACTTTTACAATTGTCGTACACTTAATTGTACAATGCCATCCTTACTTATAATTATCTACATCATCAACAATCACAATCATAAACTACTCGCAATTCATGGCAATAGACAAATCACATACAAGGCAGTAATACATAATTAAAGTATGAAATAAAGCAAGTATGATAAAGGTTTCGATATCACCCGGAAATAAATGCGTAGCAGCGTATTATTATGATTGACAACTCGTTCACACGTACAAAGATAAATCTCCAAACTCCTAACGTTCGCTCTAACCTCTATGTTAATCCGTAGATTAATTACAATAACCCTAGACTAAAATATAAGAGAATTTTAGAGTGAGAAAGTGAAAATGGAAGAGTGAGAGTGTAAGTATGAGTGTGAATATGAGAGTGTGTTGAAATGAGAGCTAGGGGCTGCTATTTATAGGAGAGACTTGGCTCAAGTTAGCATCCCAAAGCTCACTGATGCGCACCGGAACGTCCGTGTGAAGACGGCGCTCGGACCGCGATCGTGGGTGTTTTAAATTTGTATTTGCTGGGGTCTAAGTGTGACTTACTGATACTGAACCAAAAGGCTAGTAGATGGTAAGTATGACCTAGAGTCGTTCTTAAAGAGAAACTGAATTGAAACAGAGGGAATCCAATCAATCTTTCTTTTCTAGTAAAGATTAAAAGAGTGCGTTGGGGGTTTTTTGGTTCAGTTAATTAATTAAACTAATTAAAGCAAATAAAAGATAATTGTAAATCAGATAATAAAAGGAGTATATGTTGTGAGTTCGTTAGCTTATAATGTGGGACGATGACTTGTAGGGGAAACATTTACTAAATTTGGTGTGTTCACTAGACTTTGTAGTTTATGGTATAACCGGTAGGTTTCCTATTAGTCGGGTATCAACTAATATGTCACGAGGAACCATGGTGTCATGATTCTGATCAGACAGACAATGCTCAACTCTCCACACTCTCCTATGAGGGAGTCAGTGGCCCTTGTTATTGAGCACATTTACTCGTGGGCGAAGGAATAGAGTAGCAAGTCTACAACAAGTCTAACCGTTCTTAATACCATAAGGACTATAAATTTAACAAACAATTAACTTAGCAAATATGTTCAGACTTAGTTGATCAATTCCTATTAATGAATTTTAAGCGTGGTAAGCAAAGGAAAGTGTTGAGGTTTCTTGCGTACCTTACTTTATGTTTCATAGGTTAAGGAAAAGCCTTGATTTAAATTGGATTTTATACTTGCCTTTCTTAATACAATTAACAAATCCCTAGGTTTTCGTAAATGGTTATTTAGCCTATAGCCTACCTAATCTAATCTAAACTAATCTAATCTAATTAAAGCAATAATTAAAATGCTGACGGCTTTTTGCATAGAGTTAAACCCAGACCATGCCAGAAATTGCTATGGTAGTCCACAATGTATTTAATCGTTTACCGATGTTTCCATTGTGGATTCGATTGCTTCACGATGTTTACATGATAAGTACATTATGATTCTAAGTGTACAATACTCATGGCACTTCCACGTAATCACATTGCATTTTACGATGCTCGCATAATGTTACAATCAAAACCATAGTTTTACACAGATAACTATTGACCAAGTAGTGAGGTTCGCGACTCCTCTTTACAAGGTTGTAATCACGTTTGTTAATCGAAAGGAGAATGTAAGTTTTAGGTTTAAAATCATAAGATAAGTCCGTTCATAAAGTTTCCATTTTATAATGTCAATTCATAATATAACTACCTTCGGTCGTTCTGACTTCCATACATTTGTACTTCGCCATAAGCGTTTCCAGTACTATATCAAAGAACAGTCGAATAGGGGCCGTCATATTATGTCACGACATATTTAAAGTCATCCCACAATTATATATACTAACTACATCACAATAAATACAATAGTAATCTACTCGCTAATCATGGCATAAACTATCTCTAGCATAATTAAAGTATACATATTTAATCAAGATAGATAAGGATAGAAATAACCGAGATTAATATGCGAGAAGGAGTAGACTTGAATTAATAAGAGTTGTTCCAAGCGTACACCAACGATTACAATTGCGTTCCTCACCAAGGATTACAAACACATTCCTTGCTACTAGCCTAATACTAATTTAAAACAAAGAAAGAAAGAAAGAAAAGCTAGAAGAAAGTGTGTGTTGGTGTGTGTTTCTTCCAAGGTGTGTGGTGTGTGTTTCAAATGAACCCATGCCTCTTATTTATAGAGGAGTTTTGGTGCATTTTAGCCAAAGGAAGCACACATTAGCAAAAGGTGGAAAAGGTAGTAGCACCAGGTACAAAAGGCGAAAAAGGTAGTGGCACCAGGTACGAAAAGTAGGAAAAGGTCTAGCACCGGGTACGCAAAAGTATGAAAAAGCGCAATCCGTGCGGGTGGCGGGCAGCCCGCGGAGGCTGGCTGCCAGCAGCCGGCGGCTGGCTGGCTGGCGGCTGGCTGCCAGCCGCACCAGTTCGCTGTCGGTTGCTGCGTTTCTCGATTCGTGCGTGTTTTATTCGTTACGCGTCCGTTTGCGTTGATTCTTTTTGCGTTGGATTTTTAATTCAAAAACGAAGCTTTTGATGAAAAGAAATCCCAAAAATATGTCTCTGAACTTTAGATGTGTCGTATGAATCGTTTGGATCTTCCGGAGTGCGTAGAATCTTTGTTCTTCGCCCGTTTTAGTTGATTCTTCTTCTGTTGGATTCGTAATTTGAAAATGAACATCTTGGGTCAAATAGATGTTGGTGATGGGCTCTTTTGTCTTGAAACCTCGTTCCGGTATCTGGAATCTTCAAATGTGCGTGGAATCTTCGTTTTTTATCCGTTTTGCTTGATTTTTATCGTGCGACCTTGTTTTGACTATCTTGGTATAATACTATTGATTTGTAATGTTTTTTGAATTAAAATGCCAAGAATCGTTCCAGAATGAGAGAGATATCGGTAGTAAAAACGTGACTTTTTACGCGATATTAAGTATCCCACACTTAGAACTTTGCTTGTCCTCAAGCAAACTCGACTTTCAACATGTTAAAAATAAAATAATTTTAAGGTGGAACTTTTTACTAAGGGGTTTTGGGAAAGTAAAATACTTATTCTTGGAAAAGGAAGGATTGTAATCTTTAGGAGCATGCTTGTGATCTTTGATCTTGGATACATGACTAGGCGATCCTCTTAAGGTGGTCACTCAATTCACTTAAAGTGTTTAGGGTTTCCTATTCTAATATTATCAATCACTCAGAACGCCAGTCATGTACCGTTTATCGTCATAGGCTTGATCGAGAATGAAATCGTTACCTTTTTGGCGAGTGTAAAGTCGATCTAGCCACCATCATTCAAGGAGAGGGGGTGTAAGGTTTTTGGAGTGAAAGGTTGGTGGTATGAGAGGAGGTTTTGATTTTATTTTTGTCGAAGTTGGGATTTTTGGGAGATTGACGCCTTTGGATATTTGCGGAAGGAGTCTTTTTCTCCTATTGATTTCCTTTTTCTTCGGATTTTTTTTTTCTTTTTTTACGGCGTCAACCCCTTGCGATTTCTCTTCGATCATCTCTGAAACTTTTTATGAAGCTTGAAGGATGCTTTTGAGTAGGTGAGGGGTAACGTATCTATTTTTCTTTTGGGAGTATGGTTGTACGGCTGGGTTTTAGAATGATGTGATTCGATCTCCTTTTCACTGACCAATCTGGATTCGAAATGTATAACAGGAGCAAGTTCTGATTCTAAACGCATACATCAGCACACTTAAGAATCGAAAAAGTGAAGCATTAAAAGTGAATGCTTTTTTCTATGGCTCAAGATACCTCACGAATCGAAAGTTGGGTTGTTGTGTGCCTAGTCATGCGATGCTCTTTATGGGATTACAAAACTGATTTTTCAAAAGAGTTTGTATTTTAATTATCCTTTTACCCAAAGTAAATCATTCTTTGTCTAAAATTTTTCATTTTCAACATATTTTTGAAAATTTTGTTTACTTTTTGGAGAAGGATAATCTAATAAAGAGCAACGATTTTAGAATCAAGCGTATACCATTATCCATTTTACAGTAGTGCAACTACTGCTATCCCACACTTAAAGAAACATCGTCCTTAATGTTATGCTAAGCTTTTAACGGGGTAAAATCCCACACTTAGGGTTTCAAACATATAAGGCGCATTCTTTTAGTGTGTGTTGGGTTTGAATCCCACACTTAGTGATAAGCATATTGGATATGTTATATTTAAAACGAATGAAAAAGATGGTATAGAAGTACTCCCCGGTGGTTGTAGTGTTCCTTTGGTGCATGTGCCGGATTTCGTCTTCCTTGTTGCAGTCTTGATCAAGTCTCTTGTGATTGGTCTCGTAGGCGTGAACATGTCGGATATACTTTTCTTTTGGTACTGATGCTTCCTTGTAGGCTGGAGCATGCTTTGTATGATCCGGGTGTGAAAGATAGTCGGAGATTTCATCACTTCTTGGAAAGTAAAATTGCAGAAACGTAAAAACACGGGTTGCCTCCCGAGAAGCGCTCTTTTAAAGTCAAGAGCTCGACTTAGTGCTTTCTTCTTCAGATGATGCTGGATGTGTCCGTGGTGCTAGAGTGATCACTGTGGTTCCTAGGTAAGCTGTAGCGTGGGGGAAAGTATCGCAGGAATTGCTCTATCATGTCCGCAATGAGAGTTGGTGGAGTGGTGGATTCCATCCTGAAGCTCTTGAAGTGGTCAGTGGCTAGTCTGTCGAGGATTGCCATCCCATAGCTGATGTATCGAACTGCCCTTGTGACTGGTCCGTTAGGGTCAATTCGAGTGCAGGTGTGAGTTCGAACAATCTCACGCTGGGGGTGGTTTCTTCCTATTGAGGTGATCAAAGCCATGAACTGAGTTTTTACTTCTTTAAAGTTTTCAGCTAAAGGGTCTCCTCCAAAAGATCGGGTTGCTTGGCATACTTGTCTGATGAGTTGATGTTGCTCACGGTCGAAGGGAAAATCTGAGTCCGTGAAGACGTAGATTAACTTGCTGAATATTTCACAGTATCCGTTGCGGTAAGCGTCAATTTCTATGTCTTCTTCCTCGTACATTCCACGCAGTCGATCTATTACATAGGATGCTAAGTTGACTGGTGACATGTTCCAATATCATGCTGGAATGTCACGAGTGTTTTCTTCAAATGCTGACTGATTTAGCTCATCCACTATTAGTTCGACGTGATGCCCAATGGTGGAGTGAATGACGATCCTGAAATTTTCTGGAGTTGTAAGATGTTCTCCAGTTTCGATGAGATCTAGAAGGGTTCTAAGATCTCCCACCATTCTTATGTCAGCATAGTTCTGTGGATTTCCAGTAGCTCTCTCAAGATGGGTCCTCATTGATGCTAGTGTAGCCTTTTGACTTGATGAGTAGGGAAAGGCTGATCCGGCCAAGGCACAATATACTTTTTGGTATATTTGCCTTTGGTTGTTGCAGAACTCGATTTCTCCCATTGGGTAGTCTGGTCTTTCTGACTGTTGAGCTTCTCTGGTGACTTATGCTTGAAGGGAATCGGAGAATTCTTGGATATGTCTGAGCAAAGTCTGGGGTACTGGTTCTCCATAGTTGGCGAGATATGAATCGTATTCTTGTTCAATCTGCCTTATCAGGTGTCTCTGAGCGGTGTTGTATTCATTGGTTGACTCTTTGATAGCCTCCACAATGATGCGTACATCGTCATTTTCATCAATTAGATCAATCATTTCCTCATGAGTGTCGATGAGGGGAATCTCTAATCTCTCAGCTGTGATGACGGGTGAATTTGGTGGAGCAAGAGGAGTTTTTGGAAGAGAGCGTTCATCGATAGTGACGTCAACAAAGTCACCATCAAATTTGACACTCTAATAGTCGGAATCTTCGTCTCGTGAATCTGGGAATTGGTGGAATTCTTCATCTGAGGGTGCGTTGTTGAAAGGTTGGGTGCTGTCGACCTTGACGGTTCTGACTTCCGTGATGGTGTTTTGAAGGTTTTCCTCAACAAAGCTTCCTGGTTGTCTTGCCTTATATGCAGAAATTCTCTGTAGGAGTTTAGCATACAAGTCAGGGTGCTGTGATGTTCAGAGTTCTTCTTCGAAAGTATCTATATCTTGGAGTCGGGTTCTTGTGAAGGGCTTCGATGGATCGAGATAAGAGTCGAGAATGTTTCCCATTCTTTTGAGATGAGTGGATCTAAGTTCTTGGTGGATAGCTTCGTAATCAAAGGATTCTTCCAATGAAGTGTAGTCTTGTATTCTCTTGACTTCAGCCATCTGTGGTGAATCAGTTTGATCTTCATCTTCCTCCATTTCTTCCTCTTCCTCAGGTTCTTCTTCCATTCCTTCCGTTCCTTCATCTTCCTCTGCGGGTTCTTCCTCTTCTTCCTCAGATTCTGATTCATCCTCCTCAGATTCTTCTTCTTCCTCAGCTTCCTGATACTCCTTGTCCTCGTCTCGGTCTGTCTCAGTATCGTAGATCAAGGTTGTTGGGCGAGTGAAGCATCGTTCTTCTTCGGGGTCTGATTCGTCATCGGAACATATTCTGCCTGTTGATATAGCGTGGCATTCTTCTTGCTCTGGTGTATAGTCCGGTTGGTCGATCTTGTAAGTGATGCTTTCACCATGCGCTCGTAGAACAATCGTATGGTTATACACATCAATCACTGCTCTGGCTGTGTTCATAAATGGTCTTCCAAGGATAATCAGGATGTTTATGTCCTCGTGGATATCTATTACCACGAAATCAGTCGGAAAGAAGAATTTGTTAACTTGGACTAAGACGTTCTCAGCTATTCCTTTTGGGTATCTAACAGATTGGTCAGCTAGCTGGACAGTCATCTTAGTGGGTTTCAAATTTTCAAGTTCTAGCCTTTTGAACAGGGAGTAGGGCATAAGGTTAATGCTGGCTCCTAGGTCTGCTAAGGCGCTGATGTCTCCGGATTGGTAAATAGAACAAGGGAGTGTGAATCTACCGGTATCTCCTAGTTTTTCTGGAAGACTATTTTTAAGTAGGTTTAATGTCTCAGAGCTAAGGGGAATGTTGTTTACTTCGGGCAGTTTATCCTTAGTGGATAGCAATTTCCTCATATATTTATTTCGACCGGGAACTCTAGACATGGTATCGAGAAATTTTCCGTCTAGCTTAAAGGATGATAATTTCTTAGGTTGGGCTTTAAGTCTAGAGGGATAAGGGATCCTGACCTCTTTGTTCATGGTCGGAGTGGATTCCACAGCTGGTATCTTGATTTTGGGTTCTTCTTTTACTGGTACAGCAGCAGGGGGTGGAGTGGCTGCCTCATTTGCGGAAGTGAGTTGCTTTGCTTCCTCAACATGTGGGTTGTGAACCGTGTTGCTAGGCAAACTTCCTCTGGGTCTGTTATCAAGACGTTGTGCCAGTTGTCCAATTTGGGCTTCCAAATTCTTTAGCACGGCCAATTGGTTTCTCATAAAGAGGTCGGCTTGATCTTGTCTAGCGGACGTCTTTGTGTTGAGTAGGTGTTGACCTTGCATGAATTGGGTGAAGGCGTCATCTGAACTTGAAGCTGGGGCATTTGACTTTACAGGTTGTTCAGTGGTTTGGCTTGTATCGAAAGTGGGTGCAGGAAGTGCGAGGGGTTGGTTATAAGAGGGTTGTGATTGTTGTGGGTAAGGTGGGTATCTAGGTGGGTATCGGGGTTGGTATGGTTGGTTGGTTCTTTGTGGGAATGGAGGTCCTCTGGGTTGGTTATTGTTTTGGTTGAAACCGGGTGGAAAATTCTGTGGTCGAGCAGGAAACTGAGCATAGTAGACTGTGCCATCTGCTTCTTCGTACTCCACTTGGTATTCACCAGATGGTTGCGGATTGGTGCAATGTTGACAGACTTGCACTTGGTGTACTTGGTGCTGTTGTTTCTTAAGTTCTCCAACTTGTTTGACAAGTGAGTCCATTTTCTCCGTTAATACTTTAAGTGCTTCAACTGGAACTGGATTTGATGCAGCGATAGGTGCTGAAGATGTAGAGTGATCTCTAGAGTTCCAATCATGGTGATGCATAGTCATGTTTTCTATCAGGTTCCATCCTTCTTCGTCGGTCTTTGCCATGAAGCTTCCTTGCGCAGCAGCATCGAGGGTGGTTCGGTGGTTGGGGTCTAAACCATTGTAGAAGGTACACAATTGTGCGGATTTGTCGAGACGGTGATTGGGGCACTTCTTCAAGGCTCCTTTGAATCGTTCCCATGCGGTGTATAATGACTCATCAAAAGCTTGTCGGAAATTCATGATGTCATTTCGAAGTTTGGTTTGTTTAGAAGGCGGAAAGTATTTGGTTAGAAACTTTGTCACCATTACCGTCCATGATGGGATAGAGCCGGTCTCTAAACCATCAAACCATGTTTGCGCATGATGAGTGAGCGAATAAGGGAAAAGATACAAGCGGACCGTGTCTTGGCTATTTCCGTTTTATTTGTAGGAATTTGAAAGAGATATGAACTTGTCAAGGTGAGAGTTGGGATCATCACTTGGAAATCCATGAAATTGACAGTGGTTTTGGATTAGTTGGATGATGTGGTGTTTAAGCTCGAAAGATTGACCAGGGGTTTCAGGGTAGAGAATTGGTCCTCCTGTTCCTTCGATAAAGGGTTTACTGTTGTCAGCGAGAGTGATGCGTTCAGCCATTGCTTGTTCAAGCGCGGATTGCTTCTTTTCTCGTCGAATGGTACGTATGATAAGTTCTGGATCAGGGAAATTAAACAGTGGTGCAGATCTAGGGGAACAAGTCATACACTAAACAGAAACAGTAAATAGAGAAAAACTAGAAATAAGGAAAGTATAAAATTAAGAAAAGTTTTTTTTTAGAAGGTTTTATCCTAAGGGTTTACTAAAATTGGGATTGGTTGGACCTCTGTATCGGACAGTTAGTCTCCCCGGCAGCGGCGCCAAAAACTTGATGCGCACCGGAACGTCCGTGTGAAGACGGCGCCCGGACCGCGATCGTGGGTGTTTTAAATTTGTATTTGCTGGGGTCTAAGCGTGACTTACTGATACTGAACCAAAAGGCTAGTAGATAGTAAGTATGACCTAGAGTCGTTCTTAAAGAGAAACTGAATTGAAACAGAGGGAATCCAATCAATCTTTCTTTTCTAGTAAAGATTAAAAGAATGCGTTGGGGGTTTTTTTTGGTTCAGTTAATTAATTAAACTAATTAAAGCAAATAAAAGATAATTGTAAATCAGATAATAAAAGGAGTATTTGTTGTGAGTTCGTTAACTTATAATGTGGGACGATGACCTGTAGGGGAAACGTTTACTAAATTTGGTGTGTTCACTAGACTTTGTAGTTTATGGTATAACCGGTAGGTTTCCTATTAGTCGGGTATCAACTAATATGTCACGAGGAACCATGGTGTCATGATTCTGATCAGACAGACAATGCTCAACTCTCCACACTCTCCTATGAGGGAGTCAGTGGCCCTTGTTATTGAGCACATTTACTCGTGGGCGAAGGAATAGAGTAGCAAGTCTACAACAAGTCTAACCGTTCTTAATACCATAAGGACTATAAATTTAACAAACAATTAACTTAGCAAATATGTTCGGACTTAGTTGATCAATTCCTATTAATGAATTTAAAGCGTGGTAAGCAAAGGAAAGTGTTGAGGTTTCTTGCATACCTTACTTTATGTTTCATAGGTTAAGGAAAAGCCTTGATTTAAATTGGATTTTAAACTTGCCTTTCTTAATACAATTAACAAATCCCTAGGTTTTCGTAAATGGTTATTTAGCCTATAGCCTACCTAATCTAATCTAAACTAATCTAATCTAATTAAAGCAATAATTAAAATGCTGACGGCTTTTTGCATAGAGTTAAACCCAGACCATGCCAGAAAATGCTATGGTAGTCCACAATGTATTTAATCGTTTACCGATGTTTCCATTGTGGATTCGATTGCTTCACGATGTTTACATGATAAGTACATTATGATTCTAAGTGTACAATACTCATGGTACTTCCACGTAATCACATTGCATTTTACGATGCTCGCATAATGTTACAATCAAAACCATAGTTTTACACAGATAACTATTGACCAAGTAGTGAGGTTCGCGACTCCTCTTTACAAGGTTGTAATCACGTTTGTTAATCGAAAGGCGAATGTAAGTTTTAGGTTTAAAATCATAAGATAAGTCCGTTCATAAAGTTTCCATTTTATAATGTCGATTCATAATATAACTACCTTCGGTCGTTCTGACTTCCATACATTTGTACTCCGCCATAAGCGTTTCCAGTACTATATCAAAGAACAGTCGAATAGGGGCCGTCATATTATGTCACGACATATTTAAAGTCATCCCACAATTATATATACTAACTACATCACAACAAATACAATAGTAATCTACTCGCTAATCATGGCATAAACTATCTCTAGCATAAATAAAGTATACATATTTAATCAAGATAGATAAGGATAGAAATAACCGAGATTAATATGCGAGAAGGAGTAGACTTGAATTAATAAGAGTTGCTCTAAGTGTACACCAACGATTACAATTGCGTTCCTCACCAAGGATTACAAACACATTCCTTGCTACTAGCCTAATACTAATTTAAAACAAAGAAAGAAAGAAAGAAAAGCTAGAAGAAAGTGTGTGTTGGTGTGTGTTTCTTCCAAGGTGTGTGGTGTGTGTTTCAAATGAACCCATGCCTCTTATTTATAGAGGAGTTTTGGTGCATTTTAGCCAAAGGAAGCACACATTAGCAAAAGGTGGAAAAGGTAGTAGCACCAGGTACAAAAGGCGAAAAAGGTAGTGGCACCAGGTACGAAAAGTAGGAAAAGGTCTAGCACCGGGTACGCAAAAGTACGAAAAAGCGCAATCCATGCGGGTGGCGGGCAGCCGGCGGCGGCTGGCTGGCTGCCAGCAGCACCAGTCCGCTATCGGTTGCTGCGTTTCTTGATTCGTGCGTGTTTTCTTCGTTACACGTCCGTTTGCGTTGATTCTTTTTGCGTTGGATTCGTAATTCAAAAACGAAGCTTTTGATGAAAAGAAATCCCAAAAATATGTCTCTGAACTTTAGATGTGTCGTACGAATCGTTTGGATCTTCCAGAGTGCGTAGAATCTTCGTTCTTCGCCTATTTTAGTTGACTCTTCTTCTGTTGGATTCGTAATTTGAAAATGAACATCTTGGGTCAAATAGATGTTGGTGATGGGCTCTTTTGTCTTGAAACCTCGTTTCGGTGTCTGGAATCTTCAAATGTGCGTGGAATCTTCGTTTTTCATCCGTTTTGCTTGATTTTTATCGTGCGACCTTGTTTTGACTATCTTGGCATAATACTATTGATTTGTAATGTTTTTTGAATTAAAATGCCAAGAATCGTTCCAGAATGAGAGAGATGTCGGTAGTAAAAACGTGACTTTTTACGCGATATCACTCACAATAGCAAAAGGTGGAAATGGTGGTGGCACCAGGTACGAAAAGGTAAAAAAGGTGGTGGCACCAGGTACGAAAAGGTGAAAAAGGTGGTGGCACCAGGTACGAAAAGGACAAAAAAGTGCAATCCATGCGGGAGGGTGGCAGCCAGCGGCGGCCAGGTGGCAGCCGGCGGCGGTTGGCTGCTACCTGCACCAACTTGCTGCATGTTGCTTCGTTTCTCGATTCGTGCGTGTTTTCATCGTTATGCGTCCATTTGCATTGATTCTTTTTGTGTTGGATTTGTAATTTAAAAATGAAGCTTTTGATGAAAAGAAATCCCAAAAATATATCTCTGAACTTTAGATGTGTCGTACGAATCGTTTGGATCTTCCGGTGTACGTAGAATCTTCATTCTTCATCCGTTTTAGTTGATTCTTCTTCTGTTGGATTCGTAATTTGAAAATGAACATCTTGGATGAGATAGATGTTGGTGATGGGTTCTTTTGTCTTGAATTCTCGTTTTGATGTCTTAAATCTTCAAACGTGCGTGGAATCTTCGTTTTCTATCCGTTTTGCTTGATTTTCATCGTGCAACCTTGTTTTTACCATCTTGACATAATACTACTGATTTGTACTGAACTTGGGTTAAAGTGCCAAGAATCGTTCCAGAATGAGAGAGATATCGGTAGTAAAAACGTGACTTTTTACGCGATATCAGGTTACTAAACCATAACTTTCACAAACCCTAAACTAACGAATAGCAGCCGACTTGGAGAGGTTTCTCTCCCATTTTGGGAGAGAAAAGATGGCGATTTGGAGGTGGAAAAGGCTAGGATCATCCTATTGATTCTACTTCTTTCGGTTTATGATTCGGTTTGCATATCTCTTTCCGATTTCAATTCGAACATCGTCTATGTGTTTTATTTGAGATCTTGAAACTGATTTTGTATAATTGAATGATGAATTAGATTATGTATATTGTTTAGTTTAATAATCTTTGATTATGAATGTTTGAAGGTTATAATCATGTTTTGAATGAATTGTTCGATTGAAGATTGTTACGTTATTCGTAGAACCTTGTTTATTGGTGATTATTAATTGCTACTTAGCGTGGTCAATAGGATTATTGATATTGAGTTCCTTTGATACTATTGATTATTGATGGTTATGGACTTAGGTTTATGATCATTGCTAAATATATTGAGTTTGATAGGCTAAGAGCATAGTAATTAGTTAATCTAAAATGAATGAGCTAATAAGTAATTATTAGATGGTATTGTTGGGTCATACCACGAGGATTAATCGTAACAAGTCGTGAATACTTAATGTACAATCTAGGGAAAAGCACACAATAGACACCATCCTTGTGACATCAGATCGATGTTTAATGTGGAACCCTAGATTGTAGATATTAGTTGGACCCGGAAGGTTGGCTAATATACATTTAACTTGGATTCTTTGATTGGTATTTAAGTTAATATGAAAGAAATCACAATCAGACAATCAAAACACATGAACCGGATAATATGAATCTAAGTGTGAAGACTCTAATCAAGTACATGTCTATCTCCAATTGTTTATCTATTCCTCTTATCTTGTTTTATGTTGTTTGGTTTAGTTATTTAGTTCATCTTGAATGTTCGCACAGAAATAAAACGTACCCCCTATTTTACTGTTTTATTAATAATTCCAATTTAACTAAATAACATCGTTCCTGTGTTCCTTGTGTTCGACCTGGACTTACCATAGCTATACTATTCCGACCGGGTATTCTTGTCTGGTTGTGTGATAATATTAATAAGGTATTTTCAGTTATAAATAATAAAACATGACGCTTTCACATGCATCACCACTTCTAGCCTCATTTCAAAGGATGAATTGAACGCAATGGATTAAAGAGAATTCTTTAACTACTTAGAAAAAGAAATAGGATCTGATTTCTTTTCACTTTCTTCCTTTGAAACTAAGGAAACCTCTGAAATCCAAGAAAAATTTAGGACCTCACTAGTTTGGACTACAAAATCAGTTTATAACATCAACATCATTAACATCAAGTCAAGAACTAAATCAATTTACATAATATCACACTTAACTTAATTGATATAATCAAAGAGCTAAAATACTTACACTTTGGTGAAGAACAAGCCACTAACTAGCTAGAAGATGATTATATGTATGAAACCACAACTTAAAATCATTAAGTTTTGTTTAAAGATTGATGTTCTTGAAATTGAAAGTATGTAAAAGAAAAGTGAACTGAGTTTGGGGAAGAATTAGGTGGAGTTTAGGTCGGTCTCCTTTCAAAACCGACCTAAATTGGGTACTTTTAATACACGTTCTAAATCTACAGTCTGGAACCTAAAAACCAAATGCAAAAATAATTATTTTATTGTACTGTCACCAATAACTATTTAAAACAAATAATATTTAATTATTCACAATAAGTTTCACATAAGCAAATAATATTAAATTTACTTTTAACTTATTAAATAATTATTAAAAGTAAAGAAATTACCAGACCGTTATTGAGGACGTTACAAAACCCTTAGGATAAAAACCTTCTAAAAAAAACACAAAACAAGTATTTACTTTCTTGTCTTTCTTTTTTAGTGTATGACCTGTTCCCCTAGATCTACACCACTGTTTAATTTCCCTGATCCAGAACTTATAATACGTACCATTCGACGAGAAAAGAAGCAATCCGCACTTAGACAAGCAATGGCTGAACGCATCACTCTTGCTGACAACAGTAAACCCTCTATCGAAGGAAGAGGAGGACCAATTCTCTACCCTGAAACCCCTGGTCAATCTTTCGAGCTTAAGCACCACATCATCCAACTAATCCAAAACCACTGTCAATTCCATGGATTACCCAATGATGATCCAAACTCTCACCTCAACAAGTTCATATCTCTTTCAAACTCCTACAAACAAAACGGAATTAGTTAAGACACAATCCGCTTGCATATTTTCGCTTATTCACTCACACATCATGCGCAAACATGGTTTGAAGGTTTAGAGACCGGCTCTATCCCTTCATGGACTGTGATGGCGACAAAGTTTCTAACCAAGTACTTTCCACCTTCTAAACAAACCAAACTTCGAAATGACATCATAAATTTCCACCAAGCTTTTGATGAGTCATTATACACCGCATGGGAACGATTTAAAGGAGCCTTGAAGAAATACCCTAATCACCAACTCGACAAATCTGCACAATTGTGTACCTTCTATAATGGTTTAGACCCTAACCACCGAACCACCGTCGACGCTGCCGCACAAGGAAGCTTCATGGAAAAGACCGACGAAGAAGGATGGAACCTTATAGAGAACATGACTATGCATCACCACGATTGGAACTTTGGAGATCACTCAACATCTTCAGCACCTCTCGCTGCATCAAGTCCAATTCCAGTCGAAGCAATTAAGGTATTAACAGAGAAGATGGACACACTTGTCAAGCAGTTCGGAGAACTTAAGAAACAACAGCACCAAGTACACCAAGTGCAAGTCTGTCAACACTGCACCAACCCGCAACCACCTGGTGAATACCAAGTTGAATACGAAGAAGCAGATGGCACCATCTACTATGCTCAGTTTCCTGCTCGACAACAGAATTTTCCACCCGGTTTCAATCAAAACAACAACCAACCTAGAGGACCTCCATTCCAACCAATAAACAACCAACCACCATACCAACCCAGATACCCACCTTACCCACAACAATCACAACCTTCTTATAACCAACCCCTCGCACTTCTTGCACCAACTTCTAACACAAACCAAACCCCTGAACAGCTTGCAAAGATAAATGCCCCCAGCTTCAAGTTCAGATGATGCCTTCACCCAGTTCATGCAAGGTCAACACTTGTTCAACCAAAAGATGTCCGCCAGACAAGACCAAGCCGACCTCTTTATGAGAAATCAACTGGCTATGCTAAAGAATTTGGAAGCTCAAATTGGACAATTGGCATAACGTCTCGATAACAGACCCAGAGGAAGCTTGCCTAGCAACATGGTTCACAACCCACATGTTGAGGAAGCAAAGTAACTTACTACCACCGAGGAAGCATCTATTACACCACCTGCTGTTGTTCCAGTAAAAGAGGAAGAACCAAAGATCAAGACACCAGCTGTGGAAACCACTCCGACCATAAACAAAGAGGTTAGGATCCCTTACCCCGCTAGACTTAAACCTCAACCCAAGAAATTATCATCCTTTAAGCTAGATGGAAAATTCCTTGATACCATGTCTAGAGTTCCCGGTCGTAATAATACATTAGGAAATTACTATCCACCAAGGATAAACTGCCCGAAGTAAACAATATTCCCCTTAGTTCTGAAACCTCAGCCCTACTTAAGAATAGCCTTCCAAAAAAACTAGGAGACACCGGAAGATTTACACTACCTTGTTCTATTTACCAATCCGGAGAAATAAGCGCCTTAGCCGACTTAGGAGCCAACATTAACCTTATGCCCTACTCCCTGTTTAAGAGGCTAGAACTCGAAAACTTGAAACCCACTAAGATGACCGTCCAGCTAGCTGATCAATCTGTTTGATACCCAAAAGGAATAGCTGAGAACGTTCTAGTTCAAGTTAACAAATTTTTCTTTCCAACGGATTTCGTGGTAATGGATATCCACGAGGACATAAACATCCCGATTATCCTTGGGAGACCATTCATGAACACAACTAGAGCAGTAATTGATGTGTATAACCACAGGATTGTATTACAATCACATGGTGAAAGCATTACTTACAAGATCGACCAACCGGAACGCACTCCAGAAGAAGAAGAATGTTATGCTATATCAACAGGCAGAATTTGTTCCAATGACGAATAAGAACCAGAGGAAGAGCAACATTTCACTCAATCATCAGTTTTCATCTCTGATTCTGAGTATGTGTGACAATCCTCCATTTAGGGTATTAATCTTTACCTAATTTCATGCATTATCTAGAGTAATTCCCTGATTAGTGAATTCAAAACCTACTTTGTGTGATAAGTTAACAAAACTTATTGTGTGATACATGTCGTATTAGTTAAATAGTAGTTATTATTATATAATTACTGTACTAAATGAACGTATCAAACTTGACAAACTAAATATAATTTCCAAATTTAACTGAAATCTGGCACACAATTTAACTGTACAGTCCCACTACTGTGAATAATTTAATTAATCATTTTAAATAAAATTACTTCATTTTTGTAGTTATCAATTATAATGTTTAAAATAAAATTTAAACAAACGAATAATTGAGTGGGACACGGGGTACAAATAATTGGACCCGTACACAGAATTAACGGGTTACAAACCCAAACAATCAAACCAACTAAATATCTGTCGACACTTTCACTACACCACCTTACCTCTCTTTGAATTTGTGAGTACTGGAAACAATTTTTATATACCTTCCTCACCTACATTTTGATCACCAATAATTCAACAAATCAGTGTTTGTGTGTGTGTGCGTGTCTGGGAGCAGGAGCAAGAAGCAGGGAGAAACCACATAACCATCTCCATTCTTCTTCAAAATCTTCAAATCATCAAACAATCAAACACCAAAATGATAACATAATCATCCATTTTTCATCATCATCATCGATCGTCCATCATCATCATCAGTTTATCATCATAATCATAATCTTTGTAAGGTTCAAAAACTATATATTTCATACATATATTTTCATATGACTTTGATTGTATAATGTTAGTATGGTATGTAACATGTTATAGTAGTGTTTGAATGCTATATTATAGTGATTAGTAATGTACAGAAACGTGGAATCAAACACCCAAACATATATATATATATATATATATATATATATATATATATATATATACATCACAGACCACGAACAGGGGACGAACAGAGGCTGAACCGGGTAAGGAACCAAACCGATCGGTTGGTTTTAACCAGCCGATCGGCTGGATTTAGTGAGCCGATCGGCTCATCAACTTTAGCCGATCGGTTAAGGGTTGTTTGAGCCTTTGCTAAGCTGATAACCGATCGGCTAAGCTGTCTGTATACTGACTTATTCCGATACGATTAATTAATACACTATCGATATATATTTCGTAGTACAAACATATTAACGAGTACGAAATACAAATATTAAAAAGTTATAAAAGTTATGAAACTTAGTGATACAAAGTTTGGTACAAAATTGTACACGACCGCGGGACATTATTTTGACACAAATAATAAACGATGTAACTTTTCGGGCCAAACGGGCCGAATCTATATTGGGTCAAAAATTGTATTTTGTTAACGGGCCAAAATACTTTGTTAAACGTATTTGGGCCACACCTATTTGGGCCTCATGGTTGGGCCAAATTATTTGACTTTGATATTGGGCCAAACTAATTTGGCCAAGCCCAACGGGCTACGTGATTCCAAAACGCAAACCTAAACCGGTTTATATATAAGTGACGAGTTAAACGAGACGAATGATATTAGTAACACGACAAATGGGTTATATATATAGTTAACGATTATAATTTATATATAGTTATATAAATGGACTACGACAATCGTATTAAACAAAGTTATTTTTATAACAAATATAATTATGTTTTTAAAACATAAACGACAATGATAAATTATATATATATTTATATACGTGACATTAATAAACAAATAATGTGTATATATATATATATACGACAACGACAATTGATATATATACGAATATATATATATATATATATATATATATATATTTAATCAACTTATAAGTATATATAGGTATATACTTACACACGCGTACATTGTTTAACACAAGTATCACCAACCAACTAAACTTGTACAGATACTTAAATGTAACAAATAGTCCGTGTACTTATATAAAGTATATTATCTTGCGTCTAGGTATTTGAGGGACGCACTCGAATTATATTACTAACTGTATTCGCTGAAGCTTTGCTACACGTGAGTTCACAGCCCCTACCTTTTACTTGTTTTAAATGCTTTTAAAACCAGGGGTGGAAAACATAGAACTATGTGTTATTACATGCTACTTGTTTTATATATTTGCTTGACATGCTTTTATATCAAACTGATTTATATAAATGCTATATGCTTTATATTCAACTGTTAACTATATGAAACGTTTTCACAACTTTTTGGGAATAAGACAACGAATCTTGGTACGATCCTAGGTTTACTTGAGGTAGTTGTAGTGCACATAAGTCCCAGTGCTTGCAACCTATAACCATTAGCTAGGTAACTCTAGCCACTGAGTATACAGATAGTACTATCGATTTGACAACCCTCCCAGGATATAACTCGTTGGTCATTCCAACCGCACGATGGCAGTCGTAACGAGGAGTGTATACTTACCGTGTTACTGAGGCAACAACATCAACTAGTCGTGGATTGGTTATAGTACTAGGTGTCATTACTTTAACTCTAAAGGTTTAGCTCACCTTAGAGGGATCATTATCTATATTTCCCACATAAACTAAACAACTAAACTACAACTTGATTTGGGAAGGGTATTCCCTGTGACAACTAATAGGATTGGTATTCCTACACACGATTACTTTTAGGAAACGTTTACCTTGATTGGCTAAACTTGGTTTTCCTACAAAACAACTTATATGGAAATGTTTACTTGATTGTTAAACCTGTGTTTCCTGCAACTATTTATTAGGAAATGTTTTTGATTAAACTTGTGTTTCCTAACACATCGACTCAATTGTAGTAAGAATGACATTCTTACATTAAAATAGGAAATGTTTACTTTAATGAGAATACTTGTGTTTTCTGCTATACATATAAACATTATGTTTGTGTACGTGAATGATCGATACAAAACTTGGTTTAACTACATTTATACAAAACTTGTGAATTCACTCAACATTCAATGTTGACGGTTTACTATGTTTTTCAGGGAATTAGGACTCAGGTACTTCTGCATGCATAAAGGACGTAGGCAACCCAGACTATTTGTGATGCCACTTTTGGGACACTTGGATTTCCTTTGTATTACCAATTCCTTTGGTTAAACTTACGAAATCCCTCTTTTATAAACCTGTATATTGCAAACTTATGTTGTTCTACAATACCACTACTTGTACGACTTTATAAGTTGTACTCTTTTGTAATAACTTTTAAACTTATGGCATCTTAAATATATATGTTCTATATGATCATATGCTCTGATACAGTGAATGCACTATTGTAACGTCAGCACCCCCGCTGTTAAACTGTAAACTTAAAATGCTTCCGCTAATAATCAAATGCTTCCGCTAATTACTAAATAAACGCGATTACCGATTTTGGGGGTGTGATAGTATGAACCAGAAGAAGAGGAAGAATATGAAGAAGCAGAGGAAGAAATTGAATCTGAAGACGAAGAACCTGAAGAAGAGGAAGATGAAGAAATTGAAGAGGAAGAAGAGGTAGAAATGAAGGAAGATGAAGATCAAGCTGATTCACCACAGATGGCTGAAGTCAAAAGAATATAAGACTGCAAAGACTACACTTCATCAGAAGAATCCTTTGATTATGGAGCCATCCACCAAGAGCTCAGATCCACTCATCTCAAAAGAATGGGAAACATTCTTGACTCTTATCTCGATCCATCGAAACCCTTTACCAGAACCCGACTCCGAGACATAGATACTTTTGAAGAAGAACTCCGAACATCACCGCACCCAGACCTGTATGCTAAACTCCTACAAAGAATTTCTGCATATAAGGCACGCCAACCAGAAAGCTTTGTTGAAGAAAACCTTCAAGACACAATCACGGAAGTCAGAACCATCAAAATCGACAGTACTCAACCTTTCAACAATGCACCCTCAAATGAAGAATTCCACCAATTCCCAGATTCACGAGATGAAGATTCCGACTACAAGAGTATCGAGTATGACGGTGATTTTATTGACGTCACTATCGATGAACGCTTTATTCCAAAAAACCCTCTTGCTCCACCAAATTCCCCCATCATCACAGCTGAGTGACTAGATATTCCGCTCATAGATACTCACCAAACATGATTGAACTGATTGATGAATACACCGATGTGCGCAACATTGTAGAGGCTATCAAAGAATCAACCAATGACTACACCACCACTCAGAGACACCTGATAAGGCAGATTGAATGAGAATACGATTCATATCTTGCCAATTATGGAGAACCAGTGCCCCAAACTTTTTTCAGACATATCCTAGAGTTCTCCGATTCCCTTCAAGAACAAGTCACCAGAGAAGCTCAACAGCCAGAAAGGCCAGACTACCCAATGGGAGAAGTCGAGTTCTGCAGCAATCAAAGGCAAATATACCAAAAAGTATATTGTGCCTTAGCCGGATTAGCTTTTCCCTACTCATCGAGTCAGAAGGCTATACTTGCATCAATGAGAACCCATCTTGAAAGAGCTACTGGAAACCCGAAGAATTATGCTGACATAAGAATGGTGGGAGATCTTAGAACCCTTCTAGATCTCATCGAAACTGGAGAACATCTCACAGCTTTGGAAAATATCAGGATAGTCATTCACTCCACTCTTGGACATCACGTTGAACTAATAATTGATGAACTAAATCAATTAGCATTCGAAGAAAACACACGTGACAATCCAACACGTTTTTGGCACATGTCACGAGTAAACTTAGCATCCTATGTGATAGATCGACTGCGTGGAATGTATGAGGAAGAAGACGTAGAAATTGACGTTTACCGCAATGGATACCGCGAAATATTCAGCAAGTTAATCTACATCTTCACTGACTCGGATTTTCCCTTCAACCGCGAACAACATCAACTCATCAGACAAGTATGCCAAGCCACTAGATTCTTCGGAGGAGACCCCATGGCCAGTGATTTTGAAGAAGTAAAGACCAAATTCATGGCTTTAATCACCTCAATAAGCAGAAACCACCCACAGCGAGAAATTGTTCAAACTCACACCTGCACTCGAATCGACCTTAACGGACCAGTCACAAGGGCAGTTCGATACATCAGCTATGGGATGGCAATCCTCGACAGATTAGCCACTGATCACTTTAAAAGCTTCAGAATGGAATCCACCACTCCACTAACTCTCATTAAGACATGATAGAACAGTTTCTGCAATACTTTCCTCCACGATAAGCCCTACCTAGGAACCACAGTGACCACTCTACCACTATGGACACATCCAGCATCATCTGAAGAAGAAAGGACTAAGTCGAGCTCTCGACTTTAAAAAAGCGCTTCTCGGGAGGCAACCCGTGTTTTACATTTCTGCAATTTTACTTTCCAAGAAGTGATGAAATCTCCGACTATCTTTCACACTCGGATCATACAAAGCATGCTCCAGCCTACAACAAAATATTAACACCAGAAGAATAGTATATCCGACGTGTTCACACCTACGAGACCAATCACAAGAAGACTTGAACAAGAATGCACCAAGGAAGACGGAATCCGGCATATGCAACCCAAGGAACACTGCAACCACCGGGGAGTACTTCTATACCGTCTCTTTCATTTGTTTAAATATACCATATCCATTATGCTTATCACTAAGTGTGGGATTCAAACCCAAAATACACCGCTAAAAGAATACGTCTTAGATGTTTAAATTCCCAAGTGTGGGATTTTCACCCCAGTTAGAGATTAGATAACATCGAGGATGATGTTCCTTTAAGTGTGGGATAGCAGTAGTTACACTACTATCAAATGGATAATGGTATATGCTTTATTCTAAGTCGTTGCTCTTTAAGACCTTGCCTCTCCAAAAAAAAAGTAAACAAAAATTTTCAAAAATTGAATTAAGAAAATGTTGAAAATGAAAATTTTAGACGAAGAATGATTTACTTTGAGGAAGAAGGATGAATAAAATACAAATTCTTTTGAAAAATGAGTTTAGTAATCCCATAAAGAGCATCGCATGACTAGGCACACAACAACCCAACTTTCGATTCGTGAGGTATTTTGAGCCATATAAAAAGCATTCACTTTTAATGCTTCAATTTTTTGATTCTTGAGTGTGTCGATGTATGCGTTTAGAATCAGAACTTGATCCTGTTATGCATTTCGAATCCAGATTGGTTAGTGAAAAGGAGATTGAATCACATCATTCTTAAACCTATCCGTATACCCGTACACCCATACACCCAAGAAAAATAGATACGTTACCCCTACTTTCTCAAAAGCATCCCCCAAACTTTAAAACAAAGTTCCAAAGATGAAAGAAGAGAAAATTCAAGAAAGAAAAATCCGAAGAAAAGGAAATCAATAGGAGAAAAAGACTCCTTCCGCGCGTTAATCCTCCCAAAAATTTCAACTTCAATAAAAGAAACCCATCCAAAATCCAACAAAACCCCCTCTCATTCCACAAACACCCCACTTCGGAAAAACCCTACATCACTTCCCCTAGAATGATTGTGGCTAGATCGACTTCGCATTCACCAAAAAGGTAACGATTTGATTATCGATCAAGCCTATGACGATAAACGATACATGACTGGCATTCTGAGTGATTGATAATATAGAATAGGAAACCCTAAACACTTTGAATGATTTGAGTGACCACCTAGAGAGGATCGCCTAGTCATGTATCCGAGATCAAAGATCAAAAACATGCTCCCAAAGATTAAAACCCTGCTTTTTCAAAGAACGAATATTTTATTTTTTCAAAACCCCAAAAGTTCTAACCTAAAATATTTCATTATCTGCTTATTTTTAACCATGCTTAAAATTCGAATTTGATTGAGGACAAGCAAAGTTCTAAGTGTGGGATACTTGATATCGCGTAAATAGTCATGTTTTTACTACCGATATCTCTCTCATTCTAGAACGATTCTTGGCATTTTAAACTCAAAAACAATACAAATCAATGATATTATGCCAAGATGGTCAAAACAAGGTTGCACGATAAAAATCAAGCAAAACGGATGAAAAATGAAGATTCCACGCATGTTTGAAGATTTCAAGATAAAAGTGCCCATCATCAACATCCATCTCATCCAAGATGTTCGTTTTCAAAATATGAATCCAACAGAAGAAGAATCAACAAAAACGGATAAAGAATGAAGATTCTACGTACGCCGGAAGATCCAAATGATTCGTACGCAATATCTGGATATAGGAGAAATATTTTTGGGATATCTTTACATCAAAGTCTTTATTTTTGAATTACGAATCCAACGCAAAAAGAATCAACGCAAACGGATGCATAACGAAGAAGATACGCGCGAATTAAGCAACGCAACGAAAGACGACGGACCGAGACGGGTGGCAGCCAGCCGCCGCCGGCCGCCGCCAGCCACCTGGTGGGCGGTGCCGGCCACCTGCCCCCATCTCGTTTCCACTTTTTTGTCCTTGTGTGTACCCGGTGCGCCACCATTCCATGCTTTATCGTACCCAGTGCGCCACCTTTCGCTACTTTTTCGTACCCGGTGCACCACCTTGTTGGAATAGTGTCCAAGATCATAACTAAATTGGTAAGACTATCATTACAAGTAGAGTCCTTTTTGGGTCGCCCTCAATGAACAGTAAGAGAAATAAATGAGAGATAACTGATTATTGGATTAATTAGTGGAACATTCTGGAAAGTGGATCCAACCGCCGGTTGGAAGGTTCAACCGGCGGCTGGAGTCTAAAGGGTAAAGGCGGTGGAACGAACCAATAGAATATTCTGGAAACAGATCCAACCGCCGGTTGGAAGGTCCAACCGCCGGTTGGAATTCCTGGTGGTTTGTCCCACATCGGCCAAGGGATAAAACCCTAGGCCTCCTCCTTCACTATAAATAGGGACCTCCCCTATGCTTTCAAAAAAATCCCAGAATTGAATAGAGTTCAATTCTTTCACTCTTTCTCATTCCTACTCCTTGTAAGAGTTTACACGACTTAGAGTCGGGACCCTAGGAGTTTGGGAATTTCTCTTGGTTCGTGGATGTGAAGCATTAGAGGTGTTCTGGTTTGGGCACTCGCCTCCAAAGCAAGAAGGTTCTGCAAGGTGGTCTACACGTGAGAAATCGTTTTCTCAAAGGTTAGTAATTTCTTATTTGTCTTGTTTATTTTATTGCTTTTATTTATTCAAGTTAAGATCCCTTAGGGTTTAGTTTCCTAATTACCTTAGATTAATTATTTTGTTATAATTTCGCTGTGCATATTAATCTAGTTAGAGAATAGAAAACCCAACAGTGGTATCAGAGCCTTAGCTTGATAAATACTAGCATTTAATTATCTGCAATAGTATGTAGGTAAAGATAAATTGGAAATAGATTATCTAAATTGGTAAACAGAATTTACACTTTAGACCCTATATTTTGAATTGTTTAAAATATACCCTCAAATTTTAAAATGTTTTAAAATAGAACCGTAGACTTTAAGAGTTTAAAGAGAGACATTACATATATTATGAGCTATAGTTATATGTATCATTAAATGTAAATATATCGTCAGTCAATTGATAAATCAGCTCACCCATAGTGAACAAACTATAAGAGAGGTATAAGGCGGGTAACTCAGTTTCCCTAAAGAAGTCAGGTTTTTAATAGGCTTCGCGCTGACCTACTTCTCCGCTTCTTTGTGCGTTCAATGGAGCTACCGAGGACTTTTGATAGGATGATGTCAAGATCAAAAGTATGACCTAAAAGTACTAAAAACAAAATCCCGTTCTAGATACTAAAATGTGAATAGTATGCTAATCCATGAAAACTGCACATCTTTCGTATGGTCTGTTAATGGAGCGTGTGTGGTTTACCGGCACATTAATATGAGAACATATTGAGAGGTGATGTGGAACTCGCGATTCTCGAGCGTACTCGGGCCGGGGACCACGCGGGTTTTGCATGGTTAAGTTCACCATCTTGTTCATGATCCTCGGCATACCAGTCATGAATGGTAGATGAGCATATCCGAGATTAACATGTCATTGATAAGAATCAATGAATCTCAAAAGAACTAGGAGTTTCATAGAGAATGAAATTGACAAAGGCATTGTCTACCTAAAATAAATTCGCAATATGATTACGGCAAACCTTTTCATAAAACGAATCTAAAATATGGATCCTATCCTTAATTTTGTAATTGGGTAATTAATTAAGGAATATTCAAACTAACTAAAACTGTTTATCTTATAGATGTCTTCTACAAATGGTAATAATCCTCCCGTCCCCAATTCCGCACACAACTCGAACTTCTCACTTCTCTCAGTTCTTGGAAGGGAAAGACTGACTGGTCCAAACTATATGGATTGGATGCGTAACCTAAGGTTTACCTTGAGGTACGAGAACAAGGAGTATGTTCTCGATGAGCAGATTCCCGTGATTGATGAAGATTCAACCCAGGAGGAGATTGAGGCACACAGGAAACATTATGATGATGCGAATAAAGTGTCTTGTATCATGGCATCCTCCATCAGCCCCGAGTTGCAAAAGACTTTTGAGAATACTTGGGCTTATGAAATGAACCAACAGCTTAAGGAAATGTTCCAGGCAAAGGCGAGCAAAGAACGCCTTGATGTGGTTAAGTCACTCATGGCTTGCAAACCCAAACCTGGAGCATCTATCTGTGCTTTCATCTTGAAGATGAAAGGGTACTTTGATAGGTTGGAATCATTGAATATGATGTTTGACACAGAGTTTTCCATTGCCATAATTTTGTCTTGTCTGCCAGCTGTCTACAATCAGTTTGTAATATCATATCAGATGAATATGAATGAGAGAGAAGGCTCAATAATGGAACTCCATAATTTTCTGCAAACTACTGAGCAAGGAATCAAAAAGGATGATGTGTCATCTAACTCAGCAGCTCCTGTGTTGGCAATTGGTCAAACTGCAAAAAAAAGAAAGAGGTCAAATTGGAAAGCAAAGACTACGAATGGAAAGTCCAATCGTGGGTCCAAAAGAAAGACCGATTCTGATATTGCACCAGTGAATGATCCGAAGGAAGCAGTGTGCTTTTACTGCAACACTAAGGGGCACTGGAAACGTAGCTGCCCGAAATACTTGAAAGACCTTTAAGATGGCAAGGTTGAAAAGAGTGTTCACTCAGGTATGTTCATGATCGAACTCCATAATACTACAACTTCTAATTCGTGGGTTCTGGATACAGGGTGTGGTACTCACATTTGCACTGTATTGCAGGGTCTAAAGGAAAGTAGAAAGTTGAAGCATGGGGAGCTTAATCTAGTCATGGGAAACAGAGGAATCACGCCTGTTACCGAGATTGAAAAGTATGAGCTCGTGCTGAACTCTGAAGTTAGGATAGATTTGAATAATTGTTGTTATTCATCAGAAATGACTAGAAACATTATTTCATTTTATGCTTTGTTTAAGGATGGTTATCGATTTTCATTTGATAATGAGAATGGTGATATTTTGGTTTATTTAAATGGTGGTTTTATTTTCAAAGCTTCTCCTTACAATGGCATATATGAAAATGTTAAATATGTTAGCAATTTAGTGCTCCGAGAACTCCTCAACAGAATGGAGTTGCTGAACGGAAGAATAGGACCATCATTGAAACTGATCGCACTATGCTAGCGGATTCCAAACTACCTATTATCTTCTGGGCCGAGGCAGTTAATACTGCTTGCTACGTTTTGAATCGGGTACTTTCAGTTAAAAAGAAGAATAAAACGTGTTATGAGCTCTTCAACAATCGCAAGCCGAATCTGCAGTTTCTGGAGTCATTTGGGTGTCCTTGTTTGATCATGATAACCAAAGAACGTGTCCCTAAGTTTGGTGATAAAGCTGTTGAAGGGATTTTTCTCGGATATTCGGTCAATTCTCCAAACAAACGGGTATACAACAAATCAACAAACGAGATCGAGGAACACTTTGAGGTAAAATGCTTACGGTATACAGAACCACCTCAAGGAACGGGTCCGGATTGGTTCTTCAATTATGGGAAACTCTTTAGTTCCTTCAATGTACCGGAGGACGACGACACTGAAGAGTTAATCACAATGCTTCATGGACTCAATGTTTTTCAACAAACATGCGATTCTCCTCCTACAACACCCAATCCAATTCCCGATACGACATCCACTCCATCACCTACTCCAACACAACAAATGCCTGCACCTACATCCACTACTTCTCCTGCATCTATACCTACACCCACACCACCAACTACAACCATTCCGTCTTCTTCAAACACTGTTAATGCCGCGGATCTTCCGGACGATCCTGATATGCCTCTCTTAGAGGATGAAGAAGACATGGATTATTCTCGTTTCTTCATTAATGAAGAGAACGAAGATGCTTCTGCCACTGAAGGTGACTTGAACAACTTGGAATTAAATCTTGTGCCAGATGCCATTCCAGTGACCCGGATACATAGGAATCACCCAGTTGAAAACATAATTGGTGATCCTCATTCTACTGTTCAAACGAGACATCAGGCGAAGCAATCTACTGAAAATAAGGATACTTCAGCTGATCAGATTTTGGGATTTATGGCAACTGTTAATTCATGCCATCTTTCCCAAACCGAACCGAAGAAAGTTTTGGAGGCCTTACAAGATCCATCTTGGGTCGAGGCCATGCAAGATGAACTGCAACAATTTCACAAGTTGCAGGTGTGGACTCTAGTACCATTACCCAAGGGTGCTGATCCAAAAGGCACTCGTTGGGTATATCGAGTAAAGAAGGATGATCGAGGGGTTGTTACAAGAAACAAAGCTCGACTAGTTGTTCAAGGGTATACTCAGGTTGAAGGACTGGATTATGATGAGTTTTGCCCCTGTCGCCAGATTGGAGTCTGTCCGTATCTTCTTAGCTTTTGCTTCATTTAAAGGGATTCGTGTCAAGCAACTTGACGTCAAGAGTGCATTCCTTTATGGTAAGATTGATACGGAGGTTTATGTCCAACAGCCTCCAGGTTTTGAAGATTCGATGAATCCAAATTATGTCTACAGGCTAAATAAGGCATTGTATGGACTTCATCAATCTCCTCGACTATGGTATGAGAGGCTTGCTACTCATCTGGTGGACAACGGTTTCTCTCGGGGCACCATCGACAGCACTCTTTTCACAAAAGGGAAAGGGGATGATTTGTTACTCGTTCAAGTGTACGTCGATGATATTATTTTTGGATCATTGAATGAGGCTTTATGCAAAGAATTTGAAGAGGTCATGAAGTCAGCTTTCGAGATGAGTGCAATGGGAGATCTAACTTTCTTCCTAGGGGTGCAAGTTGAACAGTCATCCAAAGGGATGTATATTCATCAGTCGAAATATGTCAATGACATGTTGACACGGTATGATATGCTCACTTGTAAGTCTTATGGAACTCCTATTGAACTCAACCATAATCTTGGACCTGCTGATGATGATGAGGATTGCAAATAAAAGGATTATCGTTCGATGATAGGTTCTCTAATGTACCTTACTGCCTCAAGGCCTGATATCGTATTCGCGGTTTCAATTTGTTCAAGATATCAGGCACGTCCTAAGGTTTCTCATATGAAGGCGGTGAAGCGGATTTTTGGCTATCTTAAATATAGACCCACTCTCGGTCTATGGTACTCAAATGAGAAGAACTTCACGCTCTCTGCTTATTCCGATTCAGATTATGGTGGCTGCAACATGAATAAGAAGTCTACAACAGGAGGATGTCAGTTTCTGGGATCCCGATTGGTGTCATGGCAATGCAAAAAGCAGACAACGGTTTCTACTTCAACAGCGGAGGCCAAGTACATTGCTGCTGCAAGCTGCTGTTCTCAAGTTCTTTGGATTCAGCACCAATTGCGCGACTACGGGTTACTCTTAACTTTAACTCCTATACATATTGATAATACTGCTGCCATATCAATCACACGCAATCCCGTACAACACTCTAAAACCAAACACATAGAAATTAGGTTTCACTTTATACGGGATTGCTATGAGAAACACCTTATTGACCTTGTCCATATAGATACCCTAAAGCAAAATGCTGACTTATTCACTAAGGCTTTTTCTAGAGCCCGATTTGATGAATTAGTCAACATGATCGGTCTCAGGTTCTTTACCACGAAAAAGTAATTTGTGACTTGGATTTTTTTTAAAGTATTGATTAAAAAAAAAATGCAACCTACGCAACTGCCACTCATTATACTTTCTAGTATTAACGAAATGCAAGGTTGCTACATTTTAAAATAGACGTTGAAGTTGTGTCTGTAAAGAACTTGGGATATGATAGTACATTGGATGACATGCATAAAAATGGAAATTTAAGGTTTATCTTGGATTTTTCAGTAGATTTATCTGACGTATTGAAAATAGTTTTTATAAACATTGTCCTCATCATACGATATATTAGTAGGCATGGTATGCAAACCTCTTTGAGAAGACTTAAGAAGCTTAATCATTAATTTTTTATTTCAAGTGGTATAACACCATTAGATGTATGACAAAAGTCTTAATTTCTTACTTATACTAGACATGCTTTCGTGAAAGATGTTTATTTGATATCATTTGGGGGTATATATTGATAGTTTCCTCTGTTATACGTAAGTATAGACCTGGCTTCTATTAATATATACTTTAAACTTAAGCAAACACAAGTCAAAGTACTTGTAAAGTCTTTCAAAATAAGATACCTTACAAGGTCGCCAAAATGGTTTGACCAAGTCTGGTTTTGCTTAAACCTGAATCGGGCTATGTCGCTCTGTTGTACGTCAGTACAGACCTGTCACCGCTGACTTGATTCTTAAAATTGATTTTCTTATATTCTATCTGTAAATGGGAACATGGTCTATGTTTTAAGTTAAGATGTATATCTATGGTGGGAACTACAGCGAAATGTACATACCAATAATAATAAAATACCTCTTAGAGGTGCGTATAACATGTTTAAGTGGATAAACATACTAATAATCGTTTTGAAATAATTTTTATAAAAAGTGTTTTTAGTATGTCAAGTAAATTTAAAGAGGACAAATATACTGATGATCGAAATAACACTTAATGTTCCTAATAAATGCATGTTATTCCAATATGATCCCTAACCAGACTTTATCAACTCCGTCACCAAAAAGAATGTGTTAATTTTGTAATTGTCAATTTACATTCTTGTATGCGTTTTATTTTATCTAAGTCATTTTAGTTATTATCCAAGTTACAGTTACATTTTCAAATTTTGAGTACCGCAATCACAACGCGAAAAAAAAACGATGAAATCGCAATTTTTTCACTACAAGTGAACTGAGCGTCACTTTCATAAGTGACGCTATCAGTGACGCATTCGATATTGCGTCACTTACTTAAGTGACGCAATAAGTGTCGGGGTAAGCTATGCCTTAAGTGCCGGGTTGAGTGATGCATACTAGGGTCGGTGTATAAATACTCCTTCCCACGACACTCAACCTCATCACTTTTCAAATACTTATACCGTCACTAGCACTGACACACCGACACTCACACTGTCTCTGCGTCACTTCCCTCTGTGCGAATTTCTTCGATCGTTTGTGATTTCTGCTGCTTGTTTGTTCATTCCTGTGCTACATCTTTGTTCCCCTCATTCCTACGATCTATTTGGTACTAATTTTAACCTTTTTCTTTCTTTATTCATGCTATAAATTTAAGTTAGGGCTACGGTTAGGGTTTTACTTTGAAAATCGATTGTTTAAATGCTTGTTTGACCATGTTTTTGTGTAATAAAGGGTGTGTTCCATTCGTTTTTATGATGCGCATAGCTTGGTAACTTTGATTTCGAAAACCCCCAAATTTGAAATCTGGGTATGAACAGTGACACGATGATCTTCATCGTTGCGTCACTTCGTGCGTCACTTACCTCAAGTGACGCTATTTGGTAATTTTGAAACTCATACCGTCACTTAATAAGTGACGCTTGATTTTGCGTCACTTCTTAAGTGACTCGTGTAGTGACGCATATAATTTCTTTAACTGTTCAGACCGTCACTCTTCCTAGTGACGCCTTTACATGCGTCACTCCCCAAGTGACTGTCTAAGTGACGCTTATTTCTATACGTCACTTATACCGTCACTTCGTAAATGACTCTTTTAGGATACCGTCACTATTCTAACTGACGCATGTTCTTCACCCGTCACTTCATAAGTGTCGTATAATTTTAATCGCTAAATACAAACGTCACTTACATCAGTGACGCTTTATAGCGTCACTTAACCAAAGTGACGCTATGCTTTAATTTCGATTTTAAACACTGTATACTACGACACTTCCTTAGTGACGGTAGTGGCCATGCGTCACTTACCTTAAGTGACGCCTAAAGTCAAAATTCGTTTTCTAACCCTTCTGTGTTCGAGCTAACTTTATAACGATTTCGGTTATTTTTCTTTGTATTTTTAGCTTACAGATGGCTGAACTTCAGAATTATTACCGCCGCACAAACACTCGACACAACATTACGGCGTTTCTAGAGTCTACGCATGCCAATTCAGCGCCGTTCAGGCCAATGATTGAATTCTATGATCATGCAGTGAACCAAATAGATTACGGCAACGACTCCTGTATACATGAACCAAATAGAGGAATTCTATGATCATGCAGTGATCAGGGTTCAGGGCGATGTTCCCCGGATTGTTTCGACTATGTTTGGGGAGGAAATCGAGATCACCGAGAACTCGATTAGACGTGTTTTACAGTTTACTGATAACTCTACAATGCCCACTATCTTCCCAACTACATTCATCTACGGAGGGCTTCAGAGGATGGGTTATCCGGCAAACCAACTCTCTGACTTCAGGAAACAGTACCTTTGCCGGGTTTGGAGGTACCTCTGTCATATTATAATTGTCTGTTTATCTCCGAGAAAGGGGGGATACGATGCTGCGAGCCATCTTACTCTGTCTCTCATGTTGGCCCTGATCTACAATAATCGTATAACTTCAGCGGTTATATTTTTGGCAACATGGTGGAGAATATACGCGCTGGAAAGGACAAATGGCTGCAGTATCCTTGATTTGTCCAGCTTTTGTTGAATGACCTCAATCTCGATATCGCTCCAGATCAGCGATCTCTTCTGGTGCCGACACCGATGCTTTTGCGAGTCTTTAATGACTGCAAGCTCGCGCCGAAGGGCGAGCCGGTTTTAGCTGATCGTGAACTTTTCGGGCACATAGTGAACGAAAACTATGTTGCGCCGCACGATCACGGTTTTTTGGATGACGTCGTGCCTCCGGTCAATGAGGACGACTTAGTGGATACCGATATCGCTCAAGACTTAGAGGATATCAATCGGGTTGTTCAGGTTGAGGCTGAGTCTGATGACGGTGGGCCCACTCCTCCAGATTCTGAGGGTGACGTGCCACCACAATCTGCTTTTGACGGTATTCATCTTGCCGATCCTCGACGCTTTAAGCGTATATTGAGACGGATCTCTGCTGGCAGGGTCCATGTCCCGAGGAATCCGTGCAAACGTCCTGCTGGGTCTTCACCCTCCTATGCTGATCTACCTCTTCGTAGACGCCAGCGGACGACAGTGGTTATTAAGGAACCAACTTCCCAACGACAACAACCACCGCCAACGTCTGACATGCCGTCTCTTCAGATGGTTTTGGCTCAGATGGAGCTTTTGGCAAAACGTTTTGATGATCAGAAGGCTATAATTGAAGCTCAAGCCTCTCAGATCAGGGAATTGGAAGCTCGAGCTGCTACGGTTGACTCTCTACAGCTTCAAGTGACGAATCTGTCATCTAGGTTGTTAGAGTTGGAATCCGTTACAAATGTTTCGGGGGAGGTAGGTCCTAGTGAGTTAGAAACAAATGTAACTCCTTCCCCGGAACCAGAAAATGTACTTCCTTCGACTATTAATGAAAACATATCTTTGGATTACTTCGTTGAGGTTCAAGGTCAGGCAAGACCTATAGCGGTTGATTATTCTTATGTAGATCTCACATATCTGCAAAATCTGATGAATGACAATACAACGATACCTGAGGAAGAGGTGATGAATGATCCTGTAGCAGAGGATTATTTCTTTGAAGGAAATGATGAAGTTGAGGTTGAGGGGGAGCAACTTCAAAGTGATGAATGTTATGACGATGCTCCCATTATTGAATCGGATTCTTCAGAAGATGAATTACATCATGATTCTGAGACAGAGACCAATGAGCAATCAACTTCTACAGCTCAATCTTCAATGATAAAGCCTGACATAGTGCTCAAACCTATTGTTGAGGTACCCGTTACTTGTAAATTCTACAAAGTCAGAACTGATTACACAGGTTTGATAAAAAGCTGGAAGTTTGATGAGAACAATTCGGTGTTTATGATTAAACGAAGTGATGGTATCCAGTACTTCAACTTAAAGTTTTATAAAATAAGTACTTTGCCGAAATGTGAACTTCATAGATTATCTCAGATACCCTTGATTAACCGTGCTCGAGATTCACGCGCCGATTTCTTTCAAGTGGTTATTCGTCGGGAGATTAACAGCAAAAAGTATAATCTGATTAAACCGACATTGGTTATGAGATATAAGTTTAAGAAGAAGTTGGATCCGGTTACACGACAACCAATCGTAAGGATGATCTATCCACCAGCAAAGTGCTTACAGAAGATACCTCTAGAGATCATTCCTTTGGATTTTTTGAATAGGTTGTTATACTGGGAATATGATGATATTACTGGTGAAGCTGTAATTGTTTTTATTCCAAAATCGGAACCAACTACAGATTCGGAGTCTTTAGACGTTGAGTTGGAGGTTGAAGAGAAAACAGCATGGGATGCTGTTCAACCTAAAAGGAGGTCTACTTGGGGTCTAAAAAGAAATAGATTTTGTGTATTTGACCCTTTGAGTTTAATTAATCTCTCTGAACAAGATATGAAAAGATTACATCAGAACAGGATTCAGTTCAAAGAAAGAGATAGAGCTGAAGCGATTAAATTTCAGAAGATTATTGATATCTGCGTAGCCAATGGAGTACACGCTGGTGGTGTATTTCCTGCTGGCTGGAAATGAAGACTCAACGATTTTAAAGAGTTTGAAGATTTTGAAGACCAAGCTGAAGACACGGGGGAGTTTGTTGATGCATATTAGGTGTCTGTCAGTTGGTCTATCGAGTTGTAATAAGTGTCGTTTAGTTGAATAGTGAAATATATAGTTTTTGTTATATGCGACACTTAAGTTTTAGGTTAGGCGTCACTTGCCTTAGTGACGCATAGCGTCACTTAGGTAAGTGACGCATGAAGGCGGCCACATGCGACACTTCCACAAGTGACGCATGTCGGCTGACTTTTTGTATAAATACAAACCTACGAGTTTCCGGCTAGGGTTGACGAAACCCTAGCACCATTTGTCGACTAAGCAACATTGTAATCGTTCCCAATTCATATATACAAGCTGATTACCTCGTTTACATTGTTAATTATAATTGTTTCGGTTTGTGTTTATTGGTAATACACGCAATTGATTGATTTCGCCTGTTAATTGTGGTCAATTGTCATCTAGATCCACGTCCAAGGGCACTTTCACCTATTCTTGCATATTAAAGAAGCATCATCTTCGGAGGTATTAGCTGATATTTACATTCGTGAGGTTGTTTCTCATCATGGAGTACCTGTTTCCATTGTTTCTAATAGGGATACTCGTTTCACTTCTCGGTTTTGGAAAAAGTTTCAAGAAGACATGGGTACTCAATTGAATATCAGTACGGCTTTTCATCCTCAAACGGATGGACAAAGTGAACGTACTATTCAAACTCTTGAAGATATGTTACGGGCATGTGTTATTGATTTTGGGGGTATCTAGGATTCTCATTTCCCATAGGTGGAATTCTCTTATAATAACGGTTATCATTCTTCCATAAAAATGTCACCCTATGAAATGCTTTATGGTCGGAAGTGTCGTACTCCCATTTGCTGGGGAGAAGTTAGTCAACGTGAGCTAGGAAGTACTAACGTGGTCCAATTAACCACCGAAAAGATTGACCAAATCCGTGAAAGGTTGAAAATGGCTCAAGATCGACAGAAATCCTATGTTGATAAACGCAGACGACCTATAAAATTCCAAGTTGGTGATAAAGTGATGTTGAAAGTCTCACCTTGGAAAGGTATCATTCGGTTTCGGAAAAGTGGGAAATTAAGTCCAAGATATATTGGACCTTTTGAAATTCTTGATCGTGTCGGCAGAGTAGCTTATCGATTGAAATTGTCGGATGAACTTGGTGGTATTCATGATACTTTCCACGTGTCCCAGCTTCGAAAATGCCTTGTTGACGAAGCTTCATACATGCCCCTCTCTAAAATTCAAATCAATGAAAAGCTTTGTTATGTGGAAGAACCCGTTAAGATTCTTGATCAAAAAGTTAAACAGTTAAGGAATAAAACGGTATCTATTGTTAAAGTTCAATGGCAACATCGAAAAGGTTCAGAATTTACCTGGGAGCCAGAAGAATGGATGATGGTGTACCACCCTGCAGTGCACCAAGAATGGTTCGTGAGGACACGAACATAATAAGTGGGGGAGAGTTGTAACTACCCAAAATCATAGGTATATTGTGACAAAAAAATTAATAGTAGTTTTAATCTGATAGAAATCCTATGCTGATAAACGCAGACGACCTATAAAATTCCAAGTTGGTGATAAAGTGATGTTGAAAGTCTCATCTTGGAAAGGTATCATTCGGTTTCGGAAAAGTGGGAAATTAAGTCCAAGATATATTGGACCTTTTGAAATTCTTGATCGTGTCGGCAGAGTAGCTTATCGATTGAAATTGTCGGATGAACTTGGTGGTATTCATGATACTTTCCACGTGTCCCAGGATCGAAAATGCCTTGTTGACGAAGCTTCATACGTGCCCCTCTCTAAAATTCAAATCAATGAAAAGCTTTGTTATGTGGAAGAACCCGTTAAGATTCTTGATCAAAACGTTAAACAGTTAAGGAATAAAACGGTATCTATTGTTAAAGTTCAATGGCAACATCGAAAAGGTTCAGAATTTACCTGGGAGCCAGAAGAATGGATGATGGTGTACCACCCTGCAGTGCACCAAGAATGGTTCGTGAGGACACGAACATAATAAGTGGGGGAGAGTTGTAACACCCCAAAATCACAGGTATATTGTGACAAAAAAAATTAATAGTAGTTTTAAATTGATAGAAATCCTATGCTGATAAACGCAGACGGCCTATAAAATTCCAAGTTGGTGATAAAGTGATGTTGAAAGTCTCACCTTGGAAAGGTATCATTCGGTTTCGGAAAAGTGGGAAATTAAGTCCAAGATATATTGGACCTTTTGAAATTCTTGATCATGTCAGCAGAGTAGCTTATCGATTGAAATTGTCGGATGAACTTGGTGGTATTCATGATACTTTCCACGTGTCCCAGCTTCGAAAATGCCTTGTTGACGAAGCTTCATACGTGCCCCTCTCTAAAATTCAAATCAATGAAAAGCTTTGTTATGTGGAAGAACCCGTTAAGATTCTTGATCAAAAAGTTAAACAGTTAAGGAATAAAACGGTATCTATTGTTAAAGTTCAATGGCAACATCGAAAAGGTTAAGAATTTACCTGGGAGCCAGAAGAATGGATGATGGTGTACCACCCTGCAGTGCACCAAGAATGGTTCGTGAGGACACGAACATAATCAGTGGGGGAGAGTTGTAACACCCCAAAATCACAGGTATATTGTGACAAAAAAATTAATAGTAGTTTTAAATTGATACGTAAGAAAAATAAAATATTATATATATATATATATATATAAGCCGCCCCTTTTATTTTTATCTTTTGAAACCTTCTCGATACATACTCAGGAATGAAGGTCGCGAGAAATTAGAATCAAGAACAAGCAACTTCAAGTTCTAAATTCTGATTTCAATCTTTCTCTCCTTCTTGAATCATCATCATCCTCACCATCTCCTTCTTCCTTATTGGTAAGTTTCATTTCTTTCGAGTTTGATTGAATTAGAGTTAGAATTAGGTTAGATAAATTAGATTGATGAAAGTGAATTTATGGTGATATTGGATGATGCTTATTTACAAAAGTTTCTGGGGTTTAATCTAGTTTTGATGCTGATTATGGTCTGAATTCGGGCAGTAACAGGATACAAAGTCACAGGGTCTGGGTAAACACAAGGAATCGTGACACGATTTACAATATTTTGCTACGCGATTTATGCTTGCTCGCGACGCGATATTATCCCAAACGCAGTGCGATTTCAAGTGTCTCTAGGCTTTGTTTGACAGTGTACTGCATAACAATATAAGTAATAAGGATTTAATGGTTTATATACCAAATTATGATAGTGGGGGAGGGATGGTTAAATTATGACGAGTCAAAAGTATACTTAATACTAAACGTGTTGTTATGTGGTATACGTGTTTAGGTACTAAGGACGCGAGATCATTATGACTTCTTATTATACATTCGCCTAAGACATTGAGGTGAGTATATAGAAAAATTGATTAAGTAATGGTTATGCAAACCTGGATTGCTTACGAGCAAGAGGTTTTGTATAATTATGATGTATTTGTTTATGTTATGATTTGTATAAAATCCTTGTAATTATTTGTGGTTAGGTGATTGAGCATTGTGTAGAGGTTCATGTATCATGGAATATTTAATCCTTATGAAATAAGTGCTTGGCACTACATTGTATCTATGAAGCTTAGTATACATACTTACGGGGTATAGTACTTTGCTAATTTGTATCTTTTAGGACCGCGGATCCAAATTGAATAATCTCTACCTATGCTCTTATTTGTATTATTATGTGGTATGTGTAATTGTGTTTACCACTATTTGTATCCACGTTGTATAATTAGGATGACTCACTTAATTGATTATTTGTTTATTCACTAAGCATTATTGCTTACTCTTTAAGTGTTTAATGTAAGTTCAAGTGGGCATCGTGAAGGGAAGGATATTAAGAAGGAATAGCATGGATTGACTTGTGCGAATGTGAGTAGCAAGTGTTTTCTCTTTTGACTATCGTATGTATCCGACTTGTGTAATCCGCCCCTTGAAACTAATCTTTTGAAGTACAACATAGTGTGTCACAAAATTTGTAATCTTTTGGTAAATATTGGTTTAGAAGTCTCTCAAATGTTTGTAAATTGAGTATAATAATGATTTCGGAAATATACCTTATGTAATGATGTATGTTAGTTGAATGCTAAGAGTTTAGACTGAATTGGCAGAACTATACAGGTCCGAGGTCGCGACGCGATCTGGAAAGATCATCACACGGTTCTTAATACTTCGCGACGCGATTTCAGTAAATGATTGCGACACGATTGTAAGTTGATCGCTATGCGTTTTACGTATAATGACATCGCGATTTTACTTGTCATCGAATTTATATAGTTTTAATTAATATAAATGATAATATCAAATAAAAAGGAATTCAATTATAAGAATGGGACCTAATAGATTTGTAATACATTAAAAAAATATTTTTGAGCGTTTCAGAACTCGACTCGGAAATATTTTATAATGGCTTGAACTCGGCTCGAAAAGCTCGAAATTTTATATAAAATTAATTTTAATATTCAAACTTATTTCATATAATTTAAAAAATAAAAGTCAATAATAAAAATTATTTCAAATATATTTAAAAGTAAAATAAATCATGAAAACAAGTCAAAAAGAATGTAAAATATTTCAACAATTTCAAAATATAATAATTATATATATATATATATATATATATATATAATTAAGGCTCGAAAAGTTCAATAACAACTCGAGTCGATCTCTTAAAAGCTCGACATCAGCTCGATATATGTTTTGAGTTTGATTTTTAGGGTCAATCTCTGGCTCAAAGTCGATAAAAGATCAACTCAATCAAGCTCAAACTCGAGCTGAACTTAAGTTGCTCAATAAAAGCTCGACTTGTTTACAGCCCCGAACAATTATCCTTAAAAGTGTTACCCATATCAATATTGTAGCATTCAAAGTTTCATTGTAATATTACTCTTGTCAACGTTGTTGTATGATTTTTTTCACAATTTATATTAGACATCATCACACAAAAACTTAAGTATATTTGATTACGTTGAGTCACTGGTCGCTGACCATGATAATCATTTGGTCGCTGACCAACTCAATAATATACAACTCGATAAAGAAATGATTTATGTCAAAGTTGTTGTTGCTGAAGTTAACGATTGATGATCGCTATTCATTCTACTCCTGGATTTAACATGCTGAGGAAGAATAAAACTCAATTTTGTGTGTCGCTGATACAAGCAGCGAGAGTTTTATATCTTCATATTGAATAAGGCAAAAGTCACTGCCCGAATAACAGCTAGTCACTGAAGAACAATATTTCAAGTCATTCTACAAGAGCATGTTAGCTCGTAGTGAGTGAGGAGAGTTACTGCATCTTCAGTAACTATTCAATAAAGTCTCTTTGTACGAAGTGCTCTACTCTTATACGTCAGTAAGTGTTTCTCATACTTGAAGATCTGAAGGATTACGTGGCAGCGAATGATTGGTTTTAAGGAAGACGCGATATTCGAGGTAACAGAATTTGGGACATAGAATAATCAAGGCTCAGAGATCAAACCAATCAAACAGCGAAACGTGTCATTCCAAGATCATGATTTTTCACAAGACATTTGCACTATAAATAGAGCAGTACTATGTACTTAGAAACTTGCCGTTAATACGTATTATTCACTTGTTTGTCAGTGAATACAGTTTATCTAAGTACGTATTATCGAGCAACGAGTAAACAGTTTGCTTGTTTGTCAGCAACTGTTCTACTCTTATCTGTAATAGTTTTAGCTAAGTGTTTGATTTGAATTAGCCTTGGCTAATTCATTCCGCAATCAACACTCAGTGATTTTATGATTAATAAAGATCACAATTCAGCTACTATTGCAATCTTACTTTGATATTGTCATATCTATCTTTTACATACTATGTTTGTGTTTAAACAATTAAAAGCTAGTTAAATAACTTGAATAAAATCAGAAAAAGTTTTTAATTGTATTCAACCCCCTTCTACAACTAAACTTTACTTATTGCGATTCCATATTACTAACTCATAGTGATTTCGGGACTCTCAGATTATTATAATAAATAAAACTTATAGTGGCAATAATAATAATAATAATAATGATATATTAGTACCTTTGAAACCTAAAAATAAAACTACAATAATATTATAATAATAGAATATTTATCCCACTATATAAAATAAATGAGATAAAGTCTTAAATGAGTCATAGTAATTTACTATTTTACCCTTCACTTCACTGACATGTTTACAATTACTGTATAATCAAACAGTAATCAATGTAATTAATTACTACGTATAAACTATGATTTTTAATTTCAGTTTCAAATATATATGTAACTTAATATTATAACTAAATGAGATAGCACATTAATGTATATTAAAATGTCAGTTACAATTGTTTTGAAAAAAATATTGTTACAAAAATATTATATTTGCTTACAGATAATAGATAAAAGCATTAAACTTATATTAAAGAAATATTATAACTTTGTTACTACCCTTATAAGTATTCTATGTAAAATTTGAACACTTTTAGTCATTAATTCAAGCGAGAGCAAATTACCTATAATAGAAACAAACTATTGATATATCTAAAGTTCTAGAATTCAACTCTTAAGTTATCAATAATATAAAGCAACTATCATTTTCATTATATTTTTAGCAATATGTGATCTCGAAATTCAGAAAAATTTTGTTGTGTCATGTACCGTACTACTAGAATTATGATAAAATTGATATATAATTTTTTTATTAATGATACTTATGATTTGATAGTTCATTTATAAAATAATAGAAAAAGTAAGCCAATTCTTCATTTCTATTTTAGATAATTTGTTGTTCAAGTAATCATAAAAGTTAATTTACCACTACGTAGTATAAAATAGTTTGGCCGTTTAATAGTCTTAATAAAATATAAGTTATTATTACCGTCTTAGTTAGTACAATATCTAATGCAAATTGTATAAAAACATTTGAATTGCTGATTTTTTATTATTATTGTAAATATAAAGTTATTTAACTATCAAAGTTAATAGCGGTTAGAAGTTCATGATTCAAGTTACTGGATTTAAAATTTAAATTACAAAGTTCAAAACCTAAACTTGAACTGATTTTATAAAAAAGGTGGATGATTCAAAAGTATTCAACTCGAAGGTGATTTGCATAACTCGTTTAGGTAAACGAGGGCATACAAGTTGATGGGTAGGAATGTATGATCATTTTATTGAAAAGTATGATAAAATTATTTTTATGGTTGATCATCTACGAGTTGACGCAACCTTAACTCAAATCCGACCCAAAATATAAAAATGGTTGACGGGTTTTAAGTTAGTAGACTAATGGTTTGAAAATTCAACTCTAACCTATAATAAATTATACATACTATAAAGTAAGAAAATGATATATAACTATCTTTTTCATTATTCACTAAAAGATGACATACAATTAAACACCGCAAATATATTTTTTACCGTTGCATAGCGCGGGTAAACTGCTAGTTCATATATAATATGGGTGAATGAAATTAATTTATTATTAATAATTAATGATAATGATTATAACTAAGCGGAATAATATGAGATATCATGACATAATATAAAGTGAATATATAAAGATAAGTTGGTCAAAATAAAGTTAAATGAGATATCATGATACGGTAATATTATTTAAATCTCATGAGAAAATGCAAGTTTCCTATGCCATTTGATTATAAGGGTAAATTGATGTAATGTTACGTATTAATGAAATCATTTTATTACATATTGTATATATTAAATATATAAAGTAAATAATACATGGGACTCAAAAATATTAAATGATCAGTCATACTTGACAGTTTTGACTTGTGAGTCAATTTCAGTCATTTTTGAGGAAAACTGATATGACATTAAGATGATATAAATTGACCGATCAGTTGTTGGGAGTTTTCTAATAGTTATGTGTATCAATTTGATTAAAACCATATTTTTGAAGCACTCAGATTTAAAAACAAAAAATTATTTGCTAACTTAAGTAACAAGCGGTAATTAATGTGTTTATTTGATATCATTAACTATTACCATAATACTCTATATGTCTCAAATTTATTGTTCAAAGTATTATTTTTGCATTTATCTTAATTTATTTGTCTATCTTCATAATTGAATGGGTATAATTATGGACTTTATCTATACGCAGAATATATAAAAGTATGCAAAAAGTAAGGTTAAAATTATCACCTTATAATAAAAACAGATAGTAATTATTATATTTTGAAAATGATTGGTTGACCTAAAAATGTAGATCTAAATATGTGATTGGTAGATTTAAAAAATTAATTGAATAAATTAGGAGGGTAAACAAAATTCAACAAATGAGAAAAATATGTTTATTTACTAGGTTTATGTAATTAGTGATATATAGTATTATGCTATTATTTTTCAACTTATTATTTATTGTCCGTGAAAATTCGTGAACATTTTTTTTAGTATTTTGATTCCTTCACACTTTACAGGCTTGGCTTGGAAGAAATTACATTGCTTAGTACAACAATTTAATTTTAAATTAAATTACTTTAACTAGAATTTTGTTTTGTTTTTGTTTGTTGTTTTGTTTTTAATTTATTATGTATTTTTTATTGCATGGGTATTCGTGCCTTTCATTGACAAAGAAACAATAAAATATAAAAGATCACGTTCCTGAGTAATTATTTAAACTATAAATATTAGATAGTGAATTAATTATTTGGTCAAATAAAAAGTTCCTAAGAAAATTATTAGGTTTGGTTCAATCATTGAGTAACACGTTATATACACCATGTAACTAATATTGTATTGTATTATAATTATTATATGTTAGTATTAGTATATTACAGACTATATATATATATATAAAGTTATTAATATTAATATGAGGAATATAATAAACAAGAGGTTACACTTGTAAAGTAATACTTGAGATTGTTTGTTGAATAAAAATAACAGTTAACAAAATAAATAATTTTTTTTGGAGAGACATATAAAATGTTTAGATAATAATATTGATGAAAAATACAAAATTTGTAAAAACATACGGATCAGATCATATCCGATCCAATTACATGAATCTATTTGGATATTAGTTCCTAAAATGTGAATCAAATCCATCCAAACAAGTATTTAATACAAACCAGACCATATTATTAGTTAAATAGATCAGTTTATACCAAATTACTACCAATTGGATGAATTGTTATTAATAATTCGGTTTATTCATTGACTCCATTAGAGCATTGTTATAACTCGTGAAAGGTAATGTCACGAGGTGGATTAACGGTTACGGTTGTCCTGTTGAGGGTTTATAATAATATTAAGTTTGTTTTAAATTTAAAAGCTAAGATTTAAAATTAGTATACCACATATATATATATATATATATATATATATATATATATATTAAAATATATAATTTATTATATAAAAATGTTTTATACAGAAAAATTAATTAAAAATTCTTTAATATTTTATTATGATGAATGAATAAGTGTATTACATACATAGTTAATAACTATTCGGTAACTTGAATTATTTGGTTCTAACCATAGTAATCGAAACCATTCCGAAATCTGATATATCAATTCAATTTTTGTCATTCAATCCTAAAAGTTGAACTCGGATAGTGTAGTCGAATAAAATAAAATTAATCGAAGTACAACGTAAAATAATAAATGAATGACGAATGTAGTTCACATAGTTCCGTGTTCTTGCAAACAATCCCTAAATGTACGATAGACCCACACAATGTCCATATTTATCTATTTTATTTTATTATTAATTAATTTATTATGCACAAACCAATAATATCAAAAACTAGGTGAAGGATCCGTGATAACGCAGACTTCGACATTTAATTTTGTAATCATTCAAATATTCGTTCCTACCAAAAAACTATCCTTAATGATCTTGGTTTATTTCATTGGACCCACATAATAATCGCTATTTTAGTACTTTTCATCAAATGTTATGATTATATGCAATTATTCGAAAATCGATGATAATCTTTGATATCTCTAAATATATATATATATATATATATATATATATATATATATATATATATATATATATATAATAAAAAAAACGAGTAACATCAAACAAGAACGACTACTTAATGAAAGCAGGTGTTTCATGTTTAAATTGAGGATAAATATTGTTTTCCTCAGATGTACAGAGTTAAAGTTGGACGAAGTATCCCATAACCGTTCACCAAATCTCTAACCAACTCAAACTCCTTGGAAAGACATCACAACGATTCACCACTACACCAATTCGAAGATTTACTAATTTCATAGTAAGGTAGGACTCATGTATAATGATTTTGAGTACGTTTCATTATGTCCAATTTTTCTTAGCTCATAAAACCACTCCAATTTTGGAAACATTCCATATTTACAAGAAAGAAATAAGAATGGATTAAAAGAAAGATGAATGAACTACAAAGATAGAAATAGTTGTAGCTTTTAGGCAACCTCTTATCTCAATTTGTGTTTTATTTTTCTTTTTATCCTTTTTAGACATTTTTTTAAAGCGTCAAATTATAACACCCCGTGTTTAACAAACATATAGTATATTATTATATTTCAGAAGCGTGTCCCAAAACATATTTACCGATATTACATATACTAAAATGTAGCAAATTTTAAAACATCACACTTATAAGTATATAATGATAAAACATTTACTAAAGATTGGGTGTTATAAAACTAACAAAACATAGTTCTAATTTCCCAAAAGGATCAGAGTGTGCGCGGTCATAATCAAACATTCCATCTCATTCATAATCCCGATCCATACTTCACCAAAATCTGCAAAATGTTAAACATGGTGGGATTAGCTCACAGCTAAGTGAATGGAACTGTATCCGACAGTTCAATTCAGAGATAACAATTCATACAACAAATAAACATAACCCAACACAATCAAAGAGGATTGGCGGTTCTTGGTATGCCATCACAAGAACACTTTAAACCACTGGTATGCCATCACAGTGATTTACCGATAGTTTGAAGCTATCTTCACTGACTAGGGTTCATCCTTCAACTATATGTATCGGAAACCCTGCCAGCCAAACAATAGCAACAAACCCAACCAGTGTTGACCTCTGAATAACTCACATAGTCAATTATGCCCAGCTGCCAAGAATCACATATTGTACAATAATCATGCCAATACTGAATATAAATAATCAATCAACAATAACTGTAACAGTAAATTAAACAGTTTATAACCAGTTACCAAACTGTTCATCCGTTGTATCAAACTTGTTACAACAGAATTGAACAGAAGAATACAGTTACCACTCACCGATATTTCTAGCTTCAAACTCAGTGGTCTTATATTATTGAGTTGCCGCCCGCTTATCTGAGAACACAAGGATAACAAGTTAGTATCTTGTTCCATAACTTAATCCACAATTATCTTTGTTACATTTTAACATACATACATCATTTTCTAAGTTTACTTATTATCAAATCATATCATTTGCTCATTATTCCCATAAACCTATAACAAACCAGTTATGACTAATTTAAAGATCAAAATCTGATTTGCTACACAAACCTAAGGACCCGCTAGCTGGGCCAAGGACCCACCAGTTTCACCCCACAATCCGCCGGCTCGCACCACCTAGCCGCCGGGTACAAGGGGTTTCGAGGCAACAACACAAAGTCAAGTTTTAAAGCTTCTAGCAGCAACTGGCTTGGGTAACCAGCCCGCCAGTCTAAGGTCTCAAGCCGCCGGCTTGGGTCTTTGACCCGCCGGTTTGCTAACCCAACACAGAACCCGCCGGCTTGTTCATCATTTACAGCACCAGCAGCTGTTCATCCCCCTTTTCAGTCCAACCCAATACGAAATTATCCCAAAATTTTCAATTTCATATTCAACAAGGCAAATAACATTTGTACATAAACTAATTAGGTTCCATATATGATCAAATAATTATCATAACATATGTAATTCCCATTATTTAACACAATTCATCATTTTGACCCCTTTTTCATAATCAACCAAAAACTCATACAATTTCCACAATTAAGATGAAATCAAGATGATGATGGTGTTAACATGAAGCTAAATCATCACACAGAACTATTCTCTATTTGATTCTTCAAGTTTCAAGCATCATAATCCTAGTTAATTCAACATGCATCACATAATCAAAGTCAAAACCAAGAACACAAAGGCATAAGTACTTACACTTGAAAAGAAACAAGATGGTGATGATGCAAGGATGAAGATAATCTGATTTTACTATTCTAAATCTTCCAAACACAATTAATCCCCAAATTCCCTTTGATTTCTTGAGGTTTTAGTGAGATGTTTTGAAAGAGTGAAAAACAATTGAAAGATCAGAGTGTTTTGGGAAATAGGTCGGCACTCACCCACTCAACAATATAACACAGTCTAATTTATTTTCCCATCTAAACCTATTGTCTGGAACTGAAAATCGTTTACAATATAATTTTACCGTGAACTCCAATAATTTAAAACAAGTATAATTTTATTAGTCACAATAAATCCTGTGACTATTTTACCTATTTATTTTCAAATAAACCAAATAAATTATTTCTCATTATTTAAATAATCATTTATTTCCAGACCCAGAAACCGGGTGTTACACAAATAATTTGTAATTTGATAGATACGACGAACTTGCTATGATCATGAGAATATGAAAATTTAGATGTATCTCTTGTCCAGTTTTAAAATCGTTTATTGTATGTTTTTTTTACACAAATCAACATTTTTATAAAGAAACTTCATCTGTATAACAGGAAGTTTTATGGACACAATAAAAAAGTTAAATGATTACAATAAGACCGTTCGGTATGGGCGTGAAAAGGGGCGTTTTGCCGGCCCAGAACACCGAGAACGCCCGGTATGCGACGTTCATGCCGGGGCGTTCTCGGGCGTCATTTTGCGAAGAACGAGCCCAGAATGGGAGTACTTGTGGGCCCCACCAATTTTTAAATTATTTTTTTTCTTTTCGGTTTAAACACATTTTTTTTAAAAAAGTTTTTTTAGGGGATAGCCGTTACAAAAAAATAAAAAATAAAAAATTAAATGGGGAGAGAACCGTTGGAGCCTAACGGCTAAAAAAAAGATTTTTTTAAGATTTTTTTTCCAATATTACACTATATGTATACATACCACATATTAACCCAAATCACACAACCCACTTCACTTTCTTCTTTCTTTCTTTCAATTCAACAAAAACAAAACTAGTTTAATTCAACAAAAACAAAACTAGAGAAAGATTCAGAAGGAGTTTCAGGAAATCTACCATGCCGAAGGCGACTCCGACGAGGAATGATGACTGGTTTAATTATTCAAGTATTTGTAAAAAAAAATTAGGATTAAATCGCGTATTTTACCTTATTGTAACGTTTTAAAAATTTTAGGATTGTAACGTACTATGTTTTTAACGTTTTTAATTTAAGTACTTTTTATTTAATTATTAAGTCTAATTAAATAAGTATTATATTTTATTTATAATATAAAAGTAATGTTTTTAATTAAATTGTTTTTGTTGTGTTAAATAAATGAAAATGATGTGGAAAGTAGTGAGGCCAAGGGGGAAAAAGGGGGCGTTCTGGTGTAACACCCCGCAATTTCGACATAATTATAAACGTTAATTGCACGCATTTTAGGCTAATTCCCTAACTCAGAGTGAATTCACAACACATTTTAGGATAAGTCTAGCAAAGCCCAACTATTTAATACGTAAGGTATTACTATTTTCGTAGTTATTTATAATTACGCGTGAAACTATTGGATCGAGTCCGACACACTTAATTTTGGGCGTTGGTGACCACTTCTATGAATATATGGATTTTATCCAAACGAACATTATTTACTTTATATTATTAAGATAATATACATTGTGTAACACGTTTTAAAGAAAACGCAACCGTACACGACCGAAACATACGAAATGAACCCGACAAATGAATTAAAACCAAGTTATATTTTTTTTATAATAAATCAAATAAAGTATTTTGATAAAAATACTCTAGTTAAAAATGTTACGCAACTTATACGATCAGACAAACGAAAACGGGAACACGCGAGCCCGAGACCTAAAAGGGTTGGCCAAACCTGCGAACCCAAACCGACCCACCCACTTCCCTTTTTATTTCTTCTTCCTCCTTAATTTTACACACACACACACCTCTATCTATCTCTCTCTCCTTCTCCCTCTCAAATCGCAGCCCCAAATCACCATAAAACACCACCAAAAACGCACCAAATCACGAAGCTACTTCACGAAGAAACGATCCTTACATCACAAGCTTCATTTTCACCTTCTCCATTTTCGATTTCGTGGTAAGAAACATTATAACTCTTTTAAAAGTACTAGAAAGCATATATTTACATGCTAGAACGTTTACATAACGAATTTATGTCCAAAAATCAACTTAAAATGCGTTTTTAAAATTAAAAGTTCAATCAGTTCGTCCTGCGAACTGAGGACGAACTGAGATCCTAGTTGCAGTTCGTCTTGCGAAGCGAACCGAAACCTTTGACTTGCGAAGTCAAACTGCAAACCGAACCAACTTGCGAGTTGACCTACGAACCGACTGCGAGTCGAGACCTGCGGGTTGAGACTTGCGAGCCGAAATTTGTCCTGCGAACCCAACTTGGTTCGCAACCTACCTTGTCTTGCGAACTGAAACTCAACTCGCATCGCGAACTCAGTTCGCACCGCAATCTCAGTCCGCAGCTAACCTTGGTCAATTTTCCCAAATTTAATTTTCAGATGTGATTTTCACCAAAGCAATATAGTAGAAATAAAAAATTTTCAAGCTGACCTAGTAACTCGACCCCAGCCAGGGGCTCTGCCCCTTGGACCCCGCCAGGAGTTGCCACCCCTTGGACCCCGCTATCAAGGGCGCTGCCCCCGGACCCCCACCATCCAAGTATGCAACAATCTGAACATAATCACGATACTTTGAAATTATTGTTACAACCGTCACCAATGAGCCAAACACGTTTCCCAAAACAAAACGATTAAACAAACTTTGGACATAACTAGTTGAGTAGACAACTAGCATAGATGGTCTTGCGAGACATCTACTTATATTACTATCTCATACGTTTAGGGCGTTAGGAGATTTCGGACTAGACTTGGGCTTTAGGCTTTGCTAGCACTCGAACATACTTAGCTCACTAGGTGAGTTCACAGCACCTACTTTTACCGTTTTACTACTTTTGAACAGGGGTGGAAAACATAGCCAACTGCTTTTACTTACATGATTGTATACTTGTTTACTTGAACAATTTGAGTACTTTTGAACTGTTAAACTTATGCACAAACCGGTGTTATGAAATAACGTTTTCATACTACAAACTATTACAAACGAGTTAAACTATACTTGATAAACCAGAGAATGACCGGAACTGTTTGGAAATGTTGGAGAACGACCAACAACACTTTTTACAAAACTGATTTGGAAGTCCCTACGTCTTGGGCATGCGCACAAAGTATCTACTTCTTGAGCAACTAATGGTTCCTACTGACATGGACCAGATCCTACTGACTTGGATCAGGGATACCGACTTTTCCTACTATTCTGGTTTTACCTTTCTGACTTGGGTACTCGATCCTACTGACTTGGATCAGGGATAATGACTTTCCCTACTATTCTGGCTTTACCCTTCTGACTTGGGTACTCGATCCTACTGACTTGGATAAGGGATACTGACTTTCAGATGAATCATTTTATAGGATACTGACATTCCTACAATAACTACTAAACTGTATTTAGGGTAACATCCCACGTAAACCGTATTTTGGGCAACATCCCAACCGAACTATATTTGGATAACATTCCACAACACGTTTACTTAACTATTATGGCAACAACTGTTTACGAAACGTACTTGGTTTAATGAACTGTACTTGCAAATTTAAAACATGTGAATTCACTCAACCTCGTTGTTGACTTTTACTATGTTTTTCAGGGAATTAGCTGCATGTAAGACCTCCTGCACATATGGAACTCTAGGCGACCCGCGAAGCATTTAGGATACCACTTTTAAAACAGATGGATTTCTTTTATATAACTAAACTGTTTAGTCATATTTACGAAATCTACTTTTGTAATTTAATTACTTATTAACTTATACGATTCGATGAATCGTAAACTTTGTAACTATTACTCTTGCCATCTTAATATGTATGTTCGGTTGTAATCATATGCTCTAATACGTATGCATGTACAAGGTTGGTGTCATTACCCCCATACTTAACTAAATGCTTCCGCTAACCACAATCAACGGATTTGGGGGTGTGACATCTGGTGTTATGATAGTGTGTTCTGAAATGGTGTTGTGGTGTTATGTTGACGTGGCAGGGGGAAAATGGACGTTCTGGTGTTACAACTGTAAATGGTCTAAATCGTTTCAAGTTTTATGTATACAATAAAAAAGTTAAATGATTACAACAAATTGTTTCAAAGTTGATCGATACTTACAATAACAAGTTTCAAAACTGAATACATATTTATTATTATATCTATATAACTCTTATAAAACATTCAAACACTCTCTTTCTTAAATACTTAAAAACATTTTCTATATATATCTCAAAAAAACATTCAACACTCACTTTCTTAAATACTTAAAAACCATTTTCTAAGCACAATGTACAAGTTACAAAGACACACACAATTATCACACATCATCTATACTTAAGTACTTAATTACGGAGTATAATGCATCCAACTCTTAATATATATACAAAACAATCTACTACATTAATATGATTCAGATTTATCAAATTGCATTACTATATCTTCCAATTTGAAATTATTCTTCTTTTACTATTTTTTGAATATCATTTCACAGCATCACGCTAGTAAACTGGTAGTAAAAGGATAATATGAAACATTCAATAAATTCACATACTAAAAGGATCAACTTAGTCACTCACAGCAAATAATAACCTAAATTAAAAATATAGTTTCAAGTGAAATGAAAAAAAATTGGAGTGTAAGACTGATAATTCTTTAAATTAGATATACAGGTAAAACTTGAAAATAAAATATAAAACTAAATTAAAATCAATTCAATAATTACTTTTATTTGTTTTATTGAAGTAAAAAAGGTCAAAGGGGCATCTTTTTATTTTATTTTTAATTGCTTCCTCTTCACTTTCCTTCCCCATCTTTTTCCAACTTTCCTCCTTTTTTTCCTTCTTTTTTTTTTTCTTTCTGCTTTTCTGTTATTACCCAACTGCTCTCTCACAAACACCCTTTAACTTTCTCACACTTGAGTTGAGTGACTTTCAAGAACCAACAAAATCATCATTTGTATCTTCAAAGTTTCAATCTTTCTTCCTTAATTCCCCACAAAACACAACACCCATTTCAAGATTTTGATCAATAAGTTGTTTCCACCATGGAAAAAGATGGTTTCTACACCAATGAAGGGAATGGAATTGGAATCCCACAACCCTGGAATTCAATCTTTGGAATGGAATTAGAAACTCGAGTTAATGAAATGAATTCAGAACAAATTTCCAACTGCTTTTTCAACCGCAATTGGGAGAATTCAATGGATCAGAGCGATCCCTTTGAATCGGCATTGAGTTCCATTGTTTCATCTCCGGTTAACTCGCACCCCGGAATCACAATTCCGGGTTGCGGTGGGTCTGGCGAGAATGTAGTTCTCAAAGAACTAATTGGTAGATTAGGAAGTATATGTAATTCTGGTGAGGTATCACCACAATCTTGTATTCATGGAAACAATAATAATAATAATAGTACTAATACATCATGTTACAACACACCATTGAGTTCACCACCAAAGTTGAATCTATCAATTATGGATCAAAATCATAATCAGATTCATGGGAATTTGTCAATTCCTAGGAATCATCATCAATTACCATTTCCTACAGATCCTGGATTTGTTGAAAGAGCAGCAAGGTTTTCTTGTTTTGGAGGGAAAGAATCTGAATTCCCTCACATGGTGGAATCAGGAGTACCAATTCCAGCTTCTGATAATAAATTTAGTAGGTTGTCAATGTCTTTGAATCAAGAAAACAAGGAATTGGATAATTCTATGGAGGAATCATCTTTGTCTGAACAGATCACTGGAATGGAAACTGGAGTTAAAGGTCAGAATACTAATTCTAATGGTAGAAAGAGGAAAGCAATTCCTAAAGGAAAAGGAAAAGAAGCACAATTCGGTAATCTGTCAGCTAAAGACAACAAGGTTAGTTAATTCAGTTATTTTTACTGAAACCCCATTATTATTATTATTTATTTGAAATTTTTTATGAAAGTAAACATCTTTTTTGTGTTGCAGACTGTGGGAGGAGCAGAGAAAGAGGAATCAGATGCAAAAAGAAGCAAGTCAGAAGAAGAGAATGGAATGGAAAAAGAAAAGGAAAAGGAAAAGGAAGAAGGGAATCAGAAACAAACAAAAGAAAATGGGAAATTAGCAGAGCCACCAAAGGACTATATTCATGTTAGAGCAAGAAGAGGTCAAGCTACTGATAGCCATAGTCTTGCAGAAAGGGTACACCAAATTCTATTCCTTTCGTTTCAATATCATTCGTATATGCATCTTCTAATTCGTCTCATTCGGATATTTGATATTTCAGGTGAGAAGAGAAAAGATTAGTGAAAGAATGAAATTCCTTCAAGATCTTGTCCCTGGTTGTAACAAGGTAAATACACATTTTTTTCCTACAAGATTTTGCATCATTTGATAAAAAGTTGTAAGTTTTGGTTGTTAAGATGGGATTTATGTTTTGAAGGTGACCGGAAAAGCTGTTATGCTCGACGAGATTATTAACTATGTACAATCATTGCAAAGACAAGTTGAGGTATATATAAATAATAATGAACCTTTTACGATGAAGAAGATTAAAATTACCGATTTTTCTTGATTATCTAAGCGTTTATTCGATTTTATGTCTCTGTAGTTCTTGTCAATGAAATTAGCAACTGTCAATCCAAGGACGGATGTGAACATGGAAGCACTTTTATCTAAAGATGTAAGCCTTTTACATTCTTTCTTAATGAGGGGTGTGTGAGCTTTGAATATTGAATTAAATTTGTTTCTTTTTATTCCCGTTTTCAGAACCGGGCATCCATGATGAATACCATGAACCATTTGGATGCATCGGCCCATCCATTCTATGGAATGGTTCATGATGGACCAGAGAACCCAATGATGATGCATCGTGGTTCAAACATGAAGTCATCACAGATTGATGGTTTTAGTGAAGTAAGTTATAAGTCAATATTTTCTCCAAAAAAGTCTTATCTTACAAGGCTTTTGTTGTTAACTCCTGTTATAACAAAACATTTCAGGCTTCGGCGTTTTGGGAAAATGATCTACAGAGTGTTGTACAGATGGGGTTTGGCCAAAATCAAGGACCAAGCTTCCAAGGTGAGTTGACATTTTCATCAAGAAAGTCAACTAGCATCTAAAAGAGATTTAAATCAAAATATCTAATGTATAAATTCCTTGATATATTGCAGGAACAATGGGCATGGGTCAAATGAAAGTTGAGCTATGATATCAAATTCGTTGAAATATTTACGTAGGCCCTTAAGCAAGAAGAGCATTTGTATAGAGAAAGGAAGAAGGCATATCATCTTCTCCTGATATCTTATTTTTACAAGAAATTGTTTGTATAATCCTAGCACTAATTTCTATAAGTTTGTGGGGGTGGGATTGGGAGGTACTGTAAAGTATGTAAAATGTTGTAACATGGTGTAAGGGTTGATGGAAAGAGCCTACAACCTTGCTTTCCTTACATATTTTCTTTAACATTATCATATATCTAATCAATTATTTTTGTTCATTTCAATAAGTTTCATTACTTATCTTTCGGTAGGTCCAGAATCTACTACAAACGTATTAGGCGGATTTTTAACTTTCAGAAATCTTCACAAGATTACTTAAGAAAGACTGGTCCACAATCACAACATCACCACCTAGAGAAGATGATCATGAATAGTACCCGGACCGTTAATTATGCATAAAAATCTTTAAAACTTTGAGATATTTTGTCAAGATCCCCTAAAATATTTGCACAACTTCTGAACTTTCTGGCCACCCCACCAATAAAAGAAGAGATTTTTATTTGAAATCTTGAAGGTGATTTATTTTTTTAGAAGTGTCATAATCAATGGCAAGAAGATTGATTTTCAAAAGAGACCTAACAATAAGAAAAGATGGTACCTTTAGAATGAAGATTAGAGATGATTTTCTTATTCTTGGTTGTAAACCAGCTGTTAGTGGGGACATTATTGAATCCAAAATTGACAACGCTTTGATTCCACTATTCCTTTTCTACCCTGATTACAGGAATTAGCAGTGAAACTTTTCCCCCTAAAGATGCCTTAATTTTTCTTGTACTATGTGTAATAATAGTTGTACTTTGTTCTTGAATTTGGTAATGTTAGCTATGGATATAGGCTTGCTCATTCTCAAGGGTAACCAATTTAATGGTAACTCTTAAAGGTTTGACCGTTTGAGTACTTCTGTACATGAAAATTGTAACAATGACAGCAAAAGTTATTTCTACTGCTAGGATATATTATATGATTGTTTATGTGTAATGTTAGTTCTAATGATCTATGTAAAAAGATATATTCCAACTTTAATAATTTATAAAGATAACGATAAACATGGTTTCCATCTTTATAGTAACAATTTGCGGTATCTCCTACGTGTTTCTAATGATCCCCATTCTTTTCCACTTCAGTGATGTGATATGACACAATTATACGAAAGATCAGTTTTGGAGTGGATCTACTCATTAAAGGACTTTGAAATGCCATTCATTTCGGTGTTGTCTCTAGTTAGACAAGAAGTGCTACGTTGCCATGGTAATTCAACTAGTTAATACATTAATAATATTAAGCATGACCACATCAATATATAAAGGGTTTAGGGTCTGGATATGTATCAAACTTTGATCAAATATCAATTGTGTGTACCCAATTTACATTTGCTATTTTTAATGCATCCAACTTTCAAAAAAGGGTATTTTGATGTACTTTGGTGATGTGGCGAGCGCATAACGTGCCACGTGGCGTTAGGAGAGAGTGACACGTCATCAATGTACATCAAAACACCATTTTTGAAAGTTGAATGCATTAAAAATAGCAAATGTAAGTTGGGTACACACAACAGACCCTTGGTCAAGGTTTGGTACATTTCCAGACCCTAAACCCATATATAAACATACATATATGTATACATAGATTTAGTAGTATCTTAAGCCTTTTTTGTTTACATAATTACATTTCTGGGCACTTAAGCCTTTTCTTTTAACATAGATATAGCCTATAGATTTCTTGAGGGGGCAACTGCCCCTTTAGATCCACCTCTATTTGTATGTGTGTATGCCGGTATAATATGCATATATATTTAAGTAAATGCACATATTAAGATAGAAGATCACCCTACATGTCCATAATGTACAACAGTCTTTTTCTTTAATACATGCTTAATGAAGAATAAATAGTACGCGTAAAATACACATAATGTTCTTAAAGATATGCAATGGTTGTTGATATTCGGTACTCCTTTTTTTCTCTGTGTATCTTAGTGTTAATGACTATATGTATATGTATATATGTATTTGTCTACAATCATAAAATTATTACAAAGACAGGAGGGAAAAGGAATCAAAATCCCATGTTGGCCAAGATGAAGATCTGACTTTGGCCAAGGAATCAAAGACCTTTTTTTAATTGGCAATCATCTGCTTTAGAAACTCATGAAAAAGAAAATCTTTTTGGATAAGTAGAATGTTTAAAGTAGTGGTGTTCAGATGTAGAAAGATACCCTTGGGAGATAGACAGCCAAACTTTACATGAAAGCCTGGCTCCCAAATTCTATTGCAACCTTCTAAAAATCAACATAAGAATCCATATTACTTCACACCCTTGTTTCTTTTTCGTTCGATAAAGTCATTGCAAAGACAATATATGCTTACAAATTTGATATTATTAAAAAAATAACTTTAAAGTGCCAGGATTATTAAGTTATAAAAGCAATGAACAATATGCAAAGATGAAGCATCTAAAAGTAAAGATCTTTAGATTGTTCTCACAGAGTGTCCAACCATTTCAACTAGCCGAGTTGGGCGTTTGCCAATTTGCTTAAAGATTTACTAATTGTTCAATCAATTTTTGGTTTCTTTACTATTAGCATTAATTTTGGTTGATGGAGGTAGTTATAAAAGTAGGGTACAAGAGAATGTAATTGGAGAGGATGGTTATTGGCCACTTTGATTTAATATATACCAAATAGTAGTTGTGACCAAATTTCTTGAGGAATGACATTGACAGTACATGGATTTAAAGTTAATAATCTGGTGGAATGTATTAAAGAATTGCCAAACATTATCATTACTCCTCCAGATATAAAGTTCATGCAATATTGTTCATCTCGGTTACTAAGGTATCCATACGGAATTACAAAAGGCGCGTAAACTGACAGACAATCAAGAATTTACTTCTAAAAAATATCTGGGCAAGATTTTAAACAGTTCTCCCTCTTAAAAGAACTCACATTTGTTCGATGTTTTTAAAACGGCAAACCCACATTGTACAACACATAATATGTACGATCACACATATACACAAATTGTCCGTTGATGAGACTTGAACCACAACCTATTGGTTAATGAATCTTCACATACCACTAGACATTTGATTTTTACTGGAAAGTCTAACATAAAAGTCCCTTTTGACTTTGGTTATAAAACAAAAGAAAGCAAGATGAATTATGGGGTTTCTATGATTAAGTGAGAACAGAACAAAGAAAACAAAAGGTATAAATAAAAGGGAATAGTTAGGGAAGATTGATTGAAGATGTTTCCATGTGGGGTTTCATTTGTTTATAATCAATTATGATTAAGGAATGGTCCATTTACCAGCCTGTCACTAATTTATCATAACCTCATATAGGTACAAATCACTCTCTTTCTTCACTTTATGTCTCTTTCTTTCAACTTAACAAGTATCTTTTGTTTCTTTTATTTGTGTTGGTTGTGTTATTAAGACTCCTAAAGCTAAGGTTATCTTCTTTTTTTCCATTGTTTCTCTATGACAATTCTATCTGATATTGCCTTGGATTTTAAGAATTCTCATACTAATTAATAATTCATCATAGGTATTTTAGACATTTGAGTAGTAATCAAATATGTATGTACCATCATCATTTTGTTTCACCAACAATAGCATTTGTGTAATAGTTAACCATCCACTTTCCTTAAAAAGGCTCTTGTCATCATTTGAGAAGTACACTACGGAGGAAGCCTACACTTCAACCAACAAATAACTAAACTTTCAAAGAAAATTTACAAGTCCTCCAACAGTACATTAAATGTAAAATAGATCCGTCGTGGGTCAAGAAAACTCGAACAAGATGATGATCTAAAGGTAAATCAATGCTTAGACAGGGTGTACAGTTGAAGCACCAGAACAGAAAATTCTTCTTTGACTAGTATGAATACAAAATTGCCATTTTTCCCTTATTATATTTTCGAAAATTGTTCATATACAACTAATAATAGAGGCTTGTGGAGATAGGCATGTGCAGATCTTCCTTACCTGCAGTCAATTGTTATAAACTTATAACAGTTGAAACAGATAGAACCAACACACATAGTGTACAAATGACTTGATGCGACGAAAAAAATAAAAAATTGGGTGCACCAGCTGAACAAACTATAAGATTTATATGTATTTATATCACTATATAAATCCAGAAAGTCATATATTAACAAGTTTCAGCTTGATATACATATAGGTATGTAGTGGTTTTAAGGTACTCCTAACAGCTCAATCATTTCATAGACTGGATCTACAACGGGCTTACAACTACAAAGACCATTTCAACACTAATAGTCACTAATGATACCTCAGATACAATTTCTTAAACAAAGGATATGGATGATTTTACCCACATTGTACGTCAACACAAAAGCGTTATCATATTACTTTATGTGTAAGTAATAGTAAGTATGATGCACTATGACTCCATGAGTCATGATTGAGAATATACAAAAATCCAACAGAAGATAGTTCAAAAAAGCAACCAGTGTGCACATTGCAACACACTTATCACAAAACACAATGTATAATACGCTTACAAGACATCATGGCAAGTGACCATTTATCCCTCCTTCCCTATATACACATTACACAATCTCCACAAGACAAAGCTATTATTCTACAGAAGATATAATTAGTCACACCTAAATTTTTTGCAGTTATGATTAAACTATGTATGTAACAGAACCATTCGAATAAATTTGTTTCTGCAAACTAATGATAATGTGGAAGACAAAAAAAAAAAAAAAAACTTGTACCTGTTTCTTATTATAATTTATAACCCTCTAGTCGGATTTCAGATGTCATTATCATGGTCCATTTCCTGTCTTGAGTACTGGTAGTGATGTTTTCTTAAAATCTAATCTTCTTTTAAAAAAGAAATGCAGGGAAATTTAGAAAAAACGAAATGGTATTATCGACATTCAAAATTGAATGGTTAGGATTGCTACCCACTTTGATTGTACCTCTCAGTTCTGGTCCAGGAGTAATAATATATACCTTAGTTGGTCCCAAATTAGGAGAGAGATAATTGTCAAGGAAGACAGTGTCACAAGCTACTTGTTTTATGGTCTCTATTATCGAAAATTGACTAACCTTATAACGGTATTCAGGAGGGCCTCAAATATGGTATGTGAACTCTCTGTCTTGGCCCTCATTTTGTACACAGCCTGATCCATTCAAGACTACCATTAGCCACTTGACACCAATGCCAAAAAATCAGTGATCTTAGGTTGCAATCTTGATTGTAAAATATCTAGGTTCATTTATGTATGAGAACTCTGTGTCTCGGCCCCATTTGTACATAGTCTGATCATTTGCCTCTTAGCCAGCACCAATGCCAGAAAAGTAAGTGATCTTAGGTTGCATTCTTGATTGTAAATATATAAGCTCATTACCTTTGTATCAGGTAATTCGTAGAAGTCACAAGATCTAACCATTTATTAAAAATGGGACCATTTGAGTTGTATTTTTTCTGACAATTTATACGAGTAAACTAAGTCAAACGGGGTGGCAGTAACCCAAAGTGTATTCAATTTGTGTAGTGCCGGTAAATTTATTTATTATATGATTTATCACGGTAAATTTTATTTAATACACTAATTACTACAAAAGCTCAATAAAGAGAAGGCGAAAAAGTGTGAATGGGTCAGCCCAACCAGGCACGACCTACTTCATCCCACTAGAAGAATTCAGTTGTTTAGACCAAAGACCTGTGACCCATTACCTAGCCTACCAGACCCGTCCATATTCGTCACCTTTTGGTAAATGAGACCCAATGCTAAAACTTCATTTCTTACACAAAAGCTGACATGTTTAATAATTAAAAGGTGTACAAGACTGTAAATCATTCTGCACATACAAGTGGGAATGTATTTGGATTCACGCAAAAAGTTCAAAATGATACAAGGTAAGACAAGATTAACCAATACATTGATCCTCACAATTGGTGAGAACAACCCCCTTGTGGGAGGGCCAAAAAAGGACTCAACCCTGTAAAGCCTACACCATATACAAGAACCTTCTGTTAATACTAAATACTATGTGTGCGTCTACATACCAAATTTCACCTTACCTATATGTTGCACCTGTCATACCCAGAGAACCATGAAGAGGGTTCTGGTAATTTTGTCAACTCTCCTTCATCCTCATCGTAGAATTTGTCAAATTCATCTCGTAATTGTTGGTCATTTGTGTTATTCGGCTCCACACACATGTCATATTTTGGCACGTCATCAACTGGGGGTAATGCCATTACCGCATTCTCCTGCATACATTTCAGCTTTTCTATTTGTTTGCAAGCCTTCTCCTTTTCCTGTTCGACCTCCCTTGCATGTGCCTGAAAATTTAGAATGTAAAGGTGTAAATAGCACAGAACTATACGAGCATGGCTATATTCAGGTTTAAATATCAAAAGACGGGTCAAGCAAGTTATATATAACTCGTTAGATAAACACGAAAGGTACACATGTTTCCAATGGTTTAAACTAACAACAAGTCGCTGAACATGTATTAAAATATTTACTACATCCTAGATCATATAGTTATAACAATATGTAATAGTATTTTAATATGTGTAGCTCTGTAATCATCTTCATTCCATCAACTGTCTAAAACCAAAAGGCGATGAAGGAACTCATTATGACCATATATCCAACCAGACCGACCCGCTAATTTCACCACCTCTAGACATAACATGCACAAAATAATCATGTATTTATTTGTTAATAAGCCTAGACACATCATAAAAATGTATACATGCTGTCAGTGCATGCATGTAACCAGGTATGGGATAATACAAAATGGTCTTTGTCAAGAGACGGCAACAAAGTAGTGCGCAGTTTGTGACTTTGTTCATATATGGTATGTGCTAAAATTTAGCAAATATTAGAAGGTTGGTATCAGTAATGTTTTTCATCATCCTCTTGGCTATAGGTCAGACCTCGGAGTAGACACAGTATCTTACTTATTAATCTGACCGTTTTGAGAAAACAGGGAGAAAAGAACTACCTCGGCAGCTGCTACAGCTTCTTCTGCTTCTTTAAGTCTAACAAGTACTTCACCAGCAGCTTGTACAGCTTCCGCAGTATCCTTTAATTGGGCTTGAAGCCCATTAATCTCATCCCTGTAGCGACGTCTCTCAGTCTCCTTTTCCGCTTTTAAAGTTGAAATTTCTGTTGCCAGGGCATTAATAAATTTAGATTCAACATTCTTAACACCAGCTTGGGCAGCTGCTGTTTTAATATCTACAATTCCATCATCGATTCTTCTTTGAGATGTAAGAAGATTGATATGTTTCTCCTCCAAATTTGCATATTGTTCCAACATTCTTGCATGACCTTCCATGGCCATTTGCATGGCTTCTTTAAGCTCTTTGGAACAAACCTTTTCTGTATGAAGTTCATTTCTTTGCTTTTCAACAAGCAAGCGGCTAGCTTGTAATTCCCGTTCCAAATCTTCTACGAGAGAAATCCATTTGCTCTCTGCTTCATTCCAACGGTTTCGCTCCAATTCAAATCTCTGATCAGCCGACTCTTGTACGATGCTTAAAGGTGGAGCCACAGTCAAGTCAGATGGATACGTTATTTGCAAGACCGGACTTCTTTTTTTAGACGTACTGGAGGAAGAATCCATATAAGATTGAAGTTGGCTTCTCAAATCTTGCATTTCTTCCAACAACACATCCTTCTCTCCCAAGTCAAAGAAGTTCTGATAACGTTCCAGTTCATCTTGAATTCTTTTTAACTCGATTTCCGTCCTTAGAACTTCTGGGTGGTTCTCATACATTTCCTTCAAAACCTGTATAACATGAAAAGTTAATTAAATACTAAAGCTGACAATTTCAACTTATTACTTATCAGTAGATTTATCTCAAAAGGGTCAAGCCAAAACGTTTAGCTTAATGGAAAATGGGTACAACATGTTAAAAGTTGTCCGAAGTTTAACTTTTACAGACTCAAAATTTGTTTAATCTAAAGAATTAGATTAACAAATATAGAACTGTTTTTGAACTCGTATACTGTATAATCACTAATACTATAGAAAAGGGAAAAGAATTGTTTAGGGGTCAACCAAATCCAACCTGTTTGGACTTGTTACAAGCTCGTTTATAGCCAAAGGAAAACATGTCAAAGTTTACAGCCAATGCCAAATTGGAATCCGTACCTTATTCTCATTTGTTAAAGAAGCCAATTCATCCTCTTTAAACTCCTCTGCAGACAAAATACCGTCCATCAAGCTCTCGAGACGGGCAATTTTGTCATTTCGTATTTGCCCGATTATCAAATTGCATTCACGTTCATGTTTGTACTGCTGCAACTGTTGCAGTATAGAAATGATTATAAATGTGGAAGCTCAAATTACTTTCTATGTTACCATTTGGATAATATAAAATAAGCATACCAAGTGATTAAGTTGGTTAATCTCTGAGACTTGTCTAGTGCATAGCTCTTCTAATGCCATCTCTCTCCTTATAGCTCCTGCTAAAACCTTCTCTACTGCCTACGGAATGATAAAATGGTAACTATGTATATGACCAGTAAGCAGGGGTGGCAATATCAACCCATGTACTACTAGGTCGAAATCACCAACAGTGTAATTTTATTGCATATAATCTCCTACAGAAATTTATTCAAATAAGTAGGTTTTTATTGAAATAAAATACTTTTTTCAGTCATATTTGACGCAACAACAAATATAAATAGATTAGCTTAATTCAGAAAGTGTGTTTCGGGACAACCCAACCCGACTCGTACCAGGATCCCTACAGAAGTTGCCCCTTTCGTCTCAAGTGTGTAGGGACCTATTACCCAACACGCTCATCTTTCCATCTCTACTGGTAATGAATAACATATCCAAAACTTGATATTAACATTATACTTACTTTGGGAACCAACTGCTTATTATTATCAGCCATCTGAGAACCATCAACAGGAATCAACTGCAAGCCCGGACTCTGTCCATCTTTTACATCTGCAGAGCTTATACACTTGCAATTTCTGCACAAAAACATGGCAGGATTCTCTTCTTCTAACTCATTACCAGGAAGAAGTGCTTGCACACCAACATCTTTTCTAACCATCAATGGCTTACTGTTCAAAGGCTTGTAAGGAAACCTAAACGAGGATCGTCCAAAAGTGTTACTTTTATGCTTATGAAATACTTCAAGACCGCAATTGAGACTGGCAGCCAAACGGGCAGATTGAGCATTCAAGCTAACGCTATTTGAAGGCTTTTGACAAGGATTTTCCAAAGCCTCAGGAATTGTTGTATGTGTGTGTGCTTTTTGAGAAGCAGTTAACATTGAGGAAGTTCTCAAACTTTTCCTGCTGCTGCTGTTAGTTATTGGTGAAACGCTTATAGTCGGCGACTTGAGTACAGGGGATACTTCAGATGGCACTATGGGTGAACTAGGAATGACACAATCCCCCAAGCCATTTTGAGTAGATACATCCTTTACCAAATTATCTTTCAAAACATGAGCACTCAATTCTGGAGTTGCACTCACTACCAATCGTGTTGTTTCTTTGCTTAAAGAATCTTGATTACCATCATTAGTTTCAAGATTGTGAGCAAATGTCAACTCCGGATTTTCAACTTGTTCAGATATATCTTCCATAGTAACATCACTATCTCCAGAATCTTTTCGCTCAATAGATGAGATGCCAACTGCAGTTGGCTTACAGTCTTTGGTGCTCGCTAAAAGAACTTGTTCACCTTCATCAACAATTTCCATTTCTTCATCTCCATCATCATCTTCATGAGGTAATATCAGAGGACGATTCAGGCTAAATTTCAAAAGGGCCATGCTTCTACGAGCAGTCCACCCTGTCGAATATCCTGCAGTCGGTTCAGCTTGGTTTCCGGTTGACTTCATACGTACTAGTTCATCCTGTCATATGTGATCCCCAGTTAGTACTTAGTAGCTGTACCACGAAAAAGAAGAAGGTTGCAATGTTGAAAGGTTATTTATAATCCAGAATGTATATGCGTAGTTGTGTACAACTATGACAGTATTTAGTGAATGTAAATGATTAGTAGCTATAGCACATAAATTAAAGACTAAAATACATAAAGGATTGATAATCAAGAATCACACCATCATATGTTCACAACTATAGCACCATCGAGTGAATTCAACCGGTTTTAGTGTAATTTTGAAATAAATGCAGGTAAGATTTTGCAAATAGATGGTATAATATAGACAAGTTATGGGTCACATGGTTAAAAACAAGAAAGTTAACATTTTAAACACACGTGTGGGGGATATACTCTAGGCCTTGGCATATCGATTATAAGAGAAATGAGACCTGCAAATAATAGAAAAGGTACCTTCAACTGGCGTATCACTTCACGCAATGTTTTCACATCATTCTGCATTTGTTCATTAACAACTGCCTTGTTCTTGACAGCTTTGGCACGGTGAGCAAATCGCAGTGTACTAAACGTCTCACTTCTACAGCTAAGAGAATAGATTTTCCTTTCATGTTAAAAAAGAGGCGGAAAATAATAAAAAATAATAATAAATTGACTGGGTAGAAAGTAACTATTGGTAACTTCAACCCATTATTATAGGGCTGCGTCTTATCTCAAATGGGAAAAAATATCTTTAGAAGGGGGACAGATGAAGTCAACAAGATGAACAAGAAGGGAAACGGACCAGATGGGCAGAACATGTCAAACGCGTGGAAGGTTTGGTGAAGTCCTTAAGATTATTATTGTGATATTTAATCTATGTAATCACAATCAACAAAATAATCATTGTAAACTAGATTAGAAAAAAGTGTTTACAAGTCAACAGGCCAAACCTGGTCCGTTACAACCACAATGAAATTAAATGTTTTGACCCATTATCCAACCGGCCAACACACCCATCTTGACTACTCCAGAATGGTCATATCTTTACCTCTGAGCTGGAGAAATAGCACAAACCATAACAAGTTTTGCATTTCCGCCAAGAGATTCCTGCAACAAGAATGTCAGTTTTGAATCTCTGTAGGGGATGTGCCTTTGCTTTCCTGTTTGGGAGACTTCAGCTAGAATGTTGATCAAGTTTCTGCCATTCCAATAAATATATATTTATTTTATAATGATATCAAATTATGAAATACACAACTTTAGTATGAGATTGAAATTTAGACAATGCAACCAAATGAAACAACATACCCGAGCTGCGAAAGAGAACGATTGATATTACCAGCTTCTTTCAAACGTTCTCCAGCTGCACCAGTCAACTTTTGTCTCTCTGACCCAGCAAGATCAACAAGATTCATTCGACTAGTTTTGAAGCAGCTCAGACCATCCATGCTCTATATAGTTGAAATTTTTAATTAGGACCTTCTGTATTCAAACAAGATATTTTCGAAACATGCTATATGATAACTTTGGTTATGTAAACCACAAGAAAAACAAAAAATATCACCTTGCATTGTGACTCAACAACACAAGTAAATACACTGTGTGAGCGGGAACTCTCAAGATTAATACTTGTTGCTCCAGTCCTCCGATTTGACAAACCCTGCATATGTTATGAGCAATTTTTATTATTTTCTTCCAAGAGTGTACTTCATCATTTCCATGATAGTGACATAGTCTTAATGTACACATAACACGTAAGCTTAATACATTTTTAGACTACCAGTCAAATGTACAAGAATCTTACGATTATACAAAATGAGGATATCATACCTTTCTGAGAAGCTGTGTAACATCTTTCATGTTGCAAATAGTCTCCTCTGTTAGATTTTCAACATAGACTCCAGTTTTAGTATCCTCTCTTAAATGAAGATTCCTTTGAGAAGGATTCAGCAAGTCAGTGATCTGTTCATTATAGATCTGAAAACAAAATGTTTTGGGCTTAATACAAAAGTGATAACAGAAATACAGCTAACAGTCAATAAATAATAATGTCACCTCAAGAAAAGAACAACGGCACTGATATTTAAGTTGTTCGTCTGCATGCTTACTTTGTTCCTACAACATATAAGTAAACCATATTCATGACATAATAAACATTTTAAGAACATCTAAAATTAAAGTATGAAAAGATATAGAAAGATACCTCATGTATGCGAGAAAACAGTCGTTCAAAAACACGGGGTGTCAGGCCCTGTTCTTTACAAGACGAATTCTCTTCCAACAAAGCATTCGCTGGTCCCCATATCGTGTAGGTCTTTCCACTCCCGGTCTATGCAAATCAAATTTATATTACTTGAATAGCAAAAATAACAACTAATCACATATAATACAAATTGCTTTAAAATTATACCTGTCCATATGCAAATATAGAGCTGTTAAATCCTGCAATACAGTTCTCAACTAGAGGAGCTCCCACAAGCTCAAATATATCGGCCTGAAAAACAAAGCAAAGCAACAAACATTAACCAACTATTTCAACATATCACAATATCTGATATATATATTTCCATAAACTACAGTTTTCATTAGGAGAATAAAGTTCCAGTCACGACTTGCCTGAGTCGACATTGTGTCTGCTACAGAGTCAAAAGTAAACTGCTGTCCAAGTATCGACAACGAATCACCAGCAGTCTTCTGGACTATCATTTCTCCCTCTTCATTTTTACTCAGTGGCCGCATTCTCACTACAACCTAATAGATGAAAAACATTCAACTCAGCTGATAATCACATTATAAAACTATAATTAGCAAGTTTTTCTAGAATAACGAAAAAGTAAGTATGTGAATCACATTATAAGGTTTAATAACAAATATACCTTGACTCCAGTATCTGAAGATCCAGAGACGCCGTTATCAGTGTGAAAATCATTACCGAGCTTTCGTTTGAGCGGATTCGAAGACGGAGGTCTCGGGGGAAGATGCGACTTCAATTTATTCGCAACAGAGGGTGACGGTTTACCAGTAAAAGATGGCGAATCTGGAATGATGTTAATATTAGTAGGTGGAGCATTCTCGTTGTTTGCCTTTAATTTTCGATTTCGATTATGCTTCATAGAATTAGGGTTTAACGGTGGCTTATCGAACGAATTTTCTCTCAAGATCGTGTTTTTTGGTTGCTTCTTCATTTTTTTCAAACCCTAATCCAGTGTGGAAAACTGATTCGCATAGAAGATAGAGAGAGAAGCAGGGTGTGTGTGTTAAATGTAGCCGTTAGGGTTTAGAAATTGGAGTGAATTTGAAATTGAAATTTGGGGATGAATTTGAATCTGACAATCTTTTGTGAAAGTTCGTTTTAACCCCTTTAAAACCAAATTGTTTGTAATTTTGACCCTGCTAGTTTATGACGTAGCGGTGCACATGACATTTTGACGTTATTATTTTGTATTTATTTTATTGTTTTTTATCAGACGTTATTATACATTTGAGTGTAACGATTAAATTTACATTTATCATCTTTATATATATATATATATAAAACATATTACAATTGAGCAATCTGAACCTTAGATTGGTTTCATCCCCAAAGATCCTACGGTCAAAATTATTTCCTTCATTTTTTTTAATTTTTATAATATGTACCCACAACTATTGTAATTGACACTTCCAATACTTCCTATTTTTTTAGTCCTTATAATTTAAATATCATGACATTTCAAGTGGTAATTTATAAATAAATCAATCGTATTTGAAATATTTATCTATATTGATTAATTTAAATAACATAAATTTTTTTATCAACATTATGAAACTAAAAATTGGCATTCCATTTAGCCAAACAACCGTAATATCATGAATACATTAAAATCGTAACTCGACCATAATAATATTGTTTTATTTTCTTTTTGTGATTCATGGATTTTATATTTTTACAAGTTGTGTTTAAAGCATTGTCAGAAACAACTTCGATTTTACTATAAAACTATTAAATGATAAAAACCATCTTGAAGATCATGAAATTTCAATAAATTTTAAAGATATAAATTAAATGTAGATTTTCATATTAAAATATTATTTTTCCTTTTCATACACCATCTTTGAATTTATAATAACAAATTTTAAATGTACTTGATAATAAATATGCTATTGAGCATTTTATTGATTTGCTAAAAATCAACGTCTACAAAGATCAAGTTGATGAATATGGATTATTATTATCGCTATTCAAAATCTATTGTTATTGCTTATATATATGTGTATATATGATCACAATAATGTACGATTTGGATAGAAATTTAAGTTTGAATTACAAAATACAGTTATTTAAGTTACACTGAATTCGTAGTTAATTTAAGTTTTAAAAAATTATTTTATGGGTTACAATAATTCTATACTACCTTCTTACTATATTCATATTATATTAATAAATGATTGACTATCTGCCCTTTCATAAAATGGGTAAATGTTATAACTAAAATATTTACAAATTAGATAATATATAATTTACAACCGACATGTATTTTTAATATCTTAACTAAAAAAAATTTAAAAAACCTGAACTGTACCAAACTGATAAAGTATATGCTAGATGTTGTTGGTTGGCGATTATTTTATATAAAAATCCGGTTCATTGTACAATTTCATTTGACTTAACTTTTTAGTTACACAATTTATAAAATCAAATTTCTAAACCCTGCGTTGTCGCGGACCTCGCCTAGTTTATATAATAAAATAAATAGAAATAGACACCCTTATGTAAAGAAGTTTTGTTAAGAGATAATTATAAAATAATAAATATTATATTTTAGCTGTATACACAAGTAAATGAATTGTAAGGTGTTTTTTGATTTGTATACTGGTTTTAAAAACAGTCATATAGTTAAGAATTTATTAAAAAAAAAAAGTAGATTAAGTAAAGTTTATAAATGACTCGTATAATTTACATCGAATTACGAAAATTATACATACCTTTTAACTTTTCAATATAATATGTTCATATAAAAAATTGTCCATTACCAATCTAAAATTACTAAAACTACTTTGGTCTTTTATCATTTTTGAATAGTGATCAAAAATATGGTGAACGAGCACTCTAGTCATTTAGGTGCATTAGGAACCATTTTTGAGCAAACAATAGATTTATTGGACTGAAAATGTGACAAAGATGTATGGTAACGGTTTTTATAAATCGGTGTAAATCATGTAAAACCATTTATAAAGACGGATGCAAAAATGAAAATGCAAAGAGAATGATATGAATTTTTTAAAAAGTTATTTGTTTTAAAATTTAGTTTTGCATTTTGAATTACTTATATTAGAGTTTGTATGAGTAATTTTAATGGGGCTTTATTCGATTGGAATGACAATGATTATCCGATCTAGTGGATATCCACCCAATCCATCCTCTAGTGGTGGATGTTATCTAAAGTGATGAATAACATAAATGGATATAAAATGGATATAAATGTGGATGATTAGTGGATCAGATATGTATATGAGAATATATTATCTATGGATATCCATTATCACCCGAAATAAATATTAATATACATATATACAAATATATATATACATAAACATTTACATTTACGTATCCATTATATATTATTATAAAGTGTTATTGAAGATATGTGTCGGAGTAGATACAATTATGTGAATATTCATTATATATTAATAAGGTGTTATTATATATTATTAATTTGTATATATTTTCAATATCTAAGGTATATTTGAGCGATTTTTTTCTTTATATTATTGACTTATAGAAAATCAAAATGCATCTAATATACATATTAATCTACATATATAAAATTGAGAACCTACACACATATATATATATATATATATATATATATATATATAGGTTCAATGGAGAAGGAAATTTAGGTGGAGAAAAGAGAGAATCAATATGATTCGGTATTTATTATTACTATGATTCAACTTTTTATTACTTGAATTATATTTATATTAAAATGAATCATAGTAATAAAAATACTTAATCATATTGCTTCTTCCTTTTCTCTACCTAAATTTTCTTCCTTTTTGATCCCGTTAATATATATATATATATATATATATATATATATATATATATATATATATGCATATACATTTACATATCTCATACATGTACATATATACTATCAAAGTGTTATCGATGATAAGGGTTGTGAAAGATACAATTATGTGAATATATATAAAATTGTATATATTATCCTTTTTCATATATTTTTAACTTAAAGACAATCAAATACATGTATTTATCATGTTGAGTCAACTTTTGCTTCCAGCCATATAACAAAGTGTAACACTCCAAATTTGAAGATATTATTTTAATGTACGAGAAAATATAATTTTTATGAAGTATTATTGTTTAAATAAGAAGATATGATAGAAAACGTAAATGGTTCCTCAATTCCAAACTAGTGTGAATTAATGAGTAAGTAAATAACTAAATACTCCCACGTGTACATCTTCATTCTTATCATTTTACATTCTAAACATTTCCAGACAAACAAGAGCCGTGGGATCATCATCATCATCATCATCATCATCATCATCATCATCATCATCATCATATCATCAAATTAATCTCCAATTCAGATTTTAATCTTTAGTTCATCATCTCTATCATTATCCTCAACTCCTTGTAAGTGTTCTTCATCAATTTTAAACCTATAAAAAATGGGTTTTCATGGGGTGTGAGTAATCAGTGTAACTAATCTGAAATCAGGGATTGAAATTAGTTAGGTTGATGCTAACTAGTGAAGTAATGATCATTGGTAAACATAAAACAAGTTGAAAATGATTAAATTTAATTTGGTATTCTTGATGATTTATACGGTTCATGTCAAAATTCTTGGAAGTTGAAGAAATTACTTCTAAGTGTGATTAGAAGGATAATTATGATATAAGTATGATGATATAACAAGAATTAGAGTAAAATGATGACTTAACTTTGGTTACTTAATTTTAATCTAGCTAAACTAATCAAAGTAGGGGTGAGATTTAAAAGTGATCAATAATAGAGATTATGAATTCTTGGTGCTAAATGTGTTGTACTATTGTTTTATGTGTTATGTGTTTAGGTGACTAAAGGCGTGAACTCATATCATCAATTAATTGTGTAACTTCATCACATAAACATCAATATGAGTGTTATAGGAGTTAATTAAGCAATGGTTGTGCATTCCGAATTGCTTTCGAGTAAGAGATTTGTACAATCAAGTGTTTGATTGTGGTAAATTGAAGTTACTCTCATTTCGTGATATGTTGTGTTTTGTGTAAAATGGACATAGTGTAGAGATTTGCTAGCTTTGCTAGCTTATGTAGTTGTGCCTGATATGCATATCGACGTGATATGGTATTAAGCTATTATGTAGTTTTGGCCGTGGATCCATGTTGCGCCCGCAACCGTCGGTTCAGTGTCGTTGCGATTCCTGATGGTGATGCAGGCGCAGCAGGGGTTTTAAAATTTATATTTTGCTGGGCTTAAATTATACGTACTACCTACTCTGGTTAGTAAGCGGTAAGTATGACCTAAGATCGTTCTATGAATCCAAACGTGTGGGTGATTAAAGCTGGTGCTTTCGGTAAGAGATATTTAGGATGGAACAAAGTAGGTAGGTTTGGGGGTTTTAAACTAAATACAGGTAATTAAAATGCAGAAAAGTAAATTACAGGAAAGCAGATAAAGATAAACATGTGATTGCTGAGATTTCGATAATTAACGTTTCAGGATGACAGATTAAACAGGGACAATGCTAAATGTAATGGTCTAAATTATCAGGTGTAAACTCTAGAACCCTACCAATTAAATTTCCCATTGGTATGTCACTAGGAACTAGGTTATCGTGATTCTGATCGGAGAAATACGCAAACTTCCAATACTTATCTAGTTGAAAGATAAACAACCTATTTTGGCTTGACGCCGAGGTGCATGAATCAGTAGCGTATCGTCTCATAGGTCCGACCTTTCTTAACCCCTAAAATAGTTTAGTATTTTATTAGCATGCAGATTAATAACTTTGTATGTTTTGAGCGCCGATTGTGTAAGGCTTAGTGTTTTAAGGTATTTAAATCACGAGGATGTTATCCTTATTCCTAAGTCTTATTTTATACATTAAGGCTTGGTTAGTTCAAATTATGACTTGAGTTCTCCTTTTCAAACAGTTATACATCCCTAGATTATTCGCAGTTTGTAAAAACGTGTTTCATATGCAGGATATGCCTTTCAGTAATCGGACAGTGTACTTTACATGGTAGTTCGACTGCTTCTTACATCAGACATGCGGTCAGGAGTAATTGACGGTGAATGTGACACTCTAAACTAACTAAATGTAAAAGCGATGCAGAAATGTAAACCTAATATGTACAACGAGTGGGTTCACTGTGTCTTACTTGTTACATGTCATGGGCACAGATAACTACTTACCATAATTAAGGTTGATCAAGTCCTAATTACTAGGTTGCAGTCACGTGGATAACCGGAAAGGGTACTCCATAAATTAAACTCAAGTTCATAAAGTCTTAACGATACAAAGGTCATTAATTCCTATTTTATCTGAACGCGTTTTCGAACATCATTTCATTGTGCATTGACTTTCGTAGGATATACCAGTTAGTTGTGAAGTTGTATTATCCTTTCGGAATATCAACTGTTAAACCAGAGCTGATTCCAGTGATGTAACTACCTTCGGTTGTTTATCGACTTCCATACATTTGTACTCCGTATAAAACGTTTCCAGTACTATATCAGATAAACTGTCGATTAGGGGCCGTTACATCACGTTTACAATTTTCATACACTTAATTATATAACGTCATCCTTACTTATAATTATCTACATCATCAACAATCACAATAATAAACTACTCGCAATTCATGGCAATAGACAAATCACATACAAGGCAATAATACATAATTGAAATATGAAATAAAGCAAGTATGATAAAGGTTTCGATATCACCCGGAAATAAATGCGCAGCAGCGTATTATTATGACAGACAACTCGTTCACACGTACAAAGATGAATCTCCAAACTCTTAACGTTCGCTCTAACCTCTATGTTAATCCGTAGATTAATTACAATAACCCTAGACTAAAATATAAGAGACTTTTAGAGTGAGAAAGTGAAAATGGAAGAATGGGAGTGTAAATATGAGAGAGTATATGAGTGTGTGAGTTGGTGTGTTGAAATGAGAGCTAGGGGCTGCCTTTTATAGAGGAAATTCGGCTCAAGTTAGCACCCCAAAGCTCATGATAGCAAAAGGTGGAAAAGGTAGTGGCACCAGGTACAAAAGGCGAAAAAGGTAGTGGCACCAGGTACGAAAAGTAGGAAAAGGTCTAGCACCAGGTACGAAAAAGGACAAAAAAGTGCAGCCCGTGCGGGAGGGTGGCAGCCGGCGGCGGCACCATGGCAGCCGGCGGCGGCACCATGGCAGCCGGAGGCGGCACCATGGCAGCCGGCGGCGGCACCATGGCAGCCGGCGGCGGCTGGGTGGTGGCCGGCGGCGGCTGGCTGCCACCCGCACCGATCGCTGCCCGTTGCCTCGTTTCTCGATTCGTGCGTGTTTTCTTCGTTATGCGTCCGTTTGCATTGATTCTTTTTGCGTTGGATTCGTAATTCAAAAATGAAGCCTTTGATGAAAAGAAATCCCAAAAATATGTCTCTGAACTTTAGATGTGTCGTACGAATCCTTTGGATCTTCTGGAGTGCGTAGAATCTTCGTTCTTCGTCCGTTTTAGTTGATTCTTCTTCTGTTGGATTCGTAATTTGAAAACGAACATCTTGGGTCAGATAGATGTTGGTGGTGGGCTCTTTGGTCTTGAAATCTCGTTTTGATGTCTGGAATCTTCAAACGTGCGTGGAATCTTCGTTTTCTGCCCGTTTTGCTTGATTTTCATCATGCAACCTTGTTTTTACCATCTTGACATAATATTATAGATTTGTAATGTTTTTGAGTTAAAGTGCCAAGAATAGTTCCAGAATGAGAGAGATATCGGTAGTAAAAACGTGACTTTTTACGCGATATCAATCCAGATAGAGTTTAAATCTCTACCTATTGCTCCAATATTTAATTGTTTAAGATTATGTGATTAAAGTTGATATAATAGTTGATTATGATATTATGATGTGTGTTGCTTAGTTAATTTCCCATAAGCTCACTATGCATATTTGCTTACCTTTTTAAGTGGTTCTTTATGTAGGTACAAGTGGGCATCAGGAAGGAAAAAAAGTTTAGAAAGAGTGAAGTTGATTAGCTTGCTTTTGGGTATGAATGGCGAGCCTTTCTCTTTATACTTATCGTTATGTATCTAGCTTAAGTAATACGTCCACTTGTCACATTTTGAAACTAAACTATGTGTTGAGTCACTGGTCGCTGACCATGATAAGTCACTGGTCGCTGACCAACTCAATAATACACAACTTGATGAAGAAATGATCTGTGTCAAAGCTGCTGTTGCTGAAGTTAACAATTGATGATCGCCATTCATTCTACTTCTGGATTTAACACTCTTAGGAAGATTAAAACTCAACTTTATGTGTCGCTGATACAAGCAGCGAGAGTTTTATATCTTCATATTGAATAAGGCAAAAGTCACTGCCCAAATAACAGCTAGTCATTGAAGAATAATATTTCAAGTCATTCTACAAGAGCATGTTAGCTCGCAGTGAGTGAGGAGAGTTACTGCTTCTTCAGTGACTATTCAATAAAGTACGAAGTGATCTACTCTTATATGTCAGCAAGTGTTCCTCGTACTTGAAGAATGATTAAATGATCATGTGGCAATGAATGATTGGTTTTAAGGAAGTCATGATATTCGAGGTAACAGAATTTGGGACCACATAATAATCAAGGATCAGAGATCAAACCAATCAAACAGCGACACGTGTCATTCCAAGATCATGATTCTCCACAAGACATTTGCACTATAAATAGAGCAGTACTTTGTACTTAGTAGTTTGCCATTGATACGTATTATTCACTTGTTTGTCAATGAATACAGTTTGTCTAAGTACGTATCCTCGAGCAGTGAGTAGCCAGTTAGCATGTTTGTCCACTACTGTTTAGCTCAATCTGTAATAGTTTAGCATAAGTGTTTGATTTGGATTAGCCTTGGCTAGTTCATTCCGCAATCAACACTTAGTGAGTTTATGATCAATAAAATTATATTCTCAGCTACTACCTATTACTTGCTTTGATATTGTCATATATATCTTTTACATACTCTGTTATTCTTAAACAATTAAAAACTGTCTAAGTAACTTGATTAAAATCAGAAAAAAGTTTTTAATTGTATGCAATCCCCCTTCTACAATTAAACTTTACTTATTGCGATTCCATTTCACTAATCAATAGTGAATTCGGGACTCTCAATTGGTATCAGAGCAGAGTTGGTTTACATCAATTAACCAGATCTGTAATGGAATCAGTAAAGTACAGTTGTGTTGACTCTTAGTATCAAAAGGGAAATGGTTCTACTATCAAACCTACAGCATTTGATCACTCTAGGATTGAAACCTGGATGTCCCGGATGATGATGTTTTTAGATCTCGTTGATGATCGTCTTTGCAATACAATAACCATTGGTCCCCACATCCCAACCACGATTGTTCCTGCTGTTATTGCTACAGCTACTACTCCTGCTATACCAGAAATGGTTGTGGTCAAGAGAGAGGAACAGTGGTTGAATGAGGATAGACGATTGGTTAGGTTGGATAAACAAGCTAAAATCTACATAGGCATGGCACTCTCTGATGAAGTGTTTGAATCTATTAGACTTTGTAAGACTGCTAAAGACATGTGGGGCACTCTGAGAAATATCTATATTGGAACTCCTGATATTATTTGATGCAGGGAAGTGAATCTCACTCGCCAGTACGAGTTGTTTGCAATGGAGCCAAATGAGTCTCTATCCTCTACCTATACTAGATACCAGTTGCTGATGAACAAAATGGAGAAGGCTGGTATAGGTAAGGAACAGAGATTTGTTGTTGAGAAGTTTCTGGAGTTGCTGCCAAGGAAAGTCTGAGGAACCATTGCAACATGCACCAGACAGAGTAATGACTATACAACACTGAATCTTACTCAAGTCTATGGTATTCTGCTCAACTGGGAGCAGTCTGAGAAGCAAGCTGATCAGAGTGAGCATATTCGTGCAACTCTTGGAAGTCAGAAGATATCAAATGCCCTTGTAGCTGAGTTTGATGAAATCAATCAGAGACAGAAGTCAAAAGCCTGCAAGCTAAGCTCTAAGTCGCTGAAAGTTGAAGAAGAAAGTGATCAGGTTGATGATCAACCAGAGTATGAATATGATGAGGGTCTAAATAAGCTGGAAAGAGACATGGCCATGATGGTTGCTAATTTCAGAAGGAACACCGGATCAAAAAGATTCGCTGGTGCTCCATCATCTGATAATTTCCAATCAAAAGGTGAATGCTACAAGTGTGGCAAACCCTGGTCACTTTGCAGCTGATTGTAGATCAAAGTCAGTAAACCCAATCCCTGAACAAAAGCCAAGCTTCAAAAATGACAAGTACAACAAGTACAAGGCAAAGTACAAGAAGCTAAAGGAAATGTCCAAATCTGGAAAGAAGAAGGGAAAGGGCTTTATCGCTGAAGAAGGTTCACTTAGCGAATCTGACTCATCCTCATCATCTGATGAAGAAGAAGAAGAAATGATTTGTATGGACAGGGATGACTGTCTGATGGCTGATGATGCAGAATCCCATAAAGACATCAAGGAAGTTGCTCAGAAATGCTCAACATCTGTATGGGATCCTGAAACCATCTACAAGGTGCATTGCTTTAAATCATATTCAGCTGCTGAAAAGGATAATGTCCTTGAGTCTTTGATAGTTGATTTATCAAATGCTCAAGACATTCAGAAAAGACAAAAATGGGAGATCAGTGACTTGAAATCTCAACTCAGTGATCAAAGTGAGAACGGGTCAAAATTAAAAAAGGTAAAACTGGATCTTTAAACTCAAATTTATGCTAATCAAGTTTGTGTTCAAGAAAAGTTACAATTTGAAAAACAATTCTTACAACTCAAAAAGGTCACTGAGTTTTGGTGCAAGTCCACTGGAAAAGTGAATCAGTGTGTTAATAATCAAATTCCAAGACAAGATAAAGCTATATTGGGAGGAGATTATGGACATGCTGCTTCACTTGCTGATTCAACAAAAATTGATCCCATTTTTAATCATAAGGGTACCTTTTCAGGAGCTGTATTTGAACCAATGTCAGTTCTCAATGAGCCAAGACCAAATTACTTTACAAAAGAAAAATTGATCACTGAAGAATCTGATACATCAAATGGTAATGATAAGATGAAGGTTTTAATAACTAAATCATCAGTAAGTCCTAATCTCATCAAAACCATCGCTGATGAAAAAGTTACTATCAACAACTCCACTAACACTGCATCTGATATCAACTCTATAAGTGAACTTAAGTCAAAGATGCAAGAGGTAAGGATCAGTAGGGAAAGTTGCTTAAAAGTGTCAGATCAGCAACTATCATCAAAGAAAGTAAAAAAGGTCACTTATGCAAATAAGAAGTGTTATAAGTGTGGCAACAGGCAACATGTGTCATCTGAATGTTCGGCTATACCCTTCTCAAAACATATAATTATCAGTGAGCATTCAGATACTATTTACTCAAATCAGTGAAAGATAAAACCAAGGTTTTGCCACTATGAACCCATCTCTGGATGGGTTCATCAATTGAACTAATCATGTTGTGAGCATGCTAAACTTCAATGAATAAATGAACCTCTTAAGTTTGTTTATTTATTGATGTTTTAAAGTGCTATTTAAAAAAATGTATATAATAAAATAAAAAAAATATAATAAAATTTTTTTTCTTAATAATTTGTCTATAGAAAATATAGCTTTAGTTGAGCACAGTCACTGATTAATTAACTTTAACTGATCTAATCAGCAAGCGTAATAATCAGTTTGTTATGTTCAGCTAATTTTATAATTCTTATAGTCTCATGAATATCTATTATGTATTTATATTAATTCTATAGCATTGCTCTATGTTTTTCTATAGCTAATCTGGTTAGTATTCTAAGTTGTAACTGGATCAGTAAAAGTTAATATAGTAATATGCTACACAATTTATATAAAACATAATCTGTATTTTTTTAATCATATAAAGATTGATAGTTTTTGATTTATATCTGTGTAGTGGTTACATCTCTATGATTTAGTTAGTATTCTAATTTGTGATTAAATCAGCAAGATAACATCACAGCCAGATATAAGATCGCTCTTATCTCTCTTTGATATATTTTTTTTCCTTTGGTGGATAATTAATTTATTTGATTATATGCATCAGTAACTCACTGATGTACCAATTAATGGTGATCTCTCAATTGACAAAAATTCCTTAGATTAAATACATTTTGTATTTAATTTAACGGACTTCAAATTAAATGTATTATGGTATATCGGAAAAGTCGCATATTTTCTGACACTCTCTTTCTTACGTCAATGCACTTTCCTGGCGTACCAATCAAATCACCATTAATACCACCACTCTCCACCATCATCACCCCTATACCTCTACCATCAACCACCACCATCGTACATGACGAATCAGTTTTAACCACACGATCATCAAGTTGCGTACACTATAAATCAGTGATTTGAAATTCATATCCATTTTTTTACGCATACTTGATTCTCGTATTTTCTAAAATCCCCTAATTTTTCAAAACCCTAATAAACCTGCAAATCAATTTTTAGAACTCTAAATGGCAAAATCAAAATTCTTTTTGAACTCATACACACCGACTGCAGAGATTAAAGCTCTTCGAGCCTCTGCAGTGAGTGAAGATCTTGTCATCACGATTCCAAAATCGAATTATTTGGGTAATCTTAACTGTTCAAAAACAGAGTATGTGGAGATAATCAATTTTCTAAATAATCCCTTTATTATCCCTGCTCTCACTTTGTCCCCTGGAGAGATGAACCCTGAATGGCTAAGTGAGTTCTGGTATACCTGTACTCATTCAGTTGTTAATGGTACCTCCCAACTTCAGGGATTTATTGACAATGGAACTCAAGCGATTACAATCTCTGCCACCATCATCCGTACTATTTACAACTTCCTGTACACGATGTTTATGTCCCACTGCCTGATGGAGATGTGTCCAAGGGAGGCATAGTCAATCTCACTAGGATTGACTGTAAATACTCCATTGACAGCAGTGGTCATCGTAAATACTCCACTGTACATAAAACAAAAATGGATGGTGTGTGGAATGCCCTATTTTCAAACTTTATTCAATGTTTGGGCACAAAAACAGGGAGCTATAATCAATTCAGCACCCTAGAGGCACAAATCAGCTGGTCACTGATCAATCTCTAAGAGTCGATTATGCAAGTGTGATCTTTAACGAGTTGGTTCATAGAGTCGCTGAGAACACCAGAAGCAAGTATGTTCCATACTGTAGGTTCCTCTCACTGATCTTTAAAGATCAGTTTCCTAAGTATGAAAGAGTCCGATTCAAAGGATTCGAACCTACTCTGGTTGGCTCTCAAATATTTTCTAAACCAGCGACTGTGTCTCTCCCTGAGTTCATGAAAACAAAGGGGATACTTGCACCTCAGCCTTTACAAACTGTACATCCGTCATCCTTTACCCCCCCCCATCGACCACGTCACTGACAAAACCTCCAGTGCCTACTGTGGTTAAACCACCAATCAAGAAAACATCCACTGCTCCCAAGAAAAAATCAAAGTTAGGGTCCTGACATTAAAGGATCAGGGACATAGCAAAAGTAAGACGTCTAAGGACGCCAAGGGTGAAGCAGAGACTGAACGTTCAGTCCCTGCGGGCACTCCTGATAAACCCAAGCCTTCAACTGCCTCGCTGGACTCCCGAAAGTCCAGTGGAGATACCGGCAGATTCACACTCCCTTGTTCTATTTACCAATCCGGAGATATCAGCATCTTAGCCGACCTAGGAGCCAACATTAACCTTATACCCTACTCCCTGTTTAAAAGGCTAGAGCTTGAAAATTTGAAACCCACTAAGATGACTGTCCAACTAGCTGACCAATCTGTTAGATACCCAAAGGGAATAGTTGAGAACGTCTTAGTTCAAGTTAACAAATTCTTCTTTCCGACGGATTTCATGGTAATGGATATCCACGAGGACATAAACATCCCGATTATCCTTGGAAGACCATTTATGAACACATCCAGAGCAGTGATTGATGTGTATAACCATACGATTGTTCTACGAGCGCATGGTGAAAGTATCACTTACAAGATCGACCAACCGGACTATACACCAGAGCAAGAAGAATGCCACGCTATATCAACAGGCAGAATATGTTCCGATGATGAATCAGACCCCGAAGAAGAACGATGCTTCACTCGACCAACAACCTTGATCTACGATACTGAAACAGACTGAGACGAGGACGAGGAGTATCAGGAAGCTGAGGAAGAAGAAGAATCCGAGGAGGACGAATCAGAACCTGAGGAAGAAGAGGAAGAACCCGCTGAGGAAGATGAAAGAACGGAAGAAATGGAAGAAGAACCTGAGGAAGAGGAAGAAATGGAGGAAAACGAATATCAAACTGATTCACCACAGATGGCTGAAGTCAAGAGAATACAAGACTGCAAAGACTACACTTCATCGGAAGAATCCTTTGATTATGGAGGCATCCACAAGAGCTTAGATCCACTCATCTTAAAAGAATGGGAAACATTCTCGACTCTTATCTCGATCCATGGAAGCCCTTCACCAGAACCCGACTCCGAGACATAGACACTTTCGAAGAAGAACTCCGAACACACCAACACACCTCAAAACATACCAAGGGTACTAGGATACTTACATACCTAGGCACTTTCTTCTAGCTTTTCTTTCTTTCTTTATTTTAAATTAGTATTAGGCTAGTTAAAATAGAAGCAAGGAACGAGTTTGTAATCCTTTGGGAGGAAAGCATTTGTAATCGTTGGTGTACGCTTGGAGCAACTCTTATTAATTCAAGTATACTCCTTCTCGCATATTAATCTCGGTTATTTCTATCCTTATCTATCTTGATTAAATATGTATACTTTAATTATGCTAGAGATAGTTTATGCCATGATTAGAGAGTAGATTACTATTGTATTTGTTGTGATGTAGTTAGCATATATAATTGTGGGATGACTTTAAATACGTCGTGAAATAATATGACGGCCCCTATTCGACTGTTTACTCGGTATAGTGCTGGAAATGCTTTTAAGCAAAGTACATACGTATGGAAGTCGGTAACGACCGAAGGTAGTTGTATTATGGATCGACATTATAAAACGGAAACTTTATGAACGGACTTATCTTATGATTTTAAACCTAAAACTTACATTCGCCTTTCGATTAACAAACGTGATTGTAACCTTGTAAAGAGGAGTCGCGAACCTTACTACTTGGTCAATAGTTATCTGTGTAAAACTATGGTTTCGATTGTAACATTATGCGCGCATCATAAAATGCAATGTGATTACGTGGAATTGCCATGAGTACTGTACACTTAAAATCACAATGTACTTATCATGTAAACATCGTGAAGCAATTGAACCCACAATGGAAACATCGGTAAATGATTAAATACATTGTGGACTACCATAGCATTTTCTGACATGGTCTGGGTTTAACTCTATGAAAAAAGCCGTCAGCATTTTAATTATTGCTTTAGTTAGATTAGATTACTTTAGATTAGATTAGGTAGGCTATAGGCTAAATAACCATTTACGAAAACCTAGGGATTTGTTAATTATATTGAGAAAGGCAAGTTTAAAATCCAACTTAAATCGATACTTTTCCTTAACCTATGAAATATAAAGTAAGGTACGCAAGAAACCTCAACACTTTCCTCAACATGTCTAAGGAATTGATCAACTAAGTCCGAACATATTTGCTAAGTTAGTTGTTTGCTAAACTCATAGTCTCTATGGTATTAAGAACGGTTAGACTTGTTATAGACTTGCTACTCTATTCCTTTGCCCACGAGCAAATGTGCTCAATAACAAGGGCCACTGACTCCCTCACAGGAGAGTGTGGAGAGTTGAGCATTGTCTGTCTGATCAGAATCATGACACCGTGATTCCTCGTGACATATTAGTTGATAACCGACTAATAGGGAATCTATCGGTTATACCATAAACTACCAAGTCTAGTGAACATTCCAAATTTAGTAAACGTTTTCCCTATAAGTCATCATCCCACATTATAAGCTAATGAACTCACAAAAAATACTCCTTTTATTATCTGATTCACAATTATCTTTTATTCGCTTTAATTAGTTTAATTAATTAACTGAACCAAAAACCCCTAACGCACTCTTTTAAAACCTTTACTAGAAAAGAAACATTGATTGGATCACCTCTGTTTCAATTCAGTTTCTCTTTAAGAACGACTCTAGGTCATACTTACCATCTACTAGCCTTTTGGTTCAGTATCAGTATGTTACACTTAGACCCCAGCAAATACAAATTTAAAACACCCACGATCGCGGTCCGAGCGCAGTCTTCATACGGACGCTTCGGGGCGCATCACATACCTACTTCTGATATTTTATCAAGATATTTTAACAATTCATATAAAATAACTCATACTCGTCAAAACATTTTATGATTTCATAAAAAACTTATAAAAGTGAGGATAAAATCCAATATGAACCTTAAAATGATAAAATATGGTTATTAAATTGAAAAGTACCATACTGCATATAATATAACCAAGATTAATATGAAAGCATTTAACCATGTAATTATTACTAGAGGAACAACATTTCAATATATATATGAAAATGACCATTATTCCTAAAATAACACATATATTAAAAAACTTATTACTGTCAACAATCAAATAACAAACGTTCGACCATAAGAAATCATAACTAATAACAAAATGAAAACACAAATGGGAATAAGAATGTTGTGAGTGTCTTCAAGGTTGATGAACCCATTCTCGAGCTAAGGGTGAAACATAATAGCCATTTGGTAACATAAAGGTTATAGGGATTTTCCGGTCAGGTGGAAAGATTCTCAGAAGGTATCTAAACATAGTCTTAGTGATATTAGGTACTTCAGCAATGGAATTTTCAAAATGTCGGTGATGTTCGTCAGCCGCTATTTGTAATTCATAAAATTCCTTCATTATTTTCTTTATTGCTTTAGCTACTTGTCCTTCCTCATCAATCATCTTACATCCATTTACTTCCTTTATTTCCCGCTCTTGATGATTACGTCTTAACTCATCCATAAAACCATAAAACCCTAAATGTAACATTTCATACTTTCTAGTTGTAGGATTTCTGACTACCTCTTCAATTTCCCATAACATTCCTTTCATTGACTCCCTCTGATGCTTAGTAAATAACAATCCCGAAAACCTAAACATATTCATCATTCTCGTATAAATTTGAGATAATCCCAAATGAAACAGATCAATATGACAAAAACGAATCAACCCATGAAAAATTGACTTAAGCTCCATAATCACATAGTTTGCCACATTAACTAGTGCCACTTCAGATATCCCATCTGGAACTTTCCTCTTCAGCTCATCTTGTGTTGGATAGTACAAATCATCGATTATTCGCTGCACATAATACTCCACCGTACAGTCTACATAATAAGTGCTGCAATTCTTATTATCCTTTCATTCCATCAAGCTCATTACTTTCTGCAATTCTTCTATCAAACAATTATCTGCCATCTGCGTTGGATCTCCATTTTCCCATTCCATTTGATTCTTATAGGACTCCAATAAATTCATTTGTTTATCAGAATAAGGAAACGGGTATCTTGTCAATGTTCTGTAGACACATGAATACAGAAACTTCTGATTTTCAAAGAAATCTTCCTCTTGAGCTTCTTGCTGATACAGCATATCCTTTAGTTCAGTTATATACTTATCAAAATAGTTCACCATCTGAGTTCGGTTAGGATTATACCAGTCTTCGTATTCTTTTTCAATCTTCTCAATTATATATTTTTGTACAGGTGTAAAGTTCATAGTAGATGCCCTGATAACAGCCATAATATAATAGGTATCATCCTTTCCAACTTCTAAAAGCTGAATCATTCCATCTCTCGTACTAACTACTGGCACAGGTATCCTTCCTAAATTAGTATTTTCAACCTCAGTGCTAACAACTAACTCACTCCCTTCTTCCTCAGATATACTTTCTAAATCCTCTTCTTCTTCTTCAGATAGAGTATCTAATGTAGGGTTATCAAATATCCTAAGAGAATGTTCATCAACACAGACATCCTTGCATTCCATAGTTTCATTCAAATTTTCCATTTGCTTATTTTCCATTTTACTAACAGTTAACGAATTCTGTATACACAAATTACCACTTAATTTAGAACACATATAAGACAAGTACATCATATTATACAGATAAGATACATTTACATAATTACACATTTTAACAAATTTAGTCAAAAGTCCTCGGTAGCTCCAAAGATTGTACACAAAAGCGGAGAAATAGGTTAGCGCGAAGCTTATTAAAAACCTCTTTCTTTCGAGAAGCACCATACCTCTTATATGATAAATCAATGAGGTAGGGCTGAACTCTCCTTATACCTTTGTTTTTGTTAGTACTCCCAATGGGTGAGCCGATTTTTCAATTGATTCAAATATAAAAAAATTTACAATTTATACAGATTAAATAATTAGTTTAATTAAAATATACCGCTCCTCGGCAGCGGCGCCAAAAACTTTGATGTGTGCTAAGTATAGGCAATTATAATCACAAGTTTTAAATTAAGGAATACTAAATAATACTATCACACAATTCAGGCAAGTATTAACCTATTCGTATAATATAGCTTATTAAGTAACTCCAAGTTCGAACACAAGTATTAACCTGTTCGTGATTCTAATCTATAACTAATTATCTATTTATTCCTAATTACAATTAATATACAATAATAATATACATTAATATATAATAATATACAAGATAAGGGGGACGTTTTAGTTCCGATCGAAATTGATACAAATTCTAATAGATAAGTCTAAGGTTCAACTTAAGAATACTTAATTGGATAAAAGATTATAATTATTCAAACTATCATTGATTAAACTTATTATATTAACTTATATCTATTTACTTTGTTGGCTATTATTATTGGTGAATTACTAATGTAGAAAATCACAATGGTTAAGATAATTTTTATATAGTAATACAATCAAAGGTTAAGAAAAGTATTACTATTTATTAAGATCTATCAGCAGTTTATTAATACAATTCCTGATTTGGTTGAATTACAATGTTACTTAACATTAATAAATGATATTCTTCGTCTATCGCAAAGGTTAAGATCAAGACATAAACATAATCACTTAATTTATAAAACCCAAAAGATTAATAAAGTTATGATATAAATCAGTTAATCATGTCAAGAATCATTATTAATATAACACCCCAAAATTCCAAGACATTTTTTTTTTTATAATTCGGAAGCGTTATCCCATTCAATAAAGTTTATATCATTTATATAAAACTTCAAACCTTACTAACTATCATACGATTACAAACTTACTTAAATATATTTACCAAAACATATATTCTAACTGGGTGTTACATAAAACAGTTTAGCCCACAAAATGATCAGAGTTTCAACCGTCAAACATTTCTTCAATAACCATAACTTGCCCACCTTTTCCAAAAGTTTAACCTGCAAGAGTATTGTGGGGGATTAGCACAAAGCTAAGTGAATAAACTAAGTCTAACAATCTAACTTAGAATAACAATCAATTCACAACAATCAATTATAAGAACAATCAAACAGAGGATCGGTGGTTCTTGAGGCATCCTCAGTCCGCGGTGACCCTCTAAGAACACTTAATAATCAACTGCAGGTCAATACAGAGATTTTACCGATAGTTTATTGCTATCTTTAATTAATATGGGCTAATTCACAACAAATGTTCATCCAACCCATAAGAATTAACCTATAGCAACTAAACCCAATATAATTGACCTCCATCATTCCAACCTATCATGGAATTATTCACTAGCAATCAATTAATCCAACAATCAACAAAGTCAATCAAAAATTCTATCATCAACTTATCAATAAATCAGTCAGTACAATCAACTTAAGATTGATGTAACTAACTGTTAACATCAAAATTAAACTGTGAGAATTAGTCCACTCACCTGTCTCGTTCAAACTCCAACTCAAAGATCTAATTTTATTGAGTCTTCGTCGGATCTGAAACATACAAGAAATTTCGAGTCAAACTTCATATCATATTGTTTATAACTTAATATTAACAATCAAGTATATACTAAATCCTATAACCACAATGTACAAGCTAAATCACATTATGAAGTTTAAATCAAAAGCCTGTGTAATACACAGTATGAATCCGTCAGATTCTAAATGAATCCGCCCGGATTCATCTGAATCCGCCGGATCCAGATAGAATCCGCTGGATTCTAGGCATTTTTCAGATTCATAATTGGGACATAACTTTTTTATAGAATCCGGTAGAGGAATCCACCCGGATTCAAGATGAATCCGTCGGATTCATCATGAATCCGCCGGATTCCACTGCCTTCTAGACCTGCACTTAACAAAAATTCTACAACTTCACTTAAGAACCACAAATCTTAAAAACGACCAAACTCAGTTGTGTACTCGAATTTTTACAAATATTTAGTTACTATAACACCTAATAACATCATATAACATAGTTTCAATCACCAAATCATCACAATTCATACAAATCACTCATAACCTAAAAATCTCACATTCAAACTCAAATTCAAGAAATCTAGCAATTTATCAAGTAATCATCATGTAATCAACTCAATAAAGCTCAAGAATCATCATACAACTAATAACTAAAGCATTCAAACTTTAATTCAAGCCACACAAGAATTTAACCTAACTTCATCATTTAGTTAACAAGAAACTTACTTACAAATATGAAGAACAACAAGAAGCTTAAGATGGTGATGAGCTTAAGGATTTAGTCATCAATTTCGTATAATCTTCACTAGCAATTTGGATTAGTGATTTAGTTAGAGAGTTTTTGAGATACAATTGAAGAACAAAATGAAATTGGGGAAAATAGATCGGCCTCCCTATTTTTATTAAACCGACCCCTTTAACTCATTGTATTAAAATTATACCCCTTTTAAATCTATTGTCTGGAACCTAAATTTCAATTGCGAGAAAATATTTTTAATTCACTGTCATCTAAATTTATTTAAAACAAACAATATTTCACTAGTCACAATTTTTCCTGAAACTTATTTTCTTATTAAATTTACAATCAAACACATATAATAATATAAATTGCATATAAAATTAAAGAAAATACCTGTTTCTCCTAGGCCCAAATTGAGGATGTTACAATTAATATAATATAACACAGTCAATTCTTGCATAATAAACATTCAATAATATAGTTCCAACATAAACATATAATTCATATAATAAATTCAATCAATCATTCATTTAAGTATTTATAATGAAAACCTGATTAACAAGTAATTCAAATAAACAATATCCATAAATAACCCAAAAGATTAATAAAGTTACAAGGATAAAGAAACCGAACCAATTGTGGAACCAACTTTTCCTAGGGTTGAAAACCTTCAAACTCTAGCTCCTTAGCCTCCAAAATCGCACTTAAAGTTGACCTAAAACACTAATATTCATGTTTGTATTCTAAGAATCGTATATCATTCAACCTAAACTAAGCCTCTATTTATAGGTTTTCAAACCGCCAGTCCAACCGCCGGTTGGATCTCCCAACCGCCGGTTGGGTTAACTTGAGTCCTACTCGAAATCCTCGTCTAGAACCATCTTAGATAAAATATATTCAACCGCCGGCTGGGCTTGATTTCCAGAATCTTCCAACTTCAGGTTGGACTTTACTTTTGGGCTTTCTTCTTTCTCATACGGATTTTAATCTTCATTTTGGCCAATTCTTCACTATTATTATTTTGGTCTTCAATTCTTTAAGGTTTTAAATTCCAACTTCTTCAAGTGCTTCTATTTCTTCAGTTTTGGACTTGTTCTCGTTCCTTTTTCTCCAATCTTTAATTAAAATACATTTATGCAAATATTAACAGAATAAGTATCTAAAATCATATAAATGCATTAAAATATATATAAATATAGGGATAAATAGTATAAAATATAGTATCTATTTGATGCTTATCATGTAATTAGTATGGGTTTAGAGTATATAAGTGATAACTAGTCATTTTATGCTTTGGGTCAAATTGTGTTGTAATGTGGAGTATAATAGCTTTATGGGTCAAATATGAATTAGAGTTGAATATTAAATGGGTAAAATTTGTCGCACCCAATTCATGATTAGCGAAAGCATACATCGGGTGCTACTAATCAAGGTAATCAACAACACAAAGATATATAATGAACGACTCTAAATGAAATGTTTGAAAATACATTACATAATGTAATAAGTTTTACAAAATAACTAGAGTTCGCAAAATGATTCTAGAGATTTCACTACATAACTAATGTTACAAAAATAATGTAAGGAAATCTCTGAATAAGTGTATGCATGCAACTCGAGCTAGGATCTTGATGGGCCGATCCTACTATAGCGATTTACCTGAGAATCCACACTAAAATGGTCAGCTATAAAGCTGGTGAGTTCACAGGTTTTATCAGAAAACAGTAATATGAGTGATAAACCATTTCGTGAAGTATAAAATCTATACTTTAGTAAAATCAATGGTTGAATCTATGAAATCTTGTTTAGAAGTATAAAAACAAATGTTTTCTTGAAATCTTAACTCCATTTCTTGTTCATCTAGCTTCTAGTTTCTTGAAAATCTTAAGTCTAAGTTTCTTGAATAGTTCTTGAATACAATTATAAATCAAATAATTTTCTTGATATTCTAGTTCTAATTCTTGGAATTTCTTAAGTTCTAGAACATAAGTTTCTTGCATGTATGGTTCTTGATTTCTTGCACATAAGGTTCTTACATACATGGTTCTTGCACGTGTTTGTAACACCCCTAAATTTCACTGTTTGGCGGAAGCAAGTTTTGGGGTGCTACTAATCAAATATCAACAACACAAAGATAAAGCAAACGACATCTATATGCAACGTTTGAAAAGTAGTTACATTTCATAGATACAATGTTTGAAAACATAGTGTTTTCGGTTACAAAAATGTAGTTCCCTAGAGTTCACGCTTGTAGCGGGAGATTCTATTACATAATCAAAATATACAAAAGATAGTGCTAAGAATCTCCGTCAAATGCAGTGTAGAAAATCATGCGACTCTAGCTAGTGTCCAGGGGGTAATCCAACTCCGTCTGTGTACCTGAGATATAAAGCTAAAGAGTGTCAACCAAAAAGGTTGGTGAATCTTACAGGTTTAGTAATAAGTAATCGTTATGAACCACAAGTATGTACCGGTGTTGCTAACAAGCAAAGTAAGTAAATCGGTAAATCAGTATGTCCGCACAGTTATCATGAGCTCATAAGTTGAAGCTTAATAGTGTGTAAGTATGAATCAATTAAGAATCATATAATGTACCCCCGTGAGTGCTATCCCGACACTCATATGTAACAAGTACTAATATGCCTGTTTCTACGGTGAAATCCGTGGTAGCGCTACTACCCCAGGCAAGGATTGTCAGTCCCGAATGGATCCATTTACTAGTACTCGCGCTTAAGTCCATAACTAACAATATACGATATGAGGCTTTTAGTGGATAAAAAGTACTCATGCAATGTGTGTAAAAAGCAGTAAAGTCAGTCCAGTATTCATGTTCATGCGTAAAACAGTAGCAAAGTATCTCACCCCAAGTAGAAAACAATAAAAAGTGGGGCTGTAAGACTCACATGATTCTAACAAGTATGGTTGGGAAATCAAACAAGTAGAGCGGATGTAAGTCCGTAAGGGTGTCGGGTGTAATCCCGTATGTTGGTTCTCCGAACCCTGCAACCTTCTGGCGTCCGAAACGCACAAGGTTGTAAGTAAACAAGTAAATAAGTTGGTGTCTTAAAAGATCACCCATGCTAGTTTTCCACTCAACTAGGAAATGTCCAAGTTTGTTTAGTAATCCGTTTGTAGTTTGAAAACAAGTACGGCCCGTTGGTGACGGTTTGTAATAATAATCCAAAAGTGTTATTATAATATGTATCATTGTATCAGGTTTCATTATTTGTAAGTGTTCGACACTTAGTGTGAAAAGTATTTACAAGTTCCTGGATGACGGGGGTCCGGGGGCAGCGCCCCAAGTAGCGGGGTCCAAGGGGCAGCAGCCCCTGGCGGGGTCCAAGGGGCTGAGCCCCTGGCTGGGGTCGAGCTACTAGGTCAGCTTGGAAATTTTTTATTCTACTACATTGCTTTATTAAAAATCACATCTGGAATTTAAATTCAGAAAACTGGTCAAGTCTGGTTGCGGACTGAATTGGTGGTGCGAATTGAGTTCGCGATGCAAACTGAGATTCAGTTCACAGGACAAGGTAGGCTGCGAACTGAGTTGGGTTCGCAGGTCAAGGCAGTTCGCAGGTCAGGTCAATTCGCAGGTTCAGTTCCGTTCGTAGGTGGGTTCGGTTCGCAGGTGGGTTCGGTTCACAGAACCTTATCTTATCCGGATAAGGCTGCGAACTGAATTTCGAATCTGCGAACTGAGATGTGACTCAGTTTGCAGCGACATTTGATTACGATTTTTAACTTCAAAAAAGCAATTTTGTTTAGATTATAGACATGACTTCGTTGAGTAAATGTTCTAGCATGTAAATAAAAGCTTTACAAGTAATTTAAAAGAGTTTTAAGGCTTCTTACCAACAAAAATCGAAAATGGGGAGGGTGGAGATGGAGATGATCTTGGTGCTTGTTCTTGATGATGATGATGAGCGATTTGGTAGTGATGTTGCTGATGTTGCTGCTGCCGAATCCAAGAGGAAGAGAGGGAGAGATTTGAGAGAGTTTGAGGTGTGGGTGGGTGTGTGTAAATAGAGATGAGAGTGATGAAGTGAGATTAAAAGGGGATGGGTCGGTTAGGTTGGGTCATGGGTTGGTCCGCGGGTCTGGGCTTGGGGACTCGTTCCTCTATTTGCGTTACGTCCTGTGCTTGATTTAATGTTGTTCCGCGTTTTATGTTAAAGTTTATCCAAAATATTTTTAACGGGAGTATTTTATCAAAATGATTAATAATGAGTTATAAAATATAACTTGAGTTATTTTCGTTGGTTAGGCGCGTTTCGTGTCCTTTCGTCGCGTTCGGAGTGTTTTTAGACGATAAGTAATATTGTAATCTATTATCACCATATATTAAAGTGAATAAGGTTTGTTAGGATAATTTCACGTTATTTTTGAGTTTTGTCACCAACGTCCATAATAAATGATGTCGGACTCCGTCCGTTACATAAGTGCACGATTTAATCAAATCGCGTAAGCGTGTATGTAATTATGCCAAAATGTTACATATTTAGAATATTACAAAACTAAACACATGTAATTACAAGTAGTTTAGGCACAAATTATAGTTCTAAATTGGCAGGTGTTACAGTGTTGGTTCTTGATTTCTTGCACATAAGGTTCTTGACACGTGTTGATTCTTGATTTCTTGAAGTTCTTGCAAATAAAGTTCTTGATTCTAGGTTCTAAGATTTCTTGTATTCTATTCTTGTATAATCTTGTATTCTAATCTTGTAGTGTTCTTGTATTCTAACCCTAAATATTCTTGTATTCTTAGATAGTATTCTACAAATTTCTTGTATTCTTGTAATCTTAGTCTATAATAACATAGTGTTCTTGAAATCCTATAATGTAAGCACAAAAATTCTTATACACATAAAAGTCTAACACAAGGAGAAGCTAAAACATCACATATGTTGTACACACAATAGATATTACACATTGGAAAGATAGATCAAATATACATCAAATAGAAGTTACCGAAGTACAATTCTAGTTTACAAGTAGTAAACAGTGGAAGTGTAACAATGATAGTTTTTAATAAACCAAAGTTTATAAAATCGTGTGCATGCATTCTCACCCCGAAAATAGTAAAACAGTTGAAAGAGTGGGGCTATGAACTCACATGTGGGTGCTAGCGATCCTAAGATATGCGTGTTGTCCTAATAGTAACCTCCTAGTGTCTTAAACACGAGAGATTATATAAGTAAGAGACCAATCAGTCTGACTAAGCGAGTTGTAAAAGTATTCACTTGTTGTTTAAGTTTACAAATTATGTACGACCCGTTGGTGATGGTTTGTAATAATAATCTCCGAAAACAATATTATTATATTCGTTTCATTGTGTTTCATAAAGTATGAAATTGTGTACGGAGGTTTGGGTGCAGCGCCCCTGGTAGCAGGGTCCAAGGGGCAGAGCCCCTAGCTAGGATTGAGCTGTCAGGTCAGCGCAAATTTTTTTTATTTCTACTACATTGCTTTAGTTAAAACGCATTCAGAAACTTAAAAATTAATTATAATGTTTCTGTTTTTGGCGAACCTCAATGCATTGAATTTGCGACACTTAGGCAAGTGTCGGGAAAAAAGGGGTTTTATGCGGCACATAGGCAAGTGATGCAAAATTAGGCTTTTAAGTGACACTCAGTGCGTCACTTAAGTGACACATCAAGTGATGCTACGCTACATTGGTCTATGCGACACTTAGGTCTGTTGGCCGGATTTTGAGCCGAAAACGTGTTTTCTGATTTCCGTTTGACTTGAAACTTTTACACAACCTATATTTTTACCCAACCTATATTTGGACATTTCAAGCTTAAATAAACAACTTTTATGAAAAGTAAATGAAATCTAAGAGTTTTCGAGAATTGTCGGGAATCTTACAAGTTAACGCCGGAGAATTTCGAAAAGGTAGAAACATAGATCTTGACGTGGTGAATCTTTTTCTCCAAATGAGCTTCGAGATTTAGGGTCATTTAGTGGTGTTATTTGGTGATTGAAGATGTTGATGGTGTGGTGATGGTGTTGAAAGAAAGAAGAAAGAGAGAGAGAGAGAGAAGGTAGGTGTGTTTGGAAATTTTGGAAAGAAATGAGTTGAGGGCTTGGCCTCCCCTCACCTTGGGTCGGTATATGGTGGGGTCCACGGGTGTGGGCTTCACCCATTTTTCGTTCCCTACGATTACGCTCCGTGCGGTGTTCGTTTTTCCGATCGTTTAAACGTTAAATAATTATTTTTGTACGTTTAAATATACATTTTAAAATACGAATAATTATTCAATATTTTTGTTGAACTATTTTACCAAATACTTTGTAGTTGAGTTGGAAAATATATCTTAAATTATTCGTTTGTTTGTGCGTTTAACACTTTAATCGCGTAGCCATTGTTTGTACGATACGAATTTGAATTGAATTATTATCAAAATAATATTTGTGATATAATAACGTTATTAAATAATGTTATATTATTTAATAAAATTGTTCACCAACGTCCGTATTAATTGAATCGAATTACATTCGATTAGAATTGCGTACGATTTAATCAAATCGTATAATTGTATATATTCAACAATATATATTTCGATACATTAATTAGCCTAATACAGAACTAATTACATGTATTAGCAGTTGATTAGGCACTAATTAATAGTCCTAATTTGGCGGGTGTCACATTCTCCTCCTGTTAGGAGAATTCCGTCCCAAAATTTTGTTCGAGGTCGCGTTTGGAGTAGCTTCAGCGAATAACTGAGGATACTGGAGTCGCATTTGGTCTTCCCATTCCCAAGTGAATTCCGGCCCATGCTGCGAATTCCACCTGACCTTGATGATGGGAATACGACATTGTTTGAGTTGTTTAACCTCACGGTTCATGATTTCAGCAGGTTCCTCAACGAAATGAAGTTTATCGTCGACGCGAATCTCGTCGAGTGGGATAATAAGTGTCTCATCAGACAGACACTTCTTCAAGTTAGAAATGTGAAAAGTGGGATGCATGCTGCTGAGCTTGGATGGCAGCTGCAATCGATATGCCACTGAACCAATCCTCTCAAGGATCTCGAATGGTGTTGTTGTTGGAGGTATTGTTGTTGGGTTTGGGAGCTTGGAAATCTTTGGTCGAATGCCCATACCTCCTGCAGTTATTGCAAGGGGTATTGCATTGATGTCACACCCCCAAAATCGGTAATTTTTATATATTTAGTAATTAGCGGAAGCATTTTAAGTTTACAGTTTAACAGCGGGGGTGCTGACGTTACAATAGTGCATTCACTGTATCAGAGCATATGAACATATATATTTAAGATGCCAAAGTTAGAGTTATTTCAAAAGGGTACGACTTATAAAGTCGTACAAGTAGTAGTGTTGTAGAACAACATAAGTTTTGACAAATACAAGTTTATAAAAGTGGGATTTCGTAAGTATAACCAATGAAATTGGTAATACGAAAGAAATCCAAGTCCTAAAAGTGGCATCCTAAACAGTTTGGGTAGGTTACGTCCTTTATGCATGCGTAGTACCTGAGTCCTAATTCCATGAAAATCATTGTAAACCGTCAACATTGAATGTTGAGTGAATTCACAGGTTTAGTATATACGTAGTTAAACCAAGGTTTGTATAAATCATTCATGTACACCAACATAATGTTTATATGTATAGTAGGAACACAATTATTCTATTTAAAGAAAACATTTCCTATTTTATGTAAGAATGTCATCCTTACTCCAAGTATTCATTATGTAGGAAACACAAGTTAAATCATAAACATTTCCTAATAAATATTTGCAGGAAACACAGGATTAACAATCAAGTAAACATTTCCATATATAGTTTGCAGGAAATACAAGTTTAACATTTAAGTAAACATTTCCACAAAAGCAATCGTGTAGGAACACATATCCTATTAGTTATCATAAGGAATACCCTTCCCAAATCAAGTTGTAGTTTAGTTATTTAGTTTATGTGAGAAATGTAGACTATGATCCCTCTAAGGTGAGCGACACCTTTAAAGTTAAAGTAACGACACCTAGTGCTATAACCAATCCACGAATAGTGTTTTGTTGTTGCCTCAGTAACATGGTAAGTATACACTCCTCGTTACGACTACCGTCGATGGGGTTGGAATGACCAACGAGTTATATCCTGGGAGGTTTGTCAAATCGATAGTACTATCTGTATACTCAGTGGCTAGAGTCACCTAGCTAATGGTTATAGGTTGCAAGCACTGGGACTTATGTGCACTACAACTACATCACGTAAACCTAGGTTCGTACCAAGATTCGTTGTCTTATTCCCAATTAGTTATGAAAAACATTTCATATAATTAACAGTTATGTATAAAGCATAAAGCATTTATATAAATTGGTTTAGTATAAAAGCATGTCAAGCAATTATATAAAACAAGTTGCATGTAATAGCACATAGTTCTATATTTTCCATCCCCGGTTTTAAAAACATTTAAAACAAATAAAAGGTAGGGGCTGTGAACTCACTGGTAGCAAATGTTTAGCGAATACAACTAGTAATATAGTCCAGATGCGTCCCTCAAATACCTAGACGCAAATAAATATATTTTATATAAGTACTTGGACTATTCAAGTTTAAGTATTTATACAACTTTATTTGGTTAGTGATACAAGTGTTAAACAGTGATTGCGTGTAAGTATATCCCTATATACTTATTAGTTGAATACATATATTCGTATATACATTAATTGTCATCATCGTATATATATCATTCCGGTTTAAGTTTGTATTTTAAAATTAAATAACTAATTGGGCTTGGCCCAACTAGTTCGGCCAAATTAATACAATCCATTTAGCATATCTCAATTAATGTGGCCCAAATCTATATGGCCCAATATTTTTATGGTTTTAAAATCTTATGGCCTAGGTGGGCTCGGCCCAACTGTGACTGACCCATTTACTAAACCTACCCATTCACTTCTTTGTTTTCGGCCCGACACCTAGCCTATCAATATTTCAGCCCAACACTGATTCGGCCCAGATGCTCCACAAAAATATATATTACATTAAAACAGGTCATGGGGTTTGAACCCATGACCTTTTCACTTCAAATTCCAGCTTTACCACTAGGCTACACACTTATCTTTGTTTATAGAATGCTTAGTATATTTATTTAAGCACTTAATACCAGTTTATTTAAAAAGAGATGAAATTAAAATAGGTCACAGATTTTGAACCTGTGACCTCTCGTTCCATACCCCATGACCTTAACCAGTTAGCCAACTTATTTCTTTGTTTATAATCTACTTACCATATATATATATATATATATATATATATATATGTGTGTGTGTGTGTGTGTGTGTGTGTGTGTCTGCGTGTTAGAATTTTTTGAAAAATTTATTTTATTTTAAAAAGAACCAAAGATCCGTCTCTGTTAATACATACATATACATAGTTTTCATTTTTTTTAACTTCGATTTTTAACATGTTTTAACAACTTATTACATCAATCATCAACTCGAACTTCATAAGAACTAACTTTATAAAATTTTGGGTTTTGTTTTCTAAACTTATGTTTCAAGAATTTATACCTCCAAATCATGTATAAATAACATCTAACAATTATATATACGAAATAAACAAGTTACGTCATAATATAATCATCATAATTCGAAGAAATACATAAATATATATATGAAACTTTAAAAGTTTGAAGCTCAGAATGGTTAAGATTATGATGATGATGATTGTCGATGATGATGATGATCTCGGATGATGATAATGACGATGAGTAGATGATGATTATGATGAGGAGTAGATGATGATTATGATGACGATGATGGACTGATGATGGTGGCGATGGATAGATAGATGATCAAGAAACCATTTTGTTGTTTTTGAATGTTTGATTTTTATGAAAGTTGTAAAGAGATGGAGATGAAAATGGTAATTGGCTCCTGCTTGTTTGCTCTAGCTGCTGCTGTCGTTGAGTTTACAGAGAGGAGAAAGAGATGCATTATTGAAGTGAAGTGTTTGTGAGCAAAGAGTGTGAAGGAAGTATATAAAATATGGTTTAAGTCCATATTTTCAAAGGAAGTATGGAGGTAAACAACAAGTGTCGATTAGATATTTTAGGTGTTTTAATTGCTTAGGTTTTTAGCCCGTTAGTTTCGGGTACGGGTCCAATTATTTGTACCCCATGTCCCACTCAATTATTCGTTTGTTTAATTTTTATTTTAAACATTATAATTGATAAAATGAAGTTGGAATATTTTATTAAAATAATTAATAAAATTATTTGAAATGTGTGTTGGTACAGTTTGTGAGTTTTGTTCGCGTTTGATATGTTTATTTCTAAAACATATAATACTTTATATTATCACAATAATATAATTTAAATAATGTTCGTAATTAATAATTTCACATTATTAATTAAATGTCCACCAACGATTGTATTTTATTTTTGTCGGGTTTGATACGTTCATTTAGTACAATAATTATATAATTACTACTATTCAACTAAATATGACACGTATTATAACAGTAAGTTTCACAAAACTTATCACGCAATTAGTTTTAGAATTCACTAATCAGGGAATTACTCTAGGTAATGCATGTAATTAGGTAAAAATTAGTACCCTAATTTGAGGATTGTCACATTTGACCCCGGTTAGCGAAATCTCGTCCCGAGATTTAAGTTGAGTCGTGAGTCTCGGTCACGTTTTCAAAAAGCTGAGGGTATTTCTTTCGCATTGCATCCTCGCGTTCCCAAGTAGACTCAGGGCCGCGCTTCGAGTTTCAACGAACTTTGACGAGTTTGATCCGACTGCGTCGGAGTTTGTGTGTTTTGCGATCGATTATTTCAATGGGTTCCTCCACAAAATTTGGTTTTGAGTCAATAAAGACCTCGTCAAGAGGAATGATGAGTGTTTCGTCCAACAGAAACTTTTTAAGATTACTGATGTGAAAAGTGTCATGAATGTTACTAAGCTCTTGTGACAACATATCGCGGGTTCAGTTTTCCTCGTTTGCCAAATCATGCTATCCCTTTTCAGGGCGATACTTTGAGTAGGACCTTGTCTCCTACTTGAAACACAAGAGGTTTACGACGGTTATCGGCGTAACTCTTTTGTCGGTCTCGCGCTGTTTTAAGTCGGTTGAGTACTTGAGATATCTTGTCCATGGTTTCCTGGACAATCTCAGGTCCGGATAGTTGTCTGTCACCCAACTCTGCCCAACAGAGTGGTGATCGGCATTTTCGTCCATACAACGCCTCAAACGGTGCCATTTGTATACCGGTGTGATAACTGTTGTTATAAGAGAATTCGGCTAATGGGAGGTGAGTATCCTAGTTTCCTCCAAAGTCAATCATACATGCTCTCAATAAGTCCTCGAGCATTTATCGTTCGTTCACTCTGGCCATCGGTTTGTGGATGATAGGCCGTACTCATGTCGAGTCGAGTACCTAAAGCCTTTTGTAGCGACTGCCAGAAGCGAGATGTGAATCTGCTATCTCTATCAGATATAATGGACAATGGTACACCGTCTCGAGAAATGATCTCTTTGATATAGATTTTCGCCAGTTTCTCTAGTTTGTCAGTCTCTTTGATAGCAATGAAGTGAGTTGATTTCGTCAATCGATTGACAATCACCCATATTGAATCAACTCCAGCTGATGTCTTTGGTAGTTTTGTGATGAAATTCATCGTTATGTGCTCCCATTTCCATTGTGGTAATTCTAGTTGTTGAAAAAGTCCTGAAGGTTTTTGATACTCAACCTTGACCTTTGAACAAGTTAGACACTTGCTGACATATATAGCGATGTCTCTCTTCATATTAGGCCACCAATAGAAACCTTTCATGTCTTGGTACATCTTATCTGCACCAGGATGAATCGAGTAGTTGGACTTATGAGCTTCGTCCAAAATCAGCTTACGTAGTTCATCGTCGTACGATACCCAAATTCGATTCATGAAGTATAAAACTCCATTTTCTTTTATTTCGAGCTGTTTATCCATTCCCTTCAGGGATTCGTCTTTCATGCGCTCGGAGGTGAAAGATATTCGTTGTTTGTCACGAATTTGAGTAATAAGATTCGAGTGGATTGTTAATACCAAAGCTCAAACTCTGCGAGGTTTAACATTCTCTTTACGACTCAGGGCATCCACTACTACATTAGCCTTGCCCGGATGGTACTTAATCTCATAGTCGTAATCGTTCAGCAATTCGACCCAATGTCTCTGTCTCATGTTGAGCTCTTTCTGGTCGAATATGCATTGTAAACTCTTGTGGTCGGTGAAAATCGTACACTTTCTACCATATAGGTAGTGTCTCCAGATCTTGAGTGCAAAAACGACTGCTCCCAACTCTAAGTCATGAGTGTTATAATTCTTCTCATGAATCTTCAATTGACGAGATGCATAAGCAATAACTTTGTCGTTTTGCATGAGAACACAACCTAATCCTTGATGTGAGGCATCACAATAAACGATGAAGTTCTCTGTTCCCTAAGATTGGTGTAGTGCTCAACTTCTGTTTCAACAATTGAAAGGCGTTCTCTTGTTTCTCTCCCCATTTGAATTTCCTATCCTTCTGAGTTAAGGTGGTGAGTGACTGGGCTATTTTGGAAAAGTTTTCAATAAATCGACGGTAATAGCCAGCCAGACCAAGAAATTGTCGAACCTCGGTTGGGGTTTTCGGAGCTTCCCAGTTTTTGATCGCCTCTATTTTGGACGGGTCTACATGAATTCCTTTATCATTTATCACATGACCAAGGAAATGAACCTCTCTAATCCAAAATTCGCATTTGGAGAACTTAGCATACAGCTTCTCATTCTCGAGTAGTTAGAGGATAAGTTTCAAGTGTTGTTCGTGATCCTCTTTCGTTTTTGAGTAAATTAAGATGTCATCAATGAACACAATAACAAACTTATCGATATAAGTTTTGCACACTCGGTTCATGAGATCCATGAATACCGCAGGCGCGTTAGTCAATCCAAACGGCATGACTAGGAACTCATAATGACCATAACGAGTCCTGAACGCGGTCTTCGGTACCTCCTCTTCTCGAATCTTCAATTGATGGTAACCAGAACGAAAGTCGATCTTCGAGTAGTAACTTGATCCTAGTAGCTGATCAAACAGATCGTCGATGCGTGGTAACGTATATCAGTTCTTGATAGTTACCTTATTCAACTCTCGGTAGTTAATGTACATCCACATGGATCCATCCTTCTTCTTGACAAACAAGATCGGAGCTCCCCAAGGTGAAAAGCTCGGTCGGATGAATCCTAAGTCTAAGAGCTCCTGCAACTGTGTAGACAGTTCTTGCATTTCTGATGGATCTAGATGATAAGGTGAGCGAGGGATTGGTGCGGATCCGGGCACCAGATCGATGCGAAACTCGACTTGTTGCGGAGGTGGTAATCTTGGGAGATCGTCAGAAAACACTCCCGGATAGTCTCGCACTACAGGTATATCATTCAAGCATTGCTCTTCGGGTTTCTTTTCCACAACATGTGCCAAAAATGCTGGATATCCCTTTCGGAGATATTTACAAGCTTTCAAGAAATTAATCGTTTTGACGACACTCGTCCTCTTATCTCCTTGTATCACCAAAGTTTCTCCAGTCAGCAATGGTAGATGTACCATTTTATCAAAATAAACAATCTCTGCACGATTCTTCGACAACCAGTCCACACCGATGATATCGCGTAAAAAGTCACATTTTTGCTACTGATATCTCTCTCATTTTGGAACGATTCTTGTCATATTGAACTCAAATATGGTTCAAATCAATGATATTATGCTGAGATGGTCAAAACAAGATTGCACGATAAAAATCAAGCAAAACGGATGAAAAACGAAGATTCCACGCACAATTGAAGATTCAAGTCATCAAAACAAGATTTAGAGACAAAGTGCCTACCACTGAGATTTCTCTTAGCCAAGATGTTCGTTTTCAAAATACGAATCCAACAGAAGAAGAATCGGCAAGAACGGATGAAGAATGAAGATTCTACGGACGCCGAAAGATTCAAATGATTCGTACGACAAATCTAAAGTTCAGAGACATATTTTTGGGATTTATTTTAATCAAATTTTTCGTTTGATGCAAACGGACGCATAACGAAGAAAACACGCACGAATCAAGAAACGGGGCAAAAGACGGCGAACCGGGGCGGCAGGCTACCAGCCGCCGCTGGCTAGCAGGGTGGCAGCGCCGGCCACCTGCCCCCATCCCAATTCCGCTTTTTGGTCCTTGCGTGTACCCGGTGCCACACCTTTACGTGATTGTACGTACCCGGTGCCACACCTTTACGCGATTGTACGTACCTGGTGCACCACCTTTTCCACCTTTTGCTAAAGTGTTCCTCAAGTTGCTAACGTGAGCCAAATTTCACCTATAAATAGGAGGCATGAGGCTTCATTTCAACACACACCATTCTTAGAACAATATACTTCTCTTAAGATATTGCTTCTACTTTCTTTCTATTTTATGACTAAAAATTAGTTTTAGGCTAGTTTAGGAGCTTGTTTAGAATAGAAGGAAAGTACGGAACGCATTGTAAATCTTCGGTGTAAGCTTGGAATTGTGTCAATTAATTCAAGTCTACTTTCTCCCGCATTTAATCCTGGTGCTTTCTAATCCTTATCTATCTTATTTAATTACATTTATATTGTTTATGCTAGATTTAGTTATCGCCATGATTAGAGAGTTGTATACTTGTTGTGTTTGCTTGCGATGTAGTTAATTAATTATGGGATGATTTATAATTAAATATTATCGGTAGTATCGCTTTGATCGTCTTATTGCATGTTCTTGTTTGATTGTTGCCTTAGTATCATCATAGTGGTAAAATATAAACGGTCTTAATTATCGTAAGGTAATATGATGGCCCCTAGTCGACTGTTACTCGATATAGTACCGGAAACACTTCAAGGTGGAGTACAAATGTATGGAAGTCGAGGAACGACCGAAGGTAGTCATATTACGAAACGGTACAATATTACGAAGTAATATGATGGTCCCTATTCGACTGTTATTCGATATAGTACTGGTAACACTTCAAGATGGAGTACAAATGTATGGAAGTCGAGTAACGACCGAAGGTAGTTATATTACGGACTAACATACAAAATGAGAAACCTAGTTTAATTAACCTTTCTTAATAGACTTTTAAACTTCAAATTAATCTAATCGCCTTTCCACCAATAAACGTGATTACAACACCTTTTTAACGACGTCCAATTGAAAGGTAGTCAGTCATCTATGTCAATATAATTTGTCAAAGGTATGAAACTATGAAACCGCAAGGCTACATGGGGGATTATCGTAGGACAAGACATGGCCAAGGTTTGAAGCGGCGGAACCACTTTAAGTGAGGAACGCTGTGGATAATTAGGGGATTTATTGGGTAGTCTTAAGCAAGAGCTAGTTTAAAGTCATAAATGAACTTTTTAAATATACGAATCTGTTAGGATGATGAGGAATCGTTATATGATTCAGTTATGTCTAGTACCTTAAGATTTTGTTCCCGTTCATATGAAAGTATTATTAAACCATAATTAAGATTTTGCTTATTATTCTAAATACTTTGTAATGTTACCTTAACCTAGCTCCCGGTGTGACATGCTAATGGAATTTTATTTAGTAGGGAATCTAGTGTTTACATACAAGTATTCAAGAATGACAATTAACTAATATCTTTCAAAATAGTTTCTCCAAACATCATCCCATAACTTAATTTACGAAGTCTCAGCAAACACTATCTTTATTTATCTGCTTTAGCTTTTACTTTTATTTCGCTTTTATTTATTTACTTGCCTAAGTTAGTTAAAAGAAAAACTAAAACTCCCCCGCTATTTTATAAACCCTTCACTAGTTTGAAAGCCCTCATCTGCCACGCCTTAGTTTCAATTCAGTCGGTTTGAAGAACGATTCTAGGTCATACCTACCACTTGCTCACCCTTAGGATTAGCATTGTTATGGAAAACTTAGGCCCCGCAATTACAAATTTAAAACACTCACTGATGCCCGTCGCCAGTAGCCGGTGCAACGACAAGGGTAAAATCCTTACCCACCGCTGGTGATGCATCAAGTTTTTAGCGCCGCTGCCGGGGAACCAACTGTACGATCCTTAGGCGTTAAGACGAACTTACTTACTTGTGAACCTTTAGGATTTCTTAGACCCCTACGTCTTTTGGTATTTTTCCTTCCTTTTACCACTTTTAGAAATGACCACCCCTATCCATTCAACTAGTCAACCACCTGCCAATAAGACTATGACAGCCGCACGTATCACTTTGGCTGATGACTCTAAACCTCTGATTGAAGGTCAAGGAGGACCAATCGTCTATCCGAAAACCGGTAGAACTTCATTTGAATTGAAGCCCCACATTGTTCAGTTAGTTCAAAACCTCTGTCAATTCCGTGGCCTACCAAATGATGATCCCAACTCCCACCTTGACAAATTTATTTCCTTATCCAACTCCGTTAAACCAATTGGGGTTAATCAAGACATAGTCTATCTATACCTATTTTCCTATTCACTCACTCTCAATGCACGAACCTGGTTTGAGGAACTAGAGATTAACTCTATAACCTCTTGGGTAGAATTAGCAACCAAATTTTTGGCCAAATATTTCCCCCCATCAAAACAAGCCACGTTTAGGTCCAACATCATAAACTTCTGTCAAATGCATGATGAATCAATCTACGATGCATGGGAACGCTTTAAGGGATTGCTTAAGAAATGTCCAAATCATCGATTTGAGCGCTCAGACCAGTTGCGCATTTTCTACAATGGTCTCTTCCCACATCATTGTCCTTTACTTGATACCGCCTCTCAAGGCAGTTTTATGAACTGTACGGCCAATGACGCTTGGAGCCTTATTGAGAAAATGACAATACACAACCATGACTGGAACAGTTAAAATCACCCCTCACTAGTGAATTCACCTAATACACTCGGAAATGAAGCTATCAAAACTCTCACTCAGCAAGTGGCAGATCTAACCAAGGAGATTAAGGAATTGAAAAGTCAACAACCACAAGTCTGTCAAGTTCAAACCTGCCTTAATTGTGCTAATCTGAACCACTCAGCTCAAATTCCTCAGTCTCATCTAACTTCACCCAATACTAACCCTTCTCTTAACCCACCTAGGAATATCCCACCAGGTTACCAATTCCAACCTTCCGAACTCTCTTCGTCACAAACCTCTAGTTTTGACGACACCCTGATACAAGTCATTCAAGGAATCTCAGCTAGACAAGACCAAGCTGATCTCATCTTAAGAGATCAACTGACTTTGTTAAAGGCTTTCGAATCCCAATTAGGACAATTAGCACAACGTATTAACGCTAAACCTCAGGATCGTCCAACTAGTTGCCATAAGGAGGCTTCTCAAATTCAAGACTCTCAGGTAGCACATAGCCCACCTACGACTTCTTCTCCGGTGAAGGAACCACCTATTGTCCCATCGACAATGGATTTAGAGTCTACACCAAATAGGAAAGTAAGCATTCCATTTCTGGCTCGTCTTAAACAACGACCCAACAAGCTTAAGTCTTTTAAGCTTGATAGGAAATTCCTAGACACCGCCTCTGAAGTTCACTCCAAAAAGTACTTCAGAAGACTTCTTACAACCAAGGATAAGGTACCCGAAGTACCCAATGTCCTGCTAAACGAGGAATGTTCAGCTATCTTGAAAAATATCATTCCAGAAAAACTCGAAGACACCGGACGTTTTACTCTCCCCTGTTCTATCTACAATTCAGGCATCATTTGTTCTCTTGCCGATTTAGGAGCTAGTGTTAACCTTATGCCATACTCGCTTTTCAAGAGGCTTGAATTAGAAAATCTTCGACCTACCAAAATGACCATACAGCTTGCTGACCTCTCGGTCAAATACCCTAGGGGAATAGCTGAAAATATTTTAGTTAGGATTGACAAATTTCTTTCCCCAACAAATTTTGTAGTAATGGATATGCAGGAAGACGTACACATCCCAATCGTACTAGGAAGACCTTTCATGAATACGGCCAAGGCAATCATCAATGTCTTCGCACAAACCATCAGCTTTCAGTCTCAGGAAGAAACCATCACTTTCCATATCGACAATCCTAACACTGGAGACCAAGCCGATATGTACATGATCTCCATGAACAAGACCACAAAGGACAAAGAAACTGCAAGGTCAACAAGTGAAAGTAAATCTATTAAGGAACTGACAATCATGCCATATTTTCCGATTGACCTCCGATGAATAGGACAAGAGATGAAAAATGCATCTCCATCAGTGAAAAACTCAACGATGGAAGAAATTGGGATGAGAAAGATGGAAAAAGAAAACACAAGCAGCATACCGCCAATTAATCTGTTTACCACTGAAGAAATGGCGGGAAGTAACCACAGCCATCCTACAAGAAGAGAAACACCGGAGGAATATTCAAAACGCACAAGATACCAACCGCAAACCATCATAGATCACAAAGTGATCGAAGAATTGATCCAAAGATTTGACAAAGTAGTAGGAGGAATAAGCGGCATAGTCAACATGCTGGCTCTTTCCCCTGCTGAACTACAATTCTGTCAACAACAGAAACGGACTTACGCTAGGATCTACAATGCCCTTAAAAGATCTAACATCCCATTCACATCAACGTAATGGGAGATGTTAGGATCCATTAGAGCACATATGAAAGAGACTACTGGACATCCAAGAAGTCGTGCCGACATTTCAATGATAAATGACCTCACATCATTGCTTTAATTGCTAAGTAGAGAAGATCACCTCAGTTCCAAGGAAAGCAGATCTATGGTTATCAACTCACTATGGAATTTTTTTTTGAGTTAATGATTGAAGAACTTAGTGATCTCGTTTGGGAGGAATCAAGGCGCGAACAACCTTTTAGGGTTACATATAAATCACTACTTGATATCGCTACTTCTGTTACGATCCATCTAATAGAGATTCTACAACGGAAAAGCAACTCCAGAATGAAGTTCTTATTCTACTCAGGATGCAAGGAGATACTTCATCAGCTTATTCTAGTTTTCTCAGAATCCGACTTCCCATTCAACAACCATCAGTATCGGCAAATAGAGGACCTATGCACGTCCATCAGAAGATTCAACGGAGATCCCAAGACCGAGAATTATGAAGACATAAAACTGCAATTTTTGGCGTTTGTATGCTCTCTCTGGCAAAACCCACCGCCAAGAGAGGTTGTTAAGACAGACACAACCACCATGACCGACCCTAGTGAGACTATCACTAAAGCAGTTGATTACATCACCTGTGGACTTCACGGACTTGCAAGGACAACTTCAGAGCACCTTCTGAACTACAAGGAAACATCGAGAGATAGTCCACTTGAATTGATTATGACAATAGTCAATCATTTCATAAGACTCTATCCACCTCGATATACTCTTCCGCAACCTAGGGCCCACAACATCAACGGGAATCCCATGGATGCATCCATCTCCATCTAGCTAGGAGAGAAGAAGTCGAACTCTCGACTTTAAAAGAGCGCTTCTCGGGAGGCAACCCGTGTTTACATTTCTGCAATTTTACATTCCAAGAAGTGATGAAGTCTCCGACTACCTTTCACACTTGGATATACGAAGAAGACCTACACATCAAGTTTTTGGCGCCGCATCAAACATCAAGTTTTTGGCACCGAAATTAAGAAAAGTATATCCAATGTGTTCACACCTACGAGACAAATCACAATAGACTTGAAGAAATCGGAGCACACAACAGCAACGAAGGGACTCTATGGAAAAGTCGGCAATCATGTGCTTGGGAGCACTCCTCATCATCACCAACAAGCCACATATATATATGGGGAGTACTTCTGTTCTAATCTCTTTCTTTCGTTTATAAATATACCAGATCCACTATGCTTATCACTAAGTGTGGGATTCAAACCCAACACACACTGCTGAAAGAATACGTCTTAGATGTTTCAATTCTTAAGTGTGGGATTTTACCCCAGTCAGAGCTTAGAATAACATCGAGGACGATGTTCCTTTAAGTGTGGGATAACAGTAGTTACACTACTGTAAAATGGATAATGGTATATGCTTGATTCTAAGCTCGTTGCTCTTTAGACCATCTATCTCCAATAAGTAAACAAAATTTTTCAAAATTGAGTTAAAAATATGTTGAAAATGAAAATTTTTAGACAAAGAATAATTTACTTTGGGGAAGAAGGATAAATAAAATACGAATTCCTTTGGAAAATTAGTTTAGTAATCCCATAAAGAGCATCGCATGACTAGGCACACAACAAACCAACTTTCGATTCGTGAGGTACCTTGAGCTATATAAAGCATTCATTTTTAATGCTTCACTTCTTCGATTCTTGAGTGTGCCGATGTATGCGTTTAGAATCAGAACTTGCTCCTGTTATGCATTTCAAATCCGGATTGGTAAGTAAAGAGGAGATCAAATTACTTCATTCTTAAACCAACCATATACCCATAAATAAACACGTTATCCCTACCTTCTCGAAAGCATCCCTCAAACTTCATAGTAAGTCCCAAAGATGAAAGAAAAGAAGCTACAAGGATATGACGTCAAAGAAGAAAACCCAAGAAAGAAAATTCAAAGAAAAGAAAATCAATTGGAGACAAAGACTCCTTCTGCAAACACCAAAAGAAAAGGGCGTCAATCCTCCCAAAAATTCCATCTTCACCAAAAAAAAAAAGAAACCAATGAAAAACCAACAAAAACCTCTCTCACATCACCAACACTTCACCCCAGAAACCCTACATCACTTCCCTTAGAATGATGCGCTCACAAAAAAGGTAACGATTTGATCCTCGATCAAGCCTATGATGATAAACGATACATGATTGGCGTTCAGAGTGATTGATAATACTAGAATAGGAAACCCTAAACACTTTGAGTGATTGGAGTGACCACCTTGAGAGGATCGCCTAGTCATGTATCCAAGATCAAAGATCAAAAGCATGTTCCCAAAGATTACAACCTTGTTTTTCAAAGAACAAATATTTCATTTTTTTTCCAAAACCCCCTTTAGTAAAAAGTTCCACCTCAAAATATTTCATTATCTGCTTATCTTTAACCATGTTGAAATTCGAGTTTGCTTAAGGACAAGCAAAGTTCTAAGTGTGGGATACTTGATATCGCGTAAAAAGTCACGTTTTTACTACCGATATCTCTCTCCTTCTGGAACTATTCTTGGCATATTGAACTCAAATACGGTTCAAATCAGTGATATTATGCTGAGATGGTCAAAACAAGGTTGCACGATAAAAATAAAGCAAAACGGATGAAAAACGAAGATTCCACACACAATTGAAGATTCAAGGCATCAAAAATAGATTTAGGGACAAAGTGCCCACCACTGAGATTTCTCTTATCCAAGATGTTCGTTTTCAAAATACGAATCCAACAGGAGAAGAATCGGCAAAAACGGATGAAGAATGAAGATTCTACGCACGCCGGAAGATTCAAACGATTCGTATGACACATCTAAAGTTCAGAGACATATTTTTGGGATTTCTTTTAATCAAATTCATCGTTTTTGAAAAATGAATCCAACAAAAAAAGAATAGATGCAAACGTACGCAGAACGTAGAAAACACGCACGAATCAAGAAACGAAGCAAAAGAAGGCGAACCGGGGCGGCAGGCTGCCAGCCGCCGCCGGCCACCTGCCAGCCGCTGGCGGCCAGCAGGGTGGCAGCACCGGCCACCTGCCCCCATCCCAATTCCGCTTTTTGGTCCTTGCGTATACCCGGTGCCACACCTTTACGCGATTGTACGTACTCGGTGCCACACCTTTACGCGATTGTACGTACCTGGTGCACCACCTTTTCCACCTTTTGCTAAAGTGCTCCTCAAGTTGCTAACGTGAGCCAAATTTCACCTATAAATAGGAGGCATGAGGCTTCATTTCAACACACACCGTTCTTAGAATAATATACTTCTCTTAAGATATTGCTTCTACTTTCTTTCTATTTTCTTACTAAAAATTAGTTTTAGGCTAGTTTAGGAGCTTGTTTAGAATAGAAGGAAAGTACGGAACGCATTGTAAATCTTCGGTGTAAGCTTGGAATTGTGTCAATTAATTCAAGTCTACTTTCTCCCGCAATTAATCCTGGTGCTTTCTAATCCGTATCTATCTTAATTAATTACGTTTATATTGATTATGCTAGATTTAGTTATTGCCATGATTAGAGAGTAGTATACTTATTGTGTTTGCTTGCGATGTAGTTAATTAATTATGGGATGATTTATAATTAAATATTGAAGATCAGTAGTATCGCTTTGATCGTCTTATTACATGTTCTTGTTTGATTGTTGCCTTAGGATCAACATAGTGGTAAAATATAAACGGTCTTAATTATCGTAAAGTAATATGATGCCCCCTATTTGACTATTACTCGATATAGTACTGGAAACAATTCAAGGTGGAGTACAAATGTATGGAAGTCGAGGAACGACCGAAGGTAGTGATATTACGAAATGGTACAATATTACGAAGTAATATGATGGCCCCTATTCGACTGTTATTCGATATAGTACTGGAAACACTTCAAGGTGGAGTACAAATGTATGGAAGTCGAATAATGACCGAAGGTAGTTATATTACGGACTAACATACAAAATGAGAAACCTAGTTTATTTAACCTTTCTAAATAGACTTTTAAACTTCAAATTAATCTAGTCGCCTTTCCACCAATAAACGTGATTACAACACCTTTTTAACGACGTTTAATTGAAAGGTAGTCAGTCATCTATGTCAATATAATTTGTTAAAGGTATGAAACTATGGAACCGCAAGGCTAAATGAGGGATTATCGTTGGACAAGACATGGCTAAGGTTTGAAGTGGCGGAACCACTTTAAGTGAGGAACGCTGTGGATAATTAGGGGATTTATTGGGTAGTCTTAAGCAAGGGCTAGTTTAAAGTCATAAATGAACTTTTTAAATATACGAATCTGTTAGGATGACGAGGAATCGTTATATGATTCAGTTATGTCTAGTACCTTAAGATTTTGTTCCCGTTCATATGAAAGTATTATTAAACCATAATTAAGACTTTGCTTATTATTCTAAATACTTTGTAATGTTACCTTAAGCTAGCTCCCGGTGTGACATGCTAATGAAATTTTAATTAGTAGGGAATCTAGTGTTTACATACAAGTATTCAAGAATGACAATTAACTAATATCTTTCAAAATAGTTTCTCCAAACCTCATCCCATAACTTAATTAACGAAGTCTCAGCAAACACTATCTTTATTTATCTGCTTTAGCTTTTACTTTTATTTCGCTTTTATTTATTTACTTGCCTAAGTTAGTTAATAGAAAAACCAAAACTCCCCCGCTATTTTATAAACCCTTCACTAGTTTGAAAGCCCTCATCTGCCACACCTTAGTTTCAATTCAGTCGGTTTGAAGAATGACTCTAGGTCATACCTACCACTTGCTCACCCTTAGGATTAGCATTGTTAGGGAATTCTTAGGCCCCACAATTACAAATTTAAAACACTCACTGATGCCCGTCGCCAGTAGCCGGTGCAACGACAAGGGTAAAATACTTATCGACCGCTGGTGAGGCATCAACTGACTACGAGGTCAAAGCTTCCAAACTCTACCGGTAGTAAATCTATTTTGAAAGGATGACCCTCCACTGCTAGAGTACATCCTGGTACTATTTCTCTTGATTCAATCAACCTACCATCGGCTAGTTCTAGAGTGTACTTATTGTCTAGTTTACGGGATTTAATGTCTAATAGTGGTCTAAATTCCGTAGACACAAAACTTAAATCGGCGCTTGAATCAAATAACACAGAGGCATAATGGTTGTTAACTATATTCGTACCAGTGACAGTGTTGGGGTCCTGGTATGCCTCTTGTGCTCCAATGACAAACGCACGAACTTGAGCTGGTTGGTTGTTGATGTTACCACGGTTGTTATTGTTGTTGCGATTGTTGTTGTTCTGGTCGGTATTGCGGTTCTGATTGTTTTGGTTGCCACAGTTAAGTTTAGGGCACTTGTTTCAGAAATGGCCTTGCTCGCCACATTCGAAACATCCATTAGCTGGTCGATCCCTATTTGCTTGAGTGGTAGGGTTCGATCTACAGTATTAGGCCAGATGCCCCCAACGTTTGCAATTCCCACAGAAAGTACAATCACCATCATGGTGACGTTCACACTTGCCACACTTGGGCTTGTTCCCCAAGTAAGTCTTTTGTTCAGCAGTAGTGGTGAGGTAAGCTTTCGTGGTTCCAGTCTGCTTCTTATTCTGGTGACCCTGCTGATCATTCCACTTGCGTTTTCCTTTTCCAGTATCAGTACTGCTTGATTCACCCTTACCCGAAGCAACTTTCTTAGTGAGGGTCCCCATCCTGACCGCTTCATCAGTTAAACGTTGTGCTAGTTCCACAACACTCTTAAAGGTGGCAGGATTAGACGAAGTCACCAAGCTTCGAATCTGTGGCACCAAACCCCAGATATACCTTTCAGTGCGCTTGTACTCAGGTGTGACCATGTGTGGTACCAGGCGTGCCAGTTTTTGGAATCTGGTGGTATATCCTGTGATATCAGTACCAACCATAGCAATGTCCCAGAGCTCAGTCTCAATCTTCTGCAGCTCACTGCAGGGATAAAACTCTTATGTGACCATATTTTTCAAAGTTTCCCAGGTTAGTGAATGGGCAGTTACGTGTCCAAGTGCTTGAACTTGGCCATTCCACCATGTCAATGCCTTATCAGAAAACGTGCATGTAGCATACTTTACCATGCAGTCACGGGCACAGTTGCTAATATCTAGCACAGACTCCATTTTCTCTATCCAATGGATGATTCCAATGGCACCTTCAGTCCCACGGAAATGGCTCGGTTTGCAAGCTAGAAATGTTTTGTACGAACATCCACTTTGGGTACTCTCAGGGTTACTGCCAGATGCAATTTGTTCGGTATTTCTGCTACCGCTAACCCTGTCGTTGCGGTTTCGATCCGTATCATACTGAGCAAGGGCTTCAGCTATCCTTCGTTTGACCATTTGTTCAGTTGTCTCCTCAACAGCAGGAGGTGGTATGGCATTTCGTCGGCTATTCCCGATGTTTCTACGCTTAGGCGGCATGATGTAGTCCTAAACACACATGATAAATACTCGTAAGATACCCTAATGAATCATCACTCATAATAGTACTAAATGTAATAAATACGATAATGTAAACCAAACATAATATATATTATATCATAGGTTAAAAGTTGTTACATAAGTTTTGTACAAGGATGTGATTTACTATATAATAATATACCCATCAGTCAAAAGTAATACCCCAAAATGTGACGGATTTAACCTATACATCCTAGTAAAAAGTAGTAACCTAATGTAGTGTAGGCACAACCTGCCATACACAGGTCTAACTGAAGTAAGCTAAGAACATCCCTACAACCATCCTAACAACTGCCATCAACATACAAACTCCAACTGCAAAACCTACTACCCCCAAACTTCTCTCTAGCCTAATCAGACGTGCTCTAGTCGCATCGGCTGACTCTCGATCCATCTCAATGTGCATCTCAGAAGTGGCAAGACGTCCATAGATAGTAAGCACATCACCGTCCAGTCGAGAGGTGTCACTGTGCAGCTCTCTGATAGAATCCTGTGTACCATAATGAAATCCAAGAAGGGTACAGATAACTGCAACTACAGTAGGGACAGTGAGCTCCAGAGGCTCCTCAGTCAGATGTAAAGGTGTCGATGAGTGAGATGACACCCCAGTCTCAAAAGTGGAAGGAATCCTCTCCAATGTCCTCCAGTGGCGTAGTATACGAGCATCCAGTCGAGATGCGGAACTCTAGCCCTCTGCAATGACTGCTGATCACAAGGTATCTCTCTCTCCTCAGTCATCGGCTCCTTGTCACGAGGTGCCAAGGGTCTTACAGGTGGGGCTCGAACACTCATCCTAGTTGTCCTACACAGTTCGGGCCTACGTGAAGACTCTCCAACAAGATGACGAGTAATCATGAAAGTGGATTCTAGCATATGAGTAGCGGGATCAGTGGGTGCCGATGGTGGAGTGTCTATAGTGCCATCAGAAGTAGCTCTAGGGAATGTGGGTGGATGCTCCTCCTCCGAAACATCATCACTAGCATAGTCAGGCTCCTCCTCTGACTCAGAGATGTAGATCGGAAACTGCCTAGACATTGCTGTGAAATAGCAATTATGTGTGTCGTGTTAGACGTATGCAAAGGTATGAATGCATGAGTGTGTTAGCCAAGGCTATGGTCTAGGTCTCTAAGGTTTCAGCCACTTAAAGACTTCTAGTTCGCTATAACCAATGGCTCTGATACCAAGTCTGTCACACCCCCAAAATCGGTAATCGCATTTATTTAGTAATTAGCGGAAGCATTTTAAGTTTACAGTTTAACAGCGGGGGTGCTGACGTTACAATAGTGCATTCACTGTATCAGAGCATATGATCATACAGAACATATATATTTAAGATGCCAAAGTTAGAGTTATTTCAAAAGGGTACGACTTATAAAGTCGTACAAGTAGTAGTGTTGTAGAACAACATAAGTTTTGACAAATACAAGTTTATAAAAGTGGGATTTCATAAGTATAACCAATGAAATTGGTAATACGAAAGAAATCCAAGTGTCCTAAAAGTGGCATCCTAAACAGTCTGGGTAGGTTACGTCCTTTATGCATGCGTAGTACCTGAGTCCTAATTTCCTGAAAATCATAGTAAACCATCAACATTGAATGTTGAGTGAATTCACAGGTTTAGTATATACGTAGTTAAACCAAGGTTTGTATAAATCATTCATGTACATCAACATAATGTTTATATGTATAGTAGGAACACAATTATTCTATTTAAAGAAAACATTTCCTATTTTATGTAAGAATGTCATTCTTACTCCAAGTATTCATTATGTAGGAAACACAAGTTAAATCATAAACATTTCCTAATAAATATTTGCAGGAAACACAGATTTAACAATCAAGTAAACATTTCCATATATAGTTTGCAGGAAATACAAGTTTAACAATTAAGTAAACATTTCCACAAAAGCAATCGTGTAGGAACACATATCCTATTAGTTATCACAGGGAATATATAACACCCGCTAATTTAGGACTTTAATTAGTGCCTAACTACTTGTAATTACTTGTATTTAATATTATCTTAATCTAAATATATGTAACTTTCTGTGTAATTACATACACACTTGAACCGGACGAGGTCCGACACTATTTACTATGGTCGTTGGTGACAAACTGTTAAAAATAATGTGGATTTATCCAAACAAACATTATTTACTTTAATATATTATACGATTATACGTTTTATTAAAACGTAACTTTACGCAATGAAAATGCATGGAACGCGCCCGACGGATGAAATAAAGGCAAAGTATGTCTTATATCACATTATTAAGTATTTTAATAAAATACTTCAAGTAAAAAAAATATATCGTGTTTTAAATCGTTAACGAAACGTGTTGAATAAAACGTTATACGATTTATTTAAAACGCAAAACGAACGGGTAAACGAACACCGCATGGAGTGCAAATTTGGGAAACAAATTAGGCATCACATGGGGTGGGACCCCCATGATTTTATGCAGAAAATCTGCACGAGGCATGGCCTCCCACACCTATTTGGTCACTCATTCACCATACTTCACCAATTTCACTCAACCCTCTCCCATCTCTCCTCCTTCTCTCTTCCCTCTCTCCCCTGCATTTTCCAGCCACCACCACACACCACCACGATCCACCACTGGCCACCACCTCATTCTTGAAGGAAAAACGAAGCCGAAGACACCAAAACGACCGCCTACGCGTGTACATCACTCCTACCGTCTCCGTTTCTTCATACACCATTGTGAGACTTCAAAACTCTAGTATTTTACTTATAATATGTATATTATCATGTTATGTTGCTTATTCAACTTGTTAATGTCCAAATAAGTAATCAAAACGCAAATTTAAATCTCAAAACTATGAGCTTATGTTCCTGTTCAGATTCTGTTTCCACTTCCACGAATTTTATAAAAATAATTACAACACCAAAATGGATGTTTCTTAAGCCTAAAATTTAGTACAAGAAGTTATCTTTCCAACAAAATTAGTCTCGTAACTCTTTGACTCCGTTTGCTACTCGAAAATATTTTTCTCCGGTGACATAGGTTTACTGTTCCGGCAGACAGGAATTTTCAGTAACTTCTCGGGACTATATCTCGAGTTCTAGACCTCAAAAACGTATGAGAACACTTGGGAAATCTTGATAATTTTGTTATGTACAAAAAGTTCTCCTTTGGCTCATTCCATAAATACACTCATTTCTCCAGAAAATTAGATTTGTGAGAAGTGGTCTAATCTCGGATTAAACTGAACACTGACACTTTGTGAATTTTTATAAAATATAAAACGACCTCCAAAAGTCATAAAAAAATTACAGGAAGTACATAACATATGTAGGAACTTTGTGTAAAAATTTCAGAATGATTCGATAATGTTTACTATTTTAGATAAAAATCACAAATAATCCGTGAATATATTGTCGCATAAAAACTAAATTCCGTGAATACATACTCATTGTCGCATAAAAATGAACACTTATACTTGAAAGAATTCCTTCAATCCTTATTGATGCATGAACAAAATTCTGTGAATGCCATTGTCGCATGAACAACATTCCGTGAATATCATTATCGCATGAACGAAATCCGTGAATATTATTATCGTATGAACAGTGTCCGTGAATGGCATTGTCGGGTTACATATTGTCGCACGAAATAGACACTTTAAAATACTTTTTATACTAAGTATTGAATACATAAAACACTACACTTACAAGATATACAAGTACAATGAATTACATAATAATAATACTTGAATTATTATTACACCTCCGTCACCAACGGGCTATACTTATTTACAAAATGATCACAAACGTACAAACAAATACTTGGACATTTCCTAGTTGAGTGGACAACTATCATGGGTGATCCTTCATGACACCAACTTACTTAGTTGCTTACGACCTTGTGCGTTTCGGACGCCAGAAGGTTGCAGGGTTCGGAGAACCACACTACGGAATTACATCCGACACATACTTACAGACTTACATCCGCTATACTTGTTTGCTAGACTCAGGTGAGTCTTACAGCCTCACTTTTACTGTTTTTATACTTTGGGGTGAGATACTTAGCAACTGTTTTACACGTGAACACAATGTACTGAAAGCCTCCTATCGTAAGTTGTTAGTTATGGGTTTAAGCGCGATTACTAGTAAATGGATCCATTTGGGACTGACAATCCCTGCCTGGGGTGGTAGCGCCACCACGTACTGATTTACACGTAGAAACAGGCATATTAGTATTTGTTAAATATGAGTGTGCGGATAGCACTCACGGGGGTACGTGATATATTCACACTACACGGTTAAGCATCAACTTATGAGCTCATGGCAACTGTGCGTACATACTGATTTACTTACTTTGCTTGATAGCAACACTGGTACATACTTGTGGTTCATAAACGATTACTTTATTACTAAACTTGTGAGATTCACCAACCTTTTTGGTTGACCTTTTTAGCTTTGTATCTCAGGTACACAAACGGAGTAGGATTACCCCAGGACTGATAGCTCGAGTCGCATGCATACAAACTTGTGGAGATTCTTTTGCATTACTTTTTGTATATCAGTTATGTATTAGAATCTCTAGGAAATCATCTTCGAACTCGAAGCTTGTTATTATGATTCAACAATGTAATACTTTTGTACTATTGTACATCGTTGCATATAGATATCGTTTGCTTTACTTTGGTGCTTGATTATTGATTAGTAACACCCAAAGCTTGCTTCCGTGCAACAGTAAATTTGGGGGTGTTACAGAATACCCTTCCCAAATCAAGTTGTAGTTTAGTTGTTTAGTTTATGTGGGAAATATAGACTATGATCCCTCTAAGGTGAGTGACACCTTTAAAGTTAAAGTAACGACACCTAGTGCTATAACCAATCCACGAATAGTGTTTTGTTGTTGCCTCAGTAACATGGTAAATATACACTCCTCATTACGACTGCCGTCGATGGGGTTGGAATGACCAACGAGTTATATCCTGGGAGGTTTGTCAAATCGATAGTACTATCTGTATACTCAGTGGCTAGAGTCACCTAGCTAATGGTTATAGGTTGCAAGCACTGGGACTTATGTGCACTACAACTACATCACGTAAACCTAGGTTCGTACCAAGATTCGTTATCTTATTCCCAGATAGTTATGAAAAACATTTCATATAATTAACAGTTATGTATAAAGCATAAAGCATTTATATAAATTAGTTTAGTATAAAAGCATGTCAAGCAATTATATAAAACAAGTTGCATATAATAGCACATAGTTCTATGTTTTCCACCCCTGGTTTTAAAAACATTTAAAACAAGTAAAAGGTAGGGGCTGTGAACTCACTGGTAGCAAATCTTCAGTGAATACAACTAGTAATATAGTCCAGACACGTCCCTCAAATACCTAGACGAAAATAAATATATCTTATATAAGTACTTGGACTATTCGTTACGTTTAAGTATTTATACAACTTTAGTTGGTTAGTGATACAAGTGATACAAGTGTTAAACAGTGATTGCGTGTAAGTATATCCCAATATACTTATTAGTTGAATATATATATTCGTATATACATTAATTGTCATCGTCGTATATATATATCGTTCCGGTTTAAGTTTGTATTTTAAAATTAAACAAGTCATTGGGCTTGGCCCAAATAGTTCGACCCAATTAATACAATCAATTTAGCATATCTCAATTAATGTGGCCCAAATCTATATGGCCCAATATTTTTATGGTTTTAAAATCTTATGGCCGAGGTGGGTTCGGCACAACTGTGACTGACCCATTTACTAAACCTAACCATTCACTTCTTTGTTTTCGGCCCAACACCCAGCCCATCAATATTTCGGCCCAACACTGGTTCGGCCTAGATGCTCCACAAAAATATATATTACATTAAAACAGGTCATGGGGTTTGAACCCATGACCTTTCGCTTCAACTTCCAACTTTACCACTAGGCTACGCACTTATCTTTGTTTATAGAATGCTTAGTATATTTATTTAAGCACTTAATACTAGTTTATTTAAAAAGAGATGAAATTAAAATAGGTCACAGGTTTTGAACCTGTGACCTCTCGTTCCATACCCCATGACCTTAACCAGTTAGCCAACTCATTTCTTTGTTTATAATCTACTTAACATATATATATATATATATATATATATATATATATATATGTGTGTGTGTGTGTGTGTGTGTGTGTGTGTGTGTGTGTGTGTTAGAAATTTTGGAAAAATTTGTTTTATTTTAAAAAGAACCAAAGGTCCGTCTCTGTTAATACATACATATACATAGTTTTTTTTTTTTTTTTTTTTTTTTTTTTTTTTTTTTTTTTTTTTTTAACTTCGATTTTTAACATGTTTTAACAACTTATTACATCAATCATCAACTCCAACTTCATAAGAACTAACTTTATTTTTGGGTTTTATTTTCTAAACTTATGTTTCAAGAATTTATACCTCCAAATCATGTATAAATAACATCTAACAATTATATATACGAAATAAACAAGTTACATCATAATATAATCATCATAATTCGAAGAAATACATAAATATATATATGAAACTTTAAAAGTTTGAAGCTCACAATGGTTAAGATTATGATGATGATGATTGTCGATGATGATGATGATCTCGGATGATGATAATGACGATGAGTAGATGATGATTATGATGAGGAGTAGATGATGATTATGATGACGATGATGGACTGATGATGGTGGCGGTGGATAGATAGATGATTAAGAAACCATTTTGTTGTTTCAGAATGTTTGATTTTGATGAAAGTTGTAAAGAGATGGAGATGAAAATGGTAATTGGCTCCTGCTTGTTTGCTCTAGCTGCTGCTGTTGTTGAGTTTACAGAGAGGAGGAAGAGATGCATTATTGAAGTGAAGTGGTTGGTGAGCAAAGAGTGTGAAGGAAGTATATAAAATATTGTTTAAGTCTATATTTTAAAAGGAAGTAGGGAGGTAAACAGCAAGTGTCGATTAGATATTTTAGGTGTTTTAATTGCTTAGGTTTTTAGCCCGTTAGTTTCGGGTACGGGTCCAATTATTTGTACCCCATATCCCACTCAATTATTCGTTTGTTTGATTTTTATTTTAGACATTATAATTGATAAAATGAAGTTGGAATATTTTATTAAAATAATTAATAAAATTATTTGAAATGTGTGTCGGTACAGTTTGTGAGTTTTGTTAGCGTTTTATACGTTTATTTCTAAAACGTATAATACTTTAGATTATCGCAATAATATAATTTAAATAATGTTCGTAGTTAATAATTTCACATTATTAATTAAATGTCCACCAACGATTGTATTTTATTTTTGTCGGGTTTGATACGTTCATTTAGTACAGTAATTATATAATAACTACTATTCAAGTAAATATGACACGTATTATAACAGTAAGTTTCATAAAACTTATCACGCAATTAGTTTTAGAATTCACTAATCAGGGAATTACTCTAGGTAATGCATGTAATTAGGTAAAAATTAGTACCCTAATTTGAGGATTGTCACATTTGACCCTCGTTGTAGCGGTTACACTTGGAACAATAGGGTTTGTTCCCAGTATACCCGCGTTTGGGTTCAGTGTTGGAGGTGTAAGCTTGGATGGCATTGGATTTCTTGTTTGGTTGGTCGTGGTGTTCAGAGGATTTGTGTTTGTTGTTGGAGGATGGGAGTGGTGTCTCACGACTAACGACCATTGCCATGAGTTATGAGCTAACCGGATTGCACTTTCAACAGTGGTTGGTTTAGATGAGGTGACGTTCCCCTGGATATTCTTTGGGAGGCTGCGGATGTATCTCTTGATGCATTTCTCCTCCGGATCAACCAAACCCGGGCATAACAAAGCGAATTGCTGGAATTTGGTGGTATATTCAGCAATGTCAGTTCCCTACACTGTCAAGTGCCAGAATTCTTCCTCCAGACGGTGAAATTCTTCTTCGGGACACTATTTTTCCCTAATCTTTTTCTTCAGTTTAGCCCAAGGAAGCTGGTTTGCTATCTCAATGCCCACAGAGTTTGCGTGGGTGTTCCACCATGTAAGTGCACCTTCCTGAAAGGTGTAGGCAAATCCTCAGTAGAGTAGCAGAGGTTGAGGACGGATTCCATACGTTCAATCCACCTGGTTAGACAAATAGCACCTTCCGTGCCTTTGAAGTAGAGCGGTTTGCAGCTAAGAAAATCCTTGTAAGAGCAAGGTTTGATGAAAGGAGTATTGTCAGCGGTGTCATCACTTCTCCTAGAGGTTCAGGGTGATTCCCGAGTAGCTAGGGCTTCGGCCATAGCTCGGGAAACGAAAGCAGCAATTTCAACATCGCTGTAACTTTTCTTCTTTGGCGGCATGATTCTTTAAGAAAGAAACAAGAGGTACATGAGAGTTTGCACCAAAATGATAATTGAGGTAGATGTATATATAAAAGTGGTAATATACACATCACAATGCAATGACCAATAAGGTCAAGTCATAGAGAGAAATTGTCAATTGATATTACAGAGTTAAATGGTTACAGATAATTTCGAGTCACGAGTTCCAAAAGTTACAGACTTAGGTAGCTTGCAAAAGATGCCGGGAATTATTACATCCGGTCGAATTACATAGATCCTACAGAAGTACAATAGATTACTAGATAGTTACTACACTAATCTCGGTGTAGATTGAGTTATGGAAGCAGTGAGGTGAGATAGTCCACAGACTCTACAAGTCTCTGCTAACCATTCTGAGAGCATCCTCGGTTTCTCACAGGCGCGTCTCACATTCTTGCAACCTTGATTGTAAAATGGAGATCTCATTTCGGTTACTAATTACTTGGTTATGAACTATCTCCATGGTTTGTGTGATATCCTCCACTTGGCCGTGAGTTCGGGTCAAGGTTTCAGAGATGTCTGCTTGACCTATGTACAATTGGGATATACCGTCTTGAGTTTGCTCCATCCAGTTAGAGTGAATATTGCGTTGTTCAATTTCCATGTTGTGTAGCCTGCTTTCGTGACGGTGCACTCGAGCTGGAAAACCCTCCATTAGTTGCGGGGATTTGGATTCCTTCCTCGTCCCTCCAAGTGTCGAGTCGGCTTGATAACCATGCCATTCGCTCATTGTTGTTTGCCTTCGAGGCTGGTTATTGAGTTGGTTTTGAGTGGGATATGGGCTAGCTCGAGGCAACCCAATGTTCCTCTCAGCTACCCTTGAGTTTCGTGATCCATACGGATGAGAGCGAGACGAATTGGGAGGTGTGTTTGCCATTTCTGAGACAAAGCGTTAGAAAGAATGAGGCCTATATTCGTATATATAATATAGCCTAAGTTTCGTAGAGAGGTCCATCTATGTACATATACATACATATGTATATATATATATATATATATATATATATCATAATAGCCTATTGAGGGTCTAGCACAGACATGTTTGAGTCCCGGTTCTCTCGAGGTCAGAGTCAACTAGTGTATCCTGTTCAGTCATGACTCCTTTCAGATCTCACATCATATTCTTTTAATTGTACATAGTTGATCAGGCTATGTTAAATTAAACCAATACAATGTAGTCACTGAACCTAATCATACTTAATGAGGAACACTGCCTAACGGTCATAGTCTAGGTCCACTAAATGCAACCTAGTTCACTATAACCTTAGGCTACCAATCTGTCGCACCCTCAAATTCGGGTTGCGGAAGCGAATCGGGTCGGGGCGTGACTAATCAATAATGAAAGCACAAAGATATAATGAACAACTCTATATGTGTCATTTTACAACTTGTATTGATAAAATTGAAATTTACATCAAAATATAGTTTACATTAGCTCAGTTTGAAATTGAGAGATTTACATACATAATTAATTTATACAAAATATAATAATGCACCTAAATCTCTGAATGTTTGCATGCTGACACGAGCTAATAATTCCTGAATTGGGCAGTCCAATCTACTGCTGGGTACCTGTGATACATGCTAAAATGGGTCAGCGAAATGCTGGTGAGCTCACAGGTTTGTATGTCAACACATATTGTATGAACCATAAGATTTAATTGAATTTAAATTTCAATTAAGCAAAATAAAAGTTTTACAGCCATGAGCACATAGTCTGAGCTTAACTCGAGGTGTCAGGTCCACATTTAAGGTATCCTGATCGAGGTACCTCCCACGAGTGCCTAATCTACACTCGTCTGAACAAATATTAGTACATCCGTTTACCCAGTTAGTGCATGCTAACCCGGACGAGGAGGGTCAATCCTATATGGTACAATATACTAATATTCACGCTACGACGTATTACCAAACTATGCTGAGGAGGGCTTTGAAAAGATTAGTGAGATAACTCATGTAGTATTTATTTGATTTCGTACTTGCGTTCATATAGTAAAATAAAATGAGCAATGATATCACACCCCTGAGTAAAATGGTAAAATAGGGGCTATGAGACTCACCTGAGTCTTGAGAGTTTAGAATAGGGGCTATAAACTTGAGTGATTATCCGAGATGAGTTGTCCGAAGACTGGTAACCTGAGGGTGTCCACGACACGCGATGGTTATAAACGTGAGTAGGTATCTATAAAGACTACCTTTGTAGTTGTTCGTCCAACTAGAATGTCCAAATTACTACAATTTGGTTGATTTGATTATGTTTTGAAAACGTGTACGGCCCGTTGGTGATTTGTTGTAATAATAAATCTCATTATTATTATTATGATTTTGAAGGGTTGTATTCAAGAACGTATCCCGATGTGTTTTAAAAGTCGTATCGTATAAGTGTTTGAAGTTACACAAGTTTGACACTTAGTATAAAAATGGTTTGTAAACATTATATTTTTAGCATCACTTATAGCGACACTTAGGTATTATGCGTCACCCAGGAAGTGTCGCATAAAATGGTGAATTTTATATTAGTAGCGTCACTTGAGGAAGTGACGCATCAAGGGTGACACTTATGCAAGTGCCGGATGCAAGTGTCGGATAAGGGTGTTAAGCGACACTCAGTGCGTCACTTAAGTGACGCATCAAGTGACGTTACGCTTCATTGGTCTATGCGACACTTAGGTCTGTTGGCCGGATTTTGAGCCAAAAACATGTTTTCTGGTTTCCGTTTGACTAGAAACTTTTACCCAACCCATATTTGGACATTTCAAGCTTAAATAAACAACTTTTATGAAAAATAAATGAAACCTAAGAGTTTTCGAGGATTGTCGGGAATCTTACAAGTTAACGCCGGAGAATTTCGAAAAGATAGAAACGAGGATTGTCGGGAATCTTTTTCTCCAAATGAGCTTCGAGATTTAGGGTCGTTTAGTGGTGTTATTTGGTGATTGAAGGTGTTGATGGTGTGGTGATGGTGTTGAAAGAAAGAAGAAAGAGAGATAGAGAGAAGGTGGGTGTGTTTGGAAAGAAATGAGGTGAGTGCTTGGCCTCCCCTCACCTTGGGCCGGTTTATGGTGGGGTCCACGGGTGCGGGCTTCACCCATTGGTGGGGTCCACGGGTACGGGCTTCACCCATTTTTCGTTTCCTGCGATTACGCTCTGTGCGGTGTTCGTTTTCCTGATCGTTTAAACGTTAAATAATTATTTTTGTACGTTTAAATATACATTTTAAAATACGAATAATTATTCAATATTTTTGTTGAAGTATTTTACCAAATACTTTATAGTTGTGTTGTAAAATATATCATAAATTGTTTCATTTGTTTGTGCGTTTAACACTTTAATCACGTAGCTATTGTTTTGTACGCTACGAATTTGAATTGAATTATTATCAAAATAATATTTGTGATATAATAGCGTTATTAAATAATGTTATATCATTTAATAAAATTGTTCACCAACGTCCATATTAATTGAATCGAATTACATTCGATTTGAATTGCTTACGATTTAATCAAATCGCATAATTATATATATTCAACAATATATAATTCAAAATATTAATTAGCCTAACACGGAACTAATTACATGTATTAACAGTTGATTAGGCACTAATTACTAGACGTAATTTGGCGGGTGTCACAGCGTGAGTGGACATTAACCCCCCACTCACACTTAATTATATAAGTGGACATTGACACCCCACTTACACATAACCTTATGCATTTAGGGTGCTAGAAGGTTGCTTATTGGGACATTGACACCCACAACTTGCTTATTATACCAGCATACCAAACTCAGGTGATTTTCATAGCCTCACTTTTACTATTTTACACTATGGGGTGAGATTACATACTCTGCTTTTATGATCACAAATAACTGATAACAACCTTTATATGAATTGCATTAGACGTTAATCCACTAAAAGTCCTCACTTTATCATAGTTCATTAATTGTATAAGAGCGAGTATTATTGGATAGATCTATCGGGGATTGACATCCCCGTCCGGGCTAGTCGCTCTAGCCAACCCACGGACACAGTAGTATTTGACTGTTATGGGTGTACTGGATTATACATCTGCCCGAGTGTTGAGACATAGTTTGTGACAACAGATCTAGCTTGAGATATGACTAGTGTAATTGTTATCAAGTTCGTATATTGGTTTAGATTTGTAAATGAATATTTGTTTTGTTATTAATATTCGTTAAATATATTAGTAAATTAAAGTGTTAGACGAATATCGAAAATGAAATAAACATTTACAGCGAGTCGAGATCTCTAGTCGCAAGGCATTGCGATGCGAGATGAGATCTGATCTCGCAGAATGCAAATAGTGGCAATGAGCCGAGATGAACTGGGCCTGGGCCATTTGCGAGTCGAAGTCAACTCGCAGGCCCAGCGGCTGCGAGTTGAATTAGAATATAAAGACTCGATTCGTTTAACCTAATAAGAACTTTTGCCATTTCGTTTTTGCAATATGCGAATTCAATCCAGAGAATAACCTAAAGACTAATGGCTAGGCTTTGACAGTTTATAGTAAAAGCTAAGTATTAGTTAATCTAAACGCGAACTTATTCGTTATTATAGTAAGATAATGCATATTGAGGTATTCCGCACCTTAATATTACAGATAACGAAGTTATCGATCCTAGAACTAGAGACTTACAATTGGTATCAGCGCTTTCGGGCTAAATACGAGTAAGTTCGAGGTTTTTCGGGTTAATCGCGTGTGATTTAGGATTGTTTTGACGTGCATTAGTGTGTAAAAACAATCAAAATCACTCTCTGGATGTTTTTAGGATAGTTTACAGTCGAAATCTACTGATTTTAACATAAAAAATACCTAAAACTTTCGTTTTCGGGTTTTTCAGCTGTTTCGCGAACTGAGATTAGGGTTTCAGAGTTGTCTGCGAACCGAGTTGAACTTGCGATCCGAACTGACTTTTGCGAGTCGAACCAAGATCTCTTGTGAACCAAGATTACTTGCGAATTGACATTACTGCGATCCGAACTGAGATTTGCGAACCGAGATTTGCGAGTCGAGCTGAGATTACGAGTTGAATTGAGTTTCTGCGAGTTGAGTTTTTCTGAATTCGCAAATACAGTTTGATTTTTAAGCTTCACGATGTCTGACCTTAGAAAAATGATTGAGATGGAACACGAGATTGGCAAATCTAATGTTCCACCTAAATTGTTAAGAGTTGAGGATTATTATAGCTGGAGGGATAGATTTAAATCTTACTGTAGATTCCATGATCTATCTATTTGGATGTGTATCAAGAATGGATACACGACACCTACACAAACTGTTGAGAATGCTATTGTGGTTCTCACTTATCAATAGATGAGTGAAGCACAAAAGAAGGAATTTGAGATTGAGAACAAGACTCATTCTTCAATCAAGACGAGTCTTCCTAAGGAACTCAATCATCAACTGAAGTCCTTCCAAACTGCTAGAACTTTGTGGACAGCTCTTGAGAAGAGGTGTGAAGGTAGTCCACAAGTTAAAGCAGGCAAAAGGAATCTCCTGAAAAAGCAGTTTACCATGTTCAAAGCTTTGAAAGGAGAAGATCTTGATGCCTATACCACAAGGTACTACCATTTGCTTAGTGAGCTAGATGACCCTGAGATCGTGACTACTGAGACTGAGAAAACCGACAAGTTTATTGAGGGTTTACCGTCTAAGTGGGAAATGCATGGCATAATGCTTAAAGACAATGATGAGAGGTATGAAACTATGACCTTCGAGCAGGCTATTGATAAGCTCAGAGGTTATGATTTCACCAAGAAGACTAGAGATACTGATTCTGATCAGGCTCAGGATCCGGGACTATACCATGGAAAATCTACTATCTCTACTGCTTCCTCAAGCTCGACCACTGCTTTGTTTGTTGGTAATGCTGATGGAAAGGGTGAAATGATTACTGATGAGTTGTGTCTCGTTACATCATCTGGTAGTGAAGCAAAGGGAAAACCAACTGAGAAGTTACCTCAGGAGCATCAAAAGATGCCCATGAGTGTAAAATCTGCTGAACAACAATTATCTGTTCTTGCTTCCTTTGTAGCTTCGTATGAAAACTACATTCAGGGTATAATCAATGATCCAGTTATGTTTGATGAAGATTATGATCAGATAGACCCTGATTTTCTTGAAGAAAGAGAACTTCAGGATCAACTTGCTATGTTGTCGAGAAGAGTAAAGAATTTCTTGAAGAAAACTGGTAGAAAGGTAGTTGGCAATCGGTCAAGGTTTGATAAAACCAAGATTAAGTGTTTTAACTGTCAGGGTTATGGACACTTTGCTCGAGAATACCAAAGACCTAAGGTAGAAGCTGGCAATGGGAAACAAGGTTCGGGAAGCACTCTTGCTTCCAAAGCCTTGGTTGTGAAACAGTTGGATGGCTCTTATGAATGGAAAGCTCAGTCTGAGGAAGCTTTCATGGCTGAGATTGATGAGTCTACATCCTATATGCCTACTGATGCAGAGTGTGATGTAAAGGTGCCTGAGGTTGAAGTGAAAGCAAGTGATGAAGATGTGCTGTATATGGATTCAACTGAAAATATAAATGCTGAAGATTTTGAAGCACGCATGGCTGAAACTCAAACAGACAAGAAAAGGGTATGTATTGATATTCTTACTCTTGCTGATGTCTGTTACTTAGTTACTGATTTGCAGTCACAGGTTAGTGTTTTAACTGTAGCAAACAAAAACCTGTGCGTAGGTTAAGTGACGTAGGTTAAGTGACGATAAACAGGACTTAAAAGATAAAATTAAGTATGATGCTATTGATAGGATTGCACTTAGAGATACCATTAATGAAAAAGCTGTTATCATAGATGGTCTCTATATAAATCGAAAAGACTTAAATCAGAAAATTGCTAATAAGGAGAAAGAGTTAGCTGATTGTAAGTTGAAGCTAGATGAGCAAAACCGAAAGATAGAAAATTACAAAACCACTGAGATGGATAAGATGCTTAATGCTCAACGAAGTGTAAAGGATAAGTCAGGATTAGGTTACATTGAGACACCTCCTCCTTTCAATTCAAATTACACTAGGCTTCCAGAAGACACTGAGATGACTGAAGCATGTTTTGTAGAACCAGTAACTAAACCTGAACAGTCAGAGGCACAGAAGAATGTTGTTAAGAATCCTTCATCTGATGATAGTAAGAAAATTCCTCACACTAAAGTAAAGTTTGTACCGGTTGGAGTATTAATGATACTAAGAGTGATGAAGTGATTAATAAAGAACATGTTATTGATCCTTTAGTGCCTAAGACGTTGACTGCGAATGCAAAGGTTGGTAAGCCACGGAAACAGATGTCCTGCGTCAAATGTCACCAAAAAGGACATGTGGCTTCTTGTTGTCCAAATAAGAAGTTGGAAGCATAACATAAGTTAGTGAATACTGAAAAGACACCGACCACTTCTAGTTCAATTGTAGACAGGCTAGGCTCCAAACCGGGATTAGGCAGCAAAACTGTAAACATTCTTAAGAGAGATGATAATCATAGTGTCTCTCCACCTAAACCTAAAAGGCCTTATACTCTGAACGAAAATACTTTCAATAAGTCAAGAGATAAGACACCGTCGAGGTTTAGGACCCCTAGTAGAAACCATAGTCAGTTTGAAAATGGTTCTACTTTAAGTGCACAAGGAACTAATTATGTGCCTAGGAGGTTTTCTAGTCACTCTCCTCATAGGCCTAAGACTACAGATCATCAACAACCTCAAACTCCTGTGAAAGTTACCAAGACTCCCGATGGGAATAGTTATGGTTACTTTAAGGAGATTCAGATTGTAGATGATCAGGGACAAACCAAGACTGTAATGGCTTGGGTCCCTCTTGAAAACTAATTGTGTACAATTTGTTATGTGTAGGAGCAGACTGTGAACAAGGATAGCTGGTGGTATGTAGACAGTGGATGCTCAAGGCACATGACAGGAGAACGAAGTCTATTGAAGGACTTCAAAGTAGGTCTCAAGCAAAAAGTTAATTTTGCAGGAGACAAAGGAGGAGTAATTACTGGGAAAGAAAAAGTTTCAAATGGAACTTGGACTCTAGAGGATGTGAATTATGTTGAAGAACTAACTCATAACCTAGTGAGTTTTTCCCAAGTCTGTGATAAAGGTCATCCAGTTCATTTTAATGAAAAGGAGGCTTTAGTTCTGAAGCCAGGCTTCACAATTCCTGAAGAATGGAAATTGATGAGGGCAACAAGGAAAAGGACATCTATGCTTGGGAAGCAGACACACTTTTATGGCATAGGAGAATGGCACATCTGAACTTTCGAAAAATGAATTTAATAACCAAGAATGGATTAGTTTTAGGTGTACCACATAAACGTTTCGAGTCTGAAGACAAGTGTGTTCCTTGCCTAAAAGGAAAACAGCATAAGAAACCACACAGGTCTAAGATTGAAAACTCAATCTCCTCACCATTTGAATTGCTACACATGGACCTCTTTGGCCCTATAAGCAAGAGAAGTCTAGGTGGCAAGTGGTATTGTTTAGTTATCACAGATGATTACTCTAGATTCTCATGGGTATTCTTTTTGGGATCTAAGGATGAAACTCCTGGAATTTTAATGGAGTTCTTAGATCTAGTAGAGAATGTCTATAAAACGAGAGTAAAGCGTATTCGTAGTGATAATGGAATGGAATTCAAGAACTCAACGTTGAATATCTATTTCTTAAGCAAAGGGATACAACATCAATTCAGTGCACCATATGAACCTCAACAGAACGGTGTTGCTGAAAGGAAAAATCGAACGTTGATTGAAGCTGCTAGAACAATGCTTGCAGATTCAAAGCTTCCGGTCATCTTTTGGGCAGAAGCGGTGAATACAGCATGTCATGTTCTAAATAGGGTTCTTAAGGTCAAAAAGAGTAACAAGAATTGTTACGAATTATTGAACAATAAGAAACCTAATCGGAAGGGATTTGAACCCTTTGGAGTTGCATGTACGATATTGAAAACAGGAAATCAAGCTAAATTTGGCGAAAAGGCTAACGAAGGATTTTTTCTAGGTTATGTGCCCAATTCGCCTAATAAAAGAGTTTTCAATAAAGTCACGGGACGACTAGAAATAGCTTCTTGCTGTACATAAGGGATTAGATTGGCAATTTGACTATTCAGATCTCTTTCAGTCATTTAAAGTTCCCATAAGTGACTTTATCAATTTCAAAGATATCTGAGCACTTATTGTATGAATAGTCGGACAATAGTCTTTCTCCAATATCGAGTGTTTCGAAAACTGGAATCAGGACATATGATGACTCAAATGAAGCTTCTTCAAGTGGGTCACAACAACCTTCAAAGGATAAATATCAAGAAACAGAAGATTCTGAGGATGATCTTCAAACAAAGTTTGATGATGTACTTACTCCATTGAAACACTTAAGGTTATCTTTAGCTGGTTCAAAAGATATGCCTTCATTAGAAGAGAATGGTACTAACTTAGGAGATGAGTTAATAGTTGACCCTATACCGGTTACAAGAACGAGTGAGAATCATCCCGTTGAAAACATCATCGGTGATATTAATACTCCTGTTCAAACTAGGACTCAATCTAAAGCTAGTACATCTGAAGATTTAGAAAGCTTGTATACTGCTATGAAAGAGACAGGGATTCCTAATCAATGTCTATATTCATGCTTTATCTCACAAGTTGAGCCTAAAAATGTTCAAATGACACTAAAAGAAAGCTCGTGGGTCGAAGCTATGCAAGAAGAACTGTTACAGTTCTCAAAACTACAAGTATGGGAGTTGGTTGACCTTCCAAAGGGAGAGTATCCAATTGGAACTAGATGGGTATTTATGTGTAAGAGAGATGACCAGGGAGTCATTACTCGCAATAAAGCCTGTCTAGTGGTTCAAGGGTTTAATCAACAAGAGGGTATAGACTACAATGAAGTGTTTGCACCAGTTGCTAGGCTTGAAGCAATTAGGGTATTCTTAGCATTTGCCTCATTCAAAGAGATAAAAGTTTATCAGTTGGATGTTAAGAGTGCCTTCTTGTATGGCAAAGTAGAAGAAATGGTGTATGTTTCACAACCGCCAGGGTTCGCTGATCCTGACTATCCAGATAGAGTATATCGCTTAAATAAGGCTCTATATGGATTACATCAAGCACCTAGGGCATGGTATGGAACACTATCAATGCATCTACTTGAGAATGGATTTACAAGAGGATTAATTGATAGTACACTGTTTGTAAAATGAAAGAAGAAACTTTCTTCTTGTTCAAGTATATGTTGAAGATATTATCTTTGGGTCATCTGACGAAAAGATGTGTCAAGAATTTGAACAAGTAATGAGGAAAAAGTTTGAGATGTCTGCAATGGGAGAGTTGAATTTCTTCTTTGGATTACAAGTTGATCAAAAGAAGGATGGATTTTTAATTCATCAATCTAAATACACTGCTGAATTATTAGAGCGATTTAAGATGGATGAAAGTAAAATCTATCATACTCCTATTCCAGTAAATCATGGACTTGGTCATGATACATCGAGTGATCAGGATGTGGATCCTACTCTTTATAGGGCCATGATCGGATCACTAATGTATCTAACTGCCTCTAGGCCTGACATTATGTTTGCTGTTTGTATATGAGCAAGATATCAGGCTAATCCAAATGAGTCACATATGCAAGCTGTGAAATGGATCTTTCGTTACCTCAAAGGGAAACCGAAGCTGGGACTTTGGTATCCGACTTAGATCTAATAGCTTAGATTGATTCGGATTATGGAGGATGCAATCAGAATAGGAAATCTACAACCGGAGGATGTCAATTCTTAGGAAGTAGATTAGTATCCTGGCAGTGCAAGAAGCAAAACTCTGTAGCCATTTCTACATGTGAAGCTCAGTATGTTGCAGCTGGAAGCTGTTGTTCTCAAGTACTTTGGATTCAACAGCAACTGCAGGATTATGGGTTAAACAGAACTAATACTCCTATGATGATTGATAATGAATCAACAATGTCGATCACCAATAATCCGGTGAAGCACAACAAAACTAAGCACATTGATATTCGACATCATTTTATTAGGGACTGTGCTGAGAAGAATTTGATTAAGTTAGTTAAGGTTCCATCTCTGGATAACTTAGCAGACTTATACACGAAGGCGTTCGACAGAGCTCGATTTGAGACGTCGGTTCAACTTAACGGAATGAGAAATCCAGAGTGATTAGTCTTCTAAGGGTATTTTTGTAATAGTTATTAGTATTCTTTATGTTTTAAAAAAAACAAAGGTGGGCGTATGACATTCATTTGCTTGTTACCTAAGGAGAATCGCCTCCAATAAAAGAATAACAGTAGTTCTTTTAGAAAATTGTTATCTAGTGTTTCTATTATATGGTGTATGACTTAAGTCTTAATTGTTGACTGATAGCATTCACATGCACTGTAATTATAAAGCTATAAAATGACAAATAGTAACAATATGGGTATTAACTTAATTACTGGTGACTTTGTTGTACTGAGTACAGACCTGAAGCCTTTAATTAAATTGACATTCGCAAATGTATTTTGAATCATGCTAAAAGGGATCTTCTGTTGTACTAAGTACAGACCTGGAAAACATAGTATCTTCAAAGTATGTTTGATATTTGTCTAAATCTAAATTCAAGTGTAAGTTCGATAAACCTCTACCTTGAATCTAAATAAATTAGTGTTATATGTGTTGCTTGAATTCTTCAGTATGTCATATCTTAGAAAACACTTGGTGATAGTCATACTCACAATAATGGTGTTGCTTAGATATGGGAGTATAATTTGTTTATGTGGATCACAATATTGGTAATCATCTTGAACTGTGTATAAGAAAATATTCACTTAAAGTGAATAATATGTTTTTATTAATTATGCTATGTGGATAAAGGTACCTAAGATATAATTTTATAAATATAAATGAATAAATGATAAAAATTAGTTGTAATTCTATTGTAATTTATTTGAATTTCATGAGGTATGTATATTAACAATCTACTTAGACTTTTTAATAAATTTAAATAGTTTGTTCTATCTAATATGATCTCTAAGCAGATAAACTCTTATTCAGTGATTAATAAAATGGTACCTGATACCACTGTTTGTTTATTTCATTGTTTTATCTTATCTTTAATTTAATCTTAAAAGTTAAAGTTTTTGTTTTGATATGTGTTTACCCTTTGGAATTAAATTAAACTGATTATTTTATATCCGGGTTGAACAATCGTAACAAATACAAGTGAAAAATAATTTATTTATTTTAGACTTGTGTATAGACTTAAGACCGTAAGGTATATAAGTAAATAATTTTAGCTCAAGATTTTCTTTATACAAGATTAACTGTATCACGGGTTTAGTCGGTTAATATGTGTAAGAAGATTATCTTTGAGGAAAAGTTATGCGAAGACATTTTACTTAGAATGTTTAGGCTACATAGTTACAGAGTTAACTATATAAGTGTACATGGGTTTTATTTTATACTTAGTATTTAATTCGCATTTTATTTTAATTATGCGAGTTTGACTTAGTCAAACCTGCGGATCGAGATACAGTTTTCGAATCGAATAAAGGATATAAATGTGAAGGTCAAACGAGTCAACCTTCACCGAACCTACTTCACTTTTGCGAACTCACTTCATTCCTGCGAATTGACATTTGGCGAAACGAGATGAAACAGAGATTTTGTTTGATTTCCATTTTATAAGCATGGGAACGGGTTTTGAGCCCATTGGTTTTATACACTTTCGTATTGCGATCACATTGAGGTATAAACCAACATGTTTAACCGTGTAATCAACTCGAAATCAAAAGTTTTATAAACTTAGGGTTTTGGTTTGAATTTTGACCGATTTACGTAGATTAATGGACAGATCGAACAAGAATCCTTGTGGTTAATGTTATTCTAACCTTAATGAACATAAATCAATCGATTGATCATGTTAAAAATGGCATTAAAATTGATTTTTGGTTTCATTTCGCAACGGCAGATGATCGTGCGAGTTGAGATTCATCTCAGTTCGCAGCATTTGGATTTGTGAGTTGAAACCTGGTTCGTTGATATGTTGACCTACGGACTGAGTAGGTTTGTGAATCGACTTGTGAGTCGAATTTTCGAATTGACTTGGTTTGCGAGTTGACTGGTTTGCGAATTGAGTTGCGAGTTGACATATATGCGAATCCAGTTGCGAGTTCAGATTGAACTCTGCGAGTTGAAATAATTTTTTTCTATTTCTTTTTAATTCGTAACTTGCAAATTCAACTTTAATGTAATAAGTGGCACTTTCAATTATATCTAATTACAACTTACGACTTTAAAAGTTCATTAATATATGTTTCGACATGAGAATTATATGTTAACACGTAATAACATACATTGTATATATACGACTTTGGATTTGATAATTCTAAGATATATATATTTATTTAACTTATGACTAACATGTAATAAGTTAAATATATTTTATATAAGACTTGATACAATTATGTAACAAGTTATATATTCTAAATTTAGATCTAAGATGTTTGATGAATTTTGAATCATAATACATTATAGTTTAAAATTTAGTTAACGTTGTTAACGTGCATTAATTATTTTTGTCATTTGTGTTTTATACAGATATGGCACATCCATTTGATAAAGGTCACAACATCCTTGTTGATCTAGATCTCAGTGCACGAGGAGCAAGCAAAGTAGCTCAGGTGCTTACATTTTTCGCACGTTCACGCATTCGTTATGCGATTACAGAGTCTCCACTGATATCTCAGACGATACTGAATGATTTTTGGATGGATATTCAGTATGATCGGACCGTCAACCCACCAGTGATATGCACAACGGTCAATCAGAGACCAGTTGTCTTTTCTGCATCTGACCTTCGTCAGATTTTACGACTGGGGACAGTAGACCAAGAAGATGGTCCGACTGAGTACCCTATGGATTTTGTTGAGGGTGCGTTAGGTCGTATGGGGTATACGGGCGAGAGAAGAGGACGTCAATTCCTTAAGGCCCTAGTTATTGGGCAATGGAGATTCTTGTGGCATGTTATGGTCACAATTTTTGGACCGAAGAAGGGCGGTTTTGACGAGTTGAGCCCTGCTCTTGTATCGGCCATGCTGTCACTGGTTTATAATAAACCATACAGTTTTTGTGATTATATTTTTGGAGAGTTGGTACGCCAGATATCGAGAACTGTTAGATCAAGAATTTTGATCTACCCGAGGTTCTGTATGCTGATCATCCATTCTTGGATTGCGGACCTTGTTATTCCTGAGCCGCATTTACGTGTTGATACTATTGCGCTCAGAGGTTATAATGCTATGTTTCAGCAGACTATTCGTCGGGAAGAATATGTCAAGCCTGAAATTCGTGATCTTTTTGGCTATATTCTCGATGCGGGTTTTGTAACGTCACCAAATAATGGTTGGTTGGATCTTGATGCTGTAGCTATTATTGTTCCTGAGCCTGCTGCTAATGTGGTTCAATCTGAAGATCCACAAGAGCTCTTTGAAGATTTTTTGATACAGGCTGGGGTACAAGTAAACCCAGAGGTTGCTGCACAGGTTGTGCAGGAGGTGCTAGTACAGGATGATGATGCTAATGATCCTGTTTTGCAGGATATTGAGCATTATGTTGCTCCTGCTGAGGTATATTATATAAAAATATAGATACTTAGTTGATAGATTCTATTATTAATCATAAAAGTATAATATAATTGTATAATGATAATGATATAGATATTTATATGATTAGGCAGTATATTTAATCATAAAATATAAATATGATTATACACAGGAAGCTGAGACTGCAGACCTAGAGGTTGTAAGACCTGAGGGTGAGCAGGGACAGCAAGATAGATATGAGGTTTTACCTCTGAAGGTAATATATCAAATTAATTCTACATATATATCAAAATTGTATGATAGAGCTTTTATGCTAATCATAAATGTTTAATATATTCAGGATACTGTTGTTGGTACTTCTGGTGGAAAAGATGGTGAGATTGAATCAGATTCTTCTGCAGATTCTGATGATGTCAGACCCATTTCACCTCCAGCTGGACAAATTTTTTATGGTTCAAGGTTGATGCCTAATCCGGTTGTGAAAGAAAAGCGTAAAGCTAAAGAAGTCGATTCTGACTTCAGTATTCTTGATGAAGGTCCTAAGGCGGCTGAGTCCCCTCTGATTATTCAACGCAGAAAGCGTTCTAGGACCTTGGTTATTCAAGATGGTAAGTCTTATTTAAAGTTAGGTAAACTTAACTTGCTGTTTATCAGGAGTTCAACTGAGACAGTTAATTCTGTGACAGTTTCTCGAGATATACCGTAGGTGGAGTCTGTGACACCGGTTGTTACTGAACCAGTATCTGTACCATCTGAGGTATGAGATAAACGTTTAGTACTACAAGTGTTATATAATTAATTAGAGATTGAGACAGAGTTATCTGTAACAATTACTTTTTATTTGTATTTATCTTTACAGGCTGAGAAAAGGACAGAGTTACCGGCACAAGAATCGATTTCTCAGGTTATCAAGGAGGGGGTTGTGGAATTAGTGCGTTCAGCACAGTTTCCTACTACCAAGGCAAGCCGCTTTGCAGCTGGCCTTCTCACGACAGCCTTATCTCAAGCTATTCCACCACTAACTCGTGATTCTCATATTGCTTCGTTGACACCGCCTGGACCATCGACGATTCCAGTGACTCCTATGACTGATGCTAAAAGGATTACATCCTTAGAGTATAGAGTGAAGGAGTTAGAGAAAATGACGGCATCGGTTCCATGGCTGTTAGCTGAAAATCTTTCTTTTGCACAGCAGTTGCTTACTGTTAGTGAATCTTATCAGACATTGATGAAGGTTCATAGCACACTGCTTGATGACTGCACTGCCCAGCGACTGAAGCTTGACAATTTGGAGGAACTCATTTTGAGTCTGCATAAAGAACAGTCAGCTCAGGGGGAGATTAGGGTATATAAAGCAGTGTGCAAAGAAGATGAGTTGAAGCTGAAGAAGAGACACGACAGAGACGATGATCCTAGTGCATCTAAAGATAGTGAGCCGACTGGTCCTTTAAAGACTGGTGAGCATGCTACTGTTCAGGGGGAGTCTGATGCTGGTGTAAGTGGTAGTGGTGCTGGTACAAATACTGATACAGCGGTACCGTTTGATACAGAAGCTGGTAAGATAGCTTAGTATTAGATTAGTGTTGTTTAGTGTTTGTAAGTATTTGTACTAACACAATTGGATAATTGTAACTTAATATTTTTGGTAATATATTCGGCTTGATACTGTAATTTTAAGTTAAATATATTAGAATTTATTTAAGTTATTTATTCTAAAAAGTTAAATAAATTAGTGATCGAAAGTCTTCCGACTCATTGAGAAGTCGTGCGGCGTGTTCTGATTTATTTCAGCGGTCAAAATTTATTTGAACTTAGACATTTTAGATTTGAGAGTTTTTATAACTAAAAGTTATAAATGTGTTTGTTTTTACTAGACAAATGATATATAATTTAAAGATATAATTGAAAAGTTAAGTTCTTTGAAAATAACAGTTCAATTAAGCCTTAGAAATTATATAAGTTAGTTAATTGTAAATTTAAATCTTTGGTGATTATTCACAATACATTAGAGTTTAAATTTAATTAATGTTTGTTAAGTGTTTGATATAAGACTTAGGAAATCTTAGGTTGATTCAGAGTAATCAATAAAAGATTTATAAGTTATTAATTACGTTTATGTTATGGACTAATTACACAAAAGGATTAATAAAGAAATTCTTAGATTGATTCAGGGAAATCAATGAAGGAATTTAGATTGTTAATAGTTATTTGTGCTTGTGTTTTTCTAGGGATTGAAATGCTTGATTTATCAGATTCAGAAAATGATATTCTGGATGAGATAGATGAAGATATTAATTATTGTCACACCCCCAAAATTGGTAATCGCGTTTATTTAGTAATTAGCGGAAGCATTTGTTTATTAGCTGAAGCATTTTAAGTTTACAGTTTAACAGCGGGGGTGCTGATGTTACAATAGTGCATTCATTGTATCAGAACATATGATCATACATAACATATTAATTTAAGATGCCATAAGTTTAAAAGTTATTACAAAAGAGTACGACTTGTAAAGTCGTACAAGTAGTGGTGTTGTAGAACAACATAGTTTACAAAATACAGGTTTATAAAAGAGGGATTTCGTAAGTATAACCAAAGGAATTTGTAATACATAGGAGATCCAAGTGTCCTAAAAGTGGCATCATAAATAGTCTGGGTTGCCTACGTCCCTTTATGCATGCAGAAGTACCTGAATCCTAACTCCCTGAAAAACATAGTAAACCGTCAACATTGAATGTTGAGTGAATTCACAGGTTTAGTATAAGCGTAGTTAAACCAAGTTCTATATAAATCATTCATGGACACAAACATAATGTTTATATGTATAGCAGGAAACACAAGTATTCTTATTAAAGAAAACATTTCCTATTTTACTGTAAGAATGTCATTCTTACTACAATTCAGTCGATGTGTTAGGAAACACAAGTTTAATCATAAACATTTCCTAATAATAGTTGCCGGAAACTCAAGTTTAATAACCAAGTAAACATTTCCATAAAAATAGTTGTAGGAAACACAGGTTTAACAGTCAAGTAAACATTTCCTATAAAAGTTGTTTTATCGGGAAACCAAGTTTAGCCAATCAAGGTAAACGTTTCCTAAAAAGAAATCATGCGTAGAAACACCTGTCCTATTAGTTATCACAGGGAATACCCTTCCCAAATCAAGTTGTAGTTTAGTTGTTTAGTTTATGTGGGAAATGTAGACTATGATCCCTCTAAGGTGAGCAATACCTTTAAAGTTAAAGTAACGACTCCTAGTAGTATAACCAAACCACGACTAGTTGATGTTGTTGCCTCAGTAATACGGTAAGTATACACTCCTCGTTACGACTTGCGTCATGTGGTTGGAATGACCAACGAGTTATATCAGTGGGAGGGTTGTCAAATCGATAGTACTATCCGTATACTCAGTGGCTAGAGTCACCTAGCTAATGGTTATAGGTTGCAAGCACCGGGACTTATGTGCACTACAACTACTTTACGTAAACCTAGGATCGTACCAAGATTCGTTGTCTTATTCCCAAAAAGTTGTGAAAATGTTTCATATATTTAACAGTTGAATATAAAGCATATAGCATTTATATAATTCAGTTTGATATAAAAGCATGTCAAGCTATTATATAAAACAAGTAGCATGTAATAACACATAGTTCTATGTTTTTCACCCCTGGTTTTAAAAGCATTTAAAACAAGTAAAAGGTAGGGGCTGTGAACTCACGTGTAGCAAGTCTTCAGCTAGTAATACAGTAGTCTGAACGTGCCTCTCAAATACCTAGGCACAATTAAATATACTTTACATAAGTATATGGACTAATCGTTAAGTTCAAATGTTTATAACATTTTAGTTGTTGGTGATATTTGCGTTGAAATGATCGTTGCATACAAGTATATATTTACATATACTTATTAGTTAAATATATATTCTAATATATATATATATGTTATTTATCGTCAATGATTATATATATATATACGAATATTATAATAGTTGCGTATATATATATATATGTAGTTATTATCGTTGTTGATTATGTTTCCAAAAACATAATTATAGTAGTTATAACAATAACTTTGTTTAATATGATTTTTGTAGTTCATTTATATTACTAAATAAACAATTATAATCGTCCACTATATATATATAATCCATTTGTCATGTTACTAATCTCATTTGTCTCGTTTAACTCGTCACTTATATATAATCCGGTTTAAGTTTGCATTTTGGAATCGCGTAGCCCGTTGGGCTTGGTCCAATTAGTTTGGCCCAATATCAAATTCTAATAGTTTGGCCCGTTAACAAAATACAATTTTTGACCCAATTTAGATTCGGCCCGTTTGGCCCAAAAAGTTATATTATTAATTGTCCGTGTCAAAATAATGTCCCGCGGTCGTGTACAATTTTGTCCCAAACTTTGTATCATCTAGTTTTATAACTTTTACAACTTCTTAATATTTGTATTTCGTACGCGTTAATATATTTGTACTACGAAGTATACGTCGACAGTGTATTATTTAAACGCATTGAAAAAGTCAGTACACAGACAGCCTAGCCGATCAGGTAAAAGTTTAACAAACCGTTCGGCTCGAAAACACCTTAGCCGACCGGCTAAAAGTGATGAGCCGATCGGCTGGTTAAAACCAACCGATCGGTTTGGTTCCTCGCCCGGTTCATCCTGTGTTCGTCCCCTGTTCTTGGTCTGTAATGTATATATGTATATGTTTGGGTGTTTGATTCCTCGTTTTTGCACATTACTAATAATCAACACATAACATATAATTCCCTATTATAATTTCTTTATATACATACTAACAACATACAATCAAAATTTACATGATCAAAGTGGTATGAAAGTATATATATGAAATAAAGATTTTAAGTTATAAAAATTCTCACAAAGGGAGATGATGATGATTGTTGACGACTCTGATGTTGATGATGATAACAACAAGATGATCAAGAAACCATTTTTGTGCTAGTTTTTGTGTTGGTTTGAAGGTTTGATGCTTGAAGATTTTGAAGAAAATGGAGATGGTTATGTGATTTCTCCTGCTTCTTGCTCCTGCTCCTAGTCGCACACACACAAACACATGAAATTTTTGTGGGATGAATTTGCTCCTGCTCCCAGTCGCACACACACAAACACATGAAATTTTTGTGGGATGAATTATTGCAGAGTGAAGTTGGTGTAGGTATAAAATGAGTTCATCACCAAAATTTCAAAGGAGAAGTATGGAGGGGAATAGAAAATGTTGACAGATATTTCAAAGGAGAATTATTGCAGAGTTTTTAACCCGTTAATTCCGTGTACGGGTCCAATTGTTTGTACCCCGTGTCCCACTCAATTATTCGTTTGTTTAAATTTTATTTTAAACTTTATAATTGGTAACTACAAAAATAGAATAATTTTATTTAATCATTTTTAATAAAATTATTCGCCGTAGTGGGACTGTACAGTTAAACTGCGTGCCAGATTTCAGTTGAATTTGGAATTTATTATTTGAGGTAATGTTCCAAATTCAAAAACAGTAATGGGAAAATAAATACTTTTATTATTTTTGACCTTTAGGTACGTTTTATATTTGTTTCTGTTCGTGTATGACGCGCTCGTCACGTTTAATATAAAACATATAATATCGTATATTATTTCAATAATATAAGTTAATAATATTTGTAATTAATAATTTTCGAATTATTAATTATTTTGTATCACCAACTTTGTTGTATTTAATTTGTCGAGTTTAATACGTTCGTTTCGTACGTAATTATATATACATATAACTACGAATCTAATACATCACGTATCACATAGTAAGTTTCACAAACTTAACACATAAAATCGTTTTGAATTCACTAATCAGGGAATTACTCTAGGTAATGTATGAAATTAGGTAAGGATTAATACCCTAAATGGGGGATTGTCACAATTATGGTTTAGAAGAAGGAGAATTTCAACCACCTGATGATTGGACTACTGTTCCAGAGATTGAGCAAGACATTGGTGTAGATCCAGATGAAAATATAGATGAACACCATGTGAGCCCTTCTAGGACAGAAGTAATTATTGAAAATGATAAAGGTCCAATGGTTATCAATTTAGATGAAGAAATTGATGATTCAACTGATTCAGATGAAGAAGATCATACTGATAAGCATAAAGATAATCCTATGTTCAAGCCCTTGCCAAAGAAAAAGAAAGAAAAGATTGGAATATCAGAAGTTGATATTACTGGTAAGCGTATAGCAAGAAGAGGGATTATAAGATGGTATTTTGATGCTGATCTAAAACTGTTTGCTATCAAGAGATTTGATGGAGTTCAATACTTTGAACGAAAGCTTGTAGTGTTTAGTTCTCTACCAAAGTATGAGATTTGTGATTTGGCTAGATTACCATTGAAGAACCCAAGTGATGATTTTGTTGGTAATTATGTACAACATATTATCAGGATGGAAGTTCAATCAAGAAAATTTCAAAAGATTAAGCCAAGAAACGGAAAAACGATAAGGTTACAAGAACGAAGTGAAAGAACGGGTAGGAGAAGAAGGAAGAAGATTTATCCAGCTGTTAGATGTGTACATCAAGTTCCTTTGAAGACAATGCCACAAGATATCGTTGGAAATATGAAAAGTTGGCATGTGGATTCAGAAATTGGAGAGGCTGTCATGGTTGAAGCTGATGATGAAGTTGAAGGTGGTGAACGTGAAATTTTCAGAGTTTATGACCATCGACACCTAATGAATTTGTCAAGGAAGGATCTGTTAAAGTTGAATGAGAACAAAATCTTTACGATAGAAGCATGGGGTGATTTAGCGAGAGATTATCAGATGATAATAAAGACTTGTATTAAGATGAAGATTTATGCAGGTAGTAAGATTTACAAATAAAGACCAAAGATAATTTGAAGAGATATACGCTAGAGCTATTGTCAAGGGGGAGTCTGTCGAGACATAGTTTGTGACAACAGATCTAGCTTGAGATATGACTAGTGTAATTGTTATCAAGTTTGTATATTGGTTTAGATTTGTAAATGAATATTTGTTTTGTTATTAATATTCGTTAAATATGTTATTAAATTAAAGTGTTAGACGAATATCGAAAATGAAATAAACATTTATAGCGAGTCGAGATCTCAAGTCGCAACGCATTGCGATGCGAGATGAGATCTGAACTCGCAGAATGCAAATAGTGGCAACGAGCCAAGATGAACTGGGCTTGGGCCTTTTGCGAGTCGAAGTCAACTCGCAGGCCCAACGGCTGCGAGTTGAACTAGAATATAAAGACTTGATTCGTTTAACCTAATAAGAACTTTTGCCATTTCGTTTTTGCAATCTGCGAATTCAATCCAGAGAATAACCTAAAGACTAACGGCTAGGCTTTGACAGTTTATAGTAAAAGCTAAGTATTAGTTAATCTAAACGCGAATTTATTCGTTATTATAGTAAGATAACGCATATTGAGGTATTCCGCACCTTAATATTACAGATAACGAAGTTATCGATCCTAGAACTAGGGGCTTACACCGAGGCACAAACCAGGTTAAGTGTCGAACTGTGAGACTCAAGGCAATTATATACACTTATTTTTGTATTCGTACAAAACTGATAACCTTGTGATCACTACTTATGTTTTTATAACTGTTTCAACCTATGAACTCACCAACAATATGTTGACCGTTTTAGTATGTAATCTCAGGTACGCAGACACAGTAGGATGGCCTACAGGGAACTCTAGCTCGAGTCTCATTCTTTACAAATAAACAAGAGATTTTCCTGCATTACTATTTTTGTAATTGTAGTTATGTATTAGAATCTCTAGGCTTCCGTGTGAACTCGCAGATTATTACAACTATATTTTGTAAACAATATATTTCTATGAAATGTATTTTCAAACATCTCATTTAGAGATCGTTTGCTTGTAACTATTATATTATGATCCATGATTAGTCGCGCCCCGATCCGACTTCCGCTGCTAATTTCTAGGGGTGCGACAGATTGGTATCAGAGCCATAGTTATAGCGAACTAGGATTGCATTAGTAACCCTAGACTATAATTCTTAGGTTAGTATTCCTTGTTAGTTATGACTGGTTCATAAATTATATCATTTGAGTTTAATTTAACATAGCATGATCAACTACGTACAATTAAAGGAAAATGTCTAAAATCGTTATGATTGAACAGGAATACATTAGTAGACTTTGACTATGAGAGAAACGGGACCTATACGTGTTGGTATTAGACACACTAGGCTATATTATATGATATATATATAGACCTCACTTATTGAAACATTCTTGCCATAGAAATGGCCAACTCATTATCTAGAAAAATTACACGTACTACTCTCTCTCGCTCACGTCGCAGCCACTCAGAACCACTCGTGGGTAGACGCACTAGTAGCTCACACTGAGCTAGGCCCTACCACAATCCTGCCATCACGTGTAATGTCTCTGCTATAGCTCGCCATCAGGCAATCGCCCACCAATGGAGCAGGTTACCCACGACTGTGGCCACCTAGAGGATTGAGGAAGACATAGAAATCCATGCTGATGTCGGAGAATATTCTGCCATGGATCTCTCCCCATACACTCAAGAACCAACATATCTCACTGTTCCTGTGTTAGTTGCTTGAGTGCACTGTCACGAACGCCGGTTGCACGACATGGAGATCAAACAACGTAATATTCGCTCTAACTTGATGGAACAAACCCAAGACGGTATCGCACAGTTGTACATAGGTCAGGCAGATTTCTCTGAGACTATCACTCGTACGCACGTTCAATTGAAGGAAACCACATAAACCATGGAGATTGTTCATAATCAAGTAATCAATAACCGAAATGAGATCTAAGTTTTACAATCAAGGTTGCAACAATGCAAGACACGCTTACGGGAAGCCGAGGATGCTCTAAGAATGGTTAGTAGATTTGCAGAGTCTGTGGACCACCTTACCTCTTTGCTTCCACAACTGAATCTACACCGATGTAACAATTCTCAACATCTTTTGTAAACTCTGTATTTTGTAATCTTTTGAACTCGTAACCCTAATCTTTAGACCTTGTTACTTGCAGACACTTTGTGCTATTGTATATTATTTCCTTATATATATACAATTGTGATAATCATAACCATTGTTCAAACATCTCATATATCTTTTTCCTTCTTATTTATTCAAGAATCATGCCACCGAGGCGACAAACGTACAGGCAAGATGAAATAGCCTGAATCATTGCTCAAGGGGTAGCTGACGCCCTAGCTGCTCAAGAGGCACTCCGAAACTGTGACACCCGTCAAATTAGGACTAGTTGTTAGTTCCTAATCATTTCGAAATACATGTAATTAGTAGTATGTATTAGGCTAATTGTATGTATCAATATATATATTGTTGAATATATATCAGTACGCGATTAAATTTAATCGTGCATTTTCAAATCGGTCAAATTCCGATTCATTTACACAGGCGTTGGTCAAAACAAATATTAAGTAATATGAAACTATTATTTAATATACTCAGTATTTATTATATATTAATTCGATAATATATAAAGTATTCGTATCGTACAAAGTTAAAACATTCACGACAAAACTTATAAATAATGTATTATTATTGGAAATAATAATTATTATTTACATTAGACAAAAATAAAACATATTCGTTTTATTCAATCTTACTCAAACGCGACGAAACCATTCGAACCATATCCGTCATTCAAACTTAAAACAAAGATATATTTTTATATCTCACTAAAAGTATTTTTATAAAATACTTCGAATAAAAGTATATACGATTTTATTTTTAGAAATTTATCATTTGAAAATATTATACTACTTTTACGATCGGGTACAAAAACACGGATCTTTTGTGCTACGCGTGGGAGCCAACCAACTCCCACGCATGTATTCTCAGGTTCGCAGCAGCATTAGGTCTGCTCACTCAGGATGCCCATTAGCTCGAGTCGCATTCAGACATCAAGAGATTGTCATGCATTACTATATTTTGTATAATTTAGTTATGCCATAGAATCTCTACCATTTGGCTCAAGAGCTTTTGTAAACTATATTATAACAGTGTAAAACTTCTATAATATCAATGTATTTTGTAAAACGACGCATATAGAGTCGTTCATTGTATGCCTTGTGTGCTTGATATTTGATTAGTCGCGCCCCGAACCGACCCGCTTCCGCATCATAATTTGGGAGTGCGACAGAAACAATGGCAGAGAGGATACCATGAACAACAACACACCTCCAGCCAAACTCTGTTCCTATAAGGACTTTCTTAACTGCAAACCCCTGAACTTCAAGGGTACAGAAGGAGCAATCGGATTACTGAGATGGTTTGAAAAGATAGAATCTATTTTTCACCTCTGCAATTGCACCGAAGAGTGCAAGGGCAAATACTCCACTTGTACCTTTCTGGAAGGTGCACTTACTCGGTGGAACACCTACATGCAAACCGTAGGGATTGATACTACATATCAACTCCCATGGGAAGATCTCAAGAAAATGCTAACAGGGGAGTACTACCCTCGGGAAGAACTGCAACAGCTTGAGGTTGAATTCTGGAACCTCGCAGTTAAGGGCAATGACATCATTGGCTACACCACCCGCTTTCACCAATTAGCACTCCTTTTCCCAACAATGGTGGACCCAGAGTACTAACGTATTGAAAGATACATCTGGGGACTCCCAGCTCATATTCAGGGGATGGTTACTGCTTAAAACCCGGGAACCATACAGAGTGTTGTCCGTATGGCACACAGTCTAATGGCTCAGGTAGTCTGCCAAGTGACACCTACTGAAAAGAACACAGGCAACCAATCCAGGGATAACAAGCGGAAGTGGACTGGGAACCCCAACAACCAAAGCCAACAACAAAACAAGAGGCCGGAAACTGCTAAGGCCTACGTTGCTGGAACTGACGACCGAAAGAAGTACAAAGGAAGCAAATCCTACTACTCCAAGTGTACTTTGCATCGTGACGATCCTTGTGGTAATGTTTGTGCCAAATGCAAATAATAGGGCCACATAGCCAAAGACTTTCGAGTTCCCAGCACAGCCACCAAACCCAATGCACCAAAATCCTGTTATGAGTGTGGCGATACAGGGCACTTTAGGAATGACTACCCAAAGCTAAAAAACAACAACAACAACAACTTTGCAGTGCGCCAATCTTATCCCTACCCAAAGGCAACGATGACTTCGAGGTTTACTGTGACGCCTCACACCAAGGTCTCGGTTGCGTGTTGATGCAACGAGATAAAGTCATCACCTACGCCTCCTGACAACTTAAGGTCCACAAAAAGAATTACACGACTCATGACCTAGAGTTGGGGGCAGTTGTTTTCGCACTCAAGAATTGGAGACATTATCTATATGGAACCAAATGTATGATCTTCACCGATCACAAAAGCCTCCAACATATCTTCGACCAAAAAGATCTGAACATGAGACAACGCCATTGGGTCGAACTACTTACCGATTACGATTGTGAAATTCGGTATCACCGAGGCAAGGCTAACGTTATTGCCGATGCCTTAAGCCGAAAGGAACGAGTGAAACCCCTTCGAGTTTGAGCTCTCAGTATGATAATCACAACCTTATTATTCAGATCCTTACCGCCCAACTCGAAGCACTCAAACCTGATAATGTGAAAAACGAGTCCCTGCATGGCATGGACAAACAATTCAAAACCAAACCTGAAAGGGCCAAATACTTCTCTAACAGAATCTGGTTACCAAGTTTTGGGAACCTGCGAGACTTGGTGATGGATGAAGCTCACAAGTCTAAATACTCTATACATCCCTATGCTGACAAAATGTACCATGGCATCAAAGAGTTGTATTGGTGGCCCAACATGAAGGCCGACTGTCACACCCCCAAATTCGTTAATCGTGGTTATCGGAAGCATTTGGTTATCGTAGAACATACATATGTATTAATCGTGGTTATCGGAAGCATTTGGTTATCGTAGAACATACATATATATTAAGATTCCAAAGTAATTGTTTACAAAAGTTTACGATTCCTCGAATCGTAGAAGTAAAAGTAAAATTAAAGTTATACAAAAGTGGATTTTGTAAATATGATTAAAACATATTAGTTATACAAAGGAAATCCATATGTTTCAAAAAGTTGGCATCCTAAAAGCTTCGCGGGTCGCCTAGAATCTATGTGTGCAAGCGGTCTTACGTGCAGCTAATTCCCTTAAAAACTTAGTAAAAAGTCAGCAACAATGTTGAGTGATTTCACAGGTTTTTATAATCACAATTTTTAAACCAAGTTGAAGTAAGTTTGTTGACCTAAAAGTCAAATAGCTTTGTTTGGAATGTTATCCAAATGTAAGAGTGGTGGGATGTTACCCAAAATATAGTTGTAGTGGGATGTTACCCAAAATATAATGGTAGTAGGATGTTACCCAAATCATGTGTTTGAAATAATGTTGTTGGTCGTTCTCCAGTGGTTTTCAAGTTTGTACCGGTCATTTTCTGGCAAGTTAACAAATTGTACCGGTCGTTCTCCGGTAAGATACACAAGTTAGCACCGGTCATTCTCCGGCGAGTTACACAGTTAGTACCGGTCGTTCTCCGGTAACATACCAAGTTAATATTGGTCGTTCTCCGACAAGATACACAATAAGTACCGGTCGTTCTTCGGTAAGATACACAGCTGGTCATTCTCCAGCTAGATACAAATAGTATCGGTCGTTCTCCGGTAAGATACCAAAATAGTTTTTACATGTTGGCAATATTATGGTGATGAAACACCATTTCATAAACAATAGTTGTAATAGTATCGCCACAGTCATAATCAATTTTGTATAAAAGCACTAAAACCAATTATATAAGAGATTGCACATGTAGCAAAAGAGTTTGGCTATGTTTTTCACCCCATGTTAAAAAACAGTAAAACAGTAGAGGGGCTGTGAACTCACCTTGTGAGCTAAGTAGTGAGAGCTAGCAAAGCGTGTGCCCAAGTAAAGTTCTTAATGTCCTAAATGCAAGAGACAGTAATATAAGTAAATGTCTCGCAAGACCATCTACGCTAATTGTCTACACAACTAGTTATGTCCAAATATTTTTTAATTGTTTATTTTAGAAAACATGTTTGGCCCGTTGGTGACGGTCGTAATAATAATTTCAAAGTATTGTTATTATGTTCGAATTGTTATATACTTGGATGATGGGAGTCCAGGGGCAATGCCCCTGGTAGCGGAGTCCAAGGGGTGGCAACCCCTGTCAGAGTCTAAGTGGCAGAGCCCCTAGAAATTTTTTATTTATGCTTATATTGTTTTAATGAAAACGCATTGGAAAAATTCAATTCGCAAGTTTTCAGCTCGCAACTTTCGACTCACTTCTCAATTCAGTTCGTAGGTAAAGTCGGTTCGGTTCGCAAGTTCTCAACTAGTGAGGTTCAGTTCGTAACTCAGTTCGCAAGGTCAATTTCATGAGTCGAGGGTTTCAGTTCGCAAGATGAAGTTTATGAAGGTCAATTCGCAGGACGAACTGAGATGGCTCAGTTCGCAGGACGAACTATTCGTATTTTTGACTTCAAAAATTCATTTTAAGCTTGTTTTTGGACATAATTTCATTACGTAAACGTTCTAGCACTTAAATACAAGCTTTGTAAGTATTTTAACAGAGATTTAACGTTTTCTTACCTCGAAATGGAAATCGAAAAAGATGGAGATGTAGAGCTCGAGATGGTGATCAATTCTTCATGAAGTGGCTTAGTGATTCGGTGTGTTCTTGATGACGAAATTCATGATCTTTGGGGCTGTTTTTGGTTCGCAAAAAGAGAGGAAAAAGGAGAAGGAGAGTTGGTGGAGTTTGGAGTGTGGAAGAAGAAAGTGAGGGTGGTGAGGGGGGTTTTGGTGTGGCTGGTTGGTGAGGTCCACCGATGTGTGGGCTTTACCCATTTTCGTTCCCGAATGTTTTATCCCGTGTCCCGCTCGTTTAACCGCTCGTTATTATAATTTGTTTTAATATTCAAGCGTTCATTTTCGGTTTCGATTTAATATGAAGTATTTATTAAAAATACTTAGAAACAAATGAATAATATGTAAGGTGTTTTGTCGAGTGTCGTTTAATAGCTGATATAATTTGTTTGTGTTTTTCACGTTCGGTTTTGTTTTCGTCAAAACATATTACATAATGTATACTATCTCAATAATATAAAATAAATAATTTCCGTAGGGATAAAATCCTCATTATTTATAAAAGTGTCACCAACGTCCAAGTTAACTGTGTCGGACTCGATCCAATAGTATCTCCTGTAATTATAAATAACTACAAAAATAGTAATACCTCACGTATTAAATAGTTGGGCTTTGCTATACTTATCTCATAAAAATAGTGTGAATTCACTTAAGTAGGGAATTAGCTCTAAGTATGCACGTGTTTAAAGTACGTAATCGCGTTTAAATTTGCGGGGTGTCACACCGACATCGCCACGTATGTCAGCAAGTGCCTCACCTATTCAAAAGTTAAAGCTGAATACCAGAAACCCTCTGGATTGCTGCAATAACCAAAAATCCCTCAATGGAAATGGGAGCAGATCACCATGGACTTCATTACCAAACTCCCAAAAATACCGAGCAGTTGCAATACCATTTCGGTGATCGTAGATCATCTCATGAAGTCTGCTCATTTCCTGGCTATCAAGGAAACTGACAAGATGGAATGTTTGACACGGATCTACCTAAAAGAGATCGTGTCAAGACACGGTGTACACATCTCAATTATCTCTGACAGAGATAGCCGATTCATTTGCTTTTGGCAATCACTACAAAAATCCTTGGGTACTCGTCTGGATATGAGTACTGCTTACAACCCATAAACCGATGTCCAAAGCAAACGAACCATACAAATGCTGGAGGATATGCTACGAGCTTGCATAGTTGACTTGGGTAAAAACTGGGAAAACCACTTACCGTTGTGCGAGTTTTTGTACAACAACAGTTATCATACCAGCATTAAGGCTGCACCTTTCGAAGCACTTTACGGACGTAAGTGCCGATCACCTGTCTGTTGGACTGAGGTGGGAGATAGCCAACTCACCGGTCAATAAATCATTCATGAAACCATCGAAAAGAAAGTCGGTATCTAAAACCGGCTGAAAGCCGCACGGGATCGTCATAAAAGCTATGCTGATGTGAGACGCAAACACCTTGAGTTCCAGGTTGGGGACAAGGTACTCCTGAAAGTATCACCTTGGAAAGGCGTCATTCATTTCGGACAACGGGGGAAATTGAACCCTACATACATTGGACCGTTTGAAATTCTTGAGAGAATTGGTCCAGTGGCGTATCGAATGCAGCTACCTCCAGAACTCAGTAGCGTGCACCCTACCTTTCACATTTCTAACTTGAAGAAATGTATGTATGATGAGACATTGATTATACCGCTCGACGAAATCTACATTGATAACAAACTCCATTTCTTCAAGGAGCCTGCCGAAATTATGGACCGTGAGGTCAAACAATTAAAATAGAGTCGTATTCCCATCATTAAGGTTCGGTGGAATTCGAGGCGTGGTCCCGAATTCACTTGGGAACGGGAAGACCAAATGCGACAGAAACACCCACATCTATTCGTAGATACCACACAGCAGACGGCTGCAAACTAATTTCGGAATGAAATTCTCTTAACACGGGGAGAATGTGACACCTGATAAATTAGAACTTTAATTAGTTCCTAACAATCTTGTAATTACACGTACTTTGTTTTGTATTAGGCCAAATATGTGTAATATTTTATATATATATATGTTATTATTATATATATACACGCGTACGCATCGTACGATTATTAACCGGACGGAGCCGACACTGTTAAATATGGACGTTGTTGACAAAATTTATAAATACTGTGGAATTATCCAAATAAACATTATTTACTTAAATATATAACAAAAAAATATATTACACGTTATACGTTTTGTGTAAAACGTAACCAAATGCGACGAAAACGCGCGAAACGCGTCTGACAAATGAAATAAATTAAAGTTATATTTTTATAACTCAAAACTAAGTATTTTGATAAAATACTTCAAGTAAAAATATCGCGATTACACGCGTAAAATTATAACATTTAAAAACGTTACACGACTCGAATAAACACAAGATTCGCAACCGACGATCAAACGAAAACCCAAATATTATTTTAGTAACTTAAAATATAACATTTTGGGTGAAACTATCATTTAAAAATATCGAGTTTTAAAAAGTTACCGAAACATTGTATATTCAACGTATAATGTATAAAAGAACGTCGAAATGAACGGGTAAACGAGCACCACACTTAAAGTAAATTGGAGAAAAACTTTAACACACTCACATGAGGGTGGGGCCCTCAGAAAATCTGCCAAGAATCAGCCCCATCCCTTCCCCCTCTCCTCTTACAAGACCATACCCCCATACCCTTTCAACCTCATTTACACACACACACACACCCAATCTTCACTCATCACCTCCCTCTCCCTTTTCCCCCTCTCTCCTGCAATTTTCAGCAGGTCCCCAAGCCACCCAACAACCGCCATAAGCCACCACACCACCACCATAGTGCCACCATGAGCCGCCCCGCCGGAATTCAAGAAAACGCACCGAAATGAGCACTCTACTTCTTCTTTCTTCCTCTTGGCTACACAAGACTAGTAAGAACGTCAAAACTCTTCCATAATACTTGTTTGTATGTTTATTAACATGTTTTAGTGCTCATTTAACCATTATATTTCCAAAATATAAACCGAAATGTGACTTTAAACTCGTAATCTTGAGTTATATTTTCTGTCCAGAAAAATGGTCCACTTCCACGATTTTTATAAAATTCATTTCTTAACTCATTGATGTTACGCAAAAAGTCATATTTTTAAGGGCAATATTTCATACTTTTTGGACACATCTTTAGTGAAAACATTCCACAATGACTATTATTTAATAAAATTCACTAAAGTAGTCCAAATATAGGCGTTGCTGCAAAAATCACTAAAAACGTCCAAATAACAATCAAATCAAGGAAAATAAACGTGCACAAAATCCTCCGACCTCATTTACCTTACAAAATTCACATGCTCATATGATAAAATAGGTAAAATCGAAACGGGAAAATCAAGAATCATGCAAATCGGATAAAGAACGGAGAAGATACGGTGATAATAGACACCTATAAAGTCATTCCGGCAATGCCTGAGCTCTACACATTCAATTTCCATGAGATTGGTATCTAGAAAAGTAACGGAATTATGAAGCCACAGGCGAAAGAATCAGGTCAAACGGACGAATAACGAAGGAGATACCCACGTTTTAATTAACGAACGGAATCAGACGGAGCCCGTATACGGCCTAGGGAACCGTATACGGACCCACGGAGACCGTATACAGCCTAGTATACACCGTATACGGCCCCTCTAAGGCCGTATATGGCCCCATGTACCCCATATCCTGCTCCTTTTGCTTGTACGTGCTGCTTCGCGAGTTATACGTGTGATTTTGAGCTTTGCCTATAAATGGGGGATACCCCCTCCTTATTCAACACACCTCAACACCTTCACATCTTTCTCACTTTATTTTCTCATTTCTCAAGATTCTCTCATTTTTCTTTCATTCTCTCTCTACTTTCTCTCTTTAGCCTCTCTCTAGAGTTCTAGAGGAGAAAGGTTAGGGTTGAGCTTACGGTTCGAGTCTAGAGGAAGGTTCAGCTTGGTAATCTTGTTGTGATGAGTTTTTCAAGTTCAGACTAGTTGTAATCCTCAGTATTACACTGCTATATTCCCGGTGATATCTAAACTTTACTTAGTCTTCTAATGCTTGTGCTTTATGTTATTTCAGTTTGTATTTTACCTATTGCCATGTTTATAGAGTAGTTTAATATTGTGATTGTTGGAATGCAGACATTAGGAGTAGGGATGATGTTAAATTAATATTTCATTTATATGATTGGAAATTGTTATGCTGTGTATCTGGTTAAGCTTATCCTGAATATAGATCTAGTTTCTCGTCACCCTTTCTAGACTTACACGTGACTGTTGCCCTAGGATAGGATTTGATCAACCCTAATACTATGAAAATACAGTTATCTCCAGTTACAGTATGAAACTATGAACTTTCCTTGTTAAGGCACGGTACTTCGTATAGTGTTGGAAACACCTCGTGTGGAGTACAAATACGTGAAAGCTAAGGAAATGCCATAAGATTGTTTCATCATGGATTACCTAGAAGTAACCCTTCTAGAACCGTGGTCTAGGAATCAAAGCTGTGGAATGCTCATGCACTCAACACCGTTAGTACACTTCAGATATGGAACACTGTGGAAATGCTTAAATGCCTAGTACACCGTGATTATTCCCAGGGATGAATGTCTGTATGTAAAGGAGGGTCTATATTTATGATGGTTAAATATGTGCTTCAAACAGACAAAATATAGGGTAATGTCATTAATTATACCTACACATGCTAAACCCTAATTAAACCAATAGTTTAACTTACATAGGATGCAATCAGTATTTGCCATGATAAAAGAAAATAGACGATTAGGTGTTAATAAAGGTCAGTAAATACAATTGCGGTCTGTTGCCTTATGTTGCACCCTAGATATATTGAGGGTTACTTTGTCAAACAAAGTTCAGGGGGGTTTGAAAATAGCCTGATCTGATGAGAATCATGATAACCTAGGATTCTAGTGACATATGTTTTTAGAGTTTCACCTAAACGTAGGGTCCTAGTGTTTACACCAAAAGTATGTCTTCTCTTTATGGTAAATCTCTAATCAAATTTATAATGAACATCATCCCGAAACCCTAATTATCCAAGTTTCAACAATCACATCTTTACATGTCTGCTCACCCTTTATCTTTTATTTCCTGCATTTACTTTATTGCACTTAGGATAATTAGAAAACCAAACCTACCAAAAATCTATCTACCTACCCCCATCTTATTTGCGACCATAATCTTTGGTGATCCACTTCATTTCAATTCGCTCCGATAAAAGAACGACCTCGAGTTATACTTACTGCTTGCTCCCAAGGTAGGTAGTACTTATAGTTTGAGCCCGAGCTCATATAAATTTAAAACACACTGTCCGCCATCTCTGTTGCTGTTGGAACAACGACCGGAGTCAAATCCGACTGACCGAGAGGGAGATGACAAGTTTTTGGGGCCACTGCCGGGGCGTTGGGCGTTACGATTTGAAGCCACCTTAGATATTTTAGCTTTTAGGAGATCCTTTCCAATTAGGTTTTCCCAAACTTAGTTGGCAGTTAATTGTTTTCCTTAGAATAATTTAGATAGTTTAAATTAGTTAAAAATGAAAAATACAATAATATCTTTCTATGATTCACTTCCTTCTAGCCCCATTTCTCCACTCGCCCACAAGACGTCCGAAGAAATGATGGCCATAGATGATGCCGAGTTCTTCGCCTGCTTAGAACAAGAGTTGGAATCTGACGTCTACTCTTCATCTTTATCCTCTTCCGAAGATATTACCATTAATACAGACGATGAATCTAGAACTTTAGGGCAATTCTTAGACCTTAACTTAGGAAGCCATGATTCTCACCAGAAAATCTCAACTTCTGCCTCTAGCATTCTAAACTATTAGGTTATACCTGCTCCTAAGATTTCATTTTCCTTAGAAGAATTGTTTCAATTCCCTACCACATCTGGTCTTTCCGAGAGTAACTCTAAACATCTTCAACCCTTTTGTTTTCCACCCGTTGAAGAATGTCTTCCACCATGGGATGAAGAAGTTTATGAATACCCTCCGAAATCACCTATCTTTGTAAACCTTGTACCAGAACCTGAGTACACCATCTATCATGTTGTTGATAGGACTCTACCAATCAAACCTGAAAAAAATATTCGCTATGTAGGTAACTCTTTTGATCCTGATAGGAGATTGGATGTTTGTCGGGCATTTGCCAGACAACTCAAAATATCTGACTTTCTTTTTTCGGTAGAACAAAGAGAAGTCGCTCGTAGGATAAAGAAACAGGTTGGTATTCTCCACCATCTTCAGAATCAAAAGGAGGAAGGTATCTTCACACATTATCGAGAGCAAGAACTAAAGCTTAAATCAGAAATAGACCTACTAATGGACCTATTTGCCTGCACCGATTATTGGCCAGTTTCTCAAACCCTAATTAATCGTTATGTTGCGGCCATGATTTATGAGCTTAAGTTCAGGATAAGCAAAGATCCTGCTATATCTCTCGTCATTTCTAATAAAATTCCATTTTTCGTTGACCTCGCTACTTACATGATCAACAAGTTGTTAGAGATATTCCCTGGTGCCACTGATGATAACATGGAAGCTGCTTTCTTTGCTGGAAGAAAGGATATCAACGTCTCACTCATTGTGTTATTCGCTCAGTCAAAATTTCCTTTCACTGTTTCACAAACATCTTTAATCGAAGAAATCACGGAGTCAGTTCACGCTACCACCGGAGATCCCGATTCAAGAGAAGAATGGGAATTTCAACAAACCCTAGGAATGCTTCTTCATGACTTAAACCATATAGATGACGGATCATGAAACGGAATTTCAAATCCTAAGAAAGTTAGAAAGGAATTTAACAAGTTTATTGACAATCTTCTAGATTTAGGCAAAAGGAATATATGTTTCTCCCTGAACTTGAACGATTCTCGTTACACCCCTCAGACCTAGTCGATTCTGTCATTAAGATTCTCACTTGTGACTTTATTCCTCGCTACACTTTCCCTCAACCAAGAGCACCAAATTCGTTCAAACAATTGCTCTTGGACAATCTCAAATAAAATTTGTACAAAAGTCGAGCTACCGACTTTAACTAAGCGCTTTTTGGGAGGCAACCCAAGTTTTAGTTAAATTAATTTTATTTTAAGTATTTAGGTTAAGTAATATTAGTGGTTAATTATCATGCTTTATCATAAAAGACAAGAAAACGTTCTTGTAAAATTCGAATTCGCGCAACACAATAACGAATTTCAGACATTTTCAGATTATTTGAAAAAGTTTATTTTTAAATTTTGGAAAAATTTAAAAAATTAATTTTAAATTTTTTAAAGAACACAAAAATATTGTCTTAAATAAAAGCTTACGCTATTTCGCGTATAGTTCGCAATACAATTTTAGACTTCGCGTAAAGATTCAGAAAAATTCGAACATACTTTTTAAATTCACTTTATTAAAAATTTATTATTTCTAAAATTTAACTTGTATGTTTCGTATTTTTCACAAATTTAAAACGTAATGTTTGAAGCTTGTATTTAAAGGACCTTTAGCCCAACACATAAGGACAAAACCACAAAAACTTCATGTTCTTCCCTCTTTCCCCTCCCCACCGTCGGCCATCACCACCATGACCACCAAATCTTCATTTTTCAACCATATTGCATGATTCCAAGCTCAAAATTCATCATTTTATGATCTTTCTTGCATCCACAACATCAACACATCAATTTTAAGGTAATTCTTAACCTAAATTAGTGATTTTCATGAAACTTTAAAAATTAGGGCTTGTAACTCATTTTCATAGATTTCATGGTTAAAAGTTGCAATCTTTAGTGTTATTCCATGCTTATCTTGATGCTTAACATGATTACAAACATAATTTAGTGATTTTTTGGATTAATTGCAAGTTTGAAGAATAAAGTGTTGACTTTTTGGATGAACTTTAACTTATTGGACTTTTTGGTTGATTAATTGCTTATGTTGACTTCTATTTGATCGAATTGTGCTTAAATGTGATAGGTTAACATGCTTGGATTGATCATTTGCAATTGAAAAAATGGTTAGGATAGTTTTTTGGTAATTAAAGTAAGCAAATTTTTGTCAAAACCTTCATAAACATCATTTTCACTTTTGATTAAAACCATGTTTATGACTTTTCTAAAACTTAAGAGCTTACAAGATTGCCAAAACAAGCTTTGGTTCATTTGATCATTTCTAAGTATCGGCACTTTTTGAAATGAAACCAACAAAAGCACCATTCTTCTAAATTACCATTAAATCTACATGTACTCTTTGTTTGAAACCATGTAATTAGCTTTATGTCTTTTGGAAATTGCGGAAAGTTGGATTACATATTAACTTGGTAATATGTCATTTTGTGATCAATTGATTTACTTGAGGTAATTATATGACCTTGGATTTATTCGAAGTATTAGGCTCATTTAAATTGATTAACTATAAACATAAAGTGTTTAAGTTTTTAGTGCTTGGGATAATTGATTTAAGTACTAAAATACTTGCTTTGATTATGCTAGAAACTTGAAGCTTTATCCCACTTTCCCTTATTTAGACATAAGTTAATAAGAATTGTTGATTTGTAATTGGCTGTGGTTAGGTTTAGCAAAATTAAATTTCTGAATATGCCCATTTCTAAAGCCTACATTTCCAATTTTTTTCTAAAAATTTGGAAGTACTTTAGCATATCCATTAATACACCACTATTATAGTTTAATCCTTTCTTGTCTTTTGTCACAGATGGATTCTTGCCCACCTTCACTCAGCTACTTGGCCAAATCTTCAAAGAATAGGTCACTCATTCGCCAGTGGTTGCAACGACCAATAGGCAGTAATCATTTTGTGGTTTGGAAAGATATGATCAAGCTTGGGATCAGGGATGAGTTGAAGAATTTGCTAATGTATGAAACCGAGGGTCAAATGAACAATGCCCTCCTCCGTCTTTTTGATATAGATGAGGATGCATACCGAGAAGTAGTAACCGAGTTCATGATGACATACCAATTGAATCCAAAAATGAGCATCTCCGATAAAAGAAAGATTTCATTTAGGTTTCAGGAACAGATTCATCACATTTCAGTTGCCGATTTGGGGGTGTATCTTGGTTTATATACAGAGTCTTAGGTCAACTCTGCATGGTTCAGAAACAGTGTTCAAAATATCTCCAGCCTACCAAACAGGAACCACAAGGATATATGGATGGATTTAGCAGGAACAAACTTTAGGAGTTATGTTAAGTCATCCACTTTCATCAAGCCGGTTCATCACAACCTTCACAAGTTGCTAGCATGTTCTATATTTGGGAAGAAGGAAGGTGGGTTGAGAGTGCCGAGCAGTTGAAATTCATGGAAGCAGTCATAAGAGGAAAGAATCTGAATGTTGCTTTCTTGATCACTGAGAGACTTTGGGATGAGACAAACTTAGATAGGCACATGTTCATGGGGTTGATTATTACCAGATTGCTATATGGTATGGGATTGTTGACCAATGCTCACACTGAGGAGTTCACTGTTTATTCCGGTTCTTTGCCATTCAACTTGGAGTACTGCAAGTTGATCCATCTTGTTGAGGTAGATAAGCAAAAGCAGTGCCTATGGAAGAACACCAAGCAAATTATTTTAGGATGTTATCTCCCAAAGAAGCGAGTTAGGGGATCCTCACCTGTTGCAGATACTGAGGACAGTCCATCTGATAGAGCCCGAGCACATACTAGTGTCTCGCATGGAGGAGCTGAGACAGTTGAGCCACCAGCTCAGGCTACTATTCATTACACAGATCCAGTGACCTCGCTGACACAGTATTATCTTTTACATGCTCTTCAGGTTAGCCATTCCCACCAGCTGCTGATTTCCTGGAGACTTGGTATTTCTGATCCTGAGCCTTACATGTACCGATGCGGTCCACCACCACCAGCCATAGCACCACCACATACATCCATCCCATCACATACCACTCATCCACCATCATCTGCAGTCCGGACCACACCAGTACCAGAGCGGGTCCAGTCAGTTGAGACTGAGATACCGGCAGTACAACCAGTGATTCCTGCACATGTGATTTCTCATCCTACTACTGCCCAGCCAGTTGCCGGTGGATCTTTCCGCGCTGACACAGTTTACTTGGGTTCAGATGCTTTGTCATTTGACACTTCTAGGATGTTGTTGAACTTGGGACCGATCTCTTCCTCAGCTGTACCTACAGAGAGCATGCTACATCAGGATTACATGACATTGCTTGAGCAAGCAGGGGTTACTTCTACTATCTTGCTGGAGTAGGGCTATACTGATCCGATGAGACTGCCAGCTGCTACCCTCAGAGACATATTGATTCAGCTCAAACAGCTCAAACTGCTCAAACTGCCAGCTGCCAGCAATCCGTCGTAGGGCCATCTGCAGCACCAGCTCCTACTCAGCATACTGATGCACCTGACCAGGGATCACCAGCCTCATAGACCTACCCCATCTACATCATTTGACTTTGATTTCAGACATTATTATTATTATTACTATTATTGTCTTATGTTTGTTTGGCTACTTCTAAACCTTACTTTTGGGACATATTTGTATCAGCCACTGGTGGTTGATCATTCTATCTTTATTATTATGCTATTACTTATTATGTTTTATTTTTAAAATAAGCGAAAATGTTGTGATCGACGTGCATGGTGACTGACAAGATGACGCACATTTAAGAAGAAATCCGTGAAGGCACTTGCTTATTACGGAGCATTCAAACATCTCATGGAGGGTTCTCGTTCTTCTCAAAACTTCCTTATGTCCAAGCACTTTAAAGAACTAAGTGTGGGATCAATCCCCCACTACAAATACTTATCGAAATCATTCCAACTTCTTCAAAATCTAAAGTAAGGGATTCTACACCATAAGAATCCCTACTTAAAGAGTTGGAGTGGATTTCTGATAACATTGGATACATGACACCGGATAACCCAATTGAAGCTGACCGACCTTCAAGAAGAATGTAGAAGAAGGCTCTCCTCAACTCCTTCTTTCCTGCAATCCTTTCATAAGCTTCAAAATGCTTAAGCGTTATCTGGGGAGTTTCTTAACCCTCTATCCATTTCATGATCACATATATTCTGTCTTGATAGTTTGTTATAATCTATACCCTATCCTGAGCTTATTACTAAGTGTGGGATTCAAACCCAAATTTAACACTTAAGAAACATTTTCTTACATGTTCAAACTCTAAGTGTGGGATTTTTACCTCCGGTAAAACCCTACTCATAAGAACATTAGGGACAATGTTCCTTTAAGTGTGGGATAGCTAGGTATAGAATACCTTGGATAATTTTAGGCAATTTTTATGTCCAAAATAGCATTACTCAGAAAATGTTTCACCAAATTAACAATTTTTCAAAAAAAAAAAAAAAAATCAAAAATTTATGAGTTAAATCATAAGATTAACTCTAAGTCTTTTGAGTTTAAATACTTTCGAAAGGAATCATTCTCAAAATATGAGTAAGTTATTTTGGAATATAGGGAAAATAAGGTAGAAATTTCTTGAGCAAGAAACGATAATCTAAAAGGAGCATGGCTAGACACATACACCCCTATTTTGTAGTGAGGTATCTTGAGCCTAATAACATTCATCTTTAATGCTTCACTTTCATTTCTTGTGTGTGCCGATGCTTGCATCTCAGAATTAGAACTTGCTCCAGACATACGTTTCAAGACCACATTGATGTGCACCGTACGCGGTATAGGTGCAATTAGATAACCTTGACATTCCCTAGGATATAAACCCAATTCTTACATATCTCTTCAAGCCCAGAACCCTTCCGATACTTATTCTGAGTATCGATGATCCGCCTAGTAAACCATGTTGAGCTAAACCTTTCGTTTCATAAAAACCCTCATACTCAACCCCTACTCACCAAAAATTCCCAAAATCTTATCTTAGAATTTCTAAGGTCGTGAAAAACATCTTTTGGAACATCCTCTTCAATTATGTTCCAAAGTCTATCTCTTCTATGTACTCTAAAGTCAAAAGTGCGAAAAATTGGCACGATGAAAAGAATTGAAGTTCAAGATCAAAGATCATAATTGTGAAAAGGGTTTCTGAAGGAATCAAAATAAAATATCCTTAGAAATTCTATGGCAAAGAAGTTCTGAAGAAGAAAAGAAAATAAAATAAAAATAGAAAATCAAGAAAAGAAGAAAAAAAATAGTTCCATCAAATAAAGCTTAGTGCTTCAAGTATCACCTTCTCAAGAAAAATTTGATAGAAGACGAATTGCTATAGAATCCTCCGTTCCGTTCTAAAATAAGTTTTTCACTATCTTAGCGTTTTAAGATGAGTCAAACCCTTACAATGCCACACCCCCAATTTCATGCTTTGCGGAAGCGATTGTTTTTGGTCATGACTAATCAATAATCAAAGCACATTGGTACAAGCAAACGACTCTACATGAGACGTTTATATATTTTACAAAAGTAGTTACAAAGGTTAGGTTATAAGTTTACAACATAATTGAGTTCGCATAGTTAGATTCTGAAGATTTTAATACATAACCGATTAACAAAAGATAATGCTAAAAAATCTATAAGTTTATATAGATGCGACTCAAGCTATCAAGCAGTCCTGCTGGGCATCCCTACTGATGTTGTATACCTGAGAATGCATCACTAAAAGCGTCAACCAAAAGGTTGGTGAATCTCACAGGTTTGTAGTAATAGTAATAATAGTTCGTACACAATCAGTAAGTAAAATTTTGTACGAGCAATATCAGTCAGTAGTAATGAGTTCACAATGTACAAGCCAGTAAGTAAGAAAATTTCAAATGTAGTAAGTCGGTAAGTAAGGATTTCACAATTTTAGTAGGGTAAATATATTCTGCGATGAGCCGTCATAGTCGAAGCTTAACAAGTCTGTAATTTTCCCCCGTGAGTGCTAATCCAAAAACACTCATACGAAACGAGTAGAAAACTCCCGTTTATACGAGTACGGTTCGTGGTAGTGCATGCTACCCCGGGCGGGGATTGTCAGTCCCATATGGATCCATATACTAAAACTCGCGCTTATCCCATAATTAACCACTATGATTCAGAGACTTCATTAGATTAAAATGTAACTCATACAATTTAGTAAGTCTATAGGTCTGTAAGTCGGTATAGTTTATAAAATGGTAAATTTGTAAGTCGGTCATGCAGTAAATATATAAGTTGGTAAAACAGTAAGTATACAAGTCGATAAGATAGTAAGTTTGTAGAGTAGCAAGTCAATAAAGTCTGTAAAGTAGTATTCCAGTAAAACAATAAGTTTGTAAGTAGTAAGCCTGTCAATAAGTCGGTATGTTTGTAAAGTAGTATGTCTAACAAGTAGTAAATTTACAAGTCGGTAAAATCATACATACATATATGTATACAAGTAAAAGAAGTAATGCATCTCCCCCAAAGTAAAGATAGTAAAAAGGGGCCGTGAGACTCATCTGAAGAGCAAGCAAATCCTAATGTGCACGCGTGTACCAAGTGTAATCCCCTAGTTTCGTAAACACGTGAGATTATATTTTTGTAAGTGGGAGTGTAGTAATTCATTTGTATAATTGTTCGCTTGATTAATCATGTTCAACGCATTTGACTCGTGTTATGTTTGAAGTTTACAAAAAGTATACGGCCCGTTGGTGACGACTCGAGATTATATTTCAAAAATATAATTTTGTCTGTTTTGCATAAATATACTTTGTTTATATCCGTATTGTATAAATATATATTCGTGACGAATGAATTTGATACGTATTTTATAAAAACTGAATTTTCGAACCGGATTCGTAGGTGATCCGTGGGTGATCCGTAGGTGATCCGCTGGATCGTAGGTGATCTGTGGGTGATCCACCGGATCGTAGCATTTTTATGGTGATCCGCCGGATCAGTTAGCTGATCCACCGGATCCAGTGCATTTACAGGTCTGTTCGAAATGTTCAGCTTAAAAATGACATTTTTGGGCTCGATTATGAACATATAAGTTGATATTTCACTAAGATATGATGTTATTAGTTATTTAAATGCAAAAATTTAAAAGAAAAGTGAAAGATCCTTACGAATGAAATGAAGGCCGTGAGTGATGATGATGGTGAACCGAAAATGATGAAGAAGATAATATAGATGGTGATGATGATGATACTCTTGCTACTGCTGCTGCTCTCTATCTTCTTGTTATTGATGATGATAAACCGAAAATGAGTGAGGCCGAGAGAGAGATCAAAGAAGGTGATAGATGGATACGTATGTGTTTGTATGTGTCAAATAATTAAGGTCGGTTGTATATAACTGGCCTCCAATAATTGTGGTGGTTAGATATTTTTGCCCCGTGTTAGCGTACCCGATCGTAAAGTAGTATAATGTTTTCAAATGATAAATTTCTAAAAATATAATCGTTTATATTTTTAATCGAAGTATCTTATAAAAATACTTTTAATGAGATATAAAATTATATCTTTGTTTCAATTCATTTTGACGGATAGTTTTAAATGTACTAAATGTGTTTAAATATTCAACTGAACAAATAATTATTATTTTCATTAATAATAGTACATTATTTAAAAAATATTTTGCACCAACGTCCGTTTTAAGTTTCTGCGTTGTATCAGATTTGTTTGTGAATAATCGTTACACGTTATATATGTATTTATATATATAATATTTAAATGCTTTGTTTTAGTTTGTTCTGAGTACGGGTACATAAGGTTGGAGCTAATTTTGGGTCATTTTTGACAGGGTGTCACATACCACTATCCATACCCTTACAACCTCACCAAACACTACAACCCGTTGAATGTCTTGGGATAATCAGCACCGTCCTCACCTAAGTGGTGGAGATTTGATTCTCGACCAAGCTTATGACGATGAGTGGTTCATGACTGGCTTATTGAGTGATTTCATTTGTTCTAGAAAGTTAGGAAACCCGATACACTTTGAGTGAATTGAGTGACCACCTTTAGTGAGATCGCCTAGACATGTGTACTCCAAGATCACGAGAGTTGGTAGTATGCCTGAGAAAGTCGTTTCTTGTTTCTGAAAGGATCATCTTATCCTTCTCCGTATTCTCGAATAATGTCGCACCCCCAAATTTGTTAATCGTGGTTAGCGAAAGCATTAGTATAGTCGGGGGTGCCGACGTTAACGCTGGACAATCACGCATATCAGAGCGTATGATTATTGCTGAACAGTAGCTAAGATGTCATCCTATTTCGTCGTGGGTCCCTTAGTTCCATATGCATGCAGTCTTACTGGTGCTACTAGTTTCCTGAAAGACATAGCAAAAGTCAACAAAAATGTTGAGTGAATTCACAGGTTTTAAGTTTATGAGTATAGTTCGTTAAACCAGCTTGTTTGTTAGTTTGTTGACTCAAAAGTCAAATAATGTCAAATAAGGTTTCATTTTGTTGGACCGTTATCTAAAAGTGTCATTTTGTTGGGATGTCACCCAAAGTATAGTTTTGTTGAATCACTATCCAAAACGTAGTTTCGTTGGGATGTTACCCAAAATACAGTTTAGTTGGATCACTATCCAAAAGTATCGTTTCATTTTCGTGATGTCAACACATCATTTTGTATACGTTTGGAAAACCAGTCCAGTTGTATAAATAGTAGGAACGCATTCCTATGTAGTCAATCGTAGGAAAATGTTATTTCTCAAAAAGTATGTAATAGTAGTAGGGAAACATAGACGGTGATCCCTGAAAGGTTAGCTAGACCTTATGAGTTAAAGTAATGACCCCTAGTGCTATAACCAATCCACGATGTTTTTCGTTTTTGCCACAGTAACATTTTAAATATACGCTCCTCGTTACGACTGCCGTCGTGCGGTTGGCACGACCAACAAGTTATAATAGTGGGAGGGCTGTCAATTCCGATTGTACTATCTGTATATCTAGTAGCTAGAGTCACCTAGCTAATGGTTATAGGCTGCGTACACTGGGACTTTTGTGCACACAACTACCTCTCGTAAACCTAGGTCCGTACCAAGATTCGTTGTCATGTTCCCAAAATAGTGTGAAAAGTCATTTCGTAAACAGTTCAAGTAATAGTATGAAAGCATTTATAATAATCGTTGTACGTTTGTATCAAAACAATAAAGTAGTAGCTATGTCCTTCACCCCTGTTAGAGAAAAGTATTAAAAACAGTAAAAGTAGGGGCTGTGAACTCACTTGTGGTTGCTAGTTTCTCTAATGCAATTATGTTTCGAGTCAATAATCTCCTAACATCCTAAGCGTATGAGATTACAAGTGTAAGTATGTGGATGTCGTAGTTGACCATCCATGTTAGCGTTCATCAACTAGTTATGTCCAAATAAGTTGTTCAAGTTCGTTTATTAAAACATGTATGACCCGTTGGTGAAAGTTTGTAATAATAACTCATTTAGACATTATTATTAAGTTTGTTTTGTTGTATACCATTTATTAGTACATATTGTATGTTGCAAACAGATTATTTAATTTGTAAAAACCTTAAACCGTTGGTCAAAGTTGGTCAAACTGGTCAAAGGTGGTCAAACCTAGTCAAAAGTTGGTCAAAATGGTCAAAGGTGGTCAAACTTGGTCAAATTTGGTCAAAGTTACCAACTAAGTCACCCAAACCCATTTTTGTTACCATTTTCCAAAAATAGTAAGTTTTTAGAAATCGAGCCACTTTTGTTGACTTGGTCAAACTTACTCGGTTTGACCCAAAACTTTCACCCAACCCATATATCAGTTTATAGAGTCCAAATAAATTTTCGGTTCATGTCGGAGTTCACCAAAAGTGTCGGTTTTTACAATAGTTTCAAAACAGTCCCTAGTTATGTTTTCGGTTTTTGTCAGTTTGTTTCGCCATAGTTCTTACTAAATTCTGGTCCAAATCAAGCCTCACAAATTTTACCAACTGATCACCATGGTTTCTAGACTAACATATAACTTTTATAGCAACTATAGTGTCCATTTACATAGGTAATTAAAAATATTGCTAAGGAATCGAATTCGGTTTTCGAAAACCTTCAGACCAGGCTCAAAGATCTGGTTATATCTAAAAGTCCGTACATTTCTGGAAAGATCCAAAGAAGAACTTTTTGTAGATCTTTTCAATACGCAACTTTTAAAAAGAATTCGTTGTCTAACTCTTCCTAGAACTCCAGTTATGGTCGATTTTGTAAGTTGTAACATTCTGGACAGAATCTGTCACTTTTAGATCTTTATGAAAAACGTGTTTTAAGCTTTCTTTTGGACATAATCATGTTAGATGAACTATAAAACATGTAAATATTCAACATGCAAGTATATTTTTGAAGGTTTTATGTGATTCTTACAAAGATGATGAAGAACAAATTAGGTGAATGATGATGATAATGATGTTCTTGCTCCAAGTCTTGATGTCTCTTGTTCTTGATGATGATGAAGGATGAAGATTTTGATGATGATGTAAAGAGATCTTCTTGGCTGATTTTTGGAGAGAAGGAGTGGAGATGGAGAGGTGGTTTGAGAAGTGTGAAAGAAAATAATGATGGTGAAATGAAATGTGAAGTGTGAGATGAAGATAGAGTGTAGTGTGAGCTAAAATCACATGGGATGGTGGAGGGTGGCATGTGATTAGAAATCAGCAGATTTCTCATGGGTCCCACACAAGATTTGGTCAAATTTTAATTCCCCAAAGTTACGTTAAGTCCCGTGGTCGTTTACCCGATCGTTTCGACGTTAATTTAGACGTTAAATGTTTAATATGCGCGTTTAAGTAACGATTTAAATTTCGATATTTTTATGTGATATCTTTATTCTAAATACTTGAAAACATTTATAAAAAGGTTCCGTTAATTTATCTGTCTCAATTTGCGTGTTCATTTTACGGAGGTTAAATCGCGTAACGTTTTAATCAGACCTTTTTTGTTATCGATTCAAAGTACGATATTTTAAGTGAAAGTTTTACTTGAAATAATATATTTTAAATTTATAATATATATTTGGGTTCTCATTCGATTGTCGGGCGCGTTCCGCACGTTTTAGTCGCGTTTGAGTTATTTTATATGATGCGAATGATTCGTTAGATATTATCGGCATAATATTTATAAGTTTTTGAGTTTGTTAAATAATTTCGTATTATTTAATATTTTGTTCACCAACGGTCGTGTACTTTTGTCGGGTTCGTTCCGAATGTTTTATACGTAATTATAACTGATTACGAGTTAAGTAATACTAAGCGTATTAAATTTTTTTGAGGGGTTCCACAAATAATCTTGCTTTTATTAGAAGTGGTATCTTTTGGAAATTATTTTGACTCACCTCTAAAAACCAAATTTCAAAATGTTTTCTCTCGAACTGAGTGTTGCTTGAGGACAAGCAACGTCTAAGTGTGGGATAACTTGACGTGACGCAAAAAGTCATGTTTTTAAGGGAAATATTCCACACTTTTTGGACACATCTCACGTGAAAACATTCCAAAATGACTATTATTTACTAAAATTCACTAAAGTAGTCCAAATATAGGCGTTGCTGCAAAAATCACTAAAAACGTCCAAATAACAAGCAAATCAAGGCAAATAAACGTGCACAAAATCCTCCAACCTCATTTACCTTAAAAAATTCACATGCTAACCTCATCATATGATAAAACTAGTAAAATTGAGAAGGAAAAATCAAGAATCATGCAAATCAGATAAAGAACGGAGAAGATACGGTGATAACAGACACCTAGAAAGTCATTCCGGATATGCCTAAGCTCTACACATCCAATTTCCATGATATTGGTATCATTAGAAGCGTAATGGAATTAAAAAGCCACAGGAGAAAGAATCAGTCAAACGGACGAATAACGAATGAGATACGCGCGTTTTAAGCAACGAACAGAATTAGACAGAGCCTGTATACGGCCTAGGGAACCGTATACGGCCCCACAGAGACCATATATGTCCTAGTATACACCGCATATAGCCCCTCTAAGGCCGTATACGGCCCCCTGTACCCCATATCCTGCTCCGTTTGCTTGTACGTGCTGCTTCGCGAGTTGTACGTGTGATTTTGAGCTTTGCCTATATATAGGGGATACCCTCTCCTTATTCAAAACACCTCAGAACCTTCACATCTTTCTCACTTCATTTTCTCCTTTTTCTTTCATTCTCTCTCTCTACTTTCTCTCTCTAGTCCCTCTCTAGAGTTCTAGAGGAGAAAGGTTAGGGTTGAGCTTACGGTTCGAGTCTAGAGGAAGGTTTAGCTTCGTAATCTTGTTGTAACGAGTTTTTCAAGTTCAGACTAGTTGTAATCCTCAGTATTACACTGCTATATTCTCAGTGATATCTAAACTTTACTTACTGTTATAATGCTTGTGCTTTATGTTATTTCAGTTTGTATTTTACCTATTGCCATGTTTATAGAGTAGTTTAATATTGTGATTGTTGGAATGTAGATATTCGGAGTAGGGATGATGTTAAATTAATATTTCATTTATATGATTGGAAATTGTTATGTTGTGTATCTGGTTAAGCTTATCCTGAATATAGATCTAGTTTCTCGTCACCCTTTCCAGACTTTCACATGACTGTTGCCCTAGGATAGGATTTGATCAACCCTAATACTATGAAAATATAGTTATCTCCAGTTACAGTATGAAACTATGAACTTTCCTTGTTAAGGCATGGTACTTCGTATAGCGTTGGAAACACCTCGTGTGGAGTACAAATACGTGGAAGCTAAGGAAATCCCATAGGATTGTTTCATCGTGGATTACGTAGAAGTAACCCTTCTAGAACTGTGGTCTAGGAATCATATATGTGGAAATGCTCATGCACTCTACACCGTTAGTACACTTCAGATCCGGAACACTGTGGAAATGCTTAAATGCCCAATACACCGTGATTATTCCTAGGGATGAACGCCTGTATGTAAAGGAGGGTCTATATTTATGATGGTTAAATATGTGCTTCAAACAGACAAAATACAGGGTAGTGTCATTAATAATACCTAGACATGCTAAACCCTAATTAAACCAATAGTTTAACATACATAGGATGCAATCAGTATTTACCATGATAAAAGCAAATAGACGATTAGGTGTTAAGAAAGGTCAGTAAATACAATTGCAATCTGTTACCTTATGCCTGCACCCTAGATATATTGAGGGTTACTTTGTCACACAAAGTTCAGGGGGGTTTGAAAACAGCCTGATCTGATCAGAATCATGATAACCTAGGATTCAAGTGACATATGTTTTTAGGGTTTCACCTAAACGTAGAGTCCTAGTGTTTACACCGAAAGTATGTCTGCTCTTTATCTGGTAAATCTCCAATCAAATTTATAATGAACATCATCCCGAAACCCTAATTATCCAAGTTTCAACAATCACATCTCTACCTGTCTGCTCACCCTTTATCTTTTATTTCCTACATTTACTTTATTGCACTTAGGATAAATAGAAACCAAACCTACCAAAAATCTATCTACCTACCCTCATCAACCATAATCTTTGGTGATCCACTTCATTTCAATTTGATCCGATAAAAGAACGACCTCGAGTTATTCTTACTGCTTGCTCCCAAGGTAGGTAGTACTTATAGTTTGAGCCCCAGCTCATATAAATTTAAAACACATTGTCCACCGTCTCTGTTGCTATTGGAACAATGACCGGAGTCAAATCCGACCGACCGATAGGGAGGCAACACTCATATGGACGTTTCTTAAGTCTAAGATGAAGTTCAAGAAGTTAACTTTCCAAAATAATTAGTCTCACGATATTTCTACACCGTTTACTACATCAAAACGTAAAAATGGGAGGACATATACTTTCTGTCTCGGTTGATAGAAAGTTTCATCAACTTCTCGAGGCCATATCTCGAGCTACACACATCTAAAACACATGAGGCTTGCGCCAAAATCTCAAAAATTTGGTTAAATTTAAAAAAGTTCTTTGTCATCTCTTGAAAATAAACAGAATTGTCCCAGAAATTAGAAATGTTCACTTGTATCCGGATTGGTCATATTTGGACCTCATGGGACTTTCGATTTTATTAACCAATTAAGAACTCCTAAAATCCTTGGAAAATCATAGAAAATATCTAACATATAGGGGTATTATGGGTATTTTTCTCAGGAGTTATTGCGGATTTTAAGTGTCGAGATCGTGAGAGGAAATGGGACAAAAATCTGGAAAACATAACATAGGGACTGTTTTGGTAATTATTTAAAAACCGACACTTCGGGTTAAACCCGACATGAACCAATAGTTTTATTAAACTTCATACACCATTTTAATACTTGTGTAAAAGTTTCGGGTCAAACCGAGGTCGTATGACCACGTTCACGAACCTAGTAAAACATCACAGCCGTAGTGTCGCATTGGGTCCAATCCAATTGCGACACTAAGCCCAATGTCGCTAAACTGTTAGAAATCAATCATCTGCGACACTAACCTCAGTTACGCTAACCATTGAATGTCGCAGACTGTGACACTAAACCTTGTGTCGCCAAATCATTGAATGTCGCATACTGCGACACTAACTCTAGTGTCGCAACACTTCCAATTTCAACATCATGCGACACTAACCCTGAGTGTCGCCATTCAATGACATTAATCTGCGACACTACCCCAATTGTCGCTGCCTTATTAAAAGTTACTACTTAGCGACACTACTGTGTCGCAATCCCAAACCATGTGTCGCATTAAGTGTTGCTAAAAACATAACGTTTATAACTACTTTTCACACCAAGTGTCGACTTCGCGTAACAACAATACTTATATACGATACAACACAGAAACATACGAAAGATATTTTACTAATGTATCATAAAATAATAATAATACTTTGAGAATTATTATTACAAACGTCACCAACGGGCCGTACACATTTTCTAAACGCAAACAACAAACAAACACTTGGACATAACTAGTTGAGTGGACAACTAGCGTGAGTGGACATTAACCCTCCACTCACACTTTTTTATATAAGTGGACATTGACACCCCACTTACACAAAACCTTATGTGTTTAGGGTGCTAGAAGGTAGCTTATTGGGACATTGACACCCACAGCTTGCCTATTATACCAGCATACCAAACTCAGGTGAGTATCAAGCCCCACTTTTACTATTTTACACTATGGGGTGAGATTACATACTATGTTTTTATGAACACAAAATAACTGATAACAACCTTTATATGAATTGCATGAGATGTTAATCCACTAAAAGTCCTCACTTTATCATAGTTCATTAATTGTATAAGCGCGAGTATTATTGGATAGATCTATCGGGGATTGACATCCCTGTTCGGGCTAGTCGCTCTAGCCAACCCACGGACACAGTAGTATTTGACTGTTACGGGTGTACTAGATTATACACCTGCCCGAGGCACAAACCAGGTTAAGCGTCGAACTGTGAGATTCATGACAATTATATACACTTATTTTTGTATCCGTACAAAACTAATAACCTTGTGATCACTACTTATGCTTTTATAACTGTTTAAACCTATGAACTCATCAACAATATGTTGACCATTTTAGTATGTAATCTCAGGTACGCAGATACAGTAGGATGGCCTACAGAGAAACTCTAGCTCGAGTCGCATTCTTTACAAATAAACAAGAAATTTTCCTGCATTACTATTTTTGTAATAGTAGTTATGTATTAGAATCTCTAGGCTTTTGTGTGAGCTCGCAGATTATTGCAACTCTATTTTGTAAACAATATATTTCTATGAAATGTATTTTCAAACGTCTCATTTATAGGTCGTTTGCTTGTAACTATTGTGTGATGATCCGTGATTAGTCACGTCCCGACCCGACTTCCGTTGCTGTTAATTTGGGGGTGCGACAGAAATGGGGAGGTAACAAGGGGATGTTTGATATGTGTTTGACAAAGGGGCAAGATCCACATTTTATGGATCTTGGTTGGTTCATCCAAGTGGGTGGGTACGGCCTGTTCCTAAATTGTAGTGTTAAAGCCCATGTTTATTTAGCCGATCGTATAGTAATGTAATACTTTTAAATTAAAATTTTTGTTGACACGTGTCACACCCTCGATTTCATGATTTGCGGAAGCGACAATTTGGGTGTGACTAATCAATAATCAAAGCGCAGAGGTACAAAGCAAAGGACTCTACATGAGACGTTTATACATTTTACAAAAGCAATACATAGTTTAGGTCATAAGTTTACAACTTAATTGAGTTCGCATAATGATTATGAGGATTTTAATACATAACCGATTAACAAAAGATAATACTATAAAATTTTCATATGTTTATAGATGCATGCGACTCGTACTAGCTAGCATTTCCTGCGGGCCACCCTACTGTAGCTTATCACATGAGATTACAACACTAAAAGGTCAACTATAAAGCTGGTGAATCTCACAGGTTTAACATAAAACATGATGTGATACACAATATATCTGATGATTTATAACTGAACAATGATTAAACCAATTAAGGTTTCCAAATTAAATATACCTACACTGACATTGCACTGAGCCATGGTTCGAGGCCTAACCCAATTTTCTGCCTCCCGAATGGTGTCAATACCCATACCAATTACTAAAATGCCCATTTGGAATGGTAGTAGCTAGCAACCCGGAGAGGCACATCACTCCCCAAATAGATATATCTTTTAGTAATCGCGCCTTATTAAGTTAACGAACCATACACTGTGATCACAATATCCGAACAAAAACAATACCGACAATGATAAATGAATAACCGAGTTAATAACTAAATTAACTAACCGAATAACTGTGATCACGAAAACAATTTGTGTTGCTTCTCCCCCGAATTAAAACTAGTAAAATGGGGTCGTGAGACTCACATGAGGAGCTAGTGATGCTAAAGTACGCTTATGTCCGAATCCGAAATCTCCTAGTATCCTAAACACGCGAGATTCTAAATAAGTAAATGGATGCGTAAATATACCATCCATACAATGTTTATCTGATTTAACTATGCCCAAAGTATTCGATAATTGTTTATGTTTGAAGTTTGTAAAATATGTGCGGCCCATTGGTGATGGTTCATATAATAATTTAAGTATTATTATGTGTTTGGTTGTATACTTGTAAAGTATATTCATTATCCATATTATGTGATGAAATCATTATCCGTAAGTATATATATACATGTACCAAGTTAACTTTTGAAATAACTTTTGTGTACATTGAATCATACCTCTGTAACAATTTTGAACTAAAATACGAGATCGGGTATTGTTTCTTAACTTTTAAGCTTCACCTAATCGGGTAAAGAACTCACCCAATCGGGTATGGTGTCACCCAATCGGGTATGTTTTACATTTTTTGGTCTTTACCCAATCGGGTATGCAAACTCACCCAATCGGGTAAATTCACTCAATTGGGTATGGTGTCACCCAATCGGGTATGTTTTACAATTTTTTGGTCTTTACCCAATCGGGTATGCAAACTCACCCAATCGGGTATGCATCTCACCCAATCGGGTAAATTTACCTAATCGGGTATGAAAACTCACCCAATCGGGTAAGGGCCTTTCTCAGGGCTATTCGGGCAGACTTCTTACACAACCAATTTTTATTCGATTCTTAGGTATAATCTTGCTAATATAAAACTATAATACGAATAGTTAAGCAATTCTAAACAACAAAATTAAAGAAAAGTGATGAGTTCTTACGATTGGAGTGATGAACCAAAAATGGAGGTGATGATGAGAATGATGATTATCGCGATAATGATGAAGATGAAGATGATGATCGATGTTGTTGTTGCTTGTTAATTGTTGTTGTTGTTGTTGTTTTGATGATTGAAGAAGAATAAGAAGAACCAAGAGGAAGAAGAAGAAAAATGGTGAGGTTGTGTGTGTGTTTGTGAATTATTGGAGTCGGTTATATCCGGCTCCAATAATTGATATTGGTGGGTATTGTATAGCCTTGTTTGTTTACCTGATCGTTAAGTAGTATAATGTTTTTAAATGATACATTTTCAAATATATATTTGAAAATATTTTCAATCAAAATATTTTATAGAAATAATTTTAGTGAGATATGAAATTATATCGTTGTTTTAACTCAGCTTGACGGATAGTTTTCATTAAATTTTCGTAATTATATTTTGAGGTATTTCTCCGAATACTTTAATATGAAGGGGAAAGATAATACTTTTAGAATTTTTGACCTTTGGGTACGTTTTGTATAGTCCTTGTCTCGTGTGATACGTTATATATATAAAACGTATAAATATTTTTATTTCACTTTTATTTTTCTTTGTTCACATAATACTTTCAAATAAATAATTATTCAAAAATATTTTCGTGTTCATTCAGATTTTTTTGCATGTGATTATTAAATAATCATTTAACTATATATATATATATATATGTATACACACACATTTATATATATAATATCCGAATACTTTCATTTTAACACATACCGAGTACGAATGATTAGGGTTTAAATTGGCCACTAATTTTACCCTTTTTGACCGGGTGTCACATTCTCCCCTTGTTAGGAGAAATTCATTCCGAAATTTAACCGAAACTGAGGTCCGCATGTTTCTAAGGTCGACTATGTAATATGTCTGATTCTAAGACATCTGACTTATCCGAGTCTTCTCCCCTTGTTAGGCTTAAGCCTACTGATCACAAAAGAAATAAGAGAAAATTCCGATTCCTAAATCGATTTATATCAATGAAGTGATAACCGAATTATATCACCGAAGTGATACCCGAATATAATAGTTGTATTATGCATACCGTATTAATTTCCGAATTATATACTATCTTAACTAACCGAATACTATAGAACACACTACTATCGATTCCGTATCAGAGAATCTAAGGCGTTGAATTTAAAGTGCAATTATACATATTACACTCCCGGACTCGATTAACTACCATTTGCTAAACCGATTATACACTACCGTCAAAGAATAGAATAGACATTACGCAACAAGGTACGTACCCGTGTTAGGGTCTGGTTGAGTGTCCCTAGCATTCAGCACGAAGAACCTTCCTTTATCAGTGTTGTTGTTTTTCATCTTAGGACAGTCACTTCGGTAATGTCCTACGGTGCCACACTCGTAACAAGCTTTCACTCGACAATATTTAGCAAGATGTCCATAACGCTTGCACTTGTCACAGGGGGTGCCACAAGGTCCGTCATGGTGGCGTTTGCATTTTGAGCAAAAGGGTTTAGTTCCAGTGTACTCCTTCTTGTTTTCAGATCTAGAGGCGTTGATCGTGGTAGTCGCTGGCTTTTTGTTGGTTTGGCCTTGGTTGTCAGGGTCTCCATTGGCTTTTTCTTGTTATCCTTCCCTTAGCGGACAACCTGTGCCATGAGGTTGTGATCTATACAAATAACACTTTGGATAGTCCCCGGTTTGGATGCTGTCACCATTCCTCTTATGCTTGCGGGAAGTCCCCAGATATACCTCTCGACCCTTTTGTATTTAGGATTGACCATAGTTATACATAAGAGGGCTAGTTGATGAAAATGGGTGGTGTATCCAGCTATGTCATTGCTGTTAATAGTGTGATTCCAAAATTCAGTCTCCGGCTGTTGTATTTCCTCTCTAGGACAATACTCCTCAGTCATCATCTTTTTCAGATCATCCCAAGGTAGTTTGTAGGCAACATCAATACCTACAGTCTGGGCATGAGTGTTCCACCAAGTGAGTGCACCTTCCATCAGTGTGCACATAGAGTATTTGACCTTACAATCATCCGGGCAGTTACAGATACGGAAAACAGATTCCATCTTTTCAATCCATTGCAGTACGCCGATGGCTCCTTCCGTTCCCTTGAAGTTCAAGGATTTGCAGTTGAGGAAGTCTTTGTAGGAGCAGGGTTTAGTTAGTGGGGTGTTGTTCGGAGTTTCACCGCTTTCCGGGTTTGGGCCTGACCTGCTGTTGGGAGGTGTTTGTCGAGCGGCTAGGACTTTAGCTACTCGCTGAGTGATTATCTGTTCAAGTTCGGCAGGAGTGAAGGACTGTCATATCGGAGGCATGTTCCTTCAATAAAGACAAGGGACATGTGAGTTTTTGTGTAGGAGAATGATTATCATAGTTGTATATATAAAGGTAATATATCACAACACAAGTGACAATCAATGGTGTAGAATAATAAAGGTTGTAATCAATTAACATGCATGTCTAAAGATTACAAGAGTTAGAGTTTACAAAAGGTTTACGAGGATTCGTAACATCTAGGCTAGGAATTTGTTAGGATGAAAGTGATGTTACCAACAATGAGTATGGGATAAGTTTTAGTTCGTGGAGGCCTAGTAGTTCTCCCCGTCGTGCATCCTAAACGTGATTTCGAGAAATGAAAATGATAAAAAGAATGCGAAAGGATATCTTCATCGAGAGTACGTGACGGTGCCGCAGAATGTATTGCCATTTTCATTGGCGCGAGAGTATTGAGCAACGGAGGCCTATAATGCCCTAAGTATATCCCGTATCCGAGGCCTATATATATACAATATATATATTCCGATTATCCAAGGCCTATACATATATATATATATACCGAGTATATTACCGAACATCCGAGACCGATTAATACATATATCAAGTATATTACCGAATATTCAAGGCCTATTCACACACACACACACACACACACACACACATATATATATATATATATATATAATAGCCAAATCATATATGTATATAACCTATATACATACATATCCGCCTAGTTGTGTCTAGCACAAAACAATTATGAGTCCCGGTTCTCTCGTGGTCAGAGTCAACTAGTGCATACCTGTTCAATATAACCCCTTTCAGATCTCACATCATCTTTATTTAATTGTACATAGTTAGCTAGGCTATGTTAAATTAAAATCATATGATGTAATTCCTGAACCAGTTATACCTAATGACGAATACTGCCTAACGGTCATAGTCTAGGCCTACTAAATGCAACCTAGTTCGCTATAACCTCAGGCTCTGATATCAATCTGTCACACCCCCGATTTCATGATTTGCGGAAGCAACAATTTGGGTGTGACTAATCAATAATCAAAGCGATGTAGTAGAAAGCAAACGACTTTACATGAGACGTTTATACATTTTACAAAAGTAATACATAGTTTAGGTCATAAGTTAAAATCAATACCGAGGAGCTAGTAATGCTTAATCAATACCGAACAAAAACAATACCTACAATGATAACCGAATAACCGAGTTAAAATCAATTTAACTAACCGAATAACTGTGATCACAAAAATAATTTGTGTTGCATCTCCCCTGAATTAAAATAGTAAAACAATAAAATGGGGTCGTGAGACTCACCTGAGGAACTAGCGATGCTAAAGTAAGCTTATGTCCGAATCCGAAATCTCCTAGTGTCCTAATGTGACAACCCATTCTTAGGCGTATTAATTTACCCTAATTTTTGCTTATAATTACTTGTATTTAGTATGTAATTGGACTAAATACTTGTCATATAACATATATGGAATATACACCCTTACGTAATAGATTGATATTACGCGATTTACTCGGATGGAATCCGAAACACACGGTCATTGGCGAACCTTTTCATAAGATACATAAATCTATTATTATGGTAAAATAGTCGTTAATTTACTTGGTATTATTATTATATAATAATATATGCGAAAAACTACTTCGTTTAATATTAAACGTAACGTATACGAGAAAATGCGCGAATTGAGCCCGACACCAGAACGAAATCCAAAACGTATTTTGGTAACTTAAAACATGTATTTCAAAAATACTTAGTCATTCCGTATACCACTTACATACTAGAAACAATCACGAAGAGCTCAAACGTTAAAAACTTAACTTAAACATACGCGATTAACGTTTAATCGGTTAACAAACATAACCCGTATTGAGGAACGGGTTGTGAGCCCAAGCCCAAGAGCCCAGGCCCATGAACTCAGGCCCAATCGAACCTAGGAAGCCCAAATGGGCAGCCCTAAAACCCTTCCCTTATAATCTCACTTTCTTTCCTTAACCTTCATTTTAACCATCTTATCCTCTCACACTCTTATCTCTTCCTCTCAACTTTTCTCTGAATTCCAGCCTTTCTACCACCAAATCCACGAACTCCAACATCCTCCAAGAACCACCAAGAAATCCCTTTACTCATCTAGCATAAGCATTAACGTTTTTGAGCAAGGAGAAGCAAGGAACTCCTAAACCGAAACTGCTGCAGCACACCCTTCTTGTTTCAGCTCTAGATCGAAATCCTTGTGAGTTTTCTCTTTAGATTTTCGATATATTTCCTTGAATAAACATAATAAACATGATAGAACTTCGTTTCCACTGATTTATGTCCAAGATCCATGTTAAAAACCAAAAAACATAACTAAAAACCGTTGGACAATAGCGTTAACCACTAGATAGTAAAATAGATCGGCTTAGATCCGCAATAACCGAACCATTTCTTCACCAAATCTAACATTTATTGAGCCTAAAATCAAATTTAAGATGTCTACTTTTAAGAAATGTTTAAAAGTACATATCCAGACTTCAGATTCTGACCATAAACTTGGTCAAATTGATTTGATGATATCTTGAGATATAGGACGAATTAGAATATGAAATCAGTGCCAAAAGTTGAATAATTGTGTTAGCTTTAAATCCCCTACTCGCAAACTTTATGAAGTTTTGTAAAACTTAAGTTACGAATTTTTCTTTAAACGTAGGTCAAATAATTAGCTGCAAAACCTTTATTCCTTTGTATTGTAATATCATGAGTTTCGTTTAACTAAAAAATCATTTAAAAATATGGAAAACAAAGCCAAGACATAGGAAAAATTCTTAGGTTCTACATCGTCCATTTGAATGGTCAAAAAGAGAGGACAAAAACGTGTATTTTCGGGGAAAACATAAGCAACATAGACGTTTTCATTTTCGTAGAAAAAATGACACTTACAAGTTGCCAATGTCCATAAAACTCACTTACTAAGTGTTTATAATCATATATAAGTATTGTGTTAAAGATTCGGGTCAAACCGAACATTTTTGACCAAAGTCTTAAAAATGGAAACCACCACAGCCCGATCCTGCGACCTAAACTTGTCCCATTTGCAACACTAAGCCTAGTGTCGCATGACCAAATTAAATTTCGCTAAATGCGACACTAATATTAATGTCGCACTATTCCAGAGCTATTTTCCTGTGACACTAACCTGAATGTCGCCAATTTATTATTTTTCCTAACTGCAATACTATCTCGAATGTTGCTACCATTTGATTTCTGACACCTGCGACACTAAACCAATTGCCGCAGAAATCCTAATTTCCAATCATAGCGACACTGACCTCAGTGTCGCAGCTCATCTTAATGTCGCATCATGCGACACTAACTCGAGTGTCGTTACTTACCCGAAACTTAAACCTAGCGACACTAGCTTCAGTGTCACGACCGCAACTGAGTGTCGCATGGAGTGTCGCATATAAAAGAAGGCTCAAAACTATGTTTTCACACTAAGTCTCGATTCAGTGCATTTACTAAACTTTATATGATATTACTCGTACTTACAGAACATATACTTATGAAAGTATACGATGAAACATTACGAAACCTAATAATAATGTCTTCAGGAATTATTATTACATAACGAAACTTCACCAACAGGCCGTAAACGTTTTAATTAAACAATCGATAAACTACTTGGGCATAACTAGTTGAGTGGACAACTAGCATGAATGATCTTTTTAGACATTCACTTGTACATACAACCTTACATGCTTAGTGCATATGAAGGTTGCGGGTTCGGAGAACCTACGGATTACTACTGTTTTCAGACTTCATGTTTATTAAGTTAAACGCTTATTTGCTTGACTCAGGTGACTCTTACAGCCCCATTTTTACTATTTTACTTACGGGGTGAGATACATTGCTTACGTTTTCTTGAACACAAGTGCTAAATTACTTACTTTTCATATACGGGCTTGCATGAGTTACTTACTAAACCACTAAAGTCCTTCCATCATAGTTTCGTTAGTTATGGATTTAAGCGCGAATATTAGTTAATGGATCCATTAGGGGCTGACCCTCCCCACCCGGGGTAATACCACTACCACGAACCGTTATGTATAAACGGGCAACTTTTATTTGTTTCGTACGAGTGTTTAGATTAGGCACTCGCGGGGGCACCTTACGGTACTCGGTTGTACCAAATTATTTACGGGTTAAGATTCGAATATGAGCTCATGGCAATGGTATATACATATTTACTTACTATTTGCTTGGTTGCAAATACTCGTTTTCGCCTGCGGGTAATGATGATAAACTCTTGTGTTCAAACTGGTTATTCACTTACAAACCTGTGATATTCACCAACCTTTTGGTTGAACCTTTTTAGCATGTATTCTCAGGTACACATACGGAGTAGGTTCACTCCAGAATATTAGCTAGAGTCGCATGATTTCTACCCTGCATTTATGGAGATTCTTTAGCATTATCTTATTAATATTGCGGTTATGTAATGGAATCTCCCGCTACATACGCGGACTCTAGGCTACGATACTTTTGTAACGAAAACAGTATCTTTTCAGATGACTTAATTATGGAATGTAACTATTTTACAAATGTCTCATTTAGAGGTCGTTTGTTGTATATCTTTGTGCTTTTGATTACTTGATTAGTCGTGCCCTGACCCGAACCGCTTCCGCAACAGGCAATTTGGGGGTGCGGATTGGTATTAGAGCTTAAGGTTATAGCGAACTAGGTTGCATTTAGTGGGCCTAGACTATGACCGTTAGGCGGTATTTCCCTATTAGGTATGACTAGTTCAGGGATTGCTTCATACAAATTTAATTTAAAATAGCCTGATCAACCATGTACAATTAAAGGAAGATGATGTAAGGTCTGAAATGGTTATCCTGAACTGGAATACACTAGTCGACTCTGACCACAAGAGAAACATGACCAAATTTGTTTGTGCTAGAAACAGTAGGATATTATGTGATATATATATATATATATATATGCCTTACTTACTAACACTTTTGCCACATAAATGGTAGACTTCACAAACGAACCACCTACCGACATTGAGAATGAAACTCAATCTCTACCCACTACCATGGAGAGCTCACTTGAGGAAGATCCTACTTTCCACTCTTCCTCCCACACTCATTAAAATCCCTTGGGATCACGTGTGACCAGGAGAACTGCTAGGTCACCACGAGCTAACCCATATCCTGCTCCTATCATTAATGATAGCACCACGAACAGAGCTCGCCGTTTGGCCGACGCCTGCCAATGGGGTTGCCTATCCACTACTTTGAATACCAGGAGAAACATAGAAGGCATACGTACTACTGCTGAACCTATGGACATCCCTCCATACACTCAAGAACCCATGCACCATACAGTACCGGTGCTAGCCGCAAGGCTACACCGCCATGAGGAACGACTTGGTGACATACAAATGGAACAACATCATCATGAGGATAGACTTGATGAGGTGCAAATGAGAACAACATGAAACTCGCTTAGGTTGGATGCACCTGGCCCAGGGCCGAATTGCACATATCCTTAAGGAACAGGATAACTTCACTAACAACATGGATGTTATCCACGATCGAGTATTAGGAACCAGAGATGAAGTTGCTACGCTACGACTTAGGTTAGAACAGTGCAAACTACGCTCACAAGAAGCTGAACAATACTAACGGATGCTGGAACAACGTCTGGAAATAGCTGAAGAAAGTATCAGACAAGCCAACAGACTTGCAGAGGCTTTTGATCGAATTGTCTCCCTACTACCACAACTAGATCAACATCAGGAATAGTTTAGTATTCGATGTGTAACCTACTAACTTATTCTGTAAAACGCTTGTAATTTGACCGGATGTAATAATTCCCGGCATCTTTTGAAAACTCGAAATTTTGTAACCTTTTGAAAATCACACTTTGAATGGTTGCTAATGTATCTACCTTGTATTATTGATTGTCCTATAGTGATGATGTATATTACCGCTTTTATATATATACATCTGTGATAAATCATACTCCTTGTACAAAATCTCACATACCTTCTATCTCCTTTTTATTAAAGGGACATGCCGCCAAGGAAACAGACTTTCACCGCCACCGAACTTGCCGAATTTGTTGCCCAAGGGGTAATCGATGCCTTGGCTGCTCAAGAGGCACAACAAAACAGTGGTTCAAACCCGAACCAGGGCAGTGAAGATACCACCAACACGGTACCAACTATCAAACCTTGCACATACAAGGATTTTCTGAACTGCAAACCCTTGAACTTCAAGGGAACTGAAGGAGCCATCGCCTTACTGCGATGGATTGAGAAAATGGAATCGGTATTCCGAATCTGCAACTGCACCGAGGATTTCAAGGTTAAGTATTCTATATGCACCTTCATGGATGGTGCCCTTACCTGGTGGAATGCCCACGCCCAAACTGTGGTGATTGATGTTGCCTATCAACTCCCTTGGGAAGATCTGAAGAAGATGCTGAAGGACGAGTACTGTCAAAGAGAAGAGCTACAGCAGCTTGAGGTTAAATTCTGGAACCTCATGGTGAAAGGTGACGATATCACCGGTTACACTACCTGCTTCCACCAGCAGGCACTTTTGTGCCAAACAATGGTCAACCCTGAATACAAGAGGATTGAAAGGTACATCAAGGGACTCCAAACTAAGATTCAGGAGATGGTAACTGCATCCAACCCGAGGATAATTCAGAGTGCCGTTCGTATGGCACATAACCTGATGGCTCAGGTTGTCCGCAGAGGGACACCTGCTGGAAAAGATACTATAAACCGATTTAGGGATAACAAACGGAAGTGGAATCCCAACCACAACAAAGGTCACCAACAAAACAAAAGGCCAGAGACTGTAAGGGCCTATGCTGCGAACACTGAGGAAAAGAAAGGGTACAGTGGGAGCAAACCTTATTGCTCCAAATGCAACCGTCACCATGATGGTTGTTGCCCTTGCAGCAAGTGCAAACGTTTTGGGCACTTAGCTAAAGATGGTCGAACTAATACCACAAACACAAACCCTAACACAGCAAGGGCCTGCTTTGAGTGTGGAAACACCGAACATTTCAGAAATGATTGTCCAAAGCTGAGGAATAATAACATGAACAACAACAACAATAACAACACTCATGGCAGAGCTTATGTGCTGAACTCGGGAGAAGCCCGTCAAGACCCGAATGTTGAATGGGTATGTTTCTTCTCAATGACTTAACTGCTCAGTTTTATTTGATACGGGTGCCGATAAAAGTTTGATATCTGACGAATTTATTCCATTGCTCAGTGTTACACCCACTGACTTAGATGCTAAGTATAGTGTAGAATTAGCAAATGGGAAACTAATTGAGGCCAATAGCATAATACATAATTGCACCATGAACCTAGCAGTCGAACTTTTTCCTATAGAGTTGATATCCATTGAAATCAAAAGTTTTGATATCATCGTTGGCATTGACTGGTTGTCCAAACACCGCGCCAAACTCGTTTGCTACGAGAAACTCATTCGTATTCCTCTCGTCACTGGTGGAAGTTTGATCATACAAGGGGAGACCGGTGGGACGAGGATAAACATAAAATCTTGCATGAATACGCGGAAAAGGATAATAGACCATCCTCGCGCATGTAACGGAGAAAAAGTCAGAGGTGAGGCGACTTGAGGATGTGTCTATCGTTTGAGACTTCCCAGAAGTCTTCCCCGAAGATTTTACTGTCCTTCCACCGCTCATACAAATCGAATTTCAGATCGACCTTGCGCTAGGTGCAACACCCGTGGCATGAGCCCCTTACCGATTTGCACCTTCCGAGTTGCAAGAGTTGTCCACTCAGTTACAGGAACTCCTGGATAAGGGATTCATTTGACCAAGTTACTCAACTTGGGGAGATCCGGTCCTCTTTGTGAAAAAGAAAGACGGGTCTTTCGGGATGTGTATTGTTTATCGAGAACTGAACAAACTCACCATGAAAAATCGATACCCACTTCCCCGAATCGATGACTTATTTGACCAACTTCAAGGGTCAAGCTTTTATTCAAAAATTGACCTGCGTTCAGGTTACCATCGGTTGAGAGTTCGAAATGATGACATTCCGAAAACTGCATTCCAGACTCGTTACGGACATTACAAATTCAAGGTTATGCTATTTGGCTTAACAAATGCACCAGCTGTATTCATGGATCTTATGAATCGGGTGTGCAAACCTTATCTTGACAAGTTCGTCATCGTGTTCATAGACGATATTCTGACTTACTCCCGTAACGAGGCAGAACACGAACAACATTTGAAAACCTTTCTCGAATTGCTCAGAAAGGAAGAGCTATACGCAAAATTTTCTAAATGCGAATTTTGGATTCGTATGGTATAATTCCTAGTGCACGTCATCAACAGCCAAGGCATTAATGTCGATCCTTCAAAAATCAAGGCTATCAAGTGCTGGCAAGAACCTACCACACCTACTGAAGTTCGTCAATTCCTAGGCCTCGTTGGATACTATCGCTGATTCATTGAAAGCTTCTCAAGGATAGCTCAACCTTTGACTACCTTGACTCAGAGAGAAAAACAATTCGATTGGACTGACAAACAGGTTTCAGCTTTCCAACTCCTGAAACAGAAAATCCGCAGTGCACCAATCTTGTCCTTACCCGAAGGCAACGATGATTTGTAGTTTACTGCGATGCCCCACACCAAGGACTCGGTTGCGTGTTAAGGCAACGTGAAAAAGTTATTGCCTACACCTCACGCCAATTGAAAATTCACGAAAGGAATTACATGACTCACGACTTGGGATTAGGAGCCGTTGTATTCGCTCTCAAAATCTGGAGACATTACTTATATGGTACCAAGTGTACAATCTTTACCGACCACAAAAGTCTCCAACACATCTTCGATCAAAAGGATCTAAACATGAGGCAACGCCGATGGGTTGAATTACTCACTGATTACGATTGCAAAATTCGCTATCATCCGGGCAAGGCTAACTGATATCGTGTAAAAAGTTACATTTTTACTGCCGATATCTCTCTGATTCCGGAACGATTCTTGGCACTTTAACTCAAAAACATTACAAATCAATAGTATTATGCCAAGATGGTCAAAACAAGGTCGCACGATAAAAATCAAGCGAAACGGATGAAAAACGAAGATTCCACGCACGTTTGAAGATTCCAGACATCAAAACGAGGTTTCAAGACCAAAGAGCCCATCACCAACATCTATTTGACCCAAGATTTAGTTTTCAAATTACGAATCCAACAGAAGAACAATCAACTAAAATGGACGAAGAACGAAGATTCTACGCACTCTGAAAGATCCAAATGATTTGTATGACACATCTTAAGTTCAGAGACATATTTTTGGGATTTCTTTTCATCAAAAGCTTCGTTTTTGAATTACGAATCCAACGCAAAAAGAATCAACGCAAACGGACGCGTAACGAAGAAAACATGCACGAATCAAGAAACGAAGCAACCGGCAGCAGGTTGGTGCAGCTGGCAGCCAGCCGCCGCCGCCGGCTGCTGCCCATCACCCGCACGGATTGCGCTTTTTTGTCCTTTTTCGTACCCGGTGCTAGACCTTTTCCTACTTTTCGTACCTGGTGCCACTACCTTTTTCGCCTTTTGTACCTGGTGCTACTACCTTTTCCACCTTTTGCTAATATGTATTTCCTTTGGCTAAAGTGCACCAAAACTCCTCTATAAATAGGAGGCATGGGCTCATTTGAAGAAGTCACCTTGAAACACACACCAACACACTTTCCTCTAGCTTTTCTTTCTTTCTTTATTTTAAATTAGTATTAGGCTAGTTAAGGAACGTGCTTGTAATCCTTGGTGGGGAACGCATTTGTAATCATTGGTGTACGCTTGGAGCAACTCTTATTAATTCAAGTCTACTCCTTCTCGCATATTAATCTCGGTTATTTCTATCCTTATCTATCTTGATTAAATATGTATACTTTAATTATGCTAGAGATAGTTTATGCCATGATTAGCGAGTAGATTACTATTGTATTTGTTGTGATGTAGTTAGCAGATATAATTGTGGGATGACTTTAAATATGTCGTGAAATAATATGACGGCCCATATTCGACTGTTTACTTGGTATAGTGCTGGAAATGCTTTTAAGCAAAGTACATACGTATGGAAGCCGGTAACGACCGAAGGTAGTTGTATTATGGATCGACATTATATAACGGAAACTTTATGAACGGACTTATCTTATGATTTTAAACCTAAAACTTACATTCGCCTTACGATTAACAACCGTGGTTATAACCTTGTAAAGAGGAGTCGCGAACCTCACTACTTGGTCAATAGTTATCTGTGTAAAACTATGGTTTCGGTTGTAATATCATGCGAGCATCATAAAATGCAGTGTGATTACGTGGAAGTGCCATGAGTACTGTACACTTGAAATCACAATGTACTTATCATGTAAACATCGTGAAGCAATTGAATCCACAATGGAAACATCGGTAAACGATTAAATACATTGTGGACTACCATAGCATTTTCTGACATGGTCTGGGTTTAACTCTATGCAAAAAAGCCGTCAGCATTTTAATTATCGCTTTAATTAGATTAGATTAGTTTAGATTAGATTAGTTAGGCTATAGGCTAAATAAGAATTTACGAAAACCTAGGGATTTGTTAATTGTATTGAGGAAGGCAAGTTTAAAATGCAATTTAAATCGATACTTTTCCTTAACCTATGAAATATAAAGTAAGGTACGCAAGAAACCTCAACACTTTCCTTTGCTTACCACGCTTAAAATTCATTAATAGGAATTGATCAACTAAGTATGAACATATTTGCTAAGTTAATTGTTTGCTAAACCCATAGTCTTTATGGTATTAAGAACGGTCAGACGTGTTGTAGACTTGCTACTCTATTCCTTCGTCCACGAGTAAATGTGCTCAATAACAAGGGCCACTGACTCCCTCACAGGAGAGTGTGGAGAGTTGAGCATTGTTTGTCTGATCAGAATCATGACACCATGGTTCCTCGTGACATATTAGTTGATAACCGACTAATAGGGAATCTATCGGTTATACCAAAAACTACCAAGTCTAGTGAACATTCCAAATTTAGTAAACGTTTTCCCTACAAGTCATCGTCCCACATTATAAGCTAATGAACTCACAACAAATACTCCTTTTATTATCTGATTTACAATTATCTTTTATTCGCTTTAATTAGTTTACTTAATTAACTGAACCAAAAACCCCTAACGCACCCTTTTAACCTTTACTAGAAAAGAAAGATTGATTGGATCACTTCTGTTTCAATTCAGTTTCTCTTTAAGAACGACTCTAGGTCATACTTACCATCTACTAGCCTTTTGGTTCAATATCAGTAAGTCACACTTAGACCCCAACAAATACAAATTTAAAACTAACCGATCGCGGTCCGAGCACCGTCTTCATACGGACGCTTCGGGTCGCATCACTAACGTTGTTGCCGATTCTCTCAGCCGAAAAGAACGAGTCAAACCACTTCCAGTTCGAGCACTTGGTATGACTATTTATAACAACCTCACTACTCAAATTCTTACCGCTCAACTCGAAGCACTCAAAGATGAAAACATGAAAATTGAGGCCTTGCGAGGCATGGATAAACAATTCGAAACCAAATCTGATGAGCCCCGATACTTCTCGAACAGAATCTGGTTACCAAGTTTTGGGAACCTGCAAGATTTAGTGATGGACGAAGCTCACAAATCCAAATACTCTATACATTATGGAGATGACAAGATGTATCATGGAATCAAAGATTTGTATTGGTGGCCCAATATGAAAGCCGACGTTTCTACATATGTTAGCAAGTGTCTTACCTGCTCGAAAGTTAAAGCCGAGTACCAGAAACCCTTGGGTTTGCTACAACAACTCGAGATACCTCAGTGGAAATGGGAACAGATTTCCATGGATTTCATTACTAAATTACCGAAAACACCAAGCGGTTGCGATACCATTTGGGTGATCGTAGATCGTCATACCAAATCTGCTCACTTCCTTGCGATAAAGGAAATCGACAAGATGGAACGGCTAACCCGAATCTACCTGAAAGAGGTCGTATCTAGACATGGTGTTCCTATCTTGATTATCTCTGATAGGGATAGTCGCTTTACTTCTCGCTTTTGACAGTCCCTACAGGAATCTCTTGGTACTCGTTTGATATGAGTACTGCTTATCACCCACAAATTGATGGCCAAAGTGAATGGACAATTCAAACACTGTAGGATATGCTACGAGCTTGCGTAGTAGACTTCGATACCTCGTGGGAAAACCATTTACCGCTGTGCGAGTTTTCGTACAATAACAGTTATCATACCAGCATAGGTTGTGCCTTTTGAGGCACTCTACGGACGAAAGTGTCGTTCACCTATCTGTTGGACTGAGGTGGGAGATAGCCAACTCACCGGTCCTGAAATCATTCATGAAACAACTGAGAAAATCGTAAATATTCAAAACCAGCTGAAAGCCGCACGTGATCATCAAAAAAGCTACGCTGACGTGAGACGCAAACACCTCGAATTTGAGGTCGGAGACAAAGTACTTTTGAAAGTGTCACCTTGGAAAGCAGTCATTCATTTCGGCAAATGCGGGAAACTGAATCCCAGATACGTCAGAGCATTCGAAATCCTTGAAAGGGTTGGTCCAGTGGCATATCGCCTCAACTACTTGCTGAGCTTAGCAGCGTGCATAACACTTTTCACATTTCTAATCTTAAAAAATGTCAGTCTGAAGAGACACTAATTATACCGCTCGACGAAATCCATATCGATGACAAACTCCATTTCATCGAGGAACCCGTTGAGAGCATGGACCGTGAGGTCAAACGTTTGAAATAGAGTCGCATTCCCATTGTTAAAATATGATGAAATTCTAGGCGAGGCCCTGAATTCACCTGGGAACGAGAATATCAAAAACGCAAGAAATACCCGCACCTCTTCTCGGATCCCACTCAGACCCCAACTACAAGTTAATTTCGGGATGAAATTTCTTTAACAAGGGGAGAATGTGACCACCCGTACATAAGCATATTAATTTACACTAATTTATGCTTGTAATTACTTGTATTTTTATGTAATAGGACTAAATACTTGTCATATAACGTATATGGAATATACACCCTTACGTAATAGATTGATATTACGTGATTTACTCGGATGGAATCCGAAAAACACGGTCGTTGGTGAACCTTTTCATACGAGACGTCAATCTACTTTTATGGTAAAATAGTCGTTAATTTACATGGTATTATTATTACTATATAATAATATATGCGGAAAACTACTTCGTTTAGTATTAAACGTAACGTATAAAAGAAAATGTGCAAATCGAGCCCGACACCCAAACGAAATCCAAAACGTATTTTGGTATCTTAAAATAAGTATTTTAAAAATACTTAGTCATTCTGTATACCACTTACATACTAGAAACCATAACGAAGAACTCAAACGTTAAAAAACTAACTTAAACACACGCGATTAACATTTAATCGGTTAACAAACGTAACCCGAAATGAGGAACGAGTTGTGAGCCCAAGCCCATGAGCCAAGGCCTGTGAACTCAGGCCCAATCATCCCTAGGAAGCCCAAATGGGAAGCCCTAAAACCCTTCCCTTATAATCTCACTTTCTTTCCTTAACCTTCATTTTAACCTTCTTATCCTCTCACACTCTTATCTCTTCCTCTCAACTTTTCTCTAAATTTCAGCCTTTCCACCACCAAATCCATGACCTCCAACATTATCCAAGAACCACCAAGCAATCCCTTTACTCATCTAGCATAAGCATCAACGTTTTTGAGCAAGGAGAAGCAAGGAACTCCTAAACCGCACTGCTGCAGCACACCCTTCTTGTTTCAGCTCTAGATCGAATTCCTTGTTAGTTTTCTGTTTAGATTTTTGATATATTTCCTTGAATAAACATAAAAACATGCTAGAACTTCGTTTCCACTGATTTATGTCCAAGATCCATGTTAAAAACCGAAAAACAAAACTAAAAACCGTTGGACAATAGCATTAACCACTGGATAATAAAATAGATCGGCTTAGATGCGCAATAACCGAACCATTTCTTCACCAAATCTAACGTTTCTTGAGCCTAAAATCAAGTTTAAGATGTCTACTTTTGATATATCTGGGTCTGATGATTTATGTAGTTCATTTACTATATTTATGAAATGTTTTAAGAGTACATATCCAGACTGCAGATTCTGACCAGAAATTTGGTCAAATTGATTTGAAGATATCTTGAGATCTAAGACGAATTAGAAGCTGAAATCAGTTTCAAAAGTTAAGTAATTGTGGTAGCTTTAAATCCCCTACTCGCACACTTCATGAAGTCTTGTAAAACTTAAGTTACGAATTTTTATTTGAACATATGTCAAATTAATTAGCTGCAGAACCTTTATTCCTTTGTAATGTAATATCACGAGTTTCGTTTAACTAAAGATCATGTAAAAATATAGAAAACAAAGCCAAGACATAGGAGAATATGGGTAAAAATTCTCAGGTTCTACATAGTCCATTTGAGTGGTAAAAAGAAGGGACAAAAACGTGTAGTTTCGGGGAAAACATAAGCATCATAGACGTTTTCATTTTCGTATTAAAAATGACACTTACAAGTTGCCAATGTCCATAAAAATCACCTATTAAGTGTTTATAATCATATATAAGTATCATGTTAAAGTTTCGGATCAAACCGAGCATTTTTTACCAAAGTTTTAAAAATGGAAACCACCACAGCCCGATCCTGCAACACTAAACTTGTCCCATTTGTGACACTAAGCCTAGTGTCGCATGACCCAATTGAATTTCTCTAAATGCGACACTAACTGTAATGTCGCACTGTTCCAGATCTATTTTCCTGCAACACTAATCCGAGTGTCGCCAGTTTATTATTTTTCCTAACTGCGACACTATCTCGAATGTCGCTACCATTTGATTTCTGACACCTGCGACACTAAACCAAGTGTAAGTCCGTATATATTAGGATCGATAATGAGGTTATCTTTAGGTATTAAGGTGCGGAATCCCTTAATACTAAGTTTACGGATCGTAAACAGTTTATTTCACAAGTACTAGTAAAATCAATTACTATTTAGCTTTGTACTGATTAAAACCAATGTTTATCTATCAATACCTAGCTCTTAGTATGCTTAGAATGTCTCTGGAAACACAGAAAATTCGTATGGATATTATGGCGATAGTTAATTAGGTTTAAACCTAATTTTATATATAAACATGTCTCGGTTCAAAGGTTCTGGGCTCTACGGAAAGACTCGGTTCGTAGCCCAACTTGGCCCAGCGAGTCCAGTCGGCTCGCTTCGCAGCCCTGCCCTGCAAACTCACTCAGTTCGCATCACAGGTTATTACTAGCTCTTGGTCAACATATTACAGTATTTAATATTTTACTCTAATATGTTTACCAACCAATATTTTTCGTTACAGTTCAAAACCAATTTACAAACTAGATTACAATAATCTCTAGTACTATTACAAGCTAGATATGTTGTCACAATAACATGTCCCAACAGACTCCCCCTTGAAAATAGCTCTAGCATCTATGTCTTCAAGTTGTCTTTGATCTTCACCCGTAAATTTTACTTCCAGCATACATTTTTAGTTTAATGCAAGTTTTAACCATCAGCTGATAATCCCTTCCTAAATCTCCCAATCCTTCAGTAGCAGTGATCATGTTCTTGTATAACATCAACAAGTCACTCTTGGAAAGATTCACTAAGTGTCGATGATCATATACTCTCAAAAGTTCTCTCTCACCATCTTCCACTTCATCATCAGCTTCAAAAATCACAGCTTCACCAGTTCCAACTTCTACATGCCATCTTTTCATATTTCCCAGAATATCCTGACGCATAAGCCTTAACTGTATGTGTTGTACACATTTAACTACTGGATATATCTTTGTACACAGACGTCTTCCTGTTCTTTGACTTCTTTCTTTTAACTTGATAGTCCTTCCGACTCTTGGCTTAATTCGTTCAAATTTCATTGACCAACCCTAAGTCTTGTTTATCCTTTCGACATATCTTCCATAAGGATCATTACCGGGGTTCTTCATCTCCATTCTAGCCAAGTCTCGAATTTCAAATCTTGGTAAAGAACTGAAAACTGCAAGCTTTCTTTCAAAATATTGAACTCCGTCATATCTTTTGATTGCAAAAAGCTTCAGATCTGTGTCATAATACCATCTAATTATACCTTTCTTAGGTACGCGTTTTCCAGTAATATCAATTTCTGATATCGAAGTCTTTGCCTTTTTCTTCTTCTCCAAAGGCTTAAACATCGGATTATCTTTATGACAATCAGGAAGATCTTCTTCAGAATCAGAATCAGTTGAATCATTTAGATATTCATCCAAATCTATAACTCTTTCTCCTTCTTCATCCTGAATAATCACATTAGTCCTTGAGGGGTTTATGATATGTTCATCAATATCAGCATCAAGATCAACACCTTCAACTAACCCAACGTCAACAATAGAAGTCCAATCTTCAGGAGGTACAAATTCACCTTCCTCTAGATCATAATCAACTTCTACTTCGACCTCATCGATAATCTCAATATCAGAATCACTTTCAACATTCTTTTCTGTAATCATTTTAAATAACACGAATTAGATAATATAATATAAATTCTTTCATTGATTTCCCTGAATTAATCTAAGAATTTTCTTTATTTATCTCAATCGTATAATCACATCTAATCGTTAATCTTATATAATTTTAATTTGTTATAGATCATCTCAAATCTAAATCTTAAATAATCAATCTTATATAATTTTCACTTGTTATATGTAAAATCACAAGTCTAAATCTTATATCAAATTAACTTATATACTTACAAAACATTAATCTTTCAAAGATTATAAATAATGTTACAATCAATCTAAGATTACAAAAGTATATCAGTTTCAAATACAAAACATAACTACTTCTCACCAGCTCCACTTCCACTTGCACCAGCACCACCACCAGCACCAGCAGACTCAGATTCCCCCTGAATCATAGCATGCTCACTAGTCTCTGAAGAACCAGCCGGCTCACTATCTTTCTGAGCGTTGAGATCATCATCTTTGTCATCTCTTTGCTTTTTCCTCAGCTCATCCTCCTTGCATGACTCATGATATGCCAGAATCTCCTTCTGAGACGGCTTGTCCTTGTATTGATTTAGAACTAATCTCTCAAGATGATCAAGCTTACTCTGGTTATCCTCAGCATCTCTTAGCAACATCTTGTGTACTTTTAGCAAATCAATATAAGCTTTACCCTGAGTTGTAAGAGCTTTAACAAGAGTCACATGCTGAGCATCGAGAGTTTAGATGCAAGATTCCAAATTGGAAACCCGTTCAAAAGCTTTCACCATGGCTGTGCAGTCGGAACCACATGCTTGGCAGATGCAGATCGTACTTTTTCTTGAACCAACTGTTCAAATGCATCACTCAGCAAGGCCACAGCAACACGACTATCCTTGTTAGTCGGAAACTAGGAAGTAGGAGTAGTAGCAGCAGCCACCTTCTCTGAGGTTCCAGACACAGAAGAAGTCAATCGTTGCCTCTTAGGTTTAGCCTGAGCAGGCTGTCTTTCCCCAGCAACTGGATGAGACAAATCCCCAATAGGTAATTGGGTAGTAGCAGAGCGTATACGCTTCCTGCGTGATGTCACGAGAGGTGTACTCTCATCGTCCTCTGAATCCTCATCAATCAAATGATAATCAGGATCATTCTCATTGTCTTTATTCTTTCCCTTGTCGACTGGATCCATGAATACCCTTGATCCTTTCTTGATCATGCCCGGAATACCCATAGGAAACCTGGGTCGAGGATCAATATCATCATCAGTTTCCTCATCATCAGAATCAGATGCAGAGGCACCCTCTTTACCCAAACTACCAGATGTCCTGGCATCCGGTCCAGTGTGCCTCAAAATACCATCAAGTCTAGCAACCTATGGGTCAGCATCATCCTATGATGTAGAGTATATAAACTTTGATGATTAGATATTAATCTCGATCATCTATGTTTCAATAAAAGTATTTTTAAGTACTGAATTAAGTACCCGAGGTTGATAATCCTCAATCGCTTGAAGTACTAGGTCTGTAACATCATCTTGATGTCCTAGTACATCCTGCACAACCTGAGTCGCAATCTCAGGGATAACTTGATGTCCTTACTGACCAGCCTGTATCAAAACATCCTCAAGTAGTTCCTAAGGCTCAGCTGCAGGTTGAGGCTGTGGTTGTGGTTGAGCTTGAGGTTGAGCTCCTGCATCCATCCAACCATCATTGGCCGGAGCCACATAGTTCTCATCAAAAAGATATGCAAATAAGTCAATCGCTTCCGGCTTAACAACATCCGCACGCCTCGAAGAATGAAGAAAACATGCATTGTAATTACGCAAGTTAACCCTGTCCACAAATTGATCAGGAGCAGCTGCTGGCATGTCAGGAATGTAGTGGTGAATGATCAACATACAGAATCTGTGATAAATCAGAAACTTCGATCTAACAGCTCCAGTAATCTGACCAATGAATGGGCTGAAGATATATGAAGAAAAACTGTATAGTTTGTTTTAAACCAGTGACAGTAACCCAGAAAATAGCTGAGGGCTAAGCTCATCATATCCGACCTTCTTGTTACCGAAAATAGTAACAATAATGTGGAATAGAAATCTCCACTGCCCAAGAATGAACGCCTTAATGAACTGACGTCCTCATCTTGGACCAGAATATCCCATTCTGCCCAAAGCTCCCTCAATAACATCAGTAGAGTAAGCAGACGGACCAACTTCCTGCTCGACAGTACCTAATCGCAAAATCTAACGAATATCATCAGCAGAGAAGATAACTGGATGTTGATTAACCCTCGTTCGAACAACAGGAGGGTTAGCAGCTGCATCATACTGAATATTCTCCCAAAACTGGGTCAGTATGCTCTAAGATAATGGTGGTGACTCAGTAATGGCATATCGAATCCTCGATCGTGCCAGAAATGTCAGAATCTTAGTGAAGTGCTCAACACTACGCTCATTGGTGTCTACACTCACCAAAATGTTGTGACCTGGTGCAAAAGCTCTAGCTGCCATATCTGTAATTATAAATGACACAAATGGCAATTAGCTTACCCTTATGAAAATTAGTTAATTTAAACTTCAACGTATTATGATCACACGATCATCTACTAGTAACTTAATTTACTGAACTTAATTGAACTGTTAAGTCCAATTATATTTCCAAAATTTCATACCATTCATAAGTTAAGATAGAAAATTCGAGTTATCATACCGCCGACAACAATCGGGACACGCCGCTGGACTACGCTATGAGTCGAAAGACTTTCGATATGAAGTAACCCAAAAGTTCTAAGTTATTACACATATTTAACTTATTAACTAAAGTTCGTAAGCCGAAATGTGTAATAAAAAGCTAACTTGTAAATTATTTGTAACCCCAAGGTTCTCAAATGGAAAACAAGTTTAAATCAATGATTATGTAAACTAAATATCGAATAAATCAAACGTCTAGGTCACAAATCAAGTTTGAATATCAAAATTTTAATTTTATTTCCAAAGTCAACAAAAATCAACTGGCTCAACTCGCTTCGCAGGTAGTGGCTGCGAGTTGAGTCTCAGCTCGCTTCAGACAACAAAAGTCATACTTATGAATTCACTTCGCAAGCCAATCTGCGATCCGAGATCTTGCTACGCAGGATTAGTCTGCAATCCGAGTTCAATTGTTGAGTTCGCTTCGCAGATCAAACTGCGATCCGAGTTCAAAAGCGAACTCGCTTCGCTACGGTCAACGCGAGTCAAAGTTTTGAATTTCAACTCGCTTCCCAATAAGTCGAAGCATGTCAAAAATTTGTATTGATTTCGCTTCGCAAAAGCATCCGCGACCTGAGTTCATGGAATGAGCTCACTTTGTAGGAGCGAGCTGCGAGGTGAGTTTGAATCTCACTTCGCAAACTTCGCTGACTATGCGATCCAAATCCAAATGCATTGATCTAACTTGATATAAAGCAATTGAATTATGTAAACAAATGCGCCATACATCGATCAACAATCATTAAAAGTTTCAAGTCTTATCGTTCACTAAATCATACATTTTTCATGAAAATGAAAAATCGAAACCTTTCGAGACCTAAAACGATCTATTACTCTATAAATACATAGTGAAATCTAATGAGATATACCTCAATAGATGCGTAATCGAAAGTTGTAAATGTTTTACGGAGTGAAAATCCCTTCCTTGTACGTGAAAATCGAAAGTAAACCAAAAACGTGGTTTGGTTCGCATCGTAGAAAAGTCACCTCGCAGAGTGTTTGGGTTCGCTTCGCAGAATGAGTGTAAAGTGTGGGGGTTTGACTCGTTGACTTGTCACTTTTATACCCAAACTCACTTCGCAGAATCTCACATTGCAGGGATGTGGATTTGTTTCGCAGAGGAAAGTGATGTTTGACTCGTTTGACTTGTCACTTTTATACACTAAGCTCACTTCGCAAGTTTGACCTGGTCAACTTTGCAGGTTGGACCAAAAATGCGATTTTAGCTTTAAATAAAAATTGGACTTTTATTTATTTTTACAAGTCAAAATTTTAAACTTTTCATTGCGTTTTTGTCACATTTATTCAACACGGAATAATAAATTGCATTTTAACTTAATTCCAAAGGATAACACAATAAATAAATTAAAACAAAACTTTATTTAATAATAATAACATAAACTTTTACTAAATAAAAATGTAAACATAAAAAATAAATTCTATGCTTAAACGATTAAGATTTTATCTGCGTAGGGATCATATTAGAAAGAGTAAGATAAACTTATTTGATTTTTATTAAGTCTAAGATGATTGTTAATATACATACCTCTTGAAATTCATATAAGCACAATAAAATCACAATTTTAACCAGTATTAAACTTATATTTATAAAGTTATATCTTAGTTACCTTTATCCACACGATATAACACATTATTGAAAAATAACTTATTGTTTCTTTAGAACTTATTATTCACGAAGGTGAATATTCATATGTCATAGACAGATCAAAACGATTACCGATATTAAGATCCACATAAACAAATTATACACAGATTTCTGAGCAAACCTTTTATTGTTAATGTGAACAATATTTAGTCTGTACCACTATACAACATACTGAAGAACTTAAGTACAACTCATAACGCTGTATCTTTTATTTGTAAGGTAGGAGTTACTAAATAATATCCTTTAGAAGCATATAACATACACTTGACATTAGATACTTTGTATCATTTATATGTAAGGTAGAGGTTACTAAATGATGCTCTTTAGAAACATATAACTAACCTTTTAATAATTTGATACTATGTATCTTTTTATTTTTGTTTTAGATAACAGTGCATGGAAGTACTATCATTCAACAATTAAGACTTGAGTCATACATGGTATAGCAGTTTCACAAAAGATAAGACATATGAATTTATAATTACTTAACTGCTTGGAAATGTTAGCATAATCTGCCTACCAATATATCGTATGATGAAGCTGACTAGACTAAAGTTATTCTTATCACTTATGAAGTAAGAGACAGGTTATAATCAGTGGATATAGGTGTATGTCGCAACCCCAAAATTGGGGTTGCGGAAGCGAATCGGGTCGGGGCGCGACTAATCAATATACACAGCACAAAAGATATAATGAACGACCACTATATGCGTCATTTTACATTGATTTTGATAAAACAAAAGTTTACATCAAAATATTGTTTACATTAGCTCCGCTTGAAAATAAGAGATTTACGTACATAATTAATTTATACAAAACATAATAATGCAGCTAAAATCTCTGTTTGTTTGCATGCTGACTCGAGCTAATAGATCTTGATTGAGCAGTCCAACCTACTGCTGGTCACCTGTGATACATGCTAAAATGGGTCAGCGAAACGCTGGTGAGCTCACAGGTTTGTATGTCAACACATATTTGTATGAACCGCAAGATTTTATAATTGAATTTAAAAATGCAATTAAGCAAAATTAAAAGTTATACAGCCATGAGCACATAGTCTGAGCTTAACTTGAGTGTCAGGTCCAATTAAGGAAACCCAACTGAGTTGCCTCCTACGAGTGCCTAATCTACACTCGTCTTCCCAAATGCTAATACGTCCGTTTGACCAGTTAGTGCGTGCTAACCCGGACGAGGATTGTCAATCCTATATGATATCATATACTAACATTCACGCTACAGATGTATTACCAGACTATGCTATGGAGGGCTTTATTGATTAGTTGAAAACAACTCATGTAGTATTTGATTGAATTGTACTTGCGTTCTACTTGTAAAACAAAATGAGCAATAATATCACACCCCTTAATGAAAAACAGTAAAATAGGGGCTATGAGACTCACCTGAGCCTTGAGTGTTTATTAAAATAAACTTGAATTGATTAGCTGTGTATTGATGTCCGAAGACTTGTAACCTGTCGGGCGTTCAAAACGCGCAACGTTATATGAGTGAGTATATGTCTCAACAGACCATCTATGTTTGTTGTCCAACAATTAGTTATGTCCAAATGTTTGATTGTTCAACTTTGTTTATCAAAAACGTGTACGACCCGTTGGTGAAAGTTTGTAATAATAATTCTTTAAGACATTATTATTAAGTTTGTGTCCTCATGTATATAGTTACAGTATGTATCCTGTGTGTTTATAAGTTGTTATCCATGTTCAATACTTAGTGAAAACAAGTCCCATAAATTCTGTTTTTAGCGACACTAGTAGCGACACTAGTGTCAGTGTCGCAAGTCATGCGACACTAGGGTAAGTGTCGCAGTGTATGCGAGTGTTGCAGGTCATGCGACACTAAGGTCAATATCACAGTGAGTTTATGCGACACTAGGGTCAGTGTCGCATTAAGGTTAATGTCGTAGTGAGGTTATGCGACATTAGGGTCAGTGTCGCACTAAAGTCAGTGTTGCAGTAAGGTTATGCTACATTAGGGTCAGTGTCGCAGGTTCAATCAAATTTTCAATAAGTAGCGACACTATTAGCGACACTATGGTAGTGTCGCAGGTAATGTCACAGGTAGTGTCGCAGGCCATGCGACACTAGCGTCTGGTCAAATTTCCATTTTTAGCCCAAGTGTATCCAAGTGTCGGTTTTTCATTCGGGAAACTTTCCAAAATTAGTTTTTGGTCCAAGTTACTAACTAGGTCAACCAAACCCATTTTTGTTACCACTTTCCAAATATAGTAAGTTTTTCGAAAACTAGCCACTTTTGTTGACTTGGTCAAACTTACTCGGTTTGACCCGAAACTTTCACCCAACCCAAATATCAGTTTATAGAGTCTAAATAAATTGTCGGTTTGTGTCCAAGTTCACCAAGAGTGTCGATTCTTATAAAAGTTCCAAATATTTAAGATTTCACATTTTCGACTTTTTGTCGGTTTATTCACCAAGTGATATTACCAATTTTTGGTCCAAGTCAAGTCTCACAATGTTTTTACCAACTGATCTTCTATGTGTGTAGTATCTAACTTATGTTTTTCAAGAGTTTTAAGTCCATAATTATAGAGAAACAATTTAGTTAGTCATGCATAGTCCAGTTTCCTGACTTTAACTAGGTCAGTCCCACAAATGGATAAATAGAGAAAAATACATTCGGATCTGGTAAAAACGTAAAACACGAAAGTTGTAGATCTTTTCAATACACAAATTTTAAAAATAAATGCATCTTCTAACTCTTCCTAGAACTCGAGTTATGACATTTTTAGTAATCTGTGTTTTTCTGGACAGATTGTGTATTCTTTGTGAAAAATTCATGAAAACGTATTTTGAGCTTATATTTGGACATAATATTGTTATATGAGCTTTATAACATATGATTAAACAATATGGAAGTAATAAATAGTTTCCTTACAAAGATTTTGGTGAAGATGAGATGAGGTTATAATGCTTGTGTTCTTGAGCCAAAAATCCTTGCAAAATGTTAACTTTTAAAGTGGTGGTGTTATGGTGGATTGTGGTGGTGGTTGTGGTGGTGATATGAACTGAAATTTTATGGAGTTTAGAGAGAGAAGTGATAGAGAGAAGGTGGAGAAAATGTGAGTGAAGAAGTTAGTGGAAATGAAAGTGGTCTTGCATGTTGAATGTATGGAAGTGGTAAGTGGTGTGCATGAGAGTTTATAGGGTGAGATGGGAGGTGGGCATGTGACTCATGGGGTTTGTGGGGGGGCCGGCCTAGGGGGCCCACTCAGGGGTATTTTGGTCATTTTCTCATTTATTCGATTTGTGCTTCGTGCGGTGTTCGTTTTCTCATTCGGTTTGGTGTTTAAACGTTTATTACGCGTTTTTAAGTAACGATTTAAATTTCAATACTTTCACTTGAAGTGTTCTTTCTAAATGCTTGGAAAAACATTTATATAAATGATTCATTAATTTAGGGATCTCGATTTGCTCGTTCGTTGTACGGATTTTAAATCACGTAACCGTTGTTTGTACGATACGAATTAATTACAAAGTATTATTATCAAGATAATATTTTGGGAAAGATAGTGTTATTAAATAATGTTATATTATTTAATAAAATTATTTCACCAACGTCCGTATTTAATTGAACCGAAATACATTCGATTTGAAACTTGTACGATTTTAATCGAATCGCATAATTGTATATATTCAATAATATATATATCGGTACATTAATTAGCCTAACACAGAACTAATTACATGTATTAATAATTGATTAGGCACTAATTACTAGCCCTAAATTGACAGGTGTCACATTCTCCCCCTGTTAGGAGAATTTCGTCCCGAAATTTTGTTTGAAGTTGTGTTTGAAGTAGCGTCCGCAAATAACTGAGGGTACTTGAGTCGCATCTGGTCCTCCCGCTCCCAGGTGTATTCCGGCCCACGCCGCGAATTCCACCTGACTTTGACAATGGGAATACGACTTTGTTTGAGTTGTTTGACCTCACGGTCCATGATTTCGGCGGGTTCTTCAACAAAATGAAGCTTGTCGTCAACTCGAATTTCATCGAGTGGAATGATAAGTGTCTCATCAGACAGACACTTCTTTAAATTTGAAATGTGAAAAGTGGGATGCACACTGCTGAGCTCGGATGGCAGTTGCAATCGATATGCCACTGGACCTACCCTCTCGAGGATCTCGAATGGTCCAATGTATTTGGGATTTAATTTCCCGCGTTTACCGAATCGGATAACACCTTTCCAAGGTGAAATTTTGGGTAGCACTCGATCCCCAACCTGGAACTCGAGTGGTTTGCGTCTCACGCAACCGAAGATCTTTTCAGTTGTTTCGTGAATGATCTCAGGACCAGTGAGTTGACTGTCTCCCACTTCGGTCCAACAGATAGGTGACCGGCACTTATGACCGTACAGTGCCTCGAAAGGTGCAGCCTTAATGCTGGTGTGATAGCTGTTGTTGTATGAAAACTCGCACAATGGTAGATGTTTTTCCCAATTTACACCGAAATCAACTACGCAGGCTCGTAGCATGTCTTCCAGTGTTTGAATGGTCCGTTCACTTTGGACGTCGGTTTGAGGATGGTATGCGGTACTCATATCAAGACGGGTACCCAATGATTTTTGAAGTGATTGCCAAAAGTGAGATGTGAAGCGACTATCCCTATCGGAGATAATTGAGATTGGAACACCGTGTCGAGAAACAACCTCTTTGATGTAAATTTGTGTGAGGCGTTCCATTTTTTCGGTTTCCTTGATTGCCAGAAAATGGGCAGATTTTGTGAGACGATCGACGATCACCCAAATGGTATCGCAACCGCTCGATGACTTTGGTAGTTTGGTTATGAAATCCATGGCAATTTGTTCCCATTTCCATTCAGGAATGCTGGGTTGTTGGAGTAAACCAGAAGGTTTTTGGTATTCAGCTTTGACTTTTGAGCAAGTAAGACACTTGCTGACGTATGTAGCAATTTCAGCTTTCATATTCGGCCACCAATAAAATTCCTTGATGTCGTGATACATTTTGTCGGATCCAGGATGGATAGAATATTTGGACTTGTGAGCTTCATCCATCACCAAGTCTCGTAGGTTTCCAAAACTGGGTAACCAGATTCGGTTTGAGAAATACCTAATCCCGTTAGGCTTGATTTCAAATTGTTTGTCCATGCCTCGCAAGGCTTCATTTTTGATATTATCAGGTTTCAGAGCTTCGAGTTGAGTAGTGAGAATCTGGATGTTTAGATCATTGTGAATAGTCATGCTGAGGGCTCGGACTCGAAGTGGTTTCGTTCGTTCTTTTCGACTGAGGGCATCAGCAACAACATTTGCTTTGCCCGGATGGTATTTGATTTCACAATCATAGTCGGTGAGCAACTCGACCCACCGGCATTGTCTCATGTTGAGATCCTTCTGATCGAATATGTGTTGGAGACTTTTGTGGTTGGTAAAGATTGTGCACTTAGTGCCATAGGGGTAATGTCTCCATATTTTAAGGGCAAAGACGACAGCTCCTAGCTCGAGATCGTGGGTGGTGTAGTTCTTTTCATGAATTTTGAGCTGTCGCGAAGCATAGGCAATGACTTTGTTTCGTTGCATCAGCACGCAACCGAGACCTTGATGAGAAGCATCGCAGTATACCACGAAGTCTTTAGTGCCTTCGGGTAATGATAGAATCGGAGCACTGCAAAGCTTTTGTTTTAGAAGTTGAAATGCTGACTCTTGTTTATTAGTCCAATCGAACTTTCTGTCTTTCTGAGTCAGGGTTGTGAGTGGTTGAGCTATTTTTGAGAAATTTTCAATGAATCGCCGATAATACCCGGCAAGACCCAAGAATTGGCGTATCTCGGTTGGAGATGTTGGTGCTTGCCAGCACTTGATAGCCTCGATTTTTGATGGATCGACATGGATTCCTTGACTATTAACAACATGTCCAAGGAATTGAACGGATTGTATCCAGAACTCACACTTGGAGAATTTAGCGTAAAGCTCTTCGTGTTTAAGTAGTTCTAGAATGGTTTTGAGGTGTTGCGCGTGTTCTCGTTCGTTGCGCGAATAGATGAGAATGTCATCAATAAAGACAATGACAAACTTGTCGAGGTAAGGTTTGCACACCCGATTCATAAGATCCATAAATACAGCCGGTGCGTTGGTTAGGCCGAATGGCATTACTTGAAATTCATAATGCCCGTAACGAGTTCGGAAAGCAGTTTTCGGGATATTGGTGTCGTGAACTCGAAGTTGATGATAACCTGACCGAAGATCGATCTTTGAATAAATACTTGACCCTTGTAGTTGGTCAAACAGGTCATCGATGCGAGGGAGTGGATATCGGTTCTTGATGGTTAATTTGTTCAACTCTCGGTAGTCGATGCACATTCGGAAAGAACCGTCTTTCTTTTTCACGAATAAGACCGGAGCTCCCCAAGGTGAAGAACTCGGTCGAATGAATCCTCTATCCAGGAGTTCCTGTAACTGGGTGGACAACTCCTGAAGTTCGGTTGGGGCTAATCGGTATGGTGCTCGGGCCACTGGCGCAGCACCTGGCACGAGGTCAATTGAGAATTCAACCTGTCTTGGCGGAGGCAGACCAGGCAGTTCTTCGGGAAAGACTTCTGGAAAGTCTCGAACGATGGGCACATCCTCAAGTCGCTTCTCCTCCGACTGTTTCTCCATGATGTGTGCGAGGATTGCCGGATAACCTTTTCTCAGGAACTTCTGAGTTTTCAAGCAAGATATGATGTTTAGTCTTGTCCCACCGGTCTCCCCCTATATGACCAAGGTTCTACCAACGGCGAGAAGAATACGAACGAGTTTATCGTAACAAATGATTTCAGCGCGGTGTTTGGACAACCAGTCCATACCAATGATGACGTCGAAACTTCCAATTTCAACAGGCATAAGATCGATTGAAAAGATTTCGATGGCTAGGTTAAGAGTGCAATTAGGTATCACACTATCGGTTTCTATGAGTTTACCATTTGCAAGTTCTACGGTGTACTTAACATCTAGAGCAATAGGTGCAATATCAAGTAGGGGGTAAAACTCATCAGAAATAAAACTTCTATCGGCACCAGTATCAAACAGAATAGAAGCAGATAAGTTGTTGAGGAGGAACATACCCGTGACCACATTTGGGTCCTGACGGGCATCCCCAGAATTGAGTACGAACGCTCTTCCCTTTGCGTTGTTGTTGTTGTTGTTGCCCTTGTTCTTGTTTTTAGGACATTCGTTCTTGAAGTGTCCTGTTTCTCCACACCCAAAGCAGGATTTGGGTTGGTTGGAATTGTTGCGAGAGGTGTTGTTGTTAGATTTAGGGGCTCGGCAATCTCGGGTCAAGTGCCCGTACTTCCTGCAGTTGTTGCAGGGAGTACTGCATGAACCGTCGTGGTGGTAGTTGCACTTGGAACAATACGGCCTGTCCCCAGTGTAAGCACATTTGGGTTCAGAGTTGGTGTTGTAAACTTGGATGGTGTTGGATTTCTTGTTCTGGTTGTTGTGGTGTTCAGAAGGTTTGCGTTTGTTGTTGTTGGAGGAGGATGTGTTGGATTTCTCACGGCTGACAACCATCGCCATGAGTTCATGTGCTAGCCGGATAGCACTTTCAGTAGTGGTTGGCTTGGATGAAGCGACATTCCCTTGGATATTTTCCGGGAGGCCGCGGATGTATCTTTTGATGCTCTTCTCCTCCGGATCAACCAAACCCGGGCATAACAGTGCAAATTGTTGGAATTTGGTGGTATATCCAGCAATGTCAGTTCCCTGCACAGTCAGGTGCCAGAACTCTTCTTCCAATCGATGTAATTCTTCTTCAGGGCAGTATTTTTCCCTTAGCTTTTTCTTCAATTCAGCCCAGGGGAGTTGGTTTGCTATTTCGATGCCTACAGAGTTGGCGTGGGTGTTCCACCACGTAAGTGCACCTTCCTGAAAGGTGTAAGCAGAGAATTTGACCTTGTTTTCCTCAGCACAGTTGCAGAGGTTGAAGACAGATTCCATACGTTCAATCCATCGGATCAGACCAATGGCACCTTCCGTGCCCTTGAAGTAGAGTGGTTTACAGCTGAGAAAATCCTTGTAGGAACAAGGCTTGATGACAGGAGTATTGATTGGGTTTTCTTCATTGTTTTGTGAGTTTCGGGGTGAATCTCGAGCAGCCAAAGCATCGGCCACTGCTCGAGATACGATAACAGCAAGTTCGGCATCACTGTAACTTTTCTTCTTTGGCGGCATGATTCTTCAAGAAAGAAATAAGAGGTACATGAGAAGTTGTACCAGGATGACAATTCAATAGATGTATATATATTTAAGCGGTAATATACAACATCACACAGTGAAAAATTAACAATGTAAGATAGTCGAGAGAAATTACTGATTGATATTACGATGTTAAATGATTACAGACAATTCCGAATCATAAGTTTCAAAAGTTACAGACTTAGAAGTTTTACAAAAGTTTCGGGAATTATTACATCCGGTCGAATTACATAGGTCCTATGAAAGCATAATAAAGTACAGGTTCAGCCTAAGGTAATCCCGACGTAGATTGAGTTGTGGCAGTAGTGTGGTGAGACGGTCCACAGATTCTGCAAGTCTGCTAACCATGCGGAGTGCATCCTCGGTTTCCCTTAGACGTGTCTCGCACTGGTTCAGCCTTGATTGTAGGACAGAAATTTCGTTTCGGTTGCCAATCACTTGGTTGTGGACAACCTCCATGGTTTCAACGGTTTCAACCAGACGATTGTCAAGGGTGTTCACGTGGTTGATTGTATGTTCGTGATCCTCGGAGACTTGATTGATGCGTTCAAGTGATGTGAGTCTCCAGTTTTCGTTGGTTTCTTGGAGTTCGATATCCATAGTATCAAGTCGTTGTTCGTGTCGGTGTAGTCTAGTGGCTAAATCTGACAAAGTGAAGTGAATGGGGTATGGGTCAGCTCGAGGCAACCTGGTGTTCCTACTAGCTACCCTTGGATTACACGATCCATACGGATGAGAGCGTGATGAATTGGGTGGTGTGTTTGCCATTCTGAGACAAAGCGTTAGAAAAAGTGAGGCCTATATTCATATAATACATATATAATATAGCCTAAGATATTGAGCGTGAGAGAGGCCTATCTATGTATATATATATATATCACATAATAGCCTAAAGTGTCTAACACAGACATATTTGAGTCCCGGTTCTCTCGAGGTCAGAGTCAACTAATGTATCCTGTTCAGTCATGACTCCTTTCAGATCTCCGATTTACTTGTACGCTTCTGATGAGGAGCCAACTGAGGATTCTTACCATAGCGACGCGAGCACCGGAGTTGTGAGCCCGCCAGTTCATCCAAGAGCTTTTTATGATGACACCAGTGATGTATACATCACCCCACCACCGACTGCACATGTGGTCCCACCTACTACTGCTCCCACTGACCCTACCACTCGTATGTTAGGGTCTACCTTTATGGCGACATGCCATATGACTGCTGGACCTTTCAGAAGACCGGTACCTAGGAGGACACCCCGGATGTGTGTCCGAGACTTCCCTAGAGGACCACTTGCGCCCCGTGACAAGGCGCCGATGGCAGAGGAGAGGGTAATACATTGCGATGAGCAGCCACAGAGAGTACCTAGTATGGCTCACTTGGAGTGGATGACTCCCATGTTGGGGCGGTGGAGGTCGTTGGAGGGTTTTCCCTCTACTTTCGAGACCGGGGAGTCCTCCCAATCCTCCACACCACTGCCTACTACTGGAGAGCCCGTGGAGTTGACTCTCCCTACCATTGTGGCTGTGATTCGCACATTGTTTCGTATTTCTGGTAGCAGGGGTGTTCACCTTGCAGAGCTACAGAGCGATGTCTCCCGTCTGGATGGAGACATGATAGACATGCATAAGCGTTGCCACTTCTTGTTGAGCAACGTGGTTGCTGCCAGAGAGATAGCTGAGACAGCACGTGCTCATGTCAGAGTACTGGAGGGACGTGCGAGGACAGCGGGGTTGATGATTGGAGCTTGTGTGATGATAGTTGTGCTGAGGACAGCTGTGGGGTTGTTTTTACCTCATTTTCATTAGACTTATGTATGGCGGTTTGTGCCTACTAGGCATCAGACCGATTACTTTTGGATTATGGATATATTAGTAGGTCCATCACGTATTATATAGACCAGTATCAGATTGGTAGGTGTATGTATGTACTAGACATGTACTAGATGGAAAACTGTTGTTAGAATGGGTGTATGTATAGGAAAACCCATTGCCTTTTGTATAGCGCTAACCGCTGATGGGGCGTATTAGGGATCCCATCTTGTTTTAAATAAAACTATTGTATTAGCGCTACACCTTTTGATATAATATAACTTATGTTTGGTTGTATTTCGTATTCATTACATTCAACAACGACTATAGTATTATATCTACATTTATATACGTGTGTTAGAAACGATAACCAATCAATAACACTTGAAGTCATTTCCTGAAAACCATGAAACATACCACACCTTGATTATTGATTCCTATCTTGAATTTCTTTGAACTCGATTGTGTTAAATGATGATGAAAAGAAATATGTATTTAGCATTATATAATAACGCCTGGCCAACATGATTATATTGTACTAACTACATATGGGCGTTTCAAAGTCGTGCGACATGTGATACAAAATCTTGTCCTTCAATTCTTCATATTGTTCCCTTGTTAAACAATGTGAAATCTCGTTCATCACATTCAATATCTTGGCATTGACTTCTACATTTTTATTTCATCGCAGAACGGAATCATGCCACCAAAATGACGGATGACTAAGAACAGTCGACGAACGACTCCTTCTTCCATTCCTGAAACTGTTCCCCCACCCAACAATAATGAAACTACTGAACAAATGATCGCACGACGAATAGCTGAAGGGATTGCTGAGTATGAAGCAAGCCGAAATCGTGAGAATGGATGAATAACATCGGATCTACCCCTGTTAACACTGAGGCACCTACGAATACTCGCCGAGGGTGTTCATACAAGACATTCCAGGCTTGTAAGCCAGTTACTTTTCATGGCACCGAGGGTGCTATTGGGATTATACACTGGATAGAGAAGACAGAGTCGGTATTGGACATTAGTGACTGTTCACCAGACTGTATGGTGAAATATGCCACCTGCACCCTTGCTGACAAAGCTCTTACTTGGTGGAACAGTCAAGTCCAATCACTTGGACGACCAGCTGCCTACTCCATGTCATGGGAAGTACTGAAAAACATGATGTTGGAGGAGTTCTGTCCCCGTAGCGAGATGCAGAAAGTCGAAACTGAGCTGTGGAACATCACTATGAGTGGTGCTGATGTCACTGGTTATACAACCAAGTTTCAGGAACTAGCGCGTCTAGTGCCACATATGGTGACACCTGAGTACAAGCGCATCGAGCGTTATGTATATGGCCTAGCACCACAAATCAGGAGTTTGGTTACATCTTCCAAACCTGACTCATTCAGGAGCGCTGTTGTTTTAGCGCAAAGTCTGACCGATGAGGCAGTCAGGATGGGAACCCTGACCAAGAAAACTGCATCGGGCAAGGTTGAGCCAAGCAATACTGAAGCTGGCAGTTCTGGAGGTACCAAGCGTAAGTGGAACGGCACAGGGAGTGACCGACATGGTCAAACAAATAAGAAAGGATCTGGAAACCCAAAGTCCTATGCTGCCACCACTGTGGAACCAAAACCATACTTGGGTAACAAACCTAAGTGTGACAAATGTAGCAAACACCACGAAGGGGAATGTTGGTATTGCAACAACTGTAGAGGTTGGGGTCACAAAACCCAAAACTGCAAAGTTAACCCTACCCCTAGGGAAAACACAGAACGCCGAAACCAAGGGTGTTTTGAATGTGGCGACACGAGGCACTATCGGAACCGTTGCCCTCGACTCAATAACCAAAACCCCAACAACAACAACCAGAACAACCAAAACCGCAACAACAACAACCGTGGTAACAACAACCGAGCCAACAATATCATCAATCAGCTGGCTCATGGAAGAGCATTTGTGATTGGAGCACAAGAGGCACGCCAGGACCCTAACACCGTCACTGGTACGTTTCTTGTAAACAACCATTATGCCTCTGTGTTAATTGATCCAGGTGCTGATTTAAGTTTTGTGTCTAATGAGTTTAGACCACTATTAGAACTTGAATCATGTAAATTAGATAACAAATATACTATTGAACTAGCCGATGGTGAGTTAATCGAGTAAGGAGAAATAGTACCGGGATGTACCTTGGAATTTGAAGGTCATCTCTTCGAAATAGACTTGCTACCAGTTAAGTTGGGAAGTTTTGACGTTGTAGTCGGCATGGACTGGTTGTCTAAGAACCGCGCCGAGATCATATGTTACGATAAGTTGGTACGCTTACCACTACCGACAGGAGAAACTCTCATGGTCCAAGGTGAGAAACGAAAAAGTGCCACAAAAATGATTACATGCTTGAAAGCCAGTAAATATCTCCGAAAGGGATACCAAGCATTTTTGGCACACGTTGTAGAAAAGAAACCCGAGGAGCGACATATAGACAATGTACCTATTGTATGTGACTACCCGAGAGTGTTTCCTGACGAGTTACTAGGATTAGTATGCTTAGAATGTCTCTGGAAACTCAGAAATTTCGTATGGATATTATGGCCAAAGTTAATTAGGTTTAAATCTAATTTTATATATAAACACGTCTCGGTTCGCAGGTTCTGGGCTCTGCGGACCGACTCGGTTCGCAGCCCAGCTTGGCCCAGCGAGTCCAGTCGGCTCGCTTCGCAGCCCTACCCTGCAAACTCACTCAGTTCGCATCGTAGGTTATGACTAGCTCTTGGTCAACATATTTCAGCATTTAATATTTTACTCTAATATGTTTACCAACTAATATTTTTCATTACAATTCAAAACCAATTTACAAACTTGATTACAATAATCTCTAGTACTATTACAAGTTAGATCTGTTGTCACAATAACATGTCCAAACACCAAGTGCCGCAGAAATCCTAATTTCCAATCATAGCGACACTGACCTCAGTGTTGCAGCTCATCTTAATGTCGCATCATGCGACACTAACTCAAGTGTCGCTACTTACCTAAAACTTAAACCTAGCGACACTAGCTTCAGTGTCTCGACCACAACTGAGTGTCGCATGGAGTGTTGCATATAACAGAAGGCTCAAAACTATGTTTTCACACTAAGTCTTGATTCAGTACAACGTTTACTAAACTTTATACGATATTACTCGTACTTACAGAACACATACTTATGAAAGTATACGATGAAACAATACTAAACCTAATAATAATGTCTTCGGGAATTATTATTACATAACTAAACTTCACCAACGGGCAGCATACGTTTTTAATTAAACAACTGATAAACCTGGACATAACTAGTTGAGTGGACAACTAGCATGAATGATCTTTTAAGACATTCACTTATACATACAACCTTACATGCTTAGGGCCTTAGAAGGTTGCGGGTTCGGAGAACCTACGGATTACTACCGCTTTCAGACTTCACGTTTATTAAGTTAAACGTTTATTTGCTTGACTCAGGTGAATCTTACAACCCCATTTTTACTATTTTACTTATGGGGTGAGATACATTGCTTACTGATGGCACCCGAAAGCGTCGGTGTCGTTGATGGTAACTAATCGGGCGCCAACAGGGGTTTTAAAATTTATAAATAGCGGGGCTTAAATTATATATACTACCTACTCTGGTTAGTAAGCGGTAAGTATAACCTAAGATCGTTCTATGAATCCAAACATTTGGTGATTAAAGTTAGAACTTTTGGTAGGGAAGTATTTAGGATGGAACAAAGTAGGTAGGTTTGGGGGTTTTTTAAACTAAAGACAGGTAATTAAAAGTACAGGAAAGTAAATTGCAGGAAAACATATAAAGATAAATATGTAATTGCTGAGATTTCGATAATTAGTGTTTCGGGATGACAAACTAAATAGGGACAAAGCTTAATACAACAAGTAAACTATTAGGTGTAAACTCATGAACCCTACCAACTAAATTTCCCATTGGCATGTCACTAGGAACTAGGTTATCATGATTCTGATCAGAGCAATACGCCAACTTCCAATACCTATCTGGTTGAGAGATAAGCAACCTATTTTGGTTTTATACCGAGGTGCATGAATCAGTGGCGTATCGTCTCATAGGTCCGACCGTTGTTAACCCGTAAGATAGTTTACTGTTCTATTAGCATGCAGATTAATAACTTTGTATGTTTAGACCGCCTATTTTATAAGACCTGAAGGTTTAAGTATCCTAAGTCACTTGGACTTTCACTTTCATTCCTAAGTCTTATTCATAATTGATTAGATTCCGGTTTCTTCGACTTATGACTTAAATCTCTCATTTTCAAACAATTATACATCCCTGGATTATTCGCAGTTTATTAAAAACGTGTTTCATATGCCTATCATGCCTTTCAGTAATTAGACCGTGTACTTTACATGGTAATTCCATGGCTTCTTACGTCCAACATGCGGTCAAGAGTAATTGACAGTGAAAGTGACAATCTAAACTAATTAAAAGTAAAGCAGTGCAGAAATGTAAACCTAATATATACAACGAGTGGTTTCACTGTGTCTTACTTATTGCATGTCATGGGCATAGATAACTGCTTACCATAATTAAGGTTGATCAGGTCCTAATTACTAGGTTGTAGTCACGTGGATAACCAGAAAGGGTACTCCATAGATTAAACATAAGTTCATAAGGTTTTAACAATACATGGGTTATTATATCCTATTTTGTCTGAACGTATTTTACGAACATTACTTTGTAATGCATTGACTTTCGTAGGATACACCAGTTAGTTGTGAAGTTGTATTATCCATTTGGAATTTCAACTGTTAAACCAGAGCTGATTCCAGTGATATGACTACCTTCGGTCGTTTATGACTTCCATACATTTGTACTTTGCTCGAAAGCATTTCCAGTACTATATCGAATAAACAGTCGAATAGGGGCCATCATATCCAAAAGAACTTCGCCTGAACAACAGTAATAAAAGAAGCAAGGTTTGTAAAGTAATGACATTTACAAAAGGACTAATTGCGATGTCAACGTAAAATGCAGTAAGCATAAAATGTAGTAATTTTTTTTTTACTTTTCAATATATTAATGTATAATGTAGCAAAATTCACGTTAATTGCACTTAAAATGCAGTAGTGTAAAATGCAGTTGTATTAAATGCAGTAGAGTTTATTTTTTGTTTGTTTATAATTATTTTTTCAACATATTCATGTAAAATGCAGCATAGTTCACATAAGTTGAAAGTAAAATGCAGTAGTGTAAACATACAATATAATTAACCATAAAAATATTTGTTATAATATGAAAAAATTGTAAAATGCAATAAACTAACTGCATCTTATGCTACTGCATGTTACGCTACTGCATTTTAAGTTATTAGTGCATTTTACGTTACTACTGCATTTTACGTACTGCATTATGTAAAATGCAGTAGTTTTTTCCAAATCTACTTTTAGATCTAGATCTGATATTCCAGATCTATCTTCTCATATATACGTTTTTAGATCTATTTTTCTCATATATACTTTTTTAGATCTATTCCCTCTTAGATCAACATCATGTGTTGATACATAATGTGATGACGGTGACGGTGGTGGTGGCGGCGTTGATGGTGGTTGCGGTGGTGGTGCGACGACGATGGTGGTGGTGCGACGACGACGGAGCTGTGGGAGAGAAGAAGATGGTGGTGGTTCAAGGTGATGGTGGTGGTCATTTGTGGTGGTAATATGGAGGTAGAAATGGTGGTGGTGGTTAGTTTTTGTAGAGAGAATGTGAGAATTGTAGAGAGAAGCTGGAGAAAATGTAGTAGAAGGAGAAGGTAAATTGTAAATTAAAGTTGATGGATTATTAAAAGTAATAGGGGAGAGTTTATAATATTATAAAACTTGAGGGGGGTAAAAATTAAAGATTATAATGGCATGTGTCAAATTTTTATTGGATAATTTCCTTCTCCTCACTTCTCCTCCAAAGAGGTCTTCTTCTATGATTGATGGCACCCGAAAGCGTCGGTGTTGTTGATGGTAACTAATCGGGCGCCAACAAGGGTTTTAAAAATTTATATTTAGCGGGGCTCAAATTATATGTACTACCTACTTTGGTTAGTAAGCGGTAAGTATAACCTAAGATCGTTCTATGAATCCAAACGTGTGGTGATTAAATGTAACACCCCCAAATTTACTGTTTAGCGGAAGCAAGCTTTGGGGTGCTACTAATCAATAATCAAAACACACAAGGCATATAATGAATGACTCTATATGCGTCATTTTACAAATACATTGATAATATAAGCTTTACAATGTATAAATATTTACAAAAGCCCAATGATTACAATGTTTAGAGATTAATCGGCATAACTTAGTTACAAAATGTAGTAATGCAAAATAATCTCCTGATGTGTATGCTGACTCGAGCTATGGGCATCCTGAGTGAACAAGTCCTACTGCTGTTGAGTACCTGAGAACACATGTGTGAGTCCCTAATCACTATTATGTTAGTGATTGTGAATCGTTAACAGTGAGTTAATTGTAGAAGGGGGGTTGAATACAATTAAAAACTTTTCTTAGTTATAGTGTTATCTTGTTTAGCAAGTTTTTAACCGTATTAAAGTAACAGCAATATGAACACAAATATATATATAAGATAAGCGGTTCAGTTGCTGATGCAATTGTAGCTGAAAGATAAATTCTTTTATTACTAAAATTTATCTCTTGTTGATTGCGGAATAGATTAGCCAAAGCTAATCCAAATCAAACAATACAACTATTACAAAGGAGATGAACAGTAGTGGACAAACACGCTAACTGCTCACTCGCTGAGGTAAGCTAGTAGTGGACAAACACGCTACTAGTTTACTCACTGGTGTTACTTGTATCTTAGACAAACTAGTCACTGACAAACAAGTGACAATACAAGTAATAAACGCAGAATGAAGTACAACATACTACGCTATTTATAGACGCTGAAATCCTTAATTTCTAGATCTGAAGGACACGTGTCGCTGCTTGATTGGAGAGGTAGTTGGGATGTGATGTATCATGGCATGACATTCTGTCTTAGAAAATATCACCTTGTACCATAGACCAATCAAATGCTTCCACGTTACTCTTTTCAAGTTTCGAGGAACACGTGTTGCGCTGTAATAATGCCGAATGTCAACTTCTTATTTAATGCGGCATTTAATGCTGCAGTCACTGATAGAAACACAATTCTCCTCATTCTCGATGCGAGCTAACATGCTCTAAAGAATGACTTGAACAACTAATCTTCAGTGACTTCTTTTATTCAGCAGAAGAGAGAACTCAAGAAGACTTGGAGACTCTCGCTGATAGATGAGTATCAGCGACACACATAGTTGAGTCTTTTATCTTGATAAGATCTTCATCTACAGGTTTAACATATGATCAGCGACTTAGAGACCTTCAGCAACAGGAGCTTGACTTGAATCATTTTCTTCATGGAGCATTATTGAGAAGATCAGAGACTGTGACAAATGGCATGATCAGTGACTTCACTTATCAGCGAATAATGACTTTAACAATCTCTTATATAATCTCCCCCTTAATCTTTAAGATCAGTGACCACTTGAGTTCAGCGATCAGTGACTCAACAATCTCCCCCTAAATGGTTTAAGTCAAAGCTCCCTTAGACAAACTAGTTGCAGGAAAGTTTTAGTCTCTGAAGATAAGTTGGTTGCACAGAGACTTGTACTTATAAATTTTTGTTGTTGAAAAGATTTAAGTCTCTAATAGTAGGTAGGTTGCCTAGTGACTTGTACTTGTAGATTTTCTGTGCAAAGCCTCATTTATATCATAGAGAAAATATTTACAGAAGCTAACTATTACAAAATATCTAAATTATTTATCTCTCCACATCTCCTCCTCTTTCACTATGCCAAGCTCAGCTTCAAGTTCACACTTGTCTTTGGAGGGCAGGTATCTGAATTTTCTGGCCAAGGCTTCATCGAGAATAGCTTTTCTGATCTTTGAATCTATTGGAAGCATGCTACCTGACCTGATTAGGTGTATGAGTTGTTCTTGATCAACCTTCACAAGTTCAGCTTCTCTCTGAAACCTAAGGGCACCATTTAGGTCCCTATATACCAGACCCTTCTCCCCCTCAGTGACTTCATGTCCTTCAAGCTTTGGCACACCAGCAGGAATAGATAGATTTAGCCTTGAAGTGTTGGGGATTCGATAGATGCTGCTTGTGCCTGACCTATACCTTGGGCTTGGTGGCTGAACAATCTCTTCACAAAATGTGACAGTATCTTCTGGTCTGAGAAGTTACAGTGACACCATTTTTTGATATAGTCTATCAATCTCTTTCAGGACCTCAGCTTTAGTTGCACTTGTTGAGTGGCTGATACAAGCTTGATCTCATTCCATTCTTCTCTGTGCAGCTTGCATACTTGATCAAGTAGCATGGCTTGAGTCTCTGAACCTCTTTGAATAAGCAGCTGAGGTTGAGATTGATTCTTAGACTTCTTCAGTTTAACCTTGGTAATAGGTGCAGGGTTTGATCTCCCTGTCATTCTGGCAGCAAACCTTTTTCTATCAATTTCATCCCATTTGCTATCCACTGCTGTTCTGACAGCTCCCCCTTTCTTTTTAGAGCTCTTGCTAGCTGATGTTTTCAGTTTTTGTTGCTCTAGCTCACTCTCTTCTATCTCAGCAAGTACCCTGGCAATTGCAGCATCAGACTCTTCTTGATCTTTCTTTTGTTTAAGAAGTCTGGCCCTTTCATTGGCATCTTTAGAGCTCAATTCCAGTAGATATGCTCTGTCAGCATCTGATTGCTCTTTCAGCAACCTTTTCCTTTCTTGTTCCTCTCTTAACTCAGCCTGAAAGGTTATTTGCATTATCATCTCATGCTCCCTGTCCTTTCTTGCCTTTATCTTTCTGGCAACTCTCTGTTCTTTTGTTTCATCAGGACAAGGGGTATCTGAGGCTGAGTCAGAGGAAAGGCATGCTGTAGGGGAGGTATCTGAAGTGGTTGTGTTGGAAGGAGTTGCTGTGGAGATTGGTATTATTGTTGCTGGGGTAGGTGTGGTTATTTGGGTTGTTTGGGTTGCTGTGGGTGAGGGTAGGTTTTGGGTTGCTGGTGGAGATGAAGGTACAGCTACCTCAGATACGACAATATGTAATTGAGGGTCACTGACCTGTTGTTTCTTTGATGGAGGAGTAGATGCAGGAGAAGTGTCACTGGTCCTTTTTCTCTTTAAGACAGATGATATGGGTTAATGATCCTCCATATTTACATCATCTTCATCTTCTGAACCCTGACCAATTCCATGACCACCTCCCTGACCATCATCATTGTTATCATCATTATCATCAGCTTCATGCATGATGGTATCATCCTTCTCATCATCAGATACATCATCTACCACCTACCTATTCATCCATTCCCAGCGAGCCAATTCGTAGCTCACTGAGGTACCCTCTAACCTAGTAGTATCATCCACTGCCCATTGTTGCACCAGCCCATTGTAGTTCCCGAGCTCTTCAGCACTGAACTCAGGAAAGCTCTCAGTGATATCCACCATATCAGTGGCTATCTCCATATCTACCCAATACAGTTCAGCAACTGCAAGGGCCTCCAATTCAGGTTGCTCAGCGATCGGACGAAGTGCATAAGTATTGAGCACAATGTCCCTGTGACCTTTGTTTGATAGCGGATCAGTCATCTTTCGGGGCAACTCAGGATCAGAGACAAAGTCCTCTTCTTCACTCTCCCCCTGACTGGTTCGCTCAAACTGATCAACTGCCCTAAGTATCTGATCAGTGAAATCAACATTCTCCTCGCGCAGGGCAGCGACCTCAGCTCTTGTCTTTGTAAGCTGTGAGACAACCTGTGGAAGTACCTTAATAACTTTGTCGGTGTTATATAGGTAGTTAGATACAGAAATGGCTAAGTCATTTTGGTTGGTGGTGAGCTGGGCAATGGCAGCAGCATGATTGGTAAAGTTGTTGGTGGAGGTGGAGGCTAGCTCAGTGACTGCATGGTTTATTGCAGCACTAGCATCAGCTACTATTTGTACCCTCTCACTAACAGATGTGCTCCATGGTTCAATGGAGTTGTATACATCAGTGAGAGCAGTAACAGCTTTTTGTAGGACAGAGACATTGCCAATAAGTGCCTCACGGTCTTCAGTGAGCATCTTAATTTGGGTTTGGGATTGGGCAATGTACTCCATCAGTAGCTGATCTGATGTGGAGTGAGTGGAGGTGTTTGGGGGAGTAGTTTGGGTATTAATAATGGGGGTAGGTGTAGATTGGGCTACATGATCAGGGGGTGTGGTCTGATCAGCAGCGACTTGGATGTTGTCACTGGAGAAAGAGGTGGGGGTGAGCTCTCTGATGGGAGAGTTGGATGTGGGTGGAGGAATGGGTTGGGTGTCCTCAGAGGTGTCCATGGGCATGATTTCCTCATCATCAGCTTGTGATTTAGCTGGTGGTTCATTGGAAATAGAAGTAGCGACCTGTATCTCACCATGGGTTAGTGGTGAGACATTGACAGCCGGTGCAGTGATAGATGAGAGGTGGCCCGGGTCTGTAGCCAGTGGTGTGACATCAGCTATGAGTGTGTTATCACCCACTGATGTCACTTGCCCTTTTAATGAAATGTCACCCTTTTGTGAGGATGACAAGTGGCTGGGTTGACTCAATCTGAGAGTGTGGGGTGCACCCGAATCACTGCTAACAGTGGTTTGATCCACTGCAGCTGTCTGTAGTTGTCCCTTTTTAGAGTCACTGGACTTTCAGGAGTCCAGTGAAGCAGGTAAAGTTGAGGGTTCAGCAGTGGTGCCCTCAGTAACTGAACGTACAGTCACTAATTCACCACTGGCATCCGTAGATGTCTTCTTTTTGCTATGTCCCTGATCCTTTAATGTCAGGGACCCTAATTTGGATTTTTTCTTGGGAGCAGTGGGTGTTTTCTTGATTGGTGGTTGACCAACAGTAGTCACTGGGGGTGTGGTCAGTGACGTGGTCGATGGGGGGGGGGGGGCAGCAACTGACATTTGTACAGAAGTTAAAGGCTGGGGTGCAAGGGTCCCCGGGTGTTTCATAAAAGCGGGCAACACTGCAGTCGCTGGTTTAGCGAAAATTTGAGATCCTACCAGAGTGGGCTCAAATCCCTAAAAAGATACCCTATCATAGGCAGCAAACTGATCCCTAAAGATCAGTGAGAGATACCTAGGGTAAGGTACATATTTTGCCTTGGCAGGCTCAGCGACTTTGGTGATCAGTTCGTTTAAGATCACACTTGCATAGTCAACTCGTAGAGAGTTGACCAGTGACCAACTGATCTGGGCCTCCAGGGAGCTGAATTGATCATAGCTCCCTGATTTTGTACCCAAAGATTGGATAAAGTTTGTAAAAAGAGCATTCCAAACACCATCCATTTTTGTTTTGTTGACCGTAGAGTACTTACGGTTGCCACTGCCATCGACTAAGTATTTACACTCAATCTCAGTAAGATCGACGAGGCCTTGTTTGGCAACGTCGCTCTCTGGCAGCGACTCGTATGACTCATAGGTCGGCAGTTGTAAAATGGAGCGGATGGTGTTGGCAGTTATGGTGATGGGTTGGGTACCATTGTCTATAAAACCCTGGAGTTGGGAAACACCAGAGACGACAGAGTGAGTGCAGGTATACCAGAACTCACTGAGCCATTCTGGGTTCATTTCCCCAGGAGACAAGGTAAGAGCAGGGAGGATAAAGTGATTTTTCAGAAAATTTATCACCTCCGCATACTCAGGTTTGGGGCAAGTTACATTTCCCAAATAGTTTGATTTGGGAACTGTAATAACAAGCGTCTCACTGACCGCAGAGGCTCGAAGAGCTTTAATCTCTGGGGTCAGTGTGTAAGCATTGTTGAAAAATTTAGTTCTTGCCATTTTTAAGAAATGAAAGTAAAAGATTTAAAAGTGAGATATTTGCAGAGAAAATGAAGAAAATGAAGTTTGAAAAATTAGAAAACATAAAGAATGAAAAGGTAAGGGTTTCGCTGCTTATATACGGTTACTGATTTGGAAAATGTGTGGTCAAAACGAGTATGTACGTGGTCAAAAAGTAAAAAAAATGTGGTTGGTGATAGGGGAGTAGGGTGATGATGGTGATAAGTGGTAACATTAAATGGTGATGGGAGTGGTGCGCCGGAAAGGTATACGAGGTGTCAGAAAAAGTGTACCTTTTCGAGTTCCCATGAGATATTTTAATAAGGCATTTATTAAGAATATAAAAAATTAAATACAAAATGTATTAATTGTAAGGAATATATGTCGAAATAAATGCTATATTAAATAATAACAAAACTTTCGCTGATACATTATGTCTCAGCGAGATGAAAATAAATTATATCTTAAAATAAAATAAATATTATGTTTCATATTTGATGTCGCTGATCAAATTACAACTTAGAATACTAATCTAATCAACTAGTCAAGTTTGTGAAGCATAAGATATATTTTATTTTTATGATATAAAGAATTTTCATGTGCAGTTACAAAGTATATAATTTATTGAACATAACTATGCTAACTTATTGTTCTTGCTGATTGCATCAGTGAGAATAATAGATCAGCGAGTTAAAAGTATAAACTATATATTCTGTAACTACCTTTTATTAAACAATCAGGTTTTAATCATTTAGGTTCAGCATGCCCAACTCGCTGATGAGAAAGGTGAATCTTTTCTCATCTAAAGGTTTTGTAAATATGTCAGCGAGTTGGTAATCAGTTGGAATGAAATGCAATTCAATATCACCTTTCATGACGTGGTCCCTGATGAAGTGATATCTGACATCAATATGCTTTGTCCTTGAGTGCATCACAGGATTATTTGCTATGGCAATAGCACTTTGACTGTCACAATAAATTGGAACATTACCAAAGTCAAAACCATAGTCAGCGAGCTGATTCCTCATCCACAGAATTTGAGCAGTGCAAGCTCCAGCAGCGACATATTCAGCCTCAGCAGTAGAAGTTGAGACAGAATTTTGTTTCTTGCTTGACCAGCTTACAAGCTTTTCTCCAAGAAACTGACAGCTACTAGAGGTACTCTTTCTGTCCATTTTGCATCCAGCATGATCAGAATCTGAATATCCCTTCAGTGAGAAATCTGAGCCAGATGGGTACCAGAGACCAAGATTTGGTGTACCCTTCAGATATCTGAATATTCTTTTGACAGCGAGCAAATGGGATTCTTTTGGATCAGCTTGATATCTAGCACATAGACAAGTAGAAAACATAATGTCTGGTCTACTAGCAGTTAAATATAGCAGTGACCCGATCATTCCTCTGTAAGCAGTGATATTTACAGATTTACCATCAGGATCAGCATGTAATTTTACTGCAGATGACATTGGTGTAGCCAGTGATGAGCAGTTGGTGAATTCGAATTTCTTTAATAAATCTTTAACATATTTTCCTTGATTTATAAAAATACCAGTCTTGGTTTGCTTTATTTGCAGACCAAGGAAAAATGTTAGTTCACCCATCATGCTCATCTCATAACTTTTAGTCATGAGGTCACTGAATTCCTTGCACATGTCATTGTTAGTAGACCCAAAAATAATATCATCAACATAAATTTGGACTAATATAACATCTCTCTTAACCTTTTTAATAAAAAGTGTGCTGTCAATTTTACCTCTGACATACCCACAGTTAGTTAAGAAGGTAGAGAGAGTGTCATACCAAGCTCTAGGAGCTTGTTTAAGTCCATATAAAGCTTTTTCCAACTTGTAGACATAACCTGGATGCTCGGGGTCAGTGAATCCTGGTGGTTGTTTCACATACACTTCTTCCTGCAGCTTTCCATTCAAGAAGGCACTTTTCACATCCATTTGATATACCTTGAACCTCTTGTGAGCTGCATATGCTAAGAACAACCTGATTGCTTCAAGCCTAGCAACTGGTGCAAAGGTTTCATCGTAATCAATTCCTTCTTGCTGACAGTAATCTTGTGCAACCAGTCTAGCCTTATTCCTTATTACAACACCATCAGCATCCATCTTGTTTCTGAACACCCATCTTGTTCCAATCACAGATTTCCCAGCTACTTGAGGTACTAACTTCCACACTTTATTCCTTTCAAACTGAGATAGCTCATCTTGCATGGCAGCTATCCAGTGATGATCAGTGAGTGCCTCATCAATTTTCTTGGGCTCAATCAGTGACACAAAGCTTACAAACAAACAAAAGTTATCAATATGTCTAGTCCATTTAGTCACTCGATGAGGTTCAACAGTGACTTGATTATTCAGAGATGATCCACCAGGCACATCAGCATTAGAAGCATGATTAATGTTTAAGCTTTGATTTGGACAGTGAGTGTTATAATTTTGATGCACATGATGAGATGATGATGATGGGATATCAACAGGCGAAGATGAGGTTCCTGAATCATTCTTGGCTAAAGTAGAGCCAGAAGTACCTTCAGGGACATCATCTTCCCTTTCAGAGTCTGATGGATGAACCTCATGCTGGTCATCACTGATTGTATTAAAAATAAGATTTTCATAGTCTTTTGGATCAGTGAGTGATTTATCATAAGATTCATCAAAGGTAACATCCATTGATTCTTCAATACATTCCTTTCTTTTATTATAAACTCTGAAAGCTTTTGAAATGATTGAGTAACCAACAAATATACCTTCATCAGCTTTGGGATCAAACTTTCCTAAGTGATCTCTTTTGTTTAAGACATAGCAGGTACTGCCAAAAACATGAAGAAAACTTATGTCAGGTTTTCTCCCCCTTAACACCTCATAGGCCGTCTTATCATGTCTCTTGACAATCAGAGACCTATTCTGAGTGTAGCAGGCAGTATTGACTGCTTCAGCCCAGAAATGGGTCTTAAGACCAGCATCTATGAGCATTGACCTTGCTGATTCAATCAAGGTTCTATTTCTCCTCTCTGCAACACCATTTTGTTGAGGTGTTCTTGGTGCAGAGAAGTTTTGAGAAATACCTTTTGAATCACAGAAACTTTCAAGGTCAATATTTCTGAATTCAGTGCCATTATCACTTCTTAAATGTTTAACTGAACAATCATTTAAGTTTTCCATCTTTTTGATAAAGGATATGATTTCCTGTGTTGCATCACTTTTGGCTTTGAGGAAGACTACCCAAGTATATCTGGAATATTCATCCACAATTACCAAGCAGTACCTTTTACCACCAAGACTGGGAGAACTCACTGGACCAAACAGATCCATATGCATCAGTTGAAAACATTCTGTCACTGAAGATGTTTGTTTGCTTTTGAAAGAAGAGCTGTGATGCTTTCCCTTCTCATACGCTGAACAAAGCTTGTCTTTGTCATAAGTAAGCTTTGGAAGACCATTACCAAGTCATTCTTGCTGAGCTTGCTGATGGCCTTGAAGTTCAGGTGAGAAAGACGCTTATGCCATAACCATTTTTCTTCTGAAACGGTTCTGGAATAAAAGCATGTTCCTGATTGTGCTGAGTCCATATTGACTACATATGTATTTCCTTTCCTTAGAGCACCCAGGACAGCACTTCCATTCTTGTTGTAAACAACTCCAGCTTCATGATCAAATAGCACCTTATTTTTGGCATCGCAGAACTGACTGATGCTTAATAGATTATGCTTCAGTCCTTCAACATATGCCACCCTTTTAAACATGACATTTCCATTGGTCAAGACCCCATACCCTCTGGTCTTACCAATGTTGTTATCACCAAAAACTACATCAGGACCTCTTTCATCCTGGTAGTCGCTGAGCAGGGACTTACATCCGGTCATATGTTTGGAACACCCACTGTCCAGATACCAGATTGTTTCTCTAAGAATGCCCTACATCAGGAGTAAAATGTTAGTTCAATTTATGAACCCATCCTGAGATGGGTTCATAGTGGACAATCCTTGAACTTGGCTTCCACTGACCAGCAAGACATTTGACTCACTGCTGGTGGTTGGTTGGACACAAGCATGTACTGATGAACAATCTGTTGACACATGTTGTCTACTTCCACACTTATAGCATTTTTTATTTATGGCTTTAGACTTCCTTTGCTCAGTATGCTGATTTGATTTAGATTTAAAAGAGTTCAGACTTACTATCTCAGTTTGTTTCTTTGACTCCAAGTCACTGATGACAAGATCATCAGTCACTGGGGTGTCAGAAGTAAGGTTGCTGAAAATCTTTTGATTAATAGCAGTAAAACTGATGGAAACTGGATTAGTTGTTGACTTATTTATGCTCAAGTCTTTCAGTTCATCAATACTTGCAGATATATCACAATTGTCAGTGACCAGCGAGCTTTTAACAAAGTGATTTGGTTTAGCCTCGCTGACAACTGACATTGGCTCAAAAACGAAGTTTGAAAAGGATTGATCAGGCTTGAATATTTGATCAATGCTTGTGGCATCAGCCAAAGAAGCAGCTGTATCATAATCACCTCCCAAAATAGCTTTCACTTGTTTTGGAATTTGATTATTGACACACTGATTTACGTTTAATGCAGATTTGCACCATGACTTTATAACTTCATTGAGTTGAGAAAATTTGGTCTCAAAACTTACTTTCTCTTGCATGCACATTTGATTTGCATGTATTTGTGCATCAAGTTCAAGTTTTAGGTCTTTCATTTTCAACAAGTTTTCTTCTTGAAGTTTAAGTTTTGATGTTAAGTCATTGATCATGCATTCTTGCCTTCTCTGAATATCATGAGCATTTGATAGATCAACTATCAAAGTCTCAAAGATATTCTCCTTTTCAGTCACTGAAGCTGATTTAAAGCAATGTACCTTGTAGAGAGTCTCTGGATCCCAGCCGGATGCTGAACATTTCTTAGCTACTTCCTTGATGTCTTCATGGAAGTTAGTGTCATCAGCCATCAGGCAGTAATCCCTATCTAAACAAATCATAGCTTCTTCTTCATCAGATGATGAGGTTGAGTCAGAGTCGCTGAAGGATCCTTCTTCAGCGACGAACCCTTTTCCCTTCTTCTTGCCAACTTTGGACATAGCTTTCAGCTTCTTGTACTTTGACTTGTACTTGTTGTACTTGTCATTTCTGAAGCTGGGCCTTTGCTCAGGGAGAGGATTGACAGCTTTGGATCTACAGTCAGCTGCAAAGTGACCAGGTTTGCCACATTTGTAGCAGTCGCCTTTTGACTTTGAGATGTCACTTGATGGTGCACCAGCAAATTTGTTAAACCTTGTGTTCTTTCTGAAATTTGCAACCATCATGGCCATATCTCTTTCCAGCTTCTCTAGTCCTTCTTCATAGCTGACTTCAGACTGGCTGTCAGCATCACAACCTTCCTCATCTGCAATTAGTGACTTTGAACTCAACTTGGTGATCTTAACTTTCTGCTTTTGATCAATCTCTTCTAGCTAAGCTACAAGGGCATTAGAAATTGTTGAGACCTGAGCCACTGCCAGATTTGCTCAGAAGACAAGTCTTGTGGCACTGCTAGAAGAAGTCTACCACTGTCAGTTAGAATTAGTCTAATAGTGCCACTGTTGGTATAAGTGTATTTTGTATCAAGTACTTAACCACTGTTGGTAATACAAGTACTACCCCTGTTAGTGTATAGCTCAACCACTGTTAGAAGTCGGTTAGAGAGAAATATGGAATTGATAGAATTTCCATAATAGTTTGATTCTGTAAAGGACTCTATGTGATATAAATAGAGATCCTGTAAAACCCTAGGAGAGGACGAATCTTTAGTTATTAGCTTCAAGGTTGTAAACCCTAACACAAATTGTGTGTTCGTATTATTTATAATAATATTGAAGCTTTTGATTAATATTTTGTGTTATAAGTTTAGTTCTTCAAGTTATTAATAAACTATTCCGCAAGCTTATTAATAATTAATCAAAGTAATACATATTAAGATCCTGATTGGGATCATCAAGTGGTATCAGAGCTAGATATTGCTTTGATCTTGAAGAATTCTATTAAAGTTTGCAGCTTTCTCTTCAAATACTAAGATGTCTACGGAAACGATGGAAGGAATACAGGCAACAAAGATTCCTATGCTCAAACCTGATGAGTTTGAGTTATGGCAGACAAGAATAAGGCAGTACATGCTTCTCACAGATTATATGATGTGGGAGGTGGTTATCAATGGACCTAATTATCCAAAGGGTCCAGATGGTGAAAAATTGGAGAGACCACCACCCAAGACAGATGCTGAGAGAAAAGAAAGAGCCACTGAATGGAAGGCATTGAGTACATTACTCTTGTCAATTCCCAATGAGTATCAAAAGAAATTTGATAAATGTGTAGATGCTAAGGTACTCATGGAAGCAATAGTCACAAGGTTTGGAGGTAATGATAATACAAAGAAGAACAAGAGGTCTCTTCTCAAACAACAGTTTGAGAACTTTGCTAGAGTAAAGTTAGAAACTTTAACTCAAACCTTTGATAGGTTTCAGAAGCTGGTAGGAGATCTTGAAAATCACAATGTTAAGATAGACAAGGATGATCTTAATAGAAAAATTTTAAGATCACTTGGTACAGAATGGAACATGTACACTGTGGGACTAAGACAAAGTGCAGACCTTGATCAGAAGGAAATTGAGGATCTGTACAATGATCTGAGAAACTTTGAGCCTGAGGTTTTGGCTATAAAACAGTCCACTGGTAGTTCCAATAATACTGCTTTTGTGTCTGTGGGTGAAGCTGGAAGTAGTAGCACATCTGGTGCTAATGATAATGTGCTAGAAGCATTCTTTGCTAGCCATGTGAATTCATCATTAACTACAGAAGATTTGGAGCAGGTCAGTGAAGAGGACCTTGAGGAGATGGATTTGAGATGGCAAATGGCTATGATCACCATAAGAGCAAAAAGGTTTATGCAGAGATCTGGTAACAGAAACTTCACATTCAAGAGAGATGGTGTAGCTGGGTTTGACAAAAGCAAAGTGGAGTGTTTCAACTGCCACAAGTTGGGTCACTTTGCAAGAGAATGCAGGAACACACAGGATGGAGGATCACAGAATACAGTTAATGGAATAATGAGAAATAATTCTGGTCCTCAAAGAAGATTGGTACCTGTACAGAACACCACCTCAGACTCATTGGTAGCACAAGATGGAATGGGAGGATTTGACTAGAGTGATCAAGAAGAGCTTGTGGTAAAGAATCAAGCTTTGATGGCTGTCACAGAAGAACCAGAACCTTCAGACATTCCACATGAGGTACAAGTTAAATTATGTTCACCTGAATGTAAGAAAATGGTTAAATTTTACAGGGATCATAATGTTGTTGTGTGCAATGAGTTGAAAGCTTTTGAAGTTAAAAGTCAACATGCAACCTTAGCTATTGAAAATCTTGAAAAACAAATTAAGGCTTTTGAAAAGAATGAATCACAATTTCACTTAGATATTAAATATCTGAACTGGGAAAAGAAAGCTTTACAAACAAAAGTTGATATGCTAAGTGCCAAGTTGGCTGAGTCAATTTCTGATAAAGAATCCATAAAATTGAAAGTTGATGAATTGGAAAATGCCTCAAAAGGTGTTCAAAACTTAATCAAGTCTCAGATTCATGATAAATTGAAAACTGGATTAGGTTACAATCTTAGTGCTGTACCCCCACCTTATAATCATACTTACTTCCCATCTAAAATTGATTTTGACTTAGAAAAACTTAAGGTAGGTGTGTCTGAGGAGGTTAAAAAGGTAGATCCAGTAGTTAATTGTGTTGATAATATAAATTTTGATAAATTGGAAATATCTGATTGGACTGAGGAAGATGAGAGTGATAGTGATAGTTCATCTAGTGGTAATTCTATGGATGGATGTGTTAAGTCTATTACTAGTCTAGTTTCAGAACTTACGAGTGATAAACTAGAAGAAGGCAAGAAGTTGTTCATGGAGAAAGCTAAGGTGCAGCTTGAACAAGTGAATAGGACTAACAAATCTAGAACTGGTCTAGGTTATGTGAATAACAAGGTTAATCATGAGTTCAATAAAATGGCTGAATGTGTTAAGTGTTCTAGCAAACATGATAAAAATCCTGCAAAGAAAATAATCAAACCTACACCTAGAGGGAATCAAAGGAATTGGAATCAATTGGTGTCACAAAGGCTGGGTAATGGGTTTGAATGTGTGAAAAGAAAATCATGTTTTATTTGTGGTAAGTATAATCATCTTCAACAGGATTGTTACCATAATCCTAAAAATAATAGGAACCGTGGTACAGGACAAGTGTTGAGAAATCAGCTTAACAGAGGCAATGCTGCAGCCACTGTTAATACTGCAGCAGTGCCACTGTCAGAAGCTAACAGAGGCAAGACAAGAACAGGGGAGGGTTTGACCACTGTCAGGCATGGTACCTCTGCTGGTATTAAGCATTTACAAAGAATGTTTATACCAAGTAAAGCTACCACTGCCAGGGTAATAAATACGAATTTGAAGGTGACCACTGTCAGACCATTAACCCCTGTCAGGTCTAAAACAGATTATTTTTGGAGACATAAGAATGCATCTACATCAAAAGTGTCCAAAATCAATGAAGCATTGAGATCAATCACCTTTAAGAGGGTTGATGTCAAAAATGCTCAAGGGAAACCCAAAGCCAGATTGGTTTGGGTTCCCAAGAGAAACTAATTATTTCTCTTTTTATATGTGCAGGGCAAGCCAAGCTTATGGCATATTGATTCAGGATGCTCAAGTCACATGACTGGAGATAGGGAGAAACTGCAAGATTTTAAAGCTTTTAATGGAGGAGATGTGGCATTTGGCAGTAATCCTAAAGAAGGAAAAATCACAGGTAAAGGCAAGGTAAAAAGCAGTAAGCTTACTTTCAATGATGTTTATTATGTTGAACAATTGAGATATAATTTGCTAAGTGTGAGTCAAATCACAGATAAGCAAAATCCTGTTTATTTCACTAACACAGAATGCATTATACTTTCTGAAAAACTCAAAATACCTGATGATAAAATTTTAATGAGAGTTCCAAGAAAGAATAATGTATACTGTAGTGATTTAAACAAGATGGAATCTCAAAATGTTAATTGTCTTATATCTAAAGCTACTGTTTCTGAATCTGAATTATGGCATAGGAGGATGTGTCACTTGAATTTCAAGACCATGAATAAACTGGTTAGGAATAGGCTAGTGAGAGGCTTACCTGAAAAGTTATTTGAATGTAGTGACCACTGTGTAGCTTGTCTCAAAGGCAAGCAACACAAGACTTCTTATAAGACCAAGCTTGTGAATACAAATACCACTCCCTTACACCTGTTACATATGGACTTGTTTGGCCCTACCAATGTAGCTAGTCAAGGGAAGAAATCTTACTGTTTGGTGATAACTGATGACTATTCTAGAATGAGTTGGGTATTCTTTCTTAGAACCAAGGATGAGACAGGTGAAACACTTAGATCTTTCATAACTAGGATTGAAAATTCAACTAATCAAAAGGTTAAGATCATCAGGTGTGATAATGGGACATAATTTAAGAATCATGAGATGAATAAGTTCTGTAAGGAGAAAGGTATAGAAAGACAGTTTAGTGCTCCTAGGACTCCACAACAAAATGGAGTAGCTGAAAGGAGGAATAGGACATTAATTGAGGCCCCTAGAAGCATGCTAGCAGATGCTAAACTTCCAATGTCCTTTTGGGCAGAGGCAGTCAGCACTGCTTGTTATGTTTTGAATAGGATTTTGATAGTCAAACCTCATAACAAGACACCCTATGAGTTATTCTGTAAGAGAAAGCCTTTGGTTAGCTTTTTAAAACCATTTGGATGTCCTTGTACTGTCTTAAATACCAGAGATCACCTAGGTAAGTTTCAAAGTAAGGTAGATGAGGTTGTCTTTGTTGGATACTCTATTCAAAGCAAGGCTTATAGAGTGTTTAATAAAAGGACTAGGATCATAGAGGAGACCATGAATGTGACCTTTAATGAAAATACACCCAATGTAGAAGGAAAAGGTCCAGAAGTATTGTTTGATATTGATGCACTAACCCATGCTTTTAGATATCCAGATTTGTCTTCTAGTGCGTGTACAAGTGCAGGTGATGATGCAAATGGAGATAGCAGCTCAAGTCAGCCTACCATGGATACCTTGGAGTATGTATTATCTCCAATTTGGTCTCCAGATCCACCAGCAGTCTTTCAACAGGATCACACAGAAACTGATGGATTAACTCCAGAAACAAATGGATCATTTGCAAAGGATGATTCAGATAAGGGTACACATGGTTTAAGGGGTTCACATGAAGATTCAGAAAGTGAATTAGAGTTACCTGGATTATCAGATAAAGAGCAGAGATCACCAAAGAACTATGAACAAAGTCCACCATTTCAAGTTTTGGAAAGAACTTCTTTGTCAGATTCTGAAACAACTCCAAAGCTTTCAAAAGATAGAAAGGAAAGAGATTCTTTTTCAGAATCAGAAATGGATAATCTTGTGGGTCCTAATTTGGAAAGAGAATTGCTTGATACATCCACATCTAAGTATCTGGTTCATAAAGATCATTCCTTGGATTTGGTCATTGGTGATATTGGTTCACATGTTCTGACCAGACAATAGTCAAAGATAAGAGAAGAAGATTTACATACTTCTTTATATGTTTGTTTTCTTTCTCAGATGGAACCAAAGAAAGCAGTGGAAGCTCTCAAAGATTCCAGCTGGATTGAACCCATGCAAGAAGAATTGCTACAATTCAAGCTGCAGGATGTATGGGATTTGGTTGATTTACCAAAAGGAAAGAGAGCTATAGGCACCAAGTGGATTTTTAAGAACAAGAGAGATGAGAGAGGGATTGTCATCAAGAATAAAGCCAGGTTGGTAGCACAGGGGTATACACAGGAAGAAGGAATTGATTATGATGATGTTTTTGCTCCTGTTGCTAGGATAGAAGCTATTAGATTGTTTTTAGCTTATGCATCTTATCAGGGTTTCAAGGTTTATCAAATGGATGTGAAGAGTGCTTTTCTTCATGGTCTAATTGATGATGAGGTGTATGTATGCCAACCTCCAGGGTTTGAAGATCCAACATATCCAGATAGAGTGTGCAGATTGAAGAAAGCTTTGTATGGTTTACATCAAGCACCAAGAGCTTGGTATGATACTCTATCTGAGTATCTTCTCAATAATGGATTCAAGAGAGGTACTATTGACAAGACTCTGTTTATCAAGAGAATTCAGAAAGATATTTTGCTGGTACAGGTCTATGTAGATGATATTATTTTTGGATCTACAAGTGATTCACTGTGTAAAGACTTTGAAAAGCTAATGCATCAGAAGTTTAAGATGAGTTCAATGGGAGAACTCACTTTCTTTTTAGGATTGCAGGTTAAGCAGAAGCCAGATGGAATCTTTATTAACCAAGGGAAGTATGTGAAGGATATTTTGAATAAATTTGGTTATAAAGATGTAAAGATAGCTAGCACTCCCATGGAGGCACACAAACATCTTAATTCTGATCCTGAGGGGGAGGAAGTAGAAGTGCACCTGTACAGGTCAATGATTGGTTCTTTGATGTATTTAACTTCATCTAGACCTGATATTATGTTTGCAGTGTGTCTTTGTGCTAGGTACCAGACCAATCCAAAGCAGTCACACATGTATGCTGTGAAAAGAATATTTAGATACTTGAAAGGTCAACCAGATTTGGGAATTTGGTATGCTAAAGGATCAGACTTTGAGCTAAAGGCTTTCACAGATAGTGACTATGGTGGTGAAAACATGGACAGAAAATCAACCAGTGGAGGATGTCAATTTCTTGGAAGTAGGCTAGTGTCATGGTAATGCAAGAAGCAGACCACAGTTTCTACATCTACAGCAGAAGCAGAGTATGTTGCAGCATCCAGTTGTTGTGTAACACCCGCCAAATTAGGACTAGTAATTAGTGCCTGATTCTCTGTTAATACATGTAATTAGTTCTGTATTAGGCTAATTAATGTATCAAACTATATATTGTTGAATATATACAATTTTGCGATTTGATTAAATCGTACGCAATTTAAATCGAATGTAATTCGATTCAATTTTATACGGACGTTGGTGAACAAAATTATTAAATAAGATAACATTATTTAATAACGTTATTATATCTAAAATAGTATTTTGATGATAATTCATACATGTTTCGTATCGTACAATTAAAAGCCTACGCGATTAGAATGTTAAACGCGCAAACAATGTTAAGTTATACTTTATAACTCAATTATTAAAGTAATTGGTGAAATATTTTAAGTAAAAATATTGGGTAATTATTCGTGCCTTAAAACGGGTGTATAACGCGCGAAATAATTATTTAAACGGTTAAACGATCGGGAAAACGAACACCGCGCGGAGCGCAGACGCGAGGAACAAGTTTGGGACACACCCACATAGGGTGGGCCCCACTAAAAATCTGCCAAAAAGGGGGTGAGGTCACCACCTCCCCACCCCACTTCTCACTTCCATCTTCCTTCTCTTCTCTCTCTCTTTCTTTTTCCTCTCAACCACACCAAACCACCATCACCATTAAACCTTCAAATAACACTAGCATACCTCAATATTTCGCATAACTCGTTTGGAGAAAAAGACTCATCTCGCAAGGATCTACACATCTATCTTTCCGGATTCTCGATTCCTCGCGTTGTAAGTTTCCGACAAATCTCGAAATCTCTCGTTTCTTAGTGTTTTTACATGTTTGTTGTTTAAAATGGCTTATAATGTCCATATAAGGGTTGGGTAAAAGAATCGGACCAAACGGAAACTCGAAAACATGTTTTTGGTCAAAAATCCGTCAAACAGTCGTAAGTGTCGCAAAGACGACCAGTATTGCGTCACTTCATGCGTCACTTAAGTGACGCATGAAGCCCCTTTTTCCCGACACTTCAACCGTCACTTGCTTAGTGACGCCTAGGACCCTTACCGTCACTAATAACCCGACACTGCCTTAGTGACGCCCCTATATGCGTCACTCCCTTAAGTGACGCCTAACTGACGCTTGCACCCGTCACTAACGAAGTGACGCCACCTTATGCGTCACTTACCCAGTGACGCCACCTCATGCGTCACTTACCTAAGTGACGCCCTGACCCCAAAATTTCAGACTATATGCGACACTTCCTAAGTGACGCCCAAGCCCCTAAGTGACGCTATAAGTGACGCATAAACAGAAAGTTTTAACTAATTTTACACTAAGTTTTGAGACCCAAAATTGACGCCCATTTTCACCCAAATTCGAGTCCAGATGCGTTTTTCACCAAAGCAATGTAGTAGAAATAAAAATTTTCCAAGCTGACCTGGCAGCTCGACCCCAGCCAGGGGCTGCCGCCCCTTGGACCCCGCTACCAGGGGCGCTGCCCCCGGACCCCCGTCATTAAAGGGCTTCGCCCTTACCCTAGAGTCACGAGTAACAGTGTTACATCTAAATTTTCACACAAAGTGTTAAACTTGTATAACATCAAACACGAATGCGACATGACTTCTAAAACACTTGGAACATGTTTTTCAAGAATGATGATAATATTATTATTACCAACAATCGCCAACGGGCCGTACACATTTTTCAAACACTTAAACAATCAACCAAATTGTAATCATTTGGACATTCTAGTTGGACAAACAACTACAAGGTAGTCTTATGAGATGCCTTCATATGTTTATAACCATCGCGTGTCGTGGACACCCTCAGGTTACAAGTCTTTGGACTTCGATTCCCGACTCATCAATCTCAGTTTATTGATATAAACTCTAAAGACTCAGGTGAGTCTCATAGCCCCTCTTTTACTATTTTTACTCAGGGGTGTGATATATTGCTTGTTTTAACGCGTGAACGCAAGTACAACTTTTACATGTACTACATGAGTTTTACACAACTAATCTTTTAAAGCCCTCCATCAGCATAGTTGTTAATACATTTGTAGCGTGAATATTAGTATATGGTACCATATAGGATTGACCCACCTCGTCCGGGTTAGCAAGCACTAACCGGGTAAACGGACGTACTAATATTTAAGGAAGACGGATGTTGATTAGGCATCCGTGGAGGCGAAAACGCTCAGGCTGTGTCCTGACCCACGAGTTAAGCTCAACTATGTGCTCATGGCTGTATACTGTTACCACTATCATTTGCTGGATGCAAATCAATTATTTAAATCTTGCGGTTCATACAACTTATTTGATACTCAAACCTGTGAGCTCACCAGCGTTAGCTGACCCATTTTAGCATGTATCGCAGGTACAAAGCAGTAGGCAGGATTGCCCCAGGAAACTATAGCTCGAGTCAGCATGCAGACAAATAGAGATTTTCTTGCATTAGTATATTTTGTATAAGTATTTATGTATTGAAATCTCTCAATTTAAACGAACACGAGCTATATGTAGCTTCAAACCTTGTAAACATTTTGCTATTAATATATTCTGTTAAAACGATGCATATAGAGTCGTTTACTATTAATCTCTGTGCTTTGAATATTGATTAGTAACACCCAAATCTTGCTTCCGCTAAACAATAAATTTGGGGGTGTTACAGATTGGTATCAGAGCCTAAGGTTATAGTGAACTAGGTTGCATGTAGTGGGCCTAGACTATGACCGTTAGGCAGTATTCCTTATTAAGTATGATTAGGTTCAATGACTACATGGTATTGGTTTAATTTAACATAGCCTGATCAACTATGTATAATTAAAAGAATATGATGTGGAATCTGAAAGGAATCATGACTGAACAGGATACACTAGTTGACTCTGACCACGAGAGAAACCGGGGCCCAAACATGTATGTGTTAGACACCTTAGGCTATTATGTAATATATATGTATATACATAGATAGGCCTCACTCTTTTTAACGCTTTGTCTCAGAATGGCAAACACACCACCCAATTCGTCACGCTCTCAATCCGGGTCGCGGAACCCGAGGGTAGCTAGGAGGAACGTCAGGTTGCCTCGAGCTGGCCCATACCCCACTCACTTCACCCTGCCGGCCTTGGCCGCTAGGCTGGACCATCACGAGCAACGACTTCGCACCATGGATGTCGCTTTGCAAGAAACCAATGAAAATTGGAGACTCACAGCGCTGGAACGTATCAATCAAGTCTCCGAGGATCACGAAAACACCGTTAGCAACATGAACATACTCCACGACCGAGTGGTGGAATCAGGAATAGAAGTCGAACTTTTGCGACTCAGGTTGGAACAATGCGAACAGCGCCTGCAAGAGGCTGAAGAATACTCAAGGATGCTGGTACAACGGCTAGCATTGGCAGAAGACAACGCCCGACAAACCAGCAGACTCGCAGCCACCGTTGATCGACTCGTCACCCTAATGGAAAGGACCAACTTGCATTAGAACTAGTGTGGCTGTCATCTTGTAATCTATATCGATCTATGTAGGACTTTTACTATTCTAACCGGATGTAACAATTCCCGGTACCTTTTGTACTACCCGTATTATGTAATCTTTTGAAAACTCGTGTCATGTACCAAACTTGGTTATTTAAATGAAATATAATTATCACTTTATATCGTATATTCCACCATATACACATGTGATATATCAGAATTTCATGCAAAAATCTCATTGTCTTTTCTTGATCTTGTTCAGCAAGATGCCACCGAAGCGATTCACCTTCAGCGAAACTGAAATCGCCCAACTCATAGCCCAAAGCGTGGCTCAAGCTATGGCTACCCGACAACCCAGTTCGGGCAGCGAAGATACAGCTGCCAACGGGCCTCAATCCAAACCTTGTTCGTACAAGGACTTCCTGAGCTGCAAACCCTTGAACTTCAAGGGAACTGAAGGAGCCATCGGACTGATCAGATGGTTCGAGAAAATGGAGTCCGTCTTCCACATCAGCAAGTGTGCGGAAGAGGACAGAGTCAAGTACTCCACCTGCACCCTTGAAGATGGTGCTCTCTCATGGTGGAATTCATATGCCCAGTCTGTGGGTATCGATACCGCCTACCTACTCCCTTGGGAGGAACTGAAGATAATGCTTACTGCTAAGTATTGCCCCATCGAACAACTCCAAAAGCTAGAGGATGAGTTCTGGCACCTAAAGGTGCAGGGAGCTGACATTGACGGATATACCGTCAGATTTCAACAGCTTGCCATCCTTCGCCCAGCAATGGTGAGCACCGAACCCGATAAAGTCCGAAGGTACATCCGCGGTCTTCCGGAGCCTGTCCGGGGGAACGTCGCCTCCTCAAACCAGACCACCATTGATGGTGCTATCCGATTGGCTCATGAACTCATGGCCATGAACGAGGACTCAGAACCACCCACTTCTTCCTCCAACCACCTCAAAAGGAAGTGGTCTGACAACCACAGCAACAACCAAAACAAGAAACCCGACGCCATCAAGGCCTACAACTCAACCACCGAACCCAGGCGTGGTTACACCGGGAACAAGCCCTACTGTTCCAAGTGCAACCGCCACCATGAAGGTCCTTGTGGTCCTTATTGCAACAACTGCAAGAGGTACGGACACCTCACCAAGGACTGTAGATCCCCCACCAACAACAACAACTCCAACTACAACCCCAAGGCACCCAAGACATGTTTCGGATGTGGAAACACCGGGCACTTCAAGAATGATTGCCCAAACCTGAAGAAAAAGGGCAACAACAGCAGCAACAACAACAACAACGCTAAAGGTAGAGCGTTCGTACTCAACTCTGGGGATGCCCGGCAGGACCCGAATGTGGTCTCGGGTATGTTCCTCCTCAACAACTTAACTGCTTTTGTTCTATTTGATACTGGTGCCGATAGGAGCTTTATTTCTGATGAGTTTTACCCCTTACTTGACATCACTCCTGTTGCCTTAGATGTTAAGTACACTGTAGAGCTAGCAAACGGTAAACTCATAGAAACCAACAGTGTGATACCTAATTGCACTTTAAACCTAGCCGATGAAACCTTTTCGATCGACCTTATGCCTGTTGAAATTGGGAGTTTCGACGTCATCATTGGAATGGACTGGTTGTCCAAACATCGAGCCGAAATCGTCTGTTACGATAAAATCGTCCGCATCCCTCTCGCCGTCGGTAGAACCTTGATCATACAGGGGGAGACTGGCAGGGCGAGACTAAATATCATTTCTTGTTTGAAAACCCGAAAATTTCTCAGAAAGGGTTATCCAGCAATCCTCGCGCACATCACGGAGAAAAAGTCGGAGGAGAAGCGACTTGAGGATGTGCCAATTGTTAGAGACTTTCCCGAAGTCTTTCCGGAAGAACTACCTGGTTTACCTCCACATAGACAGGTCGAATTCTCAATCGATCTCGTGCCGGGTGCTGCACCGGTAGCCCGAGCACCTTACCGCCTAGCTCCATCCGAACTTCAGGAGTTGTCCACCCAGTTACAGGAACTCCTGGACAGAGGATTTATTAGGCCGAGTTCTTCACCATGGGGAGCTCCGGTCTTATTCGTGAAAAAGAAAGACGGTTCTTTCCGAATGTGTATCGACTATCGAGAGTTGAACAAGTTGACCGTCAAGAACCGGTATCCACTTCCTCGCATCGATGACCTGTTTGACCAACTACAAGGGTCGAGTATTTATTCAAAGATTGATCTTCGGTCAGGTTATCATCAACTTCGAGTTCGCGACACCGACATTCCGAAAACTGCTTTCCGAACTCGTTACGGGCATTATGAATTTCAAGTGATGCCCTTCGGTTTAACAAACGCACCGGCTGTATTCATGGACCTTATGAATCGGGTGTGCAAACCCTATCTCGACAAGTTTGTCATTGTCTTTATCGATGACATCCTCATCTATTCGCGCAACGAACGAGAACACGCACAACATCTCAAAACCATCCTAGAGCTACTTAAACACGAGGAATTATATGCCAAATTCTCCAAGTGTGAATTCTGGATGCAATCCGTTCAATTCCTTGGTCATGTTGTTAATAGTCAGGGAATCCATGTCGATCCATCAAAAATCGAGGCTATCAAAGACTGGCAAGCGCCAACTACCCCGACCGAAGTACGCCAATTTCTAGGGTTGGCTGGTTATTATCGTCGTTTCATCGAAAATTTCTCCAAAATAGCTCAACCACTCACGACACTGACTCAGAAGGAAAAGAAGTTCGATTGGACTGATAAACAAGAGTCAGCATTTCAGCTATTAAAACTCAAGCTTTGCAGTGCTCCTATTCTATCCTTACCCGAAGGCACCGACGACTTCGTGGTATACTGCGATGCTTCCCACCAAGGTCTCGGTTGCGTGTTGATGCAACGAGATAAGGTCATTGCTTACGCTTCCCGACAACTCAAAGTTCATGAGAAGAACTACACGACCCACGACCTCGAGCTAGGGGCCGTGGTGTTCGCCCTCAAAATCTGGAGACACTACCTTTATGGTACCCGAAGTACCGTATTCACCGATCATAAAAGTCTCCAGCACATCTTCGACCAAAAAGACCTTAATATGCGGCAACGTCGCTGGGTCGAGTTACTCACCGATTATGACTGCGAAATCAAATACCACCCGGGTAAGGCAAATGTTGTTGCCGATGCCCTCAGTCGAAAGGAACGGGCGAAACCACTTCGAGTTCGAGCCCTCAGTATGACCATTCACAATGATCTAAACATTCAGATCCATACCGCTCAACTCGAAGCTTTGAAACCCGAAAATGTCAAAAGCGAAGCCTTACGAGGCATCGATAAGCAATTCGAAATCAAACCTAATGGTGTTAGGTACTTCTCAAATCGAATCTGGTTGCCTAGTTTTGGGAACCTGCGAGACTTGGTGATGGATGAAGCTCACAAGTCTAAATATTCTATCCACCCTGGATCCGACAAAATGTATTACGGCATCAAAGAATTCTATTGGTGGCCGAACATGAAAGCCGAAATCGCCACATATGTTAGCAAGTGCCTTACTTGCTCGAGAGTCAAGACTGAACATCAAAAACCTTCTGGTTTACTTCAACAACCCAACATCCCTGAATGGAAATGGGAACAAATCGCCATGGATTTCATAACCAAACTACCCAAGTCATCGAGCGGTTGCGATACTATTTGGGTGATCGTTGATCGTCTCACAAAATCTGCTCATTTTCTAGCAATCAAGGAAACCGACAAGATGGAACGCCTCACACAAATCTACATCAAAGAGGTTGTTTCTCGACACGGTGTTCCAATCTCAATTATCTCCGATAGGGATAGTCGTTTCACATCTCAATTTTGGCAATCACTTCAAAAATCATTGGGTACTCGTCTCGATATGAGTACGGCGTACCATCCTCAAACTGATGGCCAAAGTGAACGAACAATTCAAACACTGGAAGACATGCTACGGGCCTGCGTAGTTGACTTCGGTGTAAATTGGGAACGACACCTACCCTTGTGCGAGTTTTCGTACAACAATAGCTATCATACCAGCATCAAGGCTGCACCTTTCGAGGCACTGTACGGTCGTAAGTGCCGATCACCTATCTGTTGGACCGAAGTTGGGGATAGCCAACTCACGGGTCCGGAAATCATTCACGAAACAACCGAGAAAATCTTCGAGATTCAAAACAAACTCAAAGCCGCACGTGATCGTCAGAAAAGTTATGCTGACGTGAGACGCAAACCACTCGAGTTCCAGGTTGGGGATCGAGTGCTACTCAAAGTTTCACCTTGGAAAGGTGTTATCCGATTCGGTAAACGCGGGAAATTGAATCCCAGATACATTGGGCCTTTTGAGATCCTCGAAAGGATTGGCCCTGTGGCATATCGATTGCAGCTGCCAGCCGAGCTCAGCAGTGTGCACCCTACCTTTCACATTTCTAACCTAAAGAAATGCCTGTCTGACGAGACACTTATCATCCCACTCGACGAAATTCGCATTGATAACAAACTTCATTTTGTCGAGGAACCTGCGGAAATCATGGACCGTGAGGTCAAACAACTCAAACAAAGTCGTATCCCTATCATTAAGGTCAGGTGGAATTCGCGGCGTGGTCCAGAATTCACTTGGGAACGGGAAGACCAAATGCGACTCAAGTATCCTCAGCTATTCCCTGACTCTACATCAAACACGACCACGAGCTAAATTTCGGGACGAAATTCTCCTAACAGGGGGAGAATGTAACACCCGCCAAATTAGGACTAGTAATTAGTGCCTGATTCTCTGTTAATACATGTAATTAGTTCTGTATTAGGCTAATTAATGTATCAAACTATATATTGTTGAATATATACAATTTTGCGATTTGATTAAATCGTACGCAATTTAAATCGAATGTAATTCGATTCAATTTTATACGGACGTTGGTGAACAAAATTATTAAATAAGATAACATTATTTAATAACGTTATTATATCTAAAATAGTATTTTGATGATAATTCATACATGTTTCGTATCGTACAATTAAAAGCCTACGCGATTAGAATGTTAAACGCGCAAACAATGTTAAGTTATACTTTATAACTCAATTATTAAAGTAATTGGTGAAATATTTTAAGTAAAAATATTGGGTAATTATTCGTGCCTTAAAACGGGTGTATAACGCGCGAAATAATTATTTAAACGGTTAAACGATCGGGAAAACGAACACCGCGCGGAGCGCAGACGCGAGGAACAAGTTTGGGACACACCCACATAGGGTGGGCCCCACTAAAAATCTGCCAAAAAGGGGGTGAGGTCACCACCTCCCCACCCCACTTCTCACTTCCATCTTCCTTCTCTTCTCTCTCTCTTTCTTTTTCCTCTCAACCACACCAAACCACCATCACCATTAAACCTTCAAATAACACTAGCATACCTCAATATTTCGCATAACTCGTTTGGAGAAAAAGACTCATCTCGCAAGGATCTACACATCTATCTTTCCGGATTCTCGATTCCTCGCGTTGTAAGTTTCCGACAAATCTCGAAATCTCTCGTTTCTTAGTGTTTTTACATGTTTGTTGTTTAAAATGGCTTATAATGTCCATATAAGGGTTGGGTAAAAGAATCGGACCAAACGGAAACTCGAAAACATGTTTTTGGTCAAAAATCCGTCAAACAGTCGTAAGTGTCGCAAAGACGACCAGTATTGCGTCACTTCATGCGTCACTTAAGTGACGCATGAAGCCCCTTTTTCCCGACACTTCAACCGTCACTTGCTTAGTGACGCCTAGGACCCTTACCGTCACTAATAACCCGACACTGCCTTAGTGACGCCCCTATATGCGTCACTCCCTTAAGTGACGCCTAACTGACGCTTGCACCCGTCACTAACGAAGTGACGCCACCTTATGCGTCACTTACCCAGTGACGCCACCTCATGCGTCACTTACCTAAGTGACGCCCTGACCCCAAAATTTCAGACTATATGCGACACTTCCTAAGTGACGCCCAAGCCCCTAAGTGACGCTATAAGTGACGCATAAACAGAAAGTTTTAACTAATTTTACACTAAGTTTTGAGACCCAAAATTGACGCCCATTTTCACCCAAATTCGAGTCCAGATGCGTTTTTCACCAAAGCAATGTAGTAGAAATAAAAATTTTCCAAGCTGACCTGGCAGCTCGACCCCAGCCAGGGGCTGCCGCCCCTTGGACCCCGCTACCAGGGGCGCTGCCCCCGGACCCCCGTCATTAAAGGGCTTCGCCCTTACCCTAGAGTCACGAGTAACAGTGTTACATCTAAATTTTCACACAAAGTGTTAAACTTGTATAACATCAAACACGAATGCGACATGACTTCTAAAACACTTGGAACATGTTTTTCAAGAATGATGATAATATTATTATTACCAACAATCGCCAACGGGCCGTACACATTTTTCAAACACTTAAACAATCAACCAAATTGTAATCATTTGGACATTCTAGTTGGACAAACAACTACAAGGTAGTCTTATGAGATGCCTTCATATGTTTATAACCATCGCGTGTCGTGGACACCCTCAGGTTACAAGTCTTTGGACTTCGATTCCCGACTCATCAATCTCAGTTTATTGATATAAACTCTAAAGACTCAGGTGAGTCTCATAGCCCCTCTTTTACTATTTTTACTCAGGGGTGTGATATATTGCTTGTTTTAACGCGTGAACGCAAGTACAACTTTTACATGTACTACATGAGTTTTACACAACTAATCTTTTAAAGCCCTCCATCAGCATAGTTGTTAATACATTTGTAGCGTGAATATTAGTATATGGTACCATATAGGATTGACCCACCTCGTCCGGGTTAGCAAGCACTAACCGGGTAAACGGACGTACTAATATTTAAGGAAGACGGATGTTGATTAGGCATCCGTGGAGGCGAAAACGCTCAGGCTGTGTCCTGACCCACGAGTTAAGCTCAACTATGTGCTCATGGCTGTATACTGTTACCACTATCATTTGCTGGATGCAAATCAATTATTTAAATCTTGCGGTTCATACAACTTATTTGATACTCAAACCTGTGAGCTCACCAGCGTTAGCTGACCCATTTTAGCATGTATCGCAGGTACAAAGCAGTAGGCAGGATTGCCCCAGGAAACTATAGCTCGAGTCAGCATGCAGACAAATAGAGATTTTCTTGCATTAGTATATTTTGTATAAGTATTTATGTATTGAAATCTCTCAATTTAAACGAACACGAGCTATATGTAGCTTCAAACCTTGTAAACATTTTGCTATTAATATATTCTGTTAAAACGATGCATATAGAGTCGTTTACTATTAATCTCTGTGCTTTGAATATTGATTAGTAACACCCAAATCTTGCTTCCGCTAAACAATAAATTTGGGGGTGTTACATGTTGTGCACAGGTGCTCTGGATTCAGAATCAAATGATGGACTATGGTTTGACTTTCATGAACACTCCGATTTACATTGATAATACATCTGCTATTAGTATCATACAAAATCCTGTTAAGCACTCAAAAACCAAACACATTGAAATCAGATATCATTTTATAAGAGATTGTTATGATAAACGATTGATTCATATTTTCAAAATTCATACTGATAATCAACTTGCAGATCTGTTCATTAAATCATTTGATGTAGGAAGGTTTACATTTTTGATATCTAATATTGGTATGATCAATCTCACTTAGTGTTTTGGTCAGGATTTGATACTAACAGAGGTGAAGTATCTTGTGTGTGACAGGGTCAAGTGTTGCCACTGTTACCTTCATCATGATAACAGTTGGTTCCACTGTTAGTTTACGTATGCCATTGTCAATATATTTTCAACCTCTGCTGTATGTTTGTGTAGTTTAACCCCTGCTAGTTGTTTTTCTTAGTTTAATATTGCAGGATTAAGCCACTGTCAGGAGACATTAGGAGAGCTGGAGTCTAATGTTTTATTTGTTGATTTTTCTTATTTGATTAAAAAAAAAAAAACCCTGTTATTTTATGAAGTCTATGACCCTGCTAGTTCTAGTGTACCCCTGCTAGCACTAGTACCCCTGCTGGCTTTATCGAGGATTATAAATGGTTGAATTTGATAAAGTGAGGTACCCCTGTTGGGCTTAAGTGTTCGTTGTGCCTCTGTTGGTGCATACCTGACAGTGCCACTGTTAGTTCTATTTACTAGGGCTTGGCACTGTCATCACATAAGTATCCAAACACTTCACTTTTTCATTTACGCTTTCAAAATTCTCAAAACTCGTTAATAAACGCTCTCGTTTGTGTTTCATCATTGTAAACCTTTCTTCTTTCTTTCATCAATTTCATTCATGGCATCATCATCTTCATCTGATTCTGGTAATTCTACGTTGAGTGTTCATTCTGAACACAACATGAGGGCTTTCTTGGACAAAGAAGTCGCAGATGAGTATTTTCATCCGATTATTGATTTCTTGAGTAACTGTCCGGTCACATATGCTCTTACTGTCGCTCCAAGATTGGTCAGATCACATATTCAAGAATTTTGGAAGAATGCAAAGGAAGGGAATGTTAATGGCATTACTCACATTCATTCCACTGTCAAAGGCAACAGAGTAATGGTGACTGAGATTGTTCTTAGAGAACTTCTGCAGTTTGATGATGAAGGAGGAGTTCTGGAATTGTCAAGAGAGGATCTATTTCAAGGAATAAAAGATATGGGTTATGAAGGTGCTGGAAAAGCAAGGTCTGAATATACATTCTTGAAGTCATGGTTTTGTCCTCAATGGAAGTTCTACATTCATACCTTTCTGGTATGTTTATCTCAAAAGAGGACTAGTTTTAATGAATTTAGTTCTAGTATTGCATATCCTATAATCTGCTTGGCAAAGGGTCTTAAATTAAATATGTCTAGGTTTATCTTAAATAATATGATCAAAAATGTAAAGGGTGATACATTTATTATGTACCCTAGATTTGTTCAACTTTTGTTGAATAAGCAGTTGTCAAATTTGCCAGAGGATAAAAGTGTAATAGTTAGTTCTACTTTATCTTTGAAAACTATTAGAGCCATGTATCAATATCAAAACACCTTTTCTAAGAAGGAAACTGCATTGTTTTCTACAATGTTAGTTGCTCCTTCTGCCACTGGTGGTGTATTACCAACACCACTTGGACCAAATGATGACAGGACAACAACACCAGTTGGTTCTGAACACACATCAGGAGGTGGCACAAAAAGAAAACAAGGGAACCAACAGCCTACCCAAAGCAAAACCAAGCGATCCAAGAAAACTAAACAGGCTATGGAGATTCCTGTTTCTCCACAGTCTCAGTCAAAGGAGCAATCACAACAGGTGAACATACTTGATGAAAATGTTCATTCTGGAAGGGCTGCCACTACTGTTTCTAGCCCACTGGCAGGACAGGACAGTGGTAACATCAATCAGACCCAACCAGAGGCAACTTTGTTTGATGAACCTATGGGTAATGAGTCAAATGAAGGTCCCAGTACCACGAATCAAGGGGCATCTGAACATCTTGCAGGGCAAGTGACAGATGTAGTCAATGATTCATCTAGGAGGTCACACTCCAATGTTGATGAGACTAGTCATATAACTCAGGAATTAACGATTGATGATTTGGTACATGATGTCAGGCTGATATGGACAAAATTTGTGAAGGAAAGGGAGTTGAGAAGGGAGCAACAACTCAAGCTGGCTGCCCAGGATGAATTGATTAAGCAGCAGCAGGAGGAAATCAATGATTTGAAAACCAGATTGGCAGTGGTAGAAGATGTTGTGTTACAGGTCTTAAAGCCTGCTGCAGAATTACAAAAATATTCAGGCAAGGGGGAGAGAAAAGAAAAGGACCAAGAGAAAGATAATGTGCCTGAAGATAAGGATGATGGTAATGATGGTTCTGATGGGATCATGATGATAATGATGGAGGTGTTGGTGGTATTAGCTTCATGGATACATCTGAGATTAATGAAAATGTTGAGGATGAATTGAATGTGACAGATTATGTGGTTAATGAAGGCTTGGATGAGGAAGTGGTAAATACTGAGATTGATAGAAGTATGGTGGTGTATGTGGGTGAAAATGTGCAAGCAAGTCAGAATGTTGCAGAGGATAATGCACAAAGAGGTCCAGCTTTGAATGTGTTTCCATTGAACAAAGGATTACCTTTTGAGGCTGTGGCTAATTTGTATTTCTGGGATGTTATGGGAGAAAATATTGACATGGGCAAAAGAGTAAGCTTCAGTGATAGGATGGTGATTGATAAATCTGTTGAAACAGAAATGGAAGGTGGAAATGTAGAGGTTGAGGGGGAGTGTTTAGAGTCCAAATCTGCAGCTGAAGAGGAAGTAAGAGTGAAAAATTATAATAGAAAGAAATCAATTCCATTCAGAAAGTCTTCCTCTGTCAAGAAAACTACTGTTATAACTCAACCTATAATCACTGTTAGCAGTTTGGTTTCTACCACTGTTGAGGTATCTACCCCTGTTGGTACTTCAGCAGCAACCACTGTTATACTACCTACACCTGTTATCACAGAGTCAACCAATGTTACATCAACCCCTGTCAATACTTCAAATATTCCCACCACTGTCACATCAACCACTGTTATCACCACTACACCAAGATCTATTCTACCTCCTGTTATTATTGAAGAACCCTCATCATCACCCAAACCTAAGTCTGACCTTCCAAAGATTGATGCTAAGGACAAAGGTAAGGGAAAACTAAAAGAAGAAAGAAAAATTAAGAAGGTAGTAGAGTCTCAAATTGATTTGGATGAGGCCAGGAGAGCTCAGGAGGAGCATGATGAGAGAATGCTAAGAATGGCAGTTGAATCCAAGAGACTAGAAGGTCCTGATGTTGATGTTGTACTGGAAGATATGAGTGTGGTAACCCTATCTCAGAAGGCTGCAAAGATGCTCAATGATATGGCTGTAATTGGTAAAGGGTTATCTGCACAGAAGATTCATGAAATGATCAACAAAAAGGATGGAAATGATGATTTGGATCCAGGGTTTGCAAAGCTAAAACAAGCAAATGAAGAAAAGGCAAGAAGGAAAAGACAAGCAGAGCTTGAAAAGAAAAGAAATAAACCATTAACTGCTGCTCAAAGGAAAAAGGAATTGGTCAGAATTCTTGGTGGTAGATATGCACCAAGAAGTATACTAGAAGGATGGGATTTAGAGAGGTTGGAGAAAGCTTATGCTAGACATCAGAATGAAGGAAAGATGGATTTTGAAAAGAAGCTCATGCAAGACAAATTCATTGAGAAAAAGTTGTCTGAGGATAGAAAGAAGATTGCTGAGCAGGTAAGAACAGAGGAACAAGATAGAATTGAAAAGGAAGAGCAAGAGAAAGTAGAAGCTGAAGAGAGAGAATTAAAAAGACATTCTGATAGGAATCTAAAGATTAGATGGGATGGAGTTCTTGCTTGTGACAATGTAGTTCCTGATTTGGAAAAGGATGCAGCAGAATTGAGAAAATATATTAAAGAGGTGAAGGACAGTAAAGAAAATATTCATATTAATCATGATAGATCATCAAGAATAGTTGAATGGGAAGGACAGAAATCAAAGGTTGCTGATGTTGTTAAAGAACAGATAAAGATTGTCAGAGAGGATGGAAATAAGCAATATTTGACATCTGTAGCTGATGTGCTGAAAAATGTAAATAGGTTAGACATTTTAGATTTGTATGAGCTGAACAGTCAAAGAAACAGGCAGGCTTCACTGGTGATAATGGAAAGAGATTTGGGAAGATGTTTAAATATGTTGTTTGAGCCTGAACCATTCACAAATTTGTTCTTAAACTGTATTGAGCTGGTGAATACCTGGAGACACTTTGTTAGAGCTGGAGTTCATATGATTTTGTTCAGAGATGGAGTCACAATTTACATGCTTGATGAAAGACAATATGTTTTGGGGACTCAGATTTTAAGAAATGTGCTTGCATCTCAACTAAGAACTACAGTGATCTCAGAAGGTGCATTCAATGCTTTATATATGGTGTTCAATCAGTTTCATAAAAGAATGGAGTTGGAAAGATTAAGAGAGGAGGAGAAAAAGAGAAAACAGAATCAAGCTCCTAAGGATGAAAAGAAAGATGAAGAAACTTGACTCATTACTGAGAATGATCAAGTTTAGGGGGAGATTGTTGAGACCTGAGCCACTGCCAGATTTGCTCAGAAGACAAGTCTTGTGCCACTGCTAGAAGAAGTCTACCACTGTCAGTTAGAATTAGTCTAACAGTGCCACTGTTGGTATAAGTGTATTTTGTATCAAGTACTTAACCATTGTTGGTAATACAAGTACTACCCCTGTTAGTGTATAGCTCAACCACTGTTAGAAGTCGGTTAGAGAGAAATATGGAATTGATAGAATTTCCATAATAGTTTGATTCTGTAAAGGACTCTATGTGATATAAATAGAGATCCTGTAAAACCCTAGGAGAGGACGAATCTCTAGTTATTAGCTTCAAGGTTGTAAACCCTAACACAAATTGTGTGTTCGTATTATTTATAATAATATTGAAGCTTTTGATTAATATTTTGTGTTATAAGTTTAGTTCTTCAAGTTATTAATAAACTATTCCGCAAGCTTATTAATAATTAATTAAAGTAATACATATTAAGATCCTGATTGGGATCATCAGAAATCTTTTGCCTGCCTAGTGCAGCACGAATGTGCTCACTTTGATCAGCCTGTTTCTCAGATTGTTCCCAATTTAACAATATACCATAAATTTGAGTTAGATTGAGAGAAGTATAATCATTACGTTGTCGAGTACATGTTGCAATGGTTTCCCAAACTTTTCTAGGCAACAGTTCTAGAAATTTTTCGACAACAAATCTTTGGTCTTTTCCTATATTAGCCTTTTCCATTTTATTTATTAAAGCTTGATATCTAGTATAGGTGGAGGCCAGTGACTCATTGGGTTCCATGGCAAACAGTTCATACTGACGAGTCAGATTTACTTCTCTACAGCGAATAATGTCGGGGGTTCCAATATAAATATTTCTTAGAGTGTCCCACATGTGTTTTGCTGTACTGCACAATCTAATGGACTCAAACACTTCATCAGAAAGTGACATGCTTATGTATATTTTAGCTTGTTTATCCAGCCTGACCATGCGCCTATCCTCATCTGTCCATTGTTCCTCCCTTTTTGACATAACCATTTCTGGTAATGCAGGAGTGGTTGCAGTGGCTGCAACAGCAGGAATAATGACAGTGGGGGTGTAAGGACCGTCAGTTATTATAGAACAAAGACGATCATCAACAAGGTCTAAGAACATCATCATCCTGGACATCCAGGTTTCAATTCTTGATGGGTCAAAGGCTGGAGGTTTTGTAGTGGAGCCATTTCCCTTCTGGTACTCAGAATAAACACAAGTGTATTTAACGGATTCCATTGCAGATCTGGTTAAATTATATTTTAAACCAACTCTGCTCTGATACGAATTGTGAGTCCCTAATCACTATTATGTTAGTGATTGTGAATCGTTAACAGTGAGTTAATTGTAGAAGGGGGGGTTGAATACAATTAAAAACTTTTCTTAGTTATAGTGTTATCTTGTTTAGCAAGTTTTTAACCGTATTAAAGTAACAGCAATATGAACACAAATATATATATATATATATATATATATATAAGATAAGCAGTTCAGTTGCTGATGCAATTGTAGCTGAAAGATAAATTCTTTTATTACTAAAATTTATCTCTTGTTGATTGCGGAATAGATTAGCCAAAGCTAATCCAAATCAAACAATACAGCTATTACGAAGGAGATGAACAGTAGTGGACAAACACGCTAACTGCTCACTCGCTGAGGTAAGCTAGTAGTGGACAAACACGCTACTAGTTTACTCACTGGTGTTACTTGTATCTTAGACAAACTAGTCACTGACAAACAAGTGACAATACAAGTAATCGACGCAAAATGAAGTACAACATACTACGCTATTTATAGACGCTTTTAATTACCGGATCTGAAGGACACGTGTCGCTGCTTGATTGGAGAGGTAGTTGAGATGTGATGTATCATGGCACGACATTCTGTCTTAGAAAATATCACCTTGTACCATAGACCAATCAAATGCTTCCACGTTACTCTTTTCAAGTTTCGAGGAACACATGCTGCGCCGTAATAACACCGAATGTCAACTTCTTATTTAATGCGGCAATTAATGCTGCAGTCACTGATAGAAACACAATTCTCCTCATTCTCGATGCGAGCTAACATGCTCTAAAGAATGACTTGAACAGCTAATCTTCAGTGACTTCTTTTATTCAGCAGAAGAGAGAACTCAAGAAGACTTGGAGACTCTCGCTGATAGATGAGTATCAGCGACACACATAGTTGAGTCTTTTATCTTGATAAGATCTTCATCTACTGGTTTAACATATGATCAGCGACTTAGAGACCTTCAGCAACAAGAGCTTGACTTGAATCATTTTCTTCATGGAGCATTATTGAGAAGATCAGAGACTGTGAACAGATGGCATGATCAGTGACTTCACTTATCAGCGAATAATGACTTTAACAATCTCTTATATAATCTCCCCCTTAATCTTTGAGATCAGTGACCACTTGAGTTCAGCGATCAGTGACTCAACAACATGCTAAAAAGGTCAGTTAACGTTGGTGAGCTCACAGGTTTGCATAATAAATATGTAAGTGTGAACCACAAGATTTAATGGTAACCGTTTGAAATGAATCAAGTGATGTATATGTCTGCCATGAGGTCATAGTCTGCGCTTAACGTGGGTGTCAGGATCACAATAAAGTACCTGATCGTGGGTGCCTCCAGGCGAGTGTCTAATCCGCACTCGTATGAACAAAAGTTAATGCGTCCGTTTAACCAGTCAGTGCTTGCTGACCCGGACGAGGATGGTCAGTCCTATATGGTACCATACACTAACATTCGCGCTACATAAAGTATTACCAGAACTATGATCGTAGAGGACTTAAAAGTGATTAGAAAACAGCTCTTGCAGAATATAGCGAGTTTTGTACTCGTGTTCACGTGTAAAACAGTTAGAGCATGTATTCCCACCCCGGGAGTAAAAACAGTAAAAATTCGGGGCTATGAGACTCACCTGAGCCTGAAGAGTTGCAATGAAGCAAATGTGGTGAAGTAAAATGGGGTGTCCGAAGACTGTAACCTGCCGGGCGTTTATAACGTGCAAGTTTAAATAAAACAAGTAGGTATCTTAAAAGATAACCTATGCTAGTTGTTCATCCAACTAGTAATGTCTAATGATTTGATTTGATTGGTAAGTTCAAGTTTTGAAAACGTGTACGGCCCTTTGTTAACGGGTCGTAATAATAATCTCATTAATATTGTTATGTTTTTTGGAGTGTTATACTTAAAAAGGATTCACAGACTTTAGGTGATGGGGGTCCGGGGGCAGCGCCCCTAGTTAGCGGGGTCCCAGGGTTGGCAATCCCTGGCGGGGTCCAAGGGGCTGGCCCCTGGTTGGGTGAAAAACGCTTTGGTGAAATCAAGTGGTAAAATTTGGGTGAAATTTTTATTTCTACTATATTGCTTTGGTGAAAAACGCATCTGAACTTGAATTTGGGTGAAATCAAGTGGTAAAATTTTAGGTCTCGACACTTAGTAAAAATATGGGTTTTGTTGGTTCTGTTTCATGCGATACTTATAGCGACACTTAGGGTCTATGCGACACTCAGGAAGTGTCGCATAAAATGAGAAATTCTGGGGTACTAGCGTCACTTGAGGAAGTGACACATGAGATGCGACACTTAAGAAAGTGCCGGGTGTGAGTGTCGGGTAAAGGGGTTAAGCGTCACTAGGAAAGTGACGGTACAAATCAGATTTAGGTTATAGGCGTCACATAGGCAACTGAAACTAGAAGTGTCGGTAAGTAGTGTTAGGTGTCACTGGACAAGTGACAGATGTAAGTGTCGGGAAAAGGGGGTTTTATGCGGCACTTAGGCAAGTGTCGCTATACTGGTCTGGCCTATGCGACACTTATGTCTGTTCGACGGATTTTGAGCCAAAAATGAGTTTTTCGGTTTCCGTTTGGTCCGATTCTTTTACCCAACCCTTAGATGGACATTATGAGCTTAAATATACAACTTTTAAGTAAAATAAATGAAATCTAAGAGTTTTCGGGATTTTTCGGGAATCTTACAAGTTTGCGCCGGAGGATTTTGAAAGGATGGAAACGTAGATCGTGGCGCGGTCGTTCTTTTTCTTCAAACGAGCGAGGTGATTCAAGGGTGTTTGATGGTAGTTTTTGTGGGATTAAAGTGATGGTGGTGTGATGGTGGAATGAGAGAAAAAAGAAGGGAGAAAGAGAAAGAGAATAATGAAATGAAGGAGAGAAAAGGGGGTGGTGGGGGTTTTCCCCTCCCCTTGGCCGACTAGTGGGGCCCACCCCTTGTGGGTGTGTCCATTTTTTATGTTTCCCATGTTTGTGCTTCGTGCGGTGTTCGTTTTCCCGGTCGTTTAAACGTTAAATAATTATTTTATACGTTTAATTATAAGTTTTAAAATGCGAATATTTATTCAATATTATACTTGAAGTATTTCATCAAATACTTAATAATTGAGTTAAAAATTGTAAGTTTAACTTTTTTCGTTTTGTTTTACGCGTTCAACATTTTAATCGCGTAGTCATTATTTGTACGGTACAAATTTGAGTTGAAATATTATCAAAATAATATTTTGGATATAATAGTTTCATTAAATAATGTTATATTATTTAATAAAATTGTTCACCAACGTCCGTATTAATTGAATCGAATTGCATTCGATTTGAAACTGGTACGATTTAATCAAATCGTATACGTGTATATATTCAACAATATATATATTGATACATTAATTAGCCTAATATCGCACTAATTACACGTATTACAAAATGATTAGGACCAAATGACTAGCCCTAATTTGGCGGGTGTTACATTCTCCCCTTGTTAGGAGAATTTCGTCCCGAAATTTTAAGTCTGGGTAGTCGTGTGAGTGGAGTCGGACAAAAGTTGTGGATATTTGAGTCGCATCTGATCCTCTCGTTCCCAGTGAATTCCGGACCACGCCGCGAATTCCACCGGACTTTGACGATAGGAATACGACATTGTTTAAGCTGTTTGATTTCGCGATCCATGATCTCCACTGGTGTTTCAATGAAATGAAGTTTATCGTCGATTTAGATTTCTGCGAGGGGAATGATGAGTGTTTCGTCGGATAGGCATTTCTTTAAGTTAGAAATGTGGAAGGTAGGATGCACACTACTGAGCTCGTCAGGTAGTTGCAATTGATAGGCGACTGGACCGATCCTTTCCAGGATTTCAATAGGTCCTTTGTATCTGGGGTTTAGTAAATCGGGTTAAGTTATTTTAATATAAAAGTTATGTCGTGTTGATAATCCTCATGCCTCCTATTTATAGGAGAAATCCGGCTCATGTTAGCATCTTGAGGAGCACTTTAGCAAAAGGTGGAAAAGGTGGTGCACTAGGTACGTACAATCGCGCAAAGGTGTGGCACCGGGTACGAACAATCGCGTAAAGGTGTGGCACCGGGTACACGAAAGGACCAAAAAGTGGAAATGAGATAGGGGAGGGGTGGCCGGCGCCGCCACCATGGTGGCCGCCGGCGGCCTGGTGGTGGCCGGCAGCGGCTGGCTGCCACCCTCCCCGGTTCGTCGTCTTTTGCTTCATTTTTTAATTGGCACGTGTTTTCTTCGTTATACGTCCGTTTTCATCGATTCTTTTTTTTGTTGCACTCGTTTTTCAAAAACAAAGACTTTGATGAAAAGTAATCCCAAAATTGAGCTTCCTATCTCCAGATATTGCGTACGAATCATTTGAATCTTCCGGCGGGCGTAGAATCTTCATTCTTTATCCGTTTTTGTTGATTCTTCTAGTGTTAGATTCGTATTTTGAAAATGAACATCTTGGATAAGATGGATGTTGATGATGGGTACTTTATTCTTTAAATCTTGTTTTGATGCCTTGAATCTTTAAACATGTGTGGAATCTTCATTTTTCATCCGTTTTGCTTGATTTTTATCGTGCAACCTTGTTTTGACCTTCTTGGCAGATTCTCATTGATTTGAATGTTATTTGAGTTCAAATGCCAAGAATCGTTCCAGAATGAGAGAGATATCGGTAGTAAAAATGTTACTTTTTACGCGATATCACTTACGTTTTCATGAACACAAGTGCTAAATTACTTACTTTTTATATACGGGCTTGCATGAGTTACTTACTAATACACTGAAGTCCCTCCATCATAGTTTCGTTAGTTATGGACTTAAGCGTAAATATTAGTTAATGGATCCATTAGGGACTGACCCTCCCCGCCCAGGGTAGTAGCGCTACCACGAACTGTTCTGTATAAACGGACGACTTTTATTTGTTTCGTACGAGTGTTTGGATTAGGCACTCGCGGGGGCACCTTACGGTACTTGGTTGTACCAGATTATTTATGGGTTAAGCTTTGACTATGAGCTCATGGCAACGGGATATACATATTTACTTACTATTTGCTTGGTTGCAAATACTCGATTTCGCCTGCGGGCAATGATGATAAAATCTTGTGTTCAAACTGGTTATTTACTTACAAACCTGTGAGATTCACCAACCTTTTGGTTGACCCTTTTTAGCATGTATTCTCAGGTACACATACGCAGTAGGTTCACTCCTGAATATTTGCTAGAGTTGCATGATTTCTACCTTACATTTACGGAAATTCTTTAGCATTATCTTTTGTATATTACAGTTTTGTAATAGAATCTCCCGCTACATACGCGGACTCTAGGCTACGATACTTTTGTAATGAAAACAGTATGTTTTCAGACGACTTAATTATGGAATATAACTATTTTACAAACGTCTCATTTAGAAGTCGTTTGCTGTATATCTTTGTGCTTTTGATTACTTGATTAGTCGTGCCCCGACCCGAACCGCTTCCGCAACAGGTAATTTGGGGGTGCGACACCTAAATACGCGAGATTCTAAATAAGTAAATGGACACGCATATATACCATCCATACAATGTTTATCCGATTTAACTGTGCCCAAAATATTCGATAATTGTTTATGTTTGAAGTTTGTAAATGTGTGCGGCCCGTAGGTGACGGTTCATGATAATAATTCAAGTATTATTATGTGTTTGGTTGTATACTTGTAAAGTATATTCGATATCCGTATTATGTGATGAAATCATTATCCGTAAGTATATATATACATGTACCAAGTTAACTTTTGAAATAACTTTTGTGTACATTGAATTATACCTTTGTAACAATTTCGAACTAAAATACTAGATCGGGTATTGTTTCTTAACTTTTAAGCTTCACCCAATCGGGTAAGGAACTCACCCAATTGGGTGAATTCACCCAATCGGGTATGGTGTCACCCAATCGGGTAAATTCACCCAATCGGGTATGTTTTACATTTTTTTGGTCTTTACCCAATCGGGTATGCAAACTCACCCAATCGGGTATGCATATCACCCAATCGGGTATGAAAACTCACCTAATCGGGTGAGGGCCTTTCTCAGGGCTGTTCGTGCAAACTTCTCACAAAACCAATTTTTATTTGATTCATGGGTATAATCATGCTAATTGTCGCACCCCCAGAACACATGGCAGCGAAAGTATGAGGTGTTGTGGGGGCGCTGATTTGACGTAAAAAGTCATGTTTACGCACATCTTTTACCTCATATTTAGCACTTAATTAACAAAATCATGCCAATAAAGTCCACATTTATCACATTTTGTTAAAAAGGTCAAAACTTTATAAGTATTTCAAAAACAAAGGTAAATGGACGAAAAACACACTTAAATAGGCATAATTCATTCGACATGTTATTTTATCGTAAAACTACGATCTGGGACTTAATAAGTATCTTAATATGTAGGTCTAAAGATTACGAATGCTTGGATATAAAGAACGTCAGAAACGGATCAAGAACGAAGAAGTTAGAGCCAAACGAGTACGATCCAGCAAACAAGACTTACGATCCAGCACACAAGACCACGACCCATGGTACACCACCCCCACAGGGGCCGTATACCACCCTCTAGGGGCCGTATACGCACCTGTAGAGGCCGTATACGCCCTTCTAGGGGTGGTATACCCCCTCTTTGGTGCTGGATACGCCCTGTTTGCTACCGAATACGCCCTATTTGCTACCGAATATGCCCTATTTGGTGTCGTGTACGCCCCTTTAGGCGTCAAAATTCATAGCTTGAGGGTGTATTTCAGAGTAAATAACAGGTGAGGGGCGTTGTATGTAAATTTAGTTCTTGAAGCCTATAAATAGAGGCTTAACTTCCTCATTTCCGTATCAATCAACTCACTCAACAATTCACTCTCACTTTTACACATTCTTGTAATTTTCTTTCTTAGTTAGTTAGTTTCTCTCTCTAACTTCTCTCTCTAGAGGGTTAGAGAGTAGTTAGTGGGTAGCTAGTAGATTAGAGTAGAGAGTAGCTTTTTTAATCAAGGAGTATTGATGTTCAAGCTTTTATTCAAGGATTGCAAGTTCTATTCTCTTGTTACGCTGCTCTATTATCCGGTGATATCTATTCTCTCATACTGTTATTATGTCTGATTTATCCATGCGTAATATTATGGTATGTGCTTTACTTATTGCCATGTTTATTGAGTAGTGTAATATTGTGATTGTTGAAATGTAGATATTTAGGAGTAGGGATGATGGTAAATTAATTTTTAATTAAATATGTGATTGGGTTTTGTTATGTTATGTATCGGGTTAAACTTTTCAACCGGTAGATCTAAACCACTCATTCCACCTTTTCCAAGCTTTCACGTGACTATTACTTTAGTATTAGGACCTGATCAACCCTAGTATCGGTAGATAGTTATTTGTGTTTTTGTATGAAACTGTGGACATGCCGTAAAATGGCCCAGTACTTAGTATAACGCTGGAAACACTGCTGGTGGAGTACAAATGCGTGGAAGCTACGGACCGGTCGTAAACATATGACACCGTGGATACCTGGAAGTCACCCTTCCTGAACATGGTCTATGTATATATAAAAGTTGTGGAACTGCTGAAAAATGTAGTATACACCGTGAAATGAACCTAGAGATGAACGTTTGATTGCAAAGGAGGGTCTACACCTTGACAGAAGTATTTGTGCTCCTCGATTAAAATCTAAGGGATCTTGAAAAGAAAGCAAACATTCAGCTGTAGTGTAGGATGCTTAAACCCCTTGATCCAACTTAACTGACAGTTTAACATACATTAGCAAGCAATAGTACGACCCTTAATAAAATTAATTAGAATTAGGTGTTAAGAAAGGTCAGAAATTAAATATCGGTATGTTGCCTTATTCATGCGCCCAGGAGTTAACTCCAAGACTGATCACTAGTCCTCATCGGACAGTGTTGGGGGACTGAGCAGCCTGATCTGATTAGACTCATGATAACCTAGTATTCAGTGACATGCGACTTAGGTTCTCCACTTAAATCGTAGAATACTAGTGTTGACACCAAACCTCTGTTAATTTTATTAAAGGAAAGTCTCCAATCATCTTTTATAAAGAACATCATCCCGAAACCTGAATATTAAAACTTTAGTAATCACAATCTCTATCTATCTGCTTACCCTACCCATAGTTTACTATTTACTTTTCTGTATCGTAGTCAATTTAGAAAATACCAAAAACAAACCCTACCTGCTCTTTTAAACCGATCCTATTAGCTTCTATAGTTTAAAGTATTTACTTCATTTCGATTCGCTCCTATTTTAAGAATGACACCTGAGTCAGACTTACCGCTTGCTACCCTTAACAAGAGCAGTAGGTAGTAATAAAACTTAGGCTTCCCATCATTATAAATTTAAAACCCACTGATCACCAGCCTCCGACTGGAAGGTCTGCAATGACAGGGAAGCGATTCCTTGACCGACCGTTGGGGCGCGATCAGGTTTTTTCGACGCCGCTGCCGGGGATCGTCGAGCGTTCTGATTTGAAAAACATACCTTTAAGTTAGAACCCTTAGGAGAACCTTTCATTCTAGCCTAACTTGTTCAAAAGTTACTGCTTTCTTAGAATAGTTATTAAAACACAAAATCCATAAATATATGAAAAATCAAAAACCATCTGATTCGGTTTCTAGCCCCGTCTCTCTGTTCTCTTACAAGATAGCAGATGAGATGATGGCAATGGATGATTATGAATTTTTTGACTTTATGGAAAAATAATTAGAGGATAACTCTTCTTGTTCTTCATACCCCGAAGTCAAAGAAATCTTAAACGTCCAAGAAATTGATATCAGGCAAAAACACTTTGACCTATAAGTAGAGGAATCTCAGCAGAAGATACCAACTTTTGTTACTCACACTTCAAGTAGTCAATTTACCCTTGACCCTGAGATCTCTTCACTTCTGGCCAAATACCCACACTATGTTAGGCCACCTGACCTTCCCAAAGAAGTACCATTCAGCACTGAGGTTTACTTTTATCCACCCATGTTAGGATTAGATAGAAATGAACGCCTTCACTGCTTGGATGAATACTTTGAATATGATCTCCCTGACATTTTAAGAACTTATTCGCAAGATAAGCATCTCTCAAGTTCGGAAAATCATACATTCAAATCAGGAACCCCTACATAGATGAACCATTTCAAAGATGTCCAGTCCAACCTAGGTACACCATAGCTAAAACCGTACTAAGTAGATCACCCACATACATCATTGAAATCATAGATATTCCACCCGAGACTGAAACTGAGCGTCATGTCGGAAATTCTTTTAAACCAGATAGAAGAAAAGGTATTTGTGTCAACTTTCTTAAATACCTTAAAATATCAGACTTCCCTTTTTCGGTTGACCAAAGAAAGACCTTCGTGACTATCGATAATAGTATTTTAGGACTCCGCGCTAATTATGCTAGAAAAGATGAGCTACTAATAATATCAGACCTAGATCTGTTAATGAAATTACTTGCTAATACTGATTACCATCCTGTTTCATCAACACGGATTAATCAGTATATTTCTGATCTGATTAATGAGCTTGAATTTTAGATAAAGCGTGACCCTATAATTCCAATCTTACTCCCTGGGAAAATACCATTCTTTGTCGATCCCGCCGTCTATTTAATCAATAAACTGATAGAATTTTTTCCAAATGCAACTAAGGAGGCTATTGAGAAATCTTTTTGTGAAAAACGAAAAGAAATTCACATTAAGCTAACTCAGTTATTTCAAAAATCAAAATTTCCTTTCACGCTTCAACAAACATTACTTTTTAAAGAATTATCGGTAGCAGTTCACGATACTACCGGAAATCCTGATTCAAACGAAGAAAAGGAATTTTTGAAAATATTGGAAAAGTTACTTCATGATCTTAACTTTTTAGACGACGGACCACGAGATGGAATTTCAAATCCCAAGAAAGTTAAACGGAATTTAATAATTTCGTTGATGCACTTATAAAATTAGGACACGAGGAGAGAAGTTTTCTAAATGAATTTGAATTATTTTTCTTAAACTCCGCCGACCTAATTTATCATATCACTAAAGTGCTCCGATTTTCATTTATTCCTCGTTATACTTTTCCACAGCCTCGGGCCCCGAATTAATTATTTGGAAAAGTCGAGCCGTTGACTTTAAAACAAAGCGCTTATTGGGAGGCAACCCAATTTTAATAAATTAAGTAGTTAATATAGTTTGTTTAGGATTTAAAATTTTAAAAGTTTTTAATAATCTTCTTTAAAAACGTTCTTTAAAACTTTATCTCATTGTTTATCATGCAAAGTTTAAAGTTTGTTCAATTATTAAACCACAAATTTAATAATTAGCAAATTTTAACAAGTTTTAATGGGATTAAAATTTTTAGAAACACAAAAATATATTAAGTTTTTAATTAATTCTTTTTAACATAATTACCATTTCCTTCACTAAATTACCACTTGGTGTAAAAAGGTAAAACTAAAAATGGGTGAGGAGGTTAAAAAGCAAAAAATGAAAACATTTTGCACTTTCTCCCTCCCCTCCCTCTCTTCTTCGGCCTAAACCACCCCACCACCATGCCACCCCCAAATTTTCACCATTTTTGAAGATCTCAAGCTCTACATTCTTTATTTTCATTACTTATATGCTTCATTAATCATCATTACATCCATTCTAAGGTAAATTTCTAACTTGAAATCTCTAGTTCATGATTTTACCCAAAAGTTAGGGTTTCAATTTGAAACTTGATATTTAGGGCTAAAGCTTAGACTTTAGGTGTTATTACTTGCTATTGAATGTTTGCATGATAATTATTGATAGTAATCTAGTAATTTCATGAGGGATTGGTGAACTTTGATTTTCAAAGTAATGAACTTTGACTTTTTGTTGACTTTTTGGCTAGAATTACTCATGTTTGACTTTTGTTGATTAAAATTGCTTATAGTGATGTGTTAAACATAAGTAAACTAGCTTAAATTAGTTAGCAATTGATTTAGATGACTTTCAAGAATTAAAGTAAGCATTTTTATGAGTATTTGTGAAGTATCATTATTTTAATTAAAATCTTTCAAACCAAAATGATACTCGTGCAAATATTGACATCAAATGCTCACTTGAATTTTTGAAACCTTGCTTTAAAAGATTTAAACGACTAGTTTCAATTTAAAAGAAGCATCATTTTAGTAAATAAAATGCGTTAAGCTTTTAAATAGCAAGTGGCGTTTTCAAAGGAACCAATATTGTAATTATTCCATTTAAAGATGAAATGTTAAGTTGTTAGTCAATTTCACATCATAAAACACCAATTTTTAAAATTTGACTAACACTTAATATTAATATCTTTAAATACATAAAATGGTCAAAGTTTCATCACTAGTTTTCTAAGTTTATGGTAAATTGCAAAATTTTGATTAAAGTAAGGTAATTACAAGGTTTCATTAAAATCTTAAATGCTTACTTAGTTAAATACTAATGCATTTTCATTGTTTAAAGCCTTTTCAAGGAATCATTCATAAAATAAACCTTTTGTCCTAGAAAAATCCTTATGACATTTACCATAGCTTAAGAAACTTATTGGTGATAAATTTGTGGTTTGGTGATTGTGGTTTGGTTAAAAATGTATCTTTCTAGGTTATGGATTATTCGATTTTTAAAGCCTACATTTCAAATTTTTATTTAAAATTTGGGATAACATAGTAAATCTATATATCTATGATCATGATATTGTCTTTTATCTTGACAGATGAGGTCTGCTTCTGAAGATATCCATCCTACTTTGGAATACTTGGCCACTTCCGCCAAAAAGAAGAAACTAATTAAGGATTGGATGAATTGGCCATTAGGAAAGAACATATTTATCGTCTGAAGAGATGTAAAGGCACTTGGGTACAAGAGAGAGTTGAGGAAGTTAGTGAAATACAAGATCAATGATGAGAAAATGGATGCTTGGTACAAGATGTTCGCCCTCAATGAAGACATTTACCGAGAGCTAGTTATCGAATTCATGTTGACCTTCAAATTCAACCCTTGCATCTCCAATGTTACAGATAAGCGGTTAATCAACTTTAACTATAGAGGGGTGAAGCAGCATGTGTCTTTGGCTGAGTTTACGGTTTTTCTTGGATATTATTCGATAGATCACAGGGTGTTTCATGTAATGAAGACCATGGGCTGATTTGGGACAATCTAACGGGTACTAGTTTTCATTCAAATGTAAAAGCCTCCGCATTCTTCAAAATTGAGCATCGACTCCTGCACAAGCTACTAGCTGTATCACTGCATGGAAAGAAAGAAACGGGAGGAGTTGTTGGAGCTGATGATCTCTTTGTGATGAACGCAATGATTAAGAAGAAGAATGTGAATGTAGCTTTCTTAGTAGCCGAGAGGATTCAAAGAGATACGACATTTGAGATGACAAAGTATATCTATATGGGAGCTTTCATAACTAGGATTTGTAGCCGTATGGGTTTGCTCACTGAGGATCACATGAGCGAGTACACTAGCTCGCCTTATGTTCGATCCCTGCCGTTTGATCTAGCGTACTTCCGCACTATATGGTTGATATCTACTGATTCGAGCAGGCAGGCATTCTAGAGAGCTACCAAACATGCCATTCCTGGTTGTATTCTGAAGAGGAAGAATAGTAAGAGAGACAGGGATGTTGAGGATGATGAGCCGATTGAGATACCAGATGATGATAGAGATGTTAGAGCACCGCGGGAGGATACTAGGGCATCTGGTTCTACATCTAGGGTTCAGAGTGTTGTTGTAGATCCCTTGTAGTCAGACCTAATTGAACCCTAATATTCAATCAATGTGTAGAATCCAAAGATCGAATATAAAAATGTTAAGCGATTAAACGAAACAAACAAGAAAGTATATTAATACTCAAACAAATACCGATTAAATTATATTCAATAACTCGAGTACAATATGCTCTCAGAATACCTAGGTTCGTCAACCTTGACAAATAAGCCGAACTAGGCTATTTATACTCGACTCATAATCTGGCCTATGCGACACAAGCTGTGTCGCCAAGCCGACTCATGCGACACAAGTTATGTCACCAAGTTGACTTATGCGACACAAAACCCTTGTGTCGCCAAAACACAAAATGTAATTACTTTTCAAATACAAACGTCATAACTAACGTAATTACATATCTAACGCATTATAGACTTAGACCAACAGACAGACACACTAAGATGCACCAACAAATTCCCCCGTGTCTTCAGCTTGGTCTTCAAAATTTCTTCAATTTAAACCCAGACTTCGGGAAACCTGCCTCCAGCATGAATCCCATGCGTAACACACACAGTCACAATCTTCTGAAATTGTCTAGCAAGAGTCGAATTCACTACATTTCTTACGTTGAAGCGAATTGGACTATCAAACAATTTCCGCAAATCTTTCTGTGACATATTAATCAAGCTCATAGGATCAAATACTTTGAATTGAGCTTTCTTCAAACCATACAGCGAAGTTATCTCCGAATGCTCAGATTCTGTAACAAAAATAAATACCGCTTCGCCCATATGCGAATCAAGTTCCCAATGATGAAATCTTCTAAGAAAGTTAAAGGGAACAGTCTCAAGCAGAATCTCAGTCAAACAATCAGCTGGCGGATAGTGTACTTTGCAGATCTGCTGTCTTGTTACTGGATCAAGTCTTTTCTTGAATATAAATCTTGTTCCAAGCGTCGGTTTGATAAAGTTATAACGTTTACTCTTCACTTCATGACGCAAAACCGTCTGTACAAAATCAACTCGTGAATCTCTGGTTGGATTTATCAATTCCAGTTGAGCTATACGATTTATCTCTCCCTTAGGCAACATACTCAGCTTCTTGAATGGCCTTTTAAAATACTGTATACCGTCGCTTCTCTTAATCATGAAGATACCTTTGTAGGTTTTCCAACTTTTAATAATTCTTGTGTAATTCCCACTAACTTTATATGACTTGCAAGTAACAGGAATAGGTTCACCAGGAATATAGCTTATCACCGGTCGTTCAGAAGTTGATGTAGAAGCAGTTTCAGAAGCCGGTGTAGTCTCTGGAACAGTTTGCGAAGTTTTAGCTAGCTCTGCTTCATCTTCAGAAGAATCAGTCTCGATTGTCGGAGCATCATCATAAAATTCATCAGAACGCATCTCCTCTTCCTCAATCTCAACATCATCATTAATTTCAAATTTAGGTTCAGATGCCCGACTTTCCTCATTAACCATTCGCTGAATAAAAGATAGATTAGCATGTAAATAATCTACAGCTAGTGGTCTTGGTTGATCTGGAATATTGTTGACCGAGAAGTAATCCAAACGAAGAGTTTCATTATCATCAGAAACATTTACATTATCATTTACATCATCATTCTGTGTTCCAGCAGAAGCCCTAGATGTTGTTTCTATGGCATGCAGGCCTGACTCCCCCGGAACAGCAGCTAGGGATTCTAACTCTAAGACCCGATAATTCAAAGTTGGAACTAAAGCTGCCATTTCTTCTAAAGCCTTGATTTGCACAACTTGAACCTCCAAAACTGATGCCTGAGACTGAATCAACTGAGCTTGATTATCCATAGTCTGCTACATCGCATCCATCCTTTTCAGTAGTTCTTGGATGACCGAAGGCAGAGGTTGAACTGGAACCTCAACACAGGGAATGTCGACCCGTGGCCTTGAAGCAGAAGTAGAGCTACGACGGATAGACTGGGGTGGAACCCAATCTTCATTAGTGAAATCGTCGTCTCTTGGTCTTTTTCCATGATCAGGTCGCATGGATGTCGTGCCCTGACGAATGCGTCGCTAAATGCGTTTGAACCGACGTGGATCAAACCGTTGAATATTTCTCAATGCATGTTCCGAAGGTACAATCCTCGGAGAAGTCTCATGAGTAGAACCCCCATCCGAATCCTCAGCAGTTGGTTCCTCAAGATTAGGCTGAGCAGCCTGTACACCAACTGGAAAATTATCAATTTCCTGCAACAGGTCATCAACCTGTATCTGTGCCTAATGGAGATGTAGTTCCTCCTCCTGAGGTTGCTGCCTGGTGCAGCTAAAATATCCATAAATCCGTCGTTGGGCGGAGCAACATAAGCTTCATCAACGATATGCCCAAACATAGGAAAATTACCATTTGAATTTGCACTAGCCGCACAAACAGTCCAAATTCGGACGTTCATTGGAATCGGACGTAAGCGTTCTCGAGCGTTCGGTGGAATACCGGGAAGCTGATTGTCAATAAAAAGCTGAATGAAGCGTAGATATAGATTCCAACGCTTGTCCCCGCCATTGATGTTGTCTACCATTGCCCTGAAGATATAGCCAGAGTAGTTGAAGGGCTTGTTATATACCAGCGCAAGCATAACAGAGGCCGTAGAATAGCTGATTCCGTCAAAACCGGCCTTGCATGGAGATAAACATACAATCACCACGTGCATCAGGTATCTCCAGACCTTAGATAGATTCGCCTTTCGGTATTGATCATTTGGAACCGCTGGATAACCGATGCGAGTCATGGCTCGAGCAATGAACTGATTCCCAAACAGAGTGGGCATCTCTGGAGTATCACCGAACTAAAAGAAATCCCGGATAACCTGTTCGGAGATAATCAACTAACGATTGCCAAGTGTGTAGATAATCCGTGTGAATGGCAACTCAGAGTTGATCACCACATTCTCCCAAAACGGACCCACTTGATCCTTATAAATTGTTGTAGTTGTGGTAATAGCAGTGTAAATACGAGAACGACGTAAGAATGCCACCATTTGCCTGTACAGAGCCGCCGTCTCTTTAGAATCATCCAAAAATGCCACTATATAGTGGTGTGGTTCCCAAAGAACATCACCATCTGCCATTTTTGTATAAAATGTAACAATAAAACTCGAAAACAGTTAGCGTAAGCAGATTCAATGGAAACAAATAAATCAATTTAAAATTCTGTTTTATGCGACACTGGGAATTGTGTTGCAGGAGTCCTGCGACATAAAAGCCTTGTGTCGCTTGCAGAATTAAAATTGATTTTCAAGGATAGGCGACACAAGGAATTGTGTCACTAATCACGGATGCGACAGAAAGAGTTGTGTCGCATTTTGCAATTAAATCGAATTTAATCGAATTTTACGCTTTTGGCGACATAACTCTTGTGGCGCATATATTGTGTCGCTTATTAAAGCGACATATGGTTTTGTGTCGTATGAACTTGCGACATAAAAGATATGTCGCAGGCATTAGCGACATAAATTGATTTCATCAATCTTGCGACATAAAAGCTTATGTCGCATGTTATGTCGCAAAGACGAACTGCAAGCCCCAACCCAGAAACCCTAAACCCCAAATTTAGGATTTTCGAAAATAAGCCTAACCCTAGGGTGCGGCTAATGTTCAGGAACACAAAATCAGTTATTGTAACACGTAAAACCCGTGTTTTCATTTAGAATTAACCCGAAACCTACTAAACCTAAAAACCGTATATAAAATCACAAATTAAACTCAAAATATACGGTGGAAAAAGGGGAAATTAGTACCTATCGATCGAGTGGAAGTAGGGGAACGAGAATCAAGTGCTTGATTGCGGAGAAAATACACCGAAAGTCAAAATCGAGAACAAAATCAACCTCAGAGCATTATGTCGCAGAAACTGTTGTTGTGTCGCTAGTTTTTGGTTTTGTGTCGCAAAGTTTGGTAAAAGTGGAAGCGACTGGGGTAGGGTATTTATACCTAAACCCTAACTAGCGACAAAACAAGCGACATAGTCTGCGTCATAAATGGCGAAATAAGTTATGTCGCAAAACAAGATTTATGTCACAGGGGCCATAAATTTTGATTTTGAATTACAAGTTTCGTAACCCGATTCGAGAATAACTTAGGGACTTGTAAAAATAAACATAGGTATCATAAAATAAAATAAAATAACTACTAAACCTAAAATAAAACTTAAATTACTTTTCTTTTTGGTGACGTAGTTGATAACACGCAAAAAGTCATGTTTTTGCGTGCATTAATCTCACCCTTTTAGCCCAATATGTGACAAAACTAATCAAAATAGATATTTTATCATTAAACTCTGTCACATGGGCCAAAATATAGACAATGTTTCAAAAGTCAACTAAAATGGTCGAAAAACACGATAAATCTAACGAATACGATCATAAACATTCTCGTTCACTCGTTCTAGCACTTTTTGAGATACACAAAGAATTATGACCTCTAACTTATGTCATTTTCTTCGTTAGGAAAATACGAACGCGTGGATATAAAGAACGCTCAAAACGGATAAACGACGAAGAAGTTACGCCCGAACGAAGAAACGAAGAACCGAGGAACCAACATACGGCTGAACCAAGCCGTATACGGCTGGTCCAAACCGTATACGACTGGGCCTGGACCGTATACGGTCTGTGCAGGCCGTATACGGCCTGTGCTCAGCTGTGTACGGCCCAGTTCAGCCGTATTCACCCTATGCTCAGCCGTATACGGTCCAGTTCATCCGTATACGGTCCAGTTCATCCGTATACGGTCCAGTTCATCCGTATACGGTCCAGTTCATCCGTATACGGTCCAGCTCAGCCGTATTGTGCGTTTGGGTGATATAAATCTGATTTTTATTCGCCTTTGCAATACGGTTGTGCATTTGAAGGTTTGGATACGGTCTACGAATACGGCTGTGCGATCTCTATAAATACAAGCCTCATTTCATCATTTCAACACACTTCACACCTTCACATTTTCACATCTATACACACTTTCTCTCACTACTCTCTCTCTAAATTAGTTAGTTAGTTAATTAGATTAGCTAAGCTAGTAGATTAGTAGCTTACTTGTAACGGAGGTGCTCCGAGACTGCGGTGTCGCACGATTTGTAATAACGCTTTGTCAGGTTCTATTATAATCTCTATCTTGTTATTTTAAATAATGTTGTGCTATTGCTATACTTGTTTAGAATTACTTGCTAGGATTATTACCATGCTTAGCTAGACAAATATGTGTTTGCTATGATAGTTGCCATGCTAGGGTAGTTATACTTAAATCATGTTGTTACTCTGTCTATATGCTATTGAATTATATTTGAATCTATGAATTGAATCTCAAATGTTTATCTATCCAACTTATGTTGTGGTTAGTAACATCCTTCTAGGCTTGGCCAATTGCTAGTTGTATGCCGCTAATTATTCTGTGTCAGATGATCGTTGAACTCGACATGGCCGGTGTTCTCCTGGTTGAAATATTACCGGAGGGAGACACGGAGCGTAGGATTAGAGATAGATTAGACTCAGGCCATTTAACAAGTGTCTTAGAGAGAACTTTCGGGACACTTGTGACTTAACCATGTACCCCGTCACTCTGCATAATTGATCCCTGCTATGCTGCCTTTCTGCATGTTCTTGTTTGATTGTTGCTTAGGGCTTGCATGCTAGTATCTGTTATGTTGATTAGTTACATGATTAGGTTTTCGAATATTTATCAATTGCATATACCAGTTTAACATGCATAGAATAGGTAAAATTATTTATATGAAATAATGATGAACAATTTAATCAGCCGTTAGACCAGACCATCCCAACTTGTCCCAGTAGGAAACCCCTGTTCATGTTTTTGTTTATTCAACAATTCATGCCATGATTCGGATATCTCAGATGTCCGAGATTGGGGGATAAGACTCGAGGATGGTTGTTGGTTAAATTGGTTGCTACATTTGGGACAACTTCCGGTGTAGTTTACATTCCATAACTGCTATCCACGTGACATATTCTTTATCTGATTGCGGACAACTCTACGTTAGATAGATAATAGGCTAGGAGTCATGGCTCATTAGGAAATATTAATGTCATCTTAACTAAGGCTTTATCCCATTAACTACCCCTAAATAGCATGAGTAATTATCATAGTAAACACTCGCTTCACCTATAAGTTCTCGTTGCCACCTCCCCTCCACTTTACTTTATTTTAATTTTAGATAATTAGTAGTTAGTTAAAACCAAAACAAACCAAAACCTCTTTTAAACCTTAGCTAAATTCCCGTAGATAACTAAAGTCCTAGATCCCATGCCCGTTGTAGTTTGAAGAACGACCGTAGGTCATATCTATCGCTGTACTCACCCATAGCTTTAGTATACTTAGGCCCAGCAAAAACAAATTTTAAAACCCAATGGTGTCGCCGCTGACGGAAGGTCCAACGACAAGGTAAAACCTGATCGACCGTTGGTGGTGCATCAAGTTTTTGGCGCCGCTGCCGGGGACTGCAACGACCGATTTAGGAATTTAGTTGTCTTAGTTATTTAGTGATCCTTTCGGAAGATCAAAATTATCCGAAAGTTCCTTTTCTGTTCTTTCCTTTCCAAAACTCTCTTTTCTACCAAACCCGAACTTCATCAGCTATGATGAATCGTATTACTCTCGCCTCAACCTGTGCACCACTACTGGAAGGAAGAGGAGGACCTATCGTGCTGCCCGACGAAAACTTCGAAATTAAGTCTAGCGTTTTCAAGTTACTCAAAACCTTCTGCCAATTTCACGGTTTTCCGCTCGATGATCCAAATTCACATTTGGATAGATTCTTCAATCTTTTTGATTCCTGTGAGCAATCAGGGATTTCAAGAGAAGTCTCCCGACTATATCTTTTTCCCTATTCTTTATCTTTGCGTGCTCGAACCTGGTTTGATGAACTCGAACCCAATTTGATTCATACTTCGGAAGAGTTGGCTACTAAGTTTATGGCTAAGTTTTTCCCTCCTTCCAAACAAACCAAGCTCAAGGATGATATCGTCAGTTTCCGACAGGAAACCAATGAATCATTATATCTAGCATGGGAACGATTTAAGAAGATGCTTAACAGATGTCCAAATCATCAAATGGTTAAGACGAACCTAATCTGCATATTCTACCATGGTCTGACTTCTCAGCACAAGTCAACCCTCGATGTTGCTTCTCAAGGAAATTTCATGTCACATACTTCTGAAGAAGCCTGGGAGCTAGTTGAGATGATAGCAATGCATCAACATGACTGGGAGTTTGGCGAACCGGCTAAGGAAGTAACTAGTACTTCAAGCCTATCCTTTGAAGCTATGCAAGCTCAAGTGGACAATCTCACCAGAGTCTTCAAGGATCTTCAATCTTCTACACCTCAGCCTCGTAAAGGTACGGAAGAAATTCTTGTCACTACTGTTAAAAACCCTGAATCGAACTTTCATTCTAAACCTTTCATTCAGCGGCCAACCAATAACCCACCTACTTAGTTTCTGCAACCTTTATCCTCTAAAATGTCAGATTCCCCCGTAAATTCTCAACAACACTATAATGAAACTTTGACTAATTTCATAGTTGATCAAATGAACATAAACAAACAAGTAATAGATTTTCAAGATAAAATTGACGCTTTACTTAAAATAACAAAAGATTTGATCAAAAACCTGGAATTTAGTCTTAAACAACCGTTTTTAAAAGTTGAGAACCAAGGAGGAATCATGGTCATCACTAGAGGAGGTAAAGTAACCAGAAATGAGAAGTCCTCAGATAATTCTTCAAATCAACTTCCTATCTCTGAACCGACCACTGATCCAGTGCCTAGTGACACCCCTGTCACTGCACCAGATCCAGTATCACCTAAAGCCCCAGAAATCATTCCACGAACTAGGATACCCTTCCCTGGTAGGCTTAAGAAAGAAAAACAGGAAGCACAATTTGGGAAATATTTAGAAATGTTTAAAAGCCTGCACTTAAACGTTAGACTATTAGATGCTTTAGTAGAGATGCCTAGCTGTGCTAAGTTTTTCAAAGAACTCATTTCAAATAAGGAAAAATTGAGACAAATAGTTAGTTTACCCTTAGATGTTGAATGCTCAGCAATCATGTTACATGGCCTTCCACCCAAACTAGGAGATACTGGCCGTTTCACTATTCCCTGTTTTCTTCAAAACATCCAAGTTAGTAACGCCTTAGCTGACCTAGGAGCTAGTGTCAATCTTATGCCTTACTCTCTCTATAAGAAACTAGGATTAGGTGAACTGCTACCCACTCAAATGACCATCAAATTAGCTGATAGATCAGTTAAACTCCTCTGAGGAATTGCTGAAGATATAATGGTCCGAGTCGGTAAATTTATCTTCCCGGTTGACTTTGTCATTATGGATATAGAGGAAGATGCCCACGTTCCCCTCATCCTTGGTAGACCTTTCCTAAACACTGCCAAGGCTGTGATAGATGTAAACGAAAAATCTTTAAAACTGATGGTCCAAGCGGAGGAAGTCACCTTTAATATCGATAAGTTGATGAAGCACCCTATGGGAGAAGATCTTGGTCTTGTGGATGCCATGCAGGAAATATATGATGAGCATTTGGAGGAGATTCTAGCAGTCAGCAGTAACGAACTTTTCTCCAACACTGTCATCACCAAAAGAAGACTTTGCCCGAACAACATCGGACTCTGCTCGGCTATCTCCGACCAATCAGCACCTTCTGGAGAGCTGCTATTTCCCTTACCTGAAATGAAGAATCCTTTAGCACCGCCTAACTACTCTCCCACGAACAACTCTGTTGTTGCTGTTCCTTTAGGCGAAGGCATCCCAATCCCACTTTTAAGAAGAAATCAATTTTTTCCGATACCCGAATCGTCTCCGTCTGTAGCTGAAATTCTCAAATCTTTCGAGGAGATGGATTCTGGTACTTTACCACAACTATCTGAATGTTGTGAGAAATCAAATCCAGAAATCACCATAAGTACTTCTTCTAAAGCTCAATTTCAAAAGTTCGCACTCACCAATGATGTCATCATTACTGAGGATAATGCAACCTCTTCATCATCTACCTGCAAATACGAGTTAAAGAAGAACGCGCTTTCCAATGAGACAGAACTAGTAGAAATAGCATCAGCCACTACAGCCGACTCATCTCCAGAAGAATCAGAGTTCCAAAAGGAGTATGATGAGTTACAAAGAGACGAGATCGCTCGAATGAAACCCTCTATCGAAGAACCACCAGAATTGGAGCTGAAGGAATTACCCCCTCACTTGGAATATGCTTTTCTCGAAGGAACCTCACACCTACCCATCATAATTGCCAAAGGTCTTTCACCTAAAGAGAAAGCAAGACTTATCCAGGTCTTGAAGTCACACAAGAAGGTGATTGCATGGAAGATTTCTGATATACAAGGGATCAGTCCAAATTACTGCACGCACAAGATACTCATGGAAAACGACTTTAAACCTTCCATACAGAGACAGAGGAGAGTAAACCCGAAGATTCAAGACGTGGTCAAGAAAGAGGTTATCAAACTCTTGGATGCTAGTTTGATCTATCCTATCTCAGATTCCCCATGGGTCAGCCCAGTTCAGGTTGTCCCAAAGAAAGGAGGAATGACGGTTATCGCTAATGAAGATAATGAATTGATTCCTACACGAACCGTCACCGGCTGGAGGGTGTGTATCGACTACCGGAAATTAAACGAAGCCACCCGGAAAGATCACTTCCCTCTGCCGTTCATCGATCAGATGTTGGAAAGGTTATCAGGGAATGAATATTACTGCTTCCTCGATGGTTTCGCCGGCTATTTTCAAATTCCTCTCGATCCAAAGGACCAGGAAAAGACGACATTCACATGTCCATATAGTACATTTGCCTACCGCCGCATACCATTCGGTTTATGCAATGCGCCTGCAACATTTCAAAGGTGTATGGTGGCAATATTCCATGACATGATTGAATAGTGTATGGAGGTATTCATGGAACACTTCTCAATCTTCGGTGATTCCTTCACATCTTGTCTTTCCAACCTTGAAAGGATGCTAGCCTGATGCGAAGAATCAAATCTTGTTTTAAACTGGGAAAAGTGCCACTTTATGGTGAAAGAGGGAATAGTTTTAGGACATCGAATATCAAAATCTGGAATCGAAGTTGACAAATCCAAAGTTGAGACTATTGCCAAACTTCCGCCACCTACTTCTGTTAAAGCCATTCGCAGTTTTCTAGGTCACGCCGGATTCTACCGTCGCTTTATCAAGGATTTCTCTAAGATCTCTCGACCTATGACGCACCTTCTCGAGAAGGACACTCCGTTTGTCTTTTCAGATGACTGTCTTAATGCTTTCAACATTTTAAAGGATCAGCTCACACATGCACCGATCATGGTCGCCCTCGATTGGAATCTTATGTTCAAAATCATGTGCGATGCTAGTGACTTCGCTGTTGGAGCTGTCTTAGGGCAAAGGAAGGAGAAGCAGTTTCAGCCAATCTACTATGCCAGCAAGACACTCACTGATGCACAAGAGAATTACACCACAACAGAGAAAGAGATTCTTGCAGTAGTATTCGCTTTTGATAAATTTCGTTCTTATTTAATATTGTCCAAAACTATTGTCTATACAGATAACTCAGCCTTGAAGTATCTCTTCAAAAAACAAGACGCTAAGCCAAGACTGCTTAGATGGATTCTCCTCCTCCAAGAATTTGACATAGAAATCAAGGATAAAAAGGGAGCCGAGAATGTCGCAGCAGATCATCTTAGTCGATTGGAAAATCCGTTGATGGAGAAGCTTGATGAGAGAGAGATTCAAGACCAGTTTCCAGAAGAACAACTCATGAATCTCGGAAGATACCAAAAGGGATCTCAATTCACTTACAACCCTTGGTATGCAGACTACGCAAATTATCTGGTTGGAGGAATTGTGCCAAAAGGAATGCCCACCTCTAGAAAGCGCAAATTCTTTAGAGAGGTAAAGAACTACTATTGGGATGATCCATACTTATTCAAAGTAAGCCCGGACCAAATCATCAGAAGATGCGCATACGAGAGGGAGGCAAGGAACATTCTTCACCAAAGTCATCACGGACCAACTGGAGGACATCACGGAGCAAATATGACTGCAAGAAAGGTATATGACACTGGTTTCTACTGGCCTACTATATTCAGAGATGCTCACGACTTGGTGAAATGCTGCGATGCTTACCAAAGGTTTGGAAGTATTTCATCGAGAAGTGAAATGACACTTACTAACATCCAAGCTTGCGAGATCTTTGATATATGGGGGTTGGATTTTATGGGACCATTCCCAAAATCATATGGGAAAGAGTATATTCTGGTTGCTGTCGACTACATCTCCAGATGGGCCGAAGCTCAAGCATTTCCTACAAATGATTCCCGAGTAGTGGTAAAAATTTTAAAGCAGCTCTTCTCACGTTTCGGTACTCCAAAGGCGATCATTAGTGATCGAGGCACGCACTTCTGTAATGCTCAGTTTATGAGGACATCACAATATTATGGTGTCACCCATAAGACCTCTACAGCTTACCACCCGCAGACGAATGGGCAAGCCGAAGTGACGAATCGAGAGCTCAAGAGAATTTTAGAACGAACCGTGGTTAATCACAGGGAAAGATGGGATGAAAAATTAGACAATGCTCTGTGGGCGTTCAGAACCGCATATAAATCGCCAGTAGGAACCACGCCCTACAGACTAGTCTATGGAAAAGCGTGTCATCTGCCGATAGAGCTGGAGTATAAAGCTCACTGGGCGCTAAGAGGTTGTAATTTAGACCCTTCTGCAATTGGATCACATCGGAAAACGCAAACTGAATGAATTAGCCGAATTAAGAGACCAAGCATATGATAGCTCTCTGCACTTCAAAGAACGAATAAAGAATACTCATGATGCTAAACTCAAATATTCTAAGTTCAAGACCGGAGACAAAGTTCTTCTCTTTAATTCACGCTTCAAGAAATTCTCCGGCAAATTCAGATCAAGGTGGAGCGGACCATTTGTTATATCAAAAGTCTTTACCTTCGGAGCAGTCGAACTAGAAGCCCCGGACGGTAATTTTAAAGTCAATGGCCATCGCATAAAGCACTTCATCGAAGATTTCCCCTCTAGTGAGGAAGTCTATATCTTTGAACCACCTTGAGCCAACTAGTAGGTACAAGGAGTCAAGCTAGAGACTCTCTAAACAAGCGCTCTTGGGAGGCACCCCATTGCTTATCTTATTTTATTTCTTAATTATTTTTGCTTTCGTATTATCATCCCTAAACTAACGATGCAGGATAACCCAAGTATCTGACAATGCCACACTCCTATATATACATCAGATAAGTTTTATTCATAATATACAAATGCAAATGAACAGATGACCTCGCAAAGCTTTAACATTTAAACAAACGTTTCTTGAAGTCATCTGATAATTTTGCATTTGTATACCCATTTTAAAACTATAGCATTACCTGTTTATCTTTATGTTTCAGGATGGATGTTTCAGCTGAGACTTCAGGACAAGCTACTAAGAAACAACAGAAGAAAAGGACCCGCAGAGGAAAAAGAAAGAAGACGACCACCACTACTGATGAGCATTCTCAGACTGCTCCTGTATCTGCCCCACTTTTTGACTTTGGAGTTTCTACTTCAGATCCAATGGTGACTTGGGCGATGCTCAGTGAGCTTTTGATTCAGCGTAGCTCTCAGTCCGAAATCAGAGAAGCGATGGGACTGCCGAAACTTGCCGACCAGCCGTACCAGCTTGGTCAGGGTCCCAGGCTAGCTCTCCCACCTTTGTCCTTCTTCCCAGCTGCCCCACCACAGACTGTTCCTCCCATTGCTGTTGCTTCTTCTAGGCCACCTCAAAATCCTGCTGATGCATCCGTGGTGTCTGATCACACTGCTGCCTTATCACTCACTTTAGATCCAGATCCTGACGCACTTGCAGCATTTGATCCAGACATGGATGATTTACTAGACGATTTCTAGCTTATTTTATCTTTAGTTATCTTTATTTATCATTAGACCTGTTATGTTGTTGAACTGATGATTATGATGGTATTTTATGACATTGCAGACCTTATCTTCGTAGGAATTGGATGAGCTTTGAAAAGAGTCTAGTCCTCACAATCCAGCAAATTATTTACACCAACCCTACACGAATATGGTCCTATATCCAGTGCCCACTGTCCGTAGGGAAGTATCTCTTCTAAACCCATTCTTCCTACTTTAATATAACTTCGATATGCCTATTGACCACTTAAATCTCTAAGTGTGTGATCCCCCTCTCTTATAACTTTTAAATTCACATTTTTCCTAAACCAAAACCCTAAGTGTGAGATTTTCTCCCTACTTAGTGTAGAAACATTAGGGACAATGTTTATTTCTAAGTGTGGGATAGCGGTATATCTCTCGTCTGTCAAAATATCTGTTTAAGTTGATCTAGAAACATGCTAGTCCTCAAAATAAATTTTCAACCCTTATTTTGTCAAAAATTTGAAAAATTTTAAACTTTTTTTTAGTCACAATAAAAGCAAATTGGTTAAAACTTCGATAGTGAAATTGTCACTCATTCAGTAAAACCTAAACAAGTTTTACTTCGACAGTGAAATTGTCACTGATTCAGTTGGCCAATAAATTTTTAAAGAATGAATACAGATTTTTTTTACAAGTATTTCAAAAGTTGGTAAATATAAGGTCGAAATCATGTCGGATTCTAAACAATTTAAGATGAGGATCTAAGAGGGGCATCGCACGACTGGACACATATAAACCATTTTTTGCGGTGAGGAATTTGAGCCTTATAAGCATTCATTTTAAATGCTTCACTATTCGTTTGTTGTGTGTGACCGGTGCACGCATTTCTGAATTAGAACTTGCCCCAGGTATACATTTCGAGATCACATTGACAGGTGTCATACGTGACATAGGTACGATTAGAGGACCTTGACATTCCTTATGATTTAAACCCCTTTTCACATATCTTTTCAAGCCAAAAACCCGTCCAACACTCAATTTTAGTGTTGATGATCCGCTTAGAAAACCCTGTTGAGCCTTAGCCTATTTTTCTTTCATTCACCCAAATTTTTAAACCCCTTATTCCCCTACCCACCAGAAACTTATCTTAGTATTTTTGAAAAAAGAGATATTTGGATACTCCTTTTTGCTTTCACTCCAAAAATCACAAATAATGTTTACTAAAACTTCTCGTATGCGTTTTATTGATCTATATAGAAAAAATCGAGAGTCATGTAGTGAGAAAAATTGGCACCAAAGTAAAACTCAAAAATCATCAAAGGATTGAGAAATGAAAACAACAAGAGAAATAAAAGAAAATCCCTTATAAATTTCTTGGCAAGAATGATCTAATCCCAAAAACAGAAATAAAAAAGAAAAGAAAAAGAAAAGAACATAGCTGAAATAAAGCTAAATGATTCGACTCTCTCGAAAACTCGACTCTTCAAAAAAATTATTCCATGTGTTTTCAAAAGATAGAAGTCAAAATAGCTATCTTATCCCCCAAAAGTGTTATCCGTTTCCGTTTTCATTAAAAAGGATATCTAGATAGAGCTTTTTTTCGAAAGTCCCAAGATAAGCAAACACCCTTAGAAACCCAGATACCCCCAATCTATCCATACCCTTTTAAACCCACACCAAACACTACAACCCATTTAAATGTCCTGGGATAATCAGTACCGTTCATGTCTAAGTGATGAAGATTTGATCCTCGGGCAAGCCTATGACGACGAGTGCTGCACGACTGGTATTTGAGCGATTTTTCATTTGGCTTAGGATAATAGGTACCCCGATACACTTTGAGTGAATTGAGTGACCACCAGTGAGATCACCCAGTCGTGTATATTCCACAAATTTAAGAATTGAAAGTTTGCCTAAGTGAATCATCTTGAAAACTTTTAGATACGTCATGTGAACACCTCTTATTTATCTAATAGGAAAATACTTGTTTCCAATCTGTGTGAATTCTTCGTTGTGGGTAGAAATCAAAAAAACTTTTTATGCTAAATTCTAAGAGGGTAAGTTTGCTTGAGGACAAGCAAATGTCTAAGTGTGGGATATTTGATAACACGCAAAAAGTCATGTTTTTGCGTGCATTAATCTCACCCTTTTAGCCCAATATGTGACGAAACTAATCAAAATAGATACTTTATCATTAAAACTTGTCACATGGGCCAAACTATAGACAATGTTTCAAAAGTCAACTAAAATGGTCGAAAAACATGATAAATCTAATGAATACGATCATAAGCATTCTCGTTCACTCGTTCTAACACTTTTTGAGCTACACAAAGAATTATGACCTCTAACTTATGTCATTTTCTTCGTTAGGAAAATACGAACGCGTGGATATAAAGAACGCTCAAAATGGATAAACGACGAAGAAGTTACGCCCGAACGAAGAAACGAAGAACCGAGGAACCAGCATACGGCTGAACCAGGCCGTATACGGCTGGGCCTGGACCGTATACGGTCTGTGCAGGCCGTATATGGCCTGTGCTCAGTCGTATGTGGCCCAGTTCAGCCGTATTCACCCTATGCTCAGCTGTATAGGGTCCAGTTCAGCTGTATACGGTCCAGCTCAGCCGTATTGTGCGTTTGGGTGATAAAAATCAGATTTTTATTCGCCTTTGCGATACGGTCGTGCGTTTGAAGGTTTGGATATGGTCTACGGATACGGCTGTGCGATCTCTATAAATACAAGCCTCATTTTATCATTTCAACACACTTCACACCTTCACATTTTCACTTCTATACACACTTTCTCTCACTACTCTCTCTCTCTAAATTAGTTAGTTAGTTAATTAGATTAGTTAAGCTAGTAGATTAGTAGCTTACTTGTAATGGAGGTGCTCCGAGACTGTGGTGTCGCACGATTTGTAATAACGCTTTGTCAGGTTCTATTATAATCTCTATCTTGTTATTTTAAATAATGTTGTGCTGTTGCTATACTTGTTTAGAATTACTTGCTAGGATTATTACCATGCTTAGCTAGACAAATCTGTGTTTGCTATGATAGTTGCCATGCTAGGGTAGTTATACTTAAATCATGTTGTTACTCTGTCTATATGCTATTGAATTATATTTGAATCTATGAATTGAATCTCAAATGTTTATCTATCCAACTTATGTTGTGGTTAGTAACATCCTTCTAGTCTTGGCCAATTGCTAGTTGTATGCCGCTAATTATTCTGTGTCAGATGATCGTTGAACTCGACATGGCCGGTGTTCTCCTGGTTGAAATATTACCGGAGGGAGACACGGAGCGTAGGATTAGAGATAGATTAGACTCAGGCCATTTAACAAGTGTCTTAGAGAGAACTTTCAGGACACTTGTGACTTAACAATGTACCCCGTCACTCTGCATAATTGATCCCTGCTATGCTGCCTTTCTGCATGTTCTTGTTTGATTGTTGCTTAGGGCTTGCATGCTAGTATCTGTTATGCTGATTAGTTACATGATTAGGTTTTCGAGTATTTATCAATTGCATATACCAGTTTAACATGCATAGAATAGTTAAAATGATTTATATGAAATAATGATGAACAATTTAATCAGCCGTTAGACCAGACCATCCCAACTTGTCCCGGTAGGAAACCCCTGTTCATGTTTTTGTTTATTCAACAATTCATGCCATGATTCGGATATCTCAGATGTCCGAGATTGGGGGATAAGACTCGAGGATGGTTGTTGGTTAAATTGGTTGCTACATTTGGGACAACTTCCGGTGTAGTTTACATTCCATAACTGTTATCCACGTGACATATTCTTTATCTGATTGCGGACAACTCTACGTTAGATAGATAATAGGCTAGGAGTTATGGCTCATTAGGAAATATTAATGTCATCTTAACTAAGGCTTTATCCCAATAACTACCCCTAAATAGCATGAGTAATTATCATAGTAAACACTCGCTTCACCTATAAGTTCTCGTTGCCAACTCCCCTCCACTTTACTTTATTTTAATTTTAGATAATTAGTAGTTAGTTAAAACCAAAACAAACCAAAACCTCTTTTAAACCTTAGCTAAATTTCCGTAGATAACTAAAGTCCTAGATCCCATGCCCGTTGTAGTTTGAAGAACGACCCTAGGTCATACCTATCGTTGTACTCACCCATAGCTTTAGTATACTTAGGCCCAGCAAAAACAAATTTTAAAACCCACTGGTGCCGCCGCTGACGGACGGTCCAACGACAGGGTAAAACCTGATCGACCGTTGGTGGTGCATCAGTAGTTATTGTGTCTGCTAAGGGATTATATTAGGATAACATGCAATTATTAGCAAATAGTAAGTGTTATCTCGATTATCAGTATATTTGTCCTCTTTAAATTTACTTAGCATATTTAAAACACCTTTTATAAATATTATTTCAAGATGATTCTTGGTATTGTTTGACCACCTAAACATGTTACATCTGTGTCTATAAGCGAACATTTTATTATGAGTATGAATAGTTATTTGTGGTCCCCACCATAGACATACCCCCGTAATTTAGACAAGAACATAACTTCCAAGATAGATAGAATAGAGGAAAATCAGTTTTAAGAATCAAGCCAGCGGTGACAGGTATGTACAAACGTACAACAAAGCGACATAGCTTGATTCAGGTGTAAGCAAAACAAGACTTGGTCAAACCATTTTGGCGACCTTGTTAGGTATCTTGTGATTTAAGACTTTTTCAAGTTCATTGACTTGCGTTTGCTTAACTTTTAAGTATATACAAATTGAGACCAGGTCTGTACTTACGTACAACAGAGGAAACAATCAGTATATACCCTCAAATGATTTCATATTCTAAACTGAAATAGAAGTATGCCAAGCTATATTAAGGAATTAAGACATTTAGTCATACATCACAGGGTGTTGACCACATGATAATAGAAATGTATTAGAATTGCTTTTTAATAGCTCAAAGATCGGTGTATCATGCCTACCAGTACATCATATTGTGAAGCTAATGTTTATGAAAGCTATGGTAAGTATGCTAGATAAACCTACTGATACATCAAGGATAAACCTTAGAATTTCCATTTTGTGCATGTACCCTAATGTACTATCATTTCCCTAGTTGTTTACAGACACAACTAAACGTCTTTTTACAAATGTTGCAACTGTGCTTTTCTTTAATACTAAAGAGTATAAAGAGTGGCTGTTGCGTCTTTTTTTTAATCAAAACAATAGTCCAAGTCGAAAAATTACTTCTTAAATTGAAAGAAGCGTAAACCAATCATGTTGAATAGTTCATCAAATCGGGCACGAGAAAAGGCCTTGGTGAATAAGTCAGCGTTCTACTTAAGGGTATCTATGTGGACAAGGTCTATTAAGTGTTTCTCATAGCAATCCCGTATGAAGTGGAACCTAAGTTCTATGTGTTTAGTCCTAGAATGTTGTACGGGATTGCGTGTAATAGATATGGTAGCAGTATTATCAATATGAATAGGAGTCATAGTAAGAAGTAACCCGTAATCACGCAATTGATGCTGAATCCACAGAATCTGGGAACAGCAACTAGCCGCAGCAACATACTCATCCTCCGCAGTGGAAGTAGCCACTGTAGTCTGCTTTTTGCACTGCCACGAGACCAAACACGATCCAAGAAACTGGCATCCACCAGTTCTAGACTTCTTATCTATGCTACAGCCGCCATGATCAGAATCGGAGTACGCAGTGAGTGCAAACGAATTCTCGTTGAAGTACCATAGACCGAGAGTTGGTCTATATTTGAGGTAACTAAAAATGTGCTTTACTTCTTTCATGTGAGAAACCTTTGGCCTAGCTTGATATCTGGAGCAGATAGACACAGCAAATACGATGTCTGGCCTTGAAGCGGTCAGATACATGAGAGAACCAATCATTGAACGATAGTCCTTTTCTTTACAATCCTCTTCATCAGTGGCCGGCCCGAGATTGTGATTAATTTCAATGGGGGTGCCATAGGTCTTACAGTTAAGCAAGTCATACCTAGTTAACATATCAGTAACATATTTGGACTGATGAATGTAGATGCCTTTGGCAGACTGCTCAACTCGTACACCCAGAAAGAACGTAAGTTCCCCCATTGCACTTATCTCAAATTCAGACTTCATGAGATGCTCGAAGTCTTTACACATGGAATATTTTGTAGAACCGAATATGATGTCGTCAACATAAACCTGTACAAGTAACAAGTCATCTCCGTCTCTTTTTGTGAATAGAGTTCTGTCAATACTTCCTCTTTCGAATCCATTCTTAATCAGATGAGTAGCAAGCCTCTCATACCACAGTCTTGGCGCCTGATGCAGACCATACAATGCCTTATTGAGTTTACAGACATATTCCGGATGCAAAGGATCTTCAAAACCAGGAGGCTGCTTCACATAAACGTCAATATCAACCTGTCCATACAGAATTGCGCTCTTCACATCAAGCTGATAAACACGAAATTCCTTAAAGGACGCGAATGCCAAGAAGATACGAATCGACTCCAATCTTGCAACAGGAGCGAAAACCTCATCATAGTCCAAACCCTCTACTTGATGAAAGCCTTGAACTACTAGCCGTGCTATATTTCTGATAACTACTCCTCGATCATCTTTCTTGATTCTATATACCCATCGAGTGCCGGTAGGATGTGCACCCTTAGGTAATGGCACCAATTCCCAAACATGCAGCTTTTTGAATTACTGCAACTCCTCTTGCATTGCTTCAACCTAGTGTGGGTCTTTCAAAGCATCTTCTGTTCGTTTAGGCTCCACTTGAGATAGAAAACACGAGTGTACCTCTGCGGCAAGACATGCAAGAGATATAGGCTCAGAAGAATCAGAAGGGGATTCAGGATTCTCAAAAGTGATAACTTGACTTCGTGTCTGAATCCCTTTATCCAAAGGACTGATAATATTCTCCACCGGATGGTCCTTATTGATACGAGAATTTGGAATCTCGTCAGGCACAATGACAGAGTCCAAGTTTGTAAAATCGGCTTCCTGTGCCGAATCAAACTCCTCAGTATTCAAAAGCGGTTCATCTTCATCATCAGACAACTTAGGAACATCAGTATACATTTCTTGATTTCTCGTTGATGATTCAGGAACCTCAGCATTGGTTTGAGAAGGAGGTGGAGTAGCAGAAGCAGTCGATGGCTTTGATGCTGATGGCGAAGAAGTATCTGAAGACAAATCAAGACCGTGGAGCAGTGTGACCACCTGATCAACCTCATCTTCTTCGTTAGGAAGATTGAATGAGTCAAAAATTTCTTCATAGTTGAACAATTATGCGGGTCCCTTTCCCTGTGGATTTTCAGTATACCGAAAGCACGTGACTTCAAAATGTTCTTCCATGCGCATAGTATCCAAATTATACACAAATTTATTTTGAGAGTTATTAGAAAAACCCAAAAATAAACCTTCACTTGACTTTGTTCCAAATTTAGCAACTCTCTCTTTTGTTTACAAAATTAACTTTCTCAAAACTCACTTGCCCATTAGTGAGTGTACCCTGTCCAGTTATAACTCCTCCTTTATCACCAGCAAAAGCAACATATCCCCCATTGTAATCTTTAACTTTGGATAGCAGAGATAAGTCACCTGTCATATGTCACGAGCAACCACTATCTATATACCATCTACTATTATGAATTGCTTCAGATTGCTGCGACATCAGAAACATAAAAATCAATTAGTAAGGGAGACCCAAGCCTTTACAGACTTGGGTAACCCAGTAGCGTCATCCACAATGATTACATCAGTCGGAATTTTATTTTTTAGTAAATCGAAATCATTGCCTGATGTATCATTGTCAAATGAAGAGTCTAAACATGACTCCTTGATCTTCCAAACCTTTTGAGATTTGGATGGTTGCTTGTTAACAACGTTGAGTTTATCATGAGTGACTTTGTTTGGCACAATACTGTTAATCTCAAAAGCAGGTGGTGGAGCTGCAGAACCTCTCATGGATTTATGAGAAAAGTTTTGAAATTGTGAGGTTCGTGTAGCTCCCCTACGGCCATACTTATTAGCAAGCAATGGGCACTTACTTATCAGATGACCTTGTTTCTTGCAGTAGAAACAAGATCGTAGCTCAACACAGTCTTGAGATTGAGGTATGAACCTTTGAGCTCGGCCAAAGGATGCATGTCCTGAGCATGTACACTGATGTGTACAAGCAGAAGTTGAACCTTGTGAGTAAACTTTAGAAGATTTTTTAGTAGATTTGTGATTATCTGGTTTAAAAATCTTCTTTGTAGGTTCATCCTTGGCTCTACCTTTCATTTTATAAATCTCATCATAACCTTCACTAGTGAAGATATGATGGTCGTTGGTTACATTCTTCTTTTTTAAATAACCGTATTCTTCATCGGTTATATCCTCAATCTCAATTTCCTCCTTCAAACTGGCTGGAGGAATAGACTTATCATTGACCTTCTCAGACTTGGAAACCACAATAGGCTTAACAGGCTCAACCTTAGTTTCCGGTTTCTTAACAGACTCATTTACCATGGGCTTAAACGGCTCAGCCCTGACATCAAGCTTCTTGACAGAGTCAACCTTTTGAGCCTTCAACTTATCAGGCTCACTAGTCGATGCCTTAACTGGCTCAGGCATACTAGTTACAGGTTTTGGAGACTCATCTTTACCAATTTCAGCCTTATCTTCCTGATCAGACATAGAATGAAACTCTGTTGGTGGTGGGACATGGTGAAAACCAAGTCCTACCTTACCAAGCTCAGGCTTACTTATCTTTACTCTAACTGGCTTAACAAGTTTTATGTCTACTTTAGTGACAGTAGATACAAAATCTTTGATGACTTCCTGTTTAGGCATAAGAAGATAATCTTTTAGAGGTGGGACATGGTGATAACCAACTCCTGCCTTACTTTTAGTATCAGTCTTTTGTTTCTGAAGGATTTCATCAAAGATGAGAGAAGACGTTGAAAAGTTTGATAGTTTACGATTTAAAGTAAGAATTTCAGCCTGGGAATCTGATGCGTCACCAGCGGTCGGTAAGGATTTTACCCTTGTCGTTGCACCGGCAACTGGCGACGGGCATCAGTGAGTGTTTTAAATTTGTAATTGCGGGGCCTAAGTTTTCCCTAACAATGCTAATCCTAAGGGTGAGTAAGTGGTAGGTATGACCTAGAGTCGTTCTTCAAACCGACTGAATTGAAACTAAGGTGTGGCATATGAGGGCTTTCAAACTAGTGAAGGGTTTATAAAATAGCGGGGGAGTTTTGGTTTTTCTATTAACTAACTTAGGCAAGTAAATAAATAAAAGCGAAATAAAAATAAAAGATAAAACAGATAAAATAAAGATAGTTTTTGCTGAGATTTCGTTAATTAAGTTATGGGATGATGCTTGGAGAAACTGTGTTGAAAGATATTTGTTAATTCTTAATCTTGAATACTCATGATGTAAATACTAGATTCCCTACTAATTAAAATCCCATTAGCATGTCACACTGGGAGCTAGGTTATGGTAACATCACAAAGTATTTAGAATAATCAGCAAAATCTTAATTATAGTTTAATAATACTTTCATATGAACGGGAACAAAATCTTAAGGTACTAGACATAACAAAATCATATAACGATTCCTCGTCATCCTAACAAATTCTTGTATTTAAAAAGTTCATTGATGATTTTAAACCAGCCCTTACTTAAGACTGCCCAATAAATCCCCTAATTATCCACAACGTTCCTCACTTAAAGTGTTTCTGCCATTTCAAACCTTGGGCATGTCTTGTCCTACGGTAATCCCCCATGTAGCCTTGCGGTTCCATAGTTTCATACCTTTGACAAATTATATTGACATAGATGACTGACTATCTTTCAATTGGACGTCGTTTAAAAGGTGTTGTAATCACGTTTATTGGTGGAAAGGCGATTAGATTAATTTGAAGTTTAAAAGTCTATTTAGAAAGGTTAATTAAACTAGGTTTCTCATTTTATATGTTAGTCCGTAATATAACTACCTTCGATTGTTACTCGACTTCCATACATTTGTACTCCACCTTGAAGTGTTTCCATTACTATATCGAATAACAGTCGAATATGGGCCATCATATTACTTCGTAATATAGTACCGTTTTGTAGTATGACTACCTTCGGTCGTTCCTCGACTTCCATACATCTGTACTCCACCTTGAAGTGTTTCCAGTACTATATCGAGTAACAGTCGAATAAGGGTCATCATATTACTTTACGATAATTAAGACCGTTTATATTTTACCACTATCATGATCCTAAGGCAACCATCAAACAAGAACATGCAATAAGACGATCAAAGAAATACTACTAATCTTTAATATTTAATTATAAATCATCCCATAATTAATTAACTACATCGCAAGCAAACACAACCAGTATACTACTCTCTAATCATGGCAATAACTAAATCTAGCATAATCAATATAAACGTAATTAATTAAGATCGATAAGGATTAGAAAGCACCAGGATTAAATGCGGGAGAAAGTAGACTTGAATTAATTGACACAATTCCAAGCTTACACCAAAGATTTACAATGCGTTCCTTACTTTCCTTCTATTTTAAACAAGCTCCTAAACTAGCCTAAAACCAATTTTTAGTAAGAAAATAGAAAGAAAGTAGAAGCAATATCTTATGAGAAGTATATTATTCTAAGAATGGTGTGTAAGGTGTTGTGTCATGAGGTCTAAGGGCTTCTATTTATAGATGAAATGTGTCTCACATTAGCATTCCTAGGCAAACATTATCAAAAGGGTGAAAGGTGGTGCACCGGGTACGAAAAAGCATGGAAAGGTGGCGCAACGGGTACGAAAAAGCATGGAAAGGTGGCGCACCGGGTACACGCAAGGACCAAAAAGTGGAAATGTGAGGGGCGGTAGGTGGCCGACGGCGGCCTGGTGGTGTCCGGCGGCGGTTGGCACACCCCCGCCCCGGTTTGCCGTCTTTTGTTGCGTTTCTTAATCCGCGCGTATCTTCTTCGTTATGCGTCCGTTTGCGTTGATTATTTTTGCATTGGATTCGTAATTCAAAAATGAAGACTTTGATGTAAAGATATCCCAAAAATATGTCTCCCATCTTTGGATGTCTCGTACGAATCTTTTGGATCTTCCGGCGTACATAGAATCTTCATTCTTCGTCCGTTTTTGTTGATTCTTCTTCTGTTGGATTTTTAATTTGAAAATGAACATCTTGGATGAGATAAATCTCAGTGGTGGAAACTTTGTCTTTAAATCTTGTTTTGATGCCTTGAATCTTCAATTGTGCATGGAATCTTTGTTTTTCATCCGTTTTGCTTGATTTTTATCGTGCAACCTTGTTTTGACTATCTCAGCATAATATCATTGTTTTGAACCTTATTTGAATTCAATATGCCAAGAATCATTCCAGAATGAGAGAGATATCGGTAGTAAAAACGTGACTTTTTACGCGATATCAAGTATCCCACACTTAGAACTTTGCTTATCCTCAAGCAAACTCGAATTTCAACATGGTTAAAGATAAGCAGATAATGAAATATTTTATGGCAGAACTTTTTACTAAAGGGAGTTTTGGAAAAATAAAATATTCGTGCTTTTGAAAAAGTAGGGTTGTAATCTTTGGGAGCATACTTTTGATCTTTGATCTTGGATACATGACTAGACGATCCTCTCAAGGTGGTCACTCCAATCACTCAAAGTGTTTAGGGTTTCCTATTCTAATATTATCAATCACTCTGTACGCCAGTCATGTATCGTTTATCGTCATAGGCTTGATCGATGATCAAATCGTTACCTTTTTGGTGAGTGCGAAGTCGATCTAGCCACAATCATTCTAAGGAAAGTGATGTAGGGTTTTTGGGGTGAAGTGTTGGTGATGTGAGAGGGGGTTTTTGTTGGTTTTTCATTGGTTTCTTTTTTTTGTGAAGTTGGAATTTTTGGGAGGATTGACGCCCTTTTCTTTTGGTGTTTGCAGAAAGAGTCTTTTTCTCCAATTGATTTTCTTTTCTTCGAATTTTCTTTCTTGAGTTTTCTTCTTTGACGTCATATCCTTGTAACTTCTTGTCTTTCATCTTTGGGACTTACTATGAAGTTTGAGGGATGCTTTCGAGAAGGTAGGGATAACGTGTTTATTTATGGGTATATGGATGGTTTTAAGAATAAAGTGATTTGATCTCCTCTTTACTCACCAATCCGGATTTGAAATGCATCACATGAGCAAGTTCTGATTCTAAAAGCATACATCGACACTCAAGAATCGAAAAATTGAAGCATTAAAAGTGAATGCTTTTTATATAGCTCAAGATACCTCACGAATTGAAATTGGTTTGTTGTGTGCCTAGTCATGCGATGCTCTTTATGGGATTACTAAACTAATTTTTCAAAGGAATTTGTATTTTATTTATCCTTCTTCCCCAAAGTAAATCATTCTTTGTCTAAAATTTTTCATTTTCAACATATTTTTAACTCAATCTTGAAAAATTTTGTTTACTTATTGGAGAAGGATGGTCTAAAGAGCAACGAGTTTAGAATCAAGCATATACCATTATTCATTTTACAGTAGTGTAACTACTGCTATCCCACACTTAAAGGAACATCGTCCTCGATGTTATTCTAAGCCCGACTGGGGTAAAATCTCACACTTAGGATTTGAAACATCTAAGACGTATTCTTTTAGCGGTGTGTGTTGGGTTTGAATCCCACAGTTAAAAATAAGCATAATGGATATGGTATATTTATAACGAAGGAAAGAGATTGGTATAGAAGTACTTCCCAGTAGTTGCACTGTTCTATGGATGCATTTGCCGAACTTCATCTTGTTGGGTTCACTCTTGATCAAGTCTTCTTGTGATTGGTCTCGTAGGTGTGAACACGATGTATATACATTCTTTATTTCCGACGTCGAAAACTTGATGCGTCGGGCAAAAACTTGTTTGTATATCCAAGTGTGAAAGATAGTCAGAGATTTCATCACTACTTGGAATGTAAATTGCGGAAATGTAATCACGGGTTGCCTCCCGAGAAGCGCTCTTTTAAAGTCGAGAGCTCGACTTCTTTTCTCCTAGCTAGATAGGGATGGATAAATCCCTGGGATCCACTGTGTTGATGTTGTGGGCCCTAATTTGCGGGAAAGTAAATCGAGGTGGATGGATTCTCATGAAATGATTGACTATTGTCGTAATCAATTCAAATGGACTATATCTCAATTCTGCCTTGTAGTTCTAAAGATGCTCTGAAGTTGTCCTCGCAAGTCCGTGAAGTTCGAATGTGATGTAGTCAACTGCTTTAGTGACAGCCCCACTAGGGTCGGTCATGGTGGTTGTGTCTATCTTAACAACCTCCGGTGTCTCCGAGTTTTTCTGGAATGGTATTTTTCAAGATAGGTGAACTTTCCTCATTCAGCGGGACATTGGGTACTTCGGGTACCTTATCCTTGGTTGTAAGAAGCTTTCAGAAGTACTTTTTAGAATGAACTTCAGATGCGATATCTAAGAAATTCCTATCAAGCTTAAAACACTTAAGCTTGTCGGGTCGTTGTTTAAGACGAGCCGGAAATGGAATGTTTACTTTCCTATTTGGTGTAGACTCTAAATCTATTGTCGATGGGACAATAGGTTTGATGCGCGCGTCGCGAGCGGTTCGCAGCGCCGATCGGTGGGTGTTTTAAATTTGTGTTTACTTTCCTATTTGGTGTAGACTCTAAATCTAATGTTTACTTACCAAAGGCTAGTAGATGGTAAGTATGACCTAGAGTCGTTTCTTAAAGAGAAATTGAATTGAAACGGAGGTGATCCAATCAACCTTTCTTTTCTAGTAAAGGTTTTAAAAGAGTGCGTTGGGGTTTTTTGGTTCAGTTAATTAAGTAAACAAAATAAAGGGAATAAAAGATAATGGTAAATCAGATAATAAAAGGAGTATTTGTTGTGAGTTCATTAGTTTATAATGTAGGATGATGACTTGTAGGGGAAATGTTTACTAAATTTGGAATGTTTACTAGACTTGGTAGTTTATGGTATAACCGATAGATTCCCTATTAGTCGGTTATCAACTAATATGTCACGAGGAACCACGGTGTCATGATTCTGATCAGACAGACAATGCTCAACTCTCCACACTCTCTTGTGAGGGAGTCAGTGGCCCTTGTTATTGAACACATTTGCTCATGGGCGAAGGAATAGAGTAGCAAGTCTACAACAAGTCTAACCGTTCTTAATACCATAAAGACTATAAATTTAGCAGACAACTAACTTAGCAAATACGTTCGGACTTATTTGATCAATTCCTATTAATGAAATTTAAGCATGGTAAGCGAAGGAAAGTGTTGAGGTTTCTTGCGTACCTTACTTTAAATTTCATAAGTTAAGGAAAAGTATCGATTTAAGTTGGATTTTAAACTTGCCTTTCTCAATACAATTAACAAATCCCAAGGTTTTCGTAAATGGTTATTTAGCCTATAGCCTACCTAATCTAATCTAAACTAACTAATCTAATTAAAATGCTTATTAAAATACTAACGACTTTTTGCATAAAATTAAACCCAGACCATGTCGGAAAATGCTATGGCAGTCCACAATGTATTTAATCATTTATTGATGTTTCCATTGTGAATTCAATTGCTTCGCGATGTTTACATGATAAGTACATTGTGATTTCACCAGTGTGTGCTGGGTTTGAATCCCACACTTAGTGATAATCATAGTGGATATGGTATATCTATAAATGAAAGAAAGAGATTAGAACAGAAGTACTCCGCATTTATATATGTGGCTTGTTGGTGATGATGAGGAGTGCTCCGAAGCACATGATTGCTGACTTTTCTGTAGAGTCCCTTCGTTGCTGTTGTGTGCTCCGATTTCTTCAAGTCTTTTGTGATTTGTCTCGTAGGTGTGAACACGTTGGATATACTTTTCTTAATTCCGGTGCCAAAAACTTGATGTTTGATGTGGTGCCAAAAACTTGATGTGTCGGTCTTCTTCGTATATCCAAGTGTGAAAGATAGTCAGAGACTTCATCACTTCTTGGAATGTAAAATTGCAGAAATGTAAACACCGGTTGCCTCCCGAGAAGCGCTCTTTTAAAGTCGAGAGCTTGACTTCTTCTCTCCTAGCTAGATGGAGATGGATGCATCCATGGGATCCACTGTGTTGATGTCGACTTTTTCTCTCCTAGCTAGATGGAAATGGATGCATCCATGGGATTCATTGTGTTGATGTTGTGGGCCCTAGGTTGCGGAAAAGTATATCGAGGTGGATAGAGTCTTATGAAATGATTGACTATTGTCGTAATCAATTCAAGTGGACTATCTCTCGATGTTTCCTTGTAGTTCAGAAGGTGCTCTGAAGTTGTCCTTGCAAGTCCGTGAAGTCCGCAGGTGATGTAATTGACTGCTTTAGTGACAGTCCCACTAGGGTCGGTCATGGTAATTGTGTCTTTCTTCACAACCTCTCTTGGCGGTGGTTTTTGCCAGAGAGAACATACAAACGCCAATAGTTGCAGTTTTATGTCTTCATAATTCTCGGTCTTGGGGTCTCCGTTGAATCTTCTGATGGATGTGCACAGGTCCTCTATTTGCCAGTGCAGATGGTTGTTGAATGGGAAGTCGGACTCTGAGAAAACTAGAGTAAGCTGACGAAGTATCTCCTTGCATCCTGAGTGGAATATGAACTTCGTTATGGAGTTACTTTTCTGTTGTTGAATCTCCCGTAGATGGATCGTAACAAAAGTAGCGATATCAAGTGGTGATTCATGTGTGGCCCTAAAAGGTCGTTCGCGCCTTGATTCCTCCCAAACAAGATCACTAAATTTTTCAATCAATAACTCAACTTGTTTTTCAATAGTGGAGTTGATAACCATATATCTGTTTTCTTTGGAACTAAGGTGATCTTCTCTATTTAGCAAGTCAAGTATTGATGTGAGGTCATTCATCATCAAGATATTGGCACGACTGCTCGGATGTCCAGTAGTATCTTTCATATGCGCTCTAATGGATCCTAACATCTCCTATTGCGTTGAGTTGAATGGGATGTTAGATATTTTAAGGGCATTGTAGATCCTAGCGTAAGTCCGTTTCTGTTGAAAGAATTGCAGTTCAGCAGGGGAAAGAGCCAGCATGTTGACTACGCCGCTTCTTCCTCCTACTACTTTGTCAAATCTTTGGATCAATTCTTCGAGCACTTTGTGATCTATGATGGTTTGCGGTTGGTATCTTGTGCGTTTGGAATATTCCTCTAATGTTTCACCTCTCGTGGGATGGTCGTGGTTACTTCCCGCCAAATCTTCAGGGGTAAATAGATTAGTTGGAGGCTGCTTCTTCTGTTTTCTTCTTCTATCTTTCTTTTTCCGATTATTTCTTCCATCGTTGAGTTTTTCACAGATGGATATGCATTTTTCATCTCTTGTCCTATTCGTCGGAGGTCAATCGGGAAATATGGCATGATTACCAGTTCCTTGCAGATTTACTTCCACTTGTTGACCTTGCAGTTTCTTTGTCCTCGATGGTCTTGTTCATGGAGATCATGTAAATATCAGCTTGGTCTCCAGCGTTAGGATTGTCGATATGGAAAGTGATGGTTTCTCCCTGAGACTGCAAACTGATGGTTTATGCGAAGACGTTGATGATTGCCTTTGCTGTATTCATGAAAGGTCTTCCTAGTATGATTAGGATGTGTACGTCTTCCTACATATCCATTACTACAAAATCTGATGGGTAAAGAAATTTGTCAATCCTAACTAAAACATTTTCAGCTATTCCCCTAGGGTATTTGACCGAGTGGTCAGCAAGCTGTATGGTCATTTCGGTAGGTCGGAGATTTTCTAACTCAAGCCTCTTGAAAAGAGAGTATGGCATAAGATTGACACTAGCTCCTAAATCGGCAAGAGAACAGATGATGCCTGAATTGTAGATAGAACAGGGGAGAGTAAAACGTCCGGTGTCATCGAGTTTTTTTGGAATGGTATTTTTCAAGATAGCTGAACATTTCTCGTTCAGCGGGACATTGGCTACTTCGGGTACCTTATCCTTGGTTGTAAGAAGCTTTCTGAAGTACTTTTTGGAATGAACTTCGGATGCGATATCTAGGAATTTCCTATCAAGCTTAAAAGACTTAAGCTTGTCGGGTCGTTGTTTAAGACGAGCTGGAAATGGAATGCTTACTTTCCTATTTGGTATAGACTCTAAATCCATTATCGATGGGACAATAGGTGGTTCCTTCACCGAAGAAGAAAGCGTAGGTGGGCTATGTGCTACCTGAGAGTCTTGAATATGAGAAGCCTCCTTATGGCAACTATCCTGAGGTTTAGCGTTAATACGTTAGGCTAATTTTCCTAATTGAGATTCGAAAGCCTTTAACAAAGTCAGTTGATCTCTTAAGATGAGATCAGCTTGGTCTTGTCTAGCTGAGATTCCTTGAATGACTTGTATCAGGGTGTCGCCAAAACTGGAGGTTTGTGAGGAAGAGAGTTCGGAAGGTTGGAATTGGTAAGCTGGTGGGCTATTCCTAGGTGGGTTAAGATAAGGGTTAGTATTTAGATGAGACTGAGGAATTTGGGCCGAGCGGTTCAGATTAGCACAATTAAGGCAGTTTTGAACTTGACAGACTTGTGGTTGTTGTCTTTTCAATTCCTTAATCTCCTTGGTTAGGTCTGTCACTTGCTGAGTGAGAGTTTTGATAGCTTCATTTCCAAGTGTAGTAGGTGAATTCACTAGTGAGGGGTGATTTTCACTGTTCCAGTCATGGTTGTGTATTGTCATTTTCTCAATAAGGCTCCAAGCGTCATCGGCCGTACAGTTTATAAAACTGCCTTGAGAGGCAGTATCAAGTAAAGGACGGTGATATGGGAAAAGACCATTGTAGAAAATGCGCAACTGGTCTGAGCGCTCATAACGATGATTTGGACATTTCTTACGCAATTTCTTAAAGCGTTCCCATGCATCGTAGATTGATTCATCATGCACTTCACGGAAGTTTATGATGTAGGACCTAAACGTGGCTTGTTTTGATGGGGGGAAATATTTGGCCAAAAATTTGGTTGCTAATTCTACCCAAGAGGTTATAGAGTTAATCTCTAGTTCCTCAAACCAGGTTTGTGCATTGAGAGTGAGTGAATAGGGAAATAGGTATAGATATTCAATGTCTTGATTAACCTCAATTAGTTTAAAGGAGTTAGATAAGGAAATGAATTTGTCAAGGTGGGAGTTGGGATCACCATTTGGTAGGCCACGAATTGACAGAGGTTTTGAACTAACTGAATTATGTGGGGCTTTAATTCAAATGAAGTTCTATCGGTTTCCGGATAGACGATTGGTCCTCCTCGACCTTGAATCATAGGTTTAGAGTCATCAGCCAAAGTGATACGTGTGGCTGTCATAGTCTCATCGGCAGGTGGTTGACTAGTTGAATGGATAGGGGTGGTCATTTCTAAAAGTGGTAAAAGGAAGGAAAAATAAAGAAAGACGTAGGGGTCTAAGAAATCCTAAAGGTTCACTAGTAAGTAAGTTTGTCTTAACGCCTAAAGATCGTACAGTTGGTTCCCGGCAGCGGCGCCAAAAACTTGATGCGTCACCAGCGGTCGGTAAGGATTTTACCCTTGTCGTTGCACCGGCTACTAGCGATGAGCATCAGTGAGTGTTTTAAATTTGTAATTATGGGGTCTAAGTTTTCCCTAACAATGCTAATCCCAAGGGTGAGCAAGTGGTAGGTATGATCTAGAGTCGTTCTTCAAACCGACTGAATTGAAGCTAAGGCGTGGCAGATGAGGGCTTTCAAACTGGTGAAGGGTTTATAAAATAGCGTGGGAGTTTTGGTTTTTCTATTAACTAACTTAGGCAAGTAAATAAATAAAAGCGAAATAAAAATAAAAGATAAAGCAAATAAAATAAAGATAGTTTTTGCTGAGATTTCGTTAATTAAGTTATGAGATGATGTTTGGAGAAACTGTGTTGAAAAATATTTGTTAATTATTAATCTTGAATACTCGTGATGTAAACATTAGATTTCCTACTAATTAAAATCCCATTAGCATGTCACACCGGGAGCTAGGTTATGGTAACATCACAAAGTATTTAGAATAATAAGCAAAATCTTAATTATGGTTTAATAATACTTTCATATGAACCAGAACAAAATCCTAAGGTACTAGACATAACCGAATCATATAACGATTCCTCGTCATCCTAACAGATTCATGTATTTAAAAAGTTCATTAATGACTTTAAACCAGCCCTTGCTTAAGACTACCCAATAAATCCCCTAATTATCCACAGCGTTCCTCACTTAAAGTGGTTCCGCCGCTTCAAACCTTGGGCATGTCTTGTCCTACGGTAATCCCCCAAGTAGCCTTGCGGTTCCATAGTTTCATACATTTGACAAATTATATTGACATAGATGACTGACTACCTTTCAATTGGACGTCGTTAAAAAGGTGTTGTAATCATGTTTATTGGTGGAAAGGCGATTAGATTAATTTGAAGTTTAAAAGTCTATTTAGATATGTTAATTAAACTAGGTTTCTCATTTTATATGTTAGTCCGTAATATAACTACCTTCGGTCGTTACTCGACTTCCATACATTTGTACTCCACCTTGAAGTGTTTCCAGTACTATATCGAATAACAGTCGAATAGGGGCCATCATATTACTTCGTAATATTGTACCGTTTCATAATATGACTACCTTTGGTCGTTCCTCGACTTCCATACATTTGCACTTTACCTTGAAGTGTTTCCAGTACTATATCGAGTAACAGTCGAATTGGGGTCATCATATTATTTTAAGATAATTAAGACCGTTTATATTTTACCACTATGATGATCCTTAGGCAACAATCAAACAAGAATATGCAATAAGACGATCAAAGCAATATTACCGATCTTAAATATTTAATTATAAATTATCCCATAATTAATAAACTACATCGCAAGCAAACACAACAAGTATACTACTCTCTAAGCATGACAATAACTAAATCTAGCATAATCATTATAAACGTAATTAATTAAGATAGATAAGGATTAGAAAGCACCAGGATTAAATGCGGGAGAAAGTAGACTTGAATTAATTGATACAATTCCAAGCTTACACCGAAGATTTACAATGCGTTTCGTACTTTCCTTCTATTCTAAAAAAGCTCATAAACTAGCCTAAAACTAATTTTTAGTAAGAAAATAGAAAGAAAGTAGAAGCAATATCTTAAGAGAAGTATATTGTTCTAAGAATGGTGTGTAAGGTGTTGTGTCATGAGGTCTAAGGGCTGCTATTTATAGATGAAATGTGGCTCACGTTAGCATTCCTAGGCACACATTAGCAAAAGGGTGAAAGGTGGTGCACTGGGTACGAAAAAGCATGGAAAGGTGGCGCACCGGGTACGAAAAAGCATAGAAAGGTGGCGCACCGGGTACACGGAAGGACCAAAAATCGGAAATGGGATGGGCGGCTGATCGCGCCCAAACGATCAGTCGGGTTCTCACCCCGTCGTAGGACCGTCCGTCTAGGCGCGGATCGGTTGAGTTTTAAAATTTATAAAGAGCTGGGGACTCAATTTATAAGTACTACCTATCACACAGGGTGAGTAAGCAGTAAGTATAACTCGAGGTCGTTCTTAAATCGGAGCGAATTGAAACGAAGCGATGCCAAAGATAGAGTTTTGCTTTTAGGATGGGTTTTTGTGCAGATAGGTAGGTTTTGGGGGTTTTCTAAATTTAATTAAGTAATTAACTAAAGACAGGAAAAGTAAATAAGATAGAGTAGAATCGGTAGCTAGGTAGACAGATAGAGAATTGCGGCAGTTGAAACTTCAATAATCAGTTGCGGGGATGATGCTTATTATAAAGATAATTGGGGACACTTTTAGTTAACAAACAGATGCATTATGGGTGTAAACACTAGGACCCTACTCATTCTAGTTATGTACCAGAATTAGTATGTCACGAGACCTAGGCTATCGTGATTCTGATCAGAACAGGCTGCTCAACCCCCCACACTGTCTTTATGGACAAGTGACCCTTTAAGGGTGCAGGAATAAGGTAACAGACTGCCACTCGGGTAATTCCGACCGTTCTTAACACCTAAATGTAAATGGCATTTCCTAAACATGTTCAGATTATTAACTTGCTATTCTAAACTATCAGTTTTGTAGAGTCTAGGGGTTTTAAGAATCCTGAACCACTGCTGGGCTTGACTTTCATCTCCAGACTCATTCCTTACGTTTTATTAGTTCAACTACTTCTGTCATGATCTAGCCTCTCCTTTGGAATCAGTCATTCAGCCCTAGGAACACCAGCGGGGTACAATGCATACTCCTTCCACAGTGTACTAACCTAGGAACCGTTTACGATGTACCGCACTTAGATAATTCCACAGATTCGTGTAACCGAGGATGTACTTACGGTGTACTATGATATTTCCACAGCTTTTCATCCCTAGGTACATATACGGTGTATACTATCGAAGTGTTTCCATAGCTTCAGTTACAGGGGTAGCCAGACGGTGTACTGTGCACTTCCACAGCTATATTGGTTTCTAGGCCATATTCAAGGGTCTCTAGGTAATCCACAGTGTCGGCACAGATGGCTTTTTCCGGAGCTTCCACGTTGTACTCCACTAGTGGTGTTTCCAAAGCTATACTCAGTACTTCAGCCGAATTACAGTGACAAACACGGCTTCTTTACTATAACACAGATAACTTCCTACTGTACCTAGAGTTGATCAGGTTCTAAGCCTAAAGTAGTAGTCACGCGAAGGACTGGAAAGGGTGATCCATAGCTAAGTCTAGATGCATGATAAGTTTAGACATAACAAATATAACTATTCCCCATTATATAGATTAAAGATTAATTCAACATTATCCCTACTTCTAACTATCTACATTTCAACAACCGCAACATCACACTACTCAATAAACATGGCAATAATAGTAACATACATTATACAAACAGGCAGAAATAATTCGGACATAGTATAAGTATGAAAAGAGAGATATCACCAGTAAAATTGAGCAGAGTAATAGCTGAAAAGAAAAGGCAGAGTCTTGCACCAAGAATGCTTCTTATTACACCGTGATTACAATACCAGCTTTTCTCTCTCTCTACTGCTAACCAACTAACTATCTAACTCTCTCTCTCCAGAGAGAGAAACTCTAGAGAGAGAAACTATCTAAACTATTCTAGAGAGAGACTAAAAATATAAAAATATAAGAAAACGAAGAATTGAAGTATGTGTGTTGAATGAGATGTGTGAGATGTGAAGTGTGTTGAAATGATGAAATGAGGCTAGTATTTATAGAGAACGCACAACCTTTTTCATCTTTTGATTTTTATCAGGGGAACGCACACTAGAAAGTTTTGAGTAAATACCAGTATTTGTGATTTGGAGTGAAAGCAAAAAGGATAATTAAAATAAATGGCAAGGGAAGAAGATTACTTTAAACACCTTTTTAATGAAAATGAAAACGGATAAATGGCAAGGGAAGAAGATAGCTATTTTGACTTTTACCTTTTGAAAAAAATACTTGGGAGAGTTTATATCTTTTATAAGAACAGGAATTTTTCGAGAGATTCGAAGCACTTAGCTTTATTCTATTTTCTTTTCTTTTCTTTTGCTTCTATTTTTGGATTTTTTTTCTAGGGATTTTTATTTTGTTTCTTTCTTTTGCCCTTTTTGAAATCCTTTTCTTTCTTTCATCTTTTTCATCCTTCTGATGACTTTGCATTTACTTGGTGTCAATTTTTCACACCACAAACTTTTTCATCTTTTGATTTTTATCAGGGGAACGCACACTAGAAAGTTTTGAGTAAATACCAGTATTTGTGATTTGGAGTGAAAGCAAAAAGGATAATTAAAATAGCATTTCCCACAAGTTTAAAATTTCTAAGATAACATTTTTGGTGGGTGTGGAATAAGTGGGTTCAAATTTTTGGGTTTTGAAAGAAACGAATAGGCTAAGGCTCAACAGAGTTTTCTAGGCGGATCATCAACACTAAAAGTGAGTGTTGGAAGGGTTTTGGGCTTGAAGAGATATGATGAAAAGGGTTTATATCCTAAGGAATGTCAAGGTCCTTTGATTGCACCTTCACCGCGTACGGTGCCCATTGGTGTGGTCTCGAAGCGTATACCAAGAGCAAGTTCTAACTTAAAGCACATGCATCGGCACACACATCAAATGAAAAAGTGAAGCATTAAAGATGAATGCTTTTATTGGGCTCAAATACCTCACTGCAATAGGGTTGTATGTGCCTAGCCGTGCGATGCTCTTAGATTAACATTTTATTTTTAAGGAAATCGTATCTTAACTTATTTTACTTTCCAAAGCAATTTAGTTAATTTCTGAAAAATTTATTTTTCTCAAGATTATTTAGAGTCAGAAAATTTTAAAAATTTTAACAAAAATGAGTTTTTATGAAAATTAAGCCAACTGAATGAGTGGCACCTCCACTGTCGAAGTTAAGCTTATGATTTTGAAAAAATGTTTTCTAAAATTTTAGCAAGAATGAGGTTTTTTTTTTAGGAAAAAGTTTAAGCTAACTGAATGAGTGGCATCTCCACTGTCAAAGTTAAGCTTATGTTTGGAAAGTTATACTTTGGATAAGCAATCAAAGTCAAAGAATACAGTATAACATACCGTGTATCCCACACTTAGAGGAACATTGTCCCTAATATTCTCAAACTAAGTTTAAAATTCTTGTGAAGGAATCCCACAATTAGAGTTTGAAAATATTTTGGAACCCTATTTCTAAGTTGATTTGATTTGTGTGGGATTTAGAATCCCACACTTAGAATTTAAGCATGATGGCATAACGGTGAGTTATAGATGATGAAAGAAAATCACTAAGGGATGGAAAAGAAAAACTCCCCTAGAAAGGATTGAGATGTGTTAATGAAGATTCTGATTCGGATGTATAGGTCGATCAGTTTGTGTCAGGATCTTTGCGTGATTCGTGCGTCATCTCGATTTCTTCTTGGGGAACTTTCATACTTTTTACTCTCTCTTTTATTGCAAGTAATCTAAAAATTAACTAAGAAAAGCATAAAATAAGTAAATGATAGATAAACGATAAGATAGGATAGATAGATGGGTCCAACCAGGTTACAGGTTGGAACCCAAATAGTTCATGCAGCAACAGTCAAATACAGTAATCCCAAATATTAGTAATAATAATAATAAGTGATACAGTTATCCAACACAAATGAAATAAAATCTGATAAGATCAAGGGTGAGAAGGATCCTGGTCGGATGGTGGTCCGTGAGCTGGAGGTGGCATGGAGTTGTAAGGTGCATGACGGGAGGCAGAGTGTTGTCCACTGGATAACCTTCGGGAGACTGATGCTGAAGATGAACTGCGTTGCCTGTCGGATGTTGGTGGCTGGATCGGGTACAAATGGAAGTTGGGATCTAGTCCCATCTCTGCAACCTCATATGATCCTAAGGAGGCACCATGCATCGGGTACGGTGGAAGCTCAGCAGAAGGCACTGGGTTGCTTTGAAGCATCCCTGTGAATCCTGAAAAAGTAGGCACAACAGTAGCAGTAGTCATATCAGGCAGATAATCAGTCTGCACCGGTACCTGGTCATCAACCTGCATGTCCTGTCTGAACCCTGACTGAGGTGAGTCTGTCTCTGAAGATGTGTCTGATGTGGCTGACTCAGCTGGTCTCGGACGGGTCATGGTACGGGAAGATGGCTGTCCAATATGTGGGATATGCGGCTCATGTGGTGTCGTAGTGTGCACAGAGAAAACCGGCTCAGCCGCAGGAGTAGTCCTGGTACGACAGGCTCGAGGAATCTCTATGTGCACAGTGCGAGTGGAGGATGTGGGTGGTATGGAGGTGTAGGGAACGGTGGTTGTGGGTGGCATCATGGCAAATGGATGTAGTGGCATGGTGTGGTAGTTGGGTGGTCGTGGGCCGCATATCCATGTAGGACGTGTAGGTTGTGGGAATCCAAACTCAGTAGCTAAATATGTGTCCTGTGTGTAATGTGAGTTAAGCATACCCAATATACCGTACATGAGCTCGGATGATACCGGATCTCCCCAACCAAACTCTCGAACAGGTGGTATTAGTGGACTTTGTGCCTCAGCAGCGGCTGTCTCTCCTTCCTCTCGCTCATGAGCAACAGCGGTCCTAGGTTGTCGGTGGACCGTGCTGTCATCGAACTCAAACCTAACACTCTTGCTCCTCGGGGGTCTCATTCGAACTCCCGGAATGATATCACCATCCTTCCATCTTATCTGCCCATCAACATCTTTCTCTAGCAACCAAACCCTAACCATATAGTTAATGTCATATGGCTTAGATACCCTGTTTGCTACTGGTGTCAGGTTGCCAATCACCTCCTCAGTCAACAGCCCCATTCTCCTAACTAACTTAGTGATTATTGCCCCCATATATGCAAACTCTGACTCGGTGTACCCCGACTCAGTAAGGATTCTATCAGCAACCAAATAGGCAACATTAACATGTTCCTGCTCTATAATGCTCTTGATGATCTGCAAGTCCTTTACCCCAACAGCTCCTTTAGTCTTTCTCTTTCCTCGAATGCTGCAAGAGATGAGGTTGTGGAGAACTTGGTAGTGCTTATCAAGAAAAGAAGTGGCCTTGACATTGGACTGGAACTGATTTCCAGTCAATTCTTGCCAAATAGCAGTGTGGTCTCGTTGTTTTACCTTAGTGTTTGCCTTCAGGAAGAAAGGAGTGGTAACTTGATACTCAATGTACAATTCAAGATGTCTGGCAAAGGTTGCTAATGACATGTGGTGAGGATTTCCCATGAAGTTGAATCTAATCATTCGGTCATCATTTAGCTTATCAATCGTTTTGTCGAACTGGAAGGATACCATAAACTCAGCAACAAACTCTTGATAAACATTTTCCTTAATTTCAAATAGATTCCTCCATGCGCGCAGATGTCGCTTCCCTTCCTTAAATACTATCAAATTTTCAAACCCTTCCTTTAAACCGATTTGCTCCAAATCCTCCCATACTAGGTACCTATTTTCTCCCAACTGATGTGTTAGCCATGTCTGATACCTTTCCCGTTTCTCTGGGTCCTTGATGGATTTTCTGATATACCGGGGAAAATCAGTCATCTGAAAAATAAGAGAAAACAAGAACATAGTGAATTACCAGGAATAATTACAAGTTATTTGACTAAATCATATTCCCAATTTTGAATAAAAATTCGAAATGTGGGCTTTAAAATATGAGCAGTCCCAAAAACCTGTAATAGCTAAATAATACCACCAAACTCAATTTTCAATCACCACAAGAAACTTTGGTTTTCAATAATAGGCTATTAGGTCTTAGTGATTTCTACACGAAAAGTCAAAGACTTATTTAACCATAACAAGCATGTATGATGAAGATTTAAATCTTAATCATGTAATTACCTTATCATGGCAAGTATAACCTATTACCGCATGCAAACAAACCATGATATTTAAACAAGTATATAGCAATTTTGACCATATCATGCAAGTATCGCAACAAAGCTTCTTTAGTTGACAAATGTGTTTCTTGATTGTATCTTTTAGGTAATTATGGTATTCTTTTAAGTAGATACTATTTTTGAATTTTTAAAAATAGTTAATTAAGGAAAATGTAGTATCCATTTAAGATTTGCCATAATACTTTCAAAGATACAATTTTAAAACACCACCATGACTTTTTAACTAGAATGGTTACTAGTATTGCTAAAAATTAAGCATTTTGACTTTTAAAGTCAACATTACCAAAGTAAGGTTTCCTTTTTGTCATTTGCCAAATCTATCATAATACTAACTTGTATTAGCAAATCAAAGCAAGTAATTAGCATCTACTTAAATTAAAACATCATTTTATCAAAGGTTTTGTTTCAAAATGGTGACGTTTCAACAAAAGTCAACTTTCTATGCTTACTTTAATTTGCTAACTTGACCATATTACGCATTTAACCACAAATGAAGCAAATGAATAAGCTATACTAATCATTTTTAGCATTAATCAATCAACAAACAACTTATCATAAGCAATTTAATCATTAATTGGCCAAAATGGGTTTACTAGTCACAAAAGTCAAATATAGTCAACTTTCCAAAGTCAAACATCAAATTGCTTCAATCTAAGAAGTAATGTTAGTTCCTACATCATCCTATATCATCACTAAGAAAGAATCAAAGCTCAATTTCGCAATGTAAAGCACAAATCATCAAAAACTAACTTGAAACCCTAGGTTAATAAAGTTAGAGAATTTTGGTATTTTAAGCTTGGATCTTACCTTAATGAAGATGCAATGATGTTAGATGACATAAAAATGACCTAGAGATGAAGGTTTGAAGCTTGGTTTGGTCAACAATGGTGGAAAATGGTGGGTTTGGGATGGTGGTGATGGGAGCCGCGGCAAAGGGAGAAGAAAGAGGGGGAAGAAAATTTGTTTTTGTTATTTTGACTTTGTTTGACCCATTTTTACCCCTTTTATTTACTTCTCCTTTTTACCATTTGTGCATAAATAACCTTTTAAATGTAATTACTAGGTATTTTGGGTAATTAAAACCTAAGCCAAATATTTTAGCAAAAGTTTAAAATTTGGTATTTGACTGTGCGCAACAAAAGATTGTTTTATTAAATTGCAAGGAGAACTACTTAAATTGATAAAAATAAACAATATTTTTGGTTTAAAATCTTGACTCTTTAAAATCTAAGTAATTTAAAACTTTATAAAATATTTTGATTTAAGATTTTCAAGTTTTCAGAAACTGCGCAGATTTTGCAGAGACAAAGATTTAAAAAAAAAAAATCTTTTTTTTCTTTTTCTAAAACAAATTAAACCATTAACTAAACTAACTTATTTTTAACCTAAGAAAATTATTTTAAAGACCTAATTAAAAATTTGGGTTGCCTCCCAAAAAGCGCTTGTTTCAAGTCTGTAGCTCGACTGTTGTTCCAAATCTATTTAAAGGGGATTGGTTGAGAGCAATCTTGAAGTATAGCGAGGAATAAAATCACAGTTTAGAATGTTAATGACATAATCAACTAGCTTGGCAGGGTGTAGTGAAAAATTTTCGAATTCGCTAAGAATCCTACATTCTTTTCAGCCTAATTCTAGCAGATTGTTAACAAAGTTATTAAATTCCTTTCTAACTTTCTTTTTACTTGAAATTCCTATTCGCATACCGCGGTCTATATTATTAAGATCGTGAAGAAGATTTCCTAAAATTCTCTGAAACCTAAGTTCCTCTTTTGAGTCGGGATCTCCATTTGTAGTTCGCACTGCAATGGTGATATCCCAAATTAAAGATCTTTGAGAAACGGTAAAAGGGAATTTGGATTGATCGAACAACGAAGCGAGTTTAACGTGAATATCTTTTCTTTTGGCAAAGAAAACGGCTTCTATCTTATCGTCGTCAGCTCCAGGAAATATTTCTTGCAACTTGGTGATTATGTAAGCGGTGGGATCTACGAAGAATGGAATTTTTCCAAAAATTACGAGAGTGATCGAAGGATCTTTAGAAGTTAATAGCTCAAGCTCTTTTATCATTGCTGCAACATAACGATTAATCATGGTTCGTGAAACTGATGGATAATCGGTGCAAGCAAATAGATCCATGAGGCGATCTATTTCTGATAATAGCTTTCGCTCTTGCTCTCGATATCGAGTGAAGATACCATCTTCCTTTTGGATCGGAAGACAGTGGAGAACACCTACGAGTATGTCAATCCTTAAGATGGTTTTTCTTTGCTCGACTGAGTAAGGAAAATCAGACATATTTAAGTGTAAGGCAAATGCCTTACATACACCTAACCTCTTATCAGGGTCAAAAGAATAACCAACGTATCAGATTTCATAACCATCTGAATCTTTCGGTATCTCCTTATCAACAATACTATAGATGGTGTACGAAGGTTCAAAAATTGGTGATTTTGGAAGATGTTCATGAATATCCTCATTCCTTATGGGGATTCGTTCTTCATTAGATGAGGAATGAAAGGATTGAGTGTTTTCAGGAATATTATCGGCAAAATCAGGGAATCTAGGGATATTTTCTAACGAATATTTAATCTCAGGTGCAGGTAAAACCTGATAGCTTGGAATGCTAGAAGCAGAAGTTGAGATCTTCTGTTGAGATTTATGGGTTCCTAAGTCAAGATCTAAGAATTTCCCTAAGGTTCTAGAATCGTCGTCTGGGCTAGCGGAGGCTTCTTCCGGTGATGAGTGAAAGTCGGATTTCAACTCTGGTTCCAAGTGGTCGAAGAACTCAGCATCGTCCATAGTCGTCATTTCTTCAGTCGTCTTGGAGGCGGACAGAGAAATGGGACAGGAAGGCGGCGAATCGTAGAAAGATATTTTTGGAATTTTCATTTTATTTTAAACTAAGCTAATTTATTCTAAGAAAAGTAACTTTCGAATAGGTTAAGGATAATCTATATGAAAAGGATCTTCTAATTGCTTATTCTATCTAAGGCGGCTTCAGAATCGTAACGCTCTACGATCCCCGGCAGCGGCGCCAAAAACTTGATCGCGCCCAAACGGTCAGTCGGGTTCTCACCCCGTCGTCGGACCGTCCGTCTAGGCGCGGATCGGTTGAGTTTTAAAATTTATAAAGAGCTGGGGACTCAAATTATAAGTACTACCTATCACACAGGGTGAGTAATCAGTAAGTATAACTCGAGGTCGTTCTTAAATCGGAGCGAATTGAAACGAAGCGATGCCAAAGATAGAGTTTTGCTTTTAGGATGGGTTTTTGTGCAGATAGGTAGGTTTTGGGGGTTTTCTAAATTTAATTAAGTAATTAACTAAAGACAGTAAAAGTAAATAAGATAGAGTAGAATCGGTAGCTAGGTAGACAGATAGAGAATTGCGGCAGTTGAAACTTCAATAATCAGTTGCGGGGATGATGCTTATTATAAAGATAATTGGGGACACTTTTAGTTAACAAACAGATGCATTATGGGTGTAAACACTAGGACCCTACTCATTCTAGTTATGTACCAGAATTAGTATGTCACGAGACCTAGGCTATCGTGATTCTGATCAGAACAGGCTGCTTAACCCCCCACACTGTCTTTATGGACAAGTTACCCTTTAAGGGTGCAGGAATAAGGTAATAGACTGCCACTCGGGTAATTCCGACCGTTCTTAACACCTAAATGTAAATGCCATTTCCTAAACATGTTCAGATTATTAACTTGCTATTCTAAACTATCAGTTTTGTAGAGTCTAGGGGTTTTAAGAATCCTGAACCACTGCTGGGCTTGACTTTCATCTCCAAACTCATTCCTTACATTTTATTAGTTCAACTACTTCTGTCATGATCTAGCCTCTCCTTTGCAATCAGTCATTCAGCCCTAGGAACACCAGCGGGGTACAATGCATACTCCTTCCACAGTGTACTAACCTAGGAACCGTTTACGATGTACCGCACTTAGATAATTCCACAGATTCGTGTAACCGAGGATGTACTTACGGTGTACTATGATATTTTCACAGCTTTTCATCCCTAGGTACATATACGGTGTATACTATCGAAGTGTTTCCATAGCTTCAGTTACAGGGGTAGCCAGACAGTGTACTGTGCACTTCCACAGCTATATTGGTTTCTAGGCCATATTCAAGGGTCTCTAGGTAATCCACAGTGTCGGCACAGACGGCTTTTTCCCGAGCTTCCACGTTGTACTCCACCAGTGGTGTTTCCAAAGCTATACTCAGTACTTCAGCCGAATTACAGTGACAAACACGGCTTCTTTACTATAACACAGATAACTTCCTACTGTACCTAGAGTTGATCAGGTTCTAAGCCTAAAGTAGTAGTCACGCGAAGGACTGGAAAGGGTGATCCATAGCTAAGTCTAGATGCATGATAAGTTTAGACATAACAAATATAACAATTCCCAATTATATAGATTAAAGATTAATTCAACATTATCCCTACTTCTAACTATCTACATTTCAACAACCGCAACAGTACACTACTCAATAAACATGGCAATAACAGTAACATACATTATACAAACAGGCAGAAATAATTCAGACATAGTATAAGTATGAAAAGAGAGATATCACCAGTAAAATTGAGCAGAGTAACAGCTGAAAAGAAAAGGCAGAGTCTTGCACCAAGAATGCTTCTTATTACACCGTGATTACAATACCAGCTTTTCTCTCTCTCTACTGCTAACCAACTAATTATCTAACTCTCTCTCTCTAGAGAGAGAAACTCTAGAGAGAGAAACTATCTAAACTATTCTAGAGAGAGACTAAAAATATAAAAATATAAGAAAATGAAGAATTGAAGTATGTGTGTTGAATGAGATGTGTGAGATGTGAAGTGTGTTGAAATGATGAAATGAGGCTAGTATTTATAGAGAACGCACAACCGTATCCGTAGACCGTATCCAAACCTCAAAATGCACAACCGTATCCCAAGGGCAAATAAAAATCAGATTTTTATCACCCAAACGCACGATACGGCTGTGTTAGGGTGAATACGGGTGAACTGGACCGTATACGGCTGTGCGTTCGGTGAATACGGCTGAACTGGACTGTATACGGCTGTGCATAGGCTGTATACGGCCTGCACAGACCGTATACAATCTAGGTCCAGCCGTATACGGCCTGGACCAGCCGTATACGGCCTGGTTCAGCCGTATGCTGGCCCCTCGGTTCTCTGTTTCTTCGTTCGGGCGTAACTTATTCGTCGTTTATCCGTTTTGAGCGTTCTTTATACCCACGCGTTCGTATTTTCCTAACGAAGAGAATGACATAAGTTAGAGGTCATAACTCGGAGCGTAGCTTAAAGTGCATTGAAATGAGTGAACGGTGATGTGATAAAGCAGTTTTGTCCGGTTTCTTATGTTTTTCATGCCATTTTTAGTGATTTTTCAAACATCGACTCCGTTTTGACTTAGTTAACAAAACTTTATGAATAATGTCCTTTTAAGTATGTTTTTGTTAACTTTGTGCCTAAAATGTGGAAGATAACGTACGTAAAAACATGACTTTTTACGTGTTATCAGCGGCAGGCGGCCGGCGCCGCCCACCAGGTGGCCGGTGGCGGCCTGGTGGTGGCCGGTGGCGGCTGGCACACCCCCGCCCCGGTTCGCCGTCTTTCGTTGCGTTTCTTAATCTGCGCGTATCTTCTTCGTTATGGGTCCGTTTGAGTTGATTCTTTTTGCGTTGGATTTGTAATTCAAAAACGAAGACTTTGATGTAAGGATATCCCAAAAATATGTCTCCCATTATTGGATGTCTCATACGAATCATTTGGATCTTCCGGCATACGTAGAATCTTCTTTCTTCGTCCGTTTTTATTGATTCTTCTTCTGTTAGATTCGTAATTTGAAAATGAACTTCTTGGATGAGATAAATCTCAGTGGTGGGCACTTTTTCTATAAATCTTGTTTTGATGCCTTGAATCTTTAATTGTGCGTGGAATCTCCATTTTTAATCCGTTTTGCTTGATTTTTATCGTGCAACCTTGTTTTGACCATCTCAGCATAATATCACTGATTTGAACCATATTTGAGTTCAATATGCCAAGAATCGTTCCAGAATGAGACAGATATCGGTAGTAAAAACGTGACTTTTTACGCGATATTAGAGTCAACAAGATCTTTCTTTACAGAAGTTAGCATATCAACATAACTTCCGATTTCATCTTGTAGTTCAAAAAATTTGGCTTTTAATTCTTTCTTTTTTTCAAAAACAGCTTTTAACTTCTTTTCTGAAGCCTTATAACTTTATTTTAACATTTCATTACTTTCCGTTAAATGCGTGATATTAGCATTAAGGCGTTCATTGTCCTCTCTACACCTGTTAAACTGGTTAGTAAGTTTAATGCATGAAACACAGGATAAAGGTTCTTCATCTACCTCATGAACTTCGGCCATGAGAGCCATGTTTTCTTCTTCTTCATCCTCAGCTGCATCTGGCCAGCTGTTGTCCCATGGAGTTTCAGTCAGCATTAAAGCAGCTGACACCATAGCTTTCTTTTCAGCCTTATTTGGAGAGGGTTTGGTCAGACCCGAAAGTGGAGTCTTATGCTTCTCACATTCACGAGCAAAGTGTCCATAGTTTTGACACTTGTAGCAATTTACCTTGCTTTTATTAAACCCCAAACCCTTTTTGCCTGGATTATTCACTGATGTTCTACCAGATTTCTTTAAGAAGTTTTTAACCCTTCTTGTCAGCATTGCCATGTTCCACTTCAAATCTAGCCTTTCCAATTCCTCTTGATCAATTTGACCAAAGTCTTCATCAGTAAAATCACAAGCAGAGGCTAGAAATGCCGAAAATATGTAAGAGTACTCTTCACCAAATGACATTCCTGAGCTTTGAAAATAGGTACCACCAGATGGAATATTTGTAGTTACATTACCACTAGCTTTGCTAGCTATAAATGTGGTACCCGTAGCCTTACTTGCTGAGACTGGAAATCTACACCATACAGTTTTGGATTTTGAAGGTGAGAAGTGGCCTTGGTCTCCTTTCTTGGCATTTCAAGAAGCTCTGCCTCAATATGACCTATAAGGTCTTCGAGCTCCATATCCATGATATCCTCATCCCTTTCCATTAAGAGGTGTAGAGACAAAAGTTGATTAATACTTAATTTTGTCTAAGTGATTAATCCGTGAATTAGAATTACAGTTGTCTTTGTGTCCGTGAATGATAATGGTTTCGACAATGTCTTTGTATCCGTGAATACTATGATTCGACAATAGTGTAATTAATCCGTGAATGTTTGATACGACAATTGTATTCCGTGAATAATATGAATTCACAGACGGTGTAAATCCGTGAATCCTTATTCACGGATTACACTTGGAATTGTCGTAGTGTCTTGTCTATAAATAGGTCAGTTGAAGTCATTTTGAGTAGTTCTTTCGTGTGATTTTGAGAGCTTTTGAGAGACATTCACTTGTACATGTTGACTTCTTGTATATGAAAGATTGATTTTACTATATAATCAAGATTTCCCGTTGAATACATTTATCTCTTTCTTCTTTACTATAATTCACATTGTGATTGTGTATATTTGTATTCCGCACGAATATACATATGTTCTAGTTTGCGTATTCTGATCCGAGGACGCTCACAAGTGGTATCAGAGCCAAAGGATAAGAAATTAGAAAATTTTGTGAGAATTAAAGTGTGAAGATGAAGATTTGAAGAAGTTACAGTGATGTCTAGTGTTACAATCATTTGAGACAACGTCAAAATCATTCTGAAGGTGTTAACAAGTGATTTCTGATATAGAATCTCTTCTGAATTCATTCACATCTACTCTATGATGACGCGTTGATCAAGAGACATACCAGGAGTTCACGTCTTTTCTGCATGTTTGAAATTTTGACGTTCAAAGTTCAAATTGATCGTTTCTGAGTGTTGGAAATTGAATTCCGAGCACATTGCATCAAGTTTCATCAAAAACAAGTCTGTTTGGAAGAATCTGGATCATTTTGAAAATTCTGGAAATCGTCTTCCGTGAATTAACATTTTCCGTGAATTCAGAATTCCGTGAATATATATACTCCGTGAATATTACTATTGTCGCATAAACAGTAACCGTGAATTATACTATTGTCGCATAAACAGTGGTATTACATTCACGGATTAAAATTTTCAAAATATTATTAACTGTTTTTTAATATTCACGGATATTAGTATTTGGTTATTCTCGGATATTGTATTCACGGATAATTGTATTAACGGATACTTATATTCACGGATATTAGTATTCACTTATATTAATATTTACGGATATTAGTATTATCGGATATTAATATTCACGGATATTTGTATTATCGAATATTAATATTCACGGATATTAGTATTTGGTTAGTATTCACAGATATTGTATTCACAAAGAGAGATTAAAGAATTTTTAGTGTGATTAACGGATTTCATCTTGGAAGATGGCTCATGTTAATTGGCAAACGATGATGAAAAATGATCAAGAGACCGGAACAACTACAAAACCACCCAAGTTTCTTTGTCAAAACGATTACGATGACTGGAGATATCGTTTTGAATCATTTATTGCTTTGTATGATCCTGATTTGATGATTCCATAATTGGAACAATATATACATCCAAGAGCAGAAGGCATTTATCGAGATAATCCTCCACCTAAATCATTAAAGATGATGAATTCGGAAGAACGAAAAGAACATGATCAAGATAAGAAGGCCAAATCCATCATTTCAATGAGTCTTCCAAGTGATGTTTTAGCAGGGTGGAAAGATTTATCTACTGCTTTTGAATTGTACAAAGCAATGGAAAAGCGTTTTGCTGGTAATGATAAATTGAAAAAGAGCAAACGCGATTTACTAAAGAAACAATGGGATGTTTTCACCTGTATTCCCAATGAGTCTTTTAACGATTTGATCGTTAGGTACTCACAGCTTATCAGTGAGTTAAAAAGACATGGAATGATTCTTGAGCGTCTTGAAATTAATGAAAAATTGATTGAAGCCTTGCCTTCTCGATGGGACATCAAAGCAAATATCTTGATGGAAGATGAGTCATTAGGGGAATATGCTTTTGAGAATTTAATTAATAAGCTTCAGCTGTATGATGTGTCTCTCCAGAAAAAGGAGACAGGAAAAATGATGCAGTTTACTCAATTTGGTACTACCAAATCTTCTGAAACAACGGCATTATATTCAGGATCTGAAACTTATTCTGGTGGAAATCCAAGTGGAACCACATCTGGTGGTTATTCAAGTTTTGGTTTTTATGGTTCTGGAAGTTCTCCAACTTCAAGCCATCAACAACAACAGAATTCTAATCCACAAGTTTCAAGAGTGACTGAAGACCATGCAAATGTTGTTACTGCATTCTTGTCTTCATACGAAGCTTTTATTTCTGGAAGAGTTGGAAATGTTGAGTTAGTTGAAGAGGATTATGATCAATTGCATCCAGATGACCTAGAAGAGATGGATTTGCAATGGAATATGGCTATGCTTACCAGGAGGGTTAAAAGGTTTTTACAAAGAACTGGTAAAAATAAACTGGGAGGTAAACCAGGTTTTGACAAATCAAGAGTTCGTTGTTACAATTGTCAAAACCTTGGTCACTTTGCAAGAGACTGTGAGAAGAATAAAGCTCCTACTTCTGGTTTTACCAAGCCATCAACTTCCAAGACATATTCTTCATCTACTCAATCTCAAACAAAGGAAACATCTGCTACTCCCACGTCTTCTGCACTCATTTCTACTTCTGATGAGTTTTATGATTGGAGCGCACACGTGGATGAGTATTCCCATATCCAAGCATTTATGGTGAATGTTTCCGAGGTCGATTCTTCTCTTGCTGACCAAATTTGCTCAACTTGCACTGATTTGAATAATCAAATCAGCATGTATCAAACTCAAAATGCTAAACTTTTAACTGACAATGAAAAGTTAAAAATACAGAACAAGGAATTGGTTGAAAATAATAATCTTTTAAATAAACGTTTTGAGTCAACAAATGTTGAAACACATGATTTAAAAGCAAAAATCTTCAATCAGCAATCCATTATTAATAACTATTTGGTTGAAATGGATTTATTAAAAAGGGAAAAATCTGATGCTGATTCTATGCTTTTAGATCTTGAAAGAAAATTGCTAAATGTTTCAACATCTGCTGTCGTTTTTGATGAGATAATCAATAACCAACGTTTAGATACTAAATCTAAATCTGGTATTGGATATCAAAATGATTCAAAAATAAAAGACTCAAAAGTTGAATATCATTTTGTTCCTCCACCAACTACCTATTCTGCATTGCCAGTTAAAATTGAAGCAAATGTTGAGTTTGCTTATGGAAAAGGAAAGGTTGATTTGAAAGACACACATCAAAAGGTGTCTTCAAATGAGACTCTAGAATCATCTTTCAAAGATGATTCCAAAGTTGATGATTCACTAGCTGATGAATCCAAAGTTGATGCTTCCAAAATGAAGAAGCATGATTGTGAATGTAGTGACAAGATTAAAGATTGTGTTTTAAAAAATTTAAAAGAAAAATCGAAAGCTTGTGACACACCAACACAAGTTAAACAGATTTTGAAACAATCTTCTTCACCACAAAAATCACAATCATCAACTTCTTCATCAAAAGCTAAACTTTCTTCTTCTCATTTTGTTTCTACCAAAAGTGAATTGTCTACAAGTAGAAAATCACATTCTAAATGTGAGGCTTCTACAAGTAAGACTTCACTTCATGTTTCTGATAAAAGGGTTACTTCTCGGAAACAATATGAAACAAGAAAATGTTTCTATTGTAGTGTTCGTGGACATATTATCAATGAGTGTCACAAGCTTGCTAAAAAACGTTCAAAAGATATTTCGAAGCAAGCTAAACATTCTGAAATCAAAGATGATTTAAAAACTATCCACGAAAAATCATCAAAACCGAAAGTAACATCTTCTGTTTCTTCAAAGAAGAAAACAAAATCTCATGATGCGTCAATCAAAAGGAATTTCAAAAGGAATTTGAAACAAATTGACGTTTTCATCATGGATGTCATTACTGGACGACCCATAGCCTCAAAGGCTTGGGTCTCCATTAGCAACTAATCCGTTTTTGATCAAATGTCTTACAGTCTTCCCGAGCTATTGATAACATATGGTACATCGATAGTGGCTGTTCAAGACATATGACAGGGAATCTCTCTCTGCTTGAGGATGTTAAGGTTAAAGACGGAGGATTTGTTGCATTTGCCGGAGACAAAGGTGGCATGATTTCTGGTGAGGGAACTGTTTCAAACGGGGAAATCAGCTTTGACAAAGTAAATTATGTTGAACAACTTCAACATAATCTACTTAGTGTTTCCCAAGTTTGTGACAAGAAACTGTCAACTTGGTTTAACGATGAAGAGTGCTTAATTCTTAAGCCAGGGTTTGTGGTACCTCAAGAGTGGATTCTTATGCGAGCTCCAAGGGTAAAGAATATGTATGTCTTAGACATGCGTACCATTACTCGATCTACAGAGCATACTTGCTTATTGTCAAAAGCTACAGAAAAGGAATCAATTTTGTGGCACAGAAGAATGGGTCACATTAACTTTAGGAAAATGAACTTCTTAGTTAAGAATGATTTAGTGATTGGGGTTCCTAAACAAACCTTTTCACTAAATGATCACTGTATTTCCTGTAAAAAGGGAAAACAAACTAAGAAGTCTCATAAACCTAAATTGATGAATTCGATTAACATTCCTTTGGAACTTCTCCATATGGATTTGTTTGGACCCGTAAGTGTTCGGAGTATTGGGGGTAAATCCTATTGTTTAGTAATCACTGATGATTACTCCAGATTTTCATGGGTTTACTTCCTTAGTACAAAAGATGAGGCTGCTGAGAAAATCAAGTATCTAATTCTGAGATTAGAAACTTTGTTTTCTCTGAAAGTGAAAATTTTGAGAAGTGATAATGGTACAGAATTCAAGAACTACTTAATGGAAATGTTTTGTCTTCAGCACGGAATTACTCAACAATTTAGTGCACCACGAACTCCACAACAAAATGGAGTTGCTGAAAGGAAGAACAGAACTTTGATCGAAGCTGCAAGAACAATGCTCTCAGATGCAAAGTTGCCAACAACTTTTTGGGCAGAAGCAGTTAATACGGCTTGTTTCGTATTAAATAGAGTTCTTGTGGTCAAAGATTAGCAGAAAATGAGCTATGAATTACTAAATAATCAGAAACCGAATATTCATTTTTTGGAACCTTTTGGATGTCCGTGTTTGTTGTTAAAAACTAAGGATCGCCTTCCTAAGTTTTCTGAAAAATCTGAATCTGGATTTTTCTTGGGTTATTCTACAAATTCTCACAACAAGAGAGTTTATAACACGGCATCACATCGAATAGAGGAATGTTATGAAGTTGAATTTCTTCGGCATTCTCCCTCTTCTAATGGCATAGGTCCAAAATGGTTATTCGATTACGATACGTTCTTTAATTCTCTTGCTATTTTTCAGCATGACGTGTCTTCTTCTTCTGCTACAGATTTAGATGACTTTGTTATTCCAGTTACATCTGTTCCTGCTGAGCCGATTATTACTTCAGCTCCACTAGTTTCTACTTCTCATCTTACTCCACCACAATCTTCTGATGACTCAATTGCTCATGAGATTTCTTCACCTTTGACAACTATTGAAGAAGAAACAACTTCCAATTCTGACGATAATGACAATTTTCAGGAACCTTCTGCTGAACTAGAAGAACCAATTCTTGATGACTCTAGTGATGAAGTAGTTAGTAATCCTGAAGATTCTAACTTAGGAAATAATTTGCATGTAGATTCGGTTCCTACATTGCGAATTAATTCTAAAGTATCGACATCCTCTAAAGAATGTGATTGGAGATGTGTCAGAAGGAATTAAGACTCGGCATCAACTCAAATCTACTTCTTCTTCTTGTTTTTTATCACAAATTGAACCAAAAAATGTTCAAATTGCTTTGACTGAATCTTCTTGGGTTCAAGCAATGCAAGAAGAATTACAACAGTTTGTGAAATTGCAAGTTTGGACTTTAGTGAAACCACCTAAAGATGTGCATCCGATTGGCACTCGATGGGTTTTTCGTAATAAGAAAGATGATCGAGGAATTGTGGTCCGCAACAAGGCCCGATTAGTCGTTCAAGGTTTTACTCAGATCGAAGGTTTAGATTATGATGAAGTGTTTGCACCAGTTGCTAGACTTGAATCAATTCGGATCTTTCTAGCTTATGCTTCCTTCATGAGGTTTAAAGTATATCAGTTGGACGTCAAGTGCGCATTTTTATATGGGAAAGTGCATGAAGAAGTGTTTGTCAAACAACCACCGGGTTTTGAAGACTCTAAATTCCCAGATTATGTGTATCGGTTGGATAAAGCTTTGTATGGTTTACATCAAGCTCCCAGAGCTTGGTATGAAACTTTATCTCAACATCTGCTTGCAAATGGATTTTCTAGAGGACAGATTGACAACACTCTTTTCATCAGAAAAGTAAAAGGGAATTTGTTGCTTGTTCAAGTATATGTCGATGACATCATATTTGGGTCGACAAATGAAAGCTTATGTAGAGAGTTTGAGAAGATTATGAAATCAAAATTTGAAATGAGTTCAATGGGTGAAATGGCATTTTTCCTTGGGTTGCAAGTCCAGCAACTTGATTCAGGCATTTTCATTCATCAAACAAAGTATGTTACTGAAATCTTAAAGAAATTTCTGATGACAGATGTCAAATCCATTTCTACACCCATTGATCTTGTTGAAAAGATCGGCCCTGCTCTTGATGATCAATCAACCGATGAAAAGGAATATCGGTCCATGATTGGGTCTCTTATGTATTTGACAGCTTCGCGTCCAGATATTATGTTTGCTGTCTCCATTTGTTCAAGATATCAGGCAAATCCTAAAGTTTCTCATCTGAAGGCCGTTCAACGTATTTTTCGATAGTTGAACGGAAAGCCTAATTTAGGCATTTGGTATTCCCATGATGATGACTTTTCTCTTTCTGCATATTCCGATTCAGACTATGGCGGATGTGGTATTGACTTCAAATCCACATCGGGTGGATGTCAATTTCTAGGAGAACGTCTTGTGACATGGCAGTGTAAGAAACAGGATACAGTTTCTACCTCTACTGCAGAGGCAGAATATATCTCTGCTGCAAGTTGTTGTTCCCAAATCCTTTAGATTCAACAACAACTTCGAGATTATGGGTTTCTTCTAAACCAAACTCCTTTGCATATAGATAATACTGCTGCCATAAGTATCATACGTAATCCCGTACAGCATTCTAAGACGAAACACATCGAAATTCGTTTTCATTTTATATGGGATTGCTATGAGAAACACTTGATTAACTTAGTCCATATTGATACTTTGAAACAATGAGCTGATTTGTTTACAAAAGCGTTTTCTAAACCTCGTTTTGAAGAATTAATCTTGATGCTCGGAATGAAGCATTTAGATCAAATTAAATAAACTTTGGATCTTTTTGAATTTTCTTTGTTGTTTACTTTCTTACTTTTTCAAAATAAAAAATTCAAAAACATATGAAAAATAAAAAATGGGGGGAGATTTTTGTGTAAAAGTTGGGAAATGATACTACATTGGGAATTGTATTTACATATAAATCTGAAAAAGGAATGTTACGTACTATTTTTGATATGCTAATAGGTTTATATAGCATTTTTAAACCAAATTTTCTACTAATGAAATTTTAAATATGGTTTATTGGTAGGCATTTGTGGGTCTATCATATCTAGTCTAAGAAATGTCTAAATATTTTTGCATATTATTTTATATCTTCCAAAATATTAGTGTATGACAATAAAATTATCAAAATGATAATAAAAGTCTTAAATTTTGAAGGATTAATATATTATGATTCATGATTTAGGGTCTTTATATTATGATATCTGGGAAAAATGTATTGACTATTTGTTGTACGGTGTACAGACCTTAGTCAGTATATTTTTTATAAACGGACATACAAATATTGATAAAGATATAAATATCTATCATAATAAACTCTATCACTTTGTTATACGATGTATAGACCTGTGACACAGTTTATTAGTCCAACCCGAAGTATGTCATATGTGACTAAAAGTCATTCCAACATATGTATGTACTTCTAAAGATATCATCATATTTTCACTCTTTATATGAAAATATTAATATATTATGAATTTGAAAGTATATTTTTATTTTGGTTATATAAAATGATATGCATATTAATAATAAAAAGAAAAAGATATTTTAGATGCCAAAGTGTTCAAGTATATAACATATACCAAAAATCATATATAAAATGATTTTTAGAAAGTATGTTTTATTAATGCTATGTAGATTTGAAATTGGTCAAAAATATTAGCAATCAAAATAGACTTTCATTTCTAAAAATTACAAATTAAATACATTTATTTATCTCAATATGATCTCAAGTCACGAAAATTACTCCAACAAAAAGATTTTATTTTTTGTACATATTAATTTTTCATTTTTCTTTTTTTTTTAAAATTTTTTTTTTCCAAAGTTTGTTTAAATTGATAAAAATGTTTTATCTATAATTTTTGAATTGTCGGATGAATATATACCTTTATTCACGGATAAAAATACATATATTCACGGACTTATTTGTTTTCACGGAATAATTGAAACAGTATAAATAATTTCAAAAATTTGAAAAATATATACTTTTCCTTTTCCGTGATTATTACTCCGACATTTCAAAATTCCGACAATTACTTTTTCTTCGATTTCTTTCTGATTACTTGGTTTTATTAAAAACCAATCCGACAGACTTGCTCGTTTTTGTATTCCGCATCGACTGGTATAAATTTCTTTCATTATTGTTAAGGATTTCATGCTTAATCGATCACTTCAATGACTGTTGGTACTGTTCAATAAAATCGTCCGACAATTCGAATTGTCGGACCACCTGAAAATACAGTATTGTCGGATGAACAGTGTAATGGTTATCCGTGAATATTGAATTCTCGGATAAACAGTACTCCATGATTTATTCTTATGTTTGACTATATTGACTTCTTTGACTATTTGACTACGACAATCATATTGTCGTATAAACAGTACTTATTCACGGATGAATAGTACTTCGACAATATTATTTACGGATGAATAGTGTTGCGACAATATGAATCACGGACAAAATTTTTGAAATCTTATTTTATTTTTGAATTGTCGCATGAATATTATTCACGGATAATATGATTCACGGATCAATACATGATTGTCGTATGAATAGTACATAGCTAAGTCATATTGTCGCATAAAATTAATCATTGTCGCATGAACAGTATACATTTTGTTATTGTCGGATACTTGAAAGTTTGAAAATTTTTCTAAGTGTTGAAAATTTTTCAAACAAACTTTCTGTTTAAAATTTTGTGTGTCTAATAAACTCTTGGTGCAGATTTTATTTCTAAATGGCAGATTTAGATCCCGTTGCTGCTGTTCAACCTGAGGTTAGACGTCAAGCAGTTGTGTTCGAAAAAAGACACAATGCAACCGCATATCTTATGGAACAACCGGATAAACCTGAAAATAGGAAGTTTTTCCCTATGATAAGGTTTCTTCTACGATCACGCATATCGTATGCTTTGACTGTATCTGTTCCCAATCTGTACGAAGATCACATGATAGACTTCTGGACTTCAGCTGTATATCAAACAGATGTCAATCCTCCATGTATTACATCTACGGTTGATGGAAAACTGTTGTTGCTGACTGAAGAGCTGATTCGTCATACTCTCCAATTTGGAGATACTTTGAATGCATCAAATGACATCCCTCGAAACGTCATTGATCAGTGTCTTCATCAAATGGGATGTACTAAAGGACCTCATGATGTTCAAATCCTGAAGAACCATTTCTGTCCACACTGGAAGTTTTTGGCACATATGTTGATCGGGTGTATTTCTCCGAGGAAAGCTGGATTTGATTCGATGAGTTATCAGCTTGCAGGGATAATGAAGGCTCTTGTTCTAAATATCCCATTCAATTTTTTGAGATACATCTTTGAGAATTTGGCTGGCAACATTAATGATGATGGATTCTTCATGTATCCTCGGTTTCTTCAGCATGTTTTTGATAATCATGTCAACGAAATTACTTATCATGGAAGCATTCTACATTACACTCCTATTCCCAAAAGAGTGTTTGCTGATTGCAATGGATATAGGGGCAAACCGGTGCCGCCTACTGTTGATCTTTTTGGACATATCATTGATGCTGACTTTCAACCACCACAATTTGCAATGCCACAGATTGTACAACCTGCTGATTCTACTACTGATAGTGAATCCTCTGAGGGGGAGCAGGAGGTGCCTTTGATTGATCATGAGGAAGTGGAATCTTCAAGTTCTGAAGAGGATCAATCTTTTCGTCTACAATCTGTTGAAGAACTTTAGTTCCTCAAAGACTTATTGCTGAAAATATTGAAAAAGAACGACAGGATTTAAGACGTCAACGCGAAGAGGCACAAGATCCTGAATATGTACCTGATATTCGGCCATCTCAAAGACGCAGAATTTCTGAACCCAGTTCATCTGCTGATATTGCTTCTACCTCTATGCCTGTTGTGACATCACAAGGTATTTCTGTCTCTATTCCAGCTCCTTCTACAATACCTGTTGCTGCTTCTGTTGCAGCTGGCACATCTTCTTCTTTACCTGGACCAAGTGTTAGCATGGCTAACCTTGATGCATCTTTACAACGAGCTGTAAAACCGTTGATGACTATTGTTGAAAAGCTACAACTTGATTTACTTAATGCTTTACAACGAATCAATACTCAAGACATTCTTCTCGAGGAACAACGACAGCAAATTCTATCTCAGAATGATCGAATAGAAGAATTGGAACTTGACGTTTTTCTTCTGAAAGAAATGTTGGTTGATCAGGGGGAGAATAATGGTAATGATGATGGTGATGATGGTGATGGTGATGATGGTGATGATGGTGATGATGATGATGGTGATAGTGATGATGGTGATGATGATGATGGTGATCATGGTGATGTTATGACTGAAAATGCTGATGACACTAATGATGGAAATGATAGTGATCAACCAAATTTCTCACAAGCATTGGTTGTATTTCAAGAAAACGAACCATTAGAAGTTGATCCTATAAATGCAATACATGAGTCAAGAATGTTTGAGGTTGGAGAATCATCTCGTATTTTTGATCACGAGGAATTAATGGATAGCATTGAAGATGAAGAGGTGCTTTGTCCAACTCCTTTGAATGTGATTATTGAAGATCTAATACCATTTGTTGAACTTTGCAATGATGGTGATTATGATTTTGAAGATTTCGATCCAGAATATCCTCCGGGATTTGAACCTGATTTCGATTATGTTCATGTTGAAGACTGGGAAGATTCTGAAGATGAACTTCATCCGGAGAACGTTCAGTCAGATATGTGTTCACAAGAAGGGTTATGGAAAGATTCTGATGATGATAAAGAGCCAGAGCAAAAAGTCTCTTGGTGGTTTCCTAAACAACCAACTCAAGTGGTTACAGTTCGAAAGTTCTTTAAAATTCCAAGATATGAATGCGTTGGTAGAATTATCAGATGGAAATATGATAATGACAACAAAGTATTCATCATTAAAAGGACTGATGGACTTCAATACTTCCACTCTACATTCAAAGCCTTAGAAAAATTGCCTAAGTGTGAAATCAATCATTTGGCTTCTGTGGATATCATTAATCGTTCAAGACATGGTTTGATAAATTGGATGGCAGATACGTTAACAAGAGAAAGTAATAATGGGAAATTCACATGGGTTAAGGAAACTTTCCCATTGAGAACCGTTGATTATTTTGATATCGATCCGATTTCTAATCAACCAAAAGTTACTTTGACATATCCTCGAGTTAAATGCATGACAAAGATTCCACTTGAGAAATTGCCTGTGAATTTTTCTAAGTTTGTGAGTCATTGGAGATATAACGGATCAACTGGAGAAGCAGAAATTGCTTGTTATGATAGAGACTTGAATGGAGAAGTGATGTGGAATAGAGAGTCAATTGTATATGTGTTTGATCCTCTAAGCTTAATCAATCTATCAAAAGATGATCTTGAAGTCTTGCTTGTGAATCCGATTGTATATGATGATGCATATGATGACGAAAAGATGGCTTTGAAATTTCAACGGGTTGTAGAAGTATGTTGCTCAAAAGGTATTTTTGCTGGATGCAATCTTCCTGGATATGCTTGAAGATTTGAAGAAAAGAATCAAGTATTATCAAAGGGGGAGTTTGTAGAGACAAAAGTTGATTAATACTTAATTTTGTCTAAGTGATTAATCCGTGAATTAGAATTACAGTTGTCTTTGTGTCCGTGAATGATAATGGTTTCGACAATGTCTTTGTATCCGTGAATACTATGATTCGACAATAGTGTAATTAATCCGTGAATGTTTGATACGACAATTGTATTCCGTGAATAATATGAATTCACGGACGGTGTAAATCCGTGAATCCTTATTCACGGATTACACTTGGAATTGTCGTAGTGTCTTGTCTATAAATAGGTCAGTTGAAGTCATTTTGAGTAGTTCTTTCGTGTGATTTTGAGAGCTTTTGAGAGACATTCACTTGTACATGTTGACTTCTTGTATATGAAAGATTGATTTTGCTATATAATCAAGATTTCCCGTTGAATACATTTATCTCTTTCTTCTTTACTATAATTCACATTGTGATTGTGTATATTTGTATTCCGCACGAATATACATATGTTCTAGTTTGCATATTCTGATCCGAGGACGCTCACAAGAGGACATGAGTATGCCACTTTTTGGGAAGTGAGTCATCATTTCCGGATCATTAAGACCAACATATGATTCAAAGCGTTGATGCCAATCTGCATAACTCATTCCTGGCATATACATAGGAGGCTTATTTCCTGATCCAACCTTATTATTTTGCTTCAACATAGCTCCAATCGACTGAATAAAATGTGCTGTAGAAGATGACATTTTGAGTTACCTGCAAAATAATCAAACACAAACAAAGAACAAACTGTTATGTGACACAAGTATGTGTCGAAATAAGATCAAGCAACACAAATATTATGTCGCAGAAAACTGCTGAATTTCAAAGTGCCTAGCGACACAAAGGTTGTGTCGCAAAGTAGTAGCGACGAAAGAAAGCCGTGTCTTATGTCGCAAGCTTGTGTCGCAAGCTTGTGTCGCCTAATCAAAGGCTTATGTCGCAGTTCAAAATAGGCTTGAGTCGCAAGCTTATGTCGCCTACTTAAAGGCTTATGTCGCAGTGAATAGAAAGCGACAAAAAGATTATGTCGCACCAACCCTAATCGCGACACAAAATTTTGTGTCGCAGCTTGTGTCGCAGGAACGGCTGCTGCAGCAATCAAGAAACCCTAAAATTCATAAGATTCGTAAACCTAACGAATTTTCACGAATGAAGGACGAACAAGAAACCCAAAATCTTCCAGAGAACTGAAAAACCAAATTTGTATCACCTTTCTATGAGGATTTTAACCAAAAACAAGTCGTTTTAACCGAGAAACGTATCAAAACGGATTCAATAATGCCAAATCCTTAGATTTTGGCTCTGATACCACTTGTAGATCCCCTGTATATGACACCCGTCAAGTTAGGACTAGTTATTAGGTCCTAATCATTTTGCCAATACGTGTAATTAGCTCTGTGTTAGGCTAATTGTGTATATCATTACGTATATAGTTATATATACGCATTAACATGATTAATGAAATCGTGTCACTTTATATCGGCCAAATTCCGATTCATTTATATGGACGTTGGTGAACCTATTTTATTAGATAATATGAATTTATTTAATAAACACATTTATTTCTAAATATTATTTTGATAATATTTCATAAGTAATTCGTATCGTGTAAATAACGTCTACGCGACCAAAAATACATAAAACGCGCTCGATAAATGAAACAAACCAAAGTTATATTTTTATAACTCATTAACAAATATTTTGATAAAATACTTCAACTCAAAAAAAAATATCGAAAGTTTATTCGTTATTTGAAAACGTATATATAATACATAACGTCTAAATATACATTTAAACAATCGGGTAAACAAGCACCGCGTACTACGTAACTTTGGGGGAACAAAAATTAACCAAAACTCAGCCATGTGGGGCCTGTGGGCCGGCCTAGACACAAGCCACAAAATGTGGATCTTGTTTGTTAAATAATACAAGACCAAACCACCACCACCTCAATCATTCACCATCTTTCATCTCTCTCTCTATCTCTCTCTCCATTGTCACTCTCTCTCTCTCTCTAAATTCAGTCCAAAAACACATTAAATCACTCCCTTAAATCACCTTGGATCATCAAGTCGATTGAAGCAAAGACAATCACGAGAACGAGAGCTACGTTTTCATCTTTTCGGATTCTCCATACGATCATTGTAAGACTCCGACACTTTCGTAAAATACTTGTATTATGTTTATATAGATGATATATTGTTCAAACAACTTGAATATGTCCAAATCCAAAGCCAAAACACGTTTTTCATAAACGTTTAAAAGGGGCAGAATCTGCCTTCGAAAAGTCAGCTTACAAAACTGGCCATAACTTGAGTTCTAGGATGAGTTAGACAACAAATTGTTTTTTTTAAAATTTGCGTATTAAAAAGAGCTACAACTTTCATGTTTTACACATTTTCCAGATCTGTACGTATTTTTTTGTATAAACTGATCTTTGAGACTAGAACCAGTCAATAACGAATTACAAGGGCAGTAATAACGAGTATTCAAGGGCTGTAATAACGAGTAATCAAGGGCAGTAATAACGAGTATTCAAGGGCTGTAATAACGGGTTATCAAGGGCAGTAATAACGAGTTATCAAGGGCAATAATAACGAGTTATCAAGGTCAGTAATAACAAGTTATCAAGGGCACTAATAACGAGTTATCAAGGGCAGTAATAACGAGATTATAACTAGCAGTAATAATGAGCGACGCAACCTCTGTGTCACAACAATAACTAGCAGTTATAACTAACTATGACACAAGCCCTATGTTGAACCTCACGTAACCTCTAATAATTATACGATACGACTTTTAAACACTTGAAACACAGTTTATAAGTATCATGTAACAACATAATAATAACTACACTTTGAAATTATTATTACAAAAACTCACCAACGGGCCGTATATGTTTTCAAAACAATTAAACATTTTGGATATAACTAGTTGAGTGAACAACTATCATAGATGATCTGTTGAGACATCTAATCAATTAAACCTTGCGCGTTTAATACGCCCCGCAGGTTTCAGTCGTTGGAAACGACATCATTCTCTTGAATACCATCATTTGTGCTTGTTAGCATCTCATTAGGCTCAGATGAGTCTCATAGCCCCTTTTTAAATGCTTTTACCTAGGGGTGAGATACATGCTTGTTTTGTTTTACATGTGAACACATGTATCAAAACATCGCTATATGCTACATGAGTTAATTTCATCTAATCAATTTAATGTCCTCCATCACATAGTTTGTTAATATGATTTAGCGTGAATGTTAGTGTATGGTACCATATGGGATTGACAATCCCCGTCCGAGTTAGCAAGTACTAACCTGTCAAACGGATGCATTATCATTTGTTTAGTATGAGTGTTGATTAGGCACTCATAGGGAGGCACCTTGATCAGGTCCTTGAATATGGATCCTGACCCCCTCAGTTAAGCTCAAACTATAGACTCATGGCTGCATGTACATTCATTATTTGTTTGATTACAAATCATTATATAAATCTTGTGGTTCATAAATCTCATTTACTCATATACACCAGTGAGCTCACCAGCTTTTTAGCTGACCTTTTAGCATGTTATCTCAGGTACTCAGCAGTAGGTTGGACTACCCATCAGGATACTTTAGCTCGAGTCGCATACAATCATTAAACATCAAGAGATTTTCTTGCATATCTATATTTTGTATAATTGGAAATGTACTAGAATCTCTCAGGATAATCATGTGAACTCAATATAATGTACATAGTTTGTAAACTCTTATGTTATATCAGTGTATTTTGTAAACGACGCATATAGAGTCGTTCATTATACATCTTATGTCCTTGTGATTATTGATTAGTCGCGCCCCGACCTGATTCGCTTCTGCAACCCGAATTAGGGGGTGCGACAGATTGGTATCAGAGCCTAAGGTTCTAGTGAACTAGGTTGCATTAGTGGGCCTAGACTATGACCGTTAGGCAGTATTTTCTGTTAGTATGATTGGTTCAAGAGTTACATCATACAAGTTTAATTTAACATAGCCTGATCAACTATGTACAATTAAATAAAGATGATGTAAGGCTTGAACTGGTTATGCTGGAATAGGGATACATTAGTTGACTCTGACCACGAGAGAAACCGGGACTCATAATTGTTTGTGCTAGACACTCATAAGACTATTATGTGATATATGTATATTTACATACATAGTCATCGCTCAAGCACTGTACGCTAGTCTATTATATATTATATATATATAGGCACTCACATTTCCAAACACTTTGTCATAGAGATGGAAAACACACCCACCGAAACATCTTCTACTTCATCCCACTCTCAAAAACATCTCTTGGGATCACGAAACTCATAGGTAGCTAGGAGGACCACCGAGTCACTTTGAGCTAGACCCTATCCAACTCGCAACAATTCAAATAACCAGGAAAATCATGCTGCCAAAGGCAAGGCCTTACACCAATGCTCAGATAGCATCCCTCATCTCCCAAGCAGTGGATAAAGCCTTGGCTCGGGACTTACCGCAAAACTCCAGGAGGAGTGATGATGCTGAAACCACTCCTGTCCCTAAGCCTTGTACTTACAAGGACTTCATGAACTGCAAACCCATGAACTTCAAGGGAACTGAAGGAGCCATCGGTCTGATTAGATGGTTCGAGAAAATGGAATCCGTCTTCCGCATCAGTAAGTGTGCGGAGTGGGACCGAGTCCAGTTTGCCACTTGTACCCTCGATGACAGCGCTCTCACTTGGTGGAACTCGTATGCCCAGTCTGTGGGTATCGACACCGCCTATCTACTCTCTTCGGAAAATCACTCCTGTCCCTAAGCCTTGTACTTACAAGGACTTCATGAACTGCAAACCCATGAACTTCAAGGGAACTGAAGGAGCCATCGGTCTGATTAGATGGTTCGAGAAAATGGAATCCGTCTTCCGCATCAGTAAGTGTGCGGAGTGGGACCGAGTCCAGTTTGCCACTTGTACCCTCGATGACAGCGCTCTCACTTGGTGGAACTCGTATGCCCAGTCTGTGGGTATCGACACCGCCTATCTACTCTCTTCGGAAAATCTGAAGAAAATGCTAACTGATGAGTATTGCCCAACAAAAGAACTCCAGAATATAGATGAAGATTTCTGGCATCTCAAGGTTCAAGGAACCAACATTGTTGGATACACTACTAGGTTCCAACAACTTGCAACCCTTCGCCCAGCCTTAGTAAGCACTGAGACCAATAAGGTCAAGAGGTACATCCGCAGTCTTCCGGAACCTGTCCGGGGGAACGTCACCTCTTCCAACAAAACCACTATTCAGGGCGCAATCCGATTAGCCCATGAACTCATGGCTATGCAAGATAGCCAAGAAACACCTGTCTCGTCTTCTGGGAACAACAACAAGAGGAAATGGTTTGGAAATCAGAACCAGCAAACCCTCAAAAAGATTGAGACTGTCAAGAGTGACACATTGAGGTCTGGGGAATAGAAAGGGTACACTGGAAGCAAACCATACTGTACCAAGTGCTACCGTCATCATGATGGTCCTTGTGGTACCCCCTGCAACAACTGCAAGAAGTATGGGCATCTCACCAAAGACTGCCGAGCACCTGCAACCAACCCCACCACCAACACTAACAACAACCAATCTCGAGCCTGCTATGAGTGTGGAAACACTGGACACTTCAGAAATGCGTGTCTAAAGTTGAAGAACAAGGGTAACAAAAACAATAATGCTAGGGGCAGAGCTTTTGTGCTGAACGCGGGAGACGCTCGTGAAGACCCTAATGTGGTCACGGGTATGTTCTTTCTCAACAATTTAATTGCTTCAGTTCTGTTTGATAATGGTGCTGATAAGAGTTTTATATCTGGGGAGTTTAGCCCACTATTAGACATTACCCCAGTTGCCTTAGAAGCTAAGTACACTGTAGAGTTAGCTAGTGGCAAATTGATTGAGGCTGATAGTGTAATACCAAATTTCACCCTAAGCCTCACAAACGAACTCTTTCCCATAAACCTAATACCTGTTAAGATTGGAAGTTTTGACATCGTTGTTGGCATGGATTGGTTATCCAAGCATCGAGCTAAAATTGTCTGTTATGAAAAAATCGTTCATATTCCTCTCGTCACTGGTAGTACTTTGATCATACAAGGGAAGACCGGTGGGACGAGATTGAATATCATATCCTGCATGAAGACCCGCAAGTACCTTAGAAAAGGGTATCAGGCAATCCTCGCTCATGTTATTGAGAAAAACTCGGAAGAGAAGCGACTTGAGGATGTGCCCATCGTCAGAGACTTTCCGGAAGTCTTTCCAGAAGAATTTCCTGGTCTTCCACCACCGAGGCAAGTTGAGTTCTCAATTGATCTAGTGCCCGGGGCAGCACCCGTGGCACGAGCACCGTATCGTTTAGCCCCTTCAGAACTTCAGGAGTTGTCTACTCAGTTGCAGGAACTCCTGGATAAGGGTTTCATAAGACCGAGTTCTTCACCCTGGGAGCTCCGGTCCTGTTTGTGAAAAAGAAGGACGGTTCATTCAGGATGTATATCGACTACAGAGAGTTGAACAAATTAACCATCAAGAACCGTTATCCACTTCCTCGCATTGATGACCTATTTGACAAACTTTAGGGATCGAGTTTTTACTCAAAGATTGATCTACGGTCAGGTTATCACCAGCTACGAGTTTGCGATGAAGATATTCCGAAAACCGCTTTCCGAACTCGCTATGGTCATTACGAGTTTCAGGTAATGGCATTTGGTTTGACAAACGCACCAGCAGTATTCATGGATCTTATGAACCGTGTGTGTAAATGATATCTGGACAAGTTTGTCATTGTCTTCATCGACGACATTCTTATCTACTCGCGCAACGAGCAAGAGCACGCGCAACATCTCAAAACCATTCTAGAACTTCTTAGACACGAAGAGTTATATGCAAAATTCTCCAAGTGTGAGTTTTGGATGCAAACTGTCCAATTCCTTGGTCATGTGATTGATAGTCAGGGAATTCATGTGGATCCCTCAAAGATTGAGGCTATCAAGTGCTGGCAAGCACCGACAACGCCGACCGAAGTACGCCAATTTTTAGGATTGGCTGGTTATTATCGGCGCTTCATTGAAAATTTCTCGAAAATAGCTCAACCTCTCACGACACTGACTCAGAAGGAAAAGAAGTTCGATTGGACTGATAAGCAAGAGTCAGCATTTCATTTATTGAAACAAAAGCTTTGTAGTGCACCCATTTTATCATTACCCGAAGGCAATGATGACTTCGTGGTATACTGCGATGCTTCACATCAAGGTCTTGGTTGCGTGTTGATGCAACGAGACAAGGTCATAGCTTACGCTTCTTGACAACTCAAAATTCATGAAAAGAACTACACGACTCATGACCTTGTGCTGGGGGCCGTGGTGTTCGCACTCAAAATCTGGAGACATTATTTGTATGGCACGAAATGTACCATCTTCACTGATCATAAAAGTCTTCATCATATATTCGATCAGAAGGATCTCAACATGAGGCAACGTCGCTGGGTCGAGTTGCTTACCGATTATGATTGTGAAATCAAGTATCATCCAGGGAAGGCTAATGTAGTTGCCGATGCCCTAAGTCGAAAAGAGCGCACCAAGCAACTTCGAGTTCGAGCCCTCAGTATGACCATTCATAATGATTTAATCATTCAAATCCTTACCACTTAGCTCGAAGCCTTGAAACCCGAAAACATCAAGCATGAGGCCTTGCGAAATATGGAGAATCAATTCGAAATCAAACCCAATGGGGTCAAGTACTTCGCTAACCGAATCTGGTTACCTAAATTTGGGAACCTCCGAGATTTGGTGATGGATGAAGCTCACAAATATCGCTATTCCATACATCCTGGATCGGACAAGATGTATCATGGTATTTAGGAACTATACTGGTGGCCTAACATGAAAGCTGACATAGCCACTTATGTCGGCAAATGTCTAACCTGTTCTAAAGTCAAAGCCAAATATCAGAAACCTTCCGGCTTGCTCCAGCAACCGGAAATCCCTCAATGGAAATGGGAGCAGATCTACATGGATTTCATCACTAAACTCCTGAGGACATCAAGCGGTTGCGATACCATTTGGGTGATCGTGGATCGGCTTACCAAATCTGCTCATTTCCTTGCCATCAAGGAAACTGACAAAATGGAACGTCTCGCTCGAATCTATTTGAAGGAGATTGTATCCCGACACGGCGTTCCAATCTCGATTATCTCTGACAGAGATAGTCGTTTCAGTTTTCAGTTTTGGAGATCATTGCAGAAATCCTTAGGTACTCGTTTAGATATGAGTACTGCCTATGATCCTCATACCGACGACCAAAGTGAAAGGACTATTCAAACACTGGAAGATATGCTACGCGCCTGCGTAGTTGATTTCGGTGCAAATTGGGAACATCATTTGCCATTGTGTGAATTCTCGTACAACAACAGCTATCATACCAGCATTGGAGCTGCACCGTTCAAGGCACTATACGGTCGTAATTGTCGGTCGCCTATCTGTTGGACCGAAGTGGGAGACAGCCAACTCACTGGTCCGGAAATCATTCATGAAACCACCGAGAAAATCGTTGGTACCCAGCAACGGTTGAAAGCCGCACATGATCGTCAGAAGAGTTACGCTGACGTGAGACGCAAGCATCTCGAGCTCCAGGTTGGGGATCGAGTATTGCTCAAGGTATCACCTTGGAAAGGTGTTATTCGATTTGGTAAACGCGGGAAGTTAAACCCTAGATACGTTGGACCTTTTGAAATCCTCGAGAGGGTTGGTCCAGTCGCATATCGATTGAAACTACCACCCGAGCTTGGTAGTGTGCATCCCATATTTCACATTTCTAACCTAAAGAAATGCCTGTCTGATGAGACACTCATTATACCTCTCAATGAGATTCAAATCGATGACAAACTTTATTTCGTCGAAACACCAGTGGAGATCATGGACCGTGACGTCAAACAACTAAAGCAAAGTTGTATTCCAATCGTCAAAGTTCGGTGGAATTCGTGGCGTGGTTCGGAAATCACCTGGGAACGGGAAGACCAGATGCGACTCAAATATCCACATCTTTTCTCAAACTCCACTCACACGACTCAGAGCTAAATTTCAGGACGAACATCTCTTAACAAGGGGATAATGTGACACCCGTCAAATTAGGACTAGTTATTAGGTCCTAATCATTTTGCCAATATATGTAATTAGTTTTGTGTTAGGCTAATTGTGTGTATCATTACGTATATAGTTATATATACGCATTAACATGATTAATGAAATCGTGTCACTTTATATCAGCCAAATTCCGATTCATTTATATGGACGTTGGTGAACCTATTTTATTAAATAATATGAATTTATTTAATAAACACATTTGTTTCTAAATATTATTTTGATAATATTTCATAAGTAATTCGTATCGTGTAAATAACGTCTACGCGAACAAAAATACATAAAACGCGCTCGATAAATGAAACAAACCAAAGTTATATTTTTATAACTCATTAACAAATATTTTGATAAAATACTTCAACTCAAAAAAAAAATCAAAAGTGTAGGACCCCTGTAGTCGGACCTAACTGAACCCAAATATCCAATCAAAGTGCGGAATCCAAAGATTGAATATATAAACATTTAACGAATTAAACAACACAAACACAAAGTATAATAATACTTAATTGAATACCAATCAGATTATCTTGAATACCCTGAGTACAATATGCTCTCACAATACCTAAATTCGTCAACCCCCACACCTGAGCCGAACTCGACTATTTATACTCAAAACCTAATCTGATCTATGCGACACAAGCTATGTCGCCAAGCCGACTCATGCGACACAAGATGTGTCGCCAAGTTGACTATTACGACACAAAACCCTTGTGTCGCCAAAACACAAATATAATTAATAAAAACGTTATAACTAACGTAAGTACATATCAAACGCATTACAGACTTAGACCAACTGACAGACATACTAAGATGCACCAACAAACTCCCCCGTGTCTTCAGCTTGGTCTTCAAAATTTCTTCAATTAAGCCCAGCCTTCAGAAAACCTGCCTCCAACATGAATCCCATGCGTAACACACACAGTCACAACTCTCTGGAATTGTCTAGCAAGAATTGAATTCACAACATTTCTTACGTTTAAGCGAATTGGATTATCAAACAATTTCCGCAAGTCTTTCTGTGACATATTGATCAAGCTCCTAGGATCAAAAACTTTGAATTGAGCTTTCTTCAAACCATAGAGCGAAGTCCTCTCTGGATGCTCAGATTCTGGAACAAATATAAACACAGCTTCGCCCGTATGTGGATGAAGTTCCCAATGATGAAATCTTATAAGAAAGTTAAAGGGAACTGTCTCAAGTGGAATCTCAGTCAAACAATCAGCTGGCGGATAGTGTACTTTGCAAATCGGCTATCTTGTTACTGGATCAAGTCTCTTCTTGAATATGAATCTCGTTTCAAGCGTCGGTTTGTTAAAGTTATATCTTTTGCTCTTCACTTCACGACGCAAAACCGTCTGTACAAAATCAGCTCTTGAATCCCTGGTTGGATTTATCAATTCTAGTTGAGCTAGACGATTTATTTCTCCCTTTGGCAATGTACTCAGCTTCTTGAATGATCTTTTAAAATACTGAATACCATCGCTTCTCTTAATCATGAAAATACCTTTGTAGGTTTTCCAGCTTTTGATAATTCCTGTGTAATTTCCACTAACTTTATATGTCTTGCAAGTAATAGGAATAGGTTCACCAGGAATAAAACTTATCACAGGTCGTTCAGAAGTTGATGTAGAAGCAGTATCAGAAGCCGGTGTAGTCTCTGGAATAGTTTGCGAAGTTCCAGCTGGCACTGCTTCATCTTCCAAAGAATCAGTCTCGATTGTCGAAGCATCATCATAGAATTCATTAGGACGCATCTCCTCCTCCTCAATCTCAACATCATCATTGATCTCAAATTCAGATTCAGATGCCTGACTTTCCTCATTAACCATTCGCTGAATAAAAGATAGATTAGCATTTGAATAATCTACAGCTATAGGTCTTGGTTGACCGGAATATCATCGACCGAGAAATAATCCAAACGAAGAGATTCATTATCATCAGAAATATTTACATTATCATTTACATTGTCAGTCTGTGTTCCGGCTGAAGCCCTAGATGTTGTTTCTATGGCATGCAGGCCTGACTCCCCCGGAACAACAGCTAGAGATTCTAATTCTAAAATCCTAGAGTTCAAAGTAGGAACTAAAGTTGTCTGTTCTTCTAACGCTTTAATCTGTGCAGCTTGAACCTCCAAAACCGATGCTTGAGACTGAATCAATTAAGCTTGATTGTCCATGGTCTGCTGCATCTGATCCATCGTTTTTAAAAGTTCTTGGATAACCGAAGGCAGAGGTTGAATTGGAACCTCAACACGGGGAATGTCGACCCGTGGCCTCGAAGACGACGTAGAAGTACGACGAATAGACTGAGGTGGAACCCAATCTTCATCAATGAGATCATCTCTGCGTGGTCGTTTGCCCTGATCAGGGCACACTGAAGTCGTACCTTGACGAATACGACGCTGAATTCGTTTGAACCGACGTGGTTCAAACCGTTGAATTTTCCTCAACGCATCTTCCAAGGGGACAACCCTCGGAGAAGTCTCAGGAGTAGAACCTCCATCTGAATCTTCAGCAACTGGATCTTCAAGATTAGGCTGATCAGCCTGTTCTCCAGCTTGGAAATTGTCAATTTCCTGTAATAGGTTATCAACCTATATCTGTGCCTCATGGAGGTGTAATTCCTCCTCTTGAGGTTGCTGCCCAGGTGCAGCCAAAACATCCATAAAACCGTCATTGGGCGGCACAATATAAGCTTCAACAAATATGTGCCCAAACAACAGAAAATTGTTGTTCGCGTTCGCACCTGCCGCACAAACCGTCCAGATTCGGACGTTCATGGGAGTTAGACGCAAGCGCTCTCGAGCATTTTGTGGAAGGCCAGGAAGCTGGTTATCAAGAAAAAGCTGAATGAAGCGTGGATATAAATTCCAACGCTTGTCCCCGGCGTTAACGTTGTCGACCATCGCCCTGAAGATATACCCAGAAAAGTTGAAGGGCTTATTGTAGACCAACGCTAGCATGGCAGAGGCCGTAGAATGACTGATACCGTCAAAACCAGCCTAACGAGGAGAAAGGCAAACGATAAGGACATGCATCAAATATCTCCAAACCTTAGGCAGATTCGCCTTTCGGTATTGATCATTTGGCTAGCCTGGATAACCGAGGCGTGTCATAGCCCCAACAATAAACTCATTTCCAAACTGAGTGGGCATTTTTGGAGTATCACCAAACTGGAAGAATTCCCGAATAGCATGTTCAGAGATAATGAGTTGACGATCACCCAAAGTGTAGATAATCCTGGTAAACGGCAGCTCGGAGTTGATCACCACATTTTCCCAAAATTGACCCACCTGATCCTTGTAAATGTTGGTGGTTGCGGTGATAGCAGTATGGATACGAGACCGGCGTAGAAATGCCACCATTGGCCTGTACGGAGCAGCCGTCTCCTTCGAGTCATCCAAAAATGCCACAATATTGTGACGTGGTTCCCAAAGAATATCACCATCTACCATTGTTGTACATAGTGTAACAACAAAACTTGAAGACAGTTAGCGTAAGCAGATTCAATCGAAACAAATAAATCAATTTATATCTTGTTATATGCGACATAGAGAGTTGTGTCGCAAGACTACTGCGACATAATTGACTTGTGTCGCTTATAGAACAAAATTTGATTTTCAAAAAATAAGCGACATAAGGAATTGTGTCGCTAAGCAGTAATGCGACGGAAAGAGTTGTGTCGCTTTTTGCAATTAAATCGAATTTATGCGACATAAACAATTTATGTCGCAAAGATGATGCGACATAAATGTTGTGTCGCACAACAGAATGCAAAATTACATATTTAACTAGTAAAGAAAGCAAATTTGCACAAAATAAGGGTTTAATTGATAATAACAAAGATAAATACATTGTTATGATTACAAAATATCACATTCTAAACCCTAAACCCTAAACCTAGATAGTATCCTCGGATACTATCAATACATAAAGGCCAAAAATCAAGACAAGGACAGGCAAAGATCCAGGATAATGAGGGGATCCCACCAGACCATCAAAAACGAAAGGTAATCGATCAAGCAAGAATGCTATCACGACACCTGAATGCACATAAGCTTCCACGACTGAAAGGTGATCCTCGAAGTTGCGGAAGTGCAACACATGATAGTCTTTGGGCAGAAGCAGTGAACACTTGAGTGTAAAACACCATTGTCCTGAACGAAATCACCTGCCATGGCTATACCATAATTGGACGATAGTGAGGAATAGGCCAAACTGAGTTAAGCGACATAAGTTATGTCGCATTATTATTGAGCGACATAATAGTTGTGTTGCAAGTATCAGCGACATAAATATTGTGTCGCAAATGTCAGCGACATAAATTGGAATTCAGAAAGTCTGCGACATAAAAACTTATGTCGCAGGTTATGTCGCATTGACGAACAGCAAGTCCCAACCCAGAAACCTTAAACACTAATTTGGGGTTTTCGAAAACGAGACATACCCTAGGGTACGCCATCAAACTAGGAGCACGAAAACATATATATTAACAACTAAGAATGAGATATTCGTGTCTAATTAACCCAAACCCGAAACCCTTAAAAACCCGTAGCTAAAATCAACGATTAAGGCTTAAATATACGGTAAAAGAGGGTGAAATTAATACCTATCGATCGAGTAGAAGTAGGTGAACAAGAAACAAGTGATCGTTTGCCAAGGTAAACACCAGACAATCGAAATCAAAAGACAAATTCAACCGCAGCTTTTATGTCGCTAGACTGTATTTTATGTCGCAGGTTTTTGATTTTGTGTCGCTAAAAGTGATAACAGAGAAAGCGACTCAGGTGGAGTATTTATACCTCAGCCCCACCTTGCGACATAATTAAGCGACATAAGAGGCGACATAAGTTATGTCGTAGGACAATACTTATGTCGCAGTACCTAGAAAACTTGATTTTTAATTTCAAGTTTTGTAACCCGACGAAAGAGTAACTAAGGGACTTGTAAAAATAAATATACAAAATTAAAGGTAGAAATAACTTAATTACTAAACCTAAAATGAAACTTAAATTATTTTTCTTTTTGGTGACGTAGCTATTTTGTCTGCTAAGGGGTCATATTAGGAGAACATGCAATTAGTAGGAAATAGTAAATGTTATCTCGATTATCAGTATATTTGTCCTCTTTAAATTTACTTAGCATATTTAGAACACCTTTTATAAATATTATTTCAAGATGATTACTGGTATTGTTTGACCACCTAAACATGTTACATCTGCGGCTATGAGCGAACCTTTTATTGTTAGTATGAATAATTATCTGTGGTCCCCACCATAGACATACCCCTATAATTTAGACAAGAACATATCTTCCAAGATAGATAGAATAGAGGAAAATCATTTTTAAGAATCAAGTTAGTGGTGACAGGTCTGTACAAACGTACAACAAAGTGACATAGCTTGATTCAGGTGTAAGCAAAACCAGACTTGGTCAAACCGTTTTGGCGACCTTGTTAGGTATCTTATGATTTAAGACTTTTTCAAGTTCATTGCCTTGCGTTTGCTTAACTTTTAAGTATATACAACTTGAGACCAGGTCTGTACTTACGTACAACAAAGGAAACAAGAAGTATATACCCCCAAATGATTTTATATTACAAACTAAAATGGAAGTATGCCAAGCTGTATTAAGTAATTAAGACACTTAGTCATACATCACAGGATGTTGACCACATGATAATAGACATGTATTAGAATTACTTTTTAATTGCTCAAAGACCGGTGTATCATGCCTACCAATACATCATATGATGAAGTTAATATTTATGAATGTTGTGGTAAGTATGCTAGATAAACCTACTGATACAACAAGGATAAATCTTAAAATTTTCATTTTGTGCATGCACCCTAATGTCCTATCATTTCCCTAGTTGTTTACAGACACAACTAAACATCTTTTTACAAATGTTGCAACCGTGCATTTCTGTAATACTAAACAGTATAAAGAGTGGCTGTTACGGTTTTTTTGTTTTTTTTTATTTTTTATTTTTAATAATAAAGCAATAGTCCAAGTCCAAAAATTACTTCTTTAGTTGAATGAAGCGTAAACCATTCATGTTGACTAGTTCATCAAATCGGGCACGAGAAAAGGCCTTGGTGAATAAGTCAGCATTCTGCTTAAGGGTATCTATGTGGACAAGGTCTATTAAGTGTTTCTCATAGCAATCCCGTATGAAGTGAAACCTAAGTTCTATATGTTTAGTCCTAGAGTGATGTACAGGATTGCGTGTAATAGAAATAGCAGCAGTATTATCAATATGTATAGGAGTCATAGTAAGAAGTAACCCGTAATCATGTAATGGATGCTGAATCCACAGAACCTGGGAACAGCAACTAGCCGCAGCAACATACTTAGCCTCCGCAGTGGAAGTAGCCAATGTAGTCTGCTTTTTGCACTGCCACGAGACCAAACGCGATCCAAGAAACTGGCATCCACCAGTTGTTGACTTCTTATCTATGCTACAGCTGCCATGATCAGAATCCGAGTAAGCAGTGAGTGCAAACGATTTTTCATTGGAGTACCATAGACCAAGAGTTGGCCTATGTTTGAGGCACCCAAAGATGCGCTTTACTGCTTTCATATGAGAAACCTTTGGCCTAGCTTGATATCTGGAGCAGATAGACACAACAAATACGATGTCTGGCCTGGATGTGGTCAGATACATGAGAGAACCAATCATTAAGCGATAGTCCTTTTCTTTACAATCCTCGTCATCAATGGCCGGCCCGAGATTATGATTAATTTCAATGGTGGTGCCATAGGTCTTACAGTTAAGCAAGTCATACCTAGTTAACATATTAGTGACATATTTGGACTGATGAATGTAAATTCCTTTGGCAGACTGCTCAACTTGTACACCCAAAAAGAACGTGAGTTCCCCCATTGCACTCATTTCAAATTCAGACTTCATGAGATGTTCGAAGTCTTTACACATGGAATCTTTTGTAGAACCAAAAATGATGTCGTCGACATAAACCTGTACCAGCAACAAGTCGTCTCCATCTCTTTTTGTGAATAAAGTGCTATCAATACTACCTCTTTCGAATCCATTCTTAACAAGATGAGTGGCAAGCCTCTCATACCACAGTCGTGGCGCCAGATGCAAACCATATAATGCCTTATTGATTTTACAGACATATTCTGGATGTAAAGGATCTTCAAAACCAGGAGGCTACTTCACATAAACATCGGTATCAACCTGTCCATACAGAAAAGCGCTCTTCACATCAAGCTAATAAACAATAAATTCCTTGAAGGACGCGAAGGCCAAGAAGATACGAATCGACTCCAATCTTGCAACAGGAGCGAAAACCTCATCATAGTCCAATCCCTCTACTTGATGAAAACCTTGAACTACTAGCCTTGCTTTGTTTCTAATAACTACCCCTCGATCATCTTTCTTGATTCGATAAACCCATCGAGTGCCAATAGGATGTGCACCCTTAGGTAATGGCATCAATTCCCAAACATGCAGCTTTTTGAATTGCTGCAACTCCTCTTGCATTGCTTCAACCCGATGTGGATCTTTCAAAGCATCTTCTGTCCGTTTAGGCTCCACCTGAGATAGAAAGCACGATTTAACCTCAGCAGCAAGACATGCAAGAGAAGCAAACTCAGAAGAGTCAGAAGGGGATGCAGGATATTCATCAGCAATAACTTGACTTCTCGTCTGAATCCCCTTATCCAAAGGACCGATAATATTCTCTACTGGATGGTCTTTATTGATGCAAGAACTTGGAATCTCGTCAGGCACAATGACGAGTCCAGGTTTGTGAAATCAGCTTCCTGTGCCGAATCAAACTCCCCCGTATTCTCAAGCGGTTCATCTTCATCATCGGACAGCTCAGGAACATCAGTATACATTTCTGGATTTCTTGTTGATGATTCAGGAACATCAGCATTTGGTTAAGAAGGAGGTGGAGTAGCAGAGACAGCAGGTGTCTTTGATGTTGATGGTTGTGAGGTATTGGAAGACAAATCAAGGCCATGGAGTAGTGTGACCACCTGATCAACTTCATCATCTTCCTTAGCAAGATTAAATGAGTCAAAGATTGCCTCATAGTTAAACAGATATGCTGGTCCCTTTCCTTCCGGATTTTCAGAGTATCGAAAGCACGTGGCTTCAATGTTTTCTTCCATGCGCTTAGTTGCCAAGTTGTACACACGTTTATTTGGAGAGTTATTTGAAAAACCCAAAAATAAACCTTCACTAGACTTTGCTCCAAATTTAGAAACTCTCTCTTTTGTGTACATAATAGTGCAGGGTCAGCCAAATGGTTCAAGAAATTGTAGTGAAGGTTTCCGATTATTAAGCAGTTCATAAGACGTTTTATTGTGCTTTTTAACCACAGAAACCCGATTAAGAATATAACAAGCAGTATTCACCGCTTCTGCCCAGAAAGAGATAGGCAGTTTGGAGTCTGCCAACATTGTTCGTGCGGCTTCAATGAGTGTCCTGTTTTTACGTTCAGCAACTCCATTCTGTTGAGGAGTTCGTGCAGCACTGAATTGATGATCAATGCCTTTTCTTAGACAGTACAACTCAATTGTCGAAATCTTAAACTCAGTCCCATTATCCGATCGCAGTTTCTTGATTGACAAATTGCATAGGTTCTCAAGCTTATCAAACAAATAAGTGAGAATTTCAGGAACTTCATCCTTAGTAGATAAGAAATACACCCACGAAAAGCGAGAGTAATCATCAGTTACTACCAAGCAGTATTTAGAACCTCCCATACTCTTCTTACTTACTGGTCCAAAAAGATCCATATGCAATAGCTCCAATGGACTTGAAACAGAGTTCACCACTTTTGACTTATGAGACTTCTTGTGATGTTTCTCTTTTTGACCGGAAACACAATGATCATTAATTCCAAAGGATTGCTTCGAAACTCCACGCACAAGATCATGTTTCACCAAATAATTTATCTTTCTGAAGTGCAGGTGACCCATACGTCTGTGCCACAGTAGTGATCCTTTTTCAGGAGCTCTTGAAAGTAGACACGTATGTTGAGTTGTTTCAACAGTCTTCATATCCAGAATATGCGTGTCTTTTTGTCGAAGTGCCCTCAGTAGCACCCACTCCTCAGGAATAACATATCCTGGTTTTAAAATACAGCACTCAGTTTTGGTAAATGCCGTAGTGTACTCTTTATCGCACACTTGTGACACACTGAGCAGATTGTGGGTAAGCTGTTCCACAAAATTAACTTTCTCAAAACTCACTTGCCCATTAGCGAGTATACCCTGTCCGGTAATAACTCCTCCTTTATCACCGGCAAAAGCAACGTATCCCCCATCATAATCTTTAACTTCGGATAGCAGAGATAAGTCGCCTGTCATATGTCGCGAGCAACCACTATCGATATACTATTACTATTTTGAACTGCTTCAGATTGCTATGACATCACAAACAAAGAAATCAATTAGTAAGGGAGACCCAAGCCTAAACAGACTTAGGTAACCCAGTAGCATCATCCACAATGATTACATCAGTCAGAATTTTATTTTTTAACAAATCAAAATCATTGCTTGATGAATCATTGTCAGATGAAGAGTCAGAACATGACTCCTTGATCTTCCAAACTTTTTGAGGTTTGGATGATTGCTTGTTAACACTATTGAGCTTATCATGTTTAACTTTGTTTGGCTCAATACTGTTATTCTCAGAAGTAGTTGGTGGAACTATAGAACCTCTCATAGATTTTTTTGAAAATTTTTGAGAGTGAGAGGTTCGTGTATCTCCCCTTCGACCATACTTCTTAGCAAGCAATGGGCACTGACTAATCAAATGACCTTGTTTCTTGCAATAGAAACAAGATCGTTGCTCAACACTATCATGAGATTGAGGTATAAACCTTTGAGCTCGGCCAAAAAATGGATGTGCTGAACAAGTACACTGATGTGTACAAGCAGAAGTTGAACCTTGAGAATTATTTTTAGAAGATTTTTTAATAGATTTGTAATTATCTGGTTTAAAAATCTTCGTTGTAGGTTCAGCCTTGGCTTTACCTTTCATTTTATAAATCTCATCATAACCTTCACTGGTGAAGATATGATGGTCGTTGGTTACATTCTTCTTTTTCAAATAACCGTATTCTTCATCGGTTATATCCTTAATCTCAATTTCCTCCTTCAAACTTACTGGAGGAATCGACTTATCACTAAGTTTCTCAGACTTGAAAACTACAATAGGCTTAATAGGCTCAGCCTTAGTTTCCTGTTTCTCAACGGATTCATTAGTCATGGGTTTAAAAGGTTTAGCCCTGACATCAAGCTTCTTAACTGAGTCAACCTTATGAGCCTTCAATGTTTCAGGCTCACTAGTAGATGCCTTAACTGGCTCAGGCATACTAGTTATAGGTTTTTGAGACTCATCTTTAACATTTTCGGCCGTATCTTCCTGATGATACTCTGTTGGTGGTGGGACTTGATGAAAACCTAGTCCCTCCTTCCCAACCTCAGGCCTACTTATCCTAACTCTAACAGGTCTAACAGGTTTTATATCTACTTGAGGAACAGTAGGTACACAATCTTTGATGATTCCTTGTTGAGGCATAGGCAGATAATCTTTTGGAGGTGGGACATGGTGATAACCAAGTCCTGCCTTACTATTAGTATCTGTCCTTTGTTTCTGAAGAATTTCATCAAAGACGAGAGAGGACGTTGAAAATTTTGATAGTTTCCGATTTAAAGTAAGAACTTTAGCCTGTGAATCAACAAGTTCCTTTTTAACGAAAGTTAGCATATCTACGTAACTTCCTATTTCATCTTGCTGTTCAAAAATTTTGCCTTTAATTTCTTTCTTTTCTTCAAAAATAGCCTTTAATTTCTTTTCAGACGCCTTGTAACTTTCTTTTAACATTTCATTATTTTCTGTTAATTGCGTGATAGTAGCGTTAAGGCGTTCATTGTCCTCTCTACACCTGTTAAACTGGTTAGTGAGTTTAATGCATGAAACACAAGATAAAGGTTCATCATCTACCTCATGAACCTCGGCCATTAGAGCTGTGTTTTCTTCTTCATCATCAACTGTGATATCGCATAAAAAGTCACATTTTTACCACTGATACTCTCTCATTCTGTAGCAATACTTGGCATTTGGACTCAAACAACGCACAAATCATTGATAATATGCTAAGAAGATCAAAACAAGGTTGCACGAGCAAAATCAAGCAAAACGGCCGAAAAACGAAGATTCCACGCACATTGAAGATTCAAGACATCAAAATGAGATTTCAAGACAAAGAGCCCATCACCAACATCCATCTCATCCAAGATGTTCGTTTTCAAATTACGAATCCAACAGAAGAAGAATCAACAAAAACGGACGAAGAATGAAGATTCTACGTACGCCGGAAGATCCAAATGATTCGTACGACACATCTAAAGATTAGAGACATATTTTTGGGATTTATTTTCATCAAAAGCTTTGTTTTTGAATTAAAAATTCAACACAAAAAGAATCAACGCAAACGGACGCATAACGAAGAAAACACGCACGAATCGATAAACGAGGCAACAAGCGACGAACCAGTGCGGGGGGTGCCAGCCACCCCACCACCGCCGGCTGGCACATGGCCGCCGCCAGCCGCCACTTACCCGCACGGATCATGTTTCTTTGTCCTTTCGTGTACCCGGTGCTAGACCTTTACGTGTTTTTCCGTACCTGTTGCACCACCTTTTCCACCTTTTTCGTACCCGGTGCCACCACCTTTTTCACCTTTTGCTATTGTGAACTTCCACTTGCTAAAATGCACCAAAACTCTCCTATAAATAGGAGGCATGAGGATCATTTGCAAAACACACCCACCACACCAAGACACCTACACATACACACATTCCACATTACTTTATTGTAATATTAGTGGTAATTCTTCCTAGTTAATTAGACTAGCTAATTATCTAGTCAAGGAAGATTTGTACGGAGGTGCTCCGGGACGCATATTTTAGCTACGAGTTATTGTACTTCTTTCCGGGTGTTAATCTATCTTTCATATTTAATATGCTTGTCCTTTCTTTAATAAATTTAAATATGCATGCTAGAATTGCCATGATTAGCTAAATAACTCAATTGTCCGCTATGATAGTCGTTTAGAAAAGTATTAAATATGTGACTATGTGGTATGTTATGAGATTGCGGATGGTTTATATTACAAATGGATATAGGAATTAAATCTTTATCGTTTATCTGCCCAACTCATGTTATGACTAAAACTTTATCCAAAAATGAACGTAGCTAACTCATAGGATACAGGTCACTTATTTATACTATGTTAAATTGAATCATTGAGCTAGCCATGGCTGGTGTTCTCTAGACCAAAATAGAATCCAAGAGACACGGAACATGGTAGTAGAGGTAGATTAAGATTAAATTCATATAGACGATATTTTTGAGACAACTTTCGGAATATCCTCAACTTAGACAATACTTTTGTATGCTTAAATTGAACTGTTGCGTTGATCGTCTTATTGCATGTTCTTATTAAATTGTTGCCTTAGGATCATCATAATAGTGAAATTTAAATGGCATTAATCATCGTGAAATAATATGACGGCCCCTATTCGACTGTTCTTTGATATAGTACTGGAAACGCTTACGGCGGAGTACAAATGTATGGAAGTCAAGAACGACCGATGGTAGTTGTATTATGAATCGAATAACAAACGTATTACTTAGGTTTCTATTTATGGCATAAATCATCCCTGTTTTGTTGCATCCCCGAGTAATGATGATAACTCATACGAATAAGTGATGACATGTTATCCGACCGTCTAGACCAGTTAGCCCAACCTATTCCGGTGAGGATAACCCTCGTTCATAAGATTGTTTATTCAACAAACTATGCCATGATTCGGGCATCTCTGATGACCGAGATTGGGGAATAGGATTCGAGGTTAACTGTCAGATAATGTGGGTGTACATTTGAGAGAACTTTCGGTGTACACTTTAATATATTTTGCAATCCACGTGACATTCTATTTGCCTGATTGTGGACACCTCCACGTTAGCCCGGTATAAGGATTGCAGTAATAGCTCACATCAACTTACGAACTTATCTTCATTAGAACTTTCCATATTTAACAACTTCTAAACTACATCATAGTTTACAATCGCTTTAATTACTGAACGCCCGAAGTAACCTCCACTTTTTAATTCAGTCTAGTTTAATTTAGGATCGAAAACCCAAAACCAAAACCAACTCTTTTAACTTCAGCTAAATACATAAAAGATTCTAAACCCCCCTAGTTTCAATTTTCCGTGCTTTGAAGAACGATCCTAGGTCATACTTGTCATTTGCTAGCCCTTTGATTAGCATAATAAGTAACCCTAGGCCCCAGCCTTATAAATTAAAAACCCACTGTTGTGTCACGTCACCATTAGAAATCCCAACGACCGGTGCGTGTCGCAACAAGTTTTTGGCGCCGCTGCCGGGGAGCGTCGGCAACCAATTTTAGGATTTAGTAACTTTAATATTTAGAGATCCTTTTGAAAGATTAACATCAATCAAAAGTTACATTTCTTGCCTTTAGATTTAAATTAGATTAGTTTTACCAACCATGTCAACACATTTTGATTGGACCAACCCTACACCAAATGAGTCTTTAACCCAACTTTTAGTTGTTTCCTCACCTACAAACCACTTACCTTCCTCAAAACAATCATTGTCAGAACTTATGTTTGAACAAAACGTTATAAACAAAAGAGTAATCGGATTTCAAGATAACATTGACGCCATGATAAAAATTTCAGAAAAATTAATCTCTAACATGAAATCCATTTTGAAAAACTTAAGTTTTATTGAGGAAAGTACTTCGGTAATTGTGAGTCCCTAATCACTATTATGTTAGTGATTGTGAATCGTTTACAGTGAGTTAGTTGTAGAAGGGGGGGTTGAATACAATTAAAAACTTTTCTGTTATAATGTGTTAGCTTGTTTAGCAAGTTTTTAACCGTATTAAAGTGACAGCAATATGAACACAAATATATATATAAGATAAGCAGTTCAGTTGCTGATGCAATTGTAGCTGAAAGATAAATTCTTTTATTGATAAAATTTATCTCTTGTTGATTGCGGAATAGATTAGCCAAAGCTAATCCAAATCAAACAATGCAGCTATTACAAAGGAGATGAGCAGTAGTGGACAAACACGCTAACTTGCTCACTCGCTGAAGTAAACTAGTAGTGGACAAACACGCTACTAGTTCACTTGCTGGTGTTACTTGTATCTTAGACAAACTAGTCACTGACAAACAAGTGACAATACAAGTAATCGACACAAAATGAAGTACAACATACTACGCTATTTATAGACGCTGAAATCCTTAATTTTCGGATCTGAAGGACACGTGTCGCTGCTTGATTGGAGAGGTAGTTGAGATGTGATGTATCATGGCACGACATTCTGTCTTGGAAAATATCACCTTGTACCATAGACCAATCAAAAGCTTCAACGTTACTCTTTTCAAGTTTCGAGGAACACGTGTTGCGCCGTAATAACGCCGAATGTCAACTTCTTATTTAATGCGGCATTTAATGCTGCAGTCACTGATAGAAACACAGTTCTCCTCATTCTCGATGCGAGCCAACATGCTCTAAAGAATGACTTGAACAGTTAATCTTCAGTGACTTCTTTTATTCAGCAGAAGAGAGAACTCAAGAAGACTTGGAGACTCTCGCTGATAGATGAGTATCAGCGACACACATAGTTGAGTCTTTTATCTTGATAAGATCTTCATCTACTGGTTTAACATATGATCAGCGACATAGAGACCTTCAGCAACAGGAGCTTGACTTGAATCATTTTCTTCATGGAGCAATATTGAGAAGATCAGAGACTGTGAACAGATGGCATGATCAGTGACTTCACTTATCAGCGAATAATGACTTTAACAATCTCTTATATAATCTCCCCCTTAATCCTTGAGATCAGTGACCACTTGAGTTCAGCGATCAGTGACATAGTGAACTCGTGGAGGCTAGCTCAGTGACTGCATGGTTTATTGCAGCACTAGCATCAGCTACTGTTTGTACCCTCTCACTAAAAGATGTGCTCCATGGTTCAATAGAGTTGTATACATCAGTGAGAGCAGTAACAGCTTTCTGGAGAACAGAGACATTGCCAATAAGTACCTCACGGTCTTCAGTGAGCATCTTAATTTGGGTTTGGGATTGGGCAATGTACTCCATCAGTAGCTGATCTGATGTGGAGTGAGTGGAGGTGTTTGGGGGAGTAGTTTGGGTATTAATAATGGGGGTAGGTGTAGATTGGGCTACATGATCAGGGGGTGTGGTCTGATTAGCAGCGACTTGGATGTTATCACTGGAGAAAGAGGTGGGGGTAAGCTCTCTGATGGGAGAGTTGGATGTGGGTGGAGGAATGGGTTGGGTGTCCTCTGAGGTGTCCATGGGCATGATTTCCTCATCATCAGCTTGTGATTTAGCTGGTGGTTCATTGGAAATAGAAGTAGCGACCTGTATCTCACCATGGGTCAGTGGTGAGACATTGACAATCGGTGTAGTGATAGATGAGAGATGGCCCGGGTCTATAGCCAGTGGTGTGACATCTGCTATGAGTGTGTTATCACCCACTGATGTCACTTGCCCTTTTAATGAAATGTCACCCTTTTGTGAGGATGACAAGTGGCTGGGTTGACTCAATCTGAGGGTGTGGGGTGCACCCGAATCACTGCTAACAGTGGTTTGATCCACTGCAGCTGTCTGTAGTTGTCCCTTTTTAGAGTCACTGGACTTTCGGGAGTCCAGTGAAGCAGGTAAAGTTGAGGGTTCAGCAGTGGTGCCCTCAGTAACTGAACGTACAGTCACTGATTCACCACTGGCATCCGTAGATGTCTTCTTTTTGCTATGTCCCTGATCCTTTAATGTCAGGGACCCTAATTTGGATTTTTTCTTGGGAGCAGTGGGTGGTTTCTTGACTGGTGGTTGACCAACAGTAGTCACTGGGAGTGTGGTCAGTGACGTGGTCGATGGGGGGGCAGCAACTGACATTTGTACAGAAGTTAAAGGCTGGGGTGCAAGGATCCCCGGGTGTTTCATAAAAGCGGGTAACACCGCAGTCGCTGGTTTAGCGAAAATTTGAGATCCTACCAGAGTGGGCTCAAATCCCTGAAAAGATACCCTATCATAGGAAGCAAACTGATCCCTAAATATCAGTGAGAGATACCTAGGGTAAGGTACATATTTTGCCCTGGCAGGCTCAACGACTTTGGTGATCAGTTCGTTAATGATCACACTTGCATAGTCAATTCGTAGAGAGTTGACCAGTGACCAACTGATATGGGCCTCCAGGGAGCTGAATTGATCATAGCTCCCTGATTTTGTACCCAAAGATTGGATAAAGTTTGTAAAAAGAGCATTCCAAACACCATCCATTTTTGTTTTGTGGACCGTAGAGTACTTACGGTTGCCACTGCCATCGACTGAGTATTTACACTCAATCTCAGTAAGATCGACAAGGCCTTGTTTGGCAACGTCGCTCTCTGGCAGCGACTCGTACGACTCATAGGTCGGCAGTTGTAAAATGGAGCGGATGGTGTTGGCAGTTATGGTGATGGGTTGGGTACCATTGTCTATAAAACCTTGGAGTTGGGAAACACCAGAGACGACAGAGTGAGTGCAGGTATACCAGAACTCACTGAGCCATTCTGGGTTCATTTCCCCAGGAGACAAGGTAAGAGTAGGGAGGATAAAGTGATTTTTCAGAAAATTTATCACCTCCGCATACTCAGGTTTAGGGCAAGTTACATTTCCCAAATAGTTTGATTTGGGAACTGTAATAACAAGCGTCTCACTGACCGCAGAGGCTCGAAGAGCTTTAATCTCTGGGGTCGGTGTGTAAGCATTGTTGAAAAATTTAGTTCTTGCCATTTTTGAAAAAGAAAGTAAAAGATTTAAAAGTGAGATATTTGCAGAGAAAATGAAGAAGATGAAGTTTGAAAAATTAGAAAGCGTAAAGAATGAAAAGGTAAGGGTTTCGCTGCTTATATACGGTTACTGATTTGGAAAATGTGTGGTCAAAATGAGTATTTACGTGGTCAAAAAGTAAAAAAAAATGTGGTTGGTGGTAGGGGCGTAGGGTGATGATGGTGATAAGTGGTAACATTAAATGGTGATGGGAGTGGTGCGCCAGAAAGGTATACGAGGTGTCAGAAAAAGTGTACCTTTCGAGTTCCCATGAGATATTTTAATAAGGCATTTAATAAGAATATAAATCGTTAAAAATTAAATACAAAATGTATTAATTGTAAGGAATATATGTCGAAATAAATGCTATATTAAATAATAACAAAACTTTCGCTGATATATTATGTCTCAGCGAGATGAAAATAAATTATATCTTGAAATAAAATAAATATTATGTTTCATATTTGATGTCGCTGATCAAATTACAACTTAGAATACTATTCTAATCAGCTAGTCAAGTGGTGAAGCATAAGATATATTTTATTTATGTGATATAAAGAATTTTCATGTGCAGTTACAAAGTACATAATTTATTGATCTTAACTATGCTAACTTATTGTTCTTGCTGATTACATCAGTAAGAATAATAGATCAGCGAGTTAAAAGTATAAACTATATATTATGTAACTACCTTTTATTAAATAATCAGGTTTTAATCATTTAGGTTCAGCATGCCCAACTCGCTGATGAGAAAGGTGAATCTTTTCTCATCTAAAGGTTATGTAAATATGTCAGCGAGTTGGTAATCAGTTGGAATGAAATGCAATTCAATGTCACCTTTCATGACGTGGTCCCTGATGAAGTGATATCTGACATCAATATGCTTTGTCCTTGAGTGCATCACAAGATTATTTGCTATGGCAATAGCACTTTGACTGTCACAATAAATTGGAACATTGCCAAAGTCAAAACCATAGTCAGCGAGCTGATTCCTCATCCACAGAATTTGAGCAGTGCAAGCTCCAGCAGCGACATATTCAGCCTCAGCAGTAGAAGTTGAGATAGAATTTTGTTTCTTGCTTGACCAGCTTACAAGCTTTTCTCCAAGAAACTGACAGCTACCAGAGGTACTCTTTCTGTCCATTTTGCATCCAGCATGATCAGAATCTGAATATCCCTTCAGTGAGAAATTTGAACCAGATGGGTACCAGAGACCAAGATTTGGTGTACCCTTCAGATATCTGAATATTCTTTTGATAGCGAGCAAATGGGATTCCTTTGGATCAGCTTGATATCTAGCACATAGACAAGTAGAAAACATAATGTCTGGTCTACTAGCAGTTAAATACAGCAGTGACCTGATCATTCCTCTGTAAGCAGTGATGTTTACAGATTTACCATCAGGATCAACATGTAATTTTACTGCAGATGACATTGGTGTAGCAAGGGATGAGCAGTTGGTGAATTCAAATTTCTTTAATAAATATTTAACATATTTTCCTTGATTTATAAAAATACCAGTCTTGGTTTGCTTTATTTGCAGACCAAGGAAAAATGTTAGTTCACCCATCATGCTCATTTCATAACTTTTAGTCATGAGGTCACTGAATTCCTTGCAGATGTCATTGTTAGTAGACCCAAAAATAATATCATCAACATAAATTTGGACCAATATAACATCTCTCTTATCCTTTTTAATAAAAAGTGTGCTGTCAATTTTACCTCTGACATACCCACAGTTAGTTAAGAAGGTAGAGAGAGTGTCATACCAAGCTCTAGGAGCTTGTTTAAGTCTATATAAAGCTTTTTCCAGCTTATAGACATAACCTGGATGCTTGGGATCAGTGAATCCAGGTGGTTGCTTCACATACACTTCTTCCTGCAGCTTTCCATTCAAGAATGCACTTTTCACATCCATTTGATATACCTTGAACTTCTTGTGAGCTGCATATGCTAAGAACAACCTGATTGCTTCAAGCCTAGCAACTGGTGCAAAGGTTTCATCGTAATCAATTCCTTCTTGCTGACAGTAACCTTGTGCAACCAGTCTAGCCTTATTCCTTATTACAACACCATCAGCATCCATCTTGTTCCTAAACACCCATCTTGTTCCAATCATAGATTTCCCAACTACTTGAGGTACTAACTTCCACACTTTATTCCATTCAAACTGAGATAGCTCATATTGCATGGCCGCTATCCAGTGATGATCAGTGAGTGCCTCATCAATTTTCTTGGGCTCAATCAGTGACACAAAACTTACAAACAAACAAAAGTTAGCAGATGCTGATCTGGTTTGGACCTTGGATTGAGGATCACCAATAATCAATTGATTATCAATATGTCTAGTCCATTTAGTCACTCGCTGAGGTTCAGCAGTGACTTGATTATTCAGAGATGATCCACCAGACACATCAGCATTAGAAGCATGATTAATGTTTAAGCTTTGATTTGGACAGTGAGTATTATTATTTTGATGCACATGATGAGATGATGATGATGGGATATCAATAGGCAAAGATGAAGTTCCTGAATCATTCTATGCTAAAGTAGAGCCAGAAGTATCTTCAGGGACATCATCTTCCCTTTCAGAATCTGATGGATGAACCTCATGCTTGTCATCACTGATTGTATTAAAAATAAGATTTTCATAGTCTTTTGGATCAGTGAGTGATTCATCATAAGATTCATCAAAGGTAACATCCATTGATTCTTCAATACATTCCCTTCTTTTATTATAAACTCTGAAAGCTTTTGAAATGATTGAGTAACCAACAAATATACCTTCATCAGCTTTGGGATCAAACTTTCCTAAGTGATCTCTTTTGTTTAAGACATAACAAGTACTGCCAAAAACATGAAGAAAACTTATCAGGTTTTCTCCCCCTTAACACCTCATAGGCTGTCTTATCATGTCTCTTGACAATCAGAGACCTATTCTGAGTGTAGCAGGCAGTGTTAACTGCTTCAGCCCAGAAATGGGTCTTAAGACCAGCATCTATGAGCATTGACCTTGCTGATTCAATCAAGGTTCTATTTCTCCTCTCTGCAACAGCATTTTGTTGAGGTGTTCTTGGTGCAGAGAAGTTTTGAGAAATACCTTTTGAATCACAGAAGCTTTCAAGGTCAACATTTCTAAATTCAGTGCCATTATCACTTCTTAAATGTTTAACTGAACAATCATTTAAGTTTTCCATCTTTTTGATAAAGGATATGATTTCCTGTGTTGCATCACTTTTGGCTTTGAGGAAGAATACCCAAGTATATCTGGAATATTCATCCATAATAACCAAGCAATACCTTTTACCACCAAGACTGGGAGAACTAACTGGACCAAACAGATCCATATGCATCAGTTGAAAACATTCTGTCACTGAAGATGTTTGTTTGCTTTTGAAAGAAGAGCTGTGATGCTTTCCCTTCTCACACGCTGAACAAAGCTTGTCTTTGTCATAAGTAAGCTTTGGAAGACCATTTACCAAGTCATTCTTCCTGAGCTTGTTGATGGCCTTGAAGTTCAGATGAGAAAGACGCTTATGCCATAACCATTTTTCTTCTGAAACGGTTCTGGAATAAAAGCATGTTCCTGATTGTGCTGAGTCCATATTGACTACATATGTATTTCCTTTCCTTTGAGCACCCAGGACAGCACTTCCATTCTTGTTGTAAACAACTCCAGCTTCATGATCAAATAGCACCTTATTTTTGGCATCGCAGAACTGACTGATGCTTAATAGATTATGCTTCAGTCCTTCAACATATGCCAACCTTTTAAACATCACATTTCCATTGGTCAAGACCCCATACCCTCTGGTCTTACCAATGTTGTTATCACCAAAAACTACATCAGGACCTCTTTCATCCTGGTAGTCGCTGAGCAGGGACTTACATCCGGTCATATGTCTGGAACACCCACTGTCCAGATACCAGATTGTTTCTCTAAGAATGCCCTACATCAGGAGTAAAATGTTAGTTCAATTTATGAACCCATCCTGAGATGGGTTCATAGTGGACAAGCCTTGAACTTGGCTTCCACTGACCAGCAAGACATTTGACTCACTGCTGGTGGTTGATTGGACACAAGCATGTACTGATGAACAATCTGTTGACACATGTTGTCTACTTCCACACTTATAGCATTTTTTATTTGTAGCTTTAGACTTCCTTTGCTCAGTATGCTGATTTGATTTAGATTTAAAAGAGTTCAGACTTACTGTCTCAGTTTGTTTCTTTGACTCCAAGTCACTGATGACAAGATCATCAGTCACTGGGGTGTCAGAAGTGAGGTTGCTGAAAATCTTTTGATTAATAGCAGTAAACTTGATGGAAACTGGATTAGTTGTTGACTTATTTATGCTCAAGTCTTTCAGTTCATCAATACTTGCAGCTATATCACAATTGTCAGTGACCAGCGAGCTTTTAACAAAGTGATTTGGTTTAGCCTCGCTGAGGACTGACATTGGCTCAAAAACGAAGTTTGAAAAGGATTGATCAGGCTTGAATATTTGATCAATGCTTGTGGCATCAGCCAGAGAAGCAGCTGTATCATAATCACCTCCCAAAATAGCTTTCACTTGTTTTGGAATTTGATTATTGACACACTGATTTACGTTTAATGCAGATTTGCACCATGACTTTATAACTTCATTGAGTTTAGAAAATTTGGTTTCAAAACTTACTTTCTCTTGCATGCACATTTGATTTGCATGTATTTGTGCATCAAGTTCAAGTTTTAGCTCTTTCATTTTCAACAAGTTTTCTTCTTGAAGTTTAAGTTTTGATGTTAAGTCATTGATCATGCATTCTTGCCTTCTCTGAATATCATGAGCATTTGATAGATCAACTATCAAAGTCTCAAAGATATTCTCCTTTTCAGTCACTGAAGCTGATTTAAAGCAACGTACCTTGTAGAGAGTCTCTGGATCCCAGCCGGATGCTGAACATTTCTTAGCTACTTCCTTGATGTCTTCATGGAAGTTAGCATCATCAGCCATCAGGCAGTAATTCCTATCTAAACAAATCATAGCTTCTTCTTCATCAGATGATGAGGTTGAGTCAGAGTCGCTGAAAGATCCTTCTTCAGCGACGAATCCTTTTCCCTTCTTCTTGCCAACTTTGGACATAGCTTTCAGCTTCTTGTACTTTGACTTGTACTTGTTGTACTTGTCATTTCTGAAGCTGGGCCTTTGCTCAGGGAGAGGATTGACAGCTTTGGATCTACAGTCAGCTGCAAAGTGACCAGGTTTGCCACATTTGTAGCAGTCGCCTTTTGACTTTGGGATGTCATTTGATGGTGCTCCATCAAATTTGTTGAACCTTGTGTTCTTTCTGAAATTAGCAACCATCATGGCCATATCTCTTTCCAGCTTCTCTAGTCCTTCTTCATAGCTGACTTCAGACTGACTGTCAGCAGCACAACCTTCCTCATCTGCAATCAGTGACTTTGAACTCAACTTGGTGATCTTAACTTTCTGCTTTTGATCAATCTCTTCTAGCTCAGCTACAAGGGCATTAGAAATCTTTTGACTGCGAGTGCAGCACGAATGTGCTCACTTTGATCAGCCTGTTTCTCAGATTGTTCCCAATTTAACAATATACCATAAATTTGAGTTAGATTGAGAGAAGTATAATCATTACGTTGTCGAGTACATGTTGCAATGGTTCCCCAAATTTTTCTAGGCAACAGTTCTAGAAATTTTTCGACAACAAATCTTTGGTCTTTTCCTATATTAGCCTTTTCCATTTTATTTATTAAAGCTTGATATCTAGTATAGGTGGAGGCCAGTGACTCGTTGGGTTCCATGGCAAATAGTTCATATTGACGAGTCAGATTTACTTCTCTACAGCGAATAATGTCGGGGGTTCCAATATATATATTTCTCAGAGTATCCCACAAGTGTTTCGCTGTACTGCACAATCTAATGGACTCAAACACTTCATCAGGAAGTGACATGCTTATGTATATTTTAGCTTGTTTATCCAACCTGACCATGCGCCTATCCTCATCTGTCCATTGTCCCTCCCTTTTTGGCATAACCATTTCTGGTAATGCAGGAGTGGTAGCAGTGGCTGCAACAGCAGGAATAATGACAGTGGGGGTGTGAGGACCGTCAGTTATTATAGAACAAAGACGATCATCAACAAGGTCTAAGAACATCATCATCCTGGACATCCAGGTTTCAATTCTTGATGGGTCAAAAGCTGGAGGTTTTGTAGTGGAGCCATTTCCCTTCTGGTACTCAGAATCAACACAACTGTATTTAACAGATTCCATTGCAGATCTGGTTAATTTATATTTTAAACCAACTCTGCTCTGATACAAATTGTGAGTCCCTAATCACTATTATGTTAGTGATTGTGAATCGTTTACAGTGAGTTAATTGTAGAAGGGGGGGTTGAATACAATTAAAAACTTTTCTGTTATAATGTGTTAGCTTGTTTAGCAAGTTTTTAACCGTATTAAAGTGACAGCAGTATGAACACAAATATATATATAAGATAAGCAGTTCAGTTGCTGATGCAATTGTAGCTGAAAGATAAATTCTTTTATTGATAAAATTTATCTCTTGTTGATTGCGGAATAGATTAGCCAAAGCTAATCCAAATCAAACAATGCAGCTATTACAAAGGAGATGAGCAGTAGTGGACAAACACGCTAACTTGCTCACTCGCTGAAGTAAACTAGTAGTGGACAAACACGGTACTAGTTCACTTGCTGGTGTTACTTGTATCTTAGACAAACTAGTCACTGACAAACAAGTGACAATACAAGTAATCGACACAAAATGAAGTACAACATACTACGCTATTTATAGACGCTGAAATCCTTAATTTTCGGATCTGAAGGACACGTGTCGCTGCTTGATTGGAGAGGTAGTTGAGATGTGATGTATCATGGCACGACATTCTGTCTTGGAAAATATCACCTTGTACAGTAGACCAATCAAAAGCTTCCACGTTACTCTTTTCAAGTTTCGAGGAACACGTGCTGCGCCGTAATAACGCCGAATGTCAACTTCTTATTTAATGCGGCATTTAATATTGCAGTCACTGATAGAAACACAATTCTCCTCATTCTCGATGCGAGCCAACATGCTCTAAAGAATGACTTGAACAGTTAATCTTCAGTGACTTCTTTTATTCAGCAGAAGAGAGAACTCAAGAAGACTTGGAGACTCTCGCTGATAGATGAGTATCAGCGACACACATAGTTGAGTCTTTTATCTTGATAAGATCTTCATCTACTGGTTTAACATATGATCAGCGACATAGAGACCTTCAGCAACAGGAGCTTGACTTGAATCATTTTCTTCATGGAGCAATATTGAGAAGATCGGAGACTGTGAACAGATGGCATGATCAGTGACTTCACTTATCAGCGAATAATGACTTTAACAATCTCTTATATAATCTCCCCCTTAATCCTTGAGATCAGTGACCACTTGAGTTCAGCGATCAGTGACTCAACAGTAATCACTAATGACACCACTCATCCACCAAGTGATGATATGTTAATCGTGACTAGAGGAGGAAAAGTAACCAAAGTTGATCCACCGCCACCAGATAACACCCCGAAAATACTTCTTTTCCCATACCTACACCTAGTGAAAATGTGTCAATTGACATCCTTGTCACAATACCTGACCCATCACCAGCCAAAAATCCAGATAATGTACCTCGAACGAGAATACTTTATCCTGGTAAACTTAAAAAGGAAAAGCAAGAAGCCCAATTCGGTAAATATATGGAAATATTTAAAAGCTTACACTTAAACGTTAGATTATTAGATGCTTTAGTAGAAATGCCCTCGTGTGCTAACTTCTTTAAAGAATTCCTTTCAAACAAAGAAAAACTTAGGCAAATAGTTAGTTTACCCTTGAATGTTGAATGTTCATTAATTGTACAGCGTGGTCTCCCACCTAAATTAGGCGATACTGGACGTTTTACTATACCCTGTTTTCTCCAAAGAATTCAAATTAGTAACGCCTTTGCAGACCTAGGTGCTAGTGTTAATCTTATGCCTTATTCCCTCTACAAGAAATTAGGATTAGATGACCTATTACCTACTCGTATGACTATCCAATTTGCTGACAGATCAGTTAAACTCCCTCGAGGAATTGCTGAAGATGTCATGGTCAAAGTCGATAAGTTCATTTTTCCAGTGGACTTTATTGTCATGGACATAGAGGAAGACACCCATATCCCACTCATCCTAGGCAGAGCATTCCTAAATACTGCCAAGGCTGTAATTGATGTTAACGAAAAATCTTTAAAATTGAGAGTTGGGAAAGATGAGGTCACCTTTAATGTTGATCGATTGATGAAGCAACCTCTGGAAGAGGACCTTGGTTTGTGTGATACCATGCAGGATATTTTTGATGAGCAGCTCCACGAAGTACTAGCACTATCCAGCCAGGATCCGATACCCAACACCATAATCACCGTTCGAAAGCTGTGTAATGAGGACCCTGGGCTGCACTCCGCAATCGCTTCACCAACAACATCCAACGAACTACTATTTCCGCTGTTTGAAAAGAAGTCTCACATCGATGGTAAAACAATCGCTGTTCCATTAGGATGCGGTACACCGATACCTTGGCTAAAGAGAGATAAACCCATATTCAATGAACCAAACCTATTCCCCTCAATTAGAGAGATCTTAGATTCATTCAAAGGAATGAGTGTTGAGCCACCATCGTTTGAACTACAATTAGCCAACCAACCCGAACCACTGCCATTTTCAAACCCTGAAATCACCATAAACCAATCTTCATCCGCTCAATTTCAAGAATTCCAATTCACTAACAACGGAGAGATCATCATCACCAGAAACGATGAAGTTTTGTCATCATCTGTCAACAAGTACGAGCTAAAGACAGACGAATTCTCAAATAAAACCGAGTAGGTTGAAATAGCATCAATCTCCACATCTGAACCCGAGACAGACGAAGCACCATTCCAAGCTGAATACGAAAAGCTGAATAGAGACGAGATAGCTAGAATGAAGCCGTCTATCGAAGAGCCACCAAACCTGGAATTAAAAGAACTACCACCTCACCATGAGTACGCTTACCTCCATGGAACATCACAACTCCCGGTGATAATATCAAAAGAGTTAAAACCCGAGGAGAAAGCTCAACTCATTGATGTTCTGAAATCGCACAAAAAGGCAATTGCATGGAAAATTTCCGACATACAAGGAATCAGTCCAAACTATTGCACACACAAGATCCTCATGGAAAACGATTTCAAACCATCCGTAAAACGGCAAAGAATGGTAAATCCTAAGATTCAGGACGTGGTCAAACAAGAGGTTATCAAACTCTTAGATGCTGGATTGATCTACCCAATATCCGACTCACCTTGGGTTAGCCCTGTTCAAGTCGTACCAAAGAAAGGAGGAATGACGGTCATTATAAACGAAGAAAATGAGCTTATACCAACTCGGACGGTTACCGGTTGGAGGGTTTGCATCGATTATCGGAAGTTAAATGAAACAACTCGCAAAGATCACTTCCTGCTTCCATTTATTGACCAAATGCTCGAAAAGTTATCAGGAAATGAATTCTACTATTTCCTTGATAGTTTTTCCGGGTATTTCCAAATCCCGCTCGATCTGAAGGACCAAGAGAAGACAACGTTCACGTGTCCCTACGGAACATTCGCATACCGAAGAATGCCGTTTGGATTATGCAACGCACCTGCAACATTTCAAAGATGCATGGTTGCAATTTTCCATGACATGATTGAACAATGCATGGAAGTCTTCATGGACGATTTCTTTGTCTTTGGAGACTCCTTCGCATCATGTCTATCCAACCTCGATAGAATGCTCGCCAAATGTGAAGAATCAAACCTCGTGTTAAATTGGGAAAAGTGTCACTTTATGGTGAAGGAAGGAATAGTTTAGGACATCGAATATCAAAGTCCGGAATCGAAGTAGACAAAGCAAAGGTCGAAACCATTGCCAAACTTCCACCACCAACCAACGTCAAGGTCATTAGAAGCTTTCTGGGACATGCTGGGTTCTACCGCCGTTTTATCAAGGACTTCTCCAAGATTTCTCGACCTATCACCCACCTTCTAGGAAAAGACATCAAGTTTGTGTTTGACGAGAACTGCATGAAGGCTTTCAACTACCTGAAGAAGGAGCTTACAAATGCACCAATCATGGTCGCTCCAGATTGGAACCTACCATTTGAGATCATGTGCGATGCTAGTTACTTCGCAGTTGGGGCAGTTCTAGGTCAAAGGAAGGATAATCACTTTCGACCAATCTATTACGCTAGCAAAACACTTAAAGATGCTCAAGAGAACTATATAACTACAGAAAAAGAGCTGCTAGCTGTGGTATTTGCCTTTGACAAATTTAGATCCTACCTAATATTGTCCAAAACAATAGTATATACGGATCACTCAGCTCTAAAATACCTCTTCAAAAAGCAAGACGCAAAGCCTAGATTGTTACGATGGATTCTACTCTTACAAGAATTCGACATCGAGATAAAAGATAAGAAAGGAGCAGAAAATGTCGCCGCAGATCTTTTAAGTCGACTTGAAAATCCGTCAATGGAACAACTTGCAGAAAGAGATATTAAAGATCGATTTCCAGAAGAACAGTTAATGAGTTTAGGAGAACAAGGCTCGCAATTCACTGACGATCCTTGGTTTGCAGACATTGCTAATTTTGTAGTTGGAGGGATCATAAGAAAAGAGATAATCTCATCGTGAAGACAAAAATTCTTCCACGACGTCAAACATTACTTTTGGGATGATCCATATTTGTTCAAGGTCTGTCCCGACCAAATAGTAAGAAGATGTGTCAATGGGAAAGAAGCTGAACATATACTCCACCAAAGCCATCATGGACCCACCGGAGGACATCATGCAGCTAATCTGACAGCAACGAAAGTCTACGACTCAAGATTCTACTGGCCTAACATTTTCAGAGACGCACAAGACTTGGTGAAACGCTGCGATATTTTCGAAAGGTTTGGAAATATCACAACGCGTAACAAAATGTCGTTGATGAATATCCAAGCATGTGAAATATTTGACATATGGGGTTTAGACTTCATGGGACCATTTCTGAAATCTGACGAAAAAGAATACATTCTAGTAGTTGTCGATTACGTATCAAGATGGTCCGAAGCCCAAGCCTTTCCAACAAATGATTCAAGAGTCGTAACCAAGTTCTTAAAACAACTATTCTGTCGGTTTGGAACACCTCGAGCAATTATCAGCGATCGAGGCACGCACTTTTGCAATACTCAGTTTATGAAACTATTGCAACAATATGGTGTTACCCACAAAACCTCTACGGCCTATCACCCACAGACGAATGGGCAAGCAGAGATTACAAACCGTGCACTAAAAAGGATCTTGGAATAAACAATTGGTCAACACAAGGAAAGATGGGTAGACAAGCTAGACGATGCTTTATGGGCATTTCAGACATCTTATAAAACGCCATTAGGAACAACCCCCTATAGGCTAATTTATGAAAAGGCATGTCATCTCCCGATTGAACTAGAATACAAAGCTTACTGGGCACTGAAGAACTGTAGTTTAGATCCCACGATAACAGGAACGCATCGGAGAATGCAGCTAAATGAGCTAGCGGAGTTGAGGGATGAAGATTACGAAAGTTCCTACAAATTTAAGGAAAGAACCAAGTTGCTCCACGATTCAAAGCTCCGACCCACACGCTTCAATCCAGGTGATAAAGTTCTACTCTTTAACTCCCGATTTAAGAAATTTTCTGGTAAGTTCAAAACACGATGGAGTGGTCCCTTCACAATCTCTAAAGTATTTCCCTATGGTGCCATCAAACACGAAGCTCCAGACAGAAATTTCAAGGTAAACGGTCACCGATTAAAACACTACGTAGAAAACTTTCCCTCAAATGAGGAATTCTATAACTACGAACCACCCTAATAGAAAAATGGGTATAAAAGAGTCAAGCTATGAGACTCGATAAACAAAGCACTCTTGGGATGCATCCCAAGCCTATCTTACGTTTTCAGCATTAATTTTCCTTTACTTTTATGTTTGAACTAATCCAATTTTTATGCAGTACCTCGCCTTACAAAACACTAATGATTTTAGACCATTAACCTTTTGTATTTTGCAGGATTAGTTCGCAGTCAGACAGAGCACAAGCCCCCAGTCAGAGACGCTCGCGTGCCATGCATCCCGAAATTCATCACCGGGTAGTAGCATGAGGACTGTCAGGGGATCCCAGTCACCACATCCTAGTTTGGATGAGATTTTGGCAGACTCGATGGAGGTGTACATTCAGGAGTCATTCCTGTTACGTCCCATCCATTCCAGGTTACCTTTATCTCACCAACCAGCAGGACAGACCGCAGGGACCTCCAGAGTACCCACCTTTGAGGATGGGGTTACTACTGCGGACCCTGCTGTCACTTGGTCTATACTGAGAGCCCTTGAGGTCCAGCACACCACCATCTCTGAGATCCACACTGCTCTGGGCCTTACCTCCACACCTGTGTGCCCCTTTCAGATGGGACCTGATCCCCCTCCGCACATTCCACCGTGGGACTTATTCCCACCTTGGAGCTTGACTGCGCAGGAGCACCCTACTTTTATGGACTCACTAGAGGAGGAGATTGCTGCCCTAGACGCTTGGATTCAGGATCCGGATGATGGCACTGCATCTCCTGTCTATACCATCAAGGAGTCAGCATCTCCTACATCGATCGTGGATAACACGATCTTTATGGATGATGACTTCACCGATTGGGAGGCACTCTATGCTGACATGGATTAGCTTTTATTAGTTATTTTATGTTTGATATTAACTTATATTGACACTTGTGTTTTCGAAAGGATGTGTACTATGCAGAATTCAAAAGTAGAATTTGTGGAACAAGTCCATTTTTAATGAGCCTGGTCCATTTCCAGCAAATTCACACACTTGAATCTGGTCCATAAAATCCAATGGCAACGCACGCAGCACAAGGAAGTATCTCTTCTAACCTTATTTTGCCTGATTTAACACGCTAAAATTCTAAGTAAAACTCTAAGTGTGGGATTACTACTCGCAAATAGAGAATGACTTCGAAAATATTGACCCTTATTCAAAAATCTAAGTGTGGGATCAGCCTAACTTAGAAGTAGAACATTAGGGACAATGTTCTTTTAAGTGTGGGATAGCAGTAGTATTGACTACTGTATTGCAACATAAACTTTTGATCAAACTTTTTAGCAAAACTCAGATTTTCAGCAAAATTTTCAAAATTTTTGAATAAAGGATAGTCAAAAAGAGTATTTCTGGTCAACAAAAGTTCAAAAGGTTTGGCAAATCGACTATGACGAGCAAAACTCTTTGATAACTTTCAAACCAAGTTTCAAAACAAGCGATCGCATGGCTAGGCACAAAACCACCCAAAATGAGTGAGGAATCTTGAGCCATATAAAAGCATCCATCTTTAATGCTTCACTTTTCAATTGTGAGTGTGCCGATGTATGCTCTCTAGAATCAGAACTTGTTGAAGGAATACATTTTGAGATTACAAAAATGGGCGTCATACGTGATGAAGGTGCAATTAGAAGACCTCGACATTTCCTAGGATAAGAACCCTCTCATAAAACCCTTGCTTTCAAACCTAACCAATGCTCACCTTCAGCATTGAAGATCAGCGGGAAACATGCTGAGCCTTAGCCTTTTCATTTCAAAAGCTCACTTCAAAAGCCAATCCCTTCTTTCATCTTTTGGCCATAGCCTAAGTTTCTATTCTGTCAGAAGAATTATTATAAGAAGTACGGAGCGTTCCCCAAAGGATGATCATCATCCGTAAAAGGAGCTCCAAGAAGAAGAAATTCAGCAAAAGCAAAGCTGTCAGAAGGAACCTAAAAGCCCAAGGATCATTTAAAGCCAAGGGAAAGGTTCATCAAAAGAAAACTTGAAAGAAAAAGCTGCAAAAGAAGGCTCAAAGAGAGAAAAATCCAAGAAGAAGCACTACTAAGCACCAAAGATAAATCATCACAGACAACTCTTAGGCTATATTGAAACCCCCAAATAAAACACCTACAAAACCTTTCATCCATATACACCACTTCCACCCTCTTGCGAATGTCTAGGGATAATTAGCACCGTCCTCATTTAAGTATTGTAGATTTGATTCTCGATCAAGCTTATGACAACGGAAGAGCTACATGACTGGCCCCTGAGTGAATTAGAAGTTAGGAAACCCGATACACTTGAGTGAATTGAGTGACAACCTGTGAGGGCCCCAATCATGTATATCTTACATTATGAAGAATGAAAAGAGAGCTTGTTAGAACCAAAGGTTTGGGGAAACATCAAAGGATGGAACCTCGTCCGAAATCTTTTTACCAAACCTGCAGGAATCAAAGTTCTCCAGAATACGAAGACACCCTTCCAACCTTTCATCACAATTTTATGAAGGTTTGCTTGAGAACAAGCAAAGCTCTAAGTGTGGGATACTTGATATCGCGTAAAAAGTCACGTTTTTACCACCGGTATCTCTCTCATTCTAGAGCAATACTTGGCATTTGGACTCAAACAACGCACAAATCATTGATAATATGCTAAGAAGATCAAAACAAGGTTGCACGAGCAAAATCAAGCAAAACGACCGAAAAACGAAGATTCCACGCACGTTTGAAGATTCAAGACATCAAAACGAGATTTCAAGATGAAAGAGCCCATCAACAACATCCATCTCATCCAAGATGTTCGTTTTCAAATTACGTACGAAGAATGAAGATTCCACGTACGCTGGAAGATCCAAACGATTCGTACGACACATCTAAAGTTTAGAGACATATTTTTGGGATTTCTTTTCATCAAAAGCTTCGTTTTTGAATTAAAAATCCAATGCAAAAAGAATCAACGCAAACGGACGCATAACAAAGAAAACACGCACGAATCAAGAAACGAGGCAACAGGCGATGAATCGGTGCGGGGGGTGCCAGCCGCCGCCGGCCAGCCACCCACCACTGCCGGCTGGCACATGGCCGCCGCCGGCCGCCACTCACCCGCACGGATCATGTTTTTTTGTCCTTTCGTGTACCCGGTGCTAGACCTTTACGTGTTTTTCCGTACCTTGTGCACCACCTTTTCCACCTTTTTCGTACCCGGTGCCATCACCTTTTCCACCTTTTGCTATTGTGAACTTCCACTTGCTAAAATGCACCAAAACTCTCCTATAAATAGGAGGCATGAGGCTCATTTGCAAAACACACCCACCACACCAAGACACCTACACATACACACATTCCACATTTCTTTATTGTAATATTAGTGGTAATTCTTCCTAGTTAATTAGACTAGCTAATTAACTAGTCAAGGAAGATTTGTACGGAGGTGCTCTGGGATGCATATTTTTGCTACGAGTTATTGTACTTCTTTCCAGGTGTTAATCTATCTTTCATATTTAATATGCTTGTCCTTTCTTTAATAAATTTAAATATGCATGCTAGAATTGCCATGATTAGCTAAATAACTCAATTGTCCGCTATGATAGTCGTTTAGAAAAGTATTAAATTTGTGACGATGTGGTATGTTATGAGATTGAGGATGGTTTATATTACAAATGGATATAGGAATTAAATATTTATCATTTATCTGCCCAACTCATGTTATGACTAAAACTTTATCCAAAAATGAACGTAGTTAACTCATAGGATACAGGTCACTTATTTATACTATGTTAGATTGAATCATTGAGCTGGGCATGGCCGGTGTTCTCTAGACCAAAATAGGATCCAAGAGACACGAAACATGGGAGTAGAGGTAGATTAAGATTAAATTCATATAGACGATATTTTTGAGACAACTTTTGGAATATCCTCAACTTAGATAATACTTTTGTATGCTTAAATTGAACTGTTGCTTTGATCGTCTTATTGCATGTTCTTGTTTGATTGTTTCCTTAGGATCATCATAATAGTGAAATTTAAACAGCATTATCATCGTGAAATAATATGACGGCCCCTATTCGATTGTTCTTTGATATAGTACTGGAAATGCTTACGGCGGAGTACAAATGTATGGAAGTCAAGAACGACCGAAGGTAGTTGTATTATGAATCGAATAACAAACGTATTACTTAGGTTTCTATTTATGGCATAAATCATCCCTGTTTTGTTGCATCCCCGAGTAATGATGATAACTCGGACGAATAAGTGATGACATGTTATCCGGCCGTCTAGACCAGTTAGCCCAACCTATTCCGGTGAGGATAACCCTCGTTCATAAGATTGTTTATTCAACAAACTATGCCATGATTCGGGCATCTCTGATGACCGAGATTGGGGAATAGGATTCGAGGTTAACTGTCGGATAATGTGGGTGTACATTTGAGAGAACTTTCGGTGTACACTTTAATATATTTTGCAATCCACGTGACATTCTATTTGCCTGATTGTGGACACCTCTGCGTTAGCCCGGTAGAAGGATTGCAGTACTAGCTCACATCAACTTACGAACTTATCTTCATTAGAACTTTCCATATTTAACAACTTCTAAACTACATCATAGTAGACAATCGCTTTAATTGCTGAACGCCCGAATTAAACTCCACTTTTTAATTCAGTCTAGTTTAATTTAGGATCGAAAACCCAAAACCAAAACCAACTCTTTTAACTCCAGCTAAATACATAAAAGATTCTAAACCCCCTAGTTTCAATTTGCCGCGCTTTGAAGAATGATCCTAGGTCATACTTGTCCTTTTCTAGCCCTTTGATTAGCATAATAAGTAACCCTAGGCCCCAGCCTTATAAATTAAAAACCCACTGCTGTGTCACGTCACCATTAGAAATCCCAACGACCGGTGCGTGTCGCAACAAGCTGCATCTGGCCAGCTGTTGTCCCATGGAGTTTCAGTCAGCATCAAAGCAGCTGACACCATAGCTTTCTCTTCAGCCTTAGTTGGAGAAGGTTTGGTAAGACCCGAAGGTAGAGTCTTATGCTTTTCACACTCACGAGCAAAGTGTCCATAGTTCTTACACTTATAACATCTCACCTTGCGTTTATTAAAACCCAAACCTTTTTCACCTGGATTGTTCACAGAAGTTCTCCCAGTTTTCTGCAAGAAGTTCTTTACCTTCCTTGTCAACATTGCCATGTTCCATTTTAGGTCTAACCTCTCCAATTCCTCTTGATCAATTTGACCAAAGTCTTCATCAGAAAAGTCACCAGCAGAGACTAGAAATGCTGAAAACGTAGAAGAATAATCTTCACCAGAAGACATGCCTGAAATCTGAAAATAGGTACCACCTGATGGAATACCTGTAGATGCATTTCCACTAGCGTTGCTAGCGATAAATGCAGTACCTGTAGACTTGCTTGATGATACAGGAACATCTATACCATACAACTTTGGATTTTGGAGATGGGAAGTGGCCTTGGCCTCCTTTCGTTACATCTCAAGAAGCTCTACCTCAATGTGACCTATAAGTTCTTCGAGCTCCATATCCATGATATCCTCATCTCTTTCCATTAAGAGGACCCGAGTATGCCACTTCTTGGGAAGTGAATCAAGAAGTTTCTTATTCACATCAGTCCATTCCAGAGTCACACCTCCTTCCAATAATTCAGTGACCAATTGGGAATATCTGCTACACAGATCTTCCAATGATTCATCTTGAAGCATATCGAAGACTTCATACTGCTTCTTGATCAAATCAATCTTCTTCTTGTTGTATTGATCACTACCACCACACTTCTTTTCAAAAGCCTTTCAGAGATCATAAGCAATCTTATGTTGCCTAAATTGTCTCATGATAGGTTGAGGCAATGCCATAGTGATTGCAGCATGAGTTTCTCTTTCCATGTCAAATGCCTTACGTTCCTCAGGAGTCATTGATTTAATTGAGTTTTCAGGAACTGGGCCATTAAGGACCCCTGTTCTTTGAGGACGTTCATATCTTTCCTCTAAATATATCATCATTTCCGGATCATTGAGTCCAACATATGACTCAAAGCATTGACGCCAATCAGAATAACTCATTCCAGGCATATACATAGGAGGCTTGTTTCCTGAACCAACCTCATTATTCTGTTTCAACATTGCTCCAACTGATTGAATAGAATGTGCTGAAGATGATGCCATTTTAAAGTACCTGCAAAACAATCAAAGACACAAAGAACAAACTGTTATGCGACACAGATATGTGTCGCAGAAAGATTAAGCGACAAAAAGATTATGTCGCAGAAGAAAGTAAGTTCCAGAGTGTCTAGCGACACAAAGGTAGTGTCGCACAGTGACTGCGACGGAAGAAAACTGTGTCTTATGTCGCAAGCTTGTGTCCCCTAATTGAAGGCTTATGTCGCAAACCAGGATAAGCTTGAGTTGCAAGCTTATGTCACCTATTTAAAGGCGTATGTTGCAAACTAGAATAAGCTTGGATCGCAAGCTTATGCCACCTAAGTAAAGGCTTATGTCTCAGTAACCCTAGTCATGACACAATGGTTATGTCGCAAGCTTGTGTCGCAGAAACGGTTGAGCACGGCCAAAAACCTAAAATCGAAAATTTTCGGTAACCTAACGAAAATTTACGAATGGAGGATGAATAATAAACCCAAAATCTTCCAGAAGATCCAAATACCAAATTTGAAGCACCTCTTTTTGAAGATTTTAACCAAAAACAAGTTGTTTTTCCCGAGAAACGTATTAAAATGGATTCAATAACGCCAAATCCTTAGATTTTGGCTCTGATACCACTTGTAGGAACCTTGTAGTCGGACCTAACTGAACCCAAATATCCAATCAAAGTGCGGAATCCAAAGATTGAATATATAAACGTTTAACGAATTAAACAACACAAACACAAAGTATATAAATACTCAATTGAATACCAATCAGATTATCTTGAATAGCCTGAGTACAGTATGCTCTCACAATACCTAAATTCGTCAACCCCCATAACTGAGCCGAACTAGACTATTTATACTCAAAACCTAATCTGATCTATGCGACACAAGCTGTGTCGCCAAGCCGACTCATGCGACACAAGATGTGTCGCCAAGCCGACTCATGCGACACAAGATGTATCGCCAAGTTGACTATTGCGACAAAAAACCCTTGTGTTGCCAAAACACAAAATGTAATTAATACAAATGTTATAACTAACGTAATTACATATCAAACGCATTGCAGACTTAGACCAACTGACAGACACACTAAGATGCACAAACAAAAAGTTTATTCGTTATTTTAAAAAACATATATATAATACATAACGTCTAAATATACATTTAAACAATCGGGTAAAAAAGCATCACGTACTACGTAACTTTGGGGGAACAAAAATTAACCAAAACTCAGCCATGTGGGGCCTGTGGGCTGGCCTAGACACAACCCACAAAATGTGGACCTTGTTTGTTAAATAATACAAGACCAAACCACCACAACCTCAATCATTCACCATCTTTCATCTCTCTCTCTCTATCTCTCTCTCTCCATTGGCACTCTCTCTCTCTCTCTAAATTCAATCCAAAAACACATTAAATCACTCCCTTAAATCACCTTGGATCATCAAGTCGATTGAAGCAAAGATGATCACGAGAATGAGAGCTACGTTTCCATCTTTTCGGATTCTCCATACAATCATTGTAAGACTTCGACACTTTCGTAAAGTACTTGTATTATGTTTATATAGATGATATATTGTTCAAACAACTTGAATATGTCTAAATCCAAAGCCAAAACACGTTTTTCATAAACATTTAAAAGGGGCAGATTTTGCCTTCCAAAAGTCAGCATACAAAACTGGTCATAACTTGAGTTCTAGGAAGAGTTAGACAACGAATGCGTTTTAAAGTACCTGCAAAACAATCAAAGACACAAAGAACAAACTGTTATGCGACACAGATATGTGTGGCAGAAAGATTAAGCGACAAAAAGATTATGTCGCAAAAGAAAGTAAGTTCCAGAGTGTCTAGCGACACAAAGGTAGTGTCGCACAGTGACTGCGATGGAAGAAAACCGTGTCTTATGTCGCAAGCTTGTGTCCCCTAATTGAAGGCTTATGTCGCAAACCAGGATAAGCTTGAGTCGCAAGCTTATGTCGCCAATTTAAAGGCGTATGTTGCAAACTAGAATAATGTGACACCCGTCAAATTAGGACTAGTAATTAGTGCCTAATCAATTATTAATACATGTAATTAGTTCTGTGTTAGGCTAATTAATGTACCGATATATATATTATTGAATATATACAATTATGCGATTCGATTAAATTGTACAAGTTTCAAATCGAATGTATTTCGGTTCAATTAAATACCGACGTTGGTGAAACAATTTTATTAAATAATATAACATTATTTAATAACACTATCTTTCCCAAAATATTATCTTGATAATAATACTTTGTAATTAATTCGTGTCGTACAAACAACGGTTACGTGATTTAAAATCCGTACAACGAACGAGCAAATCGAGATCCCTAAATTAACGAATCATCTATATAAATGTTTTTCCAAGTATTTAGAAAGAACACTTCAAGTGAAAGTATTGAAATCTAAATCGTTACTTAAAAATGCGTAATAAACGTTTAAACACCAAACCGAACGAGAAAACGAACACCGCACGAAGCACAAATCGAATAAATGAGAAAATGACCAAAATACCCCTGAGTGGGCCCCCTAGGCCGGCCCCCCCATTCCCCATGTGACCCCATGTGGTCACCACCCACATAAGCCACTAACACTTCATGCAAGTGTTGAGATAGTGGAATACTACATCACCCTCCACTCATCTCATTTCCATTCAACACTTCAATCTCATTTCTCTCAAAAACACACTCAATTCTCTCTCAAAATCCAGAGAAAACTCAGCCTTTTCTCCACCCTCAAACCACCACAAGACCACCATAAACCACCATAGCACCACCACCATCAAAGTCACTATTCTACAAAGAACACAAACTCAACAACAACTCCTCTTTCTTCTCATCTCATTTCCATCAAAATCTTTGTAAGGAAACTTTATCTTACTTTCATATTGTTTATTTACATGTTATAAAGCTCACCTAACAAGATTATGTCCAAATATAAACTTGAAATACGTTTTTATGAATTTTTCACAAAGAACACACAATCTGTCCAGAAAAATACAGATTACTAAAAATGTCATAACTTGAGTTCTAGGAAGAGTTAGAAGATGCGTATTGAAAAGATCTACAACTCCTCTTTTTTTAAAATTTGCGTATTGAAAAGATCTACAACTTTCATGTTTTACGTTTTTACCAGATCTGAACGTATTTTTCTCTATTTATCGATTTTTGGGACTGACCTGACTAAAATCAGAAAACTGGACTATGCATGACAAATTAAATTGTTTCTCTATGATCATGGGCTTAAGACTCTTGGAAAAATATATGTTAGACCCTAAACACATAGAAGATCAGTTAGAAAAATTGGTGAGACTTGATTGGGACCAGAAATATGTTAGACACATGGTGGAATAAACCGACAAAAAAAGTCGAAATGTGAAATCTTAAATATTTGGAACTTTTATAAGAATCGACACTCTTGGTGAACTTGGACACAAACCGACAATTTATTTAGACTCTATAAACTGATATTTTGGTTGGGTGAAAGTTTCGGGTCAAACCGAGTAAGTTTGACCAAGTCAACAAAAGTGGCTAGTTTTCGAAAAACTTACTATTTTTGGAAAGTGGTAACAAAAAAATGGGTTTGGTTGACCTAGTTAGTAACTTGGACCAAAAACTAAATTTAGAAAGTTTCCCGAATGAATAACCGACACTTAGAACACTTGGATTAAAATTAGAAATCTGGTCAGACGTAAGTGTCGCCCTACCAGCGACACTTACCCAAGTGACGCCTATAACGTCACTTACCTTTAGTGACGCCTAAACCAAGTGCCGCATATAGCGTCACTACCCCAAGTGACGCTGCCCATTTAAAATCACATTTGAACGTCACTTGACCTAGTGCCGTTAACCAACTGAGTGCCGCCTATAGCGACACTTACCTAAGTGACGCCCCTAAGTGACGCCTCTGAGTGACGCCCTAAGTGACTCTATAAGTGACTCTATAAGTGACTCTAGAAGTGACTCTATAAGTGACTCTAGAAGTGACTCTATAAGTGACTCTAGAAGTGACTCTATAAGTGACTCTAGAAGTGACTCTATAAGTGACTCTAGAAGTGACTCTATAAGTGACTCTATAAGTGACTCATAGATTGACCAACCTTGACCAACTTTGACCTACGGTTTATGTCTTATACAAACTAAAATAATCTATTTGCAACACACGATATGTACTAATGAATAGTATGCAATAAAACAAACTTAATAATAATGTCTTAAAGGATTATTATTACAAACTTTCACCAACGGATTGTACACGTTTTGATGAACAAAGTTGAACAATCAAACATTTGGACATAACTAATTGTTGGACAACAAACATAGATGGTCTGTTGAGACATCTACTCACTCATATAACGTGATGCGTTTTGAACGCCCGACAGGTTACAAGTCTTCGGACATCAATTCACAGCTAATCAATTCAAGTTTATTTTAATAAACACTCAAGGCTCAGGTGAGTCTCATAGCCCCTATTTTACTGTTTTTCATTAAGGGGTGTGATATTATTGCTCGTTTTGTTTTACAAGTAGAACGCAAGTACAATTCAATCAAATATTACATGAGTTGTTTTCAACTAATCAATAAAGCCCTCCATAGCATAGTCTGGTAATACATCTGTAGCGTAAATGTTAGTATATGATATCATATAGGATTGACAATCCTCGTCCGGGTTAGCACGCACTAACTGGTCAAACGGACGTATTAGCATTTGGGAAGACGAGTGTAGATTAGGCACTCGTAGGAGGCAACTCAGTTGGGTTTCCTTAATTGGACCTGACACTCAAGTTAAGCTCAGACTATGTGCTCATGGCTGTATAACTTTTATTTTGCTTAATTGCATTTTAAATTCAATTATAAAATCTTGCGGTTCATACAAATATGTGTTGACATACAAACCGGTGAGCTCACCAGCGTTTCGCTGAACCATTTTAGCATGTATCACAGGTGACCAGCAGTAGGTTGGACTGCTCAATCAAGATCTATTAGCTCGAGTCAGCATGCAAACAAACAGAGATTTTAGCTGCATTATTATATTTTGTATAGATTAATTATGTACTTAAATCTCTTATTTTCAAGCGGAGCTAATGTAAACAATATTTTGATGTAAACTTTTGTTAATTGGACCTGACAATCCAAGTTGTTTGAACAATATATCATATATATAAACAATCCTCGTCCGGGTTAGCACGCACTAACTGGTCAAACGGACGTATTAGCATTTGGGAAGACGAGTGTAGATTAGGCACTCGTAGGAGGCAACTCAGTTGGGTTTCCTTAATTGGACCTGACACTCAAGTTAAGCTCAGACTATGTGCTCATGGCTGTATAACTTTTATTTTGCTTAATTGCATTTTAAATTCAATTATAAAATCTTGCGGTTCATACAAATATGTGTTGACATACAAACCGGTGAGCTCACCAGCGTTTCGCTGAACCATTTTAGCATGTATCACAGGTGACCAGCAGTAGGTTGGACTGCTCAATCAAGATCTATTAGCTCGAGTCAGCATGCAAACAAACAGAGATTTTAGCTGCATTATTATATTTTGTATAGATTAATTATGTACTTAAATCTCTTATTTTCAAGCGGAGCTAATGTAAACAATATTTTGATGTAAACTTTTGTTTTATCAATATCAATGTAAAACGACGCATATAGTGGTCGTTCATTATATCTTTTGTGCTGTGTATATTGATTAGTCGCGCCCCGACCCGATTCGCTTCCGCAACCCGAATTTGGGGGTGCGACAAATAAGCTTGAGTCGCAAGCTTATGTCGCCTAAGTAAAGGCGTATGTCGCAGTAACCCTAGTCACGACACAATGGTCATGTCGGAAGCTTGTGTCGCAGAAACGGCTATGCAGCGGCCAAAAACCCTAAAATCGAAAATTTTTGGTAACCAAAACGAAAATTTACGAATGGAGGAAGAATAATAAACCCAAAATCTTCCAGAAGATCCAAATACCAAATTTGAAGCACCTCTTGTTGAAGATTTTAACCAAAAACTAGTTGTTTTTCCTGAGAAACGTATTAAAATGGATTCAATAATGCCAAATCCTTAGATTTTGGCTTTGATACCACTTGTAGGACCCCTGTAGTCGGACCTAACTGAACCTAAATATCCTATCAAAGTGCGGAATCTAAAGATTGAATATATAAATGTTTAACGAATTAAACAACACAAACACAAAGTATATTAATACTCAATTGAATACAAATCAGATTATCTTGAATAGCCTGAGAATATGCTCTCATAATACCTAAATTCGTCAACCCCCACAACTGAGCCGAACTCGACTATTTATACTCAAAACCTAATCTGATCTATGCAACACAAGCTGTGTCGCCAAGCCGACTCATGCGACACAAGATGTGTCGCCAAGTTGACTATTGCGACACAAAACCCTTGTGTTGCCAAAACACAAAATGTAATTAATACAAACGTTATAACTAACGTAATTACATATCAAACGCATGCACCAACAAAAAGTTTATTCGTTATTTAAAAAGATATATATAATACATAACGTCTAAATATACATTTAAACAAGTGAGTAAACAAGCACCGCGTACTACGTAACTTTGGGGGAACAAAAATTAACCAAAACTCAGCCATGTGGGGCCTGTGGGCTGGCCTAGACACAACCCACAAAATGTGGATCTTGTTTGTTAAATAATACAAGACCAAACCACCACCACCTCAATCATTCACCATCTTTCATCTCTCTCTCTCTCTCTATCTCTCTCTCTCCATTGGCACTCTCTCTCTCTCTAAATTCAGTCCAAAAACACATTAAATCACTCCCTTAAATCACCTTGGATCATCAAGTCGATTGAAGCAAAGACGATCACGAGAATGAGAGCTACGTTTCCATCTTTTCGGATTCTCCATACGATCATTGTAAGACTTCGACACTTTCGTAAAGTACTTGTATTATGTTTATATATATGATATATTGTTCAAACAACTTGAATATGTCCAAATCCAAAGCCAAAACACATTTTTCATAAACATTTAAAAGGGGCAGATTCTGCCTTCGAAAAGTCAGCATACAAAACTGGCCATAACTTGAGTTCTAGGAAGAGTTAGACAACGAATTTTTTTAAAAAGTTGCATATTAAAAAGAGCTAAAACTTTTGTGTTTTACACTTTTTCCAGATCTGTACGTATTTTTTTGTATAAACTGATCTTTGAGACTGGAACTAGTCAATAACGAATTACAAGGGCAATAATAACGAGTATTCAAGGGCTGTAATAACGAGTAATCAAGGCCAGTAATAACGAGTATTCAAGGGCTGTAATAACGGGTTATCAAGGGTAGTAATAACGAGTTATCAATGGCAATAATAACGAGTTATCAAGGGCAGTAATAACGAGTTATCAAGGGCAATAATAATGAGTTATCAAGGGCAGTAATAACGAGATTATAACTAGCAGTAATAACAAGATTATAACTAGCAATAATAACGAGATTATAACTAGCAGTAATAACGAGCGAAGCAACCTCTATGTCAGAACTATAACTAGCAGTTATAACTAACTGTGACACAAGCCCTATGTCGAACCTCATGTAACCTCTAATACTTATACGATACGACTTTTAAACACTTGAAACACACTTTATAAGTATCATGTAACAACATAATAATAACTACACTTTGAAATTATTATTACAAAAACTCACCAACGGGCCGTACATGTTTTCAAAACAATCAAACATTTTGGACATAACTAGTTGAATGAACAACTATCATAGATGATCTGTTGAGACATCTAATCAATTAAACCTTGTGCGTTTAATACGCCCCGCAGGTTTCAGTCGTTGGAAACGACATCATTCTCTTGAATACCATCATTTGTGCTTGTTAGCATCTCATTAGGCTAAGGTGAGTCTCATAGCCCCTTTTTAAATGCTTTTACCTAGGGGTGAGATACATGCTCATCTTGTTTTACATGTGAACACAAGTATCAAAATATCGCTATATGCTACATGAGTTAATTTCATCTAATCAATTTAAAGTCCTCCATCACATAGTTTGTTAATATGATTTAGAGTGAATGTTAGTGTATGGTACCATATGGGATTGACAATCCCCGTTCGAGTTAGCAAGCACTAACCTGTCAAACGGACGCATTATCATTTGTTCAGTATGAGTGTTGATTAGGCACTCATAGGGAGGCACCTCGATCAGGTCCTTGAATGTGGATCCTGACCCCCTCAATTAAGCTCAAACTATGGACTCATGGCTGCATGTACATTCATTATTTGTTTGATTACAAATCATTATATAAATCTTGTGGTTCATAAATCTCATTTACTCATATATATCTGTGAGGTCACCAGCTTTTTAGCTGACCTTTTAGCATGTTATCTTAGGTACTCAGCAGTACATTGGACTGCCCATCAGGATACTTTAGCTCGAGTCGCATGCAATCATTAAACATCAAGAGATTTCCTTGCATATCTATATTTTGTATAATTGGAAATGTACTGGAATTTCTCAGGGTAATCTTGTGAACTCAATATAATGTAAATAGTTTGTAAACTCTTATGTTATATCAATGTATTTTGTAAACGACGCATATAGAGTCGTTCATTATATATCTTATGTGCTTGTGATTATTGATTAGTCGCACCCCGACCCAATTCGCTTCCGCAACCCGAATTAGGGGGTGTGACATAGTCGGACCTAATTGAACCCTAATATTCAATCAACGTACGGAATCCAAAGATCGAATATATACAAGTTAAGCAATTAAACGAAACAAACAATAAAGTATATTAATACTCAAACAAATACCGATCAGATTATATTCAATAACTCGAGTACAATATGCTCTCACAATACCTAGGTTCGTCAACCTTGACAAATAAGCCGAACTAGGCTATTTATACTCGACTCATAATCTGGCCTATGCGACACAAGATGTGTCGCCAAGCTGACTCATGTGACACAAGTTATGTCGCTAAGTTGACTTATGCGACACAAAACCCTTGTGTCGCCAAAACACAAAATGTAATTACTTTTCAAATACAAACGTCATAACTAACGTAATTACATATCTAACGCATTACAGACTTAGACCAACTGACAGACATACTAAGATGAACCAACAGTTGTTGACTGGACTTCACCAGTGACTCCACTTTCTCAGTATTGGACTTTCCACGCACTTCAGGTTAGACATGCTCATGACATAAATGTAGCTCGCAGATTTGGATTGCCAATACCAGAGCCACTGATGTATAGATGTGCCACACCACTAGCTAAATTTCCACCAATCACCACTACCATTTCCCCAGTTACCACCAATATTCCACCATACACCATACCCACATCATCTCGCCATGAGCCAGTATACTCTATACACACCTCAGCTGCTCCATCTACTTCACGACAGCCATCCCCAGCTACCCATGTCTTATCTCCGATTTATGAGATCCCGAGGCCTGATGATCCAAATGTTTATCTCCCAGTCATGCCCACCACTAGTGGTGACGGCCTTACATTCTCAAGATTCTCAGGGATGCTCAACTTTGATGCTATTCCAGAAAATTAACTTCCAAATGAGAATGACATTAGGAGAGGTTACTTGATATTACTTGAGGAAGCACGCATGACAGCTCAATGCCTACAAGACTGGGGTTTTGAATCTGTAGATGATTTGCCAACAAATGTCTTGAGGGATGTTTTGAGGCAACACAGGCTTATTACATCAGAGACTGTATCAGGAAGAGCCACTAGTGGAGAGCTTTCGGCTGCAGGAAATAACCCTTCCACTTCTGCATTTGATCTTCATGTGACTGATCAGGGGTCCCCTCGTCCTTAAACTTTCTCATCCCCAGTACTTTATTATTATTATTATTGGTCTGTATTAACACTAACTATTATGGTGGGATGACTTGTGAACTTGTTTTGATCTTTTGTTACTTTTTACCCAGCTTGCTACCTAAGCTGGATGATCCATCTATCTTTATTAATTTTATTTTGCTTACGTTTTCTTTGTTTATTTTAGTAGAATAAAATGTAGTTGAATTGAGTGTTGAAAATGATGGGAACAAATCACGACTAAGATGACACGCATTAAAATGGAAGGTTGTTCTTAGACGGAAGCAAGCTGGAATCTCTAGCGAGCAATTCATCCTTCTTCAGCCAAATCATTTTCATCTCGTGAATCCATGAGGGGAGTTTTTCGTTCTTTTCCGTTGTCTTCCCGAAATATTCATATCATATCCTTTATGCCTAATCTCTAAGTGTGGGATTTTATTCCACCATTTTTAAAAAAACACGTTAAAGTGAGAATATCCTATAATCATGCTCTAAGTGTGGGATCCCCCAAAAGATCTCCACCTTAGTAGTGAACATTAGGGACAATGTTCCTTTAAGTGTGGGATACACGGTATGTTATACCGTAAAGTTTTCTGACCTTTTGTCCTCTAAAGTTATCTTGAAACTCATTTCTCGCTCAAAATTTTTACAAAAATTTTTAATTCAAAACTCCATTTTGTCAAAAATTTCAAAAAAAAATTCGCTATAAAAAACAGTCTCGCTTCGACAGTAGTCAGTCGTACTACTCATTCAGCAGACTAACTTTTGTAAATTTTTTGATCTTTTGGTAAGAAAAAATACTTTTTAAGGATAATCACTTTTTGAGAATAAATAAATTACTTTGGAAAGTACGATAAGGCAGAATAAGGATCCCTTAAAAATGAAATGGTCATCTTCGAAGCATCGCATGACTAGGCGCATACACCCTATATTGTTGTGTGAGCAACTTGGGCCTTTAATAACCATTCATTTTTAATGCTTCACCATTCATTTCTGTGTGTGTTCCGATGCATGCGTCTTAGAATTAGAACTTGTTCCTGGTATACGCTTAGAGACCATACCAAAGAGTATCGTACGCGGTATAGGTGCAATTAGAGGATCTTGGCATTTATTAGGATTAAACCCATTTTTCTCATATCTCTTCAAGCCTAACCCTGCCGATACTCAATTTTAGTATCGATGATCCGCTTAGTAAACCCTGTTGAGCCTTAACCTTTTCAGTTCTTAAAATATTTTAAAACCCATTCCTTTCCATACCCACCAAAACCTTATCTTAGAGTTTTTAAATTTTTGAAAAATGATATCTAGATATTCTTTTTGATTTCACTCCAAAAATCACAAAATTCGTGTTTTACTCAAAAACTTCTCACGTGCGTTTCAGAAATCAAATCTCAAAAGATCGAGAATCCTGCGGTGCAAAAAATGGGCACCAAGTAAAATTTGAAATATCAAAAAGTGTGAAAAATGAAAATATGAAAGGATCTCAAAAGGAAATAAGAAAGAAAAAAAAGGCTTAGAAATTCTTTGGAAAAGAAGTTCTAGACAAAAAAAAATTATCATCTAAATAAAGCTAAGTGCTTCAAAATCCCCCAAAAACTCTGATCTCCGAAAGACTAAATCTTCCGTGTGTTTTCAAAAAGATAGAAGTCAAAATAGCTATCTTCCTTCCTTACCGTTATCCGTTTCCATTTTCATTTTCATTAAAAAGCATATCTAAATAAAGTTTTTCATAAAATTTGAAAATTTCTAAGATAAGCGTACCCTTTAAGCCTTGAAATAACCCTTTCATACCCATTTAACCCTCACCTGAACATTACAACCCAATAAAAATGCCTTGCGATAATTAGCACCGTCCTCATTTGGAGTGGTGGAGATGCGATTCTCGACCAAGCCTATGATGATAAGCGTTGCATGACTGGCTTTGAGCGATTTCGTTTGTTTAGAATGTTAGAAAACCCGATACACTTCTTGAGTGAATTGAGTGACCACCTGTGAGAATCGCCCAGTCATGTACTTTAACATTTCGAGAGTTGCAAAGTATACTAAAGGGACAACCAGTTCAGTTTTGAGATTTCTTATTCTATTGATGCTTACTTTCTGAAATAACTTACCTATTTTGAGGAATTGATGTCCTTAGGATATATTTGTTCTCATCAACTGATCCATTTTCTCAAAACCTTGAGGGAAGTGAGATACGGTTTGCTTGAGGACAAGCAAAGTCTAAGTGTGGGATATTTGATTTGACGTAAAAAGTCATGTTTTACGCACATCTTTTACCTCATATTTAGCACTTAATTAACAAAATCATGCCAATAAAGTCCACATTTATCACATTTTGTCTAAAAGGTCAAAACTTTATTAGTATTTCAAAAACAACGGTAAATGGATGAAAAACACACTTAAATAGGCATAATTCGTTTGACATGCTATTTTATCATAAAACCCGATCTGGGACTTAATAAGTATCTTAAAATGTAGGTCTGGAGATTACGAACGAGTGGATATAAAGAACATCATAAACGGATATAGAACGAAGAAGTTAGAGCCAAACGAGTACGATCCAGTACACAAGACTTACGATCCATCATACAAGACCACGACCCAGGGTACACCACCCCCACAGGGGCCGTATACCACCCTCTAGGGGCCGTATACGCCCTGTAGAGGCTGTATACGCCTTCTAGGGGTGGTATACCCCCTTTAAGGGATGGTATACCCCCTCTTTGGTGCTGGATACGCCGTGTTTGCTACCGAATACGCCCTATTTGCTACCGAATATGCCCTATTTGGTGTCGAATACGCCCCTTTAGGTGTCAAATTTCATAGCTCAAGGGTGTATTTCAGTGTAAATAACGGGTGAGGGGTGTTGTACGAAAATTTAGTTCTTGAAGACTATAAATAGAGGCTTAACCTCCTCATTTCCATATCAATAAACTCACTCAACAAATCACTCTCACTTTTACACATTCTTGTAATTTTCTTTCTTAGTTAGTTAGTTTCTCTCTCTAACTTCTCTCTCTAGATTGTTAGAGAGTAGTTAGTGGGTAGCTAGTAGATTTGAGTAGAGAGTAGCTTTTGTAATCAAGGAGTATTGGTGTTCAAGCTTTTATTCAAGGATTGCAAGTTCTATTCTCTTGTTACGTTGCTCTATTATCTGGTAATATCTATTCTCTCATACTGTTATTATGTCTGGTTTATCCATGCGTAATATTATGGTATGTGTTTTACTTATTGCCATGTTTATTGAGTAGTGTGATATTGTGATTGTTGAAATGTAGATATTTAGGAGTAGGGATGATGTTAAATTAATCTTTAATTAAATATGTGATTAGAAGTTGTTATGTTATGTATCGGGTTAAACTTTTCAAGCGGTAGATCTAAACTACACATTCCACCATTTCCAAGCTTTCACGTGACTATTACTTTAGTATTAGGACCTGATCAACCCTAGTATCAGTAGATAGTTATCTGTGTTTTTGTATGAAGCTATGGACATGCTGTAAAACGGCCCAGTACTTAGTATAGCACTGGAAACACCGCTGGTGGAGTACAAATGCGTGGAAGCTACAGACCGGTCGTAAGCATATGACACCGTGGATACCAGGAAGTCACCCTTCCTGAACATGGTCTAGGTATATATAAAAGCTGTGGAACTGCTGAAAAACATAGTATACACCATGAAACGAACCTAGGGATGAATGTTTGATCGCAAAGGAGGGTCTACACCTTGACAGAAGTATTTGTGCTCCTCGATTAAAATCTAAGGGATCTTGAAAAGAAAACAAACATTCAGCTGTAGTGTAGGATGCTTAAACCCCTTGATCCAACTTAACTGACAGTTTAACATACATTAGCAAGCAATAGTACGACCCTTAATAAAATCAATTAGAATTAGGTGTTAAGAAAGGTCAGAAATTAAATATCGGTCTGTTACCTTATTCATGCGCCCAGGAGTTAACTCCAAGACGGGTCACTAGTCCTCATCGGACAGTGTTGGGGGACTGAGCAGCCTAATCTGATCAGACTCATGATAACCTAGTATTCAGTGACATGCGACTTAGGTTTTCCACTTAAATCGTAGAATACTAGTGTTGACACCAAAACTCTGTTAATTTTATTAAAGGAAAGTCTCCAATCATCTTTTATAATGAACATCATCCCGAAACATGAATATTGAAACTTCAGCAATCACAATCTCTATCTATCTGGTTACCCTACCCGTAGTTTAGTATTAACTTTTCTGTATCGTAGTTAATTTAGAAAATACCAAAAACAAACCCTACCTGCTCTTTTAAACCCAGCCTATTAGCTTCTATTGTTTAAAGTATTTAATTCATTTCGATTCGCTTCGATTTTAAGAATGACACCTGAGTCAGACATACTGCTTGCTACCCTTAACAAGAGCAGTAGGTAGTAATAAAACTTAGGCTTCCCAACATTATAAATTTAAAATCCACTGATCATCCGACTCCGACTGGAAGGTCCACAACGACATGGAAGCGATTCCTTGAACGACCGTTGGGGCGCGATCAGGCGCCGACCAAATTAAATATCACAACACAAATACTAAAGCAAATGACCTCTATATAGACGTTCGAAAAATAGTTAAATTACAATAATTCAAATGTTTACAAAAGTTATAGGACATCTGATATCGCGTAAAAAGTCACGTTTTTACTACCGATATCTCTCTCATTCTGGAACGATTCTTGGCATTTGAACTTAAATAACACTCAAATCAATGAGAATCTGCTAAGAAAGTCAAAATAGGTTGCACGAGAAAAATCAAGCAAAATGGAGGAGAAACGAAGATTCCACACACGTTTGAAGATTCAAGACCTCAAAATAAGATTTAAAGACAAAAGAGTCCATCATAAACATCCATCTTATCCAAGATGTTCTTTTTTAAAATACGAGTCTAACAAAAGAAGAATCAACAAAAACGGATAAAGAATGAAGATTCTACGCCCGCTGGAAGATTTAAATGATTCGTACGCAATATCTAGAGATAGAAACTCATCTCGGGGATTTCTTTATATCAAAATATTTGTTTTTGAATTACGAAGCCAACGCAAAAAGAATCAACGCAAACGAACACATAACGAGGAAAATACGCACAAACTAAGAAACGGAACGAAAGATGGCGAACCGGGGCGGGTAGCAGCCACCAGCCGCCGCCGGCCAGCTGTTGGGTGGTGCCTACCACCTGTCCCCATCCCATTTTCGCTTTTTGGTCCTTGCGTGTACCCATTACCACACCTTTACGCGATTGTACATACCCGGTGTCACACCTTTGCGCGATTGTACGTACCTGGTGCACCACCTTTTCCATCTTTTGCTAAAGTGCTCCTCAAGATTCAAACGTGAGCCGGATATCACCTATAAATAGCAGGGATTTGGTTCATTTGTGTCACACCCCCTAATTCGGGTTGCGGAAGCGAATCGGTTCGGGGCGTGACTAATCAATGACCAAAGCACAAGATATATAGTAAACGACTCTAAATGAGACGTTTTAGAAAATACATTACAATACAGTGCATTACATGAGTTTTCAAAAGTAATAAGTCATATAGATACATCATTAGTGAGTTTGCAAATTGATTCTAAAGATTTTAGTTACATAATCATAGTACAAAAGATAATGCCAGTAAAATCCTCATAAGTGTATGCATGCGACTCGTACTAGCTTAGCGTATAAGTAGATCCTGCTAGGCATCCCTACTCAAGCTGTGTACCTGAGAATGCATCACTAAAAAGGTCAACCAAAAGGTTGGTGAATCTCACAGGTTTCTAGTAAGTTACAGTTTTGAACACATCAAGTAGTAAAATTAAGTAATGATTGCACGTATGTAATAGTTTCGATATACATTGCCATGAGCACCATAGTTGAAGCTTAACAGTGTAGTGTGAATAGTACATTCAAGTACAATATCACGTACCCCCGTGAGTGCTATCCGAACACTCATATTTAACAAATACTAATATGTCTGTTTCTACGCTAAAATCCGTGGTAGCGCTACTACCCCAGGCAGGGATTGTCAGTCCCAAATGGATCCATCTACTAGTAATCGCGCTTAAGTCCATAACTAACAACTTACGATAGGAGGCTTTCAGTGGATAAAAGTAAAACCCATGCAATCGATATACCAGTAAATCAGTAAGTAAATCAAGTAAGTAATATCATGTGTTCGAGTAAAACAAGCAATGCATCTCCTCCAAAATAGTAAAACAGTAAAAAGGGGCCGTGAGACTCACCTGAGTCTAGTAGTATCAAGCAGTAAATCAAGCAATGAGGTTCTCCGAACCAATAACCTCTAGCGTCCTAAACGCGTAAGGTTAAGTAAGTAAGTGGATATCATTAAGATTATCCATGCTAGTTGTTCACTCAACTAGTTAATGTCCATTAGTCTGTTATTTGTAATTGTTCGTATTTGTAGTCTGTCGTTGTGTAAATATGGCCCGTTGGTGAGTTTCGTAATAATGAATATCAAAAGCATTATGTAACACCCCCAAATTTATTGTTTAGCGGAAGCAAGATTTGGGTGTTACTAATCAATAACAAAGCACAGAGATTAATAATGAACGACCACTACATGCGTCGTTTTACATTGATATTGATAAAATAAAAGTTTACATCAAAATATTGTCCATTAGCTCAGTTTAAAATTGAGAGATTTAAGTACATAATTAATCTATACAAAATATAATAATGCAGCTAAAATCTCTGATTGTTTGCATGCTGACTCGAGCTAATAAATCTTGATTGAGCAGTCCAACCTACTGCTGGTCACGTGTGATACATGCTAAAATGGGTCAGCGAAACGCTGGTGAGCTCACAGGTTTGTATATCAATATATATTTGTATGAACCGCAAGATTTTATAATTGAATTTAAAATGCAATTAAGCAAAATAAAAGTTATACAGCCATGAGCACATAGTCTGAGCTTAACTTGAGTGTCAGGTCCAATTAAGGAAACCTAACTGAGTTGCCTCCTACGAGTGCCTAATCCACACTCGTCTTCCCAAATGCTAATACGTCCGTTTGACCAGTTAGTGCGTGCTAACCCGGACGAGGATTGTCAATCCTATATGATATCATATACTAACATTCACGCTACAGATGTATTACCAGACTATGCTATGGAGGGCTTTAGTGATTAGTTGAAAACAACTTATGTAGTATTTGATTGATTTGTACTTGCGTTCAACTTGTAAAATAAAATGAGCAATAATATCACACCCCTGTTTGAAAAGCAGTAAAATAGGGGCCATGAGACTCACCTGAGCCTTGAGTGTTTATTAAAATAAACTTGAATTGATTAGCTGTGAATTGATGTCCGAAGACTTGTAACCTGTCGGGCGTTCAAAACGCATAATGTTATATGAGTGAGTAGATGTCTCAACAGACCATCTATGTTTGTTGTCCAACAATTTGTTATGTCCAAATGTTTGATTGTTCAACTTTGTTTATCAATAACTTGTACGACCCGTTGGTGAAAGTTTGTAATAATAATTCTTTAAGACATTATTATTAAGTTTGTGTCATCATATATATTGTTACAGTATGTATCATGTGTGTTTATAAGTTGTTATCCATGTTCAATACTTGGTGAAAACAAGTCCCATAAATTCTGTTTTTAGCGACACTAGTAGCGTCACTAGTGTCAGTGTCGCAAGTCATGCGACACTAGAGTAAGTGTCGCAGTGTATGCGAGTGTCGCAGGTCATGCGACACTAAGGTCAATATCACAGTGAGTTTATGCGACACTCGGGTCAGTGTCGCATTAAGGTCAGTGTCGCAGTGAGGTTATGCGACATTAGGGTCAGTGTCGCATGTTCAAACAAATTTTCAATAAGTAGCGACACTATTAGCGACACTATGGTAGTGTCGCAGTTAGTGTCGCAGGTCATGCGACACTAGCGTCTGGCCAAATTTTTATTTTTAGCCCAAGTGTATCCAAGTGTCGGTTTTCGTTCGGGAAACTTTCTAAAATTAGTTTTTGGTCCAAGTTACTTAATTAAGTCAACCAAACCCATTTTTGTTACCACTTTCCAAAAATAGTAAGTTTTTCGAAAACTAGCCACTTTTGTTGACTTGGTCAAACTTACTCGGTTTGACCCGAAACTTTCACCCAACCCAAATATCAGTTTATAGAGTCTAAATAAATTGTCGGTTTGTGTCCAAGTTCACCAAGAGTGTCAATTCTTATAAAAGTTCCAAATATTTAAGATTTCACATTTCGACTTTTTGTCGGTTTATTCCACCATGTGTCTAACATATTTCTGGTCCCAACCAAGTCTCACCAATTTTTCTAACTGATCTTCTATGTGTTTAGGGTCTAACATATATTTTTCCAAGAGTCTTAAGCCCATGATCATAGAGAAACAATTTAATTTGTCATGCATAGTCCAGTTTCTGATTTTAGTCAGGTCAGTCCCAAAAATCGATAAATAGAGAAAAATACGTTCAGATCTGGTAAAAACGTAAAACATGAAAGTTGTAGATCTTTTCAATACGCAAATTTTAAAAAAAAATGCATCTTCTAACTCTTCCTAGAACTCAAGTTATGACATTTTTAGTAATCTGTGTTTTTCTGGACAGATTGTGTGTTCTTTGTGAAAAATTCATAAAAACGTATTTCAAGTTTATATTTGGACATAATCTTGTTAGGTGAGCTTTATAACAGGTAAATAAACAATATGAAAGTAAGATAAAGTTTCCTTACAAAGATTTTGATGGAAATGAGATGAGGAGAAAGAGTAGTTGTTGTTGAGCTTGTGTTCTTTGTAAAATAGTGACTTTGATGGTGGTGGTGCTATGGTGTTTTATGGTGGTTGTGGTGGTGGTGAAGTGGCTGAGTTTTCTCTGGATTTTGAGAGAGAAAGTGATAGAGAGAAGGAGGAGAAAATGTGAGTAAAGGAGTTAGTGGAAATGAAAGTGAATGGGATATGATGTAAGTATCCACTAAGTCTTCACTTGCATGAAGATTTAGTGGTTCATGTGGGTGGTGACCACATGGGGCCACATGGGGAAGGGGGGGCCGGCCTAGGGGGCCCACACAAGGGTATTTTGGTCATTTTCTCATTTATTCGATTTGTGCTTCGTGCGGTGTTCGTTTTCTCGTTCGGTTTGGTGTTTAAACGTTTATTACGCGTTTTTAAGTAACGATTTAAGTTTCAATACTTTCACTTGAAGTGTTCTTTCTAAATACTTGGAAAAACATTTATATAGATGATTCGTTAATCTAGGGATCTCGATTTGCTCGTTCGTTGTACGGATTTTAAATCACGTAACTGTTGTTTGTACGATACGAATTAATTACAAAGTATTATTATCAAGATAATATTTTGGGAAAGATATTGTCATTAAATAATGTTATATTATTTAATAAAATTGTTTCACCAACGTCCGTATTAATTGAACCGAAATACATTCGATTTGAAACTTGTACGATTTAATCGAATCGCATAATTGTATATATTCAATAATATATATATCGGTACATTAATTAGCCTAACATAGAACTAATTACATGTATTAATAATTGATTAGGCACTAATTACTAGTCCTAATTTGACGGGTGTCACATTCTCCCCCTGTTAGGAGAATTTCGTCCCGAAATTTGGTTTGAAGTCGTGCTTGAAGTAGCGTCAGCAAATAACTGAGGATACTTGAGCCGCATCTGGTCCTCCCGTTCCCAGGTGAATTCCGGCCCACGCCGCGAATTCCACCTGACTTTGACAATGGGAATACGACTTTGTTTGAGTTGTTTGACCTCACGGTCCATGATTTCGGCGGGTTCTTCAACAAAATGAAGCTTGTCGTCAATACGAATTTCATCGAGTGGAATGATAAGTGTCTCATCAGACAGACACTTCTTTAAATTTGAAATGTGAAAAGTGGGATGCACACTGTTGAGCTCGGATGGCAGCTGCAATCGATATGCCACTGGACCTACCCTCTCGAGGATCTCGAATGGTCCAATGTATCTGGGATTTAATTTCCCGCGTTTACCGAATCGGATAACACCTTTCCAAGGTGAAACCTTGAGTAGTACTCGATCCCCAACCTGGAATTCGAGTGGTTTGCGTCTCACGTCAACATAACTTTTCTGACGATCACGTGCGGCTTTGAGTTTGTTTTGAATCTTGAAGATTTTCTCGGTTGTTTCGTGAATGATCTCAGGACCAGTGAGTTGACTGTCTCCCACTTCGGTCCAACAGATAGGTGATCGGCACTTACGACCGTAGAGTGCCTCGAAAGGTGCAGCCTTAATGCTGGTGTGATAGCTGTTGTTGTACGAAAACTCGCACAATGGTAGATGTTTTTCCCAATTTACACCGAAATCAACTACGCAGGCTCGTAGCATGTCTTCCAGTGTTTGAATGGTCCGTTCACTTTGGCCGTCGGTTTGAGGATGGTATGCGGTACTCATATCAAGACGGGTACCCAATGATTTTTGAAGTGATTGCCAAAAGTGAGATGTGAAGCGACTATCCCTATCAGAGATAATTGAGATTGGAACACCGTGTCGAGAAACAACCTCTTTGATGTAGATTTGTGTGAGGCGTTCCATTTTGTCGGTTTCCTTGATTGCCAGAAAATGGGCAGATTTTGTGAGACGATCGACGATCACCCAAATGGTATCGCAACCGCTCGATGACTTTGGTAGTTTGGTTATGAAATCCATGGAAATTTGTTCCCATTTCCATTCAGGAATACTGGGTTGTTGGAGTAAACCAGAAGGTTTTTGATATTCGACTTTGACTTTTGAGCAAGTGAGGCACTTGCTTACGTATGTAGCAATTTCAGCTTTCATATTCGGCCACCAATAGAATTCCTTGATGCCATGATACATTTTGTCGGAACCAGGATGGATAGAATATTTGGACTTGTGAGCTTCATCCATCACCAAGTCTCGTAGATTTCCAAAACTGGGTAACCAGATTCGGTTTGAGAAATACCTAATCCCGTTAGGTTTGATTTCTAATTGTTTGTCCATGCCTCGCAAGGCTTCGTTTTTGATGTTATCGGGTTTCAGAGCTTCGAGTTGAGCAGTGAGAATCTGAATGTTTAGATCATTGTGAATAGTCATGCTGAGGGCTTGGACTCGAAGTGGTTTCGTTCGTTCTTTTCGACTGAGGGCATCGGCAACAACATTTGCTTTGCCCGGATGGTATTTGATCTCACAGTCGTAGTCGGTAAGTAATTCGACCCACCGACGTTGTCTCATGTTGAGATCCTTCTGATCGAATATGTGTTGGAGACTTTTGTGGTCGGTAAAGATTGTGCACTTAGTGCCATAGAGGTAATGTCTCCAGATTTTGAGGGCAAAGACGACAGCTCCTAGTTCGAGATCGTGGGTGGTGTAGTTCTTTTCATGAATTTTGAGCTGTCGCGAAGCATACGCAATAACTTTGTCTCGTTGCATCAGCACGCAACCGAGACCTTGATGAGAAGCATCGCAGTATACTACGAAGTCATCGGTGCCTTCGGGTAAGGATAGAATTGGAGCACTGCAAAGCTTTTGTTTTAGAAGTTGAAATGTTGACTCTTGTTTATTAGTCCAATCGAACTTTTTGTCTTTCTGAGTCAGGGTTGTGAGTGGTTGAGCTATTTTTGAGAAATTTTCAATGAATCGCCGATAGTATCCGGCAAGACCCAGGAATTGACGTACTTCAGTTGGAGATGTTGGTGCTTGCCAGCACTTGATGGCCTCAATTTTTGATGGATCGACATGGATTCCTTGACTATTAACAACATGTCCAAGGAATTGAACGGATTGTATCCAGAACTCACACTTGGAGAATTTGGCATATAGCTCCTCGTGTCTGAGTAGTTCTAGAATGGTTTTGAGGTGTTGCGCGTGTTCTTGTTCGCTTCGCGAGTATATGAGAATGTCGTCAATGAAGACAATGACAAACTTGTCGAGATACGGTTTGCACACCCGATTCATAAGATCCATGAATACAGCCGGTGCATTAGTTAGGCCGAATGGCATTACTTGAAATTCATAATGCCCGTAACGAGTTCGGAAAGCAGTTTTCGGGATATCAATGTCGCGAACTCGAAGTTGATGGTAACCTGACCGAAGATCGATCTTTGAATAAATACTTGACCCTTGTAGTTGGTCAAACAAGTCATCAATACGAGGAAGTGGATAACGGTTCTTGACGGTTAGTTTGTTCAACTCACGATAATCGATGCACATTCGGAAAGAACCGTCTTTCTTTTTGACAAATAGGACCGGAGCTCCCCAAGGTGAAGAACTCGGTCGAATGAATCCTCTATCCAGGAGTTCCTGTAATTGGGTGGACAGTTCCTGAAGTTCGGATGGGGCTAATCGGTATGGTGCTCGGGCCACGGGTGTAGCACCTGGCACGAGATCGATTGAGAACTCAACCTGTCTTGGCGGTGGCAGACCAGGCAGTTCTTCGGGAAAGACTTCTGGGAAATCTCGAACAATGGGTACATCCTCAAGTCGCTTCTCCTCCGACTTTTTCTCCATGATGTGTGCGAGGATTGCTGGATAACCTTTTCTCAGGAATTTCCGAGTTTTTAAGCAAGATATGACGTTTAGTCTCGTCCCACCGGTCTCCCCCTGTATGACCAAGGTTCTACCGACGGCGAGAGGAATACGAACGAGTTTATCATAACAAATGATTTCAGCGCGATGTTTGGACAACCAGTCCATTCCAATGATGACGTCGAAACTTCCAATTTCAACAGGCATAAGATCGATTGAAAAGATTTCGTTGGCTAGGTTTAAAGTGCAATTAGGTATCACACTATTGGTTTCTATGAGTTTACCATTTGCAAGTTCTACGGTGTACTTAACATCTAAGGCAATTGGGGTGATGTCAAGTAGTAGGCAAAACTCATCAGAAATAAAGCTTCTATCGGCACCAGTATCAAATAGAATAGAAGCAGTTAAGTTGTTGAGGAGGAACATACCCGTGACCACATTCGGGTCCTGACGGGCATCCCCAGATTTGAGTACAAACGCTCTTCCCCTTGCGTTGTTGTTGTTGTTGCCCTTGTTCTTGTTTTTAGGACATTCGTTCTTGAAGTGTCCTGTTTCTCCACATCCAAAGCAGGATTTGGGTTGGTTGGAATTGTTGCGAGAGGTGTTGTTGTTGGATTTGGGGGCTCGGCAATCCCGGGTCAAGTGCCCGTACCTCCTGCAGTTGTTGCAGGGAGTACTGCATGGACCATCGTGGTGGTAGTTACACTTGGAACAATATGGCTTGTCCCCAGTGTAAGCACGTTTGGTTTCAGAATTGGTATTGTAAACTTGGATGGTGTTTGATTTCTTGTTCTGGTTGTTTTGGTGTTCGGAAGGTTTGCGTTTGTTGTTGTTGGAGGAGGATGTATTGGATTTCTCACGGCTGATAACCATTGCCATGAGTTCATGTGCTAGCCGGATAGCACTTTCAGTAGTGGTTGGCTTGGATGAAGCGACGTTCCCTTGGATATTTTCCGGGAGGCCGCGGATGTATCTTTTGATGCTCTTCTCCTCCGGATCAACCAAACCCGGGCATAACAGCGCAAATTGCTGGAATTTGGTGGTATATCCAGCAATGTCAGTTCCTTGCACAGTTAGGTGCCAGAACTCTTCTTCCAACCGATGTAGTTCTTCTTCAGGGCAGTATTTTTCCCTTAGCTTCTTCTTCAATTCAGCCCAGGGAAGTTGGTTTGCTATTTCGATGCCTACAGAGTTTGCGTGGGTGTTCCACCACGTGAGTGCACCTTCTTGAAAGGTGTAAGCAGAGAATTTGACCTTGTTTTCCTCAGCACAGTTGCAGAGGTTGAAGACGGATTCCATACGTTCAATCCATCGGATCAGACCAATGGCACCTTCCGTGCCTTTGAAGTAAAGTGGTTTGCAGCTGAGAAAATCCTTGTAGGAACAAGGCTTGATGACAGGAGTATTAACTGGGGTTTCGTCATTGTTTCGTGAGTTTCGGGGGGAATCCCGAGCAGCCAAAGCATCAGCCACAGCTCGAGATACAACAGCAGCAAGTTCGGCATCACTGTAACTTTTCCTCTTTGGCGGCATGATTCTTCAAGAAAGAATGAGCGGTACATAAGAAATTGCACCAGGATGATAATTACGATAGATGTATATATGTAAGAAGGGTAATATACAACATCACAGAGTAACAATCATATTGTAGAAATAACGAAAGAGATTGTCAATTCATAATACGAAGTCAAACGATTACAGAAAATTTCTAGCTAGAGGTTTCAAAAGTTACAGACTTAGAAGTTTTACAAAAGTTCCGGGAATTATTACATCCAGTTGAATTACATAGGTCCTATGAAAGCATAATAAAGTACAGGTTCAGCCTAAGCTAATCCTGACGTAGATTGAGTTGTGGCAGTAGTGTGGTGAGACGGTCCACAGATTCTGCAAGTCTGCTAACCAGGCGGAGGGCATCCTCGGTTTCCCTTAGACGTGTCTCGCACTGGTTCAGCCTTGATTGTAGGACAGAAATTTCGTTTCGGTTGCCAATCACTTGATTGTGGACAACCTCCATGGTTTCGACGGTTTCACCCAGACGATTGTCAAGGGTGTTCACGTGGTTGATTGTATGTTCATGATCCTCGGAGACTTGATTGATGCGTTCAAGTGATGTGAGTCTCCAATTTTCGTTGGTTTCTTGGAGTTCGATATCCATAGTATCAAGTCGTTGTTCGTGTCGGTGTAGCCTAGTGGCTAAATCTGACAAAGTGAAGTGAATGGGGTATGGGTCAGCTCGAGGCAACCTGGTGTTCCTCCTAGCTACCCTTGGATTACGCGATCCATACGGATGAGAGCGTGATGAATTGGGTGGTGTGTTTGCCATTCTGAGACAAAGCGTTAGAAAAAGTGAGGCCTATATTCATATAATACATATATAATATAGCCTAAGATATAGAGTGAGAACGAGGTCTATCTATGTATATATATATATATCACATAATAGCCTAGAGTGTCTAACACAGACAAGTTTGAGTCCCGGTTTCTCTCGTGGTCAGAGTCAACTAGTGTATCCTGTTCAGTCATGACTCCTTTCAGATTCCACATTATATCCTTTTAATTGTACATAGTTGATCAGGCTATGTTAAATTAAACTAATACAATGCAGTCACTGAACCTAATCATACTTAATAAGGGATACTGCCTAACGGTCATAGTCTAGGCCCACTAAATGCAACCTAGTTCACTATAACCTTAGGCTCTGATACCAATCTGTAACACCCCCAAATTTATTGTTTAGCGGAAGCAAGATTTGGGTGTTACTAATCAATAACAAAGCACAGAGATTAATAATGAACGACCACTACATGCGTCGTTTTACATTGATATTGATAAAATAAAAGTTTACATCAAAATATTGTCCATTAGCTCAGTTTAAAATTGAGAGATTTAAGTACATAATTAATCTATACAAAATATAATAATGCAGCTAAAATCTCTGATTGTTTGCATGCTGACTCGAGCTAATAAATCTTGATTGAGCAGTCCAACCTACTGCTGGTCACGTGTGATACATGCTAAAATGGGTCAGCGAAACGCTGGTGAGCTCACAGGTTTGTATATCAATATATATTTGTATGAACCGCAAGATTTTATAATTGAATTTAAAATGCAATTAAGCAAAATAAAAGTTATACAGCCATGAGCACATAGTCTGAGCTTAACTTGAGTGTCAGGTCCAATTAAGGAAACCTAACTGAGTTGCCTCCTACGAGTGCCTAATCCACACTCGTCTTCCCAAATGCTAATACGTCCGTTTGACCAGTTAGTGCGTGCTAACCCGGACGAGGATTGTCAATCCTATATGATATCATATACTAACATTCACGCTACAGATGTATTACCAGACTATGCTATGGAGGGCTTTACTGATTAGTTGAAAACAACTCATGTAGTATTTGATTGATTTGTACTTGCGTTCAACTTGTAAAATAAAATGAGCAATAATATCACACCCCTGTTTGAAAAGCAGTAAAATAGGGGCCATGAGACTCACCTGAGCCTTGAGTGTTTATTAAAATAAACTTGAATTGATTAGCTGTGAATTGATGTCCGAAGACTTGTAACCTGTCGGGCGTTCAAAACGCATAATGTTATATGAGTGAGTAGATGTCTCAACAGACCATCTATGTTTGTTGTCCAACAATTTGTTATGTCCAAATGTTTGATTGTTCAACTTTGTTTATCAATAACTTGTACGACCCGTTGGTGAAAGTTTGTAATAATAATTCTTTAAGACATTATTATTAAGTTTGTGTCATCATATATATTGTTACAGTATGTATCATGTGTGTTTATAAGTTGTTATCCATGTTCAATACTTGGTGAAAACAAGTCCCATAAATTCTGTTTTTAGCGACACTAGTAGCGTCACTAGTGTCAGTGTCGCAAGTCATGCGACACTAGAGTAAGTGTCGCAGTGTATGCGAGTGTCGCAGGTCATGCGACACTAAGGTCAATATCACAGTGAGTTTATGCGACACTCGGGTCAGTGTCGCATTAAGGTCAGTGTCGCAGTGAGGTTATGCGACATTAGGGTCAGTGTCGCATGTTCAAACAAATTTTCAATAAGTAGCGACACTATTAGCGACACTATGGTAGTGTCGCAGTTAGTGTCGCAGGTCATGCGACACTAGCGTCTGGCCAAATTTCTATTTTTAGCCCAAGTGTATCCAAGTGTCGGTTTTCGTTCGGGAAACTTTCTAAAATTAGTTTTTGGTCCAAGTTACTTAATTAAGTCAACCAAACCCATTTTTGTTACCACTTTCCAAAAATAGTAAGTTTTTCGAAAACTAGCCACTTTTGTTGACTTGGTCAAACTTACTCGGTTTGACCCGAAACTTTCACCCAACCCAAATATCAGTTTATAGAGTCTAAATAAATTGTCGGTTTGTGTCCAAGTTCACCAAGAGTGTCAATTCTTATAAAAGTTCCAAATATTTAAGATTTCACATTTCGACTTTTTGTCGGTTTATTCCACCATGTGTCTAACATATTTCTGGTCCCAACCAAGTCTCACCAATTTTTCTAACTGATCTTCTATGTGTTTAGGGTCTAACATATATTTTTCCAAGAGTCTTAAGCCCATGATCATAGAGAAACAATTTAATTTGTCATGCATAGTCCAGTTTCTGATTTTAGTCAGGTCAGTCCCAAAAATCGATAAATAGAGAAAAATACGTTCAGATCTGGTAAAAACGTAAAACATGAAAGTTGTATATCTTTTCAATACGCAAATTTTAAAAAAAAATGCATCTTCTAACTCTTCCTAGAACTCAAGTTATGACATTTTTAGTAATCTGTGTTTTTCTGGACAGATTGTGTGTTCTTTGTGAAAAATTCATAAAAACGTATTTCAAGTTTATATTTGGACATAATCTTGTTAGGTGAGCTTTATAACAGGTAAATAAACAATATGAAAGTAAGATAAAGTTTCCTTACAAAGATTTTGATGGAAATGAGATGAGGAGAAAGAGTAGTTGTTGTTGAGCTTGTGTTCTTTGTAAAATAGTGACTTTGATGGTGGTGGTGCTATGGTGTTTTATGGTGGTTGTGGTGGTGGTGAAGTGGCTGAGTTTTCTCTGGATTTTGAGAGAGAAAGTGATAGAGAGAAGGAGGAGAAAATGTGAGTAAAGGAGTTAGTGGAAATGAAAGTGAATGGGATATGATGTAAGTATCCACTAAGTCTTCACTTGCATGAAGATTTAGTGGTTCATGTGGGTGGTGACCACATGGGGCCACATGGGGAAGGGGGGGCCGGCCTAGGGGGCCCACACAAGGGTATTTTGGTCATTTTCTCATTTATTCGATTTGTGCTTCGTGCGGTGTTCGTTTTCTCGTTCGGTTTGGTGTTTAAACGTTTATTACGCGTTTTTAAGTAACGATTTAAGTTTCAATACTTTCACTTGAAGTGTTCTTTCTAAATACTTGGAAAAACATTTATATAGATGATTCGTTAATCTAGGGATCTCGATTTGCTCGTTCGTTGTACGGATTTTAAATCACGTAACTGTTGTTTGTACGATACGAATTAATTACAAAGTATTATTATCAAGATAATATTTTGGGAAAGATATTGTCATTAAATAATGTTATATTATTTAATAAAATTGTTTCACTAACGTCCGTATTTAATTGAACCGAAATACATTCGATTTGAAACTTGTACGATTTAATCGAATCGCATAATTGTATATATTCAATAATATATATATCGGTACATTAATTAGCCTAACATAGAACTAATTACATGTATTAATAATTGATTAGGCACTAATTACTAGTCCTAATTTGACGGGTGTCACACATTATTATTATGTTTGTCTCATTGTATACTTACAAAAGTATATGTGTCATATGTTTCCGAGTTATTCCAAATATTGTATTGACGTTAAATCAAGTATATTGTGATATTGTCTTGTTTGAAAAGTCGGTTATGCAAAGTTAGTGTTGAACACTATTTACGAGACAATAAGGATTGTCGGGAATTACTATTCATGAGACAATAACATTTTGAGTCGGTTTCAAGTATAAAAGTGTTAGTTTTTGCGATAATGATGCTACGACAATCGAGTTTTATACGACAATAGTGATGCGAAAATAGGGTTTCGGTTACGGTTCATGCGACAATGGTATTGTCGCAGGTCTGAGATTTCCCGTTTTTGTTTAAGTGTTCGTTTTTGTTGACTAGGTCAAACGTGTTCGGTTTGACCCGAAACTTTTAGGGAAGTCTTAAATATGTTAAATAAACTTTAAAAAATTGTCGTTACGTTTTATGGTTGATCCGAAGTGTCGGTTTTGTAAAATGACTGAAACAGTCCCTAAGTTTAATAGTTCCAGATTTTTACTCAGTTTCGACTCGCGATTTCACCCGTTTCTATTCCGATTCAAGCCTAATAAAAAATCACACATGTTCTCCTAGATGTCTAGTTCATTTCTGAACTTTATGATACTTTTATATGTTCGTTTACTATTTTAAACAAAAATGGAAATGAAAAGTGCTCAGGTTGAGTCTAAGAAGGAGCTCAGTCCATAGATCGGTTCCTACACAAAATTCCGTGGGGATCTGGTCAAAGTGGTAAACGTAAAAGTTGTAGCCAACATCTTAACGGTCATTTTTTGTTTAGACTTCATAAGTTGATTCTTCCTAGAACTCAAGATATGGTCTCGAAAAGGAGGCGGATGTTCCTGTCTGCCAGAACAGTAACGCGCACCTTAACGGAAATATTATTTTAAAATAGAAAACGAAGTCAAAATGTTACGAAATTGGTTTCCTTGGAAAGATAACATCTTGAACTACATTCTAGAGTTAAGAAAAGTCAATTTTCATGTATCAATGATTTTTATAAATTTCGTTAAAGTGGGGTTAACTTTCTGGGCAGAAAGTTTAAACACATGTTTTAAGTTTTAAACGTGTTCCGGTTTATGTATTGGACATTATATGGTTGAGTGGTTACTAGAGTATGATTATAAACATATTACAAATATTATAAAAGAGTTATGAAGTTCTTACAAAGCTAGTACAACCGAGAAGAAGAAGAAGGGGTTGATGTGCTCGTTTCCTTGAATTTCCGAGTGGCGGTTTATGGTGGCTCAATGATGGTTGAATGGTGGTGTGTTGTGGTTGTTCTTGGGGCTGGAAATCAGTAAGGGAAAGAGAGAGAGTCTTGATAGAGAGAGAGAGAGACTTAGAGAGAGAGTGGAGATATGATGAATGAGGTGTGTTTGGTTATTTTAATCAAGGAAATGGAAGCAAGATCCACAATTTGGGGGAAAGGGGCATGGGGCTGGTCTCATCTGTTTTTGGTGGGCCCCACCCCATGTGGGTGTGTTAAATTGTTCCTCAAGGTTACGTTGTGCATGGTGTTCGTTTACCCGTTCGTTTCGTCGTCCGTTTAAACGTTAAACGTTTTATGTATTAGTTTTCGTTAACGATTTAAGTCACGATATTTTTAGTGAAAGTTTTACTCAAATAATATATTTTAGGTTAATAAAATGTAATTTGGGTTTTCGTTTGGTCGTCGGTTGCGAATTGTTCGTTTATTCTTATCGTGTAACATTTTTAAACGTTATAAATATATACATGTAATAGTAATATTTTTACCTGGAGTATTTTATCAAAATACTTAGTTTTAAGTTATAAAAATATAACTTTGATTTATTTCATCGGTTGAGCACGTTTTGCACGTTTTCATAGCGTTCGGTTACGTTTTAAGCAAAACGTACGTGTTCGTTATATTATAACCATAATATAAAGTAATTATCAATGTTATTAAATAATTTCATATTATTTAATAATAGTTTCACCAACGTCCGTACTTGAATTCCTGCGTGATTTGTTTATACGCGATTTTTGAATAATTGTTTTGTGTTATATATACATATAATCATATATATAACACTTGTACGCTTTGGTATTTTAAGTATATAATACATGAAATAAAATTTTAAATTTGGACCAAATTTTGGGTCATTTTTGACCGGGTGTCACAATTTGAAACACACCACACCTTCCATACCTTGAAAAACACACACTCTCACTCTTTCTTTCTTTGTAACATTAGTTGTAATTCTTCCTTAGTTAATTAGAATAGCTAATTAACTGATCTAGGAAGACTTGTACGGAGGTGCTCCGGGACGCATTTGTAGCTATGAGTTATTGTACGCCTTTTTCAGGTTTTAATCTATCTTTTATATTTAATTATGTTTGTACCTTATTTTATAAATTTAAATATGCATGCTAGAATTGCCATGATTAACTAGATAACTCAATTGTCTGCTATGATAGTCGTTTAGAAAGTTTTAATATGTAATTTTGTTGTATGTTATGAGATTGCAGATGGTTTATATTACAAATAGATGTAGGAATTAAATTTTTATCATTTATCTGCCCAACTCATGTTGTGACTAAAACTTTATCCAAAAATGAACTTAGCTAACTCATAAGATATAGGTCACTTAGTTATACTATATTAGATTGAATCATTGAGCTCGGCATGGCCAGTGTTCTATAGACCTAAATAGGATCCAAGAGACACGGAATATGAGAATAGAGGTAGATTAAGATTAAATTCATATAGATGATATTTTTGAGACAACTTTCGGAATATCCTCGACTTAAATAATACCTTTGCATGCTTATATTGAACTGTTGCTTTGATCGTCTTATTGCACGTTCTTGTTTGATTGTTGCCTTAGAATTATCATAATAGTGAAATACATACGGCATTAAATATCGTGACATAATACGATGGCCCCTATTCGACTGTTCTCTGATATAGTACTGAAAATGCCTACGGCGGAGTACAAATGTATGGAAGTCGAGAACGACCGAAGGTAGTTGTATTATGAATCGAATAACAAACGTGTTACTTAAGTTTCCATTTGTAGTATAAACCAAACCTGTATTCTTGCATACATGAGTAATGTTGATAATTCGTACAAATAAGTGATGACATATTATCTGACCAACTAGACCAGTTGGTCCAACCTATTCCGGTGAGGGTAAAACCTCGTTCATGAGATTGTTTATTCAACAAACTATGCCATGATTCGGACATATCTGACAACCGAGATTGGGGAATAGGATTCGAGATTAACTGTCAGATAATATGGGTATACATTTGAGAGAACTTTCGGTGTATGCTTTAATATATTCTGCAACTCACGTGACATTCTATCTGCCTGATTGTGGACACCTCCACATTAGTCCGATAAAAGGACTGCAGTAATAGCTCACATTAACTTACAAACTTATCCTCATTAGAACTCTACATATTCAACAACTCCTAAACCGCTTCATACTAGATAATCGCTTTAATTGTTGAACGCCCGAAGTAACCTCCACCTTTTAGTTTATCTTAATTTAATTTAGAGTAGAAAATCTAAAACCAAAACAAAAACCAACTCTTTCTCCCTAGCTAAATACATAAAAGTATCTAAATCCCCTAGCTTCAATTTGTCGCACTTTGAAGAACGATCCTAGGTCATACTTGTCCTTTGCTAGCCCTTTGATTAGCATAATAGTAACCCTAAGCCCCAGATCTATAAATTTAAAACCCACTGTTGTCTTGCATCACCATTAGAAATCCCAACGACCGGTGTGCATCATAACAAGTTTTTGGCGCCGCTGCCGGGGAGCGTTAGCAACCGATTTTAGGAATTTAGCAACTTTAGTGTTTAGCGATCCTTTTGAAAGATTAAAATCAATCAAAAGTTACCTTTTTACCTTTAGAATTAGTTTAGTTTAACCACTCTTGACCAATCATGTCAACACCCTATTTTGATATCCCTACACCAAATGGACCTTTAACCCAACTTTTGGCTGCTTCCTCACCTACAAACCACTTACCTTCCTCAAGACAATCTTTATCAGATTTTATGTCCGAACAAAATGTTATAAACAAAAGAGTCACTGGATTTCAAGATAACATTGATGCCATGATAAAAATTTTAGAAAAATTAATCTCTAACATGGAATCTATTTTGAAAAACTTAAGTTTTATTGAGGAAAGTACGTCGGCAAACACTAATGACACCACTCATCCACCAAGTGATGATGTGTTAATCGTGATGAGAGGAGAAAAAGTAACCAAAGTTGATCCACCACCACCCGATAACACCCTCGAAAACACTTCTTTGCCAAAACCTAGTGAAAATGTGTCAATTGATATCCCTGTTACAACATCTGACCCATACAAAACTCCAAATAATGTACCTCACACGAGAATACCTTATCCTGGTAGACTAAAGAAGGAAAAGCAAGAAGTCCAATTCGGTAAAAATCTGGAAATATTTAAAAGCCTGCACTTAAATGTTAGATTATTAGATGCTTTAGTAGAAATGCCCTTGTGTGCCAAATTGTTTAAAGAACTCCTTTCAAACAAAGAAAAACTTAGGCAAATAGTTAGTTTACCCTTGAATGCTGAATGTTCTTCAATTATACAACATGGTCTCCCGCCTCAATTAGGCGATACTGGACGGTTTACTTTTGACAACCGGCAAAATTTCTGATTTAACTCTGCTTAGGTAATAAACTTGGAGAATTTTTTATTTTATTTTATTTTAGTTAAACTATAATTTTAGTGAACTATCGCCTATAATTAAATGGCATTGAATTTAGGCGCCCTATCGTTACAACCCGACATTAAGCAAATGCTTATTTATGAATTTATATAATGTGGTAAAGTGTTTACGTCTATGTTTATTAAGTTATTTAGTAGACACTAATCTAAGATGTATATATATATATATATATATATATATATATATATATATATATATATATGTGTGTGTGTGTGTGTGTGTGTGTGTGTGTGGTTCAAGAGGTGAATTTGATGACACTTACTTGCATGGAAGAGATCCCTCATCACCTTGCATGGAATAACAATGTAATAATTAAATAAATACTTATATTTGAATTATTTAAAAACTTAATTAATTTATAAATAAAAATCTTATTTTTAATTATAAATTAATTAAATAAAATTAATTTAATTAATTAAAATATTTAATCACCAACTAATCACCTCCCATCCTTAATACATCTCCATTCTCCACCAATCACAAACCCCACCCTTTCCCCTCCCCCTCCCCCCCCCCCCCCCCCCCCACCCCCCCTCTTCCTTATCCTATTTAAAGAACCTTCATTCTCCCTTTTCCATTTTTCACACACACACACACACTTTCTCTCTTTCAAAAACTCTCTTCTCTTCCATTTTCTCTCCAAAAGTCAGCCACCATAACACACCCAAAACTACCATAAATCACCACCCAAACACCCTTTAATCCACTCAAAACAACCTACTTTCATCACCATTTGTGTTAGTAAGATGATACACGAATTCCTCTACTCTATGTCTTCATTTTTCACACTAATCATCACCCATGGATGAATAATACAAGACTTATATAAATATATCTATATCTATGTATATATATCTTATATCTTGCTATATACATATGTAAGATTTTATGTAAGGATATGCCTACAAATCTACATATGTATATATGCACTTTATATTTCATTTTTGTTGTGATCTTATGTATGGCTATGCCTACAATCATATATGTATACATGCAAATTCGTATTTCTTTTTTGTTATAAACTTATGTATGGCAAAGCCTACATGCATCTCTTTTACTCATCTTCATCTCCATTTTCTTTTAATTTGAAATATTGAAAAGTATGGGTAAGCCAACAAAACAACTTGACGTTTGTAGATTATCACTTGCACAAGTTCATGAGTTAAAAATAAGTAATAATCCATGATCAAACCTATGTCAAGTCATAAAAGATATAAAATATACCTATACTTATCTATAAATCTTTCAAAGATCTCATGCATGTAAAGTACTCAAGATCTGTGTAAAAATGATGGCAAATGCATGAGGATAAAGGTCTAAAACAATGATTAGTACCTATGAGTTAGAATGGTGGTCTATGACTCGAAATCCTAAACCACACATACCTATGCAAATCTGTCCAGATTTCCCATACCTCGTTTTGTGAGAATCATCTAAACACTTTCATTATTCTTATTGCATGCTACTGATTTTGATGATTTACAGCCCATCTAACATATTAATGTCCAATTATAAGCTTAAAAATCATTTTTATAAAAGTATACTTGAAGATGCATAATCTGTCCCTGAAAACACAGTTTAGTAGAAAAATCGTATAAAGTCATATACTAAGAGTTAGACGATGCATTTTTTTAAAAATTTGCATATTGAAAAGATTTACAACTTTCATGTTTTACACTTTTTCCAGAGATGCACACATTTTTCTCTATAAGCCGATTTATGGGTCTGGTCTGGAAGTTTTCTGGAAATGTGTTGGATTCTTACTAGAAATTACTTAAAAATGTGTAAATGTACCCGTCAATGGTTGAATAAAACATGACACTTAAACTAAAACTATGGGTGATGAAACTTTACAAAAATTAGAATTAATATGTATATGTTATATGACTAAACTTAAGCATTTTATGTGATCTAGGACCCGTTAACCCCACCGAGACCCAAACAAATACTTGCTAACTTCCGCTCTCTCACTAAGGTGAGTCTCATGGCCCCTACTCCTTTTTAAATGCTTTGATATGTTTTTGGGGTGAGAATACATGTTCTTCTTTGTGGACACAAACTAAACTGTTACGTGTTGCATAAGTTGACACTATCCATTATGTAGGCCTTTATCATGAATTGTTAGTTAAGGACTTAAACGTGAATGTCATGAATAGATCTATTTGGGTTGACGCCCCCATCCGGGTTGGTAGCGCCAACATGACTATAAGTCAAACGGGTGCATTGTCATTTGAGAACTACTAGTGTTTGGATAGGACACTTGTGAGGCACTAAATGTTAAGGTTTCAATTCATGAGCTTATGGCAATAGTAATACAATTTTTACTATATTGTTAAATGGAAATACAACTTACAATCTCGTGATCCACGGTAATGTTTTGCAACTACTAAAACCTATGAGCTCACCAACTTTATGTTGACCCAATTTTACATGTTATTCTCAGGTAATTAAGATGCTTGCTAATTGTGAAGATGTCATACCCCTTTTAAAGTTAGGAACTACATTTGCATGGACGAACATTGCTTTGATCTTAAATTCTTAAACCCCTAACTATTTTGTAACTTATCGGAATTGCTTGTAAACTTTTTAAGACAAATGTTCTAAGTCTGTAAGACAATTAAAAACTTTATGAAGTATGTTTAAAACCACTCATGTAGTGGTCGTTCATTGTAATTCTTGTGTTGTGATCTCATGTTAGTCGCACCTTGCAACCTTCCGCTGAGGCGGAGTGTGACCAGATTGGTATCAGAGCCCGGTTATAGTGAAATAGGTTGCATTAGTGGGCCTAGACTATAGCCATGACTAGAATAAGGACTTTTAGGTGTACTTGCTAATTATTAAATCCATACATCCTTGCCTACTTACCGAATGTTTGTTCCATGCATACTTATTACATGTTAATTGATAAGTTGGTACATACATGTTGAATATTTAGCTATTTTATATGCTCCCTATTTATATACTATTATTTATATTACAGAGTATGTCGAACCCTAATAGCCCTGTCCAAATCGTGTCCGACGATGACTCCGGGATGGCCGCATACCTCCTCATGTCACACCCCAAAAATCGGTAATTTCGTTTAGCGGAAGCATTAGTATTAAGCGGGGCGTGACTCGATCCAAATAAATAATACAAGAGCATATGGTTATCGCAGAACGTCTAATACATTAAGATGCCATTAAAAGTTTTACAAACATTACAGCCTCATCGATGCGTCAGAAGCAGTGTTATAAATTTCACAGTTTTACAAAAGTACATTGTTCAAAAGATGGCATCCTAAGTTACAGGGCAGGTACGGTTCCAAAATGCATGTGGTCTCGTAGCATGGCTAATTCCCTGAAAAACATATTTAAAACGTCAACATAATTGTTGAGTGAATTCACAGGTTTAAGACTTTATCGTAAATCAGTTTGATAAAAATGCATCAGTAATTCAATATGTGGCATCGAATGCCTCTTGTACGATTATTTAAATGTTGAAACGCTGACTGTGATCCCTCAAAGGCTAGCTAGGCCTAATGAGTTAATATGCCGAAACTAAGCCTATAACCAAACCACGACATAACAATCGTTGCCTTGGACAAAGTAAATATACGATCCTGGTCGCGAACAATGTCGCTAGTTAGCGCGACTAACTAAGATAATCAGTGGGGGAATGTCAATCCGATAGTACTATCCGTATATTTAGTGGCTAGAGTCACCTAGTTAATGGTTATAGTCATTGTAAGCAAAGGACTTATATGCTACAACTTGCGAACTTAGGCTCCCATAAAGATACAAGTTAGTTTCCAATAATCGCATAAATCGGTTATATGTTTTCCACCCCAACATTTGAAAGTATTAAAAAGCAGTAAAATAGGGGCTGTGAACTCACCTGAGTCCGAGCGTGCTAGCAAATCAAGTCTAAGTATTTGATCCCAATATAATCTCTTTATGCCCTAAATGCGTAAGGTTAAATTAATGACGGTAGACGTTTTAATAGACCGTCTATACTAAGTGTTCACTTCACTTAGAGTGTATACGACACGATGTGATCAATTATAGTTTGCTACAATGTTCAAGTTATGTATAAAGCCTCAACATATTATTATTCACTATATAATATGTTAATTTTTTTGATTTGTAGCATATATGTAACATTAATTTGTAATAAATCGGTCCTTGCGGTTTCTCGGCATTTATATTAATCATGATATCTAAAGTATATTTTCATCATAAAGTCCCCTGATTTACAGAAGGTTTACATCAGTCCACAAGTTTCTTGAATTGACAGTTTTAGTCCTTGTAGTTTATATTTTGTCGTTTTCGGTTAATATGTTTGGTTCCTTTGATTTCTACCGTGTGCCTTAGGTTCCCGACAATTTTTATCATGGTTTAAGCTTGTGGTCACTTAAGTTAATATTATTAAGTTTATAGTCCCCAACTTTCTGATTTTACACTATTAGTCCCTAAAGTTTCAATTGTCTCATTTTTAGCTCAAAAGTTCGGTTTGTTGACTTGTAACTATACAATCTTTGGTTTTAATACACCAAACTATAAATTTGACTTTATATTTATGTACTTACTGATTTTTATCATCTCAGCCCATAACTTATAGTTTGTACGCGTTTAGTCCCTATAATTGTGTTTAGTCCATATCTAGCATGGTACTTTGGTTTGTATGTGCTCAACCACAAGAGTATTATTCTAAATCATTCTTAACATTATTTTATGTGAATGTTACTGATATGAACAGTCCAGGTCCAAGGTTTTAGGTTTGTACGGTTCTAACCCCTTTACTTTCATTTTTGTCGTTTCTTGCATCATGTTTCGGTTTAGTAGGGTTTAATCGTATGGCTATTGTTTTAAAACATCATTAACATTAAATTAAGTCTAAGTTACTGATATGGTCAGTCCAGGTCCAAGAGTTCTCATTTTTACGTGTTTAGTCCCTTTACTTTTATTTATTTCATTCCTAGAGCAAGATTTCGGTTTATTAGGGTTTGACCATATAATCATTGTTCTAAGTCATGGTTTAAGCTTAAATACACTTAAGTTACTGATTTTCACGTTCAAGGTCAGTAACTTTCTGTTTTAACAAGTTTGGTCCTCTTAGTTTCCATTTTTCCACTTTTAACCTCATAGTTTAGTTTTCTTGGTTTCTAACCACAATGGTTTGGTTTTTAACAGTTAGATCCATGTTTTAACATGTTAATACATCATTAATATTATTTTTAACATTTCTGTCCTCCAAAGTTAGATCTCACACTTTTAGTCCCTTAAGTTTTGTCTTTGTCATTTTTCACCCAAAAGTGTGTTTAGCTAACTTTTAAACTACAAAGTTTATGTTTTTACAAGTTTATTGTGTTTCTTAGTTCAAAATAATTATTTCAACATAAATGAAAGTTCATTACATATTTGAGAAGTTTAAAGTATATAATGTATGTTTTTACACTTTTAAGGTTTCTTGACTTGTTTATAAACTTTATTTTTATAAAACTTGCTAGTTAACATTTTTAAAAGATGTAGTAAGTGTTTTAAAATATATTTTAGTGTAAGTGAACATACTTAGTATAAACACATATATATAAGAAAATAAAAGTTTAAGAAAAGTTTCCTTACAAAGGTTGTTGTTGTTCTTGAAGCAAGGTTGAACTTGATTCTTGAAAGTATGTTTTCTCTAACTTGGATGTTGTTTTAAACTTGTTTTGTTGATGGTAGTATGATGGTGTAAGTGTTTGTGTGTTTAAAGTGTGTTATTTTGATGGTTTGAGGTGGTGGTTCATGGTGGTTTGTGGTGGATTTGTGGTGGTGATCTTGAAAAATAAGGTGGGAGTGATGGGGGTGGGGGTTTGGCCGTAGGTTTCAAGGAGGGAGGAGGGAGAGAGTTTGTGAGTGAATGCTAGTGAGAAATGAGTGCATGAAGTGAGCAAGTGACCAAGATATGGCTTAAGCATGGGTGTGTAAGTGAATCAAGAAGTAAGTCACCATGGGGGGGCCCTAGGGGCCTCTTGGTGGCCGGCCAAAGGGAGGGGAGCAAGGGGGGGGCCCCTCTTGGTTTCCATGTTGTGGTTAAGTGTTAGATATTTAGGTCATTGAGTGTTAATCTTGATTAATTAGGTGCTAATCTTGTACTTATAGTGATTTAGTGATAATTAAGGTAGATTAAGGTCATTAGAATATTAGAATTTGACATTACTAATTTTTATGCCTTTTTAACATTTGTTTGTTTGATTACTTACATTGTTTAACTTGCCGTTGTGTGTCTCTCGGTTCACACGCATGTTTAAAAGTTAATTAACGTGGTTACGCGTATACATATATGTAAATTGCTATTTGTTTCATAATGATTACTATTTTTATTCAAATAGATTTATGTTACATACTTGGCTTGATCACAATCGTTCGTGGGTGTCGGTCTCTACCGAATGTTTGTGTAATTCATAATAATTACGTACGCGAACGCTTCGCGCATTAAAATAAATATATTAAATCACGTAAAAACGGGCTTGTGCTAGACTTTATTTGAAATGAAATTAAATTCACGTTGATTAGATAGGGAATTAGTCTAATATGCATGCGTTAAAACGTACGGAATTTACAGAAATTCTCGGGTTATCACATACTTCCCCCGTTAAAGAAATTTCATCCCGGAATTTAAGTAGTGTCGTGAGTGATTGGCGTGTCTCCAAAAAGTTGAGGATATTTCTTTTGCATCTCATCCTCACGTTCCCAAGTAAATTCTGGGCCTCGTTTCGAATTCCAACGAATCTTGACCAATTTAATCCGGCTACGTCGAAGCTGTTGAATCTTCCGATCCGACACTTCGATTGGTTCCTCTACAAAGTTTAATCGGGAATCTACATGGATTTCGTCGGGAGGAATAACTAGAGTCTCGTCGGATATGCACTTCTTCAAGTTACATACATGAAAGGTGTCATGGACGTTACTTAGCTCTTGAGGTAGTTTAAGCTTGTATGCCACAGGACCAACCCGTGCTAGGATTTCAAAGGGTCCTATGTACCTTGGATTTAACTTACCCCGTTTCCCAAATCGGATGACCCCTTTCCAAGGTGACACCTTGAGTAGGACTTTGTCTCCTACTTGAAACTCAAGGGGTTTTCGGCGGTTGTCTGCATAGCTTTTCTGTCGGTCTCGTGCCGCTTTCAGTCTATTAAGAACTTGGGATATCTTGTCCATCGTTTCTTGGACAATCTCGGGGCCAGAAATTTGTTTGTCACTCAACTCTGCCCAACACAGTGGCGATCGGCACTTGCGTCCGTATAACGCCTCAAAAGGTGCCATTTGAATACTCGTGTGATAGCTATTGTTGTAGGAAAATTCTGCAAGGGGTAAATGAGTATCCCAATTTCCTCCAAAATCAATCACACATGCCCACAACAAGTCCTCGAGCGTTTGTATCGTTCTTTCACTTTGACCATCAGTTTGAGGATGGTAGGCGGTACTCATGTCTATACGGGTACCTAATGCCTTTTGCAGTGTTTGCCAGAAACGCGATGTGAAACGGCTATCCCTATCAGAAATGATGGATACCGGCACTCCATGTCTGGAAACAATCTCCTTGAGATATGTTCTAGTCAGCTTCTCCATTTTGTCAGTTTCTTTAATGGGTAGGAAATGAGCCGATTTTGTCAAACGATCGACGATTACCCATATTGTGTCATATCCTGACAACGTCTTGGGTAGCTTGGTGATGAAGTCCATGGATATATGGTCCCATTTCCATTGTGGCATCTCGGGTTGTTGCAAAAGTCCAGATGGCTTTTGATACTCGGCCTTGACTTTTGAACACGTCAGACACTTGCTAACATAGGTGGCGATGTCTCCCTTCATGTTTGGCCACCAATAGAATCCCTTCAGATCCTGGTACATCTTATCAGCTCCAGGATGTATCGAATAATTTGACTTATGGGCTTAATCGAGTAGAAGCTTACGTAGTTCCTCCACACGTGGAACCCAAAGTCTATCCGCGAAACACAAGGTCCCATCATCCTTGGTTACTAGCTGTTTCTCCATTCCTCTCAGGGATTCACTCTTTATACGCTCGTCGGTTAGTGCCACTTGTTGTGCGTCTCGAATTTGAGTAGTGAGGTTCGTGTGGATAGTCATTCCAAGAGCACGAACCCTAATAGTCTTAATTCTTTCTTTACGACTCAAGGCATCGGCTACAACGTTAGCTTTGCCCGGGTGATACTTAATTTCACAGTCGTAATCGTTTAGTAATTCGACCCATCTTCGTTGTCGCATATTAAGCTCCTTCTGGTCAAAAATGTGTTGCAAACTCTTGTGATCGGTGAAGATCGTACACTTTGTACCGTATAGGTAATGTCTCCAGATTTTGAGGGCGAACACGACTGCTCCCAGCTCCAAGTCATGCGTTGTATAGTTCTTCTCGTGAACCTTCAATTGACGAGATGCATAAGCAATGACCTTGTCATTTTGCATTAGTACGCAACCCAACCCTTGATGCGAAGCATCACAGTAGACAATGAAGTTGTCTACTCCTTCGGGTAGTGACAAGATAGGTGCGGTGCACAGTTTTTGCTTTAGTAGTTGGAAGGCGGATTCTTGTTTCTCGCCCCACTCAAACTTCTTATCTTTTTGTGTTAACGAGGTGAGTGACTGGGCTATTTTGGAGAAATTTTCGATAAATCGACGGTAATAGCCAGCCAACCTGTGACACCCGTCAAATTAGGACTAGTAATTAGTGCCTAATCAAGTGTAACACATGTAATTAGTTATGTGTTAGGCTAATTAATGTATCATTATATATATTGTTTAATATATATACAATTATGCGATTTGATTAAATCGTGCAATTTTCAAATCGAATGTAATTCGGTTCAATTAATATGGGCGTTGGTGAACGATTTTATTAAGTAATATGACATTATTTAATAACAGTAATTATTCAAAATACTATTTGATAATATTTTGTAATTAATTCGCATCGCACGAAGAAACATCTACGCGATTAGATTATTAAACGCGCAAACAAATCGAAACAAGTTAAAGTTATACTTTATAACGCAACCATTAAGTATTTGGTAAAATACTTCATCAAAGATATTGGGTAATTATTCGTATTTAAAACGTGTATTTAAACGTATAAAATAAACATTTAACGTTTAAACGAACGGGAGAACGAACACCGCATGGAGCGCGATTGCGGGGACTGAAAAAGGTGAGGCTTTCACCTACACCCCACCTCTCTTTCCCTCTTTCTTCCATTTCCATTTCAACAAAACACACACACTCCCTAAATTCTCTCCCAAAGATTTCATCAATTTTCGGATTTTTAAACCAACCAACAAAAGTTGTATTTTCGGAATTACCATCAAGCAAGGAACAAGATTTACAAAAGCATCATCATCATTTTCGGCCTCCTCTAGCTTCGATTTGAAATTGTAAGAAATTCTCTAAATAATTAGATCTACTCATTTTGGTGTATTATTTCGGTGTTATAATGTTTACACAACTTAGTATTGTCCAAATGTACGAAGAAAACACAATTTTGCAGCCTAAAAATGAGCTAGATTGGTGATTTGGGTCGGAAAAACGCGACAGGCGCTGTTTCTGGGCTGGTGTTCATCTTTGCGACACAAGCCTTGTGTCGCAAGGTTGTGTCGCATAAAACCATTGACGTCGCATTTTATGTCGCATCAACCCTTGTGTCGTAGATTTTGCGACACAACGATTATGTCGCACCTTGTGTCGTATACCCTATACGACACAACCCTTATGTCGCTATTGATTTAGCACCGAAAGCTTATGCGACACAACCCTTGTGTCGCAAAGCTCTTGTGTCGCATATCTGACCTTGTGTCGCATGAAACAGAACCAAGAAAACACAGATTTTACTAAGTGTCGAGACCTAAAAATTTTACTAAGCTCGACCCCAGCCAGGGGCTCTGCCCCTTGGACCCCGCCAGGGGCTGCCGCCCCTTGGACCCCGCTACCAGGGGCGCTGCCCCCGGACCCCCGTCATTAACGGGCTTCGCCCTCACCCTAGGGTCACGAGTAACAGTGTTACATCTAAACTTTCACACAAAGAGTTAAATTTGTATAACATCAAACACGAATGTGACATGACTCCTAAAACACATTGGAATTTATTTTTTTTAGTATAATGCTTCAAAATCATCAAAATAATGATATGGGATTATCATTACAAACAAATCACCAACGGGCCGTACACGTTTTCAAAACACAAGTCAAACAACCAAATCGTAGTAATTTGGATAATTCAATTAACCAAATCGTAGTAATTTGGACATTCTAAGTTGAACAAACAACTACAAGGGCAGTCTTTCGAGATGCCTACTCATGTTATAACCATTGTGTGTCTTGGACACCCTCAGGTTACAAGTCTTCGGACATCAATCTACCGCTAATCAATTCAAGTTTATTAATTTAAACACTCAAGGCTCAGGTGAGTCTCATAGCCCATATTTTACTGTTTTTCATTAAGGGGTGTGATATTATTGCTCGTTTTGGTTTACAAGTAGAACGCAAGTACAATTCAATCAAATACTACATGAGTTGTTTTCAACTAATCAATAAAGCCCTCCATAGCATAGTCTGGTAATACATCTATAGCGTGAATGTTAGTATATGATATCATATAGGATTGACAATCCTCGTCCGGGTTAGCACGCACTAACTGGTCAAACGGACGTATTAGCATTTGGGAAGACGAGTGTAGATTAGGCACTCGTAGGAGGCAACTCAGTTGGGTTTCCTTAATTGGACCTGACACTCAAGTTAAGCTCAGACTATGTGCTCATGGCTGTATAACTTTTATTTTGCTTAATTGCATTTTAAATTCAATTATAAAATCTTGCGGTTCATACAAATATATGTTGATATACAAACCTGTGAGCTCACCAGCGTTTCGCTGACCCATTTTAGCATGTATCACAGGTGACCAGCAGTAGGTTGGACTGCTCAATCAAGATTTATTAGCTCGAGTCAGCATGCAAACAATCAGAGATTTTAGCTGCATTATTATATTTTGTATAGATTAATTATGTACTTAAATCTCTCAATTTTAAACTGAGCTAATGTAAACAATATTTTGATGTAAACTTTTATTTTATCAATATCAATGTAAAACGACGCATGTAGTGGTCGTTCATTATGTCTTTTGTGCTGTGTATATTGATTAGTCGCGCCCCGACCCGATTCGCTTCCGCAACCCGAAATTGGGGGTGCGACACAACCCAAGGAATTGGCGCACCTCAGTTGGGGTTTTCGGTGCTTCCCAATTCTTGATCGCCTCAATCTTGGCCGGGTCAACGTGAATTCCCTTGCCATTAATTACATGACCCAAGAACTGAACTTCGCGCAACCAAAATTCACACTTGGAAAATTTTGCGTATAATTTCTCATTCTCCAACAGTTCAAGGATCAATTTCAGGTGTTGCTCGTGATCTTCCTTTGTTTGCGAGTATATGAGGATGTCATCAATAAAAACAATAACGAATTTATCGAGGTAAGGTTTGCAGACTCTGTTCATGAGATCCATAAACACTGCAGGAGCGTTTGTCAATCCAAAAGGCATGACTAGAAACTCGTAATGACCATAACGAGTTCTAAATGCGGTTTTTGGCACATCCTCCTCTCGTACCTTCAGTTGGTGGTATCCGGATCGCAAGTCAATCTTTGAGTAGAAACTAGAACCTTGAAGTTGATCGAATAAATCATCGATGCGCGGTAGAGGGTATCGGTTTTTGATTGTCACCTTGTTTAGTTCTCGATAGTCGATACACATCCTCATGGATCCATCCTTCTTCTTCACGAATAACACCGGAGCTCCCCAAGGTGAAAAGCTCGGTCGGATGAATCCTAGGTCTAAGAGTTCTTGCAATTGCATGGACAATTCTTGCATTTCGGATGGAGCTAGACGGTAGGGAGAGCGCGCTATTGCTGCGGCTCCGGGCACTAGGTCAATCCGAAATTCAACTTGTCTTGGGGGTGGTAGTCCAGGCAAATCCTCTGGAAACACTCCCGGATAATCACGTACAACAGGTATGTTGTCTATGCGTCGTCCCTCTGTTTTCTTCTCCACAACATGCGCTAGGAAGGCTTGGTATCCCTTTCGTAGATACTTACGGGTTTTTATGCCATTGACCATCTTCAAAGCGCTTCATTTCAGCTCTCCTCGAATTATGAGCATTTCGCCTGACGGCAGTGGTACCCGCACTATATTTTCAAAGCATAAGATTTCCGCACGATTTTCGGACAACCAGTCCATTCCAATTACAATATCAAAGCTTCCTAGGTCCATTGGCAATAAATTAATTTTAAAAGAATGACCCTCGAGGGATAGAGTGCATTCCGGTACTACTTCTTCGGCTTCTATTAGTTTACCATTTGCTAGTTCTACTGAGTATTTCATGTCTAACTTACGGGATTCTATTTCTAGTAATGGTCTAAACTCGGAAGACACAAAACTTAAATCGGCACCCGAATCAAATAGAACTGAAGCGTATTGATTGTTTACAAGGAACGTACCCGTAACAGTGTTGGGATCTTGGCGCGCCTCTTGTGCTCCAATAACGAACGCTCGACCACGTGCCGGTTGGTTGTTGCCATTGTTACGGTTGTTGTTGTTGTTGTTGTGGAGTTTAGGGCAACTGTTTCGGAGGTGGTTTGGGTTCCCACATTCGAAACATTTGAGCACTCTTCGTTCATTATTGTCACGGTTTTGAGAGCTTCCTCCACAGAATTGTGCACGGTGACCCCACTTCTTACAGTTATCACAACGGATGCACATGCCCTCATGGTGTCTTTCACACTTGATACACTTTGGCTTGTTGCCTGCATAACCTTTAGGTCCTGGTGCATTAGCAACATACGCCTTAGTGGTCCTCGGCTGCTTGTATTGCAGGTCTTGTCGGTCATTTCTCCCATCATTTCCCTTCCGTTTATCATTCCTACTACTTCCCCCACCAGTCCTTTCGGTTTCTCCTTTGTTAGAACTAACTTTCTTGGTCAGAGTTCCCATCCTTACCGCCTCGTCCGTTAAACTTTGTGCAAGGCTAACGGCGCTTCTGAAAGTGGACGGTTTGGATGTCGTCACCAAGCTCCTGATTTGCGGTACCAATCCCCAGATGTACCTCTCTATTCTTTTGTACTCGGGAGTAACCATGTGAGGTACCAAACGAGCTAGTTCTTGAAACCTGGTGGTGTAAGCAGTGATGTCGGACCCATTCATTGTTATTTCCCACAGTTCGGTTTCGACCTTTTGTAGTTCGCTTCGGGGACAGAATTCATCTAGCATCATTGATTTCAGCTCTTCCCAAGAAATGGAGTTAGCAACCTCTCTCCCAAGGGTTTGCACTTGAGAGTTCCACCAGGTCAATGCCTTGCCAGTCAGTGTGCAAGCAGCATACTTAACCATACGGTCTGGTGGACAGTTGCTTATATCTAGCACAGATTCCATTTTCTCGGTCCAATGAATCACCCCGATGGCGCCTTCATTCCCATGAAAATTTGTTGGCTTGCATGCTAGGAATGACTTGTATGAACACCCTCTTTGGGCATTCTCGGGTGTCTCTGTCCCATGGGTCTGTTCCCCGGTTCGGTTTCCTCCAGTAACATTTCTCCCTGTCCCGCTATCGTTCACAACATTCTCCCGTGCACGGCTTGCCTCGTACTGGGCCATAGCATCGGCTACCCTTCGAGCCACAATCTCTTCAATGCTATCTTCATTAGAGGGTCCTGAGTTCCTACGACTATTTACAGTGTTCCGACGTTTGGGCGGCATGATTTGATCCTAACATACGTAACAAAAGACAGACAGATATAATAATTAATACTAATGTAAAGAACACGGCAAGTACTCCCAAGATACATTATATTATAACATAAAGTGCTTTTACATAAGTTCCTTACAAAAGGGATGGGGTTCTAAGCTTAGTACCCATTCATACATACTAGTTATACAAAATGTGACGAGTCTATCTCTACCCGTCGAGTTAATCCTAACACTATGTAAGCACAACCCGCCATACATAAGTCTAACGGAAGTAGGGGAAATACACACCCACAGCCGTCCTAAGCACTGTCATCACAATGCATACTCCAATAGCAAATCCAATCATCCTCAGGCGTCCCTCGAGTACATCCACGCGTGCCCTGATGGCCTCTGCAGTCTCCATGTCCGCCATTCGGTGGCTCTCCACCAAGTCCAGTCGCTCGTAGGTGGACATCATGTCTCCATCCAAGCGGGACGTATCGCTCCGTAGCTCGTGGATGTCATCGTCCCGGTAGGACAAAATCTGAAACAGCGTACGACAGACTCCAACTAGGGTAGGGACTGTAAGCTCCAACGGCTCCCCAGTGATGGGCAAGGGAGATGGTGCATGAGAAGACTCTCCAGTCTCACAGGTAGGTGGGAGGCCCTCCAGTGATCTCCACCTCCGCAGTATAGACAGCATCCAGCCAAACTGTGTCAGTCTCGGCATCCTCTGTGACTGCTCATCACATGGTATGTCGGTCATAGGTGGTGCCTCATCGCGCGGTGCTAATACTCCTGTGGGTAGATCACGGATGACCTTCCTAGGGGTCCTCCTCATCAGTGGCCTACGTGAGGTCTCGCCTACGGTAGGTATGGTGACGGGTCTCATCACAGGTGCTGTGGGAGGTGTAACACTAGTGTCATCAGAAGTAGCCCTAACGTGGACAGATGGGCTCTCATGTACAGAAGTAGCTCTACTATCAAAGGTGGCCTCAGTGGGTTCCTCATCCGAGGCATAGATGTAAATCGGGCTCTCTCTAGACATATTGCTACAAGGAAAAGTGGGTGACATGTCAGGCTCGTACAATATGTTGAGTTTGTATGAATGCAATGCATGTTATGAGTGATCGTATCTAGGGTTATAGTCTAGGTCTCTAAGACATTCTAAGTCACTAAAGACTTCTAGTTCGCTATAACCAATGGCTCTGATACCAAATCTGTCACACCCCAAAAATCGGTAATTTCGTTTAGCGGAAGCATTAGTATTAAGCGGGGCGTGACTCGATCCAAATAAATAATACAAGAGCATATGGTTATCGCAGAACGTCTAATACATTAAGATGCCATTAAAAGTTTTACAAACATTACAGCCTCATCGATGCGTCAGAAGCAGTGTTATAAATTTCACAGTTTTACAAAAGTACATTGTTCAAAAGATGGCATCCTAAGTTACAGAGCAGGTACGGTTCCAAAATGCATGTGGTCTCGTAGCATGGCTAATTCCCTGAAAAACATATTTAAAACGTCAACATAATTGTTGAGTGAATTCACAGGTTTAAGACTCTATCGTAAATCAGTTTGATAAAAATGCATCAGTAATTCAATATGTGGCATCGAAGGCCTCTTGTACGATTATTTAAATGTTGAAACGCTGACTGTGATCCCTCAAAGGCTAGCTAGGCCTAATGAGTTAATATGCCGAAACTAAGCCTATAACCAAACCACGACATAACAATCGTTGCCTTGGACAAAGTAAATATACGATCCTGGTCGCGAACAATGTCGCTAGTTAGCGCGACTAACTAAGATAATCAGTGGGGGAATGTCAATCCGATAGTACTATCCGTATATTTAGTGGCTAGAGTCACCTAGTTAATGGTTATAGTCATTGTAAGCAAAGGACTTATATGCTACAACTTGCGAACTTAGGCTCCCATAAAGATACAAGTCAGTTTCCAATAATCGCATAAATCGGTTATATGTTTTCCACCCCAACATTTGAAAGTATTAAAAAGCAGTAAAATAGGGGCTGTGAACTCACCTGAGTCCGAGCGTGCTAGCAAATCAAGTCTAAGTATTTGATCCCAATATAATCTCTTTATGCCCTAAATGCGTAAGGTTAAATTAATGACGGTAGACGTTTTAATAGACCGTCTATACTAAGTGTTCACTTCACTTAGAGTGTATACGACACGATGTGATCAATTATAGTTTGCTACAATGTTCAAGTTATGTATAAAGCCTCAACATATTATTATTCACTATATAATATGTTAATTTTTTTGATTTGTAGCATATATGTAACATTAATTTGTAATAAATCGGTCCTTGCGGTTTCTCGGCATTTATATTAATCATGATATCTAAAGTATATTTTCATCATAAAGTCCCCTGATTTACAGAAGGTTTACATCAGTCCACAAGTTTCTTGAATTGACAGTTTTAGTCCTTGTAGTTTATATTTTGTCGTTTTCGGTTAATATGTTTGGTTCCTTTGATTTCTACCGTGTGCCTTAGGTTCCCGACAATTTTTATCATGGTTTAAGCTTGTGGTCACTTAAGTTAATATTATTAAGTTTATAGTCCCCAACTTTCTGATTTTACACTATTAGTCCCTAAAGTTTCAATTGTCTCATTTTTAGCTCAAAAGTTCGGTTTGTTGACTTGTAACTATACAATCTTTGGTTTTAATACACCAAACTATAAATTTGACTTTATATTTATGTACTTACTGATTTTTATCATCTCAGCCCATAACTTATAGTTTGTACGCGTTTAGTCCCTATAATTGTGTTTAGTCCATATCTAGCATGGTACTTTGGTTTGTATGTGCTCAACCACAAGAGTATTATTCTAAATCATTCTTAACATTATTTTATGTGTATGTCACTGATATGAACAGTCCAGGTCCAAGGTTTTAGGTTTGTACGGTTCTAACCCCTTTACTTTCATTTTTGTCGTTTCTTGCATCATGTTTCGGTTTAGTAGGGTTTAATCGTATGGCTATTGTTTTAAAACATCATTAACATTAAATTAAGTCTAAGTTACTGATATGGTCAGTCCAGGTCCAAGAGTTCTCATTTTTACATGTTTAGTCCCTTTACTTTTATTTATTTCATTCCTAGAGCAAGATTTCGGTTTATTAGGGTTTGACCATATAATCATTGTTCTAAGTCATGGTTTAAGCTTAAATACACTTAAGTTACTGATTTTCACGTTCAAGGTCAGTAACTTTCTGTTTTAACAAGTTTGGTCCTCTTAGTTTCCATTTTTCCACTTTTAACCTCATAGTTTAGTTTTCTTGGTTTCTAACCACAATGGTTTGGTTTTTAACAGTTAGATCCATGTTTTAACATGTTAATACATCATTAATATTATTTTTAACATTTCTGTCCTCCAAAGTTAGATCTCACACTTTTAGTCCCTTAAGTTTTGTCTTTGTCATTTTTCACCCAAAAGTGTGTTTAGCTAACTTTTAAACTACAAAGTTTATGTTTTTACAAGTTTATTGTGTTTCTTAGTTCAAAATAATTATTTCAACATAAATGAAAGTTCATTACATGTTTGAGAAGTTTAAAGTATATAATGCATGTTTTTACACTTTTAAGGTTTCTTGACTTGTTTATAAACTTTATTTTTATAAAACTTGCTAGTTAACATTTTTAAAAGATGTAGTAAGTGTTTTAAAATATATTTTAGTGTAAGTGAACATACTTAGTATAAACACATATATATAAGAAAATAAAAGTTTAAGAAAAGTTTCCTTACAAAGGTTGTTGTTGTTCTTGAAGCAAGGTTGAACTTGATTCTTGAAAGTATGTTTTCTCTAACTTGGATGTTGTTTTAAACTTGTTTTTTTTATGGTAGTATGATGGTGTAAGTGTTTGTAAGTGTTTGTGTGTTTAAAGTGTGTTATTTTGATGGTTTGAGGTGGTGGTTCATGGTGGTTTGTGGTGGATTTGTGGTGGTGATCTTGAAAAATAAGGTGGGAGTGATGGGGGTGGGGGTTTGGCCGTAGGTTTCAAGGAGGGAGGAGGGAGAGAGTTTGTGAGTGAATGCTAGTGAGAAATGAGTGCATGAAGTGAGCAAGTGACCAAGATATGGCTTAAGCATGGGTGTGTAAGTGAATCAAGAAGTAAGTCACCATGGGGGGGCCCTAGGGGCCTCTTGGTGGCCGGCCAAAGGGAGGGGAGCAAGGGGGGGGCCCTCTTGGTTTCCATGTTGTGGTTAAGTGTTAGATATTTAGGTCATTAAGTGTTAATCTTGATTAATTAGGTGCTAATCTTGTACTTATAGTGATTTAGTGATAATTAAGGTAGATTAAGGTCATTAGAATATTAGAATTTGACATTACTAATTTTTATGCCTTTTTAACATTTGTTTCTTTGATTACTTACATTGTTTAACTTGCCGTTGTGTATCTCTCGGTTCACACGCATGTTTAAAAGTTAATTAACGTGGTTACGCGTATACATATATGTAAATTGCTATTCGTTTTATAATGACTACTATTTTTATTCAAATAGATTTATGTTACATACTTGGCTTGATCACAATCGTTCGTGGGTGTCGGTCTCTACCGAATGTTTGTGTAATTCATAATAATTACGTACGCGAACGCTTCGCGCATTAAAGTAAATATATTAAATCACGTAAAAACGGGCTTGTGCTAGACTTTATTTGAAATGAAATTAAATTCACGTTGATTAGATAGGGAATTAGTCTAATATGCATGCGTTAAAATGTACGGAATTTACAGAAATTCTCGGGTTATCACACCTCACCTCGCTTAAGACACCCTCATACATGCGTGTATCCGCTACCCAAGTTGAGAAGACCGTTTCCTCCAATGAGATTGAACCATTTGAGGATGAGACTGAGCCATTCGAGGATGAGACCGAGCCAATGGAGGATGATTCCGAGCCTACTGAGGACAAGCCCGATCCAGAAAAATCCCTTCCCTCCCCTGTCATACCTACTGAGACTGCACCTGCTCACCCTACCCAACCAAAACCAGCCTCTTTACTCCGATCATTCCACCCCGGGGGACCACGATTGATGCGTACCCCTCGGATAACCGTGTTCCCACCTTTGACTGAGACATTCTCCATTTCCCCTACTGAGACCCCCTCCATTCCTCCTACCGAGGCTACCAACATCACTACTAGGCGAGTGCGATCCCGCAAGTAGACTTGGATGCAGGAGCAGATTCAGTCCTGGAGAAAAGAAGAAGGGATACCCGAGACACTGGAGGTTTGGGAGTCCTCCACCACTACACCCATACCCTCTCTCACCTTGGAGCCTGTACATCACACTATCCCCGTTGAGGTAACACGTTTGGTTAATCAGGAGAGGAGGCTTGATCAGTTGGAGTACGACCACATTCTGGTAAAGTGGAACACGTACAGGCACAAGTTTCAGAAGTTGAGAGGAGGATCGGTAACATGGACTACTCGGTTTACTGTGCTGATGACGACATCAAGATGCTTCGAGAGGAGGTCACTGAGTTACGCCGACGGGTGGAGCACAGAGAAAGGCGCGCTGAATTAGCGGAAGAGCGTGCGACTAGGTAAAAGCAGCGTATGTCTGTGATGGAGCATAGTTTGGGACGTGTTAGTGCACTTTTGGGCCAGTTTCGCGGATAGTTTCATTTCGATTTTTAACCTACTATGGCGGGTTGTGCCTAGAGGATAAATTTATGGATTTGCTTGTATTTTTCCGGATGTTTCATTCGCGGCCCGTTTTTGTGAACAATGAATCAAGTATTTTGACTAAGTTTATGCTCTTTTTGGGTTATTAATCTTACTATCTTGTGACTTTGGTTGTGTGGTTTGTAATTGTTTATTCCTTAGACGCATGATAAAGTTCTATCTTGTATAGTATCTCATTGTCTTGTTGTGCTTTGTAATTTCAAGAAACATGCCACCCAAGAGAACACCCACGATGAGTAATACAGCTATCGAGCTACTTGTAGCACAAAGGGTAGCTGAGGCAATCGCCGCCCAAAGGACTGAGAGGAATGATGGAGACGAAAGAACCAGTAGAAGGAATGAAACCGGAGGAGGTTCGGGGACTGTAACCCGAGAATGCACCTATAAGGACTTTTCAAATTGCAAACCCCATCACTTCAATGGAACCGAAGGAGCTGTCGGTTTATTCGGTGGTTTGAGAAGCTAGAATCAGTTTTCTGTATTAGCAACTGCAAGGAAGATTGTAGGGTTAAGTATGCAACATGCACCCTTCAAGATGGTGCGTTATCATGGTGGAATTCATACGCCCATTCGGTGGGCATTGATGCTGCTTATCAGGTTTCTTGGGAGGACCTTAATAAAATGATGACTGAGGAGTACTATCCTCGGAATGAACTGCAGAAGTTCGAGGTAGAGTTTTGGAATCTGGTTGTCATTGGGGCTGATGTAGCTAGTTATACAAGGAGGTTCCATGAATTGGCACTTCTTTGCCCATCTTTGGTCACTCCCGAGTACAAAAGGATTGAACGTTATATCTGGGGACTTCCCTCCCAAATTCAAGGAAATGTAACTTCATCCAAGCCCAATACGATCCACGATGCTGTCCGTATGGCACACAGTTTAATGGATCAAATTGTACGATGTGGGACAATGGAAAGGGAAAATGCTGATAAGAATTCCGATGGTAAAAGGAAATGGGAGGAAAGTTCTAGGGGAAACAACAGCCAACAACAAAATAAGAAGACCGAGACAGTTAGGGCTTACGTTGCAGGGATAGATGCTAAGAAAGGTTATGCTGGAAACAAACCATATTGTACGCGTTGCAACCTTCACCACAAAGGTCCCTGTAGCAACGTATATGGGAAATGTAAGAAGCCTGGCCATCAAGCCAAGGACTGTCGGAGCCCTGCACCTGTTGCCAACACTAACGCCCCAAACACATGCTACGGGTGCGAGAGTGTTGGACACTTTAAAAAGGATTGTCCGAAGCTGAAAAATCAGAATAACAATGCGGCGCGTAGCAGGGCATTCATGATCAATACCAACGAAGCACGCCAAGATCCCAACCTAGTCATGGGTACGTTTCTCCTAAATGAAAAGGTTGTTTCAGTCTTATTTGATACTGGTGCTGATGAGAGTTTCGTGTCAAATGAGTTTAGCCCCTTACTTGATATCACCCCAACTGCCTTAGACACTAAATACACAGTAGAGTTAGCTAACGGTAAAATAATCGAAGCTGATAGTATAATTCAAAACTGTTCCCTAAAATTAGCAAGTGAAATCTTTCCCATAAATTTGATACCCGTCAAAATAGGAAGCTTTGACATCATCGTTGGCATGGATTGGCTGTCCAAGAATCGTGCTGAAATAGTATGTTATGATAAGATTGTCCGCATCCCCCTCTCTAGCGGAGAAACTTTAATAATACAAGGAGAAAAGAGTGGAACGAGATTGAACATCATATCGTGCATGAAAACATAGAGGTACCTAAGAAAAGGGTACCAAGCAATCTTAGCTCACGTTGTAGAGGAGAAACAGGAAGAGAGACGACTCGAAGATGTCCCTATTGTGTGGGAATTTCCCAAAGTTTTCCCTGAAGACTTTCCTGGACTACCACCAGCCCGACAAGTGGAATTTCATATCGACTTGGTGCATGGTGCTGCACCCGTTGCCCGAGCACCATATCGATTAGCCCCTTCCGAAATGCAAGAGTTATCGAGTCAACTACAAGAGCTTTTAGATAAAGGGTTTATTCGGCCGAGTTCTTCACCTTGGGGAGCTCCCGTCTTATTTGTGAAAAAGAAAGATGGATCCTTATGGATGTGCATCGATTACCGGGAATTGAATAAACTAACCGTGAAGAACCGTTACTCACTCCCTAGAATTGATGACTTATTCAATCAGCTGCAAGGCTCGAGTATTTACTCAAAAATTGACCTACGATCGAGGTATCATTAGTTGAGAGTCGGAGAAGAAAGCATCCCAAAGACAACATTTAAAACTCGGTATGGTCATTATGAGTTCCAAGTAATGCCATTCGGCCTCACTAACGCACCGACAGTATTCATGGATCTCATGAACCGCGTGTGTAAACCGTACTTAGATAAGTTCGTCATTGTATTCATCGATGACATTTTGATCTATTCGAAGAACAAAGAGGACCATGAACAACATTTGAGATCAATCTTGGAGTTTCTTAAAAAGGAGGAGTTGTATGCTAAGTTCTCAAAGTGTGAGTTTTGGTTACGAAGAGTGCAAATCCTAGGACATGTTATTGATAGTCAAGGAATACATGTCGACCCTGCCAAGATTGAGGCTATCAAAAATTGGGCGACGCCTTGAACCCCAACAGAAGTACGACAATTCTTAGGTCTTGCTGGTTATTATAGACGATTCATCGAAATTTTTTCTAAAATAGCCGAACCTTTGACACTGCTGTTGATACATGTTAGATTGTCTGTCAGTTGGTCTAGTTAGAGTTTGTATTTAGATTTAGATTCCCTGACTCCTGCGACGTTGTGCTCAATGTCGCAGGTGCGACGTCAGGTTTTGGGCCTGCGACATTGTCTATATCGCATGGGCTTAGACCTGCGACGTTGAGTGTAACGTCGCAGGATCGAGTGTTTAGTATAAAAACACTTTATGTAATCAGTTTTAGGGTTAGACAAACGATTTATGAAAACCCTAAACGCAATTTGTCGAATTTCTTTGTAATCTAGCCGATTATCATCAATAAACAAACGTTTACATTTGATTATTTCGTCTTTGTTTATTTGATTTGTTCGTGTGATTGATCAATTGGTGTTTCCGCAACCAATTGATTCGTATAACTTGATTCAAGATCGCTTTAGTGGACTATCAACTGGTATCAGAGCCACGGGGCTCGTTTTTGAAGAATAGGATCAAGTTTTTGATTTAAACTAACGATTAACATCTTGTTTTTTCGTGTGGTTTTTGTGTTCTTCTTGTTTACAGGTTAACAATTGCGTTTTCTGGGAGATTTTGAAGGGTTTGTTCGTTTGGTATTCGTAAAAATCAATTAGGTTTTGATTTTTTACGAATTAGGGTTTTTGTGCCGCAACTGTTTGCGACTTTGCGACGTCGTGTAATTTTTGCGACTTCAACTGCGACGTCGCCTGCGACATCACAGTTTTCTTTTGACCTAATTTGGTTTTTGCGACATACCGTTGCGACTTCGTCTAATTTAGCGACGTCACTCTCTACGTCGTACTTATGTGACGTCGTATTCTTTTGCGACGATATCAGCGACGTTATTGTTTACGTCGCATCTTTGATTCTTAATTGAACCATTATCTGTTTTGCGACATCACTTATTACGTCGCATAGGCTTTTTGCGACATCACCCTTATTGTCGCAAGTTTCAGTTTATAACTAATTCAACATTTATAAATGGCAGCAAACAAGGAAGATATTAGAGGTATTAGAGAGATGATAAAGCAGGAAAATGATATTGGTTCAAATAATAAACCTCCACTGTTCACTACAGACATGGACTATGCTTATTGGAGGGATAGATTTGAACAGTTTGTTGACTTTCATTGTCCAGAACTGTGGGGCCCATTAAAACAAATATATGAGGCTCCAGTAGCTGAAGGAGATTATCGTCAGGTTCCTCCACCAAAATCTTTCATTGCAATGACACCTCAAGAAAAGAAGGATTATCAAATAGAAAGAAAAGCACACTCAGCTATCTGTATGTGCTTGACAAAGGATGTCATGAGACTTTTTAAAAATCATGACACAACCTATGACTTATGGAAGGCTATAGAAACGAGGTGTGGGGGAAATGCGAAATACAAGGAGGCTAAGCTGGAATTGATAAAGAAACAGTACAATCTGTTTGACTCCTTACCTAATGAGACAACCTCTGGACTGTTTACACGGTACTCACAACTGGTGAGTGAGTTAACGGAGGGTGGATATAATCTCACAGCACTTGAGATAAATAAGAAATTGTTAGATGTTCTACCAAGTGCATGGGATGTAAAAGTCCAATTCTTGAAGGAAAGTGAAGGATTGGATGGGATGACTTTAGATAAACTGATAGGAGTTCTTCAAGCCCACGCTATGGAGTTGAAGAAGAAAGAGTGCAAGTCAAATGGATTTGTACAAAATCCGTCACTTTATGGAGGCCAAGTTAACTCTGGTAAGAGTTATGGAGGAATGGCATTCATATCGGATACCAATTCTTCATCTTATTCAGCTGGAGCTTCACATGCGGCTTATGTTTCTGGCACAACCTGCATTAATCAAGGATCACAACAGCAGGTTTCATCTTCACCAGCTATTCAAGAGCAAGCTGCGATTTATACAGCTTTCCTCAGTTCTTACAAAGATTTGGTTACTCAACAAAATACTACTTTGGAAATGACCAAAGAAGATTATGCTCAGCTGGATGACGATGACTTGGAGCAGATGGATTTAACCTGGAACATAGCTATGATTTCCAGAAGGGTTCAGAAATTTTTGCAGAGAACGGGACGGAAGGGACGGAAGAGCTTGGAAGGTAATGGGAAGACTGGGTTTGGGTTCGATAAAAGCAAAGTTCGATGTTACAACTGTCAGAACCTTGGTCACTTCGCAAGGGAATGTGAGAAACCCAGGATGCCATCGTCTGGTCTTACTAAGCCAGATCCACCCAAGGCAAATGAGAAAGAAGAAGTTAAATCGTTGGCTGTAGATAACGCTTTGATTGTTTTTGAGCCAACTGCTTCTGATTGGAGTGCTCAAGCTGCACAGTTTCAATGTCTGATGGCTCACATTACTCCTGAGGTACCAAATGAACCTAACGAGCCTTTTAATTGTGTTTCATGTATTAAGTTGGCTGAATCCCTTGAGGTCTATCAGAAAGACAATTTAAATATGAGGGACAAGATAGTGAAACTTAATGAATCTAATAAGTTTTTGCTAGATAATGAAAAACTTTATGAACAACACCTTGAAGCTCATAAATTAGATACCGAAACCTTTAAAGCAAAGGTATTTAGCCAGCAAGATGCAATTAAGAGTTATCTTGTCGAAATTGAATTGTTGACTAAAGAATTATCTGATTTGAAAAATGAGTTTGAGAATCATAGAAGCAAAATCTTAGGTTCAACATCCGCAACTCAAGTCCTTAATGAGATTGTTAATAAGCAAGGGGCAAGCGGCAAAAAGAAGGAAGGTCTTGGCTATAACCAAGTACCACCACCTTCTCATGTTGAATATTGTCCCCCGATTGTTAAAGTGGGCCTTGAGGAGATCTCAGTTGATTATACCAAATTGTATGGTATTAAGGCCAAAGAAGCCAAGGTAAACAAACTGACAAAGGAGAAAACAAAGAGGCCAGAGTATCCTTTGCCTCAGTTTGTTAAAGCTGAAAGTAAGTCTCCAGTTTATACTGATGAGATTGTTGAAATAGAGGATATTACTGATCAGGAATATCCTGAGTTTAAGAAGGTTGAGGTTAGACCTAAAAAGGTTATTTTAAAAGTTGAACTTGTGACAAAGGTTCAAACTAAAAAGGAAAATAAAGTTTTAATTGTGAAATCTCAAACTAATCAATCACCTGTAAAATTTTTACAACAAAAGGTGACAAAAGAAAAGGTTTCGTTTGATAAAACTTCTGCCTCAACTTCTAAACCAACACAAGCATTCTCTAAAACATGTACAAAATGTTCATGTTCTAAAAATGCTTCATCACTTCCTGCGGTAAATCCTCCGTCTCAACAGTTTCAAGAGACTCGTTCTTGTTTCTACTGCAAGAAACAAGGACATTTGATCCGCGATTGTCCCAAACTCTCTTATCAGCGTTATGGGAGAGATATGCCTAGGACATTATCCTACAGAAATTCCTTTTCAAAATCAACTCCTAGGCATCACTCCAACTCTCCTAAGCCTGCTAAGAAAGTAGTTAGTGTTGGGCAAAATCCTTTGTTAAAACCAAAGCCCAACATTATTTCCAACCCAAATCCCGAACCATCAAAGGTTTGGAAGATAAAGGAGTACACTGAGGACTCAAATGTCATCAATAATAACACATGAGATTCAAAATCTGATTTGTTTAAAAATAAAATTTTATCTGATGTGCTTATTGTTGATGACTATGGTCGACCTAAGTCTGTAAAGGCTTGGGTCACCGTTTCTCACTAATCTCCTCATTTTTATGTGTTGCAGCAGTCTGAACGTGTAAAAGATAGCGAATGGTTCATGGACAGTGGCTGCTCGAGACACATGACGGGTGATGTGTCTCTCCTAGTGGATATTAAACCATACGCAGGAGGTCATGTTGCTTTTGCTGGAGATACAGGGGGAACGATTTCGGGTAGAGGGACGCTAACTAATGGAAAGGTTAGCTTTGAGAATGTAAATTATGTGGCCGAACTTCAACATAATCTTTTAAGTGTTTCACAAGTTTGTGATAAGGACTATACCACATCATTTACAAAGACTGAGTGTGTTATATTGAAGCCGGGGTATGTCATTCCAGAGGAATGGGTGGTAATGCGTGCACCTAGAAGAAATGACACCTATGTGATGAACATGCGAACCGTGGAGACATCCAGCGAGTACACTTGTCTCCTTTCGAAGGCTTCAGAAAAGGAATAACTCCTTTGGCACAGACGAATGGGACACATTCATTTCCGTAAAATGAATTTTCTTGTTAATAACGATTTGGTTCGTGGAGTTCCGAAACAGTCTTTCGCCTTGAAGGATGACTGTGTTTCTTGCCACAAGGGCAAACTCCATAAGAAGTCTCATAAGTCTAAGGTTGTGAATTCCATTAATGCTCCGTTGGAATTACTGCATATGGATCTTTTTGGACCTGTTTCTACAAAGAGCATCGGTGGTCGCTCTTACTGTTTAGTAGTGACAGATGACTACTCACGGTTCTCGTGGGTATACTTTCTTGCAACGAAGGATGAAACTGCGGGTATTTTAGTTTATTTGTTGGATAAGTTGGCAAATCTGTGCAACTTAAAGGTAAAGAGACTGCGAAGCGATAACGGAACCGAATTCAAGAACTCAACTCTCGAGTTATTTTGCGCTTCTAGGGGTATTGAACATCAATTCAGTGCTCCGAGAACTCCTCAACAGAATGGAGTTGCTGAACGGAAGAATAGGACCATCATTGAAACTGCTCGCACTATGCTAGCGGATTCCAAACTACCTATTATCTTCTGGGCCGAGGCAGTTAATACCGCTTGCTACGTTTTGAATCGGGTACTTTCGGTTAAAAAGAAGAATAAAACATGTTATGAGCTCTTCAACAACCGCAAGCCGAATCTGCAGTTTCTGGAGCCATTTGGGTGTCCTTGTTTGATCATGATAACCAAAGAACGTGTCCCTAAGTTTGGTGATAAAGCCGTTGAAGGGATTTTTCTCGGATATTCGGTCAATTCTCCAAACAAACGGGTATACAACAAATCAACAAACGAGATCGAGGAACACTTTGAGGTAAAGTGCTTACGGTATACAGAACCACCTCAAGGAACGGGTCCGGATTGGTTCTTCAATTATGGGAAACTCTTCAGTTCCTTTAATGTACCGGAGGACGACGACACTGAAGAGTTAATCACAATGCTTCATGGACTCGATGTTTTTCAACAAACATCCGATTCTCTTCCTACAACACCCAATCCAATTCCCGATATGACATCCACTCCATCACCTACTCCAACACAACAAATGCCTGCACCTACATCCACTACTTCTCCTGCATCTGTACCTACACCCACACCACCAACAACAACCATTCCGTCTTCTTCAAACACTGTTAATGTCGCGGATCTTCCGGACGATCCTAATATGCCTCTCTTAGAGGATGAAGAAGACATGGATTATTCTCGTTTCTTCATTAATGAAGAGAACGAAGATGCTTCTGCCACTGAAGGTGATTTGAACAACTTGGAATTAAATCTTGTGTCAGATGCCATTCTAGTGACCCGGATACATAGGAATCACCCAGTTGAAAACATAATTGGTGATCCTCATTCTACTGTTCAAACGAGACATCAGGCGAAGCAATCTGCTGAAGATAAGGATACTTCAGCTGATCAGATTTTGGGATTTATGGCGACTGTTAATTCATGTCATCTTTCCCAAACCGAACCGAAGAAAGTTTCAGAGGCCTTACAAGATCCATCTTGGGTCGAGGCCATGCAAGATGAACTGCAACAATTTCACAAGTTGCAGGTGTGGACTCTAGTACCATTACCCAAGGGTGCTGATCCAAAAGGCACTCGATGGGTATATCGAGTAAAGAAGGATGATCGAGGGGTTGTTACAAGAAACAAAGCTCGACTAGTTGTTCAAGGGTATACTCACGGTATGATATGCTCACTTGTAAACCTTATGGAACTCCTATTGAGCTCAACCATAATCTTGGACCTGCTGATGATGATGAGGACTGCAAAGAAAAAGATTACCGTTCGATGATAGGTTCTCTTATGTACCTCACAGCCTCAAGGCCTGATATCGTCTTTGCTGTTTCCCTTTGTTCAAGATATCAGGCACGACCAAAGGTTTCTCATATGAAGGCGGTGAAGCGGATTTTTGGCTATCTTAAATATAGACCCACTCTCGGTCTATGGTACTCAAATGAGAAGAACTTCACGCTCTCTGCTTATTCCGATTCAGATTATGGTGGCTGCAACGTGAATAAGAAGTCTACAACAGGAGGATGTCAGTTTCTGGGATCCCGATTGGTGTCATGGCAATGCAAAAAGCAGACAACGGTTTCTACTTCAACAGCGGAGGCCGAGTACATTGCTGCTGCAAGCTGCTGTTCTCAAGTTCTTTGGATTCAGCACCAATTGTGCGACTACGGGTTACTCTTAACTTTAACTCCTATACATATTGATAATACTGCTGCCATATCAATCACACGCAATCCCGTACAACACTCTAAAACCAAACACATAGAAATTAGGTTTCACTTTATACGGGATTGCTATGAGAAACACCTTATTGACCTTGTCCATATAGATACCCTCAAACAAAATGCTGACTTATTCACTAAGGCTTTTTCTAGAGCCCGATTTGATGAATTAGTCAACATGATCGGTCTAAGGTTCTTTACTACGAAAAAGTAATTTGTGACTTGGATTAGCTTTAAAGTAATGTTTTATTAACAAATATATATATATATATATATATATATATATATATATATATATATATATGCAACCAACGCAACTACCACTCTTTATACTTTCTAGTATTAAAGAAATGCAAGGTTGCTACATTTTAAAATAGACGTTGAAGTTGTGTCTGTAAACAACTTGGGATATGATAGTACATCGGGTGACATGCATAAAAATGGAAATTTAAGGTTTATCTTGGATGTGTCAGTAGATTTATCTGACGTATTAAAAACAGTTTTTATAAACATTGTCTTCATCATACGATATATTAGTAGGCATGTTATGCAAACCTCTTTGAGAAGACTTAAGAAGCTTAATCATTAATTGTTTATTTCAAGTGGTATAACACCATTAGATGTATGACAAAAGTCTTAATTCCTTACTTATACTAGACATGCTTTCATGAAAGATGTTTATTTGATATCATTTGGGGGTATATATTGATAGTTTCCTCTGTTATACGTAAGTATAGACCTGGCTTCTATTAATATATACTTTACACTTAAGCAAACACAAGTCAAAGTACTTGTAAAGTCTTTCAAAATAAGATACCTTACAAGGTCGCCAAAATGGTTTGACCAAGTCTGGTTTTGCTTAAACCTGAATCAAGCTATGTCGCTCTGTTGTACGTAAGTACAGACCTGTCACCGCTAACTTGATTCTTAAAATTGATTCTCTTATATTCTATCTGTAAATGGGAACATGGTCTATGTTTAAGTTAAGATGTATATCTATGGTGGGAACTACAGCGAAATGCACATACCAATAATTATAAAATACCTCCTAGAGGTGCGTATAACATGTTTAAGTGGATATACATACTAATAATCGTTTTGAAATAATTTTTATAAAAAGTGTTTTCAGTATGTCAAGTAAATTTAAAGAGGACAAATATACTGATGATCGAAATAACTCTTACTGTTTCTAATAAATGCATGTTATTCCGATATGATCCCTAATCAGATTAACTCAACTCCGTCACCAAAAAGAATGTGTTTGTAAATTTGCATTAAATTTATATTTATGTATTTCAGCTTTTTGTTACTTAGTTATTTATTACTCCAAGTTACAAATTAGTTTTTCAAATCGCGCTTCGAAAATTTGAACTTCAAATTGAATTCAAAATTTCTGCCATGCGATGTCATTGTCAACGTCGCATGCGACGTTGTTCGCTACATCGCACGCTACGTCGCACTTAGGGTTAGACTATAAATAGTTCAACCTGCGACGTCATTAGTACACTATTCAAATTTCTTTGCGACGTAGCTTGCGACCTCACTCCAGCGATTGCGACGTTGCGCGTGTACCTACGATTTTGCTGTTCGGCCGTGTTTTCCCTCTTTTCGATCACGATTTCCTGTTCTACACGTTTTACTTGATCATTAGGTACTATTTTTTTCGCTTTTCCCCGTATAATTTTTGTATATTCATTGATTATGTATTGCGGTTTAAAGGGGATCTCGGTTTTGGGAATTATTTGCTGCGAAACTGTTAGGATTATTAGGTTTTATTGATACCTTGATATGTCGCACCTATTGATGTAGATAAATTTGAAAAACTAAGGTTTTCGCAGTTAGGGTTTCTGGGTTGGGGATGAAGTTCATCTTTGCGACGTCGGCTGCGACGTAGCAGCCGATGTCGCATTTCATGATTGACTTCGCATTTATATGCGACGTCCACATGCTACGTCGCATAGAATTGCGACGTCCTTATACTACGTCGCAGTATTGCGACGTTCTGTCTTATTTCGCAAATTAGTGCGACCTCACAAGCGACGACATGTTCTACGTCGCAGTTTGCTTTAAAGTGATTAAATTCACAATTAATTGCAAAATGCGACGTCCCCCTTAACGTCGCTCATTTGATATGCGACGTAAGGCTCTACGTCGCTATCATTTTTGGGTTAATTTATGTGACGTTTTTAAAATTTTGCACTTTTATGTGCGACGTCATACGTAACGTCGCATAAATCAGAAGGTTTTCATTAACCTAATTACATGTGTTTGTCATGTATTCTAACGTATTTCGAGTCTATATTCTGCACTGTTTACAGATATGGCACTCACTTATGAGCCTCGACACAACACGGTAGCTTTTTTGGATGCCACACATAAGAATGCGGCTCCGTTCGGTCAGATGATTGCTTTTCTTCGCCGTTCGCGTATATTTCATGCGATATCTGACGACACTGTGGTCTACAAGAACTTGATCGGACCGTTCTGGAGAAATGCATCGATTACTACTGAGAACGACGTCCCACGTATAGTATCTACTGTTTTGGATACTCAAATTGTGGTAACTGAGCAGGGTATTCGAGAGTTACTACAATTCAACGATCAGCCCGATATGCCAGTTCGTTTTGCGAATCAGTTTATTTCTGGCGGCATGCAACGTATGGGTTATCCGGGAATCCCAACTGATCAATATCGCAAAGCTCATCTTACTCGAGTTTGGCGTTATTTGATGCATATTTTCATTGTTTGTTTGGGGAGTCGGAAAGCTGGCACTGATGAAATCAGTTACGGTATGGCATCGGCTATGTTGGCTTTAGTATACAATAAGCCATTCAACTATTCTGGGTTGATCTTCAAGAGTATGGTCAACAATGTCAACGCTGGCGACAACAAATGGGCGTTGTATCCTCGGTTTCTTCAGCTGTTTATCAATTGTCATCATCCGAATCTTACAGCACTCGGTGATGTCGATAACATTCACAAAATTGCGCCAATGATGAGTCGGATTTTTGCCATATGTTCTGCTCAGGAACGGGGGGTTCAGGCACCACCAGATACTCCTTTATTTGGTGCGATCATTGATGAACAATATGTGCCACCTCCAGATCCTCAATACATGGATGTTCAACCGCCACAGCAACCGCAGCAACCGTTTGTTGATATCCCTGTTCAGGCTGCGGGGGAGGACATTGAGGATGACTTGGCTCAGATAGAGCAATTTGGGGTTGTTCAGCAACAGGACTCACCGCACAGAGTCACCGACGAATCCTCTTCCTCTGATTCGGATTCGGACTTTGTACGACCGCAGGATGGCGGTGAGACCCCTACGGATTCTGATGGTGAAGTGCCCCACCCATCGCAAATGGAAAGAATTAGGGTACACGAATCGGCTTGTTATTTGAGAATCCAACGCCGTATTCGTTAGGCCAAACGTTATACGGGAAAACGTCCTCGTGCCGATGATGACACTGAGTTTGTACCATCTTCTCGTCGTGTACGTCGACCGTCTGCTGTTCTGCCACCTCCATCTCAGGCACTCGCTATTGAGCCGACTCCGGCATTTTTACAAAAGATGATGGATGATATGCGCCAAATGCAGCAACAGCTAAAAGAACAAGCTGATCGCAATGAATCTTAGGCTGCAATCATCGAGGTTCAGTCAAAGCAGATTTCAGAGCTACAGGCTAGGGTCAATGTTTTGGAGGCTAGGTCTAGTGCCTCGGGGGAGTTAGGGTCTGAGGGTCCCAATGTAGAGTCACTAGGACCAGAGTCTGTAAACCCTCCTGTAATTGAAAACGTTATTAATGAAAATGTTCAGCGTTTGGATTATTTTTGTGTTGATGACATCCCCGGTCAGCCGAGACCACTAGCGGTTGATTATTCTTGTGCTGATCTGACATTTATTCAGAGAATGGTTAATGGGGATGATACGGGTAATGATCAAGGGTATGTATTTGATATGGATGATGAGGTATCGGTTGATGATGAGCATTTGGAATCAGATGAATATTATGATGATGCACCGGTTATTGAAACTGACTCATCTGATGATGAAGGGCTCGCTGGATCTTTTCATGGAGAATCTAGTTCAACTCATGCAGTTCCTACCCAACAAGATTCTACATCTACTCAACCAACTCAAGAGGCATCTGAAAGTTTAACTGCTGAAGAAAGAATGGAAAGAAATAAGCAGTGGTGGCCTCAAGGTAGATCTGCAGAACCAGTGCCTGTAACATGCAAAATTTATAAAGTTTGTGGAGATTATACCGGTGTGATTAAGAGTTGGAAGGTTCGCCAAAGAATGATCATGATTAAGAGATTGGATGGTATTCAATATTTCAAATTGAGATTTAATCAATTGAGTACTTTACCAAAAGGGGAGATCAACAGGTTAGCACAGTTGAATTTGATTAATCCTGGAAATGATGATTATGCTAACTATGTTCAGAGGACACTGCGTCAAGAGGTTAGAACCAAAAGATATAACAAGCTAAAACCGACGCTGGGAACGAAATATACATATAAGAAAAAGTTGAATCCCACGACAGGTCGCCCTATGGTTAAAGTTCATTATCCACCGGCTGACTGCCTGACTGAAATTCCTTTGAAGCAGGTTCCTTATGATTTTCTACGAAGATTTGTGTATTGGGAACTTGATCCACACACTGGTGAGGCTGTGATTGTTTTTGTTCCTGAATCAGAGCCGCAACTAGAATTTGGAGGTATTTGGAACTTGAAGAAAGTTTCATTTCGGGTTTTTGATCCTATGAGTTTGATAAATCTTCACGAAAAAGATTTGAGAAAACTCTTTGATAATAGGATTCAAGTGAATGACAGTAACGAATTCAACAAGAAGCTTGCACAACAATATCAGAAAGTTGTTGAAGTTTGTGTTTATAATGGGATTCATGCTGATGGAAAATTTCCTGCAAACTGGGCTTAATTGAAGAATCTTTTGAAGACCAAGCTGAAGACACGGGGGAGTTTGTTGATACATGTTAGATTGTCTGTCAGTTGGTCTAGTTAGAGTTTGTATTTAGATTTAGATTCCCTGACTCCTGCGACGTTGTGCTCAATGTCGCAGGTGCGACGTCAGGTTTTGGGCCTGCGACATTGTCTATATCGCATGGGCTTGGACCTGCGACGTTGAGTGTAACGTCGCAGGATCGAGTGTTTAGTATAAAAACACTTTATGTAATCAGTTTTAGGGTTAGACAAACGATTTATGAAAACCCTAAACACAATTTATCGAATTTCTCTGTAATCTAGCCGATTATCATCAATAAACAAACGTTTACATTTGATTATTTCGTCTTTGTTTATTTGATTTGTTCGTGTGATTGATCAATTGGTGTTTCCGCAACCAATTGATTCGTATAACTTGATTCAAGATCGCTTTAGTGGACTATCAACTGCTAACTCAGAAAATAGCAAATTATAATTGGAGTAATGAGCATGAGGAAGCTTTCCAATTGCTGAAGCAAAAACTCTGTAGTGCACCAGTATTATCATTGCCGGAGGGAACTGAAAATTTTGTAGTCTTCTGCGACGCATCACGACAAGGGCTAGGATGTGTGTTAATGCAAAAGGAGAAGGTCATAGCTTATGCATCTCGTCAACTTAAGGTGCATGAGAAAAACTACAAAACCGATGACCTGGAATTGGGAGCAGTGGTGTTTGCACTCAAGATTTGGAGGCATTACCTCTATGGTACAAAGTGTACCGTGTTTACGGATCATAAAAGCCTTCAGCACATTTTCGATCAAAAGGATCTGAACATGAGACAGCGTAGGTGGGTTGAGTTACTCAGTGATTACGATTGCGAAATTCGTTATCACCCGGGCAAGGCAAATGTTGTAGCTGACACTTTGAGCAGAAAAGAATAGATGAAACCACTATGAGTTAGGGCTTTAGGTATGACCATTCATACGAACCTTACCTCTCAAATTCGTGATGCTCAACTCGAGGCAATCAAGGAGGAGAATGTAAAGGACGAATCTCTACGTGGTATGGATAAGCAATTTGAGGTTAAGTCTGATGGAATCCGATATTTTATCAATCATATATGGATACCAAGTTTTGGTAACTTGAGGAAGTTGGTAATGGAAGAGGCACATAAATATAGATACTCCATCCATCCGGGTGCTGACAAGATGTACCATGGGCTTAAGGACCTATATTGGTGGCCTAACATGAAGACTGAGGTGGCCACCTATGTTAGTAAATGCTTGACGTGTTCCAAGGTAAAGGTCGAGTATCAGAAACCATCAGGCCTATTGCAACAACCCGAAATACCCCAATGGAAGTGGGAGCAAGTAACAATGGACTTTATTACTAAGCTTCCTAAGACAGCAAATGGTTGTGATACGATTTGGGTAATTGTTGATCGCCTGACAAAGTCCGCCCACTTTCTAGAAATCAAGGAGACTAACACAATGGAAAGATTGACTAGGACTTACTTGAAAGAGGTGGTGCCAAGACACGGGGTGCCCATCTCGATTATCTCAGATCGAGATAGCCGTTTCACCTCGAGATTTTGGCAATTACTCCAAAAAGCTCTAGGTACTCGCTTGGATATGAGTATCGCATACCACCCTTAGACAGATGGCCAAAGCGAAAGGACAATTCAAACCCTAGAAGATATGTTACGCGCATGTGTTATCGACTTTGGACGTGGCTGGGAGAACCACCTGCCACTATGCGAGTTCTCTTACAACAACAGTTATCACACCAGCATCAAGGCCGCCCCATTCAAAGCACTTTATGGGTGAAAGTGTTGATCGCCTGTATGTTGGATTGAGGTGGGAGATAGTCAACTCCTTGGTCCAGAGATTATACACGAAACAACCGAGAAGATTGTGCAAATCCAAAACAGACTGAAGGCAGCCCGTGACCGCCAAAAGAGTTATGCAGATACGAGGCGCAAACCACTAGAATTTCAAATTGGGGATAGATTCATGTTCAAAGTGTCGCCTTAGAAAGGCGTAGTCCGTTTTGGGAAACGAGGAAAGCTAAACCCTAGATATGTCAGACCATTAAAAATACTGGAGAGAATTGGTCCAGTTGCATACAAACTTAAGTTGCCTCAAGAACTCAGTAATGTACATGACACGTTTCATGTGTCAAATCTGAAAAAGTGTTTATCAGACGAATCACTTGTCATACCAGTCGGAGAAGTACAAATCGATGAGAAATTGCATTTCGTCGAAGAACCAATCGAGATCATGGACTGAGAAATAAAGACCTTGAAGCGGAGACGTATACCCATTGTAAAGGTTAGGTGGAATTCAAAACGAGGTCCGGAATTCACCTGGGAGCGCGAGGATCAAATCCGTTGCAAGTATCCCCACCTATTCTCAAACCCTGCACCACCCGAGATCACGAACTAAATTTCGAGACGAAATTCTTTTAACAGGGGGGAGAATGTGACAACAGGCAAATTTTCTGATTTAACTCCGCTCGGGTAATAAACTTGGATATATATTTTTTTTAGTTAAACTATGAGTTTAGTGAATTATCGCCTATAATTAAATGGCATTGAATTTAGGCGCCCTATCGTTACAACCCGACATTAAGCAAACGCTTATTTATGAATTTACATAATGTGACAAAGTGCTTACGTCTATGTGTAACACCCGCTAATTTAGGACTTTAATTAGTGTCTAACTACTTGTAATTACATGTATTTAGTATTATATTAATCTAAATATATGTAACTTTCTGTGTAATTTCATACACGTTATATGATTTGTTTAAATCATACACACTTGAACCGGACGAGGTCCGACACTATTTACTATGGACGTTGGTGACAAACTGTTAAAAATAATGTGGATTTATCCAAACAAACATTATTTACTTTAATATATTTACTTTAATATATTACACGATTATACGTTTTATTAAAACGTAACTTTACGCAACGAAAATGCGTGAAACGCGCCCGACACGCAAAATAATCTCAGGTTATATTTCTATAACTCAAAACTAAGTATTTTAATACAATACTTTAAGTTAAAATATCGGGTTTTAAATCGTTAGTTAAATACGCGTAACAAACGTTTAACGCCTAAATAAATGTCGAAACGAACGGGTAAACGAACGCCGCACGGAGTGCAAATTTGGGGAAACAATTTAGACATCACATGGGGTGGGACCCCCATGATTTTATGCAGAAAATCTGCATGAGGCATGGCCTCATTATTCAACTCACCTACACATTCAATCTCTCCACTTCTCTCTAAAAACTGATAGAACATCACCACCACAGCCACCATCGGCCACCACCATCACCTCCCTTATCCGTCACCTTTTTGAAGAAAGAAAAGTAAGGAAAACGATCACGGAAGCTAGAGCATCACAACCATCTTCTCCGTTTCTTCACACTCTTTGTGAGAACTTTTCTACTCTTCTAAAATACTTGTTTTAAGTTTATAATCATGTTTTAGTGGCCACTCAACCATTATATGTCCAAAAGATAAGTCAAAACACAAATTAAAACTCGAAAACGGGAAGTTAACCTTCCTGTCCAGATTTTGTACCCACTTCCACGAATTTTATAAAAATCATTACAACACCAAAATGGACGTTTCTTAAGCCTAAAATGTAGTACAAGAAGTTATCTTTCCAACAAAATTAGTCTCGTGACTTTTTGACTCTGTTTGCTACTCGAAAACATTTTTCTCCGGTAACATAGGTTTACTGTTCCGGCGAGCAGTAAAAACAGCCTACTTCTCGAGACCATATCTCGAGTTCTAGACTTCAAAAACGTATGAGACCACTTGGGAAATATTGTTAATTTTGTTATATACAAAAAGTTCTTCTTTGGCTCTTCCATAAATACACTCATTTCTCCAGAAATTTAGATTAGTGAGAAGTGGTCTAATCTCGGATTAAACTGAACCCTGACACTTAGTGAATTTTTATAAAATATCAAACCACCTCCAAAAGTCATAAACAAATTACAGGAAGTACATAACATATGTGGGAACGTCGTGTAAAAATTTTAGAACGATTCGATAACGTTTACTATTTTAGATAAAAATCACAAAGAATCCGTGAATCACATTGTCGGATGAACAGTAACTCCGTGAATCACATTGTCGGATGAACAGTAACTCCATGAATTTATTGATGGATGAACATTAAAATTGACTTTCGTTGGCTGTCGGACTGAGGGTTGACTCTCTGACTTTAGGGTGAGACTCGGATGCATAGTTTCGGACTTGATAACACTCGAAATCAAACCAAACCCGTTCGACCTAGTAAACGAAAACGAATACTTAAACGAAATCGAAAAAACTTCAGACCTACGAAAATACCATCATCATTGTCGCATGAATAGTACTCCGCGAATGCTATTTTCGAATGAACAAAATTCCGTGAATCTATTGTCGTATGAATAGTGGTCCGAGAATGCGATTGTCGCATGAACAGTGTCCGTGAATGTCATTGTCGGGATACATATTGTCGCACGAAATGGAAACTTTAAAATACTTTTTATACTAAGTATTGAATACATACAACACTACACTTATATGATATATATATATACTTTGGAAGTATACGCTACAACTTGAACGCATACGAGCTTACACTCGAATCAATAACTATACTTACGAGATTACACTCGCACCCATTTATTACTTATACATATAAGTATGAAGATATGAGATTACACATACACCTAGATGGGATTACACCCACTCTACCACGAGCTTACACTCGAACCAATTGTTTATAAGATGAGCTTACACTCGCACGGACTTACATCCGAACGATGGTTACACGTCACATTACAAATAACCAACTATTGTATATGCTTTACAAGATATACAAGCACAATGAATTACATAATAATAATATTTGAATTATTATTACACCTCCATCACCAACGGGCCACACTTAATTACAAAATGGTTATAAACGTACAAACAAATACTTGGACATTTCCTAATTGAGTGGACAACTAGCATGGGTGATCCTTCGTGCCACCAACTTACTTACTTGCTTATGACCTTGTGCGTTTCGGACGCCTGAAGGTTGCAGGGTTCGGAGAACCACACTATGGAATTACATTCGACACATACTTACGGACTTACATCCGCTATACTTGTTTGCTAGACTCAGGTGAGTCTTACAGCCCCACTTTTACTGTTTTACTGTTTTTACTTTGGGGTGGGATACATTGCTCGCTTGTCATAAAAACAAATACTGATAAACTTTTTACACGGATTGCATGAGTAAAACTTTTTCTTAAGCGCGAATACTAGTAAATGAATCCATTTGGGTTCCCCGTCCGGGGTAGTCGTGATACCACGGATTACACCATAGAAACGGACGACTAATATTAGTAGATGGATCCATTTGGGACTGACAATCCCTGCCTGGGGTAGTAGCGCTACCACGGATTACACCGTAGAAACAGGTATATTAGTACTTGTTACATATGAGTGTCCGGATAGCACTCACGGGGGTACGTGATGCTGTACTTGACTGTACCATTCACACTACACTGTTAAGCTTCAGCTTGTGAGCTCATGGTAATTGTGTTGACCTACTGATTTACTTTCTATGCTCGAAGGCATTACTGGTACTTTACTTCTGGTTCATAAAGGATTACTATACTAAACCTATGAGATTCACCAACCTTTTTGGTTGACACTTTTTAGCATTTATCTCAGGTACATTACAGCAGTAGGACTGCACCACACTCAGGACTGATAGCTCGAGTCGCATGCATACAAACTTGTGGAGATTCTTTTGCATTACTTTTTGTATATCAGTTATGTATTAGAATCTCTAGGAAATCATTTTCGAACTTGAAGCTTGTTATTACGATTCAACAATGTAATACTTTTGTACTATTGTACGACGTTGCATATAGATGTCGTTTGCTTTACTTTGGTGCTTAATTATTGATTAGTAACACCCAAAACTTGCTTCCGCGCAACAGTAAATTTGGGGGTGTTACACTATGTTTATTAAGTTATTTAGTAGACACTAATCTAAGATGTATATATATATATATATATGGTTCAAGAGGTGAATTTGATGACACTTACTTGCATAGAAGAGATCCCTCATCACCTTGCATGGAATAACAACATAATAATTAAATAAATACTTATATTTGAATTATTTAAAAACTTAATTAATTTATAAATAAAAATCTGATTTTTTATTATAAATTAATTAAATAAAACTAATTTAATATACCTCTATTCTCCATCAATCACAAACCCCATCCTTTCCCCTCCCCCCCTCCCCCCCCCCCCCCCCCCTTACTTCTCCTATTTAAAGAACCCTCATTCTCCCTTTTCCATTTTTCACACACACACTTTCTCTCTTTCAAAAACTCTCTTCTCTTCCATTTTCTCTTCAAAAGTCAGCCACCATAACACACCCAAAACCACCATAAATCACCACCCAAAAACCCTTTAATCCACTCAAAACAACCTACTTTCATCACTATTTGTGTTGGTAAGATGATACACGAATTCCTCTACTCTATGTCTTCATTTTTCACACTAATCATCACCCATAGATGAATAATAGAAGACTTATATAAATATATCTATATCTATGTATATATATCTTATATCTTGCTATATACATATGTAAGATTTTATGTAAGGCTATGCCTACAAATCTACATATGTATATATGCACTTTATATTTCATTTTTGTTGTGATCTTATGTATGACTATGCCTACAATCATATATGTATACATGCAAATTCGTATTTCATTTTTGTTATAAACTTATGTATGGCAAAGCCTACATGCATCTCTTACTCATCTTCATCTCCATTTTCTTTTAATTTGAAATATTGAAAAATATGGCTAAGCCTACAAAACAACTTGATGTTTGTAGATTATCACTTGCACAAGTTCATGTGTTAAAAATAAGTGATAATCAATGATCAAACCTATGTCAAGTCATAAAAGATGTAAAATATACCTATACTTATCTATAAATCTTTCAAAGATCTCATGCATGTAAAGTACTCAAAATCTGTGGAAAAATGATGGCAAATGCATGAGGATAAAGGTCTAAAACAATTATTAGTACCTATGAGTTAGGATGGTGGTCTATGACTCGAAATCCTAACCCACACATACCCATGCAAATCTGTCCAGATTTCCCATACCTCGTTTTATGAGAATCATCTAAACCCTTTCATTATTCTTATTGCATGCTACTGATTTTGATGATTTACAGCCCATCTAACATATTACTGTCCAATTATGAGCTTAAAAATCGTTTTTATAAAAGTATACTTGAAGATGCATAATCTGTCCCTGAAAACAGTTTAGTAGAAAAATCGTATAAAATCATATACTAAGAGTTAGACGATGCATTTTGTTTTAAAAAATTTGCGTATTGAAAAGATCTACAACTTTCATGTTTTACACTTTTTCCAGAAATGCACACATTTTTCTCTATAAGCCGATTTATGGGTCTGGTCTGGAAGTTTTCTGGAAATATGTTGGATTCTTACTAGAAATTACTTAAAAATGTGTAAATGTATCCGACAATGGTTGAATAAAACGTGACACTTAAACTAAAACTATGGGTGATGAAACTTTACAAAAATTAGAATTAATATGTATATGTTATATGACTAAACTTAAGCATTTTATGTGATCTAGGACGCGTTAATCCCACCGAGACCCAAACATATACTTGCTAATTTCCGCTCTCTAACTAAGGTGAGTCTCATGGCCCCTACTCCTTTTTAAATGCTTTGATATGTTTTTGGGGTGAGAATACATGTTCTTCTTCTTTGTGGACACAAACTAAACTGTTACGTGTTGCATAAGTTGACACTATCCATTATGTAGGCCTTTATCATGAATTGTTAGTTAAGGACTTAAACATGAATGTCATGAATAGATCTATTTGGGTTGACGCCCCCATCCGGGTTGGTAGCGCCAACATGACTATAAGTCAAACGGGTGCATTGTCATTTGAGAACTACTAGTGTTTGGATAGGACACTTGCGAGGCACTAAATGTTAAGGTTTCAATTCATGAGCTTATGGCAATAGTAATAAAATTTTTACTATATTGTTAAATGGCAATACAACTTACAATCTCGTAATCCACGGTAATGTTTTGCAACTACTAAAACCTATGAGCTCACCAACTTTATGTTAGACCCGTTTTTACATGTTATTCTCAGGTAATAAAGATGCTTGCTAGTTGTGAAGATGGCATACCCCTTTTGAAGTTAGCAACTACATTTGCATGGACGAACATTGCTTTTGATCTTAAATTCTTAAACACCTAACTATTTTGTAACTTATGGGAATTGCTTGTAAACTTTTTAAGATAAATGTTCTAAGTCTGTAAGACAATTTAAAACTTTATGAAGTATGTTTAAAACGACTCATGTAGTGGTCGTTCATTGTAATTCTTGTGTTGTGATCTCATGATAGTCGCACCTTGCAACCTTCCGCTGAGGCGGGGTGTGACATTACTATACCCTGTTTTCTCCAAGGAATTCAAATTAGTAACGCCTTAGCGGACGTAGGTGCTATTTTTAATCTTATGCCTTATTCCATTTATAAGAAATTAGGACTAGATGACCTACTGCCTACTCGTATGACCATCCAATTAGCTGACAGATCATTTAAGCTCCCTCGAGGAATTGCTGAAGATATCATGGTAAAGTCGATAAGTTCGTTTTTCCAGTAGACTTTATAGTCATGGACATAGAGGAAGACACCCATATCCCGCTCATCCTTGGCAGACCATTCCTAAATACTGCTAAGGCCGTAATCAACGTTAACGAAAAATCTTTAAAATTAAGAGTTAGGAAAGAGGAGGTCACCTTTAATGTCGATCGATTAATGAAGCACCCTCGGGAAGAGGACCTTGGTTTGTGTGATACCATGCATGATATTTTTGATGAACATATCCATGAAGTACTAGCACTATCTAGCCGGGATCCGATACCTAACACCATAATCACCGTTTGGAAGCTATATAATGAAGACCCTGGGCTACATTCCGCAATCACTTCACCAACAACATCCGATGAACTACTATTTCCCCTGTTTGAAAAGAAATCCTCTCACACCGATGGCAAAGCAATCACTGTTCAATTAGGATGCGGTACACCGATACCTCGGCTAAAAAGAGATAAACCTATATTCAACAGACCAAACCCATTTCCTTCAATTGAAGAAATACTAAATTCATTCAAGGGAATGAGTGTTGAGCCACCGCTATTTGAACCACAATTAGACAACCAACCCGTACCACTACCACTTTCAAACCCTGAAATCACCATAAACTAATCTTCATCCGCTCAGTTTCAAGAATTCCAGTTCACCGACAACGGAGAGATCATTCTCACCAGAAATGATGAAGTTTCCTCATCATCAGTCAACAAATATGTGCTAAAGACGAATGAAATATCAAATACAACCGAGTGGGTCGAAATAGCATCAATCTCCACATCTGAATCCGAGATAGACGAGGCACCATTCCAGGCTGAATATGAGAAACTGAATAGAGATGAGATAGCTAGAATGAAGTCGTCTATTGAAGAACCACCAAACCTGGAACTAAAAGAATTACCACCTCACCTTGAGTACGCTTACCTCCAAGGAACTTCTTAACTCCCGGTGATAATCTCAACAGAGTTAAAACCTGAGGAGAAAGCTGAACTCATCAATGTTCTGAAATCACACAAGAAGGCAATCGCATGGAAGATTTCTGATATACAAGGAATCAGTCCCAACTATTGCACACACAAGATACTCATGGAGAACGATTTCAAACCGTCCGTACAAAGGTAGAGAAGGGTAAATCCCAAGATTCAGGACATGGTTAAGCAAGAGGTTATCAAACTCTTGGATGCTGGATTGATTTACCCAATATCCGACTCACCTTGGGTTAGCCCTGTTCAAGTCGTCCCGAAGAAGGGAGGAATGACGGTCATTACAAACGAAGAAAATGAACTCATCCCGACACGGACAGTTACCGGTTGGAGAGTTTGCATTGACTACCGGAAGTTAAATGAAGCAACTCGCAAGGATCACTTCCCGCTTCCATTTATTGACCAAATGCTCGAAAGGCTATCAGGAAATTCCAAATCCCGCTCAATCCAAAGGACCAGGAAAAGACAACGTTCACATGCCTGTACGAAACATTTGCCTACCTATGAATGCCGTTTGGATTGTGCAACGCACCTGCGACATTTCAGAGATGCATGGTTTCAATTTTCCACGACATGATTGAACAATGCATGGAGGTCTTTATGAATGATTTTTCGGTCTTTCGAGACTCTTTCACATCATGTCTGTCCAACCTCGATAGAATGCTCGCCAAGTGTGAAGAATCAAATCTTGTCTTGAATTGAGAGAAATGTCACTTTATGGTGAAGGAAGGAATAGTTTTAGGGCACCGAATATCAAGATTAGGAATCGAAGTAGACAAAGCAAAAGTCGAAACCATTTCCAAACTACCACCACCAACCAACGTTAAGGCTATCCGAAGCTTTCTAGGACACGTTGGGTTCTACCGCCGTTTTATCAAGAATTTCTCCAAGATTTCTCGACCTATCACCCACCTTCTAGGAAAAGACATCAAGTTCATATTTGATGAGAACTACATGAAAGCTTTCAACTACCTGAAAAAGGATCTAACAAATGCACCAATCATGGTCGCTCCAGATTGGAATCTACCATTTGAAATCATGTGCGACGCAAGTGACTTTGCAGTTGGGGCAGTTCTAGGGCAAAGGAAAGATAATCATTTTCGACCAATCTACTACGCCAGCAAAACACTCACAGATACTCAAGAGAATTACACAACCACCGAAAAGGAGTTGTTAGCTGTAGTGTTTGCCTTTGACAAATTTCGATCCTACCTAATACTGTCCAAAACAATAGGGTACACGGATCACTCAGCTCTAAAATACCTCTTCAAAGAGCAAGACGCAAAGCCCAGATTGTTACGATGGATTCTACTCCTACAAGAATTCGAAATCGAAACAAAAGATAAAAAAGGAGCAGAAAATGTCACCGCAGATCATTTAAGTCGACTTGAAAACCTATCAATGGAACAACTTGCAGAAAGAGATATTAAAGATCGATTTCCAGAGGAGCAGTTAATGAGTTTAGGAGAACAAATGCAAGGTTCACAATTCACTGACGATCTTTGGTTTGCAGACATTGCCAATTTCGTAGTTGGAGGGATCACAAGAAAGGGGATGATATTATCGCGAAGACAAAAGTTCTTCCGCGATGTAAAAAATTATTTTTGGGATGATCCATATTTGTTCAAAGTCTGTCCCAACCAAATTGTGAGAAGATGTGTCGATGGGAAAGAAGCCGAACATATACTCCACCAAAGCCATCACGGACCTACCGGAGGACATCACGCAACCAATTTGACAGCAAAGAAAGTTTACGACTCAGGATTCTATTGGTCTACTATTTTCAGAGATACACAAGACTTGGTAAAACGCTGTGATATTTGCCAAAGGTTTGGAAATATCACAACGCGTAACGAAATGCCGTTAACGAATATCCAAGCATGTGAAATATTTGACATATGGGGATTGTTGGCATTCCAACCAATCACAAGCGCGAATGATCACAATGCCAATCGGTGGGTGTTTTAAATTTATAATTGTTGGGGTCTAAGTATGACTTACTAATACTGAACCAAGGGCTAGTAGATGGTAAGTATGACCTAGAGTCGTTCTTAAAGAGAAACTGAATTGAAATGGAGTTGATCCAATCAATCGTTACTTTCTAGTATAAGTTTTTAAAAGAGTGCGTTGGGAGTTTGGTTCAGTTAACTAAGTAAAGTAAATAAAGCAGATAATGTAAAGTAGTATTTGTTGTGAGTTCATTAGCTAATAATATGGGATGATGACTTTAACGGGAAAAGTAATTAACTAATTTAGATTTGTTTGCAAGATCAATAACTTATGGTATAACCAATAGATTCCCTATTAGTCGGTTATCAACTAATATGTCACAAGGAACTAAGGTGTCATGGTTCTGGCCAGACAAACGATGCTCAACTCTCTACACTCTCCTGTGAGGGAGTCAGTGGCCCATATTATTGAACGCATTTGCTCGTGGGCGAAGGCATAGAGTAGCAAGTCCATAATACGTCTAACCGTTCTTAATACCATAAAGATTATGAGTCTTGTAAACAACTAACTTAGGGTTTATGTTCGGACTTGTTTACCAACTCCTATTAGTAAAACTTAAGAGTGATACGCGAGGGAAAACGTTTTGGTTTCTTGTGTATCTTACTTTAGGGTTTTACAGGTTAGCAAAGAGTATCATTTTATATTGGATTTTAAACTTGCCTTTCTTGATACAATTAACAAATCCCTAGGTTTTCGTAAATGGTTATTTAGCCTATAGCCTACCTACTCTAATCTAATTAAAATGCTGACGACTTTTAGCAGAAAGTTAAACCTAGACCATGTCAGAAAATGCAATGGTAGTTCACAATGTATTTAATCATTTACCGATGTTTTCGTTCTGAATTTAATTGTTTCGTGATGTTTACATGATAATTACATTGTGATTAGAAGTGTACTATACTCATGGTAATTCCATGTAATCACATTGCTTTTTATGATGCTTGCATGACGTTACAATTAAACCATAGTTTTGATGTAGATAATTATTGACCAAGTATTAAGGTTCGCGACTCCTCTTTACAAGGTTACAATCACGTTTGTTAATCGAAAGGCGAATGTAAGTTTTATGTTTAAGATCACACGATAAGTCCATTCATAAAGTTTTCATTTTTATAACGTCGATCCATAATACAACTACCTTCGGTTATTTACCGGCTTCCATATGTATGTACTTTGTTTAAAAGCATTTCCAGCACTATACCAAGTAAATAATCGAATAGGGGCCGTCATATTATTTCACGACGTATTTAAAGTCATCCCATAATTATATGTGCTAACTACATCATAACAAATACAATAGTAATCTACTCGCTAATCATGGCACAAACTAATTCTATCATAATTAAAGCATACATATTTAATTAAGATAGAATAGGAAAGAAAGAACCCGGATTAGAATGCGAGAAGGAATAGACTTGAATTACTAAGCATAATTCCAAACGTACACCCAAGATTACAAGAAGTTCCTTGCTTTCGTTCTAATCTAAAAAAGCTTCCTAACTAGCCTAATACTAATTTTGAAGTAAGAAAATAGAATGAGAAAGTAAGAAAGTAATATCACTAATACATATGGAGTGTAAAGTGTGTTTTGAAGGTGTGTGTGGTGTTTAAGGTGTGTCTTGAAATGAACCCTCATGCCTCCTATTTATAGGAGAAATCCGGCTCATCTTAGCATCTTGAGGAGCACTTTAGCAAAAGATGGAAAAGGTGGTGCACCAGGTACGTACAATCGCGCAAAGGTGTGGCACCGGGTACGTACAATCGCGTAAAGGTGTGGCATCAGGTACGTACAATCGCGCAAAGGTGTGGCACCGGGTACGTACAATCGCGTAAAGGTGCACCAGGTACGTACAATCGCGCAAAGGTGAGGACTTTGATGAATCATTTGAATATCAAAATTGATGAATCATTTGAATCCCAAAATTGAGCTTCCTATCTCCCGATATTGCGTACGAATCATTTAAATCTTTAGGCGGGCGTAGAATCTTCATTTTTTATCCGTTTTTGTTGATTCTTCTTCTGTTAGATTCGTATTTTGGAAACGAACATCTTGGATAGGATGGATGTTGATGATGGCCACTTTAGTCTTAAAATCTTTTTTGACGCCTTAAATCTTTAAATGTGCGTAGAATCTTTGTTTTTCTTCCGTTTTGCTTGATTTTTATCGTGCAACCTTGTTTTGACCTTCTTGGCAGATTCTCATTGATTTGAGTGTTATTTGAGTTTAAATGCCAAGAATCATTCCATAATGAGAGAGATATCGGCAGTAAAAACGTGACTTTTTACGCGATATCAAGTATCCCACACTTAGAACTTTGCTTGTCCTCAAGCAAACTCGAACTTCAATATGGTTAAAGATAAGCAGATAATGAAATATTTTAAGGCGGATCTTTTTACTAAAGGGGGATTTTGGGAAAAAATGAAATATTTGTTCTTTGAAAAACAAGGTTGTAATCTTTGGGAGCATGCTTTTGATCTTTGATCTTGGATACATGACTAGGCGATCCTCTCAAGGTGGTCACTCCAATCACTCAAAGTGTTTAGGGTTTCCTATTCTAATATTATCAATCACTCTGAACACTAGTCATGTATCGTTTATCGTCATAGGCTTGATCGAGGATCAAATCGTTACCTTTTTGGTGAGTGCGCAGTCGATCTAGCCACAATCATTCTAAGGGAAGTAATGTAGGGTTTTTGGGGTTAAGTGTTGGTGATGTGATAGGGGGTTTTGTTGGTTTTTCATTGGTTTCTTATTTTTTTTTTTGGTGAAGTTTGAATTTTTGGGAGGATTGACGCCTTTTTCTTTTGCAGAAGGAGTCTTTTTCTCCAATTGATTTTCTTTTCTTCGAATTTTCTTTTCTTGGGTTTTCTTCTTTGACGTCATATCCTTGTAGCTTCTTTTCTTTCATCTTTGGGACTTATTATGAAGTTTGAGGGATGCTTTTGAGAAGGTAGGGATAACATGTTTATTTATGGGTATATGGATGGGTTTAAGAATAAAGTGATTCGATCTCCTCTTTACTCACCAATCCGGATTTGAAATGCATCACAGGAGCAAGTTCCGATTCTAAACGCATACATCAGTACACTCAAGAATCGAAAAAGTGAAGGATTAAAAGTGAATGCTCTTTATATAGCTCAAGATACCTCACGAATCGAAAGTTGGTTTGTTGTGTGCCTAGTCATGCGATTCTCTTTATGGGATTACTAAACTAATTTTTTAAAAGAATTTGTATTTTATTTGTCCTTATTCCCCAAAGTAATTCATTCTTCGTCTAAAAATTTCATTTTCAACATATTTTTAACTCAATTTTGAATATTTTTATTTATTTAAATTTTCGAGTTACTTTTTGGAGAAGCAGGGTCTAAGGAGCAACGATTTTAGAATCAAGCATATATCATTATCCATTTCACAGTAGTGCAACTACTGCTATCCCACACTTAAAGGAACATCATCCTCGATGTTATTCTAAGCTCTGTCCGGGTTGAAAATCCCACACTTAGGAGTTGAAACATCTAAGACATATTCTTTTAGCGGTGTGTGTTGGGTTTGAATCCCACACTTAGTGATAAGCATAGTGGATATGGTATATTTATAACGAGTGAAAGAGACGGTATAGAAGTACTCCCTGGTAGTTGCGGTATTCCTTTGCTTGCATCTGTCGGACTTTGTCTTCATAGGTGCATTCTTGATCAAGTCTTCTTGTGATTGGTCTCGTAGGTGTGAACACGTCGGATATACAATTCTTCGGGTGTTGATAATTTCTTGCAGGCTAGGGCATGTATGATCCGTGTGTGAAAGATAGTCGGAGATTTCATCACTTCTTGGAAAGTAAAATTTGCAGAAATTTAAAAACACGGGTTACCTCCCAAGAAGCGCTCTTTTAAAGTCGAGAGCTCGACTTAGTCTTTTCTTCTTCAGATGATGCTGGATGCATCCCTAGTGCTGGAGTGGTCATTGTGGATTCTAGGTAGGGCGTATCTTGGAGGAAAGTATTGGAGGAATTGCTCTGTCATGTCGGCAACAAGAGTTGGTGGGTTGGTGGATTCCATTCTAAAGCTTTTGAAGTGGTCAGTGGCCAATCTATCGAGGATTGCCATCCCGTTGCTGATGCATCTAACTGACCATGTAACTGGTCCGTTAGGGTCAATTCTGGTGCAGGTGTACGTTTGGACAACCTCACACTAGGGGTGGTTTTGACCTATCGAGGCGATTAAAGCATTAAACTCAGTTCTTACTTCTTCAAAGTCACTAGACAAAGGATCCCCTCTAAAGAATCTTGTTGCTTGGCATACTTGTCTGATGATTTGGTGTTGTTCACGGTTGAAGGGAAAATCCGAGTCTGTGAAGATGTAGATTCACTTGCTGAATATTTCATGATATCCATTTCGGTTAACGTCAAGTTCTACGTCTTCTTCTTGGTACATTCCGCGCAGTCGAGTCATCACATAGGTTGGTAGGTTTATTTGCGACATATGTGGAATGAATCTTGGTACCTCACGAGTTTCTTCTTCATATGCTGACTCATTTAGCTCATCAATTATCAGTTCAACGTGATGACCAATGGTGGAGTGAATGACGATTCTATAGTTTTCCGAGGCTGTGAGATGTTCTCCAGTTTTCATGAGATCTAGAAGGGTTCTAAGATCTCCCACCATTCTGATGTCGGCTTAATTTCGTGGGTTTCCAGTAGCTCTTTCAAGATTGGTTCTCATTGATGCAAGTATAGCCTTTTGACTAGAAGAGTAGGGAAAAGCAGATCCGGCCAAGGCACAATACACTTTTTGGTATATTTTCCTTTGGTTGCTATAGAACTCGACTTCTCCCATCGGGTAGTGGGGTCTTTCTGGCTGTTGAGCTTCTCTGGTGATTTGTGCTTGAAGGGAATCGGAGAATTCTTGAATATATCTTCGAAGAGCGCGGGGTTCTGGTTCTCCATAATTGGCAAGGTATGAATTGTATTCTCATTCGATTAACCTTATCAGGTATCTTTGAGCGGTGTTGTAGTCATTGGTTGATTCTTTGATAGCTTCTATGATGATGCGAACATCGTCATTTTCATCAATCAAGTCAATCATCTCTTGGTCGCTATCTATGAGAGGGATTTCCAGTATCTTGGTTGTGGTGATGGGAGAAATTGCTGGAGCAGGGGGAATAGAGCGTTCGTCGAGATGTCGATACAATCGTCGTCATACTCGATTTCTTCTTCAGAATCTTCATCACGGGAATCTGGAAATTGGTGGAATTCTTCATCTGAGGGGGCGTTATTGAAAGGTTGAGAACTATCGACTTCGATGGTCCTAATTTCCGTGGTTGTGTCTTGAAGGTTTCCTTCATAAAAGCCACCTTTTTGCCTCGCCTTATATGCAGCAATTTTTTGATAGAGTGTAGTATATAAGTCTGGGTGCTTTGATGATCAGAGTTCTTCTTCAAACGTATCTATATCTCGGAGTCGGGTTCGGGTGAAAGGTTTTGATGGGTCGAGATAAGAGTCAAGAATGTTTCCCATTCTTCTGATATGAGTGAACTTTAGTTCTTGATGGAGGGTTTATAATCAACGGATTCTTCTGATGAAGAGTAATCTTCGCAGTTTTGTATCCTCTTGACTTCAGCCATTTGTGGCGATTCAACGTGATCTTCATCGTGCTCCATTTCTTTGTTCATTTCTTCCTCTTCCTCAGTTTCTTCTTCTCCTTCTTCCTCAACTTCTTGAAATTCTTCTTCCTCTTCTGGTTCATACTCAGAGTCAGAGATAAAAACTGACGATCTGGTGAAAGGTTGTTCTTCTTCGGGCTCTGATTCATCATTATAGGTAATTCTGCCTATTGATATAGCGCAACATTCTTCTTGTTCGGGGTGCATTCTGGTTGGTCAATTTTGTAAGTGATGCTTTCACCGTGTGAGCGTAGGACAATCGTGTGGTTGTACACATCGATCACTGCTCGGGCTGTGTTCATGAATGGTCTTCCAAGGATAACTGGGATGTTTATGTCTTCGTGGATGTCCATTACCACGAAATCCGTAGGAAAGAAGAATTTGTCAACTTGAACTAGGACATTCTCAGTTATTCCTTTTGGGTATCTAACGGATTGGTCAGCTAGTTGGACGGTCATCTTAGTGGGTTTCAAGTTTTCAAGTTCTAGCCTCTTAAACAATGAGTAGGGCATGAGGTTAATGCTAGCTCCTAGGTCGGCTAAGGCGCTTATTTCTCCGGATTGGTAAATAGAACAAGGGAGTGTAAATCTACCGGTGTCTCCTAATTTTTCGGGAAGGCTATTCTTAAGTAGGGTTGAGGTTTCAAAACTAAGGGGAATGTTGTTTACTTCGGGCAGTTTATCCTTAGTGGATAGCAATTTTCTGATGTACTTATTATGACTGGGAACTCTAGACATGGTATCAAGGAGTTTTCCGTCTAACTTAAAAGATGATAATTTCTTAGGTTGGACCTTAAGTCTAGCGGGGTAAGGGATCCTAACCTCCTTGTTCATGGTTGGAGTGGTTTCCACAGCTGGTGTCTTGTCCTTTTGTTCTTCCTTTTCTGGGACAGCAGCAGGTGGTAGAGTGGCTGCTTCCTTGGTGGTGGTAACTTGCTTTTCCTCCTCAACATGTGGGTTGTGAACCGTGTTGCTAGGCAAACTTCCTCTGGGTCTGTTCTCAAGACGTTGTTCCAATTTTCCAATTTGAGCTTCCAAGTTCTTCAGTACGGCTAATTGATTTCTCATGAAGAGATCGGCTTGGTCTTGCCTAGCGGATGTCTTTTGGTTGAGTATGTGTTGGCTTTGCATGAACTGGGTAAAGGCGTCTTCTGAACTCGAAGCTGGGGCATTTGTCTTGTTGGGTTGTTCAGTAGTTTGGTTTGTGTCAGAAGTGGGTCCAGGAAGTGCGAGGGTTGGTTGAAGGCAAGTTGTTGTTGTTGTGGGCAAGGTGGGTATCTAGGTGGGTATTGTGGTTGGAAAGGTTGGTTGTTTCTTTGTGGGAATGGAGGTCCTCTAGGTTGGTTGTTGTTTTGGTTGAAACCGGGTGGAGAATTCTGTGGTCGAGCGGGATATTGAGCATGGTAAACGGTGTCGTCCGTCTCTTCATATTCAACTTGATATTCACCGGGTGGTTGCAAGTTGGTGCAGTTTTGACAGGCTTGCACTTGGTGTTGTTGTTTCTTAAGTTCTCTGAACTTCTTGACAAGTGTGTCCATCTTCTCTGTTAATACCTTGATTGCTTCAACTGGAATTGGATTTGATGCAGCGAGAGGTGCTGAAGATGTCGAGTGATCTCCAGAGTTCCAATCATGGTGATGCATAGTCATATTTTCTATAAGGTCCCATCCTTCTTCGTCTGTCTTCGTCATAAAGCTTCCTTGTGCGGCAGCGTCGAGGGTGGTTCGGTGGTTAGGGTCTAAACCATTATAGAAGGTACACAATTGTGGAGATTTGTCGAGTCGGTGATTAGGGCATTTCTTCAGTGCTCCTTTAAATCGTTCCCATGTGGTGTATAGTGACTCATCAAAAGCTTGGTGGAAGTTCATGATGTCATTTCGGAGTTTGGTTTGTTTAGAGGGCAGAAAGTACTTGGTTAGAAACTTTGTTGCCATTACCGTCTATGAAGGGATAGAGCTGGTTTCTAAACCTTTAAACCATATTTATGCATGATGTGTGAGCGAATAAGGGAAAAGATACAAGCGGATTATATCTTGGCTAACTCCATTTTGTTTGTAGGAGTTTGAAAGAGATATGAACTTGTCGAGATGAGAGTTTGGATCATCACTTGGTAATCCATGGAATTGACAGTGGTTCTGGATTAGTTGGATGATGTGGTGCTTAAGCTCAAATGATTGTCCTAGGATTTCTGGGTAGAGAATTGGGCCTCCTCTTCCTTCAATAGAGGGCTTACTGTTGTCAGCATGAGTGATGCGATCAGCCATTGCTTGTCTAATTGCAGATTGCTTCTTTTCTCGTCGAATAGTGCGTATTATAAGTTCTGGATCAGGAAAGTTAAAAAGCGGTGCAGATCTAGGGGAACAGGTCATACACTAACTAAAAACAGACAGTAAAGAAAATCTTTTGTTTTTTATAAGGTTTTATCCTAAGGGTATACTAGAAAACAGGATTGGTTGGGCCTCTATATCGGAAAGTTAGTCTCCCTGGCAGCGGCGCCAAAAACATGTTGGCGTTACAACCGTCGCAAGCGCGAATGATCACAACAGCAATCGGTGGGTGTTTTAAATTTATAATTGTTGGGGTCTAAGTATGACTTACTAATACTGAACCAAGGGCTAGTAGATGGTAAGTATAACCTAGAGTCGTTCTTAAAGAGAAACTGAATTGAAACGGAGGTGATCCAATCAATTGTTACTTTCTAGTATAGGTTTTTAAAAGGGTGCGTTGGGAGTTTGGTTCAGTTAACTAAGTAAAGTAAATAAAGCGAATGAAATGTAATAATAAATTAGATAATGGAAAGTAGTATTTGTTGTGACTTCATTAGCTAATAATATGGGATGATGACTTTAACGGGAAAAATGATTAACTAAATTAGATTTGTTTGCAAGATTCAATAACTTGTGGTATAACCAATAGATTCCCTATTAGTCGGTTATCAACTAATATGTCACAAGGAACTAAGGTGTCATGGTTCTGGCCAGACAGACGATGCTCAACTCTCCACACTCTCCTGTGAGGGAGTCAGTGGCCCATATTATTGAACACATTTGCTCGTGGGCGAAGGAATAGAGTAGCAAGTCCATAATACGTCTAACCATTCTTAATACCATAAAGATTATGAGTCTTGTAAACAAGTAACTTAGGGTTTATGTTCGGACTTGTTTACCAACTCCTATTAGTAAAACTTTAGAGTGATACGCGAGGGAAAACGTTTTGGTTTCTTGCGTATCTTTCTTTAGTGTTTTACAGGTTAGGAAAGAGTATCATTTTAGATTGGATTTTAAACTTGCCTTTCTTGATACAATTAACAAATCCCTAGGTTTTCGTAAATGTTTAGTTAGCCTATAGCCTACCTACTCTAATCTAATTTAAACTAATCTAATTAAAATGTTGACGGCTTTTTGCAGAAAGTTAAACCCAGACCATGTCAGAAAATGCTATGGTAATTCCATGTAATCACATTGCTTTTTATGATGCTTGCATGACATTACAATTAAACCATAGTTTTGATGCACATAATTAATGACCAAGTATTAAGGTTCACGACTCCTCTTTACAAGGTTACAATCACGTTTGTTAATCGAAAGGCGAATGTAAGTTTTATGTTTAAGATCACACGATAAGTCCATTCATAAAGTTTTCATTTTTATAACGTTGATCCATAATACAACTACCTTCGGTCGTTTACCGGCTTCCATACGTATGTACGTTGCTTAAAAGCAGTTCCAGCACTATTTCAAGTAAACAGTCGAATAGGGGCCGTCATATTATTTTACGACGTATTTAAAGTCATCCCATAATTGTATGTGCTAACTACATCACAACAAATACAATAGTAATCTACTCGCTAATCATGGCACAAACTAATTCTAGCATAATTAAAGCATACATATTTAATTAAGATAGAATAGGAAAGAAAGAACCCGGATTAGAATGCGAGAAGGAATAGACTTGAATCAATAAGCGTAATTCCAAGCGTACACCCAAGATTACAAGAAGTTCCTTGCTTTCGTTCTACTCTAAACAAGCTTCCTAACTAGCCTAATACTAATTTTGAAGTAAGAAAATAGAATGAGAAAGTAAGAAAGTAATATCACTAATACATATGGTGTGTTAAGTGTGTTTTGAAGGTGTGTGTGGTGTCTAAGGTGTGTCTTGAAATGAAGCCTCATGCCTCCTATTTATAGGAGAAATCCGGCTCATGTTAGCATCTTTAGGAGCATTTTAGCAAAAGGTGGAAAAGGTGGTGCACCAGGTACGTACAATCGCACAAAGGTGTGGCACCGGGTACGTACAATCGCGTAAAGGTGTGGCACCGGGTACACGAAAGGACCGAAAAGCGGAAACGAGATGGGGGAGGGTAGGCCGGCACCGGCACAATGGTGGCTGGCGGCGGTGTGGTGGTGGCCGGTGGCGGTGTGGTGGTGGCCGGCGGCGACTGGCTACCACCCGCCCCGGTTCGTTGTCTTTTGCTGCGTTTCTTAATTTGCGCGTGTTTTCTTCCTTATGCGTCCGTTTTCGTCGATTCTTTTTTCGTTGGATTCGTTTTTCAAAAACGAAGACTTTGATGAAAAGATATACCAAAATTAAGCTTCCTATCTCCAGATATTGTGTACGAACCCTTTGAAACTTCCGGCGGGCGTATAATCTTCATTTTTTATCCGTTTTTGTTGATTCTTCTTCTGTTAGATTCGTATTTTGAAAACAAACATCTTGGATAAGATGGATGTTGATTATGGGCACTTTAGTCTTAAAATCTTGTTTTGATGCCTTGAATCTTCAAACGTGCGTGGAATCTTCGTTTTTCATCCGTTTTGCTTGATTTTTATCGTGCAACCTTGTTTTGACCTTCTTGACAGATTCTCATTGATTTGAGTGTTATTTGAGTTCAAATGCCTATTGGGTTTTCTATTCCCTAACTAGATTAATATGCACAGCGGAATTATAACAAAAATTAATCTAAGGCAATTAGGAAACTAAACCCTAAGGGATCTTAACTAGAATAAATAAAAGCAATAAAATAACCAAGATAAATAGGAAAATACTAACCTTCGAGAAAACCAATTTCTCACGCGTAGACGATCTCGTAGAGCTTCCTTACTTGGAGGCGAGTGCCCAAACCAGAACACCTCTAATGGCTCACACCCAAGAACTAAGAGAAATTCCCAAACTCCTAGGGTCCCGACTCTAAGTCGTGTAAATTCTTACAAGGAGTAAGAATGAGAAAGAGAGAAAGAATTGAACTCTATTCAATTCTGGGATGCTTTTGAAAGCTTAGGGTAGGTCCCTATTTATAGGCTAGGAGGAGGCCCAGGGTTTCATTCTCTGGCCGATGTGGGCAAACCTCCAGGAATTCCAACCGGCGGTTGGACCTTCCAATCGGCGGTTGGATCTGTTTCCAAATAACTCTATTTGTTCGTTCCACCGCCTTAACCCTTTAGACTCCAGCCGCCGGTTGAATCTTCCAACCGACGGTTGGATCCACTTTCTAGAACTTTCTATTGATTAATGCAATAATCAATTATCTCTCATTTATTTCTCTTACTGTTCAATGAGGGCGACCCAAAAAGGACTCTACTTTTAATGATATTCTTACCAATTAGTTATGACCTTGGACACTATTCCAACAGTCTCCCACTTGGACAAATCATCAACTATCATTGGTCTAACCCTATCCATTAACTAAGCAGAGAGTGCCATCCAATGCAACTGCCGAAATATGAATCTTATCTTTAGAGTTATCCTTTAGATAAGTGATCAACTATTCCTTTGTTCTATTGATATCGTATGAATCGAGACATGGATTTTAATCAATCTCAAGATTCATAATTTGTTTTCTGATTTCCGATTACTTTGACTATATGAGACTATTGAACTATCAACTTAGTCTCGGCCAGGCCTAGCACTTTAGAGTCAATCTTTAATCATCAGAGAGCCCAAGATGGCGAAAAGGAACAAATAAATTTTAACTACATAGTACTAGTCAACTCATCATGTCATACCTAGCATACCTTTTATGACTGGCAGTTACGCACAGCGGTTGAATAGACTAAAGTATAACAGACTTGAAAAACTAGAAACTACATGTATCTCGATTTCAAGAATAGATGATATTATCATCTCAGAGTTATTCGTGATTTCAATCCATGAAGTAACTTCCATGAGTGCGGGTCTCTCCTATACTTAAATCTCCATTAAGTACCTATGAGTGTTGCAGCATTCTCTATGCCATGTCTAATCTCCATAGACAATCTACTAACACTCCATGACAGTCTTTATTCATCACTTACTTCCAGGAGTATGAACGACTAAGGAGTTTTTGAGTAAGGATTTGTTTTACTCGGGAGGTGGGTTCTAAACATGCAAAAATGAAACACAATGACAAACAATAGTAAATGGCAGAACTCCTTCCAATAAATAAATCTCCATTATTTAATCACCAAGTCTATTACAATTTCCATCATTGTTTACAATGTTTCAAAATCAAACTAACAATAAAAACTTTACATTATCTCTTAAGCCTATGCTTCTAGCATGCTCATCATGTTTGGACTTTCCAAGTGGCTTTGTGAACGGATCAGCCGGATTATCTGTGACACCCGACAAATTAGGAGTAGTAATTAGTGCCTAATCAGTTGTAAATACATGTAATTAGTTTTGTATTAGGATAATTTATGTATTGAAATATATATTGAGGAATATATACAATTATGCGATTTGATTAAATCGCACAAGTTTCAAATCGAATGTAATTCGGTACAATTAAATACGGACGTTGGTGAACAAATTTTATTAAATAATATAACATTATTTAATAACACTATTTTATCCAAAATGTCATCTTGATAATAACATTTCATAATTAATTAGTATCGTACAAACGAACGTCTACGCGATTAAAATATTAAACGCGAAGACAATCAAAACGTAATTTGATTATACTTTATAATTCACTTACTAAGTAATTGGTAAAATACTCCAACCAAAATGTTTATAAAAGATTCGTATTTTAAAATGTATATTTAAACGTATAATATAATTGAATTAAACGTTTAAACAATCGGGAAATGAACACCGCACGGAGCGTAAACGCGAGGATTAAAATCTGGGAGATTCCCCCTCCCCCCCTTTTCCCCCAAAAATCTGCCATCTCCCCCCATTATTCCCTCATTTTTCATCTCATCATTCTCTCTCTTCTTCTCCTTTCTCTCTAAAACAACAACCACCACCACCACTTACCACCACCGATTTCCACCATCAAACGACCTCGAAACACCTTGCTTATTTGGAAGAAAACATTCACCACTTCATGATCTACATTTCCATCTATTCGGATTCCTCCGACGTTAAGTTTGTAAGTTTCCGACAATACCCGAAACACTCCGATTTCCATTATTTTTACATATTTATAGTTTGTTTAAGCTTAAAATGTTCAAATATGGGTTGGGTAAAAGTCTCAGGTCAAACGGAGGCCAGAAAACACATTCGGCCCATTTTCTGGCCAACAGCGCGTTATGTCGCAGAGGCTCTAGGCCACCTGCGACATAAGCCTTTATGTCGCTAAATCAGACCTTATCTCGCATATAGCGACATAAGCCACTATGTCACACTAATCACGGATGTCGCATATAGCGACACAAATAGTTATGTTGCAGAAATTACGGATGTCGCATATAGCAACACAACGCCCTACGTCGCATTAAATTGTGGATGTCGCCCTTAGCGACACAAGCCCTTATGTCGCAGATATGATATGCGACACAACAGACTATGTCGCACTTAGCGACACAAAGCCGTGTGTCGCACGCTATGTCGCATGAAATAGAACCAAGAAAACACAAATTTTACTAAGTGTCGAGACCTAAAATTTTATCACTCGATTTCACCCAAATTCAAGTCCAGATGCATTTTTCACCAAAGCAATTTAGTAGAAATAAAAATTTTCCAAGCTCGACCCCAGCCAGGGGCTCTGCCCCTTGGACCCCGCCAGGGGCTGCCGCCCCTTGGACCCCGCTACCAGGGGCGCTGCCCCCGGACCCCCATCATTAACGGGCTTTGCCCTTACCCTAGGGTCACGAGTAACAGTGGTACATCTAAACTTTCACACAAAGTGCTAAACTTGTATAACATCAAACATGAATGCGACATGACTTCTAAAACACATTGGAACTTACTTTTAAGTATAACACTTGAAAATCATAAAAGTAATAATGAGATTATTTATACAACCAATTCACCGACATCCGTACACATTTTCAAAACACAAGTCAAACAACCAAATCGTAGTAATTTGGATAATTCAATCAACCAAATTGTAGTAATTTGGACATTCTAAGTTGGACGAACAACTACAAGGGCAGTCTTTCGAGATGCCTACTCATGTTATAACCATTGTGTGTCTTGGACACCCTCAGGTTACAAGTCTTCGGACATCAATCCACCGCTAATCAATTCAAGTTTATTAATTTAAACACTCAAGGCTCAGGTGAGTCTCATAGCCCCTATTTTACGGTTTTCATCTGGGGTGTGATTACATTGCTCATTTTATTTTACAATATGAACAGAAGTACAATACAAATCAAATACTACATGAGTTGTTTTCACTAATCATTTCAAAGCCCTCCATAACATAGTTTGGTAATACATCTGTAGCATGAATGTTAGTATATGATATCATATAGGATTAACAATCCTCGTCCGCGTTAGCACGCACTAACTGGTCAAACGTACATATTAGCATTTGGGAAGACGAGTGTAGATTAGGCACTCGTAGGAGGCAACTCAGTTAGGTTTCATTAATTGGACCTGACGCTCAAGTTAAGCTCAGACTATGTGCTCATGGCTGTATAACTTTTATTTTGCTTAATTGCATCTTAAATTCAATTAAATCTTGTGGTTCATACAAATATGTGCTGACATACAAACCTGTGAGCTCACCAGCATTTCACTGACCAATTTTAGCATGTATCACAGGTGACCAGCAGTAGGTTAGACTGCTCAATCAAGATCCATTAGCTCGAGTCAGCATGCATACAATCAGAGATTTAGCTGTATTTATTTGTATAGATTAATTATGTACTTAAATCTCTCAATTTCAAACCGAGCTAATGTAAACAATATTATGATGTAAACTTGGGTTTTATTAATATCAATGTAAAACGACGCATATAGAGTCGTTTGCTATATATCTGTGTGCTTTGATTATTGATTAGTAACACCCAAATCATGCTTCCGCAAAATATTAAATTTGGGGGTGTTACATTATCCTCTGATCTTATGCTCTTCACAATCACGTATCCTTCTTCTACTTTTCCCCGAACAAAATGGTATTTTCTTTCAATGTGTTTTGACTTTCCGTGATCCTTGGGTTCTCTACTCAAGGCAACCGCACTTTTGTTATCACAGAATATTTCGATAGGGTCTTGAACCGTTGGAACAACTCCAAGATCTCCAATGAAATTCTTAATCCAGATGGCTTCCTTTGAAGCCTCGCAAGCCACTATGTACTCAGACTCGCACGTTGAGTCTGCCACCGTATCTTGCTTGGAACTTTTCCATGTCACCGCTCCCCCATTCAGTAAGTATACCCAACCAGACTGTGAACGGCTATCATCTCTATCTGTTTGGAAACTTGCATCAATATAACCCGTTACTCTAAGTTCCTCTTCTCCACCATAAACTAAGAACCTGTCTTTAGTATTTCTCAAATACTTAAGAATATTCTTTACAGCTGTCCAATGACCTTCACCAGGATTCTGCTGATGTCAACTCACTAAGCTCAAATCAAATGAGACATCGGGCCTTGTACACGTCATGACATACATGATCGATCCTATAGCCGAAGCATATGGGACTCGACTCATTCTATACGATTCTTCCTTAGCTTTCTGACAAAGATCCTTACTGATCTTAATGCCATGATGTAAGGGTAGGTTCCCTTTCTTAGAGTTTTCCATTTTGAATCTTTTCAAAATTTTACCCAAGTACGTGTCCTGGCTAAGTCCTATGAGACGTCTCGACCTATCCCTATAAATCTTTTTACCAAGAATATATGTTGCATCTCCCAATTCTTTCATAGCGAAACATTTTCCCAACCAATCCTTTACACCTTGTAAAGTTGGGATATCATTTCCTATTAGTAGTATATCATCCACATAAAATACTAGGAAGACTACAACGCTCCCACTGAACTTGACATATATACAGGACTCATCTTCGCTTCTAGAAAATCCAAACTTTGTGACTTTCTCATGGAAGCAGAGATTCCAGCTACGAGAGGCTTGTTTAAGTCCATAAATAGCCTTTTGAAGCTTACACACTCTATTAGGATACTTTACATTTTCAAAACCCTCCGGTTGTGCCATGAACACTTCCTCTGTCAGTTTCCCGTTAAGGAAGATGGTTTGGACATCCATCTGCCAAATTTCATAATCATGAAACGCAGCTATGGCTAGCATAATCCTAATTGACTTTATCTTAGCTACTGGTGAGAAGGTTTCCTCATAATCAATCCCGTGGGTTTGAGTATAGCCCTTCGCCACCAACCTAGCTTTATAAGTGTGTACTTTTCGATCCATGTCGGTCTTCTTCTTGAAGATCCACTTACAACCCACCATCTTAAGACCGGGTGTAGTGTCAACCATGTTCCAAACTTGATTGTCATACATAGACTGAATTTCGCTTTTCATAGCTTCCTTCCACTTGGCAGCCTCAGGGCCTGCCATCGCTTCCTTGTAGTTTAGCAGGTTCATTTAAGGCATTTATTGTACCATCACTAATTTTATCCTCTTCTTCGTTATGGAAACCATAATAGAACTTAGGAGGCTTGCTAACTCTACTAGATCTGCGAACGGGTAAGGATATGTCTTCTGGTTCAACAGGCGTTTCCACCTCTTGTTGAACGTCAGTGTTTACTGTAGGTTCTTCATCGGTCGACTCTTGAATTTCTTCAAGATCAATCTTACTCCCACTGTCCTCTTTAGATATCATTTCTCTCTCAAGGAACACTCCTCTTCGAGCTACAAAGACCACATTATCCCCGGGTTTGTAGAACAGATATCCAAATGACTCTTGTGGATAACCGACGAAAAGACACTTTTCAGATCTGGAGTCTAGTTTGTCCTGAGTTTCTCTTCCAAAGAAAACTTCACAACCCCAGATTTTGATGTGACCAAGAGAAGGACGTTTTCCCTTCCACATCTCATAAGTTGTCTTTGAAACCTTCTTGGTGGGTAAAAGATTTAAGATGTGAGCGGCTGTTTCTAATGGATAACCCCAAAAACTTATCGGAAGTGTAGCCCGACTCATCATAGACCGAACCATGTCCAACAAGGGTTTATTTCTGCTCTCAGCAACTCCATTAAGCTGTGGTGTTCTAGGAGGAGTCAATTGTGAAACTATTCCACAATCTCTAAGATGATCGAGAAACTCGATACTAAGGTATTCTCCTCCCCTATCGGATCGGAGAACCTTTATCTTTCTGCCCAATTGATTCTCTACTTCACTTTGGTATCTTTTGAATACCTCAAAAGTATCCGACTTATGCTTAATCAGATAGACATGTCCAAATCTACTGTAGTCATCAGTAAATGTAACATAATACCGATTTCCATCTTTTGTGGTGCATCGGAATGGTCCACAAACATCCGTGTGTACCAAGTCCAAGAGTCCTTCATCTCTTTCACACGACCCTGTGAATGGTGATTTTGTCATCTTGCCCAATAAACAAGATTTGCATACATCATCCGATTTGAGGTCGAATGATTCCAACACTCCATCCTTTTGGAGTTGGCCGATGCGTTTCTTGTTTATATGCCCAAGACGGTAATGCCACAATTTGGATTTATCAAGCTCATTAGACGAATCAATATTTAAAATCAAAATTGCTAACACATTCAACATTTTCATATATACCATTGTAAGGAGATGCTTTGAAAATAAAACAACCATTTAAATAAACCAAAATATCACCATTCTCATTATCAAATGAAAATCGATAACCATCCTTAAACAAAGCATAAAATGAAATAATGTTTCTAGTCATTTCTGACGAATAACAGCAATTATTCAAATCTATCCTAACTCCAGAATTCAGCACGAGCTCATACTTTCCAATCTCGGTAACAGGCGTGATTCCTCTATTTCCCATGACTAGATTAAGCTCTCCATGCTTCAACTTCCTACTTTCCTTTAGACCCTGCAATACAGTGCAAATGTGAGTACCACACCCTATATCCAGAACCCACGAATTCGAAGTTGTATTATTATGGAGTTCGATCATGAACATACCTGAGTACTCTTTTCAACCTTACCATCCTCAAGGTCTTTCAGGTATTTCGGGCAGCTACGTTTCCAGTGCCCCTTAGTGTTGCAGTAAAAGCACATTGCTTCCTTCAAATCATTCACTGGTGCAATATCAGAATTAGTCTTTCTTTTGGACCCACGATTGGACTTTCCATTCGTAGTCTTTGCTTTCCAATTCGACCTCTTTCTTTTCTTTGCAGTTTGACCAATTGCCAACACAGGAGCTGCTGAGCTAGGGGATACATCATCCTTTTTGATTCCTTGCTCAGCAGTTTGCAGCAAATTATGAAGTTCCATTATTGAGCCTTATCTCTCATTCATATTCATCTGATATGATATTACAAACTGATTGTAGACAGCTGGCAGACAGGACAAAATTATGGCAATGGAAAACTCTGTGTCAAACATCATATTCAATGATTCCAACCTATCAAAGTACCCTTTCATCTCCAAGACGAAAGCACAGATAGATGCTCCAGGTTTGGGTTTGCAAGCCATGAGTGACTTAACCACATCAAGGCTTTCTTTGCTCGCTTTTGCCTGGAACATTTCCTTAAGCTGTTGGTTTATATCATAAGCCCAAGTATTCTCAAAAGTCTTTTGCAACTCTGGGCTCATGGAGGATCCCATGATACAAGACACTTTATTCGCATCATCATAATGTTTCCTGTGTGCCTCAATCTCCTCTTGGATTGAATTTTCATCAATCATGGGAATCTGCTCATCGAGAACATACTCCTTGTTCTCGTACCTCAAGGTAAACCTTAGGTTACGCATCCAATCCATATAATTTAGACCAGTCAGTCTTTCCCTTCCAAGAACTGAGAGAAGTGAGAAGTTCGAGTTGTGTGCGGAATTGGGGACGGGAGGATTATTACCATTTTGAGTAGACATCTATAAGATAAGAAGTTTTAGTTAGTTTGAATATTCCTTAATTAATTACCGAATTTCAAAATTAAGGTTAGGATCCATATTTTAGATTCATTTTATGAAAAGGTTTGCCATAATCATATTGCGAATTTATTTTAGGTAGACAATTCTTTTGTCAATTTCATTCTCTATGAAACTCCTAGTTCTTTTGAGATTCATTGATACTTATCAATGGCATGTTAATCTCGGATATGCTCATCTACCATTCATGACTGGTATGCCGAGGATCATGAACAAGATGGTGAACTTAACCATGCAAAACCTATGTTGTCCCTGGTCCGAGTACGCTCGAGAATCACGAGTTCCACATCACCTCTCAATATGATCTCATATTAATGTGCTGGTAAACCACACACGCTCCATTAGCAGACCATACGAAAGATGTGCGGTTTTCATGGGTTAGCATACTATTCACATTTTAGTATCTAGAACGGGATTTTGTTTTAGTACTTTTAGGTCATACTTTTGATCTTCACATCATCCTATCAAAAGTCCTCGGTAACTCCATTGAACGCACAAAGAAGCGGAGAAGCAGGTCAGCGCGAAACCAATTAAAAACCTGACTTCTTTAGGGAAGCTGAACTACCCGCCTTATACCTCTCTTATAGTTTGTTCACTATGAGTGAGCCGAATTATCAACTGACTAACGATGTATTTAACTTTAATGATACATATACTTATAGCTCATAATATATGTAATGTCTCTCTTTAAACTCTTAAAGTTTACGGTTCTATTTTAAAACATTTTAAAATTTGAGGGTATATTTTAAAACAATTCAAAATATAGGGTCTAAAGTGTAAATATATTTTACCAATTTAGACAATTCTATTACCAATTTATTCTTACCTACATACTTTTGTAGATAATTAAATGCTAGTATTTATCAAGCTAAAGCTCTGATACCACTGTTGGGTTTTCTATTCCCTAACTAAATTAATATGCACAGGGGAATTATAACAAAAATTAATCTAAGACAATTAGGAAACTAAACCCTAAGGGATCTTAACTTGAATAAATAAAAGCAATAAAATAACCAAGATAAATAGGAAAATGCTAACCTTCGAGAAAACCAATTTCTCACGCGTAGACGATCTCGTAGAGCTTCCTTACTTGGATGCGAGTGCCCAAATCAGAACACCTCTAATGGCTCACACCCAAGAACTAAGAGAAATTCCCAAACTCCTAGGGTCCCGACTCTAAGTCGTGTAAACTCTTACAAGGAGTAGGAATGAGAAAGAGAGAAGGAATTGAACTCTATTCAATTATGGGATGCTTTTGAAAGCTTAGGGTAGGTCCCTATTTATAGGGTAGGAGGAGGCCCAGGGTTTCATCCTCTGGCCGATGTGGGAGAAAACTCCAGGAATTCCAACCGGCGGTTAGACCTTCCAATCGGCGGTTGGATCTGTTTCCAGAATACTCTATTGGTTCGTTCCACCGCCTTAACCCTTTAGACTCCAGCCACCGGTTGAACCTTCCAACCGGCGGTTGGATCCACTTTCTAGAACTTTCTATTGATTAATCCAATAATCAATTATCTCTCGTTTATTTCTCTTACTGGTTCAATGAGGGCGACCCAAAAAGGACTCTACTTTTAATGATATTCTTACCAATTAGTTATGAACTTAGACACTATTCCAACAATGCCAAGAATTGTTCCAGAATGAGAGAGATATCGGCAGTAAAAATGTGACTTTTTACGAGATATTTGGGATTAGATTTCATGGGACCATTTCCAAAATCATACGAAAAAAAATACATTCTAGTAGCTGTTGACTACGTATCCAGATGGGCCGAAGCTCAAGCCTTTCCAAGAAATGACTCAAGGGTCGTAACCAAGTTCTTAAAATAGCTATTTTGTCGGTTTGGAACCCCTCGGGCGATCATCGGCGATCGAGGCACTCACTTTTGCAATACCCAGTTTATCAAACTATTGTAACAATACGGTGTCACCCACAAGACGTCTACGGCCTACCACCCACAGACAAATGGGCAAGCAGAAATTACAAAGCGTGCACTAAAAAGGATCTTGGAACGAACAGTTGGTCAACACAAGGAGAGATGGGTAGATAAGCTAGACGATGCTTTATGGGTATTCCGTACAGCTTATAAAATGCCATTAGGAACAATCCCCTATAGGCTCGTTTACGGAATGGCATGTCATCTCCCGATTGAACTCGAATACAAAGCTTACTGGGCACTAAAAAACTGTAGCATGGATCCTACGATAACGGAAACGCACCTGTAACACCCCCAAAATTCGTTGATTGAGTTTTGCGGAAGCATTTTTTTAAGTATGGGGAGTGCCAAAATACACAGTACATGCATACGTATCAGAGCTTATGATTACAACAGAACATAATATAGTAAGATGCCAAAAGTAATAGTTACAAAGTTTACGATTCATCGAATCGTATAAGTTGAAAAGTAATTAACTTACAAAAGTAGATTTCGAAAATATGACTAAACAGTTTCAGTTATATAAAAGAAATCTAGTTGTCAAAAGTTGGCATCTTATTCATCGTGGGTCGCCTATGTTCCAAAGTGCAGGCGGTTCTTACATGCGCAGCTAATTCCCTGAAAAACATAGTAAAAGTCAACAACGAGGTTGAGTGAATTCACAGGTTTTATGTTTGCAATAGTTGAATCATGTTTGTAAGTACAGTTGTTGAAACAAATACATTCACAAATAGTTATTGCCATAATAGTTAAGTAAACGTTTTGTGGAATGTTATCCAAGTATAGTCGGTTGGGATGTTGCCCAAAATACAGTTCACGTGGGATGTTACCCAAAATACCATTTACGTGCGATGTTACCAAAAATAAAGGTTGCAATACGTTGCAGGTCGTTCTCTAGTGTTTCCAAAATAGTACCGGTCGTTCTCCGGTCAAAAGATGCATGGGTCGTTCTCCCGCCCAACTCGGCTAGTCGTTCTCTGGCAATAAATACTGCTGGTCGTTCTCCAGCGAAACACAGTACCGGTTGTTCTCCGGTCAAAAGACGCATGGGTCGTTCTCCCATCCAAATACGCACGGGTCGTTCTCCCGTCCACTTGGCTAGTCGTTCTCTGGCACTAAAATACGTTGTTGGTCGTTCTCCAGCATTTACATAAAAGTACCGGTCGTTCTCCGGTATACCAAACAAAGTTTAACAAGTTTATAGTATGAAAATGTTGTTTCATAAATACCAGTTTTGTGCAACAGTTCAACAGCTCACAGTACTCTAATCGTTCGAGTAAAACAAGTATACAATCATGTAAGTAAAAGCAGTTATGGCAATCAATAAAGCAGTTTACTATGTTTCTCACCCCAAGTTGAAAGCAGTAAAACAGTTAAAAGTGGGGCTGTGAACTCACCTGTTGAGTTGAGTACGTTTGAGTGCTAGCAAAGCCTAAAGCCCAAGAAGTCTAGTTGAAATCTCCTAACGCCCTAAACGTATGAGATTTTAATAAGTATGTGGATATCTAAGTTGACCATCCATGCTAGTGTTCGTACCACTAAGTTATGTCCAAAGTATTTGTTTAACGTTTACGTTTATATTTCGTAGTTGTGATAATGTATACGAATCGTTGGTAACTGTTTGTAATTGTATTCTCTGAAAACATTCTTTTATTTGTTTCATTGTGGTTCATAAAGTATGAAATCGTGTATGGGGGTCTAGGGGCAGCGCCCCTGGTAGCGGGGTCCAAGGGGTGGCAACCCCTGGCGGGGTCCAAGGGGAAGAGCCCCTGGCTGTGGTCGAGCTAAAAACGCATTCGAAATTTCATTTCGGAGTAAAATCAGGTGGTAAAATCTCGTCCTAAACACTTAGTGAAAAAGTTGTAAACTTTCTGTTTTTAGCGTCACTTGAGGCGTCACCTGCCTTAGGGTAGCGACACTTAGAAGTGTCGCATAAAATGGTAAGTTCTGCATTATTAGCGTCACTTGAGGAAGTGACGCATATGGGGCATCACTTATATAAGTGACGGGTACAAGTGTCATGTATAAATCAGTATTCAAGTATAGGCGTCACTTAAGCTAGTGACGCATAGTAGTGACGGGTTCAAGTGTCTGTATAAGTGTCGGAAAAAGAGGGTTTGTAGCATCACTTGGCGAAGTGACGCAAAAAGAGGGCTTTATGCGACACTTAGTGCGTCACTTAAGTGATGCGATACTGTTTTTGGCCCCTATGCAACACTTAGACTGTTCGTAGATTAGTTTAAAAACAACGAATTTAAGCTTCGATTTGGACATAATCAGTTGATAAAAACACTATAACATGGTATATTAAGTATTATAAACATGAGATATTAACGAAAATAGCAAAATCTAAGAGTTTGCGGGATTGTCGGGTTCTTACAAAGTTGTCGCATGAGAAATCCGAGAAGATGGTTGTGTAGAGCTCGACTCCGTGATCGTTTTTCTCTAAATGAGCGAGATGATATATGGCGATTTAACGGTAGTTTTGTAGTGATTTTGTGGTGGGTTTTAGAGAGTATTAGAGAGTTAGAGAGAGAGAGAGGAGAGTGTTGAGTGTTGTTGGGTGAAATGGAAAACGAAAGAGTGGGGTGGGGGGAGGGGTGTGTTGGCTGATTTTTGACAAGAAAGAGGGGAAGTTTTTGTCCCATTTTTTGTGGTATATAACCCATGTTCATTTACCCGATCGTTAAACGTTAACATTGTTTTTAAACGATACGTTTTTAAATATGTTTTCGATTATACTTTTAGTTGTAATATTTTATTTAAAATAATTTAGTTGAGTAATAAAATTATAACTTTGTTTTATTTTATTTTTACAAATGGGTTTCGAGTTGTTTTAGTTGTACGAAATAAATGTTATTTGCAACAAAATACATTGTAAATATTATCAACATAATATTTAATAAATAAATAATGTTATGTAATAATTTCATATTATCAAATAATTTGTTCGCCAAAGATCGTATATTTCGTCGTGTTTGTTCCGAATGTTTTGTACGTAATTATACTAATTACGAAATGTGTAATACTATGCGTATCAACTAGTTGGGCTTTGCTAGACTTACCTCTAAAAGTAGTTGTGAATTCACTCTAAGTTGGGGATTAGCCTAAAATGCAAATATTTAGTGTACGTAATCACGTTTAAATTTGCGGGGTGTTACAGCACTGGAAAATGCAACTGAATGAGCTAGCAGAGTTAAGAGATCAAGCCTATGAAAGCTCCTACAAATTCAAAGAAAAAACCAAGTTGCTCCACGATTCAAAGCTTCCCCCTACACGCTTCAATCCAGGTGATAAAGTTATACTCTTTAACTCACAATTTAAGAAGTTTTCTGGCAAATTAAAAACACGGTGGAGCGGTCATTCACAATCTCTAAAGTATTTCCTTATGGTGACATCGAGCTCGAGGCCCCAGACGGGAATTTTAAAGTAAACGGTCACCGTTTAAAACACTACGTAGAAGACTTTCCCACAGCCGAGGAAGTCTATAACTACAAACCACCCTAATAGAATAGTAGGTATGAATGAGTCAAGCTATGAGACTCGATAAACAAAGTGCTCTTGGGAGGCATCCCAAGCCTATCTTATATTTTCAAGCATTAATTTTACTTTTGTGTTTGATCTAATCCATTCTTATGCAGTACGTCGCCTTAGGAAAGGCCAATGATTATGTTTAGACCATTGACCTTTTGTATTTTGCAGGATGAGTTCGCATCTAGCTAGAGCACCCAGTCAGAGACGCTCACGTGCCATGTATCACTCCCGGAGTTCATCACCGGGTAGTAGCATGAGGACCATCAGGGGATCACAGTCACCGCCCCCTCGGTTGGACGAGACCTTGGCAGACTTGGTGGAGGTGAACGTTCAGGAGAGCTTCCTTTTGTGTTCCATCCATGGCAGGTTACCTTCGTCTCACCAATCCGAGGGACAGACCGCAGGGCCCTCCCGAGTACCCACATTTCAGCATGGGGTGATTACCACGGACCCTGCAGTCACTTGGTCGATACTGAGAGCCCTCGAGGTCCAGCACACTACCATCACTGAGATCCACACTGCTCTGGGCCTTCCTTCCACACCTGTGTGCCCTTTTCATATGGGACCTGATCCCGCCCCGCACATTCCACTGTGAGACCTATTCCCACCTTGGAACCTGACTGCGCAGGACCACCCCACTATTACGAACCCACTAGAGGAGGAGATCGCTGCAGTAGATGCTTGGATTCAGGACCCAGAGGATGGCACTTCATCTCCAGTCTATACCATCATGGAGTCAGCATCTCCTACATCGGTCGTGGAAAACACGATCTTTATGGATGATGACTTTACCGACTGGGAGGCGCTCTATGTTGACATGGATTAGTTATTATCAGTTATGTTATTTCTGTTTAGTATTAACGTGTATTGACATTTGAGTTTTCTGAAGGATATTTATTATGCAGAACTTGACGTGGAAATTATGGAATAAGTTCATTTCTAATGAGCCTGGTCCATTTCCAGCAATTTCACACACTCGAACCTGGTCCATAAAATCCAGTGGCAACGTATGCAACATAAGGAAGTATCTCTTCTAACCTTACTTTGCTTGATAAACACACTAAAACTCTAAGTAAAACTCTAAAGTGTAGGATTATGACTCAAAAACAGAGAATGACTTCAAAAATATTGACCCTCATTCAAAATTCTCAGATTCACACTTTTTGGAAATATTTAACTTAAAAATGGGACATTAGGGACAATGTTCTTTTAAGTGTGGGATAACAGCAGTAGTATTCACTACTGACATGCAACATAAAACTTTTTGATCAATCTTTCTAGAGAACTCAAATTCTCAGCAAAATTTTCAAAAAAATTTTCAAGGAAAGTCCAAAAAGGGTATTTCTGGTCAACGAAATTTCAAAGGTTTGGGAAATCAACAATAACGGACAAAACTCTTGGAAAATCTTCCAAACTAAGTTTTGAAATAAGCAATCGCATGACTAGGCGCTAAACCACCAAAACAAGTAAGGAATCTTGAGCCATATAAAAGCATTTATCTTTAATGCTTCACTTTTCGATTAAGAGTGTGTCGATGTATGCCTTTTAAGTTAGAATTTGCTTGAGCAATACATTTCGAAACTACAAAGATGGGCGTCACACGTGACGAAGGTGCAGTTAGAGGATCTTGACATTTCCTAGGATGAAACTCTCTCCTAAAAAAAACCTAACCAAACCAATGCTCACTTTCAGCATTGAAGATCGAGTAGAAAACTTGTTGAGCCCTAGCCTTTTCATTTAAAAAATTCACTTCAGGAAACAAACCCTTCATTTACATCTCTTGGCCGTAGCCTAAGTTTCTGAAGAACTACTACAATAAACACATTGAAATCCCCGAAGGATAAAAATACCATCCAAAAAGAGAAGGGAACTCCAAAAAAAAAGCAAAATTCAGCAAAGACAAAGCTACCAGGAGGAACCAAAAAACTAAAAGACCCAAGGATCATTTAATGCCGAGGGGAAGGTTCCTCAAATAAAAACATGAAAAGAAGGCTCTCAAAGAGAGAAATCCAAAAAGAAGTATCACTAAAACGTCAAAGATAAGTCATCACAGACAAACTCTTAGGCTATATCAAAACCCCACTAAACCATCTACAAAACCCTTCTTCCATAACCATCTCTACCCTCTTACAAATGTCTAAGGAATAATTAGCACCGTCCCCATCTAAGTATTGCAGATCTGATTCTCGACCAAGCTTATGAAGACAAAAGAGCTACATAACTGGCCGCTGAGTGAATTAGAAATTAGGAAACCTGATACAGTTGAGTGAATTGAGTGACCACATGTGAGGGCCCAAGTCATGTATATCTTACATCACAAAGATTGAAAAGAGATCTTGTCAGAACCAGTAGTTTGGGAAAGTATCAAAGGTTAAAACCCCATTTAAAATCTTTTCACCTAGCCTGCGGGAATCAAAGTTCTCCAGGATACAAAAACACCCTTCCGGACTTTCGAAGCAGTTTTTCTGACAATTTTCATGAGGACAAGCAAAACTCTAACTGTGGGATACTTGATATCGTGTAAAAAGTCACATTTTTACTACTGATATCTCTCTCATTCTGGAATAATTCTTGGCATTTGAACTCAAATAACACTCAAATTAATGAGGATCTGCCGAGAAGGTCAAAATAAGGTTGCACGAGAAAAATCAAGCAAAATGGACGAGAAACGAAGATTCCACACACGTTTAAAGATTCAAGACCTCAAAACAAGATTTAAAGACAAAAGATCCCATCATCAACATCCATCTTATCCAAGATGTTCGTTTCTAAAATACGAGTCTAACAAAAGATAAATCAACAAAACGGATAAAGAATGAAGATTCTACGCCCGCTGGAAGATTCAAATGATTCGTACGCAATATCTAGTGATAGGAAACTCATCTCGGGGATTTCTTTATATCAAAATATTCATTTTTGAATTACGAATCCAACACAAAAAGAATCAATGCAAACGGACACATAACGAGGAAAATATGCACAAACTATGAAACGGAACGAAAGACGGCGAACCGGGGCGGGTGGCAGCCACCAGCCGCCGGTCAGCTGGTGGGCGGCGCCTGCCTCCTGTCTCCCATCCCATTTCCGATTTTTGGTCCTTGCGTGTACCCGGTGCCACACCTTTACGCGATTATACATACCCGGTGTCACACCTTTGTGCGATTGTACGTACCTGGTGCACCACCTTTTCCATCTTTTGCTAAAGTGCTCCTCAAGATGCTAACGTGAGCCGGATTTCACCTATCAATAGGAGGGCTTTGGTTCATTTGAAACACAACACACCTTCCATTCCTTGGAAAATACACACTCTCATTCTTTCTTTCTTTGTAACATTAGTTGTAATTCTTCCTTAGTTAATTAGACTAGCTAATTAACTGATCTGGGAAGACTTGTACGGAGGTGCTTCGGGACGCATTTGTAGCTACGAGTTATTGTACGCCTTTTTCAGGTTTTAATCTATCTTTCATATTTAATTATGTTTGTTCCTTATTTTATAAATTTAAATATGCATGCTAGAATTGCCATGATTAACTAAATAACTCAATTGTCTGCTATGATAGTCGTTTAGAAAGTTTTAATATGTAATTGTGTTGTATATTATGAGATTGCGGATGGTTTATATTACAAATAGATGTAGGAATTAAATCTTTATCGTTTATCTGCCCAACTCATGTTGTGACTAAAACCTTATCCAAAAATGAACGTAGCTAACTCATAGGATATATGTCACTTAGTTATACTATGTTAGATTGAATCATTGAGCTCGGCATGGCCGGTGTTCTCTAGACCAAAATAGGATCCAAGAGACACGGAATATGGGAATAGAGGTAGATTAAAATTAAATTCATATAGACGATATTTTTTAGACAACTTTCACAATATCCTCGACTTAAATAATACCTTTGCGTGCTTATATTGAATTGTTGCTTTGATCGTCTTATTGCATGTTCTTGTTTGATTGTTGCCTTAGGATTATCATAATAGTGAAATACAGACGGCATTAAATATCATGACGTAATACGACGGCCCCTATTCGACGGCCCCTATTTGATATAGTACAGGAAACGCCTACGACAGAGTACAAATGTATGGAAGTCGAGAACGATCGAAGGTAGTTGTATTATGAATCGAATTACAAACGCGTTACTTAAGTTTCCATTTGTAGTATAAACCAACCTTGTATTCTTGCATACCTGAAAAATGTTGATAATTCGTATGAATAATTGATGACATATTATCCGACCGCCTAGACCAGTTAGTCCAACCTATTCCGGTGAAGGTAAAACCTCGTTCATGAGATTGTTTATTCAACAAACTATGCCATGATTCGGACATGTCTGACGACCGAGATTGGGGAATAGGATTCGAGATTAATTGTCAGATAATATGGGTATACATTTGAGAGAACTTTCGGTGTATGCTTTAATATATTCTGCAACCCACGTGACATTCTATCTGCCTGATTGTGGACACCTCCACGTTAGCCCGATAGAAGGATTGCAGTAATAGCTCACATTAAGTTATGAACTTATCCCCATTAGAACTCTACATATTCACCAACTCCTAAACCGCTTCGTAGTAGACAATCGCTTTAATTGCTGAATGCCCGAAGTAACCTCCACCTTTAAGTTTATCTTAATTTAATTTAGAGTAGAAGATCTAAAACCAAAACAAAAACCAACTCTTTTCTCCCTAGCTAAATACATAAAAGTTTCTAAATCCCCTAGCTTCAATTTGCCGCGCTTTGAAGAACGATCATAGGTCATACTTGTCCTTTGCTAGCCCTTTGATTAGCATAATAGTAACCCTAGGCCCTAGCTCTATAAATTTAAAACCCACTGTTGTCTTGCATCACCGTTAGAAATCTCAACGACCGGTGTGCATCACAACAAGTTCGCATAACAAAAGTAGAATTACATAACTAATAATACAAAATATAGTAATGCAATCTAGTTCCATCATGATTTAAAAACCATGCGACTCGAGCTAAACTTATCCTTATGCTTCCTACCGCGGTGGGTTACCTGGGAAATACATACTAAAAAGTCAACATAAAGTTGGTGAGTTCATAGGTTTGTAAGCAAACAGTTATAAGTATGATCCACAAGATTACCAAAATTGTATCATTCGTCAATGATAAGAAAAATTATTGCATATTGCAATATAAGTATACCATTTGCATGAGTCTCATAGTTCGAGCTTAACGTTGTTTGCCTCATGTAAGTGTACTAATCCGATACACTTCTAATTTGCAAATAATATTGCGCCCGTGGGTTTGCTAGAGCTACTAGCCCGGACGAGGTTTTTCAAACCCTGATAGTACTATCCAATAATATTCACGCATATATTAACGAACTATGATGGGTAGAGGACTTTAGTGGATTATCATAAGATCTCATGTAATCCGTATGAAAAGTTGTTGCCAGTACTTGTGGTCATAAAAGTAGTTTATATAAACAGTTGTATGTATTCTCACCCAAGTTGAAAAACAGTAAAAAGGGGCTATGAAACTCGCTTGAGTTAGCAAGCAGCTTGCAAATAATCAACTAAGCAAGCAATGTAAGCGTGTATCCAATAGCAACCTTCTAACTTCCTAAACGTATAAGGTCGTGTGTAAGTAGATGTCTCAAAAGACCATCTATGTAAGTGGAGGGTTAATGTCCACTTAAAGTTAGTTCACTCAACTAGTATGTCGAAGTAAGTTGTTCAAGTTTGTGTATCAAAAACTTGTACGACCCATTGGTGAAATTTTGTAATAATAATTCATTAAGATTTTATTATTAAGTTTGTTTTGTTGTATGCTATTCATTAGTACATATCGTGTGTCGCAAATAGATTATTTAGTTCGTAAAAACCTTAACCGAAAGTCAAAGTTGGTCAACTCGTTGGTCAAAGCTGGTCAAAATTGGTCAAACTGGTCGAAGTTTGTCAAATTGGTCAAAGTTACTAAATATGTCACCCAAACCCCTATTATTACCATTCTTTTCAAAAGATAGTAAGTTTCACGTTTTTCAAAACTAAGCCCCGTTTTTGTTGACTTGGTCAAACCTACTTGGTTTGACCTGAATCTTTTCCCAAACCCTTAAATATATGAAACACCCACCAAATTAGGACTAGTGATTAGTACCTAATCAGTTGTTAATACATGTAATTAGTCCTTAGATTAGGATAATTAATGTATCTTAATATATATTGTTGAATATATACGAATATGCGATTTAATTAAATTGTACACATCTCTAAATCGAATGGACTTTGATTCAATTAAATATGGACGTTGGTGAACAATTTTATTAAATAATGAAAACATTATTTAATAACGATATTATGCCCCAAAATGTTGTTTTGATAATATTCCAATTACATTTCGTATCGTATGATAAACGTCTATGCGACCAAACCATTTAACGCGCAAACAAATCGAAACAAAATTTGTTACATTTTATAACACGATAATTAAGTATTGGTAAAATAGTTCCTCAAAAATATTAAAGAAATACTCGTATTTTAAAACTCATGTTTGAAAACGTAAAATAATTATTTAAAAGTTTAATAGAACGAGAAAACGAACGTCGCACGGAGCGCGTACGCAGGAGAACGAAAAACTGGTGAAGCTCACAGCCGGTGGACCCCACCAGACCCCCCCCTCCTTTTTTCCCCTTTTTTTCCCTCCTCCTTCCTTCCTTCTTCTCATTTCATCATCTACCTCTCTCTCTCTTCCTCTCTTTTTCTCTCAAAACTCACCATCATCATTAAACCCACTAAAAACACCACGAAACGAACCCGGATCGTCAAGCTCGTTAGGAGAAAAGTGACCACCTCGCAACGATCTACATTTCTATCTTTCCGGATTCCCCTCGCGCGAAGTTGTAAGTTCCCGATAAAACTCAAAACTCTCCGAATTTTACTCATTTTCACTTGTTTATAGGTTATTTAAGCTTAAAATGTCCAAATATGGGTTGGGTAAAAGAATCGGACCAAACGGTCACCGGAAAACATGTTTTTGGCTCAAATTCCGGCCAACAGCTCGTTGTGTCGCAGAGGCTCCAGGCCACCTGCGACACAAGCCCTTATGTCGCAAAACCCCCACTTATGTCGCATATAGCGACACAAGTGACTATTTCACAAACCCTTCGGATGTCGCATTTAGTGACACAAAATACTATGTCGCAAAACCTATTTCCGTCGCATATAGCAACACAACATTTTATGTCGCATCAAATTGCGGACGTCGCACTTAGCGACACAAAGATTTGTGTTGCAGACATGACCTGCGACACAATAGACTATGTCGCACCTAGCGACACAATCCTTATGTCGCACGTAGTGTCGCATGAAACAGAACCAAGAAAACACAGATTTTACTAAGTGTCGAGACCTAAAATTTTATCACTTGATTTCACCCAAATTCAAGTCCAGGTGCGTTTTTCACCAAAGCAATATAATAGAAATAAAAAATTTATCACTTGGCATCTCGACCCCAACCAGGGGCCAGCCCCTTGGACACCGCCAGGGGTTACCACCCCTGGGACCCCGCTAACCAGCGGCGCTGCCTCCGGACCCCCATTACCTAAAGTTTATAAATACTTTTAAGTATAACACTTCGAAATCATAATAATAATAGTTGAGATTATTATTACAAACAATCACCAACGAGCCGTACACATTTTCAAAACTCAAGTTAATCATTTGGACATTCTAGTTGGACAAGCAACTATAAAGGTAGTCTTTTAAGATACCTAATCAATTAATAACCATCGCGTGTCGTGGACACCCTCAGGTTACGAGTCTTCAGACAATCACTAATCGGATAATCAACTCACGTTTATTGATTAAATGCTTCAAGAATCAGGTGAGTCTCATTGCCCCTCTTTTACTGTTTTACTAGGGGTGTGATTCATTGCTCATTTTTCACTTGTGAACGCAAGTACAAACCTTTTTCATATACTACATGATTTATACACAACTAATCATTTCAAAGTCCTCCGTCAGCATAGTTTGGTAATACGTAGTAGCAAGAATATTAGTATATGATATCATATAGGATTGACCCTCCTCGTCCGGGTTAGCAAGCACTAATTGGGTAAACGGATGTACTAATATTTGTTCAGACGAGTGTTGATTAGGCACTCGTGGAGGCACCTCGCTCAGGCACTGATTGTGATCCTGACCCCTCGAGTTAAGCTCAGACTATGTGCTCATGGTTGTATACATTATCTTTAACTTTATTTGATGGATGCAAATCAGTACTTAAATCTTGCGGTTCATACGATATTATTTGATACTCAAACCTGTGAGCTCACCAGCTTTAGCTGACCCATTTTAGCATGTATCACAGGTACTCAGCAGTAGATCTAGACTGCCCTCAGGATTACTATAGCTCGAGTCAGCATGCAGACAATAGAGATTTTCTTGCATTAATATATTTTGTACAAGTATTTATGTATTGAAATCTCTCATTAAATCGAACACAGCCGGTGGACCCCACCAGACCCCCCCCTCCCTTTTTCCCTCCTCCTTCCTTCCTTCTTCTCATTTCATCATCTACCTCTCTCTCTCTCTTCCTCTCTTTTTCTCTCAAAAACCACCATCACCATTAAACCCACTAAAAACACCACGAAACGAACCCGGATCGTCAAGCTCGTTTGAAGAAAAGTGACCACCTGGCAACGATCTACATTTCTATCTTTCCAGATTCCCCTCGTGCGAAGTCGTAAATTTCTGACAAAACTCGAAACTCTCCGATTTTACTCATTTTCACTTGTTTATGGGTTATTTAAGCTTCAAATGTCCCAATATGGGTTGGGTAAAAGAATCGGAACAAACGGTCACCGGAAAACATGTTTTTGGCTCAAATTCCGGCCAACAGCTCGTTGCATCGCAGAGGCTCCAGGCCACTTGTGACACAATCCCTTATGTCGCAAAACCCCCACTTATGTCGCATATAGCGACATAAGTGACTATGTCCCAAACCCTTCGGATGTCGCATTTAGCGACACAAAACACTATGTCGCAAAACCTATTTCCGTCGCATATAGCGACACAACATTTTATGTCGCATCAAATTGCAGACGTCACACTTAGTGACACAAAGACTTGTGTCGCAGACATGACCTGCGACACAATAGACTATGTCGCACCTAGCGACACAAGCCTTATGTCGCACGTAATGTCGTATGAAACAGAACTAAGAAAACACAGATTAAACACTTCAAGACTCAGGTGAGTCTCATGGCCCCTCTTTTACTGTTTTACTAGGGGTGTGACTCATTGCTCATTTTTCACATGTGAACGCAAGTACAAACCTTTTTCATATACTACATGAGTTATACACAACTAATCATTTCAAAGTCCTCCGTCAGCATAGTTTTGGTAATACGTAGTAGCGTGAATATTAGTATATGATATCATATAGGATTGACACTCCTCTTCCGGGTTAGCAAGCACTAACTGGGTAAATGGATGTACTAATATTTGTTCAGACGAGTGTTGATTAGGCACTCGTGGAGTCACCTCGCTCAGGCACTGATTGTGATCCTGACCCCTCGAATTAAGCTCAGACTATGTGCTCATAGTTGTATACATTATCTTTAACTTTATTTGTTGGATGCAAATCAGTAATTAAATCTTGCGGTTCATACGATATTATTTGATACTCAAACCTGTGAGCTCACCAGCGTTAGCTGACCCATTTTAGCATGTATCACAGGTACTCAGCAGTAGATCTGGACTGCCCTCAGGATTACTATAGCTCGAGTCAGCATGCAGACAATAGAGATTTTCTTGCATTAATATATTTTGTACAAGTATTTATGTATTGAAATCTCTCATTAAATCGAACACGAGCTATGTACGGGTTCAACTGTTGTAAACATTTTAATATTAATATATTTTATTCAAACGACGCATATAGAGTCGTTTGCTATATATCTGTGTGCTTTGATTATTGATAATTAACACCCAAATTATACTTCCGTCAAACAGTAAATTTGGGGGTGTTACAATATATTCCCAAGCCTTAAAAAGTTTATTTTTCCACTTTTAACAAACTTACAAGTGTTGGTTTAATCCTTTTTGCAAAATTAGTCCACTATCTCAATTTTCCAGAAAATGCACTTGTTTGTCCAATTTTTTCAAAATTGTACATTCCGAATTAGTTCCCAAGAAAAATATAAGTTGTTCCCCGATGAGTTATCTATTGTTATTAACATTTCCATGAATTTTAGAAAAGTCTAAATATTTACAAAAATTACATGTGTCCTCTGAGGTCCAATAGTTGACCAATCTGAACACATGCATGAAATTTACATTTCTGAGAAAAATCTACACGGAATTAGTAAAAGTAGTCAACATGATTTTTATAGACCATGAATTTTTTTAAATTTGAGCGGTGGTTTTAGCTCATTTGGAGATGTGTAGCTCAAGATATGGTCAAAACCATAAAACTAAAGTTTTTGTCTTTCAGGGATAGATTGTTTATGTGTTTTCATAAAATACATTAAAAATAGCAAACGAGCTCATAAATGTATGAGGCTTAGGTGGTTGGAAAGATAACTTTTTAAAATTGATTTTAGACTTTGAAAACGTCCAATTTCATGAAGAAATGAATGAGTTATAGTTTGGTACATTTCGTGTAAGATTCTGGACAGAAACTGAAACATGTATTTTTATGAACTTAAAGTTAAGAAAAATGATTTTTATGCCAAAATTTGTTATAATACTTGTTAGAGATGGGCAAAAAAACTGGTTTCCAGGACCCGACCCGATTTGGACCCAAAACCGACCCGGTCAAAACCGGTTTTGACCAAAACCGGTTCGGGTTTGACCTAACCCACCGGTTTGAAACCGGTTTGCATTTTAGCCTTTGGAACTAGTTTAAAACTGGTTTTTCTGGAACTGGTTTGGAAAACCGGTTTGAAACCGGGTTTTTTTCCCCGTTATATAGCCGTTATAGACCCGTTTATAGCCATTTTTTGTGTGTTTTTTACATTTTTGCCATCCCTAATTTACTATAAATACAAGGCTTGAGTATAGGTTCATTCACAACTTCCAAACACTCATACATATCTACAAAAACTCAAAAAACTCGAAAACACATACTATATTCTCATGGCAACTCAATCCTCTTCTACTTCCCATTGTTTTGGTTCATCAAATGCACCAACGATTGTGAAACAATTGCCCAACAAAAGAAATCCGGAGGTGTGGGGTGCTTACGACAAAGTGTTGTTATCGGATGGTATAACTAAGGCACATTGTAAACGTTGTCAGAAATTCTTCAAACCCGACTCCAATACAACGTTGAAAAATCATACCGAGAAGCATTGTGAGGGACTCAAAGGTAATCCGGAAGCAAGTGATCAATCTTTGATGGCACGAGATGGAACAATTTTTAAATATGATGCAGAACGATGTCGAGAAGCTTTTGCGGGTTTTCTAATTCAAGAAGCTTTGCCGTTCAACCACTTCGTTAACCCTCAGTTTACTAGGGTGGTTCAAAATACACTTCAACCATCATGGTCCGAGATTTACTAACCGTCCAAGCTTCTACGGTAGCTTCGGAATCCGCATTTTCTCTTAGTGGCAGGGTATTATCTATACGAAGAACAAGACTCACACCCGCCTCCTTAGAGATATGCATTTGCTTGAAGGATCACTTGGATGCCGCGGAACGTATACAAAATGTTTCAAGTCTTGAAGGTGAAATTGAATACGAAGAATATATACACAATATCAAGGTGGAAGAAGGTGTGTCAATATCACTTTCCGACGAAGAAATCGCTCTTGATCAAGCTTCGCGTGAGGCTACACCTGAAGAAGATTTCAACTTTTGAAGACTTTGAAGATGTTTGAAGATGTTTGAAGACTAGAAGATGCATACAAGTTTATGAAGACTTTTTTCTATTCGATAATATTTTCAAGAAGACTTTTGTTTAAGTTATTGTTCAATTATATGTGTATTACTAGTGTTCTACGAATTCAATAAAAAAAAATTGCTCCAAACATTGTTTTTCCTTAAAAAGCCTAACGCTCGAACCACTTTGATTTATGAGTTGATAAATGCAAGGAAGCTTTTACTAAATTCACGGAAATGTACAACTCTTTATGCTTACGGTATCACTTTTTATGCACATGTTTCCTTGCAGTTAGTAAAAACTTCCTTGAATGTATCAGCTCACTTTGAATTTTATAGACTTTTTCGATTCAATAATTTTTTTAAGAAAACTTAGAAGACTTTTGGCTAGGTTATTTGTCGCACCCCCAAAATATGGTCAATGCGATTAACGCGCGATTAGCGGAAGCATTAGTATATGCGGGGGTGCTGACGTTAACGTTGAACATCATGCAGATCAGAGCGTATGATTATTGCGGGACAATTAATTTAAGATGCCATTTAAGAAAATAGTTTGTTTACAAAAGAACTACGACTCATCAAGTCGTAGAAATATATCAGTTGTACAAAATAAATCCTGATTTGTCCCTAAAACGTGGCATCCTAAGTCGTCAAGGGTCGCCTAACTCCGTAAGTATGCGCTCTTACTTGCGCTGTGAATGACCTAAAAAACATAGTAAAAAGTCAACAAAATTGTTGAGTGAATTCACAGGTTTTATGTTTGTAAAATGATTTGTTAAACCATGTCCATTTGAAAGTTATTAACATGAGTGTCAAATACAGTTGCTCATAACAGTCTGTAGGAAGGTAAGTATTCAAACCAAAAGTACCTATAGGAAAGTAAGTATCCTAAGGTAAGGTTTGCTTAGGATGGTAAATCCTAGGAGTTGTTTGTACAACAACATGTAAATATGCACAAATAGTTCTCAAACATAATATGAAATCATTCATAAAACCGGTAGCACATAAGCACCTAAACCAATCAAGAACAGATGTTGCATGTTAAAGCAAGACGGTTGTTATGTTTTTCACCATCAAGTTTTAAAAGCAATAAAACAATGGAAAGTGGCGCTGTGACTCACCTGGTAAGCTAAGTAAAGTGCGATTGCTAGCAAAGCCTATGCCCAAATGTTCGCCTAGTTCATAATCTCCTAACGCCCTAGACGAATGAGATTGAATGTATAAGTATGTGGATGTCGTACCAGACAATTCATGTTACTGTTTTGTTCAACCACATTATATCCAAGTATTTTGTTTCTCGTTTAAGTTTGTAGTTTTGAATTCGTACACGACTCGTTGGTGATAGTTCGAAAACATAATTCCCAATGTTTGATTATGTTTGTTTCGCATTTCAAAGTTTGTCTAAACGTGTATCATATCGTACGTAAATGTTTGTGTTATATATATATATATATATATATATATATATATATATATATATACACACGATAAAAGTTGGTTGTTACACTGATTTAGCGAGGCTGCACCATTTTGGCCATATCTCCCTCATACAAACTCGGATTGAGGTGATTCAGGCGCCCAAACGACCGTCACTCAGAGGGATACAGATCTACAAAATATGGTTTGCTGGAACAAAGTACAGAGCCGATCGGCTATGGTTTCTTAGCCGAACGGCTGGTGAACCTCAACCGATCAGCTAAAGGGGTATAACCGAACGGCTATGGTGGTGTTTTAGGTCTGTTCGTCCGATCATCACTCTAAACCCATTTTAAACCCAATTTTTGGACACAGTCGATTTATAGAACATAAATACATGATGCTATATGTAATATAAACATGAAAACTTAAGGAAAAACGTTTGGAATCCTTACAATTTATGTGGTGATCGTGATGATGAAAATGATGAACACGAAGAAGAAGAAGATGGTGAGGATGATGATGATTGTTGCTAATGATCTTGTTAATTGTTCTATTGTTGTTGTTGATGAAATGCCGAGAGAGAACGAGGGAGAGATTTATTCGGGTGTGTGTGTGAGTGATGTACCGAGCTCCAATAATGGAGTTAGGTTTGGGCCGGCTCATTTATATAATGGGTCGGTCCGTCTCCCGTTCGTAGTATTTTTTCTCCGTGTTCTCGTACCCGATCGTTAAGTGGGATAATATTTTCAAATGATAATTTCATAAATATATTCTCGAATATATTTTCAATTGTAGTATTTTATAAAAATACTTTGGTTGAGTTATAAAAATATAACTTTGTTTTGTTTCAGTTTGATGGATAGTTTTGCATTGTTTCGTTGTGTACCTTCCATTTTGCACCATACAAAATACTTTGTAAATATTATCAACATAATATTTAATGAATAATAACGTTATTAAATAATTTAATATTATTTAATAAATTTCGTTCACCAATAGTCGTATATTTTGTTGCGTCTGTTCCAAATGTTTTTTTACGTACTGTGTAATACTACACGTATTAACTAGTTGAGCTTTGCTAGACTTACCTCTAAAAGGTGTTCTGCATTCACTATAGTCAGGGAATTAGCCTGAATTGCATGTAATTACTGTTCCTAATTATATCGAAAATTGAGGGGTGTCACATTCTCCCCTTTTTAAGGAATTTCGTTCTCGAAATTTAAGTTATGTTTTGAATTGTTTGCTCATGTATGCCTTGGCTCATGATTCAGTTGTAGCCAGATCTTTTAACCGAGAGTAGACCAAGATTGTCTAGATCAAGTTTGAAGATAGTCCTTTCATGACCGTTTCATAGCTCACTTGAATAGCTGGGAGTGGGGGTCTATATATATATATATATATATATATATATATATATATATACACACACACATATATAATAGCCTAGTGTGTCGATTGTAGTCTATGTATCACCCACTGATAGCCGGGTGTGTGTCAAATAGTGTGACGTTCAGTTGTGTTTGTTGTCCTCCCCTTGTTAGGCTAGTGCTCTACTGGCAACTAAAGAAAGGGGAAAGAAAGGTTTCAGTTTGGTGTCCTTACACGTCAAAGGAACTAAAGTCTGTTCATTAGTTCACTGGTGCATAGTTACCATTGGTATTGGTAGCTTACATCAACGTTGTTAATCATTCATGACTTATGTTGTAGTCCTACATAGTAGTTATATCATAGTAGTCGTGTTCCGACCATTTCATAGTTCGAATCCTAGTTATATCCTGATTACAAGGTAACCGTTTGTAAGGTAGTCCATTATTGGCTAAATAGTTGTTATAGGATGGTTGTTTAAAGTGTAGTCCTACTGCGACTAAGCGGTTGACAAAATAGTAGATTGATTTGTCTGCTAAATGTAACCCTGAGTTTTGCGTTGACTTAGGTGGGTCATTCCTATGACGCTCTCAACATCAAATCAGTAGAAGTGGAATCGTGGAATGATTAACATGTTTTTAATGTTAACCAAAACCAATGAGCTAAGTTTTCGAGAAAGTGCGAGGTTTCCATTGTGGCGTATAGAAGTTATCCAAGTTTCCAAAGTTGACAAGGTTTTCCATAGTTGTTATCGTAGTGGAACTCTTAGTTGTTATTGTTGTGTCAAGGACTTCGTCAAGCAAAATGATTAATTTTTCATCGGAGAGGCACTTTTCCAAATTAGTAATTTGAAAAGTGTCATAAATGTTGTTGAGCTCCTAAAATAGGTTTACTTTGTGATCCTAGGACCAATCCTTACAAGGATTTTTGAAAGGTCCTATATGTATTGTGGGTTAAGTTTTTCCCGTTTTTTTCAAGTTGTGCTACCCCCTTCCAGGGTGATACTTTTGTGTAGAGCTTTGTCACCTTCTTGAAATTCAAGAGGTTTACAGCGGTTATCGGCGAAACTTTTTTGTCAGCCTCACTCTATTTTCAGTTGGTTAAGTACTTGAAATATAATGTCTGTAGTTTCTTGGACAATCTTCGAACCAAATAGTTGTCTGTCACCCAACTCTCTCCAATAGTGTGGTGATTGGCACTGGCGTCCATATAACTCCTCAAACGGTGCCATTCGTATAATAATGTGCTAACTATTGTTGTAAGAAATTTCCGTTAAAGGTAAGTGAGTATCTCAGTTACCCCCAAAGTCAATCACACGTTCTCGTAATAAGTCTTCGAGCGTTTGTATCATTCATTCGCTCTGACCATCGGTATGTGGATGGTAGGCAGCACTTCTATCGGGATGAGTACCTAGTGCCAACTGTCAGATGCGAAATGTAAAATGCCTATCTCTGTCGGAGATAATGGATAGTGGTAATCATACCAACGTATCCAAAATACAACCTCAGTTTGATTCCTTGACAACTAGTCCATACCGACTATGATGTCGAAACTTCTCAACTCTACCGGTAGTAAGTCTATTTCGAAGAGATGACCCTCAAACGTTAGGATACATCCCGGTACTATTTCTCCTGATTCGATCAACTTACTAACGGCTAGTTCTATAGTGTGTTTGTCATCTAGTTTACGTGAGTCAACTTCTAAAAGTTGAGTCATCGTTTTCCACGACATCTCAGTGATGGTGTTAGGATTCAATCAATTTTTGTTTTGTTGGATTGTCATCCAAAAGTAAGGATTCGTTGGGATGTTACCCAAAATACAGTTTAGTTGAGATGTCTACCCAAATTACAATTTAAGTGGAATGTTTGTCCCTAATATAGTTTAGTTGTTTGCTTTGTAGGAAATACAAGTTTATCAATTAAGAGAAACATTTCCTAAAGTAATGGTTTATAGGAAACACAAGTTATTTAGTAAAATAACATTTCCCAAAATAGTTATCGTAGGAAAAATAGGCTATTTATCAAAAATAACATTTCCCAAAATAGTTATCGTAGGAAACACAGGCTGATCCAACTAAGGATCAACATTTCCAAAGTCTACCGGTCGTTCTCCAGTTTGTAATATTGTTGGTCGTTCTCCAGCAAATCATGTTACTGGTCGCTCTGCAGTTAATCTACCGGTCGTTCTCCAGTTTAAAGCCTTACTGGTACGTTCTCCAGTATATCAAAGCATTACCGGTACGTTCTTCGGTTAATTCAAAATAATACTGGTCGTTCTTCGGTTTATAAATGCGTACTGGTGCGTTCTCCAGTATTAAACATCACCGGTACGTTCTCCGGTTTCTTATCCAAAGTGTTTGTTGAAATGTTATTTAAAACTCATAGTTTTCGTTTGGATGTTATCCAAAATATAGTTTTTTTGTGAATGTTGTCCAAAATTTAGTTGTTGTTGGATTGTTATCCAAAATATAGTTGTAAAGCATTTTCGTAAACAATTTGTATAAAAATTGTCATATATAAAGTTTGTTAGTTGTGGGGAGGAATTTTGTTTCACAGAATTGGATCTGATTACCCCAGTGGTTGTTTAAGACTCTGTCTCGATTAGTGTATAACGACACCTTACTATGTTTTGCTTGTGTGTTACTTAAAAGGCTCGTTACTCCAATATGTATCACATTTCCATCTGTTCTCTCCATCCATTCGACTGATAAGTTATCAGTCCTAATCGTTAAATGTTTAGTGAGGATTTGTTCGATCCCTTAGAAAAATAGAGGTTGTTTGCATAAGAGTCAACTATGACTAAATAGTTGTTAAACATGACTTTCGTACGATCATGTTCATGTAAGATGTAACGGAATTCGTATGTATGTGTTGAATAGAAGTTTTAGTATAGCATAGTAGGGGCACAACCCGCCGAACATAGATTTTACGCAGATACGATAAGTACCACTTCTGCCATCATATAGTCATCATCATGCTGATCTCAACTACATTCTCTGCCACTCGAGCACGCTCCCCTTGCATTTTATACTCGGGCATAGTTTTCTTGTCCAAGTTCCTGTGGCCTTCAACAGGCTCGAGGCGCTTTGTATGTGGAGATCGTGTCTCCATCCAATCGGGGGTTATTGCTTTGTAATTTCTTTAAACGTTATTTTGTGTGTTAGGAAGTTTCCTGGTTAGTGTGTGAAGTATAGTAACTAAGGTAGGTACCATTAGTTTTATATACGTTTGCTCGTAAACGTGGGAGCTGTTCGTATGGGAAGAGTTCCATACTTTTAATATGATAAAAGTTCCCTCAAGCATTCTTCTAATGCTCAAGTAGGATTGATTGACTCAAGTGTAGTTTGTTTCAGGTAATACAAGTTAGATTAACTATTCATCAGACAATAACGTCTGTATAGATTAAGTGTGTGAGGTGTTGGTTGATGGTTTCTCATGTATCGAGTTGCTATTGTTATCCCAACCATATTTTAGAAGTCACGCGTAGGAATACGCAATTATTCATCCAAACGCATTGTGACAATAGTTGTCATATAGTGAGTTAGGCGTATGCAAATGTGTGCATGCATGTTCTAGCCAAGGCTATAGTCTAGGTCTCTAAGGCATTCAGGTCACTTAAAGACTTCTAGTTCGCTATAACCAATGGCTCTGATACCAATATGTTGCACCCCCAAAATTTGGTCAACGCGATTAACGCGCGATTAGCGGAAGCATTAGTATGTGCGGGGGTGCTGACGTTAACGTTGAACATCATGCAGATCAGAGCGTATGATGAATGCGGAACAATTAATTTAAGATGCCATTTAAGAAAATAGTTTGTTTACAAAAGAACTACGACTCATCAAGTCGTAGAAATAGTATCAGTTGTACAAAATAAATCATGATTTGTCCCCAAAACGTGGCATCCTAAGTCGTCATGGGTCACCTAACTCCGTAAGTATGCACTCTTACTTGCGCTGTGAATTACCTGAAAAACATAGTAAAAAGTCAACAAAATTGTTGAGTGAATTCACAGGTTTTATGTTTGTAAAGTGGTTTGTTAAAACATGTCCATTTGAAAGTTATTGACATGAGTGTCAAATACAGTTGCTCATAACAGTCTGTAGGAAGGTAAGTATCCAAATCAAAAGTACCTATAGGAAAGTAAGTATCCTAAGGTAAGGTTTGCTTAGGATGGTAAATCCTAGGAGTTGTTTTACAATAGCATGTAAATATGCACAAATAGTTCTCAAACATAATATGAAATCATTCATAAAACCACTAGCACATAAGCACCTAAAGCAATCAAGAACAGATGTTGCATGTTAAAGCAAGACGGTTGTTATGTTTTTCACCCCAAGTTGGAAAAGCAATAAAACAATGGAAAGTGGGGCTGTGACTCACCTGGTAAGCTAAGTAAAGTGTGAGTGCTAGCAAAGCCTATGCCCAAATGTTCCCCTAGTTGATAATCTCCTAACGCCCTAGACGAATGAGATTGAATGTATAAGTATGTGGATGTCGTACCAGACAATTCATATTAGTGTTTTGTTCAACCACATTATATCCAAGTATTTTGTTTCTCGTTTAAGTTTTTAGTTTTGAATACGTACACGACTCGTTGGTGATAGTTCGAGAACATAATTCCCAATGTTTGATTATGTTTGTTTCGCATTTCAAAGTTTGTCTAAATGTGTATCATATCGTACGTAAATGTTTGTGTTCGCATATATATATATATATATATATATATATATATATATATATATATATATATACGATAAAAGTTGGTTGTTAAACTGATTTGGCGAGGCTGCACCATTTTGGCCATATCTCCCTCATACGAACTCGGATTGAGGTGATTCAGGCGCCCGAACGACCGTCACTCATAGGGCTACAAATCTACAAAATATGGTTTGCTGGAACATAGTACATAGCCAATCGGCTATGGTTTCTTAGCCGATCGACTGGTGAACCTCAACCGATCGGCTAGAGGGGTATAGCCGGACGGCTATGGTGGTTTTTCAGGTCTGTTCATCCAATCATCACTCAAAACCCATTTTAAACCCAATTTTTGGACACAATCGATTTATTGAACAGAAATACATGATGTTATATGTAATATAAACATGAAAACTTAAGGAAAAACATTTGGAATCCTTACAATTTATGTGGTGATCGTGATGATGAAAACGATGAACACGAAGAAGACGAAGATGGTGAGGATGATGATGATTATTGCTGCTGATCTTGTTAATTGTTCTATTATTTTTGTTGATGAAATGCCGAGAGAGAACGAGGGAGAGATTGATTCGGGTGTGTGTGTGTGTGTGAGTGATGAACCGAGCTCCAATAATTGAGTTAGGTTTGGGCCGGCTCATTTATATAATGGGTCGGTCCGTCTCATGTTCGTAGTATTTTTGCTTCGTGTTCTCGTACCCGATCGTTAAGTGTGTAATGTTTTCAAATGATAATTTCATAAATATATTCTCGAATATATTTTCTATTGTAGTATTTTATAAAAATACTTTGGTTGAGTTATAAAAATATAACTTTGTTTTGTTTCAGTTTGACGGATAGTTTTGCGTTGTTTCGTTGTGTACTGTTCATTTTGCACCATACGAAATACTTTGTAAATATTATCAACATAATATTTAATGAATAATAACGTTATTAAATAATTTAATATTATTTAATAAATTTCGTTCACCAACAGTCGTATATTTTGTCGCGTCTGTTCCAAATGTTTTTGTACGTACTGTGTAATACTACACGTATTAACTAGTTGAGCTTTGCTAGACTTACCTCTAAAAAGGTGTTGTGCATTCACTATAGTCAGGGAATTAGCCTGAATTGCATGTGATTACTGTTCGTAATTATATCGAAAATTGAGGGGTGTCACATTATTGATCAATTGTGTTTCCATTACTAAGGTTCTACTAACTCAATGGAAAAAATTTGACCCAAACGTTGTTTTTCCTTAAAAAGCTTAACGCTCGAACGTGTTTGAATTATATAGACTTTTTCGATTCAATAATTTTTTAAGAAGATTAAGAAGACTTTTGGTTAGGTTATTAATCAATTGTGTTTCCATTACTAATGTTCTACCAACTCAATAATTTTTTTTTGACCCAAACGTTGTTTTTCCTTAAAACGCTTAACACTTCAACGAAAATTGAATAATATAGAGTTTTTCGATTAAATACTTTATTTAAATAATATTTAGAAGCCTTTTGGTTTAGTTATTGATCAATTGTGTTTCCTTTATCAACGTTTTACGAATTAAATGAAAAAAAATTGGCTCAAACATTCATTTCCTTAAAACGCTTAACGATCGAACGAAATTAACAATTTTAACAAAAAGACCGGTTTAAAACCGGTTTTGAAACCGAACCGGTTTGGACCCTACCCAAACCGGGTTGGGTCGGGTTGGGTTTTTGGGGTGTCCAAATCGGGTTGAATCCGAACCGGTTTTAGATAACCCGGTTTTGACCAAGTTTGACCAAAATCGGTTTTGGGTCGGGTCGGGTTTTTGTGAAACCGTTTTATGTGCATGCCTAATACTTGTGAGTGAACTTTTGATTAGGATTTTAAGCATAAAGATGAAGAGAAAAGAGTCCTCACAATGTTGATTTGAAGAAGAAATGACAGCAAAGAAATGAGGAGCTTGGGTGCTTGAATCTTCCTTGAAAAAGCTTGATAAATGGTGATGATTTTTGGTGGTGGTGCTATGGTGGTTAGTGGTGATAGATGGTGTAACACCCCCAAATTTATTGTTTGGCGGAAGCATACTTGGGGTGCTACTAATCAATAATCACAAGCACATAAGATAAAGTGAACGACTCTATATGCATCATTTTAACAAAATACATTGATTGTAATAAAAGTTTACAAGAGTTATAAGGATTACATAAGCTCGGTATCCTGATTTGAAAGATTCTATGGCATTACTACTTATACAAAATATAATAATGCAGAAAAATCTCTTGATGTTCGTGTTTGCATGCGACTCGAGCTATATAATTCTTGAGTAGTCCTACTACTGTTGTGTACCTGAGAATACATTCTAAAAGGTTAGTGACGGCGCCCAAACGGTCAGTCGGGTTTTCACCCCGTCGTCGGACCGTCCGTCCGAGCGCGCGTCGAGGGAAGTTTTAAATTTATAAGGAGCTGGGGACTCAATTTATAAGTACTACCTATCACACAGGGTGAGTAAGCAGTAAGTATAACTCGAGGTCGTTCTTAAATCGGAGCGAATTGAAACGAAGTGATGCCAAAGATAGAGTTTCGCTTTTAGGATGGGTTTTGTGCTGATAGGTAGGTTTTGGTGGTTTTCTAATTTAACTAACTAAATTAAGACAGGAAAAGTAAATGAGATAGAGTAGAATCGGTAGCTAGGTAGACAGATAGAGAATTGCGGCGGTTGAAACTTCAATAATCAGTTGCGGGGATGATGCTTATTATAAAGATAATTGGGGACATTTTTAGTTAATAAACAGATGCATTATGGGTGTAAACACTAGGACCCTACTCATTCTACCCGTGAACCCTTAGTGTCGCATAACGCTTTCCGTGAATAGCAATTGCGACACTAGCTATTGTCGCATAGAGTTTTCCGTGAATTCCCTTTTTGCGACACTACTATTGTCGCATAAAGTCCTTAGTGTCGCATAAGACTTTCCGTGAATACCCCATTGTTGCATAAACAGTTCCTTATTGTCGCACAAATATTCCACGACAACACTATTGTCGGATGAACAGTGCATCCGACATTCCCTATTGTCGGACTATCAAACTCACGGATATAGATACTGATCAGAACAGGCTGCTCAACCCCCCACACTGTCTTTTTGGACAAGTGACCCTTCAAGGGTGCAGGAATAAGGTAACAGACTGCCACTTGGGTTATTCTGACCGTTCTTAACACCTAAATGTAAATGCCATTTCCTAAATATGTTCAGATTATTAACTTGTTATTCTAAACTATCAGTTTTGTAGAGTCTGGGGGTTTTAAGAACTCCGAACCACTGCTGGGCTTGACTTTCATCTCCAGACTCATTCCTTACGTTTTATTAGTTCAACTACTTCTGTCATGATCTAGCCTCTCCTTTGCAATCAGTCATTCAGCCCTAGGAACACTAGCGGGGTACAATGCAACTTCTTTCACAGGGTACTAACCTAGGAACCGTTTACGATGTACCGCACTTAGATGATACTATCGAAGTGTTTCCATAGCTTCAGTTACAGGGGTAGCCTTACGGTGTACTGTGCACTTCCACAGCTATATTGGTTTCTAGGCCATATTCTAGGATTTCTAGGTAATCCACAGTGCCGGCACAGACGGCTTTTTCCGGAGCTTTCACGTTGTACTTCACCAGTGGTGTTTCCAAAGCTATACTCAGTATTATAGCCGAATTACAGGGACAAACATGGCTTCTTTACTATAACACAGATAACTTCCTACTGTACCTAGAGTTGATCAGGTTCTAAGCCTAAAGTAGCAGTCACGCGAAGGACTGGAAAGGGTGATCCATAGCTAGGTCTAGATGCATGATAAGTATAGACATAACAAATATAACAATTCCCAATTATATAGATTTAAAGATTAATTCAACATCATCCCTACTTGTAATTATCTACATTTCAACAACCGCAACAGCACACTACTCAACAAACATGGCAATAGTAATAACATACATCATACAAACAGGCAGAAATAATTCGGACATAGTATAAGTATGAAAAGAGAGATATCACCAATAAAATTGAGCAGAGTAACAGCTGAAAAGAAAAGACCGAGTCTTGCACCAAGAATGCTTCTTATTACACCGTGATTACAATACCAGCTTTTCTCTCTCTCTACTGCTAACCAACTACCTATCTAACTCTCTCTCTCTCTAGAGAGAGAAACTCTAGAGAGAGAAACTATCTAAACTATTCTAGAGAGAGACTAAAAATATAAAAATATAAGAAAACGAAGAATTGAAGTGTGTTGAATAGATGTGATGGTGTTGGATGATGAGAAGTGTTGAAATGAGGCTAGTATTTATAGAGAATGCACAACCGTATCCGTAGACCGTATCCAAAACTCAAAATGCACGACCGTATCGCAAGGGCAAATAAAAATCAGATTTTTATCACCCAAACGCACGATACGGCTGAGTTAGGGTGAATACGGGCAAACTGGACCGTATACGGCTGTGCACAGGGTGAATACGGGCAAACTGGGCCGTATACGGGTGGGCACAGGCCGTATACGGCCTGCACAGACCGTATACGGTCTGTGTCCAGCCGTATACGGCCTGGACCAGCCGTATACGGCCTGGTTCAGCCGTATCCAGCTTCTTTGGTTTCCTGTTTCTTCGTTCGGGCGCAACTTCTTCGTCGTTTATCCGTTTTGAGCGTTCTTTATACCCACGCGTTCGTATTTTCCTAACGAAGAGAATGACATAAGTTAGAGGTCATAACTCGGAGCATAGCTTAAAGTGCATTGAAATGAGTGAACGGTGGTGTGATAAAGCAGTTTTGCCCGGTTTCTTATGTTTTTCTTGCCATTTTTAGTGATTTTTCAAACATCAACTCCGTTTTGACTTAGTTAACAAAACTTTATGAATAATGTCCTTTTAAGTATGTTTTTGTTAACTTTGTGCCTAAAATGTGGAAGATAACGTATGTAAAAACATGACTTTTTACGTGTTATCAAATATCCCACACTTAGATTTTTGCTTGTCCTCAAGCAAACTTTAAAATTCTCATCTGCTATAAAGGTTTGAAAAAATCGGTTTTTTGGGTTTTGACAAGAAATAACCTGAGATATTTACTTAGTCAGAGACCAAGAAAACCTTTTTAGAAAGCAAGCATCATTAAGATAACCCTCCCTTAATCCTGAAATGTCAACCCTGGCATACTTTCACAATTCTCGATGGATATTGTACATGACTAGGCGATCTCACAAAGGTGGTCACTCAATTCACTCAAAGTGTATCGGGTTTCCTATCATTCTAATCAAACAAAATCGCTCATAAAGCCAGTCATGCATTGCTTCTCATCATAGGCTTGATCAAGAATCGGATCTCCACCACTTCAATGAGAACGGTGCTAATCATCCCAGGACATTCGAAATGGGTTGTAGTGGTTGGTGAGGGTTGTATGGTACGGATAAGTGGGAGTTTTTGGTTTAAAAATAGGGGGTTTGCTTATCTTTAAGAATTCTAAACTTTTTGGGAAAACATTACTTTAAACACCTTTTTTAATGAAAACGGAAACGGATAAATGGTAAGGGAAGAAGATAGCTATTTTGACTTCTATCTTTTTGAAAAATACTCGGGAGAGTTTATATCTTTTATAAGAAGAGGAATTTTTCGAGAGATTTGAAGCACTTAGCTTTATTCTATTTTCTTTTCTTTTCTTTTGCTACTATTTTTGGACTTTTCTAGGGATTTTTATTTTGTTTCTTTCTTTTGCCCTTTTGAAATCCTTTTCTTTTTTTCATCTTTTTCATCCTTCTGATGACTTTGCATTTACTTGGTGTCAATTTTTCACACCATAAACTTTTTCACTCTTGATTTTTATCAGGGGAACGCACACGAGAAAGTTTTGAGTAAACACCAGTATTTGTGATTTGGAGTGAAAGCAAAAAGGATAATTAAAATAACATTTCCCACAAGCTTAAAATTTCTAAGATAAGATTTTTGGTGGGTGTGGAATAAGTGGGTTTTAATTTTTTTGGGTTTTGAAAGAAACGAATAGGCTAAGGCTCAACAGGGTTTTCTAGGCGGATCATCAACACTAAAAGTGAGTGTTGGAAGGGTTTTGGGCTTGAAGAGATATGATGAAAAGGGTTTATATCCTAAGGAATGTCAAGGTCTTTTGACTGCACCTTCACCGCGTACGGTGCTCATTGGTATGGTCTCGAAGCGTATACCAAGAGCAAGTTCTAACTTAAAGCACATGCATCGGCACACACATCAAATGAAAAAGTGAAGCATTAAAGATGAATGCTTTAATTGGGCTCAAATACCTCACTGCAATAGGGTTGTATGTGCCTAGCCGTGCGATGCTCTTAGATTAACATTTCATTTTTAAGGAAATCGTATCTTAACTTATTTTACTTTCCAAAGCAGTTTAATTAATTTCTGAAAAATTTATTTTTCTCACGATTATTTAGAGTCAGAAAATTTTAGAATTTTTAACAAAATGAGTTTTTATGAAAATTAAGCTAACTGAATGAGTGGAAACTCCACTGTCGAAGTTAAGCTTATGATTTTTGAAAAAAATGTTTTCTAAAATTTTAGCAAGAATGAGGTTTTTAGGAAAAAGTTTAAGCTAACTGAATGAGTGGCATTTCCACTGTCGAAGTTAAGCTTTATTTTTGGAAAGTTATGCTTTGGACAAGCAATCAAAGTCAAAGAATACGGTATAACATACCGTGTATCCCACACTTAGAGGAACATTGTCCCTAATGTTCTCAAACTAAGTTTAAAATTCTTGTGAAGGAATCCCACACTTAGAGTTTGAAAATATTTTGGAACCCTATTTCTAAGTTGATTTGAATTATGTGGGATTTAGAATCCCACACTTAGAATTTAAGCATGATGGCATAACGGCGAGTTATAGATGATGATGGAAAATCACTAAGGAATGGAAAAAAAAAACTCCCCTAGAAAGGACTGAGATGTGTGAATGAAGATTCTGATTCGGATGTGTAGGTCGATCAGTTTGTATCAGGATCTTTGCGTGAATCGTGCGTCATCTCGGTTTCTTCTTGGGGAACTTTCATACTTTTTACTCTCTCTTTTATTGCAAGTAATCTAAAAAACTAACTAAGAAAAGCATAAAATAAGTAAATGATAGATAAACGATAAGATAGGATAGATAGATGGGTCCAACCAGATTACAGGTTGGAACCCAAATAGTTCATGCAGCAACAGTCAAATACAGTAATCCCAAATATCAGTAATAATAATAATAAGTGATACAGTTATCCAACACAAATGAAAATAAAATCTGATAAGATCAAGGGTGAGAAGGATCCTGGTCGGATGGTGGTCCGTGAGCTGGAGGTGGCATGGAGTTGTAAGGTGCATGACGGGAGGCATAGTGCTGTCCACTGGATAACCTGCGGGAGACTGATGCTGAAGATGAACTGCGTTGCCTGCCGGATGTTGGTGGCTGGATCGGGTACAAATGGAAGTTGGGATCTAGTCCCATCTCTGCAACCTCATATGATCCTAAGGAAGCACCATGCATCGGGTACGGTGGAAGCTCAGCAGAAGGCACTGGGTTGCTTTGAAGCATCCCTGTGAATCCTGAAAAAGTAGGCACAACAGTAGCAGTAGTCATATCAAGCAGATAATCAGTCTGCACCGGTACCTGGTCATCAACCTGCATGTCCTGTCTGAACCCTGACTGAGGTGAGTCTGTCTCTGAAGATGTGTCTGATGTGGCTAACTCAGCTGGTCTCGGACGGGTCATGGTACGGGAAGATGGCTGTCCAATATGTGGGATATGCGGCTCATGTGGTGTAGCAGTGTGCACAGAGAAAACCGGCTCAGCCGCAGGAGTAGTCCTGGTATGGCGGGCTCGAGGAATCTCCATGTGCACAGTGCGAGTGGAGGATGTGGGTGGTATGGAGGTGTAGGGAATGGTGGTAGTGGGTGGCATCATGGCAAATGGATGTAGTGGCATGGTGTGGTAGTTGGGTGGTCGTGGGCCGCATACCCATGTAGGACGTGTAGGTTGTGGGAATCCAAACTCAGTAGCTAAATATGTATCCTGTGTGTAATGTGAGTTAAGCATACCCAATATACCGTACATGAGCTCGGATGATACCGGATCTCCCCAACCAAACTCTCGAACAGGTGGTATCAGTGGACTTTGAGCCTCAGCAGCGGCTGTCTCACCTTCCTCTCGCTCATGAGCAACAGCGGTCCTAGGCTGTTGGTGGACCGTGCTGTCATCGAACTCAAACCTAACACTCTTGCTCCTCGGGGGCCTCATTCGAACTCCCGGAATGATATCACCATCCTTCCATCTTATCTGCCCATCAGCATCTTTCTCTAGTAACCAAACCCTAACCATATAGTTAATGTCATACGGCTTAGATACCCTGTTTGCCACTGGTGTCAGGTTACCAATCACCTCCTCAGTCAAAAGCCCCATTCTCCTAACTAACTTAGTGATTATTGCTCCCATATATGCAAACTCTGACTCGGTGTAACCCGACTCAGTAAGGATTCTATCAGCAACCAAATAGGCAACATTAACGTGTTCCTGCTCTATAATGCTCTTAATGATCTGCAAGTCCTTTACCCCAACAGCTCCCTTAGTCTTCCTTTTTCCTCGAATGCTACAAGCGATGAGGTTGTGGAGAACTTGGTAGTGCTTATCAAGAAAGGAAGTGGCCTTGACATTGGACTGGAACTGATTTCCAGTCAATTCTTGCCAAATAGCAGCGTGGTCTCGCTGTTTTACCTCAGTGTTTGCCTTCAGGAAGAAAGGAGTGGTAACTTGATACTCAGTGTACAACTCAAGATGTCTGGCAAAGGTTGCTAATGACATGTGGTGAGGATTTCCCATGAAGTTGAATCTAATCATTCGGTCATCATTTAGCTTATCAATCGTTTTGTCGAACTGGAATGTTACCATAAACTCAGCAACTAACTCTTGATAAACATTTTCCTTAATCTCAAATAGATTCTTCCATGCGCGCAGATGTCGCTTCCCTTCCTTAAACATTATCAAATTTTCAAACCCTTCCTTTAAACCGATCTGCTCCAAATCCTCCCATACTAAATACCTATTTTCTCCCAACTGATGTGTTAGCCATGTCTGATACCTTTCCCGTTTCTCTGGATCCTTGATGGATTTTCTGATATAGCGGGGAAAATCAGTCATCTGAAAAATAAGAGAAAACAAGAACATAGTGAATTACCAGGAATTTACAAGTTATTTGACTAAATCATATTCCTAATTTTGAATAAAAATTCGAAATTTGGGCTTTAGAATATGAGCAGTCCCAAAAACCTGTAATAGCTAAATAATACCACCAAACTCAATTTTCCATCACCACAAGAAACTTTGGTTTACAATAATAGGCTATTAGGTCTTAATGATTTCTACAAGACGAGTCAAAGACTGTTTTGACCCTAACAAGTATGTATGGCAAGTATAACCTATTATCGCATGCAAACAAACCATGATGTTTAAACAAGTATATAGCACTTTTTGACCATATCATGTAGTTATAGCAACAAAGCTTCTTTAGTTGACAAATGTGTTACTTGATTGTGTCTTTTAAGTAATTATGGTATTCTTTCAAATAGATACTATTTTAAAAAGTAGTTAGTTTAGGAAAATGTAGTATCTATTTAAGATTTACCATAATACTTTCAAGGATACAATTTTACAACACCACCATGACTTTTTAACTAGTATTACTAAAGATTAAGCATTTTGACTTTTAAAGTCAACATTACCAAAGTAAGGTTTCCTTTTTGTCATTTGCCAAATCTATCATAATACTAACTTGTATTAGCAAGTCAAAGCAAGGCATTAGCATTTATTAAAACATCATTTTATCAAAGATTTTATTTCAAAATGGTGACGTTTCAACAAAAGTCAACTTTCCATGCTTACTTTAATTTGCTAACTTGACCATATTACGCATTTAACCACAAATGAAGCAAATGAATAAGCTATACTAATCATATTTAGCAATAATCAATCAACAAACAACTTATCATAAGCAATTTAATCATCAATTGGCCAAAATGGGTTTACCAGTCACAAAAGTCAAATATAGTCAACTTTCCAAAGTCAAACATCAAATTGCTTCAATCTAAGAAGTAATACTAGTTCCTACATCATCCTATATCATCACTAAGCAAGAATCAAAGCTCAATTTCGCAATGTAAAGCACAAATCATCAAAAACTAACTTGAAACCCTAAGTTAACAAAGTTAGAGAATTTTGGTATTTTAAGCGTGGATCTTACCTTAATGAAGATGCAATGATGTTAGATGACATAAAAGTGACCTAGAAATGAAGATTTGAAGCTTGGTTTGGTCAACAATGGTGGAAAATGGTGGGTTTGGTATGGTGGTGATGGGAGCCGCGGCCAAGGAGGGGGAAGAAGGGGGAAGGAAATGTTTTTGTGGTTTTGACTTTGTTTGACCATATTTTACCCCTTTTTATTTACTTCTCCTTTTTACCATTTGTGCATAAATAACTTTTAAAATGTAATTACTAGGTATTATGGGTAATTAAAAACCTTAGCCAAATATTTTAGCAAAAGTTTAAAATTTGGTATTTGACTGTTCGCAACAAAAGTTTGTTTTATTAAAATGCAAAGAGAACTACTTAACTAGATAAAAATAAACAATATTTTTGGTTTAAAATTTTGACTCTTTAAAATCTAAGCAATTTAAAACTTTATTAAATATTTTGATTTAAGATTTTCAAGTTTTCAGAAACTGCGCAGATTTTGCGAAGACAAAGATTTTAAAAGGTTTTTCTTTTCTTTTTCTAAAACAAATTAAACCATTAACTAAACTAACTTATTTTTAACCTAAGGAATTTATTTTAAAGACCTAATTAAAAATTTGGGTTGCCTCCCAAAAAGCGCTTGTTTCAAGTCTGTAGCTCGACTATTGTTCCAAATCTTTTTAAAGAGGGTTTCTTGAAAGAAATCTTAAAGTATAGCGAGGAATAAAATCACAGTTTAGAATGTTAATGACATAATCAACTAGCTTGGCAGGGCGTAATGAAAAATTTTCGAATTCGCTAAGAATCCTACATTCTTTCTGGCCTAATTCTAGCAGATCGTTAACAAACTTCTTAAATTCCTTTCTAACTTTCTTTTTACTTGAAATTCCTATTCACAGACCGCGGTCTATATTATTAAGATCGTGAAGAAGATTTCCTAAAATTCTCTGAAACCTAAGTTCCTCTTTTGAGTCGGGATCTCCATTTGTAGTTTGCACTGCAAAGGTGATATCCCAAATTAAAGATTTTTGAGAAACGGTAAAAGGGAATTTGGATTGATCGAACAACGAAGCGAGTTTAATGTGAATATCTTTTCTTTCAGCAAAGAAAACGGCTTCTATCTTGTCGTCTTTAGCTCCAGGAAATTTTTCTTGCAACTTGGCGATTATATAAGCGGTGGGATCTACGAAGAATGGAATTTTTCCAGAAATTACGAGAGTGATCGCAGGATCTTTAGAAGTTAAAAGCTTAAGCTCTTTTATCATTGCTGCAACATAATGATTAATCATGGTTTGTGAAACTGATGAATAATCGGTGCAAGCAAATAGATCCATGAGGCGATCTATTTCTGATAATAGCTTTCGCTCTTGCTCTCGATATCGAGTGAAGATACCATCTTCCTTTTGGGTCGGAAGACAGTGGAGAACACCTACGAGTATGTTAATCCTTAAGATGGTTTTTCTTTGCTCGACTGAGTAAGGAAAATCAGATAAATTTAAGTGTAAAGCAAATGCCTCACACGCACCTAACCTCTTATCAGGTTCAAAAGAATAACCAACGTATCGGATTTCATTACTATCTGAATCTTTCAGTATCTCCTTATCAAAAACACGATAGATGGTGTATGAAGGTTCAAAAATCGGTGATTTTGGAAGATGTTCATGAATATCCTCATTCCTTATGGGGATTCGTTCTTCATTAGATGAGGAATGAAAGACTTGAGTGTTTTCAGGAATCTTATCGGCAAAATCAGGGAATCTAGGGATATTTTCTAAGGAATATTTAATCTCGGGTACAGGTAAAACCTGATAACTTGGAATGCTAGAAGCAGAAGTTGAGATCTTCTGTTGAGATTTATGGGTTCCTAAGTCAAGATCTAAGAATTTCCCTAAGGTTCTAGAATCGTCATCTGGGCTAGCGGAGGCTTCTTCCGGTGATGAGTGAAAGTCGGATTTCAACTCTGGTAAGTGGTCGAAGAACTCAGCATCGTCCATAGCCTTCATTTCTTCAATCGTCTTGGAGGCGGATAGAGAAATGGGACAAGAAGGCGGCGAATCGTAGAAAGATATTTTTGGATTTTTCATTTTATTTTAAACTAAGCTAATTTATTCTAAGAAAAGTAACTTTCGAATAGGTTAAAGACAACCTATACGAAAAGGATCTCCTAATTGCTTATTCTATCTAAGGCGGCTTCAGAATCGTAACGCTCTACGATCCCCGGCAGCGGCGCCAAAAACTTGACGGCGCCCAAACGGTCAGTCGGGTTTTCACCCCGTCGTCGGACCGTCCGTCCGAGCGCGCGTCGAGGGAAGTTTTAAATTTATAAGGAGCTGGGGACTCAATTTATAAGTACTACCTATCACACAGGGTGAGTAAGCAGTAAGTATAACTCGAGGTCGTTCTTAAATCGGAGCGAATTGAAACGAAGTGATGCCAAAGATAGAGTTTCGCTTTTAGGATGGGTTTTGTGCAGATAGGTAGGTTTTGGTGGTTTTCTAATTTAACTAACTAATTTAAGACAGGAAAAGTAAATGAGATAGAGTAGAATCGGTAGCTAGGTAGATAGATAGAGAATTGCGGCGGTTGAAACTTCAATAATCAGTTGCGGGGATGATGCTTATTATAAAGATAATTGGGGACATTTTTAGTTAATAAACAGATGCATTATGGGTGTAAACACTAGGACCCTACTCATTCTACCCGTGAACCCTTAGTGTCGCATAACGCTTTCCGTGAATAGCAATTGCGACACTAGCTATTGTCGCATAGAGTTTTCCGTGAATTCCCTTTTTGCGACACTACTATTGTCGCATAAAGTCCTTAGTGTCGCATAAGACTTTCCGTGAATACCCCATTGTTGCATAAACAGTTCCTTATTGTCGCACAAATATTCCACGACAACACTATTGTCGGATGAACAGTGCATCCGACATTCCCTATTGTCGGACTATCAAACTCATGGATATAGATACTGATCAGAACAGGCTGCTCAACCCCCCACACTGTCTTTTTGGACAAGTGACCCTTCAAGGGTGCAGGAATAAGGTAACAGACTGCCACTTGGGTTATTCTGACCGTTCTTAACACCTAAATGTAAATGCCATTTCCTAAATATGTTCAGATTATTAACTTGTTATTCTAAACTATCAGTTTTGTAGAGTCTGGGGGTTTTAAGAACTCCGAACCACTGTTGGGCTTGACTTTCATCTCCAGACTCATTCCTTACGTTTTATTAGTTCAACTACTTCTGTCATGATCTAGCCTCTCCTTTGCAATCAGTCATTCAGCCCTAGGAACACTAGCGGGGTACAATGCAACTTCTTTCACAGGGTACTAACCTAGGAACCGTTTACGATGTACCGCACTTAGATGATACTATCGAAGTGTTTCCATAGCTTCAGTTACAGGGGTAGCCTTACGGTGTACTGTGCACTTCCACAGCTATATTGGTTTCTAGGCCATATTCTAGGATTTCTAGGTAATCCACAGTGCCGGCACAGACGGCTTTTTCCGGAGCTTTCACGTTGTACTTCACCAGTGGTGTTTCCAAAGCTATACTCAGTATTATAGCCGAATTACAGGGACAAACATGGCTTCTTTACTATAACACAGATAACTTCCTACTGTACCTAGAGTTGATCAGGTTCTAAGCCTAAAGTAGCAGTCACGCGAAGGACTGGAAAGGGTGATCCATAGCTAGGTCTAGATGCATGATAAGTATAGACATAACAAATATAACAATTCCCAATTATATAGATTTAAAGATTAATTCAACATCATCCCTACTTGTAATTATCTACATTTCAACAACCGCAACAGCACACTACTCAACAAACATGGCAATAGTAATAACATACATCATACAAACAGGCAGAAATAATTCGGACATAGTATAAGTATGAAAAGAGAGATATCACCAATAAAATTGAGCAGAGTAACAGCTGAAAAGAAAAGACCGAGTCTTGCACCAAGAATGCTTCTTATTACACCGTGATTACAATACCAGCTTTTCTCTCTCTCTACTGCTAACCAACTACCTATCTAACTCTCTCTCTCTCTAGAGAGAGAAACTCTAGAGAGAGAAACTATCTAAACTATTCTAGAGAGAGACTAAAAATATAAAAATATAAGAAAACGAAGAATTGAAGTGTGTTGAATGTTGTGAGATGTGATGGTGTTGGATGATGAGAAGTGTTGAAATGAGGCTAGTATTTATAGAGAATGCACAACCGTATCCGTAGACCGTATCCAAAACTCAAAATGCACGACCGTATCGCAAGGGCAAATAAAAATCAGATTTTTATCACCCAAACGCACGATACGGCTGAGTTAGGGTGAATACGGGCAAACTGGACCGTATACGGCTGTGCACAGGGTGAATACGGGCAAACTGGGCCGTATACGGGTGGGCACAGGCCGTATACGGCCTGCACAGACCGTATACGGTCTGTGTCCAGCCGTATACGGCCTGGACCAGCCGTATACGGCCTGGTTCAGCCGTATCCAGCTTCTTTGGTTTCCTGTTTCTTCGTTCGGGCGCAACTTCTTCGTCGTTTATCCGTTTTGAGCGTTCTTTATACCCACGCGTTCGTATTTTCCTAACGAAGAGAATGACATAAGTTAGAGGTCATAACTCGGAGCATAGCTTAAAGTGCATTGAAATGAGTGAACGGTGGTGTGATAAAGCAGTTTTGCCCGGTTTCTTATGTTTTTCTTGCCATTTTTAGTGATTTTTCAAACATCAACTCCGTTTTGACTTAGTTAACAAAACTTTATGAATAATGTCCTTTTAAGTATGTTTTTGTTAACTTTGTGCCTAAAATGTGGAAGATAACGTACGTAAAAACATGACTTTTTACGTGTTATCAAATATCCCACACTTAGATTTTTGCTTGTCCTCAAGCAAACTTTAAAATTCTCATCTGCTATAAAGGTTTGAAAAAATCGGTTTTTTGGGTTTTGACAAGAAATAACCTGAGATATTTACTTAGTCAGAGACCAAGAAAACCTTTTTAGAAAGCAAGCATCATTAAGATAACCCTCCCTTAATCCTGAAATGTCAACCCTGGCATACTTTCACAATTCTCGATGGATATTGTACATGACTAGGCGATCTCACAAAGGTGGTCACTCAATTCACTCAAAGTGTATCGGGTTTCCTATCATTCTAATCAAACAAAATCGCTCATAAAGCCAGTCATGCATTGCTTCTCATCATAGGCTTGATCAAGAATCGGATCTCCACCACTTCAATGAGAACGGTGCTAATCATCCCAGGACATTCGAAATGGGTTGTAGTGGTTGGTGAGGGTTGTATGGTACGGATAAGTGGGAGTTTTTGGTTTAAAAATAGGGGGTTTGCTTATCTTTAAGAATTCTAAACTTTTTGGGAAAACATTACTTTAAACACCTTTTTTAATGAAAACGGAAACGGATAAATGGTAAGGGAAGAAGATAGCTATTTTGACTTCTATCTTTTTGAAAAATACTCGGGAGAGTTTATATCTTTTATAAGAAGAGGAATTTTTCGATAGATTTGAAGCACTTAGCTTTATTCTATTTTCTTTTCTTTTCTTTTGCTACTATTTTTGGACTTTTCTAGGGATTTTTATTTTGTTTCTTTCTTTTGCCCTTTTGAAATCCTTTTCTTTTTTTCATCTTTTTCATCCTTCTGATGACTTTGCATTTACTTGGTGTCAATTTTTCACACCATAAACTTTTTCACTCTTGATTTTTATCAGGGGAACGCACACGAGAAAGTTTTGAGTAAACACCAGTATTTGTGATTTGGAGTGAAAGCAAAAAGGATAATTAAAATAACATTTCCCACAAGCTTAAAATTTCTAAGATAAGATTTTTGGTGGGTGTGGAATAAGTGGGTTTTAATTTTTTTGGGTTTTGAAAGAAACGAATAGGCTAAGGCTCAACAGGGTTTTCTAGGCGGATCATCAACACTAAAAGTGAGTGTTGGAAGGGTTTTGGGCTTGAAGAGATATGATGAAAAGGGTTTATATCCTAAGGAATGTCAAGGTCTTTTGACTGCACCTTCACCGCGTACGGTGCTCATTGGTATGGTCTCGAAGCGTATACCAAGAGCAAGTTCTAACTTAAAGCACATGCATCGGCACACACATCAAATGAAAAAGTGAAGCATTAAAGATGAATGCTTTAATTGGGCTCAAATACCTCACTGCAATAGGGTTGTATGTGCCTAGCCGTGCGATGCTCTTAGATTAACATTTCATTTTTAAGGAAATCGTATCTTAACTTATTTTACTTTCCAAAGCAGTTTAATTAATTTCTGAAAAATTTATTTTTCTCACGATTATTTAGAGTCAGAAAATTTTAGAATTTTTAACAAAATGAGTTTTTATGAAAATTAAGCTAACTGAATGAGTGGAAACTCCACTGTCGAAGTTAAGCTTATGATTTTTGAAAAAAATGTTTTCTAAAATTTTAGCAAGAATGAGGTTTTTAGGAAAAAGTTTAAGCTAACTGAATGAGTGGCATTTCCACTGTCGAAGTTAAGCTTTATTTTTGGAAAGTTATGCTTTGGACAAGCAATCAAAGTCAAAGAATACGGTATAACATACCGTGTATCCCACACTTAGAGGAACATTGTCCCTAATGTTCTCAAACTAAGTTTAAAATTCTTGTGAAGGAATCCCACACTTAGAGTTTGAAAATATTTTGGAACCCTATTTCTAAGTTGATTTGAATTATGTGGGATTTAGAATCCCACACTTAGAATTTAAGCATGATGGCATAACGGCGAGTTATAGATGATGATGGAAAATCACTAAGGAATGGAAAAAAAAAACTCCCCTAGAAAGGACTGAGATGTGTGAATGAAGATTCTGATTCGGATGTGTAGGTCGATCAGTTTGTATCAGGATCTTTGCGTGAATCGTGCGTCATCTCGGTTTCTTCTTGGGGAACTTTCATACTTTTTACTCTCTCTTTTATTGCAAGTAATCTAAAAAACTAACTAAGAAAAGCATAAAATAAGTAAATGATAGATAAACGATAAGATAGGATAGATAGATGGGTCCAACCAGATTACAGGTTGGAACCCAAATAGTTCATGCAGCAACAGTCAAATACAGTAATCCCAAATATCAGTAATAATAATAATAAGTGATACAGTTATCCAACACAAATGAAAATAAAATCTGATAAGATCAAGGGTGAGAAGGATCCTGGTCGGATGGTGGTCCGTGAGCTGGAGGTGGCATGGAGTTGTAAGGTGCATGACGGGAGGCATAGTGCTGTCCACTGGATAACCTGCGGGAGACTGATGCTGAAGATGAACTGCGTTGCCTGCCGGATGTTGGTGGCTGGATCGGGTACAAATGGAAGTTGGGATCTAGTCCCATCTCTGCAACCTCATATGATCCTAAGGAAGCACCATGCATCGGGTACGGTGGAAGCTCAGCAGAAGGCACTGGGTTGCTTTGAAGCATCCCTGTGAATCCTGAAAAAGTAGGCACAACAGTAGCAGTAGTCATATCAAGCAGATAATCAGTCTGCACCGGTACCTGGTCATCAACCTGCATGTCCTGTCTGAACCCTGACTGAGGTGAGTCTGTCTCTGAAGATGTGTCTGATGTGGCTAACTCAGCTGGTCTCGGACGGGTCATGGTACGGGAAGATGGCTGTCCAATATGTGGGATATGCGGCTCATGTGGTGTAGCAGTGTGCACAGAGAAAACCGGCTCAGCCGCAGGAGTAGTCCTGGTATGGCGGGCTCGAGGAATCTCCATGTGCACAGTGCGAGTGGAGGATGTGGGTGGTATGGAGGTGTAGGGAATGGTGGTAGTGGGTGGCATCATGGCAAATGGATGTAGTGGCATGGTGTGGTAGTTGGGTGGTCGTGGGCCGCATACCCATGTAGGACGTGTAGGTTGTGGGAATCCAAACTCAGTAGCTAAATATGTATCCTGTGTGTAATGTGAGTTAAGCATACCCAATATACCGTACATGAGCTCGGATGATACCGGATCTCCCCAACCAAACTCTCGAACAGGTGGTATCAGTGGACTTTGAGCCTCAGCAGCGGCTGTCTCACCTTCCTCTCGCTCATGAGCAACAGCGGTCCTAGGCTGTTGGTGGACCGTGCTGTCATCGAACTCAAACCTAACACTCTTGCTCCTCGGGGGCCTCATTCGAACTCCCGGAATGATATCACCATCCTTCCATCTTATCTGCCCATCAGCATCTTTCTCTAGCAACCAAACCCTAACCATATAGTTAATGTCATACGGCTTAGATACCCTGTTTGCCACTGGTGTCAGGTTACCAATCACCTCCTCAGTCAAAAGCCCCATTCTCCTAACTAACTTAGTGATTATTGCTCCCATATATGCAAACTCTGACTCGGTGTAACCCGACTCAGTAAGGATTCTATCAGCAACCAAATAGGCAACATTAACGTGTTCCTGCTCTATAATGCTCTTAATGATCTGCAAGTCCTTTACCCCAACAGCTCCCTTAGTCTTCCTTTTTCCTCGAATGCTACAAGCGATGAGGTTGTGGAGAACTTGGTAGTGCTTATCAAGAAAGGAAGTGGCCTTGACATTGGACTGGAACTGATTTCCAGTCAATTCTTGCCAAATAGCAGTGTGGTCTCGCTGTTTTACCTCAGTGTTTGCCTTCAGGAAGAAAGGAGTGGTAACTTGATACTCAGTGTACAACTCAAGATGTCTGGCAAAGGTTGCTAATGACATGTGGTGAGGATTTCCCATGAAGTTGAATCTAATCATTCGGTCATCATTTAGCTTATCAATCGTTTTGTCGAACTGGAATGTTACCATAAACTCAGCAACTAACTCTTGATAAACATTTTCCTTAATCTCAAATAGATTCTTCCATGCGCGCAGATGTCGCTTCCCTTCCTTAAACATTATCAAATTTTCAAACCCTTCCTTTAAACCGATCTGCTCCAAATCCTCCCATACTAAATACCTATTTTCTCCCAACTGATGTGTTAGCCATGTCTGATACCTTTCCCGTTTCTCTGGATCCTTGATGGATTTTCTGATATAGCGGGGAAAATCAGTCATCTGAAAAATAAGAGAAAACAAGAACATAGTGAATTACCAGGAATTTACAAGTTATTTGACTAAATCATATTCCTAATTTTGAATAAAAATTCGAAATTTGGGCTTTAGAATATGAGCAGTCCCAAAAACCTGTAATAGCTAAATAATACCACCAAACTCAATTTTCCATCACCACAAGAAACTTTGGTTTACAATAATAGGCTATTAGGTCTTAATGATTTCTACAAGACGAGTCAAAGACTGTTTTGACCCTAACAAGTATGTATGGCAAGTATAACCTATTATCGCATGCAAACAAACCATGATGTTTAAACAAGTATATAGCACTTTTTGACCATATCATGTAGTTATAGCAACAAAGCTTCTTTAGTTGACAAATGTGTTACTTGATTGTGTCTTTTAAGTAATTATGGTATTCTTTCAAATAGATACTATTTTAAAAAGTAGTTAGTTTAGGAAAATGTAGTATCTATTTAAGATTTACCATAATACTTTCAAGGATACAATTTTACAACACCACCATGACTTTTTAACTAGTATTACTAAAGATTAAGCATTTTGACTTTTAAAGTCAACATTACCAAAGTAAGGTTTCCTTTTTGTCATTTGCCAAATCTATCATAATACTAACTTGTATTAGCAAGTCAAAGCAAGGCATTAGCATTTATTAAAACATCATTTTATCAAAGATTTTATTTCAAAATGGTGACGTTTCAACAAAAGTCAACTTTCCATGCTTACTTTAATTTGCTAACTTGACCATATTACGCATTTAACCACAAATGAAGCAAATGAATAAGCTATACTAATCATATTTAGCAATAATCAATCAACAAACAACTTATCATAAGCAATTTAATCATCAATTGGCCAAAATGGGTTTACCAGTCACAAAAGTCAAATATAGTCAACTTTCCAAAGTCAAACATCAAATTGCTTCAATCTAAGAAGTAATACTAGTTCCTACATCATCCTATATCATCACTAAGCAAGAATCAAAGCTCAATTTCGCAATGTAAAGCACAAATCATCAAAAACTAACTTGAAACCCTAAGTTAACAAAGTTAGAGAATTTTGGTATTTTAAGCGTGGATCTTACCTTAATGAAGATGCAATGATGTTAGATGACATAAAAGTGACCTAGAAATGAAGATTTGAAGCTTGGTTTGGTCAACAATGGTGGAAAATGGTGGGTTTGGTATGGTGGTGATGGGAGCCGCGGCCAAGGAGGGGGAAGAAGGGGGAAGGAAATGTTTTTGTGGTTTTGACTTTGTTTGACCATATTTTACCCCTTTTTATTTACTTCTCCTTTTTACCATTTGTGCATAAATAACTTTTAAAATGTAATTACTAGGTATTATGGGTAATTAAAAACCTTAGCCAAATATTTTAGCAAAAGTTTAAAATTTGGTATTTGACTGTTCGCAACAAAAGTTTGTTTTATTAAAATGCAAAGAGAACTACTTAACTAGATAAAAATAAACAATATTTTTGGTTTAAAATTTTGACTCTTTAAAATCTAAGCAATTTAAAACTTTATTAAATATTTTGATTTAAGATTTTCAAGTTTTCAGAAACTGCGCAGATTTTGCGAAGACAAAGATTTTAAAAGGTTTTTCTTTTCTTTTTCTAAAACAAATTAAACCATTAACTAAACTAACTTATTTTTAACCTAAGGAATTTATTTTAAAGACCTAATTAAAAATTTGGGTTGCCTCCCAAAAAGCGCTTGTTTCAAGTCTGTAGCTCGACTATTGTTCCAAATCTTTTTAAAGAGGGTTTCTTGAAAGAAATCTTAAAGTATAGCGAGGAATAAAATCACAGTTTAGAATGTTAATGACATAATCAACTAGCTTGGCAGGGCGTAATGAAAAATTTTCGAATTCGCTAAGAATCCTACATTCTTTCTGGCCTAATTCTAGCAGATCGTTAACAAACTTCTTAAATTCCTTTCTAACTTTCTTTTTACTTGAAATTCCTATTCACAGACCGCGGTCTATATTATTAAGATCGTGAAGAAGATTTCCTAAAATTCTCTGAAACCTAAGTTCCTCTTTTGAGTCGGGATCTCCATTTGTAGTTTGCACTGCAAAGGTGATATCCCAAATTAAAGATTTTTGAGAAACGGTAAAAGGGAATTTGGATTGATCGAACAACGAAGCGAGTTTAATGTGAATATCTTTTCTTTCAGCAAAGAAAACGGCTTCTATCTTGTCGTCTTTAGCTCCAGGAAATTTTTCTTGCAACTTGGCGATTATATAAGCGGTGGGATCTACGAAGAATGGAATTTTTCCAGAAATTACGAGAGTGATCGCAGGATCTTTAGAAGTTAAAAGCTTAAGCTCTTTTATCATTGCTGCAACATAACGATTAATCATGGTTTGTGAAACTGATGAATAATCGGTGCAAGCAAATAGATCCATGAGGCGATCTATTTCTGATAATAGCTTTCGCTCTTGCTCTCGATATCGAGTGAAGATACCATCTTCCTTTTGGGTCGGAAGACAGTGGAGAACACCTACGAGTATGTTAATCCTTAAGATGGTTTTTCTTTGCTCGACTGAGTAAGGAAAATCAGATAAATTTAAGTGTAAAGCAAATGCCTCACACGCACCTAACCTCTTATCAGGTTCAAAAGAATAACCAACGTATCGGATTTCATTACTATCTGAATCTTTCAGTATCTCCTTATCAACAACACGATAGATGGTGTATGAAGGTTCAAAAATCGGTGATTTTGGAAGATGTTCATGAATATCCTCATTCCTTATGGGGATTCGTTCTTCATTAGATGAGGAATGAAAGACTTGAGTGTTTTCAGGAATCTTATCGGCAAAATCAGGGAATCTAGGGATATTTTCTAAGGAATATTTAATCTCGGGTACAGGTAAAACCTGATAACTTGGAATGCTAGAAGCAGAAGTTGAGATCTTCTGTTGAGATTTATGGGTTCCTAAGTCAAGATCTAAGAATTTCCCTAAGGTTCTAGAATCGTCATCTGGGCTAGCGGAGGCTTCTTCCGGTGATGAGTGAAAGTCGGATTTCAACTCTGGTAAGTGGTCGAAGAACTCAGCATCGTCCATAGCCTTCATTTCTTCAATCGTCTTGGAGGCGGATAGAGAAATGGGACAAGAAGGCGGCGAATCGTAGAAAGATATTTTTGGATTTTTCATTTTATTTTAAACTAAGCTAATTTATTCTAAGAAAAGTAACTTTCGAATAGGTTAAAGACAACCTATACGAAAAGGATCTCCTAATTGCTTATTCTATCTAAGGCGGCTTCAGAATCGTAACGCTCTACGATCCCCGGCAGCGGCGCCAAAAACTTGACGGCGCCCAAACGGTCAGTCGGGTTTTCACCCCGTCGTCGGACCGTCCGTCCGAGCGCGCGTCGAGGGAAGTTTTAAATTTATAAGGAGCTGGGGACTCAATTTATAAGTACTACCTATCACACAGGGTGAGTAAGCAGTAAGTATAACTCGAGGTCGTTCTTAAATCGGAGCGAATTGAAACGAAGTGATGCCAAAGATAGAGTTTCGCTTTTAGGATGGGTTTTGTGCAGATAGGTAGGTTTTGGTGGTTTTCTAATTTAACTAACTAATTTAAGACAGGAAAAGTAAATGAGATAGAGTAGAATCGGTAGCTAGGTAGATAGATAGAGAATTGCGGCGGTTGAAACTTCAATAATCAGTTGCGGGGATGATGCTTATTATAAAGATAATTGGGGACATTTTTAGTTAATAAACAGATGCATTATGGGTGTAAACACTAGGACCCTACTCATTCTACCTGTGAACCCTTAGTGTCGCATAACGCTTTCCGTGAATAGCAATTGCGACACTAGCTATTGTCGCATAGAGTTTTCCGTGAATTCCCTTTTTGCGACACTACTATTGTCGCATAAAGTCCTTAGTGTCGCATAAGACTTTCCGTGAATACCCCATTGTTGCATAAACAGTTCCTTATTGTCGCACAAATATTCCACGACAACACTATTGTCGGATGAACAGTGCATCCGACATTCCCTATTGTCGGACTATCAAACTCACGGATATAGATACTGATCAGAACAGGCTGCTCAACCCCCCACACTGTCTTTTTGGACAAGTGACCCTTCAAGGGTGCAGGAATAAGGTAACAGACTGCCACTTGGGTTATTCTGACCGTTCTTAACACCTAAATGTAAATGCCATTTCCTAAATATGTTCAGATTATTAACTTGTTATTCTAAACTATCAGTTTTGTAGAGTCTGGGGGTTTTAAGAACTCCGAACCACTGCTGGGCTTGACTTTCATCTCCAGACTCATTCCTTACGTTTTATTAGTTCAACTACTTCTGTCATGATCTAGCCTCTCCTTTGCAATCAGTCATTCAGCCCTAGGAACACTAGCGGGGTACAATGCAACTTCTTTCACAGGGTACTAACCTAGGAACCGTTTACGATGTACCGCACTTAGATGATACTATCGAAGTGTTTCCATAGCTTCAGTTACAGGGGTAGCCTTACGGTGTACTGTGCACTTCCACAGCTATATTGGTTTCTAGGCCATATTCTAGGATTTCTAGGTAATCCACAGTGCCGGCACAGACGGCTTTTTCCGGAGCTTTCACGTTGTACTTCACCAGTGGTGTTTCCAAAGCTATACTCAGTATTATAGCCGAATTACAGGGACAAACACGGCTTCTTTACTATAACACAGATAACTTCCTACTGTACCTAGAGTTGATCAGGTTCTAAGCCTAAAGTAGCAGTCACGCGAAGGACTGGAAAGGGTGATCCATAGCTAGGTCTAGATGCATGATAAGTATAGACATAACAAATATAACAATTCCCAATTATATAGATTTAAAGATTAATTCAACATCATCCCTACTTGTAATTATCTACATTTCAACAACCGCAACAGCACACTACTCAACAAACATGGCAATAGTAATAACATACATCATACAAACAGGCAGAAATAATTCGGACATAGTATAAGTATGAAAAGAGAGATATCACCAATAAAATTGAGCAGAGTAACAGCTGAAAAGAAAAGACCGAGTCTTGCACCAAGAATGCTTCTTATTACACCGTGATTACAATACCAGCTTTTCTCTCTCTCTACTGCTAACCAACTACCTATCTAACTCTCTCTCTCTAGAGAGAGAAACTCTAGAGAGAGAAACTATCTAAACTATTCTAGAGAGAGACTAAAAATATAAAAATATAAGAAAACGAAGAATTGAAGTGTGTTGAATGTTGTGAGATGTGATGGTGTTGGATGATGAGAAGTGTTGAAATGAGGCTAGTATTTATAGAGAATGCACAACCGTATCCGTAGACCGTATCCAAAACTCAAAATGCATGACCGTATCGCAAGGGCAAATAAAAATCATATTTTTATCACCCAAACGCACGATACGGCTGAGTTAGGGTGAATACGGGCAAACTGGACCGTATACGGCTGTGCACAGGGTGAATACGGGCAAACTGGGCCATATACGGGTGGGCACAGGCCGTATACGGCCTGCACAGACCGTATACGGTCTGTGTCCAGCCGTATACGGCCTGGACCAGCCGTATACGGCCTGGTTCAGCCGTATCCAGCTTCTTTGGTTTCCTGTTTCTTCGTTCGGGCGCAACTTCTTCGTCGTTTATCCGTTTTGAGCGTTCTTTATACCCACGCGTTCGTATTTTCCTAACGAAGAGAATGACATAAGTTAGAGGTCATAACTCGGAGCATAGCTTAAAGTGCATTGAAATGAGTGAACGGTGGTGTGATAAAGCAGTTTTGCCCGGTTTCTTATGTTTTTCTTGCCATTTTTAGTGATTTTTCAAACATCAACTCCGTTTTGACTTAGTTAACAAAACTTTATGAATAATGTCCTTTTAAGTATGTTTTTGTTAACTTTGTGCCTAAAATGTGGAAGATAACGTACGTAAAAACATGACTTTTTACGTGTTATCAGTTAGCTAAAAGCTGGTGAGCTCACAGGTTTAAATGATATATATAATGTATGAACCACAAGATTTACTGATGTGTTTGAAATTAATCAAGTAAATGTGTATATTATTGCCATGAATCAATAGTTTAAGCTTAACTGAGGGGTCAGGATCCGCCTTTAAGGACCTGAGCGAGGTGCCTCCGAGCGAGTGCCTAATCTACACTCGTGTGAACAAATGATAATTTGTCTGTTTGACATCACAGTCAAAGTAGCGCGACTACCCCGGATAGGGATTGTCAATCCCATATGGTACCATACACTAACATTCACGCTAAATCCATACTAACAAACTATGTGGTGGAGGGCTTTATGATTAGTAAAATAACTCATGCAGTCAATATATCGAGTTTTGTACTTGTGTTCACGTGTAAAACACATCTGTGCTTGTATTCCCACCCCGGGAGTAAAAATAGTAAAATACTCTATGAGACTCACCTGAGTCTGATGCGTTTATATGACAAACGTGTGTTGCTGCTAAACCAAGTAGTGATGTCCGAAGACTGTAACCTGAGGGCGTCCAATACGCGCGTTGGTTAATACATGAGAAAGTATCTCAAAAGATCACCTATGCTAGTTGTTCATCCAACTAGTTATGTCCAAATACATTGGGTTGTTTGATTGTTTGTTTGTGTTTTGAAAACATGTATAGCCCGTTGGTGACGGTTTGTAATAATAATCTTACATCATTATTATTATGTGTTGTTTCATTGTATACTATTAAAGTATATATTTCGTGTGTTGTATTGTATATAAGTGTTGAAGTATATATGTACGAGTACATCGTATGTGGTTCAAAGGCTGTAAATGTTTGACACGCAGTGTATAAAGTATTTCCAAACTTTAATGACGGGGGTTCGGGGGTAGCGCCCCTGATTAGCGGGGTTCCATGGGTGGCAACCCCTGGATGGGTCCAAGGGGCAGAGCCCCTGGCTGGGGTTGAGGTGTAAGTGATAAAAATTTTTATTTCTACTACATTGCTTTAGTGAAAAACGCATTTAAAATATGAATTTGGGATTTGTAAGTGATAAAATTTCAAGCGTTAACACTTAGTGAAAATTCATGTTTTCAAGGTTCTGATTTGTGCGACACTGGATGCGACACAAAGTGCGACATAGGCTGATGTGTCGCAGGTCAGGACAGCGACATAGGTCTTTGTGTCGCTTTATGCGACGTTCGCAATTTAATGCGACATAAGATGTTGTGTCGCTACTGCGACATTCGCAATTTGATACGACATAGTGGCTTGTGTTGCTATGGGCGACATATTAAATTTTTGGCGACATAGTAACTTGTGTCTCTATGTGCGACGTAGCCTATTCTTAGCGATATAAGGGCTTGTGTTGTAGAAGGTCCAGCCCTTCTGCGACATAACATGCTGTAACACCCCCAAATTTAATGATGCGCGGAAGCAAGCTTTGGGTGTTACTAATCAATAATCAAGCACCAAAGTATGGCAAATGACCTCTAAATGAGATGTTTGTAAAATAGTTATATTCCCACATGAAATAATGTTTGAAAACATAATGTTTTCGTTACAAAATAAGGTCCCCTAGAGTCCGCGTACGTAGCGGGAGATTCTATTACATAACCATAGTTACAAAAGATAATGCTAAAGAATCTCCGTTAAATGCAGTTTGGAAATCATGCGACTCTAGCTAGTAATCCTGGAGTAATCCTACTCCATACGTGTACCTGAGAATACATGCTAAAAAGGGTCAACACGAATGTTGGTGAATCTCACAGGTTTGTAAGTAAGTAATAGTTTGAACACAAGATTTTTATCAGTTGTGCCCGCAGACGAAATCAAGTATCTGCAACCAAGCAAATAAGAAGTAAATATGTATATACCGTTGCCATGAGCTCATAGTCGAAGCTTAACCCGCAAATCGGTGGTACAACCAAGTACCGTATAGTGCCCCCGCGAGTGCCCAATCCAAACACTCGTACGAAACAAATAAAAGTCACCCGTTTATACATAACGGTTCGTGGTAGCGCTACTACCCCGGGCGGAGAGGGTCAGTCCCTAATGGATCCATTAACTAATATTCGCGCTTAAGTCCATAACTAACGAAACTATGATGGAGGGACTTCAGTGGATTAGTAAGTAACTCATGCAAGCCCGTATATGAAAAGTAAGTAATTTAGCACTTGTGTTCAAGAAAACGTAAGCAATGCATCTCACCCCATAAGTAAAACAGTAAAAGTGGGGCTGTAAGACTCACCTGAGTCAAGCAAGCAAGCGTTTAACTTAATAAACGTAAAGTCTGAAAGCAGTAGTAATCCGTAGGTTCCGCGAACCCGCAACCTTCTAATGCCCTAAGCATATAAGGTTGTATGTATAAGTGAATGTCTCAAAAGATCATTCATGCTAGTTGTCCACTAAACTAGTTATGTCCAAACATTTGTTTGTACGTTTGAAATCATTTTGTAAGTAAGGGTGGCCCGCTGGTGACGGAGGGGTAATAATAATTTACATATTATTATTTTGTAATTCATCGTGTTTGTATACCTTGTAAAGCATATACATACGTTAATTATTTTCTATTATTTGTTCCCACTGTTATAGTTATTAACTTGTTCCCACTGTTTGTTTATTTACTCGTTACCGCTGTTTGTTTATTTACTCGTTACCACTGTTTGTTTATTTACTCGTTACCACTGTTCATACGACATTAGATTAGTTGTTCACGGACTTTTATTTATACGAAAATATACTGTTTGTTTATTTATACGACAATAGTATTCACGGATTTTATTTATACGAAAATATGTATTCACGGAGTTAATTTATACGACAATATGTATTCACGGAGTTAATTTATACGACAATATGTATTCCCGGATTTTATTTATACGCGAATATGTATTCACGGAGTTAATTTATACGACAATATGTATTCACGGAGTTAATTTATACGCAAATATGTATTCACGGAGTTAATTTATACGACAATATGTATTCACGGAGTTAATTTATACGACAATATGTATTCACGGAGTTTATTTATACGACAATATGTATTCACGGAGTTAATTTATATGACAATATGTATTCACGGAGTTTATTTATAATGACAATATGTATTCACGGATTTTATTTATACGACAATAGTATGTATTCATGGAATTTAGTTTTTATGCGACAATACATTCATGGATTATTTGTGATTTTATCTAAAATAGTAAACTTTATCAAATCGTTCTGAAATTTTTACACAAAGTTCCTACATATGTTATGTACTTTCTGTAATTTTGTGTATAATTTTTGGAGGTCGTTTGATATTTTATAAAAATTCATAAAGTGTCAGTGTTCAGTTTAATCCGAGATTAGACCACTTCTCACAAATTAAATTTTCTGGAGAAATGAGTGCATTTCTGGAATGAACTAAAGAAGAACTTTTTGTACAAAACAAAATTACCAAGATTTCTCAAGTTGTCTCATACGTTTTTAAGGTCTAGAACTCAAGATATGGTCTCAAGAAGGAGGTCATTGTCGGAGGTCATTGTCGGATTTTTACTATTTTCGGACCTATATTTCACCCGTGTTAAAACATCAATTTGGTCAACTAAAACTTAACGAATCGTTATAATATTTTTACACAAGGTTCCCCTGTGTCTTAGCTTTCCAAAACATACCTTTTTATCGATTTTAACCAAGCACAACTCGAGATGAAAATTTTTAAATTGAAGTAAGTCCAGCAGATCGTTTTTGTGACATATGCTCAATAATCTGGTCATAAGTAAGGTTTTACAAAACTTCACAAGAAGTTCCCGTAGGATTTGGAAAACTAACAAAATTTGTGATCTCTTCCAACTGGTTTCAAGTTCTAATTCGTTACATAGCCCAAGATATACCTATTTTGATTTGGTCAAGATTCTGGTCAGATTCATCAGATCTGCTATGTACTTTTATTTCAGTAACTAAAAATAGCAAATGAACTTCAATTTTCGTGAGGCTTATAGATTATGAAAGTAGACTTCTTACAATTGATTTTAGGCTCAAGAAACGTCCATTTTGGTGTTGTAATGATTTTTATAAAATTCGTGGAAGTGGAAACAGAATCTGGACAGGAAACATAAACTCATAGTTTCGAGATTTAAATTGCGTTTTGATTTATGTTTTGGACATGTAATCGTTAAGTGGACATCATAACAAGTAATTATATGTTTTCCAAGTAAATATAATGAAATTTCAAGAGTTCTTACAAAGAAATGATGAAGGGGAGAAGAAGAGAAGCCGAAGACCCGTTTTATCGCGTTTTCTTGATTTCCGGCGTGGCGGCTCATGGTGGTTGTATGGTGATGCTATGGTGGTGTGTGGTGGTTGTTTTTGGGCTGGAGATCAGTGAAAAAGAGAGAGAGAGAGAGTCGGATTTAGAGAGAGAGACAAGAGAGAGAGAGAGAGATATGGATGGAATGGTTGATTGAATGAAGTGTGGGAGAAGTAAAGAGAGGAGGAGGGAGTCAAGGCATGGGGTGCCATACCTTGGCTGCAGAATTTCGTGGGTGGGACCCACTAGGTGGGTGTTTAAATCATTCCCCCAAAGTTGCACTCCGTGCGGTGTTCGTTTACCCGTTCGTTTCAGCGTTTATTTAGGCGTTTAAACGTTTATTACACGTATTTAACTAGTGATTTCAAACCCGGTATTTTTAACTTGAAGTAATACTTATTATTACTTAGAAGCATTTATAAGAATGTTATGGTGTTGTGTCGGTAGTGATTCGCGGAGTCGTGTTACGATTGATAAATCGCATGACGTTTCAATTTAAATGTTTTTGTTATCGTTTTGAAATACGATACTTCAAATAAATACTTACCATCCGAAATGATATATTTTAATTTATAAAATATATTTTGATGTTTATTTGATTGTCGGACGCGTTTTGCGCGTTATTGGTTGTTTCTGAGCATTATACATGATATGAAATGCTTATGAAATATTATCGCAATAATATTTAGAAATAAGTATGTTTATCAAATAATTTCGCATTATTTAATAAATTGTGTTCACCAACGTCCAGTTAACTCGGAATCCATCCGAGCAAAGCATGTAATATCTATTTATTACGTACGTGTGTATATTCAATATACGTTATATTACAAGCAACTTAGTTCTATTTCAAACCAATCACAAATAATTACAAGCAAGCTTAGAGTAAATTAATACGCCTAAGTACGGGTTGTCACACATGCTGTTTGGGTTTTCGAGTGTCGGGTTTGTGGTCAAACGACCTCGGTTTGACCCGAAACTTTTACACAAGTCTTAAATCAGTTTGTAGAGGTTGCAGAAATTATTGGTTTGTGTCGAGAGTAACCCGAAGTGTTGGATCTATAAAATGTTCAAAACTGACATTTTTAGACAATGTTTAGAAAGCGAGTTTTCTTACTTTATATGGACATAATCAAGCTAGATAAACAACATAACATGTAAAAGAGTAAAATACAAGAGTTTTTGAAAGTGTCGGGTTCTTACAAAGTGGTCGCGTAGAGAATCCGAAAAGATAGAAAGGTAGCTCTCATTCTCGTGCACGTTTTCTTCTAAATGAGTCAAGCTTTTCAAGGTGTTTTTGTGTTGTTTTTATGATGATGAAGGTGGCGGTTTTGTGGTGGTTTGAGAGAGAGGAAGAGAGGTTGATGGAGGTGGTGTGTGTTGGTGAATGAAAATGATGGGGTTTGTTTGTTAAGTCAAAGAAGTAAGGAGGGTGTGGGTGGGGGTTGGGCCGGTTGGGAGGGGGCCCCATTTCGGGTGGAAGTCTCAACTTTTGTTTCCCCGTTTATGCTCCGTGCGGTATTCATTTCCCCGATCGTTTAAATGTTTAATTATCGTTATATGTTTTAATACGTGTGTTTCGTTAACGATTTAAATCGCGTTATTTTATTAAAAGTATTATTCTAAATACTTTATTTTAAGTTATTAAAAATGTTATCGAGTCTCGGTTTGCGCATTCGTTGCGTATTTGTACGTTTGTTTAACTCGTGTAACGTTTTATTCGTACGCGTGAAATAGTAATATTTTTACTTGAAGTATTTTATCAAAATACTTAATAATGAATTATAAAAATATAATTTGGGTTTATTTCGTTTGTCGGGCGCGTTTCACGCGTCGTCGTTAGTTTTAGACGACACGAAATACGTTTGTGTATATTATCCAGATAATATATAAATAAAATGAGTTAATTAAATAATTTCCCATTATTTAATAAATTGTTCACCAACGTCAGTATTTGTGATTGTGTCGGATTCCATCCGAATATGAAATGCACGATTTAATTAAATCGCGTACGTGTGTATATATATATAACCATATACAAAATGATACACATAATTAGCCATAAACATAACTAATTACAAGTATTAATACAATGATTAGGTGCTAAGTGCTAGCCCTAATTTGGAGGGTGTCACAGATGGTGGTTTAATGGTGGATATAGGGTGGTGTTGGTGGCTGATAATCTTCAGCAAATAGAGAGAAAAGGATGAGTGAGGAGAGTGAAAATTGAAAGAGTGTTTTGGTTGAAGTAAAAATGATGGGGTTTTCAAATGCATGAAGTCTAATTGGAGAGAAAGGGTGGTGAGCACATGAGTGGGGAGAGGGAGGCCGACCAAGGAGGCCCACAAGGTGGGGTTTTGTGATTAAATTTCATTTTTTAGAATGCGTTTACATATTGTGGTTGTTTACCCGTTAGTTGTGCTTAAACGTTAAATCGCGTGACGTTTTCTTGGATTGTTTTAATTCACGATATATTTGAGATTATTTTTCATTGAAGTATTGTTAAAATACTTAAATTTGAGTTGTCAAAATATTAATTAGGGTTTCGTTTAGTTGTCTAGCTCAGTTACGCGTTTTAACCGCATTTGTTACGTTTTTAACAAAATGTCTAGGTTTTTCGTGTATTATTATTTCAAAATAATAATATATGATAAATGACTTTAAAAATAGATTTAATTTATTTATGGAAAGGTTTTCACCAACGTTGTATATTATGTCGGACTTCGTCCGGTTGTTTCGCATAATTACAACTAATTACGTATGCGTAATATAAAACGATTATGGGAGTGTATATTCACATACATATACAAGTAGTTACAAGTAATTACAAGTATTTAGCCTAATACTAAACTAAACACACATAATTAGGGTTTTCAGCAGGTTAATCAGTAACCCTAAATCGTCGGGTGTCACATTCTCCCCTGTTAGGAGAATTTCGTCCTGAAATTAGTTCGTGGTCACGGGTTGTGTGGGGTTTGAGAGAAAGTAAGTGTGTGTTTCTACCGCAAGTTTGTGTAATAGTTTAAACTCGTTCGGTATCAAATAAAATTTGAAATAGTCAGGTGATTGAGAGGAAACATACTCGTAACAAAGTCATGGGTTCAGTCGGGTGTTGTTGCTCAACTTCGGACATTCCTTCCTTAAATGCCCAGATTTCCCACACTCGAAACAAGTTTTCGCCTTACAATCCTTTGTCTGGTGTCCATAACATTTGCATTTTCCTCAGGGGGCACCACGGTGTTTTTGTGATGACTGTTGCATTTGGGGCACAAAGGTTTGCTTCCTTTATACGTTTTCCCTTTTTCTGATCCTGTCGCACAGGCCTTGTCCATTTTTGGCCTTTTTTTGTTGTTGAAGGGGGTGGCTGTTGGAAATTTCCTCCCATTTTCTCTTATTATCTAACATCTTTGCTCCGATTTCTTCTTCAGTAGGGGTATCATGTTTAGCCATTTATGCCATGGAGTTGTAAACTAAGTGAACTGTATTTTCAATGGTTGGGTAAAGAAACATCAATTGTCCTAAGGTAGTTTCCATAGTTGTCATGCGTTGTTCGTACTAAAGGATGCGTGTGTCGCTTAGCTCAACACGGTGATGTAGGCTAGTGATTTCTTCCTAGGCATTGGCAAGTTGGGTAAGTATTGCGTTAAGGGTTTCTTTCGTAGAATGAGCAGTTTCTCCAATTGTGATAATTGCAGCGGGGGTAGTAGCGGTGGATGAAGCAGTAGTAGGGGTAGTAGTAGTGAGGTTATGGGTGGAGTTAGCTCGGGGTATCTAGGTAGTTTTCCCGGTGGTAAACAACATCTATGATGACATAGGGTTAGGTGAGGATTCCTCAGGTTCTTCCTCGGGTGCCATCGTCTCCAAGGGTTCATCTTCCAACAGTTTAATATCATCAACCAAAGTAAGTAGGTACGGGAAAGTCGTTGGTTCATCACAGAGTTGACTGTCGTCAAAAACGTGTTTGTTTACAGAGGGACTTGCCATTTCCTATGAGAAAAGTATTTTATCAAAACAATGAATTTGTAAAAGAGGTGTTAGCCTCTAAAGTTACTTAAATTTCTGATATATGAAAAGAGTCGTAACTATTTCATGTTTTATTACAAAACTGTCGGTACCATTTCAGCCTCTAAAGTTACTTAAATTTCTGATATATGAAAAGAGTCGTAACTATTTCATGTTTTATTACAAAACTGTCGTCTCCAAGTAGTAGTAGTAGTAGTAGTAGTAGTCGTAGTAGTGGTGGTAGTGGTGGTCGTGGTGGTAGTGGTGGTAGTGGTGGTCGTGGTGGTGGTGGTGGTGGTGGTGGTCGTGGTGGTGGTGGTGGTGGTGGTGGTGGTAGTGGTAGTAGTAGTAGTAGTGGTAGTAGTGGTAGTAGTGGTAGTAGTAGTAGTAGTGGTAGTAGTGGTAGTAGTGGTAGTAGTGGTAGTAGTAGTGGTAGTAGTGGTAGTAGTGGTAGTGGTAGTGGTAGTGGTAGTGGTAGTGGTAGTGGTAGTAGGAGGAGGAGGAGGAGGAGGAGGAGTAGGAGTAAGGAGGAGGAGGAGTAGGAGTAGTAGTAGGAGGAGTAGTAGGAGTAGGAGGAGTAGGAGGAGGAGTAGGAGGAGTAGTAGCAGCAGCAGCAGCAACAACAGTAGCAGTAGCAGTAGCAGCAGTAGTAGTAGTATGAACAACATAAATTATAGTTCAAGGCGGTTCTAGCGTTTCCCCTAGTTCTTTGTGGCGTACGCGATCCATAGATCTACGATGTGAGTGGGAAGGGAGAGTGTGAAGTGACAGAAGTAGGTGTAGTTCATCCAAGTGATGAAGTATCGTATTGTTCAATTTTTATACGTGTTCCCGAGTGATTTGGTTGCGAGCGAAAAGAAGAGGGTGAAGTAGGTGTCACTTGTTTGGGTAGCGAATCCCTAGGTTGATTTTCCTCAAGTGAGTCCTATTCGATTATATCGTTGCCCGATTCGGTTGGGCGAGCGGGTATCAAGGAAATCTCCACAGTAGTAAGTAAGGTTTGTGTTTCGTTTTCTGTGGGAGTGGTTGCCATTGTCTGTGGCAAGAGGTTTAGTATACGAGAAGTTAAGGTTATATATATAGAAATATAATAACCTAGCACATAAGCACGTATAAGGTTGGTCCCGTTTCTATCCTTGGTCAAAGTCTTCTAATGCATTCCCATTCGCTATAACCATTTCAGGTCTTGCATCAATTCTCCTTTAATTGTACATAGTTGATCAGGCTATGTTAAATTAAATTCAAATGATGCAATTGTTGAACCAGTCATACCAAACGTGGAATACTAACCTAACGGTTATAGTCTAGATCACTAATGCAATCCTAGTTCGCTATAACCTTAGGCTCTGATACCAATCTGTCGCACCCCCAGAACACGTGGCAGCGGAAGTATGAGGTGTCGCGGGGGCGCCGACCAAATTAAATATCACAACACAAAGATTAAAGCAAATGACCTCTATATGAGACGTTTGAAAAATAGTTACATTACAGTAATTCAAAAGTTTACAAAAGTTATAGGAGTTCGCATAACAAAAGTAGAATTACATAACTATAACTACAAAATATAGTAATGAAATCTAGTTCCATGATGATTTAAAAACCATGCGACTCGAGCTAAACTTATCCTTATGCTTCCTACTGCGACGGGTTACCTGGGAAATACATACTAAAAGGTCAACATAAAGTTGGTGAGTTCATAGGTTTGTAAGCAAACAGTTATAAGTATGATCCACAAGATTACCAAAATTGTATCATTCGTCAATGATAAGAAAAAGTATTGCATATTGCAATATAAGTATACCATTTGCATGAGTCTCATAGTTCGAGCTTAATGTTGTTTGCCTCCGGTAAGTGTACTAATCCGATACACTTCTAATTCACAAATAATATTGCGCCTGTGGGTTGGCTAGAGCGACTAGCCCGGACGAGGTTTGTCAAACCCTGATAGTACTATCCAATAATATTCACGCATATATTAATGAACTATGATGGGTAGAGGGCTTTAGTGGATTATCATAAGATCTCATGTAATCCGTACAAAAAGTTGTTGCCAATACTTGTGGTCATAAAAGTAGTTTATATAAACAGTTGTATGTATTCTCACCCTAGTTGAAAAACAGTAAAAAATGGGCTATGAAACTCACCTCAGTTAGCAAGCAGCAAGCAAATAATCATATAAGCAAGCAATGTTAGCGTGTATCCAATAGCAACCTTCTAACATCCTAAACGTATAAGGTCGTGTGTAAGTAGATGTCTCAAAAAACCATCTATGTAAGTGAAGGGTTAATGTCCACTTAAAGCTAGTTCACTCAACTAGTATGTCCAAGTAAGTTGTTCAAGTTTGTGTATCAAAAACATGTACGACCCGTTGGTGAAATTTTGTAATCATTAAGATTTTATTATTAAATTTGTTTTGTTGTATACTATTCATTAGTATATATCGTGTGTCGCAAACAGATTATTTAGTTCGTAAAACCTTAAACCGTAGGTCAAAGTTGGTCAACTCGTTGGTCAAAGCTGGTCAAAATTGGTCAAACTGGTCAAAGTTAGTCAAACTGATCAAAGTTGGTCAAACTGGTCAAATGTACTAAATATGTCACCCAAACCCCTTTTATTAGTATTCTTTTCAAAAATAGTAAGTTTCACGTTTTTCAAAACTGAGCCCCGTTTTTGTTGACTTGGTCAAACCTACTCGGTTTGACCTGAAACTTTTCCCAAACCCTTAAGTATATTTCCAAGCCTTAAAAAGTTTATTTTTCCACTTTTAACAAGCTTACAAGTGTTGGTTTAATCCTTTTTGCAAAATCAGTCCACTATCTCAATTTTTCAAAAAATGCACCTATTTGTCAAATTTTACAAAATTGTACATTCCGAATTAGTTTGCAAGAAAAATACTAGTTTTTCTCCCATGAGTTATCTACTGTTATTAATTTTTCCATGAATTTTAGAAAATTCTAAGTATTTATAAAAATTACATGTGTCCTCTGAGGTCCAACAGTTAAGCAATCAGGATACATGCATGAAGATTACATTTCTGAGAAAAATTTACAAGGAACTAGTAAAAGTAGTCAACATGATTTTTGTAGAGAATGAAATGTGTCAAATTTGAGCAGTGGTTTCAGGTCATTTGGTATCGCACCCCCAAAACACGTGGTAGCAGAAGTAGGACGTGTCATTATAACACCCTTCATTTTACAACCATTTAAATATAATATCTCGGAAGCACAAGTCTAAATAACCATTAATAATTTACATTATTTAGTCAACATATAAAATCCAACTAATTTATACCATAGTATATCAACATGGGTGTTATTTCAAAACCAAAAGATAACGTTGATTTATACGATTCAAATATCAGAGTAACTCCTAGTTGTCAAACATTTCTTCCAGTCCAACTTCTTGCCCACCCATATTATATCCATAACCTGCAAGAAGTCTTAATGTCAGGGATTAGCATAATGCTAAGTGAGTGAAGAATTAATCAACAGTCCAACTTAGCATAACAACCTTGTGTACAACAATTAACCTTAAACACTTAAGTACACAATACAACTTTTTAACAATGCAACAAATCATAAACATCACAATTCAATAATGAGCATCGGTGGCTCTTGAGAAATCCTACTGCCGCGGTGGCTCTTAAAGAACACTTACCCAACCATATCCGTATGGCCATAACGAACGAGACCGATAGCTAATGGTTATTATCCTCAAACACAGGTTCTACACACAATGAATGAAGCAAAATCCTTTGTAATTCATACAATAACCAAATAGCTCAACCAACTAGTTCAACCCGTTGACCTCATTAACAACTGATGCCCGAAGGCCAAATATATCACATGATCATATATCCACATATTTATGAGGTCACACATCAGACTAATCATTATATCAACAGTATCATTACTATTAAACCAAAATTGTCATGGCAAACAAAAACAGTAATAATACGTTACTTGTTGTAACCAAACCTGTTACAACTAAACCACCTTGAGGATTAAAGTCCACTCACCGAATACCTCAGTCGTCCACTCAGTAGACTAACGTCACTGAATCTTCTCCACATCTAAGAATAAAACAGAACAACACAAGTTAGTCACTTGTCTCAAATCTATATAACATCACTCCAATTGATTTATGCCAACAATTCCAAATTACTCAATTCTTATGAATTAACACAATCATATTTAGTAGCTACAACATAATACTTGACTCAATTATCCAATTCCTTGAATATCATTTAATCATGATTACTTATCATAATAATCAGCTTTCAACTTCAAATCAAGTAATTACTTACCTAAATTCATTTAACATAATTTTTTCCAAGATTATGAATAACCATCATAAACATCAATATTCATAATCATTTATCGAATTATGATCATTAGGATCACATCATCATTTTAATCTACTTTAATTATCACTAATCAACTATTATCAATTATTCACTAATAACATAAACTTAAAACGTTTATTCTTTCAAAATCAACTACACCATAAACTTTATTAATGATCATATATCAACTTCGTCATTTCTAGGTTAAGGCTTAGCTTATAATCATGATTACATTATCAACTAACCATTATAACATTATTACAAGCTTTAATTCATGAATTTTCAACTAAGCCCATCACTTTCTTCATATGTTCATATCAAATTCTTAATTTTTAACTTAGGGCTTCACTTTTAATCATGAATTAACTATTAACTAACAATAATATAATCACTATTACCTTCAATTTCATATTAATCAAACTAATTTCATCAAACACACAAAACCCTAATTTCTAGGTTTATAAAATTCAAGAAATGAACACTTACAACATGATTAGGAGGATCAAGGGATGATAATCCATGTTCTTGAAGCTTGAATTCGAACTTAGAAGCTTTAATTTGATGCTTCCTCATGAATTTGATAATTGATTAAGGGTTATATGTGTTATGTATGTACGTACGGTATGTATGTAGGTATAGATATGTTTGAAATATAAACCGACTTCACATATAAGATATATCCTATAAGTGTTTAAATTTCCTTCCCCGTACTTATCATTGTCTAGAACTTAAAAACCATTTACGGGGAAACTTATCTTTATTTTACCGTCAACTGAATTAATTTAAAATAGTTAATAATTTATTAATCACAATAAATTATTTGACTCTTTTCCCATTTATTTTCAAATAACACAATGCACCTATTTTCTGACACATTAAATGATAATTCACTGTCAGAAAATATTAAAATACTACCAGACCCGAGGAACGGGTGTTACAAATCTCTCCCCCTTAAAGAGATTTCATCCTCGAAATCTTATCACACGTAATCAATCTAGTGTAATCAAATCACCTATTCACTTCTATTTCAGTTCACTAATACTTTACTTCTCATACAAGTTGAACCACATAATTACTCATTACTATAGGCACACAAAAGAGGTGCTCAAGTTAAAATAACTTATGCATAGAACCATTATGCATATTCTTAATCACACAACACTAAAGGTGTATATATTACAATCTAATTATATAAATATATATTATTTCATCAACTCACACACCACCAGTGTGTATTTCAACTGAATTCACATAAACACATAAGTTGTGCTTTAATTTGTTATCACAAAGCACACTATCCAACAACAAGTGTAATACCATCAATTACTTAATTACAATAACAATTACACATATCCTACATCACTCCCTTAAGCAACTCATAAATATAGGTACATATTTTCAATTCTTTCCACATGCACATCTCCGAATGTACATGATTTTATCTTTTCCCCCTAAACCAATCATGTGCATATACCCAGTGCATAATTACTATGCACAAACACTATGCAAAAATACTGTCTCTAATAAGTTATCTAACAACTTACATGACCATTCATAACTAGCCATGTAACAATTTAAAACACATAATCACTGTGATAAATGTAACACATATCCATGTGAACATTTAAACTTTACAACACTAGTAAAGGTGGTAATGAATACTACAACAGGCACATTAACAATAAAATTTATCTCAACTTATAACTAGCAATTTAGCTAATAATCATGTATTTCTTTAACTAACAACTTGCTAGAAATTTTCACTTTTGCAACTATTTAATTACCACTTTACAACTTGTAATTATAAATACAGCCTGATTATATGAAACTCTTTATTCAAAAAGAATCACAATTAATATAATCATAAACACATAAGAATAAGCAATAAGCAGTATGTAGAGGTCAAATCTTATGGTTGAAATCATTATTATATAATCAACTAGCATCCTATCACACCAAGTTGGATGCTAAATCAACACCTGTCAATACCATGTGTCATCAGCATTGGTATTTCAACAACACAAGGTGCTGTCATTAATCACCTATTTAAACAATATCAACACCTTGTTATTCACAGTCAACTGACCTCTACTTTCCTTAAATCAACTTTTAATTCTTACTATTGTTAATGCATCATACATACACATCAATTGTACAATAGATACCACATTAGCAACAACAACTTACCGGTTTATTACTCTTTCATTTTAGTCAATCTTTGACTATTTCTCAACTACAGGTCAGCATATCTTACCTGTTATTTTAAAACCACTTAATATTATCTGGTACTTAGCAGCCTCAATAATTCCATGTGAAATGTCATAATATAAATACGTTGGCCAAACGTCATCATATTATGTCAATTACACTTCATTTTCAGGCCACTTCATACCATCAATCTTCCAAAGTTATTAATATTTACTCTTACATATATCATAACAATGATATCAACTATTTGCACAATTATAACAACCCGTAGTGGCAGATATATCACCAATTATTAGCTTGCTACCATTTTCAACTTATCACTTTGAATGTAAACTACTCATATCATCAGGTATGTATATATCACCAATTATTAACACATGTGTAATGTCTAATACAATTATCTCAATCAACCTTTTTTCTTACCTGATTCAATATCAATTACTAGTTACATCATTTAATACTTATAGTACATTTAATACTAAACACATCGTCAATACTATGTATAATATTCAACACATATTCATCAATCTATACATCTTTAGTTGAATTTCAATTGAGCATTTCATGTTCAACTATCACATAGATATAAACTCATGAACTTATTCTTTAACTCTTAAAGGCTAAATGCAACACCTTCTAATAGTTCACATGATTTAAATACTTTATTATGTTTCAACTAATTCACATAATATGATCCACATAATTCCATACTCAATTTTTACTAACCCTAGTTAGCAACAATCAACAATACCATTTACTATATATTTCACAGTTGAATAAATCGCCTGAGAACAACTCATACACAATAAAATATGTGAACCTCTTAAAACAAGTTCAAATAGTGTATTTGGTCATAGGAATAATCCCTGGGCATAAAGAAACAAAATCCCAATACAAAACGTAAATCAAAAGTCCAAAATAAGGTCCGAAAAAATAGTAAAATGCCATTTTTGGGCCCCAAACGACCCCGAACTGCCCAAAACTGTCAGGGCTCATGGCAAAGCGAAGACCTTTGATCGTGAGGCCATTTCTAAGTGACCATGTAAATTTCGTCTTAATCGGACACCGAAATTTAATAGCGGAAAATTCTACGTTAAATGTCATTTCAAACGTTGGATAAAAGGAAATTCGATTTTCTCACCAAAAAAACCTTACCCGATCGGCTAAAGGGACCATAGCGGATCGGCTATGAAACCTTATCCGATCGGTTCTCACCTACCCGATCGGCTAATCTAACTTTTTCGAGGCTTTTTGTTCCGATGCAACTTGATGTAATCGTTTTGTTCTATTTTAGCCGTTAGGCTAATTTTACCCGATCGACTACCATCACATACCCGATCGGCTCAATAACAATAGCCGATCGGCTATGCACTCAGTTGCCTACGACCTGCACAATCTTATGCAATTTTCCGAAATTCAAACGAGTATATCTCACAAATCGTAAATAGTTAGAATCTGAAATTTTACAGGCACCTCCACTATGTCAAAATGAAACTTTTACTTTTTACACTTTTTCACTTTACACATTTTACGAGAAAACGGACATAAGACTCATTTTGCACCATTTTTAACCACTTTGGTTGATACGCCATATTCCAAATGGCTTAGTTTCTGACTTCAACCTTTTGCCAACATATTTCTACATATATTTGCGACGTGTGGGCATATTCACCACCCTCATATACCCATTCTATCATGTTTTAACTCGTTGACCCGTTTAAGAGTCCAATTGGACACTTTTGACCAAAACCAACCATTTTGACTACATTAACACCTTCAACACACTTTTCTACTATATTTAAGACTTAAAGTCATTTTAACACTCATCATACATAAACCACTACTCGTTTTGACCATACAGCCATTAAGTGATCTATTTGGGCAATTTTATGACCTGTTTGGGTTTCCACCCATATATTTACTATTCCAATGCCCATTTCATATTACTTTGACTATTATAAGTCAATCTAACCCACTTTCACTATTGGTGTCATATTATACCCTCGAAACACCAATTTCACATTAAAATCATCATGTTTATACCAATTACAATAAATTTTCAACTTTGACTTTTTACAAACTTGTCAACGCATATAAAAACGTTGACCACTTTGACTTTCTTATTTTACCACTTGTAATACATAGATCATAATTCAACCACAATCATGATCAATGCTAACAATATAAACATCTAGCCATTTTTATTAGTTTCTAACATAACTATTATCAAATTTAACTCTACCGCCTTTAACTTTGACTTTACCAAGTCAAATGCACACTTTCCAATCAACTAGACACTTTCTAATTCAAATAACAACAAGACTCCAAACCTATTATTTAAGATATACCAACATCTCATTAATTTCACTATAGGGAGTCACATCAATTCAGTTTATCATGTATCAACTAATTCCTTAGCAAGAATTTATACTCACACCTCGCATTTATCAAATCATAATCACACAATGATTTATACTTTATTATCATACTGTATACACCTTTTTAACTTCAAACAATACTACAGTTACACTTTATTCAATAATGTGTCTACACAGTTTCAACACTTATCCCATCGTATCAAGTTCATTCAGAATTACTCATTAATATTCCTATCATCATATTAACAAGTAATAATCATCAATGACTCACAACTGGGGAATCATATCAGTCTGACTCAATTTACTTCACTACTAATCATATCATAGCAAAATATACAATTCAAGCTTATTTAAATACACCAAGCTTATCGAAAAGTACCTGATACACTTAAGCCCACGAGTATTGAGGAATCATTGAGAATACCATTCAGTTCCTCATATTCCTCCGTCTCTGCAACCAAAATAACAATCTTGCAACTTGTTATAGATTAGTACACATTTAATAACCACTTTCCCATACACTACTAACCCCACACCTTGGAATTTTTGACTTAACACAAATCTAAGTTTGGGATTAAACATCTTACAATGTACAATTCACCCAAACTCATGCTCTGATACCAACTTATAACACCTTTCATTTTACAACCATTTAAATATAATATGTGAGAAGCGCAAGTCCAAATAACCATTAATAATTTACATTATTTAGTTAACATATTAAATCCAACTAATTTAAACCATAATATATCAACATGGGTGTTATTTCAAAACCAAAAGATAACGTTGATTTATACGATTCAAATATCATAGTAACGCCTAGTTGTCATACATTCCTTCTAGTCCAACTTCTTGCCCACCCATATTATATCCATAACCTGCAAGAAGTATTAATGTCGGGGATTAGCATAACGCTAAGTGAGTGAAGAATTAATCAACAGTCCAACTTAGCATAACAACCTTATGTACAACAATTAACCTTAAACACTTAAGTACACAATACAACTTTTCAACAATGCAACAATTCAACAACATCACAATTCAATAATGAGGATCGGTGGCTCTTAAGAAACCCTACTGGCGCGGTGGCTCTCAAAGAACACTAACCTAACCATATCCGTATGGCCATAACGAACGAGACCGATAGCTAATGGTTATATTCCTCAAACACAGGTTCTACACACAATGAATGAAGCAAAACCCTTTGTAATTTATACAATAACCAAATAGCTCAACCAACCAGTTCAACTCGTTGACCTCATTAACAACTGATGCCCGAAGGCCAAATATATCCTGTGATCACATATCCACATATTTATGAGGTCACACATCAGACTAATCAGTATATCAAAAGTATTATTACTATTAAACCAAAATCATCATGGCAAACAAAAGCAGTAATAATACGTTACTTGTTGTAACCCAACCTATTACAACTAAACCACCTTGAGGATTAAAGATCCACTCACCGAATACCTCAGTCGTCCACTCAGTAGACTAACGTCACCGAGTCTTCTCCACATCTGAGAATAAAAACAGAACAACACAAGTCAGTCACTTCTCTCAAATCTATATAACATCACTTCAATTGATTTATACCAACAATTCCAAATTACTCAATTCTTATGAATTAACACAATCATATTTAGTAGCTACAACATAATACTTGACTCAATTATCCAATTCCTTGAATAACATTTAATCATGATTACTTATCACAATAATCATCTTTCAACTTCAAATCAAGTAAGTTATTACTTACCTAAATTCATTTAACACAATTTTTCCAAGATTATGAATAACCATCATAAACATCAATATTCATAATCATTTATCGAATTATGATCATTAGGATCACATCATCATTTTAATCTACTTTAATTATCACTAATCAACTATTATCAATTATTCACTGATAACATAAACTTAAAACGTTGATTCTTCCAAAATCAACTACACCCATAAACTTTATTAATGATCATATATCAACTTCGTCATTTCTAGGTTACGGCTTAGCTTATAATCATGATTACATTATCAACTAACCATTATAACATGATTACAAGCTTTAATTCATGAATTTTCAACTAAACCCATCACTTTCTTCATATGTTCATATCAAATTCTTCATTTTTAACTGAGGGCTTCACTTTTAATCATGAATTAACTATCAACTAACAATAATATAATCACTACTACCTTCAATTTCATATTAATCAAACTAATTTCATCAAACACACAAAACCCCAATTTCTAGGTTTATAGAATTCAAGAAATGAACACTTACAACATGATTAGGAGGATCAAGGGATGATAATCCATGTTCTTGAAGCTTGAATTCGAACTTAGAAGCTTTAATTTGATGCTTCCTCATGAATTTGATAATTGATTAAGGGTTATATGTGCTTTGTATGACGTACGGTATGTATGTAGGTATAGATATGTTTGAAACATAAACCGACTTCACATATAAGATATATCCTATTAGTGTTTAAATTTCCTTCCCACTACTTATCATTGTCTGGAACATAAAAACCATTTACGGGGAAACTTAATTTTATTTACCGTCAACTGAATTAATTTAAAACAGTTAATAATTTATTAATCACAATAAACTATTTGACTCTTTTCCCATTTATTTTCAAATAACACAATGCACCTATTTTCTGACACATTAAATAATAATCCACTGTCAGAAAATATTAAAATGCTACCATACCCGAGGAACGTGTGTTACAGTCATGGGGGTGCTGACCAATTTAAATATCACAACACAAATATTAAAATAAACGACCTCTATATGAGACGTTTGAAAAATAGTTACATTACAATAATTCGAATGCTTACAAAATTATAGGAGTTCGCATAACAAAAGTAGAATTACATAACTATAACTACAAAATATATTAATGCAATCTAGTTCCTTGATGATTTGAAAACCATGCGACTCGAGCTAAGCTTATAGGTTTGTACTGCGGAGGGTTACCTGAGAAATACATACTAAAAGAGCCAACATAAAGTTGGTGAGTTTATAGGTTTGTAAGCAAACAGTTATAATTATGATCCACAAGATTTCCAAAATTGTATCATTCGTCAATGATAAGTAAAAGTGTTGCATATTGCAATATAAGTATACCATTTGCATGAGTCTCATAGTTCGAGCTTAATGTTGTTTGCCTCCGGTAAGTGTACTAATCCGATACACTTCTAATTCACAAATAATATTGCGCCCGTGGGTTGGCTAGCACGACTAGCCGGGATGAGGTTTGTCAAACCCTGATAGTACTATCCAATAATATTCACGCATATATATTAACTAACTATGATAGGTAGAGGGCTTTAGTGAATTATCATAAGGCCTCATGCAATCCGTACGAAAAGTTGTTGTCAGTACTTGTGATCATAAAAGCAGTTTATATAAAACAATTGTATGTAAAAAGGGGCTATGAAACTCACCAAAGTTAAGCAGGTAGCAAGCAATAATCAAATAGCAAGCAAATTCCAAAGCACAACCTTTTAACATCCTAAACATATAAGGTTGGGTAAGTAGATGTCTCAAAATACCATCTATAGCGATTGTATAAGTGGGGGTTAATGTCCACTTAAGCCAATCAGGCATGTGGGGGGTTTATGTCCACCTAAAGCTAGTTCATTCAACTAGTATGTTCAATTAAGTTGTTAAAAGCGTGTACGACCCGTTGGTAAAAGTTTGTAATAATAATAATTCTTCAAGACATTATTATCAAGTTTGTTTTATTATACACATTGTAATAGTATGTATCATGTGTGGTTATAAGTTGTTACCCAAGTTCAATACTTAGTGAAAATCAAGATTCTTGTTTTCTGTCTTTAGCGACACTAGTAGCGACACTAGGGTCAGTGTCTCAGGTTTAGCGACATTAGGATCAGTGTCGCAATGTATGCGACATTCGGGTTAGTGTCGCAAAAAGTTGCGACATTGGGTTTAGTGTCGCAGAGTATGCGACATTCATACAAGTGTCGCAAAGGTTGCAACATTGGGTTTAGTGTTGTAGGTTCAAATCAATTTCGATTAGGCAGCGACATAAGCAGCGACACTTAGAAAGTGTCGCAGGTAGTGTCGCAGGTCATACGACACTAAGGGTCTGGTCAGCTTTCAAATTTTAATCTAAATGTTCTAAGTGTCGGTTTTTCGGTCGGGAGTGTTTTAAGTCTCGTTTTTGGTCAAAGTAACTAAATAAGTCAACCCAACCCATTTGCTTACAAGTTTTGCCAAAAATAGCAAGTTTGTCATTTTTCAAAACCGAGTCTCGTTTTTGTTGACTTGGTCAAATCTTCTCGGTTTGACCCGAAACTTTTACACAAACCTTATATGTGTTTATGGACCATAAAAAGTTTGTTTGTCCATATATAGCAAGCCCGTATGTATCAGTTTTGAAAATGTTATTTAAATCAGTCCACTATCTCATTTTCCAGAAAATGCACTTGTTAGTCGAATTTTTATAAAATTATACATTCCGAATAAACTTCCACGAAAAATAAAAGTTATTCCCCTATACGTTATCCACTTTCAGTAATTTTTCCATTAATTTTAGAGTAGTTTAAGTATTTATCAAAATTGCATGTGTCCTCTGAGGTCCAACAGTTGACCAATCTGGACACATGCATGAAGATCGAGTTTTTGAGCAAAATATACAACTTTTCAAGAAAAAGCTATCAGTATAACTTTTGTAGCTAATAAAAATTTTAAGGTTTTGGCGATGGTTTCAAGTAATTTAGCTCTGTGTAGCTCAAGATATGGTCAAAACTATATGAACAAAGTTTCTGCCTTTTCAGAGAAGATTGTATATATGTTTTTATATGAATTATTAAAAATAGTAAGATAGCTCAGAAAAATATGTGGTTTGCGTAGTTGGAAAGCTTACTTCTTGAAATTCATTTTTGACTACAAAACCGTCCATTTTCATTAAGAATTGAATTTTATAAAATTCGTGGAAGTGAACAAAACTTTCTGGACAGAAAGTATTTCTTACTTTTGGTTAATTTCAATTTTAGAAAAATGGTTTTTGAGTGTGGTTTTTTACACAACTTGTTGTGTGAACTTTAGATTCATGTTATAAGAGTATTAAGGAGGTAAGAATGTTCCTTACAATGATGTTTTGAAAAAGTATGGACAGATTTGTGTTTGGAGTTCTTGAGCTCTTGAGATCTTGAAAAATTTGAGAAATGGATGAATATTTTAGTGGTGGTGCTTGGTGGTGTTGTGGTGGTTGAATGGTGGTTGTTCTTGGTGTAATAGGAGGTTTTAGGGCTGGTTCTTTTCCCAAAAATAGAGAGAGTAATTGAGGGATTTGTGATAAAGAGAATGAGTGTGAAATCTATCTCAAATGGTTGAATTAAAAGAATATAATGATGGGAAAATGTATGAGGATTGAGTGGTGGGAGTGGGGTGGCAGGCCCCCTAGTGGGCCCCCACTGATTTTGAGTGTGATTTAATTATTTTTAAGACTGTGTTGCATTCTAAGGTCGTTTACTTGTTATTCGGTTTAGACGTTAAATCGTGTAACGTTATTTCGTGTCGTTTTAATTCACGATATAATTTGGATGATTTTTCATTGAAGTATTATTAAAATACTTTATTTTTAGTTGTCAAAATATTTATTAGGTTTTCGTTTGTTTGTCGGGTTCATTTTGCACGTTTTTACTGTGACACCCGTCAAATTAGGACTAGTTATTAGTTCCTAATCATTTAGAAACACATGTAATTAGTACTATGTATTAGGCTAATTGTATGTATCATTATATATATTGTTGAATATATACCAGTACGCGATTAAAGTTGATCGTGCATTTCTCAAATCGGTCAGAATCCGATTCATTTATACGACGTTGGTGAAAACAAGTATTAAGTAATATAGAATTATTATTTAATACCCTCATATTTATTATATAATATTTTGATAATATATATAAAGTATTCGTATCGAACAAATGTAAAATATTCGCGACAAAACTTATAAATAATGTATTATTATTGGAAATAATATTTACATTAGACAAAAATAAAACATATTCGTTTTATTCAATCTTACTCAAGCGCGACGAAACCATTAGAACCATATCCGTCATTCAAACTTAAAACAAAGATATATTTTTATATCTCACTAAAAGTATTTTTATAAAATAATTCGATTAAAAGTATATACGATTTCATTTTTATAAATTTATCATTTGAAAATATTATACTACTTTTACGATCGGGTACAAAAACACGGGTATTTTGTGCTACACGTGGGAGCCAACCAACTCCAATAATTGGAGTTGGCCGGCCTATTCTTCTTCTTCTCCTTCATTTCATCTTCATCATCGATCTATCTCTGCTCTCTCTCTCGACCTCCTTCAAAATCAAAAACAACAACAACAATATTAACAATAGCAAGATCAACAACAGCAATAAGCATCATCATCATCACCATCTTCATCATCTTCTTCACCTTCATCGCCATCATCATCATCACCATTCGGTCTCCATTTTAATACGTAAGGAATCACTCACTTTTTATTCAAATTACATGTTTAAATAACCTATATCATCATATATTAGTGTTCTATCAAGTAGATTATGTCCAAAAATCAAACCTATACTCGTTTTCCCAACTGATTTCGTGAACAGACCTGAAACTGGTCCCTGAGCTGAACGGCTGGAATTGATGAGCCGAACGGCTGGATTAGATCAGCTGAACGACTAGGTTTCCCTTAGCCGAACGGCTAGGTGCTTCATAGCCGAACGGCTGGACTCCCATAGCCGAACGGCTAGGTGCTCCATAGCCGAACGGCTAGAGCTTTATAGCCGAACGGCTAGATTACTCAAATGGAACAATTTTTGTAAAAATGCCGAAGAAAAATTTATTATAACGGATTGGGCTAAAAGTCACACGGTCACTCGAAAATGGCCCAATGATCAAGGCTATGTACCATAGCCTAGGTGGTTTTAGGCCTTTCGGGGTCGTCTAGGGGTCGAAAATGGCATATTTCAGTTTTAGGACCCGTACCAAATTTTGTAACCTATGAAATAAAATGTAACGGATATAACGAAATTGAATAACAACTAAACTTATACCATACGACTTACACACGAAACACATATACTTTTCTAAGTACAACAAATCATGTATAATAATAATAGTTTGAAATTATTATTACAAACCGTCACCAACGAGCCGTATACACTTTCTCAACTTCAAACATAAACATTAACCAAATGATTTGGACATAAATAGTTAATAAAAACTAGTATAGATGGTATGTTGAGACATCTAACCAATTAAACCTTGCGCGTTTAATACGCCCGACAGGTATCTACATCTAATCATTAAAACCTTGCGCGTTTAGGACGCCCAGCAGGTTTTAGTCGTTGGAGACGATATAATTTCTCTTGTAAACCATCAATTGTGCTTGATAGCATCTCATTAGACTCAGGTGAGTCTCATAGCCCCTATTTTACTGTTTTTACTCTAGGGGTGAGAATACAAGCTTGTTTTGTTTTATATGTGAACGCAAGTATCAAATATCGCTATATTCTGCATGAGTTTATCATATAATCTTTTAAGTCCTCCAAGCATAGTTTAGTAATACTTTATAGCGTGAATGTTAGTGTATGGTACCATATGGGACTGACAATCCCCGTCCGGGTTAGCAAACACTAACTGGTCAAACGGACGCATTATCATTTATTCATACGTGTGTTGATTAGGCACACACATAGAGGCACTCTCGCTCAGGCACTTAATTGTGATCCTGACACCTCAGTTAAGCTCAGACTATGTGCTCATGGCAGTTATATACATCATTTATCAATTACTTATTTGTTTAATTACAAATATTCATACTTAAATCTTGCGGTTCATACAGTACACTTTATCATTAAACCTGTGAGCTCACCAGCTTTTAGCTGACCATTTTAGCGTGTATTCTTAGGTTCGCAGCAGCATTAGGTCTGCTCACTCAGGATGCCCATTAGCTCGAGTCGCATTCAGACATCAAGAGATTGTCATGCATTACTATATTTTGTATAATTTATTTATGCCATAGAATCTCTACCATTTGACTCAAGAGCTTTTGTAAACTATATTATAACATTGTAAAACTTTTATAATATCAATATATTTTGTAAAACAACGCATATAGAGTCGTTATGCCTTGTGTGCTTGATATTTGATTAGTCGCGCCCCGAACCGACCCGCTTCCGCATCATAATTTGGGGGTGCGACATATTGGTATCAGAGCCTAAGGTTATAGTGAACTAGGTTGCATTTAGTGGGCCTAGACTATGACCGTTAGGCAATATTCCTCATTAGATATAACTGGTTCAGAAAATTACATCATATGAGTTTAATTTAACATAGCGTAGCTAACTATGTACAATTAAATAAATATGATGTGATATCTGAAAGGGGTTATGTTGAACAGGAATGCGCTAGTTGACTCTGACCACGAAAGAAACCGAGACTTATACTTGGTTTGTGTTAGACACACACTAGGCTATTATGTGATATAGGCGTATATACATATATAGGCCTCACCTACGTGCTACTCTATAGGCTATTATATATTGAAGATATATGAATAGGCCTTACCTGCGTATTATGTTCTAAGCTATTATATATGTCGAATATATATAGATATCATGCGATAGTATACTCATTAACGCTCATACCACCGAAGACGTAGAGTATAGCTACTACCATCTATTTAATTATACTCGCGTAACATCTTACAACACATTTCGCCGTACCGTCATGTGCTATAAAGGAATATATCATTTTGTATTCCTTCCATCATTTTATTTCTTCAGAATCACAAGTGGAACCTATTGTTAGAAGGACTTATTGGTTTCCATAAGTAAAACCTTACCCCACTCTCTCGCAAAATCGCATCTTGTATTCAACTCCATTATCTGTTGAATTATGATTATCACTTGTGCTATTGTGAAATATCGTGAATTTGTACAGACAACTCATTTATCCTTTTCTTGTTTCTTTCTTGAAGAATCATGCCGCCAAAGAGGAAGGGTTACAGTGAAGCTGAACTCAATGCAGCGGTTTCCCGAGCTGTAGCTGAAGCCTTGGCTGCTCGAGACTCTCGAAGGAGTGATGAGAGAGTCAATACCACTCCTCCTCCTGTTATCAAACCTTGTTCCTACAAGGATTTTCTCAGTTGCAAACCATTGTACTTCAAGGGCACGAAAGGTGCCATTGGCCTGATCCGATGGATGGAACGAATGGTATCTGTCTTCAGTCTCTGTAACTGCGCTGAAGACAGCAAGGTCAAGTTTGCTGCTTACACCTTTCAGGAAGGTGTCCTCACCCGGTGGAATACCTATACTAGTGCTGTGGGAATTGAAGTGGCTAATCAACTTCCCTGGGGAGATCTGAAGGAGATGCTAAAGGAAGAGTATTGCCCCAACGAAGAACTTCAGAGGTTGGAGGAAGAATTCTGGAGTCTGAGAGTCCAGGGCACTGACATCGCTGGTTACACCACCAAGTTCCAACAACTCGCTCTCCTCTGCCCATCTATGGTAGACTCAGAGCAAAAGCGCATCAAGAGGTACATTCGCGGTCTCCCAGAAAGTATCCAGGGAAACGTCGCCTCGTCCAAACCGACAACCATCCAAAGTGCAATCCGCCTCACATACGAACTTACGGCAATGATTGTCAGCCGTGAGGCATCCATTACATCTTCTGGTAACAACAAAAGAAAGTGGTTTGGAAACCCCACTCAAAACCAACCACCGTCTAAGAGGTCTGAGTCTGACAAGACCACCAGTACTGGTTCTGGTTTCAACAAGGGTTATATTGGGAAAAAACCCTTCTGTTCAAAGTGCCACCGACACCATGAAGGCCCTTGCGGCACTCCTTGTGGTAAGTGCCAAAGGTATGGGCATCTGGCCAAAGACTGCAGGTCTACCAATGCTAACACCAACACCACCACCAGCCAACTAAAATCCTGCTATGAGTGTGGAGATATCGGGCATTTTAGGAATGAATGCCCAAAGCTGAAGAACAAGGGTAACAACAATGCAAAGGGAAGAGCTTTCGTGCTGAACACGGGAGAGGCCCGTCAGGACCCGAATGTGGTCTCGGGTACGTTCCTTCTCAACAATCTTACTGCCACTGTTCTATTTGATACTGGTGCTGATAGGAGTTTTATATCTGATGAATTTAGTCCATTGCTTGACATTACTCCTGTTGCCTTAGATGCTAAGTACATTGTAGAAATAGCTAACGGCAAACTCATAGAAACCGATAGTGTAATTCCTAATTACACTTTAAACCTCGCCAATGAATTGTTTGCCATTGATCTCATACCTGTCGAGATTGGAAGTTTCGACGTCATTGTTGGCATGGATTGGTTATCCAAGCACCGAGCTGAAATTGTTTGTTATGACAAAATCATTCGTATTCCTCTCGTCACCGGGGGTACTTTAATCATACACGGGGAGAACGGTGGGACGAGATTGAATATCATATCATGCATGAAAACTCGCAAATATCTTAGAAAAGGCTATCAGGCAATCCTCGCCCACGTTATGGAGAAAAAGTCGGAAGAGAAGCGACTTGAAAATGTGCCCATTGTTAGAGACTTTCCAGAAGTCTTTCCCGAAGACTTGCCTGGTCTACTACCACCGAGACAAGTTGAGTTTGCAATCGATCTAGTGCCCGGGGCAGCACCTGTTGCACAAGCCCCGTATCGTTTAGCCCCTTCAGAACTTCAAGAGTTGTCTACTCAGTTGCAGGAACTCCTAGATAAGGGTTTCATTAGACCGAGTTCTTCACCATGGGGAGCTCCGATACTGTTTGTGAAAAAGAAGGACGGTTCATTCAGAATGTGTATCGAATATAGAGAGTTGAACAAATTAACCGTCAAGAATCGTTACCCACTTCCTCGCATTGATGACCTATTCGACCAACTTCAGGGGTCAAGTTTCTATTCGAAGATAGATCTACGATCAGGTTATCATCAGCTACGAGTTCGTGACATCGACATCCCAAAGACTGCCTTCCGAACTCGCTATGGTCATTACGAGTTCCAAGTGATGCCATTTGGTTTGACAAACGCACCAGCTGTATTCATGGACCTCATGAACCGAGTGTGTAAACCATATCTTGACAAGTTTGTCATTGTCTTCATCGATGACATTCTCATTTACTCGCGCAATGAACAGGAACACGCGCAACACTCAAAACCATTCTAGAACTTCTTAGACACGAAGAGTTATATGCTAAATTCTCCAAGTGTGAGTTCTGGATGCAAACCGTTCAATTCCTTGGTCATGTGATTGATAGTCAAGGAATTCACGTTGATCCATCGAAAATCGAGGCTATCAAGTGCTGGCAAGCACCGACAACGCCGACCGAGGTATGCCAATTCTTAGGACTGGCTGGGTACTATCGACGTTTTATTGAGAATTTCTCCAAAATAGCTCAACCTCTCACGACACTGACTTAGAAAGAAAAGAAGTTCGATTGGACTGATAAGCAGGAGTCAGCATTTCAGCTATTGAAGCAAAAGCTTTGCAGTGTACCCATTCTATCGTTACCCGAAGGCAACGATAACTTTGTGGTATACTGCTATGCCTCACATCAAGGTCTTGGTTGCGTGTTGATGCAACGGGACAAGGTTATTGCCTACGCCTCCCGACAACTCAAAGTTCACGAGAAGAACTACACCACTCATGATCTCGAACTAGGAGCCGTAGTGTTCGCACTCAAAATTTGGAGACACTATCTGTATGGCACAAGATGTACCATCTTCACCGATCATAAAAGCCTCCAACGTATATTCGATCAGAAGGATCTCAATATGAGGCAACGTCGCTGGGTCGAGTTGCTCACCGATTATGACTGCGAGATCAAGTACCACCCGGGTAAGGCAAATGTTGTTGCCGATGCCCTAAGTCGAAAAGAACATCCAAAACCACTTCGAGTCCGAACCCTTAGTATTACCATTCATAATGATTTTATCATTCAAATCTTTGTTGCTCAACTCGAAGCATTGAAACCGGAGAACATCAAAGATGAGGCCTTGCGCAACATGGAGAGACAGTTTGAAACCAAACCTAATGGGGTCAAATACTTCGCTAACCGAATCTGGTTACCTAGCTTTGGGAATCTTCGAGACTTGGTGATGGATGAAGCTCACAAGTCCAAATATTCTATACATCCTGGATCTGACAAGATGTATCATGGCATCAAGGGATCATACTGGTGGCCAAACATGAAAGCAGAGATTGCCACGTATGTCAGCAAGTGCCTCACATGTTCAAAAGTCAAAGCAGAATATCAGAAACCCTCCGGTCTGCTACAGCAGCCGGACATTCCTGAATGGAAATGGGAACAAATCGCTATGGATTTCATCACTAAACTCCCGAGAACATCAAGCGGTTGCGATACCATCTGGGTGATCGTGGATCGGCTCACCAAATCAGCTCATTTCCTCGCTATCAAAGAAACTGATAAAAAGGCACGTCTCACACAAATCTATCTGAAGGAGATCGTAACCCGACACGGCGTTCCTATCTCGATTATCTCTGACAGAGATAGTTTCACTTCTCAGTTTTGGAGATCACTACAGAAATCGTTAGGTACTCGTCTGGATATAAGTACTGCGTATCATCCTCAAACCGATGGCCAAAGTGAAAGGACAATTCAAACACTAGAAGATATGCTACGCGCCTGTGTAGTTGACTTCGGTGCAAATTGGGAACATCATTTGCCATTATGTGAATTCTCGTACAACAACAGCTACCACACCAGTATTGGAGCTGCACCATTTGAGGCATTGTACGGTCGTAAGTGCCGGTCGCCTATCTGTTGGACCAAAGTTGGAGATAGCCAAATGACTGGTCCCGACATCATTCATGAAACCACCGAAAAGATCGTTGGTATCCAACAACGGTTGAAAGCCGCACGTGATCTTCAGAAGAGTTATGCTGACGTGAGACGCAAGCATCTCGAGTTCCAAGTTGGGGATTGAGTATTGCTCAAAGTATCACCTCGGAGAGGTGTTATCCGATTTGGTAAACGTGGAAAACTAAACCCTAGATACGTTGGACCTTTTGAGATCCTCGAGAGAATTGGTCCGGTCGCATATCGATTGCAGCTACCACCCGAGCTTGGTAGTGTGCATCCCACATTTCACATTTCTAACCTTAAGAAATGCCTGATGAGACACTCATTATTCCGCTCGAGGAAATTCAAATCGATGACAAACTTCATTTTGTTGAGACACCAGTGGAGATCATGGACCGTGAGGTCAAACAGCTTAAGCAAAGTCGTATTCCTATAGTCAGAGTTCGGTGGAATTCGCGGCGTGGTCCGGAATTCACCCGGGAACGGGAAGACCAGATGCGACTCAAATATCCACATTTATTTTCAAACTCCACTCACGCGCCAACTCAGAGCTGAATTTCGGAACGAAATTCTCTTAACAAGGGGAGAATGTGACACCCGTCAAATTAGGACTAGTTATTAGTTCCTAATCATTTAGAAACACATGTAATTAGTACTATGTATTAGGCTAATTGTATGTATCAATATATATATTGTTTAATATATATCAGTACGCGATTAAAGTTGATCGTGCATTTTTCAAATAGGTCAGAATCCAATTCATTTATACGGTGTTGGTGAAAACAAGTATTAAGTAATATAGAATTATTATTTAATACCCTCATATTTATTATATAATATTTTGATAGTATATATAAAGTATTCGTATCGAACAAATGTAAAACATTCGCGACAAAACTTATAAATAATGTATTATTATTGGAAATAATAATTATTATTTACATTAGACAAAAATAAAACATATTCGTTTTATTCAATCTTACTCAAGCGCGACGAAACCATTAGAACCATATCCGTCATTCAAACTTCAAACAAAGATATATTTTTATATCTCACTAAAAGTATTTTTATATAATAATTCGATTAAAAGTATATACGATTTCATTTTTATAAATTTATCATTTGAAAATATTATACTACTTTTACGATCGGGTACAAAAATACGGGTATTTTGTGCTACGCGTGGGAGCCAACCAACTCCAATAATTGGAGTTGGCCGACCTATTCTTCTTCTTCTCCTTCATTTCATCTTCATCATCGATCTATCTCTGCTCTCTCTCTCGACCTCCTTCAAAATCAAAAACAACAACAACAATATTAACAATAACAAGATCAACAGCAGCAATAAGCATCATCATCATCACCATCTTCATCATCTTCTTCACCTTCATCGCCATCATCATCATCACCATTCGGTCTCCATTTTAATACGTAAGGAATCACTCACTTTTTATTCATTTTACATGTTTAAATAACCAATATCATCATATATTAGTGTTCTATCAAGTAGATTATGTCCAAAAATCGAACCTATACTCGTTTTCCCAACTGATTTCACGAACAGACCTGAAACTGGTCCCTGAGCCGAACGGCTGGAATTGATGAGCCGAACGGCTGGAATTGATGATCCGAACGGTTGGATTAGCTCAGCTGAACGACTAGGTTTCCCTTAGCCGAACGGCTAGGTGCTTCATAGCCGAACGGCTGGACTCCCATAGCCGAACGGCTAGGTGCTCCATAGCCGAACGGCTAGAGCTTTATAGCCGAACGGCTAGATTACTCAAATGGAACAATTTTTGTAAAAATGCCGAAGAAAAATTTATTATAACGGATTGGGCTAAAAGTCACACGGTCACTCAAAAATGGCCCAATGAGCCTAGGTGGTTTTAGGCCTTTCGGGGTTGTCTAGGGGTCAAAAATGGCATATTTCAGTTTTAGGACCCGTACCAAATTTTGTAACCTATGAAATAAAATGTAACGGATATAACGAAATTGAATAACAACTAAACTTATACCATACGACTTACACACGAAACACATATACTTTTCTAAGTACAACAAATCATGTATAATAATAATAGTTTGAAATTATTATTACAAACCGTCACCAACGAGCCGTATACACTTTCTCAACTTCAAACATAAACATTAACCAAATGATTTGGACATAAATAGTTAATAACAACTAGCATAGATGATATGTTGAGACATCTAACCAATTAAACCTTGCGCGTTTAATACGCCCGGCAGGTTTCTACATCTAATCATTAAAACCTTGCGCGTTTAGGACGCCCAGCAGGTTTCAATCGTTGGAGACGACATCATTTCTCTTGTAAACCATCAATTGTGCTTGATAGCATCTCATTAGACTCAGGTGAGTCTCATAGCCTCTATTTTACCATTTTTACTCTAGGGGTGAGAATACAAGCTTGTTTTGTTTTACATGTGAACGCAAGTATCAAATATCGCTATATTCTGCATGAGTTTATCATATAATCTTTTAAGTCCTCCAAGCATAGTTTAGTAATACTTTGTAGCGTGAATGTTAGTGTATGGTACCATATGGGACTGACAATCCCCGTCCGGGTTAGCAAGCACTAACTGGTCAAACGGACGCATTATCATTTGTTCATACGTGTGTTGATTAGGCACACACATAGAGGCACTCTCGCTCAGGCACTTAATTGTGATCCTGACACCTCAGTTAAGCTCAGACTATGTGCTCATGGCAGTTATATACATCATTTATCAATTACTTATTTGTTTAATTACAAATATTCATACGTAAATCTTGCGGTTCATACAGTACACTTTATCATTAAACCTGTGAGCTCACCAGCTTTTAGCTGACCATTTTAGCGTGTATTCTTAAGTTCGCAGCAGCATTAGGTCTGCTCACTCAGGATGCCCATTAGCTCGAGTCGCATTCAGACATCAAGAGATTGTCATGCATTACTATATTTTGTATAATTTAGTTATGCCATAGAATCTCTACCATTTGGCTGAAGAGCATTTGTAAACTATATTATAACAGTGTAAAACTTTTATAATATCAATGTATTTTGTAAAACGACGCATATAGAGTCGTTCATTGTATGCCTTGTGTGCTTGATATTTGATTAGTCGCGCCCCGAACCGACCCGCTTTCGCATCATAATCTGGGGGTGCGACATTTACCGTGTTTGTACGTTTTAAACAAAACGTCGAAGTTTTCGTGTATTATTATATCAAACTAATAATATATGATAAATAACTTCCAAAAATAGATTAAAGTTTTTCATAGAAAGGTTTTCACCAACGTCATATATTCTGTCGGACTTCGTCCGGTTGTTTCGCGTAATTACAACTAATTACGTATGCGTAATATAAAATGATTACGGGAGTGTATATTCACATAAATATACATGTAGTTACAAGTAATTACAATTATTTAGCCTAATACAAAACTAAACACATATAATTAGGGTTTTCAGCAGGTTAATCAGTAACCCTAAATCGTCGGGTGTCACATTCTCCCCCTGTTAGGAGAATTTCGTCCCGAAATTAGCTTGTTACCGCAGTCTGTGGGATATCTATGAATAGTTGTGGGTATTTCAGCCGCATTTGGTCTTCCCGTTCCCAAGTGAATTCAGGACTACGCCTAGAATTCCACCGGACTTTAACGATGGGAATATGACTTTGTTTCAAGCGTTTGACCTCACGGTCTATGATTTCAACGGGTTCTTCGACAAAATGAAGTATATCATCGATGTAGATTTCGTCGAGAGGAGTAACAAGTGTCTCATCAGACAGACATTTCTTCAGGTTAGAAATGTGGAATGTGTTGTGCACGCTACTGAGTTGTGGTGGTAGCTGCAGTCGATATGCTACTGGACCAATTCTCTCAAGAATCTCAAAAGGTCCGATGTACTTAGGGTTTAGCTTACCGCGTTTGCCAAAACGAATGACACCTTTCCAAGGTGACAATTTTAAGAGTACTCGATCCCCGACTTTGATCTCGAGTGGTTTGTGTCTTAAATCATCATAACTCTTCAGACGATCACGTGCGGCCTTCAGCCGGTTTTGAATGGTCACGATTTTCTCGGTCGTTTCATGGATGATTTCAGGACCAGTGAGTTGGCTATCGCCGATCTCGGTCCAACAAATGGGTGATCGACACTTTCTCGCATAAAGTGCCTCGAAGGGTGCAGCATTAATGCTGGTGTGGTAACTGTTATTGTAGGAAAACTCACACAAAGGTAGGTGATTTTCCCAAGTGTTTTCGAAGTCAACTACGCAAGCTCGTAGCATGTTTTCTAGGGTTTGAATGGTCCGTTCACTCTGACCATCGGTTTGCGGATGGTAGGCAGTACTTAAATCAAGGCGAGTACCAAGGGCTCGTTGGAGTGTTTGCCAGAATCGAGAGGTGAAGCGACTATCTCAATTGGAGATTATTGAAATGGGAATGCCATGTCGTGCCACAACCTCTTTGATGTAGATGCGAGCCACTCGCTCCATCTTGTCATTTTCCTTGATAGCTAGGAAATGGGCAAATTTCATGAGACGATCGACGATCACCCAAATGGTATCGCGACCACTTGGTGTTTTCGGTAGTTTTGTGATGAAGTCCATGGTTATGTTTTCCCATTTCCATTGAGGTATTTCAGGTTATTGGAGTAATCCGGAGGGTTTCTGGTACTCCGCCTTAACCTTGGAACAAATTAGACATTTGCTAACATAAGTGGCTATGTTAGCTTTCATGTTAGGCCACCAATACCTTTCTTTGATTTTGTGATACATCTTGTCGCAACTAGGATGTATGGAGTATCATGATTTGTGAGCTTCATGCGTCACCAAATATCGTAGGTTTCCATAGTTGGGTAACCAAATTCGGTTGGAAAAGTATCGGGTTCCATCGGATTTGATTACGAATTGTTTATCCATGCCTTGCAAGCCCTCGTTTTTGATTTTTCATTTTTGAGTGCTTTGAGTTGAGTAGTGAGGATTTGAGTAATGAGTTTGTGATGAATGTTTAAACTAAGGGCTTGAACACGAAGGGGTTTTGAACGTTCTTTCCGGCTGAGGGCATCAGCAACAACGTTTGCTTTGCCTGGATGGTATTTGATTTCGCAGTCATAATCGGAAAGCAACTCGACCCATCAACGTTGCCTCATATTGAGATCCTTTTGATCGAATATATGTTGGAGACTTTTATGATCGGTAAAAATGGTGCACTTATTGCCATAAAGGTAATGTCTCCAGATTTTGAGTGCAAATACGACAGCTCCAAGTTCGAGGTCGTGAATGGTGTAGTTCCTTTCATGGATTTTGAGCTGTCGAGAGGCGTAAGCAATGACTTTATCACGTTGCATTAACACACAACCAAGTCCTTGGTGGGAGGTGTCGCAGTAAACTACGAAATCATCGGTGCCTTCGGGTAAGGACAGGTGTATTTAATTATGGTTTTCAATATCCCTACTAGTCGAGGATGCATTCATTTATATAGATAATATAGTTACACATACAACCTTAAATTATAGATATTTTTACAAATACAAACGTGACACCTAAGAGTGTCTAATATCACCCCTCAGGCGGAACGGTGGCAGTCCAAGACATAGCATATCTCGAAATAATTCAAACTGATGACGTGAGAAACTCTTTGTAAAGATGTCTGCCACTTGAAGCTTGGTTGGTATGAATGTGGTACGTAACTTGCATTACTATATTTTGTATAATTTAGTTATGCCATAGAATCTCTACCATTTGGCTCAAGAGCTTTTGTAAACTATATTATAACAGTGTAAAACTTTTATAATATCAATGTATTTTGTAAAACGACGCATATAGAGTCGTTCATTGTATGCCTTGTTTGCTTGATATTTGATTAGTCGCGCCCCGAACCGACCCGCTTTCGCATCATAATCTGGGGGTGCGACATTTACCGTGTTTGTACGTTTTAAACAAAACGTCGAAGTTTTCGTGTATTATTATATAAAACTAATAATATATGATTAATAACTTCCAAAAATAGATTAAAGTTTTTCATAGAAAGGTTTTCACCAACGTCATATATTCTGTCGGACTTCGTCCGGTTGTTTCGCGTAATTACAACTAATTACGTATGCGTAATATAAAATGATTACGGGAGTGTATATTCACATAAATATACATGTAGTTACAAGTAATTACAAGTATTTAGCCTAATACTAAACTAAACACATATAATTAGGGTTTTCAGCAGGTTAATCAGTAACCCTAAATCGTCGGGTGTCACATTCTCCCCCTGTTAGGAGAATTTTGTCCCGAAATTAGCTTGTTGCCGCAGTCTGTGGGATATCTATGAATAGTTGTGGGTATTTCAGCCGCATTTGGTCTTCCCGTTCCCAAGTGAATTCAGGACTGCGCCTAGAATTCCGCCGGACTTTAACGATGGGAATATGACTTTGTTTCAAGCGTTTGACCTCACAGTTTCAACGGGTTCTTCGATGAAATGAAGTTTATCATAGATGTGGATTTCGTCGAGAGGAGTAACAAGTGTCTCATCAGATAGACATTTCTTCAGGTTACAAATGTGGAATGTGTTGTGCACGCTACTGAGTTGTGGTGGTAGCTGCAGTCGATATGCTACTGGACCAATTCTATCAAGAATCTCAAAAGGTCCGATGTACTTAGGGTTTATCTTGCTGCGTTTTCCAAAACGAATGACACCTTTCCAAGGTGACAATTTTAAGAGTACTCGATCCCTGGCTTGGATCTCGAGTGGTTTGTGTCTTACGTCAGCATAACTCTTCTGACGATCACGTGCGGCCTTCAGCCGGTTTTGAATGGTCACGATTTTCTCGGTCGTTTCATGGATGATTTCAGGACCAGTGAGTTAGCTATCACCGATCTCGGTCCAACAAATGGGTGATCGGCACTTTCTCCCATAAAGTGCCTCGAAGGGTGCAGCATTAATGTTGGTGTGGTAACAGTTATTGTAGGAAAACTCACACAAAGGTAGGTGGTTTTCCCAAGTGTTTTCGAAGTCAACTACGCAAGCTCGTAGCATGTTTTCTAGGGTTTGAATGGTCCGTTCACTCTGACCATCGGTTTGCGGATGGTAGGCAGTACTTAAATCAAGGCGAGTACCAAGGGCTCGTTGGAGTGTTTGCCAGAATCGAGAGGTGAAGCGACTATCTCAATTGGAGATTATTGAAATGGGAATGCCATGTCGTGCCACAACCTCTTTGATGTAGATGCGAGCCACTCGCTCCATCTTGTCATTTTCCTTGATAGCTGGGAAATGGGCAGATTTCGTGAGATGATCGACGATCACCCAAATGGTATCGCAACCACTTGGTGTTTTCGGTAGTTTTGTGATGAAGTCCACGGTTATGTTTTCCCATTTCCATTGAGGTATTTCAGGCTATTGGAGTAATCCGAAGGGTTTCTGGTACTCCGCCTTAACCTTGGAACAAGTTAAACATTTGCTAACATAAGTGGCTATGTTAGCTTTCATGTTAGGCCACCAATACCTTTGTTTGATTTCGTGATACATCTTGTCGGAACTAGGATGTATGGAGTATCATGATTTGTGAGCTTTATGCGTCACCAAATATCGTAGGTTTCCATAGTTGGGTAACCAAATTCGGTTGGAAAAGTATCGGGTTCCATCGGTTTTGATTACGAATTGTTTATCCATGCCTTGCAAGCCCTCGTTTTTGATTTTTCATTTTTGAGTGCTTCGAGTTGATTAGTGAGGATTTGAGTAATGAGTTTGTGATGAATGGTTAAACCAAGGGCTCGAACACGAAGGGGTTTTGAACGTTCTTTTCGGCTGAGGGCATCAGCAACAACGTTTGCTTTGCCTGGATGGTATTTGATTTCGCAGTCGTAATCGGAAAGCAACTCGACCCATTAACGTTGCCTCATATTGAGATCCTTTTGATTGAATATATGTTGGAGACTTTTATGATCGGTAAAAATGGTGCACTTATTGCCATAAAGGTAATGTCTCCAGATTTTGAGTGCAAATACGACAGCTCCAAGTTCGAGGTCGTGAGTGGTGTAGTTCCTTTCGTGGATTTTGAGCTGTCGAGAGGCGTAAGCAATGACTTTATCACGTTGCATTAACACACAACCAAGTCCTTGGTGGGAGGCGTCGCAGTTAACTACGAAATCATCGGTGCCTTCGGGTAAGGACAGGTGTATTTAATTATGGTTTTCAATATCCCTACTAGTCGAGGATGCATTCATTTATATAGATAATATAGTTACACATACAACCTTAAATTATAGATATTTTTACAAATACAAACGTGACACCTAAGAGTGTCTAATATCACCCCTCAGGCGGAACGGTGGCAGTCCAAGACATAGCATATCTCGAAATAATTCAAACTGATGACGTGAGAAACTCTTTGTAAAGATGTCTGCCACTTGAAGCTTGGTCGGTATGAATGTGGTACGTAACTTGCTGGACAATACAAGTTCCCGGATAAAATGATAGTCGAGATCAATATGTTTGGCTCGCTTATGAGAGACCGGATTTTGAATAAGAAAAAGTGCACTTTGATTATCACATAGTAAGGTTGGTCGACCCGAGGGAAGCGCATGAAGCTCACGTAACAGATGCGTAAGCTAAATGATTTCTGCCGCAGTATTCGCCATCACTCGATATTCAGACTCGCAACTAGATTGAGAAACGGTTTGTTGCTTTTTGGCACTCCAGGAGACAAGATTACCCCCCAGGAATATCGAGTATCCATATGTGTAAGTCCCTAGTTCTAGGATCGATAACTTCGTTATCTGTAGTATTAAGGTGCGGAATCCCTCAATACGGGGTTATCTTACTAATAACGAGTAAGTTCGTAATTGCGTTTAATATGACTTAACTTTATACGATAAATCGTCAAAGTCTAGCCGTAGGTTATGTTTTCTCTGGACAGTTGAGTTCGCTGGATGGAATGAATGAGAATGCCTAAAGATGTTCAAAAGTGTTAACGATTTTGCCAACAAAATCGTTTATATATATTGTCTCGGCTCGGCTCGCATGGGCCTGCGAGTTCAGCCCAACTCGCCTCGCTTAGCCCAAGCCCAGCTTAGCCATAACGAGTTCAGTTCTCATCTCGCAGCTCACCTTGCTGCGACCTGAGATCTCGACTCGCTTCGCAACAAACGTATAATATAAATACGTTATTTCGTCTATCTTTAATATGAAATATTAATAACAAAACGAATATGCATTTACAAATATAAACCAATATATCAATACAATCACAATTACACTAGTCATATTTCAAGCTAGATCTGTTGTCACAATCTATGTCCCAACAGACTCCCCCTTGACAATAGCTCTAGTATCTTTATCTTTTAATTGTCTTTGGTCTTTATTTGTAAATCTTGCTTCCTGCATAAATCTTCATCTTGATACAAGTTTTAACCATCATTTGATAATCTCTCCCTAAATCAGCCCATTCAATAGTCGTCAAAATTCTGTTCTCTTTTAACTTTAACAGATCCTTTCTCGACATATTCATCAGGTGTCGATGGTCATAAACTCTGAAGATTTCTCTTTCACCACCTTCAACCTCATCATCAGCTTCAACCATAACAGCTTCTCCAGTCTTTGAATCCACGTGCCAACTCTTCATATTTCCCAAAATATCCTGTGGCATTGTCTTCAATGGAATCTGCTGCACACATTTAACAGCTGGATAAATCTTTTTCCTTCTTCTTCTTCCAGTCCTTTGACTTCTCTCCTGTAGTTTCACAGTCTTTCCCTTTCTTGGCTTTATCATCTCAAATTTATTTGTACCAACCTCATGTCTAATAATTCGTTCAACACGATTAGCATAATCATCACGACTTGGGTTATTGATCTCTAATCTAGCCAAATCACGTATTTCATAACGTGGTAAGGAACTAAAAACTGCCAGCTTTCTTTCAAAGTATTGAACTCCGTCATATCTTTTAATTGCAAAAAGCTTCAGTTCAGAGTCAAAGTACCAGCCTATAATCCCTTTACGCGGTACGCGTTTCTTTGTCATATCAATTTCAGAAATTCCAATCTTCTTCTTCTGTTTTGGAAGTTTCCGATATTGTACTGCAGGATTATTTGTAAAGACTATTTCTTCTGCTTCATCTTCCGAGGTTGAGTCTTCAATATCTTCATCGATATCAACCACTGTTGAACCTTGCTCATTTTCAATAATAACTTCTGTTCTAGATGGGCTTACATGATGTTCATCAACATTTGCATCTGGATCTACACCTATGTCTTGCACAATCTCAGGAACAGCAGTCCAATCAGCAGGTGGTAGAAATTCTCCATCCTCAAGATCAAAATCTATTTCTTCATCTATCTCGTCAACAATATCTTCTTCTAAATCAGATAGATCAAGCATCTCTAATCCTAGAGAAAAACCACATATACAAATCAATATTAATAATTTAAATTCTTTACTAATTTCCCTGAATTAATCCAAGAATTTCTTTATCAAATCTTTTGTATAATTTAAACCTTCAATTTAAACGCAATATATATATATATAACTTATAAAAACCTTTTATTGATTTCCCTGAATCAATCTAAGATTCTCTAAAGTCTTATACAATACTTAACAAATAATAATTAATTTTAAATTCTAATGTATTGTGAAAAATCACCAAACATTTAAATTTACTATTAATTATCTTATATAATTTCTAAGTTAATTGATCTTAACTTATTATCAACATAACTTTTAAATTATATATCATTTGTCTAGTTAATCAAATACATTTTTAACTTGTTAGTTATAAACTCTCAAGTCTAAAATACATATGTTATTATAAAATTTTGACCGCCGAAAAATAATCGGAACACGCCGCTTGACTACTCACTGAGTCAGAAGACTTTCGATCACTATTTTATCTTAACATATTTATTAACTTAAATTATTTAAAACATATTTTACTTAAAATAATAATAACATTAAGTCGAATATATTAATCATAATATTAAGTTACAATTATTCAGTACAGAATGTTACAGACAATATTCTACACTATGCTAATACTAAGCTGTCTTACCAGCTTCTGTATCAACCGGTGCATCTTTATCAGCACTTGTACCAATTCCATCATTACCATCACCAGACTCCCCCTGAATCATAGCTTGCTGACCAGTCGTTGAAGGACCAGTCTGCTCACCATCTTTCGGTGCATTGGGATCATCGTCTTTATGATTTAATAAACTTATGATTTAATAAACTTAAAACTTTCATTGAATAAATAAAGTTATTACATTCAATCCAAGTTTTACAAATATCTAATCACACATATTACACACTATTTTACTAACAACTTCACCAATATTACTTCATCTTTTGACTTGAGTCGACTTCCCCTAAAGATTAAATTGCTCACTAGTCGTTGAAGGACAAGTCTGCTCTCTATCTTTATTAGATAACAATCTCCCCCTGAGCAGGCTTTCCTGACTTCATTCGCAAAACAAGTCACAATCTAATACTCTTAGGAAGTAAAATTCTCAACCAAAATAACTGAGTGGGATCCAAGATTCAAAGCCATAAAGCCAAGATTCAGGACAATAAAGCCAAAATCCAGAACAATAAAGCAAAAATCCAAGACAAAGAGAGTATCCCACCAGACCAAAATAAAGGTCTCCCAAAAAAATATGAACTATCAGACGCTTGAGCAACTGTATCAGTACGCAAAACATCCGACAGCACAAAAAACTCCACAACTAGGAGACAATCCTAGAAGGTGTGAAGACACATGTCGTAACATGCTTTTGGGCAGAAGCAATCAACACTGATACATCCATCCATCCATAAGCTGAACAAAATCCCATGCCATTGCTTCATAAAAAAAAAAAATTCAGTAACATTAGTGGAAACTATCATGTATTATGAATTAAAATTCATCAAACATCTTAGTTTAACAATTTATATATAACTTGTTACAAAAATAGTCTCAAGTCGTATATAAATATTTAACTTATTACTAAAAAGTCGTAAGTCGAATATATATCAAAATGTGAATTCATTATATAAATGTTATTACGAAAATGTCTTAACATTTAAATTACACAAAAAATATTTTTTTTTTTTAAATTTGGATTCACAAAATCTGGCGTGGCGAGATGAGTTCATCTCGTCTCGCATGTCAACTCGCTAAACCAGTCAACTCGCTAATTCAACAAGTCAAACTCGCAAATGTCTCAACTCGCTAAATTAGCTCAACTCGCTTCGTTGAGGTCTGCAAGTTGAATTGAAATCTCAACTCGTTCGATGAACCACCGTCGCGAGGTGAATTTCAAAATCGATTAATCCGTTAATTTCAACATGATCTATCGATTGTTTTACATTTAATGATGTTCGTTTAACATAAACCCTACAGATTCATGTCCAAAAACATCCTAAATGTTCGTTAATCGATCGAGTTATTAACCGAAACCCTTAGTTTAGAAAAACTGTGAGTTCTCGTTAATTTTATGGTGAAATCCGTTGTAATATACCTCAAAATGTTCGCAATCTAATGTTGTATAAAAGCTACGGATTCAAAAACTCGTTTCTTGCTTCGTAAAATCAAAGTCAAACGAAAAGCTCGTTTTGCCTCATTTCGCTTCGTCTGGACTCGCAGAGTTGTAGTGAACTCGCAAATCAAACTGGGTTCGGTGGATTGGTTGACTCGTTTGACCACCCTTTATACTTTAAACTCGATTCGCAGAAATAATCTCGATTCGCAAGTTGACTAAGTCAACTCGCAGAATTAATATTAATTGCGAATTAAATGATAAGTATAAATTAAAACCCATTATTTTACAAGTCTAAAATAAACATATCTTTCACCTGTAAAATCTATGTTTGTTCAACACGAACTGAGATAATTCAGAATAATGTATTTCCAAAGGGTAACAACTTATTAAAATAAAATAAAATAAATACGAACATACAACATTTTATTAAACAAACAGTGGTATCAAGTACCATTTTATTAATTACTTGAAAGATAAAATAAAATAAAATACTAAAGTGAATAAGAATTTATCTGCTTAGGGATCATATTAGAAAAAATAAGCAATTAATTATTTATCTAAGATCTAAGTTGATTGTTAGTATACATACCTCATGAAATTCAAATAAAATACAATAAAATTACAACTAATTTTATCATTTACACATTTATATTTATAAAATTATATCTTAGATACCTTTATCCACATGATATAACATTTCATTAAAATATAACTTATGATTTCTTATTATTCACAAAAGTGAAAGTTCAAGTATCATAGACAGTTCAAGACAATTACCGGTATTATGATCCACATAAACAAATTACACACAGATTTCTGAGTCAATCTTTTATTATTAATGTGCACAATATCTAGTGTTTTCTACTATACAACATACTGAAGAATTCAAGTACAACACATAACACTGTATCTTGTATTATCAAGGTTGAGATTACTAAATGATGTTCGTTAGAAGCATATAACATACACTTGACACGAGATACTTTGTATCTTTCATATGTAAGGTAGAGGTTACTAAATGATGCCCTTTCGAAACATATAACTCACCTTGTGACACTATGATACTTTGTATCATTTCACAATTTTTTTTATTTGAGATCACAGTGTATGATAGTACTATCATTCAACAATTAAGACATATGTCATACGTTATATAACAGATCACATAAGATAGTACACACGACAGTTATACTTCTTAACTACTCAGAAATCATAGCATAACCTGCCTACCAATAAATTGTATAATGAAGCTGACTAGCCTTAAATTATTCTTATCACTTGTTAGGTAAAAAGACAAGTTATAATCAGTGGATATAGGTGTATAATCAAATAAATATAAACACATACCTGATAGAACTGCTGTAGTTCTAAAGTAACTTCACTTGAATCTACCAACACATCATCCTTAGGACTTAAGCTTATTATTGTTAAGCTTATTCTCCTAATGTACTATCATTTCCCTTGATTTTTGCAGACAAAAACTTAAATTTTCCAAAAGAACTTCATTTTGTTCTTTTATTTGAGGCGATTCCCCTTAGGTAACAAGCAAATAAATGCCATACGCCAATTTTTTTTTTTTTTTTTTTAATTAATAACGACAAAATAATTTCTAACTATTACAAAAATACCCTTGGAAGACCAATCACTCTGGATTTCTCATTCCATTTCGTTGAACCAACATTTCAAATCTTGCTCTGTCGAAAGCCTTCGTGTAGAGGTCTGCTAAGTTATCCTCAGTCGGAACCTTAACTAACCTTATCAGTTTCTTCTCAGCACAGTCTCTAATAAAATGATGGCGAATATCAATATGTTTAGTCTTACTGTGCTTCACCGGATTATTGGTTATCGACATAGTAGATTCGTTATCAATCATCATAGGAGTATTGGTTAAGTTTAACCCATAATCCCGCAGTTGCTGTTGTATCCAAAGAACTTGTGAGCAACAGCTGCCAGCTGCAACATACTCAGCTTCACATGTAGAAATAGCTACCGAGCTTTGCTTCTTGCACTGCCAGGACACCAATCTACCTCCTAGGAATTGACATCCTCCGGTCGTAGATTTCCTATTCTGATTGCATCCTCCATAATCCGAATCAGTAAATGCTTCCAGATCTAAGTCTCCTCCAATAGGATACCAAAGTCCCAGCTTAGGTTCCCCTTTGAGGTAATGGAAGATCCGTTTAACTGCTTGCATATGTGACTCTTTCGGATTAGCCTGATATCTTGCGCAAATACACACAGCAAACATTATGTCAGGCCTAGAGGCAGTCAAATACATTAATGATCCAATCATGGCCCTGTAAAGAGTAGGATCCACATCCTGATCACTCGATGTATCTGAACCTAGTTTGTGATTGACTGGAATCGGAGTATTGTAGACCTTACTTTCATCCATCTTGAAGCGTTCTAATAGCTCATTGTTGGGAATTATTGATTTGATGATACAAAATAATTAAAGATGAGGGACTAAAGATAAATGTTTTATTTTAAATTAGTTTCCTACTACAATTAGGTCTTCTTGTAAACCCTAATATCTCTAGTATATAAAGAGATATAGGCGTATAGAATAGGGTGCACAGAAATATGTAGACGTCTAGAGAATTAACCCTAAGGTTAAGATATCTTTGATATCTTTAATCCTTGTTATAGGTAGATAACATGTTCTATACTGATCATATAGAATTAGGGTTTTGTGTTTGTAATTCGTTATCCCTAAGGTTCTTTGTAACCCCGATGCAAAAGTGTATCCGTCTTTATTATTGATTAATAATAAGATTAGGGATTTGGTTTGTGATAACATTGTTCATATTTATATTCCGCTGCATAATTTATCATTGTTATCATTATATCCTAGATCAAGACCTAAAAAGTCTAGAGCTTAAACGATCATACGTTTTAACAAGTGGTATCAGAGCAAGGTGGCTCGTTATCTAGGATCTACAAGTTTTACAAGCAAGAGAAGCCATATTGAAGAAACCCTAGAAGATTGCAAGAAAAATTCGTAATTCGTCACTTTCTGCACAGCCATGGTAAAAAATTCGGATCTCATTCTTTAATCGTTAGATCGTCATGAAATTTGAACTAGAGTTTTCTAACATATTGGCGCACATTCTGACCAGAGGAATTTTTAATCTGAATTTTTGATTGAGAGATATTCATTGTCGAAATTGGTTGCTGAAAGTTTAGGGTTTTTCAGAACGGCAGAAGTAAAACGGTCACTGTGTCTTCGTTATCCAACAAAAGTTTACGATTTTTGGATATGTTATAGAATACATATATTTCTACAGTGTGTAAAAATTTCATCGTGATCGGATGTATATACAAAGAGATATTGAAATTCGAATATGCTGCAGTATGTTTGTGGTTTCTGTTTGCGCAGCTGCTGTGTTTTAATTGCTGTGTGTTCGTTAACCGTTGGATCGACTTGAATTTTGGATATGTGATTAATGAAACATTGATGAACTTCGTGTAAAAATTTGAGCATGATCAGATACGTAATCAGGGAGATATATAATTCTGAAGTTCCTGCCACTGCTAGTAGAAGATGCTTGCCGCTGCTATTAGAAGATGCTTGCCGCTGCTAGTACAAAATATGCTTGCCGCTGCTAGTATAAGATGCTTGCCGCTGCTAGTACAAAATATGCTTGCCACTGCTAGTAGAAGGTTCTTCCCGCTGTTAGTACAAACTAGCCGCTGTTAGTGTATTCTTGCCTCTGCTAGTACAATGTTCCCGCTGCTAGAACAAGCGTACCACTGTTAGCACATCCTTACCGCTGTTAGTATGAAGTAGCCACTGCTTGTCAAGCTTACCACTGCTAAAAGGTTTACCTCTGCTAGAAAGCTTATCACTGTGAGTACAACCTTACCACTGTTAGTGTAAAGTGGTTACCACTGTTAGTGGATTTTGAAAACGTGCCACTGTTAGTGGATATTTAAAAGATTGCCACTGTTGATGGATTTTGAAGATTGGCACTGTTAGTGGAAAGGAGATTACCACTGTTAGTACAAAACAGTTTCCACTGTTAGTATTACTTGGTTACAACTGTTGGTTCAACTGATAGTTTGGATCTCAAATGGAATTGTATTGATTTAATGGCTTGTTCTTGAAGATGTGATTACGAAGAAGATTGATTATAGCTTATTTGATATTGTAATTGAGTTTTACATGTTTGTATCTTATCATATCTCAAAGTGGAGGATGAAGAACTTTGAAGATAACTTGTTTGGTTTGTACGGTGACGAAGACTTGACAAAATCTAGCAAAAGTGTGAGATTCACAAACTTATGATGCTCAATGCTCACATTTGCTATCACTTGAAAGAGTTTGGTGTGCTCGGTGACTTATTCTGGAAAATAAGGATTTTTGTCAAAGAGATTGCGGTCTGCTTATACATAGGATTATAAGTTCGACGTCTTGGTTAGTACAAGATATAAGGTACAAGTTTGGAAGACTTAATTTCTTTATTAAGTTTGTTATATTTTATTTTCTTCATCAGTGATCATTACATAAAGCCTACAAAGTTCGAGATTCAAGAGATGGTTAAGATATTGATTTGAGGGGAAGCTTGTTGTTAAAGTTTTTAACCATCGAGATATGTTCATGCATTGTTTAAAATGGTTTCATTATTACTGCTAGTTATATATTACTACTGCTAGTATAATTTTCTATTGTTCAAATTCATTATTCTGAGGATGCGTCATGGAGGGTAATTTGAGACATTAGAATGTTGGATTAGTGGTGTACTATATAGCATGTGGTTGTAAAACTTTAAGTTGCTTATCTTCCAGAAGATCCCTATTGGATTATGACAAAAGGGGAAGAAGAATTGAAGATCAAGATTTGCAGCTTATTATTATGCATGGCATAGTTTAAAAGAAATCAACAGTTAAGGGGAAGTGTGTGCAAGAAGATCGATATTTTGTCATCATCAAATAGGGGAAGATTGTTGGGAATTATTGATTTGATGATACAAAATAATTAAAGATGAGGGACTAAAGATAAATGTTTTATTTTAAATTAGTTTCCTACTACAATTAGGTCTTCTTGTAAACCCTAATATCTCTAGTATATAAAGAGATATAGGCGTATAGAATAGGGTGCACAGAAATATGTAGACGTCTAGAGAATTAACCCTAAGGTTAAGATATCTTTGATATCTTTAATCCTTGTTATAGGTAGATAACATGTTCTATACTGATCATATAGAATTAGGGTTTTGTGTTTGTAATTCGTTATCCCTAAGGTTCTTTGTAACCCCGATGCAAAAGTGTATCCGTCTTTATTATTGATTAATAATAAGATTAGGGATTTGGTTTGTGATAACATTGTTCATATTTATATTCCGCTGCATAATTTATCATTGTTATCATTATATCCTAGATCAAGACCTAAAAAGTCTAGAGCTTAAACGATCATACGTTTTAACACTCATAAACATATTTAGATTGATGAATAAAGAATCCATCCTTCTTTTGATCAACTTGTAATCCTAAGAAGAATTTTAACTCTCCCATTGCAGACATCTCAAACCTTCTTTGCATGACTTTCTCAAATTCTTGACACATCTTTTCATCAGAAGATCCAAAGATGATATCATCAACATAAACTTGCACCAGGAGAAAGTCTTTCTTCTTCCACTTTACAAATAGTGTACTATCAATCGCTCCTCTTGTAAATCCATTATCAAGTAGATACGTGGACAGTGTCGCATACCACATCCTTGGTGCTTGATGTAATCCATATAGAGCCTTATTCAAACGATATACTCTATCCGGATACTCAGGATTGGTAAACCCTGGAGGTTGTGCGACATACACCAGTTCTTCAACTTTGCCATTCAAAAATGCACTCTTAACATCCAACTGATACACTTTAATACCTTTGAATGTTGCAAATGCTAAGAAGATTCTAATAGCTTCTAGCCTAGCGACTGGTGCAAACACCTCATTATAATCAATACCTTCTTCTTGGTTAAAACCTTGAACCACTAGACGAGCTTTATTGCGAGTAATGATTCCCCGATCATCTCTCTTGCACTTAAATACCCATCTAGTTCCAATTGGATAAACACCCTTTGGAAGGTCAACCAAATCCCAGACTTGTAACTTTTCAAATTGAGACAGTTCTTCTTGCATAGCCTCGACCCACGAACTTTCTTTAAGAGCCATTTGAATGTTCTTAGGCTCAATTTGTGAGATAAAGCCAGCATAAAGACACTCATTAGTAATGCCTGTCTCCTTTAGTGCAGCATACAAGCTTTGTAAGTCATCCTTATCCGCATACGCATTAGGATAACTTGAAGTACTAGCTTTTGTTTGAGTCCTTGTTTGAACCGGAGTATTAATGTCACCGATGATATTATCAATTGGGTGATTCTTACTCGTTCTTGTTGTAACAATAGTCTCAACAGGAATCTCATCTTCTAAGTTAGTACCAATTTCTTGTTCTTCAGACGGTTCTTCCAAATCTGGTACCTCTTTACTGAAAAGCCGAGAGTTATCATTATCCGAAGTTATTCTTAACTCTTTTAGTGGTGTAAGTAAATCATCCACTACCTTTTGCATATGCTCTTCATCAGTTAAAGGTATATCTACTTTGGACGTTTGAGATCCACTAGTAGATGGTTGATTTGGATCAACAATCTGGATTGCAGATGATTGAACATTTGTCATTGGAGTGTGGCCGGTATCCTCATCTCCAGTAAACACATGTTCAGGGATCTCTGAATCACGAACATAGTCACTTAAAGGAACTTTAAAAGATGCAAAAAGATCAGAATAATCAAATTGCCAATCTAAGCCCTTGTGTACATCCGGTGTGTAACTAGTAACCTCAATATTATACACAACTTCCAGACGACCTGTGACTTTATTAAAGACCCTCTTGTTTGGTGAATTAGGCATGTAACCTAAGAAAAAACCTTCGTCGGCCTTTTCACCAAATTTTGCTTGATGTCCAGTCTTTAAAATTGTGCATGAAACTCCAAAGGGTTCAAGCCCTTTTAAGTTAGGTTTCTTTTTGTTTAAAAGCTCATAACAAGTCTTGTTATGCTGCTTAACCGTAAGAACCCTATTTAGAACATGACAAGCTGTATTCACTGCTTCTGCCCAAAATATGACCGGAAGCTTTGAATCAGCAAGCATTGTTCTCGCAGCTTCAATCAACGTTCGATTCTTCCTTTCAGCAACACCATTCTGTTGAGGTTCATATGGTGCACTGAATTGATGAACAATCCCTTTGCTTAAGCAATATAGATTCAACGTTGAATTCTTAAACTCTGTTCCGTTGTCACTACGAATACGCTTCACTCTCGTTTTGTATACATTCTCTACTAGATCAAAGAATTCAACTAGAATTACCGGAGTTTCATCCTTTGATCCCAAAAAGAATACCCACGAGAATCTAGAGTAATCATCCGTCACAACCAAACAGTACCATTTGCCACCTAGACTTCTCTTGCTTATTGGGCCAAAGAGATCCATGTGTAGCAAATCAAATGGTAAGGAGTTTGAGTTTTCAGTCTTAGGTCTGTGTGTTTTCTTGTGCTGCTTTCCCTTCATGCAAGGGACACACTTATCTTCAGACTCGAAACGTTTTTGTGGTACACCTAGAACCAAACCATTCTTGGTTATATAATTCATTTTACGCCAGTTCAAGTGTGCCATTCTCCTATGCCATAATAAAGCGTCTGCTTCTGAAGCCTTGGATAACAAACATGTAGAAACCATTGAGGAATTAGAATTACCCATGTTTATTGCATAGATATCCCTCCTCCTTGGTGCCCTCATTAGTATCCAATTGTCGGGTATCGTAAATCCCGGCTTCAGGACTAAGGCTTCCTTTTCATTAAAATGAACTGGATGACCTTTATCGCAGACTTGGGAAACACTCACTAGGTTGTGAGTTAGTTCTTCAACGTAATTCACATCCTCAAGAGTCAAAGTTCCATTTGAAACTTTTCCTTTCCTAGTTATTACTCCTCCTTTGTCTCCTGCAAAATTGACTTTTTGCTTGAGACCACACTGGAAGTCTGTCAGTAGACTTCTCTCTCCTGTCATGTGCCGTGAGCATCCACTGTCTACATACCACCAGCTTTCCTTATTCACAGTCTGCTCCTGCACATAACACATCACACGATCAGTTGTCAAGAGGGACCCAAGCCATTACGGTCTTGGTTTGTCCCTTATCATCTACAAACTTAAGTTCTTTAAAATAACCATCCTTCCCATCAGGAGCTTTGGTTACTTTCGAAGAAACTTGAGCTTGTGGACGATCAGCCTTAAGAGGTGAATTTGAGGAGAACCTCCTAGGCACAACATTCTGAGCTCTATTATTATAGTTATAATTAAAATCATTGGATCGCGAAGTAGTACCACTTTCATTAAGACTATGGCCTCTACTTTGATTTCTAAACCTCGACGGTGTCATATCCCTAGGCTTATAAACAATATTGTCACTTGGAATATAAGTCCGTTTAGGTTTAGGAGGGGAGACACTATGTTTACCTTCTCTTTTAAGAATGTTAACAGGTTTAATACCTAAGCTAGATTTGGTATCTAACCTATCTACAGTCATACTAGAGTTGGTCGGTGTCCTTTTATCACTCACAAGCTTATGTGATGCTTCTGGCTTTTTGTTAGGACAACACGAAGCCACATGTCCTTTTTGGTGACATTTAAAGCATGACATCTGCTTGCGTGATTTACTCACTTTTGCTTTCTCATCTGGAGTCTTAGGCACTAAAGGTTTAGAAATATGTTCCTTATTAACATTATCATCAGTGTTAGCATTGTTAATCACTCCACCCGATACAAAATGTATTTTGGTGAGATGAGAAACCTTACTATCATCTGATGAAGAGTTCTTAATAACATCCTTCTGTGCCTCTGACTGTTCAGGTTTATCAGCTACTGAAATCTCAGAATTAACGTCAGTCATTTCAGAATCTTCAGGAATAGGAGTGTAATTGGCATTAAAAGGAGGGGATACATCATTGTAACCTAAACCAGTCTTGTCCTTTACACTACGTTGAGCATCTAACATTATATCCATTTGAGATGTCCTATAGTTCTCAAGTTTACGATTTTGCTCAATTAACCTTAAGTTAAGATTCACTATTTCTTGATCCTTACTAGCAATTGTCTCATTCAAGTCCTTGATGTTCATATAGAGTCCATCTATGATGACAGATTTTTCACTTATGGTATCTCTAAGTTTGGTCTTATCCGAAACATCAGACTTAATTTTATCTTTTAAGGCCTGTTTATCATCACTTAATCTACGTATATCCATAAGTGCTTGGTCAAGTTCAGATCTAACAGTCCTATAAGATTCTTTATTCAAATTCAATTGAGATGACAAATTGCTATTAGACACAGTTAATACACTATTCTGAGATTGTAAGTCAGTAACTAAGTAACAAACATCAGCAAGATTAAGAATATCTAAACAAACCTTCTTCTTGTCTGTTTGTACTTCAGCCATTCGTGCCACGAATTCTTCAGAACTCATGTCTGGAGTCAAATCCATATGCAGCACATCATCATCACTTGCCTTCACTTCTGACTCAGGCACATCTACTCTCTGTTCAACATCTGTGGGCATGTAGGACATTGATCCAGCAGTGGTCTCTTCAATTTCAGCCATCAAGGCTTCTTCTTCTGACTGAGTTTTCCAGTCATATGAGCCATCCAACTGCTTTACCACTAAGGCTTTGGAAGCTAAAGTACTTCCCGAACCTTGTGTCCTATTTGCATCTACCTTAGGTCTTTGGCATTCCCTCGCGAAATGACTAATACCTTGACAGTTAAAGCATTTGACCTTGGTTTTATCAAACCCTGATCTATTGCCCAACACCTTTCTACCAGTTCTCTTGAGGAAATTTTTAACTTTTCTAGAGACTAATGCTAACATCTCTTGAAGTTCCAATTCCTCAACATAATCCGGATCGATCTGCTCATAATCCTCATCAAACAATACAGGATCATTAATTTTCCCCTCAATGTAGTTCTCATATGATGCCACAAAGGAAGCAAGAACAGACAGTTGCTGCTCTGCAGATTTCACACTCATAGGCATCTTCTGATGCTCTTGAGATGACTTCTCAGCATTCTTTACCTTTGTCTCAACACCAGAGGAGGAAATAAAGCACAGATCTTCAGATATCATTTCTCCATTTCTACCTGTATCACCAACTAACAGTGCAGTGGTCGAACTAGAAGATGCAGTCGAAAGATTTGTTTTTCCATGATACAACCCAGGGTTCTGAACCTGATCAGAATCAGTATCTTTAGACTTCTTGGAGAACTCATAACCTTTTAGCTTGTCAATGACTTGCTCTAAGGTCATAGAAGCATATCTGGTTTCATTATCCGTTATCATAAGCCCATACATTTCCCACTTAGAAGGCAAACCCTCAATAAACTTGTCGGTTTTATCAACTTCTTCTACAGTGATGTCATTGTATTCCAATTCACTTAACAGATGGTAGAATCGTGTAATATAAGCATCAAGACTTTCCCCTTTTAAAGCTTTAAACATAGTAAACTGCTTTTTAAGGAGCTTCTTCTTGCTAATTCTCATTTATGGACTACCTTCACCTCTTTTCTCTAGAGCTTCCCAGAGCGTTCTAGCAGTATGAAAAGATTTCAGTTGATGAGCGATATCCTTAGGAAGACACATCTTAATGCACGAATGTGCTTTGTTTTCATTTTTGTATGCTTCCTTCTGTTCATCACTCATGTTCTGATAGGTAAGAGTCACAATGGCATTCTGAACAGTTTGAGTAGGTGCAGTGTATCCAGTCTTGATACACATCCAGATTGACAGATCATGGAATCTACAGTAAGATTCAAATCTGTCCTTCCAGTTGTAGTAATCCTCGATATTTAACAACTTAGGTGGAGAATTTGATTTTCCCACCTCATGTTCCATTTCGATCATTTTACTTAAGTCAGACATCTTAAAAACGTAAGTTCAAACTGTTACGCGAAATCAGAAAATCTCAATTCGCAGAACTCAGTTCAACTCGCAATCTCAGCTCGACTCGCAGAACTCAGTTCAATTCGCAGAACTCGGTTCGCAAATCTCAGTTCGGATTGCAGTGATGTCAATTCGCAAGTGATCTCGGTTCGCAAGAGATCTCGGTTCGCAGAATAAAGTTCAACTCGCAGGTTCGATAGTTCGACTCGCAAGTTCGACTCGGCTCGCAAGTTCAACTCAGCTCGCAAGCTACGCTGGAACCCTAATCTCAACTCGCGAAATGGCTGTTAAACCCGAAAGCGAAAGTTTAAGGTATTTTTACGACTGAAACTAGCGATTTCAACCGTAAACAAACCCTAAAATATCCAGAGAATGATTTTGATCGTTAATATTGCTATAATGCACGTAGAAACAACCCGAATCAAAACGCAATATCACTAAAACTCACGAATACACTCGTATTTAGCCCGAAAGCTCTGATACCAGATGTAAGTCCCTAGTTCTAGGATCGATAACTTCGTTATCTGTAGTATTAAGGTGCGGAATCCCTCAATACGGGGTTATCTTACTAATAACGAGTAAGTTCGTAATTGCGTTTAATATGACTTAACTTTATACGATAAATCGTCAAAGTCTAGCCGTAGGTTATGTTTTCTCTGGACAGTTGAGTTCGCTGAATGGAATGAATGAGAATGCCTAAAGATGTTCAAAAGTGTTAACGATTTTGCCAACAAAATCGTTTATATATATTGTCTGTGTTAGATATGATTATTAACATAAGAACAAGTTTTTAAATAAAGATGAACAATATTTCCACAAGTTTACCAACAATAATCGGTTTTCACTTGATTTTCGGTTTGATCATGGGTTTCCCTTTCTTTTAACACATAAAGATGTGAAAAGAGATAACCTACAAACATCAAATTTTGTATTAGGATTTTAGCCATGAAAAAGGCATAAATTCCGAATTTTATGAAGGAAAAACATATTTTTAGAGATTGTAAGTAAAGAAAGATGTTAGAGACGTTGTGTTTTACCTTTATGTTCTTGAAATAGCTTGAGGACACCTTAAATTTTCTGGGTTTAGGTTGCAAAATGACTGATTTCTTAAGAGGTTTTAGAGAGAAAAGATTGTGAAAGGTTAGAGAGAAGAATTAGAGAGAAGTGTGTGTTTTGGGAGGGTGAAATGAATGATTTGGTGTAAGAAAAGAGGGGAGATGTGTGGGGATAAGGGGGAGGCCGGTTTTGGGGTCCCAAGGAGGCCTTTTAATTTATTTTTATTTGTTAAATAAAGTTTATAAAAGTTGTATTAAGTTTGTATTAAAGATGTGTAAGTATATTGTATGGTATAAGGTTTATTTTGTGATGTTTTGGTGATTAATATTTGAGCTATAAAAGTTTGTGTTCTTTAGTTTATAAAAGTACTTTAATTTATGATTGAATTGCTTCCAATAGGTATTCAAGTGTTAGTTTATTATATTCGAGTTTCATTTACGGGTTTACGGAATTTTAGCAAACCTTGGTTGTGCGACAAGATAGTATTTTTGTGATAATTCATGAGACTTGATTCTTTTGTTTTTCATGGCACTTCATAACTTAATTTAGCATGTCTGAATGAACTTATGGTTCACTAAGCAATCTCTAAGACGTTCTACAGCTTTAACAATTTAAGGAGTCATAACCTAGAGTTTTCACTAGGATTTAAGGAATGCTGTAAATTTAAGATTCAAGTGCAGTAATGACCTGAGATTTCTGACGGTTGTCACATTGGGGGATCTACAGTCCTTGGTGAGGTGGTCGTACCTCTTGCAGTTGTTGCAATAGGGACCGCAAGGACCTTCATGGTAGCAGTTGCACTTGGAACAGTAGGGCTTGTTCCCGGTGTAACCCCGTCTGTTTTCGGTGGTTAAGTTGTAAGCCTTGATGGTGTCAGGTTTCTTGTTTTGGTAGTTGTTGTGGTTGTCGGAACACTTTCTTTTGGGGTGGTTAGAGGAAGAAGTGGGTGGTTCAGGGTCTTTGTTCATGGCTAGAAGTTCATGGGCCCGCCGGATGGCGCCATGAAGAGTGGTTTGGTTTGATGATGTGACGTTTCCCCGGACAGGTTCCGGAAGGCCGCAGATGTATTTCTTGATTTTCTCGGGCTCGGTACTCACCATAGTTGGGCGAAGGATGGCAAGTTGTTAGAATCTGGTGGTATATCCAACAATATCAGTCCCCTGCACTTTCAATTGCCAGAACTCCTAATCCAGCTTATGGAGTTGTTCACTAGGGCAGTACTCATCGGTGAGCATTTTCTTCAAGTCCTCCCAAGGGAGTAGGTAGGCGGTGTCAATACCCACAGACTGTGCATATCAATTCCACCATGAGAGTGCACCATCTTCGAGGGTGCAGGTGGAGTATTTGACTTTGTCCTCTTCCGCACATTTACTGATGTGGAAGACGGATTCCATTTTCTCGAACCATCTGATCAGTCCGATGGCTCCTTCGGTTCCCTTGAAGCTCAAGGGTTTGAAGTTCTGGAAGTCCTTGTACGAGCAGGGTTTGGATTGAGGCCCGTTGGCAGCTGTATCTTCGCTGCCCGAACTGGGATGTCGGGTAGCCATAGCTTGGGCCACGCTTTGGGCGATGAGTTGGGCGATTTCAGTTTCGCTGAAGGTGAATTGCTTCGGTGGCATCTTGCTGAACTAGATAAAGAAAAGACAATGAGATACTTGCATGAAATTCTGATATATCACAGGTGTATATGAGGAAATATACGATGATAGTATAAGGTGATAATTATATTTCATTTAGACAACCAAGTTGGATACAGGGTACGGGTTTTCAAAAGATAACATAATATGGGAAGTACAAAAGGTATCGGGAATTGTTACATCCAGTTCGAATTGCAAGAGTCCTACATAGATAGATATAGATTACACGATGACGGTCGCACTAGTTCTAACGTAAGTTTATCCTTTCCATTGGTGTGACAAGTCGATCCACAGTGATTGCGAATCTGCTGGTTTGTCGGGCGTTGTCTTCTGCCAAGGCTAATCGTTGTACCAGCATCCTTGAGTATTCTTCAGCCTTTTGCAGGCGTTGTTCACATTGTTCCAACCTGAGTCGTAAGAGTTCGACTTCTACCCCTGATTCCACTACTTGGTCGAGGAGTATGTTCATGTTGCTAACGGTGTTTTCGTGATCTTCGGAGACTTGGTTGATAAGCTCTAATGCTGTGAGTCTCCAATTTTCATTTGTTTCTTGTAATGCGACATCCATGGTGCGAAGTCGTTGCTCGTGACGGTTCAGCCTAGCGGCCAAGGCCGGTAGAGTGAAGTGAGTGGGATACGGGCCAGCTCGAGGCAACCTGGCGTTCCTCCTAGCTACCCTCGGGTTCTGTGATCCGGATTGAGAGTGTGATGAATTGGGTGGTGTGTTTGCCATTCTGAGAGAAAGCGTTAGAAAGAATGAGGCCTATATCCATATAATACATATATAATATAGCCTAAGATATTGAGCGAGAGCGAGGCCTATCTATGTATATATATACATATATATATATATATATATATCAAATAATAGCCTAGGGTGTCTAAGACAGACATGTGTATCCTGTTCAGTCATGACTCCTTTCAGATCTCACATCATATTCTTTTAATTATACATAGTTGATCATGCTATGTTAAATTAAACCAATACCATGTAGTCACTGAACCTAATCATACTTTTTTTTGGGTAAAGGGGAGTGTCCCCGACAAATATTATAAAAGATATAAACGTTACAATTACAAGAATGTGGAAAACCACAACACTTAACTTATCCAAATGAAAAGATTAAGTGCATACACATGCCAAACCATGTGTATGACAACCGGCTACAAGCACAACCAAGACAAAATCAACTAGCATATAAAACACCAAGCAATAACCATAGCGAAACTCAACCAGAAGATAAGCACACCCGCTCCGGAATCTTCCATCTCTCCAAAGCTTGTATCGCTCAAAGAGAAGGCTTAAACGTGAAAGAATACTGCCTAACGGTCAATAATCAAACTTAATAAGGAATACTGCCTAACAGCCATAGTCTAGGCCCACTAAATGCAACCTAGTTCACTATAACCTTAGGCTCTGATACCAATATGTAACACCCCGAAATTTACTGTTTGGCGGAAGCATAATTTGGGTGTTACTAATCAATAATCAAAGCACACAGATATATAGTAAATGACTCTATATGCGTCGTATTAACAACATATATTAATATTAAAATGTTTACAATAGTTGAATCCGTACATAGCTCGTGTTCGATTTAAAGGAGAGATTCCAATACATAAACACTTGTACAAAATATACTAATGCAAGGAAATCTCTATTGTCTGCATGCTGACTCGAGCTATAGTAATCCTGAGGATAGTCCAAATCTACTGCTGAGTACCTGTGATACATGCTAAAATGGGTCAGCTAACGCTGGTGAGCTCATAGGTTTGAATATCAAATAATATCGTATGAACCGCAAGATTTAAGTACAAATTTGCATTCAGCAAATAAAGATAATGATAATGTATACATCCATGAGCACATAGTCTGAGCTTAACTCGAGGGGTCAGGATCCACCTTTAAGGACCTGATCGAGGTGCCTCCACGAGTGCCTTATCAACACTCGTCTGAATAAATATTAGTACGTCCGTTTACCCAGTTAGTGTTTGCTAACCCGGACGAGGAGGGTCAATCCTATATGATATATTATACTAATATTCGTGCTACAACGTATTACCAAACTATGCTGACGAAGGACTTTGAAATGATTAGTTGTGTAAAACTCATGTAATATATGAAAATGTTTGTACTTGCATTCACATGTTAAAAATAAGCAATGAATCACACCCTTGAGTAAAAACAGTAATAGAGGGGCCATGAGACTCACCTGAGTCTTGAAGCATTTAATCAATAAACGTGAGTTGATTAGCCGATTAGTGATTTTCAAAAGACTCATAACCTGAGGGTGTCCACGACACGCGATGGTTATAAACATGATTAGGTCCAAATAGAATGTCCAAATTACTACGATTTGGTTGATTTGTTTAAGTATTTGAAAATGCGTAGGGCCCGTTGGTGATTGTTTGTTATAATAATCTCATCATTATCATTATGATTTCGAAGTGTTATGCTTGAAAACATGTTCAATGTGTTTTATAAGTCGTATCGTATAAGTGTTTGGGATTATGAAAGGTCGACACTTATTGTGGAAAAGAGTTGCAAACAGTCTGTTTTTAGCGTCACTTGATGCGACACTTAAGGGTTTAGGCGACACTTAGGAAGTGTCGCATGAATTTGTGAAATCTGAGTTTAGGACGTCACTTAGGGAAGTGACGCATGGCGAGGTGTCACTAAAGCAGTGTCGGTTATCAGTGTCGGGTAGGGCTCTATGCGTCACTAGGGTCGAGTGTCGAATGAAATTAGAGTTCAATTGTATGCGACACTTAGACAAGTGTCGCTGGAAGTATCGGTAAGTAGTGTTGGGCGTCATTGGGCAAGTGACGGATGTAAGTGTCGGGAAAAAAGGGTTTTATGCACTCTTAGGTAAGTGACGCAAATTTAGGGTTTTATGCGTCACTTAATGCGGCACTTGTAACACCCAGTTTTCGGGTCTGGAATTAAATAGTATTTTAATATGTTTAAAATGGTTTATTTGAAAATAAACAAGTAAAAGAGCCTCAGGTTTTATTGTGATTAATAAGATAATACTTGTTTTAAATAAAAAGGGTTGACAGTAAAATAAAATATTTTGTATCGCGGGTATTTTCAGGTTCCAGACCATAGATTAAAAGGGGGTATAATATTAATACAGATAAAATTGGTGCGGTGGATTAGACCTACTCATTCCACCTACTTCCTTTCTCTAAGTTTTCTTTCTTCTTTCTTCTTCTTTGTTCTTGAGAAAATCCATTACAAGTAAGCTATGAATTGAAGATTAAATTAGTGTGTTGATCACTTCCTTGAATCATCTACTTCTTCACTTTGTAAGTATTTATATGTTATAATATTGAATATGAAATTTTATTGAAGTTAGTTGCTTAATGATTTTAACACATGAATGGAAGTTTGAAACTAATTGATTGTTAATATAAACTGATTGTATGAAGCTATAATGTTAGAATTAGTTTGTGTTCTTCAAGTTTGAGTTTTCAAGTTAGGGTTTGATAAATTGTGGATTTGATGATGATACATGCATGAGTTATGGTTTTAGATGATATTGTTAGTTGTTGTTATATGTTTATACATGATGGTAGAGGTCATTTACATGTTAAAATCAAGTATTACATAAGCATTTTGGCGAAATTGATTTTTGGTTCGAACTGAAATTGTTGCAGGTCTGAACCTCTGCTGAAAAACGTGTGAACGCGATCCAGAACTCTAGTCCGGATCGCGTTGCTATGTGTAATTTTATTTCAGTACATTTTGTTCTTTGAAATGCGATCCAGCTTCATTACCCGGATCGTGTTACTATGTGTTAATTGGTTATAGTTTGAATTGTACTGTGAAACGCGATCCAGAGCCCTAGTCCGGATCGCGTTGCCTAGGGTAATTTTGAATTAGAAAGAGTTTTAAAAAGGGAACGCGATCCCACCCTTCCAGCCCGGATCGCGTTTGCATGTTTAAATTTGACAAATATGATAACTTGTGTACTTGTTATGAATTGTGGTATCATTAATACGTAGTACCTATAGATTGGATATAATATTTATAAGTAAAGTTATGATTATTTATAAATGAGTTTCTAATTTATGTTTCGGGTTGTGTTCTCAGATTAACAGAAGACTCAGTAATATTAGACCACTGAGTGGAGGCCAGGAATACCAAGTGAGTGGTTACTGTAATCTTTGGTTCAAATCCGTTGTAACGGGTTTGGTTACAACTGATAAACCAGGATAGTTTAAGTTGTAGTTATTGCCATGTTAATTTCAGTTATTCAGTTGTTAATTATATTGATTGTGTTTGATTGATCCAGTTGTAAAAGTTGTTCAGTTGAGTTTCCATAATTGCATATGATATGCTTTATGTGACAAGTTGTTGTGATGATTCGGAATGAGGTCAACAATGGTTGGGTTTGGTTACTACTGTGTAGCTGCCTAGGTTTTTTGGATACACATAGTTGAAGAATAACCTATTCAGTGAAGGTAGTAATCAGACTATCGGTAGATCACTGAGAATAACATACAGTGGTCGTGGTTTCTGGGAATAGCATATAGGAACCGCCGGTCCTCATGTACTTATGTGCTTATGTGTTTAAGTTTATTTTGTTGTAAGACTTGTTATGAATGGGTTGAACCGTCGGTTACGGTTCCATTCACTTAGCGTGAGCTAATTCCCTCGTTGTTGAATCTTTTGCAGATTTTGGTTAGCTTTTGATGTAGTTCGGGTTGTAGATGAAGTATTGGGGTGTTTGACTATGCTGGTGCAATCTCTGATCTTTTGGATTGTTATGTTTGGAAAAGTTTTAGTAACACCAGTTTTGGTAATATGTAATGTAATTTAATATTCACAAGATGTCTTTTGATATATATATTTGTAAGTATAATAGTTAGTTTGTAAATGTTGTTCAAATGTTTTGAGGCGTGCGCTTCCTATTGTGAATATTTTATAAAATATGTTTGTAGAAATGTCGAGTGTTACAGCACTTAAGTGACGCACGAAGTGACGCTATACTGGTTCGACGGATTTTGAGCTAAAAATGTGTTTTCCGGTTTCCGTTTGGTCCGATTCTTTTACCCAACTCTTATATGGATATTTCAAGTTATTACAAACAACTTTCAAGTAAAAAAAAATATACAAAATCGAAGAGTTTTGAGATTTTTCGGGAATCTTACAAGTTAGCACCGGAGAAATTTGAAAAGATAGAAACATAGATCGTGATTCCGTGGTCACTTTTCTTCAAACGAGCTAAATGATTCGAGGTCATTTCGTGGTGCTTTTTAGTGGATTTAGTGAGGTGATGGTGGTGATGTTAGAAAGAAAGAGAGAAAAAAAGGAGTAAGAGTGAGAGAGAGAGAGATGGTGAGAATGAGGGATGGGGAGGGGATTTCCCTCCCTTTCTTGGCTGATTTCAGTGGGGTCCACGGGTGTGGGCTTCACCAAATTTTGTTCTCTATATTCGCGTTCCGTACGATTTTCGTTTGAACGTTTAATTATTTATTTTACGCGTTTAATATTCATTTTAAAATACGAATATTTATGAAATATTTTACTTGAAATATTTCATCAAGTCCTTAATAATTTGGATTATATAATATAGTTTAGGTTAATTCGCGTATTTACTGTTTTTAAATCGTGTAGGTTTTAATCGTGCGGTACGAGACAAATAGGAAGTATTATTAAGATATTATTTTAGATATAATAGCGTTATTAAATAATGTTATTTTACTTAATAAAATTGTTCACCAACGTCCGTATTTAATTGAATCGAATTACATTCGATTTGAGGAGCGTACGATTTAATCAAATCGCATAACCGTATATATTCATCAATATATATTTTTTGATACATTAATTATCCTAAAACCGAACTAATTACATGTATTAACAGAGGATTAGGCACTAATTACTAGTCCTAATTTGGCGGGTGTTACACCTTTAACTTCAATCCAATACTTGTTAAACTTTTCCAACATGCTATTTGCCATCTTAGAGATTATTTCATTCTCATCACTTAGCCACTTTGTCAAATCAATTTTCAGTTGACACACCCTTCCAAAGAATTCATTAGTAGTTGGATAAGCAGTACCAGAAAAGAACACACTAACATCATAGAATGTCTTTAGTTTCTCACATACAACTTTAGCTAACTCCCAATCAGCATCCGATGGCAAACAAACATAGTTTTTATCTTTCAATTTCATGCTTGGAAACACTTCTTTATAAGTTATGGCAACATCCAACATCATATAGGTTGAGTTCCACCTGGTTTTATAATCTGTGATCAACTTTTTGGTTGATGCAACCTTTAGTTTACGAGCCATTTTTTCGAATTGTTCCGTCCTTTTAGGAATTGCTCTCCAATAGGCCACACTATCATGAATTTTCTCAATAGCATCCCCTATTACATCTAAACCATCTTTTACAACTAAGTTCAATATATGTGCAGCACATCTCATGTGTAAGAGCTTACCTTCTAATAAAAGATAATCTTCAGAAAGCTTATCTTCGATAAGTCTTAGCATTGCATCATTCGTTGAGCAATTATCGACCGTTATTGTCGATAGTTTCCTGTTAATATTCCATTGAACTATTGTGTCCATCAACTCGTTAGAAAGGTCTTCTGCAGTATGCAGACGAGGAATGTATGCAAACTTATAATATGTAAGAAAAACAGAAGTTAGTAACGAATTTGAATACTGAAAATTTGTAGATATATGTATTTGTGATACCATAATATCCGATTTTGTAGTACCCAAGAATCATCAAAGAAATGAGATGTGACAACCATAAATCCTTTCTTTTGGTTACTTGATGTCCACATATCAGTGGTGATGGCAACTTTACTTTTACTTGCTTCTAAGAAACTCATACTTTTGGTTTTCTCGAACTCGTATATTTCAATAATATCCTTCTTTATGGTATTACGAGAAACTGGCCTAAAGAGAGGTTGAAGTGTGTTGGTGAAGCGTCTGAATCCATAATGCTCAACCATCGATAATGGATACTCATGTAGGATGATCATTGTTGCGAGATCTTTTCTTGCTTCGCCCTGATCAAACGTATGTTTTGCAAGAGATGCTTTTCCATCAAAAGAAACTTTCGCGTTTAACATTGTCTGTCTAATACCCTGTTTCTTACGATAAAGACAATTGTTAACATGAGTACGAAGATGAGTTGTTCTATTTAGTGTATTACCGCTCAGTTTTTTATCACAATATTGGCATATTGCTTTCCACACACCATTGATTTCTTTTCTTGTAAAATGTTTCCAAACTTCAGAAAACAGTGGTCTTGTACTTCCGTTTCCTTTCTGAGGCTGCTGATCGGTATTGTCTTTCCATTTCCTTTTCTTTGTGGAAGTTGCAGGAGATTCTGTAGCAGAGGGAACTTTTGTATTTGTGTGTCCTTGACTCGAGCCTGGCGGAGTGGATTGAAGATTTGAACTTGCATCAAAGACATTTTGAGATGGTCCGGATAGTGGAGGCGTTGAGCCCGTAGATTTTTCAGTCATGTTGTTTAAATCTAAGAAAAACGCATGATCAAAAAGTAGCACAAATAATAAAATTTACTGGCACGTAGATACAAAGAAATAAAAAGCATTACCATTTCTCTCCTAAATATCATATGAAATATATCCAAAAGAATAACAAAACATTAATTACGAAGTATATATCACAGTTACAAGTGCATAGTGACCATGACTTTTGTTTCCAATTTCCATCTTAAACCATTACCCATAGAGTATATATCACAGATACAAGTTGATGAACACATGCATAGTCACCATGACTTCTATTTTCATCTTAGACCCATAAGCTATGAATACATGCACATATGCATATACAATAAAAGTACTACTATTATAAATTAGATATCACGATTTCATCAATGTCGATCACCATGTGGCTCTTTCACTTTAATGGCCAATTATCTTTAACATAGATTGATAATTTGATTTTTTTTTTGTCAAAATAAAATTTTACATTACATATGTTTATATTTCTTCTGCAAGCAGATTTACAAACTAAAAATAACTAATTAATTACAAAAACAAGGATTAAGATATTCAAGAAATACACATGAAATAAATAAAAAAATAGAAAATAAAGAATGAGGAGAAATACCTTGAATAGACATACACTTGTGACTTTGTGAGGATGAGTGAATAGGGGGGTTTGAATATAATTACGAATGCTGTGAGAATGTGAGATAGGGCTTTGATACTTGTGATTTGTGTTTCGCGCTTCTTAATTTCCCTGTATTCCTCTTCCTTTACCCTATAAGTTATAAAATATATCTAATACTATTTAATATTATATATATTCAAAACTATAGAAGAGGATTAACAGGTCTACGAGTATACCGACGGGTAATACAAACGGGTATGTCGGGTTTACGGGTACGGTTTATGTGACACCCGGCAATTTAGGTTTACTTTTAAACTTAACCGAAACCCTAATTATGTGTATTTAGATATGATGTAGGCTAAATACTTGTAATTACTTGTAACTATTTAATATTATTGTGAATATACACCTACATAATTGTTTTATGTTACGCTTACATAATTAGTTGTAATTACGCGAAACAACCGGACGAAGTCCGGCAGACTATACGACGTTGGTGAAAACCTTTCTATAAATAACTTTAATTCTTTTAGAAGTTATTTATCATATATTATTATTTTTACATAATAATACACGAAAAACTTAGACGTTTTGTTTAAAACGTAACAAACGCGGTAAAAACGCGCGAATCGAATTTGGAAATCAAATGAAAGTCAATAAATATTTTGACAACTTAAAATAAAGTATTTTAACAATACTTAAATGAAAAATAATCCCAAATATATCATGAATTAAAACGACGAAAGAAAACGCTACGCTATTTAACCGAATGACGAAAATAACGAGTAAACGACCGAAATACGTATACACAGTCTGAAACTAAAAATTTAATCACAAGACCCACCCATGGGGCCCATATGGCCATCCACCACCCTCCTTACCCAATGAAATCTCATATAAATACTTTTTTTCTTTACTCCATACAAAACACATACATACATGCAAATGAACCCATTTCATCATTTCCTTTCACATAGTTTCTCTCCTACTTCTCTCTAACTTCCTCTTTCTCTCTCTAATATTCTGGAGAACCAGCTCTCTAATCACCCTCTTCATCACCATTGACCACCATACAAATCCTATTGACCACCACAAACCACCATAATATCACCACATCAAAACTTCATCATTTTGCAAAGAAAATCAACCACAAGTATCCCCTCCTTCTCCTCATCTCTTTCCCATTGTTAGGAACCTTCTTATCCTTTATAATACTCTTATTAATATTTATTTAAAGTTCTCTCAACATGTATATAACAAAACATGGCTCAACAACCATTTTTCACAACATGAAATCAACAAAACGTAAGAAATACTTTCTATCCAGAAAGTTTTGTTCATTTCCACGATTTTTATAGAAATCATTTATTCATGAAAATGGACGTTTTTATAGTCAAAACTTAAGTTCAAGAAGTAAGCTTTCCAACCCCGAAAACCTTATATTTTTCTGAGCTCGTTTATTATTTTTAACAATTTATATAAAAACACATATACAATCTGCTCTAAAAATTCTGAAACTTTGTTCATATGGTGTTGACCATATCTTGAGCTACACAAATCCAAATGACTTGAAACCATCGCCAAAATCTTATAAATTTTGTTATCTACAAAAGTTGTACTGATAGCTTTTTCTTGAAAAGTTGTACATTTTTCCCAAAAACTCGATCTTCATGCATGTGTCCAGATTGGTCAACTGACACATGCAATTTTGATAAATACTTAGACTACTCTAAAATTCATAGAAAAATTACTGAAAGTGGGTAACAAGTGGGGGAATATCTGGTATTTTTTTAGGAGATAACTCAGAATGTACAATTTATTAAAAATTAGACAAAAAAGTGCATTTTTCTGGAAAATGAGATAGTAGATTTATTTTAGTAACACTTTAAAAACCGACACTTGAGGGCTTGCTATAAATGGACAAGCTAACTTTTTATGGTCCATAAATACTTATAAGGATTGGGTAAAAGTTTCGGATCAAACCAAGAAGATTTGACCAAATCAACAAAAACGGGGCTCGATTTCTAAATACCGAGAAACTTACTATTTTTGGAAAATGGTAACAAAAATGGGTTTGGGTGACTTAGTTGGTAACTTTGACCAACTTTGACTAACTTTGACCAAGTTTGATCAACTTTGACCAGTTTGACTAAGTTTGACCAACTTTGACCAGTTTGACCAACTTTGACCAAGTTTGACCAACTTTGACCAGTGTGACCAACTTTGACCAGCTTTGACCAACGAGTTGACCAACTTTGACCTATGGTTTAAGGTTTTTATGAACTAAATAATCTGTTTGCAATATACGATATGTACTAATAAATAATATACAACAAAACAAACTTAATAATAATGGTCTAAATGAATTATTATTACAAACTTTCACCAACGGGTCGTAAATTTATTTATTAAAAGAACTTGAACAACTTATTTGAACATACTAGTTGAGTGAACTAATTTTAGGTGGACATCAACCCTCCACCTATACTATTGACTTAAGTGGACATTAACCCTCCACTTACATAGATGGTCTTTGAGACATCTACTTATATACAACCTTATACGTTTAGGACGTTAGAAGGTTGCACCTTGGGACACCTTGCTTGCTTATTTGATTATTTGCTCGCTAATTGCTTAACTCATGTGAGTTTCATAGCCCCTTTTTACTGTTTTATATCCAGGGGTGAGAATACATACAACTGCTTTTACACAACTATTTTTATGAACACAAGTACAACAAACAACGATATACGGATTGCATGAGTTAACACACTAATCCATTTATAGTCCTCACACATCATAGCTTCGTTAATTTGGACTAAGCGAGTATTAGTAAATAGATCTATTTGGGACTGACAATCCCCGTCCGGGTTAGTCGCGCTAACCTGTCAAACGGACGTATTAATATTTGTACACACGAGTGTATCGGATTAGACACTTGCAGGAGCACCAACGATAATGTACTCGAAAGAGGCACGACACACATTGTTAAGCTTCGGACTATGAGCTCATGGAAATAGTATACATATTTGATTGCTTTCAAACATTATTAAATCTTGTGCTTCATACCAATATCTAAACAACTGTTTAACAAACCTATGAACTCACCAACTTTATGTTGACCCTTTTAGTATGTATTCTCAGGTTTACAGACGCAATAGGACAACCCACAGGAATCAAGATAGTAGGATGCTTTTGGAAAGCATAACTCGAGTCGCATATTTTCAAACAAGAGAATTAATTGCATTACGATATTTTGTATCAACAACTATATATTAGAAATCTCTAGACTATTTTTGCGAACTCCAATGTTTTCGGGTAATAGTTGTAAATATTTGATTATGGCAATGTAACTATTTTTCAAACGTCTCATGTAGAGGTCGTTTGTTGTAATCTTTGTGTGATGATATTTGATTTGGTCGGCGCCCCCGCGACACCTCATACTTCCGCTGCCACGTATTCTGGGGGGTGCGACAGTTTATCCACGGGTGGTATACCATGCCCGCTACCCACCCGCCACCCGTCAATGGGTTTACTTTTCTACCCAAACCCGAACCCGCGGGTGTAAATTTTCAGGTTTACCCGCCCGTCACAGTCGGGTACCCGCGGGTAGTTTTTCGGTGCCCATTGCCATCCCTACCAGAGTTCCAATCATAGTGATGCATAGTCATGTTTTTTATAAGGTTCCATCCTTCTTCGTCTGTCTTCGTCATGAAGCTTCCTTGTGCGGCAGCGTCGAGGGTGGTTTGGTGGTTAGGGTCTAAACCATTATAGAAGGTACACAATTGTGCGGATTTGTCGAGTCGGTGATTGGGGCATTTCTTCAGGGCTCCTTTGAACCATTCCCATGCGGTGTATAATGACTCATCAAAAGCTTGTCGGAAGTTTATGATGTCATTTCGGAGTTTGGTTTGTTTAGAGGGCAGAAAGTACCTGGTTAGAAACTTTGTCGCCATCACCGTCCATGAATGAATAGATCCAGTTTCTAAACCTTCAAACCATGTTTGTGCATGATACGTGAGCGAATAAGGGAAGAGATACAAGCAGGTTGTATCTTGGCTGACTCCATTCTGTTTGTAGGAGTTCAAAAGATATATGAACTTATCGAGGAGAGAGTTTGGATCATCACTTGGTAATCCATGGAATTGACAGTGATTTTGGATTAATTGAATGATGTGATTCTTAAGCTCGAAGGATTATATAGAAGTTTCTGGGTAGAGAATTGGGCCTCCTCTTCCTTTAATAGAGGACTTACTGTTGTCAGCGAGAGTAATGCGATCAGCCATTGCTTGTCTAAGTGCAGATTGCTTCTTTTTTTGTCGAATAGTACGTATTATAAGTTCTGGATCAGGAAAGTTAAAAAGCGGTACAGATCTAGGGGAACAGGTCATACACTTAAGGAAAAGCAAAAAATAAAGAAAATAACTTCTTTTTTTATAAGGTTTTATCCTAAGGGTTTACTAGAAACGGGATTGGTTGGGCCTCTGTATCGGACAGTTAGTCTCCCCGACAATGACGCCAAAAACTTGTTTGGGCCCGTTACATTCACGTTAATAGTAATCGCAACGCCGCAACTTGACCGATATGGTGTGGAAAGTTTTAAAATTTATATTTGCTGGGGTCTAAGAATGACATACTGATACTGAACCAAAGGCTAGTAGGGAGTAAGTTAGACCTAGAGTCGTTCTTAAAAAGAAACTGATTTGAAACGGAGGTTGTCCAATCAATCTTTCTTTTTCTAGTAAAGGGGTTTTTATAAGAGTGCGTTGGGGTTTTTTTTTGTTCATTTAACTACGTAAACTAAATAAAGCGAATAAAAGATAATAATAAATCAGATAATGGAAAGTAGTGTTTGTTGTGATTTCGTTAGCTCAAAATATGGGTTGATGACTTTTAAGGGAAAACATTTAACTAAATTGGGAATGTTTACTAGATTTTATTGCTTATGGTATAACCAATAGATTCCTTATCAGTCGGTTATCAACTAATATGTCACGAGGAACTAAGGTGTCATGATTCTGATCAGACAGACAAAGCTCAACTCTCCACACTCTCCCGTGAGGGAGTCAGTGGCCCCTATTATTGAACGCATTCGCTCGTGGGTGAAGGAACAGAGTAGCAAGTCCATAACAAGTCTAACCGTTCTTAATACCATAAAGACTACAATTCCGGCAAACAACTAACTTAGAAAATATGTTCGGACTTACTTGAATAATTCCTATTAGTGAAACTCAAGTATGATAAGCGAGGGAAAGCGTTTAGGTTTCATGCGTACCCTACTTTGGGTTTCATGGTTTAAGGAAAAGTGTCATTTAAAATTGAATTCTAAACTTGCATTTCTCAATACAATTATCATATTCCTAGGTTTTCGTGAATGGTTATTTAGCCTATAACCTACCTACTCTAATCTAATCTAAACTAACTAATCTAATTAAAATGCTGTCGGCTTTTTACATAAAGTTAAACCTAGACCATATCAAAAAATACTATGGTGGTTCACAATATATTTAATTGTTAACCGATATTTCTGTTGTGAATTTAATTGCTTCGCAATGTTTACATGATAAGTACATTGTGATCAGAAGTGTACTATACTCATGGCAATTCCACGTAATCACATTGCATTTTATGATGACTACATGACGTTACAATTAAACCATAGTTTTGACACAGATAATTATTGACCAAGTATTAAGGTTCGCGACTCCTCTTTACAAGGTTACAATCACGTTTGTTAATCGAAAGGCGAATATAAGTTTTAGGTTTAAAATCATAAGGATAAGATAAGTCCATTCATAAAGTTTCTGTTTTTATAATGTCGATCCATAATACAACTACCTTCGGTCGTTTACCAACTTCCATACATTTGTACTCCGCTTAACAGCGTTTCCAGTACTATATCAAGTAAACAGTCGAATATGGGGTCGTCATATTACTTCACGACATATTTAAAGTCATCCCATAATTACTTATGCTAACTATATCACAAAAAATACAATATTAATCTACTCGCTAAGCATGGCACAAACTATCTCTAGCATAATTAAAGCATACATATTTAATTAAGATAGATAAGGATAGAAAGGGCCGAGATTAATATGCGAGAAGGAACAGACTTGAATTAATGAGCGTTACTCCAAGTGTACACCAAAGATTACAAGCACGTTCCTTGCTTTCGTTCTATTCTAAACAAGTTTCCTAAACTAGCCTAATAGAATGAGAACGTAGAAATAACAAAGTATGGAGAAGTATTCTTGATTTTGTGAGATATGGAAGGTGTGTTTTAATGAACCATGAGGTCTCTATTTATACTTGAAATCCGGTGCATGTTAGCCATCCAAGGTGTAAGTTAGAATGTTTTTGGGGGGTGGTCCTTTCCCGGAAAGTGGTGGCACATGTACCTTGAAGGCGCGGAAAGTGGTAGCACGTGTACCCTAAAGTTTCGAAAAGTGCTAGCACATGTACCATACGAGTACGCACAAAGACGGAAAAAGGGGGAGGAGATGGGCGGCAGCCAGCCGGCGGCGCCTGGATGCCAGCCGTCTGGGGCTTGGCGGCTGCCTGCCCCGGTTCGCCGTCCGTTCGCTCGTTTCTTGTTCCGTGTGTATCTTCTTCGTTATGCGTCCGTTTTCATCGATTCTCTTTGCGTTGGATTCGTTTTACAAAAACGAAGACTTTGATGAAAATAAATCCCTGAGATGTATCTTTGAATTTTAGATTTCTTGTACGAATCGTTTGAATCTTTCGGTGTACGTAAAATCTTCATTCTTCGTCCGTTTTTACTGATTCTTGATTTGTTAGATTCGTAATTTGAAAACGAAGATCTTGGATAAGAAAAATCTCAGTGATGGGTACTTTGTCTCAAATCTTGTCTCGGATGCCTTGAATCTTCAATCGTGCGTAGAATACTCCTTTTTCGTTCGTTTTGCTTGATTTTTCCCGTGCAACTCTATTTTGACCTTCTTGGCAAAGTTTCATTGATTTGCATATTATTTGAGTTTATTTACGAAGTATTGTTCCAAAATGAGAGACATATCGGTAGTAAAAACGTGACTTTTTACGCTATATCAGACGTAAAATTTGTCCTATTTTGCCGGGTGTCACAAAATTGCCCTATTGCTATAAATGGGTCATAAGTGTCAAAATGGATCATTAGTGACCCAAGTGAGTAAATCAAGTTAGACAAAGGTTATGGAACCTTTATCGATTGTCTTAAGTTTGTTTTGGTATGTAGTAAAAATGGTAAAAAGCTCCCAACTTGTACATGTGTGTTTTGTGACTTGAGTCGTCACCCAAAAGTGTCCAATATGGGCAAAATTAGGTTAGATGTCCAAATTGGTCATTTTTATGAGTTTCGAAAAGTGTAAAAGGGGAAACCTATATATTGGTAAAATGAAGGGGTCCGCAAAATTTGAGAGTCTGATTATTAACGATTGAAAAGTTATGTGTGTTTGAAGTTCAATTAAAAAGCTGAGTTGTACAACACATGTATTATATAGAGATTAATATATTTTTGTATGTGTTCTTGCTAAAGTATATAGAAATTGCCCACCCTACGGAAAAGTACTGCATACCCTGCACGATAACTCTTCTCCAATGTACCATAATTTATCAATGTTTTAAGAAGCGGTTGAACCGTCCTGGTTCGATCGGTTCCGGAATGTTTTCCGGTTCAATTCTGACCGTTTATTGACTATTTGTTGAATCGGTTTAGATCGTTGACTTGTCTGGTTGAACCGGGAACCAGAAACCGAGTTCAACCGGGTTTTTTCTTTCCAATTTTTTTGCATACTTCTACCGCCCCATGTCACCACAAACCGCGGCAACCACCTCAAACCGTGGTAACCACTGCAAACCGCCATAACCACCAACTATAGAATTATGTTCTTAATATCTTCGATCGAGGAGGTATAGTAACGTTATTGGTTTTATCATAATTGCGTCTAATTTTGTATTTTCCGTCAAGGTTGCCGGAGCCTTTGATAACGACTTTGGTGGGGATGGAATTAGCAATAGCGGCGATGAAATCAGTGACGGTGGCAGCCTCCAATTTACAGTATCAATAGTTTAGTTTAAATATCTAGGGATGAATATAACACCTGGTCAAAAAGTCAATTTTCGTGCAAAATTTAAACTTCAAATAATTGTATTTTTATACGATTATAACAAAGTATTCAAAAACTTTATATATAATTATATATATAATACTCAATGATTATTTAATAATCACAATCGAAAGAATCTGAAAGCACTCAGGAACCAAGTTACATTTTTGTAACTCAAGTGAAATATTTTTATTTTAAATATTTACGAAAGAGTACGAACAAAATTATAAATTTAAAATATTAAATTTAGATTACGATCGGGTACAAAAACACGGGTATTTTGTACTGCAATTTAGGAGACAGTGTCTCCCCACCAAAACAAAAACCGGCCTATACCCACCTCCATCCCCATTTCTTTTCTCATTTTACACACCAAACACATATCTATCTACCTCTCCCTCTCTCTCGGTTTACACCACCACCACCAACGGAATCACCACCACCTCGTCGCCACCATCATCAAGAACAATAACAACAGCTTCACCATCATCTTCTTCATCAAGATCTTCACCATTTCGTCTCTTGTCGGCTCGGAATCGATATTTGGTAAGAACACCCGATTTCACCCCTTCAAAACATTTGATTTATGTTTATTAACATGTTAAAAACATTTTAAAAATCGAAACCCACTTTAAAACTCGCATCAGTTCGTCCTGCGAACTGAGATCCCAGTTCGTCTCGCGAAGAGAACCGAAACCTGCGAACCGAGCTGGCCTACGAACCGAGCTGGTCTGCGAACTGAGTTAGCTTGCGAGCTGAACTGACCTGCGAGTCGAGACCTGCAAGTTGAGACTTGCAGACCGAACAACCTGCGAACCGAGTTGCGAAGCGACTCGACCTGCGAACTGAGTGAGCTGCGAGACGAGACTTGCGAGTCGACTATGTTTTGCGAGCTGACTCTGCGAATTGAACCTGCGAACTGACATTTTATGCGAGCCGAGACTTGCGAATTTAAATTTCCAGACATGATTTTTAATAAAGCAATGTAGTAGAAATAAAAATTTTCCAAGCTGACCTGGCAACTCGACCCCAGCCAGGGGCTCTGCCCCTTGTACCCCGCCAGGGGTTGCCACCCCTTGGACCCCGCTACCAGGGGCGCTGCCCCCGGACCCCCGTACAAAGTTTTCAAACCTAAGAGACGAACGAATATTGGCACAACTCGCTTAGACAAATTGATTAGTCTCTTACTTATATAACCTCACGTGTTTAGGACACTAGGAGGTTACCATCCGGACAACACGCGTATCTTTGGATCGCTGACAACTCACAGGTGAGTTCATAGCCCCACTCTTTCAATTGTTTTACTATTTTCGGGGTGAGACGCATGCTCAATTACTGTTTTCGAATTATAATAATAAACCTTTATAATTCACACTTAATCATATTACTGTTATGTAAGACAAATGTGTAATACTTAGAAATTACACCCATCATAATGCTATTGAACAAAACCACTACTTAACCTAGTTAGGTTATAATTATACTTTGGTCATACTGTCGCGGGACAATATCATGGAATACATTAGAACTAGTTAGTTCTACTCACATTGGACAACGTCTAGATTTTTACAGGATTAGTTTTCCTTTTAGGAACTGAGACTGCCAACACACTCCAGGATCTTTAGAATGGAATTGTACTTAAACAAACGTTAATCATGGACCTCAATATACTTGCTAGGCTGAGGCTAGGAGTACACGTTAGTAACATACGTTAGTATAGATTCTTTATACTAATACAAAACAACTAGGTGATGATTAGTTATACCTAGACTTATTGCGATACAACTAATATCTAAGTATTGTATATACATATTTAGATACAATAAATCACTATCATATGTACATGATACCTTATTAGATGTGTTTGTTGACTTGATACATATATATATAGATAGATAGATATATATACATACTCGTACTCTACCTCGAGCACTTGGTGCCACACACAACTTACTTATGTATATTGATATACATACACTTATACAAACATGATTACATTAGTCAGGCATGTCGTAGTACTGTCGGCTCTCAATTACTCAAGTCGGATATGTCGTTGTACTGTCGGCTCAATTACTCAAGTCGGGCATGTCGTAGTACTACCGGCTCAATTACATACATTGCTTGCGGGCAATCCGGTCGATGCTAGATGGGCACAAAACGATGCCATGGTAAAGTGACCACAAAACGATGCCACGGTAAAGTGGGCACAAAATGATGCCACGGTATTGCAGTGGGCGAAAGTACGATATCGCGGTAAAGTGATACACTCGATGGATGGGCGAGCTTATGCTCGTGATCCACACACATATACGGATGGGCGAGCTTATGCTCGTGATCCGTATAATTAACAGATCGGGAAACTTTCGCATGAGGCCATCAACTCAGTATTGGACTAAATACTCAATCATAGTCCGTGGGACTACAATTATGTTGCTGGATGCAACACGCTATGTGTAACACTCCCAAATTTACTGTTTGGTGGAAGCATAATTTGAGTGTTACTAAACAATAATCAAAGCACACAGATATATAGCAAATGACTCTATATGCGTCGTTTTAAAACTAAATATATTAATACTAAAATGTTTTACAACAGCTGAATCCGTACATAGCTCGTGTTCGATTAAATGAGAGATTCCGATACATAAATACTTGTACAAAATATATTAATGCAATGAAATCTCTATTATCTGCATGCTGACTCGAGCTATAGTAATCCTGAGGGCAGTCCAAATCTACTGTTGAGTACCTGTGATACATGCTAAATGGGTCAGGTGAGCTCACAGGTTTGAGTATCAAATAATGTCGTATGAACCGCAAGATTTAAATATTGATTTGCATCTAGCAAATAAAGATAATGATAAAGTATACAACCATGAGCACATAGTCTGAGCTTAACTCGAGAGGTCAGGATCCACCTTTAAAGACTTGATCGAGATGCCTCCACGAGTGCCTAATCAACACTCGTCTGAACAAATATTAGTACATCCATTTACCCAGTTAGTGCATGCTAACTCAGACGAGGAGGTTCTATCCTATATGATATCATATACTAATATTCACGCTACAACGTATTACCAAACTATGGTGACAAAGGACTTTGAATTGATTAGTTGTGTAAAACTCATGTAGTATATGAAAATGTTTGTACTTGCGTTCACATGTTAAAAATGAGCAATGAATCACACCCCTGAGTAAAAACAGTAAAAGTAGGGCCATGAGAGTCACCTAAGTCTTGAAGCGTTTAATCAATAAACGTGAGTTGATTAGTCGATTAGTGTTTGTCCGAAGACTCGTAACCTGAGGGTGTCCACGACACGCGATGGTTATAAACATGATTGGGTATCTCAAAGATCACTCTTGTAGTTGTTTGTCCAACTAGAATGTTCAAATTACTACAATTTGGTTGATTTGTTTAAGTATTTGAAAATGTGTACGGCCCGTTGGTGATTGTTTGTAATAATAATCTTGTCATTATTATTAAGATTTCGAAGTGTTATGCTTGAAAACATGTTCCAATGTGTTTTAAAAGTCGTATCGTATAAGTGTTTGAGGTTATGGAAGGTCGACACTTAGAGTGAAAAAGAGTTGCAAAAAGTCTGTTTTTAGCGTCACTTGATGTGACACTTAGGGGTTTAGGCGACACTTAGGAAGTGTCGCATGAAATAGTAAAATCTGAGTTTAAGTCGTCACTTAGGGAAGTGACGCATGACAAGGCCTCATTGAACCAGTGTCGGTTAGGCGAGTGTCGGGTAAGGGTTCTAGGCGTCACTTAGGCGAGTGACAAATGGAATCAACGTTCAATTATAGGCGACACTTAGACAAGTGTCGTGAGGAATGTCGGTAAGTGGCGTTGGGCGTCACTAGATGAGTGACGGATGTAAGTGTCGGGAAAAAGGGGTTTTATGCGGCACTTATACAAGTGATGCAAATTTAGGGCTTTATGCGTCACTTGATGAGGCACTTAAGTGACGCAAGAAGTGACGCTATACTGGACTGGCCTATGCGACACTTAGGTCTGTTCGACGGATTTTGAGCCAAAAATAAGTTTTCCGGTTTCCGTTTGGTCCGATTCTTTTACCCAACCCTTAGATGGACATTTCAAAGCTAAATAAACAACTTTCAAGTCAAAATATACAAAATCGAAGAGTTTCGAGATTTGTCGGGAATCTTACAAGTTCATGCGGAGAGATTTCGAGAGGATGGATGTGTAGATCGTGACTCCGTGATTCTTTCCTTCCAAACGAGCGTGAGGATCCGAGGTTGTTTTATGGTGTTATTTTGTGAAATATGGAGGTTGTGGGTTTGGGTTTGTTTGAGAGAAAAGAAGAAGGTGAAAGAGAGTGGGATGAGAAAGTGAGGGTGAGGGTGGTGATGTCCCCTCCCCTTGACCGATTTTCAAGGGGGCCCCACCTTGTGTGGGAGTCCCAAATTTAATCCCCTGTGAAATCGAGTCCCGTGTGGTGTTTGTTTTCCCCGATCGTTTAATCGTTTAATTATTTATTTTATACTTTTAAATATACCTTTTAAAATATAAAAATTTATCCAATATTTTGTTTGAAGTATTTTATCAAATATTTAGTAAGTGAATTACAAGGTATAATTTACCCTCATTTTGATCGTTTGCGCGCTTAATATTTTAATCGCGTAATCCTTGTTTGTACGATACGAATTTGTGTTGAAATATTATCTAAATAATATTTTGGATAAAATAAAGTCATTAAATAGTGTCGTATTATTTAATAAAAGTGTTCACCAACATCCGTGTTAATTGAATCGAATTGCATTCGATTTGAAACTTGTACGATTTAATCAAATCGTATACTCGTATATATTCATCAATACATATTTCGATACATTAATTAGCCTAAAACCGAACTAATTACATGTATTAACAAAGAATTAGGCACTAATCACTAGCCCTAATTTGGTGGGTGTTACATTCTCCCCCTGTTAAGAGAATTTCATCCCGAAATTTAGCTTGATGTCGCGTTAAGAGAATCGGATTCAATTTCCCCAACCTGGAACTTGAGTGGTTTGCGTCTCACGTAAGCATAACTTTTCTGATGATCACGTGCGGCTTTGAGTCGGTTTTGGATTTCAACAATTTTCTCGGTGGTTTCGTGTATGAGTTCAGGTCCAGTGAGCTAACTTTCTCCCACTTCGGTCCAACAAATCGGTGATCGGCACTTACGACCATACAGTGCCTCGAATGGTGCAGCCTTAATGCTGGCATGATTGCTATTATTGTAGGAAAACTCGTACAATGGTAGGTGACTTTCCCAGTTTGCACCGAAGTCAACTACGCAAGCTCGTAGCATGTCCTCCAGTGTCTAAATAGTTCGTTCACTTTGGCCATCGGTCTGAGGACGGTATGCGGTACTCATATCAAGACGGGTACCCAACGATTTTTGAAATGATTGCCAAAAGTGTGATGTGAAGCGAGCGTCCCTGTCGGATATAATCGAGGTTGGAACACCATATCGGGAAATAATTTCTTTGATTTAGATTTGTGAGAGGCGTTTCATTTTATCGGTTTCCTTGATCGCCAGGAAATGAGCAGATTTGGTGAGACGATCAACGATCACCCAAATGGTATCGCAACCGCTCGATGACTTGGGTAGTTTGGTTATGAAATCCATGGAAATTTGTTCCCATTTCCATTCAGGAATGTTGGGCTGTTGGAGTAAACCGGAAGGTTTTTGATGTTCGGTTTTGACTTTTGAACAAATAAGACACTTGCTGACATATGTGGCGATTTCGGCTTTCATGTTCGGCCACCAATAGAATTCCTTGATGCCATGATACATTTTGTCAGATCCCGAATGGATAGAATATTTAGACTTGTGAGCTTCATCTATCACTAAGTCTCGCAGGTTCCCAAAACTAGGCAACCATATTCGGTTTGAGAAATACCTAATGCCGTTAGGTTTGATTTCGATTTGTTTATCAATGCCTCGTAAGGCTTCACTTTTGACATTTTTGGGAGTCAAAGCTGCAAGTTGAGCGGTGTGAATTTGAATGGTGAGATCATTATGAATGGTCATACGGAGTGCTCGGACCGGAAGTGGTTTCGGCCGTTCCTTTCGACTGAGGGCATCGGCGACAACATTTGCCTTTCCGGGGTGGTATTTGATTTCGCAGTCATAATCGGTGAGCAACTCGACCCAGCGAAGTTGCCTCATGTTTAGATCCTTTTGGTCGAAGATGTGTTGGAGACTTTTGTGATCGGTGAATATGGTACTTCGGGTACCATAGAGGTAATGTCTCCACATTTTGAGGGCGAATACCACGGCCCCTAGCTCGAGGTCGTGAGTCGTGTAGTTCTTCTCATGAACTTTGAGTTGTCGTGAAGCGTAAGCAATGACCTTGTCTCGTTGCATCAGCACGCAACCGAGACCTTGGTGGGAAGCATCGCAGTATACCACGAAGTCGTCGGTGCCTTCGGGTAAGGATAGAATAGGAGCACTGCAAAGCTTGAGTTTTAATAGCTGAAATGTTGACTCTTGTTTATTAGTCCAATGGAACTTCTTTTCCTTCTGAGTCAGTGTCGTGAGTGGTTGAGCTATTTTGGAGAAATTTTCGATGAACCGACGATAATACCCGGCCAATCCCAGAAATTGGCATATGATGAACGCCAAAATGTGCTATTTTATAGTGCTAATTATCCCTTTATTCAATACATTTCTTATGCATTTCATGTGAATAAGATACTCAATTCATTCATATTTGCATTTAGGAATAATTTGGACCTTGAATTGGAAAAGAAGCAGAAAACGAGTCATTATTGAAGAAAAGGAGGTGAAAAGATTAAAGTTGAAGAATGGAGGTTGTTTTGGTGGAAAGTTATATTTTTCAATCCATACGGCGTATGGATGTCCATACGGCATATGGATTGAGTGAGCCGGGCCGCCAGAGTACGCGGGTTGGATCCATGGGCTTTTCAATCCATACGGCGTATGGATTGATTCGGCAGAAACCCTAAAAAGTCAAAATCATTTCATTTTGAGGGGTTATCACACACTTTTCTTCACAGCCGATTTTTACCTCTCAAAACCCTTAATCTGGAGCATTTGGATGATCAAGAAGCAAGAAGAATTGAAGGCCATCAATTGCTAAATTATTTATTTCGATTTCTCGGTTCGAAAACATTTCTTTCTTTCATTTGATTATGATTTCGGTTATGATAATGAATCTGAGTTTCTGTGATAATATGATTGGCTAATTCCTTATTGTATTTGCTTGGATAATGATACATAGATTACGGATTGATTATTGATTTGCGGATTTGATTGGATTTATTGAATGTTTATGTGTTTATTCGAAGAACCTTGGTTATTGAATGATTGTTAGTGATTACCTAACGTGGTTTTATGATTAATTGAGATTGATTTCCTTTTAATTATAAGATTATTGATAATTGTTGATTTCAATTGACGATTGTTGCTGAATATATTAAGTTTGACAGGTTAGGGTTAATAATTGATAATGGTCATTAATGAACGAGATAACTTTAATTAGTTATAGACTTTGTTGATTCAAGTCAAGAGAATAAATCACATGAACGGTGTTGGTTTAATCTAGAATACAATCTGGTGGGCAACATTAAATTGAACTGTTAGTGTGTTGAAATCAACTTTCTGTCTTTCTTGATTGTGTTTATATCAATTTGTCTTGTAAGGAAGATTGGTTATATTTGTCAAAGCACCAATAAATCCATATGTTAGTAATTCAATAAGATGATTTCCGGAATCTAAGGAAAGTAATCCAAGCAAATGCATTTCTTTTATCATTTGAATTAAATATTTTGTTTAAGTAATTATGTTATCATTTCTTATTTACCTAATTAGGTTTTATTTAATAAATCAATTTTCATAATTGTTTGCCAATTGTTCGATCGGAACTAAAACGCCCTCCTCTTTTATTTGTTTTTCTTATTTGTATAAATTTCCATTTTATTTGAATTAATATCCGTTCCCTGTGTTCGACTCGTACTTACCATACTATACTATTACATGATCAGGTATTCTTGCCTATGTTGTGTATAGTAAGAAGGTATTTCTATTTATAATTTAGACTCTGTTTACACAGCATCAAGTTTTTGGCACCGCTGCTGGGGAGCGGTCTGTTTTAATTCAATAAATTGGAGTTTGTTTAGTTGTTACTTGTCTATTTATTTAGTAGTTATTAGCTTTGTTACAACTTTTATCTATTAGGGTACTTTTGTGAATATTAAATTGAGTTGTTCTGTTAGGGTTGTCAGATTGCTTGTTCTGCTGACTTTATAAGTTAATTGCAGGTAGTTTATGACCCGAACAACGCAACCCGAACTTACCGACCCTTTTGAAGAACCCGAACGCATATTTCATCAAAGAAGACGCGTTGTTTCCACACCTCCTAACTCGCCGTTAATTAACACTTTTCTTGTCAACGATTTCGAGGTTTTTACCAATAACCTTTTCACCCCACGAACCCGAAACTACCATTCGTATTTAGAAAGCGATTTCGCGGAGTATTTACAATTCCTTTTTAGCGATCAACCAGAACCAGATAACCTAATGGCAGACGATATCGCTAATATGACTTTAGAGCAGTACTCTAGCAGGATGCGCACAGATCTTGGGCCAAGAGTTATGAGGCCAGCTATTGTGCGAGAAGTGGAGTTCGAAATCAAGGGACAGTTTCTCAAAGAGCTTAGGGAGACTTCCTTTAGAGGAGAAGATTCGGAAGACGCAAACAAGCACGTTGAGAAGATACTGGAGATTGCCGATATGTTTAATGTTCCCAACGTTACACGCGACCAAGTCATGCTTCGAGTGTTTCCGATAACACTTAAGGGAACTACAAAACGATGGATTTCAACTGAACCTGCGGGATCCATCACCACTTGGGAAGATCTTCGCACAAAGTTCCTCAAGATGTATTGCCCACCGTCCAAGACGTCAAAGATGATCAACGACATTCGAAATTTTAAGCAAGACATCGATGAGTCGCTTCATCAAGCATGGGAAAGGTACAAGGACTTAATGCATAAATGTCCACAACACGATCTAAACGACCAACAAATCGTTATGGTATTCTACAAAGGAGTGGATCGTGCTACGAGACAACAACTTGATGCTCAAGGATCTATTCCTAAGAAGATTCCTAGGGAAGCTTTGGAGGCCATTCGTGATCAAGCCAAGCATTCTCAACTTTGGGATGATGGCACTTCTAGGAGAAAAAGGTCAGCAAGCAATGATGATGGTCTCGCCGCCATTACTGCTAAGCTTGACAGCATGGGAAGAGATATAAAGAAGGTAATAGAGACTGTTCATGCAATCCAAGTAGGGTGTGACAACTGTGGAGGAACGCATCTAGTTAGGGATTGTCCCGAGATTGAATCTGGAGAAGCAAAAGAAGAAGTAAAGTTTCCCGAACGAATTTTAGAAAGTTTCCCGAACGAAAACCGACACTTGGATACACTTGGGCTAAAAATAGAAATTTGGCCAGACGCTAGTGTCGCATGACCTGCGACACTAACTGCGACACTACCTGCGACACTACCATAGTGTCGCTAATAGTGTCGCTACTTATTGAAAATTTGTTTGAACATGCGACACTGACCCTAATGTCGCATAACCTCACTGCGACACTGACCTTAATGCGACACTGACCCGAGTGTCGCATAAACTCACTGTGATATTGACCTTAGTGTCGCATGACCTGCGACACTCGCATACACTGCGACACTTACTCTAGTGTCGCATGACTTGCGACACTGACACTAGTGACGCTACTAGTGTCGCTAAAAACAGAATTTATGGGACTTGTTTTCACCAAGTATTGAACATGGATAACAACTTATAAACACACATGATACATACTGTAACAATATATATGATGACACAAACTTAATAATAATGTCTTAAAGAATTATTATTACAAACTTTCACCAACGGGTCGTACAAGTTATTGATAAACAAAGTTGAACAATCAAACATTTGGACATAACAAATTGTTGGACAACAAACATAGATGGTCTGTTGAGACATCTACTCACTCATATAACATTATGCGTTTTGAACGCCCGACAGGTTACAAGTCTTCGGACATCAATTCACAGCTAATCAATTCAAGTTTATTTTAATAAACACTCAAGGCTCAGGTGAGTCTCATGGCCCCTATTTTACTGTTTTCATTAAGGGGTGTGATATTATTGCTCATTTTATTTTACAAGTTGAACGCAAGTACCAATCAATCAAATACTACATGAGTTGTTTTCAACTAATCACTAAAGCCCTCCATAGCATAGTCTGGTAATACATCTGTAGCGTGAATGTTAGTATATGATATCATATAGGATTGACAATCCTCGTCCGGGTTAGCACGCACTAACTGGTCAAACGGACGTATTAGCATTTGGGAAGACGAGTGTGGATTAGGCACTCGTAGGAGGCAACTCAGTTAGGTTTCCTTAATTGGACCTGACACTCAAGTTAAGCTCAGACTATGTGCTCATGGCTGTATAACTTTTATTTTGCTTAATTGCATTTTAAATTCAATTATAAAATCTTGCGGTTCATACAAATATATATTGATATACAAACCTGTGAGCTCACCAGCGTTTCGCTGACCCATTTTAGCATGTATCACAGGTGACCAGCAGTAGGTTGGACTGCTCAATCAAGATTTATTAGCTCGAGTCAGCATGCAAACAATCAGAGATTTTAGCTGCATTATTATATTTTGTATAGATTAATTATGTACTTAAATCTCTCAATTTTAAACTGAGCTAATGGAAAATATTTTGATGTAAACTTTTATTTTATCAATATCAATGTAAAACGACGCATGTAGTGGTCGTTCATTATTAATCTCTGTGCTTTGTTATTGATTAGTAACACCCAAATCTTGCTTCCGCTAAACAATAAATTTGGGGGTGTTACAGCAGAAACTCAACTCGCAGAACAAACTCCGTTCGCATACCGGAACTCAGTTCGCAGATTGAACTCAGTTCGCAGAGGAGAACTCAGTTTGCAGGTCAAACTCAGTTCGCAATGCAGACTCAGTTTGCAGAACAGACTCAGTTTGCAGAATCTCAGTTCGCCAACTCAGTTCAGTTCGCAGACTCTGCTCGCTTCGCAACTCAGTTCGCAGATTCGGCTGAAAACCCTAAAAATGAAAATTTTAGGTTTTTGAACGTCCAAAAACTAAAATTTCGGATGTAAACTAACCTAAAAACTTCCAGAGACTGATTTTGATCGTTTTTACGCAAAGAATCACGTACAAACAACCCTAAATCAACCGTTAATTACCCGAATAACCTCGAACCTACACGTATCTAGCTGTAGGCTCTGATACCAATTGTAAGTGTGTATGTATTAGGATCGATAACGAGGTTATCTTTAGGTATTAAGGTGCGGAATCCCTTAATACTAAGTTTACGGATTGTAAACGGTTTGTTTCACAAGTATTAGTGAAATCAATTACTATTTAGCTTTGTATTGATTAAAACCAATGTTAATCTATCAATACCTAGCTCTTAGAATGCTTAGAATGTCTCTGGAAACATAGGAAATTCGTATGGTATTATGGCAAAAGTTAATTAGGTTTAAACCTAATTTTGTATAAATACTCGTCTTGGTTCGCAGGTTCTGGGCTCTGCGGACCGACTCGGTTCGCAGCCCAGCTTGGCCCAGCGAATCCAGTCGACTCGCTTCGCAGCCCTGCCCTGCGAACTCACTCAGTTCGCATCGCAGGTCATTGGTCAACATTTTTCAGCATTTAACATTTAACTCTAAAATGTTTACCAACCAATATTTTTCATTACAGTTCAAAACCAATTTACAAACTTGATTACAATAATTTCTAGTACTATTACAAGCTAGATCTGTTATCACAATAAGATGTCCCAACATGTACCAATTAAAGTCTTATTCGATTGGTTGAAGCATGGAAATGGACATTTAATTGAGAACCTAAAATAGTAACGTGCACATTTATGACGGGACACATGGAGTAATATTGAAAACGAAACCTTTCCTATTTAAAGGTAGTAACCATTTATAAGTGTGAATAGGGGTAGACTAATAATTTTAATCTATTTTATAGGGGAGATGATATTTTCACCATTAAATTTTATAAATCCACCACAACTGTGCATCACAGACAGGATAAATACTTGATGCATAGTTGTGGTGGATTTATCAAATTCAGTTGTAACACCTCCAAATTTCAGGTTGCGGAAATGGTCGGTTCGGGGTGTTACCAAATCAAATATCACATCATAAGATACATAGCAAACGACCTCTAAATGAGACGTTTGAAAATAGTTGTACATTTCCAAAAGTAAAATGTATACAAGTTGTGAGTTCGCAAAAATAATTTCAATACATAATTTGTAATACAAAAGTTATGCAGAGAATTCTAGATGTTTGAAAACATGCGACTCGAGTTCATAGGATTGGGCACCTGAGAACACATGCTAAAACGAGTCAACTATAAAGCTGGTGAGTTCATAGGATTGTTAGTTGAAAACATAAAGTATAAACCTTGTATATTTTGGAAAAATGATTCAAAACCCACAATTTTGAATTGTTTTGTTATATCGTTGTAATATCAGTGTGTATACATCTAACAAGGAAACCAATCCTAAGTATTTGTGGTGTGTACCTAAGTACATAGAGTATATGGCAATCCATGCCTAGATACCTATCAGGTATAAGTGAGTCTACAGACGTGAGGCACTACATGCCTAAGTACTATCGAGTAAAGGTATGACTGAGTTATATAGAGAGTGTGGCAATCCATGCCTAGATACCGATCAGGTATGAGTAGGTCTACTAATGTGAGGCAATATCTGCCTAAGTACAATTCGAGTGTGTGTATGACCACGGCATATGATAACAAGTAATAAAATTACTTATTTAGTATTAAGGTATTTGTGTGCCACCTGGCATAGTATGTTACCTCCAGCAACATGTAATTGTAGTCCCACAGAACTATGATTGAGTATTTAGCCAAATACTGTGGTAACGACCTCGAGTATAAGCTCGCCGATCCGTTAATATGTGCGAGTATCAACGCGTGAGTTTATGATTTGTATCGCTTTACCACGATATCATTTTGAATCACTTTACTGTGATCTCGTTTTGTGCCCACTTTACTGTGACATCGTTTTGTGCCCACTTTACCGTGGCATCGAATAGCGTTGCTCGCAAGCAATGTTTGTAATTAAGAGCCGACAGTACTACGACCTGTCCAACTTGAGTAATTGAGAGCCAGCAGTACTACAACATGCCCGACTGGTATGTATGAGAGTCAGCAGTACTACGACATGCCTGACTAGTATAAATGAGAGTCAGCAGTACTACGACATGCCTGACTAAAGTAATCATGTTTGTATAAGCATATGTATATCTATATACGTAAGTAAGTTGTAGGTAGCACCAAGTGCTTGAGATGGAGCACGAGTATGTATATATACATCTATATATATATATATAAGTCAAATCAACAAACGCATCTACTGAGTATCATGTAACACATGATAGTGATTTAGTGTATCTAAGTATGTATATACAATACTTAAATATTAGGTCTAGCACAATAAGCCTAGGTATGAATATCTCATCACCTAGTTGTCTTGTATTAATATAAAGAGTCTATACTAACGTATACTCCTAGCCTCAGCCTAGCAAGTATATTGAGGTCTCTGGGAAATGTTCACTTAAGTACAAGTCCATTCGAGTGATCTTGGAATATATAGGCAGTCTTAGTTCCTAAAAGGAAAACTAATCCTGTAACGAGTCTAGTTGTTGCCCGGCGTAGGTAGAACTAACCAGTTCTAGTATGTTCGATAATATTATCCCGCGACAATATGGCCAATGTATAGTGATAACTTAAGCAAGTTATATAATGGTAATTATTTTTCAACAATCTAGCAGTGTACAATGGTAACCTATCTAGATTAAGTAGTGATATTATTCTACAACAATATGATGCGTGTAATTCCTAAGTATTACACATTTTGTATTACGTAACAGTAATATAGTTGAGTGTGAATTATATAGGTTTTATCATTATAATTCGAAAATAGTAATTGTGCATGCGTCTCACCCCGAAAACAGTAAAATAGTTGAAAGAGTGGGGCTATGAACTCACCTGTGAGTTGTCAACGATCCTAAGATACGCGTGATGTCCGAGTAGTAACCTCCTAGCGAACTAAACACGCGAGGTTATATAAGTAAACTAATTAGTCTGGCTAAGTTAGTCGTTCGAGTATTTGTTTGTTGTAAACGTCGTATACTTAGTGAAATAATAGTTTTCTATTTTTAGCGACACTGGATACGACACTTAATGATTTTGGCGTCACTCGGGAAGTGTCGCATAAAATGGTAAGTTATGAATTATTGGCGTCACTTAAGGAAGTGTCGCATAAGGTGGCGGCACTTAGACAAATGTCGGGTATGAGTGTCGGTGTAAGTGTCGGGTAGGGTGGTTACCGACACTTAGGCAAGTGTCGCAAAAAGAGGGTTTTAGGCAGCACTTGATGCGTCACTTAAGGAAGTGACGCTATATTGGATCTGGTTGTGCGTCACTTACAGTTCGAAGGTTTTTCCCCCAAAATCAAGATCTAACCTATTTTCGGGCCAAATCTTGTTGATATAATGTTAATAAATGATATATTAAGTGTTTTTAACAAGCAATAACAAAGAAAAGTAAGTAATTACTTACGATTGAAGATCGAGGGTTTGAGGATGATGATGATGAACTAGAGGAAGAAGATGAAGATGAAGATGATTATGGTGGCGATTTGCTGCTATTCCTGTTGATGTTATGGTTGTTGATGATGTTAGTTGTTGTTGTTGTTTGATTTTTAGAGAGAAATGATAGATGAAGAAGAAGAAGAAAATGATAAAATGGGATGAAATGGGGAGGGGGTTTGGGTTTTGTCAAAACTCAGATCCCCAATTTGGGGAACTGTGGTCTCCAACCACAGTACAAAATATCCGTGTTTTTGTACCCGATCGTAAAATAAATAAATAATATTTTTAATTTATAAATTTCTTTTATATGTTTTCGAAATATTTTTGAGTTGAAACATTTTATAAAAATAAAATATTTGGGTTCAAGTTTTATAACTAAATTTCGCGCAGTTTCAGATAACTAGATAGCGTTTTTAATTAAAATGACTTACATTTTTTAATGTTTAATATTTTTCCCCGCATGTATAATGTTAAATCTATATAAAATAAAACATTATTTATAAAATTTTGTCACCGAAATTTGGACGCAATATCCTGCGTTCTATCATATTTGTTTCCTAGTGATTATGAAATAATCATCTTGCATTACATATATATATATATATATATATATATATATATATATATATATAAAGTTTTCGAATACTTTGTTATATTTGCGTACTAAGTACAATTAATTAAAGTAAAAATTTGACGCGAAAATTGACCTTTTTGGCCGGGTGTTACATCAGTGGAGGAAAATATTACCACCCACTTTAAAGATGTTAAAAGTTAACAATAGAAATGCTTTAAAAAAGTATCAGATCAACTAAATTATATGATTAACATAAACTTTACTTTCTATAAGAATTATGCATTTAAAACGCAATGAAAATGCATTAGAAATGCTTTATAAAAATTATACCAATGAAAATGCATTTAAAACGCAATCCAGTCATATATTTTACATCAAGTATTATATAATGCAAACAAAAATATATTTAAGTAATTGATTTAAGACAATGCACAACAAAAGTTCGAGAAATCATACACAAACCAAATACTCATACATGTAAGTATTTGAGTAGGTTTTCTTTTGCCAATAACCATACGAGATGACTTTTCATATTTAAATTTGCATAAAGAAGCATTGTAGATGATATTTTGTATACAAGTGTTTGTACAAATTAAGACCGGGCACAGCTCCAAACCTTGCTTAGACACAAGATTAGCAAATACATTGTAATGTAAATTCAAATAAATGACATAATCGCTTAATACATAGCCAGCATTTTCCATATCTCATGCTCAAAAGTGACCCAAAAACATATTGTTGCAAGATTGACTGATAGATAACAGGTACAATTTGACAGACCCATACAGGTATGCCCAAGGCTGCGGTTTACTACAGAAATATACCAGAAATAGAAGTATACTCTTTAAAAAAAAAAGAGGTTCCAAAAAGCCGCTCCTTTGTGAACGGGATCCTCCACTTTCATATTAAGTCTTTGACTTCTTGGTATTCCTGAAATGAGATTTCCGCAAAACCCACTGTTAGTCTAACAATATAAACTTACGTGTTATACTTCTGTAACAGTTATGGAGTAGTAGTTATGCTGATGCTAATCAGCAAATAACAAGAAAAAACAATGTCCACTTCTTTTTGTATGTCCCATTTCCATGATAATAAATGGAAGTGGAAGATATGCCAATTCAAGGAAAGCGTCAAGTTTCTTGTCGATTAGAAAGTAGGAAACATACAGTTCTGCTCTCAGAATCTGTATGGAGTTCAAAATAGTGCAGTTATTTTCATAGTAGATAAACAACCCAATGTTTACTAAGAAATTATACATGTAATCTGCTTCTAGAAATTATACATGTAATCTAACGTACTTGGAAGTAAGGTTATTTAAGTCACCCACAGCTGATTCCACTGCGTATAGAGCCATTTTCTTTACCTGCCAAGTAGCCGTACTAAGTTATTGCACCACAAAATTTTAAGAAGTCAGCCAGAGTAAATGGAAATTATTATGAACCTGATAGCCTCTATCAAGAACTATGTTATAACTTGGATGCAAACTAGAAAAAAGCCACAAAGGCATATACTTCTAACAAAATTTGTGCAATGCAAAACACTGTCATACAATTGCATTTATCCCAACAGAGGCATGAAAGCAAAAGAACCACATCATTCCAGCTACATATTTGAAGACTAATGTAGAGAACATTTGCAGTTCTAAAAAAAAATGGGAACTATTGTTATGCGGCAACCAACCAGACAACTTGAATGCTAGCTTTTACATGTGATCAAATAGTAGTTTAGGAATCTTCAGTTTTCAGTTTCATTTGGAACTTCACAGTTACTTTCCAACACAAAAGGAAAGCAGACTACTACATGGAGGGGAGTAAAAGCAAGCATTTACATGTGCAAAACGGAGGAAAGGTTGGGGTATCAGATAAAAACAAGTCAAGTCAAAAGGAAGATTGGGTTGACAACGCAATATAAATCCAGAGAAATTGTATTGTATTATTGTATTAATTAAGGGTTACAGGTACATAGTATATATAGCATATAATGCTACACTTGTATACCCTCTAGTCTAGACTAATACTATTTGTATACATAATCTAATACGCCCTCTCAAGCTAAGGGCGGGAAACGATCTGTAGCTTGGATCTTAAGAAGATAAATCGAGGAGTTGATAGCGGTTTTGTGAAGATATCAGCAACTTGATCATCTGTGGAGATGAATTGTACACGAAGAGCTCCTTGTGCAACTTTTTCACGAACAAAATGAAAATCGACTTCTACATGCTTTGTGTGTGCATGAAAAACAGGATTAGCCGAGAGATAGGTTGCACCAAGGTTGTCACACCATAAAATGGGAGCTGAAGTAGTGCCTATTCCAAGTTCTTTGAGAAGAGCTTGAAGCCAAGTAAGTTCGGCCACAGTGTCAGCCAGTGCTTTATATTCGGACTCGGTTGAGGAACGAGAAACCGTACGTTGTTTGCAAGCTGTCCATGAAATAAGATTAGAACCCAAATAGATGGCAAATCCCCCTGTAGATCGACGATTATCTGGACAGCCTGCCCAATCAGCGTCAGAGTAGGCTTGAAGTGGTGAGGCACTAGAGGATAAACCACCCTGCCAATGTACATCAGTAAAAGCCTGGAGCTTGAAACCGGAAGCACGGCGAATAAGCATGCCATAATCAGCGGTACCATGAAGGTAGCGATAATATCATATATCCCTTATATATACTAGCATCGACCCGCATGACAATGGTTAATGGTTGGAGCATGCATAAATTGACAAACTTTATTAACTGCAATCACAATATCCGGTCGAGAAAGGGTGACATACTGGAGAGCTTCAACAATTTGACGATACTTGGGTGGATCAGAGAAAGCCTCACTATCATTAAGAGAGAGTGAGCTAAGTGTGGTCATGGGAGATGACATGGGCTTGGAATCAGACAAACCAGCTCATTGAAGAAGCTCCAATATATATTTTCGTTGAGATAGGACAATATCAGACCCTTTTGGAACTATTTCAATACCCAGAAAATAATTGAGTGCACCAAGTTCTTTCAATGCGAAATCCGATCCGAGTTGACGAATGACTCGGTCAATAGCAGTCGGGTTATTCCCAGTAACAATAATATCATCAACATAGACCAAAATGTATAAAAGAGTTCCTGCATTGCATGAGAGTAGATAAAGAGCGAGGGATCCGTCTTGGAACCCAAGAACCCAAGTGCTATAAGAGCCTTGGAAAGGCGGTGAAACCAAGCTCTCGGGGCCTGTTTAAGGCCATAAATTGACTTGTGCAGCGGACAAACATGATCTGGTCGTTGTGTATCAACAAAGCCCGGAGGTTGTTTCATGTAAACGGTTTCAGTTAAGGTACCGTGAAGAAATGCATTTTGAACATCCAATTGTCGCAGTGGCCAATTCTGCGTAATTGCAAGGGATAACACAACCCTAATTGTCGTTGATTTTATAACAGGGCTAAATGTCTGGTGAAAATCGATGCCTTGTTGTTGGCGAAACCCTTTGGCAACAAACCTCGCTTTGTAGCGAGTGACAACTCCGTGCTGGTCTCGTTTCAACTTATAAACCCACTTACAATCAACAACATTTGCATTAGGGACACGAGGAACAAGAGACCACGTCCCATTTTTAACAAGCGCAGAATATTCTTCAGCCATAGCCTGACGCCACTCGGGATATTTGATAGCAATTTTAAATGAAGTTGGTTCGGTAAGGGGAGTAGGAGAGACAGTAGCGATGAGCGGACAGATTGAAAGGAACCCGTTGTTTGGGGTTAGGGCGTAGATTAGGAGGATGTGTACGAACAGGTGGTTGTGTTGGAATTGGTGCATGTGTAGGAGATGAGTGATGACCAGAGGAGGGCTGTTCGGTGGTCACAGGGCTGTTCGGGTCAGGGCTGTTCGGGTTAGTGCTATCTGGTTCAGGGCTGGTCGGATCAGGGCTAGTCGGTATAGGGTTGTTTGGGTCAGGGCTGTCCATATCAAGGTTGTGTGGTTCGGGGCCGTTCGGATCAGGACTGTTTGGTTCCGTTTCAGGACTGACCAGATTTGATGAAGACAATGGGGTTGTATATGGGTACGAGGTGGGAGATGACGAAGGAGGCGAGCTCTTAATTTCAAAAGGAAAGTTCTCTTCATCGAAGCGAACATGGCGAGCAATGTAGAGACGTTCAGTTGATAAATCAAGACACCGATAACCATGGTGGAGAGGGCTGTAGCCCAAGAAGACACAAGGAGTTGATCAGAAATCCATCTTGTGTCGGTTGTAGGGACGCAAGTGGGGAAAACATTGACAACCAAAAAGCCGCAGAAAAGAGTAGTCAAGAGTGCGTTTGAAGAGGTACTCAAAAGGTGATCGGTTTGTGGATGTACGAGATGGCATCCGATTAATTAAGTAAACAGCAATTTCGAATGCATAATTCTAGAACCGTTGAGGAACACTTGCTTGAGCAAGTAAGGTAAGACCTGTTTCAACAATGTGACGGTTGCGACGTTCTACAAATCCATTTTGCTCACTGGTGTGAGGACATGAACGCCGATGAACAATCCCTATTGATGAGAAAAATTGGGATAGATTATGAAATTCACCACCCCAATCAGTTTGAACGTTCTTGATCTTAGTGTTAAATTGTCGTTCAACCATTAGAACAAAACGTTTGAATGTATCATAAACATCAGATTTTTGTGCGATTGGGTAAATCCACATATACCGAGAGTAGTGATCAACACATAGCATGAAGTATCGATGACCTTCAAATGATAAAACGGGTGCAGGACCCCAAACATCACAATAAATTAAATCTAAAATATTATTACTCCGAAAAGTTGAACTAGGTAATGAAAGTTTAGAACTTTTTCCTAGTTGACAAGAATTACATAAAGTAGCTGAAAGTCTATTTGAAACTGGAAGAGAAAAATTAGAAATCATAAAATGCAAAAGACGATGCGGGATGTGGTAGAGGTTGCACGAACAGCCGAAAAAGCTATTTTATTGACCTTCTTGAGTTGAGGGAGATGAAGTAAGTAGAGACCATGATCACTGGGGCCCGTGAGAAGGGTGATGTGTGTAGACTCGTCCTTCACAACAAAAAAAGAAGAGTGAAATTCAAAAAAGACATTATTTTCAAGACAAAATTTTTGAACAGAGAATAGATTTTTGGTTATTTCGGGTACGTGAAGAATGCTTGAGAGACAAAAGGTTTTATTTGGTGAACGAATCTTTGAAGAACCAATATGAAGAATGGGAAGTCCCTTACCATTACCAACGTGAAGCGCGTCATTGCCATGATATGTTTCAAAGTGATCCATACTTGTCAAATCAGGGGTGACATGGCTATTAGCTCCCGTCTCAGGAAACCAAGAAGTGGAGGCAGCAGACGAAGATGCACGATTGTCCACAAAGTTAGCAGCACACATTGTAGAGCGATCACGGTTAGGACAGTCCGATGGAATGTGGCCAATCCCACAACGATTACAAGTCCCATAAACCGTGTTTTAAGCAGACGCCCAACTAAATTGACGACTATCCCCACCCCCACGAGGGCGACTGTTATTCCCACGAAAGTTCCCACGACGTCGATTGCCACGATTATTATTGTTTGGGCGAGAATTGTAAGAGGTTTGAGGAGTTGAAACTGATGTAGGCACAAGCTGAAAACCAAGGGCAGATGCAATCGAGCCTAGTTGAGAAACAGTCTGTTGTTGCTGTTGTGATGACGTCGATGCTAGTTCAAGTGATCTACCTAGATTTTCAGCAGTGGCAGCAAATGCTTGAGTGACAGATGGTGCTTGAGCCTGAGTTTTCCCATACATGTAATCGTGGTCACTAAGAAGAGCATGGAGTTCAATGAATGCCGTGGGGGATTGGCGAGCAGTAATGGTACTCTTCAGGCCATTGTATTCTTCTCGAAGGCCTGAAACTGTAAGCATAACCAAGTCTTTATCTTTTACAGGTTCACCGATTGCAGTGAGAGCATCGGCATACTCTTGAGCACGATTAAGATAAGCATCAGCAGTTTCATCGCCATGCATCTGAATCCTGAGAAGTTGTGTCTTCAAAGTGTATAATCTGAAAGTTGTGTGAGGTGCATATGCTTGCTCTAGGGTGACCCATAGGTCACGTGCTGTTTCGCCTTGTACATGGCGGAACGAAGCTTCAGAGATGGCGGAGATAATCAACATTCGAACATGTTGATCATTAGAAATCCAAATCTGATAGTTAGGGTTTTTAACGGGTTCAGTGGTTAGGGCTGTAGAAGTAGTAGAAGTAAGGTGTGGTGATGGGCATGGAATAGATCCATCAACATAACCCATCAAGTTGTTGGTGATGAGAAACGGATGGATCATCACCTTCCAATAACCATAGTTGGTAGGAGTGAGTGTAAACGCGAACTTACGAGAGTTATAGGACGTTTTCTCGGCTGTAGTGAAGGCAGCGATAAGAGCCATTGAAGCAAGGTTGATCCGGTGAATGTTCTTCTACTTGAAAGAGGCTGATTTAGAGTTTAGGTGATGGCAGCTAGGGTTCCGGCGATGGCCTGTGGTGTAGGCGGCAGCTAGGTTTTTGTAATGGTCGGCCTTTGTGTAATTAGGCTCTGATACCATATAAATCCAGAGAAATTGTATTGTATTAATTAAGGGTTACAGGTACATAGTATATATAGCATATAATGTTACACTTGTATACCCTCTAGTCTAGACTAATACTATTTGTATACGTAATCTAATATGCAAACACATTTTTCATCATTTTATTATTATTTCATATATAAGTAATATATTAAACATGCTTTTGTTCATTATATGTAAGCGTATTGATATTCGACGGCTGTAAAACACCCAACCCATTTGACTCGTTTCGCTTAAGCTTAGATCTTTAAGTTTACCCATCCACCTGTAAACATATTGATATTGCTTATCGTACAAGCTCTTAAAATATATATTCAGAGAGAACAAATTGCTTACCTCCAACTTATCTTCTTTTGCTCTGTGATTTTGGGGAAGGACGCGGAAATCTTCAGTTAACCGGATACATTCACCAACATTTTCGGGAGAAACAAAGTCCAATGCCACTTTAATACATGACTGCAGTAACACATATGCAATAGATACTGTATTCATGCACAGAACATAACAGAAACAGCTTAAACAAGTTAAGTACACTCGAAGCAAATTAGCTATAAAAGACGGCTCTCTTAAATCGATGGCAGTTTTCGTATAATGAATCCAACTTATCTTTAGCTAATCAAACCTCTCTGAATGCCTACAAAAATACAAGTCTCAATAAAACTTCTTTTATAACTTTTTTTATTTTCGAACGGCAATACTATAATCTATCCCACTAATATATACAATCCACACATTATATACATATTGCCTTCCCCAAGGTTTGAACCCACAACCTCTCGGTCGGTGGATCCCTTGACTTCTCGATGCTCGAACCCACAACTTCTCTTTTAAACATGCAAACACTAAAAGAAAACATATAAATTTATAGACACCATTGCAAGAAAATTCGAGTATGTGTAAGAACAAGGTTCAAACATGTTTCATAAACTAAAGGTGCATTTATGGTTATCAAAATTTCAATCTTAACACCCTGATCTCCAAAAAGTAGCTTGATCAATCTAAGATCAAGTTGGCCATAGGATTGGTCTTAGGATAATAGAATCGATAAGAGGATATTCGGGGTTATTCATGATGTTTTCATATAAGTAATTCTTGTTATAGATTACATCACCTATGGGTATGTTTGACAACACCTAGTTGGAGCTTGTGGTTGGAGTTGGTTGCTGAGTTTTAAGACCTACTAGAAGAAGCTTTAATTTTGGGGACTTCTGAGGGCTTCTTTTTTCAATAAGATCCAGTTATTTTTGCTTGCCAAACATGGCTTCCATAAAAACTTGCTTCCAAACACACATTATGAATGAAAGTAGTTCATTAGAGTAGGTTTTTACGAACTTAATTAGTTGAGATCTTCCAATTACGATCTTGTAAAGATCAATATGATCCTTAGTAAGATCTAGATCTTGACAACGTTGGCAATATCTAATCACGTAAGCTAAAATAAGACGTTAAATACGGAAAAAAAGGTGAACATCGTAGAAGCTCAACGTCATGGGATTGGATAAGGCTGCAAGAGAACCAAACCGAAGTAAAGGATCTTGTTACAGCTTGAACTTGACTTGATAACTTTACAAGCCTTCATGATGCACGCTCGAATTGAGATTGAGAAAATACATGGAGTCAAGTCCGAATTGTATAATATATATTTTCAAAAAGACTTGAATATGTAAAAGAAGAGATGAAGTCGAGCCTCATATTATCGAGCTAGTTTTTTTTGTGATCAAGTTCAATTTGAGCTTAATCTCGCTATAAACTAAACTCAAACGAGCTTAGCTTGAGACCGAATAACTCAATGGAAGCAAGACTTGTTTGCAACCCTAACATTCGATAATTAACTATCAGCTAGACTGTTATAAAGTCAACTAAGCCTCCATAGTTCTCGGGCTAGGGATAATCTAGAAACTATATAGGTCATCTAGTAGTGGTTGAGACTACTACTTTTGCATAGTTTATTCCAAGCTTTATAGTCCATATTTCCCTTTTGGATCTCCCTTTTACTGTCCACTTCTATAAGTAGATGATATTATCAATTAAAGTTCCTTTATCACCCCTAGTTTATAATATGTAAACTACAAAAGTGGGTCAAAACTAAAAAGTTAAGGGTAACACCATCATCTTAGAAAAACTTAGGTGTAATGATTATGTTCTACTACGTATTAAACTGTGTCTTTTTGTCAGATACAATAAAATTAGGACGGAAGGTATATTATAATAGACTTGTACTACTCTACAAAGATTTTCTTTTTTTTTCTTACTATCAAATTTCAACAAAAAATTTATCGATAGACCAAAAGTATTTTACAATGTACCTGTACTATGTGGTTTAATTTTTCTCCATTTAGTTGTAAATATCAGCTCCCAAGATGAAAGATCACGTTAAATCATTGTTCAATCTCTACAATCTTTTTTATTTGGATTTGATTTGATTTGATTTGCACTATGATCAGACATTTCTCATTTAAATCATTATTTATGTATATTTATATCTATACAATACAACTTTTTAATACTCAACTTCAGTGTATTAATATAAAAAATTAGGGTGTAAATATCACTACTCAAAGCAAAGTAAGCGAGCCGTAAATATACGATTAAATATCTAAAAACCTTTGAAAAGGATGAAATGTCATTACAGATGTCTACAAAGGCTTGTTGCCAAGGAACTCAACTTTATAAGAAATATCCCGTATGTTGAACATTAACCAAAGCATATGGCCTGCAACTGCACATTTTCTGTGACACCCGATCAATTAGGACTTGTGTTAGTGCCTAATCATTGTACTTATACATGTAATTAGTTATATTTAGGGCTAATTATGTGTATCACTATGTGTATTGATATATGTTTATATATATATACACACGTATGCGATTTGTTTAAATCGTACATTTCACTATCGGATGAATTCCGACACATTATAAATGCGGACGTTGGTGAACAAAATGCTAAATAATGTGAAATTATTTAATAAACTCAAAAATCTCTAAATATTATGTTGATAATATTTAACATGTAAAACGTAACGTATAAAGTATCATAAACGCGACGAAAATGCGCGGAACGCGCCTGACAACCAAATGAAAGCCAAAATATATTTTATAAGTTTAAAATATATCATTTCGAGTAAAACTTTCATTTAAAATACCGTATTTTAAATCGATAACGAAAAACGGATAATTAAAACGTTACGCGATTTAACCTCCGTAAAACGTGCACGCAAATCGAGGCCAATAAATTAACAGAACATTTTTATAAATGTTTTTAAGTATTTTAATGAATACTTCAATCAATAATATCGAGATTTTAATCGTTATCTAAAATATGAATATTAAACGTTTAACGTCTAAATAAACGTCGAAACGAACGAGGAAACGAACACCGCGCGAAGCACGAATCTAGGGGACAAAATTTGAACATTGACCAGCCCCTGTGGGCCCCCTTGGCCGGCCCCCCCTTGCTGCCCCCATGTGTCCACCTTCACTTAAACCCATACAAACTCCATGCATTCATGCAAATGAATGATGAGATTCTCTAACACCCACATGTAACTTACACTCCCATTCAGTTCACCACATTTCACTCAAATTCCCTCAACTCTCTTCCTCTCTAAACTACTGAAAGAAATCAGTCCATCATCATCAAGAAATTACCACTTCATTCAAGAAAATCAAGAGCAAGAAGGGAACCAAGCTCAAGATCATCATTTTCTTCATCTTCAACTTCTTCACTACTTTCTTTGTAAGAATTATCAAAACCTTTCATAAATATTATTGCATGTTATTTATTTATATGCTATATTGATCATCTAACACTATTATGTCCAAATATCAAGTTAAAATACGTTTTTATACAACATATACAAACATGCATAAATATGTCTTCAAAAGTCAGTTTAGTAGAAAAATCATATAAAATCGTATACTAAGTTAGATGATGCATTTTTTTTAAAAATTTGCGTATTGAAAAGAGCTACAATTTTCGTGTTTTACACTTTTTCCAGATCTGTACGTATTTTTGTGTATAAGCCGATCTTTGAGCCTGGTCTGAGATTTGTCGAAAACCGAGTTCGGTTCTTACGCACAATTTTCAACCTATCTAGATGGATTCTATAATTACCGGAAAAATCAGGTTAACAACTAGACACATAGGAGAACAACTGGTAAAAATTGTGGACTCTAATTCGAACCATAACTAGTTAAGAAAAATTTGGCGAAATGAACCGACATAAACCGAAAACATGAAAATCTTAAAGTTTTGACATGCTTTTAAAACCGACACCTCGGAATGACTACGACATGAACCAAAAATTTCTGGAGACTCTATGAACTAATCTAAAGCTTCCCTAAAAATTTCGGGTCAAACCGAGCCCGTTTGACCATGTTACCAAAGCAAAAACACAACTGTTGACTTTGCGAGTTGACTTTGACTTGCGAACCGAAGACTTGCGAGTTGACTTTGACTTGCGAACTGAAGACTTGCGAGTTGAAAGACTTGCGAGTTGAAAGGCTTGCGAGTTGACTTTGACTTGCGAACTGAAGACTTGCGAGTTAAAAGACTTGCGAGTTGAGTTTGACTTGCAAACTGAAGACTTGCGAGTTGAGTTTGACTTGCGAACTGAAGACTTGCGAGTTGACTTTGACTTGTGAGTTGACTTTTTGACTTTGCGAGTTGACTTTTCAAGATTGACTTTTTGACCTTGAGAGTTAACTTTTTGACCCTTAGTTAATTTCCAGAAAATCACATTTTAGACTCTGAATTCCGAGCCTTAACACATTCGGACATATATATATACATATATAAAAAGCAATAAACACCTACAAAGATCAAACCTTTATGATGTAGAATCATACATGAAACTCATATGCTTCGAGAAGTATACAACACTATGAACATAATAATAATACTTTGAATTATTATTACATAACCACACCAACGGGACGTACATGCTTTCAAAACTCAAACAAAACAATCAAACATTTGGACATAACTAATTGATGGATAACTAACATAGATGGTCTGTTGAGACATCTACTCACTCATATAACCTTGCACGTTTTGAACACTCGACAGGTTACAGTCTGCGGACACTCATTTGGTACATCATACTTGCTTGCTTCGCAAACACTCTAAGACTCAGGTGAGTCTCATAGCCCCTCATTTTACTGTTTTTAACCCAGGGGTGGGAATACATGCTCAGTTTTCATTTACATTTAAACGCAAGTACAAAACACGATATATTGACTGCATGAGTTTGCTCTACTAATCATGAAGTCCTCGACCACATAGTTTGTTAATATGGATTTAGCGTGAATGTTACTGTATGGTACCATATGGGATTGACAATCCCCATCCGGGGTAGTCGCGCTACCACGACTGCGGTTGAACGGACGCATTATCATTTGTACATACGAGTGTAGATTAGGCACTCGCAGGGAGGCACGCACGATCGGGCACTTAATTGTGATTCCTGACACCTCAGTTAAGCTCGAACTATAGACTCATGGCAGTAATATACACATTTTTATGATTGATTTCATACATAACTATATCTTGCGGTTCATACATTATTTTTACTATCAAACCTGTGAGCTCACCAGCTTTTAGCTGACCTTTTAACATGTATTCTCAGGTACTCAGCAGCTGTAGGCTTGCACTCAGGAATTAGCTTAGCTCGAGTCAGCATGCAAACATCAGAGATTTTATTGCATTAATATATTTTGTATAAGTATTTATGCTAGGAAATCTCTCCTATTCAGAACATGAGCTAATGTATTTGGTACAACTGATGTAAACTTTTATGGAATTAATGTATTTTGTTAAAACGACGCATATAGAGTCGTTCATTATATATCTTTGTGCTTGATTACCTTGATTAGTCGCACCCAAAGTATGCTTCCGCTAATCACGAATTTGGGGATGCAACAGATTGGTATCAGAGCCTGAGATCATAGTGAACTAGGTTGCATTTAGTGGGCCTAGACTATGACCATTAGGCAGTATTTCCTTATTAGGTATGATTGGTTCAGGAATTACATCATACGAGTTTAATTTAACATAGCCTGATCAACTATGTACTATTAAATAAGGATGATGTACTGAAACGGTTATGTTGAACAGAAGTACACTAGTTGACTCTGACCGAGAGAAAAACGAGACTATTACTTGTTTGTGCTAGACACGCTAGGCTATATGATATGTTTATATATATGGACCTCACGATACTCACTAAACGCTCTTGCCACATAAATGGCAGACATTCCTCATCTAGTGTCAACCAACACAAACAACGAGACTCAAACCTCACCAACCATTGAGGAGGTAACCGCATTACCACAAACCTCTACTGAACCTCTCTACTACTTCACTGAGGAGGCGCGAGTCACACGACATCAAAGGAGGGGTAACGGATCAACTCGCGTTAACCCTTACCGCACTAGTAACACCTCAACAAGGGCAGACTATCCAACTTACCCTCGTAGTTGAAGAGATGTTCATGAGAGACATTGTTGCAACAAGTACTTATTCCTAAACCTAAAACCAATTCAATACAATCAATTTTCTTTTCGCATACTGTTTGTCATTTCCACTATTGTTCTACTTTCCATTGGCTACACCATTTTATTGAGTTGTATAAGTTTCTCACACTTCTCCAAAAAAAAATGATTTAATCATCATTTTGCTTAGCATGTTCCTTGTCATTTCCACCGTTGTTCTACTTTTCCATTCTGACACATCATTGAGGTGTATAAGTGTCTCTCACTTGTTTATCCCGAAACTGACCAAGTAATCAATTCGCACTTATACCCATTTTCACCTTGTACTATTTTCCCATTATCCAAGACCAGTGTTAAGATGCCAGACATATGTAAGCACTTCTTCTCAGATCTGATCAAAAATAATAAAATTGTTATTGAAACCCTTCTTAACATTTCCATCATTGTTCTATGTGTCCATTTTGCAACATGATTTTGTTGAGGTGTATAAGTTTCTCGCACTACTTTCGCAAACTGATCGAATAACCAATTGGCTTTGAGCATGCTTCTTGACATTTCCACTATTGCTCTATTTTTCCACTTTGCAAAATCATATTGTTGAAGGGTATAGGTCTTTACACTTATCCCTAAAATTGATCTAATAACTAATTTGCTTTTTGCATGCTCGCGATCATTATGTTACAACATTTTGTTGAGGAGTGTAAGTGTCTACTGTTGTTATTGATTATACATGATTCCAAATGTCAATCACATTCTTCTCCACCAATAACCAGTGATTAGATATTCAAGGGAACAAAGACACGAAATGAATAAACAAATTGTATTTGTTCCACGCAAATCAGCCTATACTATCTTCTAGCATGCTAGTGATCATTATGCTACACCAATTAATTGAAGTGCGCAAGTGTTGTTGATTACACTTGCCTTCAAATACTACTTACATTCTTATGTGCCAATAACTAAAGATTTAGCTTTCAAAAGCACAAAGACACAAACAATAAATTAATACGTACTGAATTTACTCCACACAAATCAACAAGTACCATGCTTGAAAGAACTTATGTCCCTCCAAGAACTTCCGAGAGATAATGTGTTAGAACAAAGACTTTAATCGTAGAAAACTTATTGTTGTTAAGAAACTTATTGTTGCATGATCAAATTGGAATGATGGTGTTTGTTTACTAAAAAACAAGTGTAACATGACATACTCATTGTGTGCATGGAAGAATTGCGCAAGGTGATCCCAAGAGTAACACCAATTGGAGAAGATATTTTTGTGATCATCGAAGAATCCAAAAACTTGGTTCATCTTTGACCACCATATATTAGAGTAAAAGAGCCTAATTATAACCTACAATTTAGGCTCACTTTAACACTTTTATAACTTTTTGAAGCCCTAATATAATCCTCCACGAAACATAATACATGAGAGAAGTGGGACCCAATAATACATTGTAACACAAACTTCTCAAAATTCACACTGAGGGAAAGGTGTCTTCGTGAAGTAAAACAATGTGAAGGGAGAGGGGGGAAGAGCACGAAAACATCATGCTCTCGGTTTGATACTTTGTCTTGGCATTTTGACCTCAATTGCAACATTATGATTAAATAGCATACCGATACATGTAAACTAACAATAAAAGGCAAAACTTAGGGGACAAGACAATGCAGATAGAGACAAATGAACATTTGTACTTCACATCCAAAGTGAAACCAAAAACCAAGTGTGCATGCAAAAGATAAAAACAGAAGGTTGTCAAGAGATTGCGAGGTACTAAGGGAAAAAGGAGCTCACCTTTACCTACAAGTTTGCTGAAAATAGTTTCATTACAAACATTTTGAACTTGTGTATCTAGATGACTAACTCATTAAAGAAAAAATGTTAAGTTTTGTTATTAATTATTTTTAATAGTGACTATCATTACTAGATAAGTTTTAATATTAAAGGTATAAGGGAGTATTAGAATCTTATTTAGTGCATGTCTTAGAAAGCAACTTAAAAATAATCTATAGATAGAGATTTATGGTTATAATTGATTTATGAGGAATTTGATAGTGATTAGATATCATTAGAGATTTGGTTTACCTCTTTATAGCAAGCTTTGAGCATTGATTAGGTCAATATTACATTCATAGTATATCTTGTCATATTTTTTTTTTTATTTTAATAACGCTTGATTGCTTATGCATGTGAAAAGGAGAATTATCCGTTTTTATGATGCAACATAAATGTTGTGCAATGCATGCAAATAATCAAACCATATACTTGTATGACTATAACCCCCAATGTATAAAATAAATAATTAAAGGGGTTAGTTCGTGGAAATGTAACAAACTATAGTATGACATTCTTTCTATGTAGCGAACTACTCGGGCCTCCATTGTATGTAACGAACTTGTAATTTGGTTTTGGTCAAATTAACGTTTATAAGGGACGCCACATGTCGGCTTATATAATCGACACGTGGAAAAAGTACCATAAATTACATACAATGTAAGGAAATCACAAGTTCGTTACATACAATGGAGGCCCGAATAGTTCGATACATACTACAACTGTCAGACTATAGTTTGTTACATTTACGCGCACTAACCCCATAAATAACAATAAACATCATATCTCAAGTACCTCAGAAATAGTAAGTTAAATACCTTAAGATTTCTAACTTGATGGGCGCAACCAGCAGGTATAAAGACAGCATCTCCAAGCTTTTGAACAAACGTCCAGGGTTCAATTCCTAATGAGAATTATAACAATGAGCACATTAAAAAAAAACACACACACACATTATATCAGTAAAAGTTAGTACACATCTTGCAAAAGTATACTAACCAAACTCTTCTTTGAGTCTCCTCTTATGCTCCACAGTTAAGTAGAACGTTTGGTCATGAATTGGATGGATAACCTAACATAATAAACAAAGAAACAAGGTTTTATATTACTATCTAAGATTAAGATGCTACACATAAAGAATTTCTATTATCATTACACTTTCATAGGTAACTTGGTTCATAATTTCCCTATCCCATTGACTACTAGATACTTTGCGGAAAATATGACTGATGTATAATAAAACAATAAAGAAAATGACGGATGACATGTACACTCAACTTTACAAAACCCATGGCTAACCAGCATAGTTATGACCAAAAAGTAAGAAGTACCTGCTGCAATGGACAACAGTAGATATGCCTGAACTCTCTGAAGTGTTTTTTCAGATATGCCTCCAAATTTGGGGTATCTTCCCTCCTAAAGATGTCCCATAGAGCACCTCCATCCCCTAGATCCAACGAAATCTCTTGTTTCTCACATTTCACCTTCTTCCTAACATTCCCATTTTGACTCATACTTCTTTTCACGAAAGCCTTTCTCTTCCCAACATCTCTTTTACCGTTCTCAGTTTTACATTCAGCTCCTTCACATTCTTCAATCTTCAATGCAGTTCCATTTGATTGATTAATAATAGTTGGATCTGTTCCTTTCACTCTTTTGCGCCTGCTTCTAGTGTTAGCACTACAGATACCTAAATACTCGTTTATTTCAACCTTAGATTCAACTGGATGTTTAGCAGGTCTCCCTCTTTGTTTCTCCGAGCCAACTTGATCACCCATAGCACCTTTAATGTTATAAGTATCAAGTGCAACAAGTTCCTTCTGGTCTTGATTCTTGTGCTTCTTTCTCAATTCATTTATCTGTTTAAGTTGATCAGGTGTGGGTGTCACAGTTGCAGTATGAGTCAACACGTTCACCTTCAGGTCACCAGCAAAATATATATAAAGATGGAAATTTATAAAATGATAACATCTCTTAAATAATGTAATCACAACTAAACCTGCGACATAAATTTTATTTTCACGGTGATTTTATTTCAAGATACCAAAAGGTTGAGAACTTGAGATAGAGGGTTCAGTTACCTCTTAAAGAAAAGCAAGAAGAGGTTTATATATGTAAAATAATCCATAACTAAACCACCATGAATAAAAAAATGTGTAAACTAGAATAGAAAATAAAAGCTAATTCATTAATGAAAGTAAATGAAATCAATCACTGAATATATTGTTTCTGCCTAACATAAGAAAGGAAAATATCAAGCGGAAGAAGAAATAAAAGCACTATACCGCATCAGACATGTCACAATGAAGCTTAGTTACTGAATCTCCACGGCCCAGTTCTTGAGCAACACCGTAAGCTATATATGTTTTAGGACCAATGTCTGGCTTCAAAGACTTTGGAGGCAACTTAACAGCAAGATTAAGGTAGCCATCACGAGGATGGGTATATTCTTTAAAGGGTAAGCAAGTGATAAATTCAACACCATGGCGTGGTAACCGTTCTTCAAATAAACTTGATGGAGGCCAGTCTTTCAGCTTAAGGATCTCAGGCCACCCTTCTTTGTCATATTTACCTTCTGTATATGACTTAAAAAACTGACGAACATTAATATCAACCTGCATTCCATATAGGTTGCTTTAGGTGGCATGTTATATACTTATATATATTAAAATAGCATTAACCTAAAAACACACAATCTAGCAAACACACATGACAAATTTACCAAAAATTTAGATAATATGTCGGATAATTTTGATCAGAAAAAAGTACATATATTAAAAAAAGTTCAGTTCCTGAATAAATAATTTTTAACCCAAGCTTGTACAACCCACACAAATAGTTAAGGGACTTTAATAAACAAATGTCCGATTCAAAAAGTTCTTCATGAAAGGATTTTATTTATTTATTTCTTTTCTTTTTTGTTAAGAGCTTGCCTTAGGTTATATACAAGAAAACTAAAAAGAAAACAACGATAATAATATTAGTGTGAAGAAGACATGATAAACCAACCTGACACCAATCTAAACAATTAAGAGCAGCTACATCTAAGAGCTGGTCATGATTGACATTTGAGATCTGACGAAAAGCACGCCACATAACCATGGGCTCCCAGCTCAACCCAAGAGTAGTTTCTAGAACATTACTAACTATGATAGGCTGTCCTTTAGACCAATGGCACTGAAAATGTTTAAGATCTCCATGTTCAATGTCTACAGCACGTGGACAATACAAGTAATTGTCACTGGAATTTTTACGAGAAGCAGCTTTACGTAACTGCTGATCACCTTGATTCACAAAATCTGAACATGAGCACCATTCCTCGAGCATCTTTCGCATGTCATCCTTCAGTTTGTGAATCTTTAAGAGCTCTTTTGTTCTCTTCAACATATTTGGAACCCAATCGAGTTGTTTTATGTGCATCAAATCTAATATTCCATTGCCACAACCACCCATACTTTTTGGAGGACAAGGAATTCTGCCATCTTCAAAAGAATTCCAGTCATGAGTTAACTTTTTTTTCAGTCGCTTACGACCATTGTCAATAACACGCTTTTTCCCTCCATGCAAGTATTCTGATCCTGGATCTTTAAATTCAATAAAAACTTCCTCTGTGTTTCCCCGAGGCTTCCCATCACGCACTTCCCAGCAACATTCAAGACAAAGGTCATACTGACAACTTGGACAGCTTCTATGCAGATCAAAAATTGACGTTTTGCAGCAGTCACTGCATATATTACAAACAAATATCATATAAGAATAGAGAGGGATTAAAAATAGCCTATCTGATTCATGTTCTATTCTAACCCAAGTTAATCTCATTGTAATAATGAAATCATCAACGCGGAACTATTAATTATCTTGAAAGCAAGACAGTCCTAGACTCTGATAACTTGGGAAAATGAACACCAACACTTACAAACAAAATACTCCAATAATTATATGATAATTAAAATGGCATACCAGTAAATACGCTCATCGCTCTGATACGTTGCCTTCTTCAGTTTTACGTTCGATAGATTTGATCCTGCCCATAAAGTTTATATTAAGGAAACCCACATCAACTATTAACAAAGTGTCAACCAAAAATGGAAATAACAGGAGCATTATTTAAACTAGTTTCCTCATGAGCATTATTTAAACTAGTTTCCTCGTGTTTAGTAGGCCTAAGCAAGTAAGCAATCACGGAAAATATATTAAACAAATATATATATGAACGACGAATTTTGTGCAGCATCCTGAGGTCACAACGATAAACTCATTCAGACATTCAGTTAAAAGCTTTGTCATCAGAACGAAACAGTCAGTCTCAGAACTCAGATACAACTTTATGACAGTAACGGTTGGGATTAGCACTACAATCAACAAGGAGTCGTATTCTGCAAGACCACCAATAGGGTGAATAATGAAAAATACCTTGAATTTTAGACTCTATAAGTTTCTCCTTTGAGTAGTCCTTGTTGAGACGCTTCAAGAAGGGAAGAAGAACATGCAGAACATATACAGAATATTGTACTTTCTGATCAACAGTGGGTTCATAATTGATCTTACTTTTGACCTACAAAAAGCAAAAATCAACTAACCAAAAGTGACAAATAAGTTAGTTACGTAAAAGAAGATGAGCTGCTGCAGGAACCAACCAACCTTAGGGTGCATATCACGCAAGCAAGATTTACAGTTGCAATTGTCAAGGCAAACAGGGCAACGAGCAGCAAACATCTCCTCTGTCATGTTAGGATACCTATAGAGCATTGGAAACAAGAAGAATAAGACCAAATCCCCAAGAGGCCAGCAAAGTTGACACACAATAGATAGTTGCAGGCAAATGTGCAGCAAATACTTTGAAAAGGTGTGCATGCGTCAGTTTTCTGAGACGAAACTAAACTGAAGTAGTTTTGTTTTGCTTAATGACACGTAACTACCACTAAGCCAGCTGTTAAGCTTGGCTATTCTATTACATAGTCGGAGTAGAATGACAAACTCTACATACGCAAATAGTCAAATAACAATGGCTACTCAAAGCACAAACAAAGTAAGCCTGATGCAAGTGTAAAACCTGATAGTAAGACAGTAATTTAATGAGACAGGGGACATATGGCTTGGGTCAAACAACAAAGTTTTAAGCATTTGCCAGAATGGGGCTGCTCAGATTCCCCAAGACCGTCTTTGTTTCACTTAAAAATTATGAACAATCAATCAATGAATTTAGCAAGGTTAGAAGAACCCATAAATAATAATATAAACAACCAAACTTTTTAATAAATAATTATGAGGTTTTAAGCATTCATATAAAAAAGGCAGCTGCCTATAAACACATTTGTTCAGATCAATCTTTAGCTTCGTTATATTTGACCAGCTAAAAAGATAGAACCGAAATCAACCTACTTTTTAAAAAACCTTAACTTAAGTTTGGAACACGAGCATTTAACCAATAGCGGAACTAAAAAGTAAGAAAGATACCATTTTTTCATGCAAGGCTCACAATAACGCTTGGTGTTACAATTCCTGCAACGAACAACTCGACCACTATCATTCCTTTGACACTGATGACACATGTTTGACTCAACCTTATGTTCAACTCCCTGCCAACACAAAACAACAATAAAGATACTAACTTCATCAAATTCCACATTCAAAGAAAAAAAAAACACAAAAAAGTGGTAAAGATATGATCAATCAAATTACATTTTCATCCACAACAATTCTAAACCTTTGCTTTGACCCAACTTTCTTACTACCACTTGTTAACTTTGCCTCATCATCATCTTCAATTTTTACCCTGTTAGAATTCTTCTTCTGCTGATTAGACTTCCCATTTACCTTCTTGTTCAAAAGTCTCCCAAAATCATAAACTTTATAAGGATCATCATACATAACATTCTTGTTCATAGTACTTCTTAAAGACCTCCTTACTTCCTTTACCTCCTCCTCCTTAATTTCCTGATCACCATCATCATTTGAATCCAAAGGTTCTTTTTTTACATCACTCTTTAAAAACCTCCTTACCTCCTCCTTCCCATCACCATCATCTTGATCAGTGTTGCTATTTTGTTTATTCCAACCTTTTTTCCTACCTCTTTTGTTCTTTTGCTTAACACTCTTATTTACTTTTACCTCTGAATCAGAAACCCTAACCCTAATTCCTTGTTCATCAGTCTGATGATCACCATCATCAAAAGCTTCTTCCTTTTTGATATGATCAACATCTTCTTTTTTGGTAACAAAACGACTGCGTTTCGATTTCTTCGCCATGATCGAGAATAGAGAGAAGATTCGGTAGTAAAATGGGTGAGGTGATGGAAAATTGAGGGTTTTGAAAACCGTCAGAAGATTTTTAAACAACGGATTATTATTCCCGCCTCTTCAATTCCCGGGCGGTGTAAAAAAGTTTTGCAACTAAAAAAAATTACTCCTTCGTACGGAATACTTTACTGATTACTCCCTCCATTCTAAATTTATGGTCCATATCTCTTTTCTTTTTACGAACGTTCTCAATTAATTATCCAATTTTAAAAATAGATAAAAAAATTTAACCATAATTACCATAACACCCCAAAAATAATTTGAACCATTTTTTTCTAACTACAACTTATATTATAACTTCATCTTATTTTTTATTATTATTATTATTATTATTATTTTCTATATTTAATTAGATCAAACAAAAAATAACTGGAAGACTAGTCTTACCCGTCGGGTAAGATAGTACCCACGGGGTACTAGTGAAAACTCAAACCAAACTTCAAACCAGAAATTAAATTAAGTTACCCGGTTATGTTACCCGCCGTATAACCCCATCGGGTAATGGCTTACCCGCCAGAAAGAAGGGTTAACCACCGGGTACCCTTCAGTTCCGGCAGACATCAAGTCTGCTAAAATCCTACACGCTTTATTACCAAATCCAAATTCAAACAATGCATAACTCTTAATCTGCTAACTCAATGACTATGAAAATTTGCAAGCACGTGTATAATGACATTACAAACAATTTCCGATTGACATTTTCCCAAATTCGTGTTTTATCACATTTTGAACCGTTGACTTATTTATGGTCATTTTCGACCACTTTACTTAACATACCAAAATCAAAACCAATGGACTTCAGATTTTGATCTCTTTACCACATATTCCACACTATCAATTGAGTCAAAAGCAATACTAACATTCATTATATAGCGACACATACTCCGATTAGCATATAGACCCATAGGTAAACAATTTGGGCACCTTTACAACCCGTTTGGGTCTTTACGCATTTAACCACCACTCTAGGACCAGTTTCACATCATGTTGACTATTCTAAGTCAAAGGAAGCTTTTTACCATCATTAATTTCTCAACTAAGTCATTAACCATCTAATTGATTTTCATCACCATTTCATTTACTATTAATACTCAAAACATGATTTCCAAAAGTGTCAACGAGGCATCGACTCATTGACTACTTTGACTTACACATTACATCATGTTTGACCTTGACCACAAGTCTTATAATTACAACAAACAAGTTTTAAAACATTGTTTCTTGAACAAAAAGGGGGGATACATATCAAGAGCATGATTTAAAAGATAAGCTTGTTACCGACTAAATAACAAGCACCACCATCAGCACCCCTCGGGTCTCTTGCCCGGATCCCTTTTCATATTACTCGGTTCACCTAAAAATATGAAAATACAATAAAGAAAGCATATAGCTTAGTAAGTAATGGGCTATCAATAATCAACAATTCAACTCATATTAAGTATCCTTAACATCAATATATGCCAATTCATATAGAATTAACATCTTCGGGCCATTCCCCGGTAATTCACCAATATCATTAAGCTAATGATATATCCATTACTTGTCTAGCATCAAGCTAATGGAATACGCATTACTTGACTAAATATATGTGACACCCGCCAAATTAGAACTAGTACTTAGTGCCTAATCACTGTGTTAATACATGTAATTAGGATTATTTATGTGTACCATTATGTGTATTGATATATTTTTATATATATGCACACATACGCGATTTATTTAAATCATGCATTTCATTATCGGATGGAATCCGACACAATCACAAAAAGGACGTAGGTGAATAATTTATTAAAATATGTGAAACCAATTAATTAACTAATTTTTAATATATATTATTTGGATAATATATACAAACGTATTTCGTATCGTCCAAAAGTAACCGTGCGCGACAGAAACGCACAAAACGCGCCCGACAAACGAAATAAACTCAAATTATAGTTTTATAATTCATTATTAAGTATTTTGATAAAATACTTTGAGTAAAAATATTACGAACTACACGCGCACAAATAAAACATTTAAAAACGTTACACGAGTAAAATAAACGTTCAAATACGCAACTAACGTGCAAACCAAGACCCGACAATATTTTAATAACTTAAAATAAAGTATTTAGGATAATACTTTCATTAAAATATCGTGATTTAAATCGTTAACGAAACGCACGTATTAAAACGTATAACGATAATTAAGCGTTTAAACGACCGGGAAAACGAACACCGCACGGAGCTCGAATAAGGGGACAAAATTTGAGAGACCCACACCTTGTGGGCCCCCCACTAAACCGGCCAAGGGAAGGGAGGTGAGGCCTCCCATACCCTTGACTTCCTTTCCCCTTTTGCTTCATTTTCACACAACCACCAAACACAAACTTTCTCCACCATCTCTCTAAAACCCCTCTCCCTCTCCCTCTAGAAACCGCCACCTTCAACCCACAAAAAGCACTACCAAATGAACTTAAATCGCAAGACTCATTTGGAGAAAAACGATCACGATAACGAGAGGAACACAACCATCTTTTCGGAATCTTCACGCGACGATTTGTAAGATCCCGACACTTTCGAAAACTCTTGTATTTTACTCTTTTAGATGTTATGTTGTTTATCTAGCTTGAGTATGTCCATATAAAGTAATAAAACTCGTTTTCGAAACATTGTCGGAAAATGTCGGTTTTGACCATTTTATAGATCCGACACCTCGGGTTACTCCCGACACAAACCAATAATTTCTGTAAACTCTATAAACTCATCTAAGACTTGTGTAAAAGTTTCGGGTCAAACCGAGTTCGTTTGACCACAAACCCGACACTTTTGTTTTAGACAGCCTGTTATGTCGCAGAAAGGATGGACCTTCTGCGACACAGGCCCTTATGTCGCTAAGAATAGGTATGTCGCACATAGCGACACAAGTCACTATGTCGCCAAAATTGAATATGTCGCACATAGCGACACAAGCCACCATGTCGCATCGAATTACGAACGTCGCAGTAGCGACACAACACCTTATGTCGCATTAAATTGCAGATGTCGCACATAGCGACTGATCGCGCCCGAACGGTCGGTTAGGAAATCGCTTCCCTGTCGTTGCGGACCTCACGCTCGAGGCCGGCGATCGGTGGGTGGTTTTCAATTTATATTTTGTCGGGGGCCTAAACCTTTCCGAACTACCTACTATTACTGGGTACGAATACCTGATATTAGTATGCGGTAAGGATGATCCAGGGTCGTTCCTCTCAACGGTAGAATTGAAATGAAACTCGTTCGGATAACTTAGTACTTAAGCTGAGGTTTTGGATAGTTGGATAGGTATTTGTTTTTGGTATTTTCTAAATTAACTACAGTACAGAAAAGTAAATACTAAACTACGGATAGGGTAAGCAGATAGATAGAGATTGTGATTGCTGAAGTTTCAATATTCCGGTTTAGGGATGATGTTCATTATAAAAGATAATTGGAGACTTTCCTTTAATAAAATTAACAGAGGTTTGGTGTCAATACTAGCATCCTACGATTTAAGTGGAAACCCTAAGTCGCATGTCACTGAATACTAGGTTATCATGAGTCTGATCAGATCAGGCTGCTCATTCCCCCAACACTGTCCGATGAGGACTACTGCCCATCTTGGAGTTAACTCCTGGGCGCATGAATAAGGCAACAGACCGATATTTAATTTCTGACCTTTCTTAACACCTAATTCTAATTGATTTTATTAAGGGTCGTACTATTGCTTGCTAATGTATGTTAAACTGTCAGTTATGTTGGATCAAGGGGTTTAAGCATCCTACACTATAGCTGAATGTTTGCTTTCTTTTCAAGATCCCTTAAATTTAATTGAGGAGCACAAATACTTCTGTCAAGGTGTAGACCCTCCTTTGCGATCAAACGTTCATCCCTAGGTTCATTTCACGGTGTATACTATGTTTTTCAGCAGTTCTACAACTTTTATATATACCTAAACCATGTTTAGGAAGGGTAAATTCCAGGTATCTACGGTGTCATATGCTTACGACCGGTCCGTAGCTTCCACGCATTTGTACTCCACCAAAGGTGTTTCCAGCGCTATACTAAGTATTGGGCCGTTTTACATCATGTCCACAGCTTCATACAAAAACACAGATAACTATCTACCGATACTAGGGTTAGCTAAGTCCTAATACTAAAGTAATAGCCATGTGAAAGCTTGGAAAGGGTGGATTGGGTGGTTTAGATCTACCACTTGAAAAGTTTAACCTGATACATAGCATAACAATTTCCAATCACATATTTAATTAAAGATTAATTTAACATCATCTCTACTCCTAAATATCTGCATTTCAACAATCACAATATTACACTACTCAATAAACATGGCAATAAGTAAAACACATACCATAATTTTATGCATGGATAAATCAGACATAATAACAGTATGAGGGAATAGATATCACCGGATAATAGAGCAGCGTAACAAGAGAATAGAACTTGCAATCCTTGAATAAAAGCTTGAACAACAATACTCCTTGATTACAAAAGCTAATCTCTACTCTAATCTACTAGCTACCCACTAATTACTCTCTAACTTCTCTAGAGAGAGATATTAGAGAGAGAAACTAACTAAGAAAGAAATTTACAAGTGTGTGTAAAAGTGAATTGTGTTGTGTGTTGAATGGATTGATTGTTTAGAAATGAGGAGGTTTAAGCCTCTATTTATAGGCTTCAAGATACGATTTTACACTTAACACCCTCACTCCAATTTAATACTGAAATACACCCCCGAGCTATGAAATTCGACACCGAAGAGGGCATATTCGACACCAAATAAGGTGTATTCGGTAGCAAACGGGGCGTATCTGGCACCGTAGAGGGGGTATAGCACCCCTACAGGGGGTATACGGCCCTAAATAGGGGGTATACGGCCCCATAAGGGGGTATATGGCCCCTAATGGGGTGTATACGGCCCCTGTGGGGTGGTATCCCCTTGGTCCATGGTCTTGTGTGCTGGATCGTAAGTCTTGTGCACTGGTCGAACTTCATTTGGCCATAACTTCTTCATTCTTGATCCGTTTTTAGCGTTCTTTATATCCATGTGATCGTAATTACCTGAAGATCATAATGAACTAATCAAAGGATAACTTCAAGGTAATATGCTAAAAAGTGCTCGTAGAACGTGACCGTATCGTTTATGATTTGTTTTGTACGTTATTTAGCCATTTTACTTGATTTTTGAAGCAATGCCTTATTTTTAGCCTTAATAATGAATTATGGTGAAAAAGTATTGATATTGAATGATTTCATCCATTTTGGGGCTAAAAAGGTGGAATTATGTACGCAAAAACGTGACTTTTAACGTCAAATCAGTGACACAAAGACCTATGTCGTAGTCATGACCTGCGACACAACAGCTTATGACACTAGATCTACAATGTCGCAAGTAGCAACACAAAGCCTTACGTCGCACCCAGTGTCGCACAAATCAGAACCTTGAAAACACAGATTTTTACCAAGTGTCAAGACTTAAAATTTTACTAAGTGACTTGGCAGCTCGACCCCAGCCAGGGGCTCTGCCCCTTGGACCCCGCCAGGGGTTACCACCCCTTGGACCCCGCCAGGGGTTACCACCCCTTGGACCCCACTACCATGGGCGCTGCCCCCGGACCCTCGTCACCTAGGACTCTAAAATACTTTTCACGCTAATTGTTGAACACTTACTACCACAAAACCTTATACGATGATACTCGTACCCGCTATACATATACCTTGATAATCATACAACGAACATAATGAAAATAATACTTTGACAATTTTTATTACCACCATCACCAACGGGCCGTACATGTTTTCAAAACACAAACAAACAATCAAACAAACCAATGTATTTGGACATAACTAGTTGAAAGAACAACTAGCATAGGTGATCTTTTGAGATACCTACTCACGTATTAACCAACGCGCATCTTGGACGCCCTCAGGTTACAATCTTCGGACATCACTGCTTTTAGCAGCAATGCACGTTTATCATATAAACGCATCAGACTTAGGTTAGTCTCATAGCCCCACATTTTACTGTTTTTACTCCCGGGGTGGGAATACATGCTCAGAATTGTTTTACATGTGAACACAAGTACAAAACTCGATATATTGACTGCATGAGTTGTTTTACTAATCATGAAGTCCTCCACCACATAGTTTGTTAGTATGCATTTAGCGTGAATATTAGTGTATGGTACCATATAGGATTGATAATCCCTGTCCAAGGTAGTCGCGCTACCATGACTGTGATGTCAAATGGGCACATTATCATTTGTTCACACGAGTGTAGATTAGGCACTCGCTCGGAGGCACCTCGCTCAGGTCCTTAAAGGCGGATCCTGACCCCTTAGTTAAGCTCAAACTATGGATTCATGGCAGTAATATACACATTTATTTGATTAATTTCAAACACATTATTAAATCTTGTGGTTCATACATTATGTTCATCATTTACACCTGTGAGCTCACCAACTTTTAGCTGACCTTTTAACATGTATTCTCAGGTACACAGCAGTAGTAGGACTGCTCAGGATATTACTTAGCTCGAGTCGCATGCAAACATGAACATCAAGAGATTTATCTGCATTATTTTATTTTGTATAAGTAGTAATGCTATAGAATCTTTCAGATCAGAGTACAGAGCTTGTGTAATCATTATAACTATTGTAAACTTTTACTACAATCAATGTATTTTGTTAAAATGACGCATATAGAGTCATTCATTATATCTTTGTGCTGTGATTATTGATTAGTCTCGCCCCGACCCGATTCTGTCGCACCCCCAAAACACGTGGCAGCGGAAGTAGGAGGTATCATGGGGGCACCGACCAAATAAAATATCACAACACAAAAATTAAAGCAAATGACCTCTATATGAGACGTTTGAAAAATAGTTACATTACAATAATTCAAATATTTACAAAAGTTATAGGAGTTCGCATGACAAAAGTAGAATTACATAACTATGATTCTAAAATATAGTAAATGCAATCTAGTTCCTTGATGTTTGAAAACAATGTGACTCGAGCTAAGCTATCCATAAGCTTCCTATTGCGGCGGGTTACCTGAGAAATACATACTAAAAGGTCAACATAAAGTTGGTGAGTTCATAGGTTTGTTAAGTAATCAGTTGCTAAAATGATCCACAAGATTTCACAAGTTTTGCATCATTCGTCAATGATAAGTAAAAGTTTCGTTAGCCAATGACAAGTAAAAGTATTGCATACAACAATATAAGTATACCATTTGCATGAGTCTGATAGTCAAGCTTAACGTTGTTTGCCTCCGGTAAGTGTACTAATCCGATACACTTCTAAATCACAAGTAATACTGCGCCCGTGGGTTGGCTAGCGCGACTAGCACGGACGAGGTTTGTCAAACCCTGATAGATCTATCTAATAATACTCATGCACAAATTTTAATGACTATGATGGGTAGAGGACTTTAGTGGATTATTCAGGTCTCATGCAATCCGTACAAAAAAAAGTTGTTTCCAGTACTTGTGATCATAAAGCAGTTTATAAAACAGTTGTATGTATTCTCACCCTAGTGAAAAATAGTAAAAAGGGGCTATGAAACTCACCAGAGTTAAGCAGGTAGCAAGCAATATCAAATATTAGCAAGTAGTGGGTGTTCTCGTTCCCGTGTGCAACCTCCTAACGCCCTAAACGTATGAGGTTGTATAAGTAGATGTCTCAAAAGATCATCTATAGCGATTGTATAAGTGGGGGTTAATGTCCACTTAAGCCAATCGGGTAGGTGGAGGGTTTATGTCCACCTAAAGCTAGTTCATCAACTAGTATGTCCAAATAAGTTGTTCAAGTTCATTTATCAAAAATGTGTACGACTCGTTGGTGAAAATTTGTAATAATAATCTTAAACCGTTATTATTATGTGTTGTTTCATTGTATACTTTCCAAGATATGTTTCCTAAATCGTCAGGTGTCACAGATTCGCTTCCGCAACCCGAATTTGGGGGTGCGACAGATTGGTATCAGAGCCCAAGGTTGTAGTGAACTAGGTTGCATTTAGTGGGCCTAGACCATGACCGTTAGGCAGTATTTCCTTATTAGGTATGATTGGTTCAGAAATTTCATCATACTACTTTAATTTAACATAGCCTGATCAACTATGTACAATTAAGAAAAGATGATGCGAGGTCTGAAACGGTTATATTGAACAGGAATACACTAGTTAACTCTGACCACGAGAGAAACAGGATCATTACTTGTCTGTTCTAGACACTCTAGGCTATATTATATAATATTATATATATAGGCCTCACTTTCTAAACGTTCTTGTCTCAGAAATGGCAAACACTCCTACTGAAACACCACTTACTTCGTCACGTTCTCATCAACCGAGATCATAAAACCCACTGATTTCTAGGAGAACCTCTATATCACCTCAAACTAACCCCTATTCCATACCAGCTTTAGCCGCTAGGCTAAACCACCATGAACGACGATTTCGCAAAATGGACATAGAGCTGCAGGAGACTCGTGAGAACTGGAGACTCACAGCCCTTGAACGTATCAACCAAGTCTCCGAAGATCACGAGAACACTATGGATAACATGGACACACTTCACGCCCAGATGGGAGAAACTATCGAAACCATGGGAACTGTTCACAACCAAGTGATCAATAACCGAAATGAAATCTCTGTTCTGCAATCAAGGTTGCATCAGTGCGAGACACGCCTGCAGGAAACCGAGGAGGTGTCGCACCCCGAAAACACGTGGCAGCGGAAGTAGGAGGTGTCGTGGGGGCGCCGACCAAATTAAATATCACAACACAAAAATTAATGCAAATGACCTCTATATGAGACGTTTGAAAAATAGTTACATTTCAATAATTCGAATGTTTACAAATTATATCTGGAGTTCGCATAAACCGTTTAGAGATTTCTAATACATTACTGAATTTACAAAATACAGCTACATGCAATCTAATCTCTTGATGTTTTGAAAACAATGCGACTCAAGCTAAGCTTTCCAAAAGCTTCCTACTGCGGCGGGTTACCTGAGAAATACATACTAAAAGGTCAACATAAAGTTGGTGAGTTCATAGGTATGTTAAGTAATCAGTTGCTAATATGATTCACAAGATTTCACAAGTTTGATCATTCGTCAATGATAAGTAAAAGTATCGTTAGCCGACGACAAGTAAAAGTATTGCATAATTGCAATATAAGTATTCCATTTGCATGAGTCTCATAGTTCGAGCTTAACGTTGTTTGCCTCCGGTAAGTGTAATAATCCGATACACCTCTAATTCACAAATAATATTGCGCCCGTGGGTTGGCTAGCGCGACTAGCCTGGACGAGGTTTGTCAAACCCTGATAGTACTATCCAATAATATTCACGCATATATTAATGAACTATGATAAGTAGAGGACTTTAGTGAATTATCATAAGGTCTCATGCAATCCGTACGAAAAGTTGTTGCCAGTACTTGTGATCATAAAGCAGTTTATAAAACAGTTGTATGTATTCTCACCCTAGTGAAAAATAGTAAAAAAGGGCTATGAAACTCACCAGAGTTAAGCAGGTAGCAAGCAATATCGAATATTAGCAAGTAGTGGGTGTTCTCGTTCCCGTGTGCAACCACCTAACGCCCTAAACGTATGAGGTTGTATAAGTAGATGTCTCAAAAGATCATCTATTGCGATTGTATAAGTGGGGGTTAATGTCCACTTAAGCCAATCGGGTAGGTGGGGGGTTTATGTCCACCTAAAGCTAGTTCATCAACTAGTATGTCCAAATAAGTTGTTCAAGTTCATTTATCAAAAACATGTACGGCTCGTTGGTGAAAGTTTGTAATAATAATCTTAAACCGTTATTATTATGTGTTGTTTCATTGTATACTTTCTAAGATATGTTTCATGTGTTGTGTCGCATACAAGTATTGAAGTTGTGTGAGTTCGACACTTAGTGTCAAAACTAGTTTTGAAGTTTCCGTTTTAGGCGTCAATTAGGGGTGACACTCTATGCGTCACTCAAGTAAGTGTCGCTATAGGCGACACTTGGTTGGTTAGCGGCACTAGGTTAAGTGACGTTAAATGTGATCTTTAAATTGGCAGCTTCACTTGGGGTAAGTGTCGCTTTAGGCGACACTTGGTTCAGGCGGCACTGGGTCAAGTGACGCTAAATAAGCAGTTTGAATAATTGGGCGGAACCAAGGATAAGTGACGCTAGATTAGGCATCACTTGGGTAAGTGTCGCTGGTTAGGCGACATTTGTGTCTGATCAGCTTTCCAATTTTTAATCCAAGCGTTCTAAGTGTCGGTTTTTCATTCGGGAAACTTTCTAAGTTTAGTTTTTGGTCCAAGTTACTAAGTCACCCAAACCCATTTTTGTTACCATTTTCCAAATATTGTAAGTTTTTAGAAATCGAGCCGCTTTTGTTGACTTGGTCAAACTTACTCGGTTTGACCCATAACTTTCACCCAACCCATATTTCTGTTCATAGAGTCCAAATAATTTGTCGGTTCATGTCGGAGTTCACCAAAAGTGTCAGTTTTTATATTGCAACTTAAAACTAGATCTTACTAACTTTTGGTCCAGATTTGAGCCCACAATGTTTACCAACTGATCTTCTATGTATATAGTATCTAACATAAGTTTTCTAAGAATTTTAAGTCTCAACTTTATAGGGAAACAAAATGTACAACAAAGCCTAGCTCAGATTCTGTTTTCCTACAGACCAGTCCCACAAATCAGCTTATAGACATAAATACGTGTGGATCTGATAAAAATGTAAAACACAAAAGTTGTAGCTCTTTTAAATACGCAAATTTTTTTAAAAAATGCATTGTCTAACTCCTCCTAGAACTCAAGATATGACATTTTTACTAAACTGGGTTTTTGTAGACAGATTATGTATCTTTTATGAATAAATTGTAAAAACATATTTTAGCAAGGTATTTGGTCATAATATCGTTGGATGAGCTTTATAACATGTAAATGAGCTATATGAGAGTAAGAAAGTGTTTCCTTACAATGATTTTGATGGAAAGAGGATGAGATGAGTTTGCTTGAAGTCTTGAGCAAAAAATCCTTGCAAAATGTTAACTTTTAAGGTGGTGGTGGTATGGTGGATTATGGTGGTGGTATGGTGGTTTTAGGTGGTTGAAAGGCTGAAAATATTCAGCAACTAGAGAGAAAATTTGAGGGTGTAAAGAAATGTTTGAGTGTAAAATGAATGGAGAGTTGGTTGCATGAAAGTGGTATGGAGGTGTAAGGAGTCAAAGTAATGATGGAATTGCATGTTCAAAGAGTGGTGAAGAGAGGGAGGTGGCACATGGGGTGGCCGGCCCCCATGTGGTCCCACAAGGGGTATTTTGGTCATTTTCATTATTCCCTTTTTAATTTGTTACGTTTTCGTTCGTTTACCCGATTGTTTAGACATTTATTCGTACGTTTAACATTAATTACATGTGTTTTAAATAATGGTTTAGATTCCGATATTTTCACTTCAAAAATTTAATATAAATACTTGAAAACATTTATAAAAATGTCCCGTCTTTTGATCGGTCTCGATTTGCATGCTTGTTGTACGGAGGTTTGATCGCGTAACGTCTTATTTAGACGTTTTTCATTATCGATTCAAAGTACGATATTTTTAATGAAAGTTTTACTTGAAATAGTATATTTTAAACTTATAAAATATATTTGGTTCTCATTCGATTGTCGGGCGCGTATCGCGCATTTTCTCCGCGTTTATGTTACTTTATACGATATAATTAACGTGTTAAATGTTATCAACATAATATTTACGAGTTTTTGAGTTTATTAAATAATTTCATATTATTTAATATTTTGTTCACCAATGTCCGTATTTATACTGTGTTAGACTCCATCCGGTTGTTTTGCACAATTTCACCAAATTGCGTAAGTGTAATTACAACTAATTACGTAGCGTAATATAAATCAATTACGGGAGTGTATATTCACATAAATATACAAATTGTTACTAGTGTTTAGCCTAATACTAAACTAAACACACGTAATTAGGGTTTCTAGTAGGTTAATTAGTAACCCTAAATCGTCGGGTGTCACAGGAGGCGCTCAGGATGGTACCGGATTGCAGAGTCCGTTGACCACCTCACTTCTCTATTGCCACAACTCAATCTGTGTCAAGACTAGTGTAGTCTCTATCTTGTAATCCGTTAGTTACCTATGTAGAAATCTATATAATTCGACCGGATGTAACAATTCCCGTCATCTTTTATAACTTTAGGTTCTGTAACCTTTTGTAAACTCTGAATTCTGTAATCATTTGAACTTTATATCGTAAAATGATTACTAACCCTAACATATTATCTTACTCTGTTGATTTTCATGTTGTATATTACCTTATTATATACATAAGCGTTATATCAAAATCATGTACAAACGTCTCACTCATCCCTTCCTTGTTTACCCAGCACCATGCCTCCAAGAAGACACACGTACGGCGATGTTGAATTCGCTCAACACATTGCCCAGAGTGTGATGTCAAATGGGAACATTATCATTTATTCACACGAGTGTAGATTAGGCACTCGCTCGGAGACACCTCGCTCAGGTCCTTAAAGGCGGATCCTGACCCCTTAGTTAAGCTCAAACTATGGATTCATGGCAGTAATATACACATTTGTTTGATTAATTTCAAACACATTATTAAATTCTGTGGTTCATATATTATGTTCATCATTTATGTAACACCCGCCAAATTAGGACTAGTGATTAGTACCTAATCAGTTGTTAATACATGTAATTAGTTGGTTTTAGGCTAATTAATGTATCGAAATATATATATTGTTGAATATATACGAATATGCGATTTGATTAAATCGTACAAGTTTCAAATCGAATGTAATTCAGTTCAAGTAAATACGGACGTTGGTAAATCAATTTTATTAAATAACATAAAATTATTTAATAACGATATCATTCCCAAAAATATTATTTTGATAATATTTCAATTACATTTCGTACCGTGTAATAAACGTCAACGCGACTTAGACATTTAACACACAAACAAACGAAATCATTTCAGTTATTAAGTATTTGGTAAAATACTTCAACAAAAATAGTGAGTAAACATTTGTATTTTAAAACATATATTTAAACGTATAAAATAAATATTTAACGTTTAAACGAACACCGCACGGAGCGCAAATGCGGGGATTAAAATTTGGGAGATCCCCCTCCCTCTTTTCCCAATAATCAGCCAAAAGGGGGTGAGGTCACCACCTCCTCACCCCATTTCCACCTATCTTCTCTCTCTCTCTATCAATCTCTCCTCTCTTTTCTCTCAAAACAAACCCACCACCACCATCATCTAAAATCATTAAAACGTACCACCAAACGGCCTCAAATCTTCAAGCTCATTTAGGGGAAAATGTTCACCACTTCACGATCTACATTTCCATCTTTACGTATTTTCACGGCGTTAACTTCGTAAGTTTCCGACAAATCCCGACACCTCTCATTTTCTATTGTTTTCAACGTATAATTGTTTGTCTAGGCTTAAAATGTCCATATAAGGGTTGGGTAAAAGTTTTGGACCAAACCAAAGTCTTCTGGCCAAGTTTCCGGCCACCGAAATCCGGTCAGACGCCGATGTCGCTGTTGGCTTGGCCCAATTGCGACATCAGCTGCAATGTCGCAAAACCCCCACGATGTCGCATGGAGCGACATCAGCTTCAACGTCGCATTAAATTGCTAACGTCGCACATAGCGACATCAACCCGTACGTCGCAAAGACCAACAACGTCGCATATAGCGACATCAGACTCAACGTCGCAATAAATTGGGAAGTCGCACTTAGCGACGCCATGACCAATGTCGCAGTCATGACTTGCGACATAATAACCTACGTCGCACACAATGTCGCAGATGACAGAACCTAGAAAACTCAGATTTTACTAAGTGTTGAGACCTGAAATTTTATCACTTGATTTTGCGAAGTCACACTTGATTCTACCGTCAAATCTTCTTCCTGTTTAAATTCACTAAAAATTTTGTTAGAAAATAAAGATTCAGAAAATTGAGTATACTTATTGATTTGATTATCCATCTCTTCAAGTTCTTGAATGAAATTCCCTTCACTATGGCCATTCGTTTTGGTTTCTTTCATTCTAGTACTTGTTCCAAGAATTGTGTAGCTAATACAATTGATGGTCGAAATGTATTCATCAATCTCTTGATTCTCAATCGTCACTTGGTAAATAGGATAATTGATCCAATTTTTGAAATCCTCATGAATGTAATCCATGGTAAATACCTGTTAAAACTAAGAGAAAAGAAAAATAAAATCTAACTAAAAATAAAAAAATAAAAAAAATTGATAGATGTTAGTAGATACAAATATAGTTCATGATCGGGTTGTTGTAGACTAAAAACATAATTCAATAATAAAACAAATTCAAAATTGAATAATTAATCAAGAATACCTAACCCAAAAACCGTGAATCATATATTAGTAATATAAGTTAGTTCGTTATTACATATACAATTAAAAAGAATTACAACAATAGTTTATTTTACAAAGCTGGTCAAAAGTCCTCGGTAGCTCCAATGGTTGTACACAAAAGCGGAGAAATAGGTCAGCGCGAAGCATATTAAAAACCTTTTTCTTTCGAGAAACACCTTACCTCTTATATGATAAATCAATGAGGTAGGACTGAACTCTCCTTATACCTTTGTTTTTGTTAGTACTCCCAATGGGTGAGTCGATTTTTCGATTGACTTAAATATATATAAAAATTTACAATTTATACAGATTAAATAATTAGTTTAATTAAAATACACCGTTCCCCGGCAGCGGCGCCAAAAACTTGATGTGTGCTAAGTATAGGCAATTATAATCACAAGTTTTAATTAAGGAAATACTAAATATTACTATCACACAATTCAGGCAAGTGTTATCCTGATCATAGAATATAGTTTTATAAGTAAGTCCAGATTCGAACACAGGGAACGTGATTTAATCTATAACTAACTATTTATTTATCCTAATTACAATTATTACAATCAATATACAAACTTACAATAATACACAATAATATACAAGATAGGGGGGACGTTTTAATTCCGATCGAACATATTTATAATTGATACCAATTCTTTAATAGATAAGTTTAAAGAAACAACTTAAGAATACTCAATTGGATAGAAGATTATGACTATTTAAACTATTATTTATTAAACTTATTATATCAACTTATGTCTATTTGCGTGTTGGCTATTATTATTGTGATTTACTAATGTAGAAAACCTCAAAGGTTATGACAATTCTCATATAGCAATACAGTCAAAGGTTATGTAAAGTATCACTATTTATTAAGATCTATCAACATATTATTAATGCAATTCTAGGGTCGGTTGAATTATAATGCTACTTAACATCTAATGAAACATAATCACTTAATTTAAAAACCCAAAAGATTAGAAGTTTATCTATAAATCAGTTAATTATGATCATTAACATAATATAACACATAATTCTTGCATAATAATATTCAATAATATAGTTCCAACATAAACATATAATTCATATAATAAACCTAATAAACATACATTTAAACATTCATAATGAAAATCTAACAAGCAATTAATTCAAATAAACAATATCCATGGTAACCCAAAAGGTTAGTGAAGTTACAAGGATAAATAAACCGAACCAATTGACGAACTAGATTTTCCTAGGGTTGAAAACCTTCAAACCCTAGCTCCTTAGCCTCCAAATTCGCACCTAAAGTCGACCTAAAACCTTAATAATCGACTTTGTATTCTAAGAATCGTATATGGTTTAGCTAAAACTAAGCCTCTATTTATAATGTTTCTGGCCGACCCTCCAACCGCCGGTTGGAACTCCCAACCGCTGGTTGGAGTTAATTGAATCTCACTCCAACTCTGCGCTTTTCCACCGCCTTGAAACCTTTACCCCAACCGCCGGTTGGTTAATCCAACCGCCGGTTGGATTGTTTTTCCAGAATATTCCACAAACGGTTTGGGCTTTAATGTGGGCTTTTCTTTCTTCTTAAACGGATTCAATTTGTTTTCTTGGCCCAGATCTTCAATATTATTATTTTGGTCTTCATTTCTTTAAGGTTTAAGTCTTCTTTTCTTCAATCGCTTTAGTTTCTTCAGTTTTGGTCTTATTTCCGTTCCTTATCTCCAATCTTCAATTAAAATACATTTATGCAAATATTAACAAAATAAGTATATTAAAATCATATAAATGCATAAAAATGTATAAATATAGGGATTAATAGTATAAAATATAGTATCTATTTGATGCTTATCATGAGACCTGAAATTTTATCACTTGATTTTGCCCAAATTCAAATCTCAGATGCGTTTTTCTCCAAAGCAATGTAGTAGAAATAAAAATTTTCACCAAAGCTCGACCCCAGCCAGGGGCTCTGCCCCTTTGACCCTGCCAGGGGTTGCCACCCCTTTGACCCCGCTAACCAGGGGCGTTGCCCCCGGACCCCCGTCATTAACGGGCTTCGTCCTTACCCTAGGGTCACGAGTAACGGTGTTACATCTGAACTTTCGCACAAGGTGTTAAACTTGTATAACATCAAACACGAATGCGACACGACTTCTAAAACACATTGGAACTTACTTTTAAGTATAACACTTCAAAATCATCAAAATAATAATGTGGGATTATTATTACAAACAATCACCAACGGGCCGTACACATTTTCAAACACTTAGACAATCAACCAAATTGTAATCATTTGGACATTCTAGTTGGACAAACAACTACAAGGTAGTCTTATTAGATGCCTTCACATGTTTATAACCATCGCGTGTCGTGGACACCCTCAGGTTACAAGTCTTTAGAATTCGATTATTGGCTAATCAATCTCAGTTTATTAAGATAAACTCTTCAGACTCAGGTGAGTCTCATGGCCCCTCTTTTGACTATTTTACTAGGGGTGCGATACATTGCTCTGTTTTTTTTAACACGTGAACGCGAGTACATATTTTAATATACTACATGAGTTGTTTTCAACTAATAAAATCAAAGTCCTCCGTCAGTATAGTCTGGTAATACGAAAGAAGCGTGAATATTAGTATATGGTACCATATAGGATTGACCCACCTCGTCCGGGTTAGTCACGCTAACCTCTGCAACAGACGTACTAATATTTGGGAAAACGAGTATAGATTAGGCACTCGTGGAGGCACCTCGCTCGGAATTCTCTATATGGGACCCGACCCTCGAGTTAAGCTCTATTATGCGCTCATGGTTGTATACACTATCGGTATCATTTGCTGGATGCAAATCAACATTTAAATCTTGCGGTTCACACCTATTATTTGATATCTAAACCTGTGAGCTCACCAGCGTTAGCTAATCCATTTTAGCATGTATCATAGGTACTCAACAGTAGATCTGGACTGCCCATCAGGATGCATATTAGCTCGAGTCTTCATGCAAACTTCAGAGATTTCATTGCATTATTAGATTTTGTATAACTAATTATGTACTTAAATCTCTCATATTACGAACACGAGCTATGTCCGAGTTCAAACTGTTGTAAACCTTTTAATATTAATATATTTTGTTAAAACGACGCATATAGAGTCGTTTGCTATATATCTGTGTGCTTTGATTATTGATTAGTAACACCGAAATTATGCTTCCGCAAAACATTAAATTTGAGGGTGTTACAGATTGGTATCAGAGCCTAAGGTTATAGTGAACTAGGTTGCATTTAGTGGGCCTAGACTATGACCGTTAGGCAGTATTCCCTATTAAGTATGATTAGATTCAGTGACTACATGATATTGGTTTAATTTAATATAGCCTGATCAACTATGTACAATTAAAAGGATATGATGTGAGACCTGAAAGGAGTCATGACTGAACAGGATACACTAGTTGACTCTGACCACGAGAGAGCCCGGGACTCAAACATGTTTGTGTTAGACACTTTAGGCTATTATGTGATATGTATATATACATAGTTAAGCCTCTCTATCGCTTAATATCTTAGGCTATATTATATAGGTATTATATGAATATAGGCCTCACTCATTCTAACGCTTTGTCTCAGAATGGCAAACACACCACCCAATTCGTAACACTCTCAATCCGGGTCGCAGAACCCGAGGGTAGCTAGGAGGAACGCCAGGTTGCCTCGAGCTGGCCCGTACCCCACTCACTTCACCCTGTCGGCCTTAGCCGCTAGGCTGGACCGTCACGAGCAACGATTTCGCACCATGGATGTCGCATTGCAAGAAACAAACGAAAACTGGAGACTCACAGCGCTTGAGCGCATCAACCAAGTCTCCGAAGATCACGAAAACACCGTTAGCAACATGAACATACTCCACGACCGGGTAGTGGAATCAGGAGTAGAAGTTGAGCTCTTACGACTTAGGTTGGAACAATGCGAGCAGCGCCTGCAAGAGGCCGAAGAATACTTGAGGACGCTGGTACAACGACTAGCATTGGCGGAAGACAACGCCCGACAAACCAGCAGACTCGCAGTTACCGTTGATCGACTTGTCACACTAATGGAAAGGATCAACTTGCATTAGAACTAGTGTGGCTGTCATCTTGTAATCTATATCTATCTATGTAGGACTCTTACTATTCGAACCGGATGTAACAATTCCCGGTACCTTTTGTACTCCACATATTATGTAATCTTTTGAAAACTCGTGTCATGTACCAAACTTGGCTATTTTCAATGAAATATAATTATCACTTTGTATTGTATATTCCAGCATATACACCTGTGATATATCAGAATGTCACACAAAAATCTCATTGTCTTTTCTTGATCTTACTCAGAAAAATGCCACCGAAGCGATTCACCTTCAGCGAAACTGAAATCGCTCAACTCATAGCCCAAAGCGTGGCCCAAGCTATGGCTACCCGACAACCCAGTTCGGGCAGCGAAGATACAACTACCAACGGGACTCAATCCAAGCCTTGTTCATACAAGGACTTCCTGAGCTGCAAACCCTTGAGCTTCAAGGGAACCGAAGGAGCCATCGGACTGATCAGATGGTTCGAGAAAATGGAATCAGTCTTCCACATTAGCAAGTGTGCGGAAGAGGACAGAGTCAAATACTCCATTTGCACCCTCGAAGGTGGTGCTCTCTCATGGTGGAATTCATATGCCCAGTCTGTGGGTATCGATACCGCCTACCTACTCCCTTGGGAGGAACTGAAGACAATGCTTACTGCTAAGTATTGCCCCATCGAACAACTCCAAAAGCTGGAGGAAGAGTTCTGGCACCTAAAGGTGCAGGGAACTGACATTGACGGATATACCGTCAGATTCCAACAGATTGCCATCCTTCGCCCAACAATGGTGAGCATCGAACCCGATAAGATCCGAAGGTACATCCGCGGTCTTCCGGAACCTGTCCGGGGGAACGTCGCCTCCTCAAACCAGACCACCATTGATGGTGCTATCAGATTGGCCCATGAACTCATGGCCATGAACAAGGACCCAGAACCACCGACTTCTTCCTCCAACCATCTCAAAAGAAAGTGGTCCGACAACCACAACAACTCCCAAAACAAGAAACCCGACACCATCAAGGCCTACAACTCAACCATTGACACCAAACGGGGTTACACAGGGAACAAGCCCTACTGTTCCAAATGCAACCGCCACCATGATGGTCCTTGTGGTCCCTATTGCAATAATTGCAAGAGGTACGGTCATCTCACCAAGGACTGTAGGTCCACCGCCAACAACAACTCCAACAACAACACCAGACCACACCAAGCCTGCTATGAATGCGGGAACCCTGGGCACTTTAGGAATGATTGTCCAAAACTGAAGAACAAAGCCAACAACAACAACAATACCAAGGGTAGAGCCTTCGTACTCAATTCTGGAGACGCCCGCCAGGACCCGAATGTGGTCACGGGTATGTTCCTCCTCTACAACTTAACTGCTTCTGTTCTATTTGATACTGGTGCCGATAGGAGCTTTATTTCCGATGAGTTTTACCCCTTACTTGACATCACCCCTGTTGCTCTAGATGTTAAGTACACCGTAGAACTAGCAAACGGTAAACTCATAGAAACTGATAGTGTGATACCTAATTGCACTTTAAATGTAGCCAACGAAACCTTTTCGATAGATCTTATGCCCGTTGAAATTGGAAGTTTCGACGTCATCATTGGTATGGACTGGTTGTCCAAACACCGAGCCGAAATCGTCTGTTATGACAAAATCGTCCGCATCCCTCTCGCCGTCGAAAGAACCTTGATCATACAGGGGGAGACCGGTGGGATGAGACTAAATATCATATCTTGTCTGAAAACCTGAAAATTTCTCAGAAAGGGTTATCCTGCAATCCTCGCGTACGTCACAGAGAAAAAGTCAGAGGAGAAGCGACTTGAGGATGTGCCAATCATTAGAGAATTTCCCGAAGTCTTTCTGGAAGAACTACCTGGTTTACCTCCACCTAGACAGGTTGAGTTCTTGATCGATCTCGTGCCGGGTGCCACACCGGTAGCCCGAGCACCATACCGCCTAGCCCCATCCGAACTTCAGGAGTTGTCCACCCAGTTACAGGAACTCCTGGACAGAGGATTCATTAGACCAAGTTCTTCACCTTGGGGATCTCCGGTCTTGTTCGTGAAAAAGAAAGACGGTTCTTTCCGAATGTGTATCGACTACCGAGAGTTGAACAAGTTGACCGTTAAGAACCGGTATCCACTTCCTCGTATCGATGACCTGTTTGACCAACTACAAGGGTCGAGTATTTATTCAAAGATCGATATTCGGTCAGGTTATCATCAACTTCGAGTTTGCGACACCGACATCCCGAAAACTGCTTTCCGAACTCGTTACGGGCATTATGAATTTCAGGTGATGCCCTTCGGTTTAACAAACGCACCGGCTGTATTCATGGATCTTATGAATCGGGTGTGCAAACCTTATCTCGACAAGTTTGTCATTGTCTTTATCGACGACATCCTCATCTATTCGCGCAACGAACGAGAACACACGCAACACCTCAAAACCATTCTAGAACTACTCAAACACGAGGAGTTATATGCCAAATTCTCCAAGTGTGAGTTCTGGATACAATCCGTTCAATTCCTTGGACATGTTGTGAATAGTCAAGGGATTCACGTCGATCCATCAAAAATCGAGGCTATCAAAGACTGGCAAGCGCCAACCACCCCAACCGAAGTACGCCAATTTTTGGGATTGGCCGGGTATTATCGTCGTTTCATCAAAAATTTCTCCAAAATAGCTCAACCACTCACGACACTGACTCAAAAGGAAAAGAAGTTCAATTGGACTGATAAACAGGAGTCAGCATTCCAACTATTAAAACTCAAGCTTTGCAGTGCTCCTATTCTATCCTTACCCGAAGGCACCGACGACTTCGTGGTATACTGCGATGCTTCCCACCAAGGTCTCGGTTACGTGTTGATGCAATGAGACAAGGTCATTGCTTACGCTTCCCGACAACTCAAAGTTCATGAGAAGAACTACACGACTCATGACCTCGAGTTAGGGGCCGTGGTGTTCGCTCTCAAAATCTGGAGACACTACCTTTATGGTACCCGAAGTACCGTATTCACCGATCATAAAAGTCTCCAACACATCTTCGACCAAAAAGACCTTAATATGCGACAGCGTCACTGGGTCGAGTTGCTCACCGATTACAACTGCGAGATCAAATACCACCCAGGCAAGGCTAACGTTGTTGCCGATGCCCTCAGTCGAAAGGAATGACCAAAACCACTTCGAGTTCGAGCCCTCAGTATGACCATTCGCAATGACCTCACCATTCAGATTCACACTGCTCAACTCGAAGCTCTGAAACCCGATAACATAAAAAACGAAGCCTTACGAGGCATTGATAAACAATTCGAAATCAAACCTAATGGCGTTAGGTACTTCTCAAATCGAATCTGGTTTCCTAGTTTTGGGAACCTGCGAGACTTGGTGATGGATGAAGCTCACAAGTCTAAATATTCTATCCATCCGGGAACTGACAAAATGTATCACGGCATCAAGGAATTCTATTGGTGGCCGAACATGAAAGCTGAAATCGCCACATATGTCAGCAAGTGCCTTACTTGCTCGAAAGTCAAAACCGAACATCAAAACCTTCCGGTTTACTTCAACAACCCAGCATTCCTGAATGGAAATGGGAACAAATTTCCATGGATTTCATAACCAAACTGCCCAAATCATCGAGCGGTTGCGATACCATTTGGGTAATCGTTGATCGACTCACCAAATTTGCTCATTTCCTGGCAATCAAGGAAACCGATAAAATGGAACGTCTCTCACAAATCTATGTCAAAGAAATTGTTTCTCGACACGGTGTCCCAACCTCGATTATCTCTGACAGGGACGCTCGTTTCACATCTCACTTTTGGCAATCACTCCAAAAATCGTTTGGTACCCGACTTGATATGAGTACCGCATACCATCCTCAAACCGATGGCCAAAGTGAACGAACTATTTAGACACTAGAAGACATGCTACGAGCCTGCGTAGTTGAATTCGGTGCAAATTGGGAAAGACACCTGCCATTGTGCGAGTTTTCCTACAATAACAGTTATCATGCCAGCATTAAGGCTGCACCATTTGAGGCACTGTACGGTCGTAAGTGCCGATCACCGATCTGTTGGACGGAAGTGGGAGACAGTCAACTCACTGGTCCTGAACTCATACACGAAACCACCGAGAAAATTGTCGAAATCCAAAACCGACTTAAAGCCGCACGTGATCGTCAGAAAAGTTATGCTGACGTGAGACACAAACCACTCGAGTTCCAAGTTGGGGATCGAGTACTCCTTAAAGTGTCCCCTTGGAAAGGCGTAATCCGATTCGGCAAATGCGGGAAGTTAAATCCCAGATACATTGGGACTTTTGAGATCCTCGAAAGAATTGGCCATGTGGCATATCGACTGCACCTGCCATCCGAACTCAGCAACGTGCATCCCACTTTTCACATTTCTAACTTGAAGAAATGCCTGTCAGAAGAGACACTTATCATTCCACTCGATGAAATTCGAGTTGACGACAAGCTTCATTTTGTTGAAGAACCCGCAGAAATCATGGACCGTGAGGTCAAACAACTCAAACAAAGTTGTATTCCCATCGTTAAAGTCAAGTGGAATTCGTGGTGCGGTCCGGAGTTCACTTGGGAATGGGAAGACCAAATGCGACTCAAGTATCCTCAGTTATTCACTGACTCTACATCAAACGATACATCAAGCTAAATTTCGGGATGAAATTCTCCTAACGGGGGGAGAATGTAACACCCGCCAAATTAGGACTAGTGATTAGTACCTAATCAGTTGTTAATACATGTAATTAGTTGGTTTTTGGCTAATTAATGTATTAAAATTTATATATTGTTGAATATATACGAATATGCGATTTGATTAAATCGTACAAGTTTCAAATCGAATGTAATTCGGTTCAAGTAAATACGGACGTTGGTAAATCAATTTTATTAAATAACATAAAATTATTTAATAACGATATCATACCCAAAAATATTATTTTGATAATATTTCAATTACATTTCGTACCATGTAATAAACGTCAATGCGACTTAGACATTTAACACACAAACAAACGAAATCATTTCAGTTATTAAGTATTTGGTAAAATACTTCAACAAAAATATTGAGTAAAAATTTGTATTTTAAAACATATATTTAAACGTATAAAACAAATATTTAACGTTTAAACGAACACCGCACGGAGCGCAAACGCGGGGATTAAAATTCGGGAGATCCCCCTCCCTCTTTTCACAATAATCAGCCAAAAGGGGGTGAGGTCACCACCTCCCCACCCCATTTCCACCTATCTTCTCTCTCTATCTATCTATCTATCTATCTCTCCTCTCTTTTCTCTCAAAACAAACCCACCACCACCATCATCTAAAATCATTAAAACGCACCACCAAACGGCCTCAAATCTTCAAGCTCATTTAGGGAAAAACGTTCACCACTTCACGATCTACATTTCCATCTTTCCGGATTTTCACGGCGTTAATTTCGTAAGTTTCCGACAAATCCTGACACCTCTCGTTTTCTATTGTTTTCAACGTATAATTGTTTGTCTAGGATTAAAATGTCCATATAAGGGTTGGGTAAAAGTTTCGGACCAAACCAAAGTCTTCTGGCCAAGTTTCCGGCCACCGAAATCCGGTCAGACGCCGATGTCGCTGTTGGCTTGGCCCAATTGCGACATCAGTTGCAATGTCGCAAAACCCCCACGATGTCGCATGGAGCGACATCAGCTTCAACGTCGCATTAAATTGCTAACGTCGCACATAGCGACATCAACCCCTACGTCGCAAAGACCAACAACGTCGCATATAGTGACATCAGACTCAACGTCGCAATAAATTGCGAAGTCGCACTTAGCGATGCCATGACCAATGTCGCAGTCATGACTTGCGACATAATAACCTATGTCGCACACAATGTCGCAGATGACAGAACCTAGAAAACTCAGATTTTACTAAGTGTTGAGACCTGAAATTTTATCACTTGATTTTGCCCAAATTCAATCTCGGATGCGTTTTTCACCAAAGCAATGTATTAGAAATAAAAATTTTGCAAGCTGACCTGGCAGCTCGACCCCAGCCAGGGGCTCTGCCCTTTGGACCCCGCCAGGGGTTGCCATCCCTTGGACCATGCTAACTAGGGGTGCTGCCCCCGGACCCCCGTCATTAACGGCCTTCGCCCTTACCCTTGGGTCACGAGTAACGGTGTTACATCTGAACTTTCACACATGGTGTTAAACTTGTATAACATCAAACACGAATGCGACACGACTTCTAAAACACATTGGAACTTACTTTTAAGTATAACACTTCAAAATCATCAAAATAATAATGTGGGATTATTATTACAAACAATCACCAACGGGCCGTACACATTTTCAAACACTTAGACAATCAACCAAATTGTAATCATTTGGACATTCTAGTTGGACAAATAACTACAAGGTAGTCTTATTAGATGCCTTCACATGTTTATAACCATTGCGTGTCGTGGACACCCTCAGGTTACAAGTCTTTGGACTTCGATTATTGGCTAATCAATCTCATTTTATTAAGATAAACTCTTCAGGCTCAGGTGAGTCTCATGGCCCCTCTTTTTACTGTTTTACTAGGGGTGCGATACATTGCTCTGTTTTTTTTTAACACGTGAACGCGAGTACATATTTCAATATACTACATGAGTTGTTTTCAACTAATAAAATCAAAGTCCTCCGTCAGTATAGTCTGGTAATACGAAAGTAGCGTGAATATTAGTATATGGTACCATATAGGATTGACCCACCTCGTCCGGGTTAGTCGCGCTAACCTCTGCAACGGACGTACTAATATTTGGGAAAACGAGTGTAGATTAGGCACTCGTGGAGGCACCTCGCTCGGAATTCTCTATATGGGACCCGACCCTCGAGTTAAGCTCAGACTATGTGCTCATGGTTGTATACACTATCGGTATCATTTGCTGGATGCAAATCAACATTTAAATCTTGCGGTTCACACACTATTATTTGATATCTAAACCTGTGAGCTCACCAGCGTTAGCTGACCCATTTTAGCATGTATCACAGGTACTCAACAGTAGATCTGGACTGCCCATCAGGATGCATAGCTCGAGTCTTCATGCAAACTTCAGAGATTTCATTGCATTATTAGATTTTGTATAACTAATTATGTACTAAATCTCTCATATTACGAACACGAGCTATGTACGAGTTCAAACTGTTGTAAACCTTTTAATATTAATATATTTTGTTAAAATGACGCATATAGAGTCGTTTGCTATATATCTGTGTGCTTTGATTATTGATTAGTAACACCCAAATTATGCTTCCGCAAAACATTAAATTTAGGGGTGTTACAATTTACACCTGCGAGCTCACCAGCCTTTAGCTGACCTTTTAGCATGTATTCTCAGATACACAGCAGTAGTAGGACTGCTCAGGATATTACTTAGCTCGAGTCGCATGCAAACACGAACATCAAGAGATTTATCTGCATTATTTTATTTTGTATAAGTAGTAATGCTATAGAATCTTTCAGATCCGAGTACAGAGCTTGTGTAATCATTATAAGTACTGTAAACTTTTATTACCATCAATATATTTTGTTAAAATGACGAATATAGAGTCGTTCATTATATCTTTGTGCTGTGATTATTGATTAGTCGCGCCCCAACCCGATTCGCTTCCGCAACCCGAATTTGGGGGTGCGACAATATAGCATCATCCATTACTTACCTCGCAGTAGCCCACTATTAACACGTGTAATTCCTTCAACACTTTTATCACCTATTTCATATAAACACATAGTCACGTATTACTTATATATCCAACTTTCTAATCATATCACTGATCATATAACGTAAGTGTTAAATCCTGTCACACTTATAATCTCATCATATGTTTCATACACTTTATCAAATGATTACATATAAATGGGTATTTAGTACTATCACTAATCATAATCATATAAATGGGTAGTTAGTACCACTACTAATCATAACCATTAATTTACACCAAGAACACCACTTCTTAATGTATACCTTATAACTAAGAATAAGTTATTCTAAACTTCAAATCAATAAACCCTAGCTCAAATCACTCAATTTCTTCCTTTTGATTCTCTTTAATTTCGTCACATACACACGTATTTGGTTTTCTGGGTTTGAAGTAATTAGAATACAGTGGAGTCATACAGAACCTCTATTTTATACTGCAACTTCCATCTTTTACCCTCAACTCATTCAACTTGTCACTTTATACCCTTCTCTTAATAATTTTATTAAATGACAAGTCCTATTTAATTAAAATACTTCACATAGTTAGTCCTTCTAACTTGACTAACATATTCTTATATCTACATAATATACACATTCAATATTTTACTTAATTATTAGATAACAATTAAAATCGATATAAGTTTAAACTTACGAAATTTAGGGCGTTACAACTCTCCCCCACCTTATGACATTTAACTTATAACAACCATGACCCATTTTGACACTTTAACTAATTGGTGACCCATTTGAGCATCAAATAACCCATTTGGGTTTATAACACACTTAACCATTTTCACTTTCATCAATTCTTACCCATTTGACCCAATAATGTCAAAGTCAAACTTCTCCATTATTATTATACAATAACTTGCATGTTCACATATATTCTTAACCTTCAACATATTACTTAACATAATTTAAAAACGTTACAAAATATCAATCTCACTGCATGACTTGACCTTTACACATTAAAACATTACTTATAATACATAAGTGAGACTTATGGTGACAAAACAAGTTTCTTATATGTTTAACAAAAGGGGTGTAAATCGATATAGAGCATGATTCATAAGATTAGAACTTGTTACCAACTAGCAACAAACCACCATTAGCTTCCCATGGGCTTTTTGCCCGAATCGTCCCTTTTTCCACTTGAATCACATACAACGTTTTAAACTTAACACAATAAGCACATTGCTTAGTAAGTAATGGAATAATTAACTTAACACTTCCACATATTAAGGATCCTTAACACTTCTACATGTTAATTATAAATAATTAACAACTTCCACAAGCGATGTTATAATCATTACTTGGCTAGCATCAAGCTAATGATATGAACACCGCTTACTTCCACAATAATCCATTTACTTGCCTTTTGTTTGATTATGAGGAACATTCGAAACAACTTCAACACTTAGTCTACCTAATCACATATACACAATAGATTACTTAACAACATAACTTACTCTTATTCATCTTACTTTCAATTTCTTTAATCTTAGGTGTTAACTTTAATAACACCAATTATTCAACTTACAAATTTATAAAATTCTTCCTTATCTAAATTCACATACAATGGGTATTTGATCATATTCATTAATATTTCATTACTACATTAAATCAACCTCTATTACTTGAATATCACCAATACCTACATGTATATGATCATTTACAAAAAAATTTAACAAATAAGCTTGGAAAGTAACTTAATGAAAAATATAATTCTTTCTTACATTAATTTAATAACTTTTTATCGTAACTAACAAATTAGGGTTCATACCCTAGTACTTATAAACAATAATTCAAGAAGCTAAAGGAGTTAATCTTACTTTAGTGAGTGTGAATTAAAGATTCCTAACTTCCATTAATACAAACCTTATTTTAATTGATTTCTTCTTCTTCCAGGTTCTTTCTCTCAAGTCGCACCATCTGTCTTTCTTATTTATGTTATTTTAAAATTGTAGTAAATGGAAGAATGTAGAGAATGCATGGATTTAATTAAGTATCTACATTAATCCCCTCATCTTTACTCATTATCCACATATGACCCTTCTAACAATTTCTTAGCATTCTTAGTCCTACTAGCTTATTTCTTGTATACACATATGTTATAAACTTATTACACATTTAATATATCATATACTTATAACTTAACAATAAAACTAATATTATACAAATTAAAACTTACGAATTTAGGGGCGTTACATTAATGCCTTGAATTGTGAACTTCATTGATACCATATTTTCCATTTTGAATTGAATATGTATGCTATAACTTTATTCATACAAACGTGTTTGGTAAGTAGCTCTTGGTGTTAATTATAAGTGTAACATGACTAAAAAGGACAATGACACAAAAAGAAAAAATACGAATGAGAAATTTAAATGTCAATATGAACAATGCATTAGTAATAAAAATTTAATATATATTGTTAAGTCTATATAAAATAAGAAATGTATTATTGTTCGTTTCTAGAAATTTGCTTGAACAAATTAGTTTGTTTAGTTGTGTGTGCTCTAAAGAAAAGGATAATTAAAAAAAGTTAAATGTTATGAGAAATCAAAGCTGGTTGTTAGGCTGCTACGTACCAAAAAAAGAAATAGGAGACAACAAGTATGATATTTGTTATTTGTATGTGGCTCATGGAAAGGTTTAATAAGTTCAGACGTTTTCATCGGAAAGCAAGCACAGAGTTTTTGATTTCATAAAATTGAAAGAAATAAATAGATAAAACAAAGACATCGATATACTACTTCCGTCCCATGCAAAATGTACGTATTATCAAAGCCGGCCCTGGGGCTGGGCAGCCCGGGTGACGGCCCAGGGCAGCGGAAAAAGGGGGCATCAAATGAAACACACCACATTATTTTTTTTTTTTTTTTTTATCGGAAGCGCAAACATATTTAATATATATAATAGATGACATAAAGTCATCTACAAAATCATTATACAATTCATAAGTGTTAGATGATAATTTACAAACTAGTAAAATGTATCGGGACAATATATATATATCAAAATAATATCAAAGTAGCTATGGTCAACCACTTCCAAGCACTCCTTGCCCAGTCCCATTCTAATCAAAACCTGCAAGGAAGTAAACAACGGGATTAGCACGAAGCTAAGTGAATAAACCTGTTTCAACCAGTTTGACTTAGCTCAACATAATTAATTATCAACAAGTAACACATAGATTCAACATCATCCAGAGGATCGGTGGTCCTTGTGGCGCCCTCAGACCGCGGTGGCCCACCAAGCGACACTTACTATCACTGCAGGCCATTACAGTGATTTACCGATAACTGTTTGCTACCTTTAACCAACATAAGTTCATTCACAACACATGTTCACAAACCCTATGATAGTTAACCTGTAGCCTCACAGTCCAACCATTGTTGACCTCTATATCAACTTTTGCCCAAAGGCAACTTATCACACATTACACTTGTACTTCATAAATCAATATTCAACAATCAACTTTATTAATAACAACTTATGTTCATTTGTTGTAACCAATTATGTTACAACCAATTCATACTGAGAGTACAAGTCCACTCACCTGTTCACTTCAGTCCACTTACTCAGTTGACTAATTTACTGAGTTCTTGGTGTATCTGTAATCACCACAAAACACATAAGTCAATAACTTGTCATACATCAATAACCTTATTTGAATCATGATATTATACAAGTAATCACACAATCATGAATATATATTAACTATGTACTTGGGAGTATAACACAAAATAAAAACTGATTTGAGCCTGTAGCTTATCAAAGCCGATCGGCTTTCCTTCAGCCGATCTGCTTCTTTATTAGATTTTATGCCATTTTCTCCTGACCCAAGTTCTGTCGTAAATTTGCACTAAGCTAGCAGATCTGCTAAACATAGCCGTTCGGCTTTGTATGATTAGCAGATCGGCTTAAGATAGCCGATCGGCTATCCTGTCCAAACCCAGAAATTCAGGTCAGTTCATCAGCTCACAGCACGAGCTAAACCTAATTTTTCTCCATTTCCACATACAAAATCATACAACCAACATATTTAGCTGTAAATAAACATCATACTACTTCTAGTAACTTCAAATAACATCATTTAATAACACATATCATAAATCAATTCACTTTCTCATTCTTGACCTAACAAATTCAAGTTCATCAAATTCCAAACACTTATACTTCAAAGAGAAGTTTAAAATGATATTGTTGATACAAAATCTGATAGCAACTTCAAAGAACATCAATTATCATGTATAATTCAAGAATTTACTAACTTTTAACCTAAACTCAATAACTATAAAATAATTCATATAATCACACTTACCACTTAGAAAATCACAAGAAGAAGATGAAGATAATCAACTTGTTGAGAATCACCACACTTAACTTGTTAATCTTCAGTATATACTTTCAATTTGAGAGGATTGAAGAAGTATCAAGCAAGGGTTTGAGTTCATGTAAGTTCTCCAATTTGGGGAAATGAAATGCAGAGATTACATACCTCCACCCACAAAACCGACTCTAGTAGTTTAATTATTATATCCGTCTTAATTCTATTGTCTGGAACCTAAATACTAATTGCGAGAAAACTATTTTATTTTACTGTGACCTATAACTATTTAAAACAGTTAATATTTTACTACTCACAATAAATCTTTACCCAAACTTTCTAAATTATAATCCAAAACATATAAAACACCATATATGTAATTATAACAATTAATAATATAAAAGTAAAGGAAATTACCTAATTACCCTCAGGTCACGAAATGGGTGTTACAAATCTTCCCTCCTTAGGAAGATTTCGTCCCCGAAATCTCACTAGTCACAAATAAATGAGGGTATCGTGAGCGTATGCTTGACTCAGTTTCCCAAGTAAGATTCTCTCCCAAACTATGTTTCCATTTAACTAAAACCATTGGTATCTCTTTCTTTCGTAACTTAGTCACCTTTCTATCAACTAATTCAATAGGTTCCTCTACTAATTTCTGACTAGAATCAACTCTAAGGTCTGGTAATGGAAGAATTTGAGATTGATCTTCCACATTACATTTCCTCAGATAACAAACGTTAAAAGTGTCATGAATACCCGATAATTCAGAAGGAAGATCTAAGGAAACTGTTTGATCATTAACTACTTGTCTGATTCTAAATGGACCAATATACCTGGGAGCCAATTTTCCACGTTTTCCAAATCTGATTACACCTTTCCATGGGGAAACCTTCAAATAAACTAATTCACCCTCAACAAAATTAACAGATCGACGACGTGGATCAGCATACTGTCTCTGTCTATCTCTAGCAGCTTTCAGTTTCTCACGAGCTATAGCAACCTTATCAGCAGTAATCTGTACAATATCAGGACCAGCAAATTGCTTTTCTCCAGCCTCTAACCAACAAGTAGGCGTTCTGCAGCGACGCCCATATAACATCTCATACGGTGGCATGCCGATACTAGAATGATATGAGTTATTATAAGCAAATTCTATCAAAGGCAAGTGAGAATCCCAAGAACCCCCATACTCTATCACACAAGCTCGCAACATATCTTCCAGAGTCTGAATGGTACGCTCTGTCTGACCATCTGTCTGGGGATGATAAGCTGTACTGAGATTAATTCTGGTACCTAATTCTCGCTGTAAACTCCGCCAAAACCCAGAAATAAATCTGGAATCCCTGTCTGACACAATAGATAGCGGAATTCCATGTCTCGAAACTATCTCATGAATATACAATTGGGCCAACCGAGTCAAAGAAGCAATCTCACTGGTAGCCAGAAAATGAGCACTTTTGGTCAATCTGTCAACAATTACCCAAATCATATCGTTACCTTTCGGAGTTCGAGGAAGTTTAGTGACAAAATCCATAGTAATATGCTCCCATTTCCACTCAGGAATATCCAACTGTCTCAATGAACCATATGGCTTCTGATGCTCTACTTTCACCTGAGAACATATATGACAAGTTTCTACAACACGTGCAATATCAGTTTTCATTGTAGGCCACCAATATAAAGGTTTCAGGTCATTATACATTTTTGTACTTCCGGGATGAATAGATAATCTAGATTTATGTGCCTCTAACAATATCAAATCCCGAAGTCCCCCAATCAATGGAATCCAAACTCGAGACTGAAAGGTTTTCAAACCCCGAGAATCATCAACTAACAATTCCTTTCGTTTCAGCATAATCTCAGATTTCAAATTAACATCCAATAAGGCTTCCAATTGGGCAGCTTTTAATTGAGAAATCAAATCAGAAGAAATCTCTAAACGCATGAAACATACCCGATTAGGAGATGACTTTCGAATCAACGCATCCGCTACCACATTAGCTTTACCTGGGTGATATCGGATTTCACAATCATAATCTTTAATTAGCTCCAACCAACGTCTTTGTCGCATGTTTAAATCTTTCTGTGTAAACATATATTGCAAACTCTTATGATCAGTACATATCACGCATTTAGTGCCATATAAATAGTGTCTCCAAATCTTCAATGCAAATACAACAGCTGCAAGTTCTAAATCATGAGTAGGGTAATTCTTTTCATGAATTTTCAATTGACGAGAAGCATAAGCAATTACCCTGTCCCTCTGCATCAAAACACATCCCAACCCAGCGTGAGAGGCATCACAATAGACAATAAAGTCATCAGAACCATCTGGTAACGCTAAGACTGGGGCCTGGCATAATAACTGTCTCAAAGTTTGAAAAGCTATTTCTTGTTGATCATCCCACTGAAATCTAACATTCTTACGTGTCAATTTAGTCAACGGGCTAGCAATCTTAGAAAAGTCTTTAATGAACTTTCTGTAATAACCCGCCAATCCCAGAAAACTTTTAATTTCAGAAGGAGATTTAGGTGTATTCCAATTCATCACTGCCTCAATCTTAGACGGATCTACTTTTATCCCGTCATTACAAATAATATGTCCCAAAAACTGCACCTCCCGCAACCAGAATTCACATTTTGTAAATTTAGCATACAGATGTTCTCTTTTAAGAGTTTCCAGAACAAGTCTCAAATGATGTTCATGTTCAGACTCAGACTTTGAATAAATTAGAATATCATCAATAAACACAATCACAAACTTATCAAGGAAAGGACGACATACTCTATTCATTAAATCCATAAACACAGCAGGAGCATTAGTCAATCCAAACGGCATAACTAAAAACTCATAATGACCATATCTAGTGCGAAAAGCAGTTTTGGGAATATCCTCTTTGCTAACTCGTACCTGGTGATAACCTGATCTCAAATCAATCTTAGAAAAATATGAAGATCCTTGTAATTGATCAAATAACTCATCAATTCTAGGCAAAGGATATTTATTCTTAACTGTTCTTTTATTCAATTCCCTATAATCAATACACATCCGCAGTGTACCATCCTTTTTCTTCACAAATAAAACAGGAGCACCCCAAGGAGAGGAGCTAGGTCGTACAAAACCCTTATCTAACAATTCCTGGATCTGAGTCATCATTTCACGAATTTCAGAAGGTGCTAATCTATAAGGAGACTTAGCTACAGGAGTGGAACCAGGAATCAAATCAATTTGATACTCAACTTCCCTAACAGGAGGTAAACCAGGCAACTCATCAGGGAAAACTTCCGGGTATTCAGAAACCACTCGGACATCAGACACTGTTTTCTTTTCTAGCTTGGTATTCACAACATAGGCCAAATAGAACTCACATCTTTTAGCTAAAGATTTTCTAGCTTTCATTACTGAAATTAAAGGAATACTGCCTTTTTCCCGTTCTCCGCGAGCCAATACATATGACTTATCGGAAATTGGGATTTTTATCAACTTTTTGTGACACTCAATATTGGCTTTGTTTTGACTTAGCCAATTCATACCCAATATCACATCAAAACTAGGAATAGGTAATAAAAGAAATGAGACAGGAAAATCATGACCTTCTATTGTAATATTAGCACCAGTTACTGAAGTGGTAACAGGAACCAATTTGCCATTTGCTATTTCTACCTCAATAGGTTTCACAATCAGCGAGGGAGTCAACTTTAACTTTCCACAGAAATTCACAGATATAAATGAACAGTTGGCTCCAGAATCAAAAAGAACACGTGCTGGTACAGAATTAACAAGAAAAGTACCCGTAATGACGTCCTCGGTGGTGACAGCTTCATCCACTGTCATCTGAAATGCATGACTAACAGCTGGTGGCGGATTTTTCCGCTTTTGGCTCGAAGAAGAGGAACCACCACCCATACCCGATCTCTGTCTCTTTACCTCAGGACAATCACCAGCTCTATGGCCCTCCTTATAACAATTCCAGCAAACCGGATTAGGATAAGTACAATCTTTAATTAAATGTCCCAATATCCCACATTTTACACATCTCAATGTCTGAATAGTACAAAGCCCTGTATGTTTAGACTTGCATCTAGTACAATAAGGAATATCAGAGGTAAAACCACCAAAACCAATCTTCCTACTAGATTGTGCACTCTGCCACTTCTGCTTCCCTCGGTTCGAAGAATCACTTTGTGGCCTTTGGTGAAACTTTTCTTTATTCTGTTGTCTCTTGGCATGAATATCATTATCTACAGAACGTGCCAAATCATAAGCCTGGGGAAGTGTACCTGCTAGTCTCACTGTGGTACGATACTCAGGAGGTAAAGTCTTCGCAAAACGGTCAATCTTATTTCTATCAGTTGGAACCCACTGCTGCACAAATCTCAACTTTTCAGAAAACTGTCTAATAAGCTCATCAATGGACATCTGGTCAGTCTTCTGTAAATCAAGAAATTCCTGTCTAACACGTTCAAGGTTAAATTCTGAGCAATATTGCTTACATACCTCAGCATGAAAATCTGCCCATCTAATAGCACTAAGCTGCTGTGGAGTCAACGGTGCAGTAATAGCATCCCACCATGACATAGCCTGACCCTTTAGCAACTGTACTGCATACGGTACCTTATCCTCTTCCTCGCAATGACAAGCATCAAGTTTTCTCTCAACATCCCTCAACCAGTCTAGGGTAACAGTGGGATTAGAACTCCCAGAGTAAGGAGAAGGATTACTGGACATAAATGTCTTCAGAGAACAACCTTTCTTTTGCTGTTGCAACTGTGAAAATGCAGGTATCTGAAAACCAGAAGATCCAAAAGCAGAAAATGGAACAGAAGTCTGAAATCCATAACTCTGAGACTGCTGCTGAGGAATATACGAAACAGATGTAGGAATTCGAAAAGTAGATGTAATAGGTGGAACTGTACTCTCAATATGCTGTTGACCTGAAGCCTGACGCTGAAAATAATCAGTCAACTGCCTTTGCTGTTCTAATACCTGAGCCTCTAGTCGCATAATATATTCTTGATCTGTTTCTCCACCAACTGAATGAGATGTACCCTGATTATCTGGAGGTGCATTTGTCTCTGAAGCTTGATTATGGGTAGGGTCTGGTTGCTCATTCTCAGCCATTCCTGTAATCACAACACATCTCACCGTTTGTTAATTGTTAGTACTAATATACTAACCAATCACAAGTTCATAGCTAATCCCCGTAACTTGGAATGTTGACCAATACCACTAAGTTTGGGATTGAACACTCTACCGCTGCTCAATTCACCCAAACATATGCTCTGATACCAATTTGAAACACACCACATTATTTATTTTTATTTTTTTTATCGGAAGCGCAAACATATTTAATATATATAATAGATGACATAAAGTCATCTACAAAATCATTATACAATTCATAAGTGTTAGATGATAATTTACAAACTAGTAAAATGTATCGGGACAATATATATATATCAAAATAATATCAAAGTAGCTATGGTCAACCACTTCCAAGCACTCCTTGCCCAGTCCCATTCTAATCAAAACCTGCAAGGAAGTAAACAACGGGATTAGCACGAAGCTAAGTGAATAAACCTGTTTCAACCAGTTTGACTTAGCTCAACATAATTAATTATCAACAAGTAACACATAGATTCAACATCATCCAGAGGATCGGTGGTCCTTGTGGCGCCCTCAGACCGCGGTGGCCCACCAAGCGACACTTACTATCACTGCAGGCCATTACAGTGATTTACCGATAACTGTTTGCTACCTTTAACCAACATAAGTTCATTCACAACACATGTTCACAAACCCTATGATAGTTAACCTGTAGCCTCACAGTCCAACCATTGTTGACCTCTATATCAACTTTTGCCCAAAGGCAACTTATCACACATTACACTTGTACTTCATAAATCAATATTCAACAATCAACTTTATTAATAACAACTTATGTTCATTTGTTGTAACCAATTATGTTACAACCAATTCATACTGAGAGTACAAGTCCACTCACCTGTTCACTTCAGTCCACTTACTCAGTTGACTAATTTACTGAGTTCTTGGTGTATCTGTAATCACCACAAAACACATAAGTCAATAACTTGTCATACATCAATAACCTTATTTGAATCATGATATTATACAAGTAATCACACAATCATGAATATATATTAACTATGCACTTGGGAGTATAACACAAAATAAAAACTGATTTGAGCCTGTAGCTTATCAAAGCCGATCGGCTTTCCTTCAGCCGATCTGCTTCTTTATTAGATTTTATGCCATTTTCTCCTGACCCAAGTTCTGTCGTAAATTTGCACTAAGCTAGCAGATCTGCTAAACATAGCCGTTCGGCTTTGTATGATTAGCAGATCGGCTTAAGATAGCCGATCGGCTATCCTGTCCAAACCCAGAAATTCAGGTCAGTTCATCAGCTCACAGCACGAGCTAAACCCAATTTTTCTCCATTTCCACATACAAAATCATACAACCAACATATTTAGCTGTAAATAAACATCATACTACTTCTAGTAACTTCAAATAACATCATTTAATAACACATATCATAAATCAATTCACTTTCTCATTCTTGACCTAACAAATTCAAGTTCATCAAATTCCAAACACTTATACTTCAAAGAGAAGTTTAAAATGATATTGTTGATACAAAATCTGATAGCAACTTCAAAGAACATCAATTATCATGTATAATTCAAGAATTTACTAACTTTTAACCTAAACTCAATAACTATAAAATAATTCATATAATCACACTTACCACTTAGAAAATCACAAGAAGAAGATGAAGATAATCAACTTGTTGAGAATCACCACACTTAACTTGTTAATCTTCAGTATATACTTTCAATTTGAGAGGATTGAAGAAGTATCAAGCAAGGGTTTGAGTTCATGTAAGTTCTCCAATTTGGGGAAATGAAATGCAGAGATTACATACCTCCACCCACAAAACCGACTCTAGTAGTTTAATTATTATATCCGTCTTAATTCTATTGTCTGGAACCTAAATACTAATTGCGAGAAAACTATTTTATTTTACTGTGACCTATAACTATTTAAAACAGTTAATATTTTACTACTCACAATAAATCTTTACCCAAACTTTCTAAATTATAATCCAAAACATATAAAACACCATATATGTAATTATAACAATTAATAATATAAAAGTAAAGGAAATTACCTAATTACCCTCAGGTCACGAAATGGGTGTTACATCAAACATCTAGAGCCCGATTTTAAGATCCATGGAGTACACAGTAAAAAACGAGCTTGAATTTGCATTTTTAATGGAGTTTTTTTTACTTAGAGATGATAGATGGGGAAGATGACACAAATTCCAAGACCTTTTATCTTATTTTTGTTTTTAGTGTCTGGTTATTACTTAGGTAACACCCCGCAATTTCGACATAATTATAAACGTTAATTGCACGCATTTTTAGGCTAATTCCCTAACTTTGAGTGAATTCACAACACATTTTAGAGATAAGTCTAGCAAAGCCCGACTACTTAATATGCGTATTATTACATTTCTTAAATTGTTGTAAATACGTACAAAACGATTGGAACAAAAGCGACAAAAATATACGACTATTGATGAACAAAATTATTTAATAAAATAAAATGAAATTATTAAATTACATTAACGTTTATTAAATATCATGTTGATAATATTTACGAAGTATTTTGTAATGCGAAACGTTTAATTCGTTTATTTTGTAAACTGAAACAAAACAAAGTTAAAATATTATAACTCAATTAACATATTTATATAAAATCCCCTCCCCTCCTTGTTTGGCCGACCTACCGAACACCCCCCCCCCCAAACCCATTTCTTTCTTTCATTTTCACCTCATCACCATCCACATCTCTCTATTTTTTTCTCTCATCTTCAACAACAACAACACTAACAACAACCACAAAAATCAACAAAAACAACAACAAATCGAACACACAACAACAACAAAATGTATCATCAACCTCATCTTCAAGATCTAAGTTCAAGATCCACCATTTTCTTCTCCATTTTCATCTCCCACCTAACTTTCAGTTTCACTCAAATTTGGTAAGATTTCACCATTTTTCCTTGTTATTTCATGATTATAATGAGTGATATACCATGTATTAGTGTTTCTACAACATATTATACCCAAAAATCGACCTAAAACTCATTTCTCCCAAACTTTCGTCGAACAGTTGGTTATGTCGCAATTGGCCCAAAAACAGTAGTGCGACACAAGCTTTTGTGTCGCATTATCTTTCCTACGTCGCACATAGCGACACAAGCCATTATGTCACAGACTACTCAATGTCGCACATAGCGACACAACACCTGATGTCGCATTAAATTGCGGATGTCACGTAATGTGTCGCACCCCCGATTTTATGATTTGCGGAAGCGACGATTTTGGGTGTGACTAATCAAATATCAAAACACCAAGATTACAACAAACGACTCTACATGAGACGTTTATACATTTTACAAAAGTAATACAAAGTTTAAGTCATAAGTTTACAATGATAGCAAGTTCGCAATTGAATTTTGAAGATTTTAATACATAACCATTATACAAAAGATAATGCTAGAAAATCTTTATGTCTTAAATAAATGCATGCGACTCATAAGTAGATAGCTTATCCTGAGGGCCATCCTACTGTTGCTGATCATCTGAGAATACAACACTAAAAGGTCAGCTATAAAGCTGGTGAATCTCACAGGTTTATCATAAAATATGATGTGATCAACATAATTATCCGACGATTTAATACCGACAATGATTAATCAACATACCCGAACAATGATAAACCAATTAAGGTTTCCGAACAATAAACCATTTAAGGTTTTCGACTAGATTTACTGACAATGACATTTGTATTGCATTAAGCCATGGTTTGAAGCCTAACCTGATTTTCTGCCTCCCGAACGGTGTCAACACCCATAACAAACTAAAATGCCCGTTTGTACATGGTTGTAGCTAGCAACCCGGACGGGGACGTCACTCCCATGATAGATCTATCTTTTAGTAATCGTGCCTTATTAAGTTAACGAACCATGCAATGATGAGGACTTTCCCGTATTAAAACACTCATGCAATACTCGAACAAAGAAAATCAAGACCGACAATGATAATCAAATATGTTTAACCGAGTTAATAATTAAATTAACTAACCGAATAAATGTGATCACGAAAACAAGTAAGCGTTGTATCTCACCCCAAGTTTTAAATCAGTTAAAGCAATAAAAGTGGGGCTGTGATACTCACCTGAGTCACCGAGCAATTAAGTATCCGATGTGGAATGGACAGTCCGAATCCTCCTAACGCCCTAAGCATATAAGGTCAATATATAAGTGAGTATCTATGTACTCACTCCCGATAATTGTCCATTTATCAGTTTAAAATTTGATTTATCCGTTGGTATGTTATGAAACTGATTAAATTTGTTGTTTGTAAGAGTATACATATAATTGTATAAGTTGACATTTGAAAATGTGTGTCAGTATATATATATATATATATATATATATATATAATATTTATTACTTCATATTTTTGTAAGTGTGTATATATATAAATATATATACGTACTTTTGTTTCGTCATATGAAAATGCATATATTGTTTTTATAAGTTGTCGTGTAAAGATATCCGTAATTGTTTTGGTTTGTGTATCGTATTTGGACCATAAAAGTTGGCATTACACAAGTTGATCAACTGAAAATGTCGCGGCCCGAACCAAACACCCATCACCCGATCGGGTGCACCACATTTGACCCGGACGGGTCACTTAACCTCACCCGGACAGGTTTGGCCACTAACCCGGACGGGTCTGGACCCTCACCCGGATGGGTCACAGCTCGTACACAGACAGTTCGTGTGATTTTACCCGCAAAACAAGTTTCTAACCCAAATTTTGGGACATAATCAGTTAATAGAACATCAATCCATGTTAATATAAGTGAATTAAACACGAATAATCAAAGAAAAAGTGGACAATTTTTGCCGAGCTCAATAGTGACGAATCGGATGGTGATGGTGATGATGTACGCGATGATGATGTACGCAATGATGATGATGATCAGATGATGAAGAAGAAAATAATTTTTGCCGGCTTCCTCTGCTTCTACTTCGTTTCCTTCATTCAAACACAGACCAAACTCAATTATTTGAGTTTGGTGGTGTGTGGAGGGGGTATATATTTAAGTTTTTAGTCCGTTAATTTTGTTTACGGATCCAATTATGTGCAAATTTTCATTTAGATTTCGTAATTATATTTTGAGGTAATTCTCCAAATACTCTATTATGAAAGGGAAAATATAACTTTTATTATTTTTGACTTTTGGGTACGTTTTGTATAGTCTCTGTCTCGTACGATACGCTATATATATAAAACGTATAAATATTTTTGTTTCACTTTTATTTCTCTTTGTTAACATAATACTTTCAAATAAATAATTATTCAAAAATATTTTAGCATTCATTCAGATTTGTTTGCACGTGATTATTAAATAATCATTTAACGTTATATATATGTACATTTATATATATATATATATATTATCCGAATACTTTCGTATTAATGCGTACTGAGTATGAATGATTAAGGTTTAAATTGGCAGCTAATTTTGACCCTTTTTGACCGGGTGTCACATAATACGACACAAAGACCTATGTCGCAGTCATGACCTGCGACATAACAGCCTATGTCGCGTAAAAAGTCATGTTTTTACCACCGATATCCCTCTCATTCTGGAGCAATACTTGGCATATGGACTCAAACAATGCACAAATCATTGATAATATGCTAAGAAGATCAAAAAAAGGTTGCACGAGCAAAATCAAGCAAAACGGCCGAAAAACGAAGATTCCACGCACGTGTAAAGATTCAAGACATCAAAATGAGATTTCAAGGAAAAAGGGTCCATCACCAACATCCATCTTACCCAAGATGTTCGTATTCAAATTACAAATCCAACAAAAGAAGAATCGGCAAAAACGGATGAAGAATGAAGATTCTACGCACGCCGAAAGATTCAAACGATTCGTACGACACATCCAAAGTTCAGAGACATATTTTTGGGATATCTTTTCGTCAAAATCTTCATTTTTGAATTACGAATCCAACAAAAAAAGAATCGACGCAAACAGACGTGTAAAGAATAAAACACACACGAATCAAGAAACGAGGCAACGGGCGACGAACCGGTGCGAGGGGTTCCAGCCGCCACCGGCTGCCGCCGGACGGCTGTCACCGGATGGCTGTCACCCAAACGGTTCATGCTTTTTTGTCCTTTCGTGTACCCGGTGCTAGACATTTGCGCAACTTTACGTACCTCGTGCACCACCTTTACGCAACTTTACGTACCTCGTGCCACTACCTGCACGTACCCGGTGCCACCACCTTTTTCACAATTTTGCTATTGTGAGCTACCAGTTGCTAAAATGCACCAAAACTCTCCTATAAATAGGAGTCATGAGTTTCATTTGAAAACACACCATGACACCTACACATATACACATTCCACATTTCGTTATTGTAATATTAGTGGTAATTCTTCCTAGTTAATTAGACTAGCAAATTAACTAGTCAAGGAAGATTTATACGGAGGTGCTCCGGAACGCATATTTTAGCTACGAGTTATTGTACTTCTTTCCAGGTGTTAATCTATCTTTCATATTTAATATGCTTGTCCTTTCTTTAATAAATTTAAATATGCATGCTAGAATTGCCATGATTAGCTAAATAACTCAATTGCCTGCTATGATAGTCGTTTAGAAAAGTATTAAATATGTGACTATGTGGTATGTTATGAGATTGCGGATGGTTTACTTTACAAATAGAGATAGGAATTAAATCTTTATCGTTTATCTGCCCAACTCATGTTGTGACTAAAACTTTATCCAAAAATGAACGTAGCTAACTCATAGGGTATAGGTCACTTAATTATACTATGTTAGATTGAATCATTGAGCTCGGCATGGCCGGTGTTCTTTAGACCAAAATAGGATCCAAGAGACACGGAACATGGGAGTAGAGGTAGATTAAGATTAAATTCATATAGACGATATTTTTGAGACAACTTTCGGAATATCCTCGACTTAGATAATACTTTTGTATGCTTAAATTGAACTGTTGCTTTGATCGTCTTATTGCATGTTCTTGTTTGATTGTTGCCTTAGGATCATCATAATAGTGAAATTTAAACGGCATTAATCATCGTGAAATAATATGACGGCCCCTATTCGACTGTTCTTTGATATAGTACTAGAAACGCTTACGGCGGAGTACAAATGTATGGAAGTCAAGAACGACCGAAGGTAGTTGTATTATGAATCGAATAACAAACGTATTACTTAGGTTTCTATTTGTGGAATAAATCATCCCCGTTTTGTTGTATCCCTGAGTAATGATGATAACTCGTACGAATAAGTTATGACATGTTATCCGGCCGTCTAGACCGGTTAGCCCAACCTATTCCGGTGAGGATAACCCTCGTTCATAAGATTGTTTATTCAACAAACTATGCCATGATTCGGGCATCTCTGAAGACCGAGATTGGGGAATAGGATTCGAGGTTAACTGTCGGATAATGTGGGTGTACATTTGAAAGAACTTTCGGTGTATACTTTAATATATTTTGCAATCCACGTGACATTCTATTTGTCTGATTGTGGACACCTCCGCGTTAGCCCGATAGAAGGATTGTAGTAATAGCTCACATCAACTTACGAACTTATCTCCATTAGAACGCTCCATATTTAACAACTTCTAAACCACGTTATAGTAGACAATCTCTTTAATTGCTGAACGCCCGAAGTAACCTCCACTTTTTAATTCAGTCTAGTTTAATTTAGGATCGAAAAACCCAAAACCAAAACCAACTCTTTTAACTCTAGCTAAATACATAAAAGCTTCTAAACCCCCTAGTTTCAATTTGTTGCACTTTCAAGAACGATCCTATGTCATACTTATCCTTTGCTAGCCCTTTGATTAGCATAATTAGTAACCATGGGCCCCAGCCTTATAAATTAAAAACCCACTGCTGTGTCACGTCACCATTAGAAATCCCAACGACCGGTGCGTGTCGCAACAAGTTTTTGGCGCCGCTGCCAGGGAGCGTCGGCAACCGATTTTAGGATTTAGTAATTTTGGTGTTTAAGCGATCCTTTTGAAAGATTAACATCAATCAAGAGTTACCTTTTTGCCCTTAGGATTAGTTTAGTTTTAGTTAACCGCTTTTTAACCAATTATGACAACACATTTTGATTGGACCAACCCCACACCAAATGAGTCTTTAACCCAACTTTTAGTTGTTTCCTCACCTACAAACCACTAACCTTCCTCAAAACAATCTTTGTCAGAATTTATGTTTGAACAAAACGTTTTAAACAAAAGAGTAACCGGATTTCAAGATAACATTGACGCCATGATAAAAATTTCAGAAAAATTAATCTCTAACATGAAATCCATTTTGAAAAACTTAAGTTTTATTGAGGAAAGTACGTCGGTAATCACTAATGACACCACTCATCCACCAAGTGATGATATGTTAATCGTGACTAGAGGGGGAAAAGTAACCAAAGTTGATCCACCGCCACCAGATAACACCCCCGAAAATATTTCTTTGCCCACACCTACACCTAGTGAAAATGTGTCAATTGACATCCCTGTCACAATACCTGACCCATCACCTGCCAAAACTCCAGATAATGTACCTCGAACGAGAATACCTTATCCTGGTAGACTTAAAAAGGAAAAGCAAGAAGCCTAATTCGGTAAATATATGGAAATATTTAAAAGCCTACACTTAAACGTTAGATTATTAGATGCTTTAGTAGAAATGCCCTCGTGTGCTAAATTCTTTAAAGAACTCCTTTCAAACAAAGAAAAACTTAGGCAAATAGTTAGTTTACCCTTGAATGCTGAATGTTCATTGATTGTACAGCGTGGTCTCCCACCTAAATTAGGCAATACTGGACGTTTTACTATACCCTGTTTTCTCCAAGGAATTCAAATTAGTAACGCTTTAGCAGACCTAGGTGCTAGTGTTAATCTTATGCCTTATTCCCTCTACAAAAAATTAGGATTAGATGACCTATTACCTACTCATATGACTATCCAATTAGCTGACAGATCAGTTAAACTCCCTCGAGGAATTGCTGAAGATGTCATGGTCAAAGTCGATAAGTTCATTTTTCCAGTGGACTTAATTTTCATGGACATAGAGGAAGACACCCATATCCCGCTCATCCTAGGCAAACCATTCCTAAATACTGCCAAGGCTGTAATTGATGTTAACGAAAAATCTTTAAAATTGAGAGTTGGGTAAGAGGAGGTCACCTTTAATGTCGATCAATTGATGAAGCAACCTCTGGAAGAGGACCTTGGTTTGTGTGATACCATGCAGGATATTTTTGATGAGCATCTCCACGAAGTACTAGCACTATCCAGCCAGGATCCGATACCCAACACCATAATCACCGTTCGAAAGCTGTGTAATGAGGACCCTGGGCTGCATTCCGCAATCACTTCGCAAACAACATCCAACGAACTACTATTTCTGCTATTTGAAAAGAAGTCTCCTCACATCGATGGCAAAACAATCGCTGTTCCATTAGGATGCGGTACACCAATACCTTGGCTAAAGAGAGATAAACCCATATTCAATGAACCAAACCCATTTCCCTCAATTAGAGAGATCTTGGATTCATTCAAAGGAATGAGTGTTGAGCCACCATCATTTGAACTACAATTAGCCAACCAACCCGAACCACTGCCGTTTTCAAACCCTGAAATCACCATAAACCAATCTTCATCCGCTCAATTTCAAGAATTCCAATTCACTAACGACGGAGAGATCATCATCACCAGAAATGATGAAGTTTCCTCATCATCAGTCAACAAGTACGAGCTAAAGACAGACGAATTCTCAAATAAAACCGAGTGGGTTGAAATAGCATCAATTTCCACATCTGAACCCGAAACAGACGAAGCACCATTCCAAGCTGAATACGAAAAGCTGAATAAAGACGAGATAGCTAGAATGAAGCCGTCTATCGAAGAGCCACCAAACCTGGAATTAAAAGAACTACCACCTCACCTTGAGTACACTTACCTCCATGGAACATCACAACTCCCGGTGATAATATCAAAAGAGTTAAAACCCGAGGAGAAAGCTCAACTCATTGATGTTCTGAAATCGCACAAGAAGGCAATTGCATGCAAAATTTCCGACATACAAGGAATCAGTCTAAACTACTGCACACACAAGATCCTCATGGAAAACGATTTCAAACCATCCGTACAAAGGCAGAGAAGGGTAAATCCTAAGATTCAGGACGTGGTCAAACAAGAGGTTATCAAACTTTTAGATGCTGGATTGATCTACCCAATATCCGACTCACCTTGGGTTAGCCCTGTTCAAGTCGTACCAAAGAAAGGAGGAATAAAGGTCATTACAAACGAAGAAAATTAGCTTATACCAACTCGGACGGTTACCGGTTGGAGGGTTTGTATCGATTACCGGAAGTTAAACGAAGCAACTCGCAAAGATCACTTCCCGCTTCCGTTTAATGACCAAATGCTCAAAAGGTTATCAGGAAATGAATTCTACTGTTTCCTTGATGGTTTTTCCGGGTATTTCCAAATCCCGCTCGATCCGAAGGACCAAGAGAAGACAACGTTCACGTGTCCCTACGGAACGTTCGCATACCGACGAATGCCGTTTGGATTATGCAACGCACCTGCAACATTTCAAAGATGCATGGTTGCAATTTTTCATGACATGATTGAACAATACATGGAAGTCTTTATGGACGATTTCTCTGTCTTTGGAGATTCCTTCGCATCATGTCTATCCAACCTCGATAGAATGCTCGCCAAGTGTGAAGAATCAAACCTCGTGTTAAATTAGGAAAAGTGTCACTTTATGGTGAAGGAAGGAATAGTTTTAGGACATCGAATATCAAAGTCCGGAATTGAAGTAGACAAAGCAAAGGTCGAAACCATTGCCAAACTTCCACCACCAACCAACGTCAAGGCCATTAGAAGCTTTCTAGGACATGCTGGGTTCTACCGCCGTTTTATCAAGGACTTCTTCAAGATTTCTCGACCTATCATCCACCTTCTAGGAAAAGACATCAAGTTTGTGTTTGACGAGAACTGCATGAAGGCTTTCAACTACCTGAAGAAGGAGCTTACAAATGCACCAATCATGGTCGCTCCAGATTGGAGCCTACCATTTGAGATCATGTGCGATGCTAGTGACTTCGCAGTTGGGGCAGTTCTAGGTCAAAGGAAGGATAATCACTTTCGACCAATCTATTACGCTAGCAAAACACTTACAGATGCTCAAGAAAACTATACAACTACAGAAAAAGAGCTGCTAGCCGTGGTATTTGCTTTTGACAAATTTAGATCCTACCTAATATTGTCCAAAACAATAGTATATACGGATCACTCAGCTCTAAAATACCTCTTCAAAAAGCAAGACGCAAAGCCTAGATTGTTACGATGGATTCTACTCCTACAAGAATTCGACATCGAGATAAAAGATAAGAAAGGAGCAGAAAATGTCACCGCAGATCATTTAAGTCGACTTGAAAATCCGTCAATAGAACAACTTGCAGAAAGAGATATTAAAGATCGATTTCTAGAAGAGCAGTTAATGAATTTAGGAGAACAAATACAAGGCTTGCAATTCACTGACGATCCTTGGTTTGTAGACATTGCCAATTTTGTAGTAGGAGGGATCACAAGAAAAGGGATGATCTCATCGCGAAGACAAAAATTCTTCCGCAACATCAAACATTACTTTTGGGATGATCCATATTTGTTCAAGGCCTGTCCCGACCAAATAGTAAGAAGATGTGTCGATGGGAAAGAAGCCGAACATATACTCCACCAAAGCCATCACGGACCCACCGGAGGACATCATGCAGCTAATCTGACAGCAAAGAAAGTCTACGACTCAGGATTCTACTGGCCTACCACTTTCAGAGACGCACAAGACTTGGTGAAACGCTACGATATTTGCCAAAGGTTTGGAAATATCACAACGCGTAACGAAATGCCGTTGACAAATATCCAAGCATGTGAAATATTTGACATATGGGGATTAGACTTAATGGGACCATTTCCGAAATCTTACGGAAAAGAATATATTCTAGTAGCTTTCGATTACGTATCAAGATGGGCCGAATCCCAAGCCTTTCCAACAAATGATTCAAGAGTCGTAACCAAGTTCTTAAAATAGCTATTCTGTCGGTTTGGAACACCTCGAGCAATCATCAGCGATCGAGGCACGCACTTTTACAATACTCAGTTTATGAAACTATTGCAACAATATGGTGTTACCCACAAAACCTCTACGGCCTATCACCCGTAGACGAATGGGCAAGCAGAGATTACAAACCGTGCACTAAAAAGTATCTTGGAACGAACAGTTGGTCAACACAAGGAAAGATGGGTAGACAAGCTAGACGATGCTTTATGGGCATTTCAAACAGCTTATAAAACGCCATTAGGAACAACCCCCTATAGGCTCGTTTATGGAAAGGCATGTCATCTCCCGATTGAACTAGAGTACAAAGCTTACTGGGCACTAAAGAACTGTAGTTTAGATCCTACGATAACAGGAACGCACCGAAGAATGCAGCTAAATGAACTAGCGGAGTTGAGGGATGAAGCTTACGAAAGTTCCTACAAATTTAAGGAAAGAACCAAGTTGCTCCACGATTCAAAGCTCCGCCCCACACGCTTCAATCCAGGTGATAAAGTTCTACTCTTTAACTCCCGATTTAAGAAATTTTCTGGTAAGTTCAAAACACGATGGAGCGGTCCCTTCACAATCTCTAAAGTATTTCCCTATGGTGTCATCGAACTCGAAGCTCCAGATGGAAATTTCAAAGTAAACGGTCACCGATTAAAACACTACGTAGAAGACTTTCCCTCAAATGAGGAAGTCTACAACTATGAATAGCCCTAATAGAAAAATGGATATAAAAGAGTCAAGCTACGAGACTCGATAAACAAAGCGCTCTTGGGAGGCATCCCAAGCCTATCTTATGTATTCAGCATTAATTTTCCTTTACTGTTATGATTGAACTAATCCATTTTTTTCTATGCAGTACCTCGTCTTGCAAAAGACTAATAATTTTAGACCATTAACCTTTTGTATTTTGCAGGATGAGTTCGCAGTCAGACAGAGCACGAGCCCCCAGTCGGAGACGCTCGCGTGCCATGCATCACTCCCGGAGTTCATCACCGGGTAGTAGCATGAGGACTGTCAAGGGATCCCAGTCACCACCTCCTAGTTTGGATGATATTTCGGCATACTCAGTGGAGGTGTACGTTCAGGAGTCATTCTTGTTACGTCCCATCCATTCCAGGTTACCTTCATCTCACCGACCAGCGGGACAGACCGCAGGGACCTCCAGAGTACCCACCTTTGAGCATGGGGTCACTACTGCGGACCCTGCTGTCACTTGGTCTATACTAGGAGCCCTTGAGGTCCAGCACACCACCATCTCTGAGATCCACACTGCTCTGGGCCTTACCTCCACACCTATGTGCCCCTTTCAGATGGGACCTGATCCCGCTCCACACATTCCACCGTGGGACTTATTCCCACCTTGGAGCTTGACTGCGCAGGACCACCCCACTTTCATGGACCCACTAGAGGAGGAGACTGCTGCACTGGACGCTTGTATTCAGGATCCAGAGGATGGCACTGCATCTCCTGTCTATACCATCGAGGAGTCAGCATCTCCTACATCGATCGTGAGGCACTCTATGCTTGGGAGGCACGATCTTTATGGATGATGACTTCATTGATTGGGAGGCACTCTATGCTGACATGGATCAGCTTTTATTAGTTATTTTATGTTTGATATTAACTTATATTGACACTTGTGTTTTCTGAAGGATGTGTACTATGGAGAATTCAAAGTAGAATTTGTCGAACAAGTTCATTTTTAATGAGCCTGGTCCATTTTCAGCAAATTCACACACTTGAATCTGATCCATAATATCCAATGGCAACGCACGCAGCACAAGGAAGTATCTCTTCTAACCTTATTTTGATTGATTTAACACGCTAAAATTCTAAGTACAACTCTAAGTGTGGGATTACTACTTGCAAATAGAGAATGACTTCGAAAATATTGACCCTTATTCAAAAATCTAAGTGTGGGATTGGCCTAACTTAAAAGTAGAACATTAGGGACAATGTTCTTTTAAGTGTGGGATAGCAGTAGTATTGACTACTCTATTGCAACATAAACTTTTTAGCAAAACTCAGATTTTCAGCAAAATTTTCAAATTTTTTGAATCAAGGATAGTCAAAAAGGGTATTTCTGGTCAACAAAAGTTCAAAAGGTTTGGCAAATCGACTATGACGAGCAAAACCCTTTTGATAACTTTCAAACCAAGTTTCAAAACAAGCGATCGCATGACTAGGCACAAAACCACCGAAAATGAGTGAGGAATCTTGAGCCATATAGAAGCATTCACCTTTAATGCTTCAATTTTTCGACTATGAGTGTGCCGATGAATGCCTTCTTGAGTTAGAACTTGTTCAAAAAATACATTTCGAAATTACAAAAATGAGCGTCACACGTGGCAAAGGTACAATTAGAGGATCTTGACATTCCCTAGGATAAAAGCCTCTCGTAAAACCCCCGTTTTCAAGCCTAACCCGGCCAATGCCCATCTTTGGCATTGAAGATCATTTAGAAAACCTGATGAGCCTTAGCCTTTTCATTTCGAATACTCACTTCAAAACCAACCCTTTCTTTACATCTCTTGGCCATAGCCTAAGTTTCTGTTCTGTCAGCAAAATCACTGCAAGAAACACACTTCTAGAAGGAGTCACACCCAAGTTGTAACCAAAGAAAGGCGTAACCAAAGCTGCCAAAGAAATCAAAGAGATAAAAACCCAAGGATCATTTAAAGCCGAGGGAAAGGTTCTTCAAAGAAGAAAAAGTTACGAAAAGAAGGCTCTCAAAGAGAGAAATCCAAAAAGAGGTATCAACTAAAACGTCAAAGATAAGTCATCACAGACAACTCTTAGGCTATATTAAACTCCCAATTAAACCACCTACAAAAATCCTTATCCCATACACCATATTCACCCTCTCGCGAATGTCTAGGGATAATTAGCACCGTCATCGTTTAAGTATTGTAGATTTGATTCTCGATCAAGCTTATGACAACGGAAGAGCTACATGACTGGCCCCTGAGTGAATTAGAAGTTTGGAAGCCCGATACACTTGAGTGAATTGAGTGACCACCTGTGAGGGCCCCAGTCATGTATATCTTACATTATGAAGATTGAAAAGAGAGCTTGTTAGAACCAAAGGTTTGGGGAAACATCAAAGGATGGAACCTCGTCCGAAATCTTTTTACCAAAACCCGCAGGAATCAAAGTTCTCTGGAATACAAAGACACCCTTCCAACCTTTCATCAAAATTTTATGAAGGTTTGCTTGAGGACAAGCAAAGCTCTAAGTGTGGGATACTTGATATCGCGTAAAAAGTCACGTTTTTACCACCAATATCTCTCTCATTCTGGAGCAATACTTGGAATTTGGACTCAAACAACGCACAAATCATTGATAATATGCTAAGAAGATCAAAACAAGGTTGCACGAGCAAAATCAAGCAAAACGGCCGAAAAACGAAGATTCCACGCACGTGTAAAGATTCAAGACATCAAAACGAGATTTCAAGGCAAAAGTGCCCATCACCAACATCCATCTTACCCAAGATGTTCGTTTTTAAATTACGAATCCAACAAAAGAAGAATCGGCAAAAACGGATGAAGAATGAAGATTCTACCCACGCCGAAAGATTCAAACGATTCGTACGACACATCCAAACTTCAGAGACATATTTTTGGGATATCTTTTCATCAAAATCTTCGTTTTTGAATTACGAATCCAACAAAAAAAGAATCGACGCAAACGGATGGGAACGAAGAAAACACACACGAATCAAGAAACGAGGCAACACGCGACGAACCGATGCGGGGGGTGCCAGCCGCCGCCGGCAAGCCACCCCACCGCCGCCGGCTGCCACCAGGCCACCGTTGGCCGGATGTCACCTGCACGGTTCGCACTTTTTTGTCCTTTTGTCCTTTCGTGTACACGGTTCGCACGCCGAAAGATTCAAACGATTCGTACGACACATCCAAAGTTCAGAGACATATTTTTGGGATATCTTTTCATCAAAATCTTCGTTTTTGAATTACGAATCCAACAAAAAAAGAATCGACGCAAACAGACGTGTAAAGAATAAAACACACATGAATCAAGAAACGAGGCAACGGGCAACGAACCGGTGCGGGGGGGTTCCAGCTGCCGCCGGACGGCTGTCACCCAAACGGTTCTTGCTTTTTTGTCCTTTCGTGTACCCGGTGCTAGACATTTGCGCAACTTTACGTACCTCGTGCACCACCTTTACGCAACTTTACGTACCTCGTGCCACTACCTGCACGTACCCGGTGCCACCACCTTTTTCATAATTTTGCTATTGTGAGCTACCACTTGCTAAAATGCACCAAAACTCTCCTATAAATAGGAGGCATGAGTTTCATTTGAAAACACACCATGACACCTACACATATACACATTCCACATTTCTTTATTGTAATATTAGTGGCAATTCTTCCTAGTTAATTAGACTAGCAAATTAACTAGTCAAGGAAGATTTATACGGAGGTGCTCCGAAACGTATATTTTAGCTACGAGTTATTGTACTTCTTTCCAGGTGTTAATCTATCTTTCATATTTAATATGCTTGTCCTTTCTTTAATAAATTTAAATATGCATGCTAGAATTGCCATGATTAGCTAAATAACTCAATTGTCTGCTATGATAGTCGTTTAGAAAAGTATTAAATATGTGACTATGTGGTATGTTATGAGATTGCGGATGGTTTACTTTACAAATAGAGATAGGAATTAAATCTTTATCGTTTATCTGCCCAACTCATGTTGTGACTAAAACCTTATCCAAAAATGAACGTAGCTAACTCATAGGGTATAGGTCACTTAATTATACTATGTTAGATTGAATCATTGAGCTCGACATGGCCGGTGTTCTTTAGACCAAAATAGGATCCAAGAGACACGGAACATGGGAGTAGAGGTAGATTAAGATTAAATTCATATAGACGATATTTTTGAGACAACTTTCGGAATATCCTCGACTTAGATAATACTTTTGTATGCTTAAATTGAACTGTTGCTTTGATCGTCTTATTGCATGTTCTTGTTTGATTGTAGCCTTAGGATCATCATAATAGTGAAATTTAAACGGCATTAATCATCGTGAAATAATATGACGGCCCCTATTCGAATGTTCTTTGATATAGTACTGGAAACGCTTACGGCGGAGTACAAATGTATGGAAGTCAAGAACGACCGAAGGTAGTTGTATTATGAATCGAATAACAAACGTATTACTTAGGTTTCTATTTGTGGCATAAATCATCCCCGTTTTGTTGCATCCCTGAGTAATGATGATAACTCGTACGAATAAGTAATGACATGTTATCCGGCCGTCTAGACCGGTTAGCCCAACCTATTCCGGTGAGGATAACCCTCGTTCATAAGATTGTTTATTCAACAAACTATGCCATGATTTGGGCATCTCTGACGACCGAGATTGGGGAATAGGATTCGAGGTTAACTGTCGGATAATGTGGGTGTACATTTGAAAGAACTTTCGGTGTATACTTTAATATATTTTGCAAACCACGTGACATTCTATTTGCCTGATTGTGGACACCTCCGCGTTAGCCCGATAGAAGGATTGTAGTAATAGCTCACATCAACTTACGAACTTTTCTCCATTAGAACTCTCCATATTTAACAACTTCTAAACCACGTAATAGTAGACAATCACTTTAATTGTTGAACGCCCGAAGTAACCTCCACTTTTTAATTCAGTCTAGTTTAATTTAGGATCAAAAAACCCAAAACCAAAACCAACTCTTTTAACTCTAGCTAAATACATAAAAGCTTCTAAACCCTCTAGTTTCAATTTGTCGCACTTTGAAGAACGATCCTAGGTCATACATATCATTTGCTAGCCCTTTGATTAGCATAATAAGTAACCCTGGGCCCCAGCCTTATAAATTAAAAATCCACTGCTGTGTCACGTCACCATTAGAAATTCCAACAACCGGTGCGTGTCGCAACAAACAACATAGTAAAACTAAAAATTTTCTAAGCTGACTTTTCAGCTCGACCCCAACCAGGGGCTCTGCCCCTTGGACCCCGTCAGGGGTTGCCACCCCTTGGACCCCGCTACCAGGGGCGCTGCCCCCGGACCTCCGTACACAATTTCGTACCTTATGATACACAAAGAAATGAATATGATAATGTTTTTAGAGATCATAACTACGAACCGATACCAACGAGTCGTATACATTTCTAAAACTACGAACTTAAATGATAAACAAACACTTGGGACATAATCTACTTGTGTGAACACTAGCATGGATGGTCAAACTAAGACATCCACGTAATTATACTTATAATCTCACATGTTTAGGGCGTTAGGAGATTACGGTCTTTGAGAACATTTGGGCTTAGGCTTTCGCAACTTTACTTAGCTCAATAGGTGAGTTCACAGCCCTTACTTTTACCGCTTTACTACTTTTGAACAAGGGTGGAAAACATAGTCAACTCTTTTGCTACGGGTGCAAACTTTTATACAACTGATTTGATGTATACTATAAAAACTGTTTATGACTGCGGTCAAACTGTTACAACTCTTATTTATGAAATGATATATGATACAAAAACTAAATTGAAACTTGCTGGAGAACGACCAACTACACATTTTCGCTATCTATCTTTTATGAAACAACATTTTCATAAATACTTGAAAAGTCCCTACGTCTTGGGCACACATACAGAAAGTCCCTACGTCTTGGGCACACATACAGAAAGTCCCTACGTCTTGGGCACACATACAGAAAGTCTGTGACACCTGACATTTTAGGTTAACTGTTAAACCTAACTGGGAACCCTAATTACTTGTATTTATTTTGTTTAAGGCTAAATATTTGTAATTACATGTATATTTTAATATACTCTTACGTGATTATGTGATTATCTGTAACTACGCGAAACGATCGGACTGAGTCCGACACAATATACGACGTTGGTAAAAACATTCTATAAATAACTTAAAATCTATTTTTAGAAGTTATTTATCATATATTATTATCTTTATATAATAATACACGAAAAAACTAGACGTTTTAACTAAAACGTCTCAAACACAGTAAAAACGCGCGAATCGAATTCTGCAACTAAACGAAAGTCAATAAATATTTTTTCAACTAAAAATAAAGTATTTTAATAATACTTCAATGAAAAATCATCCAAATTATATCGTTAATTTAAACGACTCAAAATAACGTTACGCGATTTAACGTTTAAACCGAATAACGAGTAAACGACCTAAATACGTAAACACAGCCTGGAATTTAATCAAAAACTCAGCCATCCCTTATGGGACCCATCAAAAATCGACCACCCCCTCCCCCTATCTTAATCCATGCATTTTCATGATTATATTCCCTTACAACCCCATACACTCTTCATGCACCACCCACTTTTCACTCTAACACTTCAACCCACTTTCTCCCTACTCTCCCTCTGTCTAATTCTCTCTCTATTTCCAGGGAACTCAGCCTCCATAGCACCACCTATCACCACCATAAACCACCACCTCACCACCATAAGCCACCACCTAAATACCACACCATTCTTCAAGATTTTCACAAGAAAAGGAAGCTCTCAAGAACCCCATTACAAATCTGCCATTCTTTCATCTTTAACACCATTGTAAGAATGATTCTCACTTTTAAATACTCTTATAACATGATTATAAGTTCACTCAACAAGTATTATAACAAGATATTATACAAAAACCACTTTTCCTAACTTGAATCTTAACAAAATGTGAGATATACTTTATGTCCAGAAAGATGTGTCCATTTCCACGATTTTTAGAAAAATCACCTCTCTATTAAAATGGACGTTTTTATAGTCAAAAATTAAGTTCAATAAGTAATCTTTCCAACCCCAAAAACTTCATATTTTTCTGAGCTCGTTTAGTATTTTTAATAATTTAAATAAAAACACATATACAATCTGCTCTCTGAAAAGTCAGAAACTTGGTTCATATGGTTTTGACCATATCTTGAGCTACACAACTCCAAATGACTTAAAAACACCGCTAAAATCTTATAAATTTTGTTAGCTACAAATGTTGTACAAATAGCTTTTTCTTGAAAAGTTGTATATTTTTCCCAAATATTCAATCTTCATGCATGTGTCCAGATTTGTCAACTGTTGGACCTTAGAGGGAACATGCAATTTTGATAAATACTTAGACTACTCTAAAATTCATGGAAACATTACTGAATGTGGTTAACATGTGGGGGAACAACTGGCATTTTTCTTGGGAGTTAATTCGGAATGTACAATTTATTAAAAATTACAAAAAACAAGTGCATTTTCTGGAAAATGATATAGTGGACTGTTTTTACTAACACTTTAAAAACCGACACTTGCGGGCTTACTATAAATGGACAAACTAAATTTTTATGGTCCATATACACATATAAGGTTTGGGTAAAAGTTTCGGGTCAAACCGAGAAGATTTGACCAAGTCAACAAAAGCGGCCCGATTTCTAAAAACTTACTATATTTGGAAAATGGTAACAAAAATGGGTTTGGGTGACTTAGTTAGTAACTTCGACCAAAAAAATAATTTTAGAAAGTTTCCCGAATGAAAATCCGACACTTGATTACACTTGGGCTAAATATTGAAATCTACTACTAACACCACGACTAATACCCGCCGTTCGGCATACGCCCGTAGGTGGGACTGGCTACCCACAACCTTAAACACCTGGAGGTCTGAGGAAGCAATACAGATTCCTGCTGACCCCATGGACATCTCCCCGTACACACACGAACCAACACACCATACGGTGCCGGTGTTAGCAGCCCGACTTCATCGTCACAAAGAAAGGCTCGAAATTCTAGATCGGGGTCATCATATAATAGAGAATTACCTGCTACGCCGAATCGATAATTGCATAGCACAACTTCTTCAAGAACAGGAAGGCACGAACCGTACTCTGGAAATGATTCATCAACAAGTTATAGACAACAGGAGCGCTACTGACATCCTACAAGCAAGGTTGGAAGAATGTGAACAACGTTCACGGGAAGCTGAGGAGTATGTTCGTGCGCTCGAGCAACGACTAACCTTGGCTGAAGAAGGTGCCAAGCAAACAAGCAGACTTGCGGATACTATAAATCGCCTCGTCACTCTAATGTCACGAGTAAACCTGCGTCAGAACTAAATCTATTTCTTTTATTGTAACCTATTGAGGCGGGATGTGCTCAACTTATTATCCTTTATTATGTTCTGTAAACTTTCGAATTCAAACCGGATGTAACATTCCCATCATCTTTTGTAATCCTTATGATTGTTGTCTTTTGAAACTCGTGCTCTGTATTCAACCTTTCTATCTAATGAATTATGGTTATCATTATGTGCTGTTGTATATTACCTCATTATATATATACACATGTGATATATCATAACCTCGCGCAAACCTCTTATATGTCTCATTTCATTGTTGCTCAACATCATGCCTCCAAGACGACATACTTACACCGACACCGAAATCACTCAAGTCATTGCACAGAGCGTAGCCCAAGTCCTTGCTGCTCAACAAAATCCGGGCGGTGGAGGCGCACCTGCTAACACATCTACTCCAAAACCATGTACCTACAAAGACTTCTTGAACTGTAAACCCTTGTATTTCAAAGGATCTGAAGGAGCTATCGGTCTGATACGTTGGATCGAAAAGACAGAATCTGTTTTCTGAATCTGCAATTGCACTGAGGAAGACAAGGTTAAATTCTCCACATGCACCCTTTCTGACGGAGCTCTCACCTGGTGGAATTCTTATGCCCAAACTGTGGGTATTGATACCGCATACCAACTTCCATGGGAAGACTTCAAGACAATGCTCAGGGAAGAGTACTGTCCCCGTGAACAACTACAACAACTTGAAGAAGAATTCTGGAAACTTACTGTTCAGGGAAACGACACTACCACTTACACCACTCGATTCCACCAGCTAGTTGTCCTATGCCCATCCATGGTGGACCCCGAATACAAACGTATCGAGAGATACATTTTGGGGCTACTAGAATCAATCCAAGGGAACGTAATCTCATCAAAACCCGGGACCATCCAAAGTGATGTCCGGATGACACATGAACTCATGGCCCAGATTGTCCGCCGTGGGACACCCACCGTGAAAACCACCGGGGACAACAAACGAAAATGGTCCGGGAACAACAACAACCAGCAGCAACCAAACAAAAAGGCCGAGACTGCTAAGGCCTACACTTCAGGTACAGGACCCGGGGGATAATAAAGGATATGTTGGAAACAAACCCCACTGTTACAAATGTAACCGTCACCATGATGGTCCGTGTAGTAACCCCTGCGGTAACTGCAAACGCTACGGACATCTGACCAAAGATTTCCAAACTCCCAACTCAAATGCCAACACCAACACCAACCCTAATGCACCAAAGGCTTGCTTTGAGTGCGGTAATACCGGGCATTTCCGAAATGTTTGCCCAAAACTGAAAAACAACAACAACCGAAACAACAACAACAGGTCCAACAACAATAACCACAATGCTCGCGGCAGATCCTTTGTGCTTAACACTGGAGAAGCCCGCCAAGATCCCAACGTTGTTACTGGTATGTTTCTCCTCAATGATCTAACCGTTTCAGTTTTATTCGATACCGGTGCTGATAAAAGTTTCATATCTGATGAGTTTTGTCTATTACTCCATATCGCACCCACTGCCTTAGATGCTAAGTTCACCATAGAATTAGCAAATGGCAAATTGGTTGAGGCCGATAGTGTGATACCTAACTGCACTTTAAACCTCGCTAACGAACTTTTCCCCATAGACCTCTTACCCGTTGAAATCGGAAGCTTTGATGTTATTGTAGCCATGGACTGGTTGTCCAAACATCGTGTCGAAATCGTTTGTTTCAAGAAAATCGTTCTCGAACTTTGATCATACAAGGGGAGACCGGTAAACCAACCTTGAACATCATTTCTTGTATGAAAACTCAAAAGTACCTGCGGAAAGGGTACCCCGGCTATCCTTGCTCATGTAACCGAAAAGAAGTCGACTGAAAAAGCGACTTGAGGATGTGCTCATCGTCTGAGACTATCCAGAAATCTTTCCCGAAGACTTGCCAGGCCTACCTCCGCCTAGACAAGTCGAATTCCAAATCGAACTTGTGCCCGGTGCTGCACCCGTGGCACGAGCCCCGTATAGATTAGCCCCATCCGAGTTGCAGGAGTTATCCACCCATTTACAGGAGCTCCTGGACAAGGGATTCATTCGATCGAGTTCTTCGCCCTGGGGAGCTCCGGTCCTATTCGTTAAAAAGATGGATGGATCCTTCAGAATGTGTATTGACTACCGCGAACTGAACAAACTTACCATCAAGAACCGATACCCACTTCCAAGAATTGATGACCTGTTTGACCAACTTCAAAATTCGAGCTTCTACTCGAAAATCGACCTACGGTCGGGTTATCATCAACTTCGAGTTCTAGACTCCGACATCCCAAAAACAGCTTTCAGAACCCGCTATGAGCATTACGAATTTCAAGTAATGCCTTTTGGCTTAACCAACGCACCGGCTGTATTCATGGACCTTATGAATCAGGTTTGCAAACCCTATCTAGATAAGTTTGTCATCGTGTTCATTGACGACATCTTGATCTACTCTCGCAACGAAACCGAACATGGCCAACACCTGAGAACCATCTTGGAATTACTCGGACACGAGGAGTTATACGCCAAGTTCTCCAAGTGTGAGTTCTGGATGCGAACAGTATAGTTCCTAGGGCATGTCGTTGACAGTCAAAGGATACGTGTTGATCCAGCCAAGATCGAGGCCATTAAGTGCTGGGAAGCACCAACCACACCAACTGAGGTACGAAAATTCTTGGGTCTCGCTAGATATTATCGACGATTCATTGAGAATTTCTCCAAAATAGCCTTACCTTTAACCACCCTAACTCGGAAAGATAAGAAATTTGACTGGACTAACAAACAAGAGGCAGCATTCCAACTTCTGAAACAGAAACTATGCAGTGCACCAATCCTATCCTTACCCGAAGGCACCAATGATTTCGTAGTTTACTGCGACGCCTCACGCCAGGGACTAGGTTGTGTGTTAATGCAACGTGAAAAAGTCATTGCTTACGCCTCTCGACAGCTCAAAATCCACGAAAAGAATTATACCACCCATGACCTTGAACTCGGAGCTGTCGTATTTGCCCTCAAAATCTGGAGACATTACCTTTATGGCACTAAGTGCACCATCTTTACCGATCACAAAAGTCTCCAACACATATTTGATCAAAAGGATCTCAACATGAGGCAACGTCGATGGGTCGAGTTGCTTACCGATTATGACTACGAAATCAAATATCATCCAGGCAAAGCAAACGTTGTTGCTGATGCCCTCAGCCGGAAGGAACGTTCAAAACCCCTTCGTGTTCGAGCCCTTGGTTTAAACATTCACAATGATCTCACCACTCAAATCCACACCGCTCAACTCGAAGCACTCAAAAATGACAACATCAAAAACGAGGCCTTGCGAGGCATGGAAAAACAATTAGAAATCAAACCCAATGGAACCCGTTACTTCACCAACCGAATCTGGTTACCAAACTTTGGAAATCTACGAAATTTGGTGATGGATGAAGCTCACAAATCTCGATACTCTATACATCCTGGTTCCGACAAGATGTATCACGACATCAAACAACTTTATTGGTGGCCCAACATGAAAGCTGACATAGCCACTTATGTTAGCAAATGTTTAACCTGTTCCAAGGTTAAGGCCGAATACCAGAAACCCTCCGGATTGCTACAACAACCCGAGATACCTCAATGGAAATGGGAAAACATAACCATGGACTTCATCACCAAACTACCGAAAACACCGAGCGGTTGCGATACCATTTGGGTGATCGTTGATCGTCTCATGAAATCTGCCCATTTCCTAGCTATCAAAGAAAACGACAAGATGGAGCGTCTGGATCGCATCTACATCAAAGAGGTTGTGGCACGACATGGCATTCCCATTTCAATCATCTCAGATAGAGATAGCCGCTTCATCTCTCGATTCTGGCAAACACTTCAACAAGCCCTCGGTACTCGCCTCGATTTGAGTACTGCTTATTATCCGCAAACCGATGGTCAGAGTGAACGGACCATTCAAACCTTAGAAGACATGCTACAAGCTTGCATAGTTGACTTCGGAAACACATGGGAAAACCACCTACCCCTGTGTGAGTTTTTCTACAACAACAGTTACCACACCAGCATTGATGCTGCACCGTTCGAGGCACTTTATGGGAGAAAGTGCCGATCACCCATTTGTTGGACTGAAATCGGCGATAGCCAACTCACTGGTCCTGAGATCATTCACGAAACAACCGAGAAAATCATAACCATTCAAAACCGGCTGAAAGCCGCACGAGATCGTCAGAAGAGTTTTGCTGACGTGAGACGCAAACCCCTCGAATTCCAAGTCGGGGACAAGGTACTCTTGAAAGTGTCACCTTGGAAAGGTGTCATTCGTTTTGGTAAATGCGGAAAACTAAACCCTAGGTACATTGGACCATTTGAAATCCTCGAAAGAATTAGTCCAGTGGCATATCGACTGCAGCTACCACCACAACTCAGTAGCGTGCACAACACTTTCCACATTTCTAACCTGAAGAAATGTCTGTCTGATGAGACACTTATTATTCCACTCGACGAAATCCACATCGATGACAAACTTCATTTCGTCGAGGAACCAATTGAGATCATGGACCGTGAGGTCAAACCGAGAAGATTTGACCAAGTCAACAAAAGCGGCCCGATTTCTAAAAACTTACTATATTTGGAAAATGGTAACAAAAATGGGTTTGGGTGACTTAGTTAGTAACTTGGACCAAAAAAATAATTTTAGAAAGTTTCCCGAATGAAAATCCGACACTTGATTACACTTGGGCTAAATATTGAAATCTGACCAGACCTCAGTGTCGCATGACCTGCGACACTACCTGCGATACTACCTAAGTGGACATTAACCCTCCACTTACTTAGATAGTCCTTAAGACATCTAATCATACATACACAACCTTATACGTTTAGGACGTTAGAAGGTTGCACACCGGCTTGCTTGCTTATTTGATTAATTGCTAGCTGCTTGCTAAACTCAGGTGAGTTTCATAACCCCTTTTTACTGTTTTATATCCAGGGGTGAGAATACATTCAACTGCTTTTACACAACTATTTTTATGAACACAAGTACAACAAACAACGCTATACGGATTGCATGAGTTAACACACTAATCCATTTAAAGTCCTCACACATCATAGCTTCGTTAATTTGGACTAAGCGTGAGTATTAGTAAATAGATCTATTTGGGACTGACAATCCCCGTCCGGGTTAGTCGCGCTAACCTGTCAAATGGACGTATTAATATTTGTACACACGAGTGTATCGGATTAGACATTTGCAGGGGCACCAATGATCGTGTACTCGAAAGAGGCATGGCACACATTGTTAAGCTTCGGACTATGAGCTCATGGCAATAGTATACATATTTAATTGATTTCAAACATTATTAAATCTTGTGTTTCATACCGATATCTCAACAACTGTTTAACAAACCTATGAACTCACCAACTTTATGTTGACCCTTTTAGTATGTATTTCTCAGGTAACCCGCCGCAGTAGGATGCTTTGGATAGCATAGCTCGAGTCGCATTGTTTTCAAACATCAAGGAACTAAATTGCATTACTATATTTTGTAGTTATGGCGATGTAATACAACTTTTATTATGCGAACTCCAGAATATTTTGTAAATATTTGAATTATGGTAATGTAATATTTTCAAACGTCTCATATATAGGTCGTTTGCTTTAATCTTTGTGTTGTGATATTTGATTTGGTCGGCGCCCCCGTGACACCTCCCACTTCCGCTGCCACGTGTTTTGGGGGTGCGACAGATTGGTATCAGAGCCTAAGGTTATAGCGAACTAGGATTGCATTAGTGACCTAGACTATAGCCGTTAGGATAGTATTCCTCACTTGTTATGAGTGGTTCAGCAATTGCATCATTCGAATTTAATTTAACATAACTTGATCAATTATGTATAATTAAAGGAGAATCGATGCAAGACCTGAAATGGTTATAGTGAATGGGAATGCATTAGAAGACTTTGACCAAGGATAGAAACGGGACCAACCCTATACGTGCTTATGTGCTAGGTTATTATATTTCTATATATAACCTTAACTTCTCGTATAATAAACTCCTTGCCACAGAAATGGCAGACTCCTCTAACGTATCAACAACCGGCTTGAACAACGAAACTCAAACGCTATCCATTACTGGGGGTACCACTCCTTTACCTATCACTACGGAACCAAACTCTCCTGAACCTCTTTACTACATGACCGGCGAAGCCCGGGTAGTACGAAGACGTCGAGGGAATGCCGGGTCATCCCGAGCAAACCCTTGCTCAAACTCTACTGCTAACACCACGACTAATACCCGCCGTTCGGCATACGCCCGTAGGTGGGACTGGCTACCCACAACCTTAAACACCTGGAGGTCTGAGGAAGCAATACAGATTCCTGCTGACCCCATGGACATCTCCCCGTACACACACGAACCAACGCACCATACGGTGCCGGTGTTAGCAGCCCGACTTCATCGTCATGAAGAAAGGCTCGAAATCCTAGATCGGGGTCATCATATAATAGAGAATTACCTGCTACGCCGAATCGATAATTGCATAGCACAACTTCTTCAAGAACAGGAAGGCACGAACCGTACTCTGGAAATGATTCATCAACAAGTTATAGACAACAGGAGCGCTACTGACATCCTACAAGCAAGGTTGGAAGAATGTGAACAACGTTCACAGGAAGCTGAGGAGTATGTTCGTGCGCTCGAGCAACGACTAACCTTGGCTGAAGAAGGTGCCAAGCAAACAAGCAGACTTGCGGATACTATAAATCGCCTCGTCACTCTAATGTCACGAGTAAACTTGCGTCAGAACTAAATCTATTTCTTTTATTGTAACCTATTGAGGCGGGATGTGCTCAACTTATTATCCTTTATTATGTTCTGTAAACTTTCGAATTCAAACCGGATGTAACATTCCCGTCATCTTTTGTAATCCTTATGATTGTTGTCTTTTGAAACTCGTGCTCTGTATTCAACCTTTCTATCTAATGAATTATGGTTATCATTATGTGCTGTTGTATATTACCTCATTATATATATACACATGTGATATATCATAACCTCGCGCAAACCTCTTATATGTCTCATTTCATTGTTGCTCAACATCATGCCTCCAAGACGACATACTTACACCGACACCGAAATCGCTCAAGTCATTGCACAGAGCGTAGCCCAAGTCCTTGCTGCTCAACAAAATCCGGGCGGCGGAGGCGCACCTGCTAACACATCTACTCCAAAACCATGTACCTACAAAGACTTCTTGAACTGTAAACCCTTGTATTTCAAAGGATCTGAAGGAGCTATCGGTCTGATACGTTGGATCGAAAAGACAGAATCTGTTTTCCGAATCTGCAACTGCACTGAGGAAGACAAGGTTAAATTCTCCGCATGCACCCTTTCTGACGGAGCTCTCACCTGGTGGAATTCTTATGCCCAAACTGTGGGTATTGATACCGCATACCAACTTCCATGGGAAGACTTCAAGACAATGCTCAGGGAAGAGTACTGTCCCCGTGAACAACTACAACAATTTGTGTACCCGCCCATTGTGGGTGGGTAAACCGCTAAAGTTTTACCCGCGGGTGGGTTATGGATATGAACTTTTAGCTATTGACGGGTTACGGGCGGGTAATGATTATGGACTTAACTGCGGGTAAACTCAACCCTCGAACCTACAAAACACACTATAGTTACTCTCAAGTTGATTTGTATAATTTATCACACATATATGTATATATAATGGTTAATTTTAAAATATATAACGAAATTATTCATATAGAGACTAAAATTTATAGTGTCCAAGTTTCGAATAGCAAACTTATCAAATAATAAAGAAAAAAATATCAAATAAATTGATAGTTTTTGAACTATTAGTCCGCATGTCTTAAATTTTAACAATTAAATTCGTTTAAACTTACAATCCATTGGTTTGAAAATGTTTTAAAACTTAGCTGTTATATTAAAATTATATAAAATCTTTTGATATTTGATAAAATATTTGTATTATTTAAAACTCACGGGTATCTGCAGATCACATATACAAATATATTAAAATAAACTCGCTAACGGGTATTTGTGGATTTACGATTCAAAAATTTTTTTAACCCGTACCATCCACATATTACATCCCTAGGCGTATATAATCCTCTTTTCATCAATTGGACCATACCCTAAAATGTCATATGTCCATGCATGACTTTATTCTACTTCATATAACTTTTCATAACACATACGACAAGAACTCCAATTTATGTACCCATCTTTTGGGTCTAGAAAACAGATAGATACAAAATCATGACAAACATTGAACAAATAAACACAACTTAATTTTTTGTCATCTTCCTTGAAATTTATGTGTTAGAAACGCGGCACTCCGTTAGTGTTGCCACACACCGCATTCACATCCACGTGTCGACACTCTTCTTCCTACATATAAACGTACCATTAGATTTCAAACAGTAAATTCATAACTAGTATTACAAGCAATATTATCATACCATCATTATGGCAAAGAGTAATCTATGTATTGTAATGTTTTTGCTTGTTGTTCTGATTTCGAGTTCGGTAAGTAACGCGATTCTGGGCGGGAGGACGAAGGTGGATGACGTGGACACGAACAAGGAGATTCAGGCGATCGGAAAGTATTCTGTTCAGGAGTATAACCGTTTGAGACGGAGTGGGACGTCACAGGTATTTTTTGTATTTGAAGATTTGAAAACGTGTTCGAATTGTGATTTTGAAGATTTTTTTTTTGAAAAAGGGGAATTTTAATCTACAATAAAAGGCTCTCTAAAATTCGTATTCTGAAGTTCGAGAATTTTATCCCTTACATCTTAACGTGTTTTCTGAATTTAAATAGTTTTCAAGATACATAAAACTCTGACGAAAAATAGAGATAGTATTTCGTAGCTTAAAAAGTCGTCAATGCATCTTGCACACCTTTACAATTTACGGATCGTTTTATTTTCTTGATATATATAGGAGGGTATAAACGACGACGGAGAGTTGATGTTTTTGAAGGTGGTGGAGGCGGAGAAACAGGTAGTAGCGGGAATGAAGTATTACTTGACGATCGAGGGGGCTTCGAAGGACGGAGAAGTGAAGGTTTTCGAGGCGGTTGTGGTGGTTAAACCGTGGTTGAGATCAAAACAGTTGGTGAAATTTGCACCTTCATCACCCGTAATAACGATTTCGCTACCGGTTTCATGAGGGCTTAGTCGGAGTTGTTGTTGTATAATTACATACCGAGTATGTGTTTCGGTTTTTTGTTCTATTCGGGTAGTGTATGTGTGTAATATGTGAGAGCGGGTACAATGCTTAATAAATAAATCGGCAAGATTTGGATTCAGATTATTCAATTTCAAATCATTAGTATGAAGGGAAAATCACAAAAATATTTAATCATCACACCTCTTTTAACAAACTCATCATTTGACCAATCAATTTAACAAACTAATTCACCTTTTAGTGTCGGATGGGCGCCCCTGGTGCCTCACCCTCAAAAACGCGTCACGTGGAATATTTATTAATATCTAATAGTGGGGCGCCGGCGCTCCACGTTGGGCGTCTGGAGCGCCGGTCCCACATGCTGGCGTCCTGGCGATAATGGTGCAAACTTTTTCCACGTGGTGCCTTTTAAAAGGTGAAGCGTCCCACGTAGCGCGTTTTTTGAGGGTGGGGCGTCCACCCGGCGTCAAAAGGTGGATTAATTTGTTAAAATGGTTGGTCAAAGGATTATTTTGTTAAAAGGGGTATGATGATTGGATATTTTTGTGATTTTCTCAAAAAAAAATTAATCATAGTTTAGCATTTTTATATTTAATGATTATAAAAATGATTTAATGATGATCAATGCTGATAACTAATTAAGACTTAAGAAAGAAATTGAGCCTCATATCCTACACAAGCCACATAAGCCTTAGATGTCTAATCGCATTGGTGGGTACAACAGAATTGAAATAAGCAGAAATGAAGAAGTCAAGCAGAAAAGTCAAACATTAGAAGTCAACTTAAAAAGTCAAGCTTCCAGTTGAGAGGGAAATTCTGTTATTGTTTAGTTATCCGCTCAACAAACTGTACATTTCATTTAGCCTTCATTAAGATATTTTGTAACAGTATTCTCCTTAATCTCCAATCATTCAATGATATCAGTCATTTGTGTATCTTCTTTGATTCCTATTATTGTTCGGTAGGAATTCTGGATTTTAGGTTGCTGATACTCAGTTCTTTAAGTAAATTCTGGTTCGGATCATATCATGGAATTGGTACTATTTTGGCTGTGATATCTTGTCTTTTCAAATTGGGGAGTGACCGAAAATTCTTAAATCTGCCAAACCAGCTAAATTTCTTCGGATTAGTCATAGTTAGCATTAAGCTATTACACCAAGATGGATAACATATATCTCGTAGGATTGTAAATGACAATTAGAAACCGAAGTCGGGCGTTCGTGTGGTTAGAATTGTTAGTTGATTTATTGAACATCCGAAAAATGGTAAGTTCTTATTACTAATCAATTTCCATAAGTTTAACTATAACACTTCAAAATATCATCACGACAACTAAGTAAAACAGGTGGAACTATGGCACTAACTAAATCACTTTTCTAGTTATTCACCGTGTCTAGAGATCATGAAAGTGAACAAAAAAATCAAGAACATCACCCCTTTCTATCGATTGTCATGGGCCTGGCCTCCTGCTTTTGTGCCTCATTCTGCAGTTTAACAAAAACTAGTATTAACAAGTAATTATTGGGATTCATATGCGGAATGATCAAAAGCCCGCTGCTATCAGTTTCTCTAGAGGCATCGCTGTTTCAGTTTGTTAATCGCTAAAAAAAGATTATAGACTTATATATATCGGGACTTACAGAAGATTGCATGTGCTCCATTTTGATCATTTTTGCGAAAATATTACCATAAAACTGTGCATCTTTCTTGTTATACTCCTTCACTTTTTCTTTCAACAGTTTGTACTCCAACTTCACGTCCCTGATGTCAGTAAGGAATTTAAGTTACCGGAAAGCAAACTTAACAAAGTAGATGTGGCGATTCCTACCTATTATCTTACTAACAACTTGATTCGGGCTATGTTATAGCTCTGAGTCAAATGGGATAAAGTTCGCTAAATCAGAAACGAGTCAAGTTCTGGTAAAACTCCCTCAAAGAGTCAAAAGTTCACTTGATGATAAACCTCTTAATTCCATAAATGAAGATAGGTTATTATAAAGATATAAATTTGTAATCAAATTTGAGTATTTGACACACTAAATGCTTATATAGAAGTTGAATTTTTTGGGCAATAAGTGTTTTGATCAACCCCCCAACCTGATCCATTTCGTCGGCCCAAAAATCTCCCATTTTGATCTGAACTCATCTTAACATGTTAACCAACTGCCTGACCAAGTGAAAGAGCACAGAGACCAAGGTTACCTATTATCATGATCAATGTCAAGTGCTTTCTTGATATCCATCTCTGCAAGATCCAAATCAACAAGCCGAATGTATGCTTGGGCTCTCCTGTAAAGTGCCTTAACGTTCTTGCTATCAGCATCTAGGACCTTTGTGCAGAGATTTACTGCTTGTTTGTCATCTCTCAATTTCAGTTTGCAGGCAGCATTGTTTAGATTGCAGCTGATTTTTAGTTGTCTGGCTTGCTGTTTCTCATCTTCACTGAAAGCAGAGTCGTATTCGATGAAACTTAGAGCCTATGTCATAGAGAATATATATCATCAGCAAAAAAAAAAAAAAAAAAAAAAAATTACGCTTGACATTTTTATCCTGGAAAATATGTACCATTATCACAAAGCACTAGACATTCAATTACCTTTTCGTATCTTTTTGAAGCTCTATCGAATTTTTGTTTTTTGAAAAGGGTATTCCCTTCTTCTTTCTTTCTCCCTGAAGTTTCGATCTTTTCTTGTGTAGTTAATCCCCAAGTGTCTTTCTCCTGTAATCAGCAACAGTTTATATTAACTCCACTATCTAACCTCACAAATTCTTTGATAACAAAAAGATTCAAAACACTGAAACAGTCGCATAGAGATGCCATAAATAGCTTTGTATAACCTTTTCAAATGATGTCAACACGACATCATAGTACACAGTGGAATTTGCAGGAACAGTAGCTGATTCTTGATGTGATTCGGTTGAACCAAATGCATATTCTGGATGAATAGTTAGCACCGCAACTTCACCCTTCTTCATGGTCTTTACACTTCTATCAACTCCATCAATAACTTGTTCTGTCATAGAAAATACATGACGCCGTTTGTTGTTAGCTCACATCTCTACATTTGTATAAGAAAGACCAATGTTTAGATTAAAAAGGAATGGTGCGCACCTTCATCTACTTTGAACTCAAATGGTACCTCATCATACCCTTTCCTCACAAAAACAGTTCCATCTTCAAGTTTTCCAACCAGTTTCACTATAACATAAAACAAAAGCATTAAATTTATAATCATTTTCAAATGTCAGAATATACATTTAATTATGAATGGATTGAACTGGGTTGTGTTTTTCCGAACAGGTCATATAAAGAATTTAGCTAAAAAGGAACAGGTAAAATATCAAAACAGAAGCTGTGAAAGTCTATCTTAAATCTCCTCAATTGTTTTATTCAAAATTATACAATACTGTTTTCTAATTATAATCAACACATTAATTAAACTAAATAAAAGTAAAAAATGGCTAATAGTGTTTGCGGGTCAATTAATCCTGTGTCAGACCATCTTGACCCCTACCAAAACTATCCGTTTCAGCCATATCCCATTTTAATTCAACCTGCCCATATTGCCACCTCTAATCAGAACAATACAGAATGAAACAAAACCTTGAACAGTTGCACCATCGCTTGGGCGGTCATAGCCTTCTCCCTCCTTCAAGATTTTCTTTGAAACCTTATTGTCTGTTGTAACCTCGGAAATGGTCTTCCATGAAACCAACTCAAGTGTTATTTTAAGGGTGGTGTTTGGTGGCACGACACATTCGTTAGCACTTGCTGGTTCCCTTCCATTTTCCCCGAATGCATCTTTACAAAAAATATGTATATCAAAATATACCATCAAGGTTCAATCTTGTAGCATACGAAATTGACAAGTAAATGTGCTAGATAAAGTTCAAATAACTCACATTGCGGCTTCACAGCAAGAAGGATCTTTTCACCCTTCTTCATGGTTTTCAAAGCTTTGGCCAAAGCAGGACAAAAACACCCTACACAAATGTTGTATTTGTAAGTACAGGTTTCAGGATGCAGGTGCATATGTCATGCAAAATGAAGCTGTTAACTTGTTTTGTAGTTTGACAAGGTTGTTTTCACTATGTGTTGACTATCAAAGGTACCCTATAAATGATATACATCAATTGGTTTTAACAGTGATAAAGGATAAATATGTAATATTCACATGAAAACTCTAAATGAGTCAGTTTTGACCTCTTAGCCAACCCGCCTGACTGGCCCATCTTGCCACCTCTAAGGAAAAGAGAAGTGTTTTTTTTTTATGAACGGAACTACTTACCATCCTTCACAATGAATTCTGCTTCCTCAGATTTTGCAACTAAACTTCCATCTTCAAGTCGGACCTCATACTTGACTGGATAACAATAACTCATGTCACAAAAAATCCTAAACGAAACATTTGTCAGAAAATCAGTTCAAAAAGGACAATTGATAATGTACCTAACACTTCATCCGGATCTTTAGGAGTTTGCCAGCTCTCTCCATCAGTTAGTATAGTCTTCAATATACCTCCATCTTTGCATATATCCTTCACTTTGGTCCATGAAAGCAACTCGATTTCAAACTGGAGTGTTGAGTTAGGTGGGATGGTTGGAGGTGATCCTGATTCACCATATGCAAGTGCAGGTGGTATAGTGAAAAGTGCTTTTTCGCCTTTCTTCATTGTCTTGATACCATCATCCCATCCTTGGATCACATGTCCTGTATTACCAGTTTACCAAAATCAAGAGCTATGCAATAATTAGGTACATAAATCGAATTCGGAAGACAGTTCCTAATACAGAAACTCGTCCAGATTAATAGAAATGTGTTATCAAGATAACACACCTTTGACCAAGTGAAACTGAAACATAAATTAGCAAAAGACTTTTCCTATTCGTTTACGTTATTCTGCTACAACAGATTATATATAAATATTCTGATTATATAGAATGTCACCATGTCGGTATAAAAGCACGTTCTTACAGCCTCTAATAAGATTAAGAATGGATGTAATTTAAAAAACTCTACTTACCAAACCCGAGCTTGAACTTAAATGGCATCTCCCGATCAAAGCTAGAATCAAACCGAGTTCCATCAAGTAAACTTCCCACATAGTGAACTGCAAACTTAGAAGCACTAATCGGATCACTACATGACACTTCAAATCAGAACTCTATCTTGAAAGCAAACAAATATAAATGTGCATACTTCACGTGAATTTGAGTTTCATAAGTGTCTTCGTTACTATTTTGAGTACAGATTGACACATGGATTATTAAATTCCCAAATACTATGTCACCATGTGACATTGATGTATGCAAAATCATGCAAATCTGAAAGAAAAAAAATGTACTATTTGTTTTCTTCAAATTTTAAAAATTAAGCATTTGCTAGAAATTTTATATATAGTTCTAGCAGAAGTACCACCTTTCTTCATCAAAACAAGATGTATTAAAATTACCTTCAACTTCATCACCACTAATGGGACTTTCATACCCATCACCTTCCTTAATAATCTTTTTCTTCAACCCACTTTGTCCTATCTCTTTTTCCCGTCCAACTACATCGTCTCCCATTTCCTCTTCTTCGTCGCTCTCGCTGAATTTTTCAGCACTCGGAATCTCTAACTCATCTTCCATTTATGCAATAACACAATAGTATATATGTGCAAGTAACTAGTACTAGAATACAAATTCAGACAAAAAAACAAAGAGTGAAATGTGAGGCTGTTATGTGTTGTGTGTTTGGATATGGTGTGAGAGGCTGTGATAGATTGGATCAAAAAAACACAGAACTTGTATACTGGCAGTATATATATAAGTATAAGGGATTGAAGGGAGAGTTGCATGGATTTGCAGAGATGATGAGAGCGAGTAAAATGGGATAGAAATAGAAGATGATGGTGTTTTGTCATTGGCTTGTGTTTTTTCTATGATCCAATCTTCATGGGTGTGTTGCCTGAATTTAACTAATGTGTTACATTCCTATTATAATCTTTTTAAATGCCTCCATTTGATTCAAAATAAACGTCCACACTTATATTTAATATTGATATATGTCTGAAAATAATTGTCCACTTGCGATATATAACTACCAAATATCATTAAACTCTCAATCTTACCCTTATTTATTATTTATATTATTCTAAGTCATTTATTTCTACAATAAATTCAATCAAACTTTCCTTGAAACTTGAGCTACATACTCAGGATCAATATACATATTCATGGTGGTGGGACATTTATTACTGTAAACTTGTCTAGTAATGGGACAATTGTATATATTCGTAGTAGTGATATGTGAGTACGTACCCTTCTGATAATAATAATAATAAATGATGAAACATAATGTTGTTTACAAATTTCTTTGGCATATCAAGAAGTTGTTAATGTACATCTGCTAACATCATGACCCAACATGATCAAAATTCTTTGACTTTTTCTAATGGGCAAACAATCTAAGTTTTCACGTTTTGTGACATAAAACTTGCATTTCTGACTTACATATTTAATGTTCGACTTAAATTACCAAAAAAACATTTCCATAACATATAAAGGATTCTATTCACACACCCCATAATTTCTAGACATACACCCCATAATAGATTAATTTGTCAATCAATACATCAATCAACTTTATTTCTTAGGTGTTCATATATATATATATATATATATATATATATATATTTCAAGGTTTTTTTAAGATAGATTTTACTATTTTGCCCTCAACATTACTATTGAAATTTAAAATATCTACATGAAATTACTAATATACCCCTAAATATATTAAATGTAACTAATACTATAATCATTAATAATTAAAGTAACTATATTAATTAATTAATTCTTTTATATGTCTACTACTAAAATACTACAATTACTAATATATAATACATTTCAAGGTTTTTTTTAAGATAGATTTTACTATATTGCCCTCAACATTACTATTGAAATTTAAAATATCTACATGAAATTACTAATATACCCCTAAGTATATTAAATGTAATTAATACTATAATTATTAAAAATTAAAGTAACTAACATATGCCATTAAATACTAATTAATTAATCTTTTATACGTCTACTACTAAAATATTAAGCAATTTAGGTATTTTTAAGGGAAATTACTACTTACCCTTGAAGTTTATACGAGTCTTTGAAAAATCTATGTGAAATTACTAATATATCCTTACATATACCAGAGTCTTATTTTTACAAAAATTCGACATAATTTTTTAAATCTTAAGGAGGTACGCGACGTGTCAATTATGTTGGAAAGGTAAAAACGAGACGAATATGATAGCAAACCGTCGAAGATGATTTGTCCATTGTTTGGAGTCGAATTCGGCCATTAAAACCTTCAAAATATACTTTCCTTAAATTTTACACGTATTTTTAGTATCTTAAAGCGGTTTGTCCATTGTTTGGAGTCTAATTCGGCTATTAAAGCCTTCCAAATCTACCTTTCCCTAAAATTTACACATTTTTTAGTGTTTTAAAAAGTTAGAAACGAACTATTTGATGTCTTTTTGTATCATATTATAAATTTACTAGTTTACTTACATTTCATATTTTGTTTTGATATCATCAATTTCTATATTCTAGAGTTCCAACTTTTTAATCAAATTTTAGAATTACAATTTCATGAACATAATGTTTTGTATTAAAATACTACAGAAAAATAAAAAATAATAAAAAATAACAGCCAACGACTCCGCACCTCCCAACATGACACCTGACTATTAGAGACTCGCAACCCGACTATCGAGTTCACAACGACATTTTATGTACATATATATTGTTACACATTTTTAACAGTTTTAAAAAAGGGTAAAAATGTTATTTTGTTCCTTTTAAATACACCATATCTTAGTGTATCGTCATATGAATTCCAATTTTAATTTAATACTTTATATCGAATACATGTGAAGCTAATAGTTGTTTACCCACCGCATCGTGCGGGCATTTTGCTTGTGTGTGTGTGTGTGTGTGTGTATATATATATATATATGTGTGTGTGTGTGTGTGTGTGTGTGTGTGTTGTATATTTCATCTTTTTGGTAAATGTTATAACACCCCTCATTCAATATATCAATATAATATATATTGAAGTTTGAAGCGTTTATCAAAAGATATTTCATTAATAAATAGTACAGAAAATGTACATAATCTATTTAAAACTTCGATACACAATAGTGTAAACTATTAAAGTCATAATACATTTACTACACAAAATGAAGTGTTATAGGATTCCAAAAACTTTAATTTATAACAAACTATATCAGAGTTAGCAGAGCAGTCAAACATTCCATAACATCTTCTTCTTGCCACCCACATATTCAAGTTATAACCTGCAGGAAGTAAAATGAGGGATTAGCACGAAGCTAAGTGAATGAACTAGTTACACACAATTCAATTTAGCATAACTATTAGTTCACATCAAATAACCTTAAACACACATATTTCAATGAGGATCGGTGGTTCTTGGGATATCAGAATACCCGAGGATTCCCCAAGAACACTTATCGTACATATCCGTATGATCATTACGGACGAGACCGATAGCTAATGGTTATTATAATCAAACACAGGTTCCACACACAACGAATGAATCAAGACCCTGTGTAATTCACACAATAACCAACTAGCCCGACCAACGTGTTGACCTCAATAACAACTGATGCCCAAAGGCCACATAGCACGTAGATTCATAATCAACAATCCAGACAAATAAATCTAACAAATATATCTACGTTTACTTGTTGCAACCAAATAATTACAACTAAATCAAAAGGTGAGTTCCAAATCCACTCACTGATACCTCTGACGTTTCCACACTCAGCAGTCTTATATCACTGAATCTTTAGTTATTCTGAAACACATCAGAATAATGAGTTAGTAACTCATTATAATAATCTAACTTAAATTTAACACATATCACTTAATGATAATAATCACAATTATCAAACATTCACTTTTATTTCATAATCCTATATATCAATGTAATATAAGTATCATAATATTAAAGTATCATTTCTTAGTCTCTTAAACATATACATATACATACAATATAAGTACAATGAAATATTAAAACTAATTGTTCCTATTTCAGACCATACCCGATCGGCTTGATTCCCTTAGCCGATCGGCTAGCATGAAGATTTTCAATGTTTTTGTTTCGATGCAAAGTTCTGTGATCAATTTGTTCTAAGTTAGCCGTATGGCTTAATCTACCTGATCGGCTGGAACAATATACCCGATCGGCTCACCTGGTTCACCCGATCGAGTACTCTCATATATTCTAATTTAAAGATTGAAGGCCAGTTTTTGCGACATTTTTACACTAGAATACCCGTTCATCTCAATTTACCCGATCGGCTAGCAAGCCTATACCCGATCGGCTCAATAAACATAGCCGATCGGCTATGCAGTCCAGACCCAGGTATCATGTTTCTTTCTGCAAATTTGCAGCTCAAACTAAACTTAAATTTTACACAACTGCAGATACCAAAACGCGTTTGAACAGAGATTTAACATCAACAATAACTGTAAACATCATATAATAACAAGGAATTCCACTTTTATGCTCAAATTATCACTTTTCATGTTTCATTTACATAACCTAATTCACTTACTTGATTAAGCCCTAATCTATGGCTCAAGAGAATGAACTCACCAAGAAAACTATACCAAATCAGTTCACAATAATCAAATAACATCGTTCAATCATCAAATATTACTCAAACATAAATTTTCAATCCTTTCATCTTTAACCTAATCCAACAACTTGAGTTCATGAGAAAGCAAGAACACTTACACTTTGATGAAGGATATGATGATGATATCTAAGGAGAATAAGGTGAATTTAGAAGAATTACCACTTCAAAATTCACTAATCTTGTTTATGGTTTCAAGTCTTGATTGTATGAATTCTTGTGAGTGTTTAGAAACTTACAAGTGATGAAAACAATTTAGGGAAGGTAACTAGAAAAAGGAAATCGGCTCTCCTCATAAACCGATCCCAATTTTGGGTATTTTATACCAGTCTTAAATCTATTGTCTGGAACCTAACAATCTTTCATGAGAAATATTACATTATAATACCGTCAACTATAATAATTTAAAACAATTAATATTTCACAACTCACAATAAGTCTTGTGACTTATTTATCTAAGTTTCATAGTAAAACAAATAATATTAATTAATTTCTAACTTAATTAATTAATTAATATAGGAGTTTACCAGACCACTGGAGAGGATGTTACAAATCTCCCCTCCTTAAGGAGATTTCATCCCTGAAATCTCATCACGACCAAATAATCCAGGATATCTGGATCTCATGCTCTCCTCAGTCTCCCAAGTTAGGTTTGAACCTAAACTATGCTTCCATTTCACTAAGACCATAGGTATTTGTTTCTTTCTAAGTTTAGTAACTTTTCGGTCTAGAAGTTCAATAGGTTCTTCAACTAACTTTTGACTCCGATCAACTTTTAAATCTTGTAAAGGAAGAATCTGAGACCGATCTTCAACATTACACTTTCTCAAGTAACAAATATTAAATGTATTATGAATACCAGCAAGCTCTGGAGGAAGATCCAATGTCATCATTAACCACTTGAGGAATTTTGAACGGACCAATGTATCTAGTAGCCAACTGTCCTCCTTTTCCAAACCGGATCAACCTTTCCATGGAGAAACTTTGAGATAAACAAGTTCACCTTCAAAAAATAAAACTGGTCGTCTACGTGGATCTGCATACTGTTTCTGTCAGTCTCTTGCAGCTTTCAACTTTTCACGTGCAATTGCCACCTTGTCAGCTGTTATTTGGACAATATCGGGCCCAGCAAACTGTTTCTCTCCAGCCTCTAACTAACAAGTAGGCTTTCTACAACGACGCCCATACAACATCTTATAAGGAGGCATACCGATGCTGGAATGATAAGAATTATTATAAGCAAACTCAACCAATGGCAAATGAGAATCCTAAGACCCACCATATTCAATAACACACGCACATAACATATCCTCAAGTGTCTGGATAGTACGCTCTGACTGACCGTAAGTCTGAGGATGATATGTTGTACTAAGATTCACTCGGGTACCCAACTCTTGTTGCAAACTCTGCAAAAAATGAGAGATAAACCGAGAATCTCTATCTAACACAATCAACAAAGGAATTCCATGTCTTGAGACAATTTCATTAACATACAACTGTGCAAGCTTACCCTGTGATGTAGTTTCACTTGTAGCAAGACAATGTGCACTTTTTGTCAATCGATCAACAATAACCCAAATCATATCATTTCCACGTGGCGTTCTAGGAAGTTTAGTCACAAAATCAATGGTTAAGTGTTCCCACTTGCACTCTGGAATTTCCAACAGTTTCAGTGACCCATAAGGTTTCTGCTGTTCAGCTTTAACCTGAGTACAAACATGACAAGTACCAATAAACTTTGCTATATCTGTTCATTGTAGGCTGCCAATACAAGGCTTTCAAGTCATTATACATTTTAGTACTCCCTAGATGAATAGATAAATGAGACTTATGGGCTTCAGTCAAAATCATATCCCGAATACCACCAATAAGAGGAATCCACACGCGAGACTGAAAAGTCTTTAACCCTCTAGAATCATCAAGCAACAAGTCTTTTCTTTTCAACATGATTTCGGACATTAGATTAGGATCTAGTAAAGCCTCCAATTGTGCATCTTTAATTTTATCCACCAAATCTGAAGAAACATCAACTTTTAAGTAATAAACTCAGTCAGAGATACCTTTTCGGCTTAAAGTATCTGCAACCACATTTGCCTTTCCTGGATGGTAACTATAACACCCCTTAATTTACAAACCATTATTATAATGATTCAAGTTCGGAAGCGTAGATTTAAATCATACATCATAATTATGCATCACTTAAAATGTACATAAACTTTTTCAAACTAAATACATAACTATTTACTTTCTTTAAATCACATTTTATCTAACTAGGTGTTATATAATTCAAAAACATGTCTTCATTTATTAAACCAACATCAGAGTAATCCGCCTGTCAAATATTCCATCATTTTCAAGAACTTCCTGCCCAGCCCCAATATGTCCCATCACTTTTAACCTGCAGGAAGGACTGTGGTGGGATTAGCATAACGCTAAGTGAGTGAAACTATAATCAACAACCCAACTTAGCATAACAACTTGGTTTACAATAAATAATCGTAAACAAAAACATCAAAGTAGATCGATGGTTCTTGGGGAAACCTTCAGCCAAGAATACCAACAATAACACATAATATCAATGAGATAACATCTCAATACAATGAGGACCGGTGGTTCTTGAGATATCATAATACCCGAGGATTTCACAAGAACACTTATCGTGCATATCCGTATGGCCATAACGGACGAGACCGATAGTTTGGACTAATTTCATACGACCTAATTTCCTATTAACGATGAGTACAACGAAATTCCTATCGTCTTACAATAGTAACCAAACCCAACCATCAGGTTGACCCCAATACACTGATGCCCAAAGGCCAAATATCAAGTGATCACATATTCACATATTCAATCAGGTCAACATATCAGACTAACCAGTCTATCAACAGTATTATTACTATTAAAACAAAATCATCATGGCAAACCAAAAGCAGTAATAATACGTTTACTCGTTGTAACCAAACCTGCTACAACTAAATCACACCGAGGATTAAAGATCCACTCACTGACACCCCAGTCGTCCACTCAGTAGTCTAATGTCACTGAGTCTTCTCCATATCTGAGAATACAATTAAACAAAATGAGTTAGTAATTCATTCATAGTAATCAACTTATGTTAATATCATATCACATGGTTCATAATCCAAATCTCAATGAGTTATTACTTGAATCATTATATTATATCAGTGTCTCTGTTTCAAACTCATTATCAATATTCAACACACTTAGTAACTATAAACTTCATAATTAACCAATCATGATCATTTATCAAGTTATGATTCTTATGATCACAACATCACTTTAATCACTTTATTTATCACCAAGTAGCATGATTAAACCATTACAAGGTCATTAACTTCAATATCATTAGATAATCCAAATCTCAATATTAGGTTTCAGGAATACTTAGCCACACAATTTCTAACTTTACTCTTTGATTATCAATCAAGTATTCTAAATCATAATCCATACCGAATTTCTCATATAACTCATGAATATCATCATAATCAACACTTATCAATGTATACATCATTATTCTAAGCTTTAAAACCATAATTCATGTAAAATCACTCAAACTCCTAACTTTCTTCATGAACATATATCAAATTATTCATTTCTATGTTAGGACTTAGCTATTAATCATTATTTAAGCATCTACTAATCATTATATCATGAACACACATCGATTCCTTTCTATCTAGGTTAGGGTTTCACTATAATCATGAAATACTCATTAACTAACAACTATATGATCATTATAAGCATCAATTTCACTTTATTCATCTTAATTTCATCAAATACCCAAAAATCCATTTCTAGGTTTATATGAAAATCGACAATTAACACTTACAACATGCTTATGATGATGATGGAATGATTAATCCATGTTATTGAAGTTTAACTCATATCAATTTACCCTTTTTGAACCCTAAATTCGGATTATAATCAAGAACTCTAAAACCCCTAAATTCTAGGGCTCATAATTCAAGAATTTGAGACTTACAAGTTGATTAGGATGATTAGAAGATGATAACCCATGGGTTTGAAGCTTGAATTCGAATTATGAAGCTCCAATTTGATGATTTCTTCATGTTTTGACTTAGGGTTCTTCATGTATGTATGTATGATACATACGTATGTATGTATGAGGTGGAAATTAAACAACCGACTCAATCTGTGAGTATAATATAATTGTGTAATATTAGTTCCCCGTAGTTATCATTGTCTGGAACTTAAAAACCATTTGCGGGGAAATATTATTTTATTTTACCGTTAACTGATTTAAATTAAAACAGTTAATAATTTATTAACCACAATAAATTATTTGACTCTTTTACCCATTTATTTTCAAATAACACAATGATGTTACAAAAAATTAAAATACTACCAGACCCGAGGAATGGATGTTACAGTAACGAATTTCACAATCATAATCTTTGATTAATTCTAACCATCTTCTCTGACGCATATTCAACTCTTTCCATTAGAACATATATTGAAGACTCTTATGATCTGTACAAATAATACACTTTGTGCCATACAAATAGTGTCTCCAAATTTTCAAAGCAAACACAACTGCTGCTAGTTCTAAATTATGTGTGGGATAATTTCTCTCATGTTGTTTCAACTGACGAGAAGCATAAGCTATTACTCTATCTCGTTGCATAAGAACAACACCTATACCAACATATGAAGCATCACAATATACAACGAAATCATCTGAACCATCTGGTAGGGCTAACACAGGAGCCTGACACAATAATTGTTTCAAGGTCTAAAAAGCATGTTCTTGTTGATCAGTCCATAGAAACTTCTCATCTTTGCGACTTAATTTAGTCAACGGACCGACAATTTTAGAAATGTCTTTAATAAATTTCCGGTAATAACCTGCTAAACCCAGAAAACTTTTTATCTCAGAAGCATTCTTTGGAGCTTTCCAATTCATTACCACTTCTACTTTAGACGGATCAACTTTCACACCATCATTACAAATTATATGTCCCTAAAACTGTACCTCCCGAATCCAGAATTCACATTTCGAAAATTTTGCATATAATTGTTCTCTTTTCAAAGTTTCCAATACTAACCTTAAATGCATTTCATGTTCTGATTCGGATTTTGAATATACCAAAATATCATCAATAAAGACAATCACAAAATTGTCAAGAAAAGGTCGGCAAACACGGTTCATCATATCCATAAAAACTACTGGAGCATTAGATAACCCAAACGGCATGACCAAGAATTCATAATGACCATACCTGGTACGAAAAGCAGTTTTAGAAATATCCTGTTCACGAACACGGACCTGATGATAACCTGACCTTAAATCAATTTTAGAATAAACAGAAGATCCCTACAACTGATCAAACAAATCATCTATTCGAGGCAAAGGATATTTATTCTTTACTGTTCTTTTATTCAGTTCCCTATAATCAATACATATTCGAAAAGACACATCCTTCTTTTTCACAAATAAAACCAGTGCACCCCACGGTGAAGAACTAGGTCTAACAATCCCTTTATCCAACAACTCTTGTATCTGATTCATCATTTCTCGGATTTCAGAAGGAGCTAGTCTATAGGGAGCTTTGGCTACAGGGGTTGAACCAGGAACAAGATCAATCTGATATTCAACTTCCTTAACCGGTGGCAAACCAGATAATTCATCGTGAAATACTTCCGGATATTCAGAAACAACCGGGACATCAAAAATGGATTTCTTTTCTAACTTGGCATCGATAACATAATCTAGGCTAGATTCACAACCTTTAGACAAAGATTTCCTAGCTTTCATCATACTAATCAAAGGAATATGCCCACTATCCATTTCTCCTCGAGCCACGACATACGACTCTTCAGAAAATGGGATTCTTATTAACTTTTTATGGCAATCTATACTGGCTTTAATCTGATGTAACCAATCCATGCCAATAATCACATCAAAACTAGGAATTGGCATCAATAGAAAAGAATTGGAAAAGTCTGATCATCTATCACAATACTAGCTCCAGTCACCGAGGTGGTAACAGGAACTAAATTGCCACTGACAATTTCTACTTCTACAGGCTTGGTAATCAAAGTAGGGTTCAATTTCAACTTATCACAGAAACACACAGATATAAAGGAACAATTTGATCCAGAATCAAATTAAACACGTGCTGGTACAGAGTTTATAAGAAAAGTATCAGTGATCACATCATCTGTGTGGACAACTTCATCGACTGTCATCTGAAATGCCCTACTCACAGCTGGCGGCGGATTCTTCCACGTTTGCCTGGAAGATGACGAACTCCCGACCGAAATTGAACCCTGTCTCCCTGCCTCAGGACATTGCCCAACACGATGATCTTCTTTCTTACAATTCCAACACACGAAATTCGGAAATTTGCAATTCTTAAATTCATGACCAAGTTCTCCACATTTAACACACTTATTAGTCTGAACAGTACATGGGCTATTATGTCTAGATCTACAAGAACCACACCAATTGGAACTCCCAGTTGAACCACTTTTATTACCAAATTTCTTATTTTGTCTGTTATTCTGCCATCTGGACTTTCCTTTACCTGAAGAATCAGTTTTAAACCTCGAAGAAGAAATATCTTTAGATTGAATACCTTGAGCTCTCATATCACTGTCAACTGAATGTGCAAGAATAAAATCCTGAGATAAAGAACCAGCCAATCTCACAGTGGTACGGTAACTCGGAGGTAAAGTGTCAACAAACTGTTCAACCTTAGTTTTCTCATCCGGCACCCATTGTTGAACAAATCTCAACTTATCAGAAAACTGAGATATCAACTCATCGATTGTCATATTATCAGTCAATTGCAAATTCATAAACTCCATTCTTATACGCGCCATATCAAAATGTGAGCAATACTGATTACACACTACATTACGGAATTCAGTCCATCTAATAGACTCCTTTTATTGTTGTGTCAAATGGGCAGTGATCGAATCCCACCAAACAATCGCTTCATCCTTCATACATTGAACTGCATACAAAACCTTTAATTCTTCTTCACAACGAGTCATATCAAACTTTCTTTCCATGTCTCTCAGCCAATTCAAAGTTACCGTCGGATTTGTACTACCATGAAACTCCAGTGGTTTACTTGACATAAATGTTTTGAAAGAACACATTTTACTTGACTGAGGTGGTGGAATAATACCAAAAAATGGTGCTTGTTGTTGAAAATGTTGTTGGGATGATCCCGCTTCCGTTTGTCTTTTATATTCTCTGAGGTTAATTACTTCATCTTCTAGTTGAACAAGATAATCATCTCTATTTGATTCTTCATGAACCAGAATAGAAGTACCCTCATGATGATGTCTCTCATTGTGAGTATCCAAAGGAGGAACATCGATCCTGCAGGCATTGTTAGGGTTGGTGGTCGGTTGCTCATTATCTGCCATATCTGTAATCAACACAACACTTGAAATTTGTTAATCGTTAGTACCTATTTACTAACAATTTCATATAGCATGCTAAATCCTATACCCAAGAATGTTTGACATAACACCGTCTAAATTTGGGATTGAACACTTTAAAATGCTCTATTCACCTAAACCTAGGCTCTGATACCAACTTACAACACCACTCATTCAATATATCAATATAATACATTTACTACACAAAACAGAGTGTTATAGGATTCCAAAAACTTTGATTTATAACAAACTATATCAGAGTTAGCAGAGCAGTCAAACATTTCATAACATCTTCTTCCTGCCACCCACATATTCAAAATATAACCTGCAGGAAGTAAAATGAGGGATTAGCACGAAGCTAAGTGAATGAACTAGTTACACACAATTCACTTTAGCATAACTATTATTTCACATCAAATAACCGTAAACACACATATTTCAACGAGGATCGGTAGTTCTTGGGATATCATAATACCCGGGGATTCCCCAAGAACACTTATCGTACATGATGTAGCGTGAAATAAGGATAACCAAATTAAACCTGTTGATTCCTATGAATACCAGGAATAATTTCTTCCGAATCACGTTGATTCACAAAGAATGCCGTGAATGGGTGCTTTGATTCACAAAATTGAGAGTGAAATCTGATTTTTGATAAATGAAAAAACTAACTCCAAAACAATGTCATACCAACCATAATAAACAAGCAGAAATTTAAATGGGCCGATAAAACATAACGGGCCAAATCACAAACCCAAAACAAAAGTCTAATTCGAACAGAAAATTTATTAAAAAGCCCATATCTTCCAAACGGATCCATTTTTGGGCTTCGAGCATTGGGCTAACCGCCTTCGGCTGTTAGCGGCTTGGTGGGCCTCGAACCGAGCTTCGATTCGCCTGCTCATGGGCCTGAAACGGACCCCTGTAGCCCAGGTTATGCCCCTTTCCGTGCAGCCCTTTTCGTCACACAATCTTGGGCTTCCAAATACATTAGAGCTTGTTCTTCCACACTTGGGCCTCCATCAGTACATATCCGTATGATCATTACGGACGAGACCGATAGCTAATGGTTATTATAATCAAACACAAGTTCCACATACAACGAATGAATCAAGACTCTGTGTAATTCACACAATAACCAACTAGTCCAATCAACGTGTTGACCTCAATAACAACTAATGCCCAAAGGCTACATAGCATGTAGATTCATAATCAACAATCCAGACAGATAAGTCTAACAAATATATCTACGTTTACTTGTTGCAACCAAACAATTACAACTAAATCAAAAGGTGAGTTCCAAATCCACTCACTGATACCTCTGACGTCTCCACACTTAGTAGTCTTATATCACCGAGTCTTCGGTTGTTCTGAAACACAACAGAATAATGAGTTAGTAACTTATTTATAAAAATCTTACTTAAATTCAACACATATCACTTAATGATAATAATCACAATCATCAAACATTCACTTTTATTTCATAATCCTATATATCAATGTAATATAAGTATTATAATATTAAAGTACCATTTCTTAGTCTCTTAAACATATACATATACATACAGTATAAGTACATTGAAATATTAAAACTGATTGTTCCTATTTCAGACCATACCCGATCGGCTTGATTCCCTTAGCCGATTGGCTAGCATGAAGATTTTCAATGTTTTTGTTTTGATGCAAAGTTCTGTGATCAATTTGTTCTAAGTTAGCCGTATGGCTTAATCTACCTGATCGGCTTGAACAATATACCCGATCGGCTCACCTGGTTCACCTGATCAGGTACTCTCATATATTCTAATTTAAAGATTGAAGGCCAGTTTCTGTGACATTTTTACACAAGAATACCCGTTCATCTCAATTTACCCGATCGGCTAGCAAGCCTATACCCGATCGGCTCAATAAACATAGTCGATCGGCTATGCGGTCCAGACCCAGGTGTCTTGTTTCTTTCTGCAAATTTGCAGCTCTAACCAAACTTAAATTTTACACAATTGCAGATACCAAAACGAGTTTGAACAGAGATTTAACATCAACAATAACTGTAAACATCATATAATAACAAGGAATTCAACTTTCATGCTCAAATTATCACTTTTCATGTTTCATTTACATAACCTAATTCACTTACTTGATTGAGCCCTAATCTATGGCTCAAGAGCATGAACTCACCAAGAAAACTATACCAAATCAGTTCACAATAATCAAATAACATCATTCAATCATCAAATATTACTCAAACATAAATTTTCAATCCTTTCACCTTTAACCTAATCCAACAACTTGAGTTCATGAGAAAGCAAGAACACTTACACTTTGATGAAGGATATAATAATGATATCTAAGGAGAAGAAGGTGAATTTAGAAGAATTACCACTTCAATTTTCACTAATCTTGTTTATGGTTTCAAGTCTTGATTGTATGAATTCTTGTGAGTGTTTAGAAACTTACAAGTGATGAAAACAATTTGGGGAAGGTAACTGGAAAAAGGAAATCGGCTCTCCTCATAAACCGACCCCAATTTTGTGTCTTAAATCTATTGTCTGGAACCTAAAAATCTTTCACGAGAAATATTACATTATAATACCGGTAGCTATAATAATTTAAAACAATTAATATTTTATAACTCACAATAAGTTCTGTGACTTATTTATCTAAGTTTCGTAGTAAAACAAATAATATTAATTAATTTCTAACACAATTAATTAATTAATTTATATATGAGTTTACCAGACCACTGGAGAGGATGTTACAAAAGTAAAAAACAGAATGATTAGACATGTGAGAAATATTTTTTGTTGTAAGATAAGATAATATATTAATAGTAGATCAAAAAAGATCCAATTGATGATACACTTGGGACTTTGAAATTACTCATTGTAAGACTATTGAAACCTACTTGACTAACAAATTGAAACTGAAACATGAAAATCCAACACTTGTCTTGAGATAACTTGAACAAGCTTGAAACTAGCACTTGACATTCTTGAAACTAAAAACATTTTGAGCTTAAAATTGAACATTTTCTTCTAATTGAGATTGTACTTGAACATACAATTGAAATTTTTTGAACGGTGAAACCACCACTTCCCATAAAAGACAACAACCAAATGACATCTAGAAGCAAGGACTGTGATGATAGTTACAATCGGGACTTTACGAGTCATGCTTGATACTCTTGAGTCTTGAATACCCCTCTTGAAATACATCAAGACCTAACCTCATGTGTAAAAGACCCGAATGAGCATATTTCACATCAACTTCGTCTCTAACAAATTTCACCTTGACCACAAAAGAAGGGCAAAACACCAAAAAGAAATTAAGACACCAACTTGTGAATATTGAGAGAAGGCGCCGATACCGGAGCTAAAGAGACGAAAGAAAACTGGTGTCGATAAAAAAAATATCTTATACGGTGATGGGCAACCGATGTTGAACAACAAAGGGATGTTGGTCGGTGACCCAAGAAGAAAGTGAGTACAATTCTTGAAGTTGGATTTTGAAAATGAAATTGACATAATAAATATTCGTGGTTAAAGTAGATCCACAGCCTGGAGGCCCAAATTGAAAAGGAAAGATCTAAATTTTAAACCATGAAAAAAAAAGACTTGAGACTGGATTAGAACATCTACAGATGTTTTAAAATGATGGAGAACCTTATTAGATGTTGAAGAAATACATTGACAGATGGAAGTATATAGCTGGGATTAGTGAAACATACACATTAAACATGAGGAGTCGTCGGACCACCGGCAAAAGCCAATGGCTGGAGGTTATAAATTATGATCTGTTTTAACTCCTATTTACCAAATAAGTGGGGTTCAATCTACTTTTAATAATGCTTTTCTCACTAAAGAGATATTAAAAATAAAATGATGTGAAAGTAAGATAAATTCTATAAAGTTTAATGGATTGTGAAGATTGGTATAATAAAATTAAGATGATGACGTGGCAGTGTATTAAACCTTGAAAGGTTTATGCGCTGTGGATGCTCTAACTTCCTTTTTTACACCATTTTCACTTTTCCCCGATTTCATGAATCATTTCTGAAACGCAACCACTCCCGTAATCGACCAATCAATACTAACCATAAACATGATCCAACATTTCCAACACTAAATTCCAAGTTCGCCCCTTCCGGTGTGGAGATATTGGAATGGATGGCGATCGACAGTGGAGGTTAATACAGGTGGAGGAGGTGACAGATCTAATAGTAGCCGGAAAATAATTCTTCAAGTGATAATTATTCAATTGTTGTGCAAACAAATGGCCTCAAATGGTTTAATAAGAAATAATTAGATCTCATATGATAGTTATGATCAACTAATGATGATGTGTGTATATGTATGTATGATTGTTATGAGTTTGATGGTAGAAGATGTAATTATCAATTTTGAAGTTTGTTCACATATTAATTTAATTACGAATATGAAATATGAATAGTTGTTTCAAGCTGTATTTCTTTCCTCCCAGTTATTCCCGCATGAAGAGCGTTGTATATATGCTTGACTTTGGGTGGTCTCAGTTTTTTATTCTTTTTTGGTTTGATAATTATCAATTTGAAGTGATAAATTGTACTTGTAATAAGATTGAGAAAATGTTTTTATATTGGTAAAACGGAAAAGTAAAAGAGTTATATGATAAAATAGATGAATTAAAATTAAAAGAGCTTTTTGTTCTTAATTGTTTAAAATTTCCATCTAAAAACTTTACATATTGATTGTTTAATACAAAGTTTTTGACCATTTGTACATATTAACGACATAAAGATCACATTTGATTTTATCTTGCCAATCACAATTCAACAATACATATCCTAACGGTTCAAAAGTTACGTGTGTTTGAAGTTAAAACTATTTATCACATAACAACTCCGCTACATGGACCACATAACCCTGACCTTGCAACTACACAACCCGACAGGAAACACCAAACCACACAACATGTTGGGCGGAAAACTGTGAACCATGCGACCTGACCACTAACTAAGCCGTTGTTAAGAAAAAAATTGACTTGCTACTTCATACCTCGCAATCGGTGTTCTTGCTTTCGTCACTAAGAGCATGCTCCCAAGTCTAGTTTTTGAGGGAAAAGAAGAGATTTGAAAGAAAGCAAAATGGGTTTGTGTTCTTGACATTTTTCTAATGAGAGAAAGGAAAGGAAGAGGAAGGAGAATTAGGTGATATCTTCTCTCCTAATATTATGTCCAAAATTGGGAATAAGTGAAAAGAATGAAGTATGAAACACTCATAAAATTGACACTTTCTTTCAGACTATTTCAACTCGGGAACACAAAATCAGTAAGTTTCTTTTTATTTTCTTTCCAAGTCGGGAACACAATATTTTTAAGATGTATATATACTCTATTCTTTTCTACCATTATATTTTTCTCTTCTATTTTTTTCTTCTCGTCAAAATCTTGAGAGCAGGCTGTGCCCCTAATCGCAACTAACAGTTTGCAAAAATACATAAGCATTACATTACAATAAGTTACTTCAGCATGCAATCAATAAAAAAAAATGTAATAAAGATATAGCTAAAAATTTGATCCATTATTATGTTGAAAATGAATAAATTTATATTAGTTTATTCAAGAGAAAAAAATAAAATTAAAATTGAAACAAAATTTAAAATAATGTAAAAAGACATTGTCACAAAATCTTTATCTTTAACCTTTATTATACATTTACATGTTTTCTTAAAAATTTATCAAATGAAAGATGCAAGATTACTAATATACCCCTTCTACCTTATTGATGACATTTTTTTAGTATGGTAAGTATTATTTTCTTGTTTAAATTTAGATATATTTATGGCTTGAATAAAATCTATTCATTTGCCATTAATCATATCAATAGCTGAATTCATCTCTATTTAATATGTAATTTGAAATTGTAACACATACAACAACTAAATTGTTATTGTAAATTTTGTTTTTAGAACATTAATTTACTCCCCACATATATTTATATTGATAACTATAAACATTGTTGAACACAACATGAATAATCAGACATTACCTATTATTGATATTTGTGTTTTATTACGGTAATTATAGCTCTATCAAATTATAGGTTTGAAAGTATGATTATATTAATAATGAAATATTATATATTGCGTTAAATAATGTACCCAAAGGAATTAAGTTTTGAAGATCCATAATTACGAATGAACACTTATATTATATGTCATGTTATCACTATAACTCATGTCACCAATGCTCTTGACTAGCCAAATAAACAAATTATTATCACAAAACTGTTATCATGACTGCTGAAAAAATAAATAAATATAAAATACTATTGTTATTCCGCTACATTGTGCAGGTAATTTACTAAAATTTTAATTAACATCATTTTCTTACAAAAACATCCAAAAATCTATGTTCATGATCTGAATCACAAAACAAACACACTAGTCCTCCTTCACTCCTCCCTCAATTTTGACTCCAACCAAATCAAATTCCCCCAAATCACCACCAAAACCCTAAATCACCAAAAACCTCCGATCATGTCAACCGAGATGGCCTCCACCGATCCCGAAGGAATCGACGGAATTCGCATGACCTGGAACACCTGGCCTCGATCAAAAGTGGAAGCAAGCAAATGCGTCATCCCAATCGCCGCTTCAATTTCTCCGATCCGTCATCATCCTCATATTCCCACCAATCCCTACGCGCCTCTCAGATGCAAAACCTGCTCCTCGGTACTCAATCCCTTCTCTCGTGTTGATTTTCAAGCCCTAATTTGGATCTGCCCTTTTTGCTTCCAACGCAACCATTTTCCTCACCACTTCTCAGGTATTGTTGCTCAATTGCATCCGACAAATCGAATTCGCATTACTTGCGTCATGATGTTGTTGATGATAATTATGAAAATCTCCTCTAAGGTCGCTGTAAAGGAACAAATTTTCTAGGTGTTTGATAAATTAATGATCCTGCTGAACTGTGTGTGCACTATGCTACGATTGAATACACATTGCTTCGATCACGATTTATATCATAGTAATTATGATAAAATCCAATACACTTTGATTGATTAGGCATTGCTTAGATTATGTTATTGTTCAATATGATGATAATATGTTCGCAATAATGTTGTCAGGAAACTAATATTTTCTGAGTTATTTCCACCATACACTACAATCTAGTACAAATTACTCATCTGATCATAATAATGATAATTTTGTAATAAAGCTGTTACAAAAGTAATGTTCTTGCTGGTTATTTCCTTTGTACACTGCAATCGATTAAGATTTATTTAGATCATGATTTTGTTTACAATAAAGAGAATGTTGTAATAATGCTGTTATGAAACCAATGTTCCTGCTGAGTTAATTTAACCAACTGCAGTTGAATATGAGTTACCTAGATCATGATTCTGTTTATGAAAATGATAATGTTGTCATAATTCTGTTGTGAAACTAATTGAGTTATTTCGAAAAACTGCAATTGAATATGAATTAGCTAGATCGTGTTTTTGTTTATTAAATAATGATAATATAATTCTGTAATAATGCTGCTACGAAGCTAGTGTTTCTCTGATCATGATAATGTGAATGATGGTATTGGTTATTTTTCAGGTATCTCTGAAACTAATGTTCCTGCTGAACTGTATCCGCAATACACTACTATCGAATATGCACCACCAAATCAGGATATGGTGCATAATAATGCTGCTGTTACGGCGTCGGCGTATGTGTTTGTGATTGATACATGTATGATTGAGGAGGAATTAGGGTATGTTAAGTCGGCAGTACAACAAGCGCTTGAATTTTTACCTGAGAATGCTTTGGTGGGGTTTGTATCGTTTGGGACACAAGTTCAGGTCCATGAACTAGGGTATGGTGATATGAGTAAGGTTTATGTGTTTCGTGGATCGAAAGATCTGAGTAAAGATCAGGTTTTGGAGCAGTTAGGGTTAGGTGGTGGTGGTGGTAGGAGAGTTGGCGGTCAAGGGTTTCAGAACGGTGGAGGGTTTATGAATCCCGGTGTTACGAGGTTTTTGTTGCCAGCTTCTGAGGGTGCTTATGTTATTCATTCGGTGCGTTTTCTTATTTATTGTTTAATTGAGTATATATGAACTTTTTGATGTGTTTGGATGCTTATTGAAGTGATTGATGATTCAGCTTTTGGAGGAGTTAGGGACCGATCAATGGCCAGTTGCACCTGGTAATCGATCATTAAGGTGTACTGGAGTGGCATTGAGTGTTGCTGCAGGCTTGGTTGGGGCTTGCTTGCCTGGTACCGGTGCTCGTATAGTGGCATTAGTCGGTGGTCCGTGCACAGAAGGCCCTGGTTCGGTAAGCTGTTGTGAAACTTTTCACTTGATTGTGCAACAGAATTTTAAAATTTATTACTGGATGATGCAGTTTATGACTGCTATTGCTCTAGTTATCATAGTTTATAGATTTAGTAAATATAATCCCAAAATGCTGCGTTTTGTTGCCATTGTTTGCGTCATCTGGTAATCATATCTGATCAACTTAATGAACTTAGTAACAACAAAAAAAAAAACGTTATGAGTTTAATTTTGGTGTTCTATGGTTATGAAGATGTGATCATATTATTATCTTTTGTTTCCACCTCCCGCAAAATATAAACTCTTTATTACTTTTCAATCTTTTGGCAGATTGTATCCAAAGATCTTTCGGATCCGGTCCGCTCACATAAAGATCTGGACAAGGATGCGGCACCATTTTTTAGGAAAGCAGTTCAGTTTTACGAGGAACTTGCAAAGCAGATGGTTAGCCAGGGTCATGTCTTGGATCTTTTTGCTTCTGCCCTTGATCAGGTAGAAGGCTCTTTATGTTGATTCTGCTATTTTTTAGGCACTTGGGGTTTTCATATGCTTATAAATTTATATATATAATGTGGTTCTGTTTCTTCTGTGTGAACATTGTGACATTAATTCTGAAATTGTTCATATTTTCATTTGGTCAATAGTCTCTCCATATTTTTTTTTTCTCTTCTGTCAATGCTCTTTCATACTAGGGAGTGTCCGGATATGTGCTTTAAAAAGTTATTATGTGAAATTCAATAGTCAGAATCAGATTTAAAACTGTCACAAGATGGTTGTTTGGGTGTGATTTTTCCGCTCGAAGTTGCAATAATCAGATAATGAGTTGTTTGAGTTTGTTACCAATATTGTTCATGTCAGATAGGTTGAAGCTTTTATAGAATATATTATTCAAAAATGATTTGTTGCAGCTTTCTTAGAATTTATTATTCAACAATGATTATATGACCACTTAAATAATAAGACAATCTTATGGAGTTTGTATCTACTTAGGTTGGGGTTGCAGAGATGAAGGTCGTTATCGAAAGAACTGGCGGTCTTGTTGTTCTTGCTGAAAGTTTTGGTCATTCAGTCTTTAAAGACTCATTCAAGCGTGTTTTTGAGAAGGGGGAAGAGTCTCTTGGCCTTGCTCACAAGTGAGTGTTTTCATGCTTGATGACTGATGTTATATATCACAAATGTGCATCCTTTTGAAACTCATCACTAGTTTGTTATTATTATTATTATTATTATTATTATCATCATCAGTGGCACACTTGAAATCAACTGTTCAAAGGATATCAGGATTCAGGGGATTATTGGACCTTGCACATCCTTGGACAAGGTCTCTTACTAAATCTTAACGGGTTATTAGTTAGAAATTATTTGTGAAGTTTTCCTTGGTTATTATTTTGATTTTTAAAATGCTATTTACTTGCACTTTCTTCACAGAAAGGACCTGCTGTTGCAAGCACAACGATTGGACAGGGAAATACCACTGCTTGGAAGTTGTGTGGACTGGACAAAGATACTTGTTTGACTGTTTTCTTTGATATATCATCAAGTGACAAAGATCCTTCTGGCAATGTTAATCCACAGTTGTATATACAGACTATTACAAGGTAAATAATAATAATATCAATTTAATTCTTCTGTATTTTTATTCTTAAGAAATCTATATGAAGTTCACCTGAAATGGCTTTGTTATTGAATGTATAAAGAAATGAAGGGGGTGTTTGTATTTGCGTTTCGGAACTGATCACATGACTACTGCGACTTGAAGTTGCTTGAACCATTTTCTACTGGTCAGATTAAGAAGTTCTGCTTCTGCTTATCTGGTTATTTAGTTATTAAGTTATCAGTGTTGGATAATTAATTTATTACTAATAGCAACAAAACTGATTGAGGGTAAAATATGATTTACCTATTTACGTTATCTTTCTAACCAAATGTAAGAGATTCACACTCCCAGTGAACAAAAGTCTCATTTTTCTCTTTCTCAAAAATGCTCTTTTTTGGCCACTTTTAGCTCCTTACTTTCTTTGAATATTAGATTTGCCACACTTCAAACTTTTATGCATTCAGTTATCTGAATATTACAGTTACTCACACCCGAAGCACATCCAAACAGTCTTCAACGACTTGTTTTATTTGTTTATGATCTTTAATGAAATAGTAAAAGATAAATGTCTTAAAAGAAAGTAATAAAGTATTTTATCTTGTCTGATACTGTTCAGTTATACTTCACCTTGTATCCAGATATGATTAAGTTTCTTTGCGTACTTGATATTTATGGCTCTTGAATTTTGGTGCAGCTATCAGAGTGCTGATGGGCAAACTAAATTGCGAGTTACTACCGTTACAAGAAGTTGGGTTGAGAGTGCCGCTAATTCAGAGGTATGTTAGTAAACTGTCAATCATCAACCATTTGTTGCTCTTATTAGAGTAAATCTGCTGAGATATTAAATATATGAATTTCCTTCAATATAGTATACTAGTAAGTATATGTAACGAATAATGTAATTAGTTTTCTACGAGACAATATGAGCCAAAGTTGTTGATATTATATGTCAATCTTGCTTAGCAAGACATTGTTTTGGCATTAATATCTTACCAGCTGAAACATTCTCTTTTTACAGGAATTGATGCAAGGTTTTGATCAAGAGACTGCTGCTGTAGTAATGGCTAGATTAGCTTCTTATAATATGGAGTCCGAGGTAGGAATTCAGCAATTTCTTTGCTTTATTGTGCAATGTTTTTCTTCTATTTAATTTATGACGTTTCTTCTATTGGCCATTGATGGTTTTATAACAATTTCAGGAATCCTTTGATGCGACAAGGTGGATAGATAGAAACCTCATCCGTCTTTGTTCTAAATTTGGTGTCTACAGAAAGGATGATCCATCGTCATTTTCTTTAAACCCTAGTTTCTCTTTGTTCCCTCAGTTTATGTTCAATCTTCGAAGATCACAATTCGTGCAGGTAAAACTTGTTTGTAGTCTCTAATTCTGATGAAATTAGGTTCACCCTTTATATGTATACTTTTTGTGACAGGTGTTTAATAACAGTCCAGATGAAACTGCTTATTTTCGCATGATGCTAAACCGAGAGAGTATTACAAATGCTACTGTTATGATTCAACCTTCATTAATATCATATTCATTTAACTCACTCCCTTCACCAGCATTGCTTGATGTGGCATCCATTTCAGCTGATCGAATTCTTTTACTAGATTCATACTTTAGTGTAGTAATTTTTCATGGTACAACAATAGCTCAATGGAGGAACATGGGTTACCAGAATCAGCCAGAACATCAAGTACGTTTTTCATTAATTTCGTTCTTCTTTTCTGAAAGTTCCCGAGTGATTTATTTGAATGAAGTTAAGGGGGTGTTTTGATGTGCATGTAAAATGACATGCTAGTAATCAGTTTTGAGTATACAAGTAAATACAATCACGATTTTCTAGTCTTTTAGGGTCAAGAATAGTTCGATTTTCAGAAACAGGTAAAAAGTTGCAATATGTGCTAATAAATGCAGAGAAAGGTAACCAATTTTTTCGCAACTTTCTATAATGGGTATTATTATACGTATTAAACTTAAACAAGAACAATTTTTAAAGTTTCTAACCTTAGGAAACGAGAAAATACTATATTTCCCAGAACCGAAATTTGAGAAAAGCTGGTTTCCTTTTTTATGCAATTAGCATATATCAAATGACATGCCTATCTTGCTAATCTGAATTGTAATGAACTCTGGTTTGATTCTTCTTATTACAGTAATCACTTTTGAAATATATTCAAACACTCCATAAATATCATGGGATGTATATGCCTATATATCTGTTCTATAAGCATTCTTCATTGTCTGATATTGCATGTAGCCGTATACTATTTTGTCATATATTTGTATGTTTATCACATCATGATGACATTCTATATCTTTTGATAGGCATTTGCACAGCTATTGCAAGCTCCACATGATGATGCTGATTTGATAATACGTGATCGATTTCCTGTACCAAGATTAGTGGTTTGTGATCAACATGGTTCTCAGGTCATCTTTCAATCTTCATCTTAGCTGTAAACAATTTCAAAATGTGCTTTGTATGATGTTGACATACATAATTCGTGAATTATGTGTAACAAACTGACAAAGTGTTTGTGGGTCAAGTGCCAACCCAATCCATTTTGATATACACCAAAAAAAGATATCCCTTCTCAATGCTATACTGTTTTTGACATGTTACCGAAACCTGCTCCTCTTGACGTGCATCTATTTCATACATGTATTATTATTGTAGGTTTGACTGATGCATTGTGTTTTGTCTAACAGGCTAGATTCTTATTAGCCAAGTTAAACCCATCAGCAACATACAATAACGAGGTGGCTGCTGGAATGGATGTTATATTCACTGATGACGTGAATCTTCAAGTGTTCTTCGAGCATTTACAGAAACTGGCAGTCGTATCTTCTTGACCCCACACCAAAACCAAGCTCTTCATAGAGTTTTGTGATCAATTGTGTGCAGCATAGACATCACCGAGACCAATCATTCTATCAAGGGTTTCACAACATGAATGGGGTCGTGAGTGTTAAGAGAATGGTTGTTTGAGGCTGCAAGTTTAGCAAGGAAGAGTATGTGATCACTATTACATTTTCTGTTTAACGGTTTTGTAAGTTAATTGTGAGTTAATAGTACGTATTGAACTTTAAGGTTATATACAGGAGCGGATTATGCTCCAATGAGCCCAAAGAGCAGAAAAACTTTGGCTTCTGGTTTTTTGTGTTTGATTTGATACATGGACTGTACATCGTAAATTTTAGTTTTGTAATGTTGGACACTCTTGGTTTGAAGTTATTAATATTTGTGAAGCAGTAACCTTAATTCCATCTAGTTGATGATTTCAAATCGTTTCAGGATTAATGTTTCATACAAAGATGTGAATACATGATTATCAAAACCAATTGCTACTAGGTTTGTGTTGTTTCGTCCATGGAATCATACCTTCATCGTATTTTTTATGTTGTTGCTTGACCAACTTGACTTGATGCATTAGAGTCCAAACTTCTTTCTTTATGAAAAATAGCGCTGTTATATGTCTAGTGTTTCATCCTATTAAGTCTTAATTATTTAACACATGTATTCCACCTATAGTCTTAACAAACTATTGGACTTCCACATGGCCTAGTCCACGAGCTTTTCTTATTGGGCCTAACATTTCCCTATATATAAATGGTCAGCCCATGAGCTTATCTTATTGGGCCTAACATTTCCCTATATATAAGTAGAGGTGAACATGAAAACCGGTTCGGGCAACCCGACCCGGTCAAACCCGAAACCGAACCCGGTCAAAAACCGGTTTTTATACAACCCGGTTTGGGTTTTCTAGAACCCGTAGGGTTCAAACCGGTTTGCGATTTCGTCCGTTGAAACTGGGTTCAAACCGGTTTTTCACAACCCGGTTTGTAAAACCGGTTTTAAAACCGGTTTTTTTTTTTACCGTTATAAAACGGTTTGATGAGGTTTCTAGCCGTTTTTTTCATGTTTTTTTTACATTTTTGCCATCCTTGCTCAACTATATATAGAAGCTTTGATTTAGTTTCATTCACAACAATTCATACACTCATACTCATATACAAAAACTCAAAAACGCTTACGAAATTTACGATTTTAAAATGTCGACTCAATGTTCTTCCGCTTCTCATAATGTTGGTTCTTCTAATGCACCAACAATTGTTCGCCAATTGCCTAACAAAAGAAATCAAGAGGTGTGGGGAATGTACGATAAAGTGTTGATGTCGGATGGTACGACTAAGGCACATTGTAAACGTTGTGGAAAATTCTTAAAAGCCGATTCCAACACAACGTTGAAAAATCATAGTGAGAAGCATTGTTCGGGACTCAAAGGTAATCCGTAAGCAAGTGGTCAAACTTCAATGGCACGAAGTGGAACGATTTTTACATATGATGCGGAACGATGTCGAGAAGCTTTTGCGGGTTTTGTAATTCAAGAAGCTTTGCCGTTCAACCACTTTGATAACCCTCGGTTTACTAGGGTGGTTCAAAATACACTTCAACCATGATATAACAATGTAAGTCGTACTACTCTTAAACGCGATGCCCTTAAATTGTGGAAAGAAGCTAAAAAACAACTAAAAATAGGTTTTGAAAATTTAAATACAAGTGTATCATTAACAACCGACGTTTGGTCGGCTCCTCATGGTTTGCCCGGTTCGTACCTTTGTGTTACCGCACATTGGGGGTGATCCCGCAACTTGGCAAATGATGAAACGTACCATTGCTTTTGAAGACTTTGAGTATCCTCACATGGGTCAAAACTTATTTTACATGTTACGTAGTGTAATTAAAACGTTTAAATTGGAAGAAAAAGTTTTTTCAATCTCTTTTGACAACGCGAGTAATAATACACTCGCCGTTTCAAAATTAATACTAAAATACGCACCACCTTTGAAGGGCATCTTTTATCATAGTCGATGTGTTGCACACATCATTAACTTGGTTGTGCAAGCTGGACTAGGGGTTGGAGAAGTAGATGAAATAAGAACTAGATACAAATCTATGTTGCAAGACATATTTCAAAGGGGTAAACAAAGATACAAATCTTATATGAAATTGTGTAAGGAAACGAATTCTATTTTTCTAACCCCTAATTGGGACATGCCCGTTAGATGGAATTCGACCTACCATATGTTTGTATGTGGTTTACGCCAACGCGATACTTTACAAGTTTTTCATGATCATCTTGTTCAAAAAGGTCTTGCAACACCATTTCCAATGGCATATTGGGAGATTATAAAAAAGATAGTCGAATTGCTCAAACTTTTCAAAACCGCGACTACTTTATTATCGGGTGTTTATTACCCAACTAGTCATTTGGTGCTTAACCAAATTTGGTTAATGACTACAAATTAAATGACTACCTATATGAAGGTCCTTTATTTGAAAACATGGTGGCTCTCATGAATGAAAGAAAAACTAAAAAAATATTTTCAAGAAATGCCACCGGTAATTACTTGTTCCGCCGCAATGAACCATTGTTTGAACCTTACCGGGGTGGAAATGCTTATCGATAACATTTGTCACAATTTAGATTTGAATGAGGCGGACCCAATGTTTTCACATAATGCAAAAGCGGATTTTAAAAAATGTTTGGGAGATTTATTTGGCGTATATTTTCAAAAATATAGTTCAACAACACATGTGTCCGGTAGTTCGGCTAACCCAATGTTTTCTTCATCTTCTTCTAGCAATCCAATGCTAAACCTATATAATAGTTTAAGACAAGAAAACCATAAACGGGCAAGGGGGGAAGGTAACCAACACACCACTAGCGAATTTGGGAGATATACCGGAACAGATTTTTTGTCCACTATTCTACCCAATGAGTTCGAACAATTTGATATTTTGGCTTGGTGGAAAGAGAGGGAATCTCAATTTCCCGTTCTAACCATCATGGCCCGAGATTTACTAACCGTCCAAGCTTCTACGGTAGCTTCGGAATCCGCATTTTCTCTTAATGGCAGGGTATTATCTATACGAAGAACAAGACTCACACCGGCCTCCTTAGAGATGTGCATTTGCTTGAAAGATCACTTGGATGCCGCGAAACGTATACAAAATGTTTCTAGTCTTGAAGGTGAAATGGAATACGAAGAAGATATACACAATATCGAGGTGGAGGAAGGTGTGACAATATCACTTTCCGACGAAGAAATTGCTCTAGATCAAGCTTCGCGCGAGGCTACATCCGAAGAAGATTTCGACTTTTGAAGACTTTGAAGACTTTGAAGATGTTTGAAGACTTGAAGATGTATACAAGTTGAAGATTATGAAAATTACAAAGATTATGAAGACTTTTTCTATTCAATAATATTTTCAAGAAGACTTTGAAGACTTTTGTTTAAGTTATTGTTCAATTATGTTTGTATTACTAGTGTTCTACGAATTCAATAAAAAAAATTTGCTCCAAACATTATTTTTCCTTAAAAAGCATAACGCTCGAACCATTTTTAGTTGGGAGTTGATAAATGCAAGGAAGTTTTTACTAAATACACGGAAAAGTACAACTCTATATGCTTACAGTACAACTTTTTATGCACATATTTCCTTGCATTTAGTAAAAACTTCCTTGAATGTATCAGCTCACTTTGAATTTTATAGACTTTTTGGATTCAATAATTTTTTTAAGAAAACTTAGAATACTTTTGGCTAGGTTATTGATCAATTGTGTTTCCATTACTAATGTTCTACCAACTCAATGAAATTTTTTTGACCCAAACGTTGTTTTTCCTTAAAAGCCTTAACGCTCGAACGTGTACGAATTTTATAGACTTTTTGGATTCAATAATTTTTTTAAGAAAACTTAGAAGACTTTTGGTTAGCTTATTGATCAATAATGTTTCCAATGCTAATGTTCAACGAACTCAATGATTAATTTTACCTCAAACGTTGTTTTTCCTTAAAACGCTTAACGTTTCAACGAATATTTAATTATATAGAGTTTTCGATCCAATACTTTTTTTAAAAGCCTTTTGGTTTAGTTATTTATTAATTGTGTTTCTATTATTAATGTTTTACGAATTGAATGAAAAAAAATTGGTGAAAACATTCATTTTCCTTAAAACGCTACGCAAACGAACGAAAATACGATTTAAAAAAAAAACCGGTTTAAATCCGGGTTATGACCCGAACCGGTTTGGACCCTACCCAAACCGGTTTGGATCGGGTTGGATTTTGTGGGTGCCAAATTCGGGTTCAACCCGAACCGGTTTTGGCCAACCCGGTTTTGACCAAAGTTGACCAAACCCGGTTTCGGGTCGGGTCGGGTCGGGTTTTTTAAAAACCGATTTTTGCACATGCCTATATATAAGGGGTAAACTCGGCCACTCGGGTAACAGATCTTACATCACATTACATACTACATTTTGTATAACCTCCATGTGCTCTCTATCACAAAATCCTATTTTCTTAGATTGGTACTCTCAATCACCCTTTACCACACTCGATAAGAACTATCTCGATCCAGGTTACAACATTTATTAGAGTAAACAAGTGATTCCTCTCCATCTGCACTTAAGCTTAGAGATGCACATAAACCGATTTTGGAGTCAACCCGACCCGACCCGAAATCGGTTTTGGTCAAACTTGGTCAAAACCGGTTTAATCAAAACCGGTTCGGGTTCAACCCGGTTTTGACACCCCAAGACCCCAACTCGACCTAAACCGGTTAGGGTATGGTTCAACCCACTTTGGGTCCAAAACCGATTTCAAACCCGTTTTTTTTTTATAAAAATGGTATTTTCGTTGAGTGTTAAGCGTTTTAAGGAAAAGCAACGTTTGAGCCAAATTTTTTTCATTAACTTTGTAGAACATTAGTAATGGAAACATAATTGATCAATAACATAACCAAAATGCTTATAAATCTTCTTAAAAATATTATGGAATCGGAAAAGTCTATATAATTCATAAACGTTTGAGCGTTAAGCGTTTTAATGAATATCAACGTTTGGGTCAATTTTTTTTATTAACTTTGTAGAACATTAGTAAGGGCATCACAATTGATCAATAACCTATCCAAAAGTCTTCTAAATCTTCTTAAAAAAAATTATTGAATCGAAAAAGTCTATATAATTCAAACACGTTCGAGCGTTAAGCTTTTTAAGGAAAAACAACGTTTGGGTCAAAAAAATTTCATTGAGTTGGTAGAACATTAGTAATGGAAACACAATTGATCAATAACCTAGCCAAAAGTCTTCTAAGTTTTCTTAAAAAAATTATTGAATCGAAAAAAGTCTATAAAATTCAAAGTGAGCTGATACATTCAAGGAAGTTTTTACTAAATGCAAGGAAATATGTGCATAAAAAGTGGTACTGTAAGCATAAAATGTTGTACTTTTCCGTGAATTTAGTAAAAACTTCCTTGCATTTATCAACTCCCAAATCAAAATGGTTCGAGCGATAGGCTTTTTAAGGAAAAACAATGTTTGGAGCAAATTTTTTTATTGAATTCGTAGAACACTAGTAATACAAACATAATTGAACAATAACTTAAACAAAAGTCTTCTAAGTCTTCTTGAAAATATTATCGAATAGAAAAAAGTCTTCATAATCTTTGTAATTTTCATAATCTTCAACTTGTATACATCTTCAAGTCTTCAAAGTCTTCAAAGTGATATTGTCATACCTTCTTCCACCTCGATATTGTGTATTTCTTCTTCGTATTCCATTTCACCTTCAAGACTTGAAACATTTTGTATACGTTCCGCGGCATCCAAGTGATCCTTCAAGCAAATGCACATCTCTAAGGAGGCCGGTGTGAGTCTTGTTCTTCGTATAGATAATACCCTGCCACTAAGAGAAAATGCGGATTCCGAAGCTACCGTAGAAGCTTGGACAGTTAGTAAATCTCGGGCCATGATGGTTAGAACGGGAAATTGAGATTCCATCTCTTTCCACCAAGCCAAAATATCAAATTGTTAGAACTCATTGGGTAGAATAGTGGACAAAAAATCAGTTCCGGTATATCTCCCATATTCGCTAGTGGTGTTTTGGTTACCTTCACCCCTTGCCCGTTTATGGTTTTCTTGTCTTAAAGAATTATATAAGTTTAGCATCGCATTGTTGGAAGAAGATGAAGCAAACATTGAGTTAACCGAACTAACGGGCACATTTGTTGTTGAACCATACTTTTGAAAATACACGCCAAATAAATCTTGTAAACATTTACTAAAATTCGTTTTTGCATCTAGTGAAAACGTTGGGTCTGCGTCATTCAAATCCAAATTGTGACAAATGCTTTCGATAAGCATTTCCATCCCGACAAGGTTCAAACACAGGTTCATTGCGGCGGAACAAGTAATTACCGGTGGCATTTCTTAAAAATATTTTCTTAGTTTTTCTTTCATGGGAGCCACCATCTTTTCAAATAAAGGACCTTCATATTCGTATTCGTTTAGTTTTGTAGTCATTAACCAAATTTTATTAAGTACCAAATGACTAGTGGGTTAATAAACACCCGATAATAAAGTAGTCGCGGTTTTGAAAAGTTTAAGCAAACCGGTTATCTTTTTAATAATCTCCCAAAATTCGTTTGGAAATGGTGTTGCACGACCTTTGCACAATTTCAACCGCTAGTCCGGCACAATTTCAACCGCACAATTTCAACCACAATTTCAACAAGTTGATCATGAAAAACTTGTAAAGTCTCACGTTGGCGTAAACCACAAACAAACATATGGTAGGTCGAATTCCATCTAACGGGCATGTCCAATTAGGGGTTAAGAAAATGGAATTCGTTTCCTTACACAATTTCATATAAGATTTGTATCTAGCTTTACCCCTTTGAAATACGTCTTGCAACATAGTTTTATAAGCGATTTTTATTTCGTCTATTTCTTCAACCGCTAGTCCGGCTTGCACAACTAAGTTAATAATATGTGCAACACATCGACTATGAAAGAAAATGCCCCTCAATGGTGGTTGGTATTTTAGAATTAATTTTGAAATGACGAGTGTATTATTACTCGCGTTGTCAAAAGAGATTGAAAATACTTTTTCTTCCAATTAAACGTTTTAATCACACTTCGTAACATGTAAAATAAGTTTTGACCCGTGTGAGGATACTCAAAGTCTTCAAAAGCAATGGTACGTTTCATCATTTGCCAAGTTGCGTGTGACACCCCCAAATTCGTTGATTTTGTTTAGCGGAAGCATTTAGTTAAGTATGGGGAATGCCACAATACATGGTACATGCATACGTATCGGAGCTTATGATTACAACAGAATATAATATATATTAAGATGCCAAAAGTAATAGTTACAAAGTTTACGATTCACCGAATCGTATAAGTTGAAAGGTATTTAAGTTACAAAAGTAGATTTCGTAAATATGACTAAACAACTTAGTTATATAAAAGAAATTCAGTTGTCAAAAGTTGGCATCCTATTCCTTCGGGGGTCGCCTACGTTCCATGCGTGTAGGATATTTTACATGCAGCTAATTCCCTGAAAAACATAGTAAAAGTCAACAACGAGGTTGAGTGAATTCACAGGTTTTATGTTTGCAATAGTGAATCAAGTTTGTAAGTACAGTTGTTAAAATCAACACGTTCACAAATAGTCATTTCCATAATAGTTAAGTAAACGTTTTGTGGAATGTTATCCAAATATCGTTCGGTTGGGATGTTAACCAAAATACAGTTTACAATAAGTTGCTGGTCGTTCTTCAGCATTTCCAAATCAGTACCGGTCATTCTCCGGTCAAAAGATGCACGGGTCATTCTCCCGTCCAAACTCGGCCAGTCGTTCTCTGGCAATAAATACTGCTGGTCGTTCTCCAGCGAAACACAGTACCGGTCATTCTCCGGTTTACCAAACAAAGTTTAACAAGTTTATAGTATGAAAATGTTGTTTCATAAATACCAGTTTTGTGTAAGAGTTCAACAGTTCACAGTACTCTAATCGTTCGAGTAAAACAAGTATACAATCATGTAAGTAAAAGCAGTTATGGCAATCATTAAAGCAGTTGAGTATGTTTCTCACCCCAAGTTGAAAGCAGTAAAACAGTTAAAAGTGGGGTTATGAACTCACCTGTGGAGCTAAGTAAAGTTACGAGCGCTAGCAAAGCCTAAATCCAAGTAGGTCACTAACTACCTAAACGTAGGAATAATCATATAAGATATTGGCTAACAGTTTACCCATGTTACTCGTTTATTCATGAAAGATCCTTGTTTATTTTGTAAGTTCGACACGAGACGTTGGTGATACTTTGTGAAACATTTCAAGGTGTAATTTATTGTTTCATGGTGTTTTATAAGGTATGAAATTGTGTACGGGGGTCCGGGGGCAGCGCCCCTGGTAGCGGGGTCCAAGGGGTAGCAACCCCTGGCGGGGTTCAAGGGGCAGAGCCCCTGGCTGGGGTCGAGCTGCCAGGTCAGCTTGGAAATTTTTTATTTCTACTATGTTGCTGTAGTGAAAACGCGTTCGAATTCCAAATTCGGAGTAAAATCAAGTGGTTAAATCTGGTTCCGACACTTAGTGAAAAACATGCGTTTTTAAGGTTCTGAGTGTTGCGACATAAGTACTGTGTCGCTAAAAGGTTCTGCGACACAAGGGTTTGTGTCGCAAATGCTGCGACATAAGTAATTGTGTCGCAAGTATGCGACATAGAATACTTTATGCGACACAAGGCGTTGTGTCGCATAATGCGACGTAAAAATGGTACTGCGACACAAAAGCTTGTGTCGCACTTCTGTTTTCGGTCCCGTGCGACACAACGCACTGTTCGACGAAAAACTTAATTTTTCACCCAAAAACGTTTAGATCTTTCATAATATGACTTGTAACATGTTTGTATACTATAATAACAAAGGAAAAGTGAAAGAAAAGTGATTCTTCATACCAAATCGAGTGAAATCCAAAAGTTAGGTGAATGGATGAAGATGGTGATGATAATGGTGTTCTTGAGCTTGAATCTTGAAGATGAAGTTGATGATGAGTTTTGTTGTTGTTGTTGGTCCGAAAATACAAGGAAAATGGTGATGATTTGATGATTTTTGGTGGTGGTTTAGAGAGGGTTTTGAGAGAGTTTAGAAGTATGTGTGTGTTTGGTGTAAGATGAAAATGAAGTGAAAATGGGGTTGGGTGGGGGGGGGGTGGTGTTTGGCAGATTTTTGAGGCCAAAGGGAGGAGATTTTTTTTTTTTAAACGATAGGTTTTTAAATATGTTTTCGATTATACTTTTAGTTGAAATATTTTAACTAAAATAATTTAGTTAAGTAATAAAATTATAGCTTTGTTTTATTTTAGTTTTACTTGTATGGTTCAAGTCGTTTCAGTTTACGGATTAAACATTATTTGACACAAAATACCTTGTAAATATTATCAACATAATAATTAATAAACATTAATGTTAATTAATAATTTCATATTATTAATTAATTTTATTCACCAACAGTCGTATATTTTTGTCGCGTTGTTTAAATCGTTCTTTACATAATTACCACTAATTATGAAATGTAATACTACGCATAATAACTAGTTGGGCTTTGCTAGACTTCCCTCTAAAAGTAGTTGTGAATTCACTCAAAGTTAGGGAATTAGCCTAAAGTGCAAATGTTTAGTGTACGTAATCGCGTTTAAATTTGCGTGGTGTTACATTGCGGGATCAACCCAATGTGCGGTAACACAAAGATACGAACCGGGCAAACCATGAGGAGCCAACCAAACGTCGGTTGTTAATGATACATTTGTATTTAAATTTTCAAAACCGAGTTTTAGTTGTTTTTTAGCTTCTTTCCACAATTTAAGGGCATCGCGTTTAAGAGTAGTACGACTTACATTATTATATCGCGGTTGAAGTGTATTTTGAATCACCCTAGTAAACCGAGGGTTATCGAAGTGGTTGAACGGCAAAGCTTCTTGAATTACAAAACCCGCAAAAGCTTCTCGACATCGTTCCGCATCATATGTAAAAATCGTTCCATCTCGTGACATCGAAGATTGACCACTTGCTTCCGGATTACCTTTGAGTCCCTCACAATGCTTCTCGGTATGATTTTTCAACGTTGTGTTGGAGTCGGGCTTGAAGAATTTCCGACAACGTTTACAATGTGCCTTAGTCGTACCATCCGACAACAACACTTTGTTGTAAGCACCCCACACCTCCGGATATCTTTTGTTGGGCAATTGTTTCACAATCGTTGGTGCATTTGATGAACCAAAATAATGGGAAGCAGAAGAAGATTGAGTTGCCATGAGAATATAGTATGCGTTTTTGAGTTTTTTGAGTTTTTGTAGATATGTATGAGTGTTTAGAAGTTGTGAATGAACCTATACTCAAGCCTTGTATTTATAGTAAATTTGGGAGGACAAAAATGTAAAAAAAATAAAAAAAACGGATAGAAACGGCTAGCTAACGGATACATAACGGATAAAAAAAAAAACCCGGTTCCAAACTGGTTTTGAAACCGGTTTTTCTAACCGGGTTGGGATAAACCGGTTCCAAACCGGTTTTAACGGTTAAAAATTCAAACCGGTTCCAAACCGGCGGGTTGGGTCAAACCCGAATCGGGTTGGGTCAAACCCGAATCGGTTTGGGTCAAAACCGGTTTTGACCGGGTCGGGTTCAATTCGGGTCGGGTCATGAAAACCGGTTTTTTTGTGCAACTCTACTTAAGCTGAAATATGATTGATCAATTGACACCATCCGTGGAACACACAACAATTCCTGTTCTCATCATCAATCAAATAATGAAGTCAAATCTGACTCATATATGTAAGTTTCCAGATCCGATCTACGATGCAAAATGATGTTTTATTCTCATTCTCATTCTTATGAAAGAATCTCATAAAACAAATGTTTGTCCAACTATTACTGCTACTGTACGTTGGATTACTTATAAACAAAAAAGAGATTTATAGTTACCTCACACATATCCAATATGAAATCCGGTAACATTTTAAAGTAAAGATGTGTGATTTACATTATTACATAAATGGCGTACTCCATATATGTTATAATTTACATAGTACAAATGTTCACATTGTGAGTACCACCTAACCAAAAAGTATGCAGCTTTGAAAATAATCATTTCATCAATTTTCTGTGAATGATAACCAACAAATTCCTTTTTTATACCAATTACGCACAAGCTATACAAAAAAAGAAGTGGGAACAAGTCATTAGTTGCATGTTAACGTTGGGGATCTTCATATTGTTCTCATTAGACCACTCACAACGGTTCAAAAACGCCCATTTTAGAGATCGAGAACGCCTAGAACGCCCGTAATGCGACGTTCAACGACGACGTTCTGGAGCCGTTGTGCGGCGAACCACGGAGGCTGAACGGGCGTGCAGTGGGCCCAACTCCTGATTTTCTTTTTCCCTTTTTCCTCGCGAGTTTAATTCGAGAAAAATAAAAAACAAAAAAGTTTTTTTTCTTTGCAACGGTAACAAACAGTAACAATAAAAAAAATATCCGTTGGAGTGCAACAGTTAGAAAAAAAATAATTTTTTTAATTACTCTATATATACGATAGATATATACACATACATCTTAACACATTCCACACAACAAATCTTCTCCCTTTATTCTAAACACTTTTCACAACAAATATTCTCCTTTTTCACATACATTATCATGTCTTCTCCAAATTCAAACCCTAATCCCAACTCAAATCAAACAACAAATACGGAAAACATGTCATACACCAACCTAATATTATTCGGAACACCAAACGCACCCGGCTCGAGTAACTCCCCCGATCCGCAATCCAAAAATGCACAATACAGAATGTATCCACCATACTATCATCAACCACCATTTGATTATAACCAACAACAATAATACAGATATTATCCAAACCCGTACTTCCATCAACAACCAATCTTTCAACCTCAACAACAACATCAACAACAAACACAACAACCCAAACAACAACCCGAGCAAGAAACCTCCCAACTATCCGGAAAACAACACCAAGTTTCTCAATCTCCAAAAAAAAGAACCCATAAAAAGAAAAGTGACGGGGAAATGAAACGTGCAACAAGTAGAAATGGTCTCCAAAAGAAGAAGCGTGGTTAGCAACTTGTTGGTGCGACACGTCCGAAGACTCGACCGTTGGCAACTCACAAAAAAGAGGAACTTTGTGGGGCACAGTGCAAGAGAAGTTTATGGCCAACAATCATGGTTGGATTCGCGGTGCTGATTAACTATCCTCCAAGTGGCGTACAATTAATAATACATGCAAAAACTTCAATGGAATTTATGAGTCACAAAGGAAAGCTTGGGGAAGCGATCGAGACAAAAAGATGATTTACGAGCTAGTCATTGCTGAATATACTACGACACGTACACAAAAACCTTCAACATGAGGGAGTCTTGGGAGGTTGTGAGAGATCACCCAAAATGGAAAGCACCACCGTCGGTTGGTGGAACCAGTTTTGAAACACCTCGATATTTTTGATACATTTTTGATACTTTTAAAATGTCCCAATAATAACTCATAATATGCGGAAATTATTGTTATAACATAAGTCATAATCTTTCCAACTCAAAACAAAATCTGGAATCTTAACACTTCACGCGATCATGCACCACTCACGCGATCGCGAGTTTTGTGTAACAATACGCGATCATGAAACCTCATACGCGATCGCGTATTACTTATTTAAAACTCGTTATTTCACTGGATAAGTTCTGTTACCAAAAACAACTAAAAGACGCGATCACCTGGATTGACGCGATCGCATATTACTGTTTTAGAATTGACGCGATCATGAAATTTACTATACGCAATCATGAGTTATGTACACGCGATCGCGCATTAACACTGGTTCAACCCAGTACTTACAGGTCAAACTCTAAGATACCAAAACACAAATTTCAATCCCACATAACTTTTTAATCGTTAAACATTTGGACACCAAAATTTGCACACACCTTCAAAAAAACAATACAAAACATTTCCCTTTTTGCAGTTTTTCAAAATTCTCATTTTATCGAAATCTGAACCATTGACCAAATTTTAGCCCATTTGCGACCAAAATCTTGATACCTCATTTTGCAAACTACATTTAATCTGACTTTCAAACTTTGACACTAACTTTGACTATCAAAATGGGACTTAAAACAATGCTTAAAATTTTCATACCATATTTAGAACTGTAACAACTCGCAAATTTAAACGTAATTACGAGCATTAAACATTTGCATTATTAGGCTAATTCCCTACTTTGAGTGAATTCACAACCCATTTTAGAGGTAAGTCTAGCAAAGCCCAACTAGTTGTTACGTATAGTATTACACATTTCGTAATTAGTATAATTACGTACAAAACATTCGGAAACAAACGCGACAAAAGTATACGACCGTTGGTGAACAAATTATTTGATAATATGAAAATTTTTAAATAACGATATTTATTTATTAAATATTATGTTTATAATATTTACAAAGTATTTCGTTGTGAATAACGTTTATTGCGTACAACTAAAACAACTTAAAACCCATTTGCAAATTTTAAAATAAAAGAAAGTTATAATTTTATTACTCAACTACATTATTTTAAATAAAATAAAACAACTAAAAGAATAATCGAAAACGTATTTAAAAACCTACCATTTAAAAACATTTTAACATTTAGCGATCGGTTAAACGAACACGGGTAAAATACCACAAGTTGGGACAAAGTCCCCTCCCTTGCCCCTTTGGTCAGCCGACCCAAACACCCCCAAACCCTCACCCCCAACCTCACTTCTCATTCTTCATCTCATTTCCAAACCCTCTCAAACTTTCTTTTCTCCCAAATCATCCAACACCAAAAATCAACCACCAAGAATCATCAAATCACCACCATTTTCTTTGGATTTTCGGACCAACAACAACAACAAAACTTATCATCAATTTCACCTTCAAGATTCAAGCTCAAGAACACCATTTTCATCACCATCTTCATCCACTCACCTAACTTTCGGATTTCACTCGATTTGGTATGAAAAATCACTTTTCTTTCACTTTTCCTTTGTTATTATAGTATACAAACATGTTACAAGTCATATTATGAAAGATCTAAACGTTTTTGGGTGAAAAATTAAGTTTTTTCGTCGAACAGTGCGTTGTGTCGCACGGGACCGAGAACAGTAGTGCGACACAACCTTTTGTGTTGCAGTACCATGCTTACGTCGCATTATGCGACACAACGCCTTGTGTCGCATACATTCTCCTATGTCGCACACTTGCGACACAACTACTATGTCGCAGCATTTGTGACACAAATGCCTATGTCGCATTTATTTGCGAATGTCGCAGGATTACGACACAACCCTTGTGTCGCAGAACCTTTTTGCGACACAATACTTATGTCGCAGAACTCAGAAACTTAAAAATACATGTTTTACACTAAGTGTCAGAACCAGATTTTACCACTTGATTTTACTCCGAATTTGGAATTCGAATGCGTTTTCACTACAGCAACATAGTAGAAATAAAAATTTTCCAAGCTGACCTGGCAGCTCGACCCCAGCCAGGGGCTCTGCCCCTTGGACCCCGCTACCAGGGGCGCTGCCCCCGGACCCCCGTACAAATTTCCATTTTTATGAAAACACAACGAAACTTGCCAACACTACTTTGAAATACTTTTACGAAAACTTCACCAACGAGTTGTACGAATTTACAAATAAACAATGACCTTTCATGGATGAACGAGTAACATGGTCTGGTTGATTATCCAACCACTTATACGACTATTTCCTACGTTTAGGACATTAGGGACTTTACTCGGACTACGCTTTGCTAGCACTCGCACATTACTTAAGTCAACAGGTGAGTTCACAGCCCCTACTTGACTGTTTTAACTGCTTTCGAACAGGGGTGGAAAACATAGTCAACTACTTTATTAATTGCCATAACTACTTTTACTACATGATTGTATACTTGTTTACTCGAACGATTAGAGTACTTTGAGACGTTAAACGATTGTGCGAACTAATGTTTATGAAATAACATTTTCATACCGTAAACTAAAACAAACGTGGTAAACTAATTGATAAACTGTTTTGTTTGAACGGGAGAACGACCCGTGCGTATTTAGACCGGAGAACGACCGGTACTATTTTGTAAACGCTAGAGAACGACCAGCAACGTATTTTAGTGCCAGAGAACGACTGGCCAAGTGGACGGGAGAACGACCCGTGCGTATTTGGATGGGAGAACGACCCATGCATTTTTGACCGGAGAACGACCGGTACTGTGTTTCGCTGGAGAACGACCAACAGTATTTATTGCCAGAGAACGACTGGCCGAGTTGGACGGGAGAACGACCCGTGCGTATTTCGACCGGAGAACGACCGGTACTATTTTGTAAACGCTGGAGAACGACCAACAACGTATTGTAAACGGTATTTTGGGTAACATCCCATGCAAACGGTATTTTGGGTAACGTCTCACGCAAACTGTATTTTGGATAACATTCCACAAAACGATTACTTGACTATTATGGCAATAACTATTTGTGAACGTATTGGTTTTAACAACTGTGCTTACAAACGTGATTCAACTATTGCAAACATAAAACCTGTGAATTCACTCAACCTCGTTGTTGACTTTTTACCATGTTTTTCAGGGAATTAGCAGCACACGTAAGGACCGCCTGCACATACGGATTCTAGGCGACCCACGATGAAACTAGGATGCCAACTTTTGACAACTGGATTTCTTTTATATAACTAATCTGTTTTAGTCAGATTTACGAAATCTACTTTTGTAAAATTATTAACTTTCACATTTGTACGATTTGATAAATCGTAAACTTTGTAACTATTACATTTGGCATCTTAATATATTATGTTCTGTTGTAATCATAAGCTCTGATACGTATGCATGTACTGTGTATTGTGGCACTCCCCATACTTAACTAAACGCTTCCGCTAAACTAAATCGACGAAATTGGGGGTGTTACAAGAACCCATTTTGACACCATGACCCACTAACGACCCATTTGGACCCCCTTAATGACCCATTTGGTTTTAGACCAAACCAATAGCATTCATTCTTATTCAATTGACTTAATAAAGTCAATACAAACTTAAAACATCAACCTTCACATAAAACTTAAACATTTTATATTGTTTATAACTTCAACCATTTCATTTACATACACATGAACTTAACATCATTCAAGCCTCACTTACAACTTTGATCATGAATTCCACAAAACATAATACACAACTTACAAGTGAGACTCATTGTGTCAAAATAAGCTTTATACGTTACAAAAGGGGTTATCATTGTATCAAAAACATAATTATCAATGGATTTAGCTTATTACCAACTAAACAATAAGTTCCACCACTAGCTATCCACGGGCCTCTTTCCCGACTCTTTCTTTACCCTGCTCGAACTTCCTATCATATGTTAAACATAACGGGTAAGCATAAATGCTTAGTAAGTAACGGAACATAAACATAACATTTTACACAAAGGATTCTCAACAATCTAACCATGCCATTTCCTAAGAAATGACATATAACCAAGCTAATGACATCGTCATTACTTGGATACCACCAAGCTAAAGATAAATTATTCCTTGGCTTCACATATCCATGTACATACCTTGCAATTAGCTCAAATAATCAATTGGACCTTCCAACACTTGATCACCTATTCACGTAAGTACATAAACACATTACTTACACACTTAACTTCTTACTCTTATCTCTTACACATGACTTTAGATGTTATATCCCATAACACCAATTACTTAACCATAAGCTTCATACACTTAACCACATAATCATATGTAAATTGGCATTTGACATAGTTTCTTACCATAATCATCACAATTCACCAAGAACATAATTCCTTAGTGATCATTAACATACATAACACATCAAACACCCCTTAACATAGGATTATTGTTTCTTTTACATAACTTACACAATTAAGCATTATTTCTAGCTCATATACATGTATGAAGCTAAATTTAACTCAATTACCCACTTACCTATCAAATTCTATCACTTAGGGTTTTAGCTCACTAAACCCTAACATAAATTTTTATGTAATTAGAGGAGCAATTCTTACGTTATAGAAGCTGAATTGAATATTAGAAGTTTCAATCAATTAAAACCCTAACTGTGATCTTGTTTCTTCCTGTGATTCCTTTCAATTCGCCACACACACACACACACACACACACACACCTACGTACTGTAATTTGTTTAGTTTTCTGTATATGGAAGGAAGTAGAAACATACAGGGTTTTATTTAAACATTTTGTACATTGCTCCCCTCAACTTTGCTAACTTGACACTTTCTACCTTCTAACTAGGTTGGTTTAACTAACCAAGTCCCACTAACTATTTCTAACACATATACAAAATTACTTCACATAGTATTATATTATATACATATAATGAAATAACTAGAGGCATATAATATAATTTAAAACTTACAAAAATTTGGGGTGTTAAAACTCTCCCCCACTTATTCAGGATTGTGTCCTTACAATCGATTCCTGGTGTAATGCCGATTAATACTTAACAATCTCATCCTCCTGCTCCCACGTGACCTCTGACCCTTTTCTGTGCCTCAATTGAACTTTGAAAAACTTAATTTCTTTATTTCTCAATTTCTTGATCTTTTCGTCTAGAATCATATCCGGTTACTCATTATAGTTCAATTAATCATTTATTTCTATCTCTTCTAAAGGTACATACAAAGCCTCATCCATCAAACACTTCTTTAAATAAGACACGTGGAAAGTGTTGTGGATACTTGCTAAATCATCCGGTAACTCAAGGCGATAGGCTACCTTTCCTACTCATTCTAAGATCTTAAAGGGGCAAATGAACCGAGGACTTAATTTTCCTCATTTTCTGAAACGAATGATGCCTTTCCACAGAGACACTTTCAACATTACCTTGCCTCCTATCTGAAATTCTATTGGGCGTCTTGTGACATCAGCATAGGACTTTTGGCTGTCTTGTGCCATTTTCATTCTTTCTCTGACTTGGTCAATCTTTTCCGTCGTCTTCTGCACAATGTCTGTACTTCCCAGCTCTCGTTGCCCGATTTCACCCCAACAAATTGGAGTTGTACACTTTCTCCCATATAGCATCTCATAAGGTGGCATACCTATACTCGCATGTTAGCTGTTATTGTATGAGATTTCCACCAAAGTTAAATGCATATCCCAGCTACCACCAAAGTCAATAGCACAAGCTCTTAAGATGTCTTCTAAAGTATGAATAGTTCTTTCACTCTGACCATCTATTTGCGGATGATATGCTGTTCTTAAATTGACCCGAGTACCTAGATCTTCTTGAAACATTGCCCAAAACCTGGAAGTAAACCTACTATCTCTGTCAGAGACAATAGAAAGAGGTACTCCATGACGCGCCACAACTACTTGAACATATAAATCTGCAAGTGCTTTTGAATACCTTCTTCTTGGTTAAAACCTTGAACCACTAAACGAGCTTTATTACGAGTCACGATTCCCCGATCGTCTCTCTTGCACTTAAATACCCATCTAGTACCAATCGGATATTCACCAGGTGGAAGATCACCTAACTTCCAAACTTCAAGTTTCTTGAATTGGGATAGTTCTTCTTGTATGGCTTCCACCCATGAGTTATCTTTTAAGGCCATTTGTACATTCTTTGGTTCTTCTTGTGAGATAAAGCAAGAGTACATACACTGATGATATTCTCCAGCTTTAACTATAGAAGTAAATAAACTAGTACTTCTAGATAACTCATTTCTCATTTTTACACCTAAATTTAAATCACCAATAATTTGACTCGTTGGATGATCCTTATTTATACGTGATGTAGAAACGGGTTCAACTACTAACTCATCTTCCAGATTAGTATTGATTTCCTCCAGAGGCGGTATCTCACTATTCTCACCAACATTTTCACCAATATGTTGATCCGAATTTTGAGGGATATCCTCTATTTCAGTGCCAACGGTAGTCTCTTCAGTAACAATGATAGGAATATTCGATCTAGGGATTAGACCGATTTCTTCATCCACATAAACAGTGTCATCACATTCTGAACTGATTACTTCATCACTGAGAGGAATGTTGAATGATTTGAAGAGATCCGAGTAATTAAACTGCCAATCCAATCCCTTATGAGTATCGTATGAATAGCTCGTAACTTCAATGTTATAAGCTATCTCAAGACGTCCAGTGACAACATTGAAGACACGCTTATTTGGAGAATTAACAACATAACCTAGGAAATATCCTTCGTCAGCCTTCTCACCAAACATTGGTTGAGTTTTTGTTTTCAATATTGTGCACTTAACTCTAAAGGGTTCAAATCCTTTCAAGTTAAGTTTCTTATTGTTCAAAAGCTCATAACATGTTTTGTTAAGCCTTTTCACCGTAAGAACCCTATTTAAAATATGACATGCCGTATTCACTACTTCAGCCCAGAAGATGACTGGAAGCTTTGAATCTGCAAGCATGGTTCTAGCAGCTTCGATCAATGTTCTTTTTTTCCTTTCAGCAACACCATTTTGTTGTGGCTCATATGGTGCACTAAATTGATGGTTTATTCCTTTACTAAGACAATAGACATTGAGAGTTGAGTTTTTAAACTTAGTTCCGTTGTCACTACGAATATTCTTAACTCGTGTTCTTTAAGTATTCTCTACTAGATCTAAGAACTCCATAAGTATTCTAGGAGTTTCATCCTTAGATCCCAAAAAGAATACCCAAGAGAATCTAGAGTAATCATCAGTAACAACTAAACAATACCACTTGCCACCTATGCTTCTCTTGCTTATTGGGCCAAAGAGATCCATATGTAGCAGTTCAAATGGCGAGTAAATAGTGTTTTCTGTTTTAGACTTGCGTGCTTTCTTGTGCTGCTTTCCTTTCTTACAAAGAACACACTTGTCTTCAAACTCAAAACGCTTTTGTGGAACACCCAGAACTAAACCATTTTTGGTTATATAATTCATTTTGCGAAAGTTCAGGTGTGCCATCCTCTTATGCCATAATAGTGAGTCTGTTTCAGAAGCTTAGGATAACAAACATCTCGACACCATTGAAGAGTTAGGAACACCCATGTTGATGGCATAAATGTCCTTCTTCCTTGGTGCCCTCATTAATATCCAATCTTCAGGAATTTTAAATCCTGGCTTCAGAACTAAAGCCTCCTTTTCATTAAAATGAACTGGATGACCTTTATCTCATACTTGAGAAACACTCACTAGGTTGTGAACCAGTTCTTCAACATAGTTCACATCCTCAAGAGTCAAAGTTCCATTAGAAACTTTTCCTTTCCCAGTTATTACACCACCTTTTTCACCAGCGAAATTAACACGCTGCTTTAATCCTCCTTTGAAGTCTTTTAATAGACTTCTTTCACCTGTCATGTGTCTTGAGCATCCACTGTCCACATACCACCAGCTATCTACGTTCACAGCCTGCTCCTACACATGACAGTTACAAAAGATCAGTTATCAAGAAGGACCCAAGCCATAACGGTCTTGGTGTGTCCCTCATCATCAACAATCTTAACTTCTTTAAAATAATCATAACTATTCTCATCAGGAGTCTTGGTTACTTTCAAAGATGTCTGAGGTTGTTGATGATCAACAGTTCTAAGCCTATGAGGAGATTGAGTAGACAACCTCTTAGGCACATAACCTTGGGAATTTTTCCCAAAATTCTGAATTTTATTACTCCCATGTGAGAATGAAGAAGATCCATTTTCATATTGACTATGGTTTCTTTTGGGGGTCCTATGTTTTATTTCTTGGCTTAATGAAAGAAATGTCACTTTGTCCATAAGGCCGTTTAGGTTTAAGAGGGAAAACACTATGTGATCCCTCACATTTCAAAATGTTTACATGTTTAGTAGCTGGTTTACTTGTCAAACCCGGTCTCAGATTTACCCTGTCTACATTCACATTTGGAGTAACAACTAACTTTTCTTTACTCGCAGAATTATGCAATACTTCAGACTTCTTAGTTGGACAACAAGAAGCTACAAGCCCTTTTTGGTGGCATTTAAAGCATGACATCTATTTGCGATGACCAGACTCTTTCTCTTTCCCTAAGTCAGTTTGCTTTTTAGACACAGAAGAAATCTATTCTTTAATATCCTTATTATCTGATACCATATCATGGTCTTCAGACCGTAAGTCATTAATAATAGGCTTCTCTGTCTGTGGATGTGACACCCACCAAATTAGAACTAGTAATTAAGTGCCTAATCAAGGGTAATACATGTAATTAGTTATGTGTTAGGATAATTAATGTATCAATATATATATTGTTGAATATATACAAGAATGCGATTTGATTAAATCGTACAAGTTTCAAATCGAATGCAATTCGGATCAATTAATACGGATGTTGGTGAACAATTTTATTAAATAATGACTTAATTTAATAACTCTATTTTATCCAAAAATATTATTTAGATAATATTTCAACTCAAATTCGTATCGTATAAACAACATTTACGCGATAAAAATAATAAACGCGCGAACAATCGAAATAAGAATAAGTTATATTTTATTACTCAAGTAAAAGTATTTGATGAAATACTTCAACAAAAACCTTAACAAATATTCGTATTTTAAAATAATTATTTATACGATTAAACGATCGGGTAAACGAACACCGCACGGAGCGCAAACGTGGGGGTTAAAATTTGGGAGATTCCCTCCCCTAACCTCCCCAAAAGTCTGCCCTAACCCCCTCGCCACCCTCATTTTATCATTTCCATCTCTCTCTTTCCTACTTTTCTTCCTTTTCTCTCTCAAAACACCACCACCACCACCATCTACTTCCATCAAATAACACCACCAAACAACCTCAAATCACTTTGCTCCTTTGAAGAAAAACGACCACCTCGTCACAATCTACATTTCCATCTTTTCGGATTCCTCCGGCATTAAGTTTGTAAGTTTCCGACAAAACCCGAAACATTCCGATTTCCATTATTTTTACTTGTTTAAGGGTTATTTAAGCTTAAAATGTCCAAATATGGGTTGGGTAAAAGTTTCAAGTCAAAAAACCGGAAAACACTTTTTCGGCTCATTTTCTAGCCAACAGCGCGTTATGTCGCAGAGGCTCCAGGCCACCTGCGACATAAGCCCTTATGTCGCTAAATCAGGTCTTATGTCGCTTATAGCGACATAAGCCACTATGTCGTACTAATCACGGATGTCGCATATAGCGACACAAAACACTATGTCGCATAACTTATTCCCGTCGCATATAGCGACACAACGCCTTACATCGCATTAAATTGCGGATGTCGCACTTAGCAACACAAGCCTTTACGTTGCAGTCATGATCTGCGACACAACAGACTATGTCGCACTTAGCGACACAAAGCCGTATGTCGCACACTACGTCACATGAAACAGAACCAAGAAAACACAAATTATACTAAGTGTCGAGACCTAAAATTTTATCACTTGATTCCACCAAAATTCAAGTTCAGATGCGTTTTTCACCAAAGCAATTTAGTAGAAATAAAAATTTCTCGACCCCAACCAGGGGCCAGCCCCTTGGACCCCGCCAGGGGTTGCCACCCCTGGAACCCCGCTAACCAGGGGCGCTGCCCCCGGACCCCCGTCACTTAAAGTTTACAAATACTTTTTAAGTATAACACCTTTCGAAAATCAAAATAATAATGTGAGATTATTATTACAAACAAATCACCAACGGGCCGTACACGTTTTCAAAACACAATCGAATCAACCAAGTCTTCAGGGTAGCTTCTCGATGAAAATTTATTATAACGGATTGGGCTAAAAGTCACACGGTCACTCGAAAACGGCCCAATGATCAAGGCTATGTATGATAGCCTAGGTGGTTTTAGGCCTTTCGGGGTCGTCTAGGGGTCGAAATTGGCATATTTCAGTTTTCGGACCCGTATCAAATTTTGTAACTTATGAAATAAAATGTAACGAATATAACGAACTTGAGTAACAACTAAACTTATACGATACGACTTACACACGAAACACATATACTTTTATAAGTACAACAAATCATGTATAATAATAATAGTTTGAAATTATTATTACAAACCGTCACCAACGAGCCGTATGCCTTTTCACAAACTTAAATATAAACATTAACCAAATCAATTTGGACATAACTAGTTAATAGAACAACTAGCATAGATGGTCTGTTGATACCTCTAATCATTTAAAACCTTGCGCGTTTAACACGCCCAATAGGTTTCATCATCTAATCATTAAAACCTTGCGCGTTAGGATGCCCATCAGGTTTCAGTCGTTGGAGACGACATCATTTCTCTTGTAAATCATCATTTGTGCTTGATAGCATCTCATTAGACTCAGGTGAGTCTCATAGCCTCTCATTTTACTTTTTTTAACCCAGGGGTGGGAATACATAAATTTGTTTTGTTTTACATGTGAACGCAAGTATCAAAATATCACTATAGATTGCATGAGTTGTTTTATCTAATCATTCAAGTCCTCCAAGCATATTTTGGTAATACTTTGTAGCATAATGTTAGTGTATGGTACCATATGGGACTGGCAATCCCCGTCCGGGTCAGCAAGCACTGACTGGTCAAACGGACGCATTATCATTTGTTCATACGTGTGTTGATTAGGCACACGCATAGAGGCACCCTCGCTCAGGCACTTAATTGTGATCCTGACACCTCAGTTAAGCTCAGACTATGTGCTCATGGCAGTTATATACATCATTTATCGATTACTTATTTGTTTAATTACAAATATTCATACTTAAATCTTGCGGTTCATACATTATACTTTATCATTAAACCTGTGAGCTCACCAGCTTTTAGCTGACCATTTTAGCGTGTATTCTCAGGTTCACAACAGCAGTAGTTCTGCTCACTCAGGATGCCCATTAGCTCGAGTCGCATTCAGACATCAAGAGATTGTCATGCATTACTATATTTTGTATAATTTCGTTATGCCATAGAATATCTACCATTTGGCCCAAGATCTTTTGTAAACTATATTATAACAGTGTAAAACTTTTATAATATCAATGTATTTTGTAAAACGACGCATATAGAGTCGTTCATTGTATGCCTTGTGTGCTTGATATTTGAGTAGTCGCGCCCCGAACCGACCCGCTTTCGCATCATAATTTGGGGGTGCGACATACGCAAGTTCTTGGGATTGGCGGGGTATTATCGTCGGTTCATCAAAAATTTCTTGAAAATAGCTCAACTACTCACGGCACTGACTCAGAAAGACAAAAAGTTCGATTGGACTGATAAACAAGAGTCAGCATTTCAACTTCTGAAACAAAAGCTTTGTAGTGCTCCAATTCTATCCTTACCCGAAGGCACCGATGACTTCGTGGTATACTGCGATGCTTCTCCCCAAGGTCTTGGTTGCGTGCTGATGCAACGAGACAAAGTCATTGCTTACGCTTCACGACAACTCAAAATTCACGAAAAGAACTACACCACCCACGATCTCGAGCTAGGAGCTGTCGTCTTTGCCCTCAAAATCTGGAGACATTACCTCTATGGCACTAAGTGCACAATCTTTATCGATCACAAAAGTCTCCAACACATATTCGATCAGAAGGATCTCAACATGAGACAACGTCGGTGGGTCGAGTTGCTCACCGATTACGATTGCGAAATCAAATACCATCCGGGTAAGTGATGTGTTGCGTACCGGTCGTTGAGATTTCTAATGGTGACGTGACACAGCAGTGGGTTTTTAATTTATAAGGATGGGGCCTAGGGTTACTTATTATGCTAAAACAAGATAAGTATGACCTAGGATCGTTCTTCAAAGCGCGACAAATTGAAACTAGGGGATTTAGAGGCTTTTATGTGTTCAGCTGGGGTTGAAAGAGTTGGTTTTGGTTTTGGGTTTTCTTAACCTAATTTAAACTAGACTGAATTAAAAGGTGGAGGTTACTTCGGGCGTTCAACAATTAAAGCGATTGTCTACTATAATGTGGTTTAGAAGTGGTTAAATATGGAAAGTTCTAATGAGGATAAGTTCATAAGTTGATATGAGCTATTCTACGATCCTTCTATCGGGCTGACGCGGAGGTGTCCACAATCAGGCAAATAGAATGTCACGGGGATTGCACAATATATTAAAGTGTACACCGAAAGTTCTCTCAAATGTACACCCACATTATCCAACAGTTAACCTCGAATCCTATTCCCCAATCTCGGTCGTCAGAGATGCCCGAATCATGGCATAGTTTGTTGAATAAACAATCTTATGAACGAGGGTTATCCTTACCGGAATAGGTTGGGCTAACTGGTCTAAACGGTCGGATAATATGTCATCACTTATTCATACGAGTTATCATCATTACTTGGGGATGTTACAAGACAGGGGTGGTTTGTGTTACAAAAAGGAGACCTAGATAATACGTTTGTTATTCGATTCATAATACAACTACCTTCGATCGTTCTGACTTCCATACATTTGTACTCCGCCGTAAGCGTTTCCAGTACTATATCAAAGAACAGTCGAATAGGGGCCATCATATTATTTCACGATGATTAATGCCGTTTAAATTTTACTATTATGATGATCCTAAGGCAACAATCAAACAAGAACATGCAATAAGACGATCAAGGCGACAGTTTAATTTAAGCATACAAAAGTATTAACTAAGTTAAGGATATTCCGAAAGTTGTCTCAAAAATATCGTCTATATGAATTTAATCTTAATCTACCTCTACTCCCATGTTCCGTGTCTCTTGGATCCTATTTTGGTCTAGAGAACACCGGCCATGCCGAGCTCAACGATTCAATCTAACATAGTATAACTAAGTGACCTGTATCCTATGAGTTAGCTACGTTCATTTTTGGATAAAGTTTTAGTCATAACATGAGTTGGGCAGATAAACGATAAAGATTTAATTCCTATATCCATTTGTAATATAAACCATCCGCAATCTCAAAACATACCACATAGTCACATATTTAATACTTTCCTAAACGACTATCATAGCAGACAATTGAGTTATTTAGCTAATCATGGCAATTCTAGCATACATATTTAAATTTATATAAAAAGAAAGAACAAACATATTAAATATGAAAGATAGATTGACACCTGGGAAGAAGTACAATAACTCGTAGCTAAAATATGCATCCCGGAGCACCTCCGTACAAATCTTCCTTAGCTAGTTAATTAGCTAGCCTAATTAACTAGGAAGAATAAAAGAAAAGAAGATACAAATGTGTTGGTAATTTGAGGTGTGTTGGTATGTCTTGGTGTGTCTTTTAAATGAGCCTCATGCCTCCTATTTATAGAGGAGTTTTGGTGCATTTTAGCAAATGGAAGCACACATTAGCAAAAGGCGAAAAAGGTAGTGGCACAAGGTACGACAAGCATGTAAAGGTCTAGCACCGGGTATGAAAAAGGACAAAAAATCTCAATCCGTGCGGGTGACCGGCAGTCGGCGGCGGCCAGGTGGTGGCCGGCGGCGGCTGGCTGCCACCTGCACCAGCCTGCTGCCGGTTGCTTCGTTTCTTGATTCGTGTGTGTTTTCTTCGTTATGCGTCCGTTTGTGTTGATTCTTTTTGCATTGTATTCGTAATTCAAAAATGAAGCTTTTGGTGAAAATAAATCCCAAAAATATGTCTCTGAACTTTAGATGTGTCGTACGATTCGTTTGGATATTCCAGAGTGCGTAGAATCTTCATTCTTCGTCCGTTTTAGTTGATTCTTCTTCTGTTGGATTCGTAATTTGAAAAAAAACATCTTGGGTCAGATAGATGTTGGTGATGGGCTCTTTTGTCTTGAATCTATGTTTTGATGTCTTGAATCTTCAAACGTGCGTGGAATCTTCGTTTTTCAGCCTTTTTGCTTGATTTTGCTCGTGCAACCTTGTTTTGATCTTCTTAGCATTTTATCAGTGACTTTTGCATTATTTGAGTCCAAATGCTAAGTATTGCTCCAGAATGAGAGAGATATCGGTGGTAAAAACGTGACTTTTTTCACGATATCAGTAAGGCTAATGTTGTTGCCGATGCCCTCAGTCGAAAGGAGCGATCGAAACCACTTCGAGTCCGAGCCCTCAGCATGACCAGTCACAATGATCTAAACGTTCAGATTCTCACTGCTCAATTCGAAGCTCTGAAACCCGATAACATCAAAAACGAAGCCTTACGAGGCATGGACAAACAATTCGAAATCAAGCCTAATGGGATTAGGTATTTCTCAAACCGAATCTGGTTGCCCAGTTTTGGAAACCTGCGAGATTTGGTGATGGATGAAGCTCACAAGTCCTAATATTCAATGCATCCTGGATCCGACAAAATGTATCACGACATCAAGGAATTTAATTGGTGGCCGAATATGAAAGATGAAATCGCTACATACGTCAGCAAGTGCCTTACTTGCTCAAAAGTCAAAGCCAAGTATCAAAAACATCTGGTTTACTCCAACAGCCCAGCATTCCTGAATGGAAATGGGAACAAATTGTCATGGATTTCATAACCAAACTACCCAAGTCATCGAGCGGTTGCGATACCATTTGGGTGATCGTCGATCGTCTCACGAAATTTGCTCATTTCCTGGCAATCAAGGAAACCGAAAAATGGAAAGCCTCACACGAATCTACATCAAAGAGGTTGTTTCTCGACACGGTGTTCCAATCTCGATTATCTCCGATAGGGATAGTCGTTTCACATCTCACTTTTGGCAATCACTTCAAAAATCATTGGGTACCCGTCTTGATATGAGTATTGCATAGCATCCTCAAACCGATGGCTAGAGTGAACGAACGATTCAAACACTGGAAGACATGCTACGAGCTTGCGTAGTTGACTTCGGTGTAAACTGGGAAAAACATCTACCGTTGTGCGAGTTTTCGTACAACAACAGCTATCACACCAGCATTAAGACTGCACCTTTCGAGGCACTGTACGGTCGTAAGTGCCGATCACCGATTTGTTGGACTGAATTGGGAAACAGTCAACTCACTGGTCCTGAGATCATTCACGAAACTACTGAAAAGATCTTCGAGATCCAAAACAAACTCAAAACCGCATGTGATCGTCAAAAAAGTTATGCCGACGTGAGACGCAAACCACTCGAGTTCCAGGTTGGGGATCGAGTGCTACTCAATTTCACCTTGGAAAGGTGTTATCCGATTCGGTTAACGCGGGAAATTGAATCCCTGATACATTGGACCATTCGAGACCTCGAGAGGATTGGTTCAGTGGCATATCGATTGCAAGCTGCCACCCGAACTCAGCAGCGTGCATCCCACTTTTCACATTTCTAACTTGAAGAAATGCCTGTCTGATGAGACACTCATTATTCCACTCGACGAGATCCGTGTCGATGACAAACTTCACTTCGTTGAAGAACCTGCTGAAACATGGACCGTGAGGTCAAACAACTCTAACAAAGTCGTATTCCCATTGTCCAAGTCAGGTGGAATTCGCGGCGTGGGCCGGAATTCACCTGGGAATGGGAGGACCAAATGCGGCTCAAGTATCCTCAGTTATTTGCTGATGCTACTTCAAACACGACTTCGAACTAAATTTCGGGACGAAATTCTCCTAACAGGGGGAGAATGTGGCACCCGCCAAATTAGGACTAGTAATTAAGTGCCTAATCAAGGGTAATACATGTAATTAGTTATGTGTTAGGCTAATTAATGAATCAATATATATATTGTTGAATATATACAAGTATGCGATTTGATTAAATCGTACAAGTTTCAAATCGAATGCAATTCGGATCAATTAATACGGACGTTGGTGAACAATTTTATTAAATAATAAGACATTATTTAATAACTCTATTTTATCCAAAAATATTATTTAGATAATATTTCATCTCAAATTCGTATCGTACAAACAACATTTACGCGATAAAAATAATAAAAGCGCGAACAATCGAAATAAGAATAAGTTATATTTTATTACTCAAGTAAAAATATTTGATGAAATACTTCAACAAAAACCTTAACAAATATTCGTATGTTAAAATAATTATTTATACGATTAAACGATTGGGGAAACGAACACCGCACGGAGCGCAAACGCGGGGGTTAAAATTTGGGAGATTCCCTCCCCTAACCTCCCCAAAAGTCTGCCCTAACCCCCTCCCCACCCTCATTTTATCATTTCCATCTCTCTCTTTCCTACTTTTCTTCCTTTTCTCTCTCAAAACACCACCACACCACCACCATCTACTTCCATCAAATAACACCACCAAACAACCTCAAATCACTTTGCTCCTTTGAAGAAAAACGACCACCTCGTCACGATCTACATTTCCATCTTTTCGGATTCCTCCGGCGTTAAGTTTGTAAGTTTCCGACAAAACCCGAAACACTCCGATTTCCATTATTTTTACTTGTTTAAGGGTTATTTAAGCTTAATATGTCCAAATATGGGTTGGGTAAAAGTTTCAAGTCAAACGGAAACCGAAAAACACTTTTTCGGCTCATTTTCTGGCCAACAGCGCGTTATGTCACAGAGGCTCCAGGCCACCTGCGACATAAGCCCTTATGTCGCTAAATCAGGTCTTATGTCGCATATAGCGACATAAGCCACTATGTCGCACTAATCACGGATGTCGCATATAGCGACACAAAACACTATGTCGCAAAACTTTTTCCCGTCGCATATAGCGACACAACGCTTTACGTCGCATTAAATTGCGGATGTCGCACTTAGCGACACAAGCCTTTACGTCGCAGTCATGATCTGCGACACAACAGACTATGTCGCACTTTGCGACACAAAGCCATATGTCGCACACTATGTCGCATGAAACAGAACCAAGAAAACACAAATTTTACTAAGTGTCGAGACCTAAAATTTTATCACTTGATTCCACCCAAATTCAAGTTCAGATGCGTTTTTCACCAAAGCAATTTAGTAGAAATAAAATTTTTTTCGACCCCAACCAGGGGCCAGCCCCTTGGACCCCGCCAGGGGTTGCCACCCCTGGAACCCCGCTAACCAGGGGCGCTGCCTCCGGACTCCCGTCACTTAAAGTTTACAAATACTTTTTAAGTATAACACCTTTCGAAAATCAAAATAATAATGTGAGATTATTATTACAAACAAATCACCAATGGGCCGTACACGTTTTCAACCAAGTCGTAATAACTTGGACAAGTTAATCAACCAAATCGTAGTAATTTGGATATCATAGTTGAACAAACAACTACAAAGGTAGTCTTTTAAGATACCTATGCAATTAATAACCATCGCGCGTATTGGACGCCCTCAAGTTACAAGTCTTCGAACATCGATTCGCAGCTAATCAATTCAAGTTTATTTAAATAAACACTCAAGGCTCAGGTGAGTCTCATAGCCCCTATTTTACGGTTTTCATCTGGGGTGTGATTACATTGCTCGTTTTATTTTACAATATGAACGCAAGTAAAATACAATTCAAATACTACATGAGTTGTTTTCACTAATCATTTCAAAGCTCTCCATAACATAGTTTGGTAATACATCTGTAGCGTGAATGTTAGTATATGATATCATATAAGATTGACAATCCTCGTCCAGGTTAGCATGCACTAACTGGTCAAACGGACGTATTAGCATTTGGGAAGACGAGTGTAGATTAGGCACTCGTAGGAGGCAACTCAGTTGGGTTTCCTTAATTGGACCTGACACTCAAGTTAAGCTCAGACTATGTGCTCATGGCTGTATAACTTTTATTTTGCTTAATTGCATTTTAAATTCAATTAAATCTTGCGGTTCATACAAATATGTGTTGACATACAAACCTGTGAGCTCACCAGCGTTTCGCTTACCCATTTTAGCATGTATCACAGGTACTCAGCAGTAGGTTGGCTGCCCAATCAGGATTTCATTAGCTCGAGTCTTCATTCAATCAATCAGAGATTTAGTTGCATTATTATATTTTGTATAAAGTAATTATGTAATGTAAATCTCTCAATTTCAAGGAACTGAGCTAATGTAAACAATATTTTTGATGTAAACTTTGGTTTTATCAATACAATTTAAAAACGACGCATTTAGTGGTCGTTCATTATATCTTTGTGCTTGTGATTATTGATTAGTCACGCCCCTACCCGATTCGCTTCCGCAACCTGAATTTGGAGGTGCGACAGTGGAGCCTCTGACTAATCAGTTAATATTTTCTCAGAATCATTGGACACATCAGGCATATCTAAATCAACTATTTTAGAGTAATTAGCATTAAATGGAGGGGCTACATTATTATAACCTATTCCAGTACCATCAGTTACTCTTCTTGCAGAGCTAATCATTGAGTCTAAATTCAGCTTAGAAGTAGCATAACTTTCTAACTTACGATTAAGCTCTAAGACCTGTAACTTAGATGCAGCTAATTCACTATCTCTACTAGCTAAGTCTGTCTTTAAGTCTACTATAACCTGATAAAGACCATCTATTTTAACAATCTGCTCATTTATTGTATCTTTTAATGTGGTCTTATCTACCGCGTCAGACTTAATCTTAGCTTTTAGAGCTAGTTTGTCCTCATTAAGTATTCAGACATCACCTTTTAATGTGTCTATATCCGATTTCATAGTTAAATTGGATTATGAAAATACATTAACCTGAGACTGCAAATTAGTGACTAAGTAACAAACATCAGCAAGAGTAAGAGTATCAAGACATACTCTCTTTCTATCAGTGTTGATTTCAGCCATTTGAGCAACAAAGTCTTCTGGACTCAAATACTCAGTTGAATCCATGTAAAGAACACTATCTTCAATAGACTTCTCTTGCATGTCTGATACTTGGAATTTAGAATCTTCAGCTTCAGGCATATAAGATGTCGATTAAGCAGTCTTTTCTTCCTCCATAATCTCAGCCATTAGAGGTTCTTCGGAAATAGCTCTCCAATCATAAGATCCATCCAACTATTGAACTACCCAAGCCTTGGAAGCTAGAGACTTACCCGAGTTTTGATTATTCTCATTGTTTTGGTCAACTTTTTGTCTTTGACATTCCCTAGCAAAATGTCCATAACTTTGACAGTTAAAACATTTCACTTTGGACTTATCAAAACCAACTTTGTTACCAACCAGTTTTCTTCCAGTACGCTTCAAGAAACTTTGTACTCTCCTTGACACCATAACAAGTTGCCACTGGAGATCCATTTCTTCTAAGTCGTCAGGGTCAACTTGGTCATAATCATCATCAAATGTGGCTGGATCATTAATCTTTCCCTGGATGTAATTCTCATATGAAGCAACAAACGAAGCAAGAACAGACAGTGGTTGTTCAGCAGATTTCACACTCATAGGCATCTTATGATGCTCTTAAGTGGACTTCTCAGTTGCTTTGCTTTGTTTTTCACTTCCAGCAACAATATAGCACAAATCTTCAGAGACAAGTTCAACATTGTTTTCAGTAACATCACCAACTAACAATGCAGTAGTGGAACTTGCAGATGCATCAGAGGGACTAGCCTTACCAAAGTATAGCTTAGGATCTTGAACCTCTGAGTTTGTCTATTGCATCTTCCAGAGTCATAGATGCATAACGATCCTCATTATCTTTGATCATCACTCCATGCATTTCCCATCTTTGTGGTAAACTTTCAAGAAACTTGTTTATTTTCTCTTGATCATTTACCGCAATCTTTCACTTTCCCTCGCTCACTCAGAAGATGATAAAACGGGGTGATATACGCATCAAGTTTCTCTCCTTTGAAAGCCTTAAAAATGACCAATTGTTTCTTTACCATATCCTTTTTTCCTTCTTTCATCTGAGGACTTCCATCGCACCTCTTCTCTAGAGCTAACCATAACTCTTTAGCAGTGTGAAAGGATTTAAACAAATGATTGACTTCCTTAGGTAGGCACATTTTAATGCATGAATGTGCTCGGATTTCATTTTTGTAACTTTCCTTCTGTTCTTCATTCATACGATTTTATTGAAGAACCACATATTTAGAAGTTCCATGTACCTGTTGAGTTGGAGCAGTGTATCCATGAGTGATACACTCCCATATCATAAGGTCATGAAAATGACAGTAGGACTCGAAACGGTCTCTCCACCCATAATAGTCATCGAGGGTGAGTAACTTAGGTGGAACATTTGATTTTCCCACCTCATGGTACATCTCTATCATTCGGCTAAGATTAGACATCTTAAATTTGTTCAAAAACATGAATAATCAGTTGAAATTGCGAACTCAGAAAGTTCAATTCGCAAACCACATCTCATTTCGCAACTCTCAGTTCACCTCGCAAAAACTCAGTTCGCATGTCCAACTCAGTTCGCAAAGGCAGTTCAGTTCACAAACCCAATTCAATTCGCAAGCTCAGCTCACTTCGCAAATCTCAGTTCACAAAGTTCAGTTCGGCTCGCAATATACGTCTCAGTTCGCAAATACGGCTGTTAACCCTAAAAATGAAAATTCTAAGTTTGTTTACGTTTAAACCTGAAGATTTCGAACGTAAATTAACCTAAAAATGTCCAGACACAACAATTGGTCGTAAAACTTACGTAAAACAACCCAAAATTGTTAGTTATTTAATCCAAATAACCTCGAACCACAACGTATTAAGCCCGAAAGCTCTGATACCAATTGTAAGTCCCTAGTTCCGTGGATCGATGTTGAGGTTATCTTAGTATCAAGGTGTGGAAATTCCTCAATACAATAGCTATATGGATATAACTTTTATATCACGATCTATTCATGACTAATAATGTTTATAAGCTTTAATCTTGATTGTCAAAAGAGTTAACCGATCAAGAACGAAGCTTCAAATACTTAGAAATTCGAATGGGTTAAAACACAAAAGCCAAATTCACAGATTATCAAAGTTAGGGTTTTTCCAAACCTAAATCGTATATATTCACGTCTCAGTTTGCAGGTCTGGGCCTTGCGAACTTACTCAGTTCGCAACCCATGACTCCTGCGAACTGACTCGGTTCATTCACCACCTTGCGAACTGCACTCAGTTTGCATCGTAGCTAACTTGAGTTCGCAGTTCTTTTATTTATTGTATAATTATATATAACAAATATATTAACCACAAAACTAATATATTCAATAATAAAATTAAGATCAATGTACAAAACATGATTACAATCAAAATGCTATATCAAGCTAGAACTGTTGTCACACAAACATGTCCCAACGTACAAGGTGTAAAGGATTGGCTGGAAAAATGTTTTGTTATGAAATACTTAGGAGATGTAGCATATATTCTTGGTATAAAGATTTATAGAGATAGGTCGAGACGTCTCATAGGACTTAGCCAGGACACATACTTAGATAAAATTTTGAAAAGATTCAAAATGGAGAACTCTAAGAAAGGGAATCTACCCTTACATCATGGCATTAAGATCAGTAAGGATCTTTGTCCGAAATCTAAGGAAGAATCAGATAGAATGAGTCGAGACCCATATGCTTCGGCTATAGGATCGATCATGTATGTCATGACGTGTACAAGGCCTGATGTCTCATTTGCTTTGAGCTTAGTGAGTCGACATCAGCAGAATCCTGGTGAAGGTCATTGGACAGTTGTAAAGAATATTCTTAAGTATTTGAGAAATACTAAGGACAGGTTCACTACTACACAATCCACTATAGCTCACCCCTAATAGACCACGGAAATGGTGAAAATCACCTAAAACCCGTGATCTGTTTGCAAAACTTCACGCGTTTTCACTTTCCTTTCCATTGTCCACGGTTTATAGATTTGGCGCTACACGGATCTATCTTTAAATCCGTGGTCCATTCTTTAGGAAACACAAACCACGGTTACAAATCACGAGGGGGTGGTCCATCTTCTCAGGAGATCCACGGTTCCTAATTACAAACCGTAGGCAACTGAATCTAAGTACAAACTTTTAAAATAAACCGTGGTCCTTTCGAAAATGTACGTTGGATTGTAAACAAAAATCATTACCAAATTGTTCGGTGATCGTATGTAAGCACCTGTGGGCCATGGGCTGTGGGCTGTGAACCTAGATGTAAGTTAATTGTTTACATTAATACATACTGTAATGACATAATTTTAGACCCATATAAAAATACATGAGAGTTTTTATTTTGTTGCAACACAGTATGATACTTGATATCGCGTAAAAAGTCACGTTTTTACTACCGATATCTCTCTCACTCTAGAACAATACTTGGCAAATAAACTCAAATAATGTTCAAATGAATGAAACTTTGTCAAGAAGGTCAAAATAGAGTTGCACGAGAAAAATCAAGCAAAACGGACGGAAAATGAAGATTCCACACACGTTTGAAGATTCAAGACATCAAGACAAGATTTAAAGGCAAAAGTGCCCATCACTGAGATTTCTCTTATCCAAGATATTCGTTTTCAAAATACGAATCTAACAGAAGAAGAATCAACAAAAACGGATGAAGAATGAAGATTCTACGTACGCCGGAAGATTCAAATGATTCGAACGAGACATCCAAAGACCACAGACATATATTTGGGATTTCTTTTCATCAAAGTCTTCATTTTTGAAGAACAAATCCAACGCAAAAAGAATCATCGCAAATGGACGCATAATAAAGACGGTGAACCGGGGCGGGGGAGGTGCAGCCGGCCACTACCCCACCGCCGCCGGCCACCATGGTGGCGGCACCGGCCGGCCTCCCCCTGTCTCCCATGTGGTTTTTCATCCTCGCTCATACTTGAAGGATACATGTGCTATGCGTTTTCTGCAACTCTAGGGTACACTTGCTAGACCTTTACGTGCTTTAGGGTACATGTGCTAGCAACTTTCCCACCTTTTGCTAATATGTGCCCCAAGTTGCTAGAATGCACCAATTTTCCCCTATAAATAGGGAGCCATGGTTCATTTGAAGACACACCATCACACACCTCAAAATACACTTTCACACACTTACACCTTCCATATCTTTCTCATTTCTCTAGTTTTACTTTCTAAATAAGTATAAATTTAGGAAGTGTTGTTAGAATAAAAAGAAAGCAAGGAACGTGCTTGTAATCTTTGGTGTAAGCTTGGAGTTATTCTTATTAATTCAACTCTATTCCTTCTCGCGCATTTATATCGGTTATTTCTATCCTTATCTATCTTAATTAAATATGTATACTTTAATTATGCTAGAGATAGTTTGTGCCATGATTAGCGAGTAGATTACTATTGTATTTGTTGTGATGTAATTAGCATAAATAATTATGGGATGATCTTAAATATGTCGTGAAGTAATATGACGGCCCCTATTCGACCGTTTACCTGATATAGTACTGGAAACGCTGTTAAGCGGCGTATAAATGTATGGAAGTCGGTAAACGACCGCATGTAGTTGTATTATGGATCGACATTATAAAAATGGAAACTTTATGAACGGACTTATCTTGTGATCATAAACATAAAACTTATATTCGCCTTTCGATTAGCAAACGTGATTGTAACCTTGTAAAGAGGAGTCGCGAACCTTAATACTTGGTCAAAAATTATCTATGTCAAAACTACGGTTTAGTTGTAACGTCATGCAATCATCATAAAATGCAATGTGATTATGTGGAATTGCCATGAGTATAGTACACCTCCAATCACAATGAACTTATCATGAAAACATTGTGAAGCAATTAAATTCACAACGGAAACATCGGTAAACGATTAAATACGTTGTGAACTACTGTAGTATTTTCCGATATGGTCTGGGTTTAACTTTATGCAAAAGCTGTCAGCATTTTAATTAGATTAGTTTAGATTAGATTAGAGTAGGTAGGCTATAGGATAAATAATCATTCACGAAAACCTAGGGATTTGTTAATTGTATTGAGAAAGGCAAGTTTAAAATCCAATTTAAAACGATATACTTCCTTTAACCATAAAACCTAAAGTAAGGTACGCAAGAAACCTAAACACTTTCCCTCGCTTACCATGCTTGAGTTTCATTAATAGGAATTAATCAAATAAGTCCGAACATATTTTCTAATGTAGTTGTTTGCCGGATTTGTAGTCCTTGTGGTATTAAGAATGGTTAGACTTGTTATGGACTTGCTACTCTTTTCCTTCGCCCACGAGCGAATGCGTTCAATAATAAGGGCCACTGACTCCCTCGCAGGAGAGTGTGGAGAGTTGAGCATTGTCTGTCTAATTAGAATCATGATACCCAAGTTCCTCGTGACATATCAGTTGATAACCGACTAATAAGGAATCTACGGGTTATACCATAAGCTATCAAATCTAGTAAATATTCCCAATTTAGATAAACGTTTTCTCTAAGAAGTCATCATCCTATATTATGAGCTAAAGAAATCACAACAAATACTACTTTTCATCATCTGATTTATTATTATCTTTTATTCCCTTTATTTAGTTTATTTTGTTAACTGAACCAAAACCTCCAACGCACCTTTATAAAAACCTATACTAGAAAGTAACGATTGATTGGATCACCTACGTTTCAATTCAGTTTCTCTTTAAGAACGAGTCTAGGTCATACTTAGCATCTACTAGCCTTTGGTTCAGTAGTAATAAGTCACACTTAGACCCTAACATTTAAAAATTTAAAACACTCACCGATAGGCGTTGTGATCACTCACGTTTGCGACGGTCAGAACCCCATCATGTTTTTGGCGCTGCTGCCAGGGAGATTAACTGTCCGATACAAAGGCTCAACCATTCCTGTTTTCTAGTATACCCTTAGGATAAAACCTTATAAAAAAAACAAAAACAAAACATTTTCTTTATTATATGTTTTTCTTTAGTGTATGACATGTTCCCCTAGATCTGCACCGCTTTTTAACTTTCCTGATCCAGAACTTATAATACGCACTATTCGACGAGAAAAGAAGCAATCTGCATTTAGACAAGCAATGGCTGATCGCATCACTCTCGCTGACAACAGTAAGCCCTCAATTGAAGGAAGAGGAGGCCCAATTCTCTACCCAGAAACCCCAGGACAATCATTCGAGCTTAAACACCACATCATCCAACTAATCCAAAACTACTGTCAATTCCATGGATTACCAAGTGATGATCCAAACTCTAACCTTGACAAGTTTATATCTCTTTCAAACTCCTACAAACAAAATGGAGTTAGCCAAGATAAAATCCGCTTGTATCTCTTCCCTTATTCGCTCACACATCATGCGCAAACATGGTTTGAAGGTTTAGAAACCGGCTCTATCCCTTCATGGACGGTAATGGCGACAAAGTTTCTAACCAAGTACTTTCCGCCCTCTAAACAAACCAAACTCCGAAATGACATCATGAACTTTCACCAAGCTTTTGATGAGTCATTATACACCGCATGGGAACGATTCAAATGCCCTCATCACCAACTCGACAAATCTGCACAATTGTGTACCTTCTATAACAGTTTAGACCCCAACCACCGAACCACCCTCGACGCTGCCGCACAAGGAAGCTTTATGACGAAGACAAACGAAGAAGGATGGAACCTTATATAAAACATGACTATGCATCACCATGATTGGAACTCTGGAGATCACTCAACATCTTCAGCACCTCTAGCTGCATCGAATCGAATTCCAGTCGAAGCAATTAAGGTATTAACGGAGAAGATGGACACACTTGTCAAACAGTTCGGAGAACTTAAGAAGCAACAGCACCAAGTGCACCAAGTGCAAGCCTGTCAAAACTGCACCAACTCGCAACCACCCGGTGAATATCAAGTTGAATATGAAGAGACAGATGGCACCGTCTACTATTCTCAATATCCCGCTCGACCACAGAATTTTCCACCCGGTTTCAACCAAAACAACAACCAACCTAGAGGACCTCCATTCCTACAAAGAAACAACCAACCTTTCCAACCCCGATACCCACCTAGATACCCACCTTACCCACAACAACATCAACTTGCCTACAACCAACCCCTCGCACTTCCTGGACCCACTTTCGACACAAACCAAACCACTGAACAACCCAACAAGACAAATGCCCCAGCTTCAAGTTCAGATGACGCCTTCACCTAGTTCATGCAAGGCCAACACATACTCAACCAAAAGACATCCGCTAGGCAAGATCAAGCCGATCTCTTCACGGGAAATCAATTGGCCGTACTGAAGAACTTGGAAGCTCAAATTGGACAATTGGCACAACGTCTTGAGAATAGACCTAGAGGAAGTTTACCTAGTAACACAGTTCACAACCCACATGTTGAGGAGGCAAAGCAAGTTACCACCACCAAGGAAGCAGCCACTCCACCCCCTGCTGCTGTCCCTGTCAAGGAAGAACCAGAGATCAAGATACCAACTGTGGAAACCACCCCGACCATGAACAAAGAGGTTAGAATCCTTTACCCCGCTAGACTTAAGGTCCAACCTAAGAAATTATCATCCTTTAAGTTAGATGGAAAATTCCTCGATACTATGTCTAGAGTTCCCGGTCGTAATAAATATATTAGGAAATTGCTATCCACTAAGGATAAACTGCCCGAAGTAAACAACATTCCTCTTAGTCCTGAAAGCTCAGCCCTACTTAAAAATAGCCTTCCTGAAAAACTAGGAGACACCGGTATATTTACACTCCCTTGTTCTATTAACCAATCCGGATATATAAGCGCCTTAGCCGACCTAGGAGCTAGCATTAACCTCATGCTCTACATCCTGTTTAAGAGGCTAGAACTTGAAAATTTGAAACCCACTAAGATGACTGTCCAGCTAGCTGACCAATCCGTTAAATACCCAAAAGGAATAACTGAAAATGTATTAGTTCAAGTTAACAAATTCTTCTTTCCTACGGATTTCGTGGTAATGGACATCCACGAGGACATAAACATCCCGATTATCCTTGGAAGACCATTCATGAATACAGCCCGAGCAGTGATTGATGTGTATAATCACACGATTGTCCTACGCTCGCATGGCGAAAGCATCACTTACAAGATCGACCAACCAGAATGCACTCCAGAACAAGAAGAATGTTATACTATGTCAACAGGCAGAATCACCTATAATGATGAATAAGAGCCCGAAGAAGAACGACCTTTCACCCGATCATCAACCTTCATCTCTGACACCAAAACTGACCCAGAAGAGGAAGAGGAGTATCAACCTGCAGAGGAAGACGTGGAATCTGAAGAAAAAGAAGAACCTGAAGAAGAAGAGGAAGAACCCACTGAGGAAGAAGAAGAAATTGAAGAGCAAAAAAAAAAATGGACGAAGAGACCAAAGAAGAAAGATCTGAAGAAATGGAGGAAGATGAAGATCAAATTAATTCACCCCAAATGGCTGAAGTCAAAAGGATACAATCCTCCGAAGACAACAGTTCATCAGACGAATCCGTTGATTATGAATCCGTCCGTCAATACTTCAGATCCACTCATCTCAAGAGAATGGAAGCCATGCTCGACTCTCATCTCGACCCTTCGAAACCATTCACCCGAACCTGACTCCGAGATATAAATACAATTGAAGAAGAGTTCCGATCCTTAAGCCAATCGGAAATATATGACAAGCTCTTACAAAGAATTGCTGCGTATAAGGCGAGTCAAACGAATGGCCTTGTGGAAGAAAACCTCCAAGATTCAGCCACGGAAGTCAGGACCATTGAAATCGATAGCTCCCAACCTTTCAATAACGCACTTTCAGATGAAGAATTCCACCAATTTCCAGATTCCCGGGATGAAGCAACTGAAGAAGAAATCGAGTATGATGACGATTTTATCGACGTCACTCTCGACGAACGCTCTATTTCCCCTGCTCCAACAAATTCTCCTATCTCCGCAACCGAGATATTGGAAATCCCCCTCTTAGATACCCACCAAGAGATGATTGGCTTGATTGATGAAAATGATGATGTTCACATCATCATAGAAGCTATCAGAGAATCAACCAATGACTACACCACCGCTCAAAGGCACCTGATAAGGGAAATCGAACAAGAATACGATTCATACCTTGCCAATTATGGATCGCAAGAACCTCGCGCTCTACGCAGATATATCCAAGAACTATCAGATTCCCTTCAAGCTCAACTCACAAGAGAAGCTCAACAGCCAGAAAGATCACACTACCCGATGGGAGAAATCGAGTTCTGCAGCAACCAAAGGCAAATATACCAAAAAGTATATTGTGCCCTAGCCGGATTAGCTTTCCCCTACTCATCGAGTCAGAAGGCTACACTCGCATCAATGAGAACCCATCTGAAAAGAGCTACTGGAAACCCGCAGAATTATGTCGATCTCAGAATGGTGGGAGATCTTAGAACCCTTCTAGATCTCATCGAAACCGGAGAACACCTCAAAGCTTCAGAAAATTTCAGAATCGTCATTCATTCCACTATTGGTCATCACGTTGAGCTAATAATTGATGAACTAAATGACTCAGTATATGAAGAAGAAGTTCGTGAAGTACCAAGATTCATTCCGCACTTGTCACAAATCAACTTAGCAACATATGTGACGACTCGACTACGCCGAATGTATATTGAAGAAGATGTGGAGCTTGATTTCTATCGCAACGGGTACAATGAAATATTCAGCAAGCTGTTAAACGCTCAAAAGTACTATATTTCAGTAGTATTTTACCCCTATTCTTGGATGTTTCTATTGCATTTATTTAAGAATAGATATTGATTTCGTTCATATTTGCAATTATATGTGGAAATGGAGCGTTACGAAGAAAGGAACGGAAAACAGTCAAGAATCGAGTTAAATAAATGCATATTTGAAGAATAAAGTGAAGCCGAAGTGAAGAAATGATTAAAAGAAGAAAATATTGAGATTCGGCTGAAAGTCAATCCATACGCTGTATGGATTATCCATACGCCGTATGGATTGAGGCGGTGGAAGCCCAGGTCACGCGGACTTGGGCTGGGCTTGTTTTTCATCCATACGCCGTATGGATGGTTTACACAAGAAGTATAAAACGCGATTAAAACCCCAAAAAAAGAGAGTGTGGCTAGGGTTTTTGTACAGTCGATTATTTTCGTAGTTTAGGGTTTATTTACGAATTAATTTAGCATTTTGGAGGCACGTGGAGTCAAGATTGAGGCTAATTCGTGTTGATTCTTTGTGATTCGTCTTTATAATTCGGTATAACTTCTTTTATTTCGATTTCATTGAAGAATTTGATTTTGAATAATCTGAGTTTTCTGTTTTAGATGATGAGTTGAATATTCAAAGTGATTGTGTAGTTGATTGAACTTGGATTATGATTATTGAACGATTATTATTGCGTATTGACTAGGTTATTTAATTGAAAACTATTATATTGCTTGAAGATCCTTGTTTGTTGGTAACTAGTAGTTATTATTGTTCAACGTGGTTAATAAGATTGATGAGATTGAGTTCCTTTAATGTTATTAATTATTGATGGTTATAATCTTAGGATTTGTGACTATTGCTAAATATGTTGAGTCTGATAGGTTGAGTAAATGATAATTATCTACTTTAAAATGAACAAGACAATAAGTAATTATTGGGTATTGTTGAATCATACCACTAGAGTTAATTATAATAAGTTGTGAATGTTTAATGCTCAATTTAGGGAAAAACACACAATTGACTGATCATCTTGTGACATTGAACTGATGTTTTATGTTGGACCCTAAGTTGTAGGAATTAGTTAGACCCGGAAAGTTGGCTAGTTCACATTCAATTTGATATCATTGAAGAATTTGGTATTAAATTGATATAAAAGAATCACAATTAGATAATCAATACGTGATGAATCGGGATATTTGAATCTGAGTGACGTTAATTATACAATTACTTATTCCTTCCTATTTGTTATTAGTTATTATTTATTTAAATTAGTTTATTTATTTCAAGTTATTATTTTATCAATCTTATGTTCATACGGAACTAATACGTTTCCCCCGTTTACTGTTTTCTACTTAATTAGTATTTCTTATTTTTATAAACAACCACCGTTCCTGAGATCGACTCGGTCTTACCGATTCTATAATTACATTCGATCAGGTATTCTTTCCTGGTTGTGTGATAGTATTAATAAGGTATTTTCAGTTATAAATAATAAAACAAGACGCGCTTTCACACACATCAAGTTTTTGGCACCGCTGCCGGGGAACGGTTGCGTTTTGTTTATTTAAATAGATTTTATTTATTGTAAGAGTTTTGTATAAAAAAAAATTTTTGTTAACTAGATTTTTGGTAAAGTTGTTCAATTAGTTTATTTAAGTGCATTAATTAGTTTTTGTTAATAAATTTGGTTGAAACAAATTACTTTTTATTTGGTTTAATTTTTAAGTAATTAGTTTCAACCGGCGGATGGAAATCCATCCGCCGGTTGAAATTCTTTTGGTTAAATTTTGTGTCATTAATTTTTATTTATTTTGTGTGAACTAACTTGTTTTTCGTTAATAGTGCTTGTGTTTCCGATTTAATTGTTATTTAGGTTTTGATTCAATGGCAAGGAGTTACGAGAGCTGTTAACACATTGCCATCTTTTAGGAGAAACTATGATAGTTTTGGTTCGAGTTCTGTTAACACAGTGCCATCTTTTACGCGTTTAGGCCGTAGGGAAGTACCCATCACATCATCCTGTCATGAGTTGTTAAATGCTATTGAGAAAGTCAGATGGGACATTCCTTTCACAGCTGAACTGATAAGAAGATCTTCCATCTATTTTACTGAGAGTCAATTGGTTCTGATTCAAAATGTGTTAGATACTGCGGATATAGAGAGACAGTTTGGGTATGAACAACATTTTATTGAGGCTCTAATTGATTTCGAGGCATCTTTGGATTCAAGGATTGAAGAAGAAAAAGTATTTTTCACTGCACAAAAGAAGCGGTACACAGAAATTTACGAGGCCTTGGTGCAGTCTTCTTTTCCCTATTCTTCTAATCAGGCGGCATGTCTTCATAGGATGTTGAAAGCATTGTATTTGGCAACTGGGAATCCTAATTTTGAGGCGGATAAAGAAATTGTTACTAGTTTGAGAGACTTAGTGCAGTTGTTGCAACTTGAAGATCATTTGAGAGACCCTACTCCTCATAGAGTTATAGTGCATAATACCATTCCTTACTACTTAAAGAATATGATACAAAAATTGGAATTATTGGCTAAGGAAGAAGGAAAGAGGCCTAACCCTAGTTTCATTCACCTTGATGTCACTATTGATTTAGCTATCTTTCTAGTAGTCAATTTGGATTCGTTGGTAGTTTTGGATAAGGTGCTCACCCCACGTGAGCATTTCCATTTTGGGTTGGTAGAGATGTACACAAAGTTGGTAGGAATATTCAAGGAGTCTGATTTGGGATTTACTAATCATCAAGAAGTGGCAATTAAGAAGATCGAAAGAAGAATAAGAGATCTAAAGCGAAGTCCGGTGATGTCTAAACACACGAGTGTTAATGAAGCAATTTATGAGTTTATGAGTGAATTGGAAGAGGCTAGCCCGGATCGTGAGATAACTTTGGATGAGAATGATAAGGTTGTGTTGGCACTCAATGGTCCTGTGAACAAGACTGTTAGAGATATCTGTTGGTGGCTAATAAATCTTCAACCAGCGACGAGTGCTCATTTGGTGAATTTTGCTACTTTTGGACATGGAGTGGATAATGTTATTGCAAAAATAAAAAAGTGATTCTTATCTCTTTATCCCTTGCGTTGACTTTCGTGATTCATACTTTTCCATTTTTCATCGGACCTATTAATAACGTTTATGTTTGGTTGTATTTATTTGTTTGCGTGCTTGAATGTTGAACAATTTCTATTTTTTTGGTGTGATTGAATAAGTGGTTAATTTTTATTTGATCTTGTTAGTTAATTGTTTTTGAAATTTTTAATTTTATTTGTTTATTTTTTATAGTTTGGAATTAAGAAGCTACGAAGTTATTGTACCCCTCCAGGTATGTCTTAATTGTTTAAAATGTTGGCGAGTTAGTAGCAAGTGGTGGAATACGATTTTGAGAAAAAAATAAAAAAAAATCTGTTTTTCTATCCATACGCCGTTTGGAAAATCCATACGCCGTATGGATTGAATTAGGCCACTGGGCCAGTGTTGACTGGGTTAAATTGGTTGACCTGGGCCTGTTTAATCCATACGCCGTATGGAAAATCCATACGCCGTATGGATCAAAACTGAACAACCCGGCTGCAGCCCCTCTTCTTCTTCATTTTTGAAACCAAAACCCACCACCACCACCACTGCTGCGGCTGCCACCATCCACCCACCACTTTCCGGCCACACATTCTACCCCATCTTCTTATTTTCTTGTACTATGCAAACTCCTCTACAAGGTATAGCTTCCGATTTTAATTTTCGTTGGATAAATCATTTGTTTGAAAGTTAGGGTTTGTGATTGCGATGTGGGTATTTAGAAGTTGAGTATGTTTTAGGCATGTATTGGTTGACTTATGCATAGTTTACATAATGTGATGTAATGCCCTGCTCATTTTTATGACGTATTGCTTATCATGGTTTATTCGTTCATATACGTATAATGTGGTTATAATGTTTACTTAATTGCTATGGTTTTTGGTTCAAGCTTGTTGGTTTTATGACCACATGATGATTAATGCAATTATTTGATTGGTACTCAAGTATTTGTGGTTACGGTTATGTGATACATTGTTATTTATGTTGAATGTATTTTATAATAATTCATTAGGAGATGGTATGAATGATTGTTAGTTGCTATTGCTCGAGTTTGGTAATTGTACACGTTCGTATGTTCATAGTGGTACCAAGTTATTATATTGCATTTGATTCAACAATCTGTCATGAAATTTTAACAAGTGTATACAATTGAGCAATTTGAGTGAATATTGGTTCATAATGCAATAGGGTAGTTGAAATTGTGGTTGTTGCGGTAGTTTATGCTAAACCTTAATGGTGGATTGTTCCATATTAAGCTGAAATGCTGTCAAAATTTCTTTTGAAACCTTATTTGCATTTCCTGTGTTGTTAATAATTGTTTTTCTTAGCAGTAAAATGGCTAGCAGGAGAACCAGAGGCGACCAGGCATTGGGTAACCCTCTGACCAGAACCCACATATATCTTACTTTTCATGATTCATATTCGGAGACTATGAGATATCAGTTCAGGGAGCGTTTGGCTGAGAATATTGATCAGCCAATTGAGGTTTTTCATGCTGTGGATTGGCATGCTCTCGAGCATGTAGTTGAGAGAAATGGGTTTGCCACTGGGCATGAGACGATTAGGAACTTACTTTCTGCCCCATATAGACTACAGGATGGTAACATTGGGTTTGTTTCTTATGCCTGGTACAGGATGTTCAGCATTCGGGAACAAATATATAGAGAGTTGGTGGTGGAGTTTTACAGTACATTTCAGTTTGATCACAGGTCGACCAAGTGGACTGCTGAGACTATTTCATTCCAGCTTGGGGGACAGCCGAGATACATGTATATTGTTGAGTTTGCTCTTGGACTTGGATTATATGAGCCTAATGAGATCCACAACCCAAATTTTCTGGATCATATTTCAGCGGGTACAGTGACGAAGCTTACTGATCTGGAGATTGCGGAGGAGTGGCAGTCTATTGCTCAGGGTAGTTATGGTGATTCAGCCCCTTCTTATCCAGCTATTCGAGATCCTCGCCACCGTTTGATTCACCAGTTATTGACATTCACTATCGTTGGTCATCGAGAGGGACCAGAAAAGGTCTCTAAACCTGATCTCTTCTATCTTAGTGCGATTTTGAGGAAAAGGCTGGTTAATGTGCTGTGGAGATTAGCTAGGTGGATGTCTAATAGAGCCACTGGTACTATGAGTTTGAGTAATTTATGTGGTGGTCATTTCGTTACGCGATTGGCTAGGCACTTTGGGTTGGAGACTCCGGCTGAGATAGGTTCGTGTACTGTTGTGCAGCCTGGTATGGATTGGTTGACTACACGGAGACTAGAGGCTTTGGATATTATTGAGCCATGCAGCATATATGGTGGTGATCCGGAGATATACTATTGGGTGGCGACTACTGCAGTTGGGCAGGTTTTACAGCCTAGATAGGTTAGGGCTGCAGCTGCAGGTAGAGGAGCGGCACGAGGTCGTAGTAGAGGATATGCTGGGGACTTTGAGCGATTATCACAGCAGCTAGATCAGATGAGCATGCAGCACACTCAGGGGTTTGATCAGATTGAGAGTATGCAGAGACAACATTTTCATCAGACCAGTGCTCATTTGGACTATCAGGATGGCCTTCTCTCACATCTGTTTGATTTTATCCATTTGCCATACCAGCCATTCCAGTATCAGATGCCCCAGGAGTTCATGCCACCACCACCACCGGTAGAGCAGCCATGACCTTCTCATCACTATCAGAGTATGGACGAGGAGTATGACAGCGATTAGGATGTTGTTCATCCAATGTGGATTATGATTCCAGACACTATTTCTATTTTTATTATTGTGACTGATTTTATTTGTAGGATTTTTTAATTATGTTGGATTTGTAGTCTTAGGTTTGGTTGTTTTTATTTTTATTTAGGATGCTTATATTTGGTATTGTTTAATCTTGTGTGTTGATTGATCCTTCAGAATTATGTGTGAGTACGTGTTATGCTGGCAGTAAGTTCAGCGCAAGAAATTGATCCCAGAGGATGTGGGAATTTCATATCATCCTTGTCAGGACCGTTAGGCACATTTTTTCAGGGGAGTTTTTCTGTCTTATTTCTTTTCTCTTTTTCCCGTTTTAGCAATTCATTATTTGTACAATGAGGGCATTGTACATCTTTAAGTGGGGGATGAGAGAGAAAAGAGTTGATTTTCCACATTTTGTCCTGTTAAGTAAGTAGAGAATGTGTAAGTTGGATTAATAGTTATCTCATTAAGATACGTAACTAGGAGGTTATAAGTTGCCCATTCTTTAACCAAATTTGTAAATTTAAATTTTTGTTTTTCTAGAGATAATTATTTTGTAACAATGTAGGTTAATATAAAATTTTTCTAAACCTTTAATTAATTATTAAATTGTGAAAAATGTTGTTTAGTTTCAGTATATGATGTATTGATAGGCGATCTATGTGAGAATTCTTGAGCTTTTAAGAAATGAAAATAAAGGAGTGGATGACACCTTTAGATGAATTTTAGTTATATATGACGTATGTCTTAATTTTCATATTATTAGCGTGCAATATGTCATATTTTGGGATTTTAATTAATATCATTTGGGGATATACTGGGTGTTGTTTCCTCTGTTGTTCGTAAGTACAGACCTGGTCTCCGTCAGTATATCTAATGAAAAAGAGCAAAAGAGTTTAACAACTCATGATTTTAGAATGTAGTCCAATTAAGTCGCTTTGTTGTACTAAGGTACAGACCTGCCACCAATGGTTTGACTAAAAGAATTTTATATTGATAAACCAAAATCAAGTTATGTCGCTCTGTTGTGTTGAGGCACAGACCTGTCACCTATGTCTTGATTTGAAAAATGATTGTTTTGATTGAAACTTCAAAATATGTAATGTTGGCACGTTATAATTATGAGAGTGTATAGCTTTTGGGAGTTTAAGGGAACATCTATGTAAATAATAATGGTTTAAGCTCAATTATTGATTGTGTAAGTGGATAACAATATCAGTAATCATTGTGAACTATTTAATTTTTCAAGAGGAGTAACATTATGTGTAGATTATTTTTGTACATCTCATAGTTTCTTAATAATTTTTTTTAGAACTAACATATTTTTAAATTTAAATGTTTGAGTTGAAAAAGGGTAATGTTGTGTAATTCCTTTGATAGTTATTTAGATAAATGGAGATGACTGTTTTCTTAAGAATTTGATTTTTGAATCGATTGTCTACTTGAGGACAAGTAGGATTTAAGTGGGGGATGTTTGATAAACGCTCAAAAGTACTATATTTCAGTAGTATTTTACCCCTATTCTTGGATGTTTCTATTGCATTTATTTAAGAATAGATATTGATTTCGTTCATATTCGCAATTAGATGTGGAAATGGAGCGTTACGAAGAAAGGAACGGAAAACAGTCAAGAATCGAGTTAAATTATGCATATTTGATGAATAAAGTGAAGCCGAAGTGAAGAAATGATTAAAAGAAGAAAATATTGAGATTCGGCTGAAAGTCAATCCATACGCCGTATGGATTATCCATACGTCGTATGGATTGAGGCGGTGGAAGCCCAGGTCACGGACTTGGGCTGGGCTTGTTTTTCATCCATACGCCGTATGGATGGTTTACACAGGAAGTATAAAACGCGATTAAAACCCCAGAAAAAGAGAGTGCGGCTAGGGTTTTTGTATAGTCGATTATTTTCGTAGTTTAGGGTTTATTTACGAATTAATTTAGCATTTTGGAGGCATTGAGGTTAGTTCGTGTTGATTCTTCGTGATTCGTCTTTATAATTCGGTATAACTTCTTTTATTTCGATTTCATTGAAGAATTTGATTTTGAATAATCTGAGTTTTCTGTTTTAGATGATGAGTTGAATATTCAAAGTGATTGTGTAGTTGATTGAACTTGGATTATGATTATTGAACGATTATTATTGCGTATTGACTAGGTTATTTAATTGAAAACTATTATATTGCTTGAAGATCCTTGTTTGTTGGTAACTAGTAGTTATTATTGTTCAACGTGGTTAATAAGATTGATGAGATTGAGTTCCTTTAATGTTATTAATTATTGATGGTTATAATCTTAGGATTTGTGACTATTGCTAAATATGTTGAGTCTGATAGGTTGAGTAAATGATAATTATCTACTTTAAAATGAACAAGACAATAAGTAATTATTGGGTATTGTTGAATCATACCACTAGAGTTAATTATAATAAGTTGTGAATGTTTAATGCTCAATTTAGGGAAAAGCACACAATTGACAGATCATCTTGTGACATTGAACTGATGTTTTATGTTGGACCCTAAGTTGTAGGAATTAGTTAGACCCGGAAAGTTGGCTAGTTCACATTCAATTTGATATCATTGAAGAATTTGGTACTAAATTGATATAAAAGAATCACAATTAGATAATCAATACGTGATGAATCGGGATATTTGAATCTGAGCGACGTTAATTATACAATTACTTATTCCTTCCTATTTGTTATTAGTTATTATTTATTTAAATTGTTTTATTTGTTTCAAGTTATTATTTTATCAATCTTATGTTCATACGGAACTAAAACGTTTCCCCCGTTTACTGTTTTCTACTTAATTAGTATTTCTTATTTTTATAAACAACCACCGTTCCTGAGATCGACTCGGTCTTACATTCGATCAGGTATTCTTGCCTGGTTGTGTGATAGTATTAATAAGGTATTTTCAGTTATAAATAATAAAACAAGACGCGCTTTCACACGCATCACAAACTAATCTATGTTTTCACGGACTCGGACTTCCCCTTCAACCGTGAGCATCATCAATTCATCAGACAAGTATGCCAAGCAACCAGATCCTTTGGAGGAGACCCTTTGGCCAGTGACTTTGAAGAAGTGAAAACTCAGTTCATGGCCCTAATCGCTTCAATAGGGAGAAACCACCCCCAGTGTGAGATTGTTCGAACTCACACCTGCACAAGAGTTGACACTAATGGCCCAGTCATACAGTCAGTTAGATACATCAGCTACGGGATTGCAATCCTCGATTGATTAGCCACTGATCACTTCAAAAGCTTCAGGATGGAATCCACCAAGCCTAATTGCTGACATGATAGAGCAATTCCTTCAGTACTTTCCTCCACGTTACAGCTTACCTAGAAGCCACGGTAACAACTCCAGCACCTGGGACGCATCCAACATCATCATCTAAAAAAAAGGACTAAGTCGAGCTCTCGACTTTAAAAGAGCGCTTCTCGGGAGGCAACCCGTATTTTACATTTCTTCAAATTTTACTTTCCAAGAAGTGATGAAATCTCTGACTATCTTTCACACTCGGATATGCAAAGAATACCTCCTCTTTCAAGGAATTAGTAGCATCCAACATATCTTATATCCGATGTGTTCACACTTACGAGACAAATCACAAGAAGACTTGATCAAGAGTAAGCCCCAACAAGACAAAGTTCGGCACACACGTACCAAGGAAAACTACATCCACTGGGGAGTACCTCTTTACCAATCTTTTTCCTTAATTACAAATATACCATATCCACAATGCTTATCACTAAGTGTGGGATTCAAACCCTACACACACCGCTAAAAGAATACTTCTTAGATGTTTCAATTCTTAAGTGTGGGATTTTACCCCAGTTAGAGCTTAGAATAACATCGAGGATGATGTTCCTTTAAGTGTGGGATAGCAGTAGTTACACTACTGTGTTGATGCATCTTTGAGTGTCTGTCAGTTGGTCTATCGAGTTGTAATTAGTGTCGTTTGTTACTTAATAGAAATATAGTTTTTGTTGATGTGACACTCGTGTTTTAGTTTAGGCGACACTTGCCTGAGTGACGCATAGCGACACTTGATTAAGTGACGCATAGCGACACTTAGGTAAGTGACGCATGAAGGCGGCCACATGCGACACTTACATAAGTGATGCATATCGGCTGTGTTTTAGTATAAATACAAACCTACGGGTTTTAGGCTAGGGTTGACGAAACCCTAGCACAATTTGTCGACTTAGTATCTCTGTAATCGATTCCTATACCTAATACAAGCTAATAAACGAGTTTTCTTTGTTTGAATATCATTGTTTCGGTTTGTGTTTGTTAGCATCAAGTGTAATTGATTGATTCCGCCTATCAATTACTGTCAATTGTCATCTAGATCCAAGCGCTAGGCACTTTCAACTGGTATCAGAGCCTTGCGGTGATAATATTGACGTTTAGAAGGTATTTAGGATTCATTTCGGTTTTTGCTTGATTCAAGAATCACGAATTCATACGGATATTTGAGGTGCAAAGGAGTATTACAGTCGCAATTCATCAATATCAACAGGTTTCGTCCATTAGGGTTCAAGGAATTTGAGTTTGGTTTACGAAAATTCGAATTTTTTAGGGTTTTGGGATTTTGCAGCCGTTTTGCGACACTCGATCCGTCACTTGGACGCGTCACTTACTGCGGCACTAGCTAATCCCAAATTAGGGTTATACCGTCACTTGAAAGCGTCACTTGAACGCGTCACTTGTTGTTAATACGACACTTAACTTAAGTGTCGTCTACCCTAATCCACCGTCACTTACGTGCGTCACTGTTGCACGTCACTTGACACTTTAGCGTCACTTCCTTTAGTGACGCCTTTTGATTTTCTTGCGTCACTTCCTTTAGTGACGCCTTTTAATTTACTGCGTCATAGTCTACTAGTGACGCCTATTTGTTTAGTACGTCACTTGCTTGATTGAGCGACACTTACTTCTAGTGTCATCAGTCACCTCGCCCGTCACTCGATAGCGTCACTTACCTAGTGACGCTAGTCGTCGCGACACTTCAGTGCATCACTTACTAAGTGACGCCTTAAGTACTAAATTTTTTCGAGTTCTTGTTTTTGCATACATTTTCAGGTATATCTTCAATGGCAACGGACAAGGAAGATATTAGAGGAATTCGAGAAATGTTAAAACAGGGAAATGATATTGGTTCAAATAATAAACCTCCTCTATTTACAGCAGACATGGAATATGCTTATTGGAGGGATCGATTTGAACAGTTTGTGGATTTTCATTGTCCGGAGTTGTGGGGTCCATTAAAACAAAGATATGAGGCTCCTGTGTCTGAAGGAAACTATCGCGGTGTTCCTCCACCCAAATCTTTCACTGCTATGACTCCTCAGGAGAAGAAAGACTATCAACTGGAAAGGAAAGCACATTCAGCTATCTGTATGTGTTTGACAAAGGATGTCATGAGACTGTTTAAAACTCATGACATAACCTACGATTTATGGAAAGCGATAGAGACGAGGTGTGGGGGAAATGAGAAATATAAGGAGGCAAAACTGGAATTAATTAAAAAGCAGTATGATTTATTTGACTCCTTACCAAATGAGACGACGTCTGGACTGTTTACTCGATACTCACAACTAGTGAGTGAATTGACTGAAGGAGGATATACTCTCACTGCACTTGAGATTAATAAAAAGTTATTGGATGTTTTACCAAGTGCATGGGATGTGAAAGTTCAATTCTTGAAGGAAAATCAAGAATTATCTGGGATGACTCTGGATCAGCTTATAGGAGTTCTTCAAGCCCATGCTATGGAATTGAAGAAGAAGGAGTGCAAGTCAACTGGATTCGTACAAAATCCTTCACTCTATGGAAGCCAAGTAAACACTGGTAAGAGTTATGGAGGAATGGCATTCATATCGGATACTAATCCTTCATCCTATCCAACTGGGGATACTCATGCAGCTTACGTTTCTGGCACTACCTGCACGAATCAAGGAACACAACAGCAGGTTTCATCATCACCAGCAATTCAAGAGCAAGCTGCAATTTATACAGCTTTTCTTAGTTCTTACAAAGATTTGGTTACTCAACCAAATACTACTTTGGAAATGACCAAAGAAGACTATGCTCAATTGGATGATGATGACTTGGAGCAAATGGATTTAAACTGGAATATAGCTATGATTTCCAGAAGGGTTCAGAAGTTTCTGCAAAGAACAGGCAGGAAAAGCTTGGACGGTAATGGGAAGACTGGGTTTGGGTTTGATAAAAGCAAGGTTCGGTGTTACAACTGTCAGAACCTTGGTCATTTTGCAAGGGAATGTGAGAAACCCAGGATGCCGTTGTCAGGTCTCACTAAGCCAGATCCACCAAAATCAACTGAGAAAGAAGAAGCTAAATCATTGGCTGTGGATAATGCATTGATAGTTTTTGAGCCAACCGCTTTTGATTGGAGTGCTCAAGCTGCAAAATTTCAATGTCTGATGGCTCATATCACACCTGAGGTACCTACTGAACCCACTGAGCCATTTAACTGTGTTTCGTGTATTAATTTGACTGAATCTCTTGAGGTCTATCAGAAAGACAATCAAAATTTGCGGGACAAGATTGTTAAACTTAATGAATCTAATAATTTTTTGTTAGAAAATGAAAAACTTTATGAACAACATCTTGAAGCTCATAAATTAGATACTGAAACCTTTAAAGCAAAGGTCTTTAGCCAGCAAGATGCAATTAAAAGCTATCTTACTGAGATTGAATTGTTGACTAAAGAATTATCTGATTTAAAAGATGAGTTTGAAAATCATAAAAGTAAAATCTTGGGTTCAACATCCGCAACACAAGTTTTTAATGAGATTGTCAGTAAGCAAGGGACAACTGGCAAAAAGAAGGAAGGTCTTGGCTATAACCAAGTACCACCACCTTCTAATGCTGAATATTGTCCCTCAATTACTAAACAAGGCCTTGAGGAGATTTCAGTCGATTATACCAAACTATATGGTATTAAGGCCAAAGAAGCCAAGCTTAACAAACTGACAACGGAGAAAACCAAGAGGCAAGAGTATCCATTGCCTCAGTTTGTTAAAGCTGAGTCTCAAGTTCATACTGATGATATTGTTGAGATAGAGGATATTACTGATCAGGAATATCCTGAGTTTAAGAAGGTTGAGACTAAACCTGAAAAACAAATTTTGAAAACTGAACCTGTAACAAAGGTTCAAAATAAAAAGGAAAATAAAGTTTTAAATGTGAAACTTCAAAAGTCACCGACAAATGTTTTAAAACAAAAGGTGACTAGTGAAAATGTTCATGTTAATAAAACTTCTGTCTCAATTTCTAAACCAACACAAGCATTATCTAAAACATGTACAACATGTTCATGTTCTAAAATTGCTTCGTCACTTCCTGTAGTAAATCCTCCGTCTCCACAATTTCAAGAGACTCGTTCTTGTTTCTACTGTAAGAAACAAGGACATTTGATCCGTGCTTGTCCCAAACTTTCTCATCAGAGGTATGGGAGAGATATGCCTAGGACATTTTTTTTCAGAAATTCTTTTTCAAAATCACCTCCTAGGCATCACTCTGACTCTCCCAAGTTTGCTAAGAAAGTAGTTAGTGTTGGGCAAAATCCTTTGTTAAAACCAAAGCCCAACACTATTTCTAAGTCAAATTCCAAACAATCAAAGGTTTGGAAGTTAAAAGAGTCAACTAAGGACTCAAACGTCATCAATAATAACACATCAGATTCAAAATCTGATTTGTTTAAAAATAAAGTTTTATCTGATGTGCTTATTGTTGATGACTATGGTCGACCTAAGTCTGTGAAGGCTTGGGTCACCGTTTCTCACTAATCTCTTCATTTTTATGTGTTGCAGCAGTCTGAACGTATAAAAGATAGCGAATGGTTTATGGACAGTGGCTGCTCGCGACACATGACGGGTGATGTGTCTCTCTTAGTGGATATTAAACCATACGCGGGAGGTCATGTTGCTTTTGCTGGAGATACGGGAGGAACGATTTCGGGGAGAGGAACGCTAACTAATGGAAAGGTTAGCTTTGAGAATGTAAATCAAGTTTGTGATAAGGACTATACCACATCTTTTACTAAGACTGAGTGTGTCATATTGAAGCCGGGATATGTCATTCCAGAGGAATGGGTAGTAATGCGTGCTCCTCGGAGAAATGACACTTATGTAATGAACATGCGAACCGTGGAGACAACCAGCGAGTACACTTGTCTCCTTTCGAAGGCTTCAGAAAAGGAATCACTCCTTTGGCACAGACGAATGGGACACATTCATTTCCGAAAAATGAATTTCCTAGTCAACAACGACTTGGTTCGTGGAGTTCCGAAATAGTCCTTCGCCTTGAAGGATGACTGTGTTTCTTGCCACAAGGGCAAACTCCACAAGAAGTCCCATAAGTCTAAGGTTGTGAATTTCATAAATGCTCCATTAGAACTACTGCACATGGATCTTTTTGGTCCTGTTTCTACAAAGAGCATAGGTGGTCGCTCGTATTGTTTAGTAGTGACAGATGACTATTCACGTTTTTCGTGGGTATACTTTCTCGCAACAAAGGATGAAACGGCGGGTATTTTAGTTTATTTGTTGGATAAGTTGGCAAATCTATGCAACTTAAAGGTAAAGAGACTGCGAAGCGATAACGGAACTGAATTCAAAAACTCAACTCTCGAGTTATTTTGTGCTTCTAGGGGTATTGAACATCAATTCAGTGCTCCGAGAACTCCTCAGCAAAATGGAGTTGCTGAACGGAAGAATAGGACTATCATTGAAACCGCTCGCACTATGCTAGCGGATTCTAAACTTCCTATTATCTTCTGGGCCGAGGCAGTTAATACTGCATGCTACGTTTTGAATCGGGTTCTTTCGGTTAAAAAGAAGAATAAAACGTGTTATGAGCTCTTCAACAATCGCAAGCCGAATCTGCAGTTTCTGGAGCCATTTGGGTGTCCTTGTTTGATAATGATAACCAAAGAACGTGTTCCTAAGTTTGGTGATAAAGCTGTTGAAGGGATCTTTCTCGGATATTCAGTCAATTCTCCAAACAAACGGGTATACAACAAATCAACAAACGAGATAGAGGAACACTTTGAGGTCAAATGCCTAAGGTATACGGAACCACCTCAAGGAACTGGTCCGGATTGGTTCTTCAATTATGGGAAACTCTTCAATTCCTTTAATGTACCGGAGGATTACGACACTGAAGAATTAATCACAATGCTTCATGGACTCGATGTTTTTCAACAAACATCTGATTCTCCTCCTACAACATCCAATCCAATTCCCGATACGACATCCACTACATCACCTACTCCAACACAACAAATGCCTGCACCCACTACTTCATCTGCATCTGTACCTACAACCACACCACCAACTACAACCATTCCATCTTCGTCAAACACTGTTAATGCCGCGGATCTTCCGGATGATCCTGACATGCCTCTCTTAGAGGATGAAGAAGATATGGACTATTCTCGTTTCTTCAGTAATGAAGAGAACGAAGATGCTTCGGCCACTGAAGGTGACTTGAATAACTTGGAATTAAATCTTGTGCCAGATGCTATTCCAGTTACTCGGATACATAGGAATCACCCAATTGACAATATCATTGGTGATCCCCATTCATCTGTTCAAACGAGACATCAGGCGAAGCAAACTGCTGAAGATAAGGATACTTCAGCTGATCAGGTTTTGGGATTTATGGCAACTGTTAATTCCTGCCATCTTTCCCAAACTGAACCAAAGAAAGTTTCAGAGGCCTTACAAGATCCATCCTGGGTCGAGGCCATGCAAGATGAATTGCAGCAATTTCACAAGCTGCAAGTGTGGACGCTAGTTCCATTACCTAAGGGTGCCGATCCAAAAGGTACTAGATGGGTATATCGCGTCAAGAAAGATGATCGAGGGGTTGTCACGAGGAACAAAGCAAGATTAGTTGTTCAAGGGTATACTCAAATTGAAGGACTTGATTATGATGAAGTTTTTGCCCCTGTCGCCCGATTGGAGTCCGTACGTATCTTTTTGGCCTTTGCATCATTTAAAGGGATTCGCGTCAAGCAACTTGACGTTAAAAGCGCATTCCTTTATGGTCAAATTGATACGGAGGTTTATGTTCAACAGCCTCCAGGTTTTGAAGATTCGGTGCATCCAAATTATGTCTATAAGCTCAATAAGGCATTATATGGACTTCATCAATCTCCACGCCTATGGTATGAGAGGCTTGCTACTCATCTGGTGGACAATGGTTTTACTCGGGGCACCATCGACAGCACCCTTTTCACTAAAGGAAAAGGAGATGATTTGTTACTGGTTTAAGTGTATGTCGATGATATCATCTTTGGGTCGTTGAATGAGGCTCTATGTAAAGAATTTGAAGAGGTCATGAAGTCAGCTTTCGAGATGAGTGCAATGGGAGATCTCACCTTTTTCCTTGGTGTGCAAGTTGAGCAGTCACCCAAAGGAATGTATATTCATCAGTCAAAGTATGTCAATGACATGTTGACTCGATATGATATGCTTACTTGTAAACCTTATGGAACTCCCATTGAGCTCAATCATAATCTTGGACCTGCTGATGATGATGAGGACTGCAAAGAAAAGGATTATCGTTCGATGATTGGTTCTCTTATGTACCTCACTGCCTCAAGACCTGATATCGTCTTTGCTGTTTCTCTTTGTTCAAGATATCAGGCACGACCGAAGGTTTCTCATATGAAGGCAGTGAAGCGGATTTTTGGTTATCTCAAATATAGACCTACACTAGGTCTATGGTACTCCAATGAGAAGAACTTCACGCTCTCTGCCTATTCCGATTCAGATTATGGTGGCTGCAACATCAATAAGAAGTCTACGACAGGAGGATGTCAGTTCCTTGGAACCCGCTTGGTGTCATGGCAATGCAAAAAGCAGACTACGGTTTCTACTTCAACAGCCGAGGCCGAGTACATTGCTGCTGCTAGCTGCTGTTCTCAAGTTCTTTGGATTCAGCACCAACTGCGCGACTACGGGTTACTCTTAACTTTAACTCCTATACATATTGATAACACTGCTGCCATATCTATCACACGCAATCCCGTACAACACTCTAAAACCAAACACATAGAAATTAGGTTTCACTTTATACGGGATTGCTATGAGAAACACCTCATTGACCTTGTCCATATTGACACCCTAAAACAAAATGCTGACTTATTCACTAAGGCTTTCTCTAGAGCACGATTTGATGAATTAGTCAACATGATCGGTCTTAGGTTCTTTACAACGAAAAAGTAATTTGTGACTTGGATATGTTTAAAGCAATGTTTTAAAAAAAAAAAAAAAAAAAAAAAAAACGTAACAGCCACTCTTTATACTTTCAAATAGTTTTAAAGAAATGCAATGTTGCTACATTTAAAAAGACGTTGAGGTTGTGTCTGTAAACAACTTGGGATATGATAGTACATCGGGTGACATGCATGAAAATGGAATTTTTATGGTTTATCTTTGATGTGTCAGTAGATTTATCTGACGTATTAAAAACAGTTTTTATAAACATTATCTTCATCATACGATATATTAGTAGGCATGTTATACAAAACACTTTGAGAAGTCTTAAGAAGCTTAATCTATAATTGTCTATTTCAAGTGGTACACCATTATTAGATGTACGACAAAAGTCTTAATTTCTTACTTATACTAGACATGTTTTTGTGAAAGATGTTTATATGATTTCATTTGGGGGTATATATTGACAGTCTCCTTTGTTATACGTAAGTATAGACCTGGTTTCTGTTAATATATACTTTAAAATTAAGCAAACACAAGTCAAAGTGCTTGAAAAGTCTTTAAAAATTAAGATACCTTACAAGGTCGCCAAAATGGTTTGACCAAGTTTGGTTTTGCTTAAACCTGGATCAAGTTATGTCGCTCTGTTGTACGTAAGTACAGACCTGTCACCGCTGACTTGACTCTTAAAAAATTGATTTTCTTATATTCTATCTGTAAATGAAAACATGGTCTATGTTTTAAGTTCAGATGTATATCTATGATGGGAACCACAGCGAAATACACATACCAATAATAATAAAATACCTCTTCGTTGTACGTATAACATGTTTAAGTGGACAAATATACTAATAATCGTTTTGAAATAATTTTTATAAACAGTGTTTTTAGTATGTCAAGTACATTTAAAGAGGACAAACATACTGATGATCGAAATAACACTTACTGTTCCTAATAAATGCATGTTATTCCGATATGATCTCTAACCAGACTTTATCAACTCCGTCACCAAAAAGAATGTGTTACTTCTCTAAGTGGTTAATTTAAAGTGAAGAGGTTCCCTTATCTCTGATCTAACGGTTCGTTATCTCCATACCTACATGTGGTATCCGTTATAAGAATAATTGTCAATTTACATTTTCTTGTATATGTCTTATTTTCTCTAAGTTAGTGTAATTTTAATTATTATCCAAGTTACAGTTACATTTTCAAATTTAAGTACCGAAATCACAACGCGAAACCATCGACGAAATCGCAAATTTTTCACTAAAAGTGAACTGTGCGTCACTTTCATAAGTGACGCTACCAGTGACGCATACGATATTGCGTCACTCACCTAAGTGACGCAGTCAGTGCCGGGATTAGTTTCGCTATAAGTGCCGGGTTGAGTGTCGCATACAAGGGTCGGTGTATAAATACCCCTTCCCCACGACACTCTCACTCATCACTTTCAAACATTCATAGCGACACTTGCACTGACATACCGACACTCGTACTGTCTTTGCATCACTTCGGCTGTTCGTTTCTCCTTCGATTGATTTGTGATTTCTACGGCTTTCTTGTGCATTCCACCGATACACTTTTGTTCCCCACATTCCTACGATCTATTTGGTACTAATTTTAACCTTTTTCTCTTTCTATTTTTTCTGTAAATTTAAGTTAGGATTACGGTTAGGGTTTCGCTTTGTAAATCGTTTGATTACATGCTTGTGTGATAGTGTTTCGATGTCATAATGGGTGTGTTTTATTCGTCTCTACCTTGCGCACACCCCAGTTACTTTATTTTTGAAAACCCCTAAAATTTTGAAACTGGGTATGAACAGTGCACGATGATCTTCATCGTTGCGACACTTCCTGCGTCACTTACCTTAAGTGACGCTCTTTGGTAATTTGGTAACCTATACCGTCACTTCACAAGTGACGCTTGATTTTGCGTCACTTCTTAAGTGACTCATGTAGTGACGCATATACTTGTTTTAATTGTTTAAACCGTCACTCCTCCCAGTGACGCCTTCACATGCGTCACTACTCCAAGTGACTGTCTAAGTGACGCTTATTTATATCCGTCACTTATACCGTCACTTCTTAAGTGACTGCCTTAGGATACCGTCACTAGGTTAAATGTCGCATGTTCTTCACCCGTCACTTTGCAAGTGTCGTATAATTTAAACCACTAATTTCAAACGTCACTTACATCAGTGACGCTTGATAGCGTCACTTCCAATAAGTGACGCTACACATTGATTTCAATTTTACACACTGTACATTACGACACTTCCTAAGTGACGGTAGTGGCCATGCGTCACTTACCCTAAGTGACGCCTAAAGTCAAAATTTGTTTTCCAACCTTTCTGTGTTCGGGCTAACTTTCTAACGTTTTCGGTTACTTTTCTTTGTATTTTTAGCTTACAGATGGCCGAGTTACAGAACTATTACCGCCGTACCAACACCCGACACAATATTACGGCATTCCTTGAGTCTACTCATGCAAATTCGGCGCCCTTTAGGCCGATGATTGACTTTCTTCGCAGATCAAGGATTTACTATGCGATCACGGCAACGACTCCTGTGTATATGAACCAAATAGAGGAATTCTATGATCATGCTGTGATCAGAGTTCAGGGTGATGTCCCAAGGATTGTTTCAACCATGTTCGGTGAGGAAATCGAGATCACCGAGAACTCTATTCGACGGGTTCTCCGGTTTAATGATAATGCCTCAATGCCAACCATCTTCCCCACCACGTTTATCTACGGGGGACTTCAAAGGATGGGTTATCCAGCAAACCAGCTTTCCGACTTCAGGAAGCAATACCTCTGCAGGGTTTGGAGGTATTTGTGCCATATTATCATCGTCTGCTTGTCTCCGAGAAAGGGAGGCTATGATGCTGCCAGCCATCTTACTCTATCTCTCATGTTGGCCTTGATTTACAACAAACCGTACAACTTTAGCGGTTACATCTTCGGCAACATGGTAGAGAATATTCATGCCGGAAAAGACAAATGGCTGCAGTATCCTCGGTTTGTGCAGCTGCTGTTAAATGACCTGGATCTCGGTATTGCACCAGATCAGAGGTCTCTTTTGGTTCCAACGCCCATGCTTCTGCGAGTCTTCAATGACTGCAAGCTTGCACCAAAGGGCGAGCCAGTTTTGGCCGATCGTGACCTCTTCGGGCACGTAGTAAACGAAAACTACGTTGCGCCGCACGATCATGGATTTTTGGATGATGTCGTGCCTCCGGTCAACGAGGACGACTTAGTTGATGCCAATATCGCTCAGGACCTCGATGATATTGAGCACGTTGATCGGGTTGAGGTCGATTCCGATGATGGTGGGCCCACTCCTCCGGATTCTGAGGGTGATGTGCCACCACAATCAGCTTTAGATGGGATTCAATTGGCTGATCCCCAACGCTTTAAGCGTATTATGCGCCGGATTTCGGCTGGTCGGGTTCATATTCCGAGAAATCCTGGCAAGCGTCCTGCTGGGTCGTCGCCTTCTTATGCTGAGTTACCTTTACGTCGACGCCAGCGGACTTCGATTGTTCTTGAGGAGCCAACTCATCAGACTTCTCCTCAGCCTGCAACTGCTTCTATTCAGCAGGTTTTAGCTCAACTGGAGCTTTTATCCAAGCGTTTTGATGATCAACAGGCGATCATTGCAGCTCAAGCTTCACAGATTAAGGACTTAGAGATTAAAGCTGCCACAGTGGACTCTCTCCAACAACAGATAACGACTATGTCTTCTAGGTTGTTAGAATTGGAGTCAGTCACACTTGTTTCGGGGGAGGATAATTCTAGGGAAATAGAAACAAATGTAACTCCTTCCCCTGAACCAGAAAATGTACTTCCATCTTCTACTATCAATGAAAATATCAGTTTAGATTATTTCGTGGAGGTTCAAGGTCAGGCAAGACCTATCGCGGTAGATTATTCATTCGTAGATCTCACTTATTTGCAAAACTTGATGAATGATAATGATACGATGCCTGAGGAAGAGGAAATGAATGATCCTGTAGCAGAGGATTATTTCTTTGAGGAAAATGATGAAGTTGAAGTTGAGGGGGAGCAATTGCACAGTGATAAATGTTATGATGATGCTCCCATTATAGAATCGGACTCGTCTGAAGATGAATCAGAAAAAGAGATGAACGAGCCATCGACTTCTACAACAAAACCGGATATAGTGCTCAAACCGATTATAGAGGTACCGGTTACGTGTAAATGCTACAAAGTTAGATCTGATTACACGGGATTGATCAAGAGTTGGAAATTTGATGAGAACAACTCTGTTTTTATGATTAAGAGAAGTGACGGCATTCAGTACTTCAATATGAAGTTTTATAAAATAAGTACTTTGCCGAAGTGTGAGCTTCAAAGGTTAGCTCAGATACCCTTGATCAACCGATCACGAGATTCACGAGCAGACTTCTTTCAGTTGATCATACGTCGTGAGATGAACAGTAAAAAGTATAATTTGATAAAGCCGACGTTGGGTATGAGGTACAAGTTTAAGAAGAAGCTTGATCCGATCACTCGTCAACCTATTGTGAAGATGATCTATCCACCAGCAAAGTGTCTACAGAAGATACCTTTGGAGATCATCCCGATAGATTTTTTGAATAGGTTGGAGTACTGGGAATATGATGATATTACTGGTGAAGCTGTAATTGTGTTTATTCCAAAATCGGAACCAGATACAGATTCGGAGATTATAAATGTAGAATCGGAGGTTGAAGAGAAAACAGCATGGGATGTTGTTCAACCTAAGAAAAAGTCTACTTGGGGTCTTAAAAGAAAGATATTTTGTGTATTCGATCCGTTGAGTTTGATCAATCTCTCTGAACATGATATGAAAAGATTACATCAGAATAGGATTCAGTTTAAAGGAAGAGACAGAGCTGAAGCGATTAAATTTCAAAAGGTTATTGATATTTGCGTAGCCAACGGAGTACATGCTGGTGGTGTATTTCCTGCTGGTTGGAAGTGAAGATTAAACGACTTAAAAGAGTTTGAAGATTTTGAAGACCAAGCTGAAGACACGGGGGAGTTTGTTGATGCATCTTTGAGTGTCTGTCAGTTGGTCTATCGAGTTGTAATTAGTGTCGTTTGTTACTTAATAGAAATATAGTTTTTGTTGATGCGACACTCGTGTTTTAGTTTAGGCGACACTTGCCTGAGTGACGCATAGCGACACTTGATTAAGTGACGCATAGCGACACTTAGGTAAGTGACGCATGAAGGCGGCCACATGCGACACTTACATAAGTGACGCATATCGGCTGTGTTTTAGTATAAATACAAACCTACGGGTTTTAGGCTAGGGTTGACGAAACCCTAGCACAATTTGTCGACTTAGTATCTCTGTAATCGATTCCTATACCTAATACAAGCTAATAAACGAGTTTTCTTTGTTTGAATATCATTGTTTCGGTTTGTGTTTGTTAGCATCAAGTGTAATTGATTGATTCCGCCTATCAATTACTGTCAATTGTCATCTAGATCCAAGCGCTAGGCACTTTCATACTGTAAAATGGATAATGGTATATGCTTGATTCTAAGCTCGTTGCTCTTTAGACTATCCTTCTCCAATAAGTAAACAAAATTTTTCAAAATTGAGTTAAAAATATGTTGAAAATGAAAAATTTTAGACAAAAAATGATTTACTTTGGGGAAGAAGGATAAATAAAATATAAATTCCTTTGAAAAATTAGTTTAGTAATCCCATAAAGAGCATCGCATGACTAGGCACACAGCAAACCAACTTTCGATTCGTGAGGTATCTTGAGCCATATAAAACATTCATTTTTAATGCTTCACTTTTTCGATTCTTGAGTGTGCCAATGTATGCATTTAGAATTAGAACTTGCTCCTGTTATGCACTTCGAATCCGAATTGGTGAATGAAAAGGAGATCGAATCACATCATTCTTGAACCCATCCATACACCCAACAAATGAAAATATGTTATCCCTACTCTCTCAAAAACATCCCTCAAACTTCATAAAAGGTTTCAAAGATGAAAGAAGAGAAGCTACAAGGATATGATGTCGAAAAAAATAATAAAAGAAAAGAATTCGAAGAAAAGAAAGTCAAATGGAGAAAAAGACTCCTATCAAAAATCATGAGAAAAGAGTGTCAATCCTTTCAAAAATTCCAGCTTTCCTCTTCACAAATAAAAAAAAAATTAATCCAAAGAAAAAGCCAATACAACCCCATCTCATATCACCAACACTCCACTCAAAAACCCTACACCACTTCTCCTAGAATGATTGTGGCTAGATCAACTTTGCGCTCACTTAAAAGGTAATAATTTGATTCTCGATCAAGCCTATGACGATAAACGATACATGACTGGTGTTCTGAGTGATTGATAAAATTAGAATAGGAAACCCTAAAAACTTTGAGTGATTGGAGTGACCACCGTGAGAGGATCGCCTAGTCATGAATCCAAGATCAAAGATCAAAAGTATGCTCCCAAAGATTACAACGCCACTTTTTCAAAAGCGCAAATATTTTATTTTTTTCAAAACACCCGTAGTAAAAAGTTCCGTCTCGAAATATTTCATTATCTACTTATTTCTAACCATGCTTGAAATTCTAGTTTGCTTGAGGATAAGCAAAGTTCTAAGTGTGGGATACTTGATATCGCATAAAAAGTCACGCTTTACTACCGATATATCTCTCACTCTGGAACAATACTTGGAAAATAAACTCAAATAATGTTCAAATCAATGAAACTTTGTCAAGAAGGTCAAAATAGAGTTGCACGAGAAAAATCAAGCAAAACGAACGAAAAACGAAGATTCCATACACGTTTGAAGATTCAAGACATCAAGACAAGATTTAAAGGCAAAAGTGCCCATCACTGAGATTTCTCTTATTTAAGATATTCGTTTTAAAAATACGAATCTAACAGAAGAAGAATCAACAAAAACGGATGAAGAATGAAGATTCTACGTACGTCGGAAAATTCAAATGATTCGAACGAGACATCCAAAGAAGAGAGAAATATTTTTGGGATTTCTTTTCATCAAAGTCTTCTTTTTTGAAAATAGAATCCAACGCAAAAAGAATCAACACAAATGAATGCATAACGAAGGAGATACGCACGAATCAAGAAACGAGGCGAAAGACGGCGAACCGGGGCGGGGGAGGGGCAGTCGCCGCCGGCCACCACTGTAACACCCCCAAATTTAATGTTTTGCGGAAGCATAATATGGGTGTTACTAATCAATAATCAAAGCACACAAATATATAGCAAACTACTCTATATGCGTTGTTTTAACAAAATATATTAATATTAAAAGGTTTACAACAGTTTGAACCCGTACATAGCTCGTTTTCGTAATATGAGAGATTTAAGTACATAATTAGTTATACAAAATCAAATAATGCAATGAAATCTCTGAAGTTTGCATGGAGACTCGAGCTAATATGCATCCTGATGGGCAGTCCAAAACTACTGCTGAGTACCTACGGTACATTCTAAAATGGGTCAGCTAACGCTGGTGAGCTCACAGGTTTAGATTTTAAATAATAGTGTGTGAACCGCAAGATTTAAATGTTGATTTGCATCCAGCAAATGATAATAATAGTGTATACAACCATGAACACATAGTCCGAGCTTAACTCAAGGGTCGGGTCCCATATAAAGAATTCCGAGCGAGGTGCCTCCACGAGTGCCTAATCTACACTCGTCTTCCCAAATATTAGTACGTCCGTTTAACAGGTTAGCGCGACTAACCTAGACGAGGTGGTCAATCCTATATGGTACCATATACTAATATTCACGCTACTTTCATATTACCAGACTATACTGACGGAGGACTTTGATTTGATTAGTTGAAAACAACTCATGTAGTATATTGAAATATGTACTCGCGTTCATGTGTTAAAAATAGAGCAATGTATCACACCCCTAGTAAAATAGTAAAAAGAGGGGCCATGAGACTAACCTGAGCCTGACGAGTTTATCTAAATAAACTGAGATTGATTAGCCAAGAATCGAAGTCCAAAGACTTGTAACCTGAGGGTGTCCACGACACGCGATGGTTATAAACATGAGAAGGTATCTAATAAGACTACCTTGTAGTTGTTCGTCCAACTAGAATGTCCAAATGATTACAATTTGGTTGATTGTCTAAGTGTTTGAAAATGTGTACGCCCCATTGGTGATTGTTTGTAATAATAATCTTGATGTTATCATATTGATTTCGAAGTGTTATGCTTGAAAAACATGTTTTACAATGTTTTTGGAATCATATTGTATAAGTATTTGAGGTTGTATAAATTTGACACTTGGTGTAAAAATAGTTTGAAACCTTCTGTTTTATGCGTCACTTATAGCGTCATTTGGGGCTCAGGCGTCACTTAGGAAGTGACGCATGAAATGGTAGAATCTGATTAAGGGAGTCACTTATGGAAGTGACGCATAGTGAGGCGTCACTAAGGTAGTGTCGGGTGTAAGTGTCGGATAAGGGTTCTAGGCGTCACTAGGCAAGTGACGAAGGTAAGTGTCAGGAAAAAGGGGTTTTATGCGGCACTTATGCAAGTGACGCAAGATTAGGGCTTTTAGCAACACTCAATGCGTCACTTAAGTGATGCACGAAGTGACGCTATACTGCAGTCATCGTCGCGATACTTAAAGCTGTTGACGGATTTTTGAGCCAAAAACGAGTTTTTCGATTTCCATTTGGTCCGATTCTTTTACCCAACCCTTATATTGACATTTCAAGCTTAAAGAAACAACTAAAACTTGAAAACACTACAAATCGAGGAGTTGCGGGTTTTGTCAGAAACTTACAACTTCGCGCGTGAGAAAATCCGGAAAGATGGAAATGTAGATCGTTGCGAGGTGGTCACTTTTCTCCAAATGAGCTTGACGATTTGATGACGTTTGAGGGTGTTATTTGGTGATTTAAGGTGGTGGTGGTGGTGTTTGGTTTTGAGAGAAAAAGAGAGGAAGAGAGAGGGAGTGTAGGTGGTGAAATGAAAAGAAAGAAGGAAAAAGGAGGGAAAGAGAGGGGGAAGGGATGGGCCGGTTAGGGTGGGGGCCCACCGAAGTGTGGGTCTCCCTTTTTTAACTCTGTGTATTCGCGCTCCGTGCGGTGTTCATTTTCTCGTTCGTTTAATTTAAATAATTTAATACGCGTCAAATTGTGAGTTTTTAAAGTACGAATGTTTTATCAATAATACTTAATAATGGTGTTATAAAATACAATTTAACTTTATTTTGGTTGTTTGCGCGTTTAATATTTTAATCGTGTAGACTTTGTTTGTACGATACGAAATAAGTACGAAATATTATTAACATAATATTTTGAGTATGATAGTGCTATTAAATAATGTTATATTATTTAATAAAAATGTTCACCAACGTCCGTATTTACTTGAACCGAATTACATTCGATTTGAAACTTGTACGATTTAACCAAATCACATACTTGTATATACTCAACAATTTATATATTTCGATACATTAATTAGTCTAAAACCAACTAATTACATGTATTAACAGAGAGTTAGGCACTAATTACTAGTCCTAATTTGGCGGGTGTTACAACCACCCCACCGCTGCCGGCCACCATGGTGGCGGTAACGGTTGGCCTCCCCCTGTCTCCCGTGCACTTTTTCGTCCTCGCCCATACTCGCAGGGTACATGTGCTAGGCCTTTTCCGCAACTCTAGGGTACACGTGTTAGACCTTTACGCGCTTTAGGTTACATGGGCTAGCAACTTTCCCACCTTTTGCTAACATGTTCCCCAAGTTGCTAGAATGCACCAATTTTCCCCTATAAATAGGGAGCCCATGGTTCATTTGAAGACACACCATCACACACCTCAAAATACACTTTCACACACTTACACCTTCCATATCTTTCTCATTTCTCTAGTTTTACTTTCTAAATTAGTATAAGTTTAGGAAGTGTTGTTAGAATAAAATGAAAGCAAGGAACGTGCTTGTAATCTTTGGTGTAAGCTTGGAGTTATTCTTATTAATTCAAGTCTATTCTTTCTCGCGTATTTATATCGGTTATTTCTATCTTTATCTATCTTAATTAACTATGTATACTTTAATTATGCTAGAGATAGTTCGTGCCATGATTAATGAGTAGATTACTATTGTATTTGTTGTGATATAATTAGCATAAATAATTATGGGATGATCTTAAATATGTCGTGAAGTAATATGACGGCCCCTATTCGACTGTTTACCTGATATAGTACTGGAAACGCTGTTAAGCGGAGTACAAATGTATGGAAGTCGGTAAACGACCGAAGGTAGTTGTATTATGGATCGACATTATATAAATGGAAACTTTTTGAACGCACTTATCTTGTGATTTTAAACATAAAACTTATATTCGCCTTTCGATTAGAAAACGTGATTGTAACCTTGTAAAGAGGAGTCGCGAACCTTAATACTTGGTAAATAATTATCTATGTCAAAACTACGGTTTAATTGTAACGTCATGCAATCATCATAAAAATGCAATGTGATTACGTGGAATTGCTATGAGTATAGTACACCTCCAATCACAATGTACTTATCATGAAAACATTGTGAAGCAATTAAATTCACAACAGAAACATCGATAAACGATTAAATACAGTGTGAACTAGTGTAGTATTTTCTAATATGGTGTGGGTTTAACTTTATGCAAAATCCGTCAACATTTTAATTAGATTAGTTTAGATTAGATTAGAGTAGGTAGGCTATAGAATAAATAACCATTCATGAAAACCTAGGCATTTGTTAATTGTAAGGTACGCAAGAAACCTAAACACTTTCCCTCGCTTACCATGCTTGAGTTTCATTAATAGGAATTAATGAAATAAGTCCGAACATATTTTCTAAGTTAGTTGATTGCCAGATTTATAGTCCTTGTGGTATTAAGAACGGTTAGACTTGTTATGGACTTGCTACTCTTTTCCTTCACCCACGAGCGAATGCGTTCAATAATAAGGGCCACTGACTCCCTCGCAGGAGAGTGTGGAGAGTTGAGCATTGTTTGTCTAATTAGAATCATGATACCCTAGTTCCTCGTGACATATCAGTTGATAACCGACTGATAAGTAATCTGCGGGTTATACCATAAGCTAACAAATCTAGTAAACATTCCCAATTTAGATAAACGTTTTCTCTAAGAAGTCATCTTCCCTGATCGCGCTCCAACGGTCAGTCAAGGAATCACTTCCTTGTCGTTGCGGACCTTCCAGTCGAGACCGACTATCGGAGGGTGGTTTTAAATTTATAATAGTCGGGGGGAGCCAAAACCTTCCGAACTACTTACTATTACTAGGTAAGAATACCTGATATTAGTATGTGATAAGGATGATCCAGGGTCGTTCCTCACGATGGTAGAATTGCAACAGAGCTAGTTCTGATAACTTAGTAATTAAGCTGGGGGTTTTATAGATTAAAGGGTGATTGTTTTTAGTTTTTTATTTATTTAAAATACTAAGAAAGCATAAAAGTAAAGGGAGGCTAGCAGATATGTAACACTTAAGGATAAAAAAGACGTGGTTCACCATGATTTAGGATAGCGTATTATTGGAATGATGATTATTGGGGGACACATTCAGCTAACAAATATTAGGAAGGCGGTGCAAAGGAGGCTTGAGGGCTTGTTAAGGAGGGTGGTAAGGGCCCACGAAGGGGGGAAAACGAAAGACCTTTTCTGGTCCCCCCCTGAGCCGGGGGGTGCTTGTGGGAGGGGTGTGCCATGACGGTCTGTGCAAGTTACGACTTATTTGAAATTAAGTGCACAATTCATAAAAGTAAATCTTTCCGCAAACTTCTGCGTATTTCTTGTTACTTACCGTGTCAATTGCCAATTATTGGTCATTGAGATTCATGGTAATTCGGATTAATATTTAGCTATAGATATTACCTCTTTTTTCTCCTTTCAAACAAATTGAAATGATTGAAGTTTTTCTATTTGGAATCGTGTAATTTGAATCTTTCAGATTTGGTACCCATGTTCAACAGATCGATTGAATTCCTACTGACAATGATTTGAATCTTCCGGATTTAATCCTTTATGCTCTATCGAGCATTCGGGAATTCCTTCCTGCATGCTTAATCTTGACTTTGACGTCACTTATGGTTTAGGGTCCGATGGTTTAACTTCAAGAGACAGACTAATTAAACCCTCCACCATAACAGTTATGCGTAAAAGAAGTGGATGTAAACAAAGAAATTGCGGTCGCGAGGACGTACGTATGGTTACTTTTTTGTGAAAATTGTGATCACGGAAAGGGAATTTGATAATCATGTTTATTAGGGTTTGGATGTAAACGGTGAATCGGGACCCTAACTATATGTGTACGTGTATATACGTAGTATTTATATTGGAATTGAATGAGAATATGTACCGTCTATTTAATAAATTAGGCTAACACGGTTCTTTTTGGTAAACCCGTGGACACACATTCTGATACTTTAAAATTAAAAAGATTCGTTTCTTGAAGTGACTAAAAAGAATCTTCTGCTTTATTGACTAACAACAGTTTAATGACTTCGTGGACACACATTCTGATACTATTAACGCTTGTACAGTTGCTGCCTTGCAGAGTTGCAGTCATTGTAGTTTTGATTCTTGCGCAGTTGATGTCTTGCAAGCATTTTGTTAAATATATAATGTGATTTGTATCTTTATCTTTATAAATATATAATGTGATGTAACATAACATTTTAAATAATAATATATCTTGCATAGCTATCATTTAATAATATATTTAGGCTATGTCTCTCCAAACCTATATAATGTGATGTGATGTACACATTCATCTTTTAAGTTTTAATTTAAAACGAAACATTTCTTATAAGATCATATGGTTTTCTTTGTGTGTATACATATATAGAAAGAAAAGATACTAAACAAAAAAAACAAACATAGAAAAATAATATTGTAATCAACATCCACAATAAAAAGATCATTCTTCAATACCTTTATCCACACATATAAGATAACTCCCTTCTCTTTAGGTTGTTTGCTGCGAGTAAAAGGTATATGCTGTGAGTAAAGGGTATATATAACCCCATTTTACTCGCGAGTAGCAAACAACCTTTGAAGAAGGGAAAAGCCAACCTGCAATGATAATGATACAAGAAAATGATCTTTAAGAAAGGAACATCAAAAGACTTGTATAAACCAATACACTTTTTCTATTATTTCTGATGTGGGAGATATACAAGTGTGTGTTATATGGGTAAGACAAATGGGACCATGATTTTTGATATATCCAGCATAATGTAGAACTATCCATTCATATAGCACAACTGCTTACTGCACAGGCATGTAGCTCTATCACAAATTAATGTTGGAAAAATCAATACCCGATATATGTCTCAAAACAGTTTATTGCAGACCAAATAGTGAACCGTGGTTGTTTATTATTTTTAATACTAAATATTACTATTTACTTTAAAATTAAAAGGATTCGTTCTCGAAGACACTAAAATGAATCTTCAGCTTTATTGACTAAAAATAGTTGACACACATTCCGATACTATTAACGCTTTCACAGTTTTAACTTGCAAGCTTGCAAGCATTGAAGTATTTTGGATTTTGGAGTATATGCCAAAGACCATGGTTCTGGTTTTCCCTACCAGAACCGTGGTCTATGTCTTTTTATTTTTGAAATAGACATATTGTACTTCAAATCTTCAATACTTTATAAGTCAAATAATTACTCCGTATTATATTATATTATATTATATTATATTATATTATATTATATTATATTATATGTAATCCTGCATTTCCTTCTGGAATACTATTTCCTTTTCCACCTAAAAATAAATTAAAGAGGTCACATAATGTGATAGAGATAAAATTTAATTATCATTATCATCCTGACCAAATGGTCAATAACAACATACTACGTATTAAATACAAAACTTAATTATCATATTCATTTAATTTTCGCCATTACATACATTTTATAACTTTAATTTTCAAAATGTAGCCTTAAGTATGATTTTCCAGCAATATCCTTTCAACTTGTTGCATGAAGGTGGAAATATCCGAGCACTTTGCAACATCATCATAAAAAAAGCGCGAGATCATCTCTACTACCATATACCATCTCCTTTGAACTCCTTTGAAGCACTTGAGATAATCAATTATAGCCGAGACACTTGAGGTGACGAATTGAAGAAAACAGAAAGAATCCATCCTTACACTTGGTGTGTAAACAAAAAGGACTCAACCATCAAATAAATACTAAAAATAAAAAGTATATTTAAACAAAGAAATTGTGGTTGGCACTTGGCAGGAAGTATCACCGGAAGAATGAGAAAGAATATAATTATAACTTATAGTTATAATGATCATATTATAAGGGAACATTTATTTTCAGATAAAGTGGACGGAACCGGAAAATTGTAATAAGACGTAAAAATAGAAAGAACTCAACCATCAAAGAAATTGTGGTTGACACTTGGCAGGGAGTATCACCGACAGAATGGGAGGGAATATAATTAAAATGATCATATTATAAGGGAATTTTTTTTCCTGGATATAAAAACGGAGACCCCGCAAACATAAATACATATTGTATGGGAACTTGGGTTTCGATAAAAGAAACCCGTAAGGCTCTTTATTTATAAGTCCATTTTTATTGAATAAATTAATTCAAAAATAAAATCGTTAACTGTCACGTTATCTACTTCCCTACTTTCATTCCTATTTTTCCCCACAAATAAAAAACGTAACTGTCGACAGTTTGGTAACCAAACAGACCACGGTTCCTATAAAATGAACTGATGGGCACGTCGCGAGCGGTTCACAATGCCGATCGGTGGGTGTTTTAAATTTGTATTTGCTGGGGTCTAAGTGTGACTTACTAATACTGAACCAAAGGCTAGTAGATGGTAAGTATGACCTAGCGTCGTTCTTAAAGAGAAACTGAATTGAAACGGAGGTGATCCAATCAACCTTTCTTTTCTAGTAAAGGTTTTAAAAGAGTGCATTGGGAGTTTTTGGTTCAGTTAATTAAGTAAACTAAATATAGCGAATAAAAGATAATGGTAAATCAGATAATAAAAGGAGTATTTGTTGTAAGTTCATTAGCTTATAATGTGGGACAATGACTTGTAGGGAAAATGTTTACTAAATTTGGAATGTTCACTAGACTTGGTAGTTTATGGTATAACTGGTAGATTCCCTATTAGTCGGTTATCAACTAATATGTCACGAGGAACCACCGTGTCATGATTCTGATCAGACAGACAATGCTCAACTCTCCACACTCTCCTGTGAGGGAGTCAGTGGCCCTTGTTATTGAACACATTTGCTCGTGGGTGAAGGAATAGAGTAGCAAGTCTACAACAAGTCTAACCGCTCTTAATACCATAAAGACTATAAATTTAGCAGACAACTAACTTAGCAAATACGTTCGGACTTAGTTGATCAATTCCTATTAATGAAGTTTAAGCATGGTAAGCGAAGGAAAGTGTTGAGGTTTCTTGCGTACCTTACTTTAAATTTCATAGGTTAAGGAAAATTAAATTGCAGAAATGTAAACACACAGGTTGCCTCCCGAGAAGCGCTCTTTTAAAGTCGAGCGCTCCACTTAGTCCTTTCTTCAGATGATGCTGGATGTGTCCGTGGTGCTAGAGTGGTCACTGTGGTTCCTAGGTAAGCTGTAGCGTGGAGGGAAGTATCGCAGGAATTGCTCTATCATGTTGGCAATGAGAGTTGGTGGAGTGGTGGATTCCATCCTGAAGCTCTTAAAGTGATCAGTGGCCAGTCGGTCGAGGATTGCCATCCCATAGCTGATGTATCGAACTGCCCTTGTGACCGGTCCGTTAGGATCGATTCGAGTGCAGGTGTGAGTTTGAACAATTTCACGTTGTGGGTGGTTTCGACCTATCGAGGCAATTAGGGCCATGAATTGAGTCTTCACTTCTGGAAAGTCTTCAGCTAAAGGGTCTCCTCCAAAAGATCGGGTTGCTTGGCATATTTGTCTGATGAGTTGATGTTGCTCATGGTTGAAGGGAAAGTCTGAGTCTGTGAAGATTTAGATTAGCTTGCTGAATATTTCGCGATATCCATCATGATAAACATTAAGCTCTACATCTTCTTCAGTGTACATTCCGCGTAGTCGAGTTGTCACGTTAGTTGCTAGGTTGATTTGTGACATATGCGGAATGAGCCTTGGTACTTCACGAGTTTCTTCTTCATATGCTGACTGGTTTAGTTCATCAATTATCAGCTCAACATGATGACCAATGGTAGAGTGAATGACGATCATGAAGTTTTCTGAAGTCATGAGATGATCTCCAGTTTCGATGAGATCTAGAAGGGTTCTAAGATCTCCCACCATTCTTATGTCAGCATAATTCTGCGGATTTCCAGTAGCTCTTTCAAGATGAGTTCTCATTGATGCAAGTATAGCCTTCTGACTTGATGAGTAGGGAAAAGCTGATCTGGCTAAGGCACAATATACTTTTTGGTATATTTGCCTTTGGTTGCTGCAGAACTCGACTTCTCCCATTGGGTAGTCTGGTCTCTCTGGCTTTTGAGCTTCTCTGGTGACTTGTTCTTGAAGGGAATCGGAGAACTCTTGGATATGTCTGAGCAATGTTTGGGGCACTGGTTCTCCATAATTGGCGAGATATGAATCATATTCTCGTTCAATTTGCCTTATCATGTGTCTCTGAGCGGTGTTGTATTCATTGGTTGACTCTTTGATAGCCTCTACAATGATGCGCACATCGGTGTATTCATCAATTAGTTCGATCATGTCTTGGTGAGTATCGATGAGGGGAATCTGTAGTCTTTCAGCTGTAACGACGGGTGAATTTGGTGGAGCAAGAGGGGTCTTTGGAATAGAGCGTTCATCGATGGTGACATCAATAAAATCGCCGTCAAATTCGACATTCTTGTAGTCGGAATCTTCGTCTCGTGAATCTGGGAATTGGTGGAATTCTTCATTTGAGGGTGCGTTGTCCAAAGGTTGAGTACTGTCGACTTTGATGGTTCAGACTTCCGTGATGGTGTTTTGAAGGTTTTTTTCAGCAAAGCTTCCTGGTTGTCGTACCTTATATGCAGAAATTCTTTGTAGGAGTTTAGCATACAGGTCAGGGTGCTGTGATGTTCGGAGTTCTTCTTCAAAAGTATCTATGTCTCGGAGTCGGGTTCTGGTAAAGGGTTTTGATGGATCGAGATAAGAGTCGAGAATGTTTCCCATTCTTTTGAGATGAGTGGATCTAAGCTCTTGGTGGATGGCTCCATAATCAAAGGATTCTTCTGATGAAGTGTAGTCTTTGTAGTCTTGTATTCTTTGATCTTCATCTTCCTCCATTACTTCAGCCATCTGTGGTGAATCAATTTGATCTTCATCTTCCTCCATTTCTTCCTCCTCCTCTTCAGGTTCTTCTTCTTCCATTTCTTCCGTTCTTTCATCTTCCTTAGCAGGTTCTTCCTCTTCTTCCTCAGGTTCTGATTCGTCCTCCTCGGATTCTTCTTCTTCCTCAGCGTCTTGGTACTCCTCGTCCTCGTCTCAGTCTGTTTCAGTGTCGTAGATCAAGGTTGTTGGTCGAGTGAAGCATCATTCTTCTTCGAGGTCTGATTCGTCATCGGAACAAATTCTGCCTGTTGATATAGCGTGGCATTCTTCTTGTTCTGGTGTACAGTCCGGTTGGTCGATCTTGTAGGTGATGCTTTCACCATGTGCTCGTAGAACAATCGTATGGTTATACACATCAATCACTGCTCTGGCTGTGTTCATAAATGGTCTTCCAAGGATAATCGGGATGTTTATGTCCTTGTGGATATCCATTACCATGAAATCCGTCAGAAAGAAGAATTTGTTAACTTGAAGTAAGACGTTCTCAACTATTCCTTTTGGGTATCTAACAGATTGGTCAGCTAGCTGGACAGTCATCTTAGTGGGTTTCAAATTTTCAAGTTCTAGCCTCTTAAACAGGGAGTAGGGCATAAGGTTAATGCTAGCTCCTAGGTCGGCTAAAGCGCTGATATCTCCGGATTGGTAAATAGAGCAAGGGAGTGTGAATCTACCGGTGTCTCCTAGTTTTTCGGGAAGGCTATTCTTAAGTAGGGCTGATGTTTCAGAACTAAGGGGAATGTTGTTTACTTTGGGCAGTTTATCCTTAGTGGATAGCAATTTCTTAATGTACTTGTTTCGACCGGGAACTCTAGACATGGTATCAAGGAATTTTCCATCTAGCTTAAAGGATGATAATTTCTTAGGTTGGGCTTTAAGTCTAGCGGGATAAGGGATTCTAACCTCTTTGTTCATGGTCGGAGTGGTTTCCACAGCTGGTATCTTGATCTTTGGTTCTTCCTTTACTGGAACAACAGCAGGAGGTGGAGTGGCTGCTTCCTTTGTGGTAGTGAGTTGCTTTGCTTCCTCAACGTGTGGGTTGTGAACCGTGTTGCTAGGCAAACTTCCTCTGGGTCTATTATCAAGACGTTGTGCCAATTGTCCAATTTGGGCTTCCAAATTCTTTAGCACGGCCAATTGGTTTCTCATAAAAAGGTCGGCTTGATCTTGTCTAGCGGACGTCTTTTGGTTGAGTAGGTGTTGACCTTGCATGAATTGGGTGAAGGCATCATCTGAACTTCAAGCTGGGGCATTTGTCTTTGCAGGTTGTTCAGTGGTTTGGTTTGTATCGGAAGTGGGTCCAGGAAGTGCGAGGGGTTGGTTGTAAGGAATTTGTGGTTGTTGCGGATAAGGTGGGTATCTTGGTGGGTATCGGGGTTGGAAAGGTTGGTTAGTTCTTTATGGGAATGGAGGTCCTCTAGGTTGGTTATTGTTTTGGTTGAAACCGGGTGGAAAATTCTATGGTCGAGCGGGAAACTGAGCATAGTAGATGGTGCCATTCGCTTCTTCGTATTCCACTTGGTATTCACCAGATGGTTGCGGGTTGGTGCAATGTTGACAGACTTGTACTTGGTGTACTTGGTGTTGTTGTTTCTTGAGTTCTCCAAACTGTTTGACAAGTGAGTCCATTTTCTCCGTTAATACTTTAAGTGCTTCAACTGGAACTGGATTCGATGCAGCGATAGGTGCTGAAGATGTTGAGTGATCTCCAGAGTTCCAACCATGGTGATGCATAGTCATGTTCTCTATCAGGTTCCATCCTTCTTTGTCGGTCTTTGCCATGAAGCTTCCCTGTGCAGCAGCATCGAGGGTGGTTCAGTGGTTAGGGTCTAAACCATTGTAGAAGGTACACAATTGCGCGGATTTGTCAAGACGGTGATTGGGGCACTTCTTCAAGGCTCCTTTGAATCGTTCCCATGCGGTGTATAATGACTCATCAAAAGCTTGTCGGAAATTCATGATGTCATTTCGAAGTTTGGTTTGTTTAGAAGGCGGAAATTATTGGTTAGAAACTTTGTCGCCATTACCGTCCATGAAGGGATAGAGCCGGTCTCTAAACCTTCAAACCATGTTTGCGCATGATGAGTGAGCGAATAAGGGAAAAGATACAAGCGGATTGTGTCTTGGCTAATTCCATTTTGTTTGTAGGAATTTGAAAGAGATATGAACTTGTCGAGGTGAGAGTTGGGAAGTGAGTCCATTTTCTCCGTTAATACTTTAAGTGCTTCAACTGGAACTGGATTCGATGCAGCGATAGGTGCTGAAGATGTTGAGTGATCTCCAGAGTTCCAACCATGGTGATGCATAGTCATGTTCTCTATCAGGTTCCATCCTTCTTCGTCGGTCTTTGCCATGAAGCTTCCCTGTGCAGCAGCATCGAGGGTGGTTCGGTAGTTGGGGTCTAAACCATTGTAGAAGGTACACAATTGCGCGGATTTGTCAAGACGGTGATTGGGGCACTTCTTCAAGGCTCCTTTGAATCGTTCCCATGCGGTGTATAATGACTCATCAAAAGCTTGTCGGAAATTCATGATGTCATTTCGAAGTTTGGTTTGTTTAGAAGGCGGAAAGTATTGGTTAGAAACTTTGTCACCATTACCGTCCATGAAGGGATAGAGCCGGTCTCTAAACCTTCAAACCATGTTTGCGCATGATGAGTGAGCGAATAAGGGAAAAGATACAAGCGGATTGTGTCTTGGCTAATTCCGTTTTGTTTGTAGGAATTTGAAAGAGATATGAACTTGTCGAGGTGAGAGTTGGGATCATCACTTGGTAATCCATGGAATTGACAGTGATTTTTGATTAGTTGGATGATGTGGTGTTTAAGCTCGAAAGATTGACCAGGGGTTTCAGGGTAGAGAATTGGTCCTCCTCTTCCTTCGATAGAGGGTTTACTGTTGTCAGCGAGAGTGATGCATTCAGCCATTGCTTGTCTAAGTGCGGATTGCTTCTTTTCTCGTCGATTGGTACGTATTATAAGTTCCGGATCAGGAAAATTAAACAGTGGTGCAGATCTAGGGGAACAGGTCATACACTAAAGAGAAACAGAAAATAGAGGAAATATATATATATATATATATATATATATATATATATATATATATATATATATATATATATATTAGAAGGTTTTACCCTAAGGGTTTACTAGAAGCGGTTCGCAACGCCGATCGGTGGGTGTTTTAAATTTGTATTTGCTGGGGTCTAAGTGTGACTTACTAATACTGAACCAAAGGCTAGTAGATGGTAAGTATGACCTAGAGTCGTTCTTAAAGAGAAACTGAATTGAAACGGAGGTGATCCAATCAACCTTTCTTTTCTAGTAAGGTTTTAAAAGAGTGCATTGGGGGTTTTTGGTTCAGTTAATTAAGTAAACTAAATAAAGCGAATAAAAGATAATGGTAAATCAGATAATAAAAGGAGTATTTGTTGTAAGTTCATTAGCTTATAATGTGGGACAATGACTTGTAGGGAAAATGTTTACTAAATTTGGAATGTTCACTAGACTTGGTAGTTTATGGTATAACCGGTAGATTCCCTATTAGTCGGTTATCAACTAATATGTCACGAGGAACCACCGTGTCATGATTCTGATCAGACAGACAATGCTCAACTCTCCACACTCTCCTGTGAGGGAGTCAGTGGCCCTTGTTATTGAACACATTTGCTCGTGGGCGAAGGAATAGAGTAGCAAGTCTACAACAAGTCTAACCATTCTTAATACCATAAAGACTATAAATTTAGCAAACAACTAACTTAGCAAATACGTTCGGACTTAGTTGATCAATTCGTATTAATGAAGTTTAAGCATGGTAAGCGAAGGAAAGTGTTGAGGTTTCTTGCGTACCTTACTTTAAATTTCATAGGTTAAGGAAAAGTATCGATTTAAGTTGGATTTTAAACTTGCCTTTCTCAATACAATTAACAAATCCCTAGGTTTTCGTAAATGGTTATTTAGCCTATAGCCTACCTAATCTAATCTAAACTAACTAATCTAATTAAAACGCTAATTAAAATGCTGACGGCTTTTTGCATAAAGTTAAACCCAGACCATGTCGGAAAATGCTATGGTAGTTCACAATGTATTTAATCATTTACCGATGTTTCCATTGTGAATTCAATTGCTTCGCGATGTTTACATGATAAGTACATTGTGTTGATACAAAGATGTCTAAAGCTTGATTATTTTCGTTTTTGTCTAAGTGTTTACTGATGCGACAATAAGATGGTCCGTGAATAGGTTATTGTCGCATGTATGGTTAATCCGTGAATGTTTATTGTCGGATTGACCAAAGTCAAACCGTTTAGAGAATTGTCGCATAAGGTGTTCAGTCAGTCTATAAATAGACTTGTGTTAGACGATTTTGAAAAAAACCTTTTGATAAGCCTTTTGTAAGTCATTGTAATCTGGTTTCTGAGATATTCTCTCTGACTTTGTGATTAATACAAAAGCATTTTGACTCAATTACTTCTCCGTTTGTTTTACTTCTCATTATCTAATTCATAGCCTGATCAAGTGTTTGATTTCCGCACAAATACTTGAGTTCTAATCGTGTTTCGGTGATCTACGGCACATCAAAGTGGTATCAGAGCCGTACGAATAAAGATTAGAACTGTTTTGATTGAATTAGACGAGAAATTGAAGTATTTGATTGAAGAATTGATTCGGAAAATCTCGTTTACGCAGTTTTTGTCACTGTTTCATTGATTCGAGCTCAATTCACTTCGAATTAGACTGAATTACGGCTGTAAGTGATTCGAATTCGTATTCTGTGATCATAATTCACTGGAATTTGATCAAGACTTGCTTCAATTCGCTTTGGTTTGATTACGTTTGTATCGTCAAGTGTACGGATTCATCAATTTGACAGTGAAAGTTAAAATTGAATATCTACTATTACCGGAAATCATATTCCGAGTATCCTGATATCAATTTTATCCAAAACGAGCAAGAATTGAAGGTTTTAAGGACATTTTCAAATTCTGCAAAGTTTTGTCCGTGATTGCAATACGTGAATCCTAAGTAACTAATTCTTCCGTGAATACTGGTTTCTTGCGTGATTATTAAAAATTCCGTGATTAATTTTGTCTGTGTATTCCGACAATAAGTCTATTGTCGTATAAACAGTACTTTATTGTCACATAAACAGTACTGTGTATTCACGGATTATTTGTTTTCACGAAGTGTTCATATTCACAGATTGATTTGTATTGTTGGATTCTTTGTTTTCACGGAGTATTCATATTCACGGGTTTGTATTGTTGGATAATTGAATTCTCGGAGTCATAGTATTGTCGGATATTTCATACTCACGGGTTGTTTGATATTCACGGGTTGTTTGATTTATCACGGGTTATTTGACACTCACGGGTTGTTTGTTATTCACGGGTTGTTTGATAATAGTTGACACTCACGGAGTAGTGTTATTGACGGATCAAAGACTGATATTGTCGTATAGTTGAGATTCACGGAATACTTGGTATTATCGGATTTCTGTTTGAGTTAATATTGTCGGAATAGTTGATATTAACGGATTGTGCAAGTGATATTCTTGGAAATTGACATTCTCGGATTATCTTTCTTTAATTTTTCTAAGTATTTCTCAATGGCTCATGTGAATTGGCAAACGATGGTGAAGAATGAACAAGAGACTGGAACTACAACCAAACCACCCAAATTTCTATGTCAAAACGATTATGATGATTGGAGGTATAGGTTTGAGATGTTTATCGCTTTATATGATCCAGATCTTATGATTCCTATCACGGAGCAATACATTCATCCCAGAGCTGAAGGAATTTATAGAGATAATAATCCTCCTCCCAAATCACTTAAAATGATGACTTCTGATGAAAGGAAAGAACATGATCGTGACAAGAAAGCTAAATCAGTCATCTCTATGAGTCTTCCTAGTGATGTTCTTGCTGGATGGAAGGAGTTGAATACAGCTTATGAGCTCTATAAAGCAATGGAGCAACGTTTTGCTGGAAATGATAAGCTGAAGAAAAGCAAGCGGGACTTGTTAAAGAAACAATGGGATGTCTTCACTTGCATGTCCAATGAATCTTTCAATGACTTGATTATTCGATATTCCCAGCTAATTAGTGAGCTTAAACGACATGGATTGATTTTGGAACGTCTTGAAATCAATGAGAAGTTGATTGAAGCTTTACCTTCTAGGTGGGATATAAAGGATAATATTTTGATGGCAGATGAATCTTTGGGTGAATATGCTTATGAAGATTTGATCAACAAGCTGCATGTTTATGATGTTTCTTTACAAAAGAAGGAGACCGGAAAGATGATGCACTATTCCCAATTTGGTTAAAAAAAACCCTCAGAAACAACACCTTTGTTTTCTGGTTCTGGTTCTGAAATATTAAATGGTGGGAATACAAGTGGATCTACAGGTGGATATTCTGGTTATGGCTTTTATGGGTCTGGAAGTGCGTCAGCTACAAGTCATCAACAATCAAATCCCAATCAACATGTTTCTAAGATTACTGAAGATCATGCAAATGTTGTCACTGCTTTTCTATCATCTTATGAAGCATTTATTGCTGGAAGAGTGGGTAATGTAGACTTGACAGAAGAAGATTACGATCAGATACATCCTGATGATCTTGAAGAAATGGATCTTCAATGGAATCTTGCTATGTTAACAAGAAAGGTGAAAAAGTTTCTTCAAAGAACTGGAAAGAGCAAGTTGGGGGGTAAACCAGGTTTTGAAAAATCGAAGGTTCGGTGTTACAACTGTCAGAATTTAGGGCACTTTTCTCGGGAATGTGAGAAAAGTAAAGCACCTACCTCTGGTTTCACCAAGCCTTCCACATCCGAAACCTATTCTTCTGCTCAACCACAATCTTCTGGAAAAGATATTACTCCTGCTTCCACATCATCAGCACTAATTTCAACAGCAGATGAATTTTATGATTGGAGTGCACACGTGGAGGAATATTCTCATAACCAAGCTTTCATGGCAAATGTCTCTGAGGTTGATTCTTCTCCATTTGAACAAATTTGTTCAAAATGTACTGATTTGAGTGATCAACTCAGTCTTTATAAAACTCAAAATCAACAACTTTTAACTGACATTGAATTGATTAAAAATCAAAATAAGGAGTTGGTGGAAAACAACAAGCTTTTAAATAAACGTTTTGAGTCAACTGATGTTGAGACTCATGATTTGAAAGATAAAATTTTAAATCAGCAATCCATCATAAACAGTTATTTGGTTGAGATGGATTTACTTAAACAAGAAAAATCTGAAGCTGATTCTAAAATTTTAGATCTTGAAAGACAATTGTTGAATGTTTCTACATCAGCAGTGTTTTTTGATGAAATTATCCATAAACAACGTTTAGATACTAAATCTAAATCTGGTATTGGATATCAAAATGATTTAAATGAAAAGGCAAAAGCATCAAAAGCAGAGTCTAATGTTGGAATTAGATATCATGTTGTTCCACCACCAAAATCTTATTCTCAATTGCCAGTTAAAGATGAATCTGATTCTGAGTTTATGTATGGGAAAGGAAAAACTGATGATTCAAAACCTCCGAAAGAAACAACTCAAAAGGTTTCTTCTAAAGAGAGTTTTGAATCATCACATGAGAATAATTCATCAGATTTTTCCAATCAATCTTCAAAAATGAAGAATAATGATTGTGATGATTATGAAAAGCTTCAGAAGTGTGTTTTAAATCAAAAAGATAAAGAAAAATCTAAAGCTTTTGAAATTCCAAATCAAGTTACCAAGATTTTGAAAAGAACTTCTTCTTCACACAAATCACAATCATCGTCTTCATCACCAAAAGGTCAATATCATGCTTCTAAATCTGATTTTTCAAAATGTGAAGCTTCTACTAGTAAAAGCTCATATTCTAAATGTGATGCTTCTACAAGTAAACATTCACATCATGGTTCTCATAAAAGTTTTCATTCTCGGAGAAGGTATGAAACACGAAGTTGTTTCTATTGTGGAATTCGTGGACATCTTTTGAATGATTGTCATATAATTGCTAGAAAACGTTCAAGAGAACAATTGAAGCAAGAAAAATCTTTAAAGAGTAAAAACGTTTCAAAACCACTTCACGAAAATCCACAAAAACCGGGAATGAATACTTTTGGTTCTTCTAAGAAGAAATCATCATCTTATGATGCGTCAAGAGATCTCAAAAAGGATTTCAAAGAAATTGACGTTTTCATCATAGATGAGATCACTGGACGACCCAAAGCCTCAAAGGCTTGGGTCTCCATTAGCAACTAATTGTTTCCATCAAATGTCTTGCAGTCATCCCGAGCTATCGATAATGTGTGGTACATAGATAGTGGCTGCTCAAGACATATGACCGGGAATCTCTCTTTATTAGAAGATGTTAAAATCAAAAATGGAGGGTTTGTTGCTTTCGCGGGAGATAAAGGAGGAATGATTTCTGGTGAAGGAACTGTCACAAATGATGAAATAAGTTTTGACAAATTGAATTATGTTGAACAACTTCAACATAATTTACTTAGTGTTTCACAAGTGTGTGACAAAAAGTTGTCTACATGGTTCAATGATGAAGAGTGTTTGATTCTTAAACCGGGTTTTGTTATACCAGAAGAATGGATTCTCATGAGAGCTCCTTGGGTTAAAGATATGTATGTCCTAGATATGCGTACTATAACTCCCACAATGGAGCATACTTGCTTGTTGTCAAAAGCATCAGAAAAGGATTCAGTTTTATGGCACAGACGAATGGGACATATCAACTTTAGGAAGATGAACTTTTTAGTCAAAAATGATTTAGTGATTGGAGTTCCTAAACAGACTTTTTCACTAAACGATCATTGTATTTCATGTAAAAAGGGAAAACAAACTAAAAAGTCTCATAAGCCTAAATTGGTAAATTCTATTAACTCTCCATTGGAACTTCTCCATATGGATTTGTTTGGTCCCGTTAGTGTGAGGAGTATTGGTGGTAAATCCTATTGCTTGGTAATTACTGATGATTACTCAAGATTCTCGTGGGTTTATTTTTAAGTACAAAAGATGAGACGGCTGAGAAAATTAAGTATCTGATTTTACGATTAGAGACTTTATTTTCATTGAAAGTAAAGAGGTTACGAAGTGATAATGGAACGGAGTTTAAAAATTACATCATGGAAATGTTCTGTCTTCAGCATGGAATCTCTCAACAATTCAGTGCTTCTAGAACTCCACAGCAAAATGGAGTTGCTGAAAGAAAGAACAGGACATTGATTGAAGCTGCACGAACTATGCTCTCAGATGTAAAGTTACCAACAACTTTTTGGGCTGAAGCAGTTAACACGGCTTGTTTTGTGTTAAACAGAGTTCTTGTGGTTAAAGACAAAAAGAAGACGAGTTACGAGTTATTGAATAATCGGAAGCCGAATATTCACTTTCTGGAACCTTTTGGATGCCCGTGTTTAATAATGAAGACTAAGGATCGTATTTCAAAATTTGCTGAGAAATCTGAATCTGGATTTTTCTTAGGTTACTCAGCAAATTCTCAAAACAAAAGAGTTTATAACACGGCATCACATCGAATAGAAGAATGCTATGAGGTTGAGTTCTTACGGTATTCTTCTCCTTCAAATGGAATTGGTCCAGAATGGTTATTTGACTATGATTCGTTCTTTAATTCTCTTTCTTCTTTTCAACATGATGAGTCATCTTATTTTGAAGATTCGGATGATTTTGTCCTTCCGGTTCTTTCTTCTCCTATTGAGCCGATTCTTTCATCTGTTCCACCAATATCTACTTCTAATCTTTCTCCTCCTCAACCAACTGAAGAATCTGTTGCTCATGAACCTTCTCATCCTTTGTCCAATGATGAAGTTGATACAACTTCAAATCCTGATGATACTGAAGCTTTTCATGATCCCTCTACTGAACTAGAAGAATCAATAAATGATGATTCTAGTGATGAAGTAGTAAATAATCCTGAGGATTCACATTTAGGAACTAACTTGAATGTGGAATCTATTCCTACTTTGCGGATTAATTCTGAGCATAAACATCCACTCACAAACGTGATTGGAGATGTTTCTGAAGGGATCAAAACTCGACATCAACACAAGTCTTCTACTTGTATATTATCACAGATTGAACCAAAGAATGTTCAGATAGCTTTGTTAGACTCTTCTTGGGTTCAAGCAATGCAAGAAGAATTGCAACAGTTCGTAAAATTGCAAGTTTGGACATTGGTGAAACCGCCCAAGGATATTCATCCTATTGGTACGCGTTGGGTTTTCAGAAATAAGAAAGATGATTGAGGAATTGTGGTTCGTAATAAAGCAAGTGATCGCACCCAAATGGTCAGTCGGGTTCTCACCCTGTCGTCGGACCGTCCGTCGAGGCACGGATCAGTGAGGGTTTTTAAAATTTTTGTTTTATGCTGGGCCTAAGTATACTAAAGCTATGGATAAGTATAGCGATAGGTATGACCTAGGGTCGTTCTTCAAACTACAACGGGCATGGGATCTAGGACTTTAGTTATCTACGGGAATTTAGCTAGGGTTTTAAAAGAGGTTTTCGGGTTGTTTTGGTTTTAACTAACTACTAATTATCTAAAATTAAACTAAATTAAAGTAAAGTGGAGTGGAGGTGGCAACGAGAACTTATAGGTGAAGCGAGTGTTTGCTATGATAATTACTCATGCTATTTAGGGGTAGTTAATGAGATAAAGCCTTAGATAAGATGACATTAATATTTCCTAATGAGCCATAACTACTAGCCTATTATCTATCTAGCGTAGAGTTGTCCGCAATCAGATAAATAATATGTCACATGGATAACAGTTATGGAATGTAAGCTACACCGGAAGTTGTCCCAAATGTAGCAACCAATTTAACCAACAACCATCCTCGAGTCTTGTCCCCCAATCATGGCATGAATTGTTGAATAAACAAAAACATGAACAGGGGTTTCCTACCGGGACAAGTTGGGATGGTCTGGTCTAACGGCTGATTAAATTGTTCATCATTATTCCATATAAATCATTTTAACTATTCTATGCATGTTAAACTGACATATGCAATTGATAAATATTCGAAAACCTAATCATGTAACTAATCAGCATAACAGATACTAGCATGCAAACCCTAAGCAATAATCAAACAAGAACATGCAGAAAGGCAGCATAGCAGGGATCAATTTATGCAGAGTGACGGGGTACATGGTCAAGTCACAAGTGTCCCGAAAGTTCTCTCTAAGACACTTGTTAAATGGCCTGAATCTAATCTATGTCTAATCCTACGCTCCGTGTCTCCCTCCGGTAATATTTCAACCAGGAGAACACCGGCCATGTCGAGTTCAACGATCATCAGACACAGAATAATTAGTGGCATACAACTAGCAATTGGCTAAGCCTAGAAGGATGTTACTAACCACAGCATAAGTTGGATAGATAAACATTTGAGATTCAATTCATAGATTCAAATATATGTCAACAGCATACAAACAGAGTAACAGCATGATTTAAGTATAACTACCCTAGCATGGCAACTATCATAGCAAACACAGATTTGTCTAGCTAAGCATGGTAATAATTCTAGCAAATAATTCTAAACAAGTATAGCAACAACACAACATTATTTAAAATAACAAGATAGAGATTATAATAGAACCTGACAAAGCCTTATTACAAATCGTGCGACACCGCAGTCTCGGAGCACCTCCATACAATTAAGCTACTAATCTACTAGCTTAACTAATCTAATTAACTAACTAACTAATTTAAAGAGAGAGTAGTGAGAGAAAGTGTGTGTAGAAGTGTGAAAAATGAGAAGGTGTTGAATGTGTTGAAATGATGAAATGAGGCTTGTATTTATAGAGATCGCACAACCGTATCCGTAGACCGTATCCAAAACTCCAAATGCACAACCGTATCGCAAAGGCGAATAAAAATCACATTTTTATCACCCAAACGCACGATACGGCTGAGCTGGACCGTATACGGCTGAACTGGACCGTATACGGCTGTGCATAAGGTGAATACGGCTGAACTGGACCGTATACGGCTGTGCATGGGCCGTATACGGCCTGCACAGACCGTATACGGTCTAGGTCCAGCCGTATACGGCCTGGACCAGCCGTATACGGCCTGGTTCAGCCATATGCTGATTCCTCGGTTCTTCGTTTCTTCGTTCGGGCGTAACTTCTTCGTCGTTTATCCGTTTTGAGCGTTCTTTATACCCACGCGTTCGTATTTTCCTAACGAAGAAAATGACATAAGTTAGAGGTCATAATTCTTTGTGTAGCTCAAAAAGTGTTAGAACGAGTGAACGAGAATGCTCATGATCGTATTCGTCAGATTTATCGTGTTTTTCGACCATTTTAGATGACTTTTGAAACATTGTCTATATTTTGGCCCATGTGACGAGTTTTAATGATAAAGTATCTATTTTGATTAGTTTCGTCAAATATTGGGCCAAAAAGGTGAGATTGATGCACGTAAAAACATGACTTTTTGCGTGTTATCAAATATCCCACACTTAGACATTTGCTTGTCCTCAAGCAAACTTACGCTCTTAGATTTTGCCATAAAAACAGTTTTTTGATTTCTACCCACAATGAAGAATTCACATAGATTGGAAACAAGTATTTGCCTGTTGGATAAATAATAGGCGTTCACATGACGTATCTAAGGGTTGTTCAAGATGATTCACTTAGGCAAACTTTCAATTCTCAAATTTGTGGAATATACATGACTGGGCGATCTCACTGGTGGTCACTCAATTCACTCAAAGTGTATCGGGGTTCCTATTATCCTAAGCCAAATGAAAAATCGCTCAAATACCAGTCGTGCAACACTCGTCGTCATAGGCTTGCCCGAGGATCAAATCTTCATCACTTAGACAGGGACGGTACTGATTATCCCAGGACATTCAAATGGGCTGTAATGTTTGGTGTGGGTTTAAAAGGGTGTGGATAGATTTGGGGGTATCTAGGTTTCTAAGGGTGTTTACTTATCTTGGGACTTTCAAAAAAAAATTCTATCTAGATATCCTTTTTAATGAAAACGGAAACGGATAACTCTTTTGGGGGATAAGATAGCTATTTTGACTTCTATCTTTTGAAAACACACAGAATGATATTTCTTTTGAAGAGTCGAGTTTTCGAGAGAGTTGAAGCACTTAGCTTTATTTCAGCTATTTTCTTTTCTTTTTCTTTGCTTTGCTATTTCTATTTCTATTTTTGGGCTTAGATTTTTCTTGCCAAGAAATTTCTAAGGGATTTTCTTTTATTTCCCTTTTTGAGATCCCTTCTTATTTTCATTTCTCAATCCTTTGATGATTTTTGAGTTTACTTTGGTGCCAATTTTTCGCACCACATGACTCTCGATTTTTTTCTATATAGATCAATAAAACGCACACGAGAAGTTTTAGTAAACTTTATTTATGATTTTTGGAGTGAAGGAAAAAAGGAATATCCAAATATCTCTTTTTTTTCAAAAATACTAAGATAAGTTTCTGGTGGGTAGGGGAATAAGGGGTTTAAAAATTTTGGGTGAATGAAAGAAAAATAGGCTAAGGCTCAACAGGGTTTTCTAAGCGGATCATCAACACTAAGATTGAGTGTTGGAAGGGTTTTTGGCTTGAAAAGATATGTTAAAAGGGGTTTAAATCCTGAGGAATGTCAAAGTCCTCTAATCGTACCTATGTCACGTATGACACCTGTCAATGTGATCTCGAAATGTATACCTGGGGCAAGTTCTAATTCAGAAATGCGTGCACCGGTCACACACAACAAACGAACAGTGAAGCATTTAAAATGAATGCTTATAAGGCTCAAATTCCTCACCACCAAAATGGGTTATATGTGTCCAGTCGTGCGATGCCCCTCTTAGATCCTCATCTTAAATTGTTTAGAATCCGACATGATTTCGACCTTATATTTACCAACTTTTGAAATACTTGTAAAAAAAATATGTATTCATTCTTGAAAAACTCATTGGTCAACTGAATGAGTGACAATTTCACTGTCGAAGTAAAACTGTTTAGGTTTTACTGAATGAGTGACAATTTCACTGTCGAAGTTTTAACCAATTTGCTTTTATTGTGACTAGAAAGAGTTTAAAATTTTTGAAAATTTTGGCAAAATAAGGGTTGAAAATTTATTTTGAGGACTAGCATGTTTCTAGATCAACTTAAACAGATATTTTGACAGACGAGAGATATACCGCTATCCCACACTTAGAAATAAACATTGTCCCCAATGTTTCTACACTAAGTAGGTAGAAAATCCCACACTTAGGGTTTTGGTTTAAGAAAAATGTGAATTTAAAAGTTGTAAGTGAGGGGGATCCCACACTTAGAGATTTAAGTGGTCACTAGGCATATCGAAGTTATATTAAAGTAGGAAGAATGGGTTTAGGAGAGAAACTTCCCTACGGACAGTGGGTACTGGAATAGGACCATATTCGTGTAGGGTTGGTGTAAATAATTTGCTGGATTGTGAGGACCAGACTCTTTTCAAAGCTCATCCAATTCCTACGAAGATAAGGTCTGCAATGTCATAAAATACCATCATAATCATCAGTCTAACAACATAATAGGTCTAATGAAAAATAAAGATAACTAAAGATAAAATAAGCTAGAAATCGTCTAGTAAATCATCCATGTCTGGATCAAATGCTGCAAGTGCGTCAGGATCTGGATCTGAAGTGCGTGATAAGGCAGCAGTGTGATCAGACACCATGGGTGCATCAGTGGGATTCTGAGGTGGCCTAGAATAAGCAATAGAAGTGGGAAGAACAGTCTGTGGTGGAGCAGCTGGGAAGAAGGATAACGGTGTGAGAGCTGGCCTGGGACCCCGACCAAGCTGATACGGCTGGTCGGAGAGTTTCGGCAGTCCCATCGCTTCTCTGATTTCGGACTGAGAGCTACGCTGAATCGAAAGCTCACTGAGCATCGCCCAAGTCACTATCGGATCTGAAGTGGTAACTCCGAAATCAAAAAGTGGGGCAGATACAGGAGCAGCCTGAGCATGCTCATCAGTCGTGGTGGTCGTCTTCTTTCTTTTTCCTCTGCGGGTCCTCTTCTTTTGCTGTTTCTGAATAGCTTGTCCTGAGGTCTCAGCTGAAGCGTCCATCCTGAAACATAAAGATAAACAGATAATGCTATAGTTTTAAAATGAGTATACAAATGCAAAATAATCAGATGACTTCGAGAAATGTTTGTTTAGATGTTAAAGCTTTGCGAGGTCATCTGTTCATTCGCGTTTGTATACTATGAATAAAACTTATCTGATGTATATGTAGGAGTGTAGCATTGTCAGATACTTGGGTTATCCTGCATCGTTAGTTTAGGGATGATAATACTAAAGCAAAAATAACTAAAAAATAAAATAAGATAAGCAACGGGGTGCCTCCCAAGAGCGCTTGTTTAGAGAGTCTCTAGCTTGACTCCTTGTACCTACTAGTCGGCTCAAGGTGGTTCAAAGATATAGACTTCCTCACCAGGGGGGAAATCTTCGATGTAGTGCTTTAAGCGATGGCCATTGACATTAAAATTACCGTCCGGGGCTTCTAGTTCGACTGCTCCGAAGGTAAAGACTTTTGATATAACAAATGGTCCGCTCCACCTTGATCTGAATTTGCCGGAGAATTTCTTGAAGCAAGAATTGAAGAGAAGAACTTTGTCTTCGGGCTTGAACTTAGAATATTTGAGTTTTGCATCATGAGTATTCTTTGTTCGTTCTTTGAAGTGCAGAGAGCTATCATATGCTTGGTCTCTTAATTCGGCTAGTTCATTCAGTTGCATTTTCCGATGTGATCCAATTGCAGAAGGGTCTAAATTACAACCTCTTAGCGCCCAGTGAGCTTTATACTCCAACTCTATCGGCAGATGACACGCTTTTCCGTAGACTAGTCTGTAGGGCGTGGTTCCTAGTGGTGATTTATATGCGGTTCTGAATGCCCACAGAGCATCGTCTAATTTTTCAGCCCATCTTTCCCTATGATTAACCACGGTTCGTTCTAAAATTCTCTTGAGCGCTCGATTCGTCACTTCGGCTTGCCCATTCGTCTGCGGGTGGTAAGCCGTAGAGGTCTTATAGGTGACACCATAATATTGTAATGTCCTCATAAACTGAGCATTACAGAAGTGCGTGCCTCGATCACTAATGATCGCTTTTGGAGTACCGAAACGTGAGAAGAGCTGCTTTAAGAATTTTACTACTACTTGGGAATTATTTGTAGTAAATGCTTGGGCTTCGGCCCATCTGGAGACGTAGTCGACAGCAACCAGAATATACTCTTTCCCATATGATTTTGGGAATGGTCCCATAAAATCCAACCCCCATATATCAAAGATCTCGCAAGCTTGGATGTTAGTAAGTGGCATTTCACTTCTCGATGAAATACTTCCAAACCTTTGGCAAGCATCGCAGCGTTTCACCATGTCGTGAGCGTCTCTGAATATAGTAGGCCAGTAGAAGCCAGAGTCATATACCTTTCTTGCAGTCATATTTGCTCCGTGATGTCCTCCAGTTGGTCCGTGATGACTTTGGTGAAGAATGTTCCTTGCTTCCTTCTCGTCTGCGCATCTTCTGATAATTTGGTCCGGGAATACTTTGAATAAGTATGGATCATCCCAATAGTAGTTCTTTACGTCTCTAAAGAATTTGCGCTTCCTAGAAGTGGGCAATCCTTTTGGCATAATTCCTCCAACCAGATAATTTGCGTAGTCTGCATACCAAGAGTTGTAAGTGAATTGAGATCCCTTTTGGTATCCTCCGATATTCATGAGTTGTTCTTCAGGAAACTGGTCTTGAATCTCTCTCTCATCAAGCTTTTCCATCGATGGATTTTCCAGTCGACTAAGATGATTTGCTGCGACATTCTCGGCTCCCTTTTTATCCTTGATTTCTATGTCAAATTCTTGGAGGAGGAGAATCCATCTAAGCAGTCTTGGTTTAGCGTCTTGCTTTTTGAAGAGATACTTCAAGGCTGAGTGATATGTATAGACAATAGTTTTGGACAATATTAAATAAGAACGAAATTTATCAAAAGCGAATACTACCGCAAGAAGCCCTTTTTCTGGCGTGGTGTAATTCTCTTGTGCATCAGTGAGTGTCTTGCTGGCGTAGTAGATTGGCTGAAACTGCTTCTCCTTCCTTTGCCCTAAGACAGCTCCAACAGCGAAGTCACTAGCATCGCACATGATTTCAAACGGAAGACTCCAATCGGGGGCGACCATGATTGGTGCATGTGTGAGCTGATCCTTTAAAATGTTGAAAGCTTTAAGACAGTCATCTGAAAAGACAAACGGGGTGTCCTTCTAGAGAAGGTGCGTCATAGGTCGAGAGATCTTAGAGAAATCCTTGATAAAGCGACGGTAGAATCCGGCGTGACCTAGAAAACTGCGAATGGCTTTAACAGAATTAGGTGGCGGAAGTTTGGCAATAGTCTCAACTTTGGCTTTGTCAACTTCGATTCCAGATTTTGATATTCGATGTCCTAAAACTATTCCTTCTTTCACCATAAAGTGGCACTTTTCCCAGTTTAAGATAAGATTTGATTCTTCGCATTGGGTTAGCATCCTTTCAAGGTTGGAAAGACAAGATGTGAAGGAATCACCGAAGACTGAGAAGTCATCCATGAATACTTCCATACACTGTTCAATCATATCATGGAATATTGCCACCATACACCTTTGGAATGTTGCAGGCGCATTGCATAAACCGAATGGCATGCGGCGGTAGGCAAATGTACCATATGGGCATGTGAATGTCGTCTTTTCCTGGTCCTTTGGATCGAGAGGAATTTGAAAATAGCCGGAAAAACCATCGAGGAAGCAGTAATATTCATTCCCCGATAATCTTTCCAACATCTGATCGATGAACGGCAGAGGGAAGTGATCTTTCCGAGTGGCTTCATTTAATTTCGAGTAGTCGATACACACCCTCCAGCCGGTGACGGTTCGTGTAGGAATTAATTCATTATTTTCGTTAGCGATAACCGTCATTCCTCCTTTCTTTGGACAACCTGAACTGGGCTGACCCATGGGGAATCTGAGATAGGATAGATCAAACCAGCATCCAAGAGTTTGATAACCTCTTTCTTGACCACGTCTTGAATCTTCGGGTTTACTCTCCTCTGTCTCTGTATAGAAGGTTTGAAGTCGTTTTCCATGAGTATCTTGTGCGTGCAGTAATTTGGACTGATCCCTTGTATATCAGAAATCTTCCATGCAATCGCCTTCTTGTGTGATTTCAAAACCTGGATAAGTCTTGCTTTCTCTTTTGGTGAAAGACCTTTGGCAATTATGACGGGTAGGTGTGAGGTTCCTTCGAGAAAAGCATATTCCAAGTGAGAGGGTAATTCCTTCAGCTCCAATTCTGGTGGTTCTTCGATAGAGGGTTTCATTCAAGCGATCTCGTCTCTTTGTAACTCGTCATACTCCTTTTGGAACTCTAATTCTTCTAGAGATGAGTCGGCTGTAGTGGCTGATGCTATTTCTACTAGTTTTGTCTCATTGGAAAGCACATTCTTGGTGATTTCTGGATTTACTTTTGCACAACCTTCAGATAGTTGTGGTAAGGTACCGGAATCCATCTCCTCGAAAGATTTGAGGATTTCAGCTACAGACGGAGACGATTCGGGTATCGGAAAAAACTGATTTCTTCTTAAAAGTGGGATAGGGATGCCTTCGCCTAAAGGAACAGCAACAACAGAGTTGTTCGTGAAAAAGTAGTTATGCGGTGCTAAAGGATTCTTCATTTCAGGTAAAGGAAATAGCAGCTCTCCGGAAGGTGCTGATTTGTCGGAGATAGCCGAGCAGAGTCCAATGTCGTCCGGGCAAAGTCTTCTTTTGGTGATGACAGTGCTGGAGAAAGGTTCGTAACTGCTGACTGCTAGAATCTCCTCCAAATGCTCATCATATATTTCCTGCATGGCATCCACAAAACCAAGATTTTCTCCCATAGGGTGCTTCATCAACTTATCGATATTAAAGGTGACTTCCTCCGCTCCGACCCTTAGTTTTAAAGATTTTTCGTTTACATCTATCACAGCCTTGGCAGTGTTTAGGAAAGGTCTACCAAGGATGAGGGGAACATGGGCATCTTCCTCAATATCCATAATGACAAAGTCAACCGGGAAGATAAATTTACCGACTCGGACCATTATATCTTCAGCAATTCCTCGAGGGAGTTTAACTGATCTATCAGCTAATTGGATGGTCATTTGAGTTGGTAGCAGTTCACCTAATCCTAGTTTCTTATAGAGAGAGTAAGGCATAAGATTGACACTAGCTCCTAGGTCAGCTAAGGCGTTACTAACTTGGATATTTTGAAGAAAACAAGGAATAGTGAAACAGCCAGTATCTCCTAGTTTGGGTGGAAGGCCATGTAACATGATTGCTGAGCATTCAGCATCTAAGGGTAAACTCACTATTTGTCTCAATTTTTCCTTATTTGAAATGAGTTCTTTGAAAAACTTAGCACAGCTAGGCATCTCTACTAAAGCGTCTAATAGTCTAACGTTTAAGTGCAGGCTTTTAAACATTTCTAGATATTTCTCAAATTGTGCTTCCTGTTTCTCTTTCTTTAGCCTACCAGGGAAGGGTATCCTAGTTCGTGGAATGATTTCTGGGGCTTTAGGTGATACTGGATCTGGTAAAGTGACAGGGGTGTCACTAAGCACTGGATCAGTGGTCGGTTCAGAGATAGGAAGTTGATTTGAAGAATTATCTGAAGACTTCTCATTTCTGGTTTCTTTACCTCCTCTAGTGATGACCATGATTACTCCTTGGTTCTCAACTTTTAAAAACAGTTGTTTAAGACTGACTTCCAGGTTTTTGATCAAATCTTCTGATATTTTAAGTAAAGCATCAATTTTATCTTGAAAATCTATTACTTGTTTGTTTATGTTCATTTGATCAACCATGAAATTAGTCAAAGTTTCATTATAGTGTTGTTGAGAATTTACGGTGGAATCTGACATATTAGAGGATAAAGGTTGTAGAAACTGAGTATGTGGGTTATTGGTTGGCCGCTGAATGAAAGGTTTAGAATGAAAGTTCGATTCAGGGTTTTTAACAGTAGTGACGAGAATTTCTTCCGTACCTTTACAAGGCTGAGGTGTAGAAGATTGAAGATCCTTGAAGACTTTGGAGAGATTGTCCACTTGAGCTTGCAGAGCTTCAAAGGATAGGCTTGAAGTACTAGTTACTTCCTTAGCCGATTCGCCAAACTCCCAGTCATGTTGATGCATTGCTATCGTCTCAACTAGCTCCCAGGCTTCTTCAGAAGTATGTGACATGAAATTTCCTTGAGAAGCAGTATCGAGGGTTGACTTGTGCTGAGGAGTCAGACCATTGTAGAATATGCAGATTAAGTTCATCTTATCCATTCGATGATTCGGACATCTGCTAAGCATTTTCTTAAATCGTTCCCATGCTAGATAGAATGACTCATTGGTTTCCTGTTGGAAACTAACAATATCATCCTTGAGCTTGGTTTGTTTGGAAAGAGGGAAAAACTTAGCCATAAACTTAGTAGCCAACTCTTCCCAAGTATGAATCGAATTGGGTTCGAGTTCATCAAACCAGGTTCGAGCACGCGAAGATAAAGAATAGGGAAAAAGATATATTCGGGAGACTTCTCTCGAAATCCCTGATTGCTCACAGGAATTAGAAAGATTGATGAATCTATCCAAATGTGAATTTGGATCATCGAGCGGAAAACCGTGAAATTGGCAGAAGGTTTTGAGTAACTTGAAAACGCTAGGCTTAATTTCGAAGTTTTTGTCGGGTAGCACGATAGGTCCCCCTCTTCCCTCCAGTAGTGGCACACAGGTTGAGGCGAGAGTAATACGATTCGTCATAGCTGATGAAGTTCGGGTTTGGTAGAAAAGAGAGTTTTGGAAAGGAAAGAACAGAAAGGGAACTTTCGGATGATATTGATCTTCCGAAAGGATCGCTAAATAACTAAGACAACTAAATTCCTAAATCGGTCGTTGTAGTCCCCGACAGCGGCGCCAAAAACTTGATCGCACCCAAACGGTCAGTCGGGTTCTCACCCTGTCGTCGGATCGTCCGTCGAGGCGTGGATCAGTGAGGGTTTTTGAAATTTTTGTTTTATGCTGGGCCTAAGTATACTAAAGCTATGGATAAGTATAGCGATAGGTATGACCTAGGGTCGTTCTTCAAACTACAACGGGCATGGGATCTAGGACTTTAGTTATCTACGGGAATTTAGCTAGGGTTTTAAAAGAGGTTTTTAGGTTGTTTTGGTTTTAACTAACTACTAATTATCTAAAATTAAACTAAATTAAAGTAAAGTGGAGTGGAGGTTGCAACGAGAACTTATAGGTGAAGCGAGTGTTTACTATGATAATTACTCATGCTATTTAGGGGTAGTTAATGAGATAAAGCCTTAGATAAGATGACATTAATATTTCCTAATGAGCCATAACTACTAGCCTATTATCTATCTAACGTAGAGTTGTCCGCAATCAGATAAATAATATGTCACATGGATAACAGTTATGGAATGTAAACTACACCGGAAGTTGTCGAAAATGTAGCAACCAATTTAACCAACAACCATCCTCGAGTCTTGTCCCCCAATCTCGGACATTTGAGATAGCCGAATCATGGCATGAATTGTTGAATAAACAAAAACATGAACAGGGGTTTCCTACCGGGACAAGTTGGGATGGTCTGGTCTAACGGCTGATTAAATTGTTCATCATTATTCCATATAAATTATTTTAACTATTCTATGCATGTTAAACTGGCATATGCAATTGATAAATATTCGAAAACCTAATCATGTAACTAATCAGCATAACAGATACTAGCATGCAAACCCTAAGCAACAATCAAACAAGAACATGCAGAAAGGCAGCATAGCAGGGATCAATTTATGCAGAGTGACGGGGTACATGGTTAAGTCATAAGTGTCCCGAAAGTTCTCTCTAAGACACTTTTTAAATGGCATGAATCTAATCTATCTCTAATCCTATGCTCCGTGTCTCCCTCCGGTAATATTTCAACCAGGAGAACACCGGCCATGTCGAGTTCAACGATCATCAGACACAGAATAATTAGTGGCATACAACTAGCAATTGGCCAAGCCTAGAAGGATGTTACTAACCACAACATAAGTTGGATAGATAAACATTTGAGATTCAATTCATAGATTCAAATATAATTCAACAACATACAAACAGAGTAACAGCATGATTTAAGTATAACTACCCTAGCGTGGCAACTATCATAGCAAACACAGATTTGTCTAGATAAGCATGGTAATAATCCTAGCAAGTAATTCTAAACAAGTATAGCAACAGCACAACATTATTTAAAATAACAAGATAGAGATTATAATAGAACCTGACAAAGCCTTATTACAAATCGTGCGACACCGCAGTCTCAGAGCACCTCCGTACAATTAAGCTACTAATCTACTAGCTTAACTAATCTAATTAACTAACTAACTAATTTAAAGAGAGAGTAGTGAGAGAAAGTGTGTGTAGAAGTGTGAAAAATGAGAAGGTGTTGAATGTGTTGAATGTGTTGAAATGATGAAATGAGGCTTGTATTTATAGAGATCGCACAACCGTATCCGTAGACCGTATCCACAACTCCAAATGCACAACCGTATCGCAAAGGCGAATAAAAATCACATTTTTATCACCCAAACGCACGATACGGCTGAGCTGGACCGTATACGGCTGAACTGGACCGTATACGGCTGTGCATAGGGTGAATACGGCTGAACTGGACCGTATACGGCTGTGCATGGGCCGTATATGGCCTGCACAGACCGTATACGGTCTAGGTCCAGCCGTATATGGCCTGGACCAGCCGTATACGGCCTGGTTCAGCCGTATGCTGATTCCTCGGTTCTTCGTTTCTTCGTTCGGGCGTAACTTCTTCGTCATTTATCCGTTTTGAGCGTTCTTTATACCCACGCGTTCGTATTTTCCTAACGAAGAAAATGACATAAGTTAGAGGTCATAATTCTTTGTGTAGCTCAAAAAGTGCTAGAACGAGTGAACGAGAATGCTCATGATCGTATTCGTCAGATTTATCGTGTTTTTCGACCATTTTAGATGACTTTTGAAACATTGTCTATATTTTGGCCCATGTGATGAGTTTTAATGATAAAGTATCTATTTTGATTAGTTTCGTCAAATATTGGGCCAAAAAGGTGAGATTGATGCACGTAAAAACATGACTTTTTGCGTGTTATCAGCAAGATTAGTGGTTCAAGGATTTACTAGATTGAAGGTTTGGATTATGATGAAGTTTTTGCTCCAGTTGCTAGACTTGAATCCATTCGGATTTTTCTAGCATTTGCTTCTTTCATGAAATTCAAAGTGTATCAGCTCGATGTCAAGTGTGCATTTTTGTATGAGAAAGTTCATGAAGAAGTGTTTGTCAAACAACCTCCAGGTTTTGAAGATCCTCAATACCCAGATTATGTGTTTCGGTTGGATAAAGCCTTATATGGGTTACATCAAGCTCCTCGAGCTTGGTATGAGACTTTATCTCAACATCTTCTTGCTAATGGGTTTTTACGGGGTCGAATTGACAGTACACTCTTCATTCGGAAAACAAAAGGAAATTTGCTTCATGTTCAAGTCTATGTCTATGTGGATGACATTATATTTGGGTCTATGAATGACAGTTTGTGCAAAGAATTTGAGCATATCATGAAGTCTAAGTTTGAAATGAGTGCAATGGGGGAAATGTCTTTCTTCCTAGGTTTGCAAGTTCAGCAGCTAGACAAGGGCATTTTCATACATCAAACAAAGTATGTTCATGACATCTTAGAGAAATATCAGATGGTGGATGTCAAATCTATTTCAACCCCCATTGATCTTGTTGACAAACTTGGACCTGCTCTTGATGAATCACCAAATGATCAAAAGGAATATCGATCAATGATTGGTTCTCTTATGTACTTAACTGCTTCAAGACCTGATATTATGTTTGCTGTGTCTATTTGCTCACGGTATCAAGCAAATCCCAAAATCTCACATTTGAAGGCCGTACAACGAATCTTTCGTTATTTGAAGGGAAAGCCTGATCTAGGCATTTGGTATTCAAATGATGCAGATTTTTCACTTTCTGCATATTCTGATTCTGACTATGGCGGATGTAGTATTGACTTCAAATCCACGTCTGGTGGATGTCAATTTTTAGGAGATCGTCTCGTGACTTGGCAATGCAAGAAACAAAACACGGTTTCTACCTCTACTGCGGAGGCAGAATATATTGCTGCTGCCAGTTGTTGTTCACAAATCCTTTGGATTTGATGCGTCACCAGCGGTCGGTAAGGATTTCAACCCTTGTCGTTGCACCGGCTACTGGCGGCGGGCATCAGTGAGTGTTTTAAATTTGTAATTGCGGGGCCTAAGTTTTCCCTAACAATGCTAATCCTAAGGGTGAGCAAGTGGTAGGTATGACCTAGAGTCGTTCTTCAAACCGACTGAATTGAAACTAAGGCGTGGCAGATGAGGGCTTTCAAACTAGTGAAGGGTTTATAAAATAGTGGGGGAGTTTTGTTTTTTCTATTAACTAACTTAGGTAAGTAAATAAATAAAAGCGAAATAAAAATAAAAGAGAAAGCAGATAAAATAAAGATAGTGTTTGCTGGGATTTCGTTAATTAAGTTATGGGATGATGCTTGGAGAAACTGTGTTGAAAGATATTTGTTAATTATTAATCTTGTATACTCGTGATGTAAACACTAGATTCCCTACTAATTAAAATCCCATTAGCATGTCACACCGGGAGCTAGGTTATGGTAACTTCACGAAGTATTTAGAATAATAAGCAAAATCTTGATTATGGTTTAATAATACTTTCATATGAATGGGGACAAAATCTTAAGGTACTAGACACAACTGAATCATATAACGATTTCTTGTCATCCTAACAGATTCATGTATTTAAAAAGTTCATTAATAACTTTAAACCATCCCTTGCTTAAGACTACCCAATAAATCCCCTAATTATCCACAGCGTTCCTCACTTAAAGTGGTTCCGCCGCTTCAAACCTTGGCTATGTCTTGTCCTATGATAATCCCCCATGTAGCCTTGCGGTTCCATAGTTTCATACATTTGACAAATTATATTGACACAGATGACTGACTACCTTTTAATTGGACGTCGTTAAAAAGGTGTTGTAATCACGTTTTTTGGTGGAAAGGCGATAGATTAATTTGAAGTTTAAAAGTCTATTTAGAAAGGTTAATTAAACTAGGTTTCTCATTTTATATGTTAGTCCGTAATATGACTACCTTCGGTCATTACTCGACTTCCATACATTTGTACTCCACCTTGAAGTGTTTCCAGTACTATATCGAGTAACAGTCGAATAGGGGCCATCATATTACTTCGTAATATTGTACCGTTTCGTAATATGACTACCTTCGGTCGTTCCTCGACTTCCATACATTTGTACTCCACCTTGAAGTGTTTCCAGTACTATATCGAGTAACAGTCGAACAAGGGCCATCATATTACTTTACGATAATTAAGATCGTTTATATTTTACCACTATGATGATCCTAAGGCAACAATCAAACAAGAACATGCAATAAGACGATCAAAGCGATACTATCGATCTTTAATATTTAATTATAAATCATCCCATAATTAACTAACTACATCGCAAACAAACACAACAAGTATACTACTCTCTAATCATGGCAATAACTAAATCTAGCATAATCAATAAAAACGTAATTAATTAAGATAGATAAGGATTAGAAAGCACCAGGATTAAATGAGGGAGAAAGTAGACTTGAATTAATTGACACAATTCCAAGCTTACACCAAAGATTTACAATGCGTTCCGTACTTTCCTTCTATTCTAAACAAGCTCCTAAACTAGCCTAAAGCTAATTTTTAGTAAGAAAATAGAAGCAATATCTTAAGAGAAGTATATTGTTCTAAGAATGGTGTGTGTGTAAATGAGCCTCATGCCTCCTATTTATAGAGGAGTTTTGGTGCATTTTAGCCAAAGGAAGCACACATTAGCAAAAGGTGGGAAAGGTAGTAGCACCAGGTACAAAAGGCGAAAAAGGTAGTGGCACCAGGTACGAAAAGTAGGGAAAGGTCTAGCACCGGGTACGAAAAAGTACCAAAAAGTGCAATCCGTGCGGGTGGCGGGCAGCAGCCGGCGGCTGGCTAGCTGGCGGCGGCGGCTTGCTGCCAGTGGCACCAGTCTGCTGCCGGTTGCTGCGTTTCTCGATTCGTGCGTGTTTTCTTCGTTACACGTCCGTTTGCGTCGATTTTTTTTGCGTTGGATTTGTAATTCAAAAATGAAGCTTTTGATGAAAAGAAATCCCAAAAATATGTCTCTGAACTTTAGATGTGTCATACGAATCGTTTGGATCTTCCGGAGTGCGTAGAATCTTCGTTCTTCGTCCGTTTTAGTTGATTCTTCTTCTGTTGGATTCGTAATTTGAAAACGAACATCTTGGGTCAGATAGATGTTGGTGATGGGCTCTTTGGTCTTGAAACCTCGTTTTGATGCCTTGAATCTTTAAACGTGCGTGGAATCTTCGTTTTTCATCCGTTTCGCTTGATTTTTGCCGTGCGACCTTGTTTTGACCATCTTGGCATAATGCTATTGATTTGTAATTTTTTTGAGTTAAAAATGCCAAGAATTGTTCCAGAATGAGAGAGATATCGGTAGTAAAAACGTGACTTTTTACGCGATATCAAGTATCCCACACTTAGAACTTTGCTTTTCCTCAAGCAAACTCGAACTTCAACATGGTTAAAGATAAGAGGATAATGAAATATTTGAGGTGGAACTTTTTACTAAGGGGGGTTTTGGAAAAAATGAAATATTTGTTTTTGAAAAACGAGGTTGTAATATTTGGGAGCATGCTTTTGATCTTTGATCTTGGATACATGACTAGGCGATCCTCTCAAGGTGGTCACTCAAATCACTCAAAGTGTTTAGGGTTTCCTATTCTAAAATTATCAATCACTCAGAACGCCAGCCATGTATTGTTTATCGTCATAGGCTTGATCGAGAATCAAATCGTTACCTCTTTGGTGAGTGTGAAGTCGATCTAGCCACAATCATTCAAGGAGAGGGGAAGTAGGGTTTTTGGAGTGAAAGGTTGGTGGTATGAGAGGAGGTTTTTGTTGGGTTTTTTGATTTTCTTTTTGTCGAAGTTGGGATTTTTTTTTTTGTTTTTTTGGGGGATTAACGCCTTTTGATATTTGCGGAAGGAGTCTTTTTCTCCTATTGATTTCATTTTTCTTCGGATTTTTTTTTTAACGACGTCAACCCCTTGCGATTTCTCTTCGTTCATCTTTGAAACTTTTTATGAAGCTTGAAGGATGCTTTTGAGTAGGTGAGGGGTAACATATCTATTTTTCTATATGGATAGGTTTTAGAATGATGTGATTCAATCTCCTTTTCACTAACCAATCTGGATTCGAAATGCATAGCTGGAGCAAGTTCTGATTCTAAACGCATACATCGGCACACTCAAGAATCGAAGATGTGAAGAATTAAAGGTGAATGCTTTATATGTGATGCCAGCCGAACGATCGGTTTTTTAGGAATCGCTTCCTGTCGTTGCGGGCATCCCGCTTGGCTGGATCAGTGGGTTTTAAAAGTTTGTTTTATGCTGGGCCTAAATATACTAAAGCTATGGATAAGTATAGCGATAGGTATGACCTAGGGTCGTTCTTCAAACTACAACGGGCATGGGATCTAGGACTTTAGTTATCTACGGGAATTCAGCTAGGGTTTAAAAGAGGTTTTGTTTTGGTTTGGTTTTAACTAACTACTAATTATCTAAAATTAAGCTAAATTAAAGTAAAGTGGAGTGGAGGTTGCAACGAGAACTTATAGGTGAAGCGAGTGTTTACTATGATAATCACTCATGCTATTTAGGGGTAGTTAATGGGATAAAGCCTTAGTTAAGATGACATTAATATTTCCTAATGAGCCATAACTACTAGCCTATTATCTATCTAACGTAGAGTTGTCCGCAATCAGATAAATAATATGTCACATGGATAATAGTTATGGAATGTAAACTACACCGGAAGTTGTCCCAAATGTAGCAACCAATTTAATCAACAACCATCCTCGAGTCTTGTCCCCCAATCTCGGACATTTGAGATATCCGAATCATGGCATGAATTGTTGAATAAACAAAAACATGAACAGGGGTTTCCTACCGGGACAAGTTGGGATGGCCTGGTCTAACGGCTGATTAAATTGTTCATCATTATTCCATATAAATCATTTTAACTATTCTATGCATGTTAAACTGGTGTATGCAATTGATAAATATTCGAAAACCTAATCATGTAACTAATCAGCATAACAGATACTAGCATGCAGACCCTAAACAACAATCAAACAAGAACATGCAGAATGACAACATAGCAAGGATCAATTATGCAGAGTGACGGGGTACATGGTCAAGTCACAAGTGTCCCGAAAGTTCTCTCTAAGACACTTGTTAAATGGCCTGAATCTAATCTATCTCTAATCCTACGCTCCGTGTCTCCCTCCGGTAATATTTCAACCAGGAGAACACCGGCCATGTCGAGTTCAACGATCATCAGACACAGAATAATTAGTGGCATACAACTAGCAATTGGCCAAGCCTAGAAGGATGTTACTAACCACAACATAAGTTGGATAGATAAACATTTGAGATTCAATTCATAGATTCAAATATAATTCAACAACATACAAACAGAGTAACAGCATGATTTAAGTATAACTACCCTAGCGTGGCAACTATCATAGCAAACACAGATTTGTCTAGATAAGCATGGTAATAATCCTAGCAAGTAATTCTAAACAAGTATAGCAACAGCACAACATTATTTAAAATAACAAGATAGAGATTATAATAGAACCTGACAAAGCCTTATTACAAATCGTGCGACACCGCAGTCTCAGAGCACCTCCGTACAATTAAACTACTAATCTACTAGCTTAACTAATCTAATTAACTAACTAACTAATTTAGAGAGAGAGTAGTGAGAGAAAGTGTGAAAAAATGAGAAGGTGTGAGATGAAGTGTGTTGAAATGATGAAATGAGGCAAGTATTTATAGAGATCGCACAACCGTATCCGTAGACCGTATCCAAACCTCAAAATGCACAACCGTATCGCAAGGGCAAATAAAAATCAGATTTTTATCGCCCAAACACACGATACGGCTGAGTTAGGGTGAATACGGGTGAACTGGACCGTATACGGCTGTGCATTGGGTGAATACGGCTGAACTGGGCCGTATACGGTTGAGCACAGGCCGTATACGGCCTGCACAGACCGTATACAGTCTAGGTCCAGCCGTATACGGCCTGAACCAGCCGTATACGGCCTAGTTTAGCCGTATGCTGGCTCCTCGGTTCTTCGTTTCTTCGTTTGGACGTAACTTCTTCGTCGTTTATCCGTTTTGAGTGTTCTTTATATCCACGCGTTCGTATTTTCCTAACGAAAAAAATGACATAAATTAGAGGTCATAACTCTTTGTGTAGCTCAAAAAGTGCTAGAACGAGTGAACGAGAATGCTTGTGATCGTATTCGTTAGATTTATCGTGTTTTTCGACCATTTTAGATGACTTTTGAAACATTGTCTATATTTTGGCCCATGTGACGAATTTTAATGATAAAGTATCTATTTTGATTAGTTTCGTCAAATATTGGGCCAAAAAGGTGAGATTAATGCACGCAAAAACATGACTTTTTGCGTGTTATCAAATATCCCACACTTAGACATTTGCTTGTCCTCAAGCAAACTTACCCTCTTACCATAAAAAAAATATTTGATTTCTAACCACAACGAAGAATTCACATAGATTGGAAACAAGCATTTGCCTGTTAGATAAATAAGAGGTGTTCACATGACGTATCTAAAAGTTGTTCAAGATGGTTCACTTAGGCAAACTTTCAATTCTCAAATTTGTGGAATATACACGACTGGGCGATCTCACTGGTGGTCACTCAATTCCCTCAAAGTGTATCGGGGTTCCTATTATCCTAAGCCAAATGAAAAATCTCTCAAATACCAGTCGTGCAGCATTCGTCGTCATAGGCTTGCCCGAGGATCAAATCTTCATCACTTAGACAGGGACGGTACTGATTATCATAGGACATTCAGATGGGGTGTAGTGTTTGGTGTGGGTTTAAAAGGGTATGGATAGATTGGGGGTATCTGGGTTTCTAAGGGTGTTTGCTTATCTTGGCACTTTCGAAAAAAAGTTTTATCTAGATATCCTTTTTAATGAAAACGGAAACGGATAACTCATTTGGGGATAAGATAGCTATTTTGACTTCTATCTTTTGAAAACACATAATGATATTTCCTTTTGAAGAGTCGAGTTTTCGAGAGAGTTGAAGCACTTTAGCTTTATTTCAGCTATTTTCTTTTTTTTTTCTTTTCTTTTTTATTTCTATTTCTATTTCTATTTTTGGGCTTAGATTTTTCTTGCCAAGAAATTTCTAAGGGATTTTCTTTTATTTCCCTTTTTGAGATCCCTTCTTATTTTCATTTTTCAATCCTTTGATATTTTTGAGTTTACTTTGGTGCCAATTTTTCGCACCACATGACTCTCGATTTCTTTTATATAGATCAATAAAACGCACACGAGAAGTTTTAGTAAACATTATTTGTGATTTTTGGAGTGAAAGCAAAAAGGAATACCTAAATATCTCTTTTTCAAAAAATACTAAGATAAGTTTTCTGGTGGGTATGGGAATAAGGGGTTTTAAAAATTTTGGGTGAATGAAAGAAAAATAGGCTAAGGCTCAACAGGGTTTTCTAAGCGGATCATCAACACTAAGATTGAGTGTTGGAAGGGTTTTTGGCTTGAAAAGATATGTGAAAAGGGGTTAAAATCCTAAGGAATGTCAAGGTCCTCTAATCGTACCTATGTCACGTATGACACCTGTCAATGTGATCTCGAAATGTATACCTGGGGCAAGTTCTAATTCAGAAATGCGTGCACCGGTCACACACAACAAACGAACAATGAAGCATTTAAAATGAATGCTTATAAGGCTCAAATTCCTCACCGCAAAAATGGGTTATATGTGTCCAGTCGTGCGATGCCCCTCTTAGATCCTCATCTTAAATTGTTTAGAATCCAACATGATTTCGACCTTATATTTACCAACTTTTGAAATACTTGTAAAAAAAATCTGTATTCATTCTTGAAAAACTCATTGGTCAACTGAATGAGTGACAATTTCACTGTCGAAGTAAAACTGTTTATGTTTTACTGAATGAGTGATAATTTCACTGTCGAAGTTTTTAACCAATTTGCTTTTATTGTGACTAGAAAGAGTTTAAAATTTTTTGAAAATTATGGCAAAATAAGGGTTGAAGATTTATTTTGAGGACTAGCATGTTTCTAGATCAACTTAAACAGATATTTTGACAGACGAGAGATATACTGCTATCCCACACTTAGAAATAAACATTGTCCCCAATGTTTCTACACTAAGTAGGGAGAAAATCCCACACTTAGAGTTTTGGTTTAGCAAAAATGTGAATTTAAAAGTTATAAGCGAGAGGGATCCCACACTTAGAGATTTAAGTGGTCAATAGGCATATCGAAGTTATATTAAAGTAGGAAGAACGGGTTTAGGAGAGAAACTTCCCTACGGACAGTGGGCACTGGATGTAGGACCATATTCGTGTAGGGTTGGTGTAAATAATTTGCTGGATTGTGAGGACCAGACTCTTTTCAAAGCTCATCCAATTCCTACGAAGATAAGGTATCGTCTAGTAAATCATCCATGCCTGGATCAAATGCTGCAAGTGTGTCAGGATCTGGATCTGAAGTGCGTGATAAGGCAGCAGTGTGATCAGGCACCGTGGGTGCATCAGTGGGATTCTGAGGTGGCCTAGAATAAGCAACAGCAGTGGGAGGAACAGTCTGTGGTGGGGCAGCTGGGAAGAAGGACAACGGTGTGAGAGCTGGCCTGGGACCCCGACCAAGCTGATACGGCTGGTTGGCGAGTTTCGGCAGTCCCATCGCTTCTCTGATCTCGGACTGAGAGCTACGCTGAATCGAAAGCTCACTGAGCATCGCCCAAGTCACTATCGGATCTGAAGTGGTAACTCCGAAATCAAAAAGTGGGGCAGATACAGGAGCAGCCTGAGCATGCTCATCAGTCGTGGTGGTCGTCTTCTTTCTTTTTCCTCTGCGGGTCCTCTTTTTTTGTTGTTTCTGAATAGCTTGTCCTGAGGTCTCAGCTGAAGCGTCCATCCTGAAACATAAAGATAAATAGGTAATGCTATAGTTTTAAAATGGGTATACAAATGCAAAATAATCAGATGACTTCGAGAAATGTTTGTTTAGATGTTAAAGCTTTGCGAGGTCATCTGTTCATTCGCGTTTGTATACTATGAATAAAACTTATCTGATGTATATGTAAGAGTGTAGCATTGTCAGATACTTGGGTTATCCTGCATCGTTAGTTTAGGGATGATAATACTAAAGCAAAAATAACTAAGAAATAAAATAAGATAAGCAATGGGGTGCCTCCCAAGAGTGCTTGTTTAGAGAGTCTCTAGCTTGACTCCTTGTACCTACTAGTCGGCTCAAGGTGGTTCAAAGATGTAGACTTCCTCACCAGGGGGAAATCTTCGATGTAGTGCTTTAAGCGATGGCCATTGACTTTAAAATTACCGTCCGGGGCTTCTAGTTCGACTGCTCCGAAGGTAAAGACTTTTGATATAACAAATGGTCCGCTCCACCTTGATCTGAATTTGCCGGAGAATTTCTTGAAGCGCGAATTGAAGAGAAGAACTTTGTCTCCGGGCTTGAACTTAGAATATTTGAGTTTAGCATCATGAGTATTCTTTGTTCGTTCTTTGAAGTGCAAAGAGCTATCATATGCTTGGTCTCTTAATTCGGCTAGTTCATTCAGTTGCATTTTCCGATGTGATCCAATTGCAGAAGGGTCTAAATTACAACCTCTTAGCGCCCAGTGAGCTTTATACTCCAACTCTATCGGCAGATGACACGCTTTTCCGTAGACTAGTCTGTAGGGCGTGGTTCCTAGTGGTGATTTATATGCGGTTCTGAACGCCCACAGAGCATCGTCTAATTTTTCAGCCCATCTTTCCCTATGATTAACCACGGTTCGTTCTAAAATTCTCTTGAGCGCTCGATTCGTCACTTCGGCTTGCCCATTCGTCTGCGGGTGGTAAGCCGTAGAGGTCTTATGGGTGACACCATAATATTGTAATGTCCTCATAAACTGAGCATTACAGAAGTGCGTGCCTCGATCACTAATGATCGCTTTTGGAGTACCGAAACGTGAGAAGAGCTGCTTTAAGAATTTTACTACTACTCGGGAGTCATTTGTAGTAAATGCTTGGGCTTCGGCCCATCTGGAGACGTAGTCGACAGCAACCAGAATATACTCTTTCCCATATGATTTTGGGAATGGTCCCATAAAATCCAACCCCCATATATCAAAGATCTCGCAAGCTTGGATGTTAGTAAGTGGCATTTCACTTCTCGATGAAATACTTCCAAACCTTTGGCAAGCATCGCAGCGTTTCACCAAGTCGTGAGTGTCTCTGAATATAGTAGGCCAGTAGAAGCCAGAGTCATATACCTTTCTTGCAGTCATATTTGCTCCGTGATGTCCTCCAGTTGGTCCGTGATGACTTTGGTGAAGAATGTTCCTTGCCTCCTTCTCGTCTGCGCATCTTCTTATGATTTGGTCCGGACATACTTTGAATAAGTATGGATCGTCCCAATAGTAGTTCTTTACGTCTCTAAAGAATTTGCGCTTTCTAGAGGTGGACAATCCTTTTGGCACAATTCCTCCAACCAGATAATTTGCGTAGTCTGCATACCAAGGGTTGTAAGTGAATTGAGATCCCTTTTGGTATCTTCCGATATTCATGAGTTGTTCTTCAGGAAATTGTTCTTGAATCTCTTTCTCATCAAGCTTTTCCATCGACGGATTTTCCAGTCGACTAAGATGATCTGCTGCGACATTCTCGGCTCCCTTTTTATCCTTGATTTCTATGTCAAATTCTTGGAGGAGGAGAATCCATCTAAGCAGTCTTGGCTTAGCGTCATGCTTTTTGAAGAGATACTTCAAGGCTGAGTGATCTGTATAGACAATGGTTTTGGACAATATTAAATAAGAACGAAATTTATCAAAAGCGAATACTACCGCAAGAAGCTCTTTCTCTTTCATGGTGTAATTCTCTTGTGCATCAGTGAGTGTCTTGCTGGCGTAGTAGATTGGCTGAAACTGCTTCTCCTTCCTTTTCCCTAAGACAGCTCCAACAGCGAAGTCACTAGCATCGCACATGATTTCAAACGGAAGACTCCAATCGGGGGCGACCATGATCGGTGCATGTGTGAGCTGATCCTTTAAAATGTTGAAAGCTTTAAGACAGTTATCTGAAAAGACAAACGGAGTGTCCTTCTCGAGAAGGTGCGTCATAGGTCGAGAGATCTTAGAGAAATCCTTGATAAAGCGACGGTAGAATCCGGCGTGACCTAGAAAACTGCGAATGGCTTTAACAGAAGTAGGTGGCGGAAGTTTGGCAATAGTCTCAACTTTGGCTTTGTCAACTTCGATTCCAGATTTTGATATTCGATGTCCTAAAACTATTCCTTCTTTCACCATAAAGTGGATCTTTTCCCAGTTTAAGACAAGATTTGATTCTTCGCATCGGGTTAACATCCTTTCAAGGTTGGAAAGACAAGATGTGAACGAATCACCGAAGACAGAGAAGTCGTCCATGAATACCTCCATACATTGTTCAATCATGTCATGGAATATTGCCACTATACACCTTTGAAATGTTGCAGGCGCATTGCATAAACCGAATGGCATGCGGCGGTAGGCAAATGTACCATTTGGGCATGTGAATGTCGTCTTTTACTGGTCCTTTGGATCAAGAGGAATTTGAAAATAGCCAGAGAAACCATCGAGGAAGCAGTAATATTCATTTCCCGATAATCTTTCCAACATCTGATCGATGAACGGCAGAGGGAAGTGATCTTTCCGGGTGGCTTCATTTAATTTCCGGTAGTCGATACACACCCTCCAGCAGGTGACGGTTCGTGTAGGAATCAATTCATTGTTTTCATTAGCGATGACCGTCATTCCTCCTTTCTTTGGGACAACCTGAACTGGGCTGACCCATGGGGAATCTGAGATAGGATAGATCAAACCAGCATCCAAGAGTTTGATAACCTCTTTCTTGACCACGTCTTGAATCTTCGGGTTTACTCTCCTCTGTCTCTGTATAGAAGGTTTGAAGTCGTTTTCCATGAGTATCTTGTGCGTGCAGTAATTTGGACTGATCCCTTGTATATCAGAAATCTTCCATGCAATTGCCTTCTTATGTGACTTCAATACCTGGATAAGTCTTGCTTTCTCTTTTGGTGAAAGACCTTTGGCAATTATGACGGGTAGGTGTGAGGTTCCTTCGAGAAAAGCATATTCCAAGTGAGAGGGTAATTCCTTCAGCTCCAATTCTGGTGGTTCTTCGATAGATGGTTTCATTCGAGCGATCTCGTCTCTTTGTAACTCGTCATACTCCTTTTGGAACTCTAATTCTTCTGGAGATGAGTCGGCTGTAGTGGCTGATGCTATTTCTACTAGTTCTGTCTCATTGGAAAGCACGTTCTTGGTGATTTCTGGATTTACTTTTGCACAACCTTCAGATAGTTGTGGTAAAGTACCAGAATCCATCTCCTCGAAAGATTTGAGAATTTCAGCTACAGACGTAGATGATTCCGGTATCGGAAAAAACTGATTTCTTCTTAAAAGTGGGATAGGGATGCCTTCGCCTAAAGGAACAGCAACAACAGAGTTGTTCGTGGAAGAGTAGTTAGGCGGTGCTAAAGGATTCTTCATTTCAGGTAAAGGAAATAGCAGCTCTTCGGAAGGTGCTGATTTGTTGGAGATAGCCGAGCAGAGTCCGATGTCGTCCGGGCAAAGTCTTCTTTTGGTGATGACAGTGCTGGAGAAAGGTTCGTAACTGTTGACTGCTAGAATCTCCTCCAAATGCTCGTCATATATTTCCTGCGTGGCATCCACAAAACCAAGATCTTCTCCCATAGGGTGCTTCATCAACTTATCGATATTAAAGGTGACTTCCTCCGCTCCGACCCTCAGTTTTAAAGATTTTTCATTTACATCTATCACAACCTTGGTAGTATTTAGGAAAGGTCTACCAAGGATGAGGGGAACGTGGGCATCTTCCTCAATATCCATAATGACAAAGTCAACTGGGAAGATAAATTTACCGACTCGGACCATTATATCTTCAGCAATTCCTCGGGGGAGTTTAACTGATCTATCAGCTAATTGGATGGTCATTTGAGTTGGTAGCAGTTCACCTAATCCTAGTTTCTTATAGAGAGAGTAAGGCATAAGATTGACACTAGCTCCTAGGTTAGCTAAGGCGTTACTAACTTGGATATTTTGAAGAAAACAGGGAATAGTGAAATGGCCAGTATCTCCTAGTTTGGGTGGAAGGCCATGTAACATGATTGCTGAGCATTCAGCATCTAAGGGTAAACTCACTATTTGTCTCAATTTTTCCTTATTTGAAATGAGTTCTTTGAAAAACTTAGCACAACAAGGCATCTCTACTAAAGCGTCTAATAGTCTAACGTTTAAGTGCAGGCTTTTAAACATTTCTAGATATTTCCCAAATTGTGCTTCCTGTTTCTCTTTCTTAAGCCTACCAGGGAAGGGTATCCTAGTTCGTGGAAAGATTTCTGGGGCTTTAGGTGATACTGGATCTGGTGCAGTGACAGGGGTGTCACTAGGCACTGGATCAGTGGTCGGTTCAGAGATAGGAAGTTGATTTGAAGAATTATCTGAGGACTTCTCATTTCTGGTTTCTTTACCTCCTCTAGTGATGACCATGATTCCTCCTTGATTCTCAACTTTTAAAAATAGTTGTTTAAGACCGACTTCTAGGTTTTTGATCAAATCTTCTGATATTTTAAGTAAAGCATCAATTTTATCTTGAAAATCTATTACTTGTTTGTTTATGTTCATTTGATCAACCATGAAATTAGTCAAAGTTTCATTATAGTGTTGTTGAGAATTTACGGTGGAATCTGACATATTAAAGGATAAAGGTTGCAGAAACTGAGTAGGTGGGTTATTGGTTGGCCGCTGAATGAAAGGTTTAGAATGAAAGTTCGATTCAGGGCTTTTAACAGTAGTGACAAGAATTTCTTCCGTACCTTTACAAGGCTAAGGTGTAGAAGATTGAAGATCCTTGAGCTTGCAGAGCTTCAAAGGATAGGCTTGAAGTACTAGTTACTTCCTTAGCCGATTCGCCAAACTCCCAGTCATGTTGATGCATTGCTATCGTCTCAACTAGCTCCTAGGCTTCTTCAGAAGTATGTGACATGAAATTTCCTTGAGAAGTAGTATCGAGGGTTGACTTGTGCTGAGGAGTCAGACCATTGTAGAATATGCAGATTAGGTTCGTCTTACCCATTCGATGATTCGGACATCTGTTAAGCATTTTCTTAAATCGTTCCCATGCTAGATAGAATGACTCATTGGTTTCTTGTCGGAAACTAACGATATCATCCTTGAGCTTGGTTTGCTTGGAAAGAGGGAAAAACTTAGTCATAAACTTAGTAGCCAACTCTTCCCAAGTATGAATCGAATTGGGTTCGAGTTCATCAAACCAGGTTCGAGCACGCGAAGATAAAGAATAGGGAAAAATATATAGTCGGGAGACTTCTCTCGAAATCCCTGATTGCTCACAGGAATCAAAAAGATTAATGAATTTATCCAAATGTGAATTTGGATCATCGAGCGGAAAACCGTGAAATTGGCATAAGGTTTTTAGTAACTTGAAAACGCTAAGCTTAATTTCGAAGTTTTCGTCGGGTAGCACGATAGGTCCTCCTCTTCCCTCCAATAGTGGTGCACAGGTCGAGGCGAGAGTAATACGATTCGTCATAGCTAATGAAGTTCGGGTTTTGGTAGAAAAGAGAGTTTTGGAAAGGAAAGAACAGAAAAGGAACTTTCGGATGATATTGATCTTCCGAAAGGATCACTAAATAACTAAGACAACTAAATTCCTAAATCGGTTGTTGTAGTCCCCGGCAGCGGCGCCAAAAACTTGATGCCAGCCGAACGGTCGGTTTATAGGAATCGCTTCCTGTCGTTGCGGGCCTACCGCTTGGCTGGATCAGTGGGTTTTAAAAGTTTGTTTTATGCTGGGCCTAAGTATACTAAAGCTATGGATAAGTATAGCGATAGGTATGACCTAGGGTCGTTCTTCAAACTACAACGGGCATGGGATCTAGGACTTTAGTTATCTACGGGAATTCAGCTAGGGTTTAAAAGAGGTTTTGTTTTGGTCTGGTTTTAACTAACTACTAATTATCTAAAATTAAGCTAAATTAAAGTAAAGTGGAGTGGAGGTGGCAACGAGAACTTATAGGTGAAGCGAGTGTTTACTATGATAATCACTCATGCTATTTAGGGGTAGTTAATGGGATAAAGCCTTAGTTAAGATGACATTAATATTTCCTAATGAGCCATAACTACTAGCCTATTATCTATCTAACGTAGAGTTGTCCGCAATCAGATAAATAATATGTCACATGGATAACAGTTATGGAATGTAAACTACACCGGAAGTTGTCCCAAATGTAGCAACCAATTTAATCAACAACCATCCTCGAGTCTTGTCCCCCAATCTCGGACATTTGAGATATACGAATCATGGCATGAATTGTTGAATAAACAAAAACATGAATAGGGGTTTCCTACCGGGACAAGTTGGGATGGCCTGGTCTAACGGCTGATTAAATTGTTCATCATTATTCCATATAAATCATTTTAACTATTCTATGCATGTTAAACTGGTGTATGCAATTGATAAATATTCGAAAACCTAATCATGTAACTAATCAGCATAACAGATACTAGCATGCAGACCCTAAGCAACAATCAAACAAGAACATGCAGAAAGGCAGCATAGCAAGGATCAATTATGCCGAGTGACGGGGTACATGGTCAAGTCACAAGTGTCCCGAAAGTTCTCTCTAAGACACTTGTTAAATGGCATGAATCTAATCTATCTCTAATCCTACGCTCCGTGTCTCCCTCCGGTAATATTTCAACCAGGAGAACACCGGCCATGTCGAGTTCAACGATCATCAGACACAGAATAATTAGTGGCATACAACTAGCAATTGGCCAAGCCTAGAAGGATGTTACTAACCACAGCATAAGTTGGATAGATAAACATTTGAGATTCAATTCATAGATTCAAATATATGTCAACAGCATACAAACAGAGTAACAACATGATTTAAGTATAACTACCCTAGCATGGCAACTATCATAGCAAACACAGATTTGTCTAGCTAAGCATGGTAATAATTCTAGCAAATAATTCTAAACAAGTATAGCAATAGCACAACATTATTTAAAATAACAAGATAGAGATTATAATAGAACCTGACAAAGCTGTATTACCAATCGTGCGACACCGCAGTCTCGGAGCACCTCCGTACAATTAAACTACTAATCTACTAGCTTAACTAATCTAATTAACTAACTAACTAATTTAGAGAGAGAGTAGTGAGAGAAAGTGTGAAAAAATGAGAATGTGTGAGATGAAGTGTGTTGAAATGATGAAATGAGGCAAGTATTTATAGAGATCGCACAACCGTATCCGTAGACCGTATCCAAACCTCAAAATGCACAACCGTATCGCAAGGGCAAATAAAAATCAGATTTTTATCGCCCAAACACACGATACGGCTGAGTTAGGGTGAATACGGGTGAACTGGACCGTATACGGCTGTGCATTGGGTGAATACGGCTGAACTGGGCCATATACGGTTGAGCACAGGCCGTATACGGCCTGCACAGACCGTATACAGTCTAGGTCCAGCCGTATACGGCCTGGACCAGCCGTATACGGCCTGGTTCAGCCGTATGCTGGCTCCTCGGTTCTTCGTTTCTTCGTTTGGGCGTAACTTCTTGGTCATTTATCCGTTTTGAGCGTTCTTTATATCCACGCGTTCGTATTTTCCTAACGAAGAAAATGACATAAGTTAGAGGTCATAATTCTTTGTGTAGATAAAAAAGTGCTAGAACGAGTGAACGAGAATGCTTGAGATCGTATTCGTTAGATTTATCGTGTTTTTCGACCATTTTAGATGACTTTTGAAACATTGTCTATATTTTGGCCCATGTGACGAATTTTATCGATAAAGTATCTATTTTGATTAGTTTCGTCAAATATTGGGCCAAAAAGGTGAGATTAATGCACGCAAAAACATGACTTTTTGCGTGTTATCAATATGGCTCAAGATACCTCACGAATCGAAAGTTGATTTGTTTTGTGCCTAGTTATGCGATTCTCTTTATGGGATTACTACACTAATTTTCCAAAGGAATTTGTATTCTATTTATTCTTCTTCCCCAAAGTAAATCATTCTTCGTCAAATTTTTTTCATTTTCAACATATTTTTAACTCAATTTTGAAAATTTTTGTTTGCTTATTGGAGAAGGATGGTCTAAAGAGCAACGAGTTTAGAATCAAGCATATACCATTATCCATTTTACAGTAGTGTAACTACTGCTATCCCACACTTAAAGGAACATCGTCCTCGATGTTATTCTAAGCTCTGATTGGGGTAAAATCCCACACTTAGGATTTAAAACATCTAAGACGTATTCTTTTAGCTGTGTGTTTTGGGTTTGAATCCCACACTTAGTGATAAGCATAGTGGATATGGTATATTTATAACGAGTGAAAGAAATGGTATAGAAGTACTCCCCATTTATATGGTATATTTATAACGAGTAAAACATCTAAGACGTATTCTTGTTGGTGATGATGAGGAGTGCTCCGAAGCACATGATCGTCGACTTTTCCATAGAGTCCCTTCGTTGTTGTTGTGTGCTCCGATTTCTTCAAGTCTTTTGTTATTTGTCTCGTAGGTGTGAACACGTTGGATATACTTTTCTTAATTCCGGTGCCAAAAATTTGATGCGTCGGTCTTCTTCGTATATCCAAGTGTGAAAGATAGTCGGAGACTTCATCACTTCTTGGAATGTAAAATTGCATAAATGTAATCACGGGTTGCCTCCCGAGAAGCGCTCTTTTAAAGTCGAGAGCTCGACTTCTTCTCTCCTAGCTAGATGGAGATAGATGCATCCATGGGATCCCCAGTGCTGATATTGTGGGCCCTAGGTTGCGGAAAAGTGTATCGAGGTGGATAGATTCTCATGAAATGATTGACTATTGTCGTAATCAATTCGAGTGGACTATCTCTCGATGATTCTTTATAGTTCAGAAGATGCTCTGAAGTTGTCCTTGCAAGTCCGTGAAGTCCGAATGTGATGTAGTCAACTGCTTTAATGACAGTCCCATTAGGGTCGGTCATGGTGGTTGTGTCTATCTTAACAACCTCTCTTGGCGGTGGGTTTTGCCAGAGAGAGCATACAAACGCTAGGAATTGCAGTTTTATGTCTTCATAATTGTCGGTCTTGGGGTCTCCGTTGAATCTTCTAATGAATGTGCACAGGTCCTCTATTTGCCGGTGCTGATGGTTGTTGAATGGAAAGTCGGATTCTAAGAAAACTAGAACAAGCTGACGAAGTATCTCCTTGCATCCTGAGTTACTTTTCTGTTGTTGAATCTCCCGTAGATGGATAGTAACAAAAGTAGCGATATCAAGTGGTGATTCATGTGTGGCCCTAAAAGGTCGTTCGCGCCTTGATTCCTCCCAAACGAGATCACTAAGTTCTTTAATCATTAACTCAATTTGTTTTTCCATAGTGGATTTGATAACCATAGATCCGCTTTCCTTGGAACTGAGGTGATCTTCTCTACTTAGCAAGTTAAGCAATGATGTGAGGTCATTCATCATTGAAATGTCGGCACGACTGCTCGGATGTCCAGTAGTTCCTTTCATATGCGCTCTAATGGATCCTAACATCTCCCATTGCGTTGAGGTGAATGGGATGTTAGATCTTTTAAGGGCATTGTAGATCCTAATGTAAGTCCGTTTTTGTTGTTGACAGAATTGCAGTTCAGCAGGAGAAAGAGCCAGCATGTTGACTACGCCGCTTATTCCTCCTACTACTTTGTCAAATCTTTGGATGAATTCTTTGAGTACTTCGGGATCTGCAATGGTTTGTGGTTGGTTTTTGGTGCGTTTGGAATATTCCTCCAGTGTTTCTCTTCTCGTAGGATGGTCGTGGTTACTTCCCGGCATTTCTTCAGTGGTAAACGGATTAATTGGCGGTATGCTGCTTTTGTTTTCTTTTTCCATCTTTCTCATCCCAATTTCTTCCATCGTTGAGTTTTTCACTGATGCATTTTTCATCTTTTGTCTTATTCGTCGGAGGTCAATCGGAAAATATGGCATGATTGCCAGTTCCTTGCTAGATTTCCTTTCATTTATTGACTTTGCAGTTTCTTCGTCCTCCGCGGTCTTGTTCATGGAGATCATGTACATATCGGCTTGGTCTCCAGCGTTAGGATTGTCGATATGGAAAGTGATGGTTTCTCCCTTAGATTGCAAGCTGATGGTTTGTGCGAAGACATTGATGATTGCCTTGGCAGTATTCATGAAAGGTCTTCCTAGTATGATTGGGATGTGTACGTCTTCCTGCATATCCATTACTACAAAATCTGCTGGGTAAAGAAATTTGTCAATCCTAACTAAAACATTTTCAGCTATTCCCTTAGGGTATTTGACCGAGTGGTCAGCAAGCTGTATAGTCATCTTGGTAGGTCGAAGATTTTCTAACTCAAGCTTCTTGAAAAGGGAGTATGGCATAAGATTGACACTAGCTCCTAAGTCGGCAAGAGAACAGATGATGCCTGAATTGTAGATAGAACAGGGGAGTAAAACGTCCGGTATCTCCGAGTTTTTCAGGAATGGTATTTTTCAAGATAGCTGAACATTCCTTGTTCAGCGGGACATTGGGTACTTCGGGTACCTTATCCTTGGTTGTAAGAAGTTTTCTGAAGTACTTTTTGGAGTGAACTTCAGAGGCGGTATCTAGGAATTTCCTATCAAGTTTAAAAGACTTAAGCTTGTCGGGTCGTTGTTTAAGACGAGCCGGAAATGGAATGTTTATTTTCCTATTTGGTGTGGACTCTAAATCCATTGTCGATGGGACAATAGGTGGTTTCTTCACCGGAGAAGAAACCGTAGGTGGGCTATATGCTACCTGAGAGTCTTGAATATGAGAAGCCTCCTTATGGAAACTAGTTGGACTATCCTGAGTTTTAGCGTTAATTAACTGTGCTAATTGTCCTAATTGGGATTCAAAAGCTTTTAACAAAGTCAAATGATCTCTTAAGATGAGATCGGTTTGGTCTTGTCTTGCTGAGAGTCCTTGAATGACTTGTATCAGGGTGTCGTCAAAACTAGAGGTTTGTGAGGAAGAGGGTTTAAAAGGTTTGGGTTGGTGAGTTGGTGGGCTATTCGTAGGTGGGTAAGGAGAATGGTTAGTATTGGGTGGTGTTAGATGAGATTGGAAATCTTGGGCTGAGTGGTTCAAATTAGCACAATTAAGGCAAGTTTGAACTTGACAGACTTGTTGTTGTTGACTTTTCAATTCATTGATCTCCTTGGTTAGGTCTACCACTTGCTGAGCGAGAGTTTTGATAGCTTCATTCCCGATTGTAGTAGGTGAATTCACTAGTGATGGGTGATTTTCACTGTTCTAGTCATGGTTGTGCATTGTCATTTCCTCAATAAGGCTCCAAGCTTCATTGGTCGTACAATTCATGAAACTGCCTCGAGAGGCGGTATCAAGTAAAGGACGATGATGTGGGAAGAGACCATTGTAGAAAATGCGCAACTGGTCTGAGCGCTCAAAATGATGATTTGGACATTTCTTAAGCAATTTCTTAAAGCGTTCCCATGCATCGTAGATTGATTCATCGTGAACTTGGCGGAAGTTTATGATGTTGGATCTAAACGTGGCTTGTTTTGATGGGGGAAAATATTTGCCCAAAAATTTGGTTGCTAATTCTACCCAAGAGGTTATAGAGTTGATTTCTAGTTCCTCAAACCAGGTTTGTGCATTGAGAGTGAGTGAATAGGGAAATAGGTATAGATAGACTATGTCATGATTAACCCCAATCGGCTTAAAGGAGTTGGATAAGGAAATGAATTTATCAAGGTGGGAGTTTGGATCATCATTTGGTAGGCCACGGAATTGACAGAGGTTTTGGACTAACTGAACAATATGGGGCTTTAATTCAAATGAAGTTCTATCGGTTTCCGGATAGACGATTGGTCCTCCTCTACCTTCAATCAAAGGTTTAGAGTCTTCAACGAGAGTGATACGTGCAGCTGTCATAGTCTCGTTGGCAGGTGGTTGACTAGTTGAATGGATAGGGGTGGTCATTTCTAAAAGTGGTAAAAGGAAGGAAAAATAAAGAAAGATGTAGGGGTCTAAGAAATCTTAAAGGTTCACCAGTTAGTAAGTTCATCTTAACGCCTAAGGATCGTACAGTTGGTTCCTGTTAATCCAAGATCTATCTAATAAACTATTAGATAAACACAGTTTTGAATGATTACTAAGAAGTTTGCAGAATAACACTTAGTAATACAATGAAGATCAATAACAGTATATTAAGACAGAATAATAGAAAGCTTCAATCTTATAAATGATAAGACGAATACACTGAAATGTATTAGGGTTACAAAACCTTGAAGCGGCACAAAAACTCATAACCTAATCTAGGTTAAGGATCTCTATTTATATCACATAGAGTCCTGCTAAACAATCTCCTATAATTATGGAAGCAGTTACAATCCATAATTATTCAAACTCTAACTTCCCTTCTATTCTAGATATAAACAGTGTTAACTACCACAACTATACAAACAGTGGTAATTCCTATAACAGTGTTAACACTTATACAATTTACTAGACTAATATACCAACAGTGGTAACTAGCCTAAGCAGTGTTAACTGTTATAAACAAGCTAACAGTGATAACACTAACAGTTGAAACTATTACAAACAGTTGTAACTCTTGTCTTCAATCTTCAATAGCAGTTGTAGTCTTCTACTAACAGTAGTAACCACTTCACCAACAGTGGTAATCCATGAAGACTTCAACTAACAGTTTTAACTCTGAAGACAGTGGTAACCAACAGACTAACAGTTGTAATACCAGTAGTAACAATAACACTAACAGTGTTAATACCTTGTGCATTCTTCAACAACATTAGTAACAACAGAAATCTTATTTCCCAACAATCTCCCCCTAAACTTAATCTGTCCCCAACAGTATTAAGTTTCTCTTGATTCTTCAAGTTGACTTCTTTTCAAACTCTTTCAAAACAACTATTTTTGATCTCTGTGTCTTCTCTCATACTCTTCTTTCTTATGAATCTGATTCAAGATCATATATACTAAATTCTCTGCTAAATCATTGTTGAATGAAACAGATAACTTAGCATGCCTTAAGCTTCTTAACAAACTCATACTTATATCATATTCTCTGTCAGTGAGCATCCAAATCATAGTAGCATCATCAAAAATAACTTGATGAACACCTGGATTGCTGAGATAGATCCACTGCTTTACATTTCTGATAGTATTGAAGTCAAACCTGAATCTTTCTGGCTCATACATCATTGAAATCCCAGACCATACACCCAATTCATAAACACTATCAAACTTCTTGGTGCTTAGTCCTTTCTCAGATCCAATCTCATATAATCTGTTCAAGTCTTCTCTAACAATCACCCTGATCAACTCTTTAAATGACCTCCAATATGAGACAGAAGTATCTGCCCTTTCAACTCTAATTTTCTCACATTTAATTGGAATTGAAAATTTTACAACAGACCAATCAATGATTCCAGGAGAGTTATCAGGTGGAAGATGTACCTGTAAAGGTTGCACCACAATCAAATCATCCAAATTCAACTTATTCTTAGGCAGATCAGGGATTGATGCAAGTTCTTGTCTTCTCTTCTGTTTACGCTCAGTACTTATTTTTTCCCTTTCCTTTTCATCTTCTATCTGTTTATCAACTTTTTCTTTCTTTTTCTTTTCTCTTTCTGCTTTTTCTTTGGCTTTCTTATCTTCTTCTGCTCTCTTAGCAGCCTCAGGGTTTAGAAATGTATCCCTATCCCAGATTCTTTGTAGATTCTCAAGAGACATGGCATTAAGTCTTGCAGTTGAAATGTTGCCACCTCTTAACTTCAAAATCAGATTTCTTTTCTGTTGAGCCTTTGTCAATGGTTTATTCCTTTTACCAGCAGCTTTGGCAGCTCTAGTCTTTTTCATTTCTTCTGCCTTCTTTTTCTTAAGCTGTTCCACCAGATATTCAATATCATCTTGTTTTTGCTCTCTCAGCTGTGCTTCATCCCACTCATCAACCTGTTCCTTAGTCATTTTCACAAATTTACCAGGTTCTATCTCAACATCAATCATTTCCTCTGCTAGTACATCTGCATTTATCTCTGCAAATAACCTCTGTGCATATTCATCATCATTCATTGTAGCTTCAGGAGGCATGGTTTTCTGCTTTTTCAATTTTGGCTCTTCCTCCAAGATACCCTTACCTTTATCCTTATGGTCAATCTTGGGCATAGCTTGTGTAGCAGCAGGTGCAGTAGTAGGTTCTCTAATCTGAACTGGAGGTAAGGTGGTGGTTTTATGCTTCTTAGCTCTGACAGACTGCACAGGAATTGATTTCTGCCTTTTAGCCTGTGAAGTCTTCTCTTTCTCTTGTTGTTTCTCACCTTCAGGATTTTCATTGACCTCAGTTTCTTGATGAATTGGTGTTTCCATCTCTATATCCTCATCAATGTGATCACCAACACCATCATCATTCTGTTCATCATCACCCTTCTTACCATCATCTTTCTTTTTCTCATCACCTTTATTTGTCCAATATTTCTCCCCCTTTTTGAAAGCAGTCTCTGCAGAGTCACCTTCAACTACCACATACTTCTTCCCTTCTGTCAAAACCCTAACAACAATATACTCCAGTTGAGCAACCCTCTGCTGTAGATTTGCAATCTGTTCATCCTTCTTTTTGTTGTTTCTCCTTTCCACCCTAAACTTCTCCCACACATAGTCTATCATTCTTGTCAATTCCAGGTTAGTTCTAGCCTCATCACCATCAGAATGTGACTTCCTAGGTGAATCATTGACAGGTGCATCAAAACCTGTATCATACCTAGTATGATCAACAGATTCCCCTTGGTTATTGGTACTGGGACCACCAAAATCATCTACAGGAGTAGAATCATGTTTTGGTGTTGCCTCTGCTTGGGTCTTACTGATGTTACTTCTGTCCTGCTCTGCCAGTGGGCTAGAAGCAGTAGAAGCAGCCCTTACAGAATGGTCACCCCTCTCCTCATGGACCACATGCTGTTCATGACCCCTGTCATTGGACTGAGATGACTGAGCAGCATGATCCTCAGTCACCTGATGTGTAGCCCTTTTGACTTTTCTGGTGTAAGTTGTAGTGAATCTGTTCCCTTGTTGTTCATTGTTACCCCCAGATGTTGTGGGATAAGAAGGAATGGGTTGTTCCATTCTTTCAACAACTGGTTCAGCTTCTGTTGGTGGTACAGATGCTGTGGTGGAGGGTGCAGGAAGCATTGTTGGAAACAATGCTGTTACCCTCCCAGAAAACATAACACCTTTGATAGAGGTATCTCTCTTCATATTTGAAAATACTTTTGGTTTAAAAGAAGAGATACCTATTATCTTATCCAAGGCTGGCAAATCAGATATTTGTTCATTTAGAAAACATTGCACAAACCTTGGATACATTAAAAATTTAATTTTAGGTTGGTTAATGTTTCTTAGCATACCAGCAAAAATAAAGTTGGAAAAATTAAAGTTTTGATCAGTAGCTAAGCATACCAATGCATATGCTACATTACTGCTAAATTGTTCAAAAGATGAACGTTTGGATGATAAACAGTGCAGTAATGTATGGATTAGAAATCTCCATTGGTATGAAAACATAGTTTTCTGAAAAACATACCCACCCAAGTTCCCCTCATATCCCATTCGTTGTAAATTAAAGTATAAAGCTTCATCAGAAATTGAAGTTATACCTTCTTCATCCTGAAGATGAAGAGAAGAACAAATGGATGCTTCAGAAATAACCACTTGGTGCCCAACAACTGTAGAAACAATTTTTGGAACACCTGCTTCTTCCTCAATCTTTGCTTTAACCCATAATTCATTAATATGATCATATGAAATTCTGGGTGCAACAGTAAGCGCATGGTGAATGGTAGAATTATGCAGAAAATCAATGATTTCTACGTAATCATTGGCTATTGAGGGTTTTACTAGATAGGCAATCATGTTATGATCCTTGCCTAAAGCGAGTTGAGGTGTGGTTGATGAAGAAGAAGCCATGAAGAATTTGTGTATGATTTGCGATAGCAGTGGTTATAGGGTTTATGAAATCAGTGGTTATGAAAGCGTAAAAGAAAATGTACAAGTGTTGGGGGTATTTATACTGTTAGTTTCAATGACCTAATTTGAACACTAACAGTGGAAACCATTTTAAAACAGTGGAAACAATAAGAACTAACAGTATTATACATGTAAATAATACTAACTTTGGTACACTAAGTGAATGGAAATAACCCCAGACCAAAGGAATTATTACTCAACACTAGTGACTGCATTAGTATTACAATCTTTTTTTTTTTTTTTTTTAATAGAAAGAACAGAAAGATAAACACTGATAGTGAAATTTCAACTTGATAGTATAAACAGTGATAACTGATTATACTAACAGTGTTAAGATTTACACTAACAGTGGACATAGTGGAAACAGTGGAAACTGTTTACACTAACAGTTATAACTGAATAGTGAAAACAGTGGAAACTGTTTACACTAACAGTTATAATTGTTTCTGCTGACAGTGATAACCTACAAAGAGTTAGTTCAACACAAACAGTGATAACAATAGAACTAACAGTGAAAACAAAATAACTAACATATACAATGGTAATTGAATAATAACAGTGATAATTAGGAAAGCCAAACAGTTGTAAGACTATTATCACTGTTAGTATCGATTACAACTACCAGCATCTAATCCTTAAGCATTATAGAGATGTTTTATAAAATAGTTATGGAAAAACAACTTAAAGAGATTTAATCAGACCAATACTTGTAATCAGAAATGTAAATCTTCCCACATCAAAGGCTTTGGTGAACAGATCTGCAAGTTGATTGTCAGTATGGACTTTTATAATCTGAATAAGTCGTTTTTCATTACAATCTCTGATAAAATGATAACGAATCTCTATATGCTTAGTTTTAGAATGTTTAACAGGATTATTGATGATGCTGATAGCAGAAGTATTATCAATATAAATAGGAGTATGTAAGAAAGTTAAACCATAATCAAGCATCTGATTCTGAATCCATAAGACTTGAGCACAGCAACTTGCAGCAGCTACATACTCAGCTTCAGCAGTAGATGTTGATACAGTTGTCTGTTTCTTGCATTGCCATGAGATTAACCTTTCTCCTAGAAATTGACATCCTCCTGATGTTGACTTTCTGTCCATGCTAGCTCCCCCATAGTCACTATCTGAATATGCGTTTAGGTCAAAAGGGGAATCTTTTGGATACCAAAGACCTAGATCAGATTGTCCTTTTAAGTATCTAAAGATTCTCTTGACAGCATACAGATGTGATTGTTTTGGACAGGTTTGAAATCTGGCACAGATACAAACAGCAAACATTATATCTGGCCTAGAAGAAGTTAAATACATCAATGATCCAATCATTGATCTGTACAGATGTACATCAACTTCCTCCCCCTCAGGGTCTGCAGATAGTGGCTTGTGTGTCTCCATTGGTGTACTAGCCACTTTTGATTCAAAATATCCAAATTTAGTAAGTATGTCTTTGACATATTTACTCTGATTTATGAAAGTACCATCTGAACTCTGCTTGACTTGAAGTCCCAAAAAAAAAGTGAGTTCCCCCATTGAACTCATCTGGAACTTTTGATGCATTAATTTTTCAAACTCCTTGCACATACCATCATTTGTAGACCCAAAAATAATGTCATCAACATAGACTTGCACCAGTAAAATATCACTTTGATTCCTTTTGGTGAACAGAGTCTTATCAATAGTGCCTCTTTTGAACCCATTCTCTAATAGATACACAAATAAAGTCTCATACCAAGCCCTGGGGGCTTGATGCAGTCCATATAATGCCTTATCCAATCTGCAAACTCTATCTGGATAGCTAGGATCTTCAAATCCAGGTGGTTGACACACATACACCTCATCATCAATCATGCCATACAGAAAAGCACTTTTGACATCCATTTGATAGACTGTGAAACCTTTAAATGTAGCATATGCTAGGAATAGTCTAATGGCTTTTATCCTTGCAACAGGAGCAAAGACATCATCATAATCAATCCCTTCTTCCTGTGTATAACCTTGTGCCACCAGCCTTGCCTTATTCTTGATTACAATCCCTCTTTCATCCTTCTTGTTCTTGAAGATCCATTTGGTGCCAATTGCCCTTTTTCCCTTTGGCAGATCTACTAGTGTCCACACATTCTGAATCTTGAACTGTAACAACTCCTCTTGCATTGCCTCAATCCAACTAGGGTGTTTAAGAGCTTCTACTACCTTTTTAGGTTCTACTTGAGAAAGAAAACACACATATAGAGATGTATGTATTTCTTCTTCAGTGACAGTAGTTTGCTGTCTTGTTTGTACACCACTGTTAACATCCCCAATCACCTGTTCCAGAGGATGATTTTTGTTCACATGAAAATTAGATGTTGATGTCTCTGGAATGATTTCCTCCAAATTGGTAAGATTATCATTCTGCTCTGAACTTTCATTGGAAGGTGTTTCAATTTGTTCTGAATCCTCCATAATCTGAGATGATGTTTCTGGAGGTTCTTCTGTCTCCAAATGCTGTGATGACTGTGGTAGAACAGAAGAAAATACCTCTGGAGGATCAGGAGTCCAGATTGGAAAGATAATGTACTCCAAAGACTCTTTATTCTTTTCTGAGGACATATCTGATGTAGCTTCACAAACTCTATCTGCTTTACTTGATGTGGTACCTGTGCATGTACCTGTACTAGGATTGACAGTTGTATATCTAAAAGCAGTGTTAAGAGTATCAATATCAAACAAAGACTTAGGACCTATTCCATCCGGATTAATGATATTCTCATTAAAAGTGACATTCATTGATTCTTCTATGACTCTGGTCCTTTGATTGAAAACCCTATATGCTTTACTCTGAATAGAATATCCTACAAATACACCCTCATCTGCTTTGCTTTCAAACTTTCCTAGGTGCTCTTTGGTATTCAAAATAGTACAAGGACATCCAAAGGATTTTAAGAAACTAACCAGTGGTTTGTTCTTAAACAACAGCTCATATGGGGTTTTGAAATAAGGCTTAATTACAGTTACCCTATTCTGAACATAACAAGCAGTGCTAACTGCTTCTGCCCAAAAAGACATAGGTAGTTTTGCATCAGCTAGCATGGTTCTTGCAGCCTCAATTAGTGTCCTATTCCTTCTTTCAGCAACTCCATTATGTTGAGGAGTTCTAGGAGCACTAAACTCTCTCTTAATGCCTTTTTCATCACAGAATTTATCCATCTCATAATTTTTAAATTCTGTTCCATTATCACTCCTGATGATTTTAACTCTTTTATCTAATTGGTTCTCAATCTTAGTTATAAATGATCTAAGTATTTCACCTGTCTCATCTTTTGTTCTAAGAAAGAAAACCCATGTAAATCTGGTATAATCATCAATTACAACAAGGCAATAAGATCTTTTTCCCATACTACTTATACTTGTTGGTCCAAATAAGTCCATATGCAATAAGTATAGAGGAGTACAGTTTGAATTCACTGCTTTGGACTTAAAAGAAGTTTTTTGTTGCTTCCCCTTTAGACAAGAAACACAATGATCATCACATGAATAGACCTTCTCAGGTAAACCCCTAACAAGCTTGTTTTTGACAAGTTTATTAATGGTTTTGTAATTCATGTGACACATCCTTCTATGCCACAAAGTAGACTCATTTAAATTTGCTTTAGAAATCAGGCAGTTTAAATCAGGTTGAGGTGCCATGTTTGCTAAGTCACACTTATAGACATTATCTTGCCTAGGAATTCTCATTAAAATCATATTTTCTGGAATTTTGAACTCCTTAGACAGAATAAGACATTCAGTGTCAGTAAAATGAACAGGGTTCTTTTTATCTGTGATTTGACTCACATTTAGCAAATTGTACCTCAACTGTTCCACATAATAAACATTTTCAAAGCTTAACTTGGCACTTTGAACAACTCCTTTGCCTGTGATCCTTCCATCTTTTGGATTGCTTCCAAATGCTACATATCCAACATCAAATGATTTGAAGTTCTGTAGCTTTTCCTTATCTCCAGTCATGTGCCTTGAGCAGCCACTGTCGATATGCCATAAACTTCTTGGCTTGCCCTGCACACAAACAAACACTGAGAAAATTAATTTCTCTTGGGAACCCAAACCAATTTGGCTTTGGGTTTCCCTGATGCATCAAGGTAATCAACTTTCTTGAAGATTATTGATTTTGATGCATTGTTAGATTTTGAACATCTGGGAACATTAGATTGAAAAGGTGTCCAAATCCAACTTATTTTAGACTTAACAGTGGGTTTTGGTCTAACAGTGTTAACTGAAGGTCCAAAGTTATGTCTAACAGTGTTAAACCTGTTATAACTATTATTATGTCTAACAGTGGTAAAATAATTAACACTGTTAGTATTCCTTCCAGTGTTATTTACTCTACCAGTGGAAACTGTTGAATTAACAGTGTTAACAGTTTTAAAAGGTTTATCACTGTTTGCTTTAACTCCTTTTTCCACGGTTTTAGTCTTTAAACTATTGGCTAAATCTTTAGCTTTTGTTCCTGCAGTGGAAACCTTTGCAGCAGCCATAGCTTGATTTGCCCTATAATTCATCTTTCTAGTAGCAGTTGTATGATTAACTTTAGATTTAAAATTTTGTTTGTTAACGATATTAGCTGCTGTCCATGGCTTTTTCACATTCTTTTGATACGTTTTTGGATTATGAAAACACTCATGTTGAAGATGATTATTTCTTCCACATATAAGGCATAACTTTTCTTTAATCACAGTAACATTATTCCCCAGTTTTTAAGTCACCATTTGGTTCCAATTCCTTTGATTACCTCTGGGAATATGTTTTTGAAAATTTTGGGATTTAGAAAAGCTATCCTTACACTTGCACTTATCACATGTATTCACAGCAGTTGTATGATTCACAGAAACAGTTGTTTTCACAGCATTCCTAACCTTCCTTTGAAAATTCCTAGGTGTGCTAGGTGTGATTTTCTCATGTTTTTCATGATGTTTTTCTTTCTCTTCAAACATTTTCTTACTCTCTTCTAGTTTATTAACTTTTAGTTCTGTAACTAGACCAGTAATACTATTGCTGCTTTCATCAGATGATTTATCAGATTTATTGAACACATTAACATTACATTCAGATGTATCACACTCTTCATCATCTTCCTCAGTCCACTCATGAATTTCAACTTTATCAATGTTTACATCTTCTTTTAAACTGTTAACTGGGTCAACCTTCTTAACATCATCATTTAATCCTTCTTTAAGTAAATTTAAATCAATTTCAGTTTTTGAAGGAAAATAGTTGTTGTTATAAGGAGGAGGTACATTATTGTATCCTAACCCAGTCTTGAGTTTATCATGAATCTGAGAATTGATAAGTTTATTTACACTTTTAGATGCATTTTCTAAGTTACTTACATTAAGTCTTATCCTATCTCTTTCACATGTGACCTCAGCAAGTTTCTTAGTTAATAATTCTACTTTATCTTTAAAAGTGTCTCTCTCCCACCTAGCATACTCAATATCATATTTAAACTGTGTTGCATTATCTTCAAATGCCTGAATCTGTTTTTCAAGATTTTCTATTACAGAGATTGTGTGTCTACTTTTGATTTCACACTGTTTTAGCTCATCACACACTTTCTGGTTATGATCTCTATAATGTTTCACAGTTTGTTTACACACAGTTGAGCACAATTTTATTTGTACCTCGTAAGGAACTTCAGATTGCTTGTCAGATTCTGCTGTTGCCATGAAGCATTGATTCTTCACTTCATGTTCTTCCTGATCACTCCAATCCCATCCACATCCATCAACAGATACCAGTGCATTTGATGAAGTATCTTGAATTGGCACATTCTTAGTCTGACCAACATTTCCTCCACTTCTCTAAACAGTTCCTCTCTCATTCTGCTCAACCTTAGGACTTCTGCACTCCCTAGCAAAATGTCCCATCTTGTGACAGTTGAAACATTCAACTTTGCTTTTATCAAACCAGCTTGCATCACTCCTCTTCTGTGCAAAGTTATTCCTACCAGTTCTTTGCATAAACCTTTTTGCTCTTTGTGTGATTAAAGCAATCTGGAGTTTGATATCCATCTCTTCTAGATCATCTCCTTCAAACTGATCTAGATCTTCATTAGTAAGTGATGAATTCACATTACTAGCAAAGAAAGATTCTAAGACTTGATCATTAGAATGATTAGTAATAGATCCACTTCCTCTAGTCCCATAGGATGACCCTTTCTGACTTGATTCAGCCTTTGATCCAGACCCTGCCATAGACATAAAAGCTGAATTATTGTTGTTGCTCCCATATCCCACCTTCTTGATCTCTACCTCAGCTTCAAAATTCCTCAGATCATTGTATATATCTTCTAATTCCTTTGCTTCCAGATCTGTACTCTGCCTCAAACCAATAGTATACATGGTCCATTCATCACCCAAGGACCTCAAAAACTTCCTGTTCAAATCATCTTTGTCAATTTTCACTTGATGATTTTCCAGATCTCCTACAAGCTTTGAAAACCTATCAAAGGTTTGAGTCAGAGTTTCTGACTTTGCAGAATTAAAGTTCTCATATTGTTGTTTCAACAGAGATCTTTTATTCTTTTTGGTGTTATCATTACCACCAAATCTCTTCTCTATTGCTTCCATTAAAACTTTAGCATCTTGACATGCTTCAAAATGCCTTTGATATTCATTAGGAATAGATAATAATAGAGTACTCAAAGCTTTGTACTCTATAGATCTGACTTTTCTTTCTGCCTCAGATGTTGGTGGTGATCTTGGCTGTGGAACACCATCACTGTTGAGGGTCACTGGAGGACCATTAACCACTACTTCCCACATCTGATAATCTGTGAGAAGTATATATTGTCTGATTCTGTTTTTCCACAGATCAAACTCATCAGGTCTAAGCATTGGGATCTTAGTGACCTGAATTCCTTCACTACCTTCTGCCATTGCTTTGATTTATTGATTATAAAAATGATCAATAAAACAGTGAAAATGATCTTCCTGGATTCAAAACTAAAACCCGCTCTGATACCACTTGTTAATCCAAGATCTATCTAATAAACTATTAGATAAACACAGTTTTGAATGATTACTAAGAAGTTTGCGGAATAACACTTAGTAATACAATGAAGATCAATAACAGTATATTAAGACAGAATAATAGAAAGCTTCAATCTTATTAATGATAAGACGAATACACTGAAATGTATTAGGGTTACAAAACCTTGAAGCGGCACAAAAACTCATAACCTAATCTAGGTTAAGGATCTCTATTTATATCACATAGAGTCCTGCTAAACAATCTCCTATAATAATGGAAGCAGTTACAATCCATAATTATTCAAACTCTAACTTCCCTCCTATTCTAGATATAAACAGTGTTAACTACCACAACTATACAAACAGTGGTAATTCCTATAACAGTGTTACCACTTATACAATTTACTAGACTAATATACCAATAGTGGTAACTAGCCTAAGCAGTGTTAACTGTTATAAACAAGCTAACAGTGATAACACTAACAGTTGAAACTATTACAAACAGTTGTAACTCTTGTCTTCAATCTTCAATAGCAGTTGTAGTCTTCTACTAACAGTAGTAACCACTTCACCAACAGTGGTAATCCATGAAGACTTCAACTAACAGTTTTAACTCTGATGATAGTGGTAACCAACAGACTAACAGTTGTAATACCAGTAGTAACAATAACACTAACAGTGTTAATACCTTGTGCATTCTTCAACAACATTAGTAACAGCAGAAATCTTATTTCCCAACAGTTCCCCGGCAGCGGCGCCAAAAACTTGATGCGTCACCAGCGGTCGGTAAGTATTTCAACCCTTGTCGTTGCACCGGCTACTAGCGACGGGCATCAGTGAGTGTTTTAAATTTGTAATTGCGGGGCCTAAGTTTTCCTTAACAATGCTAATCCTAAGGGTGAGCAAGTGGTAGGTATGACCTAGAGTCGTTCTTCAAACCGACTGAATTGAAACTAAGGCGTGGCAGATGAGGGCTTTCAAACTAGTGAAGGGTTTATAAAATAGTCGGGGAGTTTTGGTTTTTCTATTAACTAACTTAGGCAAGTAAATAAATAAAAGCGAAATAAAAATAAAAGAGAAAGCAGATAAAATAAAGATAGTGTTTGCTGGGATTTTGTTAATTAAGTTATGGGATGATGTTTGGAGAAACTGTGTTGAAAGATATCTGTTAATTATTAATCTTGTATACTCGTGATGTAAACACTAGATTCCCTACTAATTAAAATCCCATTAGCATGTCACACCGGGAGCTAGGTTATGGTAACTTCACGAAGTATTTAGAATAATAAGCAAAATCTTGATTATGGTTTAATAATACTTTCATATGAACGGGGACAAAATCTTAAGGTACTAGACATAACTGAATCATATAACGATTTCTTGTCATCCTAACAGATTCATGTATTTAAAAAGTTCATTAATAACTATAAACCAGCCCTTGCTTAAGACTACCCAATAAATCCCCTAATTATCCACAGCGTTCCTCACTTAAAGTGGTTCCGCTACTTCAAACCTTGGCCATGTCTTGTCCTATGATAATCCCCCATGTAGCCTTGTGGTTCCATAGTTTCATACCTTTGACAAATTATATTGACACAGATGACTGACTACCTTTTAATTGGACGTCGTTAAAAAGGTGTTGTAATCACGTTTATTGGTGGAAAGGTGATAGATTAATTTGAAGTTTAAAAGTCTATTTAGAAAGGTTAATTAAACTAGGTTTCTCATTTTATATGTTAGTCCGTAATATGACTACCTTCGGTCGTTACTTGACTTCCATACATTTGAACTCCACCTTGAAGTGTTTCCAGTACTATATCGAGTAACAGTCGAATAGGGGCCATCATATTACTTCGTAATATTGTACCATTTCGTAATATGACTACCTTCGGTCGTTCCTCGACTTCCATACATTTGTACTCCACCTTGAAGTGTTTCCAGTACTATATCGAGTAACAGTCGAACATGGGCCATCATATTACTTTACGATAATTAAGACCGTTTATATTTTACCACTATGATGATCCTAAGGCAACAATCAAACAAGAACATGCAATAAGACGATCAAAGCGATACTATCGATCTTTAATATTTAATTATAAATCATCCCATAATTAACTAACTACATCGCAAACAAACACAACAAGTATACTACTCTCTAATCATGACAATAACTAAATCTAGCATAATCAATAAAAACGTAATTAATTAAGATAGATAAGGATTAGAAAGCACCAGGATTAAATGAGGGAGAAAGTAGACTTGAATTAATTGACACAATTCCAAGCTTACACCGAAGATTTACAATGCGTTCCGTACTTTCCTTCTATTCTAAACAAGCTCCTAAACTAGCCTAAAGCTAATTTTTAGTAAGAAAATAGAAGCAATATCTTAAGAGAAGTATATTGTTCTAAGAATGGTGTGTGTGTAAATGAGCCTCATGCCTACTATTTATAGAGGAGTTTTGGTGCATTTTAGCCAAAGGAAGCACACATTAGCAAAAGGTGGGAAAGGTAGTAGCACCAGGTACAAAAGGCGAAAAAGGTAGTGGCACCAGGTACAAAAAGTAGGGAAAGGTCTAGCACCGGGTACGAAAAAGTACCAAAAAGTGCAATCCGTGTGGGTGGCGGGCAGCAGCCGGCGGCTGGCTGCCAGCAGCCGGCGGCTGGCTAGCTGGCGGCGGTGGCTGGCTGCCAGTGGCACCAGTCTGCTGCCGGTTGCTGCGTTTCTCGATTCGTGCGTGTTTTCTTCGTTACACGTCCGTTTGCGTTGATTCTTTTTGCGTTGGATTTGTAATTCTAAAATGAAGCTTTTGATGAAAAGAAATCCCAAAAATATGTCTGTGAACTTTAGATGTGTCATACGAATCGTTTGGATCTTCCGGAGTGCGTAGAATCTTCGTTCTTCGTCCGTTTTAGTTGATTCTTCTTCTGTTGGATTTGTAATTTGAAAACGAACATCTTGGGTCAGATAGATGTTGGTGATGGGCTCTTTGGTCTTGAAACCTCGTTTTGATGCCTTGAATCTTCAAACGTGCGTGGAATCTTCGTTTTTCATCCGTTTCGCTTGATTTTTATCGTGCGACCTTGTTTTGACCATCTTGGCATAATGCTATTGATTTGTAATTTTTTTGAGTTAAAAATGCCAAGAATTGTTCCAAAATGAGAGAGATATCGGTAGTAAAAACGTGACTTTTTACGAGATATCAAGTATCCCACACTTAGAACTTTGCTTGTCCTCAAGCAAACTCGAACTTCAACATGGTTAAAGATAAGAGGATAATGAAATATTTGAGGTGGAACTTTTTACTAAGGGGGGTTTTGGAAAAAATGAAATATTTGTCTTTGAAAAACGAGGTTGTAATCTTTGGGAGCATGCTTTTGATCTTTGATCTTGGATACATGACTAGGCGATCCTCTCAAGGTGGTCACTCAAATCACTCAAAGTGTTTAGGGTTTCCTATTCTAAAATTATCAATCACTCAGAACGCCAGTCATGTATCGTTTATCGTCATAGGCTTAATCGAGAATCAAATCGTTACCTCTTTGGTGAGTGTGAAGTCGATCTAGCCACAATCATTCAAGGAGAGGGGAAGTAGGATTTTTGGAGTGAAAGGTTGGTGGTATGAGAGGAGGTTTTTGTTGGGTTTTTTGATTTTCTTTTTGTCGAAGTTGGGATTTTTTTTTGTTTTTTTGGGGGATTGACGCCTTTTGATATTTGCGGAAGGAGTCTTTTTCTCCTATTGATTTCATTTTTCTTCGGATTTTTTTTTTTAACGACGTCAACCCCTTGCGATTTCTCTTCGTTCATCTTTGAAACCTTTTATGAAGCTTGAAGGATGCTTTTGAGTAGGTGAGGGGTAACATATCTATTTTTCTGTATGGATGGGTTTTAGAATGATGTGATTCAATCTCCTTTTCACTAACCAATCTGGATTCGAAATGCATAGCAGGAGCAAGTTCTGATTCTAAACGCATACATCAGCACACTCAAGAATCGAAGATGTGAAGCATTAAAGGTGAATGCTTTATATGGCTCAAGATACCTCACGAATCGAAAGTTGATTTGTTGTGTGCCTAGTCATGTGATGCTCTTTATGGGATTACTAAACTAATTTTCCAAAGGAATTTGTATTTTATTTATCCTTCTTCCCCAAAGTAAATCATTCTTCGTCAAAATTATTTCATTTTCAACATATTTTTAACTCAATTTTGAAAATTTTTGTTTGCTTATTGGAGAAGGATGGTCTAAAGAGCAACGAGTTTGGAATTAAGCATATACCATTATCCATTTTACAGTAGTGTAACTACTGCTATCCCACACTTAAAGGAACATCGTCCTCGATGTTATTCTAAGCTCTGATTGGGGTAAAATCCCACACTTAGGATTTAAAACATCTAAGACGTTTTCTTTTAGCTGTGTGTTTTGGGTTTGAATCCCACACTTAGTGATAAGCATAGTGGATATGGTATATTTATAAGGAGGCTTCTCATATTCAACACTTAGTGGTCAGCAAGCTGTATAGTCATCTTGGTAGGTCGAAGATTTTCTAACTCAAGCTTCTTGAAAAGGGAGTATGGCATAAGATTGACACTAGCTCCTAAGTCGGCAAGAGAACAGATGATGCCTGAATTGTAGATAGAACAGGGGAGAGTAAAACGTCCGGTATCTCCGAGTTTTTCAGGAACGGTATTTTTCAAGATAGCTGAACATTCCTCGTTCAGCGGGACATTGGGTACTTCGGGTACCTTATCCTTGGTTGTAAGAAGTTTTCTGAAGTACTTTTTGGAGTGAACTTCAGAGGCGGTATCTAGGAATTTCCTATCAAGTTTAAAAGACTTAAGCTTGTCGGGTCGTTGTTTAAGACGAGCCGGAAATGGAATGTTTATTTTTCTATTTGGTGTGGACTCTAAATCCATTGTCGATGGGACAATAGGTGGTTTCTTCACCAGAGAAGAAACCGTAGGTGGGCTATATGCTACCTGAGAGTCTTGAATATGAGAAGCCTCCTTATGGAAACTGATAACACGCAAAAAGTCATGTTTTTGTGTGCCATTATCTCACCATTTTGGCCCAATTATTAATGAAAACACTTGAATATGAACTTAAACATCACATTTCATCATAAGGGCTAGAATATAGACGATGTTTCAAGAATCGACAAAAACAACCTAAAAATGAGTAAAACAGAACACAAACGATCATTGAATCTTCGGTTCACGTAATTTAGCACTTTTTGAGCTCCACAAAGAATTATGACCTCTAACTTATGTCATTTTCTTCATTAGGAAAATACGATTGCGTGGATATAAAGAACGCTCAAAATGGATAAACGACGAAGAAGTTACGCCCAAACGAAGAAACGAAGAACCGAAGGAGCTGGATATGGCTGAACCAGGCCGTATACGGCTGGTCCAGGCCGTATACGGCTGGACCTAGACCGTATACGGTCTGTGCAGGCCGTATACGGCCTATGCACAGCCGTATATGGTCCAGTTCAGCCGTATTCACCCTATGCACAGCCGTATACGGTCCAGTTCAGCCGTATACGGTCTAGCTCAGCCGTATTGTGCGTTTGGGTGATAAAAATCTGATTTTTATTCGCCTTTGCGATACGGTTGTGCGTTTGGAGGTTTGGATACGGTCTACGGATATGGTTGTGCGATCCCTATAAATACAAGCCTCATTTCATCATTTCAACACACAACCCTACACTTTCACACTTCAATACTTTCTCTCACTACTCTCTCTCTAGGTTTATGATATAATTAGTAGTAGATTAGTCTTTAGTTATTAGAGGGGCAATCTTGTAATATTGCTTGGCGCATACTAGGAGTTCTGCTCGTGTAACGTTCAAGTTGTATTCAGCTATGCTCTTATTACGGTTATATCTATCCTTTATCTATTTCATTATGATGATTGTTATTACTGTTGTCATGCTAGATTTAGGATTGATTGCCATGATTAGCGAGTAGTGATATTGCGTGTTTGCTATGATATAGTTAGTCGTAAATTGGTTGGAATTATATTATAGTGCTTTGATTTACTTTCTATCTATGATTTTAAACCTATTAAACTAATCGCCTTTCAACCAGTAAACGTGATTACGACCTTAATGATGGGACGTCACGAACCCCGTCAAAGGTACTTAGTTATCTGTGTCAAACATGAATATGGTCTGATTTGTTAAACCGTGTGCACATCGCTTTCTAAATGAACGCTAAGTACATCGTCATCGAGGAAATACTGTTTTCTAATTTGAACGCAAAGTACTCTGTGGCTATGGAAATATGGTTTTCAAACTGAACACTAAGTACACTGGAGCCGTGGAAATAATGCTTCCTACTTTGAACGCAAAGTACACTGTGCCCGTGGAAATATGGTTTTCTAACTGAACGTGAATAGTGCACTGTTGACAAATTAGGGATTTATTGGGACTTAAAAGTAAGGGCTGGTTTATATCATAGATGGCTGATATTATGCTTAAATACAAACTTAGTTAAGTAGTCTGGGTTAGCTTTTATGAAGCAACGTAAAGGTAGCGTAAGACGGCTGATTACTCAGTATAGCGTCGACAACACCTCCGGTGTAGTTAACACGTGGAAGCCGAGGAAAAGCCGCAGTTACTAAGCCTTGTGGAATAACGGAAACTCTGTGATCAACAGAGCTGGTACCGACTAGATCCTTGGTTCAGCAATGGAAACACCTCCGGTGGAGTACAGTGTGAGAGTCACGGAAAGAGTCGTTGTTATCGGTCTATGTGAATCAAGAGTCATGACTCAACGCCCAGACTCACAAAACCATCAATAGAAAGTAATCAAGCACACTCTATAAATTTGGTCTTAAATGTTTTATTTAGATTAGATATTATTGTGGGGTTAAGAAAGGTCGGACATCGAGTTGGTTTGTTGCCTTATTCATGCACCCAGGGTTTCATCCCAGATAAGGGTCACTATACCTTCACCGGTTAGTGTTGTGGGCTGGATAAACTACTCCGATCAGAATCAGGATAGCCTAGTTGCCCAGTGACATATTGATCGAGAACTCTATCAGTAGGGGGCTAGTGCTCACTCCACATAATACCTGAAATAAATAAAATACAAACCTTTAGAATACATTCTCATTCCAACCAATAAGGCTACCGAAATCATAGCAAACACCCCTCTCTTGATTGTCTGCTATTTACATTTATTTTATTCCGCTTTAGTTTAAATTTTCTGCCTAAGTATAAAAAACAAACAAAAACAAAACCCCAATCAAATCTTTTAAAACCCGCTAGATTGATAAGTACGCCTGTTTCGTCCAAGATCCACAATACACTGACTCAAAGAACGACCCTAGGTCATCCTTATTGCTATACACCAGTAGTAACTAGGTATACTTAGGCCCCGCACATATAAATTTTAAAACTTCACTGATTCGCGCCTCGACGGACGGTCCGACGACGGGGTGAAAACTCGACTGACCGTTTGGGCGCGATCAAGTTTTTGGCGCCGCTGCCGGGGAGTCAGCCGTAAGATCTGACGACCTTCCAGACGAATTTTTCTTTCTAGTATCCCGTAGTTTAGTTTAGTTTTTCCTTTTTCCTTGTTCCATTCGAAAATTCCTTCCCACAGCACACAACGATATTTGACCCGATCATCCGGATTCGAATCTCTCACTTTCGTACCCGATCCTGAGAAGATCATCCGAACGATCCGCAAGGAGAAACGCATCCGCAACCGACAATCGATGGCTGCACGTGTCACGCTTGCCGACAGCACCAAACCATCAATTGAAGGTCGAGGTGGACCCATCAGCTATCCGGTCATCCACGGCGCGTCCTTCGAGCTTAAACATCATATCGTTCAGCTTATCAAGGAATTCTGCCAATTCCATGGTTTACCCCATGACGATCCTAACGCCCACATCAACCGATTCATTCAGACTACCAACTCGTACAAGCAGAACGGGGTTGATCAGGATATAGTCCGTCAATACCTATTACCCTATTCGCTTACTCACCACGCTTTGATTCGATTTGAGGGATTAGAGACCGGCTCTATCTCCTCCTGGACGGATATAGCTGCAAAATTCCTTACTAAGTACTTTCCTCCGGCTAAGCAAACCAAGTACAAGAATGACATATCATGAACTTCCACCAAGCTCATGATGAATCTATCTACACAGCATGGGAGAGATACAAGAGTCTGTTGAACAAATGCCTTAACCACCTTATAGAGAAAACCAGTCAGCTGTGCACGTTTTACAATGGTCTCGCTCTGAACCATCGCATTACCCTTGACGCCGCTGCTCAGGGCAATTTCATGCAACTCACCGATGAGGAGGCTTGGAACTTGATCGAGAATATGACGATGCACCATCACGACTGGAACTCTGGTGAGCATTCCTCATCATCAGCACCGATTGCTGCACCCAATCCATTTCAGACCGAAGCTATCAAGTCTCTGACAGAGAAGATCGAGCACCTGACGAAGCAGATCGGCGAAATGAAGAAACCATCCCAGCATCAAATTCATGCATGCCAGAACTGTGCCAACCTCCCAACAGAAAGTTATCAGGTTGAGTATGAGGATCCTGCTGACGGAATGGTTTACTATGCTCAATTTCTAGCTCGCCAACAAAATCCAGCTGGCTTCGCTCGAACCTCTCCACCTAGGACTAGAGGCACCCAATACCCACCTAGGAACCAACCACCGTTTCAGCCCAACTACCAACCTAGGTACCCATCTTACCAACAACAACCCCAACTCACCTATAACCAACCACTATCATTGACTGCACCCAACGCAGATCAATCGACCAAACCCTCCAAGACCATAGTGCCCATTACTAGTACGGATGATACCCTCACTAAGTTCATCCAAGGCCAGCACCAAATTAACCAAAAGACTAGCGCTAGGCAGGACCAAACCGACCTATTCATTAGGAACCAACTGGCCGTTCTCAAAAATCTTGAGACCCAGATAGGACAGCTAGCCCAACGTCTTGACTCTAGGCCCTAGGGTAATCTCCCTAGTAATACGGTACAGAACCCACATGTAGAAGAGGCCAAACAGATGAGTACTACAGACAAGAAGGTGGCACCGAGCCAACCTCCCACTCCTTCTCCGGTGAAGAGAGATACTCCTGTCCCGCCGACAGTTGAGTCCCCGTCTGTCCCTACACCACAAAGGGAAGTACGCATCCCGTTTCCTGGCTGTCTTAAGAAAGCCTATAAGGTTAACGACTTCCGTCTCAATGGAAAGTTTGTGGACACCGTGTCCCGAACCCCTTCCAGTTCAAAATACATCCTAAAACTCTTGTCGACCAAGGATAAGGTACCCAAAGTACCCAATATCCCACTGAACACGGAATGTTCAGCTCTTATAAAGAACTCTATCCCTGAGAAATTAGGAGATACTGGACGCTTTACCCTTCCCTGTTCAATCTATCACTCGGGCATGATACACTCTCTAGCCGACCTAGGAGCTAGTATCAACCTGATGCCCTATTCGCTTTACACTAGATTCGAATTAGGACCCCTTAAACCAACCAAAATGAGTGTCCAGCTAGCTGACCAATCCATTAGATACCCTAAGGGAATAGCTGAGAACATCATGGTTCAAGTTGATAAGTTCCTATTTCCCACAGACTTTGTAGTGATGGACATTCAGGAAGATGTCTATATCCCTATCATCTTAGGTAGACCATTCTTGAACATCGCACGCACTATCATAGATGTTTACTCTAAGACTATCAGTCTTAGATCTCATGGAGAGACTATCACCTTCAAGATCGATCAAGCTGATCAGTCTATCACAGAGCATGCGGAGATATGTGCGATTTCGACAGGAAGAGTTACCACGGATGATGACACTGAACCAGACACCCCTATGTCTGACGAGCCCATCACGATTTCTTCCGAAACTGAGGAAGAAGAGATAGAAGAGGAAACTGAGGAAGAAGAAGAGGAGATAGAAGAAGAAGAGGAAGAGCCAGTGGAAGCTACACCTGAGACACACCCTCCAACCGCAGAGATCATGCAGATAGACTATGCTTTAAACTTCATTCCTCTGCCGGAGAGCGACTCAGAGGACCCTTCGATTGACCACTCCCTGGATGATGAGTCTCTACTCAAGCCACATATACCTCCTCAAGGGATTCCACCCCTTGACTCATCCGAGCCTCGATCACATTTTGAGCTTGGAGGTACATCTGGATCAAGCGATGATTCTGATTCCCAGGACGAGAGGGATATCGAGATGGACTCTTCCCAGCCAGTATCACAGATCACTGACGAGTCTCAACCACTCACCAACGCTGTTGAGTTTCCAGACACTTCAGCAATCTGGGGTGACGAGGACGATATCGTTTTCATTGATGTTCCGATCGATACTCGCTCCATTCGCCTTCACCTCACTCCGATCATTCCCCCTCCAATCATTATCCCTCCTCCTATTATAGGAAATATCGAAATCCCGATCGTGTCTGAACCAGAAGAAATGCTTAGTGCTATTGAAGAACACGGGGAGGATTTTCGAACTCTGATTGCGATTATACAAGATTCTACTATTGAATACACGCAACGTCAGAGGGATATTATTGAGGACATTGAGACTGAATATGAGGTCTATCAAGCCAACTCCTACCTGAGTCCGCAACATCTAGTTAGTCGCATCAACGCCTTCGCCAACGACCTCGCAGGAGAATCATCAGACAATGATGAGCCTTTCCCCGATGAAGAGGAATTCTATGAAACACAGAAGACCACGTATGGCCAGGTGTATCTAGCATTTATCAGGTCCGCATTTCCATATTCGCGCCAACAGATGGAATTCCTCCAAAATTTCAGAAACAACATGGATTATGCTACTGGGAACCCTGAAAATGAAGTAGATGTTCAGCTAATGGCGGATCTCAAAGGACTTCTAGATTCTTTGGCAGATAATGATCACATTGACGAGTCCTCACCACACAGGTTTTTCATCAGCTGCACTATCGAGCATCACGCCCAGATAATCGTTGAAAAGTTAGAACAAGTCAGTTCAAACGAGAGAGCATGTGCCATCCCTTCTTCAGTTCCAGAAGGTTTGACGGTTAACGTTGCATATTTCGTCTCTGAACGACTTAAAGACATTTTCGGTTCTATCCTATGGGAGCAGCCCAGACAGCTATTCCACAATGGGTTACGTGAGGTCTACAACATGATGATTAACATCTTCCTGAAACCAGAGCTCACGTATACCGACCATCAGAAACAGCTGATCCAAGGCATACTCAGATCCATTGAAGAACTAGGGAGGGGCATCAGCAATGCCACTCATGAAGACATCCACCTACGCTTCTTCGGATTTGTGGACACCCTGCGGACAGATCGACCGGTGCGTGAGTCTTTTTCTCCTATTGATTTCATTTTTCTTCGGATTTTTTTTTTAACGACGTCAACCCCTTGCGATTTCTCTTCGTTCATCTTTGAAACTTTTTATGAAGCTTGAAGGATGCTTTTGAGTAGGTGAGGGGTAACATATCTATTTTTCTGTATGGATGGGTTTTAGAATGATGTGATTCAATCTCCTTTTCACTAACCAATCTGGATTCGAAATGCATAGCAGGAGCAAGTTCTGATTCTAAACGCATACATCAGCACACTCAAGAATCGAAGATGTGGAGCATTAAAGGTGAATGCTTTATATGGCTCAAGATACCTCACGAATCGAAAGTTGATTTGTTGTGTGCCTAGTCATGTGATGCTCTTTATGGGATTACTAAACTAATTTTCCAAAGGAATTTGTATTTTATTTATCCTTCTTCCCCAAAGTAAATCATACTTCGTCAAAATTATTTCATTCTCAACAATTTTTTAACTCAATTTTGAAAATTTTTGTTTGCTTATTGGAGAAGGATGGTCTAAAGAGCAACGAGTTTAGAATTAAGCATATACCATTATCCATTTTACAGTAGTGTAACTACTGCTATCCCACACTTAAAGGAACATCGTCCTCGATGTTATTCTAAGCTCTGATTGGGGTAAAATCCCACACTTAGGATTTAAAAGATCTAAGACGTATTCTTTTAGCTGTGTGTTTTGGGTTTGAATCCCACACTTAGTGATAAGCATAGTGGATATGGTATATTTATAAGGAGGCTTCTCATATTGAACACTTAGTGGTCAGCAAGCTGTATAGTCATCTTGGTAGGTGGAAGATTTTCTAACTCAAGCTTCTTGAAAAGGGAGTATGGCATAAGATTGACACTAGCTCCTAAGTCGGCAAGAGAACAGATGATGCCTGAATTGTAGATAGAACAGGGGAGAGTAAAACGTCCGGTATCTTCGAGTTTTTCAGGAATGGTATTTTTCAAGATAGCTGAACATTCCTCGTTCAGCGGGACATTGGGTACTTCGGGTACCTTATCCTTGGTTGTAAGAAGTTTTCTGAAGTACTTTTTGGAGTGAACTTCAGAGGCGGTATCTAGGAATTTCCTATCAAGTTTAAAAGACTTAAGCTTGTCGGGTCGTTGTTTAAGACGAGCCGGAAATGGAATGTTTATTTTCCTATTTGGTGTGGACTCTAAATCCATTGTCGATGGGACAATAGGTGGTTTCTTCACCAGAGAAGAAACCGTAGGTGGGCTATATGCTACCTGAGAGTCTTGAATATGAGAAGCCTCCTTATGGAAACTGATAACACGCAAAAAGTCATGTTTTTGTGTGCCATTATCTCACCATTTTGGCCCAATTATTAATGAAAACACTTGAATATGAACTTAAACATCACATTTCATCATAAGGGCTAGAATATAGACGATGTTTCAAGAATCGACAAAAACAACCTAAAAATGAGTAAAACAGAACACAAACGATCATTGAATCTTCGGTTCACGTAATTTAGCACTTTTTGAGCTCCACAAAGAATTATGACCTCTAACTTATGTCATTTTCTTCATTAGGAAAATACGATCGCGTGGATATAAAGAACGCTCAAAATGGATAAACGACGAAGAAGTTACGCCCAAACGAAGAAACGAAGAACCGAAGGAGCTGGATACGGCTGAACCAGGCCGTATACGGCTGGTCCAGGCCGTATACGGCTGGACCTAGACCGTATACGGTCTGTGCAGGCCGTATACGGCCTATGCACAGCCGTATATGGTCCAGTTCAGCCGTATTCACCCTATGCACAGCCGTATACGGTCCAGTTCAGCCGTATACGGTCTAGCTCAGCCGTATTGTGCGTTTGGGTGATAAAAATCTGATTTTTATTCGCCTTTGCGATACGGTTGTGCGTTTGGAGGTTTGGATACGGTCTACGGATACGGTTGTGCGATCTCTATAAATACAAGCCTCATTTCATCATTTCAACACACAACCCTACACTTTCACACTTCAATACTTTCTCTCACTACTCTCTCTCTAGGTTTATGATATAATTAGTAGTAGATTAGTCTTTAGTTATTAGAGGGGCAATCTTGTAATATTGCTTGGCGCATACTAGGAGTTCTGCTCGTGTAACGTTCAAGTTGTATTCAGCTATGCTCTTATTACGGTTATATCTATCCTTTATCTATTTCATTATGATGATTGTTATTACTGTTGTCATGCTAGATTTAGGATTGATTGCCATGATTAGCGAGTAGTGATATTGCGTGTTTGCTATGATGTAGTTAGTCGTAAATTGGTTGGAATTATATTATAGTGCTTTGATTTACTTTCTATCTATGATTTTAAACCTATTAAACTAATCGCCTTTCAACCAGTAAATGTGATTACGACCTTAATGATGGGACGTCACGAACCCCGTCAAAGGTACTTAGTTATCTGTGTCAAACATGAATATGGTCTGATTTGTTAAACCGTGTGCACATCGCTTTCTAAATGAACGCTAAGTACATCGTCATCGAGGAAATACTGTTTTCTAATTTGAACGCAAAGTACTCTGTGGCTATGGAAATATGGTTTTCAAACTGAACACTAAGTACACTGGAGCCGTGGAAATAATGCTTCCTACTTTGAACGCAAAGTACACTGTGCCCGTGGAAATATGGTTTTCTAACTGAACGTGAATAGTGCACTGTTGACAAATTAGGGATTTATTGGGACTTAAAAGTAAGGGCTGGTTTATATCATAGATGGCTGATATTATGCTTAAATACAAACTTAGTTAAGTAGTCTGGGTTAGCTTTTATGAAGCAACGTAAAGGTAGCGTAAGACGGCTGATTACTCAGTATAGCGTCGACAACACCTCCGGTGTAGTTAACACGTGGAAGCCGAGGAAAAGCCGCAGTTACTAAGCCTTGTGGAATAACGGAAACTCTGTGATCAACAGAGCTGGTACCGACTAGGTCCTTGGTTCAGCAATGGAAACACCTCCGGTGGAGTACAGTGTGAGAGTCACGGAAAGAGTCGTTGTTATCGGTCTATGTGAATCAAGAGTCATGACTCAACGCCCAGACTCACAAAACCATCAATAGAAAGTAATCAAGCACACTCTATAAATTTGGTCTTAAATGTTTTATTTAGATTAGATATTATTGTGGGGTTAAGAAAGGTCGGACATCGAGTTGGTTTGTTGCCTTATTCATGCACCCAGGGTTTCATCCCAGATAAGGGTCACTATACCTTCACCGGTTAGTGTTGTGGGTTGGATAAACTACTCCGATCAGAATCAGGATAGCCTAGTTGCCCAGTGACATATTGATCGAGAACTCTATCAGTAGGGGGCTAGTGCTCACTCCACATAATACCTGAAATAAATAAAATACAAACCTTTAGAATACATTCTCATTCCAACCAATAAGGCTACCGAAATCATAGCAAACACCCCTCTCTTGATTGTCTGCTATTTACATTTATTTTATTCCGCTTTAGTTTAAATTTTCTGCCTAAGTATAAAAAACAAACAAAAACAAAACCCCAATCAAATCTTTTAAAACCCGCTAGATTGATAAGTACGCCTGTTTCGTCCAAGATCCACAATACACTGACTCAAAGAACGACCCTAGGTCATCCTTATTGCTATACACCAGTAGTAACTAGGTATACTTAGGCCCCGCACATATAAATTTTAAAACTTCACTGATTCGCGCCTCGACGGACGGTCCGACGACGGGGTGAAAACTCGACTGACCGTTTGGGCGCGATCAAGTTTTTGGCGCCGCTGCCGGGGAGTCAGCCGTAAGATCTGACGACCTTCCAGACGAATTTTTCTTTCTAGTATCCCGTAGTTTAGTTTAGTTTTTCCTTTTTCCTTGTTCCATTCGAAAATTCCTTCCCACAGCACACAACGATATTTGACCCGATCATCCGGATTCGAATCTCTCACTTTCGTACCCGATCCTGAGAAGATCATCCGAACGATCCGCAAGGAGAAACGCATCCGCAACCGACAATCGATGGCTGCACGTGTCACGCTTGCCGACAGCACCAAACCATCAATTGAAGGTCGAGGTGGACCCATCAGCTATCCGGTCATCGATGGCGCGTCCTTCGAGCTTAAACATCATATCGTTCAGCTTATCAAGGAATTCTGCCAATTCCATGGTTTACCCCATGACGATCCTAACGCCCACATCAACCGATTCATTCAGACTACCAACTCGTACAAGCAGAACGGGGTTGATCAGGATATAGTCCGTCTATACCTATTACCCTATTCGCTTACTCACCACGCTTTGATTCGATTTGAGGGATTAAAGACCGGCTCTATCTCCTCCTGGACGGATATAGCTGCAAAATTCCTTACTAAGTACTTTCCTCCGGCTAAGCAAACCAAGTACAAGAATGACATATCATGAACTTCCACCAAGCTCATGATGAATCTATCTACACAGCATGGGAGAGATACAAGAGTCTGTTGAACAAATGCCTTAACCACCTTATAGAGAAAACCAGTCAGCTGTGCACGTTTTACAATGGTCTCGCTCTGAACCATCGCATTGACGCCGCTGCTCAGGGCAATTTCATGCAACTCACCGATGAGGAGGCTTGGAACTTGATCGAGAATATGACGATGCACCATCACGACTGGAACTCTGGTGAGCATTCCTCATCATCAGCACCGATTGCTGCACCCAATCCATTTCAGACCGAAGCTATCAAGTCTCTGACAGAGAAGATCGAGCACCTGACGAAGCAGATCGGCGAAATGAAGAAACCATCCCAGCATCAAATTCATGCATGCCAGAACTGTGCCAACCTCCCAACAGAAAGTTATCAGGTTGAGTATGAGGATCCTGCTGACGGAATGGTTTACTATGCTCAATTTCTAGCTCGCCAACAAAATCCAGCTGGCTTCGCTCGAACCTCTCCACCTAGGACTAGAGGCACCCAATACCCACCTAGGAACCAACCACCGTTTCAGCCCAACTACCAACCTAGGTACCCATCTTACCAACAACAACCCCAACTCACCTATAACCAACCACTATCATTGACTGCACCCAACGCAGATCAATCGACCAAACCCTCCAAGACCATAGTGCCCATTACTAGTACGGATGATACCCTCACTAAGTTCATCCAAGGCCAGCACCAAATTAACCAAAAGACTAGCGCTAGGCAGGACCAAACCGACCTATTCATTAGGAACCAACTGGCCGTTCTCAAAAATCTTGAGACCCAGATAGGACAGCTAGCCCAACGTCTTGACTCTAGGCCCTAGGGTAATCTCCCTAGTAATACGGTACAGAACCCACACGTAGAAGAGGCCAAACAGATGAGTACTACAGACAAGAAGGTGGCACCGAGCCAACCTCCCACTCCTTCTCCGGTGAAGAGAGATACTCCTGTCCCGCCGACAGTTGAGTCCCCGTCTGTCCCTACACCACAAAGGGAAGTACGCATCCCGTTTCCTGGCTGTCTTAAGAAAGCCTATAAGGTTAACGAATTCCGTCTCAATGGAAAGTTCGTGGACACCGTGTCCCGAACCCCTTCCAGTTCAAAATACATCCTAAAACTCTTGTCGACCAAGGATAAGGTACCCAAAGTACCCAATATCCCACTGAACACGGAATGTTCAGCTCTTATAAAGAACTCTATCCCTGAGAAATTAGGAGATAATGGACGCTTTACCCTTCCCTGTTCAATCTATCACTCGGGCATGATACACTCTCTAGCCGACCTAGGAGCTAGTATCAACCTGATGCCCTATTCGCTTTACACTAGATTCGAATTAGGACCCCTTAAACCAACCAAAATGAGTGTCCAGCTAGCTGACCAATCCATTAGATACCCTAAGGGAATAGCTGAGAACATCATGGTTCAAGTTGATAAGTTCCTATTTCCCACAGACTTTGTAGTGATGGACATTTAGGAAGATGTCCATATCCCTATCATCTTAGGTAGACCATTCTTAAACACTGCACGCACTATCATAGATGTTTACTCTAAGACTATCAGTCTTAGATCTCATGGAGAAACTATCACCTTCAAGATCGATCAAGCTGATCAGTCTATCACAGAGCATGCAGAGATATGTGCGATTTCGACAGGAAGAGTTACCACGGATGATGACACTGAACCAGACACCCCTATGTCTGACGAGCCCATCACGATTTCTTCCGAAACTGAGGAAGAAGAGATAGAAGAGGAAACTGAGGAAGAAGAAGAGGAGATAGAAGAAGAAGAGGAAGAGCCAGTGGAAGCTACACCTGAGACACACCCTCCGACCGCAGAGATCATGCAGATAGACTATGCTTTAAACTTCATTCCTCTGCCGGAGAGCGACTCAGAGGACCCTTCGATTGACCACTCCCTAGATGATGAGTCTCTACTCAAGCCACATATACCTCCTCAAGGGATTCCACCCCTTGACTCATCCGAGCCTCGATCACATTTTGAGCTTGGAGGTACATCTGGATCAAGCGATGATTCTGATTCCCAGGAAGAGAGGGATATCGAGATGGACTCTTCCCAGCCAGTATCACAGATCACTGACGAGTCTCAACCACTCACCAACGCTGTTGAGTTTCCAGACACTTCAGCAATCTGGGGTGACGAGGACGATATCGTTTTCATTGATGTTCCGATCGATACTCGCTCCATTCGCCTTCACCTCACTCCGATCATTCCCCCTCCAATCATTATCCCTCCTCCTATTATAGGAAATATCGAAATCCCGATCGTGTCTGAACCAGAAGAAATGCTTAGTGCTATTGAAGAACACGGGGAGGATTTTCGAACTCTGATTGCGATTATACAAGATTCTACTATTGAATACACGCAACGTCAGAGGGATATTATTGAGGACATTGAGACTGAATATGAGGTCTATCAAGCCAACTCCTACCTGAGTCCGCAACATCTAGTTAGTCGCATCAACGCCTTCGCCAACGACCTCGTAGGAGAATCATCAGACAATGATGAGCCTTTCCCCGATGAAGAGGAATTCTATGAAACACAGAAGACCACGTATGGCCAGGTGTATCTAGCATTTATCAGGTCCGCATTTCCATATTCGCGCCAACAGATGGAATTCCTCCAAAATTTCAGAAACAACATGGATTATGCTACTGGGAACCCTGAAAATGAAGTAGATGTTCAGCTAATGGCGGATCTCAAAGGACTTCTAGATTCTTTGGCAGATAATGATCACATTGACGAGTCCTCACCACACAGGTTTTTCATCAGCTGCACTATCGAGCATCACGCCCAGATAATCGTTGAAAAGTTAGAACAAGTCAGTTCAGACGAGAGAGCATGTGCCATCCCTTCTTCAGTTCCAGAAGGTTTGACGGTTAACGTTGCATATTTCATCTTTGAACGACTTAAAGACATTTTCGGTTCTATCCTATGGGAGCAGCCCAGACAGCTATTCCACAATGGGTTACGTGAGGTCTACAACATGATGATTAACATCTTCCTGAAACCAGAGCTCACGTATACCGACCATCAGAAACAGCTGATCCAAGGCATACTCAGATCCATTGAAGAACTAGGGAGGGGCATCAGCAATGCCACTCATGAAGACATCCACCTACGCTTTTTCGGATTTGTGGACACCCTGCGGACAGATCGACCGGTGCGTGAGACTCTTGAGCACGATGGAGCCACCCTTGTGGACACTAATGGACCAATCTCCAAGGCAATCCAAGATGCTATAATGGATCTTTTATACTTGCAAAGGACTGCTGAGGAGCATTTCCATACCTATCCTCTTCATGTGGCAAGAATCCCAAACATCACAGAAGTCGTCGCACGACATTTTATGAGATTCTACCCACCAAACCCCAGGACACTTCCATTCCGCATCCCAAGTCCTGGGAATTCCTCTTCTGGCTGATCCAAGAGGAAAAGTCGAGCCCTCGACTCTAAATAGAAGCGCTTCTCGGGAGGCAACCCGTGCAATAAGTATCCTTAGTATTAGTATTAGTTTTTAAAATTCCAAGAAGTGATATATCTCTGACTATCTTTCACACTTGGGTATCAAAATGCTTTCAAAATACCACTTCAGTTTTTACCACCTAAATCCAGGAAAATAGGAATTAAATTTTAACAAGACATGTGTTTCGAGCATTTGAGGTACTTGCGTGCTACTTTCATGCATTATGCTCAAACTCGTTGAAAAACACATGGCTTAAAACCCGTTTTGAATTAAAACATCTTTTCGCATTCTGGATTTAGGCACTTTCGGTAAAAAGCTATAATAAGAAGTCGGTAAAAATATACCCAACGTGTTCACACTTACGAGATATCTTCACAAGAGAGTGAAAGAAGTATAAAGAGGGAAGACAAAGCTGTTATTTGTAAGTTGCGCACGCTAATGCCGAAAGATCTTCATGGAGCCACCGCTAAAGAAGAATTCCTGTCAAAGATCTCCTCTTCAGCGCATCTTCCAGAATTCCATCCTTCCACCTTCGCATCGATAGGGGAGTTCTCTCGTTCTCACTCTCATTTTTTGATATGATTATTAGCTTTAATTTCTCATTAAAGTAAGTCTATACCATATCCCAAGCTTATCACTAAGTGTGGGATTCCAGCCCAAAATAAACACTTGAGTAACATTTTCCGATTTGTTCAAACTCTAAGTGTGGGATTTTTCTCAAATCCCAACTCAAGAGAACATTAGGGACAATGTTCCTCTAAGTGTGGGATAGCGGTATAGAATACCTTAGGTTTTCTTGTTAGATTCTTATTTCCAAAAGCAAACTCATAAAATGTTTCTCAAAATCATAAGCTTAACTTCGACAGTGGAGATGCCACTCATTCAGTTGGCTTAATTTTCATAAAAACTCACTTTTTCTCAAAATCATAAGCTTAACTTCGACAATGGAGATACCACACATTCAGTTAGCTTAGTTTTCATAAAAACTCACTTTTGCTAAAAAAATTTCAAAATTTTTTGAGTTAAAATATCTTAAGAAGGAACATTTTCCTATATGAGTAGGGTATTTTGGAAATTAAGAGTAAATAAGATAGGAATTTCTTAGGTCTAAAATGATAATCTAAGAGGGGCATCGCATGGCTAGGCACAAACAAACCCAAAAACTTGCAGTGAGGTATCTTGAGCCAATACAAGCATTCATCTTTAATGCTTCACTATTCGTTTGTTTGAGTGTGCTGATGCATGCATCCGGAATTAGAACTTGCTCCTGGTATGCACTTCGAGACCACATTGGTAGAGTACCGTACGCGGTATAGGTGCAGTTAAATGACCTTGACATTCCTTAGGATTTAACCCCCTTTTCATCATATCTCTTCAAGCCCAAAACCCTTCCAACACTCATCTTTAGTGTTGATGATCCGCTTAGATAACCCTGTTGAGCCTTAGCCTGTTCATTCCTTTCAAAACCCTTTAACCCTTAAACCATTTATTCCAAACCCACCAAAACTTATTTTAGAAACTTTCAGCTTGTGGAAAATGATCATTTAAATATCCTTTTTGCTATCACTCCAAATCACAAATACTGGTGTTTACTAAAAATCTCTCGCGTGCGTTCCCTTGAGAAAAAAATCAAAAGATGAGAGTTTACGGTGTGAAAAATTGACACCAAGTAAATGCAAAGTCATCAGAAGGATGAAAAAGATGAAAGAAAGAAAAAGATTTCAAAAAGGGCAAAAGAAAGAAACAAAATAAAAATCCCTAGAAAAGTCCAAAAATAGAAGCAAAAGAAAAAGAAAATAAAATAGAATAAAGCTAAGTGCTTCGAATCTCTCGAAAAATTCCCGCTCTTATAAAAGTCATAAAATCCCCTTGAAGTATTTTCAAAAGATAGAAGTCAAAATAGCTATCTTGAGTTTTAGCGTTAATTAACTGTGCTAATTGTCCTAATTGGGATTCGAAAGCTTTTAACAAAGTCAAATGATCTCTTCAGATGAGATCGGTTTGGTCTTGTCTAGCTGAGAGTCCTTGAATGACTTGTATCAGGGTGTCGTCAAAACTAGAGGTTTGTGAGGAAAAGGGTTTAAAAGGTTTGGGTTGGTGAGTTGGTGGGCTATTCGTAGGTGGGTAAGGAGAATGGTTAGTATTGGGTGGTGTTAGATGAGATTGGAAATCTTGGGCTGAGTGGTTCAAATTAGCACAATTAAGGCAAGTTTGAACTTGACAGACTTGTTGTTGTTGACTTTTCAATTCATTGATCTCCTTGGTTAGGTCTGCCACTTGCTGAGCGAGAGTTTTGATAGCTTCATTCCCGATTGTAGTAGGTGAATTCACTAGTGATGGGTGATTTTCACTGTTCCAGTCATGGTTGTGCATTGTCATTTCCTCAATAAGGCTCCAAGCTTCATTGGTCGTACAATTCATGAAACTGCCTCGAGAGGCGGTATCAAGTAAAGGACGATGATGTGGGAAGAGACCATTGTAGAAAATGCGCAACTGGTCTGAGCGCTCAAAATGATGATTTGGACATTTCTTAAGCAATTTCTTAAAGCGTTCCCATGCATCGTAGATTGATTCATCATGAACTTGGCGGAAGTTTATGATGTTGGATCTAAACGTGGCTTGTTTTGATGGGGGAAAATATTTGCCCAAAAATTTGGTTGCTAATTCTACCCAAGAGGTTATAGAGTTGATTTCTAGTTCCTCAAACCAGGTTTGTGCATTGAGAGTGAGTGAATAGGGAAATAGGTATAGATAGACTATGTCCTGATTAACCCCAATCGGCTTAAAGGAGTTGGATAAGGAAATGAATTTACCAAGGTGGGAGTTTGGATCATCATTTGGTAGGCCACGGAATTGACAGAGGTTTTGGACTAACTGAACAATATGGGGCTTTAATTCAAATGAAGTTCTATCGGTTTCCGGATAGACGATTGGTCCTCCTCTACCTTCAATCAAAGGTTTAGAGTCTTCAGCGAGAGTGATACGTGCAGCTGTCATAGTCTCGTTGGCAGGTGGTTGACTAGTTGAATGGATAGGGGTGGTCATTTCTAAAAGTGGTAAAAGGAAGGAAAAATAAAGAAAGATGTAGGGGTCTAAGAAATCTTAAAGGTTCACTAGTTAGTAAGTTCGTCTTAACGCCTAAGGATCGTACAGTTGGTTCCTCGGCAGCGGCGCCAAAAACTTGATGCGTCACAAGCGGTCGGTAAGGATTTCAACCCTTGTCGTTGCACCAGCTACTGGCGGCGGGCATCAGTGAGTGTTTTAAATTTGTAATTGCGGGGCCTAAGTTTTCCCTAACAATGCTAATCCTAAGGGTGAGCAAGTGGTAGGTATGACCTAGAGTCGTTCTTCAAACCGACTGAATTGAAACTAAGGCGTGGCAGATGAGGGCTTTCAAACTAGTGAAGGGTTTATAAAATAGTGGGGGAGTTTTGGTTTTTCTATTAACTAACTTAGGCAAGTAAATAAATAAAAGCGAAATAAAAATAAAAGAGAAAGCAGATAAAATAAAGATAGTGTTTGCTGGGATTTTGTTAATTAAGTTATGGGATGATGTTTGGAGAAACTGTGTTGAAAGATATCTGTTAATTATTAATCTTGTATACTCGTGATGTAAACACTAGATTCCCTACTAATTAAAATCCCATTAGCATGTCACACCGGGAGCTAGGTTATGGTAACTTCACGAAGTATTTAGAATAATAAGCAAAATCTTGATTATGGTTTAATAATACTTTCATATGAACGGGGACAAAATCTTAAGGTACTAGACATAACTGAATCATATAACGATTTCTTGTCATCCTAACAGATTCATGTATTTAAAAAGTTCATTAATAACTATAAACCAGCCCTTGCTTAAGACTACCCAATAAATCCCCTAATTATCCACAGCGTTCCTCACTTAAAGTGGTTCCGCTGCTTCAAACCTTGGCCATGTCTTGTCCTATGATAATCCCCCATGTAGCCTTGCGGTTCCATAGTTTCATACCTTTGACAAATTATATTGACACAGATGACTGACTACCTTTTAATTGGACGTCGTTAAAAAGGTGTTGTAATCACGTTTATTGGTGGAAAGGCGATATATTAATTTGAAGTTTAAAAGTCTATTTAGAAAGGTTAATTAAACTAGGTTTCTCATTTTATATGTTAGTCCGTAATATGACTACCTTCGGTCGTTACTTGACTTCCATACATTTGAACTCCACCTTGAAGTGTTTCCAGTACTATATCGAGTAACAGTCGAATAGGGGCCATCATATTACTTCGTAATATTGTACCGTTTCGTAATATGACTACCTTCGGTCGTTCCTCGACTTCCATACATTTGTACTCCACCTTGAAGTGTTTCCAGTACTATATCGAGTAACAGTCGAACAGGGGCCATCATATTACTTTACGATAATTAAGACCGTTTATATTTTACCACTATGATGATCCTAAGGCAACAATCAAACAAGAACATGCAATAAGACGATCAAAGCGATACTATCGATCTTTAATATTTAATTATAAATCATCCCATAATTAACTAACTACATCGCAAACAAACACAACAAGTATACTACTCTCTAATCATGGCAATAACTAAATCTAGCATAATCAATAAAAACGTAATTAATTAAGATAGATAAGGTTTAGAAAGCACCAGGATTAAATGCGGGAGAAAGTAGACTTGAATTAATTGACACAATTCCAAGCTTACACCGAAGATTTACAACACGTTCCGTACTTTCCTTCTATTCTAAACAAGCTCCTAAACTAGCCTAAAGCTAATTTTTAGTAAGAAAATAGAAAGAAAGTAGAAGCAATATCTTAAGAGAAGTATATTGTTCTAAGAATGGTGTGTGTGTAAATGAGCCTCATGCCTCCTACTTATAGAGGATTTTTGGTGCATTTTAGCCAAAGGAAGCACACATTAGCAAAAGGTGGGAAAGGTAGTAGCACCAGGTACAAAAGGCGAAAAAGGTAGTGGCACCAGGTACGAAAAGTAGGGAAAGGTCTAGCACCGGGTACGAAAAAGTACCAAAAAGTGCAATCCGTGCGGGTGGCGGGCAGCAGCCGGCGGCAGGCTGCCAGTGGCACCAGTCTGCTGCCGGTTGCTGCGTTTCTCGATTCGTGCGTGTTTTCTTCGTTACGCGTCCGTTTGCGTCGATTCTTTTTGCGTTGGATTCGTAATTCAAAAACGAAGCTTTTGATGAAAAGAAATCCCAAAAATATGTCTCTGAACTTTAGATGTGTCGTACGAATCGTTTGGATCTTCCAGAGTGCGTAGAATCTTCGTTCTTCGTCCGTTTTAGTTGATTCTTCTTCTGTTTGATTCGTAATTTGAAAACGAACATCTTGGGTCAGATAGATGTTGGTGATGGGCTCTTTGGTCTTGAAACCTCATTTTGATGCCTTGAATCTTCAAACGTGCATGGAATCTTCGTTTTTCATCCGTTTCGCTTGATTTTTGTCGTGCGACCTTGTTTTGACCATCTTGGCATAATGCTATTGATTTGTAATTTTTTTGAGTTAAAAATGCCAAGAATTGTTCCAGAATGAGAGAGATATCGGTAGTAAAAACGTGACTTTTTACGCGATATCAGGATTCAACAACAACTTCGAGATTATGGTTTACTTCTTACCCAAACTCCTTTGCATATTGACAATACTGCAACCATAAGTATCATACGTAATCCCGTACAGCACTCAAAAACTAAACATATTGAAATTCGTTTTCACTTCATACGGGATTGCTATGAGAAAAACTTGATTATCTTGGTTCATGTTGACACATTGAAACAAAGAGCTGATTTGTTTACCAAACCTTTTTCAAAACCACATTTTGAGGAACTCATTGCGATGCTTGGCATGAAACATTTGGATCAAATTAAGTAAACTTTGGATCATTTTATTTTCAGTTTGTTATTTGTTTGATTTTCTTTTATATTCAAAAATCCAAAAACATTTGAAAAATAAAAATTCAAAAACATTTAAAAAAATAAAAAATCGGGGGAGATTTTGTGTAAAAAGTTGAGAAATGATAGTACATTGGAAATTGTATTTATAAATAATACATAAAAGAAATGATAAGTACTACATTTGATGTGTTAGTAGGTTTACATAGCATTTTTAAACCAACTTTTCTACTAATTTATTTTATATGTGATATATTGGTAGGCATTTTTGCATTTAAAATATCTCGTCTAAGAAATGTTAAAACATATGTGCATATTATTTTAATCAAAATATTATCAAAATGATGATAAATGTCTTAAATTTTGAAGGATTAGTATATTTCATTCATGATTTAGGGTCTTAATATTATGATATCTGGGAAAATATATTTGACTATTTGTTGTACTGAGTACAGACCTTAGTTTGATATATTTTTATAAATGGACGTGTAAATTTTCAAACGTTTCATATAATAAAATTCAAATAAACTCTATCACTCTGTTATACGATGTATAGACATGTGATACAGTTTATAAGTCCAACCCGGGGTATGACATATGTGACTAAGTGTCATTCCAACATATGTATGTACTTCTAAAGATATCATCATATTCTCACTCTTTATATGAAAATATTAATATATTATGAATTTAAAAATATATTTTTATTTAGATTATATAAAGTAATATGCATGCTAATAATAAAAAATTTAAGATTTTTTAAATGCAAGAGTGTTTAAGAAAAACACCAATACCAATAATCACATGTAGAATGATTCTTAGAAAGAATGTTTTATTAATGCTAAGTAAATTTAAAGAGGTTAAAATACTAACCATCAAAATAGACTTTTATTTCAAAACAATAAATATAAATACATTCATTTATCCTAATATGATCCCAACTCATGAGATTTACCCCAACAAAAATATTTTGCATTTATTTTAGTTTGTAAATATTTAGTTTAAAGATTTTTATTAATTTTAAAATTTTTAGTTTCGCATTTTATCCAAAGTATATTTGATTTGATCAAAATGTTTTATCATTGTATTTTTGGAAATTTAATCACGGATGAAATAAGGTGAAAAGGTATATATATATTTCAAAATTTGAAAAACCTTTTCACTTCCACTTTTTCTCCGTCAAAACACTTTCCGACAATACAGTGGTATCCGACAAACGCAGACCGCAATATTCTTTCTTTGATTTCTTTCTGATTTTTGCGAAATACGTGATTTTGTTCCGACAGAAGTGTGCGCCTACCTTCTACGCTTCGATTGGTATAATTTTCATCCATTATCTCTCTGTATATAGTGTTTAATCGTCGATTTTGTATTCAAAAACACTGTTCATGAACAGTGCTTGAACCTGCTTTGTCCGACAATTCATTATCGGATGAACAATGTTTAGGGTTTTTGCGTGAATACCATATTCACGCATGAACAGTGCGTGAATATTTTGAATTGACCTTTGACTTGTTTAACCAAGACTTTTCCGACAATTATACATTCTCGCATGAACAACACATAATCACGGATGAATAGTACTACGACAATATTATTCACGGATTATTTTTGTTCAACAATTCTATTCCGTGATTTATATTTGTCGTATTAGAATTGTCGTATGAACAGTACAATATTTATAATATTGTCGCATGAAGTCTATACTTAGGAAATTTTTGTTTAGACACTTGAAGTTTTCTTTTTGTTACTTAACAAATATTTTGTGCAGCCTGTTTATATATATCATGGCAGAACCAGCAGATCCCATTGCAGCAGCTCAACCTGAAGTACAAAGAAGAGCAGTTATCTTTGAAAAGCGCCATAATGCTACAGCCTATCTTCTTGAATCTCCTAACAAACCAGAAAATAGAAGATTCTTTCCTATGATTAGATTCTTGTTGAGATCCAGAATTTCTTATGCATTATCAGTCCAAGTACCAAATCTCTATGAAGAACATATGACTGATTTCTGGATGACGGCTGCATATCATACGGATGTTCAACCTCATTGCATCACAGCTACCGTCGATGGAAACACTCTTGTGCTTACTGAGGAATTAATTAGGCACACTTTGCAATTCGGAGACGATATAAATGCTTCCAATGATATTCCCAGAAACATTATTGATGATTGTCTTATACAAATGGGAAGTATCAAAGGACCACAGGATGTGCAGATACTTAAGAATCATTTTTGTCCTCAGTGGAAGTTTCTTGCCCATACATTGATTTGCTGCATTTCTCCAAGGAGAGCTGGGTTCGATGCAATGAGCTATTACTTAGCTGGCTTGATGACTGCACTTGTTCTTAACATTCCATATAACTTTTCAAGATATATCTTCGAAAATCTGGCTGGAAATACCAATGAAGATGGATTTTTCATGTATCCACGATTTCTTCATCTAATCTTTGATCAACACATTCAAGGGATTACTTACCACGGCAATACTCTGAATTACACTCCAATTCCGAAAAGAGTGTTTGCCGATTGTAATAGTTATAGGGGTAAGCCTACACCACCAACGGTTGAGTTATTTGGGCACGTGATTGATGAAAACTTTCTTCCGCCTCAACTTGCAATTCAAATGGAATCTGATACTGATAGTGAATCAGCTGAGGGGGAGTCAGTTCAAGGAGAGGATGATGTTCTTATGATTCAAGGTGCGGATGATGAAAATGTTCCACACAACCCTGATCCTTCTGTTGAGTTAGAATCGTCTAGTTCTGAGGATGAAGAACTTATTTGTCCAAAGACTATGGAAGAATCATTAGCTGCTCAACGTCTCACAGAAGAAAATTTTGAGAAAGAACGTCAAGACTTAAGACGACAAAGAGAGGAGACAAGGGATTCTGAATATATTCCTGAGCCAAGACCGACTCAACGAAGAAAGTTGGTTGTATCTTCTGGGGTTGGAACTTCTTATCTACCGGTGACTTCTTCTACAACATCTGAATCTGTGCCTACTACTTCTTCAGCAATGCCTTCGTATTCTTCTATATCTATGCCGGTTGTCTCTTTAGTACCTGATATTTCAACTACTCCTCCTGTTTCTTCATCTATACCTGTTACACCATTGTCTACAGATGCTGGAACTTCCTCAACCACACCTACTCCTACTGTGAGTATGGCAGCTTTGGATGCGTCACTTCAACGGGTTGTGTCACCCTTGAGGTCAATTGTGGAGAAATTGTGGAGTGATTTATTTCATGCTCTGCAACGTATTGGGTCTCACGATATTATCATTGAAAATCAAAGCAAACAACTTGCTGATCAAACATTACGAATAGAATCACTTGAGCAAGAAATCTTTATCTTAAACAAAAAATTAGGTGATCAGGGGGAGAATACAAATGACGTTGATGATAATCAGGATGATGATAATCAAGGAGATGGTGATGATGATGAAAGAGATGGTGATGATGGTGATGTTGGAAATATTGGTGATAATGTTGATGATAATAATGGTGATGATGTTGAAGGTGATGATGATGAAGGAGATGGTGAGGGTGATAGTGATGATGATGAGGATTCTGATGATTCTGGAGCAAATAATGGCGGTGATCATCCAAATTTTTCGTCAGCTATTGTTTTAGTTCAGAGAGATGAAGAGGAAGAACCTTTAAATGTAGAATATGGAGTTTGATGATCTAGGAGAAACAGATGTGAGTGATTATGATTTTAATCTTGAAAACTTCTTTGACGATATTAAAGAAACTTCTATCTTTGAGACTGGTGAATCTTCACGAAGATTTGATCAAGAAGAGCTGTCAGATAGTAATGATAATGAGGAAGAATTTCTCTGTCCTACTCCTTTGAATATCATTGTTGAAGACTTGATTCCATTCATTGAATTATGCAACGAAGGTAGATATGATGATGATGATTTTGAAGATATCTTTCCTCCAGGGTTTGAACCTAATTTTGATGGAGTTCATGTGGAAGATTGGCAAGATTCTGATGATGAACTGTTTCCTGAAAATGTTCAATCTGATTTGGGCTCGCAAGAGGGATTTTGGGTAGATTCTGATGAAGAAAAGGAACCTGAACAAAAAGTTCCTTGGTGGTTTTCTAAGCAACCTGAACCGGAAATTACAAAAACCAGAAAATTCTTCAAAATTCCAAGGTATGATTGTGTTGGGAGAATTATAAGATGGAAATATGATAAAGACAACAAGGTGTTTATCATCAAGAGAACTGATGGGCTACAATATTTTTCTCCAACGTTTAAAGCCCTTGAGAAGATTCCGAAGTGTGAAATCAACCATATTGCTTCAATTGATATTATTAATCATTCTAAAAATGGTTTGATAAATTGGATGACGGAGGTTCTCGCACGTGAATGCTTCAGAGGAAAATATACTTGGGTGAAAGAGACGTTTCCTAGAAGAATGGTGGATTATTTCGACATTGAACTCATCTCTAATCAACCACGGGTAATCCTTACTTATCCAAGGGTAAAATGTTTGAGAAAAATTCCACTTGAAAAACTTCCGATAAATATCTGGAACTTTGTGAGCTATTGGAGGTATAATGGAAGCACAGGAGAAGCAGAGATTGCTTGTTACGATCGAGATGTCAATGGAGAGATCATGTGGAATCGTGAAACGATTATTTATGTCTTCGATCCTTTGAGCTTGATAAATCTTTCAAAGCATGATCTCGAAGCTCTTCTGTTGAACCCAATCATCTATAATGATGCTTTTGATGATGAATTCATGGCGTTGAAATTCCAAAGAGTTGTCGAAGTCTGTTGCGCTCAAGGAGTTAATGCTGGATGCAATTTTCCTGGATATACTTAAAGCTTCAAAATTTCAAGAAAATCAAGCATTATCCAAGGGGGAGTTTGTTGATACAAAGATGTCTAAAGCTTGATTATTTTCGTTTTTATCTAAGTGTTTACTGATGCGACAATAAGATGGTCCGTGAATAGGTTATTGTCGGATTGACCAAAGTCAAACCTTTTAGAGAATTGTCGCATAAGGTGTTTAGTCAGTCTATAAATAGACTTGTGTTAGACGATTTTGAAAAAAACCTTTTGATAAGCCTTTTGTAAGTCATTGTAATCTGGTTTCTGAGATATTCTCTCTGACTTTGTGATTAATACAAAAGCATTTTGACTCAATTACTTCTCCGTTTATTTTACTTCTCATTATCTAATTCATAGCCTGATCAAGTGTTTGATTTCCGCACAAATACTTGAGTTCTAATCGTGTTTCGGTGATCTACAGCACATCACATTGTGATTTCAAGTGTACAATACTCATGGCAATTCCACGTAATCACATTGCATTTTATGATGCTGCATGACGTTACAATTAAAACCATAGTTTTACACAGATAACTATTGACCATGTAGTAAGGTTCGCGACTCCTCTTTACAAGGTTACAATCGCGTTTGTTAATCGAAAGACGAATGTAAGTTTTAGGTTTAAAATCATAAGGTAAATCCGTTCATAAAGTTTCCATTTTAACGTCAATCCATAATACAACTACCTTCGGTCGTTACCGGCTTCCATGCGTTTGTACTTTGCTCGAAAGCATTTCCAGCACTATACCAAGTAGACAGTCGAATAGGGGCTGTCATATTATTTCACGACGCAATTAAAGTCATCCCACAATTACATATGCTAACTACATCACAACAAATACAATAGTAATCTACTCGCTAATCATGGCACAAACTATCTCTAGCATAATTAAAGTATACATATTTAATCAGGATAGAAATAACCGAGATTAATATGCGAGAAGGAATAGACTTGAATTAATAAGAGTTGCTCCAAGCGTACACCAAAGATTACAAATACGTTCCTCACCAAGGACTTCAAGCACGTTCCTTACTTCTATTTTAACTAGCCTAATACTAATTTAAAGTAAGAAAATAAAGAAAGAAAGAAAAGCTAGAAGCTAGAGAAAGAAAGTGTGAAAGTGCCTAGGTGTGTTGGTGTACTAGTGCCTTGGGGTGTTTTTGCAAATGAGCCTCATGCCTCCTATTTATAGGAGAGTTTTGGTGCATTTTAGCAAGTGGAAGCTCACAATAGCAAAAGGTGGAAAAGGTGGTGGCACCGGGTACGAAAAAGGTGGAAAAGGTGGTGCATCGGGTACGGAAAAACACGTAAAGGTCTATGTAACACCCCCAAATTTAATGATTCGCAGAAGCATACTTTGGGTGTTACTAATCAATAATCAAAGCATACAGATATATAGCAAATGACTCTATATGCGTTGTTTTAACAAAATGTATTAATATTAAAAGGTTTACAACAGTTTGAACTCATACATAGCTCCTGTTCGAAATATGAGAGATTTAAGTACATAATTAGTTATACAAAATCTAATAATGCAATGAAATCTCTGAAGTTTGCATGAAGACTCGAGCTAAGATGCATCCTGATGGGCAGTCCAAATCTACTGCTGAGTACCTGTGATACATGCTAAAACGGGTCAGCTAACGCTGGTGAGCTCACAGGTTTGAGTATCAAATAATATTCTATGAACCGCAAGATTTAAGTATTGATTTTCATCCAGCAAATAAAGTTACAGATAATGTATACAACCATGGGCGCATAGTCTGAGCTTAACTCGAGGGTCGGGTCCCATATAGAGAATTCCGAGCGAGGTGCCTCCACGAGTGCCTAATCTACACTCGTCTTCCCAAATATTAGTACGTCTGTTTACCCGGTTAGTGCTTGCTAACCCGGACGAGGAGGGTCAATCCTATATGGTACCATATACTAATATTCACGCTACTTTCATATTACCAGACTATACTGACGGAGGACTTTGATTTGATTAGTTGAAAACAACTCATGTAGTATATTGAAATATGTACTCACGTTCACGTGTTAAAAATAGAGCAATGTATCACACCCCTAGTAAAACAGTAAAAAGAGGGGCCATGAGACTCACCTGAGCCTGGAGAGTTTATCTTAATAAACTTAGATTGATTAGCCAAGAATCGAAGTCCAACGACTTGTAACCTGAGGGTGTCCACGACACACGATGGTTATGACATGATTGAGTATCTCAAAGATCACCCTTGTAGTTGTTTGTTCATCTAGAATGTCCAAATTACCACGATTTGGTTGTTTGTTTAAGTGTTTGAAAATGTGTACGACCCGTTGGTGATTGTTTGTAATAATAATCCCACATTATTATTTTGATGATTTTGAAGTGTTATACCTAAAAGTAAGTTCCAATGTGTTTTTAGAAGTTGTGTTGCATTCATGTTTGATGTTATACAAGTTTAACACTTTGTGTGAAAGTTCAGATGTAACACGGTTACTCATGAACCTAGGGTAAGGGCGAAGCCCGTTAATGACGGGGGTCCGGGGGCAGCGCCCCTGGTAGCGGGGTCCAAGGGGCGGTAGCCCCTGGCGGGGTCCAAGGGGCAGAGCCCCTGGCTGGGGTCGAGCTGTTTTATGCGTCAAATTTGGGCCTCAATACTTAGTGTAAAATTAGTTTGAAACCTTCTGTTTTATGCGTCACTTATAGCGTCACTTAGGGGCTTGGGCGACACTTGGGAAGTGTCGCTAAAAATAGTAAATCTGAGCTTGGGTGAAAAACGCATCTGAACTTGAATTTAGGTGAAATGGGGCGTCAAATTTGGGCCTCAATACTTAGTGTAAAACTTGTTTGAAACCTTCTGTTTTATGCGTCACTTATGGCGTCACTTAGTGGCTTGGGCGACACTTAGGAAGTGTCGCATAAAATTGGAAATTCTGAGTTTAGGGCGTCACTTAGGTAAGTGACGCATAAGGTGGCGTCACTCCCTTAGTGTCGGGTATAAGTGTCGGTTAGGCGTCACTTAAAGGAGTGACGCATACTGGGGCGTCACTAAAGCAGTGTCGGGTTATTAGTGACGGTAAGGGTCCTAGGCGTCACTAAGCAAGTGACGGAGGTAAGTGTCGGGAAAAAGGGGTTTTATGCGGCACTTATGCAAGTGATGCATGACTAGGGCTTTTAGCGACACTCAATGCGTCACTTAAGTGACGCACGAAGTGACGCTATACTGCACCTTCGTTGCGACACTTAGTGCTGTTAACGAATATTTTGAGCCAAAAATGAGTTTTCGGGTTTCCGTTTGGTCTGATTCTTTTACCCAACCCTTATACGGACATTCTAAGCTTAAAGAAACAACTAAAACTTAAAAACACTTAAAATCGTGAGGTTTCGAGTTTTCGTCGGAAACTTACAAGTTAATGAATCAAGATTTCGGAAAGGTAGGAGTGTAGATCGTTGCGTGGTGATTATTTTTCTCCAAAGAACTCTAGTGATTTAGAGCCGTTTGGTGGTGTTATTTGCTAGATTTAGGTGATGGTGGTGGTGATGTAGTTTGAGAGAAAAAGGGTGAGAGAGAGAGAGAGAAGAAAGAAAGAATGTGGGTGGAAATGAAGAAGAAATGAGGAGGGAGTGGGGTTTTGTTGAAAGCCTCACTTCCTCAGCTCCTGCAGTCATGCTCCGTGCGGTGTTCGTTTTCCCAATTGTTTAAACGTCAAATGTTTATTTTATACGTTGAAATATAAGTTTTAAAATTCGATTATTAACTCGATATTTTTGTTAAAGTATTTCATTAATTACTTTACGATTGAGTTATAAAATATAATTTAACTTTGTTTTGTTTTGTTTTGTTGCGCGCTTAAGTTTTAATCGCGTACACGTTACTTGTACGATACAAATTTGAAATGAACTATTATCTAACTAATATTTTGGATTGAAGCGAGTTATTAAATAATGTTATATTATTAAATAAAATTTTCATCAACGTCCGTATTAATTGGACCGAATTGCATTCGATTTGGAATTAGTACGATTTAATCAAATTGCATATTCGTATATATTCAACAATATATATATCGGTACATTAATTGGCCTAACACAGAACTAATTTCATGCATTAACAACTGATTAGGCAATAATCACTAGTCCTAATTTGGCGGGTGTTACAGTCTAGCACCGGGTACACGAAAGGACAAAAAAGTGCGAACCGTGCGGGTGAGTGGCAGCCGATGGCGGCCTGGTGGCTGGCCGGCGGCGGCTGGCTGCTACCCGCACCAGTCCGCTGCCTGTTGCCCCATTTCTCGATTCGTGCGTGTTTTCTTCGTTATGCGTCCGTTTGCGTTGATTCTTTTTGCGTTGGATTCGTAATTCAAAAATGAAGCTTTTGATGAAAAGAAATCCCAAAAATATGTCTTTGAACTTTAGATGTGTCGTACGAATCTTTTGGATCTTCCGGAGTACGTAGAATCTTCATTCTTCGTCCGTTTTTGTTGATTCTTCTTCTGTTGGATTCGTAATTTGAAAATGAACATCTTGAGTAAGGTCGATGTTAGTGATGGGCTCTTTTGTCTTGAAATCTCATTTTGATGTCTTGAATCTTCAAACATGTGTGAAATCTTCGTTTTTCATCCGTTTTGCTTGATTTTCATCGTGCAACCTTGTTTTGACCATCTTGGCATAATACTATTGATTTGTAATGTTTTTGAGTTAAAGTGCCAAGAATCGTTCCAGAATGAGAGAGATATTGGTAGTAAAAACGTGACTTTTTACATGATATCATGAATCATAGGAAAACCTTTTGTCTAATTGAGTTATCATAGTATCAATCTATCATACTCTGAATTCTGAAAGCTAGGTTGATAGTTAATAGAACACAAAAATAACGTTCATGCATTATTTACTTGTAATGCATATTCATGGTGGATCAATCCAAACTGGTGGTGAAAATAATGATATATCATCTCATAAGGCAAAACAATAAAATAACCTGTTCGTTTTATCACATTTTATATGTAACAACAATCAATAAATTCAGAATTATAACCTCAAATTTATTTTAAGTATATATAGATGAAGGGTTTTTAAGTGAATAATATGCTATAAAACTTTAATCATTATTAACAATTAATATAAATATATGTGCTGAAGCATTATAAAATAATATTTAATTATATTTTTCAACTTCTTCAACATCTTAACCAAGATCCACACAACAGACCTCAAGCCTACAAAACCAAGATCCACCAAAAAAAAGAAGAAGGTACTATAGATCCCAAGCCTACATAATTAAAGCAAGATCCACACAACATCTTAATAACCTCTAGTATTAGATAACAATGAAAACGTACTACTCTACAGCAACTCATAAAAGTGCCCCTTCCTGCCACTGAAGATATCGGTCCTTGGTTGTTGTAGTTAATATATATATATATATATATATATATATATATATATACTTAAAAGTTTGCATAAACGTGTGCATGCATCATTCGTCTTCATTTGTAGTTCTTCTTTGGGGAATACGTACATCTCTTATATGGGAGAAGTTTACTGGAAACACATTACGTATGCTATATGGGAATAGATCCCGAAACTGTTATCGCCTTAATGGCCATCATTATGTACAAAACCTTTATTCAGTCGTGGGATTGAATAAAATCGGACCCCCGATATTAAACAGGAAAATCACGGTTGTGAGGGAGATTTAAACAGAGAATTCGCGGTGGCGACGGAGTGTTATTACTAATTGTGTTGTGAATATGATCACGATGAAAAGGGAACTTGATTATCATATTTAGGGTTTAGATGAAAAGAGTTGAGAGGATGTGTATGTATTTATAATATACGGAGTAATATAATGACAATATATTAATTAACAAATAATTAATTTTTAATTATATTAATTACTTTAATTTAAATAATGCATTGAAAATTGAATAACCTAACCGACCTAGGTAATTCGACAACCTACACCACGGTTCTAAATTATAACCGTGGTTGTATATATGTAAACCACGGTTCGGAACCCATGAACCGTGGAAACCACATAAAGATGATTGATTGATTGACGTAGTTTAGACTTCAGAAGTACTCCGTAGTAGTAGCTAAACATTGGGACTAAACATTTCAATTAAATAAGTGTAATACTGTAAAGCAATGTTTTAAAATGAGAGATGATATATATATACAGTATACACAACAATTTTTTTATTCAAAAAATTAGTGATATGTATCACTATCCTATTAAAACCCAATACAACTAAATGCAAATAATGCCAGCAGCGAACTACAAACAAAATGTATTAGGGATCGAGTATAATAAATAATAAATGGTTGTGCAAATGCCAAATAGGCAAGTACTAGGTCCTTTGACCATATATATGGTTAAAGACTAATTAAAGATAGGAAACAAATAATTAATGCCTTAATGGAAATATTCAAATTTTTTTTTTTACCAAAAAAATAAAAAACAATTTGAACTTAATTCTTTAAAAGCTAAAGAATCACAGTTCATTTTTGGTCCGTAAGTTAAATGGTGTAAAATTTGGAAGGTGCATGTAGAAGGAATGCAAAAAGCCAAAAATGGTGTAAAATTTGGAAGGTGATGAATATACATAGCATAGTTGTTAAACTCTTACGATTCACAAGTCGAATCTTACGAGTCGACTCGGAAATTCAAAAAACGAGGCGACTCGGACCCCGACTCGTAAATAACTTTGACTCTTACGAGTCAATTATTGACTCTTCCAAGTCGTGGGTGACTCTTACGAGTCTTAGGTGACTCTTATGAGTCAGGAATCGGGCACACCTTTAATGTAATCTAATAAAAAATATAAAATAATAAAATATGATAGGAAATGACTAATAATACATTTTAACTTAAATATTAGTGTTATTTAATGACTTTTATCATGTTTTACTTCAATTAATGATAGAAATCCAAACAATAATATACATATAGATATAAATATATGTACTAATTGTAAAATTATGACTCTTATGAGTCGAGTCGAGTCACGAGTTAAAAATCAATATTTCGAATCACAAGTTAACAACTATGATACATAGTGGAGGAAGATGAAAAAATTAGGGAAGTAAATATTAAAATAAAAAAGAAGATTGTAACTTTGAATGAGATTTGTATTACATGGTTGGTTGGGAGCAAAAATCGGACCCATGACTTTTAAATGTAGGTTGAAAATTTTGAGGGCCTATTTTTTTTTTTATACCAAAATAAGTGGTACTTACTTAATTTATTGATATTTATTAATTTAATTTACACCTTCTTAAATTAATTAATAATTTATGGTTTGTTTAAATGAAATTTAAATAGTTATTATTAAATTAAATATAAAGGGTGTTATAGATATGTTATAGATATAATGGGAGATGATATATATATATACACACGATTGCCCCAAATTATTTTGCTTTGAGTATATGTTATAGTATAGATATGTATTAGTAAATTACCATTTTGCCCTTTTGGTTATTTATTCAACTATCATAAATAGTATAAGCTACAAAAGAAAACGTAATTAGTAGCGGATTGGTGGGTTAAACTTTGTATTACAAAATGAAACTTATATTTTCCCGGGGTTGGGCCATTCGCTAGCCCGAACCTTGGCCTAACATGACCAGTAAAGGTAAATGAATTGATGAATCTAGCTTAATTATCAGGTTAACATGTTTAATTTTGTATCGAGTTTCAATCATGACAAGATTTTTCATTATGAATAATATATAAGAAAATCCGCATAGGTATAAACTGGAGGGGATACCACCCATCTAGGTCCCGTGTGCCTTTGGCACCAGTCTTTTTATACGTCCACGTACCCCACAGGGATGACTCCGGATAACTCCCCTGGCATAGTCGGGGCGTTTGGAGGTGGAATGAACCTGTTTGTTTTAGTTCCGGCCCCCAAAAGAATGGAGTGTTTTACGGGTGTGGGTACCTATCATGCTAAATGTTTACCCAGAGCATGATTGAACCCCTGCCATCTAGGAAGGCAAGAGCCCAACTTATCATTAGGCCATTTAGTCAAGTGGTTGAATTAATAATAAGAAAAACTATTGCCACCACTTGGTTTGGTTGTGTGGCCGGATCTATTTGGGATAATGGTCCGGTGGGATTTGTCTTAGGTGTTGGGGTTTTGGTTGGTCGTTTAATCCATTTTAATGCTTACTGGCGAGTGATCGCTCTTTTGTTGTATATCTTTTGTATTGGTTGGATGTAGGGTTTTATTCATTTGATTGTTGGATGATCTATAACACCTTAATCAGGCGAATTGAATCCCACATCGGTTGTGGAGATGAGGGAATTGTGGCTTATAATTAAGGGTAATATCCTTCTTACATGACACAACGCGTTTTAGGACTACAAGGGTATATATATATATATATATATATATATATAGTAGTAGCAGATCACGCAAGAACTTTGCAGTTAAGTGTGCTAGAGCAATGCTAGCTAGTTCCGGGATGTGTGACCTCCTTGGAATGAGTCATACGTAGTAGTAGTAGTGTGGTCGCGAAGAAAAAGCCGAGTGCCAGCGGGCAAAGTGGACAATATTAATTGTGTCGTGGCAAGGTGGGATATATATTTGCTTCTGGCTCTTCTCCACCGAAATTTACTTTTCCATTATATTGAACCGATTCCTAGTGTATATAATGTAATTAGATGTTTTTTTAAGATTGTATTTGTATATATATATTATGCCCCAATATATATAAAAGTTTTTTTAAAAAAAAAATTTCTATTGAATTTACTGAAATACCCTGTATTAATATACTTTATGTTAAACTTGATTTACAAGGTTATTTGTTAGCAACATATTTTCTCAAACTATGTTGCTTAATTTTAAACTAAACCTAGATCAATTTTAACATTTAATTGAATCATTAAATATTTTAAAATCTCTATAATTTAAAAGTTCTTGAAGTTCGATCTACCTTTTTGGTTCTTAGTTGAACATTTAGCTATATATAGTGGAAATGTGGAATGATCCACATATATATATATATATATATATATATATATATATATGGTAAGCCCTGACGATCAGTCGGTTGGATTAGCTGCAGTAAATGTCGTAAGACGCCCGACCACGACGATATGGGGGTGTTGTCGGAGATAATATATTTGTTCAACTATATAAATTAAGTTTTCCGATAACAAGTTAAAATAAAATAAATATTTACAGAAATATGAATAAAATGTCTAAACTACTATTAAATCGAAAAGACGGTTCTACTATTGATATTGACGAAGAAGATCATACAAATTCTATTGAAATTTCTATTTCAAATATTGAAAACAATTTATTAAACTGGAAAACAAGATATTAAGACTATTTATAAAATAGGATTATTTGATTATTTTCAAGGATATTCTATAAAAACAACTACATATATATATATATATATATATATATATATATATATATATATATATATATACACACACACACACACACACTAGCTGAAATATATACATACACTTTTAAATAACAAATCGCGAAACATACATAGCTGCATCATATCAAAGAAAGAAAAAGATCGACAAGGAATATACATATGCATAGATAAGTTAATATGAATCTTCTCAGATTGAATTCCAACTGACAATGATTTGAATCTTCCGGATTTAATCCTCTATGCTTTATTGAACATATATTCTGGAATTTCTTCATGAATGCTTAATATTGACATTGAAGACGACATCAGTGATGTTTTTTTTTCCTCAGACTCATCAACAAATACCTTTTTGTTAGATCCATATACATCTTTTCACATACCCTAGCTTTTTCCTCAGACTTAACAATTTTGTTTTTCAAAGCTTCAATTTCAGTTTCTTTTTCATCATTTTCTTTTTCAATGCTTCAATTTCAGTTTCTTTTTTCTTTAAATCTTTCTTTAACTTCATGTTTTCAGAAAGCAACAATTTCTTTTCTTCTTACATACACTTCTTTTAAAGCTCATTAATATTATACTTTCTCTTCATGACCTCTTCATGCTCTGTAATTTTTGTTGCTTCATTTTTAAAATCAAAAGCAAAGAACGATGATTATTGCTATGCTTAATATTGACTTTGACGTCACTGATGGTTTATGGTCTGAGGGTTTGACTTCCAGAGGCAAACTAATTAAACCCTCCACCATAACAATTCTTCGTAAAATAAGTGGATGTAAACAGAGAAATTGCGGTCGCGAGGACGTACGTATTGTTACTTTTGTTGTGAAAACCGTGATCACGGAAAGATAATCTAATACTCGTGTTTAGGGTTTGGATGTAAATGAACCCTAACTATGTGTGTATATATTTATATTGGAATTGAACGAGAACTTGTACCGGCCATTTTTAATACAAAGTATTTAATTAAGGTGTAAATCACTAAATTGTAAAGAATGAACATGGTTCTATGTAACTGAACCGTGGTTAATTATCTATATTTTATTAACGAGCAACATAATTAGCAAAGCAATGAAAAGGTTCTATGTCAATATACCGTGGTTAAGTTGAAATTGAACCGCGGGCCACAATATAATCGTAATTTTGCATTATTATATTACTTTATTACTTTTACTATTTTACTATGCAATTTTATTTACACGCAACTCTTCGATTTTTATATCTATTTTGTTTTATTTTATAAGCTACCAACATAATTAATTACTTAAAAATCAATTTCAAAGTCATAAACAACTATAAACATTTTAAAAATAAAAAATAGTGTATGCTAACTTTGACTTTCATTTGTAAACATTTTATAGATTACATTACGTAATCTTTATGTCTACAATAAATATGAATTTGAACATGCAATTAACTTGGGGAGTGTGTGGTCTCCCCATTGTTTTTTACGACGTGACCGAAATGAAAAAAATTCTGCTTTATTGACCGAAATACTGTTAACCTGTTAATGACTTTGGTCCAAGTGATATACACGGTTCTCAAGTTCTGTAAAAAAAATTACAAACGTTGGAATGTGGTCCAATTTGTCGACTACATGTTGGATTTTTTCACCGTTTTTTACAAATTACAAATTATAACCACAGTTGGTTCTGTTCGCGATATAACCATCGTTTATTACCACTTTTCCAGAATTTTTTTCTAAGAAAAGTGGAAAATTAGAAAACACGTTGATTAAATATAATACAGTATATACACAAATGCGACTATTTTATAGCCAAAAGTTAGCTCGAAAAGAAAGCTAAATAATAATTAAAATTATTCAAAATAAATCATAAATCATAGACTTTAAAAAAGCCAAAAGGGCATACAAATCTTGAAAAATATATAGCTAAAAACACAAGGCATATACATCGATAAGTTAAATTGAATCTTCCAGATTTGGTACCCATGTTCAGCAAATCGAATTCCGACTGACAATGGTTTAAATCATCCGGATGTAATCCTTTATGCTCTATCGAGCATTAAGGAATTCCTTTATGCATGCTTAATCTGGACTTTGACATTACTGTCCAATGGTTTGACTTCAAGATACAGATTAATTAAACCCTCCAAAGTAACAGTTCTGCGTAAAAGAAGTGGACGTAAACAGAGAAATTGCGGTTGCAAGGAAGTACGTATTGTTACTTTTGCTGTAAAAATTGTGATCACGGAAAGAGAATTTGATACTCATGTTTAGGGTTTGGATGTAAACGGTGAACCCTAACTATGTGTGTGGATATATTTATATTGGAATTGAACGATCCCATTTACCGGCCCTTTTGATAAAATTTAATTTAATTTAATCAAGGAGTAAATTGTAAACAATGAACACGGTTCTATGTAACTGAACCGTGGTTTATTATTGTTGACCAAAATTATTGTTGACCAAAATTATTACACTTTTTATTTACAGCAACTCTTCAAATTTTATCTATATTTTATAAATTACCAACATAATTACTTAAAGAATGAAAACAGAACCATGACAATGAACCGTAGTTAAGTTAGTATGGAACCGCGGGCCACAAGCCCACAATATATTCGTAATTTTACATTATTATACTTTAGTACTTTTACTATTACTACAGTAATAATTGATAATTAATCAATAAATAGAATATAAGTACATACTGTATAAATTAGGGTAAACTAAATTTTTTCATCCTCGTGGTTTTTCATATTCCCACTCTCAGTCCTTTTACCTTTTTAATTACAATGGTTGTCCTTATATTTTATGTTTTTTCCCAAGTTTGTCCTTTTACTTTTTTAATTACAATGATCATCCTTATGTTTGGTACTTTTTCCAAAGTTAGTCCTTTTAGTGTATAAATGACTAAATTAACCTTTTAAATTCTTTTTTGATTTCAATATCTTTTTCTATAATTTTTTTACTTATACATACCCCTTATAATTCATTTCCTCTTCCTCTTCTTCCTTAATTTTTTTACTTATATATACCCCTTAAATTTCTTTTAATTTTTTTTACTTAATATTCTGTGAAATACAACACAGCGGGCCATGGTCTCTTTGAAAAGAACAATGGTCTTGTCAACATTTTAACACGGTTCTTTATGTCAAACCCATGTGCTAATAGCCAAAAATTTCAAGCTACCCGCCTTAACTTGTAACACCCCCTTTTCCACCCAAAAATCCAAAATTTTCATATATTTAATAAATTCGGGCAAAACCTAGCTAAGTTACCACCGAAAACCTGTTGGGTTTTCTATTCCCTAACTAGATTAATATGCATAGCGGAATTATAACAAAAATTAATCTAAGGCAATTAGGAAACTAAACTCTAAGGGATCTTAACTTGAATAAATAAAAGAAACAAAATAACCAAGATAAATAGGAAAATACTAACCTTTGAGAAAACGATTTCTCACGCATAGACCACCTTGCAGAACCTTCTTGCTTTGGAGGCGAGTGCCCAAACCAGAACACCTCTAATGCTTCACACCCACGAACCAAGAGAAATTCCCAAACTCCTAGGGTCCCGACTCTAAATCGTGTAAACTCTTACAAGGAGTAGGAATGAGAAAGAGAGAAAGAATTGAACTCTATTCAATTCTGGGATACTCCTAAAAGCATAGGGGAGGTCCCTATTTATAGAGGAGGAGGAGGCCCAGGGTTTCATTACCTGGCCGATGTGGGACAGAATCCCAACCGGCGGTTGGACCTTCCAACCGGCGGTTGGACCCACATGATCAACCGGTTTAACCCCTTGGACTCCAGCCGCCGGTTGAACCTTCCAACCGGCGGCTGGATCCTTGCTTCCAGAATCATCTTTTCTTTTAGTTTCTAATTAATATTCAATTAATAAACTAATCATAATATTAATTCCAATTAATATTATCTCTCTGTTTATTTCTCTTACTGTTCATTGAGGGCGACCCAAAAAGGACTCCACTTTTAATGATGTACTTACCAATTAGTTATGATATTGGACACTATTCCAACAAAACCATCACCAATCGCTAATATCGCCTCCAAAATCCGTCATCGTTGTCCATACTTTTTTTATAAGTTTGTCTAGTTATATTCATTTGTTCCCGATTACAAGTTAGTAGGTCGCTAGGGTTTTTTTTATCCAACTACCGCTATAATGGTAAAGTATCAATTTCTCTTCTTTTTGATGTTATATATTAAGTTTTTGATTGTTTATATGTCTGCTTTTATGAACAAAATGAATGCTATACTCGTGTTAATTTGGTGTTTCTACTTCAATACGTACCGTAATTGTAGTTGAGCTAATTATTCGAGAGTTTGTATATTGTTTTAATTATGCATGCATTTAATTAGTTGATGATTGTTTGTATCATAACCAAAAAGTGAACATTATCTGGTAATATGTTACCAAGTCGTTAAACGGTTCATACAATTTAGTTTTTGGGTGTTGATATATCATATATCATATATACAACAAATTATTTATTTAATACATCCAAAGTATGCATTATAGGGTTGTACAGTACTGCATCAATCAAAAAGCACAAAAATTGGTGTATGAATCAAAACATATATTGCATTTATCCGCATCCTTTAGTTTTCGAGTGTGTTTATATGTTTTGTGATTCATATGAACTAGTTGTTATGTACATATGTCTAGAGGTGTACGTGTTATTGAGTATCTGTATTATTTTACCACTTTTGATATGATATATCTACGATAGTTAATTACCTCGTGGGGACTGATCGATCTGATGACAGCTTTGTGATGATGTTTGTTAGGCAGTTTTATTTATATACGTATTGTGGGTGTAATGTACTGATTGTTGAATGCTAGATGACCTTTGATATTTTTTTTAATAACTTATTCATAATGCGGTGTAAGATAATCAAGATAAGGATCTCCTTCCTCATCCAGAAAATGTTATGAGTGATCATTAGCAACCTGATCTTGGAGAACAAGTTAATCAAGAGTGTAGTACAAGTGCTCCACGTAAAAGGAGAAAGAGAAGGGCTACTTCATCTATGAAGAAGGATAAGAAGGCCAATTTACTTGGCGATAGAGAAGTTGACTTCAATGTTTGTGGACTCAACATTGGGCCGGGAAAGATGTCATTTAGTAAAATGGTAGGTCTTGTGGCTAGATGTCGGGTAAGCATTCTAATTGATTCGTGGGATAAGGTTGATGAAACACTGAAAGAGTCTCTATGGGAAGAGGGTAAGGTAAATTCTGAACCGTTAAAATAATTTTATAGCAACTATATCCCTTTCTCAAAAATGCTATATATACAGAAGCTACTAATATATACTTATGTATTTCAGAAAGCATTCCCTGATATTAAGGGTGAGGAGACCAAGAAGGCTGTTACTGCGCAATAGAAATCTTAGGGACAATTTTGTGAAAACTGGGAATAGCCCCTTTTTGAAGTACCCGTATCTTTCCAAGGAAGGAATGTGGAAGAAATTCTGTGAGAAGGTCAACAATGAAGAGTTACAGGTATCAATTCCATTCGTTTTTTTTTTTTTTTTTAAAATTCAACACAATTTTTCAATCATGAAACCTCATATTAAATAGTTATAATTTTTGTTGATAAAAGAGTCCTACCGAGTACCGAGGGTGAAAGGCCATCTCGACTATGTGATCATCATTTCCTTTTTTCTGTTAAACTTGTTTTTGTTATGTGAAGAGATTAAGTGAGAGAGGTAGACAGTTAGCTAGTTTGAACAAGAATTTGCCTAAGGTAGGACCTAAAGGGTATCGGGGATACGAACAAGAGTGGAAGAAGGAGAGAGAAGAAGCTCTCAAGGTTTTGGATCCCTCCTCTCTTGTTGGTCGCTTATATAGGGTTCACAGTCTGCGGGTATTTATGTACATCAGGGCTCGCTGTGGATGCAATAGCCAAGGACAAATGTTTATACCTGAAGGTATAGTTCCAATTGTGAAGGATTTGGTAAGATCACATTTGTTTACTTTGAAATTCTATTAGTAATCAATATTCTGGGTAAAATTAGAACATAAACTTTTTATTGGTTTGAACAAATTAAGAAGGACGAGGAGTTGCATGTAGCTCCGGATCCCCAAGGAAAAGATGCTCTATGGATGGTCATAGGAAAAGAGCACCCTGGAAGGACAAAGGCAGTGGGGCACACTATTGGCTTCACGAAGGCAATTGATGGCTATGAGAGGCAGCCGCGATGCAACAAAAGAAACGAAGAGATTGAGAGGTTAGAAAGAAGGGTGGCTGAATTAGGATGGAGGTTGAAGATAGGGAGGTGGGATCGCGAGAGTAGATATCGAGGGAGCTGGTGGCGCAAAGACCTGCAGCAAGTCTCGATATGAGGAATACTGGTGCTGGGTCAGAGTTCCAACCTTTTGAAGAGTTACCGGTAATTACATTTATTTAGTATGTAATTATGCTTTTACCACAAATTATTTTGTATCACTTATATATTCATACCATATCGTTGAAGGAACCCACCGCATGTAAGTTAATCGCAGAATTCGGGTTTGAAAGAAAGCTTGTTGCGAGAGGAAAGGCTCATCCTCGGGGGTCCGGGCAGGTACGTGGGTGTCTATGTCACAAGACTACCTAATGGTACAAATTGAGAGAATTCAGGATGGATCCGGGGAGATGAGACTGCCTAAGCCAACTGCTGGGATGACCGTCTTATAGGAAGCAAAAAACAGTCTCCTTCAGTGGCCACGTTCATTTATTATATTTTCTGAGGTAAGTACGCAATATTTATCTTCAAGTATCGTATATTCGTGTGTTAAAATATTTCTACGCATGTCATAACAGTATGCACTTCCATTTTTTTGTTACTAGGATGGGAGAGAGTCGTCCCCGGAGCCAAGAGAGGAGGATTCAAGTGAGGAAAGGAGTACCTTACTAGAAAAGGATACAACTGAATTAGATCAACTTTCTCCATGTCAGGAACAGCAGGGCCCTACCCCTGTACGGGATGATCATGTCCCATTTAAGAAAAAATGGGTCCCTACAAAATCTGGCAAGCGTATACGGGCAGAAAGTATTGAAGCTGGGATGACTATGGATAGAGTAACGGGGAAGTCAAGTAGACACAAGAAGTCTGCTCTAGAAGCAGATCAAGCAAAGAGTTTGAGGTTGAAGCTGGAGATTGTGAGAAATGTTTGGGATAAAGCATCCAGGAATCCTCTCAATGAACCAAATTTTGAAAGTGAATCTTTTAAGCCTACATTTGATGAAGATGATAGAGCAAAGGCTAAAGACAAAGGAAAAGGGAATATGGAGGAGCCAGAAAAGCCAACAAAAAGAACTATTATGCGTACTGGTTTGTTTGAGGATGTGCCACTTGAGGTAGTTGAAAATCCTCCTACTTCTACTACTGCATCAGTTCCACTTGTCAATGATGATCTTGTAGCTGCTGCGGCATTAGTTGATGTAGCCAACGCAACAACCCCCACCAAAACTGTTCCATCTAGGGGTTTAGGTGTATCATTCAGAGAGCCTGTGTTTGATAACAGGCCAAAGGGATTAGAGGAGGCTCTGAAAGAAAAGGAAATAGCTAAGGCTAATGATAAGGGGAAGGGACTGTATGTGGAGCCTAATAAGCCCAAGAATAAAAAGGATCATGAGGCCATAAATGCAGATGTCTATGCTGAGCAGGCAGGTATGATTGCAGTTGATATTGAACCTGAGGTTGTGTAACACCATCTTCAATGGTCTGGTAATTCCTTTATTTAAATTAGTTATTTAATTTTTTTAGGAATTACTTGATATTAATTAATTTACTTGTGAAACTTAAGTAAATAAGTCTTAGGACTTATTGTGAATAGTAAACTATTACTTGTTTTAAATTGATATAGATGACAGTAAAACAAAATACTATTTCTCGCAAATGGTTTTTAGGTTCCAGACAATAGATTTAGGACGGGTATGAAATTAAAGCAATTAGAACAGAGGTGGTTGTGTGAGCCGACCTTTATTTCTTTTGTTTGCAAGGTTTCTTCATTTCTTTCATAACAAGAACTCAAAATACTCTCAAATTCAAATCAAGAAACCATAACCAAGTTGTTAACCAAACTTGTTTAGGTGATTCCGAGTGCTAAACATCAATTTTGCATCATCCTTTCACCCTTATCTTCATTAAAAAGTGAGTTTAAATCTGATTTTGAGTATACAAATTGGGTTTTATAGGTTTTGATTGATTTACATGAAATTGAAGCTTGATATGTTGTTATTAGATGTTATATGATGCTACTTGAAGTATTAGAAACCATAGAATTGAGTTTTTTGGAGTTATGGTGAGATTTAGTTCGGAAAACTCGTAAGAACAGCAAAATTTGCAGAACCCAGTTCGTCCTGCGAACTGAGTTCTTGTTGCGAAGCGAGTTGAGTTCTTGCGAAGCGAGATGAGATTTTCCTTTGCGAACCGAGATCTTGCGAACTGAGATTTTCCCTTGCCAGTTGAGTCGCTGCGATGCGAGTTGAACTTGCGAAGCGAGTTGAGTTTCGCTGTGCGAATTGAGTTCTGCGAGCCGAGATGGCTATGCGAACTGAGCTATTTCGTTGCGAGTCGAGTTTCTGTGAACCGAATTGACTTTGCGAGTTGAGATAGCTGCGAACCGAGTTTTTTTAAAACTTTTTATTTCGCAAATTTTGAAAGTGCGCAAGTCTTTCGGGGTAACGGACATGTGAGAATTTCACAAACTCGGATTGGATTGAAATTCGCATGGTCACTCAGAAACGACCTAATGATCCCGGCTCTATTCTAAGAGTCTAGGCAGTTTTTGGCCATTCGGGGTCATCTAGGGCCCGAAAATGGCATTTTTCATTTTTTAAACATCATTTCGGGATTTTCTATATTCATTTTGATTGAACTTTTGTTTGCCTAGACTTCAGGGATTACCTGATTTGATAAATATGCTCTGATGATGATTATGGAACGAATTTCTAACTTATATTTGATTTTCTGTTTCAGATCAACCTAAGACTCGGTGATATAAGAATCCTGAGTGTGGAGACGTCAGAGGTATCGATGAGTGGATTTAGAACTCACCATTTGATTTAGTTGTAACTATTTGGTTGCAACAAGTAAACGTAGATATGTGTTAAACTGTTTAGTCTTGATTATTGACTATGAATCTACGTGATATGTGAATATATGTGTATCAGATTATTGAGGTCAACGTGTAGTTGGACTTTCGGTTATTATGTGAATTACACAGGTTTTGATTCATTTGTTATGTTTGAGACCTGTGTATGAGTTTAATAACCAATAGTTATCGGTCTATTCCGTATTGGCCATACAGATTGACGTTAAGTGTTCTTTGGGAATCCCCGGGTATTATGATATCCCAAGAGCCACCGATCCTCATTGAAATATGTGTGTTTACGATTAATTGGTGTAAACTCATGGTTAAGCTAAGTTGAATCGTGTGTGATAAATCTATTCACTTAGCTTCGTGTTAATCCCTCATATTACTTCCTGCAGGTTTTCAATAGATATGTGGGTGGACAGGAAGTGGATGCCTTTGGCAGAGAATGTTTGACGAATGTGAACTCTGATGTATTTTGATAATCTGATTTTGGAATTATATAATACCATGTTAGTGTAATATGTGTAATGAGGTTTCAATAGTTTTAAACTATTGTGTATCGGAGTTTGAAAAAAAAGATTATACACTTTATATGATGTATATTAATAAACTATGTTTTTAAGTTAACGCTTCCAAGTTAAATGGTATAATATTCATATACTGAATGAGGGGTGTTATAAGTTGGTATCAGAGCATAGATTTGGGTGAATTGAGCATTGAAAAGTGTTCAATCCCAAATTTATAGTGTGTTACGTCAAACATTCTTGGGTATGGGATTTAGCATTGGTTATAAATCGGTTTGTAGATAGGTACTAACGATTAACAAGTTTCAAGTTGTTGTGTTGAATACAGATATGGCAGATAATGAGCAACCGACCACCAACCCTAATAATACCTCAAGGATCGATGTTCCCCCTTCTGATATTCATAATGAGAGACATGATCATGAGGGTACTTCTAATCCTGCTCGTGAAGAATCGAATAGAGATGATTATCTTTTTTAGTTAGAATATGAGGTGATTAATCTCAGAGAATTTAAAAGGCAGACGGAAACTGCATCATCTCAGCAATGTTCATAGCAACAGATACCGGTGTTTGGTAATATTCCTCCCTTTCAGTCAAATAAAAAGTGTTCATTCAAAACATTCATGGCAAGTAAACTACCAGAGTTTAGAGGTAGTACAAATCCGTCTATAACTTTAAATTGGTTAAGAGATATGGAGAGGAAATTTGATGTTACTCGCTGTGAAGAGGAATCCAAAGTGTTTTATGCTATTCAGTGTTTAAAAGATGAAGCCATGGTTTGGTGGGACTCGATTACCGGTCATTTGACTCAACAGCAGAAAGAAGCTATTCGATGGCCTGATTTCCATCAAGCTGTTTGTAATCAATATTGTTCCGACTTTGATATGGCACGTATTAGGAGAGAGTTTGTGAATCTTCAATTAACCGATAAGATGACTATTGATGAGTTAATCACACAGTTTTCGGAGAAACTACGGTTTGTACAACAGTGGGTTCCCGATGAGAAAACTAGAATCGAGCAGTTTGTGGAAACTTTACCTCATAATTACCGTACTACAGTGAGGTTAGCTAGTAATCTATCCCAAGCTTTTACTCTTGCACGCTCGGTTGACAGTGATATTAGAGGTTTTCGAGAGTCTCAAGCTAGAGATACTTCTTCTTCATTTCCAAGAACTAGAACAGATTCTTCGGGTAAAGGAAAGTCAAGGTGGCAGGGTAATCGTCAGGGTCAAAGATTTAGTAATAAAAGTGGTTCATCCGGAAGTTCTAATTGGTGTACTTCTTGTCGATCCAAACATACTGGTCTATGCACAATTCTGACAAACAAATGTGTTAAATGTGGTGAATTGGGTCATGAGTTTAAGAATTGTAAGTTTCCCAATTATGTATGTTGGAACTGTAAAAAAGAAGGGCATCGTGTTGGGCAGTGTCCTAAGGCAGGAAAGCAGGGTTCGGTCTCGGTCAGGAGTTCATCATCTTCCTGTCAAAAGCGGAAGAATACTCCGCCAGCAGCAAGTAGGGCATTCGAAATGACAGTCGATGAGGCTGTCCACACAGATTATGTCATAACTGGTACTTTTCTTATAAACTCTATATCAGCACGTGTTTTATTTGATTCTGGAGCAAATTGTTCCTTTATATCTGTGTGTTTCTGTAATAAGTTGCATTTGACCCCTACTGTGATTACTAAGCCTGTTGAAGTAGAAATAGTTAGTGGCAAGTTAGTTCCTGTTACCACCTCGGTGACTGGAGCTAGTATAATGATAGAAGGACAGACTTTTCCAATTTCATTCCTGTTAATGCCAATTCCTAGTTTTGACGTGGTTATTGGTATGGAAAGGTTAAGTCAGAATAAGGCGACTATAGAATGTCATAAGAAGTTGATAAAAATCCATATTTCTGAAGAGTCATTTGTCGTGGCTCAAGGAGAGCGGGAGAATGGGCATATTCCTTTAATCTCTATGATGAAAGCTAGGAAATCCTTGTCTAAAGGTTGTGAGTCTTACCTAGCTTATGTTAATGATGCCAAACTTGAAAAGAAATATGTCTCTGATGTCCGGGTAGTTTCTGAATATTCGGAGGTGTTTCCCAATGAATTGCCTGGTTTACCACCGGTTAGGGAAGTTGAATATCAGATTGATCTTGTTCCTGGCTCGTCGCCTATAGCCAAAGCTCCCTATAGATTAGCTCCTTCTGAAATACGTGAAATGTTGAATCAGATACAGGAGTTATTGGATAAAGGGTTTATTAGACCTAGTTCTTCTCCTTGGGGTGCACCGGTTTTGTTTGTTAAGAAGAAAGATGGGTCATTCAGAATGTGCATTGATTATCGAGAGTTAAACAAAAGAACAGTAAAGAATAAATATCCTCTGCCTCGAATAGATGACTTATTTGATCAGCTGCAGGGATCTTCTATATATTCTAAAATTGATTTGAGGTCGGGTTACCATCAGGTTCGTGTTCGTGAACAGGATATTCCAAAGACTGCTTTTCGTACCAGGTATGGTCATTATGAATTCCTGGTGATGCCTTTCGGTTTGACTAATGCTCCAGCAGTTTTTATGGATTTAATGAACCGGGTATGTTCACCATTTCTTGATAAGTTTGTAATCGTTTTCATCGATGATATTCTTGTGTATTCTAAGTCCGAATCAGAACATGCCTTGCATTTGAGATTAGTTCTTGAAACATTGAAAATAGAACAATTATATGCCAAATTTTCTAAATGTGAGTTCTGGATTCGAGAAGTTCAGTTTTTGGGTTATATCATTTGTAATGATGGGGTTAAAGTTGATCCTTCTAAAGTTGAAGCAGTAATGAATTGGAAAACTCCAAAGAACGCTTCGGAAATCAAAAGTTTTCTGGGTTTGGCGGGTTATTATCAGAAGTTTATTAAAGACTTTTCTAAAATTGCTAGCCATTGACTAAATTAACCCGCAAGAATGAAAAGTTTGAGTGGAATGATCAACAAGAACATGCCTTTCAGACTTTGAGACAATTGTTATGTCAAGCTCCGGTGTTAGCATTACCAAATGGGTCTAAATATTTTATTGTATATTGTGATGCATATTATTCTGGTTTGGGTTGTGTTCTTATGCAAAGAGATAGAGTTATTGCTTATGCTTCTCGTCAGTTGAAACCGCATGAAAAGAATTATCCAACACATGATTTAGAGCTGGCAGCGGTTGTGTTTGCCTTGAAAATCTGGAGACACTATTTATATGGTACTATATGCATTGTTTGTACTGATCATAAAAGTCTGCAGTATGTATTTTCACAGAAAGAACTGAATATGCGTCAAAGGCGATGGTTAGAATTAATCAAAGATTATGATTGTGAAATACGTTACCATCCAGGAAAGGCAAATGTAGTTGCAGACGCTTTAAGCAGAAAAGGTACTTCTGACCGAGTTTACTTTCTGCGAGTTGATGTTTCTTCTGACTTGGTAGATCAAATTAAAGCTGCTCAGTTAGAAGCCTTATTGGATCATAATTTGAAATCTGAAATTATGTTGAAAAGAAAAGATCTGTTGATAGATGATTCTAGAGGATTAAAGACATTTCAGTCTCGTGTGTGGATTCCTCTGATTGGTAGTATTCGGGATATGATTTTGACTGAAGCTCATAAATCTAGATTATCTGTCCATCCTGGGAGTACCAAAATGTATAATGATTTGAAACCCTTATATTGGTGGCCTACGATGAAAACAAATATAGCACAATTTGTTGGTACTTGTCATATTTGCGCTCAAATTAAAGCAGAACATCAGAAACCGTATGGGTCACTGAAACAGTTGGAAATTCCAGAATGGAAGTGGGAACACTTGACTATGGATTTTGTAACTAAACTTCCTTGAACGCCACGTGGAAATGATATGATCTGGGTTATTGTAAACAGATTGACCAAAAGTGCACATGTTCTGGCTACTAGTGAAACAGCATCTCTGAGTAAGCTTGCACAGTTGTATGTTAATGAAATTGTCTCGAGACATGGTATTCCATTATCAATTGTGTTAGATAGGGATTCTCGTTTTATTTCTCACTTCTGGCAGAGTTTACAGCAAGAGTTGGGTACACGTGAAAATCTTAGTATAGCATATCATCCTCAAACTGATGGCCAATCTGAGAGGACGATTCAGACACTCGAGGATATACTTTGAGCTTGTGTCATTGATTATGGCGGTTCTTGGGATTCTCATCTACCATTAGTAGAAATTGCGTACAACAATTCTTATCACTCCAGTATTGGCATGCCTCTATATGAAATGTTGTATGGACGCCGTTGTAGAACACCTGCATGTTGGTTAGAGGCTGGAGAGAAACAGTTTGTTGGGCCCGATATTGTTCAGATAACAGCGGATAAAGTGGCGATTGCACGTGAGAAATTGAAAGCTGCTCGTGACAGACAGAAGCAATATGCAGATCCGCGTAGACGGCCAGTTACATTTTCTGAAGGCGAACTTGTTTATCTTAAAGTTTCTCCGTGGAAAGGTGTTATCCGGTTTGGAAAATGAGGGAAGTTAGCTCCTAGATACATTGGTCCCTTTAAAATTCGTCAAATTGTTAATGATCAGTCAGTTACACTTGAACTTCCCCTAGAGCTTGCAGGGATTCATGATACATTTAATGTGTGTTATTTGAGAAAATGCAATGTTGAAGATCAGTCTCAGATTCTTCCTCTGTAAGACTTGAAGGTTGATCAGAACCAGAAGTTAGTTGAAGAACCTATTGAACTGTTAGATAGAAAGGTGACTAAACTTAGAAAGAAACAGATTCCCATGGTGTTAATCAAATGGAAACATAGTTTAGGTTCGAACCTAACTTGGGAGACTGAGGAAAGTAAGAGATCCAGATATCCTGGATTATTTAGTCGTGATGAGATTTTGGGGACGAAATCTTCTTAAGGAGGGGAGATTTGTAACACCCTCTTCAATGGTCTGGTAATTCCTTTATTTAAATTAGTTATTTAATTTTTTTAGGAATTACTTGATATTAATTAATTTACTTGTGAAACTTAAGTAAATAAGTCTTAGGACTTATTGTGAATAGTAAACTATTACTTGTTTTAAATTGATATAGAAGACGGTAAAACAAAATACTATTTCTCGCAAATGGTTTTTAGGTTCTAGACAATAAATTTAGGACGTGTATGAAATTAAAGCAATTAGAACAGAGGCGGTTGTGTGAGCCGACCTTTATTTCTTTTGTTTGCAAGGTTTCTTCATTTCTTTCATAGCAAGAACTCAAAATACTCTAAAATTCAAATCAAGAAACCATAACCAAGTTGTTAACCAAACTTGTTTAGGTGATTCCGAGTGCTAAACATCAATTTTGCATCATCCTTTCACCCTTATCTTCATTAAAAAGTGAGTTTGAATCTGATTTTGGGTATACAAATTGGGTTTTATAGGTTTTGATTGATTTACACGAAATTGAAGCTTGATATGTTGTTATTAGATGTTATATGATGCTACTTGAAGTATTAGAAACCATAGAATTGAGTTTTTTGGAGTTATGGTGAGATTTAGTTCGGAAAACTCGTAAGAACAACAAAATTCGCAGAACCCAGTTCGTCCTGCGAACTGAGTTCTTGTTGCGAAGCGAGTTGAGTTCTTGCGAAGCGAGATGAGATTTTGCTTTGCGAACCGAGATCTTGCGAACTGAGATTTTCCCTTGTGAGTTGAGTCGCTGCGATGCGAGTTGATCTTGCGAAGCGAGTTGAGTTTCGCTGTGCGAATTGAGTTCTGCGAGCCGAGATGGCTACGCGAACTGAGCTATTTCGTTGCGAGTCGAGTTTCTACGAACCGAATTGACATTGCGAGTTGAGATAGCTGCGAACTGAGTTTTTTTAAAACTTTTTATTTCGCAAATTTTGAAAGTGCGCAAGTCTTTCGGGGTAACGGACATGTGAGAATTTAACTAATTCGGATTGGATTGAAATTCGCATGGTCACTCGGAAACGACCTAATGATCCCGGCTCTATTCCAAGAGTCTAGGCAGTTTTTGACCATTCGGGGTCATCTAGGGCCCAAAAATGGCATTTTTCATTTTTTAAACGTCATTTCGGGATTTTCTAAATTCATTTTGATTGAACTTTTGTTTGCCTAGACTTCAGGGATTACCTGATTTGATAAATATGCTCTGATGATGATTATGGAACGAATTTCTAACTTATATTTGATTTTCTATTTCAGATCAACCTAAGACTCAGTGATATAAGAATCCTGAGTGTGGAGAGTTCAGAGGTATCGGTGAGTGGATTTAGAACTCACCATTTGATTTAGTTGTAACTATTTGGTTGAAACAAGTAAACGTAGATATGTGTTAGACTGTTTAGTCTTGATTATTGACTATGAATCTACGTGATATGTGAATATATGTGTATCAGATTATTGAGGTCAACGTGTAGTTGGACTTTTGGTTATTATGTGAATTACACAGGTTTTGATTCATTTGTTATGTTTGAGACCTGTGTATGAGTTTAATAACCAATAGTTATCGGTCTATTCTGTATTGGCCATACAGATTGACATTAAGTGTTCTTTGGAAATCCCCGGGTATTATGATATCCCAAGAGCCACCGATCCTCATTGAAATATGTGTGTTTACGATTAATTGGTGTAAACTCATGGTTAAGCTAAGTTGAATCGTGTGTGATAAATCTATTCACTTAGATTCGTACTAATCCCTCATATTACTTCCTGCAGGTTTTCAATAGATATGTGGGTGGACAGGAAGTGGATGCCTTTGGCAGGGAATGTTTGACGAATGTGAACTCTGATGTATTTTGATAATCTGATTTTGGAATTATATAATACCCCGTTTGTGTAATATGTGTAATGTGATTTCAATAGTTTTAAACTATTGTGTATCGGAGTTTGAAAAAAAAAAGATTATACACTTTATATGATGTATATTAATAAACTATGTTTTTAAGTTAACGCTTCCAAGTTAAATGGTATAATATTCATATACCGAATGAGGGGTGTTATAGGTTGTGCATATTATGACAAAAGAAGAGCAAGTTTATTTTGATTTAAACTTTTCTGAAAAGGCAGCTTGAATTGATGGAAATGTTGAAAATTAAAAAAGCTCATGAGGTAGCACAAAGGCAAGCTAAGCTCAAAGCCAAGCCAAAAACAAAAGCTCAGATGAAAGATCATTATGCCAGGTGCTTAAGAGGATCAACTGGTCTGTCGCTCACTGCTCTCAAAAAATGGGATTTTGAATCTTTAAAGAGAAGATATGAAGCAGAACAGGAAATTATCCCTATGGGTGAGGAGACTAGCTACAAAGTCCGCAAAAAAAGATAAGCCGGCTGAAAAGGTGGAAAAAGAAAAGAATGATAAAATCTTTATGACATTTGGTAGAAAAAAAACATTTGGTGGAAAAAGAAAAGAATGATAAAATCTTTATGAGAAAGAATAAAAAGATGGTTATGTCTGAAAAGGAAAAGGAAGTGCATACTGATGTGCCTTCAAAAGGATGTTTGAGGTTGGAATGAGAAAATATGAAGGAGAGAGAGAGAGAGGATATGATGACAACCATCATCTGTTTGAGCATCTGAGACAGATGTATATGCCTGAGATTGTAATGAGAATATTCATGAAGCCATACTCTCCTGTCACTGTATGGCACTACTATAAGCTCTTTTGGAGTACACCGGTACAATCAACTGGATGGAGGGGTGGGATACTTGATAGTCACAAAATAGAACATGATTCATGATCTACTTGATACAGATTGATTGAGAATGAAAGGATGAAACTTAAGGCTGCTGGAAGAATCTTAAGTTTAAAGTGAGATTGTTGGGTCAAATAACCACTGGTGCAGATTGAATATTATTCCAAGTGTTTTACACTGCTGGGCTAAAGTGAAGCAGCAAAGACTCTGATGTATGATTTTGAATCAGATCCACAAGAAACAGAACACATCGTGAAGTGTCTTAACGAGTAAGGATTTTCCTTAACATATAAAGCTAGAAATATGCACATCTTATTATCAAAACTAACATAATCGATCTATTCGCTTCATTATTCTCAGTGCATGGAGCGAGATGTATTCCATGTTACCTTGACAAAACTCCATTATCGCTTACAGACCTCAACAACGTTGTCAGGAGGTGGTGTTCATGGTTCCAACAACAAATTCTTATATGATAGGTGCATGAATACTTTATTCTTTTTACTTAAATGATTTAGATGCGTCTTGAATGCTTAACTCCTTATCCTAAAATGTTAATATATATTTATAGATGTTGATATGCTAAGTATATATGATAGTTACATAAATATTCAGTGTATTCTTTTTCCCCTTTACTTAAATGATTTAGATTCGTTTCGAATGCTAAAATATTTATATTTATATATATATATATATATATATATATATATATATATATATATATATATAGATGTTTATATGCTTAAGTATAATAGTTACAAAAATATACTAAAATGTTAATACAAATCTTTCATGCAAGATCAAAATAGCTTGATTGAACATTTTGAGATGCGCCCAATGATGAAATCTCATATTAAATAGTTATCATGGTGACAGCAATTAGATTTGTTGAGTTGACAATCTTAAATTGATTACCATTTACAAGTTTAAGCAACACCGACTGATATGAGATATGAGAGCACTTACTGAGGGGAAAGGGTATCTCGACTACTTTGACCTTGAATATTTTTGTTTGTGTTATATAATACATAATGCAAAATATATGAATGGATTGGGCTTTGAATACATTTTCATTGGTAGAATTTGCATCAAGTATTATATAACACACACAAATATATTCAAAGTCAAAGTTGTCAAATAGAGACTTCAAAAGTCAAAAGGGGGCAATAAAACTGGGAATGAGAGAGTATTAATAGAACTGTTGGTGACATGCAGGTTCTAAAAATATTCCTGTGAAACTTTTTTGATTTATAAAACACGCGGTCCACAAAAGAGAACCGTGGACCGGTCACATTTTTTTTTTATCAAAAAATTTTAGAAGGACCACGGTTCTGAATAATGAACCGCAAATAGTTACCAGTGGTCTTGAACACGGTTTTAAATTATTAACCATGGTCCGACTGGTTATTAGACCACGAATTTTCATACCGTGGTCCTTTTGCTTTGCAAATAGACTTCTCCCCCTTAGCCGACCCCCCGATTTCCGTGATCTATATATGGTTTTAACCGTGCCATTTTGGATTTTGTAGTAGTGGTTCTTGGTTTATGGTGGAGAAGAAGAACTTAGAGTAAGGGGTTATAGTGATGAAAGTTTTCAAACAGATAGAGATGATAGTCGTTCACAGTCTGGTTCAGTATTCTTACTGAATGGGGGAGCGGTGACATGGAAAAGTTCCAAGCAAGATACGGTGGCAGACTCAACGTGCGAGTCTGAGTACATAGCGGCTTGCGAGGCTTCAAAGGAAGCCATCTAGATTAAGAATTTGATTGGAGATCTTGGAGTTGTTCCAATGGTTCAAGACCCCATTGAAATATTATGTGATAACGAAAGTGCGGTCGCCTTGAGTAGAGAACCCAAGGATCACGGAAAGTCAAAGCATATTGATAGAAAACACCATTTTGTTCGGAGAAAAGTAGAAGAAGGACATGTGATTGTAAAGAGCATAAGATCAGAGGATAATCCGACTGATCCATTCACAAAGCCACTTGGAAAATCCAAACATGATGAGCATGCTAGGAGCATAGGCTTAAGAGATAATGTAAAGTTTTAGTTGTTAGTTTGACTTTGAAACATTGTAAACAATGATGGAAATTGTAATAGACTTGGTGATTAAATAATGGAGATTTATTTATTGGAAGGAGTTCTGCCATTTACTATTGTTTGTCATTGTGTTTCTTTTTTGCATGTTTAGAACCCACTTCCTGAGTAAAGTTTTTTACTCAAACCTCCTCAGTCGTTCATACTCTTGGAAGTAAGTGATGAATTAAGACTGTCATGGAGTGTTAGTAGATTGTCTATGGAGATTAGACATGGCATGGAGAATGCTGCAACACTCATGGGTACTTAATGGAGATTTAAGTATAGGAGAGACCCGTACTTAAAGAGATCACTTCATGGATTAAATCACGAGTGATTTTAAGATGATAATATCCTCTATTCTTGAAATTGAGATACATTGAGTTTCCATTTTTTCAAGTCCGTTATACTTTAGCCTATTCTAACGCTGTGCGTAAATGCCAGTCATAAAAGGGTATGCTAGGTATGACATGATGAGTTGACTAGTACTAAGTAGTCGAAAAATATTTGTTCCTTTTCGCCTAATGGGAAAAAAGATATCTTGGGCCCTCTAATGATTAAAGATCGACTCTAAAGTGCTAGACCTGGCCAAGACTAAGTTGATGGTTCAATAGTCTCATAAAGTCAATGTAATCAGAAATCAGAAAACTAATTATGAATCTTGAGATTGATTAAAATCCATGTCTCGATTCATACGATATCTAGTAGAACAAAGGAATAGTTGATCACTTATCTAAAGGGCTAACTCTAAGATAAGATTCAGAGTTCGGCAGTCGCATTGGATGGCACTCTCTGCTTAGTTAATGGATTGCCTTAGACCAATAATAGTTGATGAATTGTCCAAGTGGGAGACAATTAGAATAGTGTCCAATATCATAACTAATTGGTAAATATATCATTGAAAGTGGAGTCCTTTTTGGGTCAACCTCAATGAACAATAAGAGTAATAAATAGAGAGATAATATTAATTGAAATTAATATTATAATTAGTTTATTAATTGAATATTAATTGAAACTAAAAGAACATTCTGGAAGCATGATCCAACCGCCAGTTGGAAGGTTCAACCGGCGGCTGGATTCAAGAGAATTGAGGCGGTGGAACACGCGGGTCCAACCGCTGGTTGGGATTCTGTCCCACATCGGGTAGGGGATGAAACCCTGAGCCTCCTCCATCCCTATAAATAGGGACCTACCCTATGCTTTCAAGGTATCCCAGAATTGAATAGAGTTCAATTCTTTCTCTCTTTCTCATTCCTACTCCTTGTGAGAGTGTACACGACTTAGAGTCGGAACCCTAGGAGTTTGAGAATTTCTCTTAGTTCTTGGGTGTGAGCCATTAGAGGTGTTCTTGTTTGGGCACTCGCCTCCAAGTAAGGAAGTTCTGCAAGGTCATCTGTGCGTGAGAAATTGGTTTTCTCAAAGGTTAGTATTTTTTCCTCTTTATCTATTTGTTTTATTGCTTTTATTTATTTAAGTTAAGATCCCTTACGGTTTAGTTTCCTAATTGCCCTAGATTAATTAATCTGTTATAATTCTGCTGCGTATATTAATCTAATTAGGGAATAGAAAACCCAACAATACTATCATTCAACAATTAAGACTTATGTCATACATTATATAGCAGTTCACAGAAGATAAGACACGTGAAATTAGACCTTCTTAAATGCTCAGAAATCTTAGCATAACTTTCCTACCAATACATCATATAATGAAGCTATCTAGACTTAAGTTATTCTTATCAGTTGATTAATATAAATGACCCGTTATAACCTGTGGATATAGGTGTACAATAAGATAAATATAACTAAAGTCCTAGTTCAAAATCGTTATCTTAGTGTGACTTATAGGAATCTACTAACACATCGTACTTAATACTTAAGGTAATTATTCTTAAGCTTATTCTCCTAATGTACTATCATCTTCCAAGTTCTTACAGATAAAAACTTAAACATTTTCTAAAAGAAATTACTTTTGTTCTTTTATCGGAGGCGATTTCCCTAAGGTAATAAGCAAATGAATGCCATACGCCCCCCCCCCCCCCCCTCCCCAATTTTTTTTAATAATATAAGACATAAATGAAAACTTACAACAAACTAACACAATGCCTTTGGAAGACTAGTTATTCTGGATTCATCATTCCGTTCAGTTGAACCAATATCTCAAAACGCATCCTGTCAAAAGCCTTTGCGTATAAGTCTTCCAAGTTGTCCGTGGAAGGAAACTTGACTAACTCTATAAGCTTCTTCTCATCACAGTCTCTGATGAAATAATGACGAATATCGATGTGCTTCGTTTTTGTAACACCCGCCAATTTAGGACTTTGGATTAGTGCCTAAACTACTTGTAACTTCATGTATTTAGTTTTGTAATAACCTAAATATACGAGACCTTTGTGAAATTACCTACACGCGTACGTGATTCGTTTAAATCGTACACTTACCAAACGGACGAGATCCTAAAAAATTTAGATTGGACGTTGGTGACAAAAACTTTTAAATAATTTGGAATTAACCAAACAAACATTAATTGCTTTAATATATTGTGAAAATATATTACACGTATCTAGTATCGTTTAAAAACACTCCGAACGCGACGAGAGCACACGAAACGCGCCTAACAACGGGAAGTAATTCAAGTTATATTTTTATAACTCATTAATAAGTATTATGATAAAATACTTCGGCTAACAATATTTCGGATACACTTTAACATATAACGCGAAACCACATTTAAACAACTACGGGATTTAACCGACAACGACCCGTGATATAAAATTCGGAAACACAAACCCGCGAGCCGAGACCCAAATGGGTCGGCTCAGACCCGCGGACCCAAACCAAACCGACCCATGACCCACCCCTTTTAAAACCCTTTGTTTCCTTCATTTCTCATTTACACCAAACACACATACATACACTCTCTTCTCTCCTTCTCACTTTCAAGTTGCAGCCCCAAACCACCCCAAAAACGTCACCCAAAAACTCATCATCTTGCGGAGTTGATTCAGGGAGAAACGATCACCATCTCGAGCTCTCCATCTTCATCTTTTCCATTTTCGATTTCATGGTAAGGTACTTCAAAACTCTTTTAAATTACTTAGGAAGCTTTTATTTACATGCTATAACGTTTACTCAACAAAGATTTGCCCAAAAATCGACTTGAAAATGCGTTTTCATAGATTGGTGTTCGAACAGCTCGTTCTGCGAACCGAGATCTGTTCATCCTGCGAGGCGAACCCAACTGCGAACCGAACCCACCTGCGGGTAGGCTTGCGAGTCGACCTGCGAGTTGACCTGCGAGCCGACCTGCGAGTTGACTTGCGAGTCGACCTGCGAGTGGACTTGCGAGTTGACCTGCGAGTTGACCTGCGAGTCGACTTGCGAACCGAATCGTGTGTTGCGAACTGAATTCAGTTTGTAGCCTACTGCCTTGCGAGCCGAACTCGGCTCGCACCGCGAACTCAATTCGCACCACTATTTCAGTCCATAACCCGACTTGACCAATTTTCCGAATTTAAATCCTAGATACGATTTTTAATAAAACGATATACATAATGATACCACTCTCGGATTATTTTTACAAACCGTCACCAACGGGCCATACTTTTTTTCAAAATACAAACGGTTTACTAAACAAACACTTGGACACGTCCTAGTTGAGTGGACAACTAGCATGGGTGATCTTTTAAGACACCAACCCGTTTACTTGTTTACTTACAACCTGGTGCGTTACGGACGCCAGAAGGTTGCAGGATTCTGAGAATCGACACACAGACTTACAACCGCTTTACCTGGTTGATTACACATACGTATTTACTGGACTCAGGTGAGTCTCGTAGCCCCACTTTTACTGTTTTACTGTTTTACTTACGGGGTGAGATACATTGCTTATTTTTATGAACACGAGTACTGAATTACATGTTTAGCAAACGGAATTGCATGAGTTTTCTCACCATTTATTTGGGGAAGTCTCCTCATCATATTTCGTTAGTTATGTACTTAAACGCGAACACTAGTTAATGGATCCATTAGGGAAATGACCCTCCCCGCCCGGGGTAGTAGCGCTACCACGAACCGTTCTGTATAAACGGGCGACTATTATTCGTTACTGATGCTTGCTCAATTTCCGAGCATGTCACGGGAGCAAATTTATTATTTACGGGTTAAGCTTCGATTATGAGCCTCATGGCAATGATATAACTTACTTACTTTTTATTGCGAGATTGCAAATAACTGATTTACGCCTGCGGGCATTATTAATGAAATCTTGTGTTCAAACACTTGTATTATTTACAAACCTGTGAGATTCACCAACATTCGTGTTGACCTTTTTAGCTTTGCATCTCAGGTACACAGACGGAATAGGATCCCCTCAGGATACTAGCTAGAGTCGCATGATTTCTACCTTGCATTTAAGGGAGATTCTTAGCATTATCTTTTGTATTTATTATGATTATGTAATAGAATCTCCCGCTTTATACGCGGACTCTAGGGAACTTCATTTTGTAACCAGAAACACTATGTTTCAAACATTTTATGTATGGAAATGTAACTATTTACAAACGTTGCATATAGATGTCATTTGCTTTACTTTTGCGCTGTGATATTTGATTAGTAGCACCCCAAAGCTTGCTTCCGCTAAACTGTGATTTTGGGGGTGTTACAGATTGGTATCAGAGCCTAAGGTTATAGCGAACTAGGTTGTATTTAGTGGGCCTAGACTATGACCGTTAGGCAGTATTTCCTCATTAGGTATGACTGGTTCGGGAATTACATCATACGACGTTAATTTAACATAGCCTAATCAACTATGTACAATTAAGGAAAGATGATGTGAAACCTGAAAGGGGTTATATTGAACAGGAATACACTAGTTGACTCTGACCACGAGAGAAATAGAACCGATACTTGGTTGTGCTAGACACACTAGGCTATGTTATATGCTATATATATAAGTAGGCCTCATTCTTTCTAACACTTTGTCTCAGAATGGCAAACACACCACCAAGTTCGTCACGCTCTTATCCGCATGGAACACGAAACCCAAGGGTAGCTAGGAGGGACGCCCGTTCGCCTCGAACCAGCCCATATCCTATTCACCTCACTCTACCGGACTTAGCCGCTAGGGTGTACCATCACGACCAACGACTCCATGAAATGGATATCGAGCTCCAAGAAACTCGCGAGAACTGGAGACTCACATCAATGGAGCGAATCGAGCAAGTCTCCGAAGATCACGATCACACTGTTACCACCATGAACACTCTTCAGAATCAGGTGGGAGACATAGTTGAAACCATGGAGGTTGTCCACAACCAAGTGATTGGCAACTGAAACGAAATCTCTGTCCTACAATCAAGACTCCATAAGTGCGAGACACGTCTAAGGGAAACCGAGGACGCCCTTCGAACGGCCAACAGACTCGCAGAATCTGTGGACCGCCTCAATGCACTGCTGCCACAGCTCAATCTACGCCGGAATTAGCTTAGGCTGAATCTGTATTCTATTATGCTTTCGTAGGACCTATGTAATTTGACCGGATGAAACAATTCCTGACATCTTTTGTATTTACCATATTATGTAACCCTCTAGAACTCATGTCTTGTATCTAATCTAATTATCTAGTGAAATATGGTTATCACGTCAATCTGTTCTCGTATATTCCATAATATACCCATGAAATATACCATAAGTTCGTACAAATATCTTAATTTCCCTTTTCTTGTTCTCCTTGTTCAGCATCATGCCTCCCCGACGCCAGGTCACCCTCAGCGAAACGGAAATAGCGGATCTAATTGCCCGCAGTGTGGCCCAAGCCTTGGCTACCCGGACACCTATTCCTAGTAGCGAAGATACAGCTACCAATGGGCCACAACCCAAACCCTGCTCTTACAAAGACTTTCAGAACTGCAAACCCCTATGCTTTGCAGGTACCGAAGGAGCAATCGGTCTACTACGCTGGATCGAGAAAATCGAATCTGTATTCCTTATTTGCAACTGCACAGAAGGAGACAAGGTCAAATTCTCCGCCAGTACATTTTCTGACACCGCCCTCACCTGGTGGAACACCTATGCCCAGACTGTGGGTATTGCAAATGCTTACAAACTCTCATGGGATGAGTTAAAGCAGCTGTTGAGGGGCGAGTATTGCCCCAGAGATGAATTGAAGCAGCTGGAAGTAGAGTTCTGGAACCACAAAATGCAGGGTGATGACATCACGGGTTACACCAACCGTTTACACCAACTGGCACTTCTGTGCCCATCCATGGTCGATCCCGAGTATAAGAGGATCGAGAAATACATAGATGGACTCCCCGACAAACTTCAAGACCTAGCGACTTCATCCAAACCGGGTACTATTCAGAGCGCCATTCGTATGGCTCACGAACTAATGGCCAACTCTGTCCGCCGTGGCACAACTTCAACCCCAACAACAAACAACAAGCGTAAGTGGGAAGGAAGCCCCAATTCCTCCAACCAAACCTTCAACAAAAAGCCTGAGTCTGTTAAGGCTTATTCCTCGGGATCTACTGAGAGGAAAGGGTACGTCGGGAACAAACCTTACTGTTCCAAATGCAACCGCCATCATGACGGTTCCTGCCCTTGTACTAATTGCAAAAAGTTCGGGCACTTGGCCAAGGATTGCTGAGCCAACACCCCTACCCCCAACCCTAACACGCCGAAGACTTGCTTTGGGTGCGGAAATCAAGGGCATTTCAAGAGTGACTGCCCCAAGCTGAAAAACAACAACAACGCTAGAGGAAGAGCTTTTGTGTTGAAATCAGGGGAAGCCCGTCAAGACCCTAATGTGGTCACGGGTACGTTCCTTCTCAACAATTTAACTGCTACTGTCCTATTTGATACTGGTGCTGATAAGAGCTTTATGTCTGATAAATTATATCCACTACTTGACACTACACCTATAGCCTTAGATTCTAAGTACACAGTAGAATTGGCAAATGGAAAACTTATTGAGGCCAACAGTGTGATACCTAATTGCACTTTAAATCTAGCTAATGAGCTCTTCTCCATCGATTTGATACCCATCGAGATCGGCAGCTTTGACATCATCGTCGGTATGGATTGGTTATCCAATCACCGAGCCGAAATAGTTTGTTTTGAGAAAATCGTCTGAATCCCTCTCGTCACCGGTGGAACTTTAGTCATACAAGGGGAGACCGGCGGGACAAGCCTAAACATCATTTCTTGCATGAAAACCCGAAAATACTTGAGAAAAGGGTACCAAACAATCCTCGCACATGTTATGGAGAAAAAGTCAGAGTAGAAGCGACTGGAGGATGCGCCGATTGTTCAGGATTTCCCAGAAGTCTTCCCTGAAGACTTGCCTGGCCTTCCACCACCAAGACAAGTCGAATTTTCTATTGATCTTGTGCCCGGTGCAACACCGGTGGCACGAGCACCTTACCGACTAGCCCCATCCGAGCTTCAGGAGTTGTCTACTCAGTTACAGGAACTCCTGGATAAGGGATTCATTCGACCAAGTTCCTCACCTTGGGGAGCTCCGGTCGTATTCGTGAAAAAGAAAGACGGTTCTTTCCGCATGTGCATCGACTATCGTGAACTTAACAAGTTAACTGTCAAGAACCGTTACCCACTCCCTCGCATTGATGACCTATTTGACCAACTTCAAGGGTCGAGTTTTTATTCTAAGATCGACCTCCGGTCGGGTTACCACCAACTTCGAGTTCGAGACTCCGACATCCCAAAAACAGCTTTCAGAACCCGCTATGGACATTACGAATTTCAAGTGATGCCTTTTGGCTTAACCAACGCACCAGCTGTATTCATGGACCTTATCAATCGGGTGTGTAAACCCTATCTAGATAAGTTTGTCATCGTGTTCATTGACGACATCTTGATCTACTCGTGCAACGAAACCGAACATGGCCAACACCTGAAAACCATCTTGGAATTACTCAGACACGAGGAGTTATACGCCAAGTTCTCCAAGTGTGAGTTTTGGATGCGAACAGTACAATTCCTAGGGCATGTCGTTGACAGTCAAGGGATACGTGTTGATCCAGCCAAGATCGAGGCCATTAAGTGCTGGGAAGCGCCAACCACACCAACCGAGGTACGACAATTCTTAGGTCTCGCCGGATACTATCGACGATTCATTGAGAATTTCTCCAAAATAGCCTTACCCTTAACCTCACTGACTCAGAAAGACAAGAAATTCGATTAGACCGACAAACAAGAGTCAGCCTTCCATTTACTGAAACACAAACTCTGCAGTGCGCCAATCTTGTTCCTACCCGAAGGCACCGATGACTTCGTGGTTTACTGCGATGCCTCACACCAAGGACTTGGGTGCGTGTTAATGCAATGGGAGAAAGTCATTGCCTATGCCTCACGACAACTGAAGGTTCATGAGAAAAACTATACGACACACGACCTGGAATTAGGTGCCGTGGTTTTCGCGCTAAAAATCTGAAGACATTACCTTTACGGTACGAAAAGTACCATCTTTACCGATCACAAAAGCCTCCAACACATATTTGATCAAAAGGATCTAAACATGAGGCAACATCGTTGGGTCGAGTTACTTAGTGACTACGACTGCGAAATCAAATACCATCCAGGCAAGGCGAACGTAGTCGCCGATGCCTTGAGCCGAAAAGAACGAGTGAGACCCCTTCGGGTCCGAGCCCACGGTATTACCATCCGCAGCGATCTCGTCACCCAGGTTCTTGCCGCTCAACTCGAAGCACTTAAACCTGAAAACGTCATCGATGAAGCCCTGCGAGGCATGGATAAACATTTTGAAATCAAACCTAATGGAACTTGGTACTTCTCTAACCGGGTATGGGTACCCAAATTCGGAAACTTACGAGATTTGGTGATGACTGAAGCTCACAAATCTCGATATTCTATACATCCTGGTTCTGAAAGGATGTACCACGACATCAAAGGATTGTAGTGGTGGCCTAACATGAAAGCTGACATCGCCGTGTACGTCAGTAAATGCCTAACTTGTTCCAAGGTCAAGGCCGAGCACCAAAGACCCTCAGGATTGCTCCAACAACCTGAAATCCCTCAATGGAAATGGGAGCAACTTTCAATGGATTTTATTACCAAACTACCGAAAACTTCGAACGGTTGCGATACAATTTGGGTGATTGTAGATCGTCTCACGAAATCTGCCAATTTCCTAGCCATCAAGGAAACTGACAAGATGGAGTGTTTGGCTCGCATCTACATCAAAGAAATTGTTTCACGACACGGTGTACCTATCTCGATCATCTCGGATAGGGACAGTCGTTTTACTTCCAACTTTTGGAAATCACTACAAAAATCTCTCGGTACTCGTTTGGATATGAGTACTGCTTATCATCCGCAAACTGACGGCCAAAGCGAACAAACTATTCAAACACTGGAGGACATGCTACGCGCCTGCGTAGTTGACTTCGGTAAAAACTGGGAAGATCACTTGCCTTTGTGCGAATTCTCCTACAACAACAGTTACCATACTAGCATCAAGGCAGCACCGTTTGAGGCACTCTACGGATGTAAGTGCCGATCACCTATCTGCTGGACTGAGGTGGGGGATACCCAGCTCACTGGTCCAGAAATCATTCACGAAACCACCGAGAAAATCGTTAGTATCCAAAACCGACTGAAGGCCGCACGTGATCGTCAGAAAAGTTACGCTGACGTGAGACGCAAACATCTTGAGTTCCAGGTTGGGGACAAGGTACTCCTTAAGGTGGCACCATGGAAAGGTGTTATTCAATTCGGAAAACGAGGAAAACTGAACCCTAGGTACATTGGACCATTTGAAATTCTCGAGAGGATTGGTCCAGTTGCGTATCGACTACAGCTACCTACCAAACTTAGTAGCGTACATCCTACCTTTCACATTTCTAACCTAAAGAAATGTCTGTCTGACGAGACACTGATTGTACCACTCGACGAAATACAAATCGATGATAAACTTCACTTTGTCGAGGAACCCGCGGAAATAATGGACCGTGAGGTCAAGCGTTTAAAACAGAGTCGTATTCCCATTGTCAAGGTCAGGTGGAATTCGAGGCGCGGTCCTGAATTCACTTGGGAACGGGAAGACCAAATGCGACTGAAATATCCACACTTGTTCACAGACTCTACCCATACGACTTGAGCTCAATTTCGGGACGAAATTCTCCTAACAAGGGGAGAATGTAACACCCGCCAATTTAGGACTTTGGATTAGTGCCTAAACTACTTGTAACTTCATGTATTTAGTTTTATAATAATCTAAATATACGAGACCTTTGTGAAATTACCTACACGCGTACGTGATTCGTTTAAATCGTACACTTACCAAACGGACGAGATCCTAAAAAATTTAGATTGGACGTTGGTGACAAAAACTTTTAAATAATTTGGAATTAACCAAACAAACATTAATTGCTTTAATATATTGTGAAAATATATTACACGTATCTAGTATCGTTTAAAAACACTCCGAACGCGACGAGAGCACACGAAACGCGCCTAACAACGGGAAGTAATTCAAGTTATATTTTTATAACTCATTAATAAGTATTATGATAAAATACTTCGGCTAACAATATTTCGGATACACTTTAACATATAACGCGAAACCACATTTAAACAACTACGGGATTTAACCGACAACGACCCGTGATATAAAATTCGGAAACACAAACCCGCAAGCCGAGACCCAAATGGGTCGGCTCAGACCCGCGGACCCAAACCAAACCGACCCATGACCCACCCCTTTTAAAACCCTTTGTTTCCTTCATTTCTCATTTACACCAAACACACATACATACACTCTCTTCTCTCCTTCTCACTTTCAAGTTGCAGCCCCAAACCACCCCAAAAACGTCACCCAAAAACTCATCATCTTGCGGAGTTGATTCAGGGAGAAACGATCACCATCTCGAGCTCTCCATCTTCATCTTTTCCATTTTCGATTTCATGGTAAGGTACTTCAAAACTCTTTTAAATTACTTAGGAAGCTTTTATTTACATGCTATAACGTTTACTCAACAAAGATTTGCCCAAAAATCGACTTGAAAATGCGTTTTCATAGATTGGTGTTCGAACAGCTCGTTCTGCGAACCGAGATCTGTTCATCCTGCGAGGCGAACCCAATTGCGAACCGAAAATTGAACTCGCGAACCCAACTGCGAACCGAACCCACCTGCGGGTAGGCTTGCGAGTCGACCTGCGAGTTGACCTGCGAGCTGACCTGCGAGTTGACTTGCGAGTCGACCTGCGAGTGGACTTGCGAGTTGACCTGCGAGTTGACCTGCGAGTTGACCTGCGAGTCGACTTGCGAACCGAACCTTGTGTTGCGAACTGAATTCAGTTCGTAGCCTACTGCCTTGCGAGCCGAACTCGGCTCGCACCGCGAACTCAATTCGCACCACTATTTCAGTCCATAACCCGACTTGACCAATTTTCCGAATTTAAATCCTAGATACGATTTTTGATAAAACGATATACATAATGATACCACTCTCGGATTATTTTTACAAACCGTCACCAACGGGCCATACTTTTTTTCAAAATACAAACGGTTTACTAAACAAACACATGGACACGTCCTAGTTGAGTGGACAACTAGCATGGGTGATCTTTTCAGACACCAACCCGTTTACTTGTTTACATACAACCTGGTGCGTTACGGACGCCAGAAGGTTGCAGGATTCTGAGAATCGACACACAGACTTACAACCGCTTTACCTGGTTGATTACACATACGTATTTACTGGACTCAGGTGAGTATCATAGCCCCACTTTTACTGTTTTACTGTTTTACTTACGGGGTGAGATACATTGCTTATTTTTATGAACACGAGTACTGAATTACATGTTTAGCAAACGGAATTGCATGAGTTTTCTCACCATTTATTTGGGGAAGTCTCCTCATCATATATCGTTAGTTATGTACTTAAACGCGAACACTAGTTAATGGATCCATTAGGGAAATGACCCTCCCCGCCCGGGGTAGTAGCGCTACCATGAACAGTTCTGTATAAATGGGCGACTATTATTCGTTACTGATGCTTGCTCAATTTCCGAGCATGTCACGGGAGCAAATTTATTATCTAAGGGTTAAGCTTCGATTATGAGCCTCATCGCAATGGTATAACTTACTTACTTTTCATTGCGAGATTGCAAATAACTGATTTACGCCTGCGGGCATTATTAATGAAATCTTGTGTTCAAACACTTATATTATTTACAAACCTGTGAGATTCACCAACATTCGTGTTGACCTTTTTAGCTTTGTATCTAAGGTACACAGACGGAATAGGATCCCCTCAGGATACTAGCTAGAGTCGCATGATTTCTACCTTGCATTTAAGGGAGATTCTTAGCATTATCTTTTGTATTTATTATGATTATGTAATAGAATCTCCCGCTTTATACGCGGACTCTAGGGAACTTCATTTTGTAACCAGAAACACTATGTTTCAAACATTTTATGTATGGAAATGTAACTATTTACAAACGTTGCATATAGATGTCGTTTGCTTTACTTTTGCGCTGTGATATTTGATTAGTAGCACCCCAAAGCTTGCTTCCGCTAAACTGTGCTTTTGGGGGTGTTACAGTTTTGCTGTGATTGACAGGATTATTGGTTATTGATATGGTGGATTCATTGTCAATCATGATCGGAGTGTTGGTAAAATTCAACCCATAATCTCTCATTTGCTGTTGTATCCATATCACTTGAGAGCAACAACTACCAGCTGCAACATACTCAGCTTCACATGTAGAAATGGCTACTGAGGTTAGCTTCTTGCACTGCCAAGACACTAGTCTCCCTCCTAAAAACTGACATTCACTAGTTGTAGCTTTCTATTCTTATTGCATCCTCTATCATCAAAATCAGTGTAAGCAACAAAATCTAAGTCTCCTCCAGTCGGCTACCAAAGTCCCAGCTTTAGTTTCCCTCTGAGGTAATGAAAGATTCGTTTAACAGCTTGCATATGAGACTCTTTAGGAGTAGCTTGATATCTTGCGCAGATACATACTACAAACATTATATCAGGCCTGGATGCAGTAAGATACATTAGTGACCCAATCATGGCCCTATAAAGAGTAGGATCCACATCTTTGTCACTCGATGTATCCGGACCAAGTCCGTGATTTTCTGGAATATGAGTGTGATACACTCGCGTTTCATCGATCTTGAATCGTTCTAAGAGTTCATAAGTGTACTTTGATTGATGAATGAACATCCCATCTTCTTTTTGATCAACTTGTAACCCTAAGAAGAAGTTCAGTTTTCCCATAACAGACATCTCGAACTTGCTCTTCATCACTTGTAATTCACTACACATCTTTTCGTCAAAAGACCCAAAGATGATGTCATCTACATATACTTGAACAAGCAGAAAGTCTTTCTTTTTCCATTTCACAAAGAGTGTACTATCAATCACTCCTCTTGTAAATCCATTCTCAAGTAGATGCATTGATAGAGTCTCATACCATGCCCTAGGAGCCTTATGTAATCCATATAAAGCCTTATCTAGTCGATATACTTTATTATGATAGTTTGGATCAGTAAACCCTGGTGGTTGAGAGACAAACACCAATTCTTTGACTTTGCCATACAAAAAGGCACTCTTAACATCTAATTGGTAAACCTTCATCCCCATAAAGGATTTAAATGCTAAGAACAACCTAATTGCTTTAAGCCAAGCCACTGATGCAAACACTTTAGTGTAATCAATCCCTTCTTCTTAATTGAAAACTTGAAACCACTAAACAAGCTTTATTGCGATTAACGATACCCCGATCGTCTCTCTTGCACTTAAAGACCCAATTAGTTCCAGTAGGGTTTGTCCCTTAGGTAAATCAACCAACTCCCAAACTTTCAATTTTTCAAACTGGGTCAGTTCTTCTTGCATAGCTTCTACCCATGAACTTTCTTTTAGAGCCATCTGAACATTTTTAGGCTTAACTTGTGAGATAAAGCATGCATAAAGACATTTATGTGTGATCCCAGTTTCTTTGAATGAAACATACAAGCTAGTGTAATCAGAAGTACTAGATTTAATTAGCTTGACTCCTGGTGTGACAACTCTCCAAATTAGGTATATATTTATACTACTAACATGCATTTCTTACGCTAATTCCCTGCGATTGTTTTAATCTAAACCTAGGATGTGATGTAAGTCTAGCAAAGCCCATTACCATAAAACAAAATGTGGAATTATCCAAACAAACATTATTTACTTTAATATATTACGAGAATATATTACGCGTATTTAAAATGTTATAAAACACTCGGTACGCGACAAAAACGCGTGAAACGCGCCCGACACGTGAAATAAACTCAAGTTATATTTTTATAACTCATTATTAAGTATTTTGATAAAATACTTCAAGTTAAAACATCGCGATTACACGCGTACGAAAATAACGTTTTTAAAACGTTACGCAATTCGGATAAATGCACGATTCGCGATCGTGACCAAACGACAACTCAAATATTATTTTAGATACCTAAAATATGTTATTTGAACAAACTTTCACTTAAAATATCGCATTTTAAATCGTTAACGAAACATACATATTAAAACGTATAACGACTAATTAAAACGTTAAACGACCGGGTAAACGAACACGAGGCGTAACGCAACTTTGGGAACAAGTTTTACACACCCATTGGGGCATGGGACCCACGAAATCTGCAGAAAAATGGGGAGGGGGAAACATGTTTTTCCTTTTCTTCCTTTGATAACTTACACACACAATTACCACCATCACTCTTTACTCCATCTCCCTCACCTCTCCTCTCTCTCTCTATCTCACCTCTCTCTCTCTCTAAAAAGCTGGAAAACCAGCCCCAAACACCCTCAAGAACACCATAAAAACACCATCAAAAGTCCTTGGATCGCTAGGCTCGTTTGGACAAAAACGCTCACCTCATCGTTAGCTACGTTTTCATCTTCTCGGTTTTTCAAACCGACTATTGTAAGAACTTCACAACTCAAGTATTTTACTTACATAATGTTTATTAACATGTTTAGTTGCTTATTTAACAAAGTAATGTCCCAACCATGTGTTAAAACTCGTTTTTAATACACATACATATATATACAAAATCTGCCACTGAAAACAGTCACTTTCTCGAATTTTTATAAAATCATACACTCGAAACTAGCGTAAACTTTCTAAACATGAAATCTTGGAAATTTCGTGATCTACAACTTTCGTGTTGAGCACTTGGACCAGAAGTACACCGGTTTTCCCAGAAAACGCGATTTGTGAACATATCACTGTTTTGGCCGGAATCTGTATATAACATTTCTTGATTTTTGTTAAAAATGGAAGATGAACACTAAAAGTCTCGGAAAAATAAAGAAATGATCTAGAGACATAGGAGAACATTTGGTAATTTTTGTGGGACTTGATTCGGACTAGATGTTAGAGAAAACGAGGGTTTCGTTGGAGCAAAATCTGGAAAACTCAAACCGGGGACTGTTTTGATGTTTTTGTGAAAACGACACTTCGGGTCAACCACTAAACGAACCGAAAATTTTTCTAGGCTATATTAACCATTCTAAGACTTGTGTAAAAGTTTCGGGTCAAACCGAGCACGTTTGACCAAGTCAATATAGACGAGACACGGACGATAAACGTAAACCGACAAATGTTAAACATTAGAATGACGACGAATACAACGATTGGGAAAATTTATGAAAATATATTTTGATAACGAAACGGAAGTTTTAATACATTTTAAACGTGTATAAACTTTTATAAAATAGGACGAGACAAACATTTGGGTATAAGGAAAAACGAAAACGAATGTTCACAATTCATTACGGGATTAAGTTACACGTACTAGTTTTTATATGCAATGAACGCGCTTAAACATAAAAATATATATATAAAACCTATATATATATTTTCAAGTAATACGTTATAATAACGTAAATTGCGAACCAAAGTCATTAATAAGGACACGACTAAATTGCGCGACAATTCCTAACATATGAAAACTATAAGTTTTAATACGAAAACCACGTATTCAAACTCAATGTATATGAGACAAATATATATAAGTATACGACAATTTGTAAAATGTATATTTATACAAACAAAACTGAGACATACGTTTAACAAACGTACACTTTATTATTAATATACAGCGAGTATATTGAACAAATACATATATATATGACAAGAATATATGTACAAACGATAACACCAAAACAACGTCACCAACAAATTCAACAACAAACTATTAACGTGATTCGAAGCTATCGATCACTGATTGTTAATACAATATTGTGTATAGGTTGACTCGTTGGGCTACTCGACACTACTTGCTAGCTTTCACATCCGCCACTACTACTACGTGAGTTCACAAACCCCTTTTCACTGTTTTATTGCTTTTAAAACCCGGGGTGAGAACATAGAAACGGTTTGCTACTGCATGCAAATACTGAACTGATTTAAATACTGTATGTATTTACTGAACTGTTTATGAAAGGGTATTTCATACAACTACTTGAACTGCTGTTCATGAAACTGTTTTCATACTGTTTTGGGAATTAGACAAACTGATCTTGGTAAGGACCTAGGCTTACGATGTAGTGCATAAAAGTCCTTATGGCTACAGACTATAACCATTAGCTAGGTGACTCTAGCCACTGAGTATACGGATAGTACTATCGCCGTGACGACCCTCCTACGGATTTGGGAGCGTATACTTACTAGTCCTATTGGCAACAACAACAGATTTGGGTCGTGGATTGGTTATAGGGTTAGGTTGCGTTACCTTACTCGACAGGTTTAGCTCACCTTTTGAGGGATCACCGTCTAAATATTCCCACTTACGAAACTACTATTTAGGAAGGGTATTCCTACTGAACTGCTTGGAAATGTTAATCCTTATATAAGTTAACCTGTGTTTCCTGCTTACAAAACTTGAATTGGGAAATGTTATTTATTAACTTGTGTTTCCTACACTATACATAAACTTGTGAATTCACTCAACAATCATGTTGACGTTTTATTCTATGTTTTCAGGGAATTAGCAGCGTAAGTAAGATCTGCATGCATATCAGGACGGACTACCCTGGACTTGTTTAGGATGCCACTACTTTTGGGACACTTGGATTTCCTCCGTATAACCGCAATTACTGCGGTCATACCTATGAAATCTACTTTTGCTGTTATGTATTTTATGAAATACTGTTTTCAACACTACTATTACTGTTACAACTTTACGAGTTGTAACCTTTTGTAAAACTTGATATGGTTGGCATCTTAATAATTACCGTTCTGCGATAACCCTATGCTCTGATGTATGAATGTATCTGTTGGATCGTGTTACTGTTCGCAGCCCCGCCACGTCACTAAGCTTCCGCAAAACATTAAACTAATCGTAATTACCGTTTGGCGGGGTGTGACACCTGGTTAATATGTGAATTTCTTGATCACCAATGATATTTTCTACTGGATGATTCTTACTCATTTGAGTTATAGTTACTAGTTCAATGGGTATTTCATCATCCAGATTGGTGCTAATCTCCGCTAGTGGTGGCATATCCTCATCAGTACTTTACATCTCATCAGAAGTTATTCTTTCTCTTAATTCCCTTGTAGGGGTAAAGATATTATCCAATACCCTTTGAGTAACTTCTGACTACTTGTCTTTCTCTTGAGGTTTTTCCACAGAGGGCTGTTGTGAAGCACTAGTAGATGGTTTATTTGCAGATGTCCCATATGTAGAAGCACGCGTTGTTTGTATAGGGCCAGTATCCCCATCACCGGACGATAAATGCTCAGGGATTTCAAAATCAACAACATAGTCACTCATAGGAACTTTAAATGACTTAAAAAGATCTGAATAGTCAAATTGCCAATCTAATCTCTTATGTTTTTCATGCGTGTAACTCATAACTTCAATGTTATAAACAGTTTCCACACATCCAGTGACTTTGTTGAATACCTTCTTGTTTGGTGAATTAGGAACATAACCTAGGAAATATCCTTCGTCAGCCTTTTCTCCAAACTTAGGTTAGTTACTAGTATTCAACAATGTACATGATACACCAAAGGGTTCAAATCCCTTAAAATTGTGGTCGAACTGGATGTGTGGAAACACCGAAGGGTTCAAATCATTTTGTGATGCTCTTGAGCTGACTTCCCAGTAGACTTGCCTTTCGTTTCACCTCTAGATGAAGTTATATAGCATAAATCTTCAGATATCAAGTCACTAGTTTCTCCAGTATCACCAACTAGTAAAGTTGTGGTCGAACTGGACGAACTATTTGAGAGAGTAGATTTTCCATGATAAAGCCCAGGATCATGTACCTGATCAGAATCAGTATCTCTCGATTTCTTTGTGAAGTCATATCTACGGAGCTTGTCAATAGCCTACTCCAATGACATAGCAGCATAACGTTCATTGTTATCCTTGAGCATAACTCCATACATTTCCCATTTCGAAGGCAGACCCTCAATAAACTTGTCAGTCTTCTCCGTATCAGTATAGGAAATGCCATGGTCATCTAGCTCACTTAACATGTTGTGAGTGCCCCTAGTCATGGATCCAGATGATGGTTGACAATGATTACAAGGCGGAATCAAGTAATCAATCAAAACACAAACAAACCAAAACCGAAATCGAATAATCAATGTATATTAGCTTATTGTATTGATGTATAAACGATTAGAACTGTTTACAAAGATGTTTAGTCGACAAATGGTGCTAGGGTTTCGTCAACCCTAGCCAGAAACCCGTAGGTTTGCTTTTATACTAACACAAATCGGCAGACATGCGTCACTTGGCTAGTGTCGCATGTGGCCGCCTTCATGCGTCACTTACCTAAGTGTCGCTATGCGTCACTAAGGCAAGTGTCGCCTAAACCAAACTAAGTGTCGCTAACCCAGAAATGACTTTTCTATCACAATTAATAAACGACACTTACAACTTGATAGACCAACTGACTGACACACTAAATGTACCAACAAACTCCCTCGTGTCATCAACTTGGTCTTCAAAATCTTCAATCTACAAACCTCTCTCATCAGCACCATCCTTCTGGGAATGTTCCACCAGCATGAACACCCATTCTAACACAAACCTCGACAACCTTTATGAATTTGACAGCTTCCTCATGATCAATCTGATTATATCGCATATTGTTTTTGTGAAGAGCTTTCAAATCATTCTTTGACATATTGATAAGGCTGAGCGGGTCAAACACACGAACATTCTTACCAAGTGATATTCCATTCAGTCTTTTCTTTCTCAGACTCTTTCTTTGTAGAATATTCAATAACAGCTTCTTGTGTATCAGAGTCAAACCACCAATATCGCATATACTTGAGAAAATTTAGTGGTAGTGACTGTAAGGGAACTTTCTTAAGACAAGCAGCTGGCGGATAATGATATTTCACTATTGGTTCTTGAGTTCTTGGATCAATTTTCTTCTTGTAACAGAAACAAACTCCCAGCTCTTGTCTAATCCACATATACGTCTTACTGTAAATCTCTTTCCTTAAAAGCTTCTGAAACATATTTCCTCGAAAATCATCTGTATGATTAACTATGTTTAGCTGAGCAAGACGATTTAATTCGACCTTTGGCAATGTACTAATATGATTAAATCTTGTTTTGACATATTGCACACCGTCTCTTCTTTTAATCAAAATCAAAAAAAATTCTGCATCATATTTCCAACTTTTGATCAAACCTGTCAATTCACCTCGAACCTCAAAAAATTTGTACTTCTTCAATTCATGTTCGGCTGGAAAATAACTCAAATGCGGCTTTGTTGAATCTTGAATAATAGATATCGATTCACCTTCTGGTACCGAATGAGATGACGATTCAGGAACTGATTGAACAGTTGGTTGTTCCTGAATATTTTCAAATATTTGTTCTTCCTCATCTTCTGAAGAATCTGACTCAATGATTGGTGCATCAAAATCATATGGTTGAGCCGGTTGAACCTGAATAGGTTCAGGTTCTCTTTCAGGCGCCGGTTCTTGATTCGGGTTTTCCATATAAACCTCAACATCCATTTCTACATCATCAGGATCAACTGATCTATCATCTTCATCAATCGGATTAATCAAACTCTGCAGATATGTGAGATTGATATTTGAGTAATCAACAGCAACCAGTCTCGGTTGACCCTGAACCTCAACAAAATAGTCTAAAGCGATATTTTCTTTAACAGCAGAATTTTGTACATTTTCCGGTTCTGGGGGAGGAGTTCCCGAAACAATAGTAACTGACTCCAACTCTAACAACCTAGACTGTAGATCTGTCACTTGAAGCTTTAAGTTGTCAACCTCAGCAGCCTTGGTCTGTAATTCCTTGATCCCCGCAGCCTGAACTTCAATAAGCGCAGATTGATCATCAAAACGCTTGTTCATCCTTTCGATCTGATCCAGAAGCTGTTGAAGAGAAGGAACCTGTGGCTGTTGTGGTTGTTGTTGTTGAGCGTGTCGCTGACTAGGTTCTTGTATCAAAATTCCTGTTCTCTGGCGTCTCCTCAAAGGTAAGTCAGAATAAGACGGAGAAGACCCAGCTGGTCGCTTTCCAGGGTTCCTCGGTACGTGAACCCTTCCCGCAGAAATCCATCGCAAAATACGCTTAAAGCGTCTAGGATCGGCGATCTGAATATTGTCCAAAGCATTCGGTGGGGGCACATCACCCTCAGAGTCGGGTGGTGTGGGCCCACCATCATCATCATCCTCGGCATCAACATTCTCGACCTGATCGATATCATCCAAATCCTGAGCAACCTCCGTATCAACAAAGTCATCCTCATTCATCAGAGGGATCATGACATCCTCAAAACCGTCGTTCGGTGGCGCAACATAGTTTTCGTTTACTATGTGCCTGAACAATTCACGATCAGCCAAAACCTGTTCACCCTTTGGCGCTAACTTGCAGTCGTTGAAAATGCGTAGAAGCATGGGTGTCGGAACTAATAACGAACGCTGATCTGGGGCGATATCCAAATTCAAATCATTCAAAAGTAGCTACACAAACCTCGGATACTGCAGCCACTTATCTTTCCCCGCACGGATGTTCTCAACCATATTTCCAAAGATATATCCGCTAAAGTTGTACGGCTTGTTGTAGACGAGAGCCAACATCAACGATAGAGTCAAATGACTCGCAGCATCATATCCTCCTTTCCTTGGAGATAAGCAGACAATCACGATGTGGCATATATATCTCCAAACCCAGCATAAATATTGTTTTCTGAAGTCGGAAAGCTGATTTGCTGGATAACCCATTCGCTGAAGACCACCGTAGATAAAGGTTGTCTCAAACATAGTCGGCATCGTATGGGTAACGTTGAATTGGAGAACCCGACGAATAGAATTCTCAGTGATCTCAATCTCCTCGCCAAACATTGCTGAGACAATTCTCGGCACATCACCCTGTGTTCTGATGAAGGCGTGATCATAGAATTCTTCGATCTGATTCATGTAGACTGGAGTAGATGCGGTGATTGCATAGTAAATCCTCGATCGTCATAAAAACTCAATCATCGGTCAGAATGGAACTGAGTTCACATGCGTTGACTCCAAAAACGTGACGATGTTGTGACGGGTGTTGGTGCGATGATAATAGTTTTGTAGATCAGCCATCTGTAAGCTAAAATACGAAACAAAGATAACCAGAAACATTGTTATAGAATTAGCACAAATACGCAGAAAAGATTAAACAAAATTCTGTGTTAGGCGTCACTTGGGAAGTGACGCATGAACACTACCGACATTTAGGAAGTGTCGCATGAAACAGTGTTCAAAATCAGAAATCAAGTATAACGTCACTTAGGGTAAGTGACGCTATCAGGCGTCACTGGTGTAAGTGACGTGGCTAAATCATGCGTCATTAGATACGACACTTAAGAAGTGTCGCTACAAAATTATGCGTCATTTAGCATAGTGATGGTAACGTAGTGAGTCACTTAGGAAGTGACGTTATAAGTGTCGGTATAGACAAGGGCGTCACTAAGGGAGTCACTTAAGGAAGTGACGCATAGATGGGTGTCACTCAGACGAGTGACGAGCTAAGCAATAAAATAGGCATATACGTCACTTAGGGAGTCACTTAATGAAGTGACGCATTATGGAGTGTCACTGAAGAAGTGACGGTATGGATTCTAAATTACCAAATAGTGTCACTTGCTGGAAGTGACGCATGAAGTGACGCAACGATGAAGATCATTGCGTCACTATGCAAACCCAGAAATCATAATGAACCAAAATTGGGGTTTTTCGAAAGCAAGCTAACCACAAGGTGCGCAATGATAAACTAAGTGAAACGCACCAAATTATAACGTCAAACACATACGAATCAAACCCCAATTCATTCGATTTCGTATAAACCCTTAAAACTGTAACCCTAAATAACGATTAAAGCAAAGATTTGTAATTATAGGGGTTAAGATTAGTACCAAATGGAGCGTAGAAGCAAGATGAACAAGAATAAAGCAGCAGATTGCACAGACACAGCTTGAAAATCCTCAAACAGATCGACAGGTGAAGTGACGTAGGGACGAACGGAAATGTCGGTATGTCAGAGCAAGTGACGCTAATTGAATGTTGAAAGTGATGGAGTTGAGTGTCGTTTGAAGGGGTATTTATACCAAAACCCTAATGCGTCACTCAACCCGACACTTGTAGCGTAACTAACCTGGACACTTGCAGCGTCACTAATGAAAGTGACGCAGTGTCGTGTGCGTCACTGGTAGCGTCACTCATTAAGTGACGCATCAAGTCATTTAGTGAAAAAATTTGAGATTTTTATCGATCTTTTGTGTTTTGATTTTGGTGCTCAAATTTGAAGGTAACTGTAACTTGGCTTTAACACAAAATAAAACTAATAAGAGAAAATATATTAACACAAAATTAATGCAAATTTACAAATACTAAATTAACACATTCTTTTTGGTGACGGAGTTGATTTAATATGGTTAGGGATCATATCAGAATAACATGCATTTATTAGGAACAGTAAGTGTTATTTCGATCATCAGTATATTTGTCCACTTTAAATTTACTTGGCATGCTAAAAACACCTTTTATAAAAAATATTTCAAGACAATTATCAATATATTTGTCCTCTTAAACATGTTACACTCACATCTAGGAGCTAATTTTATTATTATTCGTATGTACATTTCGCTATGGTCCCCACCATAGATATATATATCTTAACTTAAGACATAGACCATGCTTCTATTTACAGAACGAATATAAGAAAATCAATTTTAAGAATCAAGTCAGCGGTGACAAGTCTGTACTTACGTACAACAGAGCGACATAGCTTGATTCAGGTTTAAGCAAAACCAGACTTGGTCAAATCATTTTGGCGACCTTGTTAGGTATCTTAATTTTAAAGACTTTGCAAGTACTTTGACTTGTGTTTGCTTAATTTTTAAGTATATATTAACAGAGACCAGGTCTATACTTACGTATAACAGACGAAACTGTCAATATATACCCCCGAATGATATCAAATAAACTTCTTTCACGAAAACATGTCTAGCATAAGTAAGATATTAAGACTTTTGTCATACATCTAACGGTGTTATACCACTTGAAATAAACAATTGTATATTAGGCTTCTTAAAAGGTCTCAAAGAGTTTTGCGTAACATGAGTACTAATATATCGTATGATGAAGACAATGTTTATAAAAACTGTTTTCAATATGTCAGATAAATCTACTGACTTCCAAGATAAATCTTAAAATTCCATTTTGTGCATGTCACCCGATGTACTATCATATCCCAAGTTGTTTACAGACATAACTTCAACGTCTATTTTAAAATGTAGCAACCGTGCATTTCTTTAATACTAAGAAGTATAAAGAGTGGCTATTGCACTTTTGGATCCAAATAATCAGAATTTTAATTACTCCCCCTGAACAAAAAATTCTTTTCAAAAATCCAATTCAAAGGTACTCCCCTTAAACATTAAACATATTTTTGTAATTTTTGATTTAAGATATTTCGCAACATTGCATTTCTTTGATACTAAAAAGTACAAAGAATGGCTGTTGCATTAATAATAAAATTTAAAAGAAAAGTATTAAAATCACATATCAAGTCAAATCAAATGCCTTTTAGCACTTTTACCACCACGAAACTTCAGAAATTTCATCCAATCACAAATCATCATAACATTCTTCCAACAATATCTACATCCATGCAGTCACTAAAAAATATTAATTTACAAGAAACTGACTGCATCACCACAAACAATCAAACGTTAGTACTTATGGGACACCCAAGCATTGATAGAATTGGGTTATCCATGATCATCCATAATCATCACATCAATGAGTTTATGATATTTTAAAAACTCAGAAGATTTCATTGATGCGTTGTTTGTGGATTTGGGTTTCCAAACCTGTTTAGGTTCAGATGACTTGTTTTCAACAATGTTGTGCTGTTGAACTTGAGGTCTACTAGGCACAATTTTGTTTACTCTTGCCATAGGTTTTGGAGAGTTTGATGCACAACTAGATACAGACGTATACGAATGACGCCTTGAAAAAGATTTTGAAAAAGAATTCCTGAAAGAGGAAGTTCTTGGCATCCCTCTACCAAACCTATCTAGGGATAATAACTTACAATCCCTAATAATATGTCCCGGTTGACCACAATGATAACAAGAACGATGATCCACAAAAGATGTATTCCAATGAGTTCCTTCAAATCGTTTCGGTGGAGGACAATACAAAGAAGGTTTATGAACAGGAACATCTGTTGAACATGCACTCTTTGGTGTATATGTTGAAGTAGATGTTCATTAGGCTGAGTTGGTTGATGTTGAGCATTTATTATTTTCAGATTTATCAACCACTTTATCTTTCTTTGTATCCCTTTTAACATTTGTAACCTTAATGGTAGACTCTTCAGGTATATCTTCTTCCTCAACTACCTCCTCAACACTAAATGAAGGAGAATTATCAGACTTGACAAAAGTAGGCACTGGATACTCTGGCCGCTTGGTTTTCTCCTTTGCCTGCCTTTTGGGATTAACTTTAGCTTCTTTAGATTTTGTAGCTGGCCATGTTGAGTAGTCAGCTATAAGATCTTTAGTGCCCTCCTTAACAGGCAAAGGATAGTAGTTAGTAGGAGGTGGAAAGTAACCCAGTCCAGACTTACCATTCTTATCAGTCCTTTGCTTGCTAACGATTTCATCAAAGACATTTTGAGACTGTGTAAAAGTTGAGATTTTTCTATCAAAATACTCATATATAGACTTTAACTCATTAAGTTCTTTATTTAAAAGTTCAATGTCTTTAAGATAGCTATTAATAGCATCTTGTTGGCTAAAGACTTTTGATTTATAAGTTTGAGTGTCTAACTTATAAGCCTCAATTTGCTTATCATAAAGTCTCTCATTAGCTTTTAGAAATTTATTTGACTCGGTGAGTTTAACAACTTTTTCTCTCAAGTCTTCAATATCTAATTGAGAGCATTTTAAAGAAGCATCAAGCATAATACATGATATACAATTAACGGATTCCTCATGTTCATTATGTACCTCATGTACCTCATGTGCATTAGAGTCAACCTCTTTTATTTGAGCCACTACTGCAGTGTGTTGATCCTCTTCTTCGTTTATCAACCGTTTCTTTTGATCATAAGCCTCTGAAAGAGCGTCCTATAAATCTGTAGAAGTTGCTTGATTTGTGAATTTATTTATCACAACTTCTGGCAAGCACATGGTAATCATCTCATATGCTCTATTGTCTTTGTCAAACTCTTCCCGTTCGTTGACTGACATTGGTGCTCTTGACTTAAGGACCCCATCGAGTCTTGGTTGCTCATATCGATCAACAGCGTTAAACCAGTTCCACAACTTTAGATCTTTGTGTTCAATGAAGTTGCATAGCTTAATCTTCTAATTAGCCAAATCACTATAGAACAAAGATGTAGAAGGAGGCATTTTCGTACCGAAAGCCATTTCTGAATTTTCCCTCCAAAATTGAATTCGAAAATTTCGAAAACTTTCCGAGTAGTGTGAAACTTTTCTGACACTAAAGTTAAATTATCTTAAGCTTAATAACAAAATTTGAAATTACAAAATTTTTCGCGTTTTTCCCGCCAAAATTTCGTTCGAAAACGTCAAAAAACGGTCGAGTAAAATCAAACTTTTTCCAGACTAAAATTGAACACTTTTAAGCCTACTAGAAAAATTTGAAAATGAAAAAAAATTTTGGAGTTGTATAGCAGTATGAAAAGATTTTAATTGATGATTGATCTCTTTTGGAAGACTCATCTTTATTGAAGAGTGAGCCTTATTTTCAACTTCATAATCCTTCTTTTGTTGATCACTCATTTGATTATAAGCAAAGGTCACAGTTTTTTTTTTTTTTTTCGAATTTAGAGCGACACTAGAATAGTGTCGCTAAGAAGTGTCGCTTAACAGGTAGTGTCACTATATAAGTGTCGCTGAAAGCCAAGTGTCGCTATATTATAACCATCTTGATGTTTTCTGATTGATGTTTTCTGATCTCTCATGCTTGATTATAACCATCTTTTCTAATATCTCCTCATCCCTATCCAAATCACACACATTATCATCCATCTCCTGTAATTTAGCAAAAGATCTTCTAACTCCTTCAACCTTCAATCTCAATTCTTTTTCCTTCTCAAGCTCTTCATCAATCAGATCATATCTTTCCTGTATTCTTCTCTGAATTTCTGCATCATCTTTCCTTTTCTTTTCTAACCTTTTCTTGCTTCAGGATTGACAAAAGGATTATTATCATACATATGTTGCAATTGTTCCAGTGACATTTTCCTTAATTGACCTGCAGGAATCCTATCTCCTCTTAGCTTACACACCAGATCATTTTTCAATTCAGCCCTTGTTGGTTTCTTTGCTCTTTTTCTAGCAACTTCTTTTTCCAATTTCTCTTTCTTCTCTCTTTCAATTTTCTTCTTTAAAGCCACCTGCAGAGGAGTACCCTTTTTCTTTTCTTCATAAGCTTGATACACAGTATCATCATTTAACCCCTTTGCTTTCATATCTGCATACACTCTGCTAGCTTCTTTGGTCATCTTCACAATCTGACCATTTTCAAGCATAACATCCACTTCATCAACCTCAGATGTAGGCACTGACCCCTGAGTAGGCACTGACCTCTGTACCTCAGGTGCTTTCTTTTCTATTCTTACCCTCTCCTGCTCATCCAATTCTGCTTGCAACCTCAATGCATATTCATGATCATGCTCAATGCTCCTTTGTACCGGTTTGACCTTTGATTTTGGCTTTTCTACCAATTTACCCTTGCCTTTATCTTTTGGATCAATCTTTGGAAGCTTAGAATCAGGTTTATCCATTCTAGTTGATTCTCTAATGACAAAAGGTACTTCTGGTGTTCTAGCAGTGGTTGGTGGGTTTGTAGTAGTTGTTGTAGCAGTGGGTTGTTGAGTGGGTTGTGGAATTGTGGTAGCAGTGGTATGTGGAATTATGGTAGCAGTGGTAGCCACCTTAGCAGTGGGACTACTTGACTTGGATTTTCTGATCTTTTCCATCTTTTTAGCTTTGATACTGAACAATGGCACTGATTTCTTCCTGCCATATGTAAGTTTAGGATCTGATCATGGCTTTGATTCCCCCTCTGCCTCTGCATCATCACCATCACCTTCCATCTGTTCAGTTTCCATACTCACCAAATCATCAACTGGTTGTACCACTTCTTCACCATCTTCTACATCAATAATCACCTCTGTTTCACCATCAACCCTCTCCATAGTCTTTTACATAACACTTTCAACAATCTCAGTCTACATATCGTCTTCCAATACTTCGGTGTTAGCATTAGACATAGCATCTGTTTCACCCACAACCTCATCTTTATTATCATACATACAAACATTATCATAGAACTCCTCCTCTGCATTATTCTCCCCCTTGTTGGAAGTGTTCTTCACCAATAAAGCTTCTAACACAGCGAGCCTTTCTTTGAGATCATTAATTTCTTTTTCCTGCTCAACAATCTTAGCAGCCTGCTCTACCAGCTTAGCATCTTGAGCTTTATTCACCTTCTTTTCTTTCACCAATCTCTCCCAAATTTTATCCACAACCATTGTCAATTGTACATTCGTCAATTCAATATAAGTACTAGCCTCATCATCATTAGAGTGTGACCTCCTAGATGAATCATTGACAAAATCATCTTCTGCCTCATGCCTAGCCTGATCAACAGAAGTCCCCTTTGTCTAGGTACTGGGACCTTCACCTGCTTCATTACCCTTAGGTTCAACATTAGAAATTGCCTCTGGTTGGGTCTTATTGATGTTACCACTGCCCTCCTCTGTCAGTGGACTAGTAGGAGTAGTGGCAGCCCTTCCAGAATGACCACCCATCTCCTGTGGGGTCACTTGTTGTGGTGAAATTGATGACTGAGACAAGTGAGCAGCAGGAACCTCACTTGCCTGTTTTTGTTTCTTGTTCTTGGGCTGTAAGTGGGTAGGTTGTCTGTTCCCTTGTTTTCTTTTAGTACCCCCAATTGGTGTGTGTTCAGACTCAGTTGGTACTACTGGCCTGTCACCAATTGGTTCAGATATAGTTGGTGGTACTACATCTGTGGTGGAAGGAGCAGGAAGCATTGTAGAAAACAATGATGTTTCCTTCCTAGAAAACTTCTTATTGGTATTCTTACTCATCTCTGTAAATGTTCTAGCAGAAAGAGTACTAACCCCAATAATAAGTTCTTGTGCAACTAAATCAGGGATTTGTTTGTTTAAAACAAGTTGCACAAATCTTGGATACATAATAAATATATCCTTTTTCCCTTTTGTAATATTTCCTTTCATGCCTTCAAGGATGTATTTTGAAAAATTAAATTTTTGACCCTTAGCCAAACACACAAGTGCATAGGCTATTTGGGTGTCAAATTCATTGAAAGCAGTTCTTTTAGATGACAAGCAGTGGAGAAGTATATGTATTAAAATTTTCCATTGAGGACTAAAGAGTGATTTAAAAAGGGTAAATCGTGTATAATCACCCTCATACCCCATTAATCTAAGATTAGCATACAAATCTCTGTCATCAATAGAGGATATACCTGCAGCATCATCAATCATCAAGAAGAAGTACTTCTCGAAGAGAATCCTCTGATATCACCACCTTGGTTCCGTGAACCGTGGACACCTTCCAGAATTCGTTCAAATGACCCCTTGAAACCCTTGAAGATACGGTAAACGCATGAAAGATAAAACTCGAACGAAGAAAATCCACAATTTGTTTGAAATTTCGCGCCGATGAGGGTTTCATCAGAAAGGCGATCATATTGTGTTCTTCATAAACACTTAATGTAAGATCAGTTGAAGAAGAAGCCATTACTGTTAAATTGATTGTAGTAGAAGTGATGACTTGAATTAGATTTTAATCGCAGTGGTTATGTGTGAAAAGAAGAAAGCGTAATGAAAAATTGAAGTGTGTCAAGTTTATATATTGTTAGTCATAAGAACAGAGTCAATCCCTAGAAAAATAACTAGCAGTGGCATTGCCCACATAACTAACAGTAGAAAGGTATGATAAAATACCTTAACAGTGGCAAACGTTTAATTTTTCAAACACTCAAAGAAAATACTTAAAAAGCTAACAACAGCTAGTAGCACTAGCAGTGGCAACCGACCAAGGTAACCAAAGCTTAGTACTAGCAGTGCCAAGCACTTAGCTTTATAAGAAAACAAAGAAAACACATATTTTTTTTTTTGCAAAAGAAACAAATAAAGAAAATATGTTAGTTCCAGCAGTGACCATGTCTTCTGACAGTAGCTAGGAACCTGCACAGTGGTTAGCTAGAAAACAAAGACAGTGGCAGTAATATACACAAGTTTACAAGCAGTGGCAACTTTATAAGGAGCAGTGGCTAGAATGTTCTAACACTGGTACCAACTGAAAGTAAATGAAGGCTAGCAGTGGTAAACACTTAGAACATAAAGCACTGTTCTTTATAAAGTACCACTGTTAGTATCTATTCTAATACCAAACATAGTTTAAGTTAGATTGATCATTCCAATACAGGTGACCAAAAATGTAAACCTTCCCACATCGAAAGCCTTTGTGAAAAGATCTGCATATTGATTATCAGTATGACATTTAAAGATTTGGATCAATCTCTTTTCATTGCAATCTCTTATGAAATGATATCGAATTTCATTATGTTTGGTCTTAGAATGCTTAACAGGATTGTTAATGATACTAATTGCAGAGTTGTTATCAATATAAATAGGAGTATGTAGAAAAGTCAGACCATAATCTAGCATTTGATTCTGAATCCAAAGCACTTGTGCACATCAGCTTGATGCAGCAACATACTCTGCTTCTGCTGTTGAAGTGGATACAGTGGTCTGCTTCTTGCATTGCCATGACACCAATCTTTCTCCTAGAAATTGACAACCCCCTGATGTAGACTTCCTGTCCAGATTCTCACCTCCATAATCACTATTTGTAAACGCCATGAACTCAAAGGAAGAACTCTTGGGATACCTGTTGCACCCGCAATCGTCGGTTCAGTGTCGTTGCGATTCCTGATGGTGATGCGGGCGCAGCAGGGGTTTTAAAATTTATATTTTGCGGGGCTTAAATAATACGTACTACCTACTCTGGTTAGCAAGCGGTAAGTATGACCTAAGATCGTCCTATGAATCCAAACATGTGGGAGATTAAAGCTGGTGCTTTCGGTAGGAGATATTTAGGATGAAACAAAGTAGGTAGGTTTGGGGGTTTTAAACTAAAGACAGGTAATTAAAATGCAGAAAAGTAAATTACAGAAAAGCAGATAAAGATAAACAAGTGATTGCTGAGATTTCGATAATTAATGTTTCAGGATGACAAATTAAACAGGGACAATGCTAAATGTAATGATCTAAACTATCAGGTGTAAACTCTAGAACCCTACCAACTAAATTTCCCATTGGCATGTCACTAGGAACTAGGTTATCGTGATTCTGATCGGAGCAATACGCAAACTTCCAATACTTATCTAGTTAAAAGATAAACAACCTATTTTGGCTTAACGCCGAGGTGCATGAATCAGTAACGTATCATCTCATAGGTCCGACCTTTCTTAACCCCTAAAATAGTTTAGTATTTTATTAGCATGCAGATTAATAACTTTGTGTGTTTTGACCGCTGATTGTGTAAGGCTTAGTGTTTTAAGGTATTTAAATCACGAGGATGTTATCCTTATTCCTAAGTCTTGTTTTATGCATTAAGGTTTGGTTACTTCAACTTATGACTTGAGTTCTCCTTTTCAAACAGTTATACATCCCTAGATTATTCGCAGTTTATAAAAACGTGTTTCATATGCAGGCCATGCCTTTCAGTAATCGGACAGTGTACTTTACATGGTAGTTCGACTGCTTCTTACATCAGATATGCGGTCAAGAGTAATTAACGGTGAATGTGACACTCTAAACTAACTAAATGTAAAGCGATGCAGAAATGTAAACCTAATATGTACAACGAGTGGGTTCACTGTGTCTTACTTGTTGCATGTCATGGGCACAAATAACTACTTACCATAATTAAGGTTGATCAAGTCCTAATTACTAGGTTGCAGTCACGTGGATAACCGGAAAGGGTACTCCATAAATTAAACTCAAGTTCATAAAGTCTTAACGGTACAAAGGTCATTAATTCCTATTTTATCTGAACGTATTTTCGAACATTATTTTATTGTGCATTGACTTTCGTAGGATATACCAGTTAGTTGTGAAGTTGTATTATCCTTTCGGAATTCCAACTGTTAAACCAGAGCTGATTCCAGTGATGTAACTACCTTCGGTCGTTTATCGACTTCCATACATTTGTACTCCGTATAAAACGTTTCCAGTACTATATCAGATAAACTGTCGAATAGGGGCCGTTACATCACGTTTACAATTGTCGTACACTTAATTATATAACGTCATCCTTACTTATAATTATCTACATCATCAACAATCAGAATAATAGACTGCTCGCAATTCATGGCAATAGATAACATACAAGGCAATAATACATAATTAAAATATGAAATAAGCAAGTATGATAAAGGTTTCGATATCACCCGGAAATAAATGCGCAGCAGCGTATTATTATGACAGACAACTCGTTCACACGTACAAAGATGAATCTCCAAACTCCTAACGTTCACTCTAACCTCTATGTAAATCCGTAGATTAATTACAATAACCCTAGACTAAAATATAAGAGATTTTTAGAGTGAGAAAGTGAAAATGGAAGAATGGGAGTGTAAATTTGAGAGAGTATATGAGTGTGTGAGTTGGTGTGTTGAAATGAGAGCTAGGGGCTACCTTTTATAGAGGAAATTTAGCTCAAGTTAGCACCCCAAAGCTCATGATAGCAAAAGGTGGAAAAGATAGTGGCACCAGGTACAAAAGGTGAAAAAGGTAGTGGCACCAGGTACGAAAAGTAGGAAAAGGTCTAGCACCAGGTACGAAAAAGGACAAAAAAGTGCAGCCCGTGCGGGAGGGTGGCAGCCGGCGGCGGCTGGCTACCAGCAGCCGGCGGCTGGCTCGCTGGGGGCGGCGGCTGGCTGCCAGTGGCACCAGTCTGCTACCGGTTGCTGCGTTTCTCGATTTGTGCGTGTTTTCTTCGTTATGCACCCATTTGCGTTGATTCTTTTTGCGTTGGATTCGTAATTCAAAAACGAAGCTTTTGATGAAAAGAAATCCCAAAAATATGTCTCTGAACTTTAGATGTGTCGTACGAATCGTTTGGATTTCCGGAGTGCATAGAATCTTCATTCTTCGTCCATTTTTGTTGATTCTTCTTCTGTTGGATTCGTAATTTGAAAACGAACATCTTGGGTCAGATAGATGTTGGTGATGGGCTCTTTGGTCTTGAAACCTCGTTTTGATGTCTGAAATCTTCAAACGTGCGTGGAATCTTCGTTTTCTGCCCGTTTTGCTTGATTTTCGTCATGCAACCTTGTTTTTACCATCTTGACATAATATTACAGATTTGTAATGTTTTTGAGTTAAAGTGCCAAGAATTGTTCCAGAATGAGAGAGATATCGATAGTAAAAACGTGACTTTTTACGCGATATCAATACCAAAGGCCCAATTGTGGTTGACCCTTTAAATATCTAAAGATCCTTTTTACTGCATACAAATGTGATTGCTTGGGATTGGCTTGATATCTAGCACACACACACACACGGAAAACATTATGTCTGGTCTAGATGAGGTGAGATACATGAGGGAGCCAATCATAGATCTGTAGATATGCACATCTACATCCTCCCCCTCAAGATCTGCATTTAATGTCTTGTGTGTCTCCATTGGTGTGCTAGCTACTTTAGCATCTTTGTAACCAAATCTGTCCAGAATGTCTTTAACATACTTGCTTTGATTGATGAAAATGTCATCAGTCCTCTGCTTGGTTTTGTTTGGTGGTATCACTGCCGCATTAGTAGCAGTGGCTGCAGTTGTACAACTGTTAGCCGTATTCTTCATCCTCTTGACAGTGGCAACATGATTAACTTTTGATTTAAAATTTTGTTTATTAATCATGTTTTCTACTGTCCATAATGGTTTCGCAACCCTAGTGAAATTCTTAGGATTGTGATAACAATCATGTTGAAGATGATTGATTTTTCCACAGATATAACAAGATTTTTCTTTTACCAATTGAAAATTTTGCCCCAATCTTTGTGAAACCATTTGGTTTCAATTTCTTTGATTGCCTCTTGGTGTAGTTTTATTAAAAGGTTTTGGTGAAGAAAATCTTGTTTTGCAATCACAGTTAATACAATTATCATTCAAATTTATCACAGATTTTGACTCCTGCTTAATTGTTTTACTAACAAATCCTAGACCCTTTCTAGACTTATTAGTATTGATCACTTGTTCTATCTGTTGTTTGGCCTTTTCTTGAAACAATCTTTTACCCTCTTCTAGTTTATCAACATTTAGTTCAGAAACTAGATCAGTTACTCTTTTATTACTTTCAGAGGATGAATGAGATGATTTACTTGTTGAGCAACTCTCACTTTTAGATATATCACTATTCTCATCATCTTCTTCACTCCAATCACTAATTTCAACTTTATCAAAATCCAAATCTTCTTCTAAACTCTTAACTGGATTAGCCTTTTTAACATCATCATTCATTCCTTCTTTAAGAGAATTGATATCAATATCAGTTTTGGAAGGAAAGTAGTTGATGTTATAAGGAGGAGGTACATTACTGTATCCTAACCCAGTCTTAAGCTTATCATGAATCTGTGAATTGATAAGTTTATTGACACTTTTAGATGCATTTTCTAAGTTACTTACATTAAGTCTTATGCTATCTCTCTCAAAAGTGACTTCAGCAAGTTTCTTAGTTAACAAATCTACCTTATCTTTAAAAGTTTCTTTCCCACCTAGCATATGCAATGTCATATTTAAACTGTGTTTCATTGACTTCATATGCATTTATCTGTTTTTCAAGATTTTCAATTGCTGCTATGGTGTGTTTACTTTTGATTTCCCATTGTTTTAGTTCATCACACACTTTCTGATTATGATCCCTGTAATGTTTAACAGTTTGTTTACAAACAACAGAACATAATTTGTTTTGTACCTCATAAGGAATTTCTGACTTCTTGTCAGACTCAGCAATGGCCATGAAGCACTGATTCTTTACTTCATGCTCTTCTTGATCACTCCAGTCCCATCCACATCCATCCACAGAAACAAAAGCATTTGATGAAGCACTCTGAATTGGTACATTCTTTGTTTGAACCACATTGCTTCCAGTTCTTTGTCCATTACTACTATTATTCTGTTCAGTCTTTGAACTTCTGCATTCCCTTGCAAAGTGTCCCATCTTATGACAGTTGAAGCATTCAATCTTACTCTTATCAAACCAGCTAGCATCATTCCTTTTATATGCAAAGTTGTTCCTCCCAGTTCTCTGCATAAATCGTTTTGCCCTCTGAGTGATTAAAGCAATTTGCAATTTAATATCCATCTCTTCAAGATCATCTCCATCAAATTGTTCTAAGTCTTCATTAGTAAGTGAAGAGTTCACGTTACTAGCAAAGAAAGATTCCAATAGCTGATCATTCGAGCAGTTTGATGATGATCCATATCCTCCTGAAACATAAGTAGAGCCTTTGTGACTTGGCTCTGCTTTAGTTCCAGCCATAGACATGAAAGCAGCATTGTTGTTGTTGTTATTTCCAGAACCCTGCTTCTTGCTTTCCACTTCAGTTTTAAAGTTCCTAAAGATCATTATAGATATCTTCAAGCTCCTTTGACTCTAAATCTGCACTTTGTCTCAACCGAACAGTGTAGATTGTCCATTCCTCACCCAATAACCTCAAAAACTTTTTATTTAAATCATCCTTATCAATTTTCACTTCATGATTCTCCAGATCTCCTACTAACTTTGAAAACCTGTCAAAAGTTTGAGCCAAAGTTTCTGATTTTGCAGAGTTAAAGTTTGGTATTGTCATTACCACCAAATCTCTTTTCAATAGTTTCCATAAGAACTTTAGCATCCTGACATGCTTCAAACCTTCTCTGGTATTCATTAGGAATAGATAATAACAGAGTACTTAATGCTTTATACTCTATTGATCTAACTTTTCTCTCTGCTTCTGAAGTTGGTGGTGGTCTTGCTTGTGCAACACCATCACTATCAAGTGTTACTGGAGGACCATTAACAATAACTTCCCACATCTGATAATCTGTGAGAAGCATGTATTGTCTGATCCTGTTCTTCCATAGATCAAACTCGTCAGGCCTAAGCATGGGAATCTTAGTAACCTGGATTCCTTCATTACCTTCTGCTGCCATTGATTCAATAATTTTTTTTTAAAAAAATCAATCAAACAGTAATCCTAGATCTTCCTATATTCAAAGCTTAACCAAAGCTCTGATACCACTTGTTAAACCCAGAAACTCTAATAAACAATTCAATAAGCCTTGAATTATTATTGAGAAGTTGCAGAATCACACTCAATAATTAAGAAGATCAAGAATTATAACAATTTGTAATACACAATTAATTATCAAAAGCTTCAATCTTATTAATGATATAAGACGAATACACTTAAGTATTAGGGTTACAGAAAACCTTGAAGTTGCGTAAAATAAATCTTAACCTAATCTAGGTCTAAGGATCTCTATTTATAATGTATAGAGTCCTACACAATCTCTAGTTATTATGGTATTCGAATCTATCCCATAAATAACTCTAACAGACTTATAAGTTTACACCAACAGTGGCTATGATACATTATAACTAACAGTGGTTGTCTTTATACAAAAGCCTACATATTACCAACAGTGGCAGCCTTCAATACTAGCAGTGGCTAGTTCTTCAATTCTTCTAACAGTGGCAGTCAACAAAACTAATAGTGGTTACTCTTCAACACTTGATCAATTCTGCTCAGATCCCAACAAAGAGTGAGCCTTATTTTCAACTTCATAATCCTTCTTCTGTTGATCACTCATTTGATAATAAGCAATGGCCACAGTTTTTTTTTTTTTTTTTTTCGAATTTAGAGCGACACTAGATTAGTGTCGCTAAGAAGTGTCGCTGAAAGCCAAGTGTCGCTAACATGTGACGCACTAAGTGACGCACTAAGTGACGCACTAAATGTCGCTAAGAAGTGACACACTAAGTGTCGCTAGGAAGTGACGCGCTAAGTGACGCTAAGAAGTGATGCAGCGAGTGATGCAAAAATGGCTGTGAACCCCAAAAAACCCTAAAAATCGAAAATTTTGAAACCCTAACGAATATTGACGAACAGCAGACGAACTAGCACCAAAAATCAACCCAAAAATCGATATAATCAACACAAATAACCTAGAAACTGATTATAATCGATCAATACCTTTGCGAATCAACCGAAAATGTTCTAAACACGATCCGAAACCGTCAAATCCTTGATTCATGTCTCTGATACCACTTGTAGGTTACCGGTACGGACCTAATCAGATCGTATAACTCAATTGAATGTGCGGAATACAAACAATCAAGTATTGAACATTTAATCAATTAACAAACACGATATCTATAATCTGTTGTATGTATTAACAATTGATGAACAAGATTACAAACTCTGTCTCTCTCTCTAGCCACGCCTCTCTCTCACTCTCTAGGGTTTGATCAACCAACACATGAAAACTAACATGCCTATTTATAGGTTGTCCAAACCCTATAGCGACACTAGCCAAGTGTCGCTATATGCGATACTAGCTTAGTGTCGCCTAAACACTAATTTGTGTATATTTTTTATTTCACTATTCGTTTACAAGCTCGCATATACACACTAAACACTATACATACGCAGACTAATTGACTTTGACAATTACAAACGTTTGACCAACTGACTGACATACAAAATGCACCAACACATGTGGTAGTACCTGGTGGTGTATGCTTCAAGATCTTCTCCTTTCAAAGCTTTAAAGTCTATGAATTGCTTCTTCAAGAGATTACACCTTCCTGCCTTAACCTGTGGACTTCCATCACATCTTTTCTGTAGAGCTTCCCAGAGTTTTCTAGCAGTATGGAAAGATTTTATTTGATGATTGATCTCTTTTGGAAGACTCATCTTTATTGAAGATTGAGCCTTAATTTCAACTTCATAATTATTCTTTTGTTGATCACTCATTTGATTATAAGCAATGGCCACAGATTTATTCCCAACTACAACAGTAGGTGCGGTATACCCGTTCTTGATGCACATCCAGATTGACAGGTTATGAATCGTCAGTTTGATTCGAACCTGTCTTTTCATCCATAGTAGTCTTCAAGTCGGAGCAATTTAGGTGGAACATTAGACTTTCCAACCTCATGTTCCATCTCAATCATCTTACTTATGTCAGACATTTTTGCAAATCCCAGAAGTTAAAAATCGGAAAAAATCAGAAAGTCCAGTTCGCAAGAACTCAGTTCGCAGAATCTCAGTTCGCAGGACTCAATTAGCAATAACTCAACTCGCAAGTACTCAGTTCGCAGGACTCAACTCAGTTCGCAGAATCTCAGTTCTCCATCTCAGTTCGGTTCGCAAACTCGGTCCGCTTCGCAACTCAGTTCGCAGAATCGGCTGAAAACCGTAAAAACGAAAATTTTAGGTTTTTAAACGTCCAAACTCTAAGACTTTGAATGTAAACTAACCTAAAAACTTCCGGAGACTTATTTTGATCGTTTTTACGCAACAAATCACGTACTAACTGATGGTATATATGTACACGACTTAAGCATGTCCAGAAATTAATGAGCCTATGAGGGGCGCACTTAATCATTTAGACACGATTAATAATTAATAACGTATTAATTATTATACACATTTAATATAAACTAAACTCGAGGGACTTAAATGTTAAGTGGACAAACTTGTTTGGGTTTTGTATTTGGGCTCAAGGACCGGTTTTGAGGCTTTTAAATGTTACACAAAACCCATAAATTGAAGCCTATAAATACGTAGCCTAGATAAGGTTATTTGGTATCCTAAATACACACAAATACCCTAATAATAAAAATTCTTTTTCCTTCTCCTTTTGTGAGCCGTCAACATCCAAACCCAAGGGGTTTTTGATTTTGTCCTTTTCTATTAAAGCAAGAAGGAAAAAGAAGGCTTCAAATTATGGGTAGTTCGACTAGCATCGTTATTGTGTCGTGAAGGTGGTATGCGTGCAACCCTAGAGGGTTTTACCATTAGTGAAACCTGTTCGTTTGATAAACGATTATTTGGAGCTAGCTAAAAGGTACACATCTTGATCTTAACTAATTATAAATACGTGTTTATTCCCTTCCACAATTGTACGATAATTTGTTATAGCTATTTTCTATATTCTAACAGTGGTATCAGAGCCACACGTATAGTTTGTAATTAGTTAGATTTGTTAAACATAAATTTTGGTGGGGTGGTTTTGTTTGGTTCGACGTAACACAAAGGAAAAAAATCTGTTTTTTTTGTGGGGCTTATGTCGACGAACGAACAAAAGGAAAGAAAAAAATTTGGATTGACCGACTAAAAGGTTTCGTTGTCAACAAGAAAAAAATATTAGTTTTGTTTTGGTTGTGGATCATTCGAACGGACGAACAAGGAGCAGACAGAATTTTTTATTTTTTTTTTGTTTTGTTTTGATACTCACATGCGACGTGCGACATAACACAAAAGAAAGAATGAAAAAAAAAAATTAGTTTAGATGGGATCAAAAGTCAAAGTAAAAATTTGGTGTTAAGGTTGTGGCTAAAAGTCACGGAAAAAAAAAACAAAAATTTTTGCTTGGTTTTTTGATGGGGCTCCAGCAAACAAACTAGAAGGAATTTTTTTTTTCTCCATTATAAATTAAATTTTAAAGTTAAATTGTTTACCTTTAAAATCCCATGCAAATTTTATGTTTAACGAGAATGATAACATATTTAAAGTAAATTGTTTGTTATTAGTTGTGTACTTTTAAATTAACTAGAACAAGTGTATCCATGAAATTCATGCATAATTTGTCATGAATATCACTTTTGTTATATTAATATGCTAGTTGAAGTTAATTGTTAATAGTAATGATTATGTTACTTGAAATTAAATTGTTTAATTGACAAGTTGTCCGTAGTTTTCCATGCTTTAAGGTTTCACTCACCAAAAGTTGCATGCAAATTAATTGTTAATTGTTTATTAATTTTAGTAGTTTAAAGTATACATACTAAAATATAGTGGCCATAAGATCAATGCCCCTTAAGTTAGTTGATTAGTTTAATTTAATTATTTGTCAATTGTTGACTTGTGACGCAAAGTTGTTTTTAGAAAATAAAATTAAACTTGACTAAATGACTATGAAATATGATTTAGGATTTGTAATATTACATATTTATGACGCATATGGGTTGGGCTCATATACCGTAATTTGCTCCCGCGTCGTAAGTTATCTAATTGATTACAAATTGATTTAATAAAATTGGTATCTTTCATCTTCAAGAAACACCGGCTCACCCATTTGAACAAAACTATAAGAGAGCTATAAGTTTGGAGGTTTTGTCTCCTTAAAGAAAGTGGGTTACTTAATCAGCCTTGTGCTAGCCTTACTTCTGGGGTTCTTTGTGCGTTTAAATGGAGTTACCGAGCTCTTTATGTTGATGTAAGATAAAATATTTTTTTACTAAAACCTATGATATGAATATGGTGCATGCATATTCATACATATTTGATAACACATCAAATTGCGTTACCCTAAAACTTAAGTCATTGCCATCCAATCGTAAGAACACTTGCATATGCTTTGAACTCTGTGTGAGACGTAGGTAAATTGCAATCCCAAGGTAAATTATCTCTCATCGTGAGACGGTGGTGGACTATTTACAGTTCTTAATTGGACGACTTAAAACGAGTTAAGCGGTGAGATTCTTAAGTCCGTGGCAAAAGATGGGATGAAACATGTTTACAAATTTATTTATGCTTGCTTCATAAATATTATTTGTAAGTCCTATAATTTCAAGGAATTGCACTTGTAATGCAATTATTGATCGTCACTTACCTTTTGAGTACCATCATTGCTAGCAGATCAACTGATGTGATGGTGTTATGTCAAGTAGGATCCTAGCCTTAAGAAAATAAATTGTTTATATGTATATATAAACATTAGGGTATTTGATTTTCTTTAAGGATGTATTATCGAAAATACTAAATTTGAACTTTTATCTAGTTGTAGATGGCAAATCCTGACCGAACTTGAATTATTCGGCTTTCAGACAAATGCTAGAAAGAGAAAAAAATTCTGGAGGTAATTTCAATGATTAGTTTCGTCAACTAAGGATTGTCCTTCGTGTTGAAAGTAAAAACAAAGTCATTGAACAGTTGATGGGACTTGCTCCTGATGCTACTGTGAGTCCCTAATCACTATTATGTTAGTGATTGTGAATCGTTAACAGTGAGTTAATTGTAGAAGGGGGGGTTGAATACAATTAAAAACTTTTCTATTATAATGTGTTGGCTTGTTTAGTAAGTTTTTAATCGTATGAAAGAAACAGCAATATGAACACAAATATATATATAAGATAAGCAGTTCAGTTGCTGATGCAATTCTAGCTGAAAGATAAATTCTTTTATTGATAAAATTTATCTCTTGTTGATTGCGCAATAGATTAGCCAAAGCTAATCCAAATCAAACAATGCAGCTATTACAAAGGAGATGAGCAGTAGTGGACAAACACGCTAACTTGCTCACTCGCTGAAGTAAACTAGTAGTGGACAAACACGCTACTAGTTCACTTGCTGGTGTTACTTGTATCTTAGACAAACTAGTCACTGACAAACAAGTGACAATACAAGTAATCGACACAAAATGAAGTACAACATACTACGCTATTTATAGACGCTGAAATCCTTAATTTCCGGATCTGAAGGACACGTGTCGCTGCTTGATTGGAGAGGTAGTTAAGATGTGATATATCATGGCACGACATTCTGTCTTGGGAAATATCACCTTGTACCATAAACCAATCAAATGCTTCCACGTTACTCTTTTCAAGTTTCGAGGAACACGTGCTGCGCCGTAATAACGCCGAATGTCAACTTCTTATTTAATGCGGCATTAAATGCTGCAGTCACTGATAGAAACAACAATTCTCCTCATTCTCGATGCGAGCTAACATGCTCTAAAGAATGACTTGAACAGCTAATCTTCAGTGACTTCTTTTATTCAGCAGAAGAGAGAACTCAAGAAGACTTGGAGACTCTCGCTGATAGATGAGTATCAGCGACACACATAGTTGAGTCTTTTATCTTGATAAGATCTTCATCTACTGGTTTAACATATAATCAGCGACTTAGAGACCTTCAGCAACAGGAGCTTGACTTGAATCATTTTCTTCATGGAGCATTATTGAGAAGATCAGAGACTGTGAACAGATAGCATGATCAGTGACTTCACTCATCAGCGAATAATGACTTTAACAATTTCTTATATAATCTCCCCCTTAATCCTTGAGATCAGTGACCACTTGAGTTCAGCGATCAGTGACTCAACAATCTCCCCCTAAATGGTTTAAGTCAAAGCTCCCTTAGACAAACTTGTTGCAGGAAAGTTTTTAGTCTCTGAAGATAAGTTGGTGGCTCAGAGACTTGTACTTATTAATTTTTGTTGTTGAAAAGATTTAAGTCTCTGACAGTAGGTAGGTCGCCCAGTGACTTGTACTTGTAGATTTTCTGTGTCAAGCCTCATTTATATCATTGAATAAATATTTACAGAAGCTAACTATTACACAATATCTAAATTATTTATCTCTCCACATCTTCTCCTCTTTCACTATGCCAAGCTCAGCTTCAAGTTCATACTTATCTTTGGAGGGCAGGTATCTGAATTTTCTTGCCAAGGTTTCATCGTGAATAGCTTTTCTGATCTTTGAATTTGTAGTTCTCCCCCTCAGTGACTTCATGTCCTTCAAGCTTTGGCACACTAGCAGGGATAGATAGATTTAACCTTGAAGTGTTGGGGATTCGATAGATGCTGCTAGTGCCTGACCTATACCTTGGGCTTGGTGGCTGAACAATCTCTTCACCAAATGTGACAGTATCTTCTGGTCTGAGAAGTTGCAGTGACACCATCTTTTGATATAGTCTATCAATCTCTTTCAGGACCTCAGCTTTAGCTGCACTTGTAGAGTGGCTGATAGCAAGCCTGATCTCATTCCATTCTTCTCTGTGCAGCTTGCATAGTTGATCAAGTAGCATGGCTTGAGTCTCTGAACCACTTTGAATAAGCAGCTGAGGTTGAGATTGATTCTTAGACTTCTTCAATTTTACCTTGGTAATAGGTGCAGGGTTTGATCTCCCTGTCATTCGGGCAGCAAATCTTTTTCTATCTATTTCATCCCATTTCCTATCTACTGTTGTTCTGACAGCTCCCCCTTTCTTTTTAGAGCTCTTGCTAGCTGATGTTTTCAGTTCATGTTGCTCTAGCTCACTCTCTTCTATCTCAGCAAGTACCCTGACAATTGCAGCATCAGACTCTTCTTGATCTTTCTTTTGTTTAAGAAGTCTGGCCCTTTCATTTGCATCTTTAGAGCTCAATTCCAGTAGGTATGCTCTGTCAGCATCTGATTGCTCTTTCAGCAACCTTTTCCTTTCTTGTTCCTCTCTTAACTCAGCCTGAAAGGTTATTTGCATTATCATCTCCTGCTCCCTGTCCTGTCTTGCCTTTATCTTTCTGGCAACTCTCTGTTCTTTTATTTCATCAGGACAGGGGGTATCTGAGATTGAGTCAGAGGAAAGGCATGCTGTAGGGGAGGTATCTGAAGTGGTAGTGTTGGAGGGAGTTGCTGTGGGGATTGGTATTATTGTTGCTGGGGTAGGTGTGGTTATTTGGGTTGTTTGGGTTGTTGTAGTTGTAGTTGCTGTGGGTGAGGGTAGGTTTTAGGTTGCTGGTGGAGATGAAGGTACAGCTACCTCAGATATGACAATATGTGATTGAGGGTCACTGACCTGTTGTTTCTTTGATGGAGGAGTAGATGCAGGAGAGGTGTCACTGGTCCTTTTTCTCTTCATGACAGATGATATGGGTTGCTGATCCTCCATATTTACATCATCTTCATCTTCTGAACCCTGACCATTTCCATGACCACCTCCCTGGCCATCATCATTGTTGTCATCATCATTATCATCAGCATCATGCATGATGGTATCATCTTCCTCATCATCAGATACATCATCTACCACCTCCCTATTCATCCATTCCCAGCGAGCCAATTCATAGCTCACTAAGGTACCCTCTAACCTAGCAGCTTCATCCACTGCCCATTGCTGCACCAGCCCATTGTAGTTCCTGAGCTCTTCAGCACTGAACTCAGGAAAGCTCTCAGCTATATCCACCACATCAGTGGCTATCTCCATATCTACCCAATACGGTTCAGCAACTGCAAGGGCTTCCAATTCTGGTTGCTCAGCGATCGGACGAAGTGTATAAGTGTTGAACACAATGTCCCTGTGAGCTTTGTTTGATAGCGGATCAGTCATCTTTCGGGGCATCTCAGGATCAGAGACAAAGTCCTCTTCTTCACTCTCCCCCTGACTGGTTCGCTCAAACTGATCAACTGCCCTGAGTATCTGATCAGTGAAGGCAGCATTTTCCTCTCGCAAGGCAGCGACCTCAGCTCTTGTCTTTGTAAGCTGTGAGACAACCTGTGGAAGTACCTTAATAACTTTGTCAGTGTTATACAAGTAGTTGGATACAGAAATGGCTAAATCATTTTGGTTGGTGGTGAGCTGGGCAATGGCAGTGGCATGAGTTGTAAAGTTGGTGGTGGAGGTGGAGGCTAGCTCAGTGACTGCATGGTTTATTGCAGCACTAGCATCAGCTACTGTTTGTACTCTCTCACTAACAGATGTGCTCCATGGTTCAATGGAGTTGTATACATCAGTGAGAGCAGTAACAGCTTTCTGTAGGACAGAGACATTGCCAATAAGTGCCTCACGGTCTTCAGTGAGCATCTTAATTTGGGTTTGGGATTGGGCAATGTACTCCATCAGTAGCTGATCTGATGTGGAGTGGGTGGAGGTGTTTGTGGGAGTAGTTTGGGTAATAATAATAATGGGGGTAGGTGTAGATTGGGCTACATGATCAGGGGGTGTGGTCTGATCAGCAGCAACTTGGATGTTGTCACTGGAGAAAGAGGTGGGGGTAAGCTCTCTAATAGGAGAGTTGGATGTGGGTGGAGGAATGGGTTGGGTGTCCTCTGAGGTGTCCATGGGCATGATTTCCTCATCATCAGCTTGTGATTTAGCTAGTGGTTCATTGGAAATAGAGGTAGCGACCTGTATCTCACCATGGGTCAGTGGTGAGACATTGACAGCCGGTGCAGTGATAGATGAGAGGTGGCCCGGGTCTGTAGCCATTGGTGTGACATCAGCTATGAGTGTGTTATCACCCACTGATGTCACTTGCCCTTTGAATGAAATGTCACCCTTTTGTGAGGATGACAAGTGGCTGGGTTGACTCAATCTGAGGGTGTGGGGTGCACCCGAATCACTGCTAACAGTGGTTTGATCCACTGCAGCTGTCTGTAGTTGTCCTTTTTAGAGTCACTGGACTTTCGGGAGTCCAATGAAGCAGGTAAAGTTGAGGGTTTAGCAGTGGTGCCCTCAACAACTGAACGTACAGTCACTGATTCACCACTGGCATCCGTAGATGTCTTCTTTGTGCTATGTCCCTGGTCCTTTAATGTCAAGGACCCTAATTTGGATTTTTTCTTGGGAGCAGTGGGTGGTTTCTTGACTGGTGGTTGACCAACAGTAGTCACTGGGGGTGTGGTCAGTGACGTGATCGATGGGAGGGCAGCAACTGACATGTGTACAGAAGTTACAGGCTGGGGTGCAAGGATCCCCGGGTGTTTCATAAAAGCGGGTAACACCGCAGTCGCTGGCTTAGCGAAAATTTGTGATCCTACCAGGGTCGGCTCAAAACCGTGAAAAGATACCCTATCGTAGGCATCAAACTGATCCCTGAAGATCAGTGAGAGAAACCTAGGGTAGGGTACATATTTGGCCTTGGCAGGCTCAGCGACTTTGGTGATTAGTTCGTTAAAGATCACACTTGCATAGTCAACTCGTAGAGAGTTGACCAGTGACCAACTGATCTGGGCCTCCAGGGAGCTGAATTGATCATAGCTCCCTGATTTTGTACCCAACGATTGGATAAAGTTTGTGAAAATAGCATTCCAAACACCATCCATTTTTGTTTTGTGGACCGTAGAGTACTTACGGTTGCCACTGCCATCGACTGAGTATTTACACTCAATCTCAGTAAGATCGACGAGGCCTTGTTTGGCTACGTCGCTCTCTGGCAGTGACTCGTACGACTCATAGGTCGGAAGTTGTAAAATGGAGCGGATGGTGTTGGCAGTGATGGTGATGGTTTGGGTACCATTGTCTATAAAACCCTAGAGTTGTGAAACACCAGAGACGACAGAGTGAGTACAGGTATACCAGAACTCACTGAGCCATTCTGGGTTCATTTCCCCAGGAGACGAGGTAAGAGCAGGGAGGATAAAGTGATTTTTAAGAAAATTTATCACCTCCGCATACTCAGGTTTAGGGCAAGTTACATTTCCCAAATAGTTAGATTTGGGAACTGTAATAACAAGCGTCTCACTGACCACAGAGGCTCGAAGAGCTTTAATCTCTGGGGTCGGTGTGTAAGCGTTGTTGAAAAATTTAGTTCTTGCCATTTTTGAAAAGGAAAAAGTAGAGGGTTTAAAATTTGAGATATTTGCAGAGAAAATGAAGAAGATGAAGTTTAAAAAATTAGAAAGCGTAAAGAATGAAAAGGAAAGGGTTTCGCTGCTTATATACGGTTACTGAGGTACAGAATGTGTGGTCAAAACGAGTAAGTACATGGTCAAAAAAATAAAAAAAAATTATGGTTGGTGGTAGGGGAGTAGGGTGATGATGGTGATGAGTGGTAACATTAAATGGTGATGGGAGTGGTACGCCGGAAAGGTATACGAGGTGTCAGAAAAAGTGTACCTTTTCGAGTTCCCATGAGATATTTTAATAAGGCATTTATTAAGAATATAAATCGTTGAAAATTAAATACAAAATGTATTAATTGTAAGGAATATATGTCGAAATAAATGCTATATTAAATAATAACAAACTTTCGCTGATGCATTATGTCTCAGCGAGATGAAAATAAGTTATATCTTAAAATAAAATAAATATTATGTTTCATATTTGATGTCGCTGATCAGATTACAACTTAGAATACTAATCTAATCAGCTAGTCAAGTTTGTGAAGCATAAGATATATTACAGTTACAAAGTATATAATTTATTGATCATAACTATGATAACTTATTGTTCTTGCTGAGTACATCAGTGAGAATAATAGGTCAGCAAGTTAAAATTATAAACCATATATTCTGTAATTACCTTTTATTAAACAATCAGGTTTTAATCATTTAAGTTCAACATTCCCAACTCGCTGATGAGAAAGGTGAATCTTTTCTCATCTAAAGGTTTTGTAAATATGTCAGCGAGTTGATAATCAGTTGGAATGAAATGCAATTCAATGTCACCTCTCATGACGTGGTCCCTGATGAAGTGATATCTGACATTAATATGCTTTGTCCTTGAGTGCATCACAGGATTATTTGCTATGGCAATAGCACTTTGACTGTCACAATAAATTGGAACATTGCCAAAGTCAAAGCCATAGTCAGCGAGCTGATTTCTCATCCACAGAATTTGAGCAGTACAAGCTCCAGCAGCGACATATTCAGCCTCAGCAGTGGAAGTTGAGACAGAATTTTATTTCTTGCTTGACCAGCTTACAAGCTTTTCTCCAAGAAACTGACAACTGCCAGAGGTACTTTTTCTGTCCATTTTGCATCCAGCATGATCAGAATCTGAATATCCCTTCAGTGAGAAATCTGAACCAGATGGGTACCAGAGACCAAGATTTGGTGTACCCTTCAGATATCTGAATATTCTTTTGACAGCGAGCAAATGGGATTCCTTTGGATCAGCTTGATATCTAGCACATAGACAAGTAGCAAACATAATGTCTGGTCTACTAGCAGTTAAATACAGCAGTGACCCGATCATTCCTCTATAAGCAGTGATGTATACAGATTTACCATCAGGATGAGTATGTAATTTTACTGCAGATGACATAGGTGTAGCAAGGGATGAACAGTTGGTGAATTCAAATTTCTTAAGTAAATCTTTAACATATTTTCCTTGATTTATAAAAATACCAGTCTTGGTTTGCTTTATTTGCAGACCAAGGAAAAATGTTAGTTAACCCATCATGATCATTTCATAACTTTTAGTCATGAGGTCACTTAATTCTTTGCACAAGTCATTGTTAGTAGACCCAAAAATAATATCATCAACATAAATTTGGACCAATATGACATCTCTCTTATCCTTTTTGATAAATAGGGTGCTGTCAATTTTACCTTTGATATACCCACATTTAGTTAGGAAAGTAGAGAGAGTATCATACCAAGCTCTAGGAGCTTGTTTTAGTCCATATAAAGCTTTTTCCAGCTTATAGACATAACATGGATGCTTGGGATCAGTGAATCCAGGTGGTTGCTTCACATACACTTCTTCCTGCAGCTTTCCATTCAAGAAGGCACTTTTCACATCCATTTGATATACCTTGAACTTCTTGTGAGCTGCATATGCTAAGAACAAACTGATTGCTTCAAGCCTAGCAACTGGTGCAAAGGTTTCATCGTAGTCAATTCCTTCTTGCTGACAGTAACCTTGTGCAACCAGTTTAGCCTTATTCCTTATTACAACACCATCAGCATCCATCTTGTTTCTGAATACCCATCTTGTTCCAATCACAGATTTCCTAGATACTTGAGGTACTAACTTCCACACTTTATTCCTTTCAAACTGAGATAGCTCATCTTGCATGACAGCTATCCAGTGATGATCAGTGAGTGCCTCATCAATTTTCTTGGGCTCAATCAGTGACACAAAGCTTACAAACAAACAAAAGTTAGCAGATGCTGATCTGGTCTGGACTTTGGATTGTGGATCACCAATAATCAATTGATTATCAATATGTCTAGTCCATTTAGTCACTCGCTGAGGTTCAGCAGTGACTTGATTATCCAAAGATGATCCACCAGACACATTAGCATTAGAAGCATGATTAATGTTTAAGCTTTGATTTGGACAGTGAGTGTTATTATTTTGATGCAGATGATGAGATGATGATGAGGGGATATCAATAGGCAAAGATGAAGTTCTTGAATCATTCTTAGCTAAAGTAGAGCTAGAAGTACCTTCAGGGACATCATCTTCCCTTTCAGAATTTGATGGATGAACCTCATGCTTGTCATCACTGATTGTATTAAAAATAAGATTTTCATAGTCTTTTGGATCAGTGAGTGATTCATCATAAGATTCATCAAAGGTAACATCCATTGATTCTTCAATACATTCCCTTCTTTTATTATAAACTCTGAAAGCTTTTGAAATGATTGAGTAACCAACAAATATACCTTCATCAGCTTTGGGATCAAACTTCCCTAAGTGATCTTTTTTGTTTAAGACATAGCAGGTACTGCCAAAAACATGAAGAAAACTTATGTCAGGTTTTCTCCCCCTTAACACCTCATAGGCTGTCTTATCATGTCTCTTGACAATCAAAGACCTATTCTGAGTGTAGCAGGCAGTGTTAACTGCTTCAGCCCAGAAATGGGTCTTAAGACCATCATCTATGAGCATTGACCTTGCTGATTCAATCAAGGTTCTATTTCTCCTCTCTGCAACACCATTTTGTTGAGGTGTTCTTGGTGCAGAGAAGTTTTGAGAAATACCTTTTGAATCACAGAAACTTTCAAGGTCAACATTTCTAAATTCAGTGCCATTATCACTTCTTAAATGTTTAACTGAACAATCATTTAAGTTTTCCATCTTTTTGATAAAGGATATGATTTCCTGTGTTGCATCACTTTTGGCTTTGAGGAAGAATACCCAAGTATATCTGGAATACTCATCCACAATTACCAAGCAGTACCTTTTTCCACCAAGACTGGGAGAACTCACTGGACCAAATAGATCCATATGCATCAGTTGAAAACATTCTGTCACTGAAGATGTTTGTTTGCTTTTGAAAGAAGAGCTGTGATGCTTTCCCTTCTCACACGCTGAACAAAGCTTGTCTTTGTCATAAGTAAGCTTTGGAAGACCATTTACCAAGTCATTCTTGCTGAGCTTGCTGATGGCCTTGAAGTTCAGGTGAGAAAGACGCTTATGCCATAACCATTTTTCTTCTGAAACGGTTCTGGAATAAAAGCATGTTCCTGATTGTGCTGAGTCCATATTGACTACATATGTATTTCCTTTCCTTTGAGCACCCAGGACAGCACTTCCATTCTTGTTGTAAACAACTCCAGCTTCATGATCAAATAGCACCTTATTTTTGGCATCGCAAAACTGACTGATGCTTAATAGATTATGCTTCAGTCCTTCAACATATGCCACCCTTTTAAACATGACATTTCCATTGGTCAAGACCCCATACCCTCTGGTCTTACCAATGTTGTTATCACCAAAAACTACATCAGGACCTCTTTCATCCTGGTAGTCGCTGAGCAGGGACTTACATCCGGTCATATGTCTGGAACAACCACTATCCAGATACCAAATTGTCTCTCTGAGAATGCCCTACATCAGGAGTAAAATGTTAGTTCAATTTATGAACCTATCCTGAGATGGGTTCATAGTGGACGAGCCTTGAACTTGGCTTCCACTGACCAGCAAAACATTTGACTCACTGCTGGTGGTTGGTTGGACACAAGCTTGTACTGATGAACAATCTGTTGACACATGTTGTCTATTTCCAAACTTATAGCATTTTTTATTTGTGGCTTTAGACTTCTTTTGCTCAGTATGCTGATTTGATTGAGATTTAAAAGAGTTCAGACTTACTATCTTAGTTTGTTTCTTTGACTCCAAGTCACTGATGACAAGATCATCAGTCACTGGGGTGTCAGAGGTGAGGTCGCTGAATAACTTTTGATTAATAGCAGTAAAGCTGATGGAAACTGGATTAGTTGTTGACTTATTTATGCTCAAGTCTTTCAGTTCATCAATACTTGCAGCTATATCACAATTGTCAGTGACCAGCGAGCTTTTAACAAAGTGATTTGGTATAGTCTCGCTGAAGACTGACATTGGCTCAAAAACGAAGTTTGAAAAGGGTTGATCAGGCTTGAATATTTGATCAATGCTTGTTGCATCAGCCAAAGAAGCAGCTGTATCCTAATCACCTCCCAAAATAGCCTTCACTTGTTTTGGAATTTGATTATTGACACACTGATTTACGTTTAATGCAGATTTGCACCATGACTTTATAACTTCATTGAGTTGAGAAAATTTGGTTTCAAAATTTACTTTCTCTTGAATGCACATTTGATTTGCATGTATTTGTGCATCAAGTTCAAGTTTTAGGTCTTTCATTTTCAACAAATTTTCTTCTTGAAATTTAAGTTTTGATGTTAAGTCATTGATCATGCATTCTTGCCTTTTCTGAATATCATGAGCATTTGATAAATCAACTATCAAAGTCTCAAAGATATTCTCCTTTTCAGTCACTGAAGCTGATTTAAAGCAATGTACCTTGTAGAGAGTCTCTGGATCCCAGCCGGATGCTGAACATTTCTTAGCTACTTCCTTGATGTCCTCATGGAAGTTATCATCATCAGCCATCAGGCAGTAATCCCGATCTAAACAAATCATAGCTTCTTCTTCATCAGATGATGAGGTTGAGTCAGAGTCGCTGAAGGATCCTTCTTCACTGACGAACCCTTTTCCCTTCTTCTTGCCAGCTTTGGACAGAGCTTTCAGCTTCTTGTACATTGACTTGTACTTGTTGTACTTGTCATTTCTGAAGCTGGGCCTTTGCTCAGGGAGAGGATTGACAGCTTTGGATCTACAGTCAGCTGCAAAGTGACCAGGTTTGCCACATTTGTAGCAGTCGCCTTTTGACTTTGGGATGTCACTTGATGGTGCACCAGCAAATTTGTTGAACCTTGTGTTCTTTCTGAAATTTGCAACCATCATGGCCATATCTCTTTCCAGCTTCTCTAGTCCTTCTTCATAGCTGACTTCAGACTGACTATCAGCAGTACAACCTTCCTCATCTGCAATCAGTGACTTTGAACTCAACTTGGTGATCTTAACTTTCTGCTTTTGATCAATCTCTTCTAGCTCAGCTACAAGGGCATTAGAAATCTTTTGACTGCCTAGTGCAGCACGAATGTGCTCACTTTGATCAGCCTGTTTCTCAGATTGTTCCCAATTTAACAATATACCATAAACTTGAGTTAGATTGAGAGAAGTATAATCATTACGTTGTCGAGTACATGTTGCAATGGTTCCCCAAACTTTTCTAGGCAACAGTTCTAGAAATTTTTCGACAACAAATCTTTGGTCCTTTCCTATATTAGCCGTTTCCATTTTATTTATTAAAGCTTGATATCTAGTATAGGTGGAGGCCAGTGACTCATTGGGTTCCATGGCAAACAGTTCATACTGACGAGTCAGATTTACTTCTCTACAGCGAATAATGTCGGGGGTTCCAATATATATATTTCTCAGAGTGTCCCACATGTGTTTCGCTGTACTGCACAATCTAATGGACTCAAACACTTCATCAGGAAGTGACATGCTTATGTATATTTTAGCTTGTTTATCCAGCCTGACCATGCGCCTGTCCTCATCTGTCCATTGTTCCTCCCTTTTTGGCATAACCATTTCTGGTAATGCAGGAGTGGTTGCAGTGGCTGCAACAGCAGGAATAATGATAGTGGGGGTGTGAGGACCGTCAGTTATTATAGAACAAAGATGATCATCAACAAGGTCTAAGAACATCATCATCCTGGACATCCAGGTTTCAATTCTTGATGGGTCAAAAGCTGGAGGTTTTGTAGTGGAGCCATTTCCCTTCTGGTACTCAGAATCAACACAACTGTATTTAACGGATTCCATTGCAGATCTGGTTAAATTATATTTTAAACCAACTCTGCTCTGATACCAATTGTGAGTCCCTAATCACTATTATGTTAGTGATTGTGAATCGTTAACAGTGAGTTAATTGTAGAAGGGGGGGTTGAATACAATTAAAAACTTTTCTATTATAATGTGTTGGCTTGTTTAGTAAGTTTTTAATCGTATGAAAGAAACAGCAATATGAACACAAATATATATATAAGATAAGCAGTTCAGTTGCTGATGCAATTCTAGCTGAAAGATAAATTCTTTTATTGATAAAATTTATCTCTTGTTGATTGCGGAATAGATTAGCCAAAGCTAATCCAAATCAAACAATGCAGCTATTACAAAGGAGATGAGCAGTAGTGGACAAACACGCTAACTTGCTCACTCGCTGAAGTAAACTAGTAGTGGACAAACACGCTACTAGTTCACTTGCTGGTGTTACTTGTATCTTAGACAAACTAGTCACTGACAAACAAGTGACAATACAAGTAATCGACACAAAATGAAGTACAACATACTACGCTATTTATAGACGCTGAAATCCTTAATTTCCGGATCTGAAGGACACGTGTCGCTGCTTGATTGGAGAGGTAGTTGAGATGTGATATATCATGGCACGACATTCTGTCTTGGGAAATATCACCTTGTACCATAAACCAATCAAATGCTTCCACGTTACTCTTTTCAAGTTTCAAGGAACACGTGTTGCGCCGTAATAACGCCGAATGTCAACTTTTTATTTAAAGCGGCATTAAATGCTGCAGTCACTGATAGAAACAACAATTCTCCTCATTCTCGATGCGAGCTAACATGCTCTAAAGAATGACTTGAACAGCTAATCTTCAGTGACTTCTTTTATTCAGCAGAAGAGAGAACTCAAGAAGACTTGGAGACTCTCGCTGATAGATGAGTATCAGCGACACACATAGTTGAGTCTTTTATCTTGATAAGATCTTCATCTACTGGTTTAACATATAATCAGCGACTTAGAGACCTTCAGCAACAGGAGCTTGACTTGAATTATTTTCTTCATGGAGCATTATTGAGAAGATCAGAGACTGTGAACAGATAGCATGATCAGTGACTTCACTCATCAGCGAATAATGACTTTAACAATTTCTTATATAATCTCTCCCTTAATCCTTGAGATCAGTGACCACTTGAGTTCAGCGATCAGTGACTCAACAGCTACTACTGGTCCTGTTGAGGAATTAGCATCATGGAATGCTCTTTATGATTTTCATGATGAAGTTGCTTGTTTGATGATCGGCAGCATGACTCCCGAATTTTAAAACAAATTTAAAAATCATATTCCACATGATATGATTATAGAGCAGAAATCGAGTACTCCAAAAATCCTTGTGATTAAGAGTGCAAAGATCCAGAAAGTTAAGAAACCGCAAACTAGGGGAAAGGCTAAGGGAAAGCAAGGTGCTTTTGTCCCTAATCCTAAGCAAACCCCCACACCAAAGAAAGAGCATCCCTCTAAGGATGAGGCATGTCACCACTGTACTTAAGTGGGTCACCGATAGAGGAATTGTCCTGCCTATCTTGCTGAGTTGATGAATAAGAAGAAGAAGCTAGCCGGCTCGACCGGACCTTCTAATATCTTCACGATAGAATTATATTCTTTCTTTAAATCAAATTCCTAGATATATGATACTAGTTGTGGTACTCACATTTGTAATACCTTAAGGAATTTAGAGGAAAGAAGAAACTGAAACATGGGGCACTCTACTTGTACAATTGTGTACGTGAAGGAGTAGAAGCCAATTGAAGTTTGACTTAAGTTTGCCTTCGGGCATAGTTATTGTATTTGACAATTGTTATTTTTGCACCTACTATTACTAGAGGTGTAGTTTTAGTTTCATTTTTTGAAAGATAATACTATTCCCTGTGATGGTATTTTTGAAATTGATATGCATAATCGTCTTTCAAAAGTTAATTCTATGCATTCTGTTAACAATAAAAGAGCCAAATCTAATTTGGACTCTACATATCTTTGACACTATCATCTTGAAAACATTGTCAAGAAACGCATTGAAAGGCTTCAACGTGAAGGGCTTTTAAAATCAAATGATAATGGATCCTTTGATAAATGCTTATCTTGTGTTTGTGGCAAGATGACAAGTAAACCCTTTTCGCATCAAATGCAAAGGGCTAAAGATCTACTTGGAATTATACATACGAATATTTGTGGTCCATTTAGATATGTGTCAAGACAAGGTGCTAGCTACTTCATCACTTTTACTGATGATTTCAGTCATTATGCTTATGTTTACTTGCTTAAACATAAACATGGAGTCTTTGAAACATTTAAAGTGTTTAAGAGTGAAGTAGAAAATCAACTCGGTAAAACCATCAAGATCATTCATTCGGATCGGGGTGGTGAACACTTAAGGCAAGAGTTTAAGGATTATCTGAAAGCGTGTGGATTGTCCAACAGCTTACTCCTCCATACACACCACAACATAGATGCAACACCCTCAAATTTCGGGTTGCAAAAGCGGTCGGGTCGGGTGTTACCAAATCAAATATCACAGCATAAGATACATAATGAACGACTCTAAATGAGACATTTCAAAATAATTATACATTTTCCAAAGTAGAACGTTTACAACGTTGCGAGTTTAATAGAAGTTTCAATTACAAAAGTAAATGCAGAGTGGTCCCCATTGTTTGAAAATATGCGACTCGAGCTAGTTTATCTTGTAGCAATCCTAATCCTGCTGGGCACCTGAGAACACATGCTAAAACGAGTCAGCTATAAAGCTGGTGAGTTCATAGGATTGTTAGTTGGAAACATAAAGTATAAAACCTTTTATGTTTTGAAAAGTAGTTCAGAATCTGCGATTCTGGTATGTATTGTTATAAAGTTGTAACACCAATGTGTATACGTCCTACGAGGTATCTCATACCTAAGGGACAGTTATGTGTACCTAAGTACATATCATTGAGGCATTCATGCCTGGATACCTCTAGGGTATTAAGTAATCTATCAGTGTGAGGCAAAACATGCCTAAGGACTATTGGGTAATTGTATGACTACGTCATATGATGTTGTGTAATAATTGGTGTGCCACTTGGCATAGTGTGTTGCATCCAACAACAGTTAATTATAGTCCGGCAGAACTATGATTGAATGTTCATTGTGTTGCATCCAGCAACAGTTGTTTGTAGTCCCACAGACTATGATTGAATGTTCATTGTGTTACATCCAACAACAGTTGTTTGTAGTCCCGCAGAACTATGTTTGAGTATTTAAACAAATACAGAGTTGACGGCCTTGCACGAAAGTTCGCTGATCTGTTAATTGTACGGATCACGAGCATAAGCTCGCCCATCCGCAGGTGTGTGTAGATCACGAGCATAAGCTCGCCCATCCATCGAGTGTATCGCTTTACCACGATATCGTACTTGTGCCCACTGTTACTGTGGCATCGTTTTGTGCCCACTTCTCACCGTGGCATCATTTGAGTTGCTCGCAAGCAATGTATGTAATTGAGCCGGCAGTAATACGACATGCCCGACTGGTATGGTTGTTGGTTGTAGAGAGTATGTATGTCTATATACATATGTAGTTTGTATGCATCACCAAGTGCTCAATATTGAGTAAGAATATGTGTATACATATATATATATATATATATATATATATATATATATATATATGTTTATATATATGTCAAATCAACAAACACGTGTAGCAGTGAATCATGCAATGCATGAGAGTAACGTATTGTATCTAAATGCGTATATATGATACTTAGATATTATGAGCTTCGCAATATGCCTAGGTATGACTAATCATCACCTAGTTGTTTTGGTATTAGTATAAGAGATCCATACTATCGTATAATTCTATTGTATACTCCTAGTCTCAGCCTAGTGAGTATATGGAGATCTCGGATTGATGTTTATTTGTGATCAATTTCAATTTTGAATTCCTAAAACGTATGTACAGTCTTTGTTCCTAAAAAGAAAGTTAATCCTGTATTGGTAGAGCTAACCAGTTCTATTGTAGTTGTTAGGATTGTCCCGTGATAATATGGTCAATGTGTGAGTCCCTAATCACTATTATGTTAGTGATTATGAATCGTTAACAGTAAGTTAATTGTAGAAGGGGGGTTGAATACAATTAAAAACTTTTCTGTTTTAATGTATTAACTTATTTAGCAAGTTTTTAACCGTATTAAAGTGACCACAATATGAACACAAATATATATAAGTAAGATACAGTTCAGTTGCTGATGCAATGCTAGCTGAAAAATAAATTCTTTTATTGATAAAATTTATCTATTGTTGATTGCGGAATAGATTAGCCAAATCTAATCTAAATCAAACAATACAGCTCTTACAAAGGGAGATGAGCAGTAGTGGACAAACACGCTAACTTGCTCACTCGCAGAGGTAAACTAATAGTGGACAAACACGCTACTAGTTCACTCGCTGGTGTTGTTTGTATCTTAGACAAACTGGTTACTGACAAACAAGTAACAATACAAACAATCGACACAAAATGAAGTACAACATACTACGCTATTTATAGACGCTGAAATCCTTAATTTTCGGATCTGGAAGGACACGTGTCGCTGCTTGATTGGTGAGGTGGTTGAGATGTGATACATCATGGTTCGACATTCTGTCTTGGAAAATGTTACCTTGTACCTTAAACCAATCAGATGCTTCCATGTTACTCTTTCCAAGTTACGAGGAATACGTGCTACACCATAATAATGCCGAATGTCAACTTCTTATTTAATGCGGCATTTAATGCTGCAGTCACTGATAGAAACATCAATCCTCCTCATTCTCGATGCGAGCTAACATGCTCTAGAGAATGACTTGAACATCTAATCTTCAGTGACTTCTTTTATTCAGCAGAAGAGAGAACTCAAGAAGACTTGGAGACTCTCGCTGATAGATGAGTATCAGCGACACACATAGTTGAGTCTTTGATCTTTATAAATTCTTCATCTACTGGTTGAAGAGATAGGATCAGCGATCATAAACTTCAGCAACAGGAGCTTGACTTGAATCATTTTCTTCATGGAACATTATTGAGAAGATCAGAGACTGTGAACATATAGCATGATCAGTGACTTCACTTATCAGCGATTAATGACTCCAACAATTTCCTATATAATCTCCCCCTTAATCCTTGTGATCAGTGACCACTTGAGTTCAGCGATCAGTGACTCAACAATCTCCCCCTAGATGGTTTAAGTCAAAGCTCCCTTAGACAAACTTGTTGCAGGAAAGTTTTAGTCTCTGATGATAAGTTGGTTGCTCAGAGACTTGTACTTGTAGATTTTCTGTGTCAAGCCTCATTTATATCATTTAAATAAATATTTACAAGATATTAACTATTACAACAGATCTAATTTATTTATCTCTCCACATCTCCTCCTCTTTCACTATGCCAAGCTCAGCTTCAAGTTCATACTTGTCTTTGGAGGGCAGGTATCTGAATTTTCTTGCCAAGGCTTCATCGAGAATAGCTTTTCTGATTTTTGAATTTGTAGGAAGCATGCTAGCTGACCTGATTAGGTGTATGAGTTTTTCTTGATCAACCTTCTCAAGTTCAGCTTCTCTCTGAAACCTAAGGGCACCATTTAAGTCCCTGTATACCAGACCCTTTTCCCCCTCAGTGACTTCATGTCCTTCAAGCTTTGGCACACCAGCAGGGATAGAGAGATTTAACCTTGAAGTGTTGGGGATTTGATAGATGCTGCTAGTGCCTGACCTATACCTTGGGCTTGGTGGCTGAACAATCTCTTCACCAAATGTGACAGTATCTTCTAGTCTGAGAAGTTGCAGCGACACCATCTTTTGATATAGCCTATCAATCTCTTTCAGGACATCAGCTTTAGCTGCACTTGTAGAGTGGCTGATAGCAAGCCTGATTTCATTCCATTCTTCTCTGTGCAGCTTGCATACTTGATCAACTAGCATGGCTTAAGTCTCTGAACCTCTTTGAATGAGTAGCTGAGGTTGAGATTGATTCTTAGACTTCTTCAATTTTACCTTGGTAATAGGTGCAGGGTTTGATCTCCCTGTCATACGGGCAGCAAACCTCTTTCTATCTATCTCATCCCATTTTCTATCCACTGCTGTTTTGACAGCTCCCCCTTTCTTTTTAGAGCTCTTGCTAGCTGATGTTTTCAGTTTCTGTTGCTCTAGCTCACTCTCTTCTATTTCAGCAAGTACCCTGGCAATTGCAGCATCAGACTCTTCTTGATCTTGCTTTTGTTTAAGCAGTCTGGCCCTTTCATTAGCATCTTTAGAGCTCAATTACAGTAGGTACGCTCTATCAGCATCTGATTGCTCTTTCAGCAACCTTTTCCTTTCTTGTTCCTCTCTTAACTCAGCCTGAAAGGTTATTTTCATTATCATCTCCTGCTCCCTGTCCTGTCTTGCCTTTATTTTTCTGGCAATTCGTTGTTCTTTAGTTTCATCAGGACATAGGCTTTCTGAGGCTGAGTCAGAGGAAAGACATGCTGTAGGGGAAGTATCTGATGTGGTAGTGTTGGAGAGAGTTGCTGTGGAGATTGGTGTTATTGTTGCTGGGGTTGGTGTGGTTATTTTGGTTGTTTGGGTAGTTGTAGTTGTAGTTGCTGTGGGTGAGGGTAGGTTTTGGGTTGCTGGTGTAGATGAAGATACAGTTACCTCAGATATGACAATATATGATTGAGGGTCACTGACCTGTTGTTTCTTTGATGGAGGAGTAGATGCAGGAGAGGTATCACTGGTCCTTTTTCTTTTAATGACAGATGATATGGGTTGCTGATCCTCGATATTTACATCATCTTCATCTTCACTTTCTGAACCCTGACCATTTCCATGACCACCTCCCTGACCATCATCATTGTTGTCATCATCATCATTAGCATCATGCATGATGGTATCATCTTCCTCATCATCAGATACATCATCTACCACCTCCCTGTTCATCCACTCCCAGCGAGCCAATTCATGACTCACTGAGGTACCCTCTAATCTAGCAGCCTCATCCACTGCCCATTGCTGTACCAGCCCATTATAATTCCTGAGTTCTTCAGTATTGAACTCAGGGAAGCATTCATCGACATCCACCATATCAGTGGCCAACTCCATATCAACCCAATGCAGTTCAGCAACTGCAAGGGCTTCCAACTCCGGTTGCTCAGCGATTGGACGTAGTGCATAGGTGTTGAGCACAATGTCCCTGTGAGCTTTGTTTGACAGCGGATCAGTCATTTGAAGGGGCATCTCAGGATCAGAGACTGAGACAGAAATGTCATCTTCTTCTTCACTCTCCCCCTGACTGGTTCGCTCAAACTAATCTACTGCCCTAAGAATCTGTTCAGTGAAGGTAGCATTTTCCTCTCGCAGGGCAGCGACCTCAGCTCTTGTCTTTGTAAGCTGTGAGACAACCTGTGGAAGTACCTTAATAACTTTGTCAGTGTTATACAGGTAGTTGGATACAGAAATGGCTAAATCATTTTGGTTGGTGGTGAGCTGGGCAATGGCAGTGGCATGAGTTGTAAAGTTGGTGGTGGAGGTGGAGGCTAGCTCAGTGACTGCATGGTTTATTGCAGCACTAGCATCAGCTACAGTTTGTACCCTCTCACTGACAGATGTGCTCCATGGTTCAATGGAGTTGTATACATCAGTGAGAGCAGTAACGGCTTTCTGTAAGATAGAGACATTGCCAATAAGTGCCTCACGGTCTTCAGTGAGCATCTTAATCTGGGTTTGGGATTGGGCAATGTACTCCATCAGTAGCAGATCTGATGTGGAGTGGGTGGAGGTGTTTGTGGGAGTAGTTTGGGTAATAATAATGGGGGTAGGTGTAGATTGGGCTACATGATCAGGGGGTGTGTTCTGACCAGCAGCAGTGACTTGGATGTTGTCACTGGAGAAGGAGGTGGGGGTAAGCTTTCTGATAGGAGAGTTAGATGTGGGTAGAGGAATGGGTTGGGTGTCCTCTGAGGTGTCCATGAGCATGATTTCCTCATCATCAACTTGTGATTTAGCTGGTGGTTCATTGGAAATAGAGGTAGCGACCTGTATCTTACCATGGGTCAGTGGTGAGACATTGACAGCCGGTGCAGTGATAGATGAGAGATGGCCCGGGTTTGTAGCCAGTGGTGTGACATCAGCAATGAGTGTGTTATCACCCACTGATGTCACTAGCCCTTTGAGTGAAATGTCACCCTTTTGTGAGGATGACAAGTGGCTGGGTTGACTCAATCTGAGGGTGTGGGATGCACCCGAATCACTGCTAACAGTGGTTTGATCCACTGCAGCTGTCTGTAATTTTCCCTTTTTAGAGTCACTGGACTTTCGGGAGTCCAGTGAAGCAGGTAAAGTTGAGGGTTTAGCAGTGGTGCCCTCAGCAACTGAACGTGCAGTCACTGATTCACCACTGGCATCCGTAGATGTCTTCTTTTTGCTATGTCCCTGATCCTTTAATGTCAGGGGCCCTAATTTTGATTTTTTCTTGAGAGCAGTGGGTGGTTTCTTGATTGGTGGTTGACCAACAGTAGTCACTGAGGGTGTGGTCAGTGACGTGGTCGATGGGGGGGGGGGGGGGCAGCAACTGACATTTGTACAGAAGTTACAGGCTGGGGTGCAAGGATCCCCGGGTGTTTCATAAAAGCAGGTAACACCGCAGTCGCTGGTTTGACAAAGATTTGAGATCCTACCAGGGTCGGCTCAAAACCTTGAAAAGATACCATATCGTAGGCAGCAAACTGATCCCTGAAGATCAGTGAGAGAAACCTAGGGTAGGGTACATATTTGGCCCTGGCAGGGTCAACGACTTTGGTGATCAGTTCATTGAAGATCACACTTGCATAGTCAACTCGTAGAGAGTTGACCAGTGACCAACTGATCTGGGCCTCCAGGGAGCTGAATTGATCATAGCTCCCTGATTTTGTACCCAAAGATTGAATGAAATTGGTGAAAATGCCATTCCAAACACCATCCATTTTAGTTTTGTGGACCGTAGAGTACTTACGGTTGCCACTGCCATCGACTGAGTATTTACACTCAATCTCAGTAAGATCGACGAGGCCTTGTTTGGCTACGTCGCTCTCTGGCAGCGACTCGTATGACTCATAGGTCGGAAGTTGTAAAATGGACCGGATGGTGTTGGCAGTTATGGTGATGGGATGGGTACCATTGTCTATAAAACCCTGGAGTTGTGAAACACCAGAGACGACAGAGTGAGTGCAGGTATACCAGAACTCACTGAGCCATTCTGGGTTCATTTCCCCAGGAGACAAGGTAAGAGCAGGGAGGATAAAGTAATTTTTAAGAAAGTTTATCACCTCCGCATACTCTGGTTTAGGGCAGGTTACATTTCCCAAATAATTAGATTTGGGAACTGTAAGAACAAGCGTCTCACTGACCGCAGAGGCTCGAAGAGCTTTAATCTCTGGGGTCGGTGTGTAAGCATTGTTGAAAAACTTAGTTCTAGCCATTTTTAAGAAATGAAAGAAGAAGATTTAGAATTTAGAAATTTTGCAGAGAAAAATGAAAAAAGATGAAGTTTTGAAAATAAGAAAGCGTAAAAGTGAAAGTGAGAAAGTTTCGCTGCTTATATACGGTTGCTGAGATACAAAACATGTGGTCAAAAAGCGTATGTACGTGCTCAAAAGGTGGTGGTTGATGGTAGGGGAGTAGGGTGATGATGGTGGTGAGTGGTAACATTAAATGGTGATGGGAGTGGTACGCCGGAAAGGTATACGAGGTGTCAGAAAAAGTGTACCTTTTCGAAGTCCCATGAGATATTTAATAAAGCATTTATTAGGAATATAAATCGTTAAAAATTAAATACAAAATGTATTGAATGTAAAGGAATATATGTCGAAATAAATGCCATATTAAACAAGAACAAACTTCGCTGATACATTATGTCTCAGCGAGATGACAATAAGTTATATCTTAAAATAAAATAAATATTATGTCTCATATTTGATTTCGCTGATCAGATTACAACTTAGAATACTAATCTAATCAGCTAGCCAAATTGTGAAGCATAAAACATATTTTATTTATGTGATATAAAGAGTTTTCATGTGTAGTTACAAAGTATATAATTCATTGATCATAACTATGCTAACTTATTGTTCTTGCTGATTATATCAGTGAGAATAATAGGACAGCGAGTTAGACTATAAGCCATATATTCTGTAAATACCTTTAATTAAACAATCAGGTTTAATCATTTAAGTTCAACATTCCCAACTCGCTGATGAGAAAGGTGAATCTTTTCTCATCTAAAGGTTTTGTAAGTATGTCAGCGAGTTGGTAATCCATTGGAATGAAATGCAATTCAATGTCACCTTTCATGACGTGGTCCCTGATAAAGTGATATCTGACATCAATGTGCTTTGTCCTTGAGTGCATCACGGGATTATTTGCTATGGCAATAGCACTTTGACTGTCACAATAAATTGGAACATTTCCAAAGTCAAAGCCATAGTCAGCGGCTGATTCCTCATCCACAGAATTTGAGAAGTGTAAGCTCCAGCAGCGACATATTCAGCCTCAGCAGTAGAAGTTGAGACAGAAATTTGTTTCTTGCTTGACCAACTTACAAGCTTTTCTCCAAGAAACTGACAGCTACCAGAGGTACTCTTTCTGTCCATTTTGCATCCAGCATGATCAGAATCTGAATATCCTTTCAGTGAGAAATCTGAACCAGATGGGTACCAGAGACCAAGATTTGGTGTACCCTTCAGATATCTGAATATTCTTTTGACAGCGAGCAAATGGGATTCCTTTGGATCAGCTTGATATCTTGCATATAGACAAATAGCAAACATAATGTCTGGTCTACTAGCAGTTAAATACAGCAGTGACCCGATCATTCCTCTGTAAGCAGTGATGTTTACAGATTTACCATCAGGGTCAGCATGTAATTTTACTGCAGATGACATTGGTGTAGCAAGGGATGAGCAGTTGGTGAATTCAAATTTCTTTAGTAAATCTTTAACATATTTTCCTTGATTTATAAAAATACCAGTCTTGGTTTGCTTTAGTTGCAGACCAAGGAAAAATGTTAGTTCACCCATCATGCTCATTTCATAACTTTTAGTCATGAGGTCAGAGAATTCCTTGCACAAGTCATTGTTAGTAGACCCAAATATAATATCATCAACATAAATTTGGACCAATATAACATCTCTCTTATCCTTTTTGATAAATATGGTGCTGTCAATTTTACCTCTGACATACCCACATTTAGTTAAGAAAGTAGAGAGAGTGTCATACCAAGCTCTGGGAGCTTGTTTTAGTCCATATAAAGCTTTTTCCAGCTTATAGACATAACCTGGATGCTTGGGATCAGTGAATCCAGGTGGTTGCTTCACATACACTTCTTCCTGCAACTTTCCATTCAAGAAGGCACTTTTCACATCCATTTGATATACCTTGAACTTCTTGTGAGCTGCATATGCTAAGAACAACCTGATTGCTTCAAGCCTAGCAACTGGTGCAAAGGTTTCATCGTAGTCAATTCCTTCTTGCTGACAGTAACCTTGTGCAACCAGTCTGGCCTTATTCCTTTTCACAACACCATCAACATCCATCTTGTTTCTGAACACCCATCTTGTTCCAATCATAGATTTCCCAGATACTTGAGGTACTAACTTCCACACTTTATTTCTTTCAAACTGAGAAAGCTTACAAACAAACAAAAGTTAGCAGTTGCTGATCTAGTCTGGACTTTGGATTTTGTATCACCAATAATCAATTGATTATCAATATGTCTAGTCCATTAAGTCACTCGCTGAGGTTCAGCAGTGACTTGATTATCCAGAGATGATCCACCTGTAACACCCTTCCAATTCTCAAGACACATTTTTTTTATATATATATTTTTACTATTACGGAAGCGAATATTTAAAATACACATCATAGGATGCGTGTAATACGTTTCCATAGTGCATCCCAAAATACATACAACCTTTAATACCAAATTATCATAATTTGCTAAATACACACTTAGGTGTTATATTAAAATCTGATACAAAATGTTTAATCCAAACACAACTAAATAAGAGTAGGTTTGTCAAACATCCCATTCGTCCCATACTTCAAGCTACCCACAATCAAAAGCTATTCCTGCAAGAAGTAGTTAGGTGGGATTAGCACGAAGCTAAGTGAGTAGATCCAAAACTATCAATCTACTTTAGCTTAGCAAATGTCTACAACAAGCATTACACACAAATCAAGAAGGATCGGTGGTCCTTGAGGTACCCTCATACCGTGGTGGTTCCTCAAGCAACACTTAAAACCAACTGAAGGCCAAATCAGAGGTTAAACCGATAGTTTGGTACTATTACTACATACAACATAATTTCAGTGTTCAACACATGTACAAAGCACTTACGTTGTCCAAAGTAATAGTACCCAAACCCAACACATTAGTTGACCCCCGACAATTCAAATAGTCCACATTTATCAAAACATATAGAACACCATTAATCATTCAAGGGATAACCATCATGGCAATATATTATCTAAGCAATCAATGCAATATATCCGGTTTACCCATTGTAACCATGTTGTTACAACTAACTTAGACTGAGAGTCCAAGATCCACTCACCCTTGAAGATCACCGTCTCCACTCAAAGGTCTTATCTTATTGAGTCTTCGGTTTATCTGAGAACAAAATCAAAACCCGAATTAGATTCTTGTATCAAGTTTATTACAATCTAACCATGCATATAATTTCAATTAATCGATTATACTATACTTTCGTTACTAGTTAAATAACATAGGTACATAAGTCACAAGTTGTCAAATTCGTCAGATTATAACTAGCAAACGCGATCCGGGTTGGGAGTGGCTGGATCGTGTTCCATAGTACAAAATATTCTGTTACAAATTTTCACTTGGCAACGCGATCCGGGCAAGTGGCTAGGATCGCGTTCCAAAGAGTAAACTCAATCCGGACACAAAACCAACTGACCAACGCGATCCGGGTTGGGTCGTGTCAGGATCGCGTTCGTAAGAGCAAAACGTGTTGTGGCCATTTTACACATAGCAACGCGATCCGGGCAATTGAGCTGGATCGCATTCCCAAGCTTTCCAGCAATGGTTCAGACCTGTTAAAGCTCAGCACGAACACTAAAACCCAAATCCGCTACATACCAATGTAAAACACGATTTTGACCGAAAACTAACCACAAGTATCAACCACAAACATGTTATAACAACAAACAATAATCATCCAAGTCCTAAATCAACACATGCATTACTCATTCAACCTAATTTAACCAAAACCCATTTCACACATTCAAACCTAGAAATTCGCATTCAAGACAAGAACAAGATGATGATTTCAGTAACTACAATTCATTTAAGCATATTGGATTATACATGCATCAATCTTTCTACTCAATATCATCAATTGAGCTCAAGAACACCAAAATAATTACTTACAATGGAAAGGAAGGAACTAGATGAACAAGGTGGAGAAGAAGAAGATGGTGAATCAATTGCAACACACGATCACAGCTTCAACAAGATGAAAATCAGATGGAGAATTGTTTTCTTTTTGGTGCATGTGTTCTTGAGAGAAAATGTGAGAGAAATGAAAGAACTGAAGAAATGGAAAGTGGTCGACTTTTCAATCAAGTCCAATTAACATGCAGTGTAATCATATACCCGTTCCAAATCTATTGTCTGGAACCTAAAAACTATTTGCGAGAAATACATTTTATTATACCGTCAACTAAATTAATTTAAAACAATTAATAATTCATCTAACACAATAAATCATTTGATCATTTGACCTATTAATTTAAGTTATCCAAATAATATCATTTATTTCTAAATACAATTTAAATACAAGAAAGTAATGAAAATACCGTATTTCTACTAGGCCCAAGTCGAGAATGTTACACCACCAGACACATCAGCATTAGAAGCATGATTAATGTTTAAGCTTTGATTTGCACAGTGAGTGTTATCATTTTGATGCAGATGATGAGATGATGATGATGGGATGTCAATAGGCAAGGATGAAGTTCCTGAATCATTCTTAGCTAAAGTAGAGCCAGAAGTGCCTTCAGGGACATCATCTTCCCTTTCAGAATCTGATGGATGAATCTCATGCTTGTCATCACTGATTGTATTAAAATTAAGATTTTTATAGTCTTTTGGATCAGTGAGTGATTTATCATAAGATTCATCAAAGGTAACATCCATTGATTCTTCAATACATTCCCTTCTTTTATTATAAACTCTGAAAGCTTTTGAAATGATTGAGTAACCAACAAATATACCTTCATCAGCTTTGGGATCAAACTTTCCTAAGTGATCTCTTTTGTTTAAGACATAGCAGGTACTGCCAAAAACATGAAGAAAACTTATGTCAGGTTTTCTCCCCCTTAACACCTCATAGGCTGTCTTATCATGTCTCTTGACAATCAGAGACCTATTCTGAGTGTAGCAGGCAGTGTTAACTGCTTCAGCCCAGAAATGGGTCTTAAGACCAGCATCTATGAGCATTGACCTTGCTGATTCAATCAAGGTTCTATTTCTCCTCTCTGCAACACCATTTTGTTGAGGTGTTCTTAGTGCAGAGAAGTTTTGAGAAATACCTTTTGAATCACAAAAACTTTCAAGGTCAACATTTCTAAATTCAGTGCCATTATCACTTCTTAAATTTTTAACTGAACAATCATTTAAGTTTTCCATCTTTTTGATAAAGGATATGATTTCTTGTGTTGCATCACTTTTGGCTTTGAGGAAGAACACCCAAGTATATCTGGAATATTCATCCACAATTACCAAGCAATACCTTTTACCACCAAGAATGGGAGAACTAACTAGACCAAACAGATCCATATGCATCAGTTGAAAACATTCTGTCACTGAAGATGTTTGTTTGCTTTTGAATGAAGAGCTGTGATGCTTTCCCTTCTCACATGCTGAACATAGTTTGTCTTTGTCATAAGCTAGCTTTGGAAGACCATTTACCAAGTCATTCTTGCTGAGCTTGCTGATGGCCTTGAAGTTCAGATGAGAGAGACGCTTATGCCATAACCATTTTTCTTCTGAAACGGTTCTGGAATAAAAACATGTTCCTGATTGTGCTGAGTCCATATTGACTACATATGTATTGCCTTTTCTTTGAGCAGCCAGGACAGCGCTTCCATTCTTGTTGTAAACAACTCCAGCTTCATGATCAAACAGCACTTTATTTTTGGCATCACAGAACTGACTAATGCTTAATAAATTATGCTTCAGTCCTTCAACATATGCCACCTTCTTAAACATAACATTACCATTGGTCAAGACCCCATACCCTCTGGTCTTACCAATGTTTTTATCACCAAACACTACATCAGGACCTCTTTCATCCTGGTAGTTACTGAGCAAGGACTTACATCCGGACATATGTCTGAAAAACCACTATCCAGATACCAAATTGTCTCTCTGAGAATGCCCTGCATCACACACAAACAATTAGTTCAATTGATGAACCCATCCTGAGATGGGTTCATGGTGGTCAGCCTTTGGTTCAGGCTTCCACAGGCTTGCATCAATAGTATCTGAATGCTCACTGATTATTTTTGATTTTGAAAATGATGTAGCTGAACATTCAGATACCACATGCTGACATAATAATGATGGTTGACTGAGTGAAACTTGTGATGATGAACAATCTGATGACACATGCTGTCTACTTCCACATTTGTAACATTTTTTATTTGTGGACTTAGATTTCTTTGACTTATTGTTCACACTGGATGAAGACTTAGAAGTTCTCAGGTTTACTACCTCATTTTGCTTCTTTGACTTCAAGTCACTGATGATGAGGTCATCAGTGACTGGAGTGTCAGAAGTGAAGTCGCTGATAGATTTTTGATCATCAGTGATAGTTTTGACAAGAGCAGTGCAAGTAGTTGATTCATAAATTTCTAGTTTCTTTAGTTCATCAATACTTGCAGCAATATCATTACTATTAGTAACCTGTGAACTTCTCACAAAGTAATTTGGTTTAGGCTCACTGAAAATTGACATTGGTTCAAAGACAAATTCTGAGAATGTTTCATCAGGATTGAATATTTGATTAACTTTGGTTGCATCAGCGAGAGCAACAGCAGTTTCATAATCACCTCCCAGAATAGCCTTAACTTGTTTTGGGATTTGATTACTTATGCACTGATTCACTTTTAATGCAGATCTACACCATGACTTCATCACTTCATTGAGTTGTGAAAATTTAGTTTCAAATTTTACTTTTTCTTGAATGCATTTTTGATTTGCATGTATTTGTGCATCAAGATCAAGTGTAAGATTCTTTATTTTTAACAAATTTTCTTCTTGAAGTTGAAGTTTAGATGTTAAGTCACTGATCATACATTCTTGTCTTTTCTGAATGTCATGAGCATTTGATAAGTCAACTATCAAAGTTTCAAAGATTAAATCTTTTTCAGTAGCTGATGATGACTTAAAACAATGTACCTTGTAGAGAGTCTCTGGATCCCAACCAGATGCTGAACATTTCTGTGCTACTTCTTTGATGTCTTCATGAAAAGCAGCATTGTCAGCCATCAGGCAGTAATCCCTGTCCATGCAGATCATAACTTCTTCTTCATTAGATGATGAAGTTGAGTCAGAGTCGCTGATGGATCCTTCTTCAGCAATAAATCCTTTATTCTTTTTCTTTGACTTGGACAATTCCTTCAGCTTCTTGTACTTTGCTTTGTACTTGTTGTTTCTGAAGCTGGGTTTTTGATCAGCGAAAGAGTTGACAGCTTTCGACCTGCATTCAGCTGCAAAATGGCCAGGTTTGCCACATTTGTAGCATTCACCTTTTGGTTTAGAAACCTCATTTGATGAAGCACTAGCAGATCTGTTGAATCTGATGTTCTTTCTGAAGTTTGCAACCATCATGGCCATATCTCTCTCTAACTTCTCAAGTCCTTCGTCATAGCAGACTTCTGACTGATCATCAGCAACACTGCCTTCTTCTTCTGCGATCAGCGACTTAGAGCTCATCTTGGTTTTCTTTGCTTTCTGCTTTTGGTCAACTTCATCAAGCTCAGCTACAAGGGCATTAGAAATCTTTTGTCCTCCTAGTGCAGCACGAATGTTCTCACCTTGATGAGCTAGCCTCTCAGATTGTTCCCAACTAAGTAAAATTCCATAAACTTGAGTTAGATTGAGAAAGTTATAATCATTTCTTTGTCTTATGCATGTTGCAATGGTTCCCCAGATTTTCCTAGGTAGTAATTCTAGAAAATTTTTGACAACAAATCTCTGGTCCTTTCCTATATTTGCTTTTTCCATTTTATTAATTAAAGCTTGATATCTAGTATAGGTAGATGCCAGTGATTCATTGGGTTCCATAGCAAACAATTCATATTGACGAGTTAGATTAACTTCTCTACAGTGAATTATATCAGGAGTTCCAATATATATGTTTCTAAGAGTATCCCACATATGTTTCGCTGTATTGCACAATCTAATGGACTCAAACACTTCATCAGGGAGTGCCATGCTTATGTAAATTTTAGCTTGTTTATCTAGCCTTACCATACGTTTATCCTCATCTGACCACTGTTCCTCCCTTTTGGGCATAACCATTTCAGGTATAGCAGGAGTAGTTGCAGTAGCTGCAACTGCAGGAACAATAGTAGTTGAGGTGTATGGACCATTAGTAATTATTGCACAAAGACGATCGTCAGCAAGATCTAAGAACATCATCATCCTGGACATCCAGGTTTCAATTCTAGATGGATCAAAAGCCGGTGGTTTGGTAGTGGAGCCATTTCCCTTCTGGTACTCAGAATCAACACAGTTGTATTTAACCGATTCCATTGCAGATCTGATTTAATTATATTTAAACCAACACTGCTCTGATACCAATTGTGAGTCCCTAATCACTATTATGTTAGTGATTATGAATCGTTAACAGTGAGTTAATTGTAGAAGGGGGGGTTGAATACAATTAAAAACTTTTCTGTTTTAATGTATTAACTTATTTAGCAAGTTTTTAACCGTATTAAAGTGACAGCAATATGAACACAAATATATATAAGTAAGATACAGTTCAGTTGCTGATGCAATGCTAGCTGAAAGATAAATTCTTTTATTGATAAAATTTATCTATTGTTGATTGCGGAATAGATTAGCCAAAGCTAATCTAAATCAAACAATACATCTCTTACAAAGGGAGATGAGCAGTAGTGGACAAACCCGCTAACTTGCTCACTCGCTGAGGTAAACTAATAGTGGACAAACACGCTACTAGTTCACTCACTGGTGTTGTTTGTATCTTAGACAAACTGGTTACTGACAAACAAGTAACAATACAAACAATCGACACAAAATGAAGACAACATACTACGCTATTTATAGACGCTGAAATCCTTAATTTTCGGATCTGGAAGGACACATGTCGCAGCTTGATTGGTGAGGTGGTTGAGATGTGATACATCATGGTTCGACATTCTGTCTTGGAAAATGTTACCTTGTACCTTAAACCAATCAGATGCTTCCACGTTACTCTTTCCAAGTTACGAGGAACACGTGTTGCGCCGTAATAACGCCGAATGTCAACTTCTTATTTAATGCGGCATTTAATGCTGCAGTCACTGATAGAAACATCAATCCTCCTCATTCTCGATGCGAGCTAACATGCTCTAGAGAATGACTTGAACATCTAATCTTCAGTGACTTCTTTTATTCAGCAGAAGAGAGAACTCAAGAAGACTTGGAGACTCTTGCTGATAGATGAGTATCAGCGACACATATAGTTGAGTCTTTGATCTTTATAAATTCTTCATCTACTGGTTGAAGAGATAGGATCAGCGATCATAAACTTCAGCAACAGGAGCTTGACTTGAATCATTTTCTTCATGGAACATTATTGAGAAGATCAGAGACTGTGAACATATAGCATGATCAGTGACTTCACTTATCAGCGATTAATGACTCCAACAATTTCCTTTATAATCTCCCCCTTAATCCTTGTGATCAGTGACCACTTGAGTTCAGCGATCAGTGACTCAACACAATGTATAATAGTGACTTAACCAAGTCAGGTAATGGTGATTGTTGGTCAACAATCTAATGATGTACAATAGTAATCTAACTAGGTTAAACATTGATATTGTTACACAACAATATATTGGGTATAATTCCTAAGTATTACACATTCGTATTTCCAAACAGTATTATAGAAACGTGTGAATTATAAAAGATTAGCTTTATAATTCAAAAACAGTAAAACAGTTGAAAGAGTGGGGCTACGAAACTCACCTGTGAGTTGTCAGCGATCCTAAGATACGCGTGTCGTCCGATGGGTAACCTCCTAGTGTCCTCAACATGTGAGGTTATATAAGTAAAACACAAATCAATTTTTCTAAGCGAGTTTTGCAAATATTCGTTCGTCGCTCAGTTTTGAAAACTGTGTATGGGTGTCCGGGGGCAGCACCCCTGGTAGCGGGGTCCAAGGGGTGGCAACCCCTGGCAGGGTCCAAGGGGTAGAGCCCCTGGCTGGGGTCGAGCTGAAAATCATTTTGTTGTAGTGAAAATCATATTATAAAATATTTCTATTATGTTGCTATAGTGAAAAACGCTCCGAAATTCCATTTTGGAGTAAAATAGAGTGGCAAAATCTTAGTCTCGACACTTAGTGAAAATCATGTGTTTTCAAGGTTCTGTGTTTTGCAACACAAGGATTGTGTTGCTAAAAGGTTCTGCGACACCAGGATTGTGTCGCTAAAAGGTTCTGCGACACAAGAATTTGTGTCGCCAAGTGTGACACCCGTATTTTATGCGACATAAGGCTGCGACATAATCATGCGACATTAAGCTGCGACACAGGATGTGTCGCAGTACTGTTTTTGGTCCCTGCGACACAACGATCTGTTCGACGATTTCAAGATCCAAATCGAGTTTTGGCTCGATTTTTAGGTGTTTTGATGTTATAGAAAGCTTCTAACATGTATAAACATTAAATCTAAGTAGTTTCTAGTGAGGGAAACGGTTTCTAGAGAGAGAAAGTAAGAAGTCTTACTTTGGAAGTGAAAATGGAGATGGTAAAGATGGAGAAGATGATGATGATGCGGCTGCTGCTGTTGTTCCTGATGATGATGATGATTCCGAAATGATGATGATGATGATGTTGTTGTTGTTGATTATTGTTGTTGTTGTTGGATGTTGGTGAAAGAGAGAAAAGAGAGAGATGGAGATATAGATGTGTGTGTTTTATGAAATGAAAATGAAAGAATGAAATGGGTGGAGGTGGGTTTTACCCATTTCCAGATCCCCAAGTTGGGGACTGTGGTCTCCAACCACAGTATGAAATACCCGCGTTTTTGTACCCGATTATATTATAAATTTAATATTTTAAATCTATAATTTTGTTTAATTATTTTGTAAATATTTAAATAAAGGTATTTCAGATGAATTACAAAAATGTAATTTGGTTATAATTGTTTATAAATAAACAATTATTCAAAGTATTAAATGTTGGCGCGAAAATGGCCTTTTTGACCGGGTGTTACATTCTCCACCCGTTAAGAAAATTTCGTCCCGAAATTTCGTGTGAGGTTGTGATCGCATGGGATCTGGGTAGAAATGTATGTACGAGAAGTTTGTCGAATAGATTGTAGACATACCATGTCTATGACGGGGTTAAAAAGCAGTCAATCTGTCACACCCCCAAAATCAGTAATCGCGTTTATTTAGTAATTAGCGGAAGCATTTGATTATTAGCGGAAGCATTTTAAGTTTACAGTTCAACAACGGGGGTGCTGACGTTATAATAGTGCATTCATCGTATCAGAGCATATGATCACACAGAACATATTGATTTAAGATGCCATAAGTTTAAACGTTATTACAAAAGGGTACGACTTATAAAGTCGTACAAGTAGTGGTGTTGTAGAACAACATAAGTTTACAAAACATGAGTTTATAAAAGAGGGATTTCGTAAGTATAACCAATGGAATTGGTAATACAAAGGAAATCCAAGTGTCCCAAAAGTGGCATCATAAATAGTCTGGGTTGCCTACGTCCTTTATGCATGCAGAAGTACCTGAGTCCTAATTCCCTGAAAAACATAGTAAACCGTCAACATTGAATGTTGAGTGAATTCACAGGTTTAGTATAAAAGTAGTTAAACCAATTTTTGTATAAATCATTCATGTACACAAACATAATGTTTATATGTATAGCAGGAAACACAAGTGTTCTTATTAAAGAAAACATTTCCTATTTGACTGTAAGAATGTCATTCTTACTACAAATCAGTCGATGTGTTAGGAAACACAAGTTTAATCATAAACATTTCCTAATAATAGTTGCAGGAAATACAGTTTAACAATCAAGTAAACATTTCCATATAAATAGTCGTAGGAAACACAGGTTTAACAGTTAAGTAAACATTTCCTATAAAAGTTGTTTTGTCGGGAAACCAAGTTTATCCAATCGAGGTAAACGTTTCCTAAAAAGAAATCATGTGTAGGAACACCTGTCCTATTAGTTGTCACAGGGAATACCCTTCCCAAATCAAGTTGTAGTTTAGTTGTTTAGTTATGTGGGAAAATATAGACTATGATCCCTCTAAGGTGAGCGACACCTTTAAAGTTAAAGTACGACTCTTAGTACTATAACCAAACCACGACTAGTTGATGTTGTTGTTGCCTCAGTAACACGGTAAGTATACACTCCTCGTTACGACTGTCGTCGTGTGGTTGGAATGACCAACGAGTTATTTCAGTGGGAGGGTTGTCAAATCGATAGTACTATCTGTATACTCAGTGGCTAGAGTCACCTAGCTAATGGTTATAGGTTGCAAGCACCGGGACTTATGTGCACTACAACTACCTCGCGTAAACCTAGGATCGTACCAAGATTCGTTGTCTTATTCCCAAAATAGTTGTGAAAACGTTTCATATAGTTAACAATTGATTTATAAAGCAATAAGCATTATTACAAATCAATTCGATATAAAAGCATGTCAAGCAATTATATAAACAAGTAGCATGTAATAGCACGTAGTTCTATGTTTTCCACCCCTGGTTTTAAAAGCATTTAAAACAAGTAAAAGGTAGGGGCTGTGAACTCACGTGTAGCAAGTCTTCAGCTAGTACAGCTAGAAGTACTGTAGTCCGAACGTGCCTCTCAATTACCTAAGCACAATTAAATATACTTTACATAAGTATATGGATAAATCGTTAAGTTGAAATGTTCATGACATTTTAATTATTGGTGATAATTGCGTTGAAGTAATCGTGGCGTATAAGTATATATATTTACATATACTTATTAGTTGAATATATATATCCTAATATATATATGTCATTTTTCATCATCTTATATATATATATATATGTAGTTGTCATTGTTGTTGATTATGTTTCCAAAACCTAAGTATAGTAGTTATAAAAATAACTTTATTTAATACTATTGTCGTAGTTCATTTATATAACTATATATAAATTATAATAGTCAACTATATATATAACTCATTTGTCGTGTTTCTAATCTCATTTGTCTTGTTTAACTCGTCACTTATATATATTCTTTCCACTGCTAGTTATTTGTTACCACTGTTAGTTATATTCTTCCCACTGTTAGTTATAGTTTGTTACCACTGTTAGTTATATTCCACTGTTAGTTATATTCTTTCCACTGCTAGTTATTTGTTACCACTGTTAGTTATATTCTTCCCACTGTTAGTTATAGTTTGTTGCCCCTGTTAGTTATAACTTTGCCACTGTTAGTTATAACTCGTTACCACTGTTAGTTATAACTTTGCCACTGTTAGTTATAGTTTGTTGCCCCTGTTAGTTATAACTTTGCCACTGTTAGTTATAACTTTGCCACTGTTAGTTATAGTTTGTTGCCCCTGTTAGTTATAACTTTGCCACTGTTAGTTATAGTTTGTTGCCCCTGTTAGTTATAACTTTGCCACTGTTAGTTATAACTTTGCCACTGTTAGTTATAACTCGTTAAGCCTTTCGATTTGGAGCATTTCTCTTTCGATTTATACCTAACCAAAAATCACGCATGTTCTCATATATGTCTAGTTTATTTCTGCACTTTATGGTATTTTTATATGTTCATTTACTATTTTAAACAAAAATAGTTTAAAGGTGTGGTCAGACTGGGTCCAAAACAGTTATATGTTCAAAGATCGAGTTATACACGAAATTACGGACATTTCTGGAAATGGTCATAGAAGAACTTTTTAAAGTTAACAAAATATGTGAGGTTTTGGCACTGGTCTCATACGTTTTAGTGGTCTAGAACTCAAGATATGGTCTCGAGAAGTTACTGAAAATTCCTGTCTGCCGGAACAGTAAACCTATGTCACCGAAGAAAAATGTTTTCGAGTAGCAAACGGAGTCAAAAAGTCACGAGACTAATTTTGTTGGAAAGATAACTTCTTGTACTACATTCTAGGCTTAAGAAACGTCCATTTTGTTGTTGTAATGATTTTTATAAAATTCGTGGAAGTGGAAACAGAATCTGGACAGGAACATAAACTCTTAGTTTCTAGATTTAAATTGCGTTTCGGTTAATGTTTTGGACATGTAGAAGTTGAGTGAACACTAACACATGTCTATAACCATAAAGAAAGTAGAACTTGTGAAAATAAAAGAGTCCTTACAATGGTGATGATGATAAAATGGTAGATGTGCTGCTGATTATCGTGAAGAAGAAGAAGAAATAGCCTCAGCTCAGATCTCCTGTTGTTGCTTCAGTCGATGGATGAAGAAGAAGAAACAGAGAAAACCAATAATTTGAGTTGGTGGGAACTTGTGTGTGTGTGTATTTGATATTGAGTGTAAGGAAGTATAAAGGATGGTGTATGGTTTAAATTGTCAACGTAGGGAGTATGGTTCAACAGGAGAATGTTCCCCAGATATTTTAGTTGGGTTAAAATTGTAGGCTTTTAACATGTTAATTTCGTATAATATCTCATATTATTTCAATAATATAAGTTACTAATATTAGTAATTAATAATTTTTGAATTATTAATTATTTTGTATCACCAACTTTATTGTATTTTAGTTTGTCAAGTCTAGTACGTTTATTTCACCCGTAATTATATACATATAACTACGAATTTAATATATCACGTATCACATAGTAAGTTTCATAAACTTAACATATAGAAATTGTTTTGAATTCACTAATCAGGGAATTACTCTAGGTAATGCATGAAATTAAGAAAGGATTAATACCCTAAATGGAGGATTGTCACATTCTCCCCCCGTTAGCGAAATCTCGTCCCGAGATTTAAGTTGAGTTGTTCGTGTTAGGTGTTTGTTCAAACAGGTGAGGGTATTTCTTTCGTATCTCATCCTCGCGTTCCCAAGTAAACTCCGGGCCATGTTTCGAGTTCCAACGAATCTTGACAAGTTTGATTCGTTTGTGTCGGAGTTTCTGTGTTTTCGTATCAGTTATTTCGATAGGTTCCTCCACAAAGTTAAGTTTTGAGTTAATAAAGACTTCGTCGGGAGGGATGATAAGTGTTTCATCGGAAAGACACTTCTTCAAGTTACACACGTGAAAAGTGTCGTGCATGCTACTAAGCTCTTGTGGCAACTTTAGTTTGTAAGCGACAGGACCAATTCTCGCAAGGATTTCAAAAGGTCCAACATATCGCGGGTTAAGTTTTCCTCGTTTGCCAAATCGTGCTACCCCTTTCCAGGGCGATACTTTGAGTAGGACCTTGTCTCCTACTTGGAACTCAAGAGGTTTACGACGGTTATCGGCGTAACTCTTTTGTCTGTCCCTTGCCGTTTTCAGTCGGTTGAGTACTTGCGATATCTTGTCTGTGGTTTCCTGGACAAGTTCTGGTCCGGATAGTTGTCTGTCACCCAACTCTGCCCAACAGAGTGGTGATCGGCATTTGCGTCCATACAGTGCTTCGAATGGAGCCATCTGTATGCTGGTGTGATAACTGTTGTTATAGGAGAATTCAGCTAATGGGAGGTGAGTATCCCAGTTTCCCCCAAAGTCAATCACACACGCTCTCAATAAATCCTCGAGCGTTTGAATCGTTCGTTCACTCTGGCCATCTGTTTGTGGATGATAGGCTGTACTCATGTCGAGTCGAGTACCTAAAGCCTAATGTAGTGATTGCCAGAAGCGAGATGTGAATCTGCTATCTCTATCAGATATAATGGACAATGGTACACCGTGTCGAGAAACGATCTCTTTGATATAGATCTTCGCCAGTTTCTCTAGTTTGTCAGACTCTTTGATAGCAACAAAGTGGGCTGATTTCGTCAATCGATCGACAATCACCCATATGGAATCAACTCCAGTTGATGTCTTTGGTAGTTTCGTGATGAAGTCCATCGTTATGTGCTCCCATTTCCATTTTGGCATTTCTGGTTGTTGCAAAAGTCCTGAAGGTTTTTGATACTCAACCTTGACCTTTGAACAAGTTAGACACTTGCTGACATAAGTAGCGATGTCTCTTTTCATGTTAGGCCACCAATAGAAACCTTTCACATCTTGGTACATCTTATCAGCACCAGGATGAACCGAGTAGTTGGACTTGTGAGCTTCGTCCAAAATCAGTTTGCGTAGTTCATCATCGCATGGTACCCAAATTCGATTCATGAAGTATAAAACTTCATTTTCTTTGGTTTCGAGTTGTTTCTCCATTCCTCTCAGGGATTCTTCTTTCATGCGTTCGGTGGTGAAAGCTATTCGTTGTGCATCACGAATTTGAGTAATAAGATTCGAGTGGATTGTTAATACCAAAGCTCGAACTCTACGAGGTTTTACATTCTCTTTACGACTCAGGGCATCCGCTACTACATTAGCCTTGCCCGGATGGTACTTAATCTCACAGTCGTAATCGTTCAGCAATTCGACCCAACGTCTTTGTCTCATGTTGAGCTCTTTTTGGTCGAATATGTGTTGTAGACTCTTGTGGTCGGTGAAGATCGTACACTTTGTACCGTATAGATAGTGTCTCCAGACCTTGAGTGCAAAGACGACTGCTCCCAACTCTAAGTCATGAGTTGTATAATTCTTCTCGTGAATCTTCAATTGACGAGATGCATAAGCAATAACTTTGTCGTTTTGCATGAGAACACACCCTAATCCTTGATGTGAGGCATCACAGTAAACGATGAAGTTTTCTGTTCCCTCAGGTAGAGATAGGATTGGTGCGGTGCTCAACTTTTGTTTCAATAGTTGGAAGGCGTTTTCTTGTTTTTCGCCCCATTCAAATTTCTTATCCTTTTGAGTTAATGTGGTGAGTGACTGGGCTATTTTGGAAAAGTTTTCGATAAATCGACGGTAATAGCCAGCCAAACCAAGAAATTGTCGAATCTCGGTTGGGGTCCTTGGAGCTTCCCAGTTTCTGATCGCCTCTATTTTGGATGGGTCCACATGAATTCCTTTATCATTTATCACGTGACCTAGGAAATGAACCTCTCTAATCCAAAATTCACATTTGGAGAACTTAGCATACAGCTTCTCGTTCTCGAGTAGTTGGAGGATAAGTTTCAAGTGTTGTTCGTGATCCTCTTTCGTTTTCGAGTAAATCAGGATGTCGTCAATGAACACAATGACAAACTTATCAAGATAAGGTTTGCACACTCGGTTCATGAGATCCATGAATACTGCAGGCGCGTTAGTCAATCCAAACGGCATGACTAGGAACTCATAATGACCATATCGAGTCCTGAACGCGGTCTTTGGTACATCCTCTTCTCGTACCTTCAGTTGATGGTAACCAGAACGCAGATCGATCTTCGAGTAGTAGCCCGATCCTTGTAACTGATCGAACAGGTCATCTATGCGAGGTAATGGATATCGGTTCTTGATAGTTACCTTATTTAGCTCTCTGTAGTCAATGCACATCCGCATGGATCCATCCTTCTTCTTGACAAACAAAACCGGAGCTCCCCAAGGTGAAAAGCTCGGTCGGATAAATCCTATGTCTAAGAGCTCCTGCAACTGTGTAGACAGTTCTTGCATTTCCGATGGAGCTAGACGATATGGTGAGCGAGCGATTGGTGCGGCTCCAGGCACCAGATCGATGCGAAACTCGACTTGTCGCGGAGGTGGTAATCCTGGCAGATCATCAGGAAACACTCCCGGATAGTCTCGCACTATAGGTATATCACTTAATCTTTGCTCCTCGGGTCTCTTTTCTACAACATGTGCTAAAAACGCTTGGTATCCCTTTCGGAGATACTTAGTGGCTTTTAAGCAATTGATCATTTTAACGGCACTCGTCCTCTTATCTCCTTGTATCACCAAGGTTTCTCCAGTCAATAATGGTAAACGTACCATTTTATCAAAACAAACAATCTCCGCACGATTCTTCGACAACCAGTCCATACCGACTACGATGTCAAAGCTTCCCAACTCAACCGGTAGTAAGTCTATTTTGAAAGAATGACTCTCCAATGTTAGAGTACATCCTGGTACTATTTCTCCTGATTCAATCAACCTACCATCGGCTAGTTCTAAAGTGTACTTGTTATCTAGTTTACGGGATTTAATGTCTAATAGTGGTCTAAATTCCGTAGACACAAAACTCAAATCGGCGCCTGAATCAAATAACACAGAGGCATAATGGTTGTTAACTAGGAACGTACCAGTGACAGTGTTGGGGTCCTGGCGTGCCTCCTGTGCTCCAATGACAAACGCACGACCTCGAGCTGGTTGGTTGTTGGTGTTACCACGGTTGTTGTTGTTCGGGTTTGCATTGCGGTTCCGATTGTTTTGGTTTCCATGGCTAAGTTTAGGGCACTTGTTTCGGAAATGACCTTGCTCGCCACATTCGAAACATCCATTAGTTGGTCGATCCCTACTTGTTTGAGTAGTAGGGTTCGATCTACAGTATTGGGCCAGATGCCCCCAGCGTTTGCAATTCCCACAGAAATTACAATCACCATCATGGTGACGTTCACACTTGCCACATTTGGGCTTGTTTCCCAAGTAAGTCTTTTGTTCAGCAGTTGTGGCAAGGTAGGCTTTCGTGGTTCCAGTCGGCTTCTTATTCTGTTGACCTTGATGGTCATTCCACTTACGTTTTCCTTTTCCAGCATCAGCACTGCTGGATTCAACCTTTCCCGAAGTAGTTTTCTTAGTAAGGGTTCCCATTCGGATTGCTTCGTCTGTCAAACGCTGTGCTAGTTCCACAGCACTCTTAAAGGTGGCAGGATTAGACGAAGTCACCAAGCTTCTAATCTGCGACACTAAACCCCAGATATACCTTTCAGTGCGCTTGTACTCAGGTGTGACCATGTGTGGTACAAGGCGTGCCAGTTCTTGAAATCTGGTGGTATATCCTGTGATATCAGTACCAACCATAGTGATGTCCCAGAGCTCAGTCTCAATCTTCTGCAGCTCACTACGGGGACAAAATTCTTCCACAACCATGGTTTTCAAAGTTTCCCAAGTCATCGAGTGGGCGGTTGTGCGTCCAAGTGCTTGAACTTGGCTATTCCACCATGTCAATGCCTTATCAGAAAATGTGCAGGTAGCATACTTTACCATGCAGTCACGAGCACAGTTGCTAATATCTAGCACAGACTCCATTTTCTCTATCCAATGAATGATTCCAATAGCACCCTCAGTACCACGAAAGTGGCTCGGTTTGCAAGCTAAGAATGTTTTGTACGAACATCCTCTTTGGGTACTCTCAGGGTTACCGTCAGATACAACAGGTTCGGTATTTCTGCTACCGCTGACCCTGTCGCTACGGTTTCGGTCAGTATCATACTGAGCAAGTGCTTCAGCAATCCTTCGGTTGACCATTTGTTCAGTTGTCTCCTCAACAGCAGGAGGTGGTGAAGTGTTTCTGCGGACGTTCCGGGTATTCCTACGCTTAGGCGGCATGACTCAGTCCTAATCACACACAAGAAACACTCGTAAGATACCCTAATCAAATCATCACTCATAAGGTATGTGATAAATATAGATATAGTATGATAATCAATCATCAATTGATATCACTCACAGTGTACACAGTGACATAAACTAAACATAAGTTATATATCATATATAAGGCAAAAGGTGTTACATAAGTTTTGTACAATGATGGGGTTGACAATAACGAGAAAATACACCCATCAGATCAAACATGATCTACAAAATGTGATGGATTTAACCTATACATCCATCTAGTCAAAAGTTTTGTCCTACTACATCATAGCTATAATCCTAATACATCATAGATACCATCCTAACATGGTGAATCTAATAGAAATATGCTAAAAACATCCCTACAACTATCCTAACAGCTGCCATCAGTACACAAACTCCAACTGCAGAACCTACTATCCCCAGACGTCTCTCAAGCCTAATCAGACGTGCCCTAGTCGCATCGGCTGACTCTCGATCCATCTCAATGTGTACCTCAGAAGTGGCAAGGCGTCCATAGATAGTAAGTACATCACCGTCCAGTCGAGAGGCATCACTGTGCAACTCTCTGATAGAATCCTGCGTACCATAATGAAATCCAAGAAGGGTACGGACAACTGCAACTACAGTAGGGATAGTGAGCTCCAGAGGCTCCTCAGTCAGATGTAAGGGGGTCGATGAGTGAGATGACTCCCCAGTCTCGAAAGTGGAAGGAATCCTCTCAAGTGTCCTCCAGTAGCGTAGTATACGTGGCATCCAATCAAGATGCGGGACTCTAGTCCTCTGTAATGACTGCTGATCACAAGGTATCTCTCTCTCCTCAGTCATCGGATCCTTGTCACGAGGTGCCAAGGGTCCTACAGGTGGGGATCTAACGCTCATCCTAGCCGTCCTACACAATCCAGGCCCACGTGAAGACTCTCCAACATGGCGAGTCGCCATGAAAGTAGATCCTAGCATACGAGTAGTGGGATCAGTGGGTGATGATGGTGGAGTGCCTATGGTGCCATCTGAAGTAGCTCTAGGAAATGTGGGTGGGTAGACCTCCTCAGAAAGGTCATCACTAGCATAGTCAGGCTCCTCCTCTGACTCTGAGATGTAGACCGGAAACTGCCTAGACATAACTGTGACAAAGGCAATTGTGTGTGTCGTGTTAGACGTATGCAAAGTATGAATGCAGAAATGTGTTAGCCAAGGCTATAGTCTAGGTCTCTAAGGTTTTCAGTTACTTAAAGGCTCCTAGTTCTCTATAACCAATGGCTCTGATACCAAGTTCTGTCACACCCCCAAAATCAGTAATCGCGTTTATTTAGTAATTAGCGGAAGCATTTGATTATTAGCGGAAGCATTTTAAGTTTACAGTTCAACAACGGGGGTGCTGACGTTATAATAGTGCATTCATCGTATCAGAGCATATGATCACACAGAACATATTGATTTAAGATGCCATAAGTTTAAACGTTATTACAAAAGGGTACGACTTATAAAGTCGTACAAGTAGTGGTGTTGTAGAACAACATAAGTTTACAAAACATGAGTTTATAAAAGAGGGATTTCGTAAGTATAACCAATGGAATTGGTAATACAAAGGAAATCCAAGTGTCCCAAAAGTGGCATCATAAATAGTCTGGGTTGCCTACGTCCTTTATGCATGCAGAAGTACCTGAGTCCTAATTCCCTGAAAAACATAGTAAACCGTCAACATTGAATGTTGAGTGAATTCACAGGTTTAGTATAAAAGTAGTTAAACCAAGTTTTGTATAAATCATTCATGTACACAAACATAATGTTTATATGTATAGCAGGAAACACAAGTGTTCTTATTAAAGAAAACATTTCCTATTTGACTGTAAGAATGTCATTCTTACTACAAATCAGTCGATGTGTTAGGAAACACAAGTTTAATCATAAACATTTCCTAATAATAGTTGCAGGAAATACAGTTTAACAATCAAGTAAACATTTCCATATAAATAGTCGTAGGAAACACAGGTTTAACAGTTAAGTAAACATTTCCTATAAAAGTTTTTTTGTCGGGAAACCAAGTTTATCCAATCGAGGTAAACGTTTCCTAAAAAGAAATCATGTGTAGGAACACCTGTCCTATTAGTTGTCACAGGGAATACCCTTCCCAAATCAAGTTGTAGTTTAGTTGTTTAGTTATGTGGGAAAATATAGACTATGATCCCTCTAAGGTGAGCGACACCTTTAAAGTTAAAGTACGACTCCTAGTACTATAACCAAACCACGACTAGTTGATGTTGTTGTTGCCTCAGTAACACGGTAAGTATACACTCCTCGTTACGACTGTCGTCGTGTGGTTGGAATGACCAACGAGTTATTTCAGTGGGAGGGTTGTCAAATCGATAGTACTATCTGTATACTCAGTGGCTAGAGTCACCTAGCTAATGGTTATAGGTTGCAAGCACCGGGACTTATGTGCACTACAACTACCTCGCGTAAACCTAGGATCGTACCAAGATTCGTTGTCTTATTCCCAAAATAGTTGTGAAAACGTTTCATATAGTTAACAATTGATTTATAAAGCAATAAGCATTATTACAAATCAATTCGATATAAAAGCATGTCAAGCAATTATATAAACAAGTAGCATGTAATAGCACGTAGTTCTATGTTTTTCACCCCTGGTTTTAAAAGCATTTAAAACAAGTAAAAGGTAGGGGCTGTGAACTCACGTGTAGCAAGTCTTCAGCTAGTACAGCTAGAAGTACTGTAGTCCGAACGTGCCTCTCAATTACCTAAGCACAATTAAATATACTTTACATAAGTATATGGATAAATCGTTAAGTTGAAATGTTCATGACATTTTAATTATTGGTGATAATTGCGTTGAAGTAATCGTGGCGTATAAGTATATATATTTACATATACTTATTAGTTGAATATATATATCCTAATATATATATGTCATTTTTCATCATCTTATATATATATATATATGTAGTTGTCATTGTTGTTGATTATGTTTCCAAAACCTAAGTATAGTAGTTATAAAAATAACTTTATTTAATACTATTGTCGTAGTTCATTTATATAACTATATATAAATTATAATAGTCAACTATATATATAACTCATTTGTCGTGTTTCTAATCTCATTTGTCTTGTTTAACTCGTCACTTATATATATTCTTTCCACTGCTAGTTATTTGTTACCACTGTTAGTTATATTCTTCCCACTGTTAGTTATAGTTTGTTACCACTGTTAGTTATATTCCACTGTTAGTTATATTCTTTCCACTGCTAGTTATTTGTTACCACTGTTAGTTATATTCTTCCCACTGTTAGTTATAGTTTGTTGCCCCTGTTAGTTATAACTTTGCCACTGTTAGTTATAACTCGTTACCACTGTTAGTTATAACTTTGCCACTGTTAGTTATAGTTTGTTGCCCCTGTTAGTTATAACTTTGCCACTGTTAGTTATAACTTTGCCACTGTTAGTTATAGTTTGTTGCCCCTGTTAGTTATAACTTTGCCACTGTTAGTTATAGTTTGTTGCCCCTGTTAGTTATAACTTTGCCACTGTTAGTTATAGTTTGGTGCCCCTGTTAGTTATAACTTTGCCACTGTTAGTTATAACTCGTTAAGCCTTTCGATTTGGAGCATTTCTCTTTCGATTTATACCTAACCAAAAATCACGCATGTTCTCATATATGTCTAGTTTATTTCTGCACTTTATGGTATTTTTATATGTTCATTTACTATTTTAAACAAAAATAGTTTAAAGGTGTGGTCAGACTGGGTCCAAAACAGTTATATGTTCAAAGATCGAGTTATACACGAAATTACGGACATTTCTGGAAATGGTCATAGAAGAACTTTTTAAAGTTAACAAAATATGTGAGGTTTTGGCACTGGTCTCATACGTTTTAGTGGTCTAGAACTCAAGATATGGTCTCGAGAAGTTACTGAAAATTCCTGTCTGCCGGAACAGTAAACCTATGTCACCGAAGAAAAATGTTTTCGAGTAGCAAACGGAGTCAAAAAGTCACGAGACTAATTTTGTTGGAAAGATAACTTCTTGTACTACATTCTAGGCTTAAGAAACGTCCATTTTGTTGTTGTAATGATTTTTATAAAATTCGTGGAAGTGGAAACAGAATCTGGACAGGAACATAAACTCTTAGTTTCTAGATTTAAATTGCGTTTCGGTTAATGTTTTGGACATGTAGAAGTTGAGTGAACACTAACACATGTCTATAACCATAAAGAAAGTAGAACTTGTGAAAATAAAAGAGTCCTTACAATGGTGATGATGATAAAATGGTAGATGTGCTGCTGATTATCGTGAAGAAGAAGAAGAAATAGCCTCAGCTCAGATCTCCTGTTGTTGCTTCAGTCGATGGATGAAGAAGAAGAAACAGAGAAAACCAATAATTTGAGTTGGTGGGAACTTGTGTGTGTGTGTATTTGATATTGAGTGTAAGGAAGTATAAAGGATGGTGTATGGTTTAAATTGTCAACGTAGGGAGTATGGTTCAACAGGAGAATGTTCCCCAGATATTTTAGTTGGGTTAAAATTGTAGGCTTTTAACATGTTAATTTCGTATAATATCTCATATTATTTCAATAATATAAGTTACTAATATTAGTAATTAATAATTTTTGAATTATTAATTATTTTGTATCACCAACTTTATTGTATTTTAGTTTGTCAAGTCTAGTACGTTTATTTCACCCGTAATTATATACATATAACTACGAATTTAATATATCACGTATCACATAGTAAGTTTCATAAACTTAACATATAGAAATTGTTTTGAATTCACTAATCAGGGAATTACTCTAGGTAATGCATGAAATTAAGAAAGGATTAATACCCTAAATGGAGGATTGTCACACAATCCATGACTGTGTCGGGGTTTAGCATAATAGTCAGATCACTGACTGTGTTGTTTGTTCAAGGTATGATTAAGCCGTTGTTATAAGGTAACCGTTTACGTGGTAGTCCATCCGGGACTAGATAGTTGTCACTAGGTGACCGTTTATGAGTAGTCCTATCAGGACTGCGGGTTTGGTAAACATTTAGTTCGTCCCGTCTGCTAAAAGCAAACTTTGAGTTTTACGTTGGCCTAGGTTAAATAGCCCTATGATGCCCTCGGCATTTAGTCGGTAAGATGTAATATCGAGGAGCGAGAGTACACTCTTGGTGTAAATCAGAATTGAAAGATTATGTTTTCGAGGAAGGATGTACCTATATCATTGTCGGAGATCAGGTGAATTTTGCGTTTTCTTTTTGGGCAATCCTTCTTGTAGTGTCCGGGTTCTTTACAGTTGAAGCATATCCTTTGTATGTCGGGATTCGCAAGAACCCTGCAATCCCAGATTTGGTGTCCGAATCGTTGGCATCTTGCACAGGGTAAACCACATGAACCGTCATGATGACGTTTATAGCCGTGATAAAATGGTTTATTATCCGCATAGCTTCATTTTTTCTTAGGTTCGGTGGCATGGGACCTCAAAGGTTCAGGATGATTTGTTGGATTATGACTAGTGCTGGAATCTCCATTCCATTTTCTTGGGTTGTTTTCAGTTGCAGATGTTCCGCGTCGAACCACCTGTGCTATGAGTTTGTGAGCCATGCGAACGGCGTCGTTAATAGTGTCGGGTTTAGAGGCGGTGACAATTCCCTCAATTTGCATTGGAAGTCCACCGATGTACCTTTCGATTCGTTGTCTTTCAGGGTTTACTATGTTCAGGAAAAGGTGTCCTAGTTGGTGAAAATGATTGGTGTAGGTTATGATGTCGTTGTCTTTTACGGTGAGGTGCCAGAGTTCATCCACAAGTTTGTAGAGTTCCTCACTGGGACAATACTTGTCCCTCATGATTCGTTTCAGCTCCTCCCAAGGAAGTTCTTGTGCGATGTCGATTCCTACAGTTCGGGTATAGAAATTCCACTAGGTAAGGGCATTATCTTGGAGGGTATACGTGGCGTACTTGACTTTGCAGTCGTCGGGGCAGTTGCAAATGTAGAATACAGATTCCATTTTCTCAATCCATCAGATTAATCCGACAGCCCTTTCAGTTCCAACGAAGTTTAGTGGATTACAGTTCAGGAGTTCCTTATAGGTGCAGGGTCGTGCTCGGTTTCGAGTAGCTAAAGCATCAACCACCACTTGTTCAGCAATTCGGTCAAGTTCAGCTTGAGTGTGTGTTTGTCGTCTAGGCAGCATGATTCTTGAATAAGAATGAAATGACAAGGTGTGAGATCTTTATTCAAAGATTTTGATTTAGCGTGACGTGAAAATCAGTGATTTGTAGTGATGTGACCCAGAAAGTAAATCAAGTTTTGCTTTTGAAAGTCCTCGGACTTTTAAGTTGTCCTGACGTGAATAGCTCACGTAGGTTTAGAATGAGTAAGTTGAGATGTTGTAGTTTCAGTGTGTAGTCGTGATAATGACTAAATAGTGTTTCCAATGTAGGTCAACCATGGCTAGGTCATATAATAGTCTAACAGACTATATTGCAGTACTAACGTACTATAGATGTAATTCTAATAAATCAAAGACTAGTACCCTAAGTACTAGAATGTAGTAACCATGTACCGTAATGCAGTGCTAAAAGCACAATAATTTATTATAATTGTATTATGAGTGTAGTACTGAAGTACTATGAAACGCAGCACCACGTGCCGTAATGCAGTGCCCGAAGCACCGTAATGCAGTACCCATGTACTGTGAGTATAGCACTAACGTGCCAAATTGCGGTATTAACATACCGTGTAATGCAACACCATGTGCTGTGTGTTGTTCGAGTGCAGCCCAAAGGCCAAAGATGTGTTGATGTTTCGAAATTTTCCAATTGTAGCGCGAAGGCTAAGATATATAAGTGCCAAGGCACTGAGGCATTGAATTAATTGATCTAAATGTTCAAGTTGTGATTTAGATAGTTGTTGGTGGACTTAGTCAACACTAATCCATTGGTGACCCTTATGGTCAAGGTTGAAATGTTTGTTGGTTTGTTTTGAAGTTTGTGGACGTTTAGCATGTGTGGGCTTCCATCCCAATTGGTAATGTTTATGCCTCCTTCCCGAGGTTCAACGATAGGTATGATATTCTCCTATGCGTGCATATAAAGAGAGTGTTGATTCGTGATGGTAAGGAAGATGGCGATGTGCCTCTTCACGAGTATATGATGGTACAACGGATTTGTGTTATATATACTCAGTATATATATAGATACATATAAGTAGTACACAAGAAAGGACTATTAATATATACCTACGGCACATATAATAGCCTAGGGTGTCTAGCACGTAACAATCAGAGTCAACTAGTGCATTCCTAATCCAGTATAACCCCTTTCAGATATCACATCATCTTTATTTAATTGTACATAGTTAGCTACGCTATGTTAAATTAAACTCGTATGATGTAATCCCCGAACCAGTTATACCTAATGAGGAATACTGCCTAACGGTCATAGTCTAGGCCCACTAAATGCAACCTAGTTCACTATAACCTTATATGATACCAATCTGTAACACCCTCAAATTTCGGGTTGCGAAAGTGGTCGGGTCGGGTGTTACCAAATCAAATATCACAGCATAAGATATATAATGAACGACTCTAAATGAGACGTTTGAAAATAATTATACATTTTCCAAAGTAGAACGTTTACAATGTTGCGAGTTTAATAGAAGTTTCAATTACAAAAGTAAATGCAGAGTGGTCCCCATTGTTTGAAAATATGCGACTCGAGTTAGTTTATCTTGTAGCAATCCTAATCCTGCTGGGCACCTGAGAACACATGCTAAAACGAGTCAGCTATAAAGCTGGTGAGTTCATAGGATTGTTAGTTGGAAACATAAAGTATAAAACCTTTTATGTTTTGAAAAGTAGTTCAGAATCTACGATTTTGGTATGTATTGTTATAAAGTTGTAACACCAATGTGTATACGTCCTACGAGGTATCTCATACCTAAGGGACAGTTATGCGTACCTAAGTACATATCATTGAGGCATTCATGCCTGGATACCTCTCGGGTTTTAAGTAATCTATCAATGTGAGGTAAAACATGCCTAAGGACTATTGGGTAATTGTATGACTACGTCATATGATGTTGTGTAATAATTGGTGTGCCACTTGGCATAGTGTGTTGCATCCAGCAACAGTTAATTATAGTCCGGCAGAACTATGATTGAATGTTCATTGTGTTGCATCCAACAACAGTTGTTTGTAGTCCCGCAGAACTATGTTTAAGTATTTAAACAAATACAGAGTTGACAGCCTCGCACGAAAGTTCGCCGATCCGTTAATTGTACGGATCATGAGCATAAGCTCGCCCATCCGCAGGTGTGTGTAGATCACGAGCATAAGCTCGCTCATCCATCGAGTGTATCGCTTTACCATGATATCGTACTTATGCCCACTGCAATACCGTGGCATCGTTTTTTGCCCACTGTTACCGTGGCATCGTTTTGTGCCCACTTCTCACCTTGGCATCGTTTGAGTTGCTCGCAAGCAATGTATGTAATTGAGCCGGCAGTACTACGACATGCCCGACTGGTATGGTTGTTGGTTGTAGAGAGTATGTATGTCTATATACATACTGTGACACCCGACAAATTAGGGCTAGTTGTTAGTTCCTAATCATCTGCTAATACATGTAATTAGTGCTGGATTAGGCTAATTGTATGTATCAATACATACATATATATATATATTCTAAGTTTCGAGACTCTACACTCTCGGACCATAAAATTGTCACACATATATATATGTATATACATATACCTTAGTGAATCCTAAAGCTTAAACGCCAAGAACAATAATATTACAAGAGTATTATGAACCAACTTTACATGAGACAACTAAAATGATATTTGCGAAACATTATTATAAACCATCACCAACGGGCCGTACATATTTTCAAAAACTCAAACTAATCAATCAAACAATCAAATTATTTGGACATTACTAGTTGGATGAACAACTAGCATGGACGGTCTTTTGAGACGTCTACATATACTTATAACCTTGCGCGTTTTGAACGCCCGGCAGGTTACAGTCTTCGGACAACATCACCTTGTGCAACATCATACTTGCTTGTTAGCAACACACCAGACTCAGGTGAGTCTCATAGCCCCTCATTATACTGTTTTTAAACCCAGGGGTGGGAATACATACTCGTTTTGTTTTACATGTGGACATAAGTACTAAACCTCGATATATACTGCATGAGTTGTTTTGCTAATCATTTTAAAGCCCTCCACTACATAGTTTGTTTATATGGATTTAGCGCGATTGTTAGTGTATGGTACCATATGGGATTGACAATCCCCGTCCGGGTTAGCACGCACTAACTGGTCAAACGGACGCATTAGCATTTGTTCATACGAGTGTAGATTAGGCACTTGCAGGGAGGCACCCTCGCTCAGGCACTTGGTTGTGATCCTGACACCTCAGTTAAGCTCAAACTATGGGCTCATGGCAGTGATATACATCTATTTTATTTGCTTGGTTGCAAATCATTATATTAAATCTCATGGTTCACACATCATGTTTATCTATACAAACCTGTGAGCTCACCAGCTTTTAGCTGACTTTTTAGTATGTATTCTTAGGTACTCAGCAGTAGTAGATCTGCTCAGGATTATTAGCTCGAGTCGCATACAGACACCAGGAGATTCCCCTGCATTTCTATATTTTGTAAACTAGATATGCCTTAGAATCTCTAAACATGAATTACGAACTTTTGTAAACATTATTACATTGTAAACTTTTATTATATCAATGTAAGCAGTAAACGACGCATATAGAGTCGTTCACTTTATCTTATGTGCTTGTGATATTTGATTAGTCGCGCCCTGACCCGATTCGCTTCTGCACAGTAAATTTGGGGGTGCGACACATACGTAGTTTGTATGCAGCACCAAGTGCTCAATATTGAGTAAGAATATGTGTATACATAAATAAATATATATATATATATATATATATATATATATATATGTTTATATATATGTCAAATCAACTAACACGTGTAGCAGTGAATCATGCAATGCATGAGAGTAACGTATTGTATCTAAATGCATATATATGATACTTAGATATTATGAGCTTCGCAATATGCCTAGGTATGACTAATCATCACCTAGTTGTTTTGGTAGTAGTATAAAAAGATCCATACTATCGTATAATTCGATTGTATACTCCTAGTCTTAGCCTAGCGAGTATATGGAGATCTTGGATTGATGTTTATTTGTGATCAATTTCAATTTCGAATTCCTGAAACGTATGTACAGTCTTTGTTCCTAAAAAGAAAGTTAATCATGTATTGGTAGAACTAACCAGTTCTATTGTAGTTGTTAGGATTGTCCCGTGACAATAAGGTCAATGTATAATAGTGACTTAACCAAGTCAGGTAATGGTGATTGTTGGTCAACAATCTAATGATGTACAATAGTAATCTAACTAGGTTAAACATTGATATTGTGACACAATAATATATTGGGTATAATTCCTAAGTATTACACATTCGTATTTCCAAACATTATTATAGAAACGTGTGAATTATAAAAGATTAGCATTATAATTCGAAAACAGTAATTGAGCATGCGTCTCACCCCGAAAACAGTAAAACTATTAAAAGAGTGGGGCTATGAAATTCACCTGTGAGTTGTCAGCGATCCTAAGATACGCGTGTCGTCCGATGGGTAACCTCCTAGTGTCCTAAACACGTGAGGTTATATAAGTAAAAGACAAATCAATTTGTCTAAGCGAGTTGTGCAAATATTCGTTCGTCGCTCAGTTTTGAAAACTGTGTACGGAGGTCTGGGGGCAGCGCCCCTGGTAGCGGGGTCCAAGGGGTGGCAACCCCTGGCGGGGTCCAAGGGGTAGAGCCCCTGGCTGGGGTCATGTGTTTTCAAGGTTCTGTGTTTTGCGACACAAGGATTGTGTCGCTAAAAGGTTCTGCGACACCAGGATTGTGTCCCTAAAAGGTTCTGCGACACAAGGATTTGTGTCGCCAATTGTTACACCCATATTTTATGCGATATAAGGCTGTGACATAATCATGCGACATTAACCTACGACACAGGCTGTGTCGCAGTACTGTTTTTGGTCCCTGTGACACAACGATCTATTGGACGATTTCAAGATCCAAATCGAGTTTTGGCTCGATTTTTGGGTGTTTTGATGTTATAGAAAGCTTCTAACATGTATAAACATTATATCTAAGTAATTTCTAGTGAGGGAAACGGTTTCTAGAGAGAGAAAGTGAGAAGTCTTACTTTGGAAGTGAAAATGGAGATGATGAAGATGGAGAAGATGATGATGATGCGGCTGCTGCTGTTGTTCCTGATGATGATGATGATTCCGAAATGATGATGATGATGATGTTGTTGTTGTTGATTATTGTTGTTGTTGTTGGTTATTGGTGAAAGAGAGAAAAGAGAGAGATGGAGATATAAATGTGTGTGTTTTATGAAATGAAAATGAAAGAATGAAATGGGTGGAGGTGGGTTTTACCCATTTCCAGATCCCCAAGTTGGGGACTGTGGTCTCCAACCACAGTATGAAATACCCGCGTTTTTGTACCCGATTATATTATAAATTTAATATTTTAAATCTATAATTTTGTTTAATTATTTTGTAAATATTTAAATAAAGGTATTTCAGATGAATTACAAAAATGTAATTTGGTTATAATTGTTTATAAAAATACAATTATTCAAAGTATTAAATTTTGGCGCGAAAATTGGCCTTTTTGACCGGGTGTTACAATAATAGAGTGTCTGAGAGGAGGAATCGAACCTTGTTAGACATGGTGAGATCCATGATTAACCTTATAACTCTGCCATTATCAATTTGGGATTATGCTCTTGAATCTGTTGTACGTATTTTGAATATGATTCCAACAAGGAAGGTTGATAAGATATCACATTAAGTGTGGCATGGGAAAGTCCCTAATTTATCTTATTTAAAGGTCTGGGGATGTGAGGTACTTGTGAAGCGAGATAAGCCTAATAAACTCGAGCAAAGATCTATTAAGTGCATCTTTATAGGATACCCAAAAGAAACAATGGGTTACTACTTCTACAATCCTTCTGAAAATACTGTTGGAGTTGCTAGATATGTTGAGTTCTTTGAAAAGAATCTCATAGCTCAAGAAAATAGTAGGAGGGTCGTAGAACTTGATGAGAATCAAGAGGAAGATGCATCACCTTCTACAAACACTAGCAAACATCAACTTGGAGGGGAAAGAATTCAAAGTGTTGAACCTCAAATTGATGTTGTTCCAATTCGTAGGTCCGCAAGGACAATATGGGCTTCTGAAAAGTTGTGTCTAAATGTAGAAACTGAGGAACACATGTTAGAGGATCTTAATGAAACTCCTAATTTCAAAGATGCATTATCATATCAGAATCTGAAAAATGGCTTGAAGCTACGAATGTGGATGAGAATGTAAACACCTATAGCTCGTCTTGTAGCGAAGGGTTATACTCAAATCTACGGAGTTGACTATGATGAAACCTTCCCTCTTGTAGCGAACATTCGAGCTATTAGGATTCTTATAGCCATAGCAGCGTACTATGACTATGAGATTTAGCAAATGGATGTCAAGACCGTCTTCTTAAATGGTTATCTAGACGAAGAGGTCTATATGGATCAACCTGAAGGTTTTATTGACCCATCTCATCCCAACAAAGTATGCAAGCTTCAAAGGTCCATTTATGGACTTAAGCAAGCATCTAGAAGTTGGAATAAACGGTTTGACGAAGAGATCAAAAGGTTTGGCTTTCTTCAAAACCATGATGAGCCATGTGTATACCTCAAAGCTAGTTGGAGAAATGTTACTTTTCTGATCTTGTATGTCGATGATATATTAGTCATGGGAAACAACATTCCATTGTTACAAGATGTAAAATCCTACCTTGGAAAGTGTTTCGCTATGAAGATTTGGAAGAAGCAGCATTTATTCTTGGAATCAAGATCTATAGAGATATAACTAAGTGGTTAATTGGACTAAGTCAAAGTGCTTATATTGATAAGATCTTAAAGAGATTTAAGATGGAGAATTCTAAGTGTGGAAATATTTCGATGTAAGAAAGACTTGACTTAAATAGCAAACAGTGTGCTTCTACACCTGCTGAGGTGGAGCGTATGCAAAGGGTTCCTTATGCTTCGGCTATTTGGATCTATTATGTATGCGGTTAGATGCACTAGACATGATATGGCGTTCGCACAGAACATAGCCAGCCATTCTCAATAGAATCCAGGTTAGGTTCACTAGACTGTTGTGAAAGATATTCTCAAGTACCTAAGGGCTACTAGAGATATGTTCCTTGTTTAAGGTAGAAATCCTGAAGCCAATAACTGGTTATTGTGATGCTGGATTCTAGATCAAAACTGCCATATCTACAACTGAACCTGAGTACATAGCATCTTTGGAAGTTGCGAATGAAAATTGTATGATTTATTTATGGGCTTGGCGTGGTGCCCACAAATAAAAACCCCATGGAGTTATAATACGATAACTCATGAGCAACTATAATTGCCAATGAACTTGGAATTCAAAGCGGGGTCAGACATTATCCTAGAAGATTTCACTATGTTCGATAACAAATTGAACTAAGTAAAATCAAGTTACTCAAAGTTCGCAAAAAATATAACTTAGCTGGTCCATTCACTAAAGCTTTGTCGAGAGCAAAGCTTACTGAAAATGCTAAAGGCATAGGACTTCGTATAGCTAGTTATCTCATGTAATTCTGTGATTAGTATTTGGATAAAGGATGTTAAACAATTATTATCCAATAAATGAATTAAAATACCTGGTATGTTTATTTTCATTTGATAATTAATTGTATCCTATATTTGCATGTTTAAATCCTTGAATAATTTATTGTTATTCTAAACTATCCAATGTCGATTGACTATATGGAATTATAGTCAAACTAAGACACATCTGAGTGATTGGTCAGAAAGGGTCTCACTAAACTCACATGATATTCATACGGATGCATATCGGATTCCCCAATTTATCGAATTAATTACTTTATGGATCGTCGTCATTAAGGAATATTAAAAAATGATTATTTATTGAATCCTTAGACTTGAGATGCAAGTAGGTTCAGCGTGTATGGATTGCATCTTCTTGATGTGGTTCCAACTATTCGTAAATGGTAGTTACACAGGACTATTTTCAGAAGTGTAGTGAAATGCATGACTGACACGTGCAGTCAATACAGAATTTGTTCCTTTAATAAGTTATTGAAGAATGATACTTCTAGGCCGCTCATTAGGTATTAATCAGATGTGTGTATGGCCATACCAAAATGAAATCCAGATGTGTCTCGATTCATTTTGTAATCTTGATTAATTACATAGAATGAGAAATAGAACAGTTGAATCATGAAATGACATTGATCCATATTCATGATTAACACAAGTATCTGAAACAAAGGGATTGTAAATGATGAAATCATTATCTGAGACTTTATGAAATGAAACTTGGAAATTTCTGGGAACATTGAAGTGTTGCTAGACGCTAATTAATGTTATTGCTTAAGACATGTCCTAGTGGAAGCTGTTGGTATATATGCACACGACTTAAGCATGTCCGGAAATTAATGAGTCTAGGGGGCACTTAATCATTTAGACACGATTAATAATTAATAACGCATTAATTATTATACACATTTAATATAAACTAAACTCGGGGGACTTAAATGTTAAGTGGACAAAGTTGTTTGGGTTTTGTATATGGGCTCAAGGGCCGGTCCTATAGGGGCCGGTTTTGAGGCTTTTAAATGTTACACAAAAACCCTAAATTGAAGCCTATAAATACATAGCCTAGTTAGGGTTATTTGGTATCCTAAATACACACAAATACCCTAATAATAAAAATTCTTTTTCCTTCTCCTTTTGTGAGCCGTCAACATCCAAACCCAAGGGGTTTTTGATTTTGTCCTTTTCTATTAAAGCAAGAAGGAAAAAGAAGGCTTCAAATTTATTATGGGTAGTTCGACTAGGATCGTTATTGTGTCGTGAAGGTGGTGTGCGTGCAACCATAGAGGGTTTTATCATTAGTGAAACCTGTTCGTTTGATAAACAATTATTTGGAGCTAGCTAAAAGGTACACATCTTGATCTTAACTAATTATAAATACGTGTTTATTCACTTCCGTAATTGTATGATAATTTGTTATAGTTATTTGCTATAATCTAGCACTAACAACCCCAAATCAACCGTTATTATCCGGATCACCTCGAACCTACGTGTATCTAGCCGTAGGCTCTGATACCAATTGTAAGTTCGTATGTATTAGGATCGATAACGAGGTTAACTTTAAGTATTAAGGTGCGGAATCCCTCAATACTAAGTTTACGGATTGTAAACGATTTGATTCACAATTATTATTGAAATCGATTACTATAAAACTTTGTATTGATTCAACTAACGTTAATCTATCAATATCTAGCTCTTAGATTGCTTGATTTGCTCTGGAAAACTTATCGTAATTAGCAGATGGCCAAAGTTAATTAGGTCTAAACCTAATTTTGTATATAAGCCCGTCTTGATTCGCAGGTTTTGGGCTCTGCGGACCGACTCGGTTCGCAGCCCAGCTTGCCCAGCGAGTTCAGTCGACTCGCTTCGCACGTCTGCCCTGCGAACCCAACTCGGTTCGCACCGCAGATGCCAAGTCAAACTTGGTCAATATTTTTCAGCCTTTCACAATTAACTCTAAAATATTTTCCAACCAATATTTTTCATTACAATTCAAAACCAATTTACAAACTTGATTACAATTAACACAAGTTCTGTTTCAAGCTAGATTTGTTGTCACAATAACATGTCTCAACACATCCACTACATATCTAATAACGATTTTAGAAGGTTTTGCATAGAAGTTATGAAAGTTCCTTGCATTCTATAGTAAAACGTCCAAACTTTAATACATAATAACGGTAGTATAAAGCCTTAAAAATAAAGAGTTAACGTATTTGATCAACTTCAGCAACAACAGGGCGTATAAGATTTAATGACAAAGCATTGCACATATATAACAAAGATAGAAAAGTAAAACTATAAAATTATAAAAATGTCAAAGCATTGCACATATATAACAAAGAACATTGTATGCATGATTCAAGTTTTAATCAATATAGTCCACAGTCAAACAAATGGTCAACGCCAAGCACACCAAAAAATTATTTTACTTTGGGAAATTAAAAAATTTTGCTCTAAATTTTAGAGGTATTAAAAATTTGCATTTTTTTTGCGAAGATGCCCTACTCTTTCTCAAGTCACAATCTGCTTGTTGCGACTAACAAATTGTGAGTCGCAATTTGAGACTTGCGTGGCCGGGTTGCGGGCGTTTCCGTGTACGCAGAGTCGTGGCATAATTTGATGCTCGAATCACTTTTTGTCTTAAATGCCTCATCGTTTATCTATTTTGGCCAGAAAGTGATCCAAGCAACAAATCATAACACGACTTCGTGTCCCGGACATGCAAGGTGCAAATTGCATCTCGCAATTTGCTAGTCGCGACAATAAGCAATTTGCTAGTTGCAACAAGCAAATTACGATTTGCCCATGAATTTGGCATTTTTGAAAAAAAAAACTAATAATTTTATACCTCTAAAAATGATAGCATATTTTTTAATTTCCCTCTTATTTTTTGAAAATAAAAACACAGTGCTGCATAATAATCAACTTTCATGTATTAAAAGTGATGGAAAAATGACATCTACATTTATTAGGTCCATATGTGTCGTATTCCTTTGTTTTGTAAGTGTCCATGTGATTGTTCTACTATAGTTATCAAATTTTCGGTGAATAGCAAAAACGTCTTTCATTCTTCAAAATGACAAGTAAACAAATGATTTATAGTTTGAGAGTGTATCGAAATTTGTATTTTATATTTTAATATATATAGAATTTTGAAAACTCGTAACTTATGTACTTCAGTTTTAAATCGTCTATAGTATGTATTTGGCTTCTGCTGTTTTCGTTCCATTTTAGACGACATTTTTCTTCCTTGTGCTGTTGCTGATGCTACAAGGTGGGTGGAATATATTCCGATCAAGATAAATGTTTTTGCTTGGCGTGCTCGGCTTGATCGTCTTCCGACTACAAGCAATCTTGTTAGTAGATGAGTTGTTTTAGATTCTTATTTATGTCCTTTGTCTGGCTTGGTCCCTGAGGATATTCAGCATGTCTTGTTCCAGTGTGATACGTCTATGCTTATTTATCGTAGGATTTGTCGATGGTGGGATCTAGATTGGCATGATTTATTGTCTTTTTCAGATTGGAATATCTGGTTCTCTGCTATTCGGTTACCATCTAGGCTCAAGCTTATTTTGGAAGGTGTGTTTTATGTTGCTTGGTGGCATCTCTGGAAGATTAGGAACCAATCTATTTTTGCAACGTCTCCTCCGAGACGTTCGGTGCTCTTTGATGACATAGTTTCGCGTTCCTTACTTGGTGTTCTAGTAGATGTAATAGTTCTTTTTATTGGGAGAGCTGGATGAAAAATCCTAATTTGATTTCCTTGTAATGTTCTTTCTAACTTCTTGCTAGCTTGTTAATAAAAGTTGCTGTTCAAAAAAAAGTATGTATTTGGCTACGTAAACTAATATTTTTTCCATGAGTCCGATGTATATTATAGATATATTTTATATATACAATAGTAAGTTAAAGACCTAGAGGAATTTAAATTTAAATAGGTGTCAAATTAACTTTCATTTATTAAGGGGCAAATGGTCCGAAAAGGGAATCAACTCGTTAATAATTTTACAATAAAGGGAATATGAGTTTTGTTGATGCCCAAAAAGGACTCACATTTCATAATCATGCCATAAAAGGATTCAAGTTGTCAAAAATGTTCAATTAAAAGTAAAAATTACCATTTCATTTTGAAAATGTGCCATAAAAGGATTTAGTATTTTGAAATCGTGTAATAAAATGATTAAATATTTTGAAATCGTGTAACAAAATGATTTAACACTAAAAATGAAATTCGGATTTAAAGACTCAAAAAGTAAAATTAGTGTTTATATTGTATGTTATGTAGGTAAAAAAATGTCACATATTAATTGAATATTTAAGATCTAGGCCATGCATAAGCTAAAACCGATCAAAAATTGAAAGAGAAAAATGTAAAAATAATTACACCTTTAATTGAACTTTATTGACAATTGACAATATAAATCATTTTATGACACAATTTTAAAATGTGAGTTCTTTTTGAACATTGTTAAAACTCATATTCTTTTTAGTGTTAAATTTTGACAAATTGATTACTTTTTTCGGGCCATTTCACCTTTATTAATTGATGAGAAAATGACATCTATGTTTATTACGTCCGTATGTGTGGCATAGGTGGCCCTTGTTTCTAAATGTCCATGTGATTGTTGTCTTATAGTTTACTAAATCATTAGTTAGTAGAAACGTGTTTCATTCTTCAAAAAGATATACATGATAAAAACGTTTATAGTTTGAGAGTATATCGAACTTCATACTTTTTATGATTGCATACATTGAACTTTATGTATGTATTTCAATTTTAAAACCGTCTACATATTTTAAAAAAGGAAAATGATTTGGTTACAATAACTTTATATAATTTTGTTTACAAAACGATGTGACACCATTAATAAGAAGAGAGACAAAAAAGAGTGAAAATATGTTAATGTGATAGTGACAAATCAGTTTGTGAATTTTGTTTTTAAAAAAGCCTTTAAAATTACCCTCCTTTGGTGATCCTCTTATTCACAACGATATCATAACACATTAACTTACAAAAATAAAACAAGAGAGGAACAATTATGGAATGACACGTGTTTTGTTTATATGATATTCATGAAATATTACTCCACAAATATTTTACATAAATTAAAATACCGCACAATGCAACGATAGGTGATGGCAGTGGTTATGATGGCGGTGCTATTGAATTTTTTTGAAAACTCTATGTGTGACACCCGTCAAAATTAAAACTAGTTATTAGTTCCTAATCATCTAGTAATATATGTAATTAGTGCTATGTATTTGGTTAATTGTGTGTGTGTCTATATATATATATATATATATATATATATATATATATATATATATACATATATATATATCAGTACGCGATTAAATTTAATTGTGCATTACAAAATCGGCCAGATTCTGATTCATTAATACGGACGTTGGTGAACAAAATTATTTACCTTATATTATTATTATAATATAAAACTTATACGTTTTAGGAATAAACGTACCAAACACGAACCAAGCACACGAACTATACCCGACAAATATTTTAAATAATGTTACAAAGTATTTTAAATACTTCAATGAATTTTTCTAGAATATAACGTTTAAAACTAAATATAAAATGAACAAATAACTGAGTGGGACACGGGGTTTAATACTACCCCTTTTGTTATTATTGAACTGGACAAAATCTACAAATTGTGGATCTTGCCCCGTGACCATAAGCAGACCGACCACACCCTTTGTTTCATTTCATTTCATTTTCTTCATCATCTTCTTCTTCACTTCTCTCTCTCGGTTCACACTCCAAACCACCACCATCATCTTCTTTTCGGAATCATCATCAAAGGAGGAAGCAAGGAGGTAACAGATTATCATCATCACCATCTTCATCGCGAAGCATCAACATCTTCACCATTGTCATATTCATCATTCGGTCTCCATTTTCATCCGTATGAACACTCCCCTATTTTCTTGATTTTTGTGTTTAGAACTACTAATATCATCATATGCTAGTGTTATATAAACTGATTATGTCCGAAAAACTGAATTAAAACTTGTTAAAATTGAAATCGCACGAACAGAACTATCGTTCATTATACCAAAAATTTTATAATATCAATATATTGGTAAACGACGCATATAGAGTCGTTCATTATATCTTATGTGCTTTGTTTATTGATTAGTAGCACCCCAAAGTATGCTTCCGCTTAACAGTAAATTTGAGGGTGTTACAAATTGTATCAGAGCCTAAAGTTATAGTGAACTAGGTTGCATTTAGTGGGCTTAGACTATGACCGTTAGGCAGTATCTCCTTATTAGGTATAACTAGTTCAGGGATTACATCATACGAGTTTAATTTAACATAGCTTGATCAACTATGTACAATTAGATAAAGATGATGTAAGAGCTGAAACGGTTATGTTGAACAGGAATACACTAGTTGACTTTGACCACGAGAGAAACGAGACCATTACTTATTTGTGATAGACACACTAGGCTGTATTATATGATATGATATATATAGGCCTCACTTGTTAAACATTCTTGCCACAAAAATGATATATTTCCTACCATTGCACCAACCGATTTAGGAAATGAAAACCGAAGCCTTATCTTCTACGATAGAGGCAACCACAATAACCGCTTACACGACTGTAACAAGCAACAAAACTATAATTCCATGAAAGATCCGTCACATAATACACTCATTATGGCCTTGATGCTACATTTGGAAGTCACCTGAGCTATACTCATTTTTGCCATCTTGCTACTCTTTTCTAATCTTATCATAGACATGTGAAATTCTCACACACGTACTACTCTCTAGGTTATTGTATATTGAATATGTATGAATAGGCCTCACTTGCTTTGTATCCTTACTACCACTCTTATCCTTCGAGATCACATTTGAGACGCACTACTAGAGAAAACTAATAGGTCTCCTCGAGCTAGATCTTAACTCATACACATTGTCGATTTCACTATACATGGAACACGCCAAAAGGCAGTCCTGCACCGATGGGGCTGGCTACCTGTTGCACTTTCTATTTGGAAATTCAAACACAACAGTCAAAACACACGCAACATATTCCCAAGGACTAAAAATCCTTTTTCTATCATTTCCTATAGAAGTCGTTTGCATGGAAATGGAAAACTTTACCGTGGATGGATGCACGTCTAACAACGAACAGATTAACGAAGAACAAATTCAGTACACATATCTCGATGAAGAGATAGCCTCAACGGAAGAAATCATAAACGAGGGAATCGAAAATCTAAACTTCGGGGTAGTTGACATCGAAGAATAAGAAAGAGTACTAGATCTGGCCGAGGACTTAGATGGCCGAAATTGGGAACTTTCACTAAAATGCAAGACCTACGAGTTGGAATTGCGAATTCTAAAATGGTCCATTTCCGAACGAATCCTAGATAGGATCCGCCACTAGGGTGAAGTGACTACTAACTTCAATCAAAGAGAGAAAACATGGGTCAAGTGGATGTACCAACAAGCTACAGAAGATGCTTGGACCTACCCTATGCCCCTACGATACCGGGACATGCCTGAAGCCCGTTATTACCCTCATGACCTGAATCTAGAATAGATAGACAATAACTATAACTCCCTTGTATAGCTTATTTCTGTATGTAGTAAGTCGCACTGAGAACCACTAATTCGATGGGTATATAGTTACCCCATCACATTTTGTATAATCCTTTTTGGTATTCGACCAGATGTAACAATTCCCGGCAACTTTGTAAACTCTATGCTGATAATATTTTGAACTCATTACCTTGAATGGTATCGAATCTTATCATCTAATGAACCTAGTTGTCACTTGTACGGTTGTATATTACTTCCTTTGTACATACATTTTAAGTAAGTATACCTTATGCATGATTGCACTTTAAACCTCACCAACGAGCTCTTTCCCATTGATCTGAATTCCTGCCAAGACCTGAAGTTTCGACATCATTATTAGTTTGGACTGGTTGTCCAAGCATCGTGCCGAAATCGTCTGCTATGATTAAATCGTCCGTATTCCTCTCGCCACCGGTGGTACTCTGATCATGAAAGGGGAGACTGGTGGGACGAGATTAAATATCATATCATGCATGAAAACCCACAAATACTTAAGAAAGGGGTTATCAGGCAATCCTCGCACACATTATAGAGAAAAATTCGGAGGAGAAGCGACTTGAGAATGTGCCCATCGTTCAAGACTTTCCATAAGTCTTTCCTGGTCTTCCTCCACTGAGACAAGTTGAGTTCTTAATCGACCTTGTGCCCGGAGTAGCACCGGTGGCACGAGCACCATATCGTCTAGCCCCATCCGAATTGCAGGAGTTGTCTACTTAATTGCAGTAACTTCTGGACAAAATGTTCATTAGACCAAGTTCTTCACCTTTGGGAGCTCCGGTCCTATTTGTGAAAAAGAAGGACGGTTCATTTAGGATGTGTATCGACTACAGAGAATTGAACAAATTAACCGTCAAGAACTGTTACCCACTTCCTCGCATTGATGACCTATTCGACCAACTTCAAGGGTCAAGTTTCTATTCAAAGATAGATCTACGATCAGGTTATCATCAGTTACGAGTTCGTGACATCAGCATCCCAAAGACTGCCTTCCGAACTCGCTATGGGCATTACGAGTTCCAAGTGATGCCATTTGGTTTGACAAATGCACTGTATGTATTCATGGACCTTATGAACCGAGTGTGCAAACCCTATCTCGACAAGTTCATCATTGTCTTCATCGATGACATTCTCATCTACTCGCGCAATGACCAGGAACACGCTCAACATCTCAAAGCCATTCTAGATCTTCTTAGACACAAAGAGTTATATGCCAAATTCTCCAAGTGTGAGTTCTGGATGCAAACTGTTCAATTCCTTGGTCATGTGATAGATAGTCAGGGAATTCACGTAGATCCATCAAAGATTGAGGCTATCAAGTGCTGGCAAGCACCTACAACGCCGACCGAAGTATGCCAATTCTTAGGTCTGGCTGGTTACTATCGACACTTCATAGAGAACTTCTCAAAAATAGACCAACCTCTCATGATACTGACTCAGAAGGAAAAGAAGTTCGATTGGACTGATAAGCAAGAGTCAGCATTTCAGCTATTGAAACAAAAGCTTTGCAGTGCACCCATTCTATCATTACCGGAAGGAAACGATGACTTCATGGTATACTGTGATGCCTCACACCAAGGTCTTGGTTGCGTGTTGATGCAACGAGACAAGGTTATTGCCTACGCTTCCCGAAAACTCAAAGTTCACGAGAAGAACTACACTACTCATGATCTCGAACTAGGAACTGTAGTGTTTGCACTCAAAATCTGGAGACACTATCTGTATGGCACAAAATGTACCATCTTCACCGATCATAAAAGCCTCCAGCATATATTCGATCAGAAGGATCTCAACATGAGGCGACGTCGCTGGGTCGAGTTTCTTACCGATTAAGACTGCGAGATCAAATACCATCCGAGCAAAGCAAATGTTGTCGTCGATGCCCTAAGTCAAAAGGAACGCGCCAAACCACTTCGAGTTAGAGCCCTTAGTATTACCATTCATAATGATCTTATCATTCAAATCCTCGTCGCTCAACTCAAAGCATTGAACCCTGAGAACCTGAAAAATGAAGCCTTGCGCAACATGGAAAAACAACTCGAAACCAAACCCAACGGAGTTAAGTATTTTGCTAACCGAATTTGGTTGCTAGTTTTAGGAATCTGCGCGACTTGGTGATGGATGAAGCTCACAAGTCCAAATACTCTATACATCCTGGATCCGATAAGATGTATCATGGCATCAGGGAGATGTACTGGTGGCCAAACATGAAGGCCGAAATTGCCACGTACGTCTGCAAGTGTCTTACCTGCTCTAAAGTCAAGGCCGAATATCAGAAATCCTCAGGCGTGTTACAACAACTGGATATCCCTCAGTGGAAATGGGAGCAAATCGCTATAGATTTCATCACTAAACTCCTGATAACATCAAGTGGTTGCGATACCATTTGGGTGATCGTGGACCAGCTCACCAAATCTGCTCATTTCCTGGCCATCAAGGAAACCAAAAAAATGGAACGCCTCACGCGAATCTATCTGAAAGAGATTGTATCCAGACACGGTGTTCCCCTCTCGATTATCTCAGATAGGGATAGTCATTTCACCTCTCAATTTTGGCAATCACTTTAGAAATCATTGGGTACTCGTTTGGATATGAGTACCGCATATCATCCACAAACCGACGGCCAAATTGAATGAACAATTCAAACACTGGAAGATAATGCTACGAGCCTGCGTAGTTGACTTCGGCACCAATTGGGAAAACCATCTACCGTTATGCGAGTTTTCGTACAACAACAATTATCATACTAGCATCAAGGCTGCACCTTTCGAGGCATTGTATGGTCGTAAGTGCCGATCACCTATCTGTTAGACCGAGGTGGGAGATAGCCAACTTATTGGTCCTGGAATCATTCATGAAACCACCGAGAAGATCATTGGTATTCAAAATCGGATGAAAGCCTCACGTGATCTTCAGAAGAGTTATGCTGACGTGAGACACAAGCATCTTGAGTTCCAGGTTGGGGATCGAGTATTGCTCAAAGTATCACCTTGGAAAAGTGTCATCCGATTCGGCAAACGTGGGAAGTTAAATCCTAGATACATAGGACCTTTTGAAATCCTTGAAAGGATTGGTCCTATCGCATATCGATTGTAGCTACCACCCGAGCTCAGTAGCGTGCATCCCACTTTCCACATTTCTAATCTTAAGAAATGTCTGTCTGATGACACACTCATTATTCCTCTCGATGAGATTCATATCGACGATAAGCTTTATTTTGTCGAAACACCAGTGGATATCATAGACCATGAGGTCAAACAGCTTAAGCAAAGTCGTATCCCAATTGTCAGAGTTTGGTGGAATTCGCGGCGTGGTCCAGAATTCACCTGGGAACAGGAAGACCAGATGCGACTCAAATATCCACATCTATTTTCAGACTCCACTCACACGCCGACTCAGAGCTGAATTTCTAGACGAAATTCTCTTAACAAGGGGAGAATGTGACAACCGTCAAAATTAGGACTAGTTATTAGTTCCTAATCATCTAGGAATACATGTAACTAGTGCTATGTATTTGGCTAATTGTGTGTATCAATATGTATATTGTTATATATATATATATATATATATATATATATATATATATATATATATATATATATATCAGTACGCGATTAAACTTAATCGTGCATTATCAAAATCGGCCAAATTCTGATTCATTAATACGGATGTTGGTGAAATAAATTAGGACTCAAATATCCACATCTATTTTCAGACTCCACTCACACGCCAACTCAGAGCTGAATTTCAGGATGAAATTCTCTTAACAAGGGAAAAATGTGACAACCGTCAAAATTAGGACTAGTTATTAGTTCCTAATCATCTAGCAATACATGTAATTAGTGTTATGTATTTGGCTAATTGTGTGTATCAATATGAATATTGTTATATATATATATATATATATATATATATATATATATATATATATATATCAGTACGCGATTAAACTTAATTGTGCATTATCAAAATCGGCGAAATTCTGATTCATTAATACGGATGTTGATGAACAAAATTATTTACTTTATATTACTTTATAATATAAAACTTATACGTTTTAGGAATAAACATACCAAACACGAACCAAACACACGAACTGTACCCAAGAAACATTTTAAATAATGTTACAAAGTATTTTCAATACTTCAATGAAATTTTTCTAGAATATAACGTTTAAAACTAAATATAAAATGAACGAATAATTGAGTGGGACACGGGGTTTAATACTACCCCTTTTGTATTATTGAACTGGACAAGAACCACAAACTATGGATCTTTCCCTGTGACCATAAGCAGACCAACCACACTCTTTATTTCATTTCATTTCATTTTCTTCATCTTCTTCTTCTTCACTTCTCTCTCTCGGTTCACACTTCAAACCACCACCATCATCATCTTTCCGGAATCATCATCAAAGGAGGAAGCAAGGAGGTAATGGATTATCATCATTACCATCTTCATCGCGAAGCAGCATCATCTTCACCATTGTCATCGTCATCATTCAATCTCCATTTTCTTCCATATGAACACTCCCCTCTTTCCTTGATTTTTGTGTTTAGAACTACTTATATCATCATATGCTAGTGTTATATAAGCTGATTATGTCCGAAAAACTGAATCAAAACTTGTTTAAACTGAAATCGCACGAATATAACTGGAAAACGAATCTCACCCGAATGGGTGGCTTACCTCACCCGAACGTGTATGAAACCCCACCCGAACGGGTATGACTGTCCACCCGAACGGGTATACAAAGTCACCCGCATCTGGGTTTACCATAGGTACCCGATCGAGCATGAGTACCTACCCGATTGCGTATGTATTGTTACCCGAACAGGTAAAATGACCCAATCGCATGAAATAAAACAAAATGATTACAGAACTTGCGATTTGATTTTAAAGCTGAAATTCATTGGATAACCAATCGGGTAAGCTAACTTACCCGAACGGGTAAGATATGATACCCGAACGGGTTTGGAAAGTTAGCCGATCGGGTATGGGTTATTATCTAAGTTAAAACAATTTCGACTTGTATTCTAACCTAATAAATGCAAGCCTCACACGATCGCGTGTTATATTCAAACATGATTTTTATTAAGAGTTGAAACTAAGATTTTTCCATCTAATCCGAATTCGAATTTCAAATGCGTTTTTAGTTAAGCAATATAGCTCGACCCCAGCGAGGGGCTCTACCCCTTGGAACCCGCCAGGGGTTGCCACCCCTTGGACTCCGCTACTAGGGGCGCTGCCTCCGGACCCCCATCCTTTAGAAACTTGAAACTAATGTCTACAACAAGTGTCGAATCTCATGTAAACTCTATATTTATACGTTACGAATTTGAACACTTCAAATATACTTTATAAGTATATCATTTCAATAATACTTTGGAATTATTATTCGAACGCACCAACGGGCCATACATGTTTTCCAGTCACAATCAATTAAATCTAATCATCGGATATAACTAGTTGAGGGAATTGAACAACTAGCATAGATGATCTGTTGAGACATCTAATCATTTAAAACCTTGCGCGTTTAATATGCCCAGCAGGTTTCAGTCATTGAAGATGACATCATGTCCCTTGTACACCATCATCTGTGCTTGATAGCATCTCTTCAGACTCAGGTGAGTCTCATAGCCCCTATTTTACTGTTTTTACTCTAGGGGTGAGAATACAAGCTTGTATTGTTTTACATGTGAACGCAAGTATCAAATATCTTTATATTCTGCATGAGTTTATCATCTAATCATTTAAGTCCTCCAAGCATAGTTCGGTAATACTTTGTAGTGTGAATGTTAGTGTTTGGTACCATATGGGATTAACAATCCCCGTCCGGGTCAGCAAGCACTGACTGGTCAAACGGACGCATTATCATTTGTTCATACGTGTGTTGATTAGGCACACGCATAGAGGCACCCTCGCTCAGGCACTTAATTATGATCCTGACACCTCAGTTAAGCTCAGACTATGTGCTCATGGTAGTTATATACATCATTTATCATTTACTTATTTGCTTAATTGTAAAAATTAATACTTAAATCTTGCGGTTCATATATTATAATTTATCATTAAACCTGTGAGCTCATCAGCTTTTAGCTGACCATTTTAGCATGTATTCTCAGGCTCGCAGCAGTAGTAGGTCTGCTCACTCAGGATGCCCATTAGCTCGAGTCGCATACAGACATCAGGAGATTCCCTTGCATTTCTATATTTTGTATAATTAGATATCCCTTGAATCTCTATCATTTGGCTTATGAGCTTTTGTAAACTATTATAACAGTGTAAGACTTTTATAATATCAATGTATTGGTAAACGACGCATATAGAGTCATTCATTATATCTTATGTGCTTTGTTTATTGATTAGTAGCACTCCAAAGTATGTTTCCGCTCAACAGTAAATTTTGGGGTGTTACAAATTGGTATCAGAGCCTAAGGTTATAGTGAACTAGGTTACATTTAGTGGTCCTAGACTATGACCGCTAGACAGTATCTCCTTATTAGTTATGACTAGTTCAGGGATTACATCATATGAGTTTAATTTAACATAGCCTGATCAACTATGTACAATTAGATAAAGATGATGTAAGAGCTGAAACGGTTATGTTGAACAGGAATACACTAGTTGACTTTGACCACTAGAGAAATGGGACCATTACTTATTTGTGATAGACACACTAGGCTATATTATATGATATAATATATATATAGGCCTCACTTGTTAAACATTCTTGCCACAAAAATGATATACTTTCCTACCGTTTCACCAACCGATTTAGGAAATGAAAACTGAAGCCTTATCTTCTAAGATAGAGGCAACCACAATAACCGCTCACACGACTATAACAAGCAACGAAACTATAATCCCATGAAAGATCCGTCACATAATACACTCATTATGGTACTTGATGCTACATTTGGAAGTCACCTGAGCTATAGTTATTTTAGCCATCTTGCTACTATTTTCTAATCTTATCATAGACATGTGAAATTCTCACACACGTACTACTCTCCAGGCTATTGTTTATCGAATATGTACGTATAGGCCTCACTTGCTCATTACAACCCTATCATCGAGAATGACAACACGTTCCGCTGTATTACCTACCACTCACGAGAAAGATACTGCTTTGTATCCTTCCTACCACTCTTATCCTTCGGGATCGCATTTGAGATGTACTACTAGAGAAAAATAATAGGTCTCCTCGAGCTAGACCTTAACTCATACACATTGTCGATTTCACTATACATGGAACACGCCAAAAGGCAGCCGCGCACCGATGGGGCTGGCTACCTGTTGCACTTTCTATTTGGAAATTCAAACACGACAGTCAAAACACACTTAACACACGCAACATATTCCCAAGGACTAAAATCCTTTTTCTATCATTTCCTATAGAACTCGTTTGCATGGAAATGGCAAACTTCACCGTGGATGGCTGCACGTCTAACAACGAACAGATTAACGAGGAACAAATTCAGGACACATATCTCGATGAAGAGATAGCTCCAACGGAAGAAATCATAAACGACGAAATCGAAAATCTAAACTCGGGGGTAGTTCACATCGAAGAATACGAAAGAGTACGAGATTAGGCCGAGGACTTAGATGGCCGAAATAGGGAACTTAAACTAAAATGCAAGACCTACGAGTAGGAATTGCGAATTCTAAAAAGGTTCATTTCTGAACGAATCCTAGATAGGATCCGCCACTGGGGTTAAGTGACCACTAACTTCAATCAAAGAGCGAAAACATGGTTCAAGTGGATGTACCAACAAGCTACAGAAGATGCTTGAACCTACCCTACTCCCTTACGATACCAGGACATGATTGAAGACTGTTATTACCCTCATGACCTGAGTCTAGAATAGATTAACAGTAACTATAATTCCCTTGTATAGCGGATTTATGTATGTAGTAGGTCGCACCGAGAGCCACTAATTCGATGGGTATATTGTTACCCCATCACATTTTGTATAATCCTTTTCGGTATTCGACCGGATGTAACAATTCCCAGCAACTTTGTAAACTCTATGTTGATAATCTTTTGAACTCATTACCTTGAATGGTATCGAATCTTATCATCTAATGAACCTAGTTGTCACTTGTACTGTTGTATATTACTTCCTTGTATATACATTTTAATTAAGTATACCTTATGCATGATTGCACTTTAAACCTCACCAACGAGCTCTTTCCCATTGATCTGAATTCCTGCCGAGACCTGAAGTTTCGACATCATTGTTAGTTTGGACTGGTTGTCCAAGCATCGTGCCGAAATTCTCTGCTACGATAAAATCGTCCGTATTCCTCTCGCCACCGGTGGTACTCTGATCATGCAAGGGGAGACCGGTGGGACGAGATTAAATATCGTATCATGCATGAAAACCTTAAAATACTTGAGAAAGACGTTATCAGACAATCCTCGCACACGTTATAGGGAAAAAGTCGGAGGAGAAACGACTTGAGGATGTGCCCATCATTCGAGACTTTCCAGAATTATTTCCTGAAGACTTTCCTGGTCTTCCTCCACCAAGACAAGTTGAGTTCTTAATCGACCTTGTGCTTGGAGCAGCACTGGTGGCACGAGCACCATATCGTCTAGCCCCATTCGAATTGCAGGAGTTGTCTACTCAATTGCATGAACTTCTGGACAAAAGGTTCATTAGACCGAGTTCTTAACCTTTGGGAGCTCCGGTCCTATTTGTGAAAAAGAAGGACGGTTCATTTAGGATGTGTATCGACTACAAAGAGTTGAACAAATTAACCGTCAAGAACTGTTACCCACTTCCTCGCATTGATGACCTATTCGACCAACTTCAAGGGTCAAGTTTCTATTCAAAGATAGATCTACGATCAGGTTATCATCAGTTACGAGTTCGTGACATCAACATCCCAAAGACTGCCTTCCGAACTCACTATGGGCATTACGAGTTCCAAGTGATGCCATTTGGTTTGACAAACGCACCGTCTGTATTCATGGACCTTATGAACCGAGTGTGCAAACCCTATCTCGACAAGTTCATCATTGTCTTCATCGATGACATTCTCATCTACTCGCGCAATGACCAGGAACACGCTCAATATCTCAATGCCATTCTAGAACTTCTTAGACGCGAAGAGTTATATGCCAAATTCTCCAAGTGTGAGTTCTGGATGCAAACTGTTCAATTCCTTGGTCATGTGATAGATAGTCAGGGAATTCACGTAGATCCATCAAAGATTGAGGCTATCAAGTGCTGGCAAGCACCTACAACGCCGACCGAAGTACGCCAATTCTTAGGTCTGGTAGGTTACTATCGAAGCTTCATAGAGAACTTCTCAAAAATAGACCAACCTCTCACGATACTGACTCAGAAGGAAAAGAAGTTCGATTGAACAGATAAGCAAGTGTCAGCATTTCAGCTACTGAAAGAAAAGCTTTGCAGTGCACCCATTCTATCATTACCCGAAGGAAATGATGACTTCGTGGTATATTGTGATGCTTCACACCAAGGTCTTGGTTGCGTGTTGATGCAACGAGACAAGGTTATTGCCTACGCTTCCCGACAACTCAAAGTTCATTAGAAGAACTACACTACTCATGATCTCGAACTAGGAGCCCTAGTGTTTGCACTCAAAATCTGGAGACACTATCTGTATGGCATAAAATGTACCGTCTTCACCGATCATAAAAGCCTCCTGCATATATTCGATCAGAAGGATCTCAACATGAGGCGACATTGCTGGGTCGAGTTGGTTACCGATTATGACTGCGAGATCAAATACCATCCGGGCAAAGCAAATGTTGTTGCCGATGCCCTAAGTAGAAAGGAACGCGCCAAACCACTTCGAGTCAGAGCCCTTAGTATTATTATTCATAATGATCTTATTATTCAAATCCTCGCCGCTCAACTCGAAGCATTGAACCCTAAGAACCTGAAAAATGAGGTCTTGCGTAACATGGAAAAACAACTCGAAAACAAACCCAACAGAGCCAAGTATTTCGCTGTAACACCTGGTCAAAAAGTTAAAATTTTCACGCCGAATTTAATCTTCAAATAATTGTATTTTCATATGCAATCACAACAAAGTATTCGAAAACTTTATTATATATATATATGTAATACACAATAATTGTTTAATAATCACAATCGAAAGAACGCGGAAACCAAATTACATTTTTGTAATTCAAGTGAAATATTTTTATTTAAAATATTTACGAAATAGTAGAAACAAAAAAATTATAGATTTAAAATATTAAATTTATATTTCAATCGGGTACAAAAACACGGGCTTTTAACGCAACAATTAGGGACAACTAACCCCCACTAAAAGTGAGGGCCGGCCTCCCCCCTTCCTCATTTCTTTCTTCTCATTTCTTTCTCACCAAAACACACACATCTATATCCATCTATCTCTCTATCAGTTTCTCTCTAAAATCACCAACAACAACAACAAAAACCAATAATAACAACAACAATTCGGAGCAGCAAAAGCAACCCACCATCGTCATCTTCATCTTCATCTTCTTCATCAAGTTCATCACCATCCTCCTCCCTCGATCTCTCAAATCGTAAGGAATTACCCACTTTTTCTTGTTATTTCTTTTTTAAAAACACTTAATATATCATGTACTAACATTATATCAACAAGATTTGGTCCAAAAAATATGTTAGATTTTGATTTTGGTGGAGAAATCGTCGAACAGACGTAAGTGACGCACGACCAGATCCAGTATAGCGTCACTTCCTTAAGTGACGCAGTAAGTGTCGCATAAAACCCTAATCATGCGTCACTTGCCTAAGTATCGCATAAAACCCTCTTTTTGCACCACTACCTAAGTGACGCAAATTCAACACCCGACACTTGAACCGACAATTGAATCCGACACTTGAACCGACACTTGAATCCGACACTTACCACCGACACATGCTTAAGTGTCGCCCCTTATGCGTCACTTCCCCAAGTGACACTATCACTTCAGAATTTCCCATTTTATGCGACACTTCATGAGTGTCGCATAAACCCCTAAGTGTCGCTAAAAACAGAAAGTTTACAACTCATTTTTCAGTAAGTGTCGAGACTCAAATTTTACTGGCTAATTTTACTCCGAAATGGAATTTTGGAGCGTTTTTCACTACAGAAACATAATAAAAATAAAAAATTTCCAAGCTGACCTTTCAGCAGCTTGGTCAAACGAGCTTCAATTAGTCTTCACCAACAAACTCCCCCAAAAAGATAGGTTGGTCAAATAAGTTTTCAACTAGTTTGAACCGACAAAACTCCTTCATGTCTTCAACAATCAGATACTCCCCCATTGAGATAGCATGGTTTTCAATAAAATCTTGATGTCCAGATTCATGTGACTGACACACATTTATCGTACAATAAGATCTTCAAACTCTGTGACCATCTCTCAATCATCACCAGCTTCTCCGATAGAATCTATCTTCACAGTCTTTGGAGAATAACTAACATCCTTTACATCTTCAATTTTTTGACTTTAACAAGATATGTGATATTGAAGAAAATAACATAGAAATAAATATCTTTTTGTAATTTTCTTTATAATGGAAAACTGAAGATTAAAATAAAGTTGGAGATAGGATTGTTTTAAGTCTGCTTAGAGATCATAATAGGCCAACATGCAATTATTAGGAAATAGTAAGTGTTATTTCGATTATCAGTATATTTTTCCACTTTAAATTTACTTAGCATACTTAAAGGACCTTTTATAAAAATTATTTTAAGAAGATTACTGGTATTGTTTGCCCACTTAAACATATTACATCTGGGTCTGTGAGTTAACCTTTTATTATTAGTATGAATATTTCTCTGTGGTCCCCACCTATGACATACCCCTGTAACCCAGACATGAGCATAACTTCCAAATCCAGAGAGAATATAAGAGTATCATTTTTAAGAATCAAGTTAGTGGTGACATGTCTGTACAAACGTACAACAAAGCGACATAACTTGATTCAAGTTTAAGCAAAACCAGACTTGGTCAAACCATTTTGGTGACCTTGTTAGGTATCTTGTGACTTAAGACTTTTTTAAGTTCATTGACTTGCGTTTGCTTAACATTTATATACTAATTGAGACCAGGTCTGTACTTACGTACAACAGAGGAAACAATCAGTATATAACCCCAAATGATTTCAGATAAACCTCGGGTATAGAAGAATGTCATGCTACGTTAAGGAATTAAGACATTTAGTCATACATCATACGGTGTTTAGCACAAGATCATAGACACGTATTAGAATTACTTTTTAAGATCGGTGTGTATCATGCCTACCAATACATCATATGATGAAGCTAATGTTTATAAAAGTTATTTTAAACATGCCAGATAAACCTACTGACACATCAAACATAAACCTTAAAATTTCCATTTTGTGCATGTCATATGATGTACAATCATTTCCCAAGTTGTTTACAGACACAATCCAATATCTTTTTTAGGAATAACAATCTTGTTGTTCACAAAACTGATCCAAATAATCAGAATTTTTAACTACTTCCCCTGAACAACAAATTCTTTCCAAAAAACCAATTCAAAGGTACTCCTTTTAAACATTAAACATATTTTTGTAATTTTTTAATTTAACAAATTTCGCAAAATGGCATTAGTTTGATACTAAAAAGTACAAAGAATGGCTGTTGCATCACTAACAAATAAAATTAAATAAAAGTTTCAAAATCACATACCGAGTCAAATCATATGCCTTTTTAGCACTTTAACCACCCGAACTTCAGAAATATCATCATTCCAGTCACCATTCTTCCAACAATATCCATATCCATGCAGTCACTAAAAATATTAGCTAACAAGAAACTGACCGCATCACCACAAACAATCAAACATAGAGTTTATGGGACACCCAAGCCTTAATAAACTTGGGTGGTCCATTATCATCCATAATCATCACATCCATGAGTTTATGATATTTTAAAAACTCAATTAATTTCATTGATGTGTTGTTTGTGGATTTTGGTTTCCAAACCTATTTAGATTCGAATGATTTGTTTTCAACAATGCTGTGTTGTTGAACTTGAGGTCTACTAGGCACAACTTTGTTTACTCTAGCCATAGGTTGTGAAGAGTTTGATGCACAACTAGATACAGGTGAATACGCACGACGCCTTGAAAATGATTTTGAAAAAGAATTCTTAAAAGAAGAATTTCTTGGTATCCCTCTACCAAACCTATCTAGGGATAATAACCTACAATCCCTAATAATATGGCCCTGTTGACCACAACAAAAGCAAGAACGTGTCTCAACCTAAGATTGATTCCAATGAGTTCCCTTAAATCGTTTCGGTGGAGGACAATACACAGAAGGTCTATTAACAGGAACATGTGTTGAACATGCACTCTTAGGTGAACATGTTGAAGTAGATATTCCTGAGGTTGAGTTAGTTGATGTTAACCATTTATTATTTTCAGATTTATCAACTATTTTATCTTTCTTAAAATCCTTTTTAACATTTTTAACTTGAAAGGATTCATTGTCAACCTTAGCTTTGCCTTTGCTTTTAAATCGTTCATCATTTTCCGTTGTAATGATGAAAATTTCAGGTTTGACATTTATTTTCTCAACCTTAATAGTAGACTCTTCTGGTATATCTTCTACCTCAATAACCTCCTTGACACTAACCAGAGTTTACTTCCATCCTTAACAAATATAGGCCTAAAAAACTTGGCCTGTTTAACTTGCTTATTAACTGGTGTATTAACAGAATTTGTGTATACTTTTGAGGAAGAAGACACAAAGTCTTTGATTGCGTCCTTAACAGGCATTGGAAGATAGTCCATAGGAGGAGGTACATGGTTATATCCAAGACCTACCTTGCTTTCCGTGTCAGTCCTTTGCTTATCAAGGATGTGATCAAATATCATGGTTGACGTAGAAAAATTTGACATTTTTCGTTTAAGATCATCAGCTTCAGATTTAGAGTCAGCAAGCTCTTTGTTAGGCAAAGAAATTTCTTTCAAATAACTATCTATTTCATCTTGTTGACTATATATTTTAGCTTTGAATGCTTGAGACTCATCTTGATAGACTTTGAATTTCTTTTCATTAGCTAATTCATTTTCTTTCAAAACCTTATTAGCCTCTGTCAAATTTTCGAGATTTGATCGCAGGGTTTCAGTGTGATCCTTGTACCTGTTGTTAGAACCAGTTAATTGAATGCATAATAAACATTTAAATGCATCAGAATTAACCTCTTTTGCTTGAGCCACGAATGTACTATGTTGAGGTTCTTCTTCCTTTTTATATCCACCGCAGCGCTTTTGGATGGCAGCCCAAAGGTCATACGCATTTTTGTGATGCTTAAACAACTGTAAGAACTCCATTGATAAAGATCCTTGAATTTCTGTGAAAGTCTTCCATTCATTATCCCATGCTTTACATTATTCGAGAGTCATTGATTTATATGATTTTTCAGTTCGTGTTCCTTCCCTGACTGACATTTCATATCTCTCAATCAATGGAATCCACATGTCTGGATCATTAGAAGAGATGTAGGCCTCAAAATCTCTTCTCCAGCTTGAGTATTTAGTGTTTTGGGTGAACATCGGAAGGTTATTGCAGACACTATGCAGGAGCGATATCTTTTAAACAAGAACTTAGTGAAACACAGACAACCAGATTCTCCCACCAAAATTTGGTTCCAAAATATTGAAAATTGCTCAAGTACAACAAAACTTTTCCCAAACTAAAATTATGAACTTTTAAACTCAAAAACAAAATTTGATACTACAAATATTTTCACGAATTTCCCACCAAAATTTCAACCGAAAACGTCCAAAAATTCCTGGGTAAAATGAAACTTTTTTCAAGCTAAAGTTGAACACTTTTAAGCTTATGAACAACATTTGGAAATTTTTTTTTTTTTTTTACACTTGGCAAGGATTAGCGGCAGAAAGGTTGTGTCGCAACTTTGTGTCGCAGTTCAAAAACTCCAAATTAGCGACACAAATACTTGTCGCCTAATCAAAGGCTTATGTCACAAATGTATGTCGCAAATGTATCGCACTTTGAAAACCCTAATTAGCGACACAAAGCTTATGTCGCAGCTTGTGTCGCAAAACGACACTGGGCAGATTCCAAAACCCTAAAATCGAAAATTTTCGAAACCCTAACGATTTTTAAAAACCGAACGATGAACTAACCCAGAAAATACCTTCAGAAAACACAATCTTCAAGCAATCAAACCCAGAAACGAAGATTAAATAATAAAATCTTCGCGAATCAAACCGAAAATGTTCTAATCACGATCCGAAACTGTTGAATAACTGATTCAATGCTCTAATACCACATGGAGGTTCCCTTTACGGACCTAATCAGATCGTTACCACAATCGATAGTGCAGAATCCAAACGACTGAGTATTGAACGTTTAATCAAATCACGCTAACAATATCTATAATCTCTGTATATATACACACTTGAAGAATAAAGATTACAATACACTTACTCTGCTCTCTTCTCTCTTTCACGAACTCTCTCACTCTCTCTGGTTTGATCAATCTTCAACTGAAACCCTATAACTCTATTTATAACCTGACCTGACCAATTAGCGACATAAGCATAGTGTCGCTATTGTGACCCTTGCGACATAAAACCTATGTTGCCATTGCGACACAAGCTTTGTGTCGCATGACTAATATTCTATGTATATTCTATAATTATATATCGTTTATAGACTCGAATATACACACTAATCACATCACATACTAAGACATTTTTTAGGGAACATAGCTAAAAGGCATTCTATGTTAGTTATTTTTCAACCCAAATTTTTCTTTTAAAAATGTATTCTCTTTAAGATTATAAAATCTTGTAACGAGTATGGGAAATTCAAGGGATAAATTGAACTTAAATTAGGTAGTTCATCATGTAATGAATCGATAGACAATCTATGTATAAGTTGTTGAGCTATTAAATAAAATTAATGCAAGAAGTAGGCGATATTGTACGTAAGTACAGACCTCGTCTCTGCCAGTATATTTAATGAAAAATAGAAAAAGGAGTTTAAACGAAATCAAAATTTTAATATGTTGTCAAATTATGTTGCTTTGTTGTATTGAGGTACAGACCTGCCACCAATGGTTTGACTAAAGAGTTATTATGCTAAACCAAAGTCAAGTTATGTCGCTTTGTTGTGTTGAGGCACATACCTGTCACCAATGTCTTGACTTGAAAAATGATTATTTTAATTGGATATCCATAATATGTGTAATATTAGTATGTTATATGTATGAGGGTATTTTTCTATTGGGAATCAAGGGTAAAGCTGCTAGAATAATGATAAGTCAAGCTCAATTACCCAATATAGATTGTTTAGGTGGACAACAATATCGTTAATCATTGTGAGCCATCTTTTATGCATAATAATAATGCATGAGAAAGTTGGGTTTCCTATAATATAAATCTTAAAGTTGAATAATGCTGCTAGAATAATGATAAGTCAAGCTCAATTACAATGAATATAAACCGATAGTCACTTGAGGACAAGTAGAATTCAAGTAGGGGATATTTGATAAACACCAAAATGTACTTGATAACACGTAAAAAGTCATGTTTTTACGTACGTTATCTTTCACATTTTAGGCACAAAGTTAACAAAAACATACTTAAAAGGACATTATTCATAAAGTTTTGTTAACTAAGTTAAAACGGAGTCGATGTTTGAAAAATCACTAAAAATGGCATGAAAAACATAAGAAACCGAGCAAAACTGCTTTATCACACCACCGTTCACTCATTTCAATGCACTTTAAGCTACGCTCCGAGATATGACCTCTAACTTATGTCATTCTCTTCGTTAGGAAAATACGAACGCGTGGGTATAAAGAACGCTCAAAACGGATAAACGACGAAGAAGTTACGCCCGAACGAAGAAACAGAGAACCGAGAGGCCAGCATACGGCTGAACCAGGCCGTATACGGCTGGTCCAGGCCGTATACGGCTGGACCTAGACCGTATACGGTCTGTGCAGGCCGTATACGGCCCATGCACAGCCGTATATGGTCCAGTTCAGCCGTAGTCACCCTATGCACAGCCGTATACGGTCCAGTTCACCCGTATTCACCCTAGCTCAGCTGTATCGTGCGTTTGGGTGATAAAAATCTGATTTTTATTCGCCTTTGCGATACGGTTGTGCGTTTTGAGGTTTGGATACGGTCTACGGATACGGTTGTGCGTTCTCTATAAATACAAGCCTCATTTCACCATTCCAAGACATCACACTCATCTCACACATCTCATTCAACACACACACTTCAATTCTTTGTTTTCTTATATTTTTATATTTTTAGTCTCTCTCTAGAATAGTTTAGATAGTTTCTCTCTCTAGAGTGTTCTCTCTCTAGAGAGAGAGAGTTAGATAGTTAGTTGGTTAGCAGTAGAGAGAGAGAAAAGCTGGTATTGTAATCACGGTGTAATAAGAAGCATTCTTGGTGCAAGACTCTGCCTTTTCTTTTCAGCTGTTACTCTGCTCAATTTTACTGGTGATATCTCTCTTTTCATACTTATAATATGTCCGAATTATTTCTGCCTGTTTGTATGATGTATGTTACTGTTATTGCCATGTTTATTGAATAGTATGCTGTTGCGGTTGTTGAAATGTAGATAGTTAGAAGTAGGGATGATGTTGAATTAATCTTTAAATCTATATAATTGGGAATTGTTATATTTGTTATGTCTAAACTTATCATGCATCTAGACTTAGCTATGGATCACCCTTTCCAGTCCTTCGCGTGACTACTACTTTAGGCTTAGAACCTGATCAACTCTAGGTACAGTAGGAAGTTATCTGTGTTATAGTAAAGAAGCCGTGTTTGTCACTGTAATTCGGCTGAAGTACTGAGTATAGCTTTAGAAACACCACTGGTGGAGTACAACGTGGAAGCTCCGGAAAAAGCCGTCTGTGCCGACACTGTGGATTACCTAGAGACCCTAGAATATGGCCTAGAAACCAATATAGCTGTGGAAGTGCACAGTACACCGTCTGGCTACCCCTGTAACTGAAGCTATGAAAACACTTTGATAGTATACACCGTATATGTACCTAAGGATGAAAAGCTGTGGAAATATCATAGTACACCGTAAGTACATCCTCGGTTACACGAATCTGTGGAATTATCTAAGTGCGGTACATCGTAAACGGTTCCTAGGTTAGTACACTGTGGAAGGAATATGCATTGTACCCCGCTGGTGTTCCTAGGGCTGAATGACTGATTGCAAAGGAGAGGCTAGATCATGACAGAAGTAGTTGAACTAATAAAACGTAAGGAATGAGTCTGGAGATGAAAGTCAAGCCCAGCAGTGGTTCAAGATTCTTAAAACCCCTAGACTCCACAAAACTGATAGTTTAGAATAGCAAGTTAATAATCTGAACATATTTAGGAAATGGCATTTACATTTAGGTGTTAAGAACGGTCGGAATTAACCAAGTGGCAGTCTGTTACCTTATTCCTGCACCCTTAAAGGGTCACTTGTCCACAAAGACAGTGTGGGGGGTTGAGCAGCCTGTTCTGATCAGAATCATGATAGCCTAGGTCTCGTGACATACTAATTCTGGTACATAACTAGAATGAGTAGGGTCCTAGTGTTTACACCCATAATGCATCTGTTTGTTAACTGAAAGTGTCCCCAATTATCTTTATAATAAGCATCATCCCCGCAACTGATTATTGAAGTTTCAACCGCCGCAATTCTCTATCTGTCTACCTAGCTACCGATTCTACTCTATCTTATTTACTTTTCCTGTCTTTAGTTAATTAGTTAATTAAAATAGAAAACCCCCAAAACCTACCTATCTGCACAAAACCCATCCTAAAAGCAAAACTCTATCTTTGGCATCACTTCGTTTCAATTCGCTCCGATTTAAGAACGACCTCGAGTTATACTTACTGCTTACTCACCCTGTGTGATAGGTAGTACTTATAAATTGAGTCCCCAGCTCTTTATAAATTTTAAAACTCAACCGATCCGCGCCTAGACGGACGGTCCGACGATGGGGTGAAAACCCGATTGACCGTTTGGGCGCGATCAAGTTTTTGGCGCCGCTGCCGGGGATCGTAGAGCGTTACGATTCTAAAGCCGCCTTAGATAGAATAAGCAATTAGGAGATCCTTTTCGTATAGATTGTCCTTAACCTATTCGAAAGTTACTTTTCTTAGAATAAATTAGCTTAGTTTAAAATAAAATGAAAAATCCAAAAATATCTTTCTACGATTCGCCGCCTTCCTGTCCCATTTCTCTATCCGCCTCCAAGACGACTGAAGAAATGACGGCTATGGACGATGCTGAGTTCTTCGACCACTTGGAACCAGAGTTGAAATCCGACTTTCACTCATCACCGGAAGAAGCCTCCGCTAGCCCAGACGACGATTCTAGAACCTTAGGGAAATTCTTAGATCTTGACTTAGGAACCCATAAATCTCAACAGAAGATCTCAACTTCTGCTTCTAGCATTCCAAGCTATCAGGTTCTACCTGCGCCTGAGATTAAATATTCCTTAGAAAATATCCCTAGATTCCCTGATTTTGCCGATAATATTCCTGAAAACACTCAATCCTTTCATTTTTCATCGAATGAAGAACGAATCCCCATAAGGAATGAGGATATTCATGAACATCTTCCAAAATCACCAATTTTTGTCCACCTCGTACCAGAACCTTCGTACACCATCTATCGTGTTGTTGATAAGAAGATACCGAAAGATTCAGATGGTTATGAAATCCGATACGTTGGTTATTCTTTTGACCCTGATAAGAGGTTAGGTGTATGTAAGGCATTTGCCTTACACTTAAATATGTCTGATTTTCCTTACTCAGTCGAGCAAAGAAAAACCATCTTAAGGATTGACATACTCGTAGGTGTTCTCCACTGTCTTCCGATCCAAAAGGAAGATGGTATCTTCACTCGATATCGAGAGCAAGAGCGAAAGCTATTATCAGAAATAGATCGCCTCATGGATCTATTTGCTTGCACCGATTATCCATCAGTTTCACAAACCATGATTAATCGTTATGTTGCAGCAATGATAAAAGAGCTTGAGCTATTAACTTCTAAAGATCCTGCGATCACTCTCGTAATTTCTGGAAAAATTCCATTCTTCGTAGATCCCGCCGCTTATATAATCACCAAGTTGCGAGAAATATTTCCTGGAGCTGATGACAACAAGATAGAAGCCGTTTTCTTTGCCGAAAGAAAAGATATTCACGTTAAACTCGCTTCGTTGTTCGATCAATCCAAATTCCCTTTTACCGTTTCTCAAAAATCTTTAATTTGGGATATCACCATTGCAGTGCAAACTACAAATGGAGATCCCGACTCAAAAGAGGAACTTAGGTTTCAGAGAATTTTAGGAAATCTTCTTCACGATCTTAATAATATAGACCGCGGTATGCGAATAGGAATTTCAAGTAAAAAGAAAGTTAGAAAGGAATTTAATAAGTTTGTTAACAATCTGCTAGATTTAGGCCAGAAAGAATGTAGGATTCTTAGCGAATTCGAAAATTTTTCATTACACCCTGCCAAGCTAGTTGATTATGTCGTTAACATTCTAAACTGTGATTTTATTCCTCGCTATGCATCAAGATTGCTTTCAAGAAATCCCCTTTAAATAGATTTGGAACAATAGTCGAGCTACAGACTTGAAACAAGCGCTTTTTGGGAGGCAACCCAAATTTTTAATTAAGTCTTTAAAAATAATTTTCGTAGGTTAAAAATAAGTTAGTTTAGTTAGTGGTTTAAATGTTTAAAAAAAAAAAAAAAAAACCTTTTTTTTTTAAATCTTTGTCTCCGCAAAATCTGCGCAGTTTCTGAAAACTTGAAAATCTTAAATCAAAATATTTTATAAAGTTTTAAATTGCTTAGATTTTAAAGAGTCAAAATTTTAAACCAAAAATATTATTTATTTTTATCTAGTTAAGTAGTTCTCCTTGCATTTTAATAAAACAATCTTTTGTTGCGCACAGTCAAATACCAAATTTTAAATTTTAAACTTTTGCATTTTAATAAATTGCTTAGGTTTTTAATTACCCAAAATACCTAGTAATTACATTTAAAATGTTATTTAAGCACAAATGGTAAAAAGGAGGAGTAAATAAAAGGGGGTAAAAATGGGTCAAACAAAATCAAAACAACAAAAACCCAATTTTCTTCCCCCTCCTTCTTCTCCCTTTGCCGCGGCTCCCATCACCACCACCCTAAACTCACCATTTTCCACCATTTTTGACCAAACCAAGCTTCAAACCTTCATCTCTAGGTCACTTTTATGTCATCTAACATCATTGCATCTTCATTAAGGTAAGATCCAAGCTTAAAATACCAAAATTCTCTAACTTTATTAACCTAGGGTTTCAAGTTAGTTTTTGATGATTTGTGCTTTACATTGCGAAATTGAGCTTTGATTCTTGCTTAATGATGATATAGGATGATGTAGGAACTAGCATTACTTCTTAGATTGAAGCAATTTGATGTTTGACTTTGGAAAGTTGACTATATTTGACTTTTGTGACTAGTAAACCCATTTTGGCCAATTAATGATTAAATTGCTTATGATAAGTTGTTTGTTGATTGATTAATGCTAAATATGATTAGTATAGCTTATTCATTTGCTTCATTTGTGGTTAAATGCGTAATATGGTCAAGTTAGCAAATTAAAGTAAGCATGGAAAGTTGACTTTTGTTGAAACGTCACCATTTTGAAACAAAACCTTTGATAAAATGATGTTTTAATTTAAGTAGATGCTAATACCTTGCTTTGATTTGCTAATACAAGTTAGTATTATGATAGATTTGGCAAATGACAAAAAGGAAACCTTACTTTGGTAATGTTGACTTTAAAAGTCAAAATGCTTAATTTTTAGTAATACTAGTAACCATTCTAGTTAAAAGGTCATGGTGGTGTTCTAAAAATTGTATCTTTGAAAGTGTTATGGTAAATCTTAAATAGATACTACATTTTCCTAAATTAACTACTTTTAAAAATTTTAAAATAGTATCTACTTAAAAGAATACCATAATTACTTAAAAGATACAATCAAGTAACACATTTGTCAACTAAAGAAGTTTTGTTGCGATACTTGCATGATATGGTCAAAATTGCTATATACTTGTTTAAATATCATGGTTTGTTTGCATGCGGTAATAGGTTATACTTTCCATAATAAGGTAATTACATGATTAAGATTTAACTCTTTATCATACATGCTTGTTATGGTTGAATTTAGTCTTTGACTTTTCTTGTAGAAATCATTAAGACCTAATAGCCTATTATTGTAAACCAAAGTTTCTTGTGGTGATTGAAAATTGAGTTTGGTGGTATTATTAGCTATTACAGGTTTTTGGGACTGCTCATATTCTAAAGCCCACATTTCGAATTTTTATTCAAAATTGGGAATGTGATTTAGTCAAATAACTTGTAATTACTCCTGGTAATTCACTATGTTCTTGTTTTCTCTTATTTTTCAGATGACTAATTTTCCCCGGTATATCAGAAAATCCATCAAGGACCCAGAGAAACGGGAAAGGTATCAAACATGGCTAACACATCAGTTGGGAGAAAATAGGTACCTAGTGTGGGAGGATTTGGAGCAAATCGGTTTAAAGGAAGGGTTTGAAAATTTGATAATGTTTAAGGAAGGGAAGCGACATCTGCGCGCATGGAGGAATCTATTTGAGATTAAAGAAAATGTTTATCAAGAGTTAGTTGCTGAGTTTATGGTAACATTCCAGTTCGACAAAATGATTGATAAGCTAAATGATGACCGAATGATTAGATTCAACTTCATGGGAAATCCTCACCATATGTCATTAGCAACCTTCGCCAGACATCTTGAATTATACACTGAGTATCAAGTTACCACTCCTTTCTTCCCGAAGGCAAACACTGAGGTGAAGCAACGAGACCACACTGCTATTTGGCAAGAATTGACTGGAAATCAGTTCCAGTCCAATGTCAAGGCCACTTCTTTTCTTGATAAGCACTACCAAGTTCTCCACAACCTCATCGCTTGCAGCATTCGAGGAAAGAGGAAGACTAAGGGAGCTGTTGGGGTAAAAGACTTGCAGATCATCAAGAGCATTATAGAGCAAGAACACGTTAATGTTGCTTATTTGGTTGCTGATAGAATCCTTACTGAGTCGGGGTACACCGAGTCAGAGTTTGCATATATGGGAGCAATAATCACTAAGTTAGTTAGGAGAATGGGGCTGTTGACTGAGGAGGTGATTGTTAACCTGACACCAGTGGCAAACAAGGTATCTAAGCCATATGACATTAACTATATGGTTAAGGTTTGGTTGCTAGAGAAAGATGCTGAAGGGCATATAAGATGGAAGGATGGTGATATCATTCCGGGAGTTCGAATGAGGCCCCCGAGGAGCAAGAGTGTTAGGTTTGAGTTCGATGACAGCACGGTCCACCGACAGCCTAGGACCGCTGTTGCTCATGAGCGAGAGGAAGGAGAGACAGCCGCTGCTGAGGCACAAAGTCCACTAATACCGCCTGTTCGAGAGTTTGTTGGGGAGATCCGGTATCATCCGAGCTCATGTATGGTATATTGGGTATGCTTAACTCACACTACACACAGGACACATATTTAGCTACTGAGTTTGGATTCCCACAACTTACACGTCCTACATGGGTATGCGGCCCACAACCACCCAACTACCACACCATGCCACTACATCCATTTGCCATGATGCCACCCACTACCACCGTTCCCTACACCTCCATACCACCCACATCCTCCACTCGCACTGTGCACATGGAGATTCCTCGAGCCCGCCGTACCAGGACTACTCCTGCGGCTGAGCCGGTTTTCTCTGTGCACACTGCTACACCACATGAGCCGCATATCCCACATATTAGACAGCCATCTTCCCGTACCATGACCCGTCCGAGACCAGCTGAGTCAGCCACATCAGACACATCTTCAGAGACAGACTCACCTCAGTCAGGGTTCAGACAGGACATGCAGGTTGATGACCAGGTACCGGTGCAGACTGATTATCTGCCTGATATGACTACTGCTACTGTTGTGCCTACTTTTTCAGGATTCATAGGGATGCTTCAAAGCAACCCAGTGCCTTCTGCTGAGCTTCCACCGTACCCGATGCATGGTGCTTCCTTAGGATCATATGAGGTTGCAGAGATGGGACTAGATCCCAACTTCCATTTGTACCCGATCCAGCCACCAACATCCAGCAGACAACGCAGTTCATCTTAAGCATCAGTCTTCCGCAGGTTATCCAGTGGACAACACTCTGCTTCCCGTCATGCACCTTACAACTCCATGCCACCTCCAGCTCACGGACCACCATCCAACCAGGATCCTTCTCACCCTTGATCTTATCAGATTTTATTTTCATTTGTGTTGGATAACTGTATCACTTATTATTATTATTACTAATATTTGGGATTACTGTATTTGACTGTTGCTGCTTGAACTATTGGGTTCCAACCTGTAATCTGGTTGGACCCATCTATCTATCCTATCTTATCGTTTATCTATCATTTACTTATTTTATGCTTTTCTTAGTTAATTTTTAGATTACTTGCAATAAAAGAGAGAGTAAAAAGTATGAAAGTTCCCCGAGAAGAAACCGAGATGACGCACGAATCACGCAAAGATCCTGACACAAACTGATCGATCTACACATCTGAATCAGAATCTTCATTCACACATCTCAGTCCTTTCTAGGGGAGTTTTTTTTCCATTCCTTAGTGATTTTCTTTCATCATCTATAACTCGCCGTTATTCCATCATGCTTAAATTCTAAGTGTGGGATCCTAAATCCCACACAAATCAAATCAACTTAGAAATAGGGTTCCAAAATATTTTCAAACTTTAAGTGTGGGATTCCTTCACAAGAATTTTAAACTTAGTTTGAGAACATTAGGGACAATGTTCCTCTAAGTGTGGGATACACGGTATGTTATACCGTATTCTTTGACTTTGATTGCTTGTCCGAAGTATAACTTTCCAAACATAAGCTTAACTTCGACAGTGGAAATGCCACTCATTCAGTTAGCTTAAATTTTTTCCTAAAAACCTCATTTTTGCTAAAATTTTAGAAAACATTTTTCAAAATCATAAGCTTAACTTCGACAGTGGAGGTGCCACTCATTCAGTTGGCTTAATTTTCATAAAAACTCATTTTTGTTAAAATTTTTAAAATTTTCTGACTCTAAATAATCTTGAGAAAAATAAATTTTTCAAAAATTAATTAAACTGCTTTGGAAAGTAAAATAAGTTAAGATACGATTTCCTTAAAAATGAAATGTTAATCTAAGAGCATCGCACGGCTAGGCACATACAACCCTATTGCAGTGAGGTATTTGAGCCCAATAAAAGCATTCATCTTTAATGCTTCACTTTTTCATTTGATGTGTGTGCCGATGCATGTGCTTTAAATTAGAACTTGCTCTTGGTATACGCTTTGAGACCACACCAATGGGCACCGTACGCGGTGAAGGTGCAGTCAAAGGACCTTGACATTCCTTAGGATAAAAACCCCTTTCTTTCATATCTCTTCAAGCCCAAAACCCTTCCAACACTTATTTTTAGTGTTGATGATCCGCCTAGAAAACCCTGTTGAGCCTTAGCCTATTCGTTTCTTTCAAAACCCAAAAATTTGAACCCACTTATTCCACACCCACCAAAAAAATCTTATCTTAGAAATTTTAAACTTGTGGGAAATGTTATTTTAATTATCCTTTTTGCTTTCACTCCAAATCACAAATACCGGTGTTTACTCAAAACTTTCTCGTGTGCGTTCCCCTGATAAAAATCAAAAGATGAAAAAGTTTATGGTGTGAAAAATTGACACCAAGTAAATGCAAAGTCATCAGAAGGATGAAAAAGATGAAAGAAAGAAAAGGGTTTCAAAAAGGGCAAAAGAAAGAAACAAAATAAAAATCCCTAGAAAAATCCAAAAATAGAAGCAAAAGAAAAGAAAAGAAAATAGAATAAAGCTAAGTGCTTCGAATCTCTCGAAAAATTCCTGTTCTTATAAAAGATATAAACTCTCCCGAGTAATTTCAAAAAGATAGAAGTCAGAATAGCTATCTTCTTCCCTTGCCATTTATCCGTTTCCGTTTTCATTAAAAAGGTGTTTAAAGTAATGTTTTCCCAAAAAAAAAGTTTAGAATTCTCAAAGATAAGCAAACCCCCTATTTTTAAACCAAAAACTCCCACTTATCCATACCACTCAACCCTCACCAACCATTACAACCCATTTCGAATGTCCTGGGATGATTGGCACCGTCCTCATTGAAGTGGTGGAGATCCGATTCTTGATCAAGCCTATGATGAGAAGCAATGCATGACTGGCTTTATGAGCGATTTCGTTTGATTAGAATGATAGGAAACCCGATACACTCTGAGTGAATTGAGTGACCACCTTTGTGAGATCGCCTAGTCATGTACAATATCCATCGAGAATTGTGAAAGTATGCCAAGGTTGATATTTCAGGATTAAGGGAGGGTTATCTTAATGATGCTTGCTCTCTAAAAAGGTTTTCTTGGTCTCTGACTAAGTAAAAATCTCAGGTTATTTCTTGTCAAAACCCAAAAATCAATTTTTTTTCATACCTTTATAGCAAGTGAGAATTTAAAGTTTGCATGAGGACAAGCAAAAGTCTAAGTGTGGGATATTTGATAACACGTAAAAAGTCATGTTTTTACGTACGTTATCTTCCACATTTTAGGCACAAAGTTAACAAAAACATATTTAAAGGACATTATTCATAAAGTTTTGTTAACTAAGTCAAAACGGAGTCGATGTTTGAAAAATCACTAAAAATGGCATGAAAAACATAAGAAACCGGGCAAAACTGCTTTATCACACCACCGTTCACTCATTTCAATGTACTTTAAGCTACGCTCCGAGATATGACCTCTAACTTATTTCATTCTCTTTGTTAGGAAAATACGAACGCGTGGGTATAAAGAACGCTCAAAACGGATAAACGACGAAGAAGTTACGCCCGAATGAAGAAACAGAGAACCGAGAGGCCAGCATACGGCTGAACCAGGCCGTATACGGCTGGTCCAGGCCGTATACGGCTGGACCTAGACCGTATACGGTCTGTGCAGGCCGTATACGGCCCATGCACAGCCGTATACGGTCCAGTTCAGCCGTAGTCACCCTATGCACAGCCGTATACGGTCCAGTTCACCCGTATTCACCCTAGCTCAGCTGTATCGTGCGTTTGGGTGATAAAAATCTGATTTTTATTTGCCTTTGCGATACGGTTGTGCGTTGTGAGGTTTGGATACGGTCTACGGATACGGTTGTGCGTTCTCTATAAATACAAGCCTCATTTCACCATTCCAAGACATCACACTCATCTCACACATCTCATTCAACACACACACTTCAATTCTTTGTTTTCTTATATTTTTATATTTTTAGTCTCTCTCTAGAATAGTTTAGATAGTTTCTCTCTCTAGAGTGTTCTCTCTCTAGAGAGAGAGAGTTAGATAGTTAGTTGGTTAGCAGTAGAGAGAGAGAAAAGCTGGTATTGTAATCACGGTGTAATAAGAAGCATTCTTGGTGCAAGACTCTGCCTTTTCTTTTCAGCTGTTACTCTGCTCAATTTTACTGGTGATATCTCTCTTTTCATACTTATAATATGTCCGAATTATTTCTGCCTGTTTGTATGATGTATGTTACTGTTATTGCCATGTTTATTGAATAGTATGCTGTTGCGGTTGTTGAAATGTAGATAGTTAGAAGTAGGGATGATGTTGAATTAATCTTTAAATCTATATAATTGGGAATTGTTATATTTGTTATGTCTAAACTTATCATGCATCTAGACTTAGCTATGGATCACCCTTTCCAGTCCTTCGCGTGACTACTACTTTAGGCTTAGAACCTGATCAACTCTAGGTACAGTAGGAAGTTATCTGTGTTATAGTAAAGAAGCCGTGTTTATCACTGTAATTCGGCTGAAGTACTGAGTATAGCTTTAGAAACACCACTGGTGGAGTACAACGTGGAAGCTCCGGAAAAAGCCGTCTGTGCCGACACTGTGGATTACCTAGAGACCCTAGAATATGGCCTAGAAACCAATATAGCTGTGGAAGTGCACAGTACACCGTCTGGCTACCCCTGTAACTGAAGCTATGGAAACACTTCGATAGTATACACCGTATATGTACCTAGGGATGAAAAGCTGTGGAAATATCATAGTACACCGTAAGTACATCCTCGGTTACACGAATCTGTGGAATTATCTAAGTGCGGTACATCGTAAACGGTTCCTAGGTTAGTACACTGTGGAAGGAGTATGCATTGTACCCCGCTGGTGTTCCTAGGGCTGAATGACTGATTGCAAAGGAGAGACTAGATCATGACAGAAGTAGTTGAACTAATAAAACGTAAGGAATGAGTCTGGAGATGAAAGTCAAGCCCAACAGTGGTTCAAGATTCTTAAAACCCCTAGACTCCACAAAACTGATAGTTTAGAATAGCAAGTTAATAATCTGAACATATTTAGGAAATGGCATTTACATTTAGGTGTTAAGAACGGTTGGAATTACCCAAGTGACTGTCTGTTACCTTATTCCTGCACCCTTAAAGGGTCACTTGTCCACAAAGACAGTGTGCGGGGGTTGAGCAGCATGTTCTGATCAGAATCACGATAGCCTAGGTCTCGTGACATACTAATTCTGGTACATAACTAGAATGAGTAGGGTCCTAGTGTTTACACCCATAATGCATCTGTTTTTTAACTGAAAGTGTCCCCAATTATCTTTATAATAAGCATCATCCTCGCAACTGATTATTGAAGTTTCAACCGCCGCAATTCTCTATCTGTCTACCTAGCTACCGATTCTACTATATCTTATTTACTTTTCCTGTCTTTAGTTAATTAGTTAATTAAAATAGAAAACCCCCAAAACCTACCTATCTGCACAAAACTCATCGTAAAAGCAAAACTCTATCTTTGGCATCACTTCGTTTCAATTCGCTCCGATTTAAGAACGACCTCGAGTTATACTTACTGCTTACTCACCCTGTGTGATAGGTAGTACTTATAAATTGAGTCCCCAGCTCTTTATAAATTTTAAAACTCAACCGATCCGCGCCTAGACGGACGGTCCGACGACGGGGTGAAAACCCGACTGACCGTTTGGGTGCGATCGGTACTATATTGTAGTAGTAACTTACCCCGTGTTTGATAGTTTTCAAATGCATTTTGTGTGAATAAAATACTCATTTCGTTCATATTTGCATTTAGGAGTTTGATCGGAGCTTGGTCGATAAAAGAAACAAGAAACGAGCTAATCGGAAAGAAATGATGCTAAGTGAATAAGAAGATAGGCAAGTGAGAATTGGAATTAGTAATAATGGAGCTTGAATTGGATAGAGAACGACAGATGAGCTGAAAATGGAAGAAAATGAGATTTTAACATGTGACACCCGCTAATTTAGGACTGTAATTGGTGCCTAAACTACTTGTAATTACGTGTACTTAGTTTATGTTAATCTAAATATACGTAACCTTTTGTATAATTACATACACGTTTATACGATTTGTTTAAATCGTACACTTATGAACCGGATGGATATCCGACAATGAAAATATGGACGTTGGTGACAAACTGTTAAAATAATGTGGAATTATCCAAACAAACATTATTTACCTTAATATATTGTGAAAATATATTACACTTATTAAATATCGTATAAAACACTCAGTACGTGACAAAAACACGTGAAACGCGCCCGATATGCAAAATAATCTCAAGTTATATCTTTATAACTCAAAACTAAGTATTTTGATAAAATACTTCAAGTAAAAATAGCGCGATTGCACGCGTACAGTTAAAACGTTTAAAAACGTTACACAATTTAAACGAACGTCTAAATCGCAACCGACTACCGACCGACGACCGAAATATATTTTAATAACTTAGAATATATTATTTAAGTAAAACTTCTATTAGAAATATCGGGTTTTAAATCGTTAACAAAACGTATTAAATAAAACGTTGTACGGTTAATTAAACGTCGAAACGAACAGGTAAACGAACACCGCACGGAGTGCAAATTTGGGGAAACAATTTAAACACCACATGGGATGGGACTCACCAACGAAATCTGCAACTCAAGGATGGGTTCCCACACCCCCTTTTGTTGACTAAACCCATGACAAACACACCATACTTGTAAAACCTCACACCTTACTCCACCTCCCATTTCCTCTCAATCTACTCCCTCCTCTCTCCCTTTCCCCTCCCCCATGAATTCCAGCCACCACCATAACACCACCATCCTCCACCATTGGCCACCACCTCACTCTTGAAGGAAAAACGAAGCCGAAGACACTAAAACGATCACCTACGCGTGTACATCACTTCTACCGTCTTCATTTCTTCATACACCATTGTGAGACTTCAAAACCCTTGTACTTTACTTACATAATGTATATTAACATGTTATGTTGCTTACTTAACAAAGAAATGTCCAAACCATTTACCAAAACTCGTTTTTGAAACACATATATGTACACTACTTTCTGGCCAGAAAAACTGTCTCACTAAAACGTTAATATCTAGAGTTCTAGAAAGAGTTAGACAACGAAACACCTCCCAAAATTTGCGTACGGAAGAGCTCTACAAAAAGTTCTACTTTGATCATTTCCAGAAATGTCCTTATTTTTGTGTATAACTCGATCTTTGAACATATGTCTGTTTTGGACCAAATCTGACCACACTTCGAAACTACTTTTGTTTAAAATAGTAAATGAACTTATAAAAGTACCATAAAATGCATAAATGAACAAGACACCTAGAAGAATATATGTGATTTTTTGTTAGGCTTGATTCGGACTAGAAATCGGTGAGATCGGGGGTTGATTCGGGTTAAAAATCTGGAAAACATAACATAAGGACTGTTTTGGAAATCATTTAAAAACCGACATTCGGGTTAACACCGACACGAACCAATAATTTTACTAAGCTCCTTACACCATTTTAAGACTTGGGTAAAAGTTTCGGGTCAAACCGAGGTCGTTTGACCACAAACCCGACACTTAAAAATGAAGCAGCTGGTAGTGTCGCAGGAGAGCCAAACCCAACTGCGACACTAGACCTAGTGTCGCATAAGCATCCGTGTGTCGCATACTGCGACACTAAGGCGAATGTCGCATGAGCACCTGAATGTCGCATACTGCGACACTACTAATAATGTCGCATACATCTCGAGTGTCGCACATAGCGACACTGACCTTAATGTCGCACTTAAAACCTGAATGTCGCATACTGCGACACTAGCACTTGTGTCGCATAACTTTTGAATGTCGCATATAGCGACACTAACCCCAATGTCGCATGCAATGTCACATGCAGTGTCGCATGCAGTGTCGCATAAAACAGGAACTTGAAAATACCTTTATACTAAGTATTGAACACATACAACAACTATATTTTATACGACACTACACTTACATATTATACATATACTTTTGGAAGTATACGCTACAACTTGAACACATACGAGCTTACACTCGAATCAATAACTATACTTACGAGATTAAACTTGCACGTGTTGATATACATACGAGATTACACTTGAAACTACATATGAGATCACATATACACTTAGATGGGATTACACCCACTCTACCACGAGCTTACACTCGAACCAATTGTTTATAAGACGAGCTTAAACTCGCACGAACTTATATCCGAACGACGGTACACGTCACATTACAAATAACCAACTTATGTATATGCTTTACAAGGTATACAAACACGATGAATTATATAATAATAATATTTGAATTATTATTACACCTCCGTCACCAACGGGCCACACTTATTTACAAAATGATTACAGACGTACAAACAAATACTTGGACATTTTCTAGTTGTGTGGACAACTAGCATGGGTGATCCTTAGAGACACCAACTTACTTACTTACTTACAACCTTGTGCGTTTCGGACGCCAGAAGGTTGCAGGGTTTAGAGAACCAACTTACGGAATTACATCCGACACTACGGACTTACATCCGGGATACTTATTTGCTTACACGAAAGTATTATACTTGCTTGACTCAGGTGAGTCTTACAGCCCCATTTTTACTATTTTTCTAAACTACTGGGGTGAGATACTTAGCTATCGTTTTACATGTGAACGCAATGTACTGTACTGATTTTACTATTGCTTTTACACAAACTTTGCATGAGTTACTTTTATCCACTGAAATACTCCTATCATAAGTTGTTAGTTATGGACTTAAGCGCGATTACTAATAGATGGATCCATTTGGCACTGACAATCCCTTCCTGGGGTGGTAGCGCCACCACGGATTACACCGTAGAAACATGCATATTAGGAATTGATTACATGTGAGTGTCTGGATAGCACTCACGGGGGTACGTGATGTGGTACTTGATTGTACTAATTCACACCAACAGTTAAGCTTCAACTTGTGAGCTTATGGCACTGTGTATTGGTCTGGAGATCTTACGATCAGGGATCTACTGTTTACTGTTTACTTACGTTACTGGTTGGGTAACACTGGTACATTTGTGGTTCACGACTATTATTTACTACTAAACCTGTGAGATTCACCAACCATTTTGGTTGACCTGTTTTAGCTTTTTATCTTAGGTACATTACAGCAGTAGGACTGCACACCCCGAGGGGACTGATAGCTCGAGTCACATGCATACTACTTTGGAGATTCTGTCACATTATTTTTGTTATAATTATTATGTAATAGAATCCCTAGGAAAACATACTTTCTGAACTCAGAGCTTATTACATTCCGACTACAATCAATGTAATACTTTTGTACTATTGTACGACGTTGCATATAGATGTCGTTTGCTTTACTTTTGTGCTGTGATTATTGATTAGTAACACCCAAAGCTTGCTTCCGCGCAACATTAAATTTGGGGGTGTTACAGATTGGTATCAGAGCCTAAGGTTATAGCGAACTAGGTTGCATTTAGTGGGCCTAGACTATGACTGATAGGCAGTATCTCCCTATTAGGTATGACTGGTTCAGGAATTTCATCATACGACTTTAATTTAACATAGCCTGATCAACAATGTACAATTAAAGAAAGATGATGTGAGGTCTGAAATGGTTATGTTGAACAGGGATACACTAGTTGACTCTGACCACGAGAGAAACCGGGACTCAAACATGTCTGTGATTAGACACTTTAGGCTACTATGTGATATATATACATATATATATAGATAGGCCTCACTCTCGCTCAATATCTTAGGCTATATTATATATGTATTATATGAAAATAGGCCTCATTCTTTCTAACGCTTTGTCTCAGAATGGCAAACACACCACCAAATTCGTCACGCTCTCATCCTTTTGGATCACAAAATCCACGGATTTCTAGGAGGACCACTATGTCACCTCGAACTAACCCATATTCCTTACCAGCTTTAGCCGCCAGGCTAAACCACCATGAGCGACGATTTCGCGAAATGGACATAGAGCTGCAGGAGACTCGTGAGAACTGGAGACTCACAGCCCTTGAACATATCAACCAAGTCTCCGAAGATCACGAGAACACTGTGGATAACATGGACACACTTCATGACCAACTGGAAGAAACTATCGAAACTATGGGAACTATTCACAACCAAGTGATCAGTAACCGAAATGAAATCTCTGTTCTGCAATCAAGGCTGCAAGAATATGAGACGCGTCTACGGGAAACCGAGGATGCTCTTAGAATGGTCAGCAGGCTTGCAGAATCTGTTAACCATCTCACTTCTCTATTGTCACAAATCAACCTACATCAAGATTAGTGCATTGGTTATCATGTAACCTATTTGATAGCTATGTAAACTCTTGTAACCTGACCGGATGTAATGTTCCCGGCATCTCTTGTAGACTCTAGATTTTGTAATCTTTTGGAACCCATGTATTGTATCGAATCTAATCTTACTATCTAATGTGTTATGACTATCGCTTCGTGTTGTTGTATATTATCACCTTATATATACTTACACATGGGATATATCATGACCTTGTGCAAACATCTTACCGACCTCTTCCCTTTGATATACACCATTATGCCACCTCGACGACATACGTACGATGATGTCGAATTCGCCCAACTGATTGCTCAAACAGTGGCACAGGCCAAAGCTGCTCGGCCGCACTCGGGCAGCGAGGACTCCGCTGTAAATGGCTCCCGAATACGGCCATGCTCCTATAAAGATTTCCTAAATTTTAAAGGTACTGAAGGGGCCATAGGATTGATTAGATGGGCCGAGAAAATAGAATCAATTTTCCGGATCTGCAACTGTCCCGAGAACTGCAAGGTTAAGTATGCCACCTGCACTTTCCTTGAAGGTGCTTTGACTTGGTGGAACGCCTATGCTCAGGCAGTGGGCATTGACATTGCATACCAAATTCCCTGGGAGGATCTGAAGAAAAAGCTTACTGATGAGTATTGTCCAAATGAGGAACTCCAGCGTCTGGAAGAGGAGTTCTGGCATTTGACGGTTCAGGGAACCGATATCATTGGTTATACCACTAGGTTCCAACAGCTTGCTCTCCTCTGTCCATCTATGGTTGATCCCGAGCGCAAGCGTATTCAGAGGTACATTCGCGGACTGCCGGAGAGTATCCATGGGAACGTGGCCTCATCCAAACTAGTTGACATTCAGAGTGCCATTCATATGGCGCATGAACTTATGGCCATGGTTGTTAGCCATGATGCACCCATCCCTCCTACTGGCAACAACAACAAGAGGAAGTGGTCTGGGAACTCTGGCAACCAGAATCAAAACCAACAAGCCTCTAAGAAACCTGAAACCATCAAAGCCTACACCTCTAGTTCTGATAACAGGAAGGAATACCAAGGGGACAAACCCTACTATTTTAGGTGCCAACTTCATCATAATGGTTCTTGCCCTTGTAGCAAGTGCAAGCGATTTGGGCACTTTGCTAAAGACTGCAGGACCAATACTGCTAATACCAACACCAAACCTAACACTCCCAAAACCTGTTATGAATGTGGAGTTGCTGGACATTTCAAAAGTGACTGCCCCAAATTGAAGAACAAGAAAAAGGACAACAACAACGCTCGGGGCAGAGCTTTTGTACTTAATGCTGGAGATGCCCGCCAAGACCCGAATGTGGTCACGGGTACGTTCCTTCTCAACAACTTGACTGCTTCTGTGTTATTTGATACTGGTGCTGATAGGAGTTTCATTTCTGACGAGTTTTATTCACTACTTGACACAACACCTGTTGCCTTAGATTCTAAGTACATAATAGAGTTAGCAAATGGCAAAATTATTGAGGCCAACAGTGTAATACCTAACTGCACCTTAAACTTAGCCGATGAGCTATTTTCTATTGACCTTATGCCTGTTGAGATCGGCAGCTTCGACATCATTATTGGTATGGATTGGCTATTTTCTATTGACCTTATGCCTGTTGAGATCGGCAACTTTTTATTGACCTTATGCCTTGTAGCAAGTGCAAGCGATTTGGGCACTTTGCTAAAGACTGCAGGACCAATACTGCTAATACCAACACCAAACCTAACACTCCCAAAACCTGTTATGAATGTGGAGTTGCTGGACATTTCAAAAGTGACTGCCCCAAATTGAAGAACAAGAAAAAGGACAACAACAACGCTCGGGGCAGAGCTTTTGTACTTAATGCTGGAGATGCCCGCCAAGACCCGATGTGGTCACGGGTACGTTCCTTCTCAACAACTTGACTGCTTCTGTGTTATTTGATACTAGTGCTGATAGGAGTTTCTTTTTTGACGAGTTTTATTCACTACTTGACACCACACCTGTTGCCTTAGATTCTAAGTACATAGTAGAGTTGGCAAATGGCAAACTTATTGAGGCCAACAGTGTAATACCTAACTGCACCTTAAACTTAGCCGATAAGCTATTTTCTATTGACCTTATGCCTATTGAGATCGGCAGCTTCGACATCATTATCGGTATGGATTGGCTATCCAAACACCATGCCGAAATCGTCTGTTTTGAGAAAATCGTTCGTATCCCTCTTGCCACCGGTGGAACTCTAGTCATACAAGGGGAGACCGGTGGGACGAGACTGAATATCATTTCGTGTATGAAAACCCAGAAATACCTGAGAAAAGGGTACCAGGAAATCCTAGCGCACATTACAGAGAAACAGTCGGAGGAGAAGCGACTTGAGGATGTGCCTATTGTTTGAGACTTCCCAGAAGTCTCTCCTGAAGACTTGCTGGCCTTCCGCCACCTAGACAAGTCGACTTCTCTATTGACTTTGTGCCCGGCGCAACACCCGTGGCACGAGCACCGTACCGTTTAGCCCCATCCGAACTCCAGGAGTTGTCTACTCAACTGCAAGAACTCCTGGATAAGGGATTTATTCGACCGAGTTCCTCGCCTTGGGGAGCCCTGGTCCTGTTTGTGAAAAAGAAAGACGGTACCTTCCGCATGTGCATCGACAACTGTGAGCTCAACAAATTAACCGTCAAGAACCGTTACCCACTACCTCGTATTGATGACCTGTTTGACCAACTTCAGGGGTCGATTTTTTATTCAAAGATCGATCTAAGCTCAGGTTATCACCAACTCCGAATTCATTAGGAAGATATCCCTAAAACAGCTTTTCGAACTCGCTACGGGCATTACGAATACCAAGTGATGCCATTCGGCTTGACCAACTCACCAGCAGTATTCATGGACCTTATGAATCGGGTGTGTAAGCCTTACCTTGACAAGTTAGTCATCGTTTTCATTGACGACATTCTGATTTACTCGCGCAATGAACAAGAACACGCGCAACACCTGAAAACCGTTCTAGAACTACTCAAGCACGAGGAATTATATGCCAAATTCTCCAAGTGTGAGTTCTGGATGCAAACTGTACAATTTCTTGGACACGTGATTGACAGTCAAGGAATTCATGTTGATCCTTCCAAAATTGAAGCCATCAAGTGCTGGCAAGCACCTACTCAAAAAGAAAAGAAATTCGATTCTTAGGACTTCTTAGGACTCGCCGGATACTACAGGCGATTCATTGAGAACTTTTCGAAAATAGCACAACCTCTCACTGCACTGACTCAAAAAGAAAAGAAGTTCGATTGGACTGACAAACAAGAGTCAGCTTTCCAGCTACTTAAACAAAAACTCTGCAGTGCACCTATCTTATCCTTACCCGAAGGCAACGATGACTTCATGGTATACTGTGACGCTTCACACCAAGGTCTCGGTTGCGTGCTGATGCAACGAGACAACGTTATTGCTTACGCCTCCCGGCAACTCAAGGTCTACAAAAAGAATTACACCACTCATGACCTAGAGTTGGGAGCAGTTGTATTCGCTCTTAAAATCTGGAGACACTACTTGTATGGTACCAAGTGTACAATCTTCACTGATCACAAAAGTCTCCAACACATCTTCGATCAAAAGGATCTTAACATGCGGCAACGTCGATGGGTCGAATTACTTACTGATTACGACTGTGAAATACGTTACCATCCAGGCAAGGCAAACGTTGTTGCCGATGCCTTAAGTTGTAAAGAACGAGTGAAACCCCTTCGAGTCCGAGCACTTGTCATGACTATACACAATGACCTGATAATCCAAATTCTTACCTCTTAACTCGAAGCACTCAAAGCTGAAAATGTGAAACACGAGGCCTTGCGAGGCATGGATAAACAGTTTGAAACCAAACCAAACGGGGCCAAGTACTTCTCTGACCGACTCTGGTTGCCCAACTACGGGAACTTACGAGACTTGGTGATGGACGAGGCACACAAGTCTAAATACTCTATACACCCTGGTGCCGACAAAATGTACCATGGCATCAAGGAGTTGTACTGGTGGCCCAACATGAAAGCCGACATTGCTACCTACGTTGGCAAGTATCTTACTTGTTCTAAGGTTAAAGCCGAACACCAGAAACCTTCTGGTTTACTACACCAACCGGAAATCCCCGATTGGAAATGGGAGCAAATCTCCATGGATTTCATTACCAAACTCCCAAAAAACTCTAGCGGTTACGATACCATTTGGGTGATTGTTGACCGACTCACTAAATCTGCTCATTTCTTAGCCATCAAGGAAACTGACAAGATGGAACGTTTGACACAGATCTACCTGAAAGAGATCGTGTCAAGACACGGCGTGCCCATCTTGATTATCTCTGACCGAGATGCTCGATTTACTTCTCGCTTCTGGAAATCACTACAAAAATCTATGGGTACTCGTTTAGACATGAGCACTGCTTACTACCCACAAACCGACGGCCAAAGCGAGCGTACTATACAAACACTGGAGGATATGCTACGAGCTTGCGTAGTTGACTTCGGTAACAACTGGGAAAATCACTTACCGTTGTGTGAGTTTTCATACAACAACAGCTATCACACCAGCATTAAGGCTGCACCCTTCGAGGCACTTTACAGTCGTAAGTGCCGAGCACCTATTTGTTGGACCGAGGTGGGGGATACACAACTCACTGGTCCAGAAATCATTCACGAAACAACTGAAAAGATCGTCGGCATACAAAACGGATTGAGGGCAGCGCGTGATCGTCAAAAAAGCTATGCTGACGTGAGACGCGAACATCTCGAGTTCCAGGTTGGGGATCAAGTACTCCTGAAAGTATCGCCTTGGAAAGGCGTCATCTGTTTTGGAAAACGTGGGAAACTGAATCCCAGGTAAATTGGACCGTTCGAAATCCTTGAAAGGATTGGTCCAGTGGCATACAGACTGCAGCTACCTCCTGAACTCAGTAGCGTGCACCCTACTTTCCACATTTCTAACTTGAAGAAATGTCTGTCTGATGAGACACTGATTATACCTCTCGATGAGATACAGATTGACTACAAACTACACTTTGTCGAGGAACCCGTGGAAATTATGGACCGTGAGGTCAAACGCTTAAAACAGAGTCGTATTCCCATTGTTAAAGTCAGGTGGAATTCGAGGCGTGGTCCTAAATTCACTTGGGAACGGGAAGACCAAATGCGATAGAAATATCCACACTTGTTTACAGACCCTACTCACACCGTGACTACGAGCTAATTTCGGGACGAAATTCTCCTAACGAGGGGAGAATGTGACACCCGCTAATTTAGGACTATAATTAGTGCCTAAACTACTTGTAATTAAGTGTATTTAGTTTATGTTAATCTAAATATACGTAACCTTTTGTGTAATTACAAACACGTTTATACGATTTGTTTAAATCATACACTTATGAACCGGATGGATATCTGACAATGAAAATATGGACGTTGGTGACAAACTGTTAAAATAATGTGGAATTATCCAAACAAACATTATTTACCTTAATATATTGTGAGAATATATTACACATATTGAATATCGTATAAAACACTCAGTACGCGACAAAAACGTGTGAAACGTGCCCGATACGCAAAATAATCTCAAGTTATATCTTTATAACTCAAAACTAAGTATTTTGATAAAATACTTCAAGTAAAAATAGCGCGATTGCACGCGTACAGTTAAAACGTTTAAAAATGTTACACAATTTAAACGAACGTCTAAACCGCAACGACTACCGACCGACGACCGAAATATATTTTAATAACTTAGAATATATTATTTAAGTAAAACTTCTATTAGAAATATCGGGTTTTAAATCGTTAACAAAACACATTAAATAAAACGTTATACGGTTAATTAAACGTCGAAACGAACAGGTAAATGAACACCGCACGAAGTGCAAATTTGGGGAAATAATTTAAACACCACATGGGATGGGACCCACCCACGAAATCTGCAACTCAAGGATGGGTTCCCACACCCCCTTTTGTTGACTAAACCCATGACAAACACACCATACTTGTAAAACCTCACACCTCACTCCACCTCCCATTTCCTCTCAATCTACTCCCTCCTCTCTCCCTTTCCCCTCCTCCACGAATTCCAGCCACCACCATAACACCACCATCATCCACCATTGGCCACCACCTCACTCTTGTAGGAAAAACGAAGCCGAAGACACCAAATCGATCACCTACGTGTGTACATCACTTCTACCGTCTTCATTTCTTCATACACCATTGTGAGACTTCAAAACCCTTGTAATTTACTTACATAATGTATATTAACATGTTATGTTGCTTACTTAACAAAGAAATGTCCAAATCATTTACCAAAACTCGTTTTTGAAACACATATGTGTACACTACTTTATGGCCAGAAAAACTGTCTCACTAAAACGTTAATATCTAGAGTTCTAGAAAGAGTTAGACAATGAAACACCTCCCAAAATTTGCGTACGGAAGAGCTCTACAAAAAGTTCTACTTTGACCATTTTCAGAAATGTCCTTATTTTTGTGTTTAACTTGATCTTTTAACATATGTCTGTTTTGGACCAAATCTGACCACACTTTGATTCTATTTTTGTTTAAAATAGTAAATGAACTTATAAAAGTACCATAAAGTGAAGAAATGAACAAGACACCTAGAAGAATATATGTGATTTTTTGTTAGGCTTGATTCGGACTAGAAATCGGTGAGATCGGGGGTTGATTCGGGTTAAAAATCTGGAAAACATAGCATAAGGACTGTTTTGGAAATCATTTAAAAACGGACATTCAGGTTAACCCCGACACGAACCAACAATTTTACTAAGCCCCTTACACCATTTTAAGACTTGGGTAAAAGTTTCAGGTCAAACCGAGGTCGTTTGACCACAAACCCGACACTTAAAAATGAAGCAGCCAGTAGTGTCGCAGGAGGGCCAAACCCAACTGCGACACTAGACCTAGTGTCGCATAAGCATCCGTGTGTCGCATACTCCGACACTAAGGCGAATGTTGCATGAGCACCTGAATGTCATATACTGCGACACTACTAATAATGTCGCATACATCTCGAGTGTCGCACATAGCGAAACTGACCTTAATGTCGCACTTAAAACTTGAATGTCGCATACTGCGACACTAGCACTTGTGTCGCATAACTTCTGAATGTCGCATATAGCGACACTAACCCCAATGTCGCATGCAGTGTCGCATGTAGTGTCGCATGGAGTGTCGCATGTAGTGTCGCATGCATTGTCGCATAAAATAGGAACTTGAAAATACCTTTATACTAAGTATTGAACACATACAACGACTATACTTTATACGACACTACACTTACATGATATACATATACTTTTGGAAGTATACGCTACAACTTGAACACATACGAGCTTACACTCGAATCAATAACTATACGAGATTACACTCGCACGTGTTAATATCCATACGAGATTACACTCGAAACTACATATGAGATCCCATATACACTTAGATGGGATTACACCCACTCTACCACGAGCTTACACTCGAACCAATTGTTATAAGACGAGCTTACACTCGCACGAACTTATATCCGAACGACGGTTACACGTCACGTTACAAATAACCAACTTATGTATATGCTTTACAAGGTATACAAACACGATGAATTACATAATAATAATATTTGAATTATTATTACACCTCCGTCACCAACGGGCCACACTTATTTACAAAATGATTACAAACGTACAAACAAATACTTGGACATTTTCTAGTTGAGTGGACAACTAGCATGGGTGATCCTTAGAGACACCAACTTACTTACTTGCTTACAACCTTGTGCGTTTCGGATGCCAGAAGGTTGTAGGGTTCGGAGAACCAACTTACGGAATTACATCCGACACTACGGACTTACATCCGGAATACTTATTCGCTTACACGAAAGTATCATACTTGCTTGACTCAGGTGAGTCTTACAGCCCCATTTTTACTATTTTTCTAAACTACTGGGGTGAGATACTTAGCTATCGTTTAACATGTGAACGCAATGTACTGTACTGATTTTACTACTACTTTTACACAAACTTTGCATGAGTTACTTTTATCCACTGAAATCCTCCTATCATAAGTTGTTAGTTATGGACTTAAACGTGATTACTAATAGATGGATCCATTTGGGACTGACAATCCCTTCCTGGGGTGGTAGCGCCACCATGGATTACACCGTAGAAACAGGCATATTAGGAATTGATTACATATGAGTGTCTGGATAGCACTCACGGGGGTACGTGATGTGGTACTTGATTGTACTAATTCACACCAATCAGTTAAGCTTCAACTTGTGAGCTCATGGCACTGTGTATTAGTCTGGAGATCTTACGATCTGGGATCTACAGTTTACTATTTACTTACGTTACTGGTTGGGTAAGACTGGTACATTGCGGTTCACGACTGTTATTTACTACTAAACCTGTGAGATTCATCAACCATTTTGGTTGACCTGTTTTAGCTTTGTATCTCAGGTATATTACAGCAGTAGGACTGCACACCCAGAGGGGACTGATTGCTCGAGTCACATGCATACTACTTTGGAGATTCTGTCACATTATTTTTGTTATAATTATTATGTAATAGAATCCCTAGGAAAACATACTTTCTGAACTCAGAGCTTATTACATTCCGACTACAATCAATGTAATACTTTTGTACTATTGTACGACGTTGCATATAGATGTCGTTTGCTTTACTTTTGTGCTGTGATTATTGATTAGTAACACCCAAAGCTTGCTTCCGCGCAACATTAAATTTGGGGGTGTTACATAACATCCATCCGGCGGATGAAAAGTCCAACCGATTGATGGATTGATTAATTGGGCTGACGTATTACGCGGGCCGAGCCAGTTGAACTTTTACATCCATCCGGCGGATGGAAATTCCAACCGGTGGATGGATCAATTCGGCAGATTAGGTTAAAATTCCTATTTTCCTCATTTTAACCCTAACTTCCACAACTTCAAACCAGCCAACCAAAGCTTGTTCCAGAGGCTTTTTTATGACAATTTGGAGGCACAAGAAGGTGTAGATCGATGCCAATTGATTCCCCTTCGTGCGGTTCATGATTTGGTTTGCATATCACTATCCGATTTCAATTCGAACATCGTCTATGTGTTTTGTTTGAATTCATGAATCTGATTTTGTATGATTGAGCCATGGATTAGACTTATTGTTAATTTTTTTAGTTTAATAACCGTGGATTATGATTATTTGATGGTTATAATTGTGTTTTGGATCAATTATCTGATTAAAGATTGTTATGTTATCCGTAGAACCTTGGTTATTGGTGATTGTTAGTTATTACTTAATGTAGTTAATAGTGTCATTGAGTTCCTTTGATGTTATTGATTATTATTGATGATTATGAATCTAGGTTTATAGTCATTGCTAATTATATTGAGTTTGATAGGTTAAGAGAATAGTAACTAATCAATCTAAAATGAGCAAGCTAATAAGAGAATATTCATAGATATTGTTGAGTCATACCGCGAGGATTGGTCATAACAAGTCGTGAACACTTAATGCACAATCTAGGGAAAAATACGCAATTGAGCAACATTCTTGCGATGTCAGATTGATGTTTAATGTGGGACTCTAGGTTGTGGATATTAGTTAACCAGAACCGGAAACTAATTTACATTTAACTTGGACTCTTTGATTAGTATCAAAGTTAATATAAAAGAAATCACAATCAGACAATCAAAATACATGAACCAGATAATATGAATCTGAGTGTGAAGACTCTATGCAATTACATGTCTATCTCCGATTGTTTATCTGTTCCTCTTATCTTGTTTTCTGTTGTTTGGTTTAGTTATTTAGTTCATATTGAACGTTCGTACGGAACTAAAACGTACCCCCTATGTTATTGCTTTCTTAGTTTAGTTAATAATTCTAATTTAATTGAATAACATCGTTCATGTGTTCCTGTGTTCGACCTGGACTTACCAGTGGTTATACTATTCCGATCGGGTATTCTTGCCTGGTTGTGTGATAGTAGTGATTGGTATATCCTGTACTTTATAAATAATAAAACTAGACGCTTTCACATGCATCAAGTTTTTGGCGTGGCTGTCGGGGAACACTTAACCGGTTGGACGATTGTTCTGCCGGGGAACGATTGCTTATTCGATTAAGTTGGAAAATAAAATAAAATAAAATAAAAAAATTCGTTAATCACGCACAATTCTATAAGCTAGATTTGCTAAATAAATATTTTTGTTGTGATGATTAATGATGTAATTTTGCTGTATATAATTGTTTATTTGTTAATTCTATGTATATGCATGTAGTATAGTGTAATTTTTAATGGAGCGAAGTTTTTGAATTTGGTTTGCACTGATGGTTGGAAGGATATTTTTGTGAATTTTTTTGTTTTCTGCTCTCTTTGTCATATGTATTATGTACTAATATTTCATGTACCTTATGTTATGTAGGTTATTGTTTGTTAATTTGTTAGTTATTTTATATTGTGTTTTCTTGTTCTACTTTTTGTTTTCTTGTTAGTTTTGCAGTTTTGAACTTTGTGGGTGTGTTCCCTGAAAACCCTCACGAGACTATAACTCGTCCACTCGGGATACCGAGGGGTTTAAAGGCATATTGCATACGCTAAATGCAATCGTGATGCCTACAGATGTGTGCTGTTGTATATTTTCAGAATCAGATCAAGAAAGCATTTTTCTTCAAGATCAGGGGAGTTTTCTGTTCACTTCTTTTCTATTCCCTATTTTACGATTCCTTGTTTTGCAATAAGGACATTGCTTTATTTTAAGTGGAGGATGGGGGAAAAGAATTGTGTTTGTCCTGAGTTATAAATCGATAAATATTGGTAGAGTTTAGAACTTTGTTTTAAAGACATTGCAAGTTCGCTATACGGACCTAATCAGATCATTACCACAATCGATCGTGCAGAATCCAAACGATTGAGTATTGAATGTTTAATCAAATCACGCTAACAATATCTATAATCTCTGTATATTCACACTTGAAGAATAAAGATTACAATACACTTACTCAGCTCTCTTCTCTCTTTCACGAACTCTCTCACTCTCTCGGGTTTGATCAATATTCAACTGAAACCCTACAACTCTATTTATAACCTGGCCTGACCTATTAGCGACACAAGCATAGTGTCACTATTGTGACCCTTGCGACATAAAACTTATGTCGCTATTGCAACACAAGCTCTGTGTCGCATGGCTAATATTTTATGTATATTCTATAATTATATATCGTTTACAGACTCGAATATACACACTAATCACATCACATACTAAGACTAATTGACTTTGACAATTACAAACATTGACCAAGTGACTGACTGAAACGCCCTGATTTTTTTTACACCTTGATTCAGTAAATTTTTAACTTTGATTTAGTGATTTTTTAATACTCGAATTTAGTAATTTAACACCGTGATTCAGTAATCAGACCTGCACTCCTTATTACCAAAGTACATAATTCAAAGACGCATAACTTTTAAACGGTAAGGACTTAGACTCTGAAAATTTACAAGCACCTTCATTTGACCACAAAGAAACTTTGTCTTTTTTCACTTTCCCAATTTTCACAATAACACGGGATTTGAACGTTTGACTCATTTCGACACTAAAATGACCATTTTAGTGCACTAACCAAATCTCAAACCATGAAGGCTGAGATCTTGGGCTTTTGACCACACTTCATACATATCAAAACAAAGTCTTAAGGCTTTTTACCACACCCTTAATCTTTCTCTAACCTGTTTTAGACTGTAGGTGCATTTAATGACCCAAATTGACCCATTGGCCCACAAAAGTTACTTTGACCCATTCGCTAGCCAATCACAACCCATAATTGACTAATAGAATGCTTGACTACATGTCAACACTCCATATCCAAAGAAAAAACATTTAACCATTGATTCACTCTAATTTGAGGTATAACAAATCCTTTCGTCCATAAATACATAATTAAACCCATTTTGACACTCCCGACCTATTTAACCAAAACAACCATATTTAACACCAATCACCTGCTTAATCCAACCCACAAAATGTTTTGAATCCTATTAAAACATAATTACATCAATCGTTATACACTTTACTCTTTAAAACCATAATTGGGCGATTTACACAATTGATCATCAAAACAACTTTTTAAAAGAATGAAGCATATTCTAACCACAAGCATGCTCCATATCCATGTCACTAACTTTGCATAAACTTTCTATCCACATGTCGCTAGCAAAACCCCAACCTACAACATAAACACTGAAACGGATAAGCACAACTGCTTAGTGAGTACACAGGCAATCAAACAAGCAATCCACATAACACTTAACACATATCAACACTATTACTTAAACACAAAATAACTAAGCTCTGAACACTGAAAACTATACTAACCGCAGTTAGCTCTCTGATCACCACTGAATCTTTACATATAATCATTCCACATAATTTAATCAACAACAATCAAAACACTAATCAACAATAACCTTTTCCTTGATTATGTAGAACCTCTAGCTCAAAAGCTAGCCCGTACATACACAACCAAATCACCTCTTTAACCCCCGTATCACTCATCAAAATCTCTTAGACGACGATTTTACCAACGGAAGCTCTCCATGTCTCTAACACCTACATAATCATACATATCATCATAACAACACTTAGACACTAACAATCATCAACTTTACTACTAAATTTCATTTTCTATTATCAAAATCATACTTCATTAACACTAGTTCATGATTTAACTCTATTTCTACAAGTATTTAACATAACTCTTATGAACATATCACTAACTTCTTAATCTTTTACTCATTTTAACACTAATTCATTCTCTAATAAGATTTAATAACTTCAATTAAACATATTAAACACTAATTTCACATCAAACTCACTAATTAATAAAACCCCATCAAAACCCCACTTTGAATCACTAGTTACATACTTCAATTACCCACTTTTAGATTGAATTATGGTTCATAATCATAATCAAAACACTAACTAACACTAGTGTAAACAATTTTGAACCCTAATTTCGTAGTTAACTTCACTAATTTCATAAATCTCACTAAAGCCTATTATAACTAGAAAACTAGGTTAAAAACTAAGGAGAAATTACTTACATATTGATTAAACAAGATGAAGAAGATGAAAGATTGAGAATCATGAACTTGAATCAAGAATTAAAGAATTGAAGCTAGGAATCATCCCTGAGGTTTCTCTCTTTTTCTCCCGCTCTCTCAATCGTTCTGGAGGTTTGGAGAATGAATAAAAGATAAACACAGAATCATACGTACATATCAATCTAATTTGGTATACTTTAAACCCTATTGTCTAGAACTTAAAAACCATTCGTGATAAATTACTATTTTATTTCACCGACAACCGTAAAAACTTAAAACATTTACTAATATATTATTCATAATAACACTTTAAATTTTGAGGTGTTACACTGACACACAAAATGCACCACAAAATCCCCCATGTCAGAAGCTTGATCAAATGAGCTTCAATTAGTCTTCATCAACAAACTCCCCCAAGGAGATAGGTTGGTCAAATAAGTTTTCAACTAGTTTGAACCGACAAAACTCCTTCATGTCTTCAACAATCAGAAACTCCCCCATTGAGATAGCATGGTATTCAATAAAATCTTGATGCCCAGATTCATGTGACTGACACACATTTATCGTACAATAAGATCTTCAAACTCCGTGACCATCTCTCAATAATCATCAGCTTCTCCAGTAGAATTTATCTTCACAGTCTTTGGAGAATAACCAACATCCTTTACATCTTCAATAATTGACTTTAACAAGATATGTGATATTGAAGAAAATAACATAGAAATAAAAAACTTTTTGTAATTTTCTTTATAATGGAAAACTGAAAATTAAAATAAATTTGGGGATATGATTGTTTTAAGTCTGCTTAGAGATCATATCAGGCCAACATGCATTTATTAGGAAATAGTAAGGGTTATTTCAAAAATCAATAAATTTTTCCACTTTAAATTTACTTAGCATACTTAAAGCACCTTTTATAAAAATTATTTCAAGATGATTACTGGTATTTTTTGTCCACTTAAATATGTTACATCCGGGTCTGTGAGTTAACCTTTTATTATTAGTATGAATATTTCTTTGCGGTCCTGATTGAACGTAAAAAGTCACGTTTTTGCGTACATAATTCCCACCTTTTTAGCATCAAACTTGATGAAAACACTTGATATTAATATTTTTTCATCTTAAATCATCATCAAGGCTAAAAATAAGGTGTTGCTTTAAAAATCAATCAAAATGGTTAAATAACGTACAAAATAGAGCATAAATCATACAGTCACGTTCTACAAGCACTTTTAAGCACATTACCTTGAAATTATTCTTTGATTATCTCATTTTGATCTTCAGGTAATTACGATCGCATGGATATAAAGAACGCTGAAAACGGACCAAGAATGAAGAAGTTATGGCCAAACGAAGTACGACTAGGCGACCAAGACTTACGATCCAATGCACGAAGACAACAACAAAGGGAATACCAACCCTCAGAGGCCGTATACCACCCCAGAAGGGCCGTATACGCCCCCTATAGGGCCGTATACGCCCCCTTGTGGGTGGTATACGCCCCTTTTAGGGTGGTATAACCCCTTTTTGGGGTGGTATACCCCCCTTTTTGTGCTGCATTCGCCCTTTTTGGTGTCCGATACCCCGCTTTTGGTGTCTAATACTATCCTTTTGGTGCCGAATCTTTGAGCTACGGGTGGTATTTTAGTGCAAATTGGAAGAATTGAATGTCAAAATGGTGGTAACATGCTTGGAAGACTTTGCCTATAAATAGAGGAGCAATCCTTCTCATTTCATACCACCCAAACAATCAACACAACAACACACAAATCACATTCTCTCACTAGTTTCTCACTCTAGGTTAGTTAGTTAGTTAGTTAGTAGTTAGTTTCTCGTTAATAGTTAACGGTGTAACGGAGGGGCTACTGTAACACCCGGTTTTATGTCTAATGGTAATCTGGTAATTTCCTAAATTTAGATATTATTATTTATTATATTATAAATATTGTGTTTTATATGTTTTGCTTTGTAACTTAGGAAAATTCAGATAAAGGATTTATTGTGACTAGTGAATTATTACTCGTTTTAAATAGTTATTGTTCACGGTAAAATAAAATAGTTTTCTCACAAATGGTATTTATATTCCATGCAATAATATTAAGACGGGTATAAAAATACACGTGTAATTGGGTCGGATAAGGGAAGGGCCGACCTCCCTTTTTGTATTGTGACTTTCCCTTAATTTGTTAACTCTTCTCTCAAATTCAAATTTCTTTAAACTAGTGCATATCAAGAAACTAATCAAGGGAATAATTCAAAGGTGTTTTGTGGCTTGAATTCATATCATAAATTTCTTCATCTTGTTCACCCTCCTTTGGAAATTGTAAGTGTTAATTGATCATTGTGTTCATAAAAGAAATTTGGTGAAGATTAGGTATATATGAAATTGAGGTTGTAATGATTGTTATATGATTTATTGATGATTACTTGATGTTTATGTGTTGAATTGTTTGTTTGAATCTCCAAGTTTGATTAGAAAAGTTGAAATTTGTGTTCTTGAACTAAGTTATGGTTTTAATCATACGAGTTCATAAATTGTGAGGAATTGGAACATTAAAAGTGTTGTGTAGTATTAGTTGATGTTACTAGATGTTTATAGTCCGTTTTTGCTGCTAGTAATTGAAGTTGAAACTTGAAAAATTGAGATGTTGTGAGTTTAAGTTCGTATGTTGGGCTGCTGTGTTGCTGTTATTGCACCTGCAGGTGAAGCCGGCTGCTTCTCTTAGAAAGCCGGCGACTTCTGTGTTTATATTAGGGAGACGGCGGCTCAAAGAGCCTAGCCGGCGGCTTCTATCTTTAGAACGGAGGCTATTTAGCCTACCCGACGTCTCCCACAGGCTTTATTACGCAACTCAGTTCTGTTCCCTCAAAATTCGTTGTACCCGGCGGCTAAGGCAGCTGAGCCGGCGGGTTTAGGACTGAAACCGACGGGTCCTAGACCCTAGCCGGCGGGTCTTTTAGCCTGCACAAAATTTTAGTTTTTGTTTTAATGTCATTCCTAAATGTGCTACTATATTATATATTATTGATGAAACAGTATTGTGACATGACAATGAGTATATTGTGATTGATAATACATGATTAGAAACTTGTAATTATGATAACCATTGTGTTAATTTCTAGTGTCATAGTTTGGATATAATTAAAGGTTGATTATGTTATTGACTTATATTTGGTTGTGTTTTCAGATCCACCGAAGACTCGGTAAAGTTAGAATTCTGAGTGGGGACTGAGACAGTCAGGTGATGTAACACCCCCATCTTGGTGCTAGTAGTATTTTTTAATATTTTCTAACTTTAAATTAATATTTAAAGTGATAGGAAATATTTTGTTTAGGTGAACTTGAAAATAACTGGAAAAGAGCCAAATGATTTATTGTGACTGATAAATCAATATAGAAAAAAAAATAAAAAAAATAATAAAAGATATTGATCTCGTAAATATTTTAGGTTCCAGACAATATGTTAGAAGTGGGATTAAAAACTTAAAATGGTTGGGTCGGTTTTAAAAAATGTGAGCCGACTTTATATCTCAACTTTTTCCCTAATTCTTTTTACTCTTTCACTCTCAAATACAACTACCAAACCCATTCTTGAAGAAACCTTAAACAAATGTTGTAAATACTTGAGTGATTCTCGATTAAACCAAGCTTCTTTAATATCCTCATCTTGCTATCCTCTTTAATTGTAAGTTAAGGTTTACTTTATGCTTTTGGATTCAATATCTGATTGTATCATCTCCTTCAATCGTAAGTGACTTATTAGTTTTAATAAATTCGTAAATTTCTTGTTATTAGAATAGAAATATAATATTTCAAGAGGTAGTTTATAGATTGATGTGGATTGAATGATACGTGATGTTATATGAGGATATTGATAATTATATAATGTTAGTAAACTCAGTTATATGAATTATTCTTCCATTTTGAGTTGAGTAAAGTGTAAGGTTTATGATACATAATTGAGATTAAGGGTTTGAATAAAGATTTAAAGATGGTATATGAAATTTGGTATTGTTGTTAATGTGTATTGGAATTGTTATTATATTAGGACAGTAGAAGGACTAAATTTGTGTGAATTGGGTGTAGAATTTCGGATTCAGGCATACCTCAGATTTCATGTCGATGGTCTGTGGGGAGGAAGCCGGATGTTTCTTGATTGAGCTGGTTGGTTCTCAAGTTTATGACCCGGCTGGTTTGTAACCAAGCCGGCGGGTTCTTTAGTGTTAGAAACCAGCTGGTACAGGACCAAGCCGGCAGGTTCTGAACATCGAGCCAATTTCAATATCTTATATGATTATACATTTAATATTAATGTGATATAATATGATAATAATGGAAATCAGGAAAATGATTATATAAGTTAAATCTTGATAACTTGATTATGATTGTTAAGTTTAAAAATATAGGTTTACGGGTTAAGGTAACGTGAATCACGGTCTCGTTCAAAGTAAGTCTTTATGTTCTTTTCCATTTAGACATATCCATATTATATATCGATAATGAATTGGAAATGGAACTAATAGCATGATATAATGATGTTTAAGAATTATCAATGGAATCAGGAGTCACGTAATAAATCATTTAGTCGATTTAATGATGAGTTACTTGTAATCAAATAATTCAAGTTATTGATGTATAAGTTAGCTTATTGAACTTAGTTATTTGTGAAATAATATGGTAGATAACTACAACTTGATGGTTGATGTAGTTGATATTATACTTTTGAGATAGGTATATACTTATAAAATGAGTGCTTATAACTTAGTGATCGTTAGTAGTTTATGCTATGTGTTTGATAGATTGTCATGTGTATTATCCTAATATTGGATATCTATATAAGTATATGATAGATAATGGTGTTAATTATGGTTTGATTAATTAGTTATAATTGATATTATAACTTGGGAATTGTTAACTTGATACTACGTGTTTGTAGTGAGTTATACACTTATAAAATGAATTAATAACTAGAGTTATTGATTATATAAGAGATTTAGTTAAGTGATTGATTATAAAATGATATTTATTATTTGTTATAAAATAAGTTACTGACTCATTGTTTATTCATTCTCAGATTGTGAGAAGACTCAGTAATATTAGACTTCTGAGTGGGCGACTGAGGTAACGGTGAGTGGATTGATAACCCTCAGTTTGATTTAGTTGTAACAGGTTTGTTACAACGGATAATTGTATTATTACTATTGTTTAGTTGTCATGATTATTATGGTTTATTAGTAATAATACTGTGGATAGCCTGTTAGTCTGATATGATGACATGATGAGTATATAAATATGTGATCACTTGATATATTGCCGTTGTGCATTGATGTATTGCCTTTGAGCATTGATGATTCAGAAGCCAACATGGGGCTGGGCTTGGGGTTGCTATTAGTTGGATAACACAGGGTCTTAGTACAAGTATTATTGTCGTAGCCTGTGTTGTTTGGGTTAATAGCACCAAGTAGTCGGTTAAACCTCTGTATGGGCCTGCATTTGGTTTTAAAGTGTTCTTTGAGAAGGTGTTACCTCAAGAACCACCGGTCCTCTATGACACTAGTTGTTTGTGATGCTCTATGCTGTAACCAGATGAGTTGTGTGCATATGATTATTTGTTGTGCACAAGTTTGTTACGTTAAGTCAGTCTGTTGTTTATTGATTTACTCACTTAGCAGTTGTGCTAATCCTACCACTTTAAATACTTCTTGCAGATTATGTTTTGGATATAATTATTTGAGCAAGAAGCTGTTGACTTGAAGGAGTGTTTGACGATCATTGTTGTTACTCTGATATCTGATTTGATTAAATCAGTAGCGTTTGGAATTATATAACACCTCGTTTGTAGTACTTTGATTTGAAGAACATTAAACTGTTGTGTATCAGGTTTGAAAAAGTTTATTCATATTTTGATGTGGTTTATAATAATATATTTTAATTCTACGCTTCCGAGTTTAAAGTTATTATTATAATGGTTATTCAAATGAGGAGTGTTATAGGTGAGTGGACTTGGAACTCTCAGTATGATTTGGTGGTAACATATTGGTTACATTAAATGACGTAATTGTTGATGATATACTGTTGAGTTAATATGATACACGTGTCTATGTGATGAGTCGCCTTTTGGCATTTTGTGGTTAGAGGTCAACGATTGTTGGACTGTGTTGCTACAGGTTATTCAACATTGGAATTGTGATCATTTGTTGAGAATAGAACCTATGTTGACTAAAGATAGCAAACAGTTATCGGTAATATCACTGTATTGGCCTATAGTTGATTATAAGTGTCGCTTGGTGGGCCACCACGGCTGAGGGCACCACAAGGGCCACTGATCCTCTTAGAGATGTTGTGTTTATTTGTTATTTATTGTAAACAACTGTTTTGAGCTGAGTTGAACTGTTAGTGACGAGTTTATTCACTTAGCTTGTGCTAATCCCCCACCTTACTCCCTATAGGTTGTGTTTTATCGTGATGATTGGGGTGGGAGTATGGTTGAAGAAATGTTTAACAAAGATAGAAACTCTGATGCTCTTTTGGACAGTTAGAAGATGTTTTAATTATATGACACCCATATTATTATGTTATGTTTAGTGAAACTTGTAACTTAGATATGTTTAGCATATTGTTGACTTATCATCCTTGGTATATATATAAATATTATTTTTGTTCTGGACTACGCTTCCGAGTTTTTTTTTTTTTTTTTTAAAAAGTCCCAAATTAAGGGGTGTTATAAGTTGGTATCAGAGTAATGGTTTGGATGAATTGGACATTATAAGGTGTTCAATCCCAAATCTAGAGTTATTTTGGTCAAACATTCCAAGTGTGGGGATTAGTTATTGTAAGTTCCTAGTTCTAGGATCGATAACTTCGTTATCTGTAGTATTAAGGTCCGGAATTCCTTAATACGATGTTATCTTACTAACAACGAATAAGTTCGCGTTTAGGTAATCTAATACTTTGCTTTAAACGAATAACCGTCAAAGCCTAGCTGTTAGGTTTTGTTTTGTCTGGATATTGAGTTCGCGGGAATGACAAAAGTTCTGATCAAAAGTTATTTTGTTTTTACAAAGAAAAACGTATAAATAGGTTGTCTCAACTCGCAGCCGCTGGGCCTGCGAGTTGACTCAACTCGCTACGCAGACCAAGCCTATAATGAACTCGACTCGCCACAAACGTATATATTAAATACAAAATTTCGTCTATCTTAACTAACGAAATATTCATTTACAAATCTAAACCAATACACAAACATAATAATAATTACACCAGTCCTATTTCAAGCTAGATTTGTTGTCACAATCTATGTCTCAACAGACTCCCCCTTGACAATAGCTCTAGCGTCTTTATCTTCACGCTTGTCTTTAGTCTTCATTTGTAAATTTTACTTCCTGCGTATATCTTCATCTTAATACATGTCTTAACCATCATTTGATAATCTCGTGCTAAATCACCCCATGCTTCTGTCGTCAAGATTCTATTTTCATGTACCTTTAGCAAATCTTTCTTCGACATATTCATTAGGTGTCTATGGTCATAAACTTTAAAAATCTCACGCTCACCACTTTCAACCTCATCATCTGCTTCAACCATGACAGCTTCTCCAGTTTCTGAATCCACATACCAACATTTCATATTTCCCAAAATATCCTATGGCATTGTCTTCAGTGGAATCTGCTGTACACACTTGACAGATGGATAAACCTTCTTTCTTCTTCTTCTTCCTGTCATTTGACTTCTCTCTGCCAACTTGATAGTGTTTCCTTTTCTTGGCTTAATCTTTTCAAACTTATTAGCTCTAACCTCAGTCTTGATTATATGTTCAACATATCTTCCAACAAAATCATCACTTAGGTTATTCAAAGATAATCGAGCCAAATCTCGAATTTCAAATCTAGGCAAAGAACTAAACACTGCAAGCTTTCACTCAAAATATTGAACTCCGTCAAATCTTTTAATAGCAAAAAGCTTCAGCTCAGAGTCAAAGTACCAACCAATAATCCCTCTGCATGATTCTCGCTTTCCTGTAATATCCACTTCAGAAACTCCAATCTTCTTCTTTTGTTTCGGAAGTTTCCTATACTTCACAGCAGGATTATTCGTATGAATAAGAACTTCAGTTTCAGACTCGGTTGAATCATCGATATCTTCATCTATATCGACAACTGTTAGACCTTCATCATTATCAATAACAACCTCTGTCCTAGATGGGCTTACATGTTGTTCATCTATATGTTCATCTAGATCTACACTCATGTCTTGCACAATCTCAGAAACAGCAGTCCAATCTGTAGGTGGTTGAAACTCTCCCTCTTCAAGATCATAATCAATCTCTTCATCTATCTCATCCAAAATATCATTTTCTGAATCCGATAGATCTAGTATTTCCATTCCTAGAGAAAACAAACAAACACAAATAAATTAATAATTTAAATTCTCTTATTGATTTCCCTGAATCAATCTAAGAATTCCAATACTAATTCTTTTGTGTAATTAATATAAACGCGAAATATATAACTTATAAATCTTTTATTGATTACCCTGAATCAACCTAAGATTTTCTAAGTCTTATATCAAACACTTAACAAACATTAATTAAATTTAAACTCTAATGTACTGTGAATAATCACCAAACATTTAAGTTTACAATTAACTAACTTATATAATTTCCAAGACTTAATGGAACTGTTATATAATAAAACTTAACTTTTAATTATATCTTTAAATTATATATCATTTGTCTAGTTAAAAATCATACATATTTAACTTGCCAGTTATAAAAACTCTCAAGTGTAAAATGTCTAAGTTAAAATAAACTTTGATCGCTGAAATAAATCAGAAAACGCTGCTCGACTTCTCAATGAGTCGGAAGACTTTCGATCACTAATTTATTTAACTTTTCAGAATCAAATAACTTAAACAATTTCTAATATATTTTACTTGTAATGATAACCTCAAGCCGAATATATTACCAAAACATTTAAGTTACAATTATTCAGTTACAATTATAATTTACAATCATAATTCAACTAAATCCTAAGTACAAATAACTACACAAGTCTAAGCTATCTTACCAGCTTCACTTGTACCTGCAGCACTTGTACCAGCACCATCACCACTTGCGCTAACACCAGCAGACTCCCCCTGAATCATAGCTTGCTCACCAGTCTTTGAAGGACCAGTCGGCTCACTATCTTTCTGTGCACTAGGGTCATCATCTTTATCATCTCTTCTCTTCTTTGCTAGCTCATCCTCTTTGCAGGCTTCTTGATATATCAATATCTCCCCCTGAGCTGACTGTCCTGAATGCACTCTCAATACCAAACGTTCTAAGTGTTCAAGCTTCAGTCTCTAGACAGTAAAATCAGCAAGCAAAGTATCATGAGTCTTCAGCAGAGTCACGTGAGATTCACTGATATGAACCATCTACTGAGCAAGAGAAACATTCTCAGCTAACAACCCTAAAATCTTGGATGTAGTCTGTTCCAATTCCTTGACGCTTGACTTTAAGGATGTAATCCTCTCAGCATCAGTCGTCGGAATGACAGAAATTGTTGATGGTCCAGGTGGTGTAAGCGAAGCAATGTGAGACTCAGGTGTAAGCTGTGGAATAGCTTGAGATAAAGCATCCTTGAGAAGACTAGCTGCAAATCTACTAGCTTTATTAGTTGGGAACTGTGCATCATGTACGAGTTCGGCAACTCCCTTCTCAATAGTCTTGGAGACCATTTCTGGTTCCACTGACTCAAGCAGTTTCTTAGCCTGTAAAGTTAGATACAATTAAAGAAGTAATTGTTACAGAGAACTCTGTCTCAATCTCTAATTTAATATATAACACTCGTAGTACTAAACGTTTATCTCATACCTCAGATGGTACATATACGGTTTCAGTAACCACCGGTATCATCATCTCTACTTGTGGTGTATCTCGAGAAACATCATGAATGGTCAAAGTCGTGGAACGCTTACGGCGTTGAGAAATAAGATATATATCCTCTTCCTCAGAACCCTCATCAATAATACTGAAGTCTGGGTCGACTTCCTTAGTCTTTCTCTTCTCCTTCAGTGCTGGATCTGGAATCATCCTAGATCGATATCTAATATAACCAACATCTGGAGGTGGAGAATGAGTACTATCATCATCATCATCTGAAGCCGATTCACCATCACGGCCTCCAGATGGACCAACATCAGAATCCTAAATATTAAATATATTAAACATTTATGATTAGCTAAAAGCTCTATCATACAAGTTCTATATATTTTTAAGATTAATCTGATATATTACCTTAGAAGGTAAACCCTCGGATCTATCAAGCTGTCCCTGCTCACCCTCAGGTCGAGTGACATCTAGGTCTGCAGTCTCAGCTCCCTGATCATAATGATATTTATATTTCATAATTAGAAATATTATCTAATCAACTAATTATCTATATCATTATCCTTATAAAATAAAGTTATATTAATAATTTATCAACTAAGTACCTATATTATTATATAATTAAAATTATACCTCAGCAGGAGCAACATATTGCTCAATTGCTCGTAGAACAGGATCAGTAGCATCATCATACTGTACAAGCACCTCCTGTAATACCTGAGCAGCAACATCTGGGTTCACCTGTTCCCCAACATGTCTAGGTTGCTCCAAGACATCCTCGATCAGATCTTGTGGATCTTCAGCATGAACCACATCAGCTATCAATTCTGGAACAGCAGCAGCAGTACCAACGTCTAGCCAACCATTGTTCGGTGGCGTCACATAGGCAGGATCGACAATAGAACCAAAAAGTTCTCTCTCCTCAGGCTTAACTACCCCTTCCTTCCTCACTATCTGCAAAAACATAGATTTGTATCCTCTGAGCCTGATAGTATCTACACGTAAGTGTGGCTCAGGAATAACAAGCTCTGGCAGACGAGCATGAATGATCAGCATACAAAAAAGCGGGTAAACTAGAAACCGTGATCTAACAGAACCCGAAATCTGTCTAACCAACTCGCCAAAAATATAATCACAAAAACTGTATGGTTTATTATAAACCAGGGACAGTACAGCTGATACAAGGGCAGGGCTCAACTCATCGAAACCTCCCTTCTTTGGTGCAAAAACTGTGACAATCACATGCCACAAAAACCTCCACTGTCCAATAACAAGAGGTTTTTGGAACTGACGTCCTCGTCTATCACCCGTATATCCCATACGGCCTATAGTTCCCTCAAAAAAATCCATGGGAAACTCTATATCGCCGTTCTCCTAATCTTCCGTACCAAGCTGCAAAATCTCACGAAGATTTCCAGCAGTAAAAACAATCGGTTGCTGATTAACCGTTGTTCGAATAACCGGAGGGACAACAGTCTGATCATATTGAATACCATCCCAGAAGTCATCCAGTATCGTCTGAGAAATAGACGGAGATGCCGTAACAGCATACCGAATACGTGAACGTGCCAAGAATGTCAGCACTTGAGCAACTTTATTTGCTCCTCGTGTTGAAAGATCAAGATCAACAAGAATGTTGTGACCTTTATCGAATTGTCGTGCCATATCTGTAAGAACACAAATGACAACAATAATTAACACATGTTAATAAATTTTAAACTATAACGTATTATGAATCGAAATTCATCAAACATCTTAGTTTAAAATTATATATAACTTGTTACTTTGCAGTCTCAAGTCGTATATACTAATATAACTTATTACAATTGAGTCATAAGTTAATAATATATATATATATATATATATATATATATATATATATATATATATATAGTGGTATAAGTAATTTAAAACCAAAGTCTTATATATATATATATAAATAAGTACATATGTCATTACGTATTAATATAAAATTTGTACGTTAAAACATATTATAATAAACTTTTAAAGTCATAAGTTTCTTGTAGATACAAATAAAGATAGCTTATTACATTAACAGTTTAAATTGCAAGTTACATTTTATTTTTACAAGTTATATTCAACTCGCAAAAATCAAAACTAAACTCGCAACTCAACTCGCAGCCATATCAACTCGCTAACCAAGTCAATCCGCAACTCGACTCGCAAGTCGATTCGCTAATCAACTCGGTCTGCAAGTCAACAAGTCAACGAACATAGTCGACTCGCATGGTCAACAAGTCAACAAACAAGTTGTCAACTCGCAAAGATAGATCTGCGAATCGAGAGCTATCTCAACTCGCTAATGTGGCTCTGCGAATTGAACCTGTGTTCAACTCGCAACATGAACTGGTGTTGCGGGTTGAAACTAAAATCGATTAAACTCTCAATGTTATTAAGATCTATCGATTTTTTTACGTTCATTAAGGTTTGTTTAACATTAATCCTTAGGATTCTAGTTAAATAACACCTTGAATCTACGTAAATCGTTTAAACTTTAAAATGAAACCCTAGATTCATAAAAACTTTGATTTCGTGTAATTAAACGGTGAAATCCGTTGGTTTATACCTCAAAATGTTCGTAATTCGAAAGTGTATAAAAGCTACGGATCAAAAACTCGTCCTTGTAACTCACAAAATTGAAATCAAACGAAAAACGTATTTCGTCTCGTTTCGCACTAAGTCAACTCGCACAGATGAAGTGAACTTGCAAGTGAAGTGGGTTCGGTGGGGGGTTTGACTCGTTTGACTAAACCTTTATACTTTTACTCGATTCGCAAGTTTAATGTCAATTCGCAGCACTAGTCTCGCTTCGCAGCATTGACTAGTCAAACTCGCAGAAATAAAATTAAAAATGCGAATTAAGTTCTAAGTATAAATGAAAACCCATTCACAATTATATAGTTAACACTGTAACTATGTAGCCTAAACATTTTAAAGAAAATGTTTTTGCATAATTTTTTCTCAATGATAATCTTCTTACATATATTAACCGACTAAACCCGTGATACAGTTAACCTTGTATAAAGAAAAATCTCGAGCTAAAATTATTTACTTATATACCTTATGGTCTTAAGTATATAGACAAGTCTAAAATATATATAAGTTATTATAGAAAAATTAACCGCTGATATAAAATCAGGACACGCTGCTCGACTATATGTGAGTCGGAAGACTTTCGATTAAGATTCCACGTAACCTATATAGTATTTTCAGTTGTCAACACACATTTGTTCAACAAAAAATAAATATCTAGTATAATTCAATTCCAAAGGGTAACACATTGAAAAAAATAAAACTTTCTATTAATCATTAAACATAAATACAAAATAAGAAATAACAAATTTAAGAGTACTAACTGATGGCGCCCGAACAGTCAGGTTTTTGAAGCTCTCTCCTTGTGAGGGGTGAGAACCCGTCCCCGTCGTCAAGGGACTGACCGGACAGTACCGAGCGCTGATCGGTTGTTATGTTTTAAATTTATAAAGAGCTGGGGACTCAATTTATAAGTACTACCTATCACACAAGGTGAGCAAACAGTAAGTATAACTCGAGGTCGTTCTTAAATCGGAGCGAATTGAAACGAAGTGATGCCAAAGATAGAGTTTTGCTTTTAGGATGGGTTTTGTGCAGATAGGTAGGTTTTGGGGGTTTTCTTATTTAATTAACTAATTAACTAAAGACAGGAAAAGTAAATAAGATAGAGAAGAATCGGTAGCTAGGTAGACAGATAGAGAATTGCGGCGGTTGAAATTTCAATAATCAGTTGCGGGGATGATGCTTATTATAAAGATAATTGAGGACATTTTTAGTTAATAAACAGATGCATTATGGGTGTAAACACTAGGGCCCTACTCATTCTAGTTAAGTACCAGAATTAGTATGTCACGAGACCTAGGCTATCGTGATTCTGATCAGAACAGGCTGCTCAACCTCCCACACTGTCTTTGTGGACAAGTGACCCTTGAAGGGTGCAGGAATAAGGTAACAGACTGCTACGTAGGTAATTCTGACCGTTCTTAACACCTAAATGTAAATGCCATTTCCTAAACATGTTCAGATTATTTAACTTGCTATTCTAAACTATCAGTTTTGTAGAGTCTAGGGGTTTTAAGAATCCTGAACCACTGCTGGGCTTGACTTTCATCTCCAGACTCATTCCTTACATTTGATTAGTTCAACTACTTTTGTCATGATCTAGCCTCTCCTTTGCAATCAGTCATTCAGCCTTAGGGACACCAGCGGTGTACAATGCATACTCCTTCCACAGCATACCAACCTAGGAACCGTTCACGGTGTACTGCACTTACACAGTTCCACAGATTCATGTAACCAAGGATGTACTTGCGGTGTACAATGGTGTTTCCACAGCTTTTCATCCCTAGGTACATATACGGTGTACAATGTTAAAGTGTTTCCACAACTTCAGTTACAGGGGTAGACAGACTGTGTACTGTAACATTTCCACAGCTATATCGGTTTCTAGGCCATATTCTAGGGTCTCTAGGTAATCCACAGTGTCAGCACAGATGGCTCTTTCCGGGGTATATGCCCAGTATTACAGCCGGATTACAGTGACATACACGACTTCTTTACTATAACACAGATAACTTCCTACTGTACCTAGAGTTGATCAGGTTCTAAGCCTAAATTAGTAGTCACGCGAAGGACTGGAAAGGGTGATCCATAGCTAAGTCTAGATGCATGATAAGTTTAGACATAACAAATATAACAATCCCCAATTATATAGATTTAAAGATTAATTCAACATCATCCCTACTTCTAACTATCTACATTTCAACAACCGCAACAACTCACTTACTCAATATGCATGGCAATAACAGTAACATACATCATACAAACAGGCAGAAATAATTCGGACATAGTATAAATATGAAAAGAAAGATATCACCAGTAAAATTGAGCAGAGTAACAGCTGAAAAGAAAAGGCAGAGTCTTGCACCAAGAATGCTTCTTATTACACCGTGATTACAATACCAGCTTTCCTTCTCTCTCTACTGCTAATCAACTAACTATCTATCTCTCTCAAGAGAGAGAAAATTCTAGAGAGAGAAACTATCTAAACTAATCTAGAGAGAGAGTAAAAATATAAAAATGTAAGAAAACGAAGATTGTTGAGATGTGAAGTGTGAAATGTGTGAGAGATATGTTGAAATGATGAAATGAGGCTTGTATCTATAGAGATCGCACAGCCGTATCCGTAGACCATATCCAAACCTTCAAACGCACAATCGTATCGCAAAGGCGAATAAAAATCAGATATTTATCACCCAAACGCACGATACGGCTGAGCTAGGGTGAATACGGCTGAACTGGACCGTATACGGCTGTGCATAGGGTGAATACGGCTTAGCTGGCCCGTATACGGCTGAGCACAGGCCGTATACGGTCTGCATAGGCCATATACGGTCTGTGTCCAGCCGTATACGGTCTGGCTCAGCCGTATACGGTTGTGTTCAGCCGTATCCTGGCCCTTCGGTTCTTCGGTTCTTCGTTCGGGCGTATCTTCTTCGTCTATCCGTTTTGAGCGTTCTTAATATCCATGCGTTCATATTTTCCTAGCGAAAAAAATGACATAAGTTAGAGGTCATAATTCTTTGCGTAGCTCAAAATGGATTGAAACGAATGAACGAAGGTGCGATAAAGCAGTTTTGCCCGGTTTCTTACGTTTTTTATGCGGTTTTTAGTGATTTTACAAACATCGACTCCGTTTTGACTTAGTTAACAAAACTTTATGAATAATGTCCTTTTAAGTATGTTTTTGTTAACTTTGTGCCTAAAATGTGGAAGATAACGTACGTAAAAATATGACTTTTTACGTGTTATCAAATATCCCACACTTAGACTTTTGCTTGTCCTCAAGCAAACTTTAAAATTCTCACTTGCTATAAAGGTTTTGAAAAAAATCGGTTTTTGGGTTTTGACAAGAAATAACCTGAGATTTTTACTTAATCAGAGACCAAGAAAACCTTTTTAGAAAGCAAACATCATTAAGATAACCCTCCCTTAATCCTGAAATGTCAACCTTGGCATACTTTCACAATTCTCGATGGATATTGTACATCACTAGGAGATCTCACAAAGGTGGTCACTCAATTCACTCAGAGTGTATCGGGTTTCCTATCATTCTAATCAAACGAAATCGCTCATAAAGCCAGTCATGCATTGCTTCTCATCATAGGCTTGATCAAGAATCGGATCTCCACCACTTCAATGAGGACGGTGCTAATCATCCCAGGACATTCGGAATGGGTTGTAATGGTTGGTGAGGGTTTAGTGGTATGGGTAAGTGGGAAGTTTTGGTTTAAAATAGGGGGTTTTCTTATCTTTAAGAACTTTAAACTTTTTGGGAAAACATTACTTTAAACACCTTTTTAATGAAAACGGAAACGGATAAATGGCAAGGGAAGAAGATAGCTCTTTTGACTTCTATTTTTTTGAAAATACTCGAGGGAGTTTATATCTTTTATAAGAACAGGAATTTTCGAGAGATTCGAAGTATTTAGCTTTATTCTATTTTCTTTTCTTTTCTTTTTATTTTTATTTTTGGGCTTTTCTAGGGATTTCTTTTTTTCTTTCTTTTTTCCCTTTTTTATATCCTTTCTTCTTTTCATATTTTTCATCCTTTTGATGACTTTGCATTTACTTGGTGTCAATTTTTCACACCGTAAACTTTTTCAACTTTTGATTTTCATCAGGGGAACGCACACGAGAAAGTTTTGAGTAAACACCAGTATTTGTGATTTGGAGTGAAAGCAAAAAGGATAATTAAAATAACATTTTCCACAAGTTTAAAATTTCTAAGATAAGATTTTTGGTGGGTGTGGAATAAGTGGGTTCAAATTTTTGGGTTTTGAAAGAAACGAATAGGCTAAGGCTCAACTGGGTTTTCTAGGCGGATCATCAACACTAAAAGTGAGTGTTGGAAGGGTTTTGGAGCTTGAAAAGATATGATAGAAAGGGGTTTATATACTAAGGAATGTCAAGGTCCTTTGACTGCACCTTCACCGCGTACGGTGCTCATTGGTGTGGTCTCGAAGCGTATACCAAGAGCAAGTTCTAACTTAAAGCACATGCATCGACACACACGTCAAATGAAAAAGTGAAGCATTAATTATGAATGCTTTTATTATGCTCAAATACCTCACTGCAATAGGGTTGTATGTGCCTAGCCGTGTGATGCTCTTAGATTAACATTTCATTTTTAAGGAAATCGTATCTTAACTTATTTTACTTTCCAAAGCAGTTTAATTAATTTCTGAAAAATTTATTTTTCTCAAGATTATTTAGAGTCAGAAAATTTAAAATTTTTAGCAAAAATGAGTTTTTATGAAAATTAAGCCAACTGAATGAGTGACACTTCCACTGTCGAAGTTAAGCTTATGATTTTGAGAAACATTTTCTAAAATTTTAGCAAAAATGAGGTTTTTAGTAAAAATTTAAGCTAACTAAATGAGTGGAGATACCCCACTGTTGCAGTTAAGCTTATTTTTAGAAAGTTATACTTTGGACTAGCAATCAAAGTCAAAGAATACGGTATAACATACCGTGTATCCCACACTTAGAGGAACATTATCCCTAATGTTCTCAAACTAAGTTTAAAATTCTTGGGAAGGAATCCCACACTTAAAGTTTGAAAATATTTTGGAACCCTATTTCTAAGTTGATTTGATTTGTATGGGATTTAGAATCCCACACTTAGAATTTAAGCATGATGGCATAACGGCGAGTTATAGGTTATGAAAGAAAATCACTAAGGAATGGAAAAAAAACTCCCCTAGAAAGGACTGAGATGTGTGAATGAAGATTCTGATTCAGATGTGTAGGTCGATCAGTTTGTGTCAGGATCTTTGCGTGATTCGTGCGTCATCTCGGTTTCTTATCGAGGAACTTTCATATTATTTACTACTCTCTTTTATTGCAAGTAATCTAAAAACTAAGAACAACATAAAATAAGTAAATGATAGATAAACGATAAGATAAGATAGATAGGTGGGTCCAACCAGATTACAGGTTGGAACCCAAATAGTTCATGCAGCAACAGTCAAGTACAGTAATTCCAAATATCAGTAATGATAATAATAAGTGATACATTTATCCAACACAAATGGAAATAAAATCTGATAAGATCAAGGGTGAGAAGGATCCTGATCGGATGGTGGTCCGTGAGCTGGAGGTGGCATGGAGTTGTAAGGTGCATGATGGGAGGCAGAGTGCTGTCCACTGGATATCCCGCGGGAGACTGATGCTGAAGACGAACTGCGCTGCCTGCCGGATGTTGGTGGCTGGATCCATTCGTCTACCGACGATTTCCATTTGGGTTATGCAACGCACCTGCAACATTTCAGAGATGCATGGTTGCAATCTTCCACGACATGATCGAACGATGCATGGAAGTTTTTATGGACGACTTCTCGGTCTTTGGAGATTCCTTCGCATCATGCTTATCAAACCTCGACAGAATGCTCTCCAAATGTGAAGAATCAAATCTCGTCTTGAATTGGGGAAAATGTCATTTTATGGTGAAAGAAGGAATAGTTTTAGGACATAGGATATCAAAGTCAGGAATTGAAGTAGACAAAGCCAAAGTCGAAACCATCACTAAACTTCCACCACCAACCAACGTCAAAGCCATTCGGAGTTTTTTAGGACATGCTGGATTCTACTGCTGTTTTATCAAGGACTTCTCAAAGATCTCTCGACCTATCACCCACCTTTTAGGAAAGGACATCAAGGTTATGTTTGACGAAAATTGTATGAAGGCCTTTAACTACCTAAAGAAAGAGCTGACCAATGCACCAATCATGGTTGCTCCAGATCGGAGTCTACCATTTGAAATCATGTGCGATGCTAGCGACTTCGTAGTAGGGGCAGTTCTCGGACAAAGGAAGGATAATCACTTCCGACCAATCTACTACGCTAGCAAAACGCTAACAGATGCTCAAGAAAACTACACAACAACTAAAAAGGAGCTGCTAGCCGTAGTATTTGCCTTTGATAAATTCCGATCCTATCTAATATTGTCCAAAACGATAGTGTACACGGATCACTTCTCTCTAAAATACCTCTTCAAAAAGTAAGACGCAAACCCCAGATTGCTACGATGGGTTCTACTCCTACAAGAATTCGATATCGAGATAAAAGATAAGAAGGGAGCAGAAAATGTCACCGCAGATCATTTAAGTCGACTCGAAAATCCATCGATGGAACAACTTGCAGAAAGAGATATTAGAGATCGATTTCCAGAAGAACAATTAATGAGTTTAGGAGAATCAATGCAAGGCTCGCAATTCACTGATGATCCTTGGTTTGTAGATATTGAAAATTTTATAGTTGGAAGGATCATAAGAAAAGGAATGCCATCATCAAGAAAACGGAAATTCTTCCGTGACGCCAAGCATTACTTTTGGGACGATCCATACTTGTTTAAAGTTTGTCCCGATCAAATTATAAGAAGATGTGTCCATGGGAAAGAAGCCGAACACATACTCCACTAAAGCCACCACGGACCAATCGGAGGACACCATGCAACTAATTTAACAGCAAAGAAAGTTTACGACTCAGGATTCTACTGGCCCAATATCTTCAGAGACGCACAAGACTTGGTAAAACGTTGCGATATTTGCCAAAGGTTTGGAAATATCACAACGCGAAACAAAATGCCGTTAACGAATATCCAAGCATGCGAAATATTTGACATATGGGGGTTAGACTTCATGGGACCATTTCCAAAATCTTAAGGGAAAAAATACATCCTAGTGGCAGTCGACTACGTGTCCAGATGGGCCGAAGCTCAAGCCTTTCCAACAAATGACTCCAGGGTCGTAACCAAATTCTTAAAACAACTATTCTGTCAGTTTGGAACTCCTCGGGCAATCATCAGTGATCGTGGCACATACTTCTGCAATACGCAGTTTATGAAACTATTGCAACAATACGATGTTACCCAGAAGACGTCTACAGCCTACCACCCACAAACAAATGGGCAAGCAGAAATTACAAACCGAGCAGTATAAAGGATCTTGGAATGAACAGTCGGTCAACACGGGGAAAGATGGGCAGATAAGATAGACGATGCTTTATGGGCATTCTGGACGGCCTACAAGACACCGTTAGGAATGACCCCTTATAGGCTTGTATATGGAAAGGCATGTCACCTTCCAATCAAACTAGAATACAAAGCTAACTGGGCATTGAAAAATTGTAGCTTGGATCCTACGATAACGGGAACACACCGAAAAATGCAACTGAACGAGCTGGCAGAGTTAAGAGATCAAGCTTACGAAAGCTCCTATATATTCAAGGAGAGAACCAAGGTGCTCCATGATTCAAAACTCCACCTCACACGCGTCAACTCAGGTGATAAAGTTCTACTCTTTAACTCGCGATTAAAAAAGTTTTCTGGCAAATTTAAAACACGATGGAATGGCCCATTTACAATATCGAAAGAATTTCCATATGGTGCCGTCGAGCTCGAGGCCCCTGAAGGAAACTTCAAGGTGAATGGTCACCGTTTGAAACATTACATACAAGACTTTCCCCCATCTGAGGAACTCTATGGTTACGAACAGCCCTGATAGAATAACAGAGTCAAGCTACGAGACTCGATAAACAAAGCGCTCTTGGGAGGCACCCCAAGCCTATCTTATGTTTTCAGCATTAGTTTAATTTTCTTGTTCTCAATTTAATCCATTTTATGCAGTTCTCGCCTCATGAAAGACTAATGATTAGGTCTGGGCCATTAACCTTTTGTATTTTGCAGGATGAGTTCACAGTCAGACATACCACGACAAAGACGCTCATGTGCCATGTATAATTCTCGGAGTTCATCACCGGGCAGTAGCATGAGGACTGTCAGAGGATCCCAGTCACCACCTCCTACCTTGGAGGAGATCTTTGCAGACTTGGTGGAGGTGACCGTTCATGAGACATTTCTTCTACGCTCCACCCACACTAGGTTACCTTCATCTCCCCAACTAGAAGGACAGACCACAGGGAACTCCAGGGTACCCATCTTTGAGCATGGGGTTACTACTGCAGACCCTGCTGTCACATGGTCTATACTGAGGGCCCTTGAGGTCGAGCACCGTGCCATCGCTGAGATCCACACTGCTCTGGGCTTCCCCTCCACACCTGTGTGCCCCTTTCAGATGGGACCTGATCCCACTCTGCACATTCCACCGTGGGACTTATTTCCACCTTGGAGCATGACTGCGCAGGACCAACCCACTTTTATGGACCTACTAGAGGAGGAGGTTGCTGCACTAGATGCTTCGATTCAGGATCCAGAGGATGGTACCGCATCTCTGGTCCACACCATCGAGGATCATCATCACCCACATCGGTCATTGAAAACACGATCTTCGTGGATGATGACTTCACCGATTGGGAGACGCTCTCTGCTGACATGGATTAGTTTCTAGTAGTTATTTGTGTTTAGTATTAACAAGTATTGTTGGTGTTTAATGTTAACGTGTATTGATGTTTGTGAAGGATGTTTATTATGCAGAAATTGATATAGGAATTATGGAACGAGTTTACTTTTATAAGTCTGGTCTGTCTCCAGCAAATCCACATACACACGCAGCACAAGGGAGTATCTCTTCTAACCTTGTTTTGCTTGATTAAAACACACTAAAATTCTATGTAAAACTCTAAGTGTGGGATTATGTCTCACAAGAGAGAGTATAACTTCGAAAGATTAACCAACATTCAAAAACCTAAGTGTGGGATTAACCCAACTTAGAAATAGTACATTAGGGACAATGTTCTTTTAAGTGTGGGATGACAGTAGTATTCACTACTAAAGTATGCAACATAAATTTTGATCAATCTTTTAAGTAAAAGTCATGTTTTCAGCAAAATTTCAAAATTTTCAAAAATTTCAAAGCCAAAAAGGGGTATTTTCGGTCAACAGAAGTTCAAAGGCTTTGAATTAGATAATGTCGGGCAAAACCATTTAAGGATTTTCAAGCTTTGTTTCGAGACAAGCAATCGCATGACTAGGCACTAAACCACCAAACTAAGTGAGGATTCTTGAGCCATATAAAAGCATTCATCTTTAATGCTTCACTTTTCGATTGTGAGTGTGCCGGTGTATGCTCTCTAGAATCAGAACTTGTTCAAGCAATACATTTAGAGATTACAAAAATGGGCATCATACGTGATGAAGGTGCAACTAGAAGACCTCGACATTTCCTAGGATAAAAACCCTCTCATAAAACTCTTGCTTTCAAACCTAACCTAACCAATGCTCACCTTCAGCATTGAAGATCAACATAAAACATGTTGAACCTTAGCCTTTTCATTTCAAAAACTCACTTCAAAAACCAATCCCTTCTTTCATTTTTTGGCCATAGCCTAAGTTTCTGTTCTGTCAGAAGAATTATTATAAGTACGGAGCGTTCCTCAAAGGATGAGCATCATCGGTAAAAGGAGCTCCAAGAAAAAGAAATTCAGCAAAAGCAAAGCTGTCAGAAGAAACCTAAAAGCCTAAGGATCATTTAAAGCCAAGGGAAAGGTTCATCAAAAAAAAACTTGAAAGAAAAAGCTGCAAAAGAAGGCTCAAAGAGAGAAAAATCCAAGAAGAAGCGCTACTAAGCACCAAAGATAAGTCATCACAGACAACTCTTAGGCTATATTAAAACCCAAATAAACCACCTACAAAACCCTTCGTCCGTATACACCACTTCCACCCTCTTATGAATGTCTAGGGATAATTTGCACCGTCCTCATTTAAGTACTGTAGATCTGATCCTCGACCAAGCCTATGACAACGGAAGAGCTGCATGACTGGCCCCTGAGTGAACTAGAAATTAGGAAACCCGATACACTTGAGTGAATTGAGTGACTAACTATGAGGATCCCAGTCATGTACATCTTACATTAAAAAGGTTGAAAAGAGAGCTTGCTGGAACCAGGTTGGAAAAACATCAGAAGGTTAAAACCCCGCCTTAAATCTTCTATTTACCTAGCCTGCACGAATCAAAGTTCTCCAGGATGCAAAGCCCCCTTTCCAGACTTTTAAAACATTTTTACTGAAGATTTGCTTGAGGACAAGCAAGTTCTAAGTGTGGGATACTTGATATCGCGTAAAAAGTCATGTTTTTACTACCGATATCTCTCTCATTCTAGAACAATTCTTGGCATTTTAAACTCAAAACCAATAAAAATCAATGATATTATGCCAAGATGGTCAAAACAAGGTTGCACGTTAAAAATCAAGCCAAACGGATGAAAAACGAAGATTCCACACACGTTTGAAGATTCAAGGCATCAAAATGATATTTCAAGACAAAAGTTCCGATCATCAACATCCATCTCATCCAAGATGTTCATTTTCAAATTACGAATCCAACAGAAGAAGAATCAACAAAAACGGATAAAGAATGAAGATTCTACGCCCGCCGGAAGATCCAAATGATTCGTATGCAATATCTGGAGATAGGATACATATTTTTGGGATATCTTTGCATCAAAGTCTTCATTTTTGAATTACGAAGCCAATGCAAAAAGAATCAACGCAAACGGACGCATAACGAAGAAGATACGCACAAATTAAGCAACGAAGCGAAAGACGACGGACCGGGGCGGGTGGCAGCCAGCCGCCGCCGGCCAGCCACTAGCCGCCGCCGGCCAGGTGGTGGGCGGCGCCGCCTCCCCTACCCCCATCTCTTTTGCGCTTTTCCGTCCTTGCGTGTACCCGGTGCACCACCTTTCGCTACTTTTTCGTACCATGTGCACCACATTTCGCTACTTTTTCGTACCCGGTGCACCATCTTTCACTCTTTTTCTAATGTGAGCCTAGGGATGCTAATGTGAGCCACTTTTCACCTATAAATAGCAGCCCTTAGACCTCATTTGAAGCAATCTTGAATATCATCTTTTAGCATCTTCACACATTTACTTAAATACCTTTATTTCTTTGTAATTTTTAATTCTTCCTAGTTAATTAGACTAGCTAATTAACTAATCAAGGAAGATTTGTACGGAGGTGCTCCGGGACGCATATTTTAGCTATGAGTTATTGTACTTCTCTCCAGGTGTTAATCTATCTTCCATATTTAAAATGTTTGTTCTTTCTTTAATAAATTTAAATATGCATGCTAGAATTACCATGATTAACTAAATAACTCAATTGTCTGCTATGATAGTCGTTTAGGGAAAGTTTAAATATGTGATTGTATTGTATGTTATGAGATTGCGGATGCTTTATATTATAAATAGATGTAGGAATTGAATCTTTATCGTTTATCTGCCCAACTCATGTTATGACTAAAACCTTATCCAAAAATGAACGTAGCTAACTCATAGGGTATAGGTCACTTAGTTATACTATGTTAGATTGAATCATTGAGCTCGACATGGCCGGTGTTCTCTGGACCACACTAGGATCTAAGAGACACGGAACATGAGAATAGAGGTAGATTAAGATTTAATTCAAACAGAATATATTTTTGAGACAACTTTCGGAATATCCTCGACTTAGATAACACCTTCGTATGCTTAAATTGAACCATTACCTTGATTGTCTTATTGCATGTTCTTGTTTGATTGTTGCCTTAGGATTGTCATGATAATAAAATATATTTAGCCCTAATCGTCGTGAAGTAATGTGACGGCCCCTATTCGATTGTTCTTTGATATAGTACTGGAAACGCTTATGGCTAAGTACAAATGTATGGAAGTCGAGAAGGACCGAAGGTAGTCACGTTATGAATCGATTAACAAACATGTTACTTAGGTTTCTATTCTTAGTATAAATCATCCCGGTTTTCTTGCATACTTGAGTAATGTTGATAATTTGTATGAATAAGTGATGACATGCTATCCAACCGTTTAGACCGGTTATTCCAACCTGTTCTGGCGAGGGTAAAACCCGTATACAAGATTGTTTATTCAACAACTGTGCCATGATTCAGACGTCTCTGATGACCGATATTGGGGAATAGGAATTGAGATTAACTGTTGGATAATATGGACATGCATTTGAGATAACTTTCGGTGAATGTTTTAATATATTCTGCAACCCATGTGACATTCTATTTGCCTGATTGTGGACACATTCGCGTTAGCCCAATAGAAGGACTGTAGAATAGCTCACATTAACCTACAAATTTATCCTCGTTAGAAATCCTCTTACTTAACTTCACCTAAACCACTTCATAGTAGACAATCGCTTTAAATTGCTGAACGCCCGAAGTAACCTCCACCCTTTTAGTTTATCTTAAATTTAATTTTAATCTAGAAAAACCAAAAACCAAAACCATCTTTCTGAGCCTCAGCTAAGTTCATAAAAGTTCCTAAACCCTCTTAGTTTCAATTCATCGCGCTTTGAAGAACGACTCTAGGTTATACTTATCCTTTGCTAGCCCTTAGATTAGCAATAGTAGTAACCCTAGGCCCCTGCCTTACAAATTAAAAACCCACTGTTGTCCTGCATCTCCATTAGAAATTCCAACGACCGGTGTGCAGTGCAACAGAACCTTGTTTTGACCATCTTGACATAATATCACTGATTTGTATTGTTTCTTAGTTTAAAATCCCAAGAATCGTTCCAGAATGAGAGAGATATCGGTAGTAAAAACATGACTTTTTACGCGATATCAAGTATCCCACACTTAGAAATTTGCTTGTCCTCAAGCAAACTCATTCTTAAAAAGCTTCTGGAAGGATTCTAATCGCATTAGTTTTTAGAGATACCATTTTCCAAAGAATATAAAGTTACAGTTATGAAAGAGTTTTTACCAGAAACTAAGGGTTTATAAAATTTGATACCTTCCTTGAGCAACATATATGATGATCGTGACTAGGCAATCCTCACAAGTGGGTCTCTCAAATCACTCAAGTGTTTAGGTTTTCCTACTTACTAGTGTCAATCACTCAGATAGCCTGTCATGCAGCATTCTCGTCATAGACTTGATCGAGAATCAAATCTCCATCACTTTTGATGAGGACGGTACTAACCTTTCGAGATATCTTGGAAGGAATCGGATGTTTGGGTTGAAGAAGGTGTGATGGTTTTCCTTGTACTTTCTCGAATCTTTTCTTGAGAGAGTTTCTTTGGAATTTCTCAGATTTTGAAAGGACTACATAGCCTTTTTCTCCCTTTTATTCTTTGGAATTTTTCTTTTCTTGGCCCTATTCTTGGTTATGCCGGCATAATCGTTTTGATTTCTTTTTCTTTTGTTTTCTTTTCCTATGCCGACCTTACCGATATATCTTATGGCCTGGAAGATTCCTAATGGAACTGGGTTGCAAAAGTTTTGGGAAATCAAGAGTCTCTGAGAATTTGTTGGAAGATGAAACTTCTGTAGGTTCGGGACGAATAATAGGAATTTTTATTGGGTGTGAAGAGTGAATGTTGAGTGGGTGGATGTTTGATGGTGGAAGGGTGTTTGGATTCCTTAGAAGTTATCAAGATGGGTTGTACCTATGCCACGTATGGCTCTCATCGGTGTGATCTCGAAATGCATCACAGGAGCAAGTTCTAATTCAAATGCATACATCGGCACACACATGAAACGAAAAGTGAAGCATTTTAGAGATGAATGCTAATGATGGGCTCAATCCTCACGAATCGAATGTTTTGGTCAAAGTGTGCCTAGCCATGTGTTGCCCTTTTCGTCCGTATCTTATTCTAAAACAGTTTTCTGTCATTGTCAAAACTCGTTTCTTTCTGTAATTTATAATTTTGAAAGATAGGATTTCTAAAGAACGATGTTTTTGAATCTAAATTTTTTGAAATTTTATCCATTTTTAGCCTTTTAATGAAAATATTGTTTGACTTACGGACAAAAGGTAAAACTTGCGGTTGAAAGCCGTATATCCCACACTTAGAGGAACATTGTCCCTAATGTTCGAATCTATGCATTGAGTACCTCTTGTCGAAGTATCCCACACTTATAATTTCTACTAATTATTTTGTGGAGTCCAAGGATCCCACACTTAGTGTTTGGAATGGGATATAGGTCGATATAATCTTGCAAAAACGGATAAATAAACTAGAGAAAGAAACGCAGAACTCCCTTATCGTCTATACGACTGTGAGCTGAGGATCTGAGTGGTTAAATGTGTCATCTCCAATGGATTCTGAACTTGGTTGGCATCAACCTTCATGTATTGAACTTGAGCTCCAGCAAAATAACCTTTCTTCAATCACTCAACCAGTTTCCTCACGAAAATAACTAAGAGCTAAAGGATAGATTGCAGAAAATAAAGTGATGTCACCCTTCAGACACAAGCATAATTAACCAATAAACACCAAATGTTGGATAGAGATTAATGGACAAATATCCTAATCTTCAAGAGCCGCTGTTGTAACTCAATTGCTCCTAATGATCTGAAAGTGTTGAATCCAATGACCATGAATCTTTATTACCCGAGATCTTTAACTGACAACTGATGTAATGAATCTGATGTTGTTCTTTTATCGACTGATATCTTCAGTTTCCAAATTGTTCCCGTATCTATTCCTTTGTATGAATAGTCCCTGAGGGTGATGGTTGTATGTGTGAAGGGGTGGATGGATGGGTGAATGTGGGTGGATATGGTGATGATGGTTTAGGGTTCCATTATGTGGCAAGGTTTAGCTATATGACTTGGAATTTGTGGGCACATATGATGAGTATTGAGCTGATCAACTTGATGAACTAGTCATAGACAACTAGAAATCATCTTCGTATCCAGAAGTGTCATCTCTTGTCCCCTTCAAAGCAATGCTCCAATGATTCCCATAATCAATGAACTGTAAGCTCCTCTTGTCATCTTTCCATTATCCTTAAAGATTCTTTATCCATAGGCGTCCGTCCCTGTCTGTTACAAGTAGATCAAATAAACATGATCTAACAAACAAGTGATTATTCTCCAAATCATAGATTCACTGGTTTGCGTTGAACCTATCAAAGTGAGTGCTTTGTAGATTAAACACACAAGTGTACGACTTTGAGTTTAATCTCACACAAAAAGTGTTAGTTTACCATAATTTCATCGCATCACAAATAGCAGATTATGGTCAAGATATGTCCAATAAGGTAAGAAGGCATGGAAAAGTGAGTGATTTGTTTAACTTGAGGCAAAATAAAGCTCTCGACTTTTTCAATCTCTTGCGTTTTGGGTTGTTTGGGTTCGTCAAAGAGGTCCTTATCACTCCACGACTTGTACGTCATTATGTAATGGAGAGATGCTTTGTAAGGTGCTCTTGACGCAAAACACACCTTGCTTCCTAAAGTATTTGGCTCGATGAGAAAGTTGTACTCTGGGCATGGAGATGGGACAATGTCCATTAGCGTCTCCAATATCATAGCAACATTATCATCAAATACTTGGGTGTCTGTCTCCTCTAAGTCACTAGTAAAGTCAATTAGATCAGGAAGTGAATCAATCAAAGGGATTTTTGGGATACAGTCAACCACAACTGGTTGTGGGATGTGTTCAACCATATTAGTTTGAATGAGTTCACTACTCAGAGTCGGTATGTATTTCTCCAGTCCATGTGAAACTGAGTCTTCTTTGTAAATCTCCAAATTCGGGCTTTCCATCTCGATCTCTTCGTCTACTTCGTCATCCTCATCACTCCGGCCGAAAGTTTTGAGTTGCAGTGGTTCGGAAAGTTCTTCTAGAACAAACCCTCCGTCGATCTTTGACGTTGATAGGTCAGGAATAGGTGAAATTGAAGGTTTAGAAGATTGGGTCGGTGTGGGAGTTGAAGAAATATAGCAACCGAACTCATGAAAATGTAAGTCTGTGTCGGGTGTAATAGATGTGGAGTGTGTGTGTCTCTCAACTTTCTTTATCCTAGAGTTGGCTCTAGCTTGATTCCTACTCTCCTCACTACTCTCTTGGGCGTGTATTGATAGTTTAGTAAAGATTTTAGACACATTATAAGTAAAACTCCTAAGTATGTCTTCTTGTTCTTTAATCATTTCTTCAAGTGGGTCGGAAGGAGGTGAGAAAGCAGCATTACTGCTGAGATAGGCTAAGGGCATATCTCTCAAGTTAGGAAGCTTGTAAGGTTGTGGTTCACATACAGGGTATGGTGAGTGTGGATAGATTTTGAATGGTTCGGGATAAAAAGGTTGGTATGGATGTGGTTGGACAACATTGGGGTCATATTGATATTGTGTTTGAGGATCTAAGTACCCTACGTTATCCGAATACACCATACTATGGCTTTGGCATTCTCCATCTACATGGGTATTATCGCACATGCTACATCTAATTTGGATTGAATTAGCAAGACTTTGCATTTGATCTAATTGTTGTCCTTGAGTTAACATTTTCCATGGGATCAGAAAAGACGGCATAAGAAGAAGGTTTCAGAATTAAAGTCGGGGGTGAGAAGGGAACTTAATCTAAACTAATACTAAGGTAATCCTAACTACACTAAACTACGTGAAAAAAGTAACTTCTGATAAGGATGGTGATTCCCAGTCAAAAAGATCTCTTAAAAACCAACTTATCTAAATAGGCTCCAAATCGTACTACCATCCCCGGCAGCGACGCCAAAAACTTGATACGCTCCCAGCCGTCAGTGTCGTTGGTGTTGTTGTAACGATTGAGGGGCGATCAGGGTGTTTTAAAATTTATTTTTCTCGGCGCCTAAACCTCCAAACTACCTACTGGTACTAGGTACAAGTACCTGATACTAGTACATGGTAAGGATGATCAGGGTCGTCTCCAGACGGTCGAATTTGAAACGGAGCTTCTCTGAATAATTCAGTCTTCAAGATGGGGTTCAGATAGTTGGTTTTGTTTTGTTTTTATCTAGTTTAAACTACTAACAATGAAATTAAAAATAAGCTAGCTAGCACGTATGGACACAACCAAGGATAGGGAAGACGTGGTTCACCATGACTTGGGATAGTATAATACCGAGATGGTGTTTATGATGAGGACACTTTCAGATTAATAGATTAACGGATTTTGGTGTAAACACTAGAACCCTACCAATTAAATTCCCGTTGGCATGTCACTAGGAACTAGGTTATCGTGATTCTGATCGGAGCAGTACGCTAAACTCCCAATACTTACCTAGTTGAAAGATAAGCAACCTATCTTGGTGAAAAACCGAGGTACATGAATAAAGCAGCGTATTGTCTCATAGGTCCGACCGTTCTTAACACCTAAGCTTATCTCACGTTCTTCTAAATGTGTATCTAATTATTAACTTGCTATGTTTAAAGAACCAAATATGTAAGATCTAGGGGGTTCATGTATCTAAGTCACTAAGAATTTCCTTTCTAGGCCTTGTTAATACTTTTCTTAAGCTTTAATTACTTTGATTTATGACCTAGACCTCTCCTTTTCAAACAGTTATACATCCCTGGATTATTGGCAGTTTGTCAAAACGTGTTTAATATGCAGACCATACCTTTCAGTAATATACAGTGTATTTTACAGAGTAATTCCACGGCCTCTTACATCTAACGTGCGGTCAGGAGTAATTGACAGTGAAAGTGGCATTCTAAACTAATTAAATAAAAAGCAGTGCAGAAATGTAAATCTAATATGTACAACGAATGGTTTCACTGTGTCTTACTTATTGCACGTCATGGGTACAGATAACTACTTACCATAATTAAGGTTCGTGATTCCCTAATATCTAAGTTGTAGTCACGTGGATAACTAGAAAGGGTGCTCCATAAATTAGGTCTAATGTCATATATTTAAACAAAAACAAAGTATATTAATTCCCATTCATATAAATTTCTTTTTATAAATTTAAAGTATGTTGGAATAAGTTGTTTTTACGATCCTATCAACTAACTAACGTAGAGTTGTCCGCAAGCAGATAGAAGATATGTCACATGGATAGTAAACACAAACAATTACAATACACCGGAAGTTCTCCCAAATGTACTGAACACATCGGCCAACGACTACCCTTGAATCCTATTCCCCAATCTCGGTCGTCAGAGACGTCCGTATCATGGCATGGTCTATTGAACAAATAGTCGCATAAACAAGTTTTACCCTACCGGAATAAGTTGGGGCAGTCTGGTCATAAGCGGTTAGCCAAACATGCCATCATTCGTTCATAATATTATAATTAAACTATAAACAGAAATTCATTTATCACATTTATAATATTGATCCGTAATATAACTACCTTCGGTCGTCCCAGACTTCCATACGTTTGTACTCCGCATAAAGTGTTTCCAGCACTATATCCGGGAACAGTCGAATAGGGGCTGTCATATTACTTTACAATATTTAATATCATCCCATTATAACTATCTAAATCATGGCAAACATATAAGCAACTACTCGCATATCATGGCAATAGATATTTCTAATGTTAATAAATCGTAAACATCAAACAAGAACATTACAAATAATTAATAAAAGAAATGATAGATATTACCCGTAATTATTGCGAGCAAAATGATGCTTATATTACTTCCGAATATTCCAAAGCATTACATTGCTAAGATAGCTACTACTAACTAGTACATAATTAATCTCCTACTTATCTCTCACTAAATTAATTAAATTAGCTTAGAGAGAAAGTAGAGAGAAAAAGAAAATAAAAGCTAGAAAGAAATAACAAAGATATGAAAGGTGTGGAAGGTGTGTGTGAAAATGAAGCCTTAGGGATGCTATTTATAGATGAAATGTGGCTCATGTTAGCATTTCAAGGCTCACATTAGAAAAAGGGTGAAAGGTGGTGCACCGGGTACGAAAAAGTAGCGAAAGGTGACGCACTGGGTACGAAAAAGCATGGAAAGGTGGCGCACCGGGTACACGCAAGTACGAAAAAGCGGAAACGAGATGGGGGAGAGGGGCGGCGCCGCCCAATAGCAGGCCGGCGGCGGCTGGCTGCCACCCATCCCGGTCCGTTGTCTTTCGCTGCGTTGCTTAATTCGCGCATATCTTCTTCGTTATACGTCCGTTTGTGTTGATTCTTTTTGCGTTGGATTCGTAATTCAAAAACAAAGACTTTTATGTAAAGATATCCCAAAAATATGTCTCCAATCTTTGGATGTCTTGTACAAATCTTTTGGATCTTCCGGCGTACGTAGAATCTTCATTCTTCGTCCGTTTTTGTTGATTCTTCTTCTGTTGGATTCGTAATTTGAAAATGAACATCTTCGATGAGATGGATGTTGATGATGGGCACTTTTGTCTTGAAATCTTGTTTTGATGCCTTGAATCTTCAAACGTGCGTGGAATCTTCGTTTTTCATCCGTTTTGCTTAATTTTTGTCGTGTAACCTTGTTTTGACCATCTTGGCATAATATCACCGATTTGTACTGTTTCTTAGTTTAAAATCCCAAGAATCGTTCCAGAATGAGAGAGATATCGGTAGTAAAAACATGACTTTTTACGCGATATCAGAACCCTTCCAAGTAACACTATTCACAACCCACACGTAGAAGAGGCCAAACAAGTAACCTCTAAGGATCCACAGGTGGCACCGAGCCAGCCTAATACTCCCTCTCTGGTGAAGAAAGAATCTCTTGTCCTGAAGACAGTTGAGACCTCATCCACTCCAAAAAGGGAGGTAAAAATTCCATTCCCTAATCGTTTAAAGTAAAAGTACAAGGTCAATTCCTTCAAACTCGACTCAAAATTCTTAGACACCATGTCTAGAGTTCCTACCAGTACCAAGTACATTAGATGAATGCTTTCCACCAAAGATAAGATACCCAAAGTATCTAAAATCCCTCTGAACGTGGAATGTTCAGCCGTCATACAAAGCAACCTGCCCGAGAAACTAGGAGACACTGGTCGCTTTACTCTGCCCTGTTCTATCTATCAGTCAGGCATGATCCGCTCCTTGGCCGATCTTGCAGCCAACATCAACCTCATGCCTTACTCTCTATATGTCAGATTAGAATTAGGAGACCTTAAGCCTACAAAGATGAGCGTGCAACTTGCCGATCAATCCATTTGATATCCACGGGGAATAGCATAAAACAAAATGGTTAAGGTTGATAAATTCTTTTTTCCCACTGACTTTGTTGTGATGGATATACCGAAAGATATCAATATACCAATCATCCTAGGCAGGCCTTTCATGAACACTGCCCACACTATCATTGATGTATACTCGCATACTATAAGCCTTTAAGCACATGGAGAGACTGTATCTTTCCAAGTTGACCAGGCTGATAGTTCTCATCTAGAGCATGCTGAGATATACACAATATCCACTAGCAGAGTCACATTCGACGATGATGCATCCGAGTAAGAGCCTTCAGACTCATACGTACCCGATGATCATACCTGTCTCATCTCTGCAAACGAAGAATTAGACTCAGAAGAAGATGAGATGGAAGACTCGGAGACAGAAGAGGAAATGGAGGAATCAGAAGAAGAGCAAGAAGAGGATGAGTGATGTTGCTTGTGAAAGCGTCTAGTTTTATTATTTATAAATGGAAATACCTTATTTATACTTTTCACACAACCAGGCAACAATACCCGATCAAATGTTAGTATACACTTAGTAAGTCCGAGTCGGTCTCAGGAACAGTGATTTATTTATATAAATAGAAAATAAATAATTATATATATTAAAACAGTAAATAGGGAGGCGTTTTAGTTCCGTGCGAACATATTAATTAAAACAATAAATAAAATAAATAAAATACTAAAATTAAATGACAGATAGGAAATAATAGAAAGGAACACGTAATTGTATAATTAACTTCACTCATATTCATACATCCCGATTCATTATGTATTGATTATCTAATTGTGATTTCTTTTATATCAATTTAGTCACTAATCAAAGATTTCAAATTGAATGTAAATTAGCCAATTTTCCGGGTCCAACTAATTCTTACAATTTAGGGTCCAACACTAAACATCGATCCAATGTCACAAGATGATCAGTCAATTATGTGCTTTTCCCTAAATTGAGCATTACGTATTCACAACTCATTATAATTACTCTAGTGACATGACTCAACAATGCCCAATAATTTCTTATTGTCTCATTCATTTTAAACTACATAATTATTACTTTCTCAACCTATCAGACTCAACATATTTAGCAATAGTCAAAACCCTAAGGTATTAACCATCAATAATTAATAACATCAATAGAAATCAATCTCATTAACATCATTAATCACATTGAACAATAATTATTACTAATTTCCAATAAACAAGGATCCACGAGTAATATAACCGTTTTCAATTAAATAACTTATTCAATACGCAACTATAATCGTTCAATAATCATCATCCGAGTTTAATTAATCACACAACTACTTTTAATATTCAATTCATCATCAAATCAGTAAAACTCAGATTACACAATACCAAAATCATCAATGATATCTAATAAAAAGAAGTTATACCGAATCAAAAGACGAATCACGAAGAATTTAAACGAGCTATCCTCAATCTTGATTCTTCGTGCCTCCAAAATACTCCTAAAACTCATAAATTAACCTCTAAAGTCGAATAATATCATCTGGAGAAAACCCCTATCCGAACCTCTCTTTTTAGGGTTTAAAAACGCGTTTTTATACTTTCTGCCTAATCGATCCATACGGCGTATGGATTTCCATACAGCGTATTGATTGAAAGTAAGCCCAGCCCAGATCCGCGTAACCTGGGCTTCCACGCCTCATTCCATACGGCGTATGGAAATTCCATACGGTGTATGGAATGAAATTCTAGCCGATTTCCACTTTTCTTCTTTAAATCTTTCGGCTTTACTAGTTCTTCCAATATTGCATTATTTAACCCATTTATTGACCGTTTTCCGTTCCTTTTTCTTCAAAGCTTCATTTCCACAATTAATTACAAATATGAACGAAATCAATATCCAAATTTACTCAAATGCAATAAAAACATTCAAGAATAGGGGTGAAATACTACTAAAATATAGTACTTATGAGCGTTTATCAAACATCCCACACTTGAATCCTACTTGTCCTCAAGTAGACTATCAATTTCAAAATCAAAATTTCTCAAGATAACCGATCATTATCATTAACCTAAATAACTTAACGAAGGAATTACACATCATTACCCAATTTTCAATTCAAATTTTTATATTTAAAAATTCTGTTAACTCTAAAAACAATTATTAAGAAACTATGAAGATGTACAACTAATCTACACATAAACTTATTTTTCTTAAAATATTAAATAATTCACTATGATTACTGATATTGTTATCCACTTAAACAATCTATATTTAAATAATTTAGCTCAATTTATTATTATTCACGTAAATGCTCCCTCAAACTTCCAATAGCTATATACCTTCATACTCATAACATGACAATATGAAATATTATAGAATTTAATCAAAAATCATTTTTCAAATCAAGACATAGGTGACAGGTCTGTGCCTTAACACAACAAAGCAACATAACTTGATTTTGGTTTAGCAAAAAATAATTTTAGTCAAACCATTGGTGACAGGTCTGTGCTTCCGCACAACAAAGCGACATAATTTGACTTCATGTTCATTAGTTCTTTTGAACTTTGTTTGCTCTTTTTCATTAGATATACTGACGGAGACCAGGTCTGTACTTACGTACAACAGAGGAAACAACACCCAGTATATCCCCAAATGATATTAATTAAATTCCAAAATTATTGCATATTGCCCTTTATTAATATGACAATTAAGAAAAACGTCATACATAACTAAATTCCATCTAAAAACAACATCTACACCTTAATTTTCATTTCTTAAAAGCTCAAAATTCTTATATAAACTGCCTATCAGTACATCATATTATGAGACTAAATAATATTTTTATTTCTCTTTTCACAAGTTACATCCATTACAAATATAGAGAAATTCTAAACTAACCTTCATAGTTACAAAATACATCATTCTAGAAAAACAGAAACATTAAATTTTTTAAATTTTTTTGAAAAATGGGCAACAATTATAACCTCCTAGTTACGTATTTTAATGAAATAATAATTAATCTAAATAAAGAATTATCTACTTATGAACAGAACAAGTATGTGGAAACTTCACTCTTTTCTCTCCCATCCCCCACTTAAAAATGTACAATGCCCTCATTGTACAAAATTTTACAAAGGAAAACCTAGGAGAAAGAGAAAAGATTGTGAACAGAAAACTCCCCTGAATTGATGTGTTTTAACTGCCGAAATAAGGTTGATATGATAATCCCACATTCCCTTATCGCAATTTGCTGAACTTACTGCCAGAATAGCACGTATTCACACAACAATTCTGAGAGACCATCAACAAACAGGATTAATAATACCACATAGTCAACCTAATAAAACAAACATACACAATCCTAATAACTAGCAATCCAAACACAATTAAAAATAAAAATATCTAATAAACATAAATAATAATAAAACTAATAATAATGTCTGAAATCAATAACCCAATAGGATGCATATCATCCTAATCACTGTCCTCCTCCTTGTCCATGCTCTAATAATGATGAGATGGTCCTGGCTGCTCTGCTAGTGATGGTGGTGGCATGAACTCCTGGGGTGTCTGATACTGAAATGGCTCGTACAGCATCTAGTGGAAGCTGAACAACTGTGCAAACAAACTATCCTGATAATCTAGATGGGCACTCGTCTGATGGAAGTACTGCCTCTGCATAAGATCAACCTGGTCGAACCGCTGAGTCTGGCGGAGATCCATCTGGTGTAGCTGTTGTCACAGCTGGTCAAACTCTGCAGCATATCCTCTGTTACGGCCACGTGCCGCACCTCTACTAGCATCATTGCTACTACCTCCTCTCGCTGCAGCAGTCCTAACCTGTCTAGACTGTAAAGTCTGCCCAATCCGAGTGGTAGCTACCCAATAAAAAATTTCGGGATCACCACCATAAATACTGCACTGCTCGATAATATCCATAGCCTCTAAACTCCGTGCAGTCAACCACTCCATACCCGGCTGAACAACTGTGCAAGTACCCATCTCAGCCGCAGTCTCCAACCCAAAATGCCTAGCTAGCCTAGTAACAAACTGACCACCACATAAACTACTCGAACTCCTCGTACCGGTAGCTCTCTTAGACATCCACTTCGCCAATCTCCATGGTACATTCACCAACCTCTTCCTGATAATCGAGCTGAGATAAAACAAGTCAGGCTTGGAAACCTTTTCAGGTCCCTCGCGTCAGCCAACAATAGTGAATGTCAACAATCTGTGAATGAGACGATGACGAGGGTCTCGGACACTCCTATAAGTAGGGGCATGAGAACCATAACTACCCTGGGCAATATGCTGCCACTCCTGCTCAATCTCTAAATCAGTGAGCTTTGCCACTGCACCTGCTGACAAATGTCTCATAAAATTCGGGTTATGAATCTCATTGGGTTCATATAACCCGACCCCAATAGAAAACTATATAACGACATCCGCCTCGGCTGACCACCCAGCTGGAAGGTAATGGTTTCAGCAGTCCAATCTATCACTCTGTGCTGAAATCGGAAAGTACTAAAGAACTCAACAACCAACTCTCTGTAAATATGCTCCCTAATGCTGAACATCCTATACCAAGCATACGAGACAAATCTGACATTTTCATCCCGAAGTGTAAATGGTGTAGCGAGCAAATTCCTCACAGTCTCATGCCCGGTAGAGAATCCGTCTCTCTCAACTATACGATCTAGAACATTCCAGTTCACTGCATCAAAGACTTCGATCGGTTGGTCAATATTTTCTGCCAACCGTTCACTGAACTGGTATCTAGTAGTTTCCGAATAACACTCATGGAATGTGAAATATCTGTGGCCCCTAATCAGTGGGTTTCCCAATGCTTGACCTCCCCTAGTTCTCCTGCTAGCCATTTAACTTCTAAAATAAACATTAGTAACACAGAAAATACAAATAAGGTGCCTATAGAAAATTTGGCAGCATTCCGGCTAAATATGAACTAATCCACCAATTAAGGTTAAGCCTAAACTACCGCAACAATCAACAATTCATACACCTTGAGTTGCAACATGAACTAATATTACTCAACTTGCTAAAAATCTATATATATACTCGTTTAACTTTCATGACAATTGTCAAGTCAAATGCAATCATAAGAATCTGGTACCATTATGAACATATGAATAATTAACTTTCATAATTGCTAAATTCTAGCATAAGTAATCAGCAATTATCCGTACTATCTCACAATGAATCATTAGAAAATGCACCTTAACGAGAAACGACAATTTATCACATAACCGTAATCACAAATATTTGAGTACCAAACAAATACTGCATTAATCATCATGTGACCATAAAATCAACAAGCTTGAACCAAAAACCATAGCAATTAAGTAAACATGACAACCACACTATACGATATGAACGGATAATTCGAATAACTCAAAATATATAAGGCGTTGTAAAAATGAGCAGGGCATTACATCACATTATTCAAAGTAAACATAATCCAACTAATACATGCCTAAAAACTTACGCAAATTCAAAATACCAAAATCACAATTTCAAACCCTAACCATTAAACGCAAGATTTAACCAACGAAAATTAAAATCGGAAGTTATACCTTGAAGAGGAGAGTTCGTAGTACAAGAAAATGCAAAAATATGGATGAGGTGGTGGCCGGAATGTGGTGGTTGAGGGTGGCAGTCGGCGGCGGTGAGTGGTGGTGGTTTTGAAGTTTAATAAAAATGGAGGAGAAAGGGGGCTGCAACCGGATTATGCCTTTTTGATCCATACGGCGTATGGATGTCCATACGGCGTATGGATTAAAAAGCCCCAGGTCAAAACAATTTCAACCTAGTTAACCAGGCCGGTTAGCCCAACTCAATTCATACGGCGTATGGATAATCCATACGGCGTATGGATTGAAAAACACAAACTTTGAAAAATCGACCACCCCACTGTACAGGCCCAGGACGAAATTAATACAAACGTTAACAAACCTGGAGTGTTATCACGACTTCAATTCTTCATACATTCCAAACTATATAAAAAAAACAAATCAAATTAAAATTTTAAAAACTAATTAACTAACAAGATCAAATAAAAATTAACCACTTATTCAATCACACCATAAAATAGAAATTGTTCAACACTCAAGCACGCAAATAAATAAATACAACCAAACACAAAAGTTATTAGTAGGTCCGACAAAAAATGGAAAAGTATAAATCACGAAAGTCAATGCAGGGGATAAAGAGATAAGAATCGCTTTGTTATTTTTGCAATAACATTATCCACTCCATGTCCAAAAGTAGCCAAATTCACCAAATGAGCACTCGCCGCCGGTTGAAGATTTACTAGCCACCAACTGATATCTCTAACAATCTTGTTCACAGGACCATTGAGTGCCAATTCAACCTTATCATTCTCATCCAAAGTTATCTCACGATCCAGGCTAGCCTCTTCCAATTCACTCATAAACTCATAAATTGCTTCATTAACACTCTCATGTTTAGACATCACAGGACTCCGCTTTAGATCTCTTATCCTTCTTTCGATCTTCTTAATTGCCACCTCTTGACGATTAGTAAATCCCAAATCAGACTCCTTGAATATTCCTACCAATTTTGTGTATATCTCTACCAACCCAAAATGGAAATGCTCACGTGGTGTGAGCACCTTATCCAAAACTATCAACGAATCCAGATTGACTACCAGAAAGATAGCTAAATCAATAGTGACATCAGGGTGAATGAAACCAGGATTAGGCCTCTTTCCTTCTTCCTTAGCCAATAATTCCAACTTCTGTATTATATTCTTTAAATAGTAAGGAATGGTATTATGCACTATAACTCTATGAGGAGTAGGATCTCTCAAATGATCTTCAAGTTGCAGCAACTGCACCAAGTCTCTCAAACTAGTAACAATCTCTTTATCCACCTCAGAATTAGGATTCCCAGTCGCCAAGTACAACGCTTTCAACATCCTATGAAGACATACCGCCTGATTAGAAGAATATGGAAAAGAAGACTGCACCAATGCCTCATAAATCTCTGTGTATCACTTCTTTTGTGCAGTAAAAAACACTTTTTATTCTTCAATCCTCGAATCCAAAGATGCCTCAAAATCAATTAGAGCCTCAATAAAATGTTGTTCATACCCAAACTGTCTCTCTATATCCGCAGTATCTAACACATTCTGAATCAGAACCAGTTGACTCTCAGTAAAATAAATGGAAAATCTTCTTATCAGTTCAGCTGTGAAAGGAATTTCCCATCTGACTTTCTCAATAGCATTTAACAACTCATGACAGGATGATGTGATGGGTACTTTCCTACGACCCAAACGCGTAAAGGATGGCACTGTGTTATCACAACTCGAACCAAAACTATCAGGATTTCTCCTAACAATGTGGTTATTGTTCGCATCGCTCTCGTAACTCCTTGCCATTGGATCAAAACCTAAATAACAATTAAATCTGGAATGCACACCACAACTAACGAAAAACAAGTTAGACGAAAAATAACATATACAGAAATAAACTATAAAAGACCAACCGGCGGTTAGTATTACTAAACACCGGTTGAAACAAATTCCACAAAGACTTAACCAAACAAGCGTACTTTGATTCAACCAATTATCAAACAAAGCTTGCTATAATAATTAATTTAATTAAATTGACAACTTTTACAAAATTTTAATTAACAAAGTTTACCATATAAAATTTTTACAATTACTAATTCCTATTTAAATAAACAAAACGCAACCGTTCCCCGGCAGCGGCGCCAAAAACTTGGTGTTGCTTGTGAAAGCATCTAGTTTTATTATTTATAAATGGAAATACCTTGTTTATACTTTTCACACAACCAGGCAAGAATACCCGATCAAATGTTAGTATAGACTTAGTAAGTCCGAGTCGGTCTCAGGAACGGTGATTTATTTATATAAATAGAAAATAAATAATTATATATATTAAAACACTAAATAGGGAGGTGTTTTATTTCCGTGCGAACATATTAATTAAAATAATAAATAAAATACTAAAATTAAATGACAGATAGGAAACAATAGTAAGGAACAAGTAATTGTATAATTAACTTCACTCAGATTCATACATCCCGATTCATTATGTATTGATTATCTAAATGTGATTTCTTTTATATCAATTTAGTCACTAATCAAAGATTCCAAATTGAATGTAAATTAGCCAATTTTCCGGGTCCAACTAATTCTTACAATTTAGGGTCCAACACTAAACATCGATCCAATGTCACAAGATGATCAGTCAATTGTGTGCTTTTCCCTAAATTGAGCATTACGTATTCATAACTCATTATAATTACTCTAGTGACATGACTCAACAATGCCCAATAATTTCTTATTGTCTCATTCATTTTAAACTACATAATTATTACTTTCTCAACCTATCAGACTCAACATATTTAGCAATAGTCAAAACCCTAAGGTATTAACCATCAATAATTAATAACATCAATAGAAATCAATCTCATTAACATCATTAATCACGTTGAACAATAATAATTACTAATTACCAATAAACAAGGATCCACGAGTAATATAACCGTTTTCAATTAAATAACTTATTCAATACGCAACTATAATCGTTCAATAATCATCATCCGAGTTTAATTAATCACACAACTACTTTAAATATTCAATTCATCATCAAATCAGTAAAACTCAGATTACACAATACCAAAATCATCAATGATATCTAATAAAAAGAAGTTATACCGAATCAAAAGACGAATCACGAAGAATTTATATGAACTATCCTCAATCTTGATTCTTCGTGCCTCCAAAATAATCCTAAAACTCGTAAATTAACCTCTAAAGTCGAATAATATAGTCTGGAGAAAACCCCTAGCCGAACCTCTCTTTTTAGGGTTTAAAAACGCGTTATTATACTTTCTGCCTAATCGATCCATACGGCGTATGGATTTCCATACGCCGTATGGATTGAAAGTAAGCCCAGCCCAGATCCGCGTAACCTGGGCTTCCACCGCCTCATTCCATACGGTGTATGGAAATTCCATACGGCGTATGGAATGAAATTCCAGCCGATTTTCACTTTTCTTCTTTAAATCCTTCGGCTTTACTCGTTCTTCCAACCTAATGCATTATTTAACCCATTTATTGACCGTTTTCCGTTCCTTTTTCTTCAAAGCTTCATTTCCACAATTAATTACAAATATGAACGAAATCAATATCCAAATTTACTCAAATGCAATAAAAATATTCAAGAATAGGGATGAAATACTACTAAAATATAGTACTTGTGAGCGTTTATCAATGAGCAAAGAAGAAGAGGACGTATATCAATCCACCCCACCACACGAGTACTTCCCTGATTCTCAGCATCCGACAGAAGAGATCATGCAACTCGAGTACATTAAAAATCCAATCATTCTGTCAGATGATGATTCAGAAGAAGACCACCTGATTGATTACTCCCACTGTAATTCTGACATTCGGGAAGAAAGAGACATAGAGATGGACTCTTCTTAGCCAACATCACAAATCATCGATGCAACCCAACCACCATCTGACACTGTTGAGTTCCCTGATTATCAGGATGCTGATACTTCAGTAATGGACAGTGACGAGGATGACGTTGTCTTCATAGATGTTTAGATAGATGTTCGCTCTATCCACCTTCGTGCATCTCCTGCCATTCCTAACCTTCCTCTCGAGATCATCCAAGTTCAGGTCATCTCTACTCATGAAGAGATGATTAGTGCTATTGAAAGATTTGAGGATGATTTTCGAATGATAATGACTGTCATCAGAGATTCGACCAATGAGTACACTCCACAACAGAGAGAGTTAATCGAGGAAATCAACGCTGAATACACGGTCTATCGTGCTAATAATTCTCAGAGTCCTCAATTTCTACAAAACCACATTCATGCCTTCGTCGAAGAACTAGCGACTCAGCTTCTGCAAGAACATCATATTGATAACACACCTGCTGCAGACGAGTTAGAGTTCTTCAAAGAACAGAAAGTCATATATGGCAAGGTTTATGAAGCCTCCATCAGGTCCGCATTTCCATATTCTGACCAGCAAATGAGTTTGCCACATTCTTACAGGTTTTACATCGACTGCACCATTAAACACCACGCCCACAAGATTATCGAGAAGCTTGAGTACGTGAGTTTAGATGAAAGGACGCGTGCCATCCCTTCTTCCATACCAGATGGAGCGATGATCAACACGGCGAACTTTGTCACAAAATGACTCTCAAAAATCTTTGGTACTGTTCCCTCAGATGAACCCGGGCAGTTGTTCCATGACGGTCTACGTGAAGTCTACTATAGAATCTTGAACATCTTTCAGAATTTGAACCTCACGTATTCCGATCATCAAAAACAACTTCTCCAGGGTATTCAAGGATCCATCCATGCATTTGGAAGAAACCCCAGCACAGCCGATCATGAAGATATACATCTTTGCTTCTTTGGTTTCATGGATTCTTTAAGAGGAGAATGTCCCGAGTGTGAGGTTATTAGATCCAATGGGATCCTCATCTTTGATCCTAACAGAGTCATCTCAAAGTCAGTTGGTGATATCACCTAGGATCTCCTTCACTTGCAAAGGGTTGCTGAAAAACACTTTGAAAGCTTCCCTCTTCATGTGGAAAGGATCCCAAACCTCACCCAGGTTATCACCAGCCACTTCCTAAGGTTCTACTCCAGGCTGCCACCTTCCAGCACCATTGGCCCTGGAGGACCCACCACCCACTAATTCTGAAGGAAGGAAAGTCGAGCTCTCGAATATAAAAGCAGCGCTTCTCGGGAGGCAACCCGTGGAATAATACGTGTGTTTTTGGTGTACTAATAAGTGAAGATAAATCGTTGAATATCCTTCACACTTGGATATACCACAAAAATATTTTCAAAATATTTCAAAGTCATTATCTCGTATTTTGCAAAAATCACTTGTCTCAGATAAATAGGAAACACTTTTCAAGACTAGTTCATATGTTTCGAGCATTTGAGGTACTTGCATACTACTTTTATGCATTATGCTCGAACTCGTTTAAAAACATATGTTCTACAAAATGATTTGTAATAGAAAACATCTTTTCAGTCTGAGACAATCATTCCTTTTCATTGCAAAAATATGGAGTTAAAAGGTATATCCAACGTATTCACACTTAAGAGATTGATTCACAAATGATGGTTGAAATGGAAGGCAAGGTTCTTAATCAAAGGCAAACCACCACCCCCCCCCCCTAAAGTTGAATAATCCTCATGGAGTTGCCGCAAAAAGAAAGACTTTTCTACTTCTCGGCACATATTCAGATCTTCAGCTTTAGCTATCTTGGGAGTTTCTTCATCCTTTCTCCGTTTTTATCTTTTTGCTTTACACAGTACTGTTAATTAATAATAGTAATCTATACCACATCCAAAGCTTATCACTGAGTGTGGGATTCCAGCCCAAATAAACACTTGAGAAACATCTTCTTACATGTTTAAACTCTAAGTGTGGGATTATACTTCTAGTATAATCTCCATTAAAGAGAACATTAGGGACAATGTTCCTCTAAGTGTAGGATAGCGGTATAGAACACCTTAGATAGATTTTTATATCCAAATAGCAACTCAGAAAATGCTCCTCACTTTAAAAATTGATCAAAGTTTTTCAAAATTTTTGCGTAAAACAAAGAATAACATGAGCTTAACTTCGACAGTAGATAGCTACTCATTCTGTCAGCTCTGCTTTTTCTTTGAATTTTAATATTTCTAAGAGGAGCCATTTTTAATATGTGTAAATTATTTTGGAAAGTAGTGTAAATAAGATAGGAATTTCTCAAAATAAGAAAAAATAATCTTAGGGGCAGCGCATGACTAAGCACATACAACCCATATTAATTGCAATGAGGTATCTTGAGCCTATAAAAGCATTCATTTTAAATGCTTTACTATTCATTTGTTATGTGTCTTGATGTATGCATTTCTGAACTAGAACTTGCTCCTGGTATGTATTTCGAGACCATATTGGTGAGTACCGTACGCGGTATAGGTGCAATTAGATGACCTTGACATTCCCTAGGAAATAAACTCATATCTCTTCAAGCCTAACCCTTCCGATACTCATTTTTAGTATCCGATGATCCGCTTAGTAAACCCTGTTGAGCCTTAACCTTTTCCTTTCTTGAAAACCCTGCATAAAACCCATTCACTTCCATACCCACCAAAATCTTATCTTGGAGTTTTTTAAATTTTTGAAAAATATTGTTTAGATATCCTTTTTGCTTTCACTCAAAAATCATAAATTTCATGATTTATCAAAACTTCTCGTGTGCTTCTCCATAATCAAAATCTCAAAAAGATCGAGAATCTTGTGGTGCAAAAAATTGGCACCAAGTGAAATTCGAAATATCAAAAGATCGAAAAATAAAAGTAAGAAAGGATCCCACAAAAGGAAGTAAAAAAAATAAAAAATTCCTTAGAAATTCCTTGGCAAAGAAAACTCTAAGCCAAAAATATGAAATAAAGCTAAGTGCTTCAAATCTCTCGAAAACTCCGATCTATGAAAAATATAAAATCTTCCATGTGTTTTCAAAAAGATAGAAGTCAAAATAGCTATCTTCCTCCCTTGTCGTTATCCATTTCCGTTTTCTTTAAAAAGCATATCTAAATAAAATTTTTCCCAAATTTAAAAAATTCTAAGATAAGCATACCCTTTTAACCTAAAAACATCCCATTATCCATACCCTTCAACCCTCACCTCGCACAAAACTCCGATGAATGTCTTGGAATAATTAGCACCGTCCTCACCTAAGTGGTGGAGATTTGATTCTCGATCAAGCTTATGACGATGAATGCTGCATGACTGGATTTAGAGCGATTTCGTTTGTTTAGAATGATAGGAAACCTAATACACTTTTGAGTGAATTGAGTGACCACCTGGTGAGATCGCCTAGTCATGTGTATGCCAAAGATCACGAGAATCAGAAGCATGCCCAAAGATATTCATTTCTTATTTCTGGAACAAATATCTAATTTGTCTCCACTTTCTGGAACAAGTTACTTGTACAAAGATTGTTTGTTCCTAGAAATATTTTAATTATCGGGCCTAAAAACATCTTTTTAAGTGAGGATAATTGAAGTGTTGCTTGAGGACAAGCAACGTCTAAGTGTGGGATATTTGATTGAACGTAAAAAGTCACATTTTTGCGTACATAATTCCCACGTTTTTAGCACCAAACTTGATGAAAACACTTGATATTAATACTTTTTCATCTTAAATCATCATCAAGGCTAACAATAAGGCGTTGCTTTAAAAATCAATCAAAATGGTTAAATAACGTACAAAATAGAGCATAAATGATACAGTCACATTCTACGAGCACTTTTAAGAACATTACCTTGAAATTATTCTTTGATTATCTCATTTTGATCTTCAGGTAATTACGACCGCATGGATATAAAGAACGCTGAAAACGGACCAAAATGAAGAAGTTATGGCCAAACGAAGTATGACTAGGCGACCAAGACTTACGATCCAGTGCATGAAGACAACGACCAAGGGAATACCACCCCTCAGGGGCCGTATACCACCCCACAAGGGCCGTATACGCCCCCTTGTGGGTGGTATACGCACCTTTTAGGGTGGTATACCCCCTTTTTGGGGTGGTATACCCCCCTTTTTGTGCTGTATTCGCCCTTTTTGGTGTCCGATACCACATTTTGGTGTCCAATACTACCCTTTTGGTGCCGAATCTTTGAGCTAGGGGTGGTATTTTAGTGCAAACTGGAAGAATTGGGTGTCATAATGGTGGTAACATGCGTGGAAGACTTTTCCTATAAATAGAGGATCAATCCTCCTCATTTCACACCACCTAAATAATCAACACAACAACACACAAATCACATTCTCTCACTAGTTTCTCACTCTAGGTTAGTTACTTAGTTAGTAGTTAGTTTCTTGTTAAAATTTAACGGGACTAACAGAGGGGCTACTTTGTAATATTTGTTGGAGATACTTGGAGGGGTGCTTTTGTAATATTCGAGGCTCTACTCGTTGTAATCTTTCAGCTTATATTCAGACCACGCATTTATTACGGTTATCTCTTTCCTTATATGTTATAATGCATGCTATTGTTATTATGCTAGATTTAGGATTCGTTACCATGATTTGTGAGTAGTTAGCTTGTGTGTTTGTTGTGATGTAGTTAGTCGTTATAATGGGGGATGATGTTAATTTAATATATTATTGAAAACTATATATGTTTTACTTTTCATCTATGATTATAAATTGTTTTCAAAACTATCGCCTTTCCTCTAATAAACGTGGTTAAAACTCTGAAAGACAAGGAGTCGCGAACCTTGTTCTGAAAGTAATTATTTAAATTGTGCTATCATAGATGGGTAATATTAAGTTAAGGCTGGTTTATATCATATATGGGTAGACTTTAGTACAAACTTAGTTAAAACGAGTTCAGAGTGACCTGAATGTGCAATACGCGTGGAACACCGTAAAACGTCATATTACTTAGTATAGTGCTGGAACCACCTCTGGTGTAGTACAAATGCATGGAAGCTACGGAATGGTCGTCGGTGTAAACACTCTAACTTGCATTAGTGCTGAAAGTCCACGATCTCAGAACTAAAACTTAGTAATCAAGTATAAAGTGCAGCGGATAACAATATACTTGAAGTAAATGATCTAGAGAAGAGAGAAATTGCTTTGGTAAACTAATTGTATTAATATAGCTCAGATAATACAAAACACCAAAGACTTAGAGAATTCTGAATAGACACACACCTATATATATAGGCAGAATTCTCTAGTCAAAATAAGTCAACTTCTAAGTCCGAAACTATTCAAGTTACTGACCACTACTTACGGACTCACAGACAGTCCGTAAGTACTACTTACATACTGACTTCTATTACTTACGGACATACTTACACTTAGTAACTTTCGGACACAAGACTTATACATTTTCTGTTTTACAAACGTTTATCAAAAACTATCAAATTGAGCTTTAGACATTTTATGTTCCAACAAACTCCCCCTTGGATAAAGCTTGATTTGTCTTAGTTCTGATATATCTTTATTCGAATCCAGGAAGCTTGCATCCAGCATGGATTCCCTGCTCCAGACAAACATGCACCACTCTTTGAAACATTCTTGCTTGAAGAGTTGATTCTGGATCATCAGCATGAACTATTTGATTCTGTTCAAGTATCAACAAATCTTCTTCAGCAAGATTGATTAGGCTCAGAGGATCGTATACTTTCACCACATTTCTGGTTGGCCATAAGATGTTTCCATCTTGTTCTTTGTCATAGCAAACAATGTAGGCTTCTCCAGTATTGCTTACATAAAGCCATTCAATAAAATATTTGGTGAAGTTTGTTGGAAGATTCTCCAGAGGAATTTCCTTCTTGCAATGAGCTCCAGGATAAATAAGTTTCACTCTTGGTTGATTGGTTATTGGATAAATTTCCCAAGGATCAACTTTTCTTTTTTGCAATACTCTTGGAAGATATTTCCAATCCAAATAGTTTTCTTTCTGCCAATTAGTATCCTCATAAATCCTCTGAATCATCCAGTGTACGATCCCTCTTTTAGGATAATTCAGAATATTGATGCTTCCAAGACGATTCAAGTCACACTGAGGCAGGGATCCAAGTCTTTTAAAAGATCTTGAGAAGTACTGAAGACCATCTATTCTTTTTACCACAAATACCTTGTTTTCTGAATCATACTTCCAACTGATAATCCTTCCTTTGAGTTTTCTGCTTTTGAGTTTGAAGGTCTTCTTCTTTGTCAACTTTTCTTTATTAACAATAACCTTTTCTTGGAACCAATCCTTGTAAGGTTTTTCTTGAACTGGATCTTCAGGAAAATTCTGAAACAAAGATTCTTCATGTTCCTCATCAATTCCATCAACCTCTTCTCCTTCTTCTGGAGGCTCTTCATCTGAATCAAAGTCTCCATTTTGATTCAGAATCTGAAGATTATAATCAAACTCAGCAATATCATTGTCTTGATAATCATGTTCTTCTTCATCACTTCCCCAGATATATACAACCTTTTGTGTTCCTGAAGATTCTCCAACTTCCATCCTATTACAAGTAGGAGAGTATCCACCAGTAGATATATGTTTCTTGACCAATTCTTCTTCTCCAATATTAATCATAAATCTTTGGTCACTTGGTAACAACTCCCCCTCAACCTTATCACTTTCCTGTTCTTCAGCAAATTCAAAGATATTAGTATCCAGCTCCTGTTCTTCTTCTAAGTCATCAAATACAATATTTTCAAACTCTGAAGTTTGTACTGGAACATCACAAATCTGAGGAAGTGCAAGTGCATAATGTATTGGATCTGGAGAATCAATAGGAGTTGATGTATCATGCACATCATCACTTGGATTAGAAAAATACTGTTGATCTTCCTCATTGCCATCATTATCACCAGTACCAAAATCATATAAACCATCATCATTGCCATCCTCATCACCATCATTACCATCACCATCATTACCACCATCATCATCATCATTGTCATCATCATCATCATTGTCATCCTTTTGTTCATCTTCCTCTTCTTCCTTGTCAGACTTCTCCCCCTGATCAACTGATTTTTCTTTCAATTTCATTATTTCAAGCTCCAATTCCTTAATCTTTTCAGCTTGTTGATCAATCAGGGTCCGTTGAGCAACCACTTGCTGATTTTGCTCATTAAATCTATTCTCCACATTGACTGAGTAGTCAATCAGTTTCTGTTGCATTTCTTCAACAAGCTTTAAAACTGGTGCAACAGCTTTTATTAATTTTGAGTCCACTTCAGCAAGAGGAATTGATGGAATTGTATCAGATGGCAAACTGGATGAAGATGGAATACTAGAAGATGTTAGAATGGCTCCCGATGAAGGCATACTTGTTGAAGTACTAGCATCCTTAGAAAATAATGATAAAGATGTTGTTCTTCTGATTTTCTTTGGTCTAACTGGAATTTGTTCATCTTCAGGAGTATATAATGGATCAAGAGCTTCTTCTCTTTCTTTTCTCTTTCTTTCCTCAACAATCTTTGGATCTTCTTCTTCAGATGAACTAGAAGAATCATCTTCAGATGCATTTTCATTCTCAGGATCAGAAGAATCAGTTGATGTAGTATGAACAGCTTCAGCAATATCATCAACAGATGCTTCATGAGCAGGTTCATCTTCAAACAAATCAGCATGCAAATTAATGTTTTCAAAAGTTTCTGGCAATTCAATATTTCCTTCCATAACAGCCTCTTGTTCAACTTCAACTTGTGGTTCATTAGCCACTATATTTTCCATTGCTTCCACACTAACACCTTCTTGAGGATCATTTGCAATGATATTCTGTGCTTGTTCCTGGACTTGTTCCTCATGGATATCCTCTCCTCCTTCTTCATCACTTGAGGATAACTCAAATTCAATTTCTGGAGGAACAAAGTTTACATCCAGAACATGTCCAAATAAATCCAAAGATGCAGGAACAGCCTTCTTTCTGTAGTTGTGAACATCAGCAAATATCCTTTGTGGAACAGGAATATAGGAATATCTATCTCCTTCAAAAGTGAGTCCCTGAAGATGTTGATTGAAAATCCGTTGTAAAAACCGTGGATACATAAAGAATGCCTCTTTGCTTGACAAATTCCCAATCAATTGCTGAAAGATGAACTTTGAAAAGTTGTATGGAATATTCAGAATAAGGGCAGTGATCATTTCAAGTAAATTTAGCCCAACAGAATCATGTCCAGATTTCCTTGGTGATAAGGTGGAGACCATAGTATGTATCATAAACTTCCATTGAGGAGGAAAATGATTTTTCAGATATTGTTTATCCATTGGTCCTCTAGTACATCCCATCCTAGAAAGACAGTCTATCACAATCTCCCTTGGTATTCTATTGTTCACATGTTCATCATCCCCAAAATTCCAAGTTTGTCTTATCATATCCTCTGTAAGATCTATGGGAATTCCAGTCACAACAGCTCTAATGCATGGAGGATTATTGCTTGGAAGGTATTCAGCTGAATTCCAAAACTCAAACATATGTTCTTGAAAGATGTGATCAACTCCCATATGTAAAGCATAATGAATTCTAGACCTTCTCAAGAAGTTCAGAATTGGGTGAAAACAGTTGTTGACTGGCTTGTTTGGAGGATCCAAAAGATAAGCAGTTACATTATGTCTCGGCTCAAAGTCAATAATAACTCTAGCAATATCAGCAACACCAGGTTGATCTGCCATAATGTGTATAACAAGCTATACAAAACAAACTGTTAAGCAATATTCAAAAATCACAGAAAGGAAAAAAAAATTGTACATACTGAAAATTTTGTTAAGTATCAAAATAGTCCGTAACTTAGAAATTCTTAGATCATTTATGTCAGTAACTAGCTACTTGGTACTAAGTATCACCACTAGGTCAGTATGTAATACTTATTTCAGTAACTAGGTATAAACATATATTTTCCAAGTAAAACTAGGTCAGGAACTAAATTTTATTTCACTTTCAGTGTGTTCGAAACTATGATTACCTAGTCAGTATGTATGAGAGGACACTAATCCGTAACTAACAAATCAAATATATGAATATAGTCCGTAACTATAGTCCTTATGTACATTCTGACTAAGTAATCTGAAACTATGTCCGTATATCATATTAAGTCCGTAAGTAAACAATTAGTCAGTAACTAAATGAATACTGAATAGACTTAGAATAATTCAAGACTTAGTCAGCAAGTATAAAAGTCCGTAAGTTAATATGTCCGTAAGTAGGATTGGTCAATAAGTCAATGGTCAAATGTTTGACTTAAGTTCCGTAACTACGATAGTTACGGACAAAACCCTAATCTTAGTCCGCAACTAGAAGATACGGACTCAAGATACAACTGTTCATGTGAACAGTAACTTTGAACTGAAAAATCACGATTAAATCATAGATATTGAAAGATAGAGAATGAAAATTATACCTATGAATGCGAAATCACAAGGCGCACAAATCTATCTTGATAGATTTGAAAATGATGAAGTAAACAGAGAGAAATCGAAGAAATTGTGCTCGGTTTTGCAGATACTGAATATGCTAGATCCGGACTTTTTTAAAAAGTGTTTGAAAGCTTATGTCAACTATAGGTTTTAGAAGTACATATACCTTTTCAATCATAGTTCCGGACCTAATATCAGTTACTGAAAAATCCTTTGATCATTTTGAAATTTAAAAATTTATTTTGATGATTTTCAAAAATGACTTTGGTTGAAACATATAGAATCAAAAAGATTAATCTTTGGATATTATCTACCTAAATCTAAAAGACATAAAAATAGAAAACTAATTTGAAAAATATAAAATCTAAAAATATTTACAAAATGATCATAACAGAATAAAATATTTTTGGTGGGGAAAATCTCATGAGTTGGGATCATATTGGGATATTTAAATGTATTATATTTATTATTGAGAAATGCAAGTTTATTTTTGATTGTTAGTATGTTTATCCTCTTTAAATTTATATATCATTTCCAAAATATCTTTTCTAAAAATTATTTTATCTATAATTATTGGTATTATTGTTTATTCAAGTACTAAAATATTTAAGTATCTTTTTGGCATTATTGTTAATGTGCACATTATTCTATATAAGCTAAATATCAATATACTTCTGAATTTCAAAATACAGTAATATTTCTATATAGAGGGTGAGAATATGATGAAGTCTTTAAGAGTACACATATATGTTGGAATGACATTTTGTCACATATGTCATACCCTTGGTTGGAATTACAACTATATCTCAGGTCTATACAAAGTATAACAGAGAGATATAATTAAGTAAACCTTCTTCAAAATCATACCCAAGTCTAAGGTCTGTACAAAGTACAACAAATAGTGGATATGATTCCCCAGACAACATAATATAAAGACCCTAAATGATAGATCATACCATATTAATTTTTCAGAATTTAAGACATTTTATTGTTATTTTGAATCTAGAGGACTAGAATCTTGATAACTTTGTATCATTGATTTTGACTTTTGTTTGAGTCTATTGACTTTTTGCTTGTCATATACAGATATTTTGGATTATATAAAATAATATGCACTAATTATTTGACATTTCTTAGACGAGATACCTTAAATATTTGAATACCTACCAATATATTATATATAATTTAATTTTTAGAAAATTTTCTTGAAGAAATGTTACATAAATCTACTAACACATCAAATATAATACTTAGCATTTCTTTTAAAAATTAATTTTAATACAATTCCCAATATACTATCATTTCCCAACATTTTCCACAAAATCTCCCCCTGATTTTGTATTTTTCTAATGTTTTTTTTTTTTTTTTTTTTTTTTTTTTTTTTTTTTTTTTATGTTGAAATTTTTCTATTGTTTTTGAATTTTTTATATTGGAAAGAAAAACACCAAATGACTAAATCAGCAAATAACATAGAATTGTAAAATACAACCTAAATATCCAAATATTCAGTCAAGTTGATCCAAATGTTTCATACCGAGCATTGAGATAAGGTCCTCAAAACGGGATTTGGAAAATGATTTGGTAAACAAGTCTGCACGTTGCTTACTTGTTTCGACATGAACCAAAATGATCAGATTTTTCTCATAGCAATCCCGTATGAAATGAAAACGTATTTCAATGTGTTTTGTTTTAGAATGCTGTACGGGATTGCGTATGATACTGATAGCAGCAGTGTTATCAATATTTAAAGGAGTTTTGGTCAAGAGTAAACCGTAATCGCGTAGTTGTTGTTGAATCCACAAGATTTGAGAACAGCAACTAGCAGCAGCGATGTACTCAGCCTCAGCAGTGGATGTAGAAACAGTTTGTTGTTTCTTGCATTGCCAAGTCACCAATCTTCCTCCAAGAAATTGACAACCACCTGATGTACTTTTGGAATCAATGCCACAACCTCCGTAGTCTGAATCAGAATATGCTGAAAGTTCAAAGTCACCATCATTGGAATACCAAATTCCAAGATTCGATTTTCCTTTGAGATATCGAAAAATCCGTTGTACTGCTCGCAAGTGAGTTATCTTTGGGTCAGCTTGATACCTAGAACAAACAGACACAGCAAACATGATATCTGGCCTAGATGCCGTTAGATACATCAAAGAGCCTATCATGGAGCGGTATTCTTTTTGATCAGTAGGAGAATCTTCAGAGGCAGGTCCAATCTTTTCAGTTGTATCAATGGGAGTGGAAAGTGGCTTTGCCTCTAACATCTTGAATTTCTTCAAGATATCATTGACGTATTTTGTTTGATGGATAAAGATTCCCTTATCCATTTGTTGTACTTGTAATCCTAGAAAGAAAGCCATTTCTCCCATTGAGCTCATCTCGAATTTGGACTTCATAATTTCCTCAAATTCTTTGCACAAGCTGTCGTTTGTTGATCCAAAGATAATATCATCAACGTATACTTGCACTAGCAGTAAATCTTCCTTTGACTTCTTTATAAAGAGAGTGCTGTCAATTCGTCCTCGTGTAAATCCATTTTCCAACAAGTGTTGTGACAAAGTCTCATACCAAGCTCTTGGGGCTTGATGTAATCCGTAAAGAGCTTTGTCTAGTCGAAACACATGATTGGGAAATTGAGGATCTTCGAAACCCGGTGGTTGTTTGACAAACACTTCTTCATGAACTTTCCCATAGAGAAAAGCACATTTGACGTCCAGTTGATAAACTTTGAAGTTCATGTATGAGGCATAAGCTAAGAATATCCGAATGGATTCTAGCCTAGCTACGGGTGCAAAAACCTCATCATAATCCAAACCTTCAATTTGAGTAAAACCTTGAACAACTAATCTCGCTTTGTTACGAACCACAATCCCTCGATCATCCTTTTTGTTGCGAAAAACCCATCTAGTACCAATTGGATGAATACCTTTTGGAGGTTCCACCAATGTCCAAACTTGTAGTTTTACAAATTGTTGTAATTCTTCTTGCATGGCTTGTACCCAAGAAGATTCTTGTAAAGCAATTTGGACATTCTTTGGTTCTATTTGTGATAAGAAGCAAGATTCCATTTGAGCTATCCAACAAGAGGTGGACACTTGTTTTGGTTGAACACCAAGTTGAGTTCGTGTCTTCACTCCATCTGATACCTCTCCAATGACATTTTTCAAAGGATGTTTGAATTTTGCATTGATACCCAAAGTAGGTTGTGATTCAACTTCCATGTTTGCTTCAAGATTCGTATCCTCAAAGTTACTTTCCACCGCATCATCTGAATCATCATGATTAAATAATTCAGTGGAAGTTTCTTGAAATTCCTCATTTTCAGGATCCGAATAATGTTCTGCTTCATTTTCTACTTGTGGAGTAGAATGTCCTTCTTCTTCTTGAGGAGTCGAAGTTGTAGGAACAGATTCCGGAGGAGTTACTTCTGATAAAACGGTTGGTGTAGGAGTAATAAGAATCGGTTCTGAAGGAGAGGAGATCACCGGAATCACATATTCAACATATTGATAATGAGAATTATCTGGAGATGTTGAATCTTCTGGTAGTGGAACAAAAGAATTGAAGAATGAATCATAATCAAAGAACTTTTCAGGACCAATACCATCGGGAGATTTTGAATGCCTTAAGAATTCCACTTCATAAACCTCTTCCACCCGATTAGATGTCTTGTTATACACCCTTTTGTTATGAGAGTTCACTGAATATCCTAAGAAGAAACCGTCGCCAGCTTTTTCGGCAAACTTTGACAATCTCTCTTTGGTCTTCATGATTAAACACGGACATCCAAATGGTTCCAAAAAATGAATATTCGGTTTCCGATTATTCAACAGTTCATAACTCGTCTTCTTCTTGTCTTTGACAACATGTACTCGATTGAGTACAAAACACGCCGTATTCACTGCTTCAGCCCAGAAAGTAATCGGTAGTTTAGAATCTGATAACATAGTTCTCGCTGTTTCTACTAATGTCCGATTCTTTCTTTCTGCCACTCCATTCTGTTGTGGAGTATAAGAAGCACTAAAGTGATGTGTTATTCCATGTTGAAGACAGAACAATTCCATTAAATGATTCTTGAACTCCGTTCCATTGTCACTCCGAATGACCTTCACTTTCAATGAGAAAATTCTTTCCAACTTAAGAATCAGAAATTTAATTTTCTCAAATGCTTCATCCTTTGTTGCAAGGAAATATACCCATGAAAATCGTGAGTAATCATCGGTAATTACCAAGCAATAGATTTTTCCTCCAATACTCCGAATGTTTACTGGACCAAACAAATCCATATGAAGTAACTCCAATGGCTTGTTAATTGAGTTCACCAATTTTGGTTTATGAGATTTTCTGATGAGCTTTCCCTTTTTACATGATATACAATGATCATGTAAAGAAAAGTTTTGTTTAGGCACACCGATCACTAAATCGTTTTTCACCAGATAATTCATTTTCCGAAAATTGATGTGACCCATTCTCCGATGCCAAAGTATAGAATCTTTCTCTGAAGCTTTTACTATCAAACATGTGTGATCCTGATTTGTGGTACTTGATCTCATATCCAGAACATACACATCTTTTTGTCTTGGAGCTCTCATAAGTACCCATTCTTCAGGAACTGTGAAACCAGGTTTGAGTATCAAACATTCTTCAGAATTGAACCATGTGGATAGGTTCTTATCACAAACTTGGGATACACTGAGAAGATTGTGTTTCAACTCTTCAACAAAGTTTACTTTTTCAAAACTCACTTCACCATTTGTCACTGTGCCCTCACCAGTGATTTTTCCGCCCATATCTCCCGCAAACGATACACGTCCTCCATATTTATGTTTAACATCATTGAGCAAGGACAAATTCCCAGTCATATGTCTTGAACAGCCACTATCAACATGCCAAATGTTGTCGATAGATTGGGAAGACTGCAAGACATAAACATGAAAATTATTAGTTGCAAATGGACACCCAAGCCTTTGAGGCTTTGGGTTGTCCAGTAACGGGATCATCTATCCAGACATCAATCTCCTTCATTCTTTGCTTAAAGTTATGAGATAAAGAAGTTGAATCTTCAACAGGATTCTTTTCTTTTGGGACATTATTTTTAAAGATTTTCTTAAAAACATTGAAAGATTGTCTTGTTGAACCGTTTTTATCCGGTTGTTCCTTATTCATCTTCTTTTGTTTCTTTTTAAGAAGAGGAATACAATCTTTTAAAATATGTCCACGAACCCCACAAAAGAAACAACATCTATGCTCATATCTTTTGAATGATTGAGAACTAGAATGAGAATCCCTTGTGGATTTATCATTCAAAGATGTCTTTCCTCCTTTTCCCTCACAATCATTGCATTCTTTGGATGAAAAGGTAGTCTTTGTTTGCTTCACAGGCTTAGAAGATGTATATCTTTTTAATAGATTAAAAGCCTTTTTATGAGGAGTAAAGATTTTAGCTTCTTTGTTTTCATTAAAAGAAGTTGTACCTTTATCCTTTTCACAATCATTTGTTGAAGCAGGAACAAAAACTACTTTATCATGTAAAGTCCCCTTACCCTTTTCACATGAGATTTTAGGAATTTCAACCTCAACAGCCTTTTCTTTCAAATCAGTAGAAATCTTCTCGGGAGATGAAGTATAACAAGATGGTGGTGGAACAATATGATAACCCAACCCTGTCTTACTTTTAGTATCAGTGATTTGAGAGTGAATTATTTCATCTAAAACCATTGATGAAGTAGACATGTTGGAAAGTTTTCGATTTAATTCCAAGATTTGAGAAACTTGATCTGCTTTTTGTTTAGACAAAGATTTAATATCAGTTAAGTATTTATCAATAACAGTTTGCTGATTTAAAATCTTTGCTTTGAGATCATGAATCTCAATTTGATAAGCCTCAATCTTTTCAGAAAACTTTTTATCATTGTTTACCAGAATCTTGTTATTTTCCCGAAACATTTGTGTTTCCAAGAGTAACTCTTGATTCTGTTTTTGTAAAAGACTAATCTTTTCCCCCAGATCAGTACATTTACCACAAATTTCCTCAGAGATATTAGAGTCGACCTCATTGATTTGAGCCATAAAGGCTTGTTGATGTGAATGCTCTTCAACGTGAGAACTCCAATCATAGTAATCATCTACTGTTGAAACCATTGCTTGAGAGGTAGAGGCTTTTGATTGTGTGACAGGAGGAACTGCTTGATATTTTCTGGGAGTGGATTCTTGAGCATTAGAAGGCTTGGTAAATCCTGAGCTTGGATTTTTACCTTTTTCACACTCTCGTGCAAAATGACCAAAGTTTTGGCAATTGTAGCACTTTACCTTAGATTTATCAAATCCAGGTCTTCCTCCAAGCTTAGATTTACCAGTTCTTTGAAGAAACTTTTTCACTTTTCTTGTGAACATTGCAAGATTCCATTGCAAGTCCATTTCTTCAAGATCATCTGGGTGAATTTGATCATAATCTTCTTCAATAAGTTCCACATTTGCTATTCTATTACTTATGAAGGCTTCATAAGAAGCAAGAAAGGCTGTAAGAACTTGTGCATGTTCTTCAGTTGCTTTTGAAACACTAGAACTAGCATTTGATTGTGGAACATATTGATAAGATTGAAAAGAAGAACTTCCTTCAGATGAAGAGCTTGGGTATTGTGAATAAGTTGGTGAAATAGGAGTAGAAGCACTAAACAATGCTGTGGTAGATGTTTGTACTTGAACTTTGGAACCATAAACACTCGGATTTTGCATTGTGCGATGAGCCCTAGAGTGTTCCTTTTTCTTGATGGAAACATCATAATTTTGAAGCTTATTGAATAAGTCTTCAAGTTCCATGGCACCAAGTTGTTCCTCATCTTCCAACATTGCATCTACCTTACTATCCCAACGTTGAGGTAGAGCAGAGAGTAATTTTTCATTAATTTCTCCTCTTGAAAGCTCCATTCCATGTCTTTTGAGTTCACTAGTAAGTTGGGAATACCGAACTATTAGATCCTCAAATGATTCATTAGGTAAGGTAGTGAATGCATCAAATTCCTTCTTTATGAGATCACACTTATTCTTCTTATATTTGTCATTTCCAGCAAATCGTTTCTTCATTGCTTCAAACAATTCAAAAGCAGTTGCTAATGATTTCCATCCAGACATTACTTCTTGTGGAAGTGCCATTGAAAGAATAGATTTTGCTTTTTGATCTCTAGCATATTCTTTCTTTTCCTCTGTATTAAAGAACTTGACAGGTTTGGGAGGAATAGGTTCTCTTTCCCCAAAATTTCCTTCTAAGCGTGGCTTGATATATTGCTCCGTAAGTGGAATCATGAGTTCCGGATCATATAGAGCAATAAAGGATTCAAACCTATAGAGCCAATCATCAAAATCCTTGAGCATAAACCTCGGTGGTTTGCTCGTGGTGCCTGTCTCTTGTTCGTTTTTAAACATGGCTTGAAATTGAGCAGTTGTCATAGACATGTTTTCTGCAAGAGATTAGAAATGCAAACCCAAACACAAAAACAATTCCAAGAATCTCAAGTTCAAAGTTACTCCGAAAGTATACTCAGCAAGTATACTCCGTATCTACCAAATAACTACGTAAGTAGTATTCAGTAACTGAGTTCCGTAACTTTGAAGTAAATCACAAAAGTCAAAACTACCAACTGTTTTCAGTATCTAGTTTTCAGTAACTAGATTCAGTAAGTAGCACAATCAGGAAGTGTTATCAGTAATTACCAACTGTTATGCTCAGTATCTAATTCTCAGTAACTAGATTCAGTAACTAGCATAAGTCCGTAACTAACACTTAATATCTCGATCCGAAACTAGATTTACCAAGTAATGAGTTGGCAAAAATCAAGTTTATCTATTTCGAAACAACAATTCAGCAACTAAATCAGTACGAAACAAGCACTCAGTAACTAGACTTCAGTAAGTAGAAATTTTCCGTAACTAGAATTAGTTTCGGAACAAAAATCCAACAAACTTGTAACAAACTCGTAACAGAATTTCGCGCCAATCTAGATACTGACTAAAACGGTTATTTTTGCTAGTTTCGGACAAATAAACACCTAGATACGGACTTAAAATCCCAGATTTTCAAAGTGAAATTACTTTCTCAATACATCTTCAATTTTAACAATCAAGATATGTATGCACTCGTAATTGAAAACCGAACACTCGTGTAGTATTAATTTCAAGTTTAAATGTGTTAATCAAAATCCGTACAAAATGAATTTGAAACAGAATAAGATTTCAACAAATTAAACAATGAATTTGATCAAATTGAAAGTATAGAATGATTCGGAATCACTTACAGTGAGGTGTTTGACGAAATTGAGACTGCAAATGATGAAATTGATCAAAATGAATTTCTGATCAAGTACTTCGTATAATCAAACACTCAGTATATCTCTTTAATCACTTCTGAATCAATCTAGAAGTAATCCGTATCAAACTAATCACCTCTGATCAATACATGCAATCAAATTCCTCAAAATCACACTCTAAATCAATCACGAAGCTCACTAAGCAGCTCTGGTTGCTCTGATACCAATTGAAAGTCCACGATCTCAGAACTAAAACTTAGTAATCAAGTATAAAGTGCTGCGGATAACAATATACTTGAAGTAAATGATCTAGAGAAGAGAGAAATTGCTTTGGTAAACTAATTGTATTAATATAGCTCAGATAATACAAAACACCAAAGACTTAGAGAATTCTGAATAGACACACACCTATATATATAGGCAGAATTCTCTAGTCAAAATAAGTCAACTTCTAAGTCCGAAACTATTCAAGTTACTGACCACTACTTACGGACTCACAGACAGTCCGTAAGTACTACTTACATACTGACTTCTATTACTTACGGACATACTTACACTTAGTAACTTTCGGACACAAGACTTATACATTTTCTGTTTTACAAACGTTTATCAAAAACTATCAAATTGAGCTTTAGACATTTTATGTTCCAACAAGTGCGCCAAGCATGGAATGCCATAAAACGTCCTAGTACCTCATTTAGTGTCGGAACCATCCTGCTGGAATGGCTCCCGTACACCAAAGCTATGGAACACCACCGGTGTATACATTATGAGCAACACTGGGTCATCTACCAGCTCTGAACTTAACAAACCATCGATGAAAAGTTAACAGACGCTTTCCGAATTAGGTCTTAAATGCTCTACTTGAATTAGAATGCTTTATGGTGTTAAGAACGGTCAGAAATTAAATATCGGTTTGTTACCTTATTCATGCACCCTGGAGTTAACTCCAAGAAGGGTCACTTGTCTTCACAGACAGTGTTGGGGGTAGAGCAGCCTGATCTGATCAGAATCATGATAGCCTAGTACTCAGTGACATACTGTTTGAGAAATTAGATAGTAGGGTGCTAGTGTGTACACCATAAAGTGTCTGAAACAAGTAGAACACAAATACTTAGAAAGAACGTTTTCAAAACATCAATCCAAACATCATCTCCTCTTAAGGCTAATGAAATCACAACAAACACTCCTCTCCATACTGATTATCACCTAGTACTTTATTTCGGTGTTTATTTAGTTCAATTTAGGACCTATGTAATTAAAAACCAAAAATAAAATTCCTTGTTTACAAACCCTAATAAATCGAATCGATCATCTTGACTGCTTGGTTTCATAATACGATTGATCTTAAGAATGACCCTGAGTCATTACTTATCGCTAACTGCCATTAATCATAGTAAAACTTAGGTCCCCAACTTTATAAATTTAAAACCACCCTCCGATCACCTGCCCCGACAGGAAGTTCCGCAACGACAAGGAACGATCCCTGAAGCGACCGCTGGGGCACGATCAGGTCCCCACCTATGACATACCCCTGGAACTCAGACATGAACATAGCTTCCAAATCATTTTGGTGAAACCATTTTGGTGACCTTGTTAGGTATCTTGTGACTTAATACTTTTTCAAGTTCATTTACTTGCGTTTGCTTAACATTTAAGCATATACTAATTGAGACCAGGTCTGTACTTATGTACAACAGAGGAAACAATCACTATATACCCCCAAATGATTTCAGATAAACCTCATGCATAGAAGATTGTCATGCTACGTTAAGGAATTAAGAGATTTAGTTGTACATCATACGGTGTTTACCACAAGATCATAGACACGTATTAGAATTACTTCTTAAGAACTTAGAAACAGGTGTGTATCATGCCTACCATTACATCATATGATGAAGCTAATGTTTATAAAAGCTATTTTAAATATGCCAGATAAACTTACTGACACATCAAACATAAACCTTAAAATTTCCATTTTGTGCATATCATATGATGTACAATCATTTCCTAAGTTGTTTACAGACACAATCTAATATCTTTTTGAGGAATAACAATCTTGATGTTCATATTTCTGATCTAATAATCAGAATTTTTAATTACTTCCCCTGAACAGCAAATTCTTTCCGAAAAACCAATTCAAAGGTATTCCCCTTAAACATTAAACATATTTTTATAATTTTTTAATTTAACAAATTTCGCAACATTGCATTACTTTGATATTAAAAAGTCCAAAGAATGGCTATTGCATGACTAACAAATAAAATTAAATAAAAGTTCCAAAATAAAAGTTTCAAAATCACATATCAAGTCAAATCATATGACTTTTTAGCACTTTAACCACCTGAACTTCAGAAATTTCATCATTCCAGTCACCATTCTTCCAACAATATCCACATCTATGCAGTCACTAAAAATATTAGCTAACAAAAAACTGACTTCATCACCACAAACAATCAAACTTTAGAGTTTAGAGACACCCAAGCCTTGATAAACTTGGGTTGTCCATTATCATCCATAATCATCACATCCATGAGTTTATGATATTTTAAAAACTCAATTGATTTCATAGATGTGTTGTTTGTGGATTTTGGTTTCCAAAGCTGTTTAGGTTCGGATGATTTGTTTTCAACAATGTTGTGCTGTTGAACTTAAGGTCTACTAGGCACAACTTTGTTTACTCTAGCCATAGGTTGTGGAGAGTTTGATTCACAACTAGATACAGGCGAATATGAACGACGCCTTGAAAATGATTTTGAAAAAGAATTTTTAAAAGAAGAAGTTCTTGGCATCCCTCTACCAAACCTATCCAGGGATAATAACCTACAATCCCTAATAATATGGCCCTGTTAACCACAACGAAAGCAAGAACGTCTCTCAACATAAGATTGATTCCAATGAGTTCTTAGGTGAACATGAACATTTGTTGAACATGCACTCTTAGGTGAACATGTTGAAGTAGATGTTCCCGAGGTTGAGTTAGTTGATGTTGAACATTTATTATTTTCAGATTTATCAACTATTTTATCTTTCTTAAAATCCTTTTTAACATGTTTAACTTGGAAGGATTCATTGTCAACCTTAGCTTTGAGTTTGCCTTTAAATCGTTCATCATTTTCCATTTTAATGATGATATTTTCAGGTTGGACATTTATTTTCTCAACCTTAATGGTAGACTCTTCTGGTATATCTTCTACCTCAATAACCTCCTTGACACTAACCAGAGGTTTACTTACATCCTTAACAAATATAGGCCTAACAAACATGGCATGTTTAACTTGCTCATTAACTGCTGTATTAACAGAATCTATCTCTACTTTTGAGGAAGAAGGCATAAAGTCTTTAATTGCATTCTTAACAGGAATTGGAAGATAGTCCATAGGAGGAGGTACATGGTTATATCCAAGACCTGCCTTACTTTTCATATCAGTCCTTTGCTTATCAAGGATGTGATCAAATATCATGGTTGACATAGCAAAATTTGACATTTTTAATTTAAGATCATCAGCTTCAGATTTAGAGTCAGCAAGCTCTTTGTTAAGAAAAGAAATTTCTTTCAAATAACTATCTATTTAATCTTGTTGACTATATATTTTAGCTTTGAATGCTTGAGACTCATCTTGATAGGCTTTGAATTTCTTTTCATAAGCTAATTCATTTTCTTTCAAAACCTTATTAGCCTCTGTCAAATTTTCGAGATTTGATCGCCGGGTTTCAATGTGATCCTTGTACCTGTTGTTAGAAGCAGTTAATTGAATGCAAGATAAACATTTAAATGCATTAGAATTAACTTCTTTTGCTTGAGCCACGAATGTACTATGTTGAGGTTCTTCTTCCTTTTTATATCCACCGCAGCACTTTTAGATGGCAGCCCAAAGGTCATACGCATTTTTGTGATGCTTAAACAACTGTAAGAACTCCATTGATAAAGATCCTTGAATTGCTGTGAAAGTCTTCCATTCATTATCCCATGCTTTACATTATTCGAGAGTCATTGATTTATATGATTTTTCAGTTCGTGTTCCTTCCCTGACTGGCATTTCATATCTCTCAGTCAATGGAATCCACATGTCTGGATCATTAGAAGAGATGTAGGCCTCAAAATCTCTTCTCCAACTTGAGTATTTAGTGTTTTGGGTGAACATCGGAAGGTTATTGCGGACACTATACAGGAGCGACATCTTTTAAACAAGAACTTAGTGAAACACAGACAACCAGATTCTCCCACCAAAATTTGGTTCGAAAATATTTAAAATTTCTCGAGTACAACAAAACTTTTCCTAAACTAAAATTATGAACTTTTAAGCTCAAAAACAAAATTTGATACTACAAATATTTTCGCGAATTTCCCTCCAAAATTTCAACCGAAAACGTCCGAAAAATCCCGGGTAAAATGAAACTTTTTCCAAGCTAAAGTTGAACACTTTTAATCCTATGAACAACATTTGGAAATAAATTTTTTTTTTTACACTTGGCAAGGATTAGTGGCAGAAAGGTTGTGTCGCAACTTTGTGTCGCAGTTCAAAAACTTCAAATTAGCAACACAAATACTTGTGTCGCAGCTTATGTCGCCTAATCAAAGGCTTATGTCGCAAATGTATGTCGCGAACTTGTGTCGCACTTTGAAAACCCTAATTAGCGACACAAAGCTTATGTCGCAGCTTGTGTCACAAAACGGCACTGGGCAGATTCCAAAACCCTAAAATCGAAAATTTTCGAAACCCTAACGATTTTCAAAAATCGAACGACGAACTAACCCAGAAAATACCTTCAGAAAACATAATCTTCAAGCAATCAAACCCAGAAATGAAGATTAAATAATAAAACCTTCGTGAATCAAATCAAAAATGTTCTAATCACGATCCGAAACTGTTGAATAACTGATTCAATGCTCTGATACCACATGTAGGTTCCCTTTACGGACCTAATCAGATCGTTACCACAATCGATCGTGCGGAATCCAAACGATTGAGTATTGAACATTTAATCAAATCACGCTAACAATATCTATAATCTCTGTATATATACACACTTGAAGAATAAAGATTACAATACACTTACTCTGCTCTCTTCTATCTTTCACAAACTCTCTCACTCTCTCGGGTTTGATCAATCTTTAACTGAAACCCTATAACTCTATTTATAACCTGACCTGACCTATTAGCGACATAAGTATAGTGTCGCTATTGTGACCCTTGCGACATAAAACCTATGTCGCTATTGCGACACAAGCTCTGTGTCGCATGACTAATATTCTATGTATATTCTATAATTATATTTTGTTTACAGACTCGAATATACACACTAATCACATCACATACTAAGACTAATTGACTCTGACGATTACAAACATTGACCAAGTGATTGACACACAAAAGGCACCAACAGACATTTTTTAGGGAACATAGCTAAAAGGCATTCTATGTTAGTTATTTTTCAACCCAAATTTTTCTTTTAAAAATGTATTCTCTTTAAGATTATAAAATCTTGTAACGAGTCTGAGAATTTTAAGGGATAAATTGAACTTAAATTAGATAGTTCATTGTATCGATAGGCAATCTATGTATAAGTTGTTGAGCTATTAAATATAATTAATGCAAGAAGTAGGCGATATTCCGTGGAGGAACTTTAGCAATGTATGACTTTAGTCTTAATTCTTATATATGATAGCGTGTGATATGCCATAATTTTGGTATTTAATTAATATCATTTGGGGATATACTGGGTGTTGTTTCCTTTGTTGTACGTAAGTACAGACCTCGTCTCCGCCAGTATATTTAATGAAAAAGAGAAAAAAGAGTTTAAACGAACTCAAAATTTTAAAATGTTGTCAAATTATGTTGCTTTGTTTTACTGAGGTACAGACCTGCCACCAATGGTTTGACTAAAGAGTTATTATGCTAAACCAAAGTCAAGTTATGTCGCTCTGTTGTGTTGAGGCACAGACCTGTCACCAATGTCTTGACTTAAAATGATTATTTTAATTAGATATCCATAATATGTGTAATATTAGCACGTTATATGTATGAGGGTATTTTGCTATTAGGAATTAAGGGTAAAGCTGCTAGAATAATAATAAGTCAAGCTCAATTACCCAATATAGATTGTTTAGGTGGACAACAATATTGGTAATCATTGTGAGCCATCTTGTATGCATAATGATAATGCATAATAGTTATTATTTTTAAGCTAAAAATTTGAGTTGTGAAATGCTAGCTTGTATGTAAACTCCAACGCGCCCTTGTTTGCCGATTATTTTAGAAATTTTGACATTTCGAATTTTTAAATCGATAGTCTACTTGAGGACAAGTAGGATTCAATTGGGGGATATTTGATAAACACCAAAATATACTATATTGTAGTACTAACTTACCCCGTGTTTGATAGGTTTCTAAAGCATTTTGTGTGAATAATATACTTATTTCGTTCATATTTGCATTTATGAGTTTGATCAGAGCTTGGTCCAGAAAAGAAACAGGAAACGAGCTAATCACGAAGAAATGATGCTAAGTGAATAAGAAGATAGGCAAGTGAGAATTGGAATTAGTGATAATGGAGTTTGAATCGGAAACAGAATGAAAGATGAGCTGCAAATGGAAGAAAATTAGATTTTAACATCCATCCGGCGGATGGAAATTCCATCCGGCAGATGGATTGATTAATTGGGTTGACTTATTACGCCAGCCGAGCCAGTTGAACTTTTACATCCATCCAGCGGATGGAAATTCCATCCGGCGGATGGATCAATTCGGCAGATTAGGTTAAAATTCCTATTTTCCTCATTTTAACCCTAACTTCCACAACTTCAAACCAGCTGACCAAAGCTTGTTCCAGAGGCTTTTTGATGACGATTTGGAGGCACAAAAAGGTATAGATCGATGCTAATTGATTCCCCTTCACGCGGTTCATGATTTGGTCTACATATCACTTTCCAATTTCAATTCGAACATCATCTATGTGTTTTGTTTGAAATCATGAATCTGATTTTGTATGATTGAGCCATGGATTAGACTTATTGTTAATTGTTTAGTTTAATAACCTTGGATTATGATTATTTGATGGTTATAATTGTGTTTTAGATCAATTGTCTGATTGAAGATTGTTATGTTATCCGTAGAACCTTGGTTATTGGTGATTGTTAGTTATTACTTAATGTGGTTAATAGTGTTATTGAGATTGAGTTCCTTTGATGTTATTGATTATTGATGATTATGAATCTAGCTTTATAGTCATTGCTAAATATATTGAGTTTGATAGGTTAAGAGAATAGTAACTAATCAATCTAAAATGAGCAAGCTAATAAGATATTATTCGTAGGTACTATTGAGTCATACCACGAGGATTGGTCATAACAAGTCGTTTACACTTAATGCACAATCTAGGGAAAATCATGCAATAGAGAAACATTCTTGCGATGTCAGATCGATGTTTAATGTGGAACTCTAGGTTGTAGATATTAGTTAACTAGGACTCTTTGATTAGTATCAAGTTAATATAAAAGAAATCACAATCAGATAATCAAAACACATGAACCGCATAATATGAATCTGAGTGTGAAGACTCTAAGCAATTACATGTGTATCTCCGATTGTTTATCTGTTCCTCTTATCTTGTTTTCTATTGTTCGGTTTAGTTATTTAGTTCATATTGATCGTTCGTACGGAACTAAAATGTACCCCGCTATGTTTCTGCTTTCTTAGTTTAGTTAATAATTCCAATTTAATTGAATAACATCGTTCCTGTGTTCGGCCTGGACTTACCATAGTTATACTATTCCGATCGTGTATTCTTGTCTGGTTGTGTGATAGTAGTGATTGGTATATCGCGTACTTTATAAATAATAAAACTAGACGCTTTCACACGCATCAAGAATACAAGCTTGTTTTGTTTTACATGTGAACGCAAGTATCAAATATCGCTATATTTTTCATAAGTTTATCATCTAATCATTTAAGTCCTCCAAGCATAGTTTGATAATACAGCGTGAATGTTAGTGTATGATTCCATATAGGATTGACAATCCCCGTCCGGGTCAGCAAGCACTGACTGGTCAAACGGACGCATTATCATTTGTTCATACTTATGTTGATTAGGCACACGCATAGAGGCACCCTCGCTCAGGCACTTAATTGTGATCTTGACACCTCAGTTAAGCTCAGACTATGTGCTCATGGCAGTTATATACATCATTTATCATTTACTTATTTGCTTAATTGCAAATCATCATACTTAAATCTTGCGGTTCATACATCATACTTTATCATTAAACCTGTGAGCTCACCAGCTTTTAGCTGACCATTTTAGCATGTATTCTCAGGCTCGCAGTAGCAGTAGGTCTACTCACTCAGGATGCCTATTAGCTCAAGTCGCATACAGACATCAAGAGATTTCCTTGCATTTCTATATTTTGTATAATTTGATATGCCCTAGAATCTCTATCATTTGGCTTACGAGCTTTTGTAAACTATTATAATAGTGTATGACTTTTATAATATCAATGTATTGGTAAACGACGCATATAGAGTCGTTCATTATATCTTATGTGCTTTGTTTATTGATTAGTAGCACCCCAAAGTATGCTTCCGCTCAACGGTAAATTTGGAGGGTGTTACATTATGTGTTTTATAAGGAGTATATATATTTTTAGTTTAATTATATAACAGTGAATTTAATATATAATAACAGAATTTGTATTAATGGACATTTATTATAGATAGTTAGTAATTAATTAAAGATACACAAAGGAGATTGATATTTTCACCATTCAAAATGATAAATCCACAACATGTAGGTATTAACATGTTGTACTGTACAATCTTCTAATGCATATAGGTGGTGAATTTATCATTTTGAATATTAAAAATATCACCACTCATATACAAAGTATAGATAGATCATTAATAGGGAAGAGTTTTGACTATGGAAATATTATAAATAGGTTAAATGAAATTTAGACTTTTACTTGTATTAAATTTATTTTAAAAAAATGATGAACATGAATTATATAATATATGTAGTTAGAGATTACAGATTGAAGATAATTTCACAAAATGATATGAATGATTACCTTAATTAGTCACATTTATATTTTCTTTTTCTCGTATGCTTCTCTTACCTTATCACATTTAAATTTTGTTTTTCACCTAAGCTTCTCTTACCTTAAGATCAATGAAACAAATAGTTGCAAATATTAATTATTTCGCTTGACAAAAGATTTATTTTTAACTTTTATTTCTTATAAGATGCATATATTATCATTGTACTTTAATTTAAGGGTCCGGATCAGAGAGGAACAAGTGGGCCAAAGGAAAAGGATGGAACATTAGTCAACCAATGGAATCAGGTCACATGTCAAGCTAAAGTCACATATTACATTTTTAATTTTACCCTCTCTAACTTTTTAGCATTACAATTACTACCCTTCAAACTTTCTTAATCTATACTCCCCATCCCCACCACCACACACCATCTCCTGCTGCAGCTGCCGGCCACCACCACCATCCGCCACTAGATTTAAAAAAAAATATATCCTAAAAATAAACTTAAATTTCTTTTTTTTTTTACTTTTTAATACTTTGTTCGGTCTTTTTTATTTTATTTTTCTTTTTGATTTTTTTCTTCTTTTCCACTACATCTTGGTTTTATATTAAAACATTGCATCTTTCTTTTAAAATAAAATACTGCTTCAATATACTTTTAAATTAATCACTATGCATCATATTTTACTTCAATGATAACTACATCATGTTTTTAAATTAAAAAAACTGCATCTTTCTTGTAAGTAAACACTACATCTTGCTTTAATTTAGAAAACTGCATCATACTTTTAAAATTAAATACACTACATCATGTTTTTTATTAAGAAACACTGTATCATACTTTATAATTATAAAAAACTGCATCATACTTTTGAATTAAACATGCTGCATCAAACTTTTAAATTTTATACATTTCTTCATGCTTTTTAATTAGATACACTACATCATGCTTTTAAGTTAAATAAATTGCATGAAACACTTAAATTAAATATGTTGCATCATGTTTGATTGAAATTACTTCATCATGTTATTAAGTTAAACACGATGCGTCATACTTATATATTGAACCTACTGTATCATATTATAATTTAAATTGAACTGCATCATTAGTCAAACAAAAATACTTCATCTTGTTTTTAAATCAAACACACTGCATCATTTATGAATACAAAATATTGCATCTTGCCTTTATAAATGAAAAAGGTAGATGAATATTAATTGTATTATTCGAATGCTAATATTTAAAAATAAAATAAAAAGAAATAAAAATGTAACACAAGTTGTTACTAATTGATTAAAAAAACATAAAAAGCATTCAAAATAAGTAAAAAACCCATAAAGGTTCAATATATTATAAATAAAAAAAGTGAAAAGATTTTTTTAAGTAAAAAAAAGCTAAAAAAATATATACTCCCTCCGTCCCAAATCTATTGTCCCCTTGTTGACTTTGGAGTCTTTCTCTTTCAACTTTGACCTTCAATATTTTTGTTTCTGTTATATAATATTTGATCTAAAATATATGAATTTATTGGATTTTGAATGTATTTTCATTGGTATAATTTGCATCAAGTATTATATGTTGATTTGCAATAGTATGTGAACCGCAAGATTTAAATGTTGATTTGCATCCAGCAAATGATAATAATAGTGTATACAACCATGAGCGCATAGTTTGAGCTTAACTCGAGGGTCGGGTCCCATATAGAGAATTCCGAGCGAGGTGCCTGCACGAGTGCCTAATCTACACTCGTTTTCCCAAATCATAGTACGTCCGTTGCGGAGGTTAGCACGACTAACCCGGACGAGGTGGGTCAATCCTATATGGTACCATATACTAATATTCACGCTACTTTCGTATTCCAGACTATACTGACGGAGGACTTTGGTTTGATTAGTTGAAAACAACTCATGTAGTATGTTAAAATATGTACTCGCGTTCATGTGTTAAAAACAGAGAAATGTATCACACCCCTTGTAAAACAGTAAAAAAAGGGGCCATGAGACTCACCTAAGCCTGAAGAGTTTATCTAAATAAACTGAGATTGATTAGCCAAGAATTGAAGTCCAAAGACTTGTAACTTGAGGGTGTCCACGACACACGATGGTTATAAACATGTGAAGGCATCTAATAAGACCACCTTGTAGTTGTTTGTCCAACTAGAATGTCCAAATGATTACAATTTGATTGATTATCTAAGTGTTTGAAAATGTGTACGACCCGTTGGTGATTGTTTGTAATAATAATCCCACATTATTATTTTGATGATTTTGAAGTGTTATACATAAAAGTAAGTTCCAATGTGTTTTAGAAGTCGTGTCGCATTCATGTTTGATGTTATACAAGTTTAACACCTTGTGTGAAAGTTTAGATGTAACACTGTTACTCGTGACCCTAGGGTAAGGGCGAAGCCTGTTAATGACGGGGGTCCGGGGGCAGCGCCCCTAGTTAGCGGGGTCCAAGGGGTGGCAACCCCTGGCGGGGTCCAAGGGGCAGAGCCCCTGGCTGGGGTCGAGCTACATTGAGGTTTTAATTTGGGCAAAATCAAGTGATAAAATTTCAGGTCTCAACACTTAGTAAAATCTGAGTTTTCTAGGTTCTGTCATCTGCGACATTGTGTGCGACGTAGGTTGTTATGTCATAGGTCATGGCATCGCTAAGTGCGACTTCGCAATTTAATGCGACGTTGAGTCTGATGTCGCTATATGCGACGTTGTTGGTCTTTGCGACGTAGGGGTTGATGTCGCTATGTGCGATGTTAGCAATTTAATGTGACATTGAGGTTGATGTCGCACCATGCGACATTGTGGCTGATGTCGCAATTTGCCTGGGACAACTGCGACATCGGATTCTGATCGGACTCCGGTGACCGGAAACATGGCCGGACGACTTTGATTTGGTCTGAAACTTTTACCCAACCCTTATATGGACATTTTAAGCCTAGAAAAACAATTATAAGTTGAAAACAATAGAAAACGAGAGGTGTCGGGATTTGTCGGAAACTTACAAATTGTCGCGCGGAGAATTCGGAAAGGTGGAAACGTAGATCGTGGTGTGGTGAACGTTTTTCCCTAAATAAGCTTGAAGATTTGAGGCCGTTTGGTGGTGCGTTGTAATGATTTTAGATGGTGGTGGTGGTGGGTTTGTTTTGAGAGAAAAGAGAGGAGAGATTGATAGAGAGATTGATAGAGAGAGAGGGAAGATAGCTGGAAATGGGGTGGGGAGGGGGTGACCTCACCCCCTTTTGGCTGATTATTGGGAAAAGAGGGAGAGGATCTCCCGAATTTTAATTCCCGCATTTGCGCTCCGTGCTGTGTTCGTTTAAACGTTAAATAATTATTATATACCTTTAAATATATGTTTTAAAATACGAATGTTTATTCAATATTTTTTTTTTGTTGAAGTATTTTACCAAATATTTAATAACTTAAATGGTTTCTTTATTTGTGTGTTAAATATTTAAGTCGCGTAGCCGTTTATTATAAGATACGAAATAAAATTGAAACATTATCAAAATAATATTTTAGGTATGTTATCGTTATTAAATAATTTTATATTATTTAATAAAATTGATCACCAACGTCCGTATTTAATTGAACCGAATTACATTCAATTTAAAGAGCGTACGATTTAATCAAATCGTATATTTGTATATATTCAACAATATATATTTCGATACATTAATTAGCCTATCCAAGTAATTATATGTATTAACAGAGAGTTAGGCACAAATGACTAGTCCTAATTTGGCGGGTGTTACAGATATCGTCGATTCAATGTCGATCATCATAGGAGTATTTGTGAAATTCAATCCATAATCTCGCAATTGCTATTGTACCCATAAGATTTGTGAACAACAGTTGTCAGCTGCAACATACTCAGCTTCACATGTAGAGATGGCGACCGAGATTTGCTTCTTGCAGTGCCAAGACACCAATCTTCCACCTAAGCCTTAAACTCTTAGGTATGTACCAATATTACCACTTGTGTCTACTCATGGATGCAAGGAAGCCACTAGGATTGCCTGATAAGTAGCGCTAGATTCAAGCTAGTGACTCGAACAAAAACAAGCGCTTCTCGGGAGGCAACCCGTGTCTCACGTAGTTTTAATAGTAGGATAAGTCGTAAGCTAACCCAAATAAGTAGAAAAATGATCCCTAAAATGAATGTTCCAAAGTTTTCTTTATTTCTATGAACAAAAAGGATGGTTTGCGAAATTACTTCATTGAAAATTTTGTCAAAACCTTAAAACTTCCTACTCCCACTTGTTGAACTTTATTACAACATCCATTATCTGAAGTTCTTAAATGTCCCTTCACTAACAAACATGGGAATTTGCCAGAAGTTAGGAGCCTTAGTAATCTTACACACCCACTGACATATGTCAAAAATTTGAGGTACTTACATAAACATACAAGAGATACAAATGCTTAACATGATTTGTATGTCCACATGTGTATTATGCTCAAACTCACTTAAAAATATGTGCTTTGGATATCTTTATACTTGGCTACCTGATTCAAGTGATATTTCCATATCTGCTGTTTGGATATCTTAATACTTTTAGTGTGAGATTAGACTCCAAGTCATACGCTCGTTTGTTTCATCTTCAAAGTACTCACTTTGATAGTTTTTTTCGCAAACCAGTGAATCTCTGATTTGGAGGATAATCACTTGTTTGTTAGATCACGTTTTCTTGTACTACTTGTACAAATGCCTAACAAACAGGGATTTATGCCTATGGATGAAGAATATTTGAGAATGATGGAAAGGCAACAAGGGGAGCTTACAGTTAATTAAATTTGGAAATCTTTGGAGAATTACTTTGCAGGGGAAGAGATGGTGCTTTCAGACACGTATATGATTTCTAGTTGGCTATGACTAGTTCATCAAGGAGAGGCCTTCACTCTTCCAGTATCCGGAGGACACCATCACTTCACTTTATTTTCTACAATCTATCCAAGTCGAGCTCTCGACTATAACATCAGCGCTTCTCGGAAGGCAACCCGTGCAATAAGACGTGTTGATAGTTGTGTGTTGATAAATGAAGAAAAATCTCTGAGTATCCTTCACACTTGTATATACCAAAAACTATTTTCAAAATATTTCAACTAAATTTTTGCAAAATCACTTGTCTCGGAAAAATAGGAAAGTTTTTAAGAAAAATTAGTTCATGTGTTTCGAACATTTGAGGTACTTGCATACTACTTTCATACATTATGATCGAACTCGTTTAAAAATATATGTTCTATAGAAATCTTTGTAGTAGAAAACATCTTTTCATTCTGAAACAGTGAATCCTTTTGATTGCAAAAATATGAAGTTGAATGGAAAGGTATATCCAACGTGTTCACACCTACGAGATTACTTTACAAATGTTTTGGATGAATTGAAAGGCGAAGCCCGTATTTATAAGCAAACCCCTAGAGCTAATGGAGCTGCCACCTAACGAAGATTTCTAGGAATTCTTCTCGCGGCATAATTAGACCTTCAGCTTTAGCTACCAGGGGAGTTTCTTTATCCTTTCTCCATTTTTATCATTTTGCTTTACTTAGTACTGTTAACTAATCAAAGTAATCTATACCATATCCTAAACTTATCACTAAGTGTAGGATTCCAGCCCAAAACAAACACTTGAGATACATTTTCTTATATTTTTAAACTCTAAGTGTGGGATTTTACTTCCAGTATAATCTCCATTAAAGAGAACATTAGGGACAATGTTCCTCTAAGTGTGGGATAGCGGTATAGAATACCTTAGATAGATTTTTATGTCCAAATAGCAACTCAGAAAATGTTCCTCACTCTAAAATTGATTAAAAAATTTCAAAATTTTTTGCATAAAACAAAGAAAAGCATGAGCTTAACTTCGACAGTAGATAGCTACTCGTTTAGTTAGCTCTGCTATTTTTGAATTTTAATGTCTCTAAGAGGAGCTATTTTAAATATGAGTAAGTTATTTTGGAAAATAGTGTAAATAAGGTAGGAATTTCTCAAAAATTAAGAAACGATAATCTTAGGGGCAGCGCATGACTAAGCACATACAACCCATATTAATTGCAGTGAGGTACCTTGAGCCTATATAAGCATTCATTTTAAATGCTTCACTATTCATTTGTTGTGTGTGCTGATGCATGCATTTCTAAATTAGAACTTGCTTCTGGTATGCATTTCGAGACCATATTGGTGTGTACCATACGCGGTATAGGTGCAATTAGATGACCTTGACATTTCCTAGGAAATAAACCCATTTTGCTCATATCTCTTCAAGCTTAACCCTGTCGATACTCATCTTTAGTATCGATGATCTGCCTAGTAAACCTTGTTGAACCTTAACCTTTTCGTTTCTTGAAAACCCAAGTTTTTATGCCCACTCACTTTCATACCCACCAAAATCTTATCTTGGAATTTTTAAATTTACAGAAAATGCTATTTAGATATTCTTTTTGCTTTCACTCTAAAAATCACAAATTTCGTGTTTTACTCAAAACTTCTCGCGTGCGTTTACATATTCAAAATCTCAAAAGATCGAGAATTCTGAGGTGCGAAAAATTGGCACCAAGTGAAATTCGAAATATCAAAAGATTGAAAAATGAAAGCAAGAAAGGGTCCCAAAAAAAAGGGAAGTAATAATAAATAAAAATTCCTTAGAAATTCCTTGGCAAAAAAATTCTAAGCCAAAAATATGTCATAGAAACAAAGCTAAGTGCTTCAAATCTCTCGAAAACTCCGATCTCTGAAAGATATAATCTTCCATGTGTTTTCGAAAAGATAGAAGTCAAAATAGCTATCTTTCTCCCTTTTCGTTATCCGTTTCCGTTTTCATTAAAAAGCGTATCTAAGTAAAAAAATTTCATGAGTTTAAAAGTCCTAAGATAAGCATAACCCTTTAAACCTAAAAACATCCAACTATCCATACCCTTTAACCCTCACCTCATATAAAAACCCGATGAATGTCTTGGGATAATTAGCACCGTCCACACCTAAGTGGTGGAGATTTGATTCTCGATCAAGCCTATGATGATGAATGTTGCATGACTGGATTTTGAGCGATTTCGTTTGTTTAGAATGATAGGAAACCCGGTACACTTTTGAGTGAATTGAGTGACCACCTGGTGAAATTGCCTAAATCATGTGTATGCCAAAGATCACGAGAATCAGAAGCATGCCCAAATATATTCATTTGTTACTTGTATAAAGAATGGTTGTTTTTAGAAATATTTTAATTCGTAAAAATTGGGCCTAAAAATATCTTTTTAAAGTGAGGATAGTTGAAGTATTGCTTAAGGACAAGCAATGTCTAAGTGTGGGATATTTGATTGGACGTAAAAAGTCACGTTTTTGCGCACATAATTCCCACCTTTTTAGCCCCAAAATGGATGAAATCATTCAATATCAATACTTTTTCACCATAATTCATTATTAAGGCTAAAAATAAGATATTGCTTCAAAAATAAGTAAAATGGCTAAATAACGTACAAAACAAAGCATAATTGATACGGTCACGTTCTACGAGCACTTTTTAGCATATTACCTTGAACCTATTCCTTCGTTAGTTCATTATGATCTTCAGGTAATTACGATCACGTGGATATAAAGAACGCTGAAAACGGATCAAGAATGAAGAAGTTATGGCCAAATGAAGTTCCACCAGTGCACAAGACTTACGATCCAGCACACAAGACCACGGATCAAGGGGATACCACCCCACAAGGGCCGAATACACCCCCTAGAGGGCCGTATACCCCCTCTATGAGGCCGTATACCCCCTGTAGGGGTGGTATAGCGATATCTCTCTCATTCTGGAATGATTCTTGGCATTTTAAACTCAAAACCAATACAAATCAATGATATTATGCCAAGATGGTCAAAACAAGGTTGCACGATAAAAATCAAGCAAAACGGATGAAAAACAAAGATTCCACACAAGTTTGAAGATTCAAGGCATCAAAATGAGACGTCAAGACAAAAGTGCCCATCATCAACATCCATCTCACCCAGGATGTTCGTTTTCAAATTACGAATCCAACAGAAGAAGAATCAACAAAAACGGATCAAGAATGAAGATTCTACGCCCGCCGGAAGATCCAAATGATTCGTACGCAATATCTGGAGATAGGAGGCATATTTTTGGGATATCTTTACATCAAAGTGTTCGTTTTTAAATTACAAATCCAACGCAAAAAGAATCAATGCAAACGGACACATAACGACGAAGATACGCACGAATCGAGCAACGCAGTGAAAGACGACGGACCGGGGCGGGTGGCAGCCAGCCGCGCTGGCCTGTTGGTGGGCGGCGCCGGCCTCCACCACCCCGTCTCTTTTGCGGTTTTTCGTCCTTGTGAGGCTAGGGTTGCTAATGTGAGCCATATTTTCCCTATAAATACAGCCCCTAGGCCTTCATTTGAAGATGTCCCATATGCATTAGGCATATTTCTCTCTTTACTTTCTCATTCTATTTTCTTACTTCAAAATTACTGTTAGGCTAATTAAGGAGCTTGTTAAAAGTAGAACGAAAGCTAGGGAACATTTTGTAATCTTTGGTATACGCTTGGAATTACGCTTATTAATTCAAGTCTATTCCTTCTCGCATTTTAATCCGGGTTCTTTCTATCCTATTATATCTTAATTAAATATGTATGCTTTAATTATGCTAGAATTAGTTTGTGCGATGATTAGCGAGTAGATTACTATTGTATTTGTTGTGATGTAGTTAGCATATATAATTGTGGGATGACTTTAAATATGTCGTGAAATAATAGAATGTTTGACTGTTTGACTGTTTACTCGGTATAGTGCTGGAAATGTTTTTAAGCAAAGTACATACGTATGGAAGCCGGTAACGACCGAAGGTAGTTGTATTATGGATCGACATTATAAAATGGAAACTTTATGAACGGACTTATCCTATGAATTTAAACCTAAAACTTATATTCGCCTTTCGATTAACTAACGTGATTGTAACCTTGTAAAGAGGAGTCGCGAACCTTGATACTTGGTTAATAGTTATCTGTGTAAAAACTATGTTTTTAACTGTAACGTCATGCAAGCATCATAAAATGCAATGTGATTACATGGACTTGCCATGAGTATTGTACACTTTCGATCACAATGTACTTATCATGTAAACATGGCGAAGCAATTAAAATCACAATGGAAACATCGGTAAAAGATTAAATACACTGTGAATCACCATAGCTTTTTCCGACATGGTCTGGGTTTAACTTTATGCAAAAAGCCGTCAGCATTTTAATTAGCGTTTTAATTAGATTAGTTAATTTAGATTAGATTAAAGTAGGTAGGCTACAGGCTAAATAACCATTTACGAAAACCTAGGGATTTGTTAATTGTAATGAGAAAGGCAAGTTTGGAATCTAAGTTACATTGATATCCTTTCCTTAAAATATGAAACCTAAAGTAAGATACGCAAGAACCTTGAACGTTTTCCCCTGTTTATCATTCTCAAGTTTCATTAATAGGAATTGGTTAATAAGTCCGAACATAAATTCTAAGTTAATAGTTTAATGGATTTGAAATCTTTATGGTATTAAGAACGGTCAGATTTGTAATGACCTGCTACTCTATTCCTTCGCCCACGAGCAAATACGTTCAATAATACAGGCCACTGACTCCCTCACAAGAGAGTGTGGAGAGTTGAGCATCGTCTGTCTGATCAGAATCATGACACCTTAGTTCCTCGTGACATATTAGTTGATAACCGACTAATAGGGAACTTATTGGTTATACCACTAGGTGTTGAATCCACTAAACATTTCCAATTTAGATAATCGTTTTCGCATTAGAGTCACCGTCCCACATTATTAGCTAACGAACTCACAACAAATACTACTTTTATTATCTGATTTATTATTACACTTTTATTCGCTTTATTTAGTTTACTTAGTTAACTGAACCAAAACCCCCAACGCACTCTTTTAAAACCTTTACTAGAAAAGAAAGATTGATTGGATCACCTCCGTTTCAATTCAGTTTCTCTTTAAGAACGACTCTAGGTCATACTTACCATCTACTAGCCTTTGGTTCAGTATTAGTAAGTCATACTTAGACCCCAGCAAATATAAATTTAAAACAAACCGATCGCGATCCATACGTCGTCTTCATACGACGCTTCGGGTCCCATCATATACCCCCTCTACGGTGCCGGATATGCCCCGTTTGCTACCGAATACGCCCTATTTGCTACCGAATATGCCCTTTTTGGTGTCGAATACGCCCCTTTTGGTGTCAAATTTCATAGCTCGGGGGTGTATTTCAGTGATAAATTGGGAGCGAGCGTGTTAAGTGTAAAATTGTATCTTGTAAGCCTATAAATAGAGGCTGTCACCTCCTCATTTCAACAAGCAATCAGTCCATCCATCCATCACAACACACAACTCATTTCACACACACTACACTCTCTCTCTCTCTAGACTTTCTCTCTCTAGGTTCTCTCTCTAGTCTCTCTCTAGTTTCTCTCTCTAGGGAACTAGTGGGAAGATTAGGAGAGAATCCTTTCTTTTTAGAATAGCTATGTAATATAATTAGTAGAGGCTAGCGGTTGTAATATTTGGACATTATTCAAAGAAATACAAGTTGTTATCCTGCTCGCAATACGTATCGGTATTATCTATCCTTTCTATTATTAATTTGTTATAATGTTCTTGTTTGATGTTTGTGATTTATTAATGATAGAAATGTTTATTGGAAAGCTTTGTGATTAGTTGCTTGTATGTTTGCCATGATTTAGATAGTTAGGAGTGATGTTACATTAATTCTCTATCTGTATAAATGGGAGTTGTTTTACGCTGTTATCAGTCTAAGCTTTTCATAAATAGACCTTATCATTCACCCTTTCCAGGCTTTCACGTGACTATTGCCCTTAGGATAGGACTTTGAAAACCCTAATACTACATAGATATAGTTATCTGTGTTTTTGTATGAAGATGTGGACATGCCATAAAACGGCCCAGTACTTAGTATAGCGCTGGAAACACCTCTGGTGAAGTACAAATGCGTGGAAGCTACGGACCGGTCATAAGCATATGACACCGTGAATACCTGAAAGTTACCCTTCTTGAACATGGTCTAGGATATAAGCTGTGGAAATGCTAAATCTTTGCAGTATTATACACTGTGAGTATACTTAGATTTATACGAGCTGTGGAAATAACTGAATGCATTATACAATGTAAGTATACCTAAGGATGAACGTCTGATCGTAAAGGAGGGTCTATTTCATGACGGAAGGATTTGAGCTTAAAATAAGTAAAAAAGGAATCCTGAAAAGAAAGAGAAGACTCGTCAGTAGTCTAAGATGCTTAAACCCCTTAATTCCACTTAGCCGATAGTTTAGAGTAACAATGTAAACAACCGGTACACAATTAGGTAATAACATTTAGACATTGTGATAAGAACGGTCAGAATGTCCTGTAATGGTGGTCTGTTACCTTATTCATACATTTAGACATAGGTGCTAAAGTATCCTGATCGGGCAGTCCAACCTACTGCTGAGTACTTGTGATACATGCTAAAATGGGTTAGCAAATGCTGGTGAGCTCACAGGTTTGTATGTCAAAACATATGTGTATGAACCGCAAGATTTAATTGAATTTAAAGTGCAATTAAGCAAATTAAAAGTTATACAGCCATGAGCACATAGTCTGAGCTTAACTTGTGGTGTCAGGTCCACATTTAAGGTATCCTGATCGAGGTCACTCCCACGAGTGCCTAATCTACACTCGTGTGAACAAATATTAATACGTCCGTTTAACCAGTTAGTGCGTGCTAACCCGGATGAGGATGGTCAATCCTATATGGTACCATATACTAATATTCACGCTACTACGTATTACCAAACTATGCCGAGGAGGGCTTTGAAAATATTAGTGAGATAACTCATGTAGTATTTGTTTGTTTTCGTACTTGCGTTCATATAGTAAAACGAAATGAGCAGTATATCACACCCCTGAGTAAAACGGTAAAATAGGGGCTATGAGACTCACCTGAGTCTTGAGAGTTTAACTTAATAAACTTGAGTTGATTAGCCAAAATGTGATGTCCGAAGACTAGTAACCTGAGGGTGTCCACGACACGCAATGGTTATAAATGTGAGTAGGTATCTATAAAGACTACCTTTGTAGTTGTTCGTCCAACTAGATTGTCCAAATGACTACGATTTGGTTGTTTAACTTGTCCAAGTTACTATGACTTGGTAGATTTGATTATGTTTTGAAAACATGTACGACCCGTTGGTGACTGGTTGTAACAATAATCTCATTATTATTGTTATGATTTTGAAGTGTTATACTTAAAAGTATGTTCCAATGTGTTTTAAAAGTCTTATTGTTTAAGGGTTTGAGGTTATACGAGTTTGACACTTAGTATAAAAATGAGTTGTAAACTCTCTGTTTTTAGCGACACTTATAGCGACACTTAGTGGTTTATGCGACACTCAGGAAGTGCCGCATCAAAGGGGAAATTCTTAGTTATTAGCGTCACTTAGGAAGGTGTCGCATAAGGGACGACACTTAAGGAAGTGTCGGGTACAAGTGTCGGTATTCAGGGTCATGCGTCACTAGGGTTAGTGTCGGATGAAATCAGTATTCAATTATAGGGGAGACTTAGATAAGTGTCGCTAGAAATGTCGGTTAGAAGTGTCGGGTATTGAATTTTGCGACACTTAGGCAAGTGTCGGAAAAAGGGGGTTTTATGCGGCACTTAGGCAAGGGACGCAAGATTAGGGCTTTTAGCGACACTTAGGGCATCACTTAAGGAAGTGACGCATCACTGCTTTGGTTAGTGCGACACTCCCGACTGGTCGTGATTTTTGAACCCAAAAACGAGTTTTTCGGTTTTCGTTTGGTCCGATTCTTTTACCCAACCCATTTTTGGACATTTCAAGCTTATACAAACAACATTCAAGTAAAATAACAAAGATTTAAGAGTTTTCGAGAATTGTCAGGATTTTTACAAGTTAACGCGAGGAGAATCCGAAAAGATAGAATTGTAGATCGTGACTTCATGGTTCTTTTCTTCCAAACGAGTTAGATGAAATAATGGGTTTTTATGGTGGTTTTTGAGGGTGGAAGATGGTGGTGGTGGTGTGGTGGAAGAAATGGGAAAAAGAGGTGAGTAAGAGAGAGAGAGAAGTGTTTGTGTGGGTGTATGTTGTGAATGAGTGGGAAACAAAGGGTGGGCGGTTTAGGGAGGGGCCCCACTTGAGGTGGGAGTCTCCCAAATTGTTCCCCTCTATTCGTGCTTCGTGCGGTGTTCGTTTCCCCGATCGTTCAAATGTTAAATAATTATTTTACGCGTATAAATATACGTTTTAAAATACAAATAATTCTTTGATATTTTTGTTAAAGTATTTCACCTAATACTTAATAATTGAGTTATAAAATATAACTTAACTTTGATTTAATTATTTGCGCGCTTAAAATTTTATCACGTAGACGTTTATTTGTAAGATACGAAATATTTATGAAATATTATCAAAATAATATTTTGGATTCAATGGTTGTATTAAATAATATTATATTATTTAATAAAATTGTTCACCAACGCCCATATTAATTGAATTGAAATACATTCGATTTGAATTGCGTACGATTTAATCAAATCGCATAATTGTATATTTTCAACAATATATATTATTTGATACATAAATTAGCCTAACACAAAACTAATTACATGTGTTAATAGATGATTAGGCTCTAATTACTAGTCCTAATTTGACGGGTGTCACATTCTCCCCCCTGTTAGGAGAATTTCGTCCCGAAATTTAGTTTGAAGTCATGTTTGAAGTAGCATCAGTGAATAACTGAGGATACTTGAGTCGCATTTGGTCTTCCCATTCCCAAGTGAATTCTGGCCCACGGCGGGAATTTCACCTGACCTTGATGATGGGAATACGACTTTGTTTGAGTTGTTTGACCTCACGGTCCATGATATCGGCGGGTTCTTCAATAAATTGAAGCTTGTCGTCAATACGAATTTCATCGAGTGGAACAATAAGTGTCTCATCAGACAGGCATTTCTTCAAATTAGAAATGTGAAAAGTGGGGTGCACGCTGCCGAGCTTGGGTGGCAGCTGCAATCGATATGCCACTGGACCTATCCTCTCGAGGATCTCAAAAGGCCCAATGTATCTAGGGTTTAATTTTCCGCGTTTACCAAAACAATTGACACCTTTCCAAGGTGAAACTTTGAGTAGTAGTCGATCCCCAACCTGGAACTCGAGTGGTTTGCGTCTCACGTTAGCATAACTTTTCTGACGATCACGTGCGGCTTTGATTTTGTTTTGGATTTCGGAGATCTTTTCGGTGGTTTCGTGTATGAATTTGGGACCAGTGAGTTGACTGTCTCCCACTTCGGTCCAACAAATAGGTGAGCGACACTTACAACCGTACAGTGCCTTGAAAATTGCAGCCTTAATGCTGGAGTGATAACTGTTATTTTACGAAAACTCGCACAATGGTAGATATTTTTCCCAGTTTACACCAAAGTCAACTACGCATTATCGTAGCATGTCTTCCAGTGTTTGAATCGTTTGTTCACTTTGGCCGTCAGTTTGAGGGTGGTATGCGGTACTCATATCAAGACGGGTACCCAATGATTTTTGGAGTGATTGCCAAAAGTGATATGTGAATCGACTATCCCTATCGGAGATAATCGAGATTGGAACACTGTGTCGAGAAACAATTTCTTTGATGTAGATTCGTGTGAGGCGTTCCATTTTATCGGTTTCCTTGATTGCCAGAAATAGAGCATATTTTGTGAGACGATCCACGATCACCCAAATGGTATCGCAACCGCTTGATGACTTTGGTAGTTTGGTTATGAAATCCATGGCGATTTGTTCTCATTTCCATTCAGGAATTTCGGGTTATTGGAGTAAGCAGGAAGGTTTTTGATACTCGGCTTTGACTTTTGAGAAAGTAAGACATTTTCTGACAAATGAGGCAATCTTATCTTTCATATTTGGCCACCAATAAAATTCCTTGATGTCGTGATACATTTTGTCGGATCCCGGATGGATAGAATATTTGGACTTGTGAGCTTCATCCATCATCAAGTCACGCAGGTTTCCAAAACTAGGCAACCAGATTCGGTTAGAGAAGTACCTAACTCCGTTAGGTTTGATTTCGAATTGTTTATCCATGCCTCGCAAGGCTTCGTTTTTGATGTTATCGGGTTTCAGAGCTTCGAGTTGAGCAGCGAGAATCAAAAGGTTTGGGTCGTTGTGAATTGTCATACTGAGGGCTCGGACTCAAAGTGGTTTTGTTCGTTCTTTCCGACTGAGGGCATCGGCAACAACATTTGCCTTACCCGGATGGTATTTGATTTCGTAATCGTAATCGGTAGGCAACTCGACCCATCGACGTTGCCTCATGTTTAGATCCTTCTGATCGAATATGTGTTGGAGACTTTTGTGGTCAGTAAAGATTGTGCACTTAGTGCCATAAAAAAAGTGTCTCCAGATTTTGAGAGCAAAGACGACAGCTCCAAGTTCGAGGTCATGAGTGGTGTAGTTATTTTCGTGGACTTTGAGTTGTCATGAGGCGTAGGCAATAACTTTGTCTCGTTGCATCAACACGCAACCGAGACCTTGGTGAGAAGCATTGCAGTATACCACGAAGTCATCGGTGCCTTCGGGTAGAGATAGGATTGGTGCACTGCCAAGCTTTTGTTTCAGAAGTTGAAATGCTGACTCTTGTTTATCGGTTTAATCGAACGTTTTGTCTTTCTGAGTCAATGTCGTGAGTGGTTGGGCTATTTTCCTGAGGTTTTCAATGAATCGCTGATAGTACCCAGCAAGACCCAAGAATTGGCGTACTTCGGTTGAAGTTGTCAGTGCTTGCCAGCACTTGATAGCCTCGATTTTTGATGGATCAACATGGATTCCTTGACAATCAATGACGTGTCCAAGGAATTGAACGGTTTGCATCCAGAACTCACACTTAGAAAATTTAGCGTACAACTCTTCGTGTCTAAGTAGCTCTAAGATGGTTTTGAGATGTTGCGCATGTTCATGTTCGTCGCGCGAGTATATGAAAATGTCGTCGATGAATACGATGACAAACTTTTCTAGGTAAGGTTTGCACACCCGATTCATAAGGTCCATGAATACAGCCGGTGCATTGGTTAAGCTGAATGACATCACTTGAAATTCATAATGCCCGTAGCGAGTTCAAAAAGCAGTTTTCGGGATATCGGTGTCGCGAACTCGGACTTGATGATAACCCGACCATAGATCGATCTTTGAATAAAAACTCGACCCTTAAAGTTGGTCAAACAGGTCATCGATACAAGGGAGTGGATATCGGTTCTTGACGGTCAACTTGTTCAACTCTCGGTAGTCAATTCACATTCTGAAAGAACCGTCTTTCTTTTTCACGAATAAGACCGGAGCTTCCCAAGGTGAAGAACTCGGTCTAATGAATCATCTATCCAGGAGTTCCTGTAACTGGTTGGACAACTCCTTAAGTTCGGATGGGGCTAAGCCGTAAGATGCTCGGGCCACATGTGCAGTACCTGGCACGAGATCGATTGAGAACTCAACCTGTCTTGGTGGTGGTAGACCAGGCAGTTCTTCAGGAAGGACTTCTGGAAAGTCTCGAACGATGGGCACATCCTCAAGTCGCTTCACCTACAATGTTTATTTCTAAGTGTGGGATAGCGGTATATCTCTTGTCTGTCAAAATATCTGTTTAAGTTGATCTAGAAACATGCTAGTTCTCAAAATAAATCTTCAAACCCTTATTTTGCCAAAATTTTCAAAAATTTTAAACTCTTTTTAGTCACAATAAAAGCAAATTGGTTAAAAACTTCGACAGTGAAATTGTCACTCATTCAGTAAAACCTAAACAGTTTTACTTCGACAGTGAAATTGTCACTCATTCAGTTGACCAATGAGTTTTTCAAGAATGAATACAGATTTTTTTTACAAGTATTTCAAAAGTTGGTAAATATAAGGTCGAAATCATGTTGGATTCTAAACAATTTAAGATGAGGATCTAAGAGGGGCATCGCACGACTGGACACATATAACCCATTTTTTCGGTGAGGAATTTGAGCCTTATAAGCATTCATTTTAAATGCTTCACTGTTCGTTTGTTGTGTGTGACCGGTGCACGTATTTCTGAATTAGAACTTGCCCCAGGTATACATTTCGAGATCACATTGACAGGTGTCATACGTGACATAGGTACGATTAGAGGACCTTGACATTCCTTAGGATTTAAACCCCTTTTTACATATCTTTTCAAGCCAAAAACCCGTCCAAAACTCAATTTTAGTGTTGATGATCCGCTTAGAAAACCCTGTTGAGCCTTAGCCAATTTTTCTTTCATTCACCCAAAATTTTTAAACCCCTTATTCCCCTACCCACCAGAAACTTGTCTTAGTATTTTTGAAAAAAAAAAGAGATATTTGGATACTCCTTTTTGCTTTCACTCCAAAAATCATAAATAATGTCTACTAGAACTTCTCGTGTGTGTTTTATTGATCTATATAGAAAAAAATCGAGAGTCATGTGATGCGAAAAATTGGCACCAAAGTAAACTCAAAAATCATAAAAGGATTGAGAAATGAAAATAAGAAGGGATCTCAAAAAGGAAAATAAAAGAAAATCCCTTAGAAATTTCTTGGCAAGAAAAAATCTAAGCCCAAAAAAAAAAAAAATAGAAATAGAAATAGAAAATAAAAGAAAAAGAAAGGAAAATAGCTGAAATAAAGCTAAGTGCTTCGACTCTCTCGAAAACTCGACTCTTCAAAAGAAATATCATTCTGTGTGTTTTCAAAAGATAGAAGTCAAAATAGCTATCTTATCCCCAAAAAGTGTTATCCGTTTCCGTTTTCATTAAAAAGGATATCTGGATAGAGTTTTTTTTTTCGAAAGTTCCAAGATAAGCAAACACCCTTAGAAACCCAGATACCCCCAATCTATCCATACCCTTTTAAACCCACACCAAACATTACAACCCATTTGAATGTCCTGGGATAATCAGTACCGTTCCTGTCTAAGTGATGAAAATTTGATCCTCGGGCAAGCCTATAACGACGAGTGCTGCACGACTGGTATTTGAGCGATTTTTCATTTGGCTTAGGATAATAGGAACCCCGATACACTTTGAGTGAATTGAGTGACCACCAGTGAGATCGCCCAGTCGTGTATATTCCACAAATTTGAGAATTGAAAGTTTGCCTAAGTAAATCATCTTGAAAACCTTTAGATACTTCAGGTGAACGCCTATTATTTATCTAACAAGCAAATACTTGTTTCCAATCTGTGTGAATTCTTCGTTGTGGGTAGAAATCAAAAAACTTTTTTTTGGTAAATTCTAAGAGGGTAAGTTTGCTTGAGGACAAGCAAATGTCTAAGTGTTGGATATTTGATAACACGCAAAAAGTCATGTTTTTGCGTGCATTAATCTCACCTTTTTAGCCCAATATGTGACGACACTAATCAAAATAGATACTTTATCATTAAAACTCGTCACATGGGCCAAAATATAGACAATGTTTCAAAAGTCATCTAAAATGGTCGAAATACACGATAAATCTAACGAATACGATCATGAGCATTCTCGTTCACTCGTTCTAGCTCTTTTTGAGCTACACAAAGAAATATGACCTCTAACTTATGTCATTTTCTTCGTTAGGAAAATACGAACGCGTGGATATAAAGAACGCTCAAAACGGATAAACGACGAAGAAGTTACGCCCGAACGAAGAAACGAAGAACCGAGGAACCAGCATACGGCTGAACCAGGCCGTATACGACTGGTCCAGGCCGTATACGGCTGGACCTGGACCGTATACGGTCTGTGCAGTCCGTATATGGCCTGTGCTCAGCCGTATACGGCCCAGTTCAGCCGTATTCACCCTATGCACAGCCGTATACGGTCCAGTTCAGCCGTATACGGTCCAGCTCAGCCGTATCGTGCGTTTGGGTGATAAAAATCTGATTTTTATTCGCCTTTGCGATACGGTTGTGCGTTTGGAGGTTTGGATACGGTCTACGGATACGGTTGTGCGATCTCTATAAATACAAGCCTCATTTCATCATTTCAACACACCTTCTCATTTTTTCACACTTCTACACACACTTTCTCTCACTACTCTCTCTCTAAATTAGTTAGTTAGTTAATTAGATTAGTTAAGCTAGTAGATTAGTAGCTTAATTGTAACGGAGGTGCTCCGAGACTGCGGTGTCGCACGATTTGTAATAACGCTTTATCAGGTTCTATTATAATCTCTATCTTGTTATTTTAAATAATGTTGTGCTGTTGCTATACTTGTTTAGAATTACTTGCTAGGATTGTTGCCATGCTTAGCTAGACAAATTTGTGTTTGCTATGATAGTTGCCATGCTAGGGTAGTTATACTTAAATCATGCTGTTACTCTGTCCGTATGCTGTTGAATTATATTTGAATCTATGAATTGAATCTCAAATGTTTATCTATCCAACTTATGCTGTGGTTAGTAACATCCTTCTAGGATTGGCCAATTGCTAGTTGTATGCCACTAATTATTCTGTGTCTGATGATCGTTGAACTCGACATGGCCGGTGTTCTCCTGGTTGAAATATTACCGGAGGGAGACACGGAGCGTAGGATTAGAGATAGATTAGATTCATGCCATTTAACAAGTGTCTTAGAGAGAACTTTCGGGACACTTGTGACTTAATCATGTACCCCATCACTCTGCATAATTTGATCCTTGCTATGCTGCCTTTCTGCATGTTCTTGTTTGATTGTTGCTTAGGGTTTGCATGCTAGTATCTGTTATGCTGATTAGTTACATGATTAGGTTTTCGAATATTTATCAATTGCATATACCAGTTTAACATGCATAGAATAATTAAAATGATTTATATGAAATAATGATGAACAATTTAATCAGCTGTTAGACCAGACCATCCCAACTTGTCCTGGTAGGAAACCCCTGTTCATGTTTTTGTTTATTCAACAATTCATGCCATGATTCGGATATCTCAAATGTCCGAGATTGGGGGACAAGACTAGAGGATGGTTGTTGGTTAAATTGGTTGCAACATTTGGGACAACTTCCGGTGTAGTTTACATTCCATAACTATTATCCACGTGACATATTATTTATCTGATTGCGGACAACTCTACGTTAGATAGATAATAGGCTAGTAGTTATGGCTCATTAGGAAATATTAATGTCATCTTAACTAAGGCTTTATCCCATTAACTACCCCTAAATAGCATGAGTAATTATCATAGTAAACACTCGCTTCACCTATAAGTTCTCGTTGCCACCTCCACTCCACTTTACTTTATTTTATTTTAACTTTAGATATTTAGCAGTTAGTTAAAACCAAAACAAACCAAAACCTCTTTTAAACCCTAGCTAAATTCCCGTAGATAACTAAAGTCCTAGATCCTATCCCCGTTGTAGTTTGAAGAACGACCCTAGGTCATACCTATCGTTGTAGTTACCCATAGCTTCAGTATACTTAGGCCCAGCAAAAAAAAAACAAACTTTTAAAACTCCACTGACACCGCCGCTGACGGACGGTCCGACGACAGGGTGAAAACCCGATCGACCGTTGGTGGCGCGTCAAGTTTTTGGCGTCACTGCCGGGGACTACAATGACCGATTTAGGAATTTAGTTGTCTTAGTTATTTAGCGATCCTTTCGGAAGATCAATATCATCCGAAAGTTCCTTTTCTGTTCTTTCCTTTCCAAAACTCTCTTTTCTACCAAACCCGAACTTCAGCTATGACGAATCGTATTACTCTCGCTTCAACCTGTGCACCACTACTGGAGGGAAGAGGAGGACCTATCGTGCTACCCGACGAAAACTTCGAAATTAAGCCTAGCGTTTTCAAGTTACTCAAAACCTTCTGCCAATTTCACGGTTTTCCGCTCGATGATCCAAATTCACATTTGGATAGATTCATCAATCTTTCTTATTCCTGTGAGCAATCAGGGATTTCAAGAGAAGTCTCCCAACTATATCTTTTTCCCTATTCTTTATCTTCACGTGCTCGAACCTGGTTTGATGAACTCGTACCCAATTCGATTCATACTTGGGAAGAGTTGGCTACTAAGTTTATGGCTAAGTTTTTCCCTCTTTTCAAGCAAACCAAGCTCAAGGATGATATCGTCTGTTTCCGACAGGAAACCAATGAATCATTCTATCTAGCATGGGAACGATTTAAGAAGATGCTTAACAGATGTCCGAATCATCAAATGGGTAAGACGAACCTAATTTGCATATTCTACAATGGTCTAACTCCTCAGCACAAGTCAACCATCGATGCTGCTTCTCAAGGAAATTTCATGTCACATACTTCTGAAGAAGCCTGGGAGCTAGTTGAAACGATAGCAATGCATCAACATGACTGGGAGTTTGGCGAATCGGCTAAGGAAGTAAGTACTTCAAGCCTATCCTTTGAAGCTCTGCAAGCTCAAGTGGACAATCTCTCCAGAGTCTTCAAGGATCTTCAATCTTCTACACCTCAACCTTGTAAAGGTACGGAAGAAATTCTTGTCAATACTGTTAAAAACCCTGAATCGAACTTTCATTCTAAACCTTTCATTCAGCGGCCAACCAATAACCCACCTACTCAGTTTCTGCAACCTTTATCCTCTACAATGTCAGATTCCCCCGTAAATTCTCAACAACACTATAATGAAACTTTGACTAATTTCATGGTTGATCAAATGAACATAAACAAACAAGTAATAGATTTTCAAGATAAAATTGATGCTTTACTTAAAATATCAGAAGATTTGATCAAAAACCTGGAAGTTAGTCTTAAACAACTATTTTTAAAAGTTGAGAACCAAGGAGGAATCATGGTCATCACTAGAGGAGGTAAAGAAACCAGAAATGAGAAATCTTCAGATAATTCTTCAAATCAACTTCCTATCTCTGAATCGACCACTGATCCAGTGCCTAGTGACACCCCTGTCACTGCACCAGATCCAGTATCACCTAAAGCCCCAGAAATCATTCCACGAACTAGGATACCCTTCCCTGGTAGGCTTAAGAAAGAGAAACAGGAAGCACAATTTGGGAAATATCTAGAAATGTTTAAAAGCCTGCACTTAAACGTTAGACTATTAGACGCTTTAGTAGAGATGCCTAGCTGTGCTAAGTTTTTCAAAGAACTCATTTCAAATAAGAAAAAATTGAGACAAATAGTTAGTTTACCCTTAGATGCTGAATGCTCAGCAATCATGTTACATGGCCTTCCACCCAAACTAGGAGATACTGGCCGTTTCACTATTCCACCCAATCATGTTACATGGCCTTCCACCCAATCATGTTACACTTGTGACTTAATCATGTACCCCATCACTCTGCATAATTTGATCCTTGCTATGCTGCCTTTCTGCATGTTCTTGTTTGATTGTTGCTTAGGGTTTGCATGCTAGTATCTGTTATGCTGATTAGTTACATGATTAGGTTTTCGAATATTATCAATTGCATATACCAGTTTAACATGCATAGAATAATTAAAATGATTTATATGAAATAATGATGAACAATTTAATCAGCTGTTAGACCAGACCATCCCAACTTGTCCTGGTAGGAAACCCCTGTTCATGTTTTTGTTTATTCAACAATTCATGCCATGATTCGGATATCTCAAATGTCCGAGATTGGGGGACAAGACTAGAGGATGGTTGTTGGTTAAATTGGTTGCTACATTTGGGACAACTTCCGGTGTAGTTTACATTCCATAACTATTATCCACGTGACATATTATTTATCTGATTGCGGACAACTCTACGTTAGATAGATAATAAGCTAGTAGTTATGGCTCATTAGGAAATATTAATGTCATCTTAACTAAGGCTTTATCCCATTAACTACACCTAAATAGCATGAGTAATTATCATAGTAAACACTCGCTTCACCTATAAGTTCTCGTTGCCACCTCCACTCCACTTTACTTTATTTTATTTTAACTTTAGATAATTAGCAATTAGTTAAAACCAAAACAAACCAAAACCTCTTTTAAACCCTAGCTAAATTCCCGTAGATAACTAAAGTCCTAGATCCTATGCCCGTTGTAGTTTGAAGAACGACCCTAGGTCATACCTATCGCTGTACTTACCCATAGCTTTAGTATACTTAGGCCCGGCAAAAAAAAAACAAACTTTTAAAACTCCACTGACGTCGCCGCTGACGGACGGTCCGACGACAGGGTGAAAACCCGATCGACCGTTGGTGGCGCGTCACATATCATCTTCTAGATTAGTGTCGAATTCCTCCAAAGGTGGTATATCCCCATCAGTAATGTCGAAGTTATCAGTAGTTTTTTTTAATTACCTTAATAGATGAATAATAGCATCCACTATCCTTTGCGTAGCAATAGATAGCTCATCTTCCTCTTGAGGTATTTCCATTGAGGCTTGTTTTAAGGCACTAGTTGATGCTCTATAGGAATTAGTAGTTCTGAATTTTGAAATAGGAACATTCGATGTTGGAGTGTAGCCTTTATCCTCATCTCCAAATAATAAATGTTCAGGAATTTCCGAATCAGCTGCATAGTCACTAAGAGGGATATTGAATGATTTGAAAAGATCTGTATAATCAAACTGCCAATCTAGTCCCTTATGAGTATCTAGTGTGTAGCTTGTGACTTCAATGTTGTACACAGTGTCTACACGTCCAGTGACTTTATTGAAGACACGTTTGTTTGGTGAATTAGGCATATAACCTAGGAAGTATCCTTCGTCAGCCTTCTCTTCAAATTTTAGTTGATTATTAGTCTTCAATAGAGTGCATGAAACTCCAAAAGATGCAAATCCCTTCAAGTTAGGTTTCTTATTATTCAAAAGTTCATAACAAGTCTTGTTATGTCTTTCAACCGTAAGAACCCTATTCAGAGCATGACATGCTGTATTCACTGCTTCTACCTAAAAGATAACCGGAAGCTTTGAATTTGCAAGCATTGTTCTAGCAGCATTCAATCAATGTCTTGTTCTTCCTTTCAGCAACACCATTTTATTGTGGCTCATATGGTGCACTGAATTGATGATTAATTCCTTTACTTAAACAATAGACATGGAGTGTTTAGTTTTTAAACATAGTTCCGTTGTCACTTTGATACTCTTAACTCGTGTTCTATAGGTATTTTCTACAAAATCTAAGAACTCCATAAGTAATCTTGGAGTCTCGTCCTTAGATCCCAACAAGAATACCCAAGAGAATCTAGAGTAGTCATCGGTAACAACAAAATAATACCACTTGCCACCATGCTTCTATTGCTTATTGAGCCAAAGAGATCCATGTGTAGCAGTTCAAATGGCGAGGAGATAGAGTTTTTGGTTTTAGACCTGTGTGGCTTTTTATGTTGTTTTCCTTTCAAACAAGGAACACACTTGTCTTCAAACTTAAAATGCTTATGTGGCACACCAAGAACTAAACCATTTTTGGTTATGTAGTTCATCTTTCGAAAGTTTAAGTGTGCCATCCTCCTATACCATAATAATGAGTCTGCTTCAGAAGCCTTGGATAATAAACATGTCGACTCCATCGAAGTATTAGGAACACCCATGTTTATAGCATATATATCCTTCTTTCAAGACTAAGGCCTCCTTTTTATTGAAATAAACTGGATGACCTTTATCACAGACTTGATAAACACTCACTAGGTTGTGAACCAGTTGTTCAACATAATTCACATCCTCAAGAGTCAAAGTTCCATTAGAAAATTTTCCATTCCCTGTTATTACTCCTCCTTTTTCAATAGCGAAATAAACTCGTTGCTTCAGTCCTCCTTTGAAGTCCTTCAGTAGACTTCTTTCTCCTGTCATGTGTCTTGAGTATCCACTGTCTACATATCACCAACTATCTACGTTCACAGCCTGCTCTTGCATATGACAGATGTACATAATCAGTTATCAAGAGGGACCCAAGCCATAACGGTCTTGGTGAGTCCCTCATCATCTAGCCATAACTATTTCCATCAGGAGTTTTGGTTACTTTTGAAAGGATTTTAGCTTGTTGACAATCAGTGGTTCTGTGTCTATGAAGAGAGTGAGTAGAAAACCTCCTAGGCACATAACCTTGGGATTTATTCCCATAATTCTGATTATTGTTACCCCCATGTGAACATGAAGTAGAACCATTCTCATATTGACTATGCTTTCTACTTGGAGTTCTAAACGTTGATGGTGTTTTATCTCTAAGATTATTGAAAGAAATATCATTTTGAGTAAACAGTCGTTTAGGTTTAGGAGGGTAAACACTATGTGTTCCTTCACGTTTCAGAATGTTTACAGGTTTAGTAGCTGGATTAATAATCAAACCCGGGTTTGGATTCACCCTGTCTACATTCACATTCAAGGAAACAACTTACTTATCTGTACACCCCAGCTTAAGAAGTGCTTCAGACTTCTTATTGGAACAAAAAGAAACCACATGCCCTTTTTGGTGGCATTTAAAACACGACATCTGCTTACGAGGAGTAGACTCTTTTGCTTTCCCTAAGTCAGTATGCTTTTGAGACACTGAAGATTTTTGTTCATTAATAATCTTATCATCTGATATCATTTTATGATCTCTTCAAAGGACAAGTCCTTAATAACAGGCTTCTCTATCACTAAAACCTCTGACTTATTAGTTAACATATTTTCCTAATCATTAGACACATCAAACATATCTAGGTCAACAATTTTAGAGTAATTAGTATTAATTGGAGGGGCTACATTATTATAATCTACTCCAGTAATGTCATTTACCCTACGTATAGAGTTAATCATAGAATCCAAATTTAGCTTAGAAGTTGCATAACTTTCTAACTTACAATTAAACTCAAGCACCTGAAACCTTGACTCAGCCAATTCACTTTCTCTACTAGCTAAGTCTTTCTGTAAGTCTCCTATAACCTAATAAAGACCATCGATTTTAACAATTTGTTCATTTGTAGTATCTTTTAATGCGGTCTTATATGTTGTATCGGAATTAATCTTAGCCTTAAAAGCTAGTTTGTCCTCATTCAATCTACACACAAACATTTATTAATAAGTCTATTTCAGAATTTATAGACACATTTGATTCTGCAAACACATTAACCTGGGACTACAAATCAGTAACTAAGTAACAAACATCATCAAGAGTAAGATTATCAAGACATACCCTCTTTTTATCAGTGTCGATATCATCCACCTGAGCAACAAAGTCTTATGGACTCAAATGCTCAGTTGAATCCATGTTATGTATATCTTCTTCAATAGCCTTCTCTTAAATGTCAGTTACTTTAAATTCTTCAACAGTAGGCATGTAAGATGTCGACTCAGCAGTATTTTCTTGATCTTCAATCTCAGCCATAAGAGCTTCTTCAGACAAAGCTCTCTAGTCATATGAACCATCTAATTATTGAACTACCAAAGCTTTGGAAGCTAAAGTCTTTCCCAAGCCTTGGTTGTTTCCATTACTTGTATTTTGATCAGCTTTTGGCTTCTGACACTCCCTAGCAAAGTGTCCATAATCTTGATAGTTAAAACACTTCACCTTTGACTTATCAAATCCATCTTTATTACCAACCAACTTCCTACTGGACAAATTGCCACTGGAGATCCATTTCTTCTAAGTCGTCAGAGTCAACTTGATCATAATCCTCACCAAATGTAGCTGGATCATTGATCTTTCCCTGAATGTAGTTTTCATATGAAGCAACAAAGGAAGCAAGAACAAAAAATTGTTGTTCTGTGGATTTTACACTCATTGGCAATTTATGGTGCTCTTGAGTAGACTTCCCAGTAGTTGTAGCTTTGCTTTGTTTATCACCTTCAGCTGAAGCTATATAGCATAGATCCTCAGAGATAAGTTCACCACTTTCATCAACATCACCGACCAATAATGCAGTGGTAGAACTTGTAGAAGCATCCGAGGGATTAGTCTTACCAAAGTATATCCTAGGATCTTGAACCTGATCATTATCCGCTTCCCTCATATTCTTTGAAAAAACATAGACTCTGAGTTTGTCAATAGCCTGTTCCAAAGCCATATTAGCATAATGTTCCACATTATGTCTAATCATGACTCGGTATATTTCCCATCTTTGTGGAAAACATTCAAGAAACTTATTGATAGAATCCCTATCAGTTACCACAATTTTATGGTTATCCAGCTCACTCAAAAGATGATAGAATCTGGAGATATATGCATCAAGGTCTTCTCCTTTAAAAGTTTTAAAGACTGCAAACGGTTTCTTTAGAAGATCCTTTTCGCCTTCTTTAACTTGAGGACTTTCATCACATCTTTTCTCAAGAGCTACCCAGAGCTCTTTAGCAGTATGAAAAGATTTGAAGATGTGATTGACTTCCCTTGGAAGACACATCTTGATGCAAGAATGAGCTTTATTTTCAGCTTCATATCCTTTCTTTTGATCCTCATTCATACGGATATTGGTAATTACCACTTGTTTGTTTTCGACTGTAGTAGTAGGTGCTACATATCAATTAGTAATGCACTCCCATATCATTAAGTCATGGAAATGATAGTAGGATTCAAATCGGTCTCCCCACCCATAATAGTCTTCAAGGGTGAACAACTTAGGTGGAACATTTGCTTTTCCAACCTCATGGTCCATTTCAATCATACGGCTAAGGTTAGACATCATAAGATTGTTTACAAATCGCTAAAAAGGAAAAATCAGACGGTATTGCGAACTTCAGAAATTCAGTTCGCATGTTCAGTTCGCAAAACTCATGTCGCTTCGCAACACTCGGTTCACCTCTCAAATCTCAGTTCACAAAGATAAACTCAGTTCGAAAAGTCACTTCAGTTCGGATCGCAAGCTCAGTTCACTTCGCAAAACTCAGTTCGCAAATACTCAACTCGGCTCGCAAAAGACACTGTAACCTAATCTCAGTTTGCAACGACGGCTAAAAATCCCAAAAACGAATATTTTAAGTCTTTTAGCGTTTAAACCTGGAGATTTCGAACGTAAACCAACCTGAAAACTTCCAGAGACAATTTTTTATCGTAAAACGCACGTAATGCACGTTAAAACAACCCTAAATCGTTCGTTACTTATCACAATAACCTCAAACCTATGCGTATTTAGCCCCAAAATCTCTGACACCAATTGTAAGTTTCTAGTTCTTGGATTGATAAAGAGGTTATCTATAGGTATTAAGACGCAGATTTTCTTAATACTAATGATAAGATAATAACGATTACTAATGAGCCTTGTTTTGATTATAAATAACGTTAATCTATCAAAACCAAGCTTATAGTCGAAAATACTCTTAGAAATTCGCAGGGGTTTCAATTTGTTGAAGTCAATTCGTAGATTGAAAGTTGTTAGGGTTTTTCCAAACCAGAATTTCAATATAAACCATCTCAATTCGCAAGTCGTGGGCTTCTGCGAACTAACTCGGTTCGTAGCCCATGTGGCCCAGCGAACTGACTCAATTCGCTAGCCACCTTACGAACTGACTTGGTTCAGTTTGCATCGCATGCTCAGTTCGCGATTCACCATTTTATCGAATACTTTAACTTATAATTATATATAACAAAAATGTTTATCTTTTCATAACTAAATATGATCAATGTACAAAACTTGATTACAATCAAAATGTTATTACAAGCTAGATTTGTTATCACACACATATGTCCCTACAACGTCAAAATAAAAAGTTTCAGGATTAGGAAATGTTTGAAATTTATTTTTATTTTTACTTTTTTGATATCATAATGAATCTCAAAACTCTTTTTCATCTTAACAGGTTTTTTGAAACTAAAATGAACTATTGATACCATATGAACCAGAAAATATGAGAGGAAAAAAAATCATATGTAAAGATTACGATTTTTAATTTTCAGAATAGAAAATCTAAAAAACACTAAATCATAGATTCTCTTTTCTTAGAAGACTTCTTAAGAAAACTTCAATCTCATTAAGTTTTTTTTTTTTTCACTATTGAGTTTTCTTAAAAAAATTCTGAAAAACATGAGTTTTCTAGCTTTATGTAACCAAATTGTTTTCGTTTAAGCCAACTTCTTTTGTTTTATGCCACATAATTCTAATTACACAATTAAGGTGAATCACTGATGTTTCCAAAGTGTTAGTTGACATTCAAAACATCAAATTTTACAAATGGGAAATGTATATGCAGAAGTACAATGCATTATATTTATAATAATATATAGAATTAGAAATAGGAATAGGAGCTCTCGATACAAACGAATGTATAGAACAAGAATGAAGAGGATAATTGTTGGAGACTAAAGTTAGAAAAAGTAGATGGAGTATACTCTTTGTCTTTATTGTATAGACTAGTCACATTTTATAATGCATATATGACCCACTTTCAAAAAGTTAATATTGATTTTTACGTTGATAGTTGTATATTATGTTAAAAGTTGATAATTGAATCAAAACAAAAATAAATTTTTTATGTATCCTAACTGATCCATATTTTTTAACAATCCAAATATAAGTAACTGAAAACGTATGTCAAAAAATAAAATGCAAAAAGATATCCAGTGTATCAAAAATTGTAAGTAATTCGAGTCAATTGAAAGCGAAATATATATCACGTCAAATTTCAAATGAATATGTAAAGAGAATTATAGATTGGGTAGAGTGAAAAGTTTAATATTGACAGAAAAAAATATTTACGTAGATGCGTCAAAGAGTGGATATGACAAAAAGGGGTTAAACAATATATAGATCTAGAGCATCGAAATAGTAGACACGACACCTTTTTGTAATAGGCTAAACAATATTTTCTAAAATTTAAACTAATTAAATGGGGTTAAACAATACGCTAAAAAAGATAGAAATTTTTTTGGGTGAAGTGTCAATAAATAGAGTGATAATGTGAAAAATACTAAACTACATGGTGATTCATATACTAAAATACTAAGCTACATGGTGATTTATATACTACGCTACTTCTTCCCAGGATCATTTTGCATCGAGAAGCAAATGATGTCGTGAACGGTAAAATGGTTATAAAGATAATGACTTTCATAAATTATAAAATGATTGGGAGTCTTGTCATATTGGGTTTTCAAAAATTATGAATTATAAAACAGCTTTCATATATTGTAAGTGTAAACGACGACTAAGAATATATTGTAAGTCTTTTCAACACATGTTAATTTGATTATATAAACAAGTATTATCATGCTCACGCGTTGCTTTGGGGTTTTAAAATAATATTATCAAGTACGTACAAACTTGTTTTAAACTATTACATCGTTAAAATTACGTATAAAATGTATTTAAAATAAAAATATATTTAATAGTTATGGTTATTTATCTTTCTTTTTTATAATACAATAAGAAATTCACAATACATATATACTTATGTTAAAGACATCGTACATTTGTAATGTACCTTGAATGATCCACTAATTATTACTTACTACAATATAAATATAAGTGATAATAGTGATTATGTATATTATAAGTAAACATATTTCTCCCTTTAAAAATTTAAAACTACACATTATTAACTACTTTGGTATTAGAATAGTTTGCTACCATTAGCTTTATCTAATCGATAACCTAACTAAACTAATGTCAAGCAAGTGGTCAATTTAATTTATATAGAAAAACTGAAAGTAATGCTAGAAATTGAACCATAGACCTAAAGGTTACATAAAAAAAACTTTACCATCAATCCAACTTGCATTATCTATATTTTTTTTTCCTCATAAATATATTTATTAAGAGATATAAAGTGGGCTAAACAAAAAACAAACAACTTACTATTCATAAGTGTTTGCTAATTGATATTAAGGAATAATAAATGTTTACTCTACAAATACTAATAGTTGTCAAAGATGGTTTATGTATAACCTTTATAATAGAAATAGAATGGGTTTTATAATTTAAATATGTGAATCTATATGAATTTGCAAGGTATATTACTTAAATGTATTTTAAGTGAGCTAAATTGGTTGCTAAATTAAAAAATGACTTTCATAATTTATAAAATATCTAGTTCTATTTGTTATACTGAAAAATATACATTTGAGTTTATCCAAGTGATAAAGTGATGTATATGGATATTTAAGTGATTAGGTGATGTATCTACTTTGTAAATGTTTAAAGGGAGTTGATATATACAACAAATAGATTACTCGATACAACAAAAAGCTCACAGTAAAAACATTGTGAAGCATAAATTTGACATCTGAATCAAAAAAGTTATTGTATTTATCACCTCCCATGTTTAAATGTAAGAAAATGAATCATATGGTTTTTTTTAATGAATAAAGTATAAGCTAAAAGAAATATAAGATATGAGTAAATCCATATAAATAAGTATATATTAAGATTTATACACAGTGAATAACAAAGACTTTTTATTTTTTAGTTTTTGTTTTAACAACAGAAATTGAAAATGTTTGTTTTGTTCATTTATATAGCATGTACTTTTTAATTGTTAATGCATTGCTTATATGTGTACTAAGATTATATTAAAGATGAAATGCATTAAAAAGTTGAAATTATTAAGAATTTTAAACATATAAATTGATGACACGTATCATCATGTAAAATAATGATGTCCTCATTAGATTAATGTGATGTTTTTTTATATATATACTAGTAAATTATAGGGTTGTGCTAAGCATAACCCAAGCACTGTAAAATAATCAGACATATATCATAATTGTAGTTGAATTCGTACATATTTCATTTGACGTTTGTACTGTATAACTCACCTTTAACCGATTCACGTTCATTGTATGAAAAAATCGTAACCAATATGCAAATTAAATTGTGTAAAATCTAGAAGCATATATAATTATAAGATACAAATGACTTAATAGGCATTCAACTTCTACAATCATTTTGTTTAACTTGATTAGATATATTAGAATTGAAGTTTTAAAGTTATTTCAACTCAATATTTTATCAAAACTATACATTTTACTTAGCATGATGATAAATTAATAATTATGTTCTAAAATGTATTTCTTGATCATGTTACATTTTAGAATGTGCATACAATAGAAAATGAAAAAGTGTGAAAAACCTTTTGTGTAATTGATAAATTGAATTTATAGTGTATATCCAATATGTAATGAAAAACATGAAATAATTGTCTTAAATGAGTTCACAAATATTGACGTTTTTATTTTTAAAATCTATATATTATAAATCCTCATTTTAAGGTGTCAAGTTTTTCTTATACTTTCATAAAATTTATATTAAAATTAAGATTATCATATAGATAAAAGATTAAAGATATAAAATGATAAAGATTAATTGTATTTATATGTGTATTCATTAAGGTGGTAGTATAATTTTTTAATTTATGTATTAATTTGTGTTTATATTTGTAGTAAAAATAACTTATAGATAAAAATTTAAAAATAAAAAAACTTAAATGATGATGTGTCAATTAGAGAGGTTATCATGAACTTGTAGATTTTCTTTATATATATATAGTAAGATAAGATAAGATAAGAAATATTTATATGTTTGAATCAATATTGTTATGGGTCGGTACTAATTAAAGAAATTGTAACATTTAGTTAAATAAATGAATGTTTATAAGGATGGTTTAGTGGTTCGTAATAAGTTTCAAATTCAAACCTCACTAGTTGCAGATCTTAGGGTAGCCAATGGTGGGAAACTATCCCCTGCACATGTTGGGGTGGCTTGGGGCGGTACGAGAACTTTTTAAGTGACGACGAGTTTTAGGATTGTCATGTCATGTTTTGGGTTTCGAATTGAGTTTTTTTTTTATTTTTCAAGTATTACGATAAACAAAACCAACTTAAAACTGTGCTAGCATGAATATAACCGAAACGAAAAAGATTTTGATACAATTCGTTCTCAACACTAAAAACCATGCCGAGGTTTAATAAACTTAGCAATCCGAACAAACTTTGTGACTTTTTTTTTCCTTTTTGCATGTTTGTCTCTCTCGGTATTTCATACTTTTCTAATTATTTACTTGTGAACTATATACTACATTTATTTGTGCTTATATATAATTATAATTATAATTATAATTATATATATATATATATGTATTACTGAAATTATTTGAAACAAAAACTATCACCTCTAAAATGTAGAGTTTAATAATTGTTATTGTGATGGAGTAAAAGAATTGCGTTGGAAAATAAAGAACGGAAAAGGAGGGATATAAAATAAAAAAAGGGGGGATAAGGCATGAAAAAAGCCGTCAACTAGAGGCTCGATCATTTGGTACCAGGGAGTAAGGGTGGCCAATGAAAGAGTTGGAAATAATCTTCGAATAATGGGAAAACTTCATCCTCATATGTCGGTGCAACAAATGTGTTTAATACTTTTTACTTTTATGTGATAAATAAAAATGGTAACCGGCTATATATGCCACACCCATCAACCAGTCACACGGTAAATATGAAAGAGGTAAATCGTATAACTCGCAGTTTAAGGAACATTGAAATATGAATTGAACCCTAATCTTCAATTTTATGTTGAATGTCCTCACCGATAGTAAACCATCGCAAGATACTTCTATTGGATAGAAACTAATATAAAGAAGATGTAAGAGGTAAGAAAGTGACAGATTAAGGGAAAACGTGTGATAAAAACACCCGACCTGAGTGTATGTTAACCATAGTGACCTTATTGTCATATTAATATTTACTTTATTTATTCTGATAGTTTTTAATTAATATACTGCAATACAACATATCTACTATTCGCTATCAAAATCCTTTAAAACTTGATAGAAACCATTGTAATAATGTGTTCGTTCATTTTGATTAACCCCTTTATACCTTTTTAAGTTTTTTTGCTAGGCATGTGATATGAATCAACGGACTAACTAAGAAGGATAGTCAGTTGAGAAAAGTTTATTAGAGTATAAGGATTTTTAAAAAAATGAAAATATCAATGGAAGTGTGTCATATAAAGAAGATGTAAGAGGTAAGAAAGTGACAGATTAAAGGAAAACGTGTGATAAAAACACCCGACCTGAGTGTATGTTAACCATAGTGACCTTATTGTCATATTAATATTTACTTTATTTATTCTGATAGTTTTTAATTAATATACTGCAATACAACATATCTACTATTCGCTATCAAAATCCTATAAAACTTGATAGAAACCATTGTAATAATGTGTTCGTTCATTTTGATTAACCCCTTTATACCTTTTTAAGTTTTTTTTGCTACGCATGTGATATGAATCAACGGACTAACTAAGAAGGATAGTCAGTTGAGAAAAGTTTATTAGAGTATAAGGATTTTTAAAAAAATGAAAATATCAATGGAAGTGTGTCATGTGTACAAAAATAATGCTTACATATAAAAAACTCATTTACCCTCTAACTTAATTATCTCACAAACGACAAATCGAAAAATTATGAAACCATTAGATTCAGCGTTTGATCCTCTTCGATTTCCCGTCCATCAAGGCATACTTTCGACGAAATTTTTTTTCAAGTTTGTTTGTGGGTTTTACAAATTGCTAACACATGTGTTAATATTTGGTTAAACATTTAATTTAAGTATAGGGTTTAGGGGAATAGGGTTTAGGTTTATTAGGGTTTAGGGTTTAGGAGGGTGTAGGGCTTAGGGTTTAATAGAGTTTAGGGTTTAGTAGGGTTTAAGGTTTAGGGTTTAATAAGATTTAGGGTTTAGAGTTTCGTAAAGCGTTTAGGGTTTGGGTTTTGGTGTTTAGGGTTTTGGCAAAAACCTTAAACACCAAACCCCAAACCTTAAACCCTAAACCCTAAACCTCAAACACTTTAACACATGTGTTTGTAAGGTGTGAAACCTACCAAAAAAAATCGTCCAAAATATGCCTTGTGGGAAGGAAAATCGAAAAGGATCAAAAGCTGAATCTAATGGTGCAATTTTCATAATTTTTTGATTTATCGTTTGTGAGATATTTTAAGTTAAGGGGTAAATGGGTTTTGTACACATGACACAATTTTAGTGGTTCTTCCATACTCTACAAAAATGGTGTACTTCCTTGATCTATCTCTAGGGAGTGAATGATACTAGTGCAAGGAACTGAATGCAAAAAAACCGGACCGAGTGATTGAGAGTATGAGTGACATATCACAGAGAATGAAAATGTAATTTACTTGGAAAAAAATATATTTGAAGACACAAATTCTTACACTCAGATAAATTATGTCAAGTTTGTTGGCATGAAAGGCTGAAACTTTTATTCAGCTTAGATTAGACTGCGGCTCAAAGTTTATTAAAACGGAAAAGGGAGTAGTATATATATATATTATTGCAATTGTATTTATTTAATGGTTGTTCTGCTGATGTATCATCTGTGTTAGGTGTCAAGTGACATTCATACAAGTTTTCCACATAATCGAAAGTGTCAAGTGGCATCCATATAAGTTTCCACATAATCAAGTATTACTTGATACATACAATATGGATTTTTGAGAGTTTGCGGCTCACATTAAACTAAAATAAAGTTGAATACACAATGTTGGGATTAAAGTTAAGTAGATCTCAGGCACTAATCTCAGTTAAAAACTGACAAAACTGTATCATTGAGCTAGGTAGTTACTATTGTTAATCCAGCTTACATTTAAGAATAAAAATTATGGAATTAAAATGAGGTGGTATTCACTTTTACTATTCTAGCCCTCAATTATTGTTTGATACAAAGAGATTTTATTGATATGAAGGGATTATGAGAGAACACCAACCTCATACTACTATTATGGAAAAAAACAATTTCCTTCTTGTTTCTCTCCCATTTCAAGGCCACATTAACCCAACTCTCCGACTCGCAACCAAGCTCATCGGAGCCGGTGCTCGAGTCACCTTCGTAACCACCGTCAACGGCCTTAACAACCTCAAAACACGTCTTTCCCTTCCGGGACTGTCTTACGATTCTTTCTCAGATGGTGATGCCAAAGAAAACACGAAGTACTTGGAACAGATGAAGCTTGTTGGGTCAGTAAATTTCAAGAACCTCTTGTTAACAAAGATCAAAGAGGGACAAAAAGTGGATTTCTTGATCTATGGTCTCTGCCTACCTTGGGTGGCAGAGGTGGCACGTACATGTCACGTGCCATCAGCGTTTTTGTTTTTCCAATCAGCAACTTCTTTTGCAATAATGCATCATTTTTTCAAAAATGATGGTGGGATGGTAAATTCAGCTATTGATCCAAATGGTTTGATTGAAATGCCAGGGTTGCCTTTGTTAAGATATAGTGACATCCCTACATATTTTAAACCATCAGATGATGCAAATAACTTAGCCCTGTTTTCTCTGTTTCAACACCATATACAAATCTTGGAAGCAGACTCAGATTCATTGATACTAATCAACACTTTTGAAGAGATGGAAGAAGCACAAGTTGAATCAATACCTAATGATCACATAAATGTTTTATGTGTCGGACCGTTAGTATATGGCACGTGTGATGTTTCTCAAGAATCCGAACGCGAAACTTATTTACAATGGCTGGATACGAAACCTAAAAAATCGGTGATTTTTGTGTCTTTTGGGAGCCTCTTGAAGTTGAATAAAAAGGAAAATGAGGAGATATTCCGAGGACTGGTTGAATATGGTCATCCGTTTTTGTTGGTTATACGCGATGACCATGATGAGCTGATGATGGGTGAGTATGATGGAATGATAGTGAGGTGGTGTTCGCAAGTAGAGGTTTTGAACCATGAAGCGATTGGGTGTTTTGTGACGCATTGTGGGTGGAACTCGATGATGGAGAGCGTGGTAAGTGGTGTGGCGGTGGTGGGGTGTCCGCGGCTTGCAGATCAGATGATTAATGCAAAGATGGTGGATGAAGTGTGGGGAAATGGGGTGAAAGCCGTGGCAGATTGTGATGGTGTTCTGGGGAGGGAAGAGATTAAGAGGTGTTTGGAGGTGGTGATGGGTAGTGTAGAGATAAAGAATAAATGTGAGAACTTGAAGAATATGGCCATGGAAGCTATGGCTGAAGGTGGAGCTGCACATAGCAATTTGAAGCAATTGTTCACAAGTTTAGAAAATATTTCATGATGTATGTTGCTGAATACTTGAGTTATCGTCAATTGATTAAGATAAGGCGACATACTTACTTCGTACTAAAGGTGTTCCTATCATCCAAACCAAGTGTAAGTTGTGACTCGTGAATTTTAAGTTTCATTGCGTACATGTGTGTGAGTATCTACCGTTCAAACAATTTCATCACGAATAACATAAAAATTCGTTAATAAGATCTGCATTCTTCACTTCTTGAAAACATACCTTCATCATGTAGATGTGGTTTGACCAAGACTTTCGATTATAGTCATTTCATATGCATCTGGCTGGTTATCGTGCAGTTACTGGAACAGTTTTATTTCAACCGGTTTTCCTGCTACCCTTTTTCCCCCTTCTCTACCCATGCATGCAATGGTTTTTTTTCCATTTGCATTCCGTGGTTAAATGTGTATTTGTTATTGATGTATACACATGCATTTTTCAAAAGAGGGATTGGAACACAAACCCAGAACATAGGGTACGTGCGACGTGCCTGTCATTGTTTCTATTTGTTAAAAGGCTGCGCTAGCGGGAATAATTCATTTGATAGAGTTTTAATTTTGAGAATTTTGCTCCTAAGAGGTCATTTCTAGTCCAATAAGATATACTATGATATACATTATATCTGTGGTTGTAAGCTGAAGATACATTCATCCCATATACCTTTGGTGAGCCCCATTAGATGAAAGACATTGTAATATACAAACCAGGGATTATCATATTATACTGATGTGCTTCGTTTATTTGCATGATCTATATTCACATGACGGGTCACTTAAACTTATTGCAAAACACTAAAAGTAGTAGTTCATCCGATACTTGGTACATAGTTCATTCGGTACATACTAGAAAAACTAAAGAAATAAGAGATGCTGATCGATACCATGTATATATCGAAAATATCTTTCATTATTGGATATGAATAGTATATAATCCATATTATCAGCAACAAATCAGCACATTAATTGGATGTTAACGGTCTTTAAAACTAGAGGTGAACAAAAACGGGTTTTAGCCCAACCCGACCGACCCGGAAACCCGAACCGGGTTTTAGTCAACAAGTCAAAACCAGTTTCAGCCCAACCCGACCCGAAACCGACCTGGTTTGGAGGGGGAAAACCCAACCTGATACTAACCGGTTTGTACTGGTTTGGAACCGGTTCGGGTTGAAAAACCCGGTTTTTAACCCGATTCCAACGGTTTTTAAATAAGGTTTGGTGTAATTCAAACCGGTTTTTCAACCCGACCCGGGTCCACCCGGTTTGTACCTGATTCCGACGGCTAGGCATCCAGCTCGGTTTCTAGAAAACCCGAACTGGTTTTGAAAAAAACCGATTTCTACCGGGTTCGATTTCGGATTTTTTCGATTTCCGTTTTTTGTTCACGCCTATTTAAAATAATGGTTGTTGAGCTTTTAAATTAAACGTACATGTAGCATGTGTTCAAATTTAATTGGTATTTCAATTGCCATAAAACGTGGCCCGTTTCCATATATATATTTGGCAAAATGGGTGGGCATATGGGCCGGTTGGGCCAACCAAGTTAAAATGGGTTCAAGTCTCAACACGGTAGTGTCATAACAGGTTCGGGTCTAACACGGGTTAAGATACAAAAAATACGTTTGCCCGGGGCACCGCCGGGTATTGAACTAGTTTTATTAGACGTTCATAAGTCTGCCCAAACTTTGTTCTTGGTACAGTCAATTTCTTCAACAATCCCCTTTTCCAAAAGCAGCAACAACCATAAGGGCAGTTTTAAACTCCACAGCATCCCCAAATTATCCCATTATGCTCCAGGATACAGCGCACCAACCCCATCAAAATCCGACCCATATTAATCACACAAGATCCCACAAGTTACAATGTCGAATTTCACATTTTGAGCTACCATTTCCAAGAGCAAAACTTTTAAGTGTTTGGGATCTTTCATTCTATTATATTTAAAGAGCCTTAAGTTTGCAATTGTCACACTCCATTTAGCTTTCTTCTAGTCCATCTCCGTATCCGACTCGATTCCATTGCAGCTCAAAAGACACACATGAGGCAGCATTTGTGAGCACCTCATAATGTTGGTGCATCCAGTTTTATTAGAATCAACTGGTGGAACTCGATGTCGGTGATATAGTTTAAGAGGTGTTCCTTAGAAGGTTGTGACGGGAGGTGGAGATATAAAGAAAAACTGCAAGATAATGAATATAAAAGGCCATGGAGTATGTGGCAGACACTTTGATGTTTTTTAGAAAGCTTAAAATCACGTCATCAAAATACATACAATATCTTTACACATATTTTAGGCATTTACACATATTTTAGGCATTTCTATGAAAGCTTAAAATGTTTTTTGAAATGTAATAATTATGCGTGTCTGTCATTACGTTTCAAAATTGATTCATGTAATATGGATGGTTTGATGAAGCAATTATTAGATAATTAGTTGTTTAAAAGGTCGCCAAATTTTGATTATATATAGATTTACATGTAAAGTGACCCCTAAATAATCAACAAATCTCAAATAGTTTTGTTGCAGGCTGGCATCTATATCCAGATTAAGTATTCGCATATAAGACAATGAATTGATAAAGATCTATTTCACAATACCAAACACTAGACACTGTCTATCATGAACTTGAAAAATGCTACAACCAGATACTCATTTACAATTATGATACATTGTCAGTTTATCACCTACAGACCATGCTGTAGTTTCTATGGAGATAAGAAACTACAGAAAACTATATTTCTAATTCCGCCACGAATGACATAAAGAGGCTGTGAACCCTAAACATAGGATCTAAGTATTGTATAACTTATACATGGAATCAAAATCTTAGGAAGATTATAATTCTAGGATTTAATAATGTAATTATAAGTTTGTACTTACAATTTTTGCCCATTTATACACTGATACGAAGATACTCGAAGCCAGATTTGTACGACAGCATACCTTCATCACCTCATCAGTTTTCATGTTGATATTGCTTAACCAACTTGATTAGTTGCTCATAAGTCCTAATTTTGTTCTTTGTGTGGTCAAGTTCTTCAACAGTGCTTAAAAAATTCCCCTTTCCAAAAGCAACAAGAACCAAAGGGTCAGTTTTGAACTCCACAACATCCCCAAAAAATCCTTTCTTTTTCCAAGAACCCAACTCACCAATCCCATCAAACCCGAATCCATGTGCATCGCACAAGATCCCACAAGTAACAATGTCGGGTTTCACATTTCGAGCTGCCATTTCCAAAAGCACAACTTTAAGATCTTTAAAATCTTTCATTTTGACATATGCAAAGAGCATTATGTTTGCGATTGTTACATTCCATTGAACTTTCTTGAAGCCCATCTCTGACACCACGGACTCCATTCCTGCACGGCTCAAAATACATGCAGAAGAAAGCATCCTTAGATACCACACAATGTTAATGTCACATGTTTTGGAATATAGATTGATCCCCATATCATGTAATTTAGAAAACATATAGTTCTCTATATACACAGCAGCCACTTTGCGAATCAGATCATCATTCAAGTAAACTTTCGGCTTCAACTTCAAAACCCTTCTATATACTTTCTCCATCATCTCCAAATCCCCAAAATTAGCATATGCCTCAAGCATTGCCACCATGGTAGACTCTTCAAGATCCATCCGTTTCGAGATCACAATCCGATACGTTCTGTCCATTCTCTTAATCAATCCAGCTGCCGATAACTCTCTAATCAGCAAATTATAAGTAGATTGATCAGGGAAACACTTGTTCATTTCCATTCTCTTCACACATTTTGCCATATCATCATACAGACCATTCTTCGCATAAGCTCTAATCAGCCCATTATAAGTCGAAACACGTGGCTTCATTTCATCATCTTCCATCTCCTTAAGATGAAACAACGCATCATCAACCTTCCCCTTATCAACAAAACCATTAATAACTGAATCATAAATCTCCAATGAGGCCCGTAAACCATGGACATCCTTCATCTTTTTCAACGCCAACACTGCATCTTCAACACGACCCTCATCAACCAACAGTCTAACGATTCGCTCGTAATTAACAATGCTAATCCGCGACGCGTCTTTACTAGACCACTTATCAAACACCTGGCGTGCCACATTACAAAGTAACAATTATGCAACATTTCATCAAACACTTGGTGTGCAACATTACAAAACATACATTCCAACATTAAAAAAATGTAAAATTCAACCTGAAGAACATGGTTTGATCTGGAGGTTTGATTGAGGAATCCAACAACTGCCCAAAACAGTTCTTTGCTCCAATCTCCATCATCGTCAAGAATCCGAACAGGGTGCAACTTTTTATTTCTCAGCTTTTCAAATACAATTATTTTGAGATTCGAATTTTGATTAAGATCAGCAATTTGGACAGTAATTTCTTTGTTAGAGTTGGTTTTTTCACTTGAGAATTGTACGGAAGAAGTTTTACAGTCCAATTTGATGAGATGTAAGAACTGACGTTTTGTAGTGGTTAGGGTTTCAGGAAAAATTAGGGTTTTCGAAAAGAAGGGTTTATGATTAATTGTCATACAAGGATGGAGCATCTCCATAGTCGTAAGAAAGGATAAAAACATGAAGTACAATTTTTTAATTTTATTTCAACATATTTTAAGCACGCATAATTTCATTTATCTTTTTAAACTTTTTTACATCGTTGGATTTGTTTAAAATTTCGCTAGCTAGTTGTTGCAATCGCAGTCCTTATCACTAACGGCCGTTAGTTTCTTCGTTAAAGGACTATCCGTGTAAGTTTATTTATAATTTTAAATTTATTTAAATTTAATATTATTTTTAATTGTACTTAGCTAATTTATTTTTTGAATAATCTAATTTAATTATTTTAATAAACTTTTTTCATGACAGTTAATTTATTCTATTTTTTTAAAGGTCTCGATCTATATAAACTGCTAAAAATATAATAGTTTTTTTAAATAGTTTATACTCTTAATTTTGCATATCATCGTCAATTTCACGACTCCGTAATAAACAATTCTACATGCCTACATATATATAACTAATACTTTTGTATACCATATAGACAATTCTACATGTCTACATATATATTGCTAATAGTTTTGTATACCATAATTATTATTATTTTTTTTGAAAACAAAACACAATATAAGAAATTATCATGTACTATCAGTATAACTTTTCTACTAATTTACATGATTTAATATGTGTCTGTTATTTGAAGAAAAAAAACACATAATGTTCAACATATGGAGTATAACGATACTATACGTTACGTAGTTATTGCAATTTAGTATTTTATAAATTTTTCTTCAATTAACTCAAAAACAAATATTACATGTTGATAATATGCAATTTGAGTATGTTCATAATATACAAAACTATGAGCAATATATATGTAGGCATGTGGAATTGTCTATACGGAGTCGTGAAATCGACGATGATATGCAAAAGTACAAAGTATATACTTGTTTTGGTCAAAAATTATCCTAAGTAATTAAGTGATCAAATCAGTAAAGTGAGGTAGTGTGTTTGTTAAGATTTTTGAGATAATCGACTAAAAATGTAAATTTACTATGAAACAATATGAATATCGCAATGCAAATATGATGCAAACAGAAGACTTATCAAAAATGTGACTAAGGATTTAAATGATACTGATTTTAAGTGAAACAAGTGTTTATTAACAAGATTAACGCAAAACTTTTGAGTAAAATGTCAAGTAATTTCAGGATAACGCTAGTTGTGCAACAAAAATATGATTATGACATATGAAAATGCTTGAAACAGATTAATAATGCAAATTTTATGATCAAAATGTAATCACAAGCGAGATAAACGTGAATACTAACAAAAATTGTAAGTAAAAGCAAAGGTAATGCAAAATAATGCACTATAATCCGAGATAATACGGTTTTGTGATGAAAACGATTGATATGATTCGAGAAAACGAAGAATAACACGAGTTTAATAATAACATACAATTGATTTTGTATAAAATAAGTGTTTATAGACAAAATCAATGTGTTAACTTATGTAAAATTCGGGATAATGCAGAATATATGATCAAAAGATCAATAAAATGCAAATTAAACAATGAAAACGTAAAGTAGATGCAATCGACACAAGGATGTACGAGGAAAGCCCTTGATCTTGTTAGATAGCCGGCATAAAACCTCGGGAAGGAACAATCGTTCCTTGCCTTTGTTGATTTTATTGCTGTAAATCGGGATAATTACAAAGAAAGAGCACAAATGATCGATCTAAAGTGTTTTTGGTGATGAAGGTGATCAATCGGTGAAGTGATGGAGTGCTTTTGGTTTTTAAGTGGTGTATTAGTCGTGGTTGTACAGAATGAAGTGTTCCCCTACGATCATTTGCCTCAAATTTATAGTAAATACAACATAACTAACTTTCCTAAAAATCAGGGATATCCTGAGATTTTTGGGATCCTCCAGTCTTCCACCTTGAATCAGCCTTTTCACACGTTTTCTTTACTTATGTCAAGCCTTGATCCGAATTTAATGGTATAGTTGACGTACGTTTTAACCATGCAAGACTTGGTCAAGATACATAATGGTCATATAAAGATTAGTGGCTTTTTACCCGGGATACCGAATATATCCTGGATCCTGACCACCCGGGATCCTGAATCATCCAAGATCCTGAACATAATCAAACAAATAAAGATTAGTAACATTTGATTCCCGGATATCTAACATATCCGGGATCCTGATTTTCTGTGATACTATTCATCCAGGATCTTGAACATATAACTGATAAACAAAGATTAATAACATCTGATCCCGGGATACTTAACGTATCGGGGATCCTGAGCATTCAAAATACTAAACATAAGTGAGATCTTGAGTATATCTGAGATTTTTATAGTACTCAGGATCCTAAATGTACCTAAATACTCATATATAATCGGGATCCTTGATCTAAGCGAGATCCTGGATATATCCAAGATCTTGATAACCTGCATCATATAAATACACAATCTCGGGATCCTTAGTCTTTGCTAGATCCTGAATATATCTGTGATCCTGGATATACTTTTCAATAGTAACAATAGACTTCAGGATCATATATCCTGATTGTAAAATTTAGCCCCAAACAATACTATTTATAAAACTATTATATTTTTAGTGGATTTACGTAGATCGGGATACTTAAAAAATAGAATAAATTATTTGTCACGAAAAAAAGTTGGTTAAATTAATTAAACTAAATTGATTAGATTATTAAAAAATAAATTAGCTAAGTACAATTAAAAATAATATTAAATTTAAATAAACTTAAAATTAGAAAAAAATTTTTTACACGGATGGTTTTTTAGCGAAGAAAACTAACGGCCGTTAGTGCTAAGGACTGTGAGTGCAACAACTAGAAACCACAGGGACGACCAGTGCCAAAAAAAAGTACAAGGACGACAAGTGAAATTTTAGATAAACTACGGGGACGAACATTGTAAAAAAGTCATCTTTTTATTAAATATAATTAAAAGCTAGATTATGGTTCAAATAAGTGTATCATTTTGTTGTGAGAACGGGGAAATGAATATTAGCCTTTGGATCTTTCGAATCAAGAGTCCATATCAATACATTATTTAAAATTAATAATAATACGTTTTTGACTGAATTTGGGCGGAGGGGTAATATGGACATTTTACAATATGGCATATACGTAACTTTTTCCATCATTTGAAACCTCACTTCTCACGGTTTATCCTTGTTATCAAAATCCAAGACACATCTTACTTCCGAAACTTCCAAAATCGATTTGAATCTATAGTTTCACGTTTTAATCTTCGAATTTCTCCACTACGTTTGTCCGAATCTCTATAGTTGCAACAAATTCCTCTCAAATTCGTCCTATAAAACCCTATTGCGAGAAAACCTTCTCAAATCATCAAATATCACTGTTTTGTTAGAAGAATTTATAATTAATGGATATCAATGAAGCTAGTAGCCTATTCCTAAGTGTTTTAAGTAATCCTTTTAAGTTTGTTTAATAAGTCATGTAATTGTTATTTTTAGACTGTTATGGTAACATATTAGGGTTTAATGATATTAAAATAATGATATTACTTTTACTATGTATAATTGTTGAACCACAATGATGTGTTTTTATTTTGTTAGAGTTGTATGACTATGACGTATCTATGATTAAAGTCCCATTTGTGCATTTGTGATAGTTAAAGTAAAATAAATATAAGGTGTTCGATGAAATGTCAAAATTGAAATATGATTTTAGTGTTGTCATCCCGGTGATTGATGAGCATGAAAATCTGGCATCTAAAACTTCAAAAATAGGATTAATAGGATTTATTGTCACTCGTCGTAATGTATTGTATCACATGTGTTATTATAATGTTATTTACATTTGCACTCTGATGTATATTCTTCATAGTATCACACGTGGTACTATACTGTATTGATACCTCATAGATTGAGATTATTCTTCATAGAATCACATACGGCTCTTATTAGATCACTAGAAGGTTATTTGTGATCACTAGGAGGAAACTTCAAAGTTTCTGTTTTGGTCAAAAAATTACACAATGCAATTCAATGAACAAATTAATAAAGTGAGGTAGTGTGTTTGGATTTGATTTCGAGATAATTTATTTGAAAATTATACTTTGTGATGACTACTTGTACTTTTGCTAATATGGATTAACTTAGGATTAAACCTTGCTAAATATGTGACCAAAGACTTTGAAAAGGATGAATTTATATGTAATAAATTAAGATAAATGCAGAGAAAAGAATATAATTCGGGATAGTTCCAGGATAATGCAGTAAATGTGATCAAGAACGTAAGTTTAATAAAGTAAATGAAAGAAAGATGCAAGAACATAGTGATGTACGAGGAAAACCCTTAATCTATGATAGATCACCAGCATAAAACCTCGGGAAGGATCAATCGATCCTTGCCTTATGTTTATCTTATTAAACGAAAAAGGTTTACAAACTAAAGAGCACGAGAATGATCGTCTAAGTGTGAAAATGATGAAGTGTGTGGGTGTTAACGAGTTGCAGAGAGTGTGTTTCAGTGTAAGTAATGAGTATTCGTTCACCTATTCGATCACTTAAGCCTCGTTTATATACTAAAGAGCCTAAAACTATAATCCCAAAATATCTGGGATCATCCCCGAGATTTGGTGGGGCGTGGAAACGTTCATATGACTGAGTATTGAGCACGTGTTGACTCCCTTCTCTGTAGTTGAAATATTCTTCAAGTAGTATACGATCCAAGGAAATCGGAACTAACTCCACACGTCTCGTATGACCTAGTCAAAATACATTAAACATGCGAAAATATTAGTAGCAAAGGGATCCCGAGATATATGATATCTGGGATCCTTATAATAAGCATATATTATAAGATAAATAAGATAGTATTAAGTCCATTGCATTCTATTATCCCAGACTTAGTCAGATTCGGGATAACTATAAGTTGGTGATCCTGAAAGATAAAACAATATCCCTATCGGGATCCTGTAATATAATAATCTCAACAGTAAGGTTATACAACTATTATCCCTGTTTTCATATAATCTTAAGGATAATATGATCATACCTGAGGATCTTGCATAGTAGTTTAATCAGAATCACACTTAATCATGATATCTCACCTTAGCATAATCTGATTCCCAGTATCCCGCATATAACGTACTTATAAGCATTCCAGGATTTCCATAAGTTACCGGGATGAAGAATCAATCAGGATCATGCAAGGTTAGCGGAAATTCTACCCACAACAATTGCCCTCGAAGTTGTATCGTAACTCATGATCCTGAATATGATATAACTTCAACAAACTAAGTATCAGAGATTAAATCAAGAGAGATATTTACGCTTGTTGATAATCGTGCCTGAGTGATTATAGCTGTTCTGATATGTATCAGACTCCCAACTTCTCACATCATCATCCCTGCGATGTAATACTTACAGTTATCATTTATCTTTCTTTCCCTCTCGTATTACTTTTACAATGCTTTCTTCCGATCGTATATCAAATAAATCAGAATTTATCGACCAAAGGATAATTGCGAACCCCAAACCTTGCACTTTTTATGATTCTGACATCAATGAACTTAAGTCAAAAGGCATTCTCCCTGATTGCTCATTTATCAGACCCTTAGATCTCAATCCGATCGGTATTCGGAAAGATGGATTTGTTTTCCCGAATACCCATTCATGATCGGGCTGAAATATCCTTTTCCTCCTTTCTTGAACGAGTTCTTTTCAGTCAATGGAATATGTTACGCACAAACAACACCGATGATTTGGAGTACTTTGTCGGTCATCTAAATAATCATTGATTCATACGGTCTAATCTTTAATATGTCATAACTATCTCATACATTTTCTCTCCCAAACTCTGATTCAGGTTTCTTTGTTTTCTAACCTAAACCTTACCGTAAGACATTGGTCTATTTGGGAAAATAGATTCTTCTTTGTCTTTCACGATTCCCTTCCAAATGGTGACCTTATTCCCTCCTCTTGGGTTTCAGAGGGTAGGAAAACTTTATTAACTTTAGGTTCCTAATGACAATCATCCTTTTATTGTAGTAAATCTTGCTAAGCTAGCTCCATCCTGCCAGGACACTAAAATTAGAATTAGAAAATTCCTAGAGGTACCTGAAGAAGAAAGGAGCTTTCAATATCCCGAAGCAGCTTCAGAATCCGTAATGCCAAAATCAACTAAGACAGGTGTGACAACGAAATCTCCATGATGCCCAATACAATTTAACTTATATTTGTTAATTCCCACAGGATCCCAAAAATCTCCAGTCCATTTCACTCTGGAGGATATTGATGATGATACTCTTTTTGAGGAAAAGAAAGCAGGAACAAGTACTAAACCATGTAGTCAAGTACTTCACTCCATTATGAGGAAAAGAAAACTCAAAGACACCAGTAAACTCGATAATTCGTCCTCTGATTTTGACAAAAGTTTCGAATTCATTTACCAAGTACAACACCACTTCTCTCTATTCTAATTGCAGCTTATTTGTTCGAGCTGTAATCTCATATCTCTTCATTTTCAGGGTATGGAACACACGTCAAAATGTTACCTCAAAAAATTGAAAGTGATCGAAGCAATGGAAGAAATAATTTCCATCAAAAACAAGGCCGTACAAGATGATGCTGATGAAATCGCCAGGCTAAAGAAGAAGATTGAAGAGTTTGAGATTACAAAGTCCATCGAGTTTGAATCATGAATGACGCAGGAAAAACAAAAAATGTTGGCCAAGGCAGAAAAAGATGCTGCCATTTCCATTCTTGAAACCAGGATCCTGATGTCCAACGAAGCTTCAATTCGCGGCTTCAATGCCTCTTCTTGGAAAAGTGAGATTTGGAAGGACAGATTGGCAATTTTAAAGGGTCAAGATCCCAGACAATAAAATTTATTGTACCCCATTAGGTTCTATATAGGAGTTCTTGTTTCTTAATCGTGATAACTCTTTTCTTTCGATAAGACTTTGGTTACGTTAACATATCTGTTTCGATGATCAGGATCCTGAGGAGATTCGCTGGGGATATGCAGTAGATGGAAATATGTTTCCATTATAAATCTTTAGACTTTGGGATCCTGAGGAGATTCCCTCTGGATAACTCTGTTCAATCAGGATTTCAGGATCTTGAAGCATGCTTTAAAATAATGATAATAATGATATAGGGATAAGTCATATCCTGTAATGTAATTATAGAACAATTGTTTATTCTTATGAAAAGTCACATTTATCATGCGTTTTAAACAAAACATTTTTGAAATCCTCAAAACAAGTTTATAAAACATTTTACAAACTTTCGGATATTTCGATAAAACTTTTTGAATAATGTGAAAATATTATAACCAATAGACTTAAGATCGGGTAATGCCAATAAAATCATGTTTTTGCAATGTAATGGCATCACATTAGCTCATGGGGTAATCCGTGTCTCAGGATAATCCATCTTTTGTATGGTATGAAGATACCAATATCCTTAGGCAATGTGAAAACATTACAAACCTTGCGCGATATTCAGTGTAAGAACATGATAAGCCTTATGTACTTTAGTGACATGAATACGCCAAAACCTTTAGGTAATGTGAAAACATTACAAACCTTTTGCTAAGTGTAATGTGAAAACATTACTATCCTGAGGGGTCGACACCTAGTGCACTCAGTGACGACAACCAAAAGAATTTGACCTATAGGTCAATGGTCATGAAATTGTCAGGTACCAGAGGCATCACCAGTCCCATAACCCTGATTCTATAATCAAACACGTGCACTCCAGGCTTGGGTGTGGCAACCCATATGAAAGAGAGGTGATTATGCATCAGCATCCTCTAAACCTTTAGAGGAATCCCTGGGATTCCTAATCGGGGGAGAGAGGTGGCCAACCTCTTATCCTCATTGCATGATCTTGAAATATATCATCTACAACAAATAGAAAATCTTGGGTAAAGGTGAGTGTTAGTTTGCCTAACACCCCTCCGATGCTTAAGTTAGTACGAGGTTCATATAATGAAAAAAGATTAAACACACACACATATATATATAATAATGGCACACATACATATATATATATATATATATATATATATATTGACAGGGGAAATAAATATAATGGAAAGTTAGGGATCACATGAATACCTTTTATGTTAAATGTAAATATTTAACTTACGCTTGATATAGCTTTAGATGAATAGCATTCCAAGATCTCGGGGGTAATTCTCCATCCATGTTTGCTAACCAATATGCCCTTTTCCAGCATCCGAATCAATCAAATAAGGACCTTCCCATTTCGGTGCTAACTTGCCCTTAGCAGGATTTTTAGTGTTTTGAAACATCCTTCTTAATACTAAATCCCCAATTTGAAATCTTCTTATCCTGATATTTTTATTGTAAGATCTCAAAATCCTTTGCTGATAAGCCGCGATCCTGAATTTAGCACGATCCCTAATCTCATCCACGGTGTCTAGATCCTGAGTCAATGCTTTCTTATTTGCTTCTTCAGTCTGCATTTGGGATCTTGCCGTTGGGACCACCATTTCTATCAGGATCATAGCTTCAGATCCAAACACTAGAGCAAAAGGAGTTTGTTTGGTCGCTTGTTTTTCAGTAGTCCTATCAGCCCATAGAACAAAAGGTAACTCCTCAGCCCATCTCCCTTTCTTGGCATCCAATCTCTTTTTAAGGTTGTTGATGATGTTCTTGTTACTGGATTCCGCTTGTCCGTTAGCTTGGGGATGAACTGGTGTTGAAGTTATCATCTTGATGCCCCAGCTCTCATAAAACTTGGTTGTTCTATTTCCAATAAACTGAGATCCATTATCACATATTATCTTGTCGGGATCCCGAACCTGGTTAGGATATTTCTTTTGATGAACGAGATCACATCCTTTTCCTTAACTTTCACAAATGCCTCAGTTTCAATCCACTTTGAAAAGTAATTTGTCATTGCAAGCATAAAGTCTTTTCCTCCAGGAGCAGTAGGTAGCTTTCCAACACTATCCATTCCCCACTTCATAAATGGCCATGAAGAGATAATTGGATACATCGGTTCTGCCAGTTGATGATGGATGTTCCCATGTCTTTGACAAGCATCATATTTGCGAGCGAAATCCATGGAATCCTTCCTCATAGTGGGCCAAAAGTAATTTGTTCTTAAAGTTTTTGAAAATAGTGCTCTGCCCCCAGAATGATTTCCACAGTCTCCCTTATGTATATCCTTAAGTAATGCTTGTGCTTCAGGATCCTCAAGACATCGAAATAATGGTCCTGAAAGAGATTTACAATATAATATCCCAATTTGAATAATAAAATGAGATACCTTAAGCTTGAAAATTCTAGGATTTGGTTCATCCTTTGGGATCACATCATTTCGTAAGTACTCCATAATTGATTGCATCCATGATCCCGGGATACCTTAAGCTTGATAATTGATTTCGTAAGTAAAGGATGAATTTATATGTAATAAATTAAGATAAATGTAGAAAAATGAATATAATCCGGGATAATTCCGGGATAATGCAGTAAATGTGATCAAGAACATAAGTTTAATAAAGTAAATGAAAGAAAGATACAAGAACACAGTGATGTATGAGGAAACCCTTGATCTATGATAGATCGCCAACACAAAACCTCATGAAGGATCAATCGATCCTTGCCTTATGTTTACCTTATGAAATGAAAAAGGTTAACAAAATAAAGAGCATGAGAATGATCGTCTAAGTGTGAAAATGATGAAATGTGTGGGTGTTAACGAGTTGCAGAGAGTGTGTTTCAGTGTAAGTAATGAGTATTCATTCACCTATTCGATCATTCAAGCCTCGTTTATATACTACAGGGCCTAGAACTATAATCCTGAAATATCCGGGATCATCCCCGAGATTTGGTGGAGCGTGGCAACGTTCATATGACTTAGTATTGAGCACGTGTTGACTCCCTTATCTGTAGTTCAAATATTCTTCAAGTAGTATACGATCCAAAGAAATCGGAACTAACTCCACATGTCTCGTATGACCTAGTCAAAATACATTAAACATGCGGAAATATTAGTAGCAAAGGGATCCCGAGATATATGATATCTGGGATCCTTATAATAAGAATATATTATAAGATAAATTAGATAGTATTAAGTCCAATGCATTCTATTATCCCAGACTTAGTCAGATTCGGGATAACTATTAGTTGGTGATCCTGAAAGATAAAACAATATCCCTATCGTGATCCTGTAATATAATAATCTCAACAGTAAGGTTATACAACTATTATCCCTGTTTTCACATAATCTTAAGGATAATATGATCATACCTGAGGATCTTGCATAGTAGTTTAATCAGAATCACACTTAATCATGATATCTCACCTTAGCATAATCTGATTCCCAGTATCCCGCATATAACGTACTTATAAGCATTCCAGGATTTCCATAAGTTACCGAGATGAATAATCAATCAGGATCCTGCAAGGTTAGCGGAAATTCTACCCAGAACAGTTTCCATCCATCCATGTTCGCACCACAACAAGCAAACTATTTGAGCCGACTAGGTATCTTAGAATTAAGCAGAAGCAATGTCTCATATACGTATTGGGTTTTTGTGGTTTTAACGAAATCTTTATCAATGAGCTTCCAGGTACTTTTATGCTTCCTCCTTATTTATATGTGTTCTGTTATATATATTTTACAATTTAGAATTACACATGGTACTTGATATTATCACATGTGGTACTAATCGGTATCAAATGTATTGCTAGATAATGTCATATGTATTACTAGTTACTATAACACATTTAATAGTGGACTTAATTAGGTGAGTCGTCTGCAGAATGTGCAACTTATCCATTTGCGGATCAACTATGCTGCAAAAATGTTAGTGCATGCACGAGACAATCATTCACAAAGATCGTGTGCATATCCTTGTTAATCATTTTGTGTATGTCCGCCCATGGGCATTGATAGAAAATCAAGGCCAATATGCAATTAGAAACCGCAAAAAAGAAACCAACGATTTAGAAAATGCAGCAAACGACCTTGTTGAAGAAGGTGCTAAGAAGCCATTATAGAAAACTAAAATTTGATTGTGTTATGGATTACAAGTATTAAGACAGTTTGGTGTATGCTTTTGAATTGGATGGTTTTTATATAATGTATTTATATTTTGGTTGATGTTTTTAATTCTGAAAATGTTAATGTGTGTAATTTTCTCTTTATACCTTGCAATCACATGTTATAATATTCAGTTTATACATATTTAAATTTTAAATGGTCATGTGGATAGTATTAAGTATCACATGTGATAGTAACCAATATCTTTATCTTAAGACATACTGTAGAGAAATGTATTAAATATGGTAGAAATTACTTTCCAGTTCTTAACAAACACTATATTTTTAAATAAAAGAGTACAAACAAGTACCAGATGTCACATGTCACTATCACATTCCTGATCATATCACATGTGTTATGATTTTCAGTTAAATGAGATATATTATTAACAGGTCACAGGACACTACAAGCTATTTTTTCAGTAGACAATGTACACGTGATACATAAAAGAGCCAAATACTATCACACATGATACCAATAACTATACATGTGATGCAACTACTTGGAAGAAAGTTAAAAGCACTTATTACTTGTAACAGTTCTTTTCCTTTATTGTTTCACATCATTTGATTGACATTCTTTTATTACAACCATCTCTATGATCTGCAGCGTAAATGTTTTGGATTATCAGCTATCACATGTGTTACTAAATCGCAACTCATTAGTCGGAAGATTTGTTTTCTACTGTTTTTAAAGAATTTTATTTAATGAATTTTAACAACTGAATGACATGAATTACAAACAATACTGATCTTCAGTTGACACTATTACCACATGTGACATCATACTAGTTTTGTTGTGATTCAATTAAACATAGTTTCATGATTATCGTACAATTGAGCATTTCTTCGAATCAAAATGAAAATTGATTGATGAATCAGTAGAAATCAGTTGACAATTTCATTTTCGTTAATCGAAACATAAATTGCAGAACATAATAATGTAAAAATTGCATACACGGGCAAAAACACGATCGATGAAACTCGCATAACTAAAACCTAATTGAATTATACGAATCTACAGAAATATCGATTATTTGTGGTTTCCAATGACGTATTTGAGTCGAATTAACGTAGGTCGTACCTTTGATTTGGTGCTTTCTATGATCGATTTGAAGGATTTTGAAAACCATGCGATCGTATGTTTACATACATGTGTGTATGTATATTCCATATGTATATTTATGATAATATTAATGCTTGTTTTTCTTTTCTATTGATTTAATCTTAATTAATTTTAGAATGTATAATGTCCATACTACCCCTCCACCTTTAATTGAAATAAAGCATTCTCATTGGCTCTCCAATTCTCACACAAAATGACATTCTCATTTGAACCCCACTCCTAAAAGATAACTAACAAATAAAGTAGGGTTCAAATGAGTACAACAATTTTGAGTGAGATTAGAGAAATCAATTTCAACCACTCATCTTCATCAAGTATCAATTTCCCCACATTTTTGAAACTCAAATATCACACAAATGGTAAGTCGAAAAATCATGAAAGTTGAACTATAAAATTCAGCATTTTCTCCCAAATTGCTCCATGATATTATGTTATATATCTATACTACTATATAATACATTTAACACTCTCTCTCCTAAAAAAATTTAAGACTAAGTAAAGTGGGTTTTACTTACTACTTATCTTTTTTGATTGGTTAAACATTAAATCTACCTATCTTTTTTGATTGGTTAAACATCAAAGTGACATTTTAAATTAGACGGAGGGAGTACAATATGTTTTTATTTTAAAACATTAGTCCGCACCTCTACCTACCGTCACTACTTTCACCGCTGTATTGTGCGAGTATCATACTGGTATATATATATATATATATATATATATATTAATGATTACAAAGTAGTTTATATATATAGTCACGAAAATTTATAAGCATACATATGTAACTTTCTCTGTTTTATGAAACATTAGCATACCTTATCATCTTTATCATCTTTAATATCTCATGATAATTAGCATCTTAGTTTGGCAATTGATAGATGAGGTATAATCAGAAAAAATAAAAAGGAAAAAAATGTTTAGTTAAACCTTTTTTCTAATCATTAATCGATAGATCAAGTGATCAACGGAGTGGAAAATAAATGGAAGGTCACGTCTCCTCTAAATATGTTTTCTTCTGTTTTATTTTCTATTGTTCTCACCTGATACTATTTTTAATACCTTCCGTCCCAAAATAGTGTTCACATTTTCATTTTATTTTGTCCTAAAATAAGTATTCACTTCAAAAAATAGTATATTAACTTTACCTTCTTATCTTCTATATACATTTTTTCTCAAAAGATATATGATAGTCTACCGAAATTAGAATATCTATCTATTCTAATAAAGGGGGTTTGGATGATGTCATGAAGCTGATGTATCAAGTCATGAGGTAGTCCTTGATGCTGATGTGTCGCAATGTGGTTAAACCGCTGATATCATCAATATGTAATAACTATATAAATTAAATATAAGGTTAATAAATATTAAATAATAACCCATTTAATTTGCTTTAATTTAGTTTTGAGTTTCTAAATACTCCAATGCTTTTTGCCGCCCATTTTATTGAAAACATGAAAATTACTTTGCACGCTTTACACTGCTATGCACTTGTCGCATCCCGAAATTATGATGTGGAAGCGATTCGGGTCGGGGCGCGACTAATACAGTAATCACAACACAAAGATATAATGAACGACTCTATACGTGTCATTTTAACAAATACATTGATTGTAATAAAAGTTTACAATAGTTATAATGATTACATAAGCTCGGTACCCTGATCTGAAAGATTCTATAGCATTACTACTTATACTAAATATAAGAATGCAGAAAAATCTCTTGATGTTCATGTTTGCATGCGAATCGAGCTAAGTAATATCCTGAGCAGTCCCAAATTAAGTAATATCCTGAGCTAAGTAATATCCTGCTCGACCCCAGCCAGGGGCTCTGCCCCTTGGACCCCGCCAGGGGTTGCCACCCCTTGGACCCCGCCACCAGGGGCGCTGCCCCCGGACTCCCGTCAGCCAGGACTCAAAAATACTTTTCACACTAAGCGTTGAACGCTTACTACCACAAAACCTTATACAATGATACTCGTACACGCTATATATATACTTTGATAAGCATACAACGAACATAATGATAATAATACTTTGACAATTATTATTACAATCTTTATCAACGGGCCGTACATATTTTCAAAACACAATCAAACAAACTAATGTATTCGGACATAACTAGTTGGATGAACAACTAACATAGGTGATCTTTTGAGATACCTACTCACGTATTAACCAACGCGCGTCTTGGACGCCCTCAGGTTACAGTCTTCGGACATCACTGCTTGGTTTAGCAGCAATGCACGTTTATCATATAAACGCATCAAACTCAAGTGAGTCTCATAGCCCCGCATTTTACTGTTTTACTCCCGGGGTGGGAATACATGCTCAGATTTGTTTTACATGTGAACACAAGTACAAAACACGATATATTGACTACATGAGTTTGTTTTCACTAATCAGAAAGTCCTCCACCACATAGTTTGTTAATATGGATTTAGTGTCAATGTTAGTGTATGGTACCAGAAGGGATTGAAAATCCCTGTCCGGGGTAGTCGCGCAACCTTGACTTTGATGTCAAACGAACACATTATCATTTGTTCACACGAGTGTAGATTAGGCACTCGCTCTGAGGCACCTCGCTCAGGTCCTTAAAGGCGGATCCTGACCCCTCAGTTAAGATCAAACTATGGATTCATGGCAGTAATATACAAATTATTTGATTAAATTCAAACATATCATTAAATCTTGTGGTTCATACATTGTGGTTTATCATTTACACTTGTGAGCTCACCAGCTTTTAGCTAGCCTTTTAGCATGTATTCTCAGGTACACAGCGCGCAGTAGTAGGACTACTCAGGATATTACTTAATTTGGGACTGCTCAGGATATTACATAGCTCGAGTCGCATGCAAACACGAACATCAAGAGATTTTTCTGCGTTCTTATATTTTGTATAAGTAGTAATGCTATAAAATCTTTTATATCAGGGTACCAAGCTTATGTAATCATTATAACTATTGTAAACTTTTATTACAATCAATGTATTTGTTAAAATGACGCATATAGAGTCGTTCATTATATCTTTGTGTTGTGATTACTGTATTAGTCGCGCCCCGACCCGAATCGCTTCCGCATCATAATTTGGGGGTGCGACAAGTGCATAGATGTGTAAAGCGTGCAAAGTAATTTTCATGTTTTCAATAAAATGAGCGGCAAAAAGCATTGGAGTGTTTAGAAACTCAAAACTGAATTAAAGAAAATTAAATGGGTTATTATTCAATATTTTTTAACCTTACATTTAATTTATATTGTTATTACATATTGATGATATCAGCGGTTTAACCACATTGCGACACATCAGCATCAAGGACTACCTCATGACTTGACACATCAGCTTTATGACATCAGCCAAACCCCCTTTATTAGAATAGATAGATAGATGTAAAGGTTATTTGGGGACTTCTGATTATGGGTCTTGTGTGAAATCTGTTGTTCAAAGAGCATAACTTGAATATTTGTTGTGTTTGTGTTTCATGATTTTAGATTTTTACATGCCATTAAGGTGTTCGATGAAACGACGGTTACAAAATTTAGTATAGATGAACAATTGGATGTCCTAATCGAGTACACAGTGTTTGTTGAAATGATATATTTAGTTTTCTTTATGTATCTGATGCTTATGGAATTGTTAATTTAATTTTCTTTTTCGGTGTTCATCCAATACATGTTTGAATTCTTACCTTCCTTTTAATGCAATTATATTGTACTTTAGGCTGATATTGGTCTTGCCATGGGCATTCAAGGAACTGAAGTTGCAGAAACCATTTCCACTATCATCAAACATCAAATTTCAATCTAATTCAAGTTCTAGGGTATGAATCATCACCTCTTTCATCATCTTTAAGGTTGGTAAGTGATATTGCGTGAAAAGTCACGTTTTTACTACCGATATCTTTCTCATCCTGTAACGATTCTGAGCATTTTAACTCAAATAACATCAAAATCAATGAGAATCCACCAAGAAGATCAAAATGAAGTTGCCCGATAAAAATCAAGCAAAACGGATAAAAAACGAATATTCCACGCACGTTTGAAGATTCAAGGCATCAAAACAAGATTTAAAGACTAAAGTGCCCATCATCAACATCCATCTTATCCAAGATGTTCATTTTCAAAATACGAGTCTAACAGAAGAAGAATCAACAAAAACGGATAAAGAATGAAGATTCAACGCCCGCCAGAAGATTCAAGTGATTCGTACGCAACATCTGGAGATAGGAAGCTCAACTTTGGGATTTTTTTTATATCAAAATCTTCGTTTTTGAATTACAAATCCAACGAAAAAAGAATCGATGAAAACGGACTCATAATGAAGAAAACACGCTCGAATTAAGAAACACAATGAAAGACGACGGACCTGGGCGGGTGGCAGCCAGCCGCCGCCGGCCACCAAGAGGGCGGCGCCGGCCTCCCCTCCCACGTCTCGTTTCCGCTTTTTGGTCCTTTCGTGTACCCGGTGCCACACCTTTATGCGATTGTACATACCCGATGCCACACCTTTGCGCGATTGTACGTACTTGGTGCACCACCTTTTCCACCTTTTGCTAAAGTACTCCTCAAGTTGCTAACGTAAGCCGGATTTCTCCTATAAATAGGAGTGCTTTGGTTCATTTGAAAGACACACCAAGACACACCAAAAACACCTACAACACACACCTTCCATACTTTGGAAAACACACTTTTACTTTTTCTTTTTTTATAATTCTTCCTTAGTTAATTAGATTAGCTAGTTAACTAATCTAGGAAGACTTGTACGGAGGTGCTCCAGGACGCATTTGTAGCTACGAGTTATTGTACGTCTATTTCAGGTTTTAATCTATCTTTCATATTTAATTATGTTTGTTCTTTCTTTAATAAATTTAAATATGCATGCTAGAATTGTCATGATTAATTAAATAACTCAATTGTCTGCTATGATAGTCGTTTAGAAAGTTTTAATATGTAATCATGTTGTATGTTATGAGATTGCGGATGGTTTATATTACAAATAGATGTAGGAATTAAATCTTTATCGTTTATCTGCCCAACTCATGTTGTGACTAAAACCTTAATCAAAAATGAACGTAGCTAACTCATATGATATAGGTCACTTAGTTATACTATGTTAGATTGAATCATTGAGCTCAGCATGGCCGGTGTTCTCTAGACCAAAACAGGATCCAAGAGACACGGAATATGGGAATAGAGGTAGATTAAGATAAAATTCATATAGACGATATTTTTGAGACAACTTTCGGAATATCATCGACTTAAATAATACTTTTGCATGCTTATATTGAACTATTATTTTGATCGTCTTATTGCATGTTCTTGTTTGATTGTTGCCTTAGGATTGTCATAATAGTGAAATACATACGACATTAAATATCATGATGTAATACGATGGCCCCTATTCGACTGTTCTCTGATATAGTACTGGAAAGGCCTACGGTGGAGTACAAATGTATGGAAGTCGAGAACGACCGAAGGTAGTTGTATTATGAATCGAATAACAAACGTGTTGCTTAAGTTTCCATTTGTAGTACAAACCATCCCAGTATTCTTGCATACCTGAGTAATGTTGATAAATCGTACGAATAAGTGATGACATATTATCCGACCGCCTAGACCAGTTAGTCCAACCTATTCCGGTGAGGGTAAAACCTCGTTCATAAGATTGTTTATTCAACAAACTATGCCATGATTCGGACATATCTGACGACCGAGATTGGGGAATAGGATTCGAGATTAACTGTCAGATAATATGGGTATACATTTGAGAGAACTTTTGGTGCATGCTTTAATATATTCTGCAACCTATGTGACATTCTATTTGCCTGATTCTGGACACCTCCGCGTTAGCAAAATAGAAGGACTGCAGTAATAGCTCATATTAACTTACGAACTTATCCCCATTAGAACTCTACATATTCAGAAACTCCTAAACCACCTCATAGTAGATAATTGTTTTAATTGCTGAACGCCCGAAGTAACCTCCATCTCTTAGTTTATCTTAATATAATTTAAAGTAGAAAACCTAAACCCAAAACAAAAACTAACTCTTTTCTTCCCAACTAAATACATAAAAGTTTCTAAATCCCCTAGCTTCAATTTGTCGCGCTTTGAAGAACGATCCTAGGTCATACTTGTCCGTTTCTAGCCCCTTGATTAGCATAATAGTAACCCTAGGCCCCAGCCTTATAAATTTAAAACCCACTGCTGTGCTGCATCTCCATTAGAAATTCCAATGACCGGTGTACAGCGCAACACGTTTTTGGCGCCGCTGCCGGGGAGCGTCGGCAACCGATTTTAGGAATTTAGCAACTTTAGTGTTTAGCGATCCTTTTGAGAGATTAACATCAATCGAAAGTTACCTTTTTACATTTAAAATTAGTTAGATTTAGTTTAACCACTCTTGACCAATCATGTCAACACCCTATTTTGATTTGAATATCCCCACACCCAATAGACCTTTCACCCAACTTTTGGATGTTGCCTCACCTACAAACCACTTACCTTTCTCAAAACAATATTTATCAGATTTTATGTCGAAACAAAATGTTATAAAAAAAGAGTAACCGGATTTCAAGATAACATTGACGCCATGATAAAAATTTCAGAAAAAATAATCTCTAACATGGAATCTATTTTGAAAAATTTAAGTTTTATTGAGGAAAGTACGTCGGCAAGCACTAATGACACCACTCATCCACCAAGTGACGATGTGTTAATCGTGACGAGAGGAGGAAAAGTAACCAAAGTTGATCCACCACCACCCGATAACACCCCTATTAACACTTCTTTGCCAAAACCCACATCTAGTGAAAATGTGTCAATTGATATCCCTGTCACAACATCTAAACCATCCAAAACTCCAGATAATATACCTCACACGAGAATACCTTATCCTGGTAGACTAAAGAAGGAAAAGCAAGAAGCCCAATTCGGTAAATATCTGGAAATATTTAAAAGCCTGCACTTAAATGTTAGATTATTAGATACTTTAGTAGAAATGCCCTCGTGTGCCAAATTCTTTAAAGAACTCCTTTCAAACAAAGAAAAACTTAGGCAAATAGTTAGTTTACCCTTGAATGCTGAATGCTCTTCTATTGTACAACATGGTCTCCCACCTAAATTAGGCGATACTGGACGCTTTACTATACCCTGTTTTCTCCAAGGAATTCAAATTAGTAACGTCTTAGCAGACCTAGGTGCTAGTGTTAATCTTATGCCTTATTCCCTTTATAAGAAATTAGGACTAGATGACCTACTACCTACTCGTATGACCATCCAATTAGCTGACAGATCAGTTAAGCTCCCTCGAGGAATTGTTGAAGATGTCATGGTCAAAGTCGATAAATTCGTTTTTCCAGTAGATTTTATTGTCATGGACATAGAGGAAGACACCCATATCCCGCTCATCCTTGGCAGACCATTCCTAAATACTGCCAAGGCCGTAATCAACGTTAACGAAAAATCTTTAAAATTAAGAGTTGCGAAAGAGGAGGTCACCTTTAATGTCGATCGATTAATGAAGCACCCTCTGGAAGAGGACCTTGGTTTGTATGATACCATGCAGGATATTTTTGATGAACATCTCCACGAAGTACTAGCACTATCCAGCCGGGATCCGATACCTAACACTACAATCACCGTTCGGAAGCTATATAATGAAGACCCTGGGCTACATTCCGCAATCACTTCACGAACAACATCCGATGAACTACTATTTCCCCTGTTTGAAAAGAAATCCTCTCGCACCAATGGCAAAGCAATCGCTGTTCCATTAGAATGCGGTACACCGATACCTTGGCTAAGAAGAGATAAACCTATGTTTAACAAACCAAACCTATTTCCTTCAATTGAAGAAATACTAAATTCATTCAAGGGAATGAGTGTTGAGCCACCGCCATTTGAACTACAATTAAACAAACAACCCGCACCACTACCACTTTCGAACCCTGAAATCACCATAAACCAAACTTCATCCGCTCAGTTTCAAGAATTCCAGTTCACTGACAACGGAGAGATCATTCTCACCAGAAATGATAAAGTTTCCTCATCATCAGTCAACAAATATGAGCTAAAGATGGATGAATTCTCAAATACAACCGAGTAGGTCGAAATAGCATCAATCACCACATATGAACCCGAGATAGAATAGGCACCATTCCAGGATGGATATGAGAAACTGAATAGATACGAGATAGCTAGAATGAAGCCGTCTATTGAAGAACCACCAAACCTGAAATTAAAAGAATTACCACCTCACCTTGAGTACGCTTACCTCCAAGGAACTTCCCAACTCCTGGTGATAATTTCAAAAGAGTTAAAACCCGAGGAGAAAGCTCAACTCATCAATGTTCTGAAATCGCACAAGAAGGCAATCGCATGGAAGATTTCTGATATACAAGGAATCAGTCCCAACTATTGCACACACAAGATACTCATGGAGAATGATTTCAAACCATCCGTACAAAGGCAGAGAAGGGTAAATCCCAAGATTGAGGACGTGATTAAGCAAGAGGTTATCAAACTCTTGGATGCTGGATTGATTTACCTAATATCCGACTCACCTTGGGTTAGCCCTGTTCAAGTCGTCCCGAAGAAGGGAGGAATGACGGTCATTACCAACGAAGAAAATGAGCTTATACCAACTCGGACGGTTACCGGTTGGAGGGTTTGCATCGATTACCGGAAGTTAAATGAAGCAACTCGCAAGGATCATTTCCCGCTTCTGTTTATTGACCAAATGCTTGAAAGGCTATCAGGGAACGAATTCTATTGTTTCCTTGATGGTTTTTCCGGGTATTTCCAAATCCCACTCTGTTGAGACATAGTTTGTGACAACAGATCTAGCCTTGTAATATGACTAGTGTAATTGTTATCATGTTGATATATTGGTTTAGATTTGTAAATTGATATTGTTTTGATATTAATATTCGTTAAATATATTATTATGATAAAGTGTTAGACGAATATAGATTTTAACAATATATATACATATGTTGCGAGTCCAGTTATTTGTTTTAGACATTTGCTGCGAGTCGAGATCTTAAGTCGCAAGGCTCTGCGATGCGAGATGAGATATGAACTCGCAGAACTTAACAGAGACAAATGAGCCGAGTTCATTATGGGCTTGGGCTGCGTAGCGAGTCGAGTCAACTCGCAGGCCCAGTGGCTGCGAGTTGAGACGAGAATATATATGTGTTTTCATACGTGAAAAACATAACTTTTGAATAACTTTTGGCATAATTGGAGATCCGGATTTTGTATTCTTGCGAATTCAATTTTCAGAGAAAATATAGACTAACGGCTAGGCTTTGACGTTTATTCATATAAAGTAAAGCAATTGGTTAACCTAAACGCGAACTAAATCGTTATTAGTAAGATAACACCGTATTGAGGAATTCCGCACCTTAATACTACAGATAACGAAGTTATCGATCCTAGAACTAGGGACTTACAATTGGTATCAGAGCTTTCGGGCTAGATAACGAGTGTCGTTCGAAGTTTTCGGGTTAATCGCGTGTGATTTAGGATTGTTTTGACGTGCATTAGTGTGTAAAAACGATCAAAATCACTCTCTGGACGATTTAGGGTTTGTTTACGATCGAAATTTCCAGTTTTAATCGTAAAAATACGAAAAAATTTTGTTTTCGCAATTTTCAGCCGTTTTGCGAGTCGAGATTAGGGTTTCAGGATAAGTCTGCGAACCGAGTTGAACTTGCGAGTTGACATCCTTGCGAGTCGACATTCTGCAAGTCGAACCTCTTTGCGAGTTGATATATTCTGCGAACCGAGATCTCTTGCGAACCGAGATCACTTGCGAGTTGACATCACTACGATCCGAACTGAGACTTGCGAACCGAGATTCTACGAGTCGAGCTGAGATTGCGAGTTGAACTGAGTTTTGCGAGTCGAGATTTTTACTTTGTCTAAATTCGCAAATACATTTTAACTTTAAACTTCACGATGTCAGACCTTAGCAAAATGATTGAGATGGAACACGAGATTGGCAAATCTAATGTCCCACCTAAATTGTTGAGAGTTGAGGATTATTTTAGCTGGAGGGATAGGTTTGAATCTTACTGTAGATTCCATGATCTATCTATCTGGATGTGTATCAAGAATGGATACACGGCACCTACCCAGACTGTTGAAAATGCAATTGTGGTTCTCACTTATCAACAGATGAGTGAAGCACAAAAGAAGGAATTTGAGATTGAAAACAAGGCTCATTCATCAATCAAGATGAGTCTTCCTAAGGAGCTTAATCATCAACTCAAATCCTTCCATACTGCTAGATCTTTGTGGACAGCTCTTGAAAAGAGATGTGAAGGAAGTCCACAAGTTAAAGCAGGCAAGAAAAATCTCCTGAAAAAGCAGTTTACTGTGTTTAAAGCTTTGAAAGGAGAAGATCTTGATGCTTATACCACAAGATACTACCATTTGCTGAGTGAGCTAGATGATCATGAGATTATATCTACAGAGACTGAGAAAACCGACAAGTTTATTGAAGGTTTACCGTCTAAGTGGGAGATGCATGGCATAATGCTCAAAGACAATGATGAGAGGTATGCAACCATGACCTTAGAACAGGCCATTGATAAGCTCAGAGGTTATGATTTCACCAAGAAAACTAGAGATACTGATTCTGATCAGGCTCAGGATCCGGGACTATATCACGGAAAATCTACTATCTCTACTGCTTCCTCGAGCTCGACCAATGCTTTATTTGTTGGTAATGCTGAAGGAAAGGGTGAAATGATTACCGATGATCTGTGTCTTCTTACATCATCTGGTAGTGATGCAAAGGGCAAACCAACTGAGAAGTCACCTCAGGAGCATCAAAAGATGCCTATGAGTGTGAAATCTGTTGAACAACAATTATCTGTTCTTGCTTCCTTTGTAGCTTCTTATGAAAACTACCTTCAGGGTAAAATCAATGATCCAATTATGTTTGACGAAGATTACGATTAGATAGACCCTGATTATCTAGAAGAAATAGACCTTCAGGACCAACTTGCTATGTTGTCAAGAAGGGTAAATAATTTCTTGAAGAAAACAGGTAGAAAGGTAGTTGGCAATAGATCAGGGTTTGATAAGACCAAGATCAAGTGTTTTAACTGTCAGGGTTATGGACACTTTGCTAGAGAGTGCCAAAGACCTAAGGTAGAAGCTGGCAATGGACAACAAGGTTCGGGAAGCAATCTCGCTTCCAAAGCCTTAGTTGTGAAACAGTTAGATGGATCGTATGAATGGAAAGCTCAGTCTGAGGAAGCTTTCATGGCTGAGATTGATGGATCTACATCCTATATGCCTACTGATGCAGAGGGTGAGGTAAAGGTGCCAGAGGTTGCAGCTAAAGCAAGTGATGAAGATGTGCTATATATGGAGTCAACTGAAAACATGACTCCTGAAGACTTTGTAGCACGCATGGCTGAAGTCCAAACTGATAAGAAAAGGGTATGTCTTGATATTCTTACTCTTGCTGATGTCTGTTATCTAGTTACGGATTTGCAATCACGGGTTAGTATTTTAAATGTAGCAAATAAAAACCTGACATCTCAAGTTAGCTTATTGACTGAATCTGGTAAGGCTGTTAGATCTGAACTTGAACTAGCCAAGATTGATGTGCGTAGGTTAAGTGATGATAAACAGGACTTAAAAGATAAAATTAAGTCTGATGCTTCTGATAGGAGTTCTCTTAGAGATACCATTAATGAAAAAGCTGTTATCATAGATGGTCTCTATATTAATCTAAAAGACTTAAATCAGAAAATAGCTAATAAGGAGAAAGAGTTAGCTGACTGTCAATTAAAGCTAGTTGAGCAAAATAGAAAGATAGAAAATTATAGGACCACTGAGATGGACAAGATGCTAGATGTTCAACGAAGTGTAAAGGATAAGTCAGGATTAGGTTACAATGAGACACCTCCTCCTGTCAATTCTAATTACACTAAGCTTCCAGAAGATACTGAAATGACTGAAGTAAGTTCTGAGAAAACAGTAGCTAAACCTGATCTGTCAGAGGCACAGAAGGAGTTTATTAAGAATCCTTCATCTAATAATAGTAAGAGAGTTTCTTTCACCAAAATACAGTTTGTACCGGGTGAAGTAATTCATGATACTAAGATTGATGAATTGATTAATAAAGAACATGTTGTTAATCCTTTAGTGCCTAAGACTCCAATAGCGGTTGCCAAAGTTAGTAAGTCACGAAAACAGATGTCGTGCTTCAAGTGTCACCAAAAAGGACACGTATCTTCTTGTTGCCTAAATAAGAAGTTGGAAGCTACACATAAGTTAGTGAATATTGTAAAGACATCGACCACTTCTAGTTCGATTGTAGATAGGTTAGGCTCCAAACCGGGATTAGGAAGCAAACCTGTAAACATTCTGAAAAGAGATGGTAATCATAGTGTCTCTCCATCTAAACCTAAAAGGGCTTATACTCTAAACGAAAATACTTTCAATAAACCAAGAGATAAGACACCTTCGAGGTTTAGGACCCCAAGTAGAAACCATAGTCAATTTGAGAATGGTTCTACTTCGAGTGCACAGGGATCTAAGTATGTGCCTAGGAGGTTTTCTACTCACTCTCCTCATAGGCCCAAGACTATAGATCATCAACAATCTCAAACTCCTGTGAAAGTTACCAAGACTCCCGATGGGAACAGTTATGGTCACTTTAAGGAGGTTCATATAGTAGATGATCAGGGAAAAACCAAGACCGTAATGGCTTGGGTCCCTCTTGATAACTAACTGTGTACAACTTGTTATGTGTAGGAGCAGACTGTGAACAAGGACAGCTGGTGGTATGTAGACAGTGGATGCTCAAGACACATGACAGGTGAACGAAGTCTAATGAAGGACTTCAGAGAAGGTTTCAAGCAAAAAGTAAATTTTGCAGGAGACAAAGGAGGAATAATTACTGGGAAAGGAAAAGTTTCAAATGGAACTTTGACTCGAGAGGATGTGAATTATGTTGAAGAACTAACTCATAACCTAGTGAGTGTTTCCCAAGTCTGTGATAAAGGTCATCTAGTTCATTTTAATGAAAAGGAGGCTTTAGTTCTGAAGCCAGGCTTCACAATTCCAGAAGAATGGATATTGATGAGGGCACCAAGGAAGAAGGACATCTATGCTATCAACATGGGTGTTCCTAATTCTTCAATGGTGTCTACATGCTTACTATCCAAGGCTTCAGAAGCAGACGCATTGTTATGGCACAGGAGAATGGCACATCTGAACTTTCGAAAAATGAATTTTATAACCAAGAATGGTTTAGTTCTAGGTGTACCACAGAAACATTTCGAGTCTGAAGACAAGTGTGTTCCTTGCCTAAAAGGAAAGCAGCACAAGAAACCACACAGGTCTAAGACTGAAAACTCAATCTCCTCGCCTTTTGAACTGCTGCACATCGACCTCTTTGGCCCAATAAGCAAGAGAAGTCTAGGTGGCAAGTGGTATTGTTTAGTTATCACAGATGATTACTCTAGATTCTCATGGGTATTCTTTTTGGGATCTAAGGATGAAACTCCAGGAATTTTAATGGAGTTCTTTGATCTAGTAGAGAATATCTATAAAACAAGAGTTAAGCGTATTCGTAGTGATAATGGAACAAAATTTAAGAACTCAACGTTGAATATCTATTGCTTAAGCAAAGGGATACAACATCAATTCAGTGCACCATATGAACCTCAACAGAATGGTGTTGCTGAAAGGAAAAATAGAACGTTGATTGAAGCTGCTAGAACAATGCTTGCAGATTCAAAGCTTCCGGTCTTCTTTTGGGCAGAAGCGGTGAATACAGCATGTCATGTTCTAAATAGGGTTCTTACGGTCAAAAAGCGTAACAAGACTTGTTATGAATTATTGAATAATAAGAAACCTAATCTGAAGGGATTTGAACCCTTTGGAGTTCCATGTACAATATTGAAAACAGGAAATCAAGTTAAATTTGGTGAAAAGGCGGACGAAGGATTTTTCCTAGGTTATATGCCCAACTCACCAAATAAAAGAGTTTTCAATAAAGTCACAGGACGACTGGAAATTGCTTATAACATTGAAGTTACGAGCTATGTACCTGCTGTACATAAGGGATTAGATTGGCAATTTGACTATTCAGATCTCTTTCAGTCATTTAAAGTTCCTATAAGTGACTTTGTTAGTGATTCAGAGATCTCTAAACACTTATTGTCTGAAGAATCGGACAATGGTCCCTCTTCAACATCGAGTGTTCCGAAATCTGGAATCAGGACACCAAATGACTCAAATGAAGCTTCTTCAAGTGGATCACAACAACCTTCAAAGGATAAGTATCAAGAAACAGAAGATTCTGAAAAGGATCTTCAAACAACGTTTGATGATGTGCTTACTTCTTTGAACCATTTAAAGATCTCTTCAGAAAATTCAGAAGAGTTGCCTTCATTAGAAGAGATTGGTACTAACTTAGGAGATGAGTTAATAGTTGATCCTATACCGGTTACAAGAATGAGTAAGAATCATCCCGTTGAAAACATCGTCGGTGATATTAATACTCCTGTTCAGACTAGGACTCAATCTAAAGCTAGTACTTCTGAAGATTTAGAAAGCTTGTATACTGCTATGAAAGAGACAGGGATTCCTAATCAATGTCTGTATTCATGCTTTATCTCACAAGTCGAGCCTAAAAATGTGCAAATGGCTCTCAAAGAAAGTTCGTGGGTTGAAGCTATGCAAGAAGAACTGCAACAGTTCTCTAAATTACAAGTATGGGAGTTGGTTGACCTTCCAAAGGGAGAATATCCAATTGGAACTAGATGGGTATTTAAGTGTAAGAGAGATGACCGGGGAGTCATTACTCGCAATAAAGCTCGTCTAGTGGTTCAAGGGTTTAATCAACAAGAGGGGATCGATTACAATGAAGTGTTTGCACCAGTTGCTAGGCTAGAAGCAATTAGAGTATTCTTAGCATTTGCCTCTTTTAAGGGTATCAAAGTTTATCAGTTGGATGTTAAGAGTGCCTTTTTGTATGGCAAAGTTGAGGAATTGGTGTATGTTTCACAACCGCCAGGGTTTACTGATACTAATCATCCAGATAGAGTATATCGTTTGAATAAGGCTCTATATGGATTACATCAGGCACCGAGGGCATGGTATGGAACGCTATCAACTTATCTACTTGAGAATGGATTTACAAGAGGATCAATTGATAGTACACTTTTTGTAAAATGGAACAAGAATGACTTTCTATTAGTACAAGTATATGTTGATGATATTATCTTTGGATCTTCGGATGAAAAGATGTGTCAAGAATTTGAGAAAGTCATGAGAAAAAGGTTTGAGATGTCTGCAATGGGAGAGTTAAATTTCTTCTTAGGATTACAGGTTGATCAAAAGAAGGATGGATTCTTTATTCATCAATCTAAATATACATATGAGCTATTGGAACACTTTAAGATGGATGAAAGTAAGGTCTATAATACTCCAATTCCAGTCAATCATAACCTTGGACCAAATACATCGAGTGATAGCGATGTGGATCCAACTCTTTATAGAGCCATGATCGGATCACTAATGTATTTAACTGCCTTTAGGCCTGACATTATGTTTGTTGTTTGTAAATGCGCAAGATATCAGGAAAATCCGAAAGAGTCACATATGCAAGCTGTGAAAAGGATCTTTCGTTACCTCAAAGGGAAACCGAAGCTGGGACTTTGGTATCCGATTGATGGAGATTTAGATCTTCTAGCTTATACTGATTCGGATTATGGAGGATGCAATCAGAATAGGAAATCTACAACTGGAGGATGTCAATTCCTAGGAGGTAGATTAGTTTCTTGGCAGTGCAAGAAGCAAAGCTCAGTAGCCATTTCTACATGTGAAGCTGAGTATGTTGCAGCTGGCAGCTGTTGTTCTCAAGTTCTTTGGATTCAACAGCAACTACAGAATTACGGGTTAAATATAACCAATACTCCTATGATGATTGATAACGAATCTACAATGTTGATCACCAACAATCCGGTGAAGCATAGTAAAACTAAGCATATTGATATTCGACATCATTTTATTAGAGACTGTGCTGAAAAGAGTTTGATAAAGTTAGTTAAGGTTCCATCTTTGGATAACTTAGCAGACTTATACACCAAGGCGTTTGACAGAGCTAGATTTGAGACGTTGGTTCAACTTAACGGAATGAGAAATCCAGAGTGATTAGTCTTCCAAGGGTATTTTTGTAATAGTTAGTAGTCAGTGTTATGTTTATTTAAAATAAAAAAAGGGCGTATGACATTCATTTGCTTGTTACCTGAGGGGAATCGCCTCCAATAAAAGAACAAAAGAAGTTCTTTTAGAAAAAGCTTTAAGTTTTTAGCTGTAAAAACTTGGGAGATGATAGTACATTAGGAGAATAAGCCTAAGAACAATAACCTTAAGTATTATGTACAATGTGTTAGTAGATTCTTATAAGTTGCACTAGAATAACGATTTTTATCTAGGATTACTCTTATATTTATCTTATTATACACCTATATCCACTGATTATAACTTGTCCTTTTACTTACACAAGTGATAAGAATAACTTAAGTCTAGTCAGCTTCATCATACGATTTATTGGTAGGCAGGTTATGCTAAGATTTCCGAGCAGTTAAGAAGTATAACTTTCATGTGTAATATCTTATATGCTCTGTTATATAACGTATGACATATGTCTTAATTGTTGAATGATAGTATTACCGTGCACTGTGATCTAAAATAATAAAAAATAAAATGATACAAAGTATCATAATGTCACAAGGTGAGTTATATGTTTCGAAAGGGCATCATTTAATAACCTCTACCTTACATATGAAAGATACAAAGTATCTCGTGTCAAGTGTATGTTATATGCTTCTAAAGAACATCATTTAGTACTCTCTACCTTGCTAATCTAAAGATACAGTGTTATGTGTTGTACTTGAATTCTTCAGTATGTTGTATAATAGAAAACACTAGATATTGTGCACATTAACAATAAAAGTTTGGCTCAGAAATCTGTGTGTAATCTGTTTATGTGGATCATAATATCGGTAATCGTCTTGAACTGTCTATGATATTTGAATATTCACTTTTGTGAATTATAAGAAATAATAAGTTTGTAGTGTTATATCATGTGGATAAAGGTACATAAGATATAATTTTATAAATATAAGTTTATTATTGATTAAAATTGTGATTTTATTGTGCTTATATGAATTTCATGAGGTATGTATACTAACAATTGTCTTATGCTTATTACAATTTAATAAGTACAGCTTATTCTTTCTAATATGATCCCTAAGCAGTTAAAACTTTAAGTGTTTATTATTAAGTTTATTTATTAGAATGTTAGTTGTTTTATGTTTCTTAAACTTTGTAATTATTTCTTAAGATTAATAAATAAAAGTTTTACTTATTATTTTTGTTTTATTTCATGATTACCCTTTGGAATTGAATTATACTGGATATTTATTTTAAATGTTGAACAAACGTGTGTTGAAAAGTGAAAATATTATATAGGTTATGTGGAATATTAATCGAAAGTCTTCCGACTCAAAGTGTAGTTGAGCAGCGTGTCCTGATTTTATATCAGCGGTTAATCTTTCTATTATAATTTATATATATATATATTTATCTATACTTAAGACCATAAAGGTATATAAATGAATAATTTTAGCTCGAAGATTTTTCTTTATACAAGATTAACTGTATCACGGGTTTAGTCGGTTAATTTATGTACGAAGATTATCATCGAGGAAAAATTATGCGAAAACATTTTATTTTAAATGTTTAGGCTAAATAGTTACAGAGATAACTATTCACATAACGGGGTTGTCAATTTATACTTAGTATTAAATTCGCATTTTATTTTGTGAGTTTGACTAGTCAAACTTGCGAATCGAGATGCACTGCGAATCGAGTACAGGGTATAAAAGGGTGGTCAAACGAGTCAATCTCCTCACCGAACCCATTTGATTTGCGAGTTCACTTTAGCTCTGCGAATCCAGTTATTGCGAAACGAGGCGAAATACAACTTTCGTTTGATTTCGAATTCACGATTACAAGAGACGAGTTTTTGACCATGCGAGTCGAGTTTCAATTCAACTCGCACATTAAATTTAGCGAGTTGAGATTGACTCCTTGACTTGTTGACCTTGCGGACCGAGTAGATTAGCGACTCGACTTGTGAGTCGAGTTGCGAATTAACTTGGTTAGCGAGCTGACATGGTTGCGAGTTCACTTTAGATTTTTGCGAGTTGAATAACTTGTAAAAATGAAATGTAACACGTAATTTTAACTTTTAATATAATAAGCTATTTTTATCTACAAGTAAATTATATCAAGATTAAACGCGTATTATAATATGTTTAGACGTACGAATTTTATATTAATACGTGATAACATATTTATTAAAATATATAATTATATCGAAAGTCTACCGATTCAAAGAGTAATCGAGTGGCGTGTTCTAACTTTCCGTTAGCGGTATAATATGTATATTCTTAAAACGTTAATGACTTGAGAATTTTATATTTACAAGTAACTAACGTCAAATACATATTGGACTTACGTACTGTTTCAGTTATAAGTTATATTTGTGTTTATTTTGTTACGAACTAAGGTGTTAGATGATCATTTTGATTCATAAACATTATATTTTATAACTTACTAATGTGCTTTTACTTGTTTTGTCATTTGTGTTTTTATAGATATGGCGAGACAATTCGATAAAGGTCACAATATTCTTGTTGATCTAGATCTTAGTGCACGTGGAGCTAACCGAGTAGCTCAAGTACTTACATTTTTTGCACGATCACGTATTAGATATGCGCTTACAGAGTCTCCACAAATCTCTCAGACTATACTGAACGACTTCTGGGAAGGTATTCAGTTTGACGAGACGATCAACCCACCGGTTATACGCACAACGGTCAACGATCGACCGGTTGTTTTCTCTGCTGGCGATCTACGTCAGATTTTACGTTTGGGTACTGTAGACCAGGAGGATGGTCCGACGGAGTATCCTACTGATTTTATTGAGGGTGCTATAGACCGTATGGGGTATACAGGAGATAGGAGAGGACGTCAGTTCCAAAAACCTCTGGTTATTGGACAATGGAGGTTTTTATGGCATGTGATTGTCACAGTTTTTGCACCAAAGAAGGGAGGCTTCGATGAATTGAGTCCTACCCTTGTATCAGCTGCACTGTCACTGGTTTATAATATACCATACAGTTTTTGTGATTATATTTTTGGAGAGCTGGTTAGACAGATTTCGGGTTCTGTTAGATCACGGTTTCTGGTTTATCCACGTTTTTGTATGCTGATCATTCGAGCTCGTCTGCCAGAGCTTGTTATTTTTGGGCCATTTTTACGTGTAGATACTATTGGGCTCAGAGGATACAATGCAATGTTTCTGCAGTCAGTGAGGAAAGAAGGGGTAGTAAAGCCTGAGGAGCGAGAGCTGTTTGGTTTTATTGTTGATCCTGCCTATGTGACACCACCGAATAATGGTTGGTTAGATGTTGGTGCTGAGGTTGCGGTTCCAGAACCGAGAGCTGGTGTGGTTCCTTCTGAAGATCCACAGGAGCTCATTGAGGATGTGTTGGAACAGGTGAACCCATATGTTGCTGCTCAGGTGATACAGGAGGTGCTAGTAGAGCATGATGATGCTACTGATATCTTGCTACGGGATATTGATAGTTATGTTGCTTCACCTGAGGTAATTTTATAATTATATAGTAATATTGGTACTTAGTTGTTATATCATAATCACATTATTATTATATATAATACACATGTTATCGATATTTAGTTAATTAGATAATATTTCTAATTATAAAATATAAATATCATTATGATCAGGGAGCTGAGACTGCAGACCCAGAGGTCACTCGACCTGAGGGTGAGCAGGGACAGCTAGATGGATCTGAGGTTTTACCTTCTAAGGTATTTATCAGATTAATCATAAATATATACAACTTGTGTGATAGAACTTTTAGCTAATCATAAATGTTTAATATATTCAATATTTAGGATCCTGATGTTGGTCCATCTGGAGGCCGTGATGGTCAATCGGCTTCAGATGATGATGATAGTACTCCCTCTCCACCTCCAGGTGCTGGTTATATTAGATACCGATCTCGGATGATTCCAGATCCAGCACTGAAGGAAAAGAGAAAGGCTAAGGAAGTCGATCCGGACTTCAGTATTATTGATGAAGGTCCTGAGGAAGAGAATATACCTCTTATTTCTCAACACCGTAAGCGTTCCAGGATTTTGATTATTCAGGATGGTATGTTTTATTTAGAGTTAGATTATCTTAACTTGTTGTTTATCAGGAGTTAAACTGAGACAGTTAATTCTGTGACAGTTGCTCAAGATACATCCCAGGTAGAGATGATGATACCGGTGGTTACTGAACCAGTATCTGTACCATCTGAGGTATGAGATAAACGTTTAGTACTACGAGTATTATAGATATTTAATTAGAGATTGAGACAGAGTTATCTGTAACAATTACTTATTTAATTATATCTAACTTTATAGGCTGAGAAACTGCTTGAGTCAGTGGAACCAGAAATGGTCTCCAAGACTGTTGAGGAGGGAGTTGCACAACTGGTGCATGATGCTCAGTTTCCGACTAATAAAGCTAGTAGATTTGCAGCTAGTCTTCTCAAGGAAGCGTTATCTCAAGCCATTCCACCACTCACACATGAATCATACATTGCTTCAGTGACACCGCCTGGACCATCTACAATATCTGTTATTCCGACGACTGATGCTGAAAGGATTACATCCTTAGAGTCAAGAGTTAAGGAACTAGAACAGAGTACATCCAGGATTCCAGGGTTGTTAGCTGAGAATCTTTCTCTTGCTTAGCAGATGGTTCATATCAGTGAATCACATTTGACACTGCTGAAGACTCATGATACTTTGCTTGCTGATTTTACTGCCCAGCGACTAAAGCTTGAACACTTAGAACGTTTGGTGTTTAGAGTGCATTCAGGACAGTCTGCTCAGGGGGAGATAATGCTATATCATGAAGCTTGCAAAGAGGATGAGTTAGCTAAGAAGAGAAGAGATGATAAAGATGATGATCCCGATGCTCAGAAAGATGGTGAGCCGACTGGTCCTTCAAAGACTAGTGAGCAAGCTATTATTCAGGGGGAGTCTACGAGTGTTGGAGTTGGTGGTGATGGTGCTGGTACAAGTACTGCGGGTACAAGTGAAGCTGGTAAGACAGTTTAGACTTGTGTAGTTATTTGTATTTAGGATTTAGTTGAATTATAATAGTAATTTATAATTGTAACTGAATAATTGTAATTTAATAGTTTTTTTTTTGTAATATATTCGGCTTGAGATTATCATTATTACAAGTAAAATATATTATAAATTGTTTAAGAAGTTAAATAAATTAGTGATCGAAAGTCTTCCGACTCATTGAGAAGTCGAGCGGCGTGTTCTGATTTATTTCAGCGGTCAAAGTTTATTTTAACTTAGACATTTTAGACTTGAGAGTTTTTATAACTGACAAGTTAAATTTGTATAATTTTTAGCTAGACAAATGATATATAATTTAAAGATATAATTGAAAGTTAAGATTTTATGATATAACAGTTCAATTAAGTCTTAGAAATTATATAAGTTAATTAATTGTAAACTTAAATGTTTGGTGATTTTTCACAGTACATTAGAGTTTAAATTTAATTAATGTTTGTTAAGTGTTTGATATAAGACTTAGGAAATCTTAGATTGATTTAGGATAATCAATAAAAGATTTATAAGTTATATATATTTCGCGTTTATATTAATTACACAAAAGGATTAGTATTGGAATTCTTAGATTGATTCAGGGAAATCAATAATAGAATTTAAATCATTAATATATTTGTGTTTGTTTGTTTTCTCTAGGAATGGAAAGTCTAGATCTATCAGATTCAGAAAATGATATTTTGGATGAGATAGATGAAGAGATTGATTATGATCTTGAAAAGGGAGAATTTCACCCACCTGAGGATTGGACTGCTGTTACTGAGAATGAGCAAGACATTGGTGTAGATCTAGATGCAAATATTGATGAACACCATGTGAGCCCATCTAGGACAGAAGTTATTATTGAAAATAATCAAGGTCCAACTGTAACAACCGCCAGTTTAGGACTTTGGATTAGTGCCTAAACTACTTGTAATTTCATGTATTTAGTTTTGTGTTAATCTAAATATACGAGACTTTTGTGAAATTACCTACACGCGTACGTAATTCGTTTAAATCATACACTTACCAAACGGAAGAGATCCTATAAAAATCTAGATTGGACGTTGGTGACAAAAACTTTTAAATAATTTGGAATTAACCAAACAAACCTTACTTGCTTTAATATATTGTGTAAATATACTACACGTATCTAGTATCGTTTAAAAACATGCCTAACGCGACGAGATCACACGAAACGCGCCTAACAATGGGAAGTAATTCAAGTTATATTTTTATAACTCATTATTGAGTATTATGATAAAATACTTCGGATACACTTTAACAATTAGCGCGAAACAACATTTAAATAATTACGGGATTTAACCGACAATGACCCGCGATATAAAAACTCGAAAACACCAACCCGCGAGCCGAGACCCAAGTGGGTCGGCTCGGACCCGCGGACCCAACCCAAACCGACCCATGACCCATCCCTTTTAAAACCCTTTTGTCCCCTTCTTTCTTCATTTCACACTAAACACACATACACACACTCTTTCTCTCCTTCTCACTCTCAATTTACAGCCCCAAACCACCTCAAAACGTCACCCAAAACTCATCATCTTGCGGAGTTGATTCAAGAAGAAACGATCACCATCTCGAGCTCTCCATCTTCATCTTCTCCATTCGCGATTTCGTGGTAAGGAACTTCAAAACTCTTTTAAATTACTTAGGAAACTTTTATTTACATGCTAGAACGTTTACTCAACAAAGATTTGCCCAAAAATCGACTTGAAAATGCATTTTTATGAAAAAGTATTCGAATAACTCGTTTTGCGAACCGAGATCTGTTCGTCCTGCGAGGCGAACCCAATTGCGAACCGAAGATTGAACTCGCGAACCCAACGGCGAACCGAACCCACCTGCGAGTTGACTTGCGAGCCGACCTGCGAGATGACTTGCGAGTCGACCTGCGAGTTGACTTGCGAGTCGACTTGCGAACCGAACCTTGTGTTGCGAATTGAGTTCAGTTCACAGCCTACTGCCTTGCGAGCCGACCTCGGCTCGCACCACGAACTCAATTCGCACCACTATTTCAGTCCATAACCCGACTTGACCAATTTTCCGAATTTAAGTCCTAGATACGACTCTTAATAAAACAATATACATAATAATACCACCCTCGGATTATTTTTACAAACCGTCACCAACGGGCCATACTTGTTTTCAAAATACAAACGGTTTACTAAACAAACACTTGGACATGTTCTAGTTGAGTGGACAGCTAGCATGGGTGATCTTTTAAGACACCAACTCATTTACTAGTTTACTTACAACCTTGTGCGTTACGGACGCCAGAAGGTTGCAGGATTCTGAGAATCGATACACAGACTTACAACCGCTTTACCTGGTTGATTACGCATACGTACTTACTGGACTCAGGTGAGTCTCATAGCCCCACTTTTACTGTTTTACTGTTTTACTTATGGTGTGAGATACATAGCTTATTATTACGAACACGAGTACTGATTTACATTTTACCAAACGGAATTGCATGAGTTTTCTCACCATTTATTTGGGGAAGCCTCCTCATCATATATCGTTAGTTATGTACTTAAGCGCGAACACTAGTTAATGGATCCATTAGGGAAATGACCCTCCCCGCCCGGGGTAGTACCGATACCATGAACCGATCTATATAAACGGGCGACTATTATTCGTTCCTGATGCTTGCTCAATTTCCGAGCATGTCACGGGAGCAAAATTTATTATTTACGGGTTAAGCTTCGATTATGAGCCTCATGGCAATGGTATAACTTACTTACTTTATATTGCGAGAATTGCAAATAACTAGTTTACGCCTGCGGGCCTTATTAATGAAATCTTGTGTTCAAACTCTTACTTTATTTACAAACCTGTGAGATTCACCAACATTCGTGTTGACCTTTTTAGCTTTGTATCTCAGGTACACATATGGAGTAGGATTCCCTCAGGACTTAGCTAGAGTCGCATGATTTCGACCTTGCATTTAACGGAGATTCTTAGCATTATCTTTTGTATTTATTATGATTATGTAATAGAATCTCCCGCCTTTTTATGCGGACTCTAGGGAACTTCATTTTGTAACCGGAAACGTTATGTTTCAAACATTCTATGTATGGAAATGTAACTATTTTACAAACGTTGCATATAGATGTCGTTTGCTTTACTTTAGTGTTGTGATATTTGATTAGTAGCACCCCAAAGCTTGCTTCCGCTAAACTGTGATTTTGGGGGTGTTACAGATTGGTATCAGAGCCTAAGGTTATAGCGAACTAGGTTGCATTTAGTGGGCCTAGACTATGACCATTAGGCAGTATTTCCTCATTTGGTATGACTGATTCGGGAATTGCATCATACGACGTTAATTTAACATAGCCTGATCAACTATGTACAATTAAGGGAAGATGATGTGAAACCTGAAAGGGGTTATATCGAACAGGAATACACTAGTTGACTCTGACCACGAGAGAAATAGAACCAATACTTGGTTGTGCTAGACACACTAGGTTATGTTATATGCTATATATGTATGAGTAGGCCTCATTCTTTCTAACACTTTGTCTCAGAATGGCAAACACACCACCAAGTTCTTCACGCTCTTATCCGCATGGAACACGAAACCCAAGGATGGCTATGAGGGACGCCCGTTCGCCTCAAACCAGCCCATATCCTGTTCACCCCACTCTACCGGACTTAGCCGCTAGGGTGTACCATCACGACCAATGACTCCATGAAATGGATATCGAACTCCAAGAAACTCGCGAGAACTGGAGACTCACAGCAATGGAGCGAATCAAACAGGTCTTCGAAGATCACAATCACACTATTACCACCATGAACACTCTTCAGAATCAGGTGGGAGACACAGTCGAAACCATGGAGGTTGTCCACAACCAAGTGATTGGCAACCGAAACGAGATCTCTGTCCTTCAATCAAGACTCCATCAGTGCGAGACACGTCTAAGGGAAACCGAGGACGCCCTCCGAACGGCCAACAGACTCGCCGAATCTGTGGACCGCCTCAACGCACTGCTGCCACAGCTCAACCTACGTCGGAATTAGCTTAGGCTGAATCTGTATTCTATTATGCTTTCGTAGGACCTATGTAATTTGACCGGATGAAACAATTCCCGGCATCTTTTGTATTTACTATATTGTGTAACCCTCTAGAACTCATGTCTTGTATCTAATCTAATTATCTAATGAAATACGGGAATATGGTTATCACGTCACTCTGTTCTCGTATATTCCATCATATATACGTGAGATGTATCATAAATTTGTACAAATCTCTTATTTTCCCTTTCTTGTTCTCCTTGTTCAGCATCATGCCTCCCCGACGCTAGGTCTCCCTCAGCGAAACGGAAATAGCGGATCTAATTGCCCGCAGTGTGGCCCAAGCCTTGGCTACCCGGACACCTATTCCTAGTAGCGAAGATACAGCTACCAATGGACCCCAACCCAAACCCTGCTCTTACAAAGACTTTCAGAACTGCAAACCCCTGAGCTTTGCAGGTACCGAAGGAGCAAACGGTCTAGTACGTTGGATCGAGAAAATCGAATCGGTGTTCCTTATTTGCAACTGCACAGAAGGAGACAAGGTCAAGTTCTCCGCAGTACATTTTCTGACACCGCCCTTACCTGGTGGAACACCTATGCCCAGACTGTGGGTATTGCAAATGCTTACAAACTCTCATGGGATGAGTTAAAGCAGCTGTTGAGGGGCGAGTACTGCCCCCGAGATGAATTGAAGCAGCTGGAAGTAGAGTTCTGGAACCACAAAATGCAGGGTGATGACATCATGGGTTACACCAACCGTTTTCACCAACTGGCACTTCTGTGCCCATCCATGGTCGATCCCGAGTACAAGAGGATCGAGAAGTACATAGATGGACTCCCCGACAAACTTCAAGACCTGGTGACTTCATCCAAGCCAGGTACTGTACAAAACGCCATTCGTATGGCTCATGAACTAACGGCCAACTCTGTCCGCCGTGGCACAACCTCAACCCCAACAACAAACAACAAGCGTAAGTGGGAAGGAAACCCCAATTCCTCCAACCAAACCTTCAACAAAAAGCCTGAATCTGTAAAGGTTTATTCCTCGGGATCTACTGTGAGGAAAGGGTACGTCGGGAACAAGCCTTATTGTTCCAAATGCACCCGCCATCATGACGGTTCCTGCCCTTGTACTAATTGCAAAAAGTTCGGGCACTTGGCCAAGGATTGCCGAACCAACACCCCTACCCCCAACCCTAACACGCCGAAGACTTGCTTTGGGTGCGGAAATCCAGGACATTTCAAGAGCGACTGCCCCAAGCTGAAAAACAACAACAACAAGAACAACAACAACGCTCGAGGAAGAGCTTTTGTGCTGAAATCAGGGGAAGCCCGTCAAGACCCCAATGTGGTCACGGGTACGTTCCTTCTCAACAATTTAACTGCTACTGTCCTATTTGATACTGGTGCTGATAAGAGTTTTATGTCTGATAAATTCTATCCACTACTTGACACTACACCCATAGCCTTAGATTCTAAGTACACAGTAGAATTGGCAAACGAGGAACTTATTGAGGCCAACAGTGTGATACCAAATTGCACTTTAAATCTAGCTAATGAACTCTTCTCCATTGATTTGATACCCATCGAGATCGGCAGCTTTGACATCATAGTAGGTATGGATTGGTTATCCAAGCACCGAGCCGAAATAGTTTGTTTCGAGAAAATCGTCCGAATCCCTCTCGTCGCCGGTGGAACTTTAGTCATACAAGGGGAGACCGGCGGGACGAGCCTAAACATCATTTCTTGCATGAAAACCCAAAAATACCTAAGAAAAGGATACCAAGCGATCCTTGCACATGTTATGGAGAAAAAGTCGGAGGAGAAGCGACTGGAGGATGTGCCTATTGTTCGGGATTATCCAGAAGTCTTTCCTGAAGACTTGCCTGGCCTTCCACCACCGAGACAAGTCGAATTTTCTATAGATCTTGTGCCCGGTGCAACACCGGTGGCACGAGCACCTTACCGACTAGCCCCATCTGAGCTTCAGGAGTTGTCTACTTAGTTACAGGAACTCCTGGATAAGGGATTCATTCGACCAAGTTCCTCACCTTGGGGAGCTTCGGTCTTATTCGTGAAAAAGAAAGACGGCTCTTTCCGCATGTGCATCGACTATCGTGAACTTAACAAGTTAACTGTCAAGAACCGTTACCCACTCCCTCGCATTGATGACCTGTTTGACCAGCTTCAGGGGTCGAGTTTCTATTCTAAGATCGACCTCCGGTCGGGTTACCACCAACTTCGAGTTCGAGACTCCGACATCCCAAAAACAGCTTTCAGACCCCGCTATGGTCATTACGAATTTCAAGTCATGCCTTTTGGCTTAACCAACGCGCCAGCTGTATTCATGGACCTTATGAACCGGGTGTGTAAACTATATCTAGATAAGTTTGTCATCGTGTTCATTGACGACATCTTAATCTACTCGCGCAACGAAACTGAACTTGGCCAACACCTGGAAACCATCTTGGAATTACTCAGACACGAGGAGTTATACGCCAAGTTCTCCAAGTGTGAGTTCTGGATGCGAACAGTACAATTCCTAGGGCATGTCGTTGACAGTCAAGGGATACGTGTTGATCCAGCTAAGATCGAGGCCATTAAGGGCTGGGAAGCGCCAACCACACCAACCGAGGTACGACAATTCTTAGGTCTCGCCGGATACTATCGACGATTCATTGAGAATTTCTCCAAATTAGCCTTACCCTTAACCTCACTGACTCAGAAAGACAAGAAATTCGATTGGACCGACAAACAAGAGTCAGCCTTCCAATTGCTGAAACACAAACTTTGCAGTGCGCCGATCTTGTCCCTACCTGAAGGTACCGATGACTTCGTGGTTTACTGCGACGCCTCACACCAAGGACTTGGGTGCGTGTTAATGCAACGGGAGAAAGTCATTGCCTATGCCTCACGACAACTGAAGGTTCATGAGAAAAACTATACGACACACGATCTGGAATTAGGTGCCGTGGTTTTCGCGCTAAAAATCTGGAGACATTACCTTTACGGTACGAAAAGTACCATCTTTACCGATCACAAAAGCCTCCAACACATATTTGATCAAACGGATCTAAACATGAGGCAACGTCATTGGGTCGAGTTACTGAGTGACTACGACTGCGAAATCAAATACCATCCAGGCAAGGCGAACGTAGTTGCCGATGCCTTGAGCTGAAAAGAACGCGTGAGACCCCTCCGAGTCCGAGCCCTCAGTATTACCATCCACAGCGATCTCGTCACCCAGGTTCTTGCCGCTCAACTCGAAGCACTCAAACCTGAAAACGTCACCGATGAAGCCCTGCGAGGCATGGATAAACAATTTGAAACCAGACTTGATGGAACTCGGTACTTCTCTAACCGGGTATGGGTACCCAAATTTGGAAACTTACGAGATTTGGTGATTACTGAAGCTCACAAATCTCGATATTCTATACACCCTGGTTCTGAAAAGATGTATCATGACATCAAAGGATTTTATTGGTGGCCTAACATGAAAGCTGACATAGCCGTGTACGTCAGTAAATGCCTAACTTGTTCAAAGGTCAAGGCCGAACACCAAAGACCTTCGGGATTACTCCAACAACCTGAAATTCCTCAATGGAAATGGGAGCAACTTTCCATGGACTTTATTACCAAACTACCGAAAACTTCAAACGGTTGCGATACAATTTGGGTAATTGTAGATCGTCTCATGAAATCTGCCAATTTCCTGGCCATCAAGGAAACTGACAAGATGGAGCGATTGGCTCGCATCTACATCAAAGAAATTGTTTCACGACACGGCGTACCTATCTCGATCATCTCGGATAGGGACAGTCGTTTTACTTCTAACTTTTGGCAGTCACTACAAAAATCTCTCGGTACTCGTTTGGATATGAGTACAGCATATCATCCGCAAACTGACGGCCAAAGCGAGCGAACTATTCAAACACTGGAGGACATGCTACGCGCCTGCGTGGTTGACTTCGGTAAAAGCTGGGAAGATCACTTGCCTTTGTGTGAATTCTCTTACAACAACAGTTACCATGCTAGCATCAAGACCGCACCTTTCGAGGCACTCTACGGACGTAAGTGCCGATCGCCTATCTGCTGGACTGAGGTGGGGGATACCCAGCTCACTGGTCCAGAAATCATTCACGAAGCCACCGAGAAAATCATTAGTATCCAAAACCGACTGAAAGCCGCCCGTGATCATCAGAAAAGTTACGCCGACGTGAGACGCAAACACCTTGAATTCCAGGTTGGGGATAAGGTACTCCTTAAGGTGGCACCATGGAAAGGTGTTATTCGATTTGGGAAACGAGGAAAACTGAACCCTAGGTACATTGGACCGTTTGAAATTCTCGAGAGGATTGGTCCAGTGGCGTATCGACTACAGCTACCTACCGAACTTAGTAGCGTACATCCTACCTTTCACATTTCTAACTTAAAGAAATGTCTGTCTGACGAGACACTGATTGTACCACTCGACGAAATACAAATCGATGATAGACTTCACTTTGTCGAGGAACCCGCGGAAATAATGGACCGTGAGGTCAAGCGTTTAAAACAGAGTCGTATTCCCATTGTCAAGGTCAGGTGGAATTCAAGGCGCGGTCCTGAATTCACTTGGGAACGGGAAGACCAAATGCGACTGAAATATCCAATCTTGTTCACAGACCCTGCTCATACGACTTGAGCTCAATTTCGGGACGAAATTCTCCTAACAAGGGGAGAATGTAACAACCGCCAGTTTAGGACTTTGGATTAGTGCCTAAACTACTTGTAATTTCATGTATTTAGTTTTGTGTTAATCTAAATATACGAGACTTTTGTGAAATTACCTACACGCGTACGTCATTCGTTTAAATCATACACTTACCAAACGGACGAGATCCTATAAAAATCTAGATTGGACGTTGGTGACAAAAACTTTTAAATAATTTGGAATTAACCAAACAAACCTTAATTGCTTTAATATATTGTGTAAATATACTACACGTATCTAGTATCGTTTAAAAACATGCCTAACGCGACGAGATCACACGAAATGCGCCTAACAATGGGAAGTAATTCAAGTTATATTTTTATAACTCATTATTGAGTACTATGATAAAATACTTCGGATACACTTTAACAAATAGCGCAAAACAACATTTAAACAATCACGGGATTTAACCGACAATGACCCGCGATATAAAAACTCGGAAATACCAACCCGCGAGCCGAGACCCAAGTGGGTCGGCTCGGACCCGCGGACCCAACCCAAACCGACCCATGACCCATCCCTTTTAAAACCCTTTTGTCCCCTTCTTTCTTCATTTCACACTAAACACACATACACACACTCTTTCTCTCCTTCTCACTCTCAATTTACAGCCCCAAACCACCTCAACACGTCACCCAAAACTCATCATCTTGCGGAGTTGATTCAAGAAGAAATGATCACCATCTCGAGCTCTCCATCTTCATCTTCTCCATTCGCGATTTCGTGGTAAAGAACTTCAAAACTCTTTTAAATTACTTAGGAAACTTTTATTTACATGCTAGAACGTTTACTCAACAAAGATTTGCCCAAAAATCGACTTGAAAATGCGTTTTTATGAAAAAGTGTTCGAACAACTCGTTCTGCGAACCAAGATCTGTTCGTCCTGCGAGGCGAACCCAATTGCGAACCGAAGATTGAATCCGCGAACCCAACGGCGAACCGAACCCACCTGCGAGTTAACTTGCGAGCCGACCTGCGAGATGACTTGCGAGTCGACCTGCGAGTTGACTTGCGAGTCGACCTGCGAGATGTCTTGCGAGTCGACCTGCGAGTTGACTTGCGAGTCGACTTGCGAACCGAACCTTGTGTTGCGAACTGAGTTCACTTCGCAGCCTAGCGCCTTGCGAGCCGAACTCGGCTCGCACCACGAACTCAATTCGCACCACTATTTCAGTCCATAACCCGACTTGACCAATTTTCCGAATTTAAGTCCTAGATACGACTCTTAATAAAACAATATACATAATAATACCACCCTTGGATTATTTTTACAAACCGTCACCAACGGGCCATACTTGTTTTCAAAATACAAACGGTTTACTAAACAAACACTTGGACATGTCCTAGTTGAGTGGACAGCTAGCATGGGTGATCTTTTAAGACACCAACTCGTTTACTAGTTTACTTACAACCTTGTGCGTTACGAACGCCAGAAGGTTGCAGGATTCTGAGAATCGATACACAGACTTACAACCGCTTTACCTGGTTGATTACGCATACGTACTTACTGGACTCAGGTGAGTCTCATAGCCCCACTTTTACTGTTTTACTGTTTTACTTATGGGGTGAGATACATAGCTTATTTTTACGAACACGAGTACTGATTTACATGTTTACCAAATGGAATTGCATGAGTTTTCTCACCATTTATTTGGGGAAGCCTCCTCATCATATATCGTTAGTTATGTACTTAAGCGCGAACACAAGTTAATGGATCCATTAGGGAAATGACCCTCCCCGCCCGGGGTAGTAGCGATACCACGAACCGATCTGTATAAACGGGCGACTATTATTCGTTACTGATGCTTGCTCAATTTCCGAGCATGTCACGGGAGCAAAATTTATTATTTACGGGTTAAGCTTCGATTATGAGCCTCATGGAAATGGTATAACTTACTTACTTTATATTGCGAGAATTGCAAATAACTAGTTTACGCCTGCGGGCCTTATTAATGAAATCTTGTGTTCAAACTCTTACTTTATTTACAAACCTGTGAGATTCACCAACATTCGTGTTGACCTTTTTAGCTTTGTATCTCAGGTACACATACGGAGTAGGATTCCCTCAGGACTTAGCTAGAGTCGCATGATTTCGACCTTGCATTTAACGGAGATACTTAGCATTATCTTTTGTATTTATTATGATTATGTAATAGAATCTCCCGCCTTTTTATGCGGACTCTAGGGAACTTCATTTTGTAACCGGAAACGTTATGTTTCAAACATTCTATGTATGGAAATATAACTATTTTACAAACATTGCATATAGATGTCGTTTGCTTTACTTTAGTGCTGTGATATTTGATTAGTAGCACCCCAAAGCTTGCTTCCGCTAAACTGTGATTTTGGGGGTGTTACACCAACAGTTGTCGATGTAGATGAAGAAATCGATACTCAACTGATTCTGAAAATGATGAAATCTTGATTCCTACCAAGAATCCAGCAGTTTTTCTTAGAAAACTTCCTAAGAAGAAAAAGGTTGGAGTTTCTGAAGTTGATATAACTAGGAAACGGGAACCTAAAAGAGGGATTATTGGTTGGTACTTTGACTCTGAGCTGAAGCTGTTTGCTATTAAAAGGTTTGATGGAGTTCAATATTTTGAGCGAAAGCTTGCAGTTTTTAGTTCTTTACCTAGATTTGAGATTAGAGATTTGGATCGATTACCTTTGAATAACCCAAGTGATGATTTTGTTGGAAAATATGTCGAACACATAATCAAGACTGAGGTTAGAGCAAATAAATTTGAAAAGATTAAGCCAAGAAAAGGAAAGACTATTAAACTGACAGAGAGAAGTCAAAGGACAGGAAGAAGAAGAAGAAGAAGAAAGAAGATTTATCCAGCTGTAAAATGTGTGCAGCAGATTCCACTGAAGACAATGCCACAAGATATTCTGGGAAATATGAAGAGTTGGCATGTGGATTCAGAAACTGGAGAAGCTGTAATGGTTGAAGCTGATGATGAGGTTGAAGGTGGTGAAAGAGAGATCTTCAGAGTTTATGATCATCGTCATCTAATGAACATGTCAAGAAAAGATTTATTGAAGTTAAATGAGAACAGAATCTTTTGTACTGAAGCATGGGGTGACTTAGCACGAGATTATCAAATGATGATTAAGACTTGTATGAAGATGAAGATTTTTGCAGGTAGTAAGATTTACTAGTGAAACCAAAGACAATGTGAAGATAAAGACGCTAGAGCTATTGTCAAGGGGGAGTCTGTTGAGACATAGTTTGTGACAACAGATCTAGCCTTGCGATATGACTAGTGTAATTGTTATCATGTTGATATATTGGTTTAGATTTGTAAATTGATATTAATATTCGTTAAATATATTATTATGATAAAGTGTTAGACGAATATAGATTTTAACAATATATATACATATGCTGCGAGTCCAGTTATTTATTTTAGACATTTGCTGCGAGTCGAGATCTCAAGTCGCAAGGCTCTGCGATGCGAGATGAGATCTGAACTCGCAAGACTTAACAGAGACAAACGAGCCGAGTTCATTATGGGCTTGGGCTGCATAGCGAGTCGAGTCAACTCACAGGCTCAGTGGCTGCGAGTTGAGACGAGAATATATATGTGTTTTCATACGTGAAAAACATAACTTTTGAATAACTTTTGGCATAATTGGAGATCAGGATTTTGTATTCTTGCGAATTCAATTTTCAGAGAAAATATAGACTAACGGCTAGGCTTTGACGTTTATTCGTATAAAGTAAAGCAATTGGTTAACCTAAACGCAAACTAAATCGTTATTAGTAAGATAACACCGTATTGAGGAATTCCGCACCTTAATACTACAGATAACGAAGTTATCGATCCTAGAACTAGGGACTTACACACTTGATCCAAAGGACTAGGAAAAGACAACGTTCAAATGCCCGTACGGAACATTTGCTTACCGATGAATGCCGTTTGGATTGTGCAATGTACCCGCGACATTTCAAAGATGCATGGTTGTAATTTTCCATGACATGATTGAGCAATGCATGGAGGTCTTTATGGATGATTTTTCAGTATTTGGAGACTCGTTCAGATCATGTATGTCCAACCTCGATAGAATGCTCGCCAAGTGTGAAGAATCAAATCTTGTCTTGAATTGGGAGAAATGTCACTTTATGGTGAAGGAAGGAATAGTTTTAGGGCACCGAATATCAAGATCAGGAATCGAAGTAGACAAAGCAAAAGTCGAAACCATTGCCAAACTACCACCACCAACCAACGTTAAGGCCATCCGAAGCTTTCTAGGACACGCTGGGTTCTACCATCATTTTATCAAGGATTTCTCCAAGATTTCTCGACCTATCACCCACCTTCTAGGAAAAGACATCAAGTTCATATTTGATGAGAACTGCATGAAAGCTTTCAACTACCTGAAAAAGGAGCTAACGAATGCACCAATCATGGTCGCTCCAGATTGGAATCTACCGTTTGAAATCATGTGCGACGCAAGTGATTTTGCAGTTGGGGCAGTTCTAGGGCAAAGGAAAGATAATCATTTTCGACCAATCTACTACGTCAGCAAAACACTCACAGACGCTCAAGAGAACTACACAACCACCGCAAAAGAGTTGTTAGCTGTAGTGTTTGCCTTTGACAAATTTCGATCTTACCTAATACTGTCCAAAACGATAGTGTACACGGATCACTCAGCTCTAAAATACCTCTTCAAAAAGCAAGACGCAAAGCCCAGATTGTTACGATGGATTCTACTCCTAGAAGAATTCGACATCGAAATAAAAGAAAAAAAAGGAGCAGAAAATGTCGCCGCAGATCATTAAGTCGACTTGAAAACCCATCAATGGCAACTTGCAGAAAGAGATATTAAAGATCGATTTCCAGAGGTGCAGTTAATGAGTTTAGGAGAACAAATGCAAGGTTCGAAATTCACTGACGATCCTTGGTTTGCAGATATTGCCAATTTCGTAGTTGGAGGGATCACAAGAAAGGGGATGATATCATCGTGAAGATAAAAATTCTTTCGCGACGTCAAACATTATTTTTGGGATGATCCATATTTGTTCCAAGTCTATCCCGACCAAATTGTGAGAAGATGTGTCGATGGGAAAGAAGCCGAACATATACTCCACCAAAGCCATTACGGACCTACCGGAGGACATCACGCAGCCAATTTGACAGCAAAGAAAGTTTACGATTCAGGATTCTATTGGCCTACTATTTTCAGAGATGCACAAGACTTGGTGAAACGCTGCGATATTTGCCAAAGGTCTGGAAATATCACAACGCGTAACGAAATGCCGTTAACGGATATCTAAGCATGTGAAATATTTGACATATGGGGATTAGATTTCATGGGACCATTTCCAAAATCATATGGAAAGGAATACATTCTAATAGCTGTTGACTACGTATCCAGATGGGCCAAAGCTCAAGCCTTTCCAACAAATGACTCAAGGGTCATAACCAAGTTCTTAAAATAGCTATTCTGTTGGTTTGGAACCCCTCGGGCGATCATCAGCGATCGAGGCACGCACTTTTGCAATACCCAGCTTATGAAACTATTGCAACAATATGGTGTTACCCACAAGACGTCTACGGCCTACCACCCACAGACAAATGGGCAAGCAGAAATTACAAACCGGGCATTAAAAAGGATCTTGGAATGTACAGTTGGTCAACACAAGGAGAGATGGGTAGATAAGCTAGATGATGCTTTATGGGCATTTCGGACAGCTTACAAAATGCCATTAGGAATAACCCCCTATAGGCTCGTTTATGGAAAGGCATGTCATCTCCCGATTGAACTCGAATACAAAGCTTACTGGGCACTGAAGAACTGTAGCTTGGATCCTACGATAACGGGAATGCACCGGAAAATGAAACTAAATGAGCTAGCAGAGTTAAGAGATCAAGCCTATGAAAGCTCCTACAAATTCAAAGAAAGGACCAAGTTGCTCCACGACTCAAAGCTTCGCCCTACACGCTTCAATCCAGGTGATAAAGTTCTACTCTTTAACTCACGATTTAAGAAATTTTCTGGCAAATTCAAAACACGGTGGAGCGGTCCATTCACAATATCTAAGGTATTTCCTTATGGTGCCATCGAGCTCGAGGCCCCAGACGGGAATTTCAAAGTAAACGGTCACCGCTTAAAACACTACGTAGAAGACTTTCCCACAACCGAGGAAGTCTATAACTATGAACCACCCTAATAGAATAGTAGGTATGAATGAGTCAAGCTATGAGACTCGATAAACAAAGCGCTCTTGGGAGTCATCCCAAGCCTATCTTATATTTTCAAGCATTAATTTTACTTTTGTGTTTGATCTAATCCATTCTTATGCAGTACCTCGCCTTATGAAAGGCTAATGATTATGTTTAGACCATTGACCTTTTGAATTTTGCAGGATGAGTTCGCATCTAGCTAGAACACCCAGTCAGAGACGCTCACGTGCCATGTATCACTCCCGGAGTTCATCATCGGGTAGTAGCATGAGGACCATCAGGGGATCACAGTCACCGCCCCCTCGATTGGACGAGACCTTGGCAGACTTGGTAGAGGTGAACGTTCAGGAGACATTCCTTTTACGTTCCATTCATGCTAGGTTACCTTCGTCTCACCAATCCGAGGGACAGACCGCAGGGCCCTCCCGAGTACCCACCTTTCAGCATGGGGTGACTACCGCGGACCCTGCTATCACTTGGTCGATACTGAGAGCCCTCGAGGTCCAGCACGCTGCCATCACTGAGATCCACACTGCTCTGGGCCTTCCTTCCACACATGTGTGCCCTTTTTAGATGGGACCTGATCCCGCTCCGCACATTCCACCGTGGGATCTATTCCCACCTTGGAACCTGACTGCGCAGGACCACCCCACTATTACTATAATAACCCTAATAAAATTTGTATACAGTTAGGGAATGATATTAATAGTCCTTGTAATTAATGAAATAAACTGAGTATATATAAATACATATAATGTATACAGAATAATTAAGGTGCAAAAAATGATAAGATTTAAAAGTTACATTGATATGCTAATTAATGACAAACTAATTTTAAATAGAAAATAAATAAATTAAGTAATAATAATTATCATCATCACATGCCTTAGAACTATATTAATTAAAAGAATTTAAGGATAACAAAGAATGAAACTTTGATATATCGTAGGACTAAGTGGAAGACGTCAAGAAGTACGCCACCTGTATTGCGTTTCTTTTGGAGCAAGTTGAGGTTCCATCGGCACTAAATCATGTTATATAGAACTCTCAAATTCTAAACTCTCATCTACCAAAACAAATAGAAAAGAAATCTAAAAACTAAGAGAAAGAAATACAAAGAGAAGGTAAGGAACTAAGCGAGAATAAAGCTTCTACGAGTCTAATTTTGGTTCGAATAAAAGTTTGTTTCGGAGGTAACATTCAACCCATCACTTCTGTATTGCTTTCTTAATCCCATATCTTCTTATTGAGTTATAATGATAAATATCATCGGTAATATTAACGCTTATACATGGAGATGAAATGAAAACTTGCGGGTTCGTGAATCAGGAACTTGAAATCTGTTGTCACATAGTCAATAATGGGACGTGTAAATGATATGTAACCCTTAGATAATTTACCATATATGTGCTTAGATTCGTAGTCCAAAATCATATTCGATGACGTTAGCGGGAAATTTTGGGTATTAAAACCGATAACTTTTACAGCGAATCGGGACCTAAAAATTCACACTAATACTCTGTTATATCTTAGGATTGGTTTTACTTAATAACTTCTCAATCAAGAAGATGAATTTTTTTTTTTTTTGAAATATTGAGATTGAAATCGTTTCAGTACGTACGAATAATGAAGACATATTAATTCATGTAGGTGTTTATTGGTATTTCGTTTCAGACCCTGAACTAGTTGGGAAGTTACCGAATTAATTAAGAGAATCATGAAATTACATTTTTGCCCTCTTATTGTACATATGTTTCTTCTTTCTACTACTAAGTTAAAGGAAAAAGTTTATAAAACAAAATGTAATTTGTACGTAGGAAGAAGTAGAAGAAGAGCTTTCATGAGTTACCTTTATTATTAATTTTATAATTGACCCCTGAAGTATGTATTAATTTTATAAACTTGATTTTTAGATTTATTGCAATACAAATTTAGCCTTTCTAGTCAACATTTTTGTAACCGATTTTGAAATAGATTTTGTTAATTAGTAATATAATATCTCTTAGAGTTGTACCTTGAGTTGTCATCTTAAAACAGACTAAAGTTGCATGCTATAAAAATTTAAGATATAGTCTTTATAAATGTAACATTAGAATTGTACTATTAACATTTCAGAACCACATTAATTATGATATCTTTGAATTAATTTGGTGTATTATAGAATTAAAAAGACCTTAAACAATTCAAACTATTATTGAATATGCGGAGGAAGCTAAAGTATCAATAAGGGAAGGATAATAAACAATTAATACAATACTTATGATCAAAGTTTGATATTAAATAGGGTTATTGTTTACTGTAGATTGTGTCGAGGATTGTGGATAGTTTTCTTGACTTTGAGAGCTTTAGACATTTATTTAGGTACGGATGTTCGTACTTTTCTTTCAGCGTTATCTTGAAATGTTTTGTTGATATCCTTGTGTTCTATTGATATTCTTGTGGTTCAGTTGACATCTTGATATATTTGTGTGATCTGATTCCCCTATTTGAGATAAATGGTTTTGAGCTAAAGTGTTATTTGAGAATTTATAATTGTGGAAACCTTTGAGAAAATTTGCATGATAAATGATTTTGGAAAACTTGGGGAAATTCATTATCGTGAGCTATCTTTGATTCATTTGATTTAGGTTCCATATGCATGGTGGACATACTCTGGTGTGTGGTTGGTTTATATGTCCACTGTGCAAGCATAGAACCCTAGATTTTGTAGACAGGAGATAGGTATACCGAGTCAGCTTCCTGTGGAGGACCACAGGGGTGTCATTGCTGCACCAATGAGGTCGCACCAAACGTGGCGGTGGGATTAGTCCACGGCGTCCCCATTTTTTGTGATATTATTTGTTATGCTCTGGAGTGATCCATTATTTGTGTGATTATGCTCGGGTGAGCCTTTGGATTACTTGGGGGGCGTATAGATGCATCCTAGGATACGTTTGATATGATATGATTTATGTAGAGCGGTCGTGTGGTGTAGTGCCATACACACCTTCCAATATAGGGGAACCACCTGGAGTCATGACCAGTGTGTGATTGTGATATATTGCACGAGATATGATATTATTTGGCACCGGTGTGTGCAGCTTGGATATTTTGTTTTGTTTAGGGTACTCGGTATAAAATAACCAAACCCCTCGTTGCCTCAGTCTTTATTCATTTGTTTACTCTGGTGTAAGGGTGGTATGATTCGATGGATAAATTTTGAACAGTTTAAATTATTTACTTCGCTTCATTCTTACATTGAGATATATATTATTGTTACTGTTTATTTCTATCAACATCCGCACACTGAGCAATTCGCTCAGCCGCAATTTCTTTTCCTGCGGCAGGTAATCAGGGTCAAAGGGGATGAGTGCGAGAGTTCAAGACTTGGACTTACCTTAGAGACCTAACTTTCATTTTATTAGTTTGGACTTATGTTTATTATTGATAGTTGGAGTTAGTTTGAAACATCATTTATGATTGTTTTGAACCTTGGTCATTTATTACTTCTAGACTTTGTTATGACTTTAATTATTTAGCAATAAATGTGACCTTTCGTTTCATTATTGGGACGGGGGTGTTACAATTACGGACCCACTAGAGGAGGAGATCGCTGCAGTAGATGCCTGAATTCAGGACCCAGAGGATGGCACTGCATCTCCAGTCTATACCATCATGGAGTCAGCATCTCCTACATCTGTCGTGGAAAACACGATCTTTATGGATGATGACTTCACCGACTGGGAGGCGCTCTATGCTGACATGGATTAGTTATTATCAGTTATATTATTTCTATTTAGTATTAACGTGTATTGACATTTGTGTTTCCTGAAGGATGTTTATTATGCAGAACTTGACGTGGAAATTATGGAACAAGTTCATTTCTAATGAGCCTGGTCCATTTCAAGCAATATCACACACTCGAACCTGGTCCATAAAATCCAGTGGCAACACACGCAACATAAGGAAGTATCTCTTCTAACCTTACTTTGCTTGATCAACACACTAAAACTCTAAGTAAAACTCTAAAGTGTGGGATTATGACTCACAAACAGATAATAACTTCGAAAATATTGACCCTCATTCAAAATTCTAAGTGTGGGATTAACCTAACTTAGAAATGGAACATTAGGGACAATGTTCTTTTAAGTGTGGGATAACAGCAGTAAATACTACTGGCATGCAATATAAAACTTTTTTGATCAATCTTTGTAGAAAACTCAGATTGTCAGCAAAATTTTTAAATTTTTGAATCAAAGAAAGTCCAAAAAGAGTATTTATGGTCAACGAAATTTCAAAGGTTTGGGAAATCGATAATAACGGGCAAAACTCTTTGAAAATCTTCCAAACTAAGTTTCAAAACAAGCGATCACATGACTAGGCACTAAACCACCAAACCAAGTGAGGAATCTTAAGCCATATAAAATCATTTATCTTTAATGCTTCACTTTTCGATTGAGAGTGTGCCGATGTATGCCTTTTAAGTTAAAACTTGCTTGAGCAATACATTTCGAAACTACAAAGATGGGCGTCATACGTGACGAAGGTGCAATTAGAGGATCTTGACATTTCCTAGGATAAAACTCTCTCCTAAAAAAAAACCCTGTTTTCAAGCTTAACCAAACCAATGCTCACTTTCAGCATTGAAGATCAAGTAGAAACCCTGTTGAGCCCTAGCCTTTTTCATTTCAAAAATCCACTTCAAGAAACCAACCGTTCATTTACATCTCTTGGCCGTAGCCTAAGTTTCTGTTCTGTCAAGAAGAATTACTGTAATAAACACATTGAAATCCCCGAAGGATAAAAATACCATCCAAAAAGAGAAGGGGAACTCTGAAGAAAAGCAAAATTCAGCAAAGACAAAGCTGCCAGGAGGAACCAAAGAACTAAAAGACCCAAGGATCATTTAATGCCAAGGGGAAGGTTCCTCAAATGAAAACATGAAAAGAAGGCTCTCAAAGAGAGAAATTCAAAAAGAGGTATCACTAAAACGTCAAAGATAAGTCATCACAGACAAACTCTTAGGCTATATCAAAACCCCACTAAACCACCTACAAAACCCCTTCTTCCATAACCATCTCTACCCTCTTACAAATGTCTAGGGATAATCAGCACCGTCCCCATTTAAGTATTGCAGATCTGATTCTCGATCAAACTTATGACGACAAAAGAGCTACATGACTGGCCCCTGAGTGAATTAGAAATTAGGAAACCCGATACACTTGAGTGAATTGAGTGACCACCTGTGAGGACCCCAGTCATGTATATCTTACATCACGAAGATTGAAAAGAGAGCTTGTCAGAACCGGTAGTTTGGGAAAGCATAAAAGGTTAAAACCCCATTTAAAATCTTTTCACCCAGCCTGCAGGAATCAAAGTTCTCCAAGATACGAAGACACCCTTCCAGACTTTTAAAGCAGTTTTTCTGACAATTTGCTTGAGGACAAGCAAAACTCTAAGTGTGGGATACTTGATATCGCGTGAAAAGTCACGTTTTTACTACCGATATCTTTCTCATCCTGGAACGATTCTGAGAATTTTAACTCGAATAACAACAAAATCAATGAGAATCCACCAAGAAGATCAAAATGAAAATGCCCGATAAAAATCAAGCAAAACGGATGAAAAATAAGATTCCACGCACGTTTGAAGATTCAAGGCATCAAAACAAGATTTAAAGACTAAATTGCCCATCATCAACATCCATCTCATCCAAGATGTTCGTTTTCAAAATACGAGTCTAACAGAAGAAGAATCAACAAAAACGGATGAAGAATGAAGATTCTACGCCCGCTGGAAGATTCAAATGATTCATACGCAACATCTGGAGATAGGAAGCTCAAATTTGGGATTTCTTTATATCAAAATCTTCGTTTTTGAATTATGAATCCAACGAAAAAAGAATTGACAAAAACGGACGCATAACGAAAAAAACACGCTCAAATTAAGAAACGCAGCGAAATACGACGGACAGGGGCGGGTGGCAGCCAGCCGCCGCCGGTCACCAGGAGGGCGGCGCCGGCTGTCGCACCCCCAAAACACGTGGCAGCGGAAATGGAAGGTGTCACGGGGGTGCCGACCAAATCAAATATCACAACACAAAGATCAAAGCAAACGACCTCTATATGAGACGTTTGAAAATATTACATTACCATAATTCAAATGTTTACAAAATAACTCTGGAGTTCGCATAAACCGTTTAGGGATTTCTAATACATTACTGAACCTACAAAATACAGCTACATGCAATCTATTCTCTTGTTGTTTGAAAACAATGCGACTCGAGCTAAGCTTTCCAAAAGCTTCTTACTGCGGCGGGTTACCTGAGAAATACATACTAAAAGGTCAACATAAAGTTGGTGAGTTCATAGGTTAGTTAGGTAATCAGTTGCTAAAATGATCCACGAGATTTCATAAGTTTTGCATCATTCGTCAATGATAAGTAAAAGTATCGTTAGCCAACGACAAGTAAAAGTATTGCATACAGCAATATAAGTATACCATTTGCATGAGTCTCATAGTTCGATCTTAACTTTGTTTACCTCCGGTAAGTGTACTAATCCGATACACCTCTAATTCACAAATAATATTGCGCCCGTGGGTAGGCTAGCGCGACTAGCCCGGACGAGGTTTGTCAAACCCTGATAGTACTATCCAATAATATTCACGCATATATTAACGAACTATGATAAGTAGAGGACTTTAGTGGATTATCATAAGGTCTCATGCAATCCGTACGAAAAGTTGTTACCAGTAGTTGTGATCATAAAGCAGTTTATAAAACAGTTGTATATATTCTCACCCCAGTGAAAAACAGTAAAAAGGGGCTATGAAACTCATCAGAGTTGAGCAGGTAGCAAGCAATATCAAATATTAGCAAGTAGTGGGTGTTTCGCTCCCGTGTGCAACCTCCTAACGCCCTAAACATATGAGGTTGTATAAGTAGATGTCTCAAAAGACCATCTATAACGATTGTATAAGTGGGGGTTAATGTCCACTTAAGCCAATCGGGTAGGTGGGGGTTTTATGTCCACCTAAAGCTAGTTCATCAACTAGTATGTCCAAATAAGTTGATTATTTTGTTTGAGCTTTGGGAAACAGGTACGGCCTATTGGTGTGGTTATGTAATAATAATTCAAAGTATTATTATTATGTTCATCGTGTTGTATACTTCTCGAAGCATATGAGTTTCATATATGATTTTACATCATAAAGGTTTGATCTTTGTAGGTGTTTATTGCTTTTATATATATGTTTATATATATATCCGATGTGTTAAGGCTCGGAATTTAGAATCTAAAATGTGATTTTCTAAAAATTAATTAAGGGTCAAAAAGTCAACTCTCAAGGTCAAAAAGTCAACTTGAAAAGTCAACTCGCGAAGTTAACTCTCAAGTCTTCAGTTCGCAAGTCTTCAGTTCGCAAGTCAAACTCAAATCGCAAGTCTTTCAGTTCGTAAGTCAAACTCAACTCGCAAATCTTCAGTTCGCAAGTCAAACTCAACTCGCAAGTCTTTCAGTTCGCAAGTCAAACTCAACTCGCAAGTCTTTCAGTTCGCAAGTCAAACTCAACTCGCAAGTCTTTCAGTTCGCAAGTCAAACTCAACTCGCAAGTCTTTCAGTTCGCAAGTCAAACTCAACTCGCAAGTCTTTCAGTTCGCAAGTCAAACTCAACTCGCAAGTCTTTCAGTTCGCAAGTCAAAATCAACTCGCAAGTCATTCAGTTCGCAAGTCAAACTCAACTCGCAAGTCTTCAGTTCGCAAGTCAAAGTCAACTCGCAAAGTCAACAGTTGTGTTTTTGTTTTGGTAACATGGACAAACGGGCTCGGTTTGACCCGAAATTTTGACACAAGCTAAATTTTAGTTAATAGAGTCCAAATAATTTATCGATTTGTGTCGGAGTCATTACGAAGTTTCGGTTTTTAATACTCATTCAAAAACTTCAAAATTTCATATTTACGACTTTGTCGGTTTGGTTCGCCGCTAGATTTTACCTACTTCTGGTCCAAATCAAGCTTCACAAATTTTACCAACTAGTCTTCTAAGTGTTTAGTGTCTAACATATGCTTTCTAAGAATTTTAAGTCCCATCTTCATAGAGAAATAAAATAAATGGCCATGCATAGCCCAGATTCTGTTTTCACCCAGACCAGTCCAACAAATCGACTAATAGAGAAAAACGTGTACGTTTCTGGAAAAAGTGTAAAACACGAAAGTTGTAAATCTTTTCAATACGAAAATTTTAAAAAAAATGCATCTTCTAACTCTTCCTAGAACTCAAGATATGACATTTTTAGTGTGCTGTGATTTTCTGGACAGATTGTATACTCTTTGTGTATAAATCATAAAAATGTATTTTAAGCTTATATTTGGACATAATCATGTTAGATGAGCTTTATAACATGTAAATAAAGATAAATGAGAGTAGAGATGTGTCCTCACAATGGTGGTTTGAAGAAAGAAGTCTAAGATGATGATGAGGAACTTGTGAGCTTGAATCTTCTTGAAGAACTTTGCAAAAATGTTGGGGAAGTTGGTGGTGGTGCTATGGTGGTTGTGGTGGATAATGGTGGTGGAAAAGGGCTGAGTTTTTCTCTGGATTTTTTTTTGAGAGAGAGGGTGAGAGAGGAATGAGAGAAAGTGAAGTGTAAAAATGGTGAAAGGAGGGAGGTGCATGCAAAATGTATGGAGGTGAAATGGAATCACACTTGAGTGATTTTTGCATGTGAAATAAGTGGGTGAAGTGAGGGGTGGCACATGGGGTGGCCGGCCCCTATGTGGTCCCACCAAGAACATTTTGGTCATTTTCTTGTTTATCCGATTTGTGCTTCGCGCGGTGTTCGTTTCCTCATTTGTTTTGGTGTTTATATATACGTTAATCGTTTTAAGCACGCGTTTTTAATAAAAATTAAATCTTAATAATTTCACTTGAAATATTTATTCTAAATACTTGGAAATACTTATAAAACGTTACGTTTATTTATCGGCCTCGATTTGTGTGCTTGTTGTACGGAGGTTTAATCGCGTAGCGTTATTTTAAGTCGTTTTAAATTAACGGTATAAATGGGATTATTTTTCATTGAAGTGTTACTAAAATACTTAAATCGAGTTGTCGAAATATTAATTAGGGTTTCATTTGGTTGCCGGGTTCAGTTTGCGCGTTTACATTGCGTTTGAGACGTTTTAATCGAAACGTCTAGGTTTTTCGTGTATTATTATGTTAAAATAATAATATATGATAATAACTTCGAAAAATAGATTTAAGTTATTTATAGAAATATTTTCACCAACGTCGTATTTATACAGTGTCGGACTCCGTCCGGTTGTTTTGCACAATTTCACCAAATTGCGTAGGCGTAATTATAACTAATTACGTAGCGTAATATAAATCAATTACGGAGGTGTATATTCACATAAAATATACAAATAGTTACAATTAATTACAATTATTTAGCCTAATACCAAACTAAACACGCGTAATTAGGGTTTCTAGAGGGTTAATCAGTAACCCTAAATCGTCGGGTGTCACACCGGCCTCCCCTCCCCCATCTCGTTTCCGCTTTTTGGTCCTTTCGTGTACCCGGTGTCACACCTTTACGCGATTGTACGTACCCGGTGCCACACCTTTGCACGATTGTACGTACTTGGTGCACCACCTTTTCCACCTTTTGCTAAAGCACTCCTCAAGTTGCTAACGTAAACCGGATTTCTCCTATAAATAGGAGGGCTTTGGTTCATTCCGAAGACACACCTACAACACACACCTTCCATACTTTGGAAAACACACTTTTACTTTTACTTTTTTTGTAATTCTTCCTTAGTTAAATTAGATTAGCTAGTTAACTAATCTAGGAAGACTTGTACGGAGGTGCTCCAGGACGCATTTATAGCTACGAGTTATTGTACGTCTATTTCAGGTTTTAATCTATCTTTCATATTTAATTATGTTTGTTTATATTTAATAAGTTTAAATATGCATGCTAGAATTGCCATGATTAATTAAATAACTCAATTGTCTGCTATGATAGTCGTTTAGAAAGTTTTAATATGTAATCGTGTTGTATGTTATGAGATTGCGGATGGTTTATATTACAAATAGATGTAGGAATTAAATCTTTATCGTTTATCTGCCCAACTCATGTTGTGACTAAAACCTTATCCAAAAATGAACGTAGCTAACTCATATGATATAGGTCACTTAGTTATACTATGTTAGATTGAATCATTGAGCTCGGCATGGCCGGTGTTCTCTAGACCAAAACAGGATCCAAGAGACACGGAATATGGGAATAGAGGTAGATTAAGATTAAATTCATATAGACGATATTTTTGAGACAACTTTCGGAATATCATCGACTTAAATAATACTTTTGCATGCTTATATTGAACTATTGTTTTGATCGTCTTATTGCATGTTCTTGTTTGATTGTTGCCTTAGGATTGTCATAATAGTGAAATACATACGGCATTAAATATCGTGACGTAATACGACGGCCCCTATTCGACTGTTCTCTGATATAGTACTAGAAACGCCTACGGCGGAGTACAAATGTATGAAAGTCGAGAACGACCGAAGGTATTTGTATTATGAATCGAATAACAAACGTGTTGCTTAAGTTTCCATTTGTAGTACAAACCATCCCAGTATTCTTGCATACCTGAGTAATGTTGATAAATCGTACAAATAAGTGATGACATATTATCCGACCGCCTAGACCAGTTAGTCCAACCTATTCCGGTGAGGGTAAAACCTTGTTCATCAGATTGTTTATTCAACAAACTATGCCATGATTCGGACATCTCTAACGACCGAGATTGGGGAATATAATTCGAGATTAACTGTCAGAGAATATGGGTATACATTTGAGAGAAATTTTAGTGTATGCTTTAATATATTCTGCAACCCATGTGACATTCTATTTGCCTGATTGTGGACACCTCCGCGTTAGCCCGATAGAAGGACTGCAGTAATAACTCACATTAACTTACGAACTTATCCCCATTAGAACTCTACATATTCAGAAACTCCTAAACCACTTCATAGTAGATAATCGCTTTAATTGCTGAACGCCTGAAGTAACCTCCATCTTTTAGTTTATCTTAATTTAATTTAAAGTAGAAAACCTAAACCCAAAACAAAAACCAACTCTTTTCTTCCCAACTAAATACATAAAATTTTCTAAATCCCCTAGCTTCAATTTGTCACGCTTTGAAGAACGATCCTAGGTTATACTTGTCCGTTGCTAGCCCCTTGATTAGCATAATAGTAACCCTAGGCCCCAGCCTTATAAATTTAAAACCCACTGCTGTGCTGCATCTCCATTAGAAATTCCAACGACCGGTGTGCAGCGCAACAGTAAGTTGATTTCTCTATGTTTCATTTTAGTTTTTGGGGTTTTCTATAGGGTTTTCATGGGTTTAAAAGATTGAGGGTTTTAAATACGAAATTTGAGTTTTATTTTGATTGAATTAATGTATATTAGTGTTATAGGGATGGGTAGTAATCATAAAACATGATAAAAAGGAGGAAATTATGATGAGTGTTCATGAGGAAATTCTAGGGTTCATGCTAGATTCTATGAAATTATGAAATAAGCTTAAAGAATTTAATTATGATGTTAATAGAGCATAAATATGATAATAGAACAAGAATTAAAGTGGTAGAGTTTGATAAATGATGAATTGTAAAAAGGGTGTTCATGGTGGTTTATATAAATTATGTTAAAAGTATGTTAATGAGCTTAATGATAAAATTAGTGATGCTAAAAGAATATGATTATGATGGTGTAACATGAATTAAAGTAGTAAAGTATGATTAGTGGAATGAATATGAGTTAAAAATACGATAAATACTATGAAGTAATAGTTTAACTAGTGAAAGTTAAAAGTGGTAATAGTGAGGTGGTGGGTTAATAATGATTTAAAGATTTTGATGATGATTAGTGTCTAAAAGTGTTGTTATATAAATGTGTTATATGATAGGGATTGAATGACGTGGAATGCATACGTGGCCATTGTTGTGAATCATCAAGTGTCGAGGTGAGTATATGGGGGGTTAAATGGGTAATGGTTGTGTATGTACCGGATAGCTTCCGAGATAGAGGTTTGCACAATCGAGTGATAGTTATTTGTGTTTATCTTGTTTCTAAATAATGTATTATACTTGTTTATAGACTTGTATCGATTGTATGAGTTTCCGGATTGCTTCCGAGCAAGAGGATCATACAATCGGGTGGAAGAGCCTTGTTTCTTATTGGTTTCTAAAGCTTTGTTTCGTAGCCTTGTTTCATAGACTTGTTTCATAGATTTGTTTCTTATGTTTCTTATGTGTATTATGTGGATTATGTAAATGAGCATTTGTAGAGATTCATTGTTGATCAGAGAGCTAACTGCGGTTAGCATAGTGTACGAATACGTTCTTGCACGTTATGTTGATCTTGGTATGCATATTGACGTGGTATGGTGCCAGGTGTATTAGCCTTGTTTCTTGAATATGATTTCCATTTTGACGTGTTTATGAAGTAGTGATTAAGTGGTGTTGATTATGATATGTGTTATGTGTTTGGTGGATTAATAATTTAGCTTTCTATATGTCCACTAAGCGGTGGATGCTTACCCCATTCATGTTTCATGTTTTAGGTGGATGGTTAGTGCTTATATGAAGATAGCGTGGATACGGAGCTAGCTATGTGGTTAGAAATGTTCCATCTCTTTAAATGTTGGTCAAAGTGTTGGATTTGACTTTGAAAGTCAAACAAAGAATATAGAATCTTGCGTATGTGTATACAAAGGGTATGAAGTCATTGGATTATAATTGGTTTAGTTTTGGGTCAAAGTTGTTAATTTATTGTAAAGTGTCGAATGCTATTGGTATTTCAAAGACGAAGTTGACAAATAGTCAACAATGTTGGAAGAGTCAAATATGAGTAGGAAAAAGGGTATCGTTTGGTTAAATGTGGTTGTTTTGGTTAAACGGGTTGAGAGTGTCAAAATGGGTCAATTATGTGGTTGTGTGTGAAAAGAATTGTTTAGATCTTAAATGAAAGTGAATCAATGGTCAAATGTGTTCTCTAAGTTTTTTTCAAGTGTCAAGTGAATGTGTCAAAGGGTTAAGTTAGAGACCTTGTGGTTTGGGATTTGATATGTTCACCAAAGTGGCCGAAATGTCACTAAATTTGTGACACGTTCAGATTTGTTGTTTTCGTGAATTTTGAAAAAGTGTCAAAAGGGAAAGTTCCCTTATGTCATTGTCTCTCTTGGCAATAGTTTACTTTTCTAATGGAGATGTGTGCAAATTTTCAGGTCCTAAATCGTAACGAGTAAAAAGTTATGCGTGTTTGAATTTGGTATATAAAAAAGAGTCTGTGTTACCACTAAAACAAGCTTGTTCTAGCCTAAAACAAGCTTGTTTTAGCCTAAAACAAGCTTGTTCTAGCTAAAACAAGGTTGTTTTACCTACCTGTACTACATGGCTGGTAAATTGTACCCCATTGTCTTATTTTGGGTCAAAATGTAAAGATAAGAATATGGTATCAAATATACGAGGTGTGGGACCGAGATGTGAGAACCGGAAGAAAAATCTGAGTTTTGGGGCGTTACATATTGTAGTTTTGTTAATTGCTAGAAAGGCAATAAAGAAAGATGATGGTTAGTAGATACTCTACTAATTAATCAACATTAGATAATTAAGTAATAAGCCTATCCTATACTGACTTTGGTGAGCAGATTATTAACAGAAAAGGAGGGTGTAATTAATGTTGAAGAACCAAAACAATGATCCAAATTTTGAGGTGGGTGGGATCTTTCCTTGGTCTTTTTGAAATCCATTAGATAGAAGAAGATGTTGAAGCAATTTGACACTTTTTGTTTTTGACTAGATTTTAGTTTTAATTTCAATTAATTAAGATGAATTTCAGAAAAGAAAAAAGATACTAGGATAGAATGGGTTGTTGGGTGGTGATGTTAATTGCTGTAAGAATGAATGTTTGTTATTTGTCAACGGTGGAAAAAGACGAGGGACCGACTACTACTAATCTGTTTTAGTGTTTTTAAATTTCATTATTTTAGTTTTAAAGAATCGGTGATTGTTAAATTAATGAGTAAAATTAGAGGTTTAAAAAAGGCATGTCAAAGCCAATGTATGTGATACCCAATATTAGAGGTTTAAAAAAAGAATCGGTGATTATTAAATTGTTAGTCTCGAATATTGACCTTTTTGATTTGTTCAATCCCTTTGTCTATGGCGAATGTCAAGGCCCAGTGTACATACAATTTTCAAAGGTGGTAAAGTTTTCCAATTAATAACACTTTATCAACCAAATAAAGTCATAGCTAATTTGTGTTGGAGATATTTGGTAGAAATAATGACTATATAAGTATATGTCCTTACTAAACGTCATGATATGCTGATGCAATAGTAAGGGCTCTACAGGTGATTAAAAGACTTATCAAGTTATCATGCTAATATTAGGTATTTTAATGTTGAGCCTTGGAATACAAAAGTTGAGTTGAAAGATTTGTTTAAAGCTAATTACATGTGCTTTGAAGGTGACAATAATAGTTGTGAAGCTGTCTTAATGTATTAAAAAACCACTTGATGTGCCTTCATTTATTTGCAGCTCTATTGTAGCTTAAATGGAAGGAACAGCGATCGAGGCAAATTTATTATTTTTTTTTGTGTGCTTTGCCTAAGAAGATGAAACTTCTAAGCAATGTTTTTAAAACCCAGGTTGACCCGCCCGGTCGAACCGGTTAAACCACGACCCGGGCTCCTAAACAGGTCAAAAGGTAGTGGGTAAACCCCATATTTCAACTCGGTTTGACCTGCCGGGTTTTCCGGTCGGACCTGTGATCCGGTGACGCGGAACCCGACGGGTTTACAACTTCGATTTTTTTTCATTTGTTTGACTGTTTTCTTTGAACAACTCCTGCGGTTTCCACAGGTGCCGCGACTGTTACCGGTGCCGAAATTGTAAGTGCAAGTTTTGTGTGGACTACTCTTCTACACACATATTAAAATCTCATGGTTGTAGAAATCTATATATGATAATATGATATATAGTCAGTGGGTAGTGTTTGAATAATTTAAATACGTGAAGGTGAGAAGCAAGTTGTACTCCATCGGAGATGATAAATTATCTTGTGTGAAAGTGTAGATGAAAGAAAAAACCAAGAGTGTAGATATGTGTGAGCGAGGTGAGAAAAAGGAAATGGGGATATGTGTGAGTGAGATGAGCGAGATAAAGGAAATGGAGATATGTGAGTGTGACTGTGACTATTCACTTGTAGACAAGCTTTTATCAATAATAAGAGAAAATTGCATGGATCGTCCCTGTGGTTTGCCCTAAATTGCACGCCACGTCCCTGTGCTTTTTTTTGACCTAGCTCATCCCTGTACTTTCATTTTGTTGCATGGATCATCCCTGTACTTGCATTTTTTTGACATGGATCATCCCTGCGTTCATAAGGCAGAAGGACGACCCGCGCAACAAAATGATAGTACAAGGATGAGCTAGATCAAAAAAAAAAGCACAGGGATGCGGCATGCAATTTAGGGCAAACCACAGGGACGATCCATGCAATTTTCTCTCAATAATAATATTATAATATTTTAAATGTGAGAAATTGTTGATTGGTAAATAGGCTCAACTTTCAAGTAATAAAAGAACATACATACGTTACGTTGAATATACAAACCGCTTGGATGTCCGGGCCATCTTAAAACCCGGGTTTTAAAATATTGCTTCTAAGTATATTTTTACTTATGTGTATTGGGTATCACATACTTTTGGGGATTTATGATTGTGCATCGAAGGATATATTTACTGTTTTTGTTTTCATGTATGTGTCTAATGTATACGATGCACTTTGTCAATAAATACACCACAATGTTGCTCAAAGGTATAACTAAATTGTATACAATAAATATAATACAAATATCATTCCTAGAAACTTATTCTACAATTATTTTACTTACATAATTTTCCAACTAAGCTTATAATTTTATTTTTCATTTTCATTTATTTAATCATTTTACTAATAAAAGCTCGTGTGGTTAGAGATGCACACGCAAACCGGGTTCTATGACCCGACCCGATTTCGACCCGAAACTGACCCGGTCAAAACCGGTTTTGACCAAAACCGGTTCGGGTTTGACCCAACCCGACGGTTTGGAACCGATTTGGGAAGCTAGCCGTTGGAACCGGGTTGGAACCGGTTTGACCCGACCCGGTTTCTAAAACCGGTTTTAAAACCGGTTTCAAACCGGTTTTGAAATATATCCATTTTCTAGCCGTTTACTAGCCGTTTATTTGTATTTTTTTTACATTTTTGCCATCCCAAATCACTATAAATACAATGCTTGAGTTTAGGTTCAATCACAACTTTCTTACACTCATACATTACTCAAAAACACTAAAAACGCTCTCAAAACGCATACATAATTCTCATTTCTCAAATGGCAACTCAATCCTCTTCGGCTTCCCATTGTTTTGGTTCTTCAAGTGCACCAACGATTGTGAAACAATTGCCTAACAAAAGAAATCCGGAGGTGTGGGGTGCTTACGACAAAGTGTTGTTGTCGGATGGTACAACTAAGGCGCATTGTAAACGTTGTCGGAAATTCTTCAAACCCGACTCCAACACGACGTTGAAAAATCATACCGAGAAGCATTGTGAAGGACTTAAAGGTAATCCGGAAGCAAGTGGTCAATCTTCGATGGCACGAGACGGAACTTTGTTTGCATATGATGCGGAACGATGTCGAGAAGCTTTTGCGGGTTTTGTAATTCAAGAAGCTTTGCCGTTCAACCACTTTGATAACCCTCGGTTTACTAGGGTGGTTCAAAATACACTTCAACCGCGATATAATAATGTAAGTTGTACTACTCTTAAACGTGATGCCCTTAAATTGTGGAAAGAAGCTAAAAAACAACTAAAAATCGGTTTTGAAAATTTAAATACAAGTGTATCATTAACAACCGACGTTTGGTCGGCTCCTCATGGTTTGCCCGGTTCGTATCTTTGTGTTACCGCACATTGGGTTGATCCCGCAACTTGGCAAATGATGAAACGTACCATTGCTTTTGAAGACTTTGAGTATCCTCACACGGGTCAAAACTTATTTTACATGTTACGAAGTGTGATTAAAACGTTTAAATTGGAAGGAAAAGTATTTTCAATCTCATTTGACAACGCGAGTAATAATACACTCGCCGTTTCAAAATTAATTCTAAAATACCAACCACCATTGAGGGGCATTTTTTTTCATAGTCGATGTGTTGCACATATTATTAACTTAGTTGTGCAAGCCGGACTAGCGGTTCAAGAAATAGAGGAAATAAAAACCGCTTATAAAACTATGTTGCAAGACGTATTTCAAAGGGGTAAAGCTAGATACAAATCTTATATGAGATTGTGTAAGGAAACGAATTCCATTTTCTTAACCCCTAATTGGGACATGCCCGTTAGATGGAATTCGACCTACCATATGTTTGTTTGTGGTTTACGCCAACGTGACACTTTACAAGTTTTTCATGATCAACTTGTTGCAAACGGTCGTGCAACAACACCATTTCCAAACGAATTTTGGGAGATTATTAAAAAGATAACCGATTTGCTCAAACTTTTTAAAACCGCGACTACTTTATTATCGGGTGTTTATTATCCCACTAGTCATTTGGTACTTAATCAAATTTGGTTAATGACTACAAAACTAAACGAATACGAATATGAAGGTCCTTTATTTGAAAAGATGGTGGCTCCCATGACAGACAAACTAAGAAAATATTTTCAAGAAATGCCACCGGTAATTACTTGTTCCGCTGCAATGAACCCGTGTTTGAACCTTGCCGGGGTGGAAATGCTTATCGAAAGCATTTGTCACAATTTGGATTTGAATGACGCGGACCCAACGTTTTCACTAGATGCAAAAACGAATTTTAGTAAATGTTTACAAGATTTATTTGGCGTGTATTTTCAAAAGTATGGTTCAACTACAAATGTGCCCGTTAGTTCGGTTAACTCAATGTTTTCTTCATCTTCTTCCAACAATGCAATGCTAAACTTATATAATTCTTTAAGACAAGAAAACCATAAACGGGCAAGGGGTGAGGGTAACCAAAACACCACTAGCGAATATGGGAGATATACCGGAACTGGTTTTTTGTCCACTATTCTACCCAATGAGTTCGAAAAATTTGATATTTTGGCTTGGTGGAAAGAGAGGGAATCTCAATTTCCCGTTCTAACCATCATGGCCCGAGATTTACTAACCGTCCAAGCTTCTACGGTAGCTTCGGAATCCGCATTTTCTCTTAGTGGTAGGGTATTATCTATACGAAGAACAAGACTCACACCGGCCTCCTTAGAGATGTGCATTTGCTTGAAGGATCACTTGGACGCCGCGGAACGTATACAAAATGTTTCAAGTCTTGAAGGTGAAATGGAATACGAAGAAGAAATACACAATATTGAGGTGGAAGAAGGTGTGACAATATCACTTTCCGACGAAGAAATTGCTCTTGATCTTGCTTCACGCGAGGCTACATCCGAAGAAGATTTCGACTTTTGAAGACTTTGAAGACATTTGAAGATGTTGAAGATGTTTGAAGACTTGAAGATTTGAAGATTAATACAACTTGAAGATTATAAAGATTATGAAGACTTTGAAGACTTTTTTCTATTCGATAATATTTTTCAGAAGACTTAGAAGACTTTTGTTTAAGTTATTGTTCAATTATGTTTCCCTTACTAATGTTCTACGAATTCAATAAAAAAATTAGACTCAAACATTGATTTTCCTTAAAAACGCCTTACGCTAATTCGGTAAATTCTATTATAGACTTTTCTAACCAAACATTTTTTTTAGGAAGATTGGTAAGACATTTGGAGTAGTTCTTGATCAATTATGTTTTCATTACTAATGTACTAACATTCCAATCAAAAAGATTTGGCCCAAACGTTGGTTTTCCCGAAAACGCCTTACGCTATTTCGGTAAATTCTATTATAGACTTTTCTGACCAAACATTTTTTTAGGAAGATTGGTAAGACATTTGGAGTAGTTCTTGATCAATTATGTTTCCATTACTAATGTACTAACATTCCAATCAAAAATATTTGGCCCAAACGTTGGTTTTCCCGAAAACGCCTTACGCTATTTCGGTAAATTCTATTATAGACTTTTCTGACCAAACATTTTTTTTAGGAAGATTGGTAAGACATTTGGAGTAGTTCTTGATCAATTATGTTTCCATTACTAATGTACTAACACTCCAATCAAAAAGATTTGGCCCAAACGTTGGTTTTCCCGAAAACGCCTTACGCTATTTCGGTAAATTCTATTATAGACTTTTCTGACCAAACATTTTTTTTAGGAAGATTGGTAAGACTTTTGGAGTAGTTCTTGATCAATTATGTTTCCATTACTAATGTACTAACATTCCAATCAAAAAGATTTGACCAAAACATGCATTTTCCTTAAAACGCTTAACGATCGAACGAAAAACGGGATTTTTTAAAAAAAACCGGTTTGAAACCGGTTTTTACCCGAACCGGTTTGGACCCTACCCAAACCGGGTTGGGTCGGGTTGGGGTTTGGAGATGCCCAAATCGGGTTGAACCCGAACCGGTTTTGGGCCAAACCGGTTTTGACCGAGTTTGACCCAAACCGGTTTCGGGTCGGGTCGGGTCGGGTTTGGGTAAAACCGGTTTATGTGCATCTCTACGTGTGGTTATCGTCAATTTGTCATATCTAACATGATATCATAAGCCCAATAATCTAATACCCATTATCCAAAACGTAGTAAGCAGTACAATGAGCTAAAGTTTGTTTGACATTTATCCAGTACATAAGTTACAGAACTTCAGGCCCATTGCATCATTGACTAAAGCTAAGCCCATGACAGAAATATATTAACCTAAATGCTTATTGGATCCCATCGAATCATCGATAGACAAGCGATTTCAGTTTATTTTACTATAGACTTACTTGGAATGGAATTTATCAAGTGTCAATAAAAATAACATAGTCAATTATAGTACAAATAGTGGTAGATAACATACATATATGCTTTAATCTTTGATTATAGTTTAGAGTTGAGAGATATAGATTGTCAAAGTTGGTTTTGTTTTGAATTTAGTTTTGGTTATTGTTTGTTTTTTTTGGAGCGATTTTTGGTTTTGGGATTTGATTGTGATTAGATCATTAGGTTTTGGACCGTGTTTGAATTTAGAAATTTGGACTATAGTTCTTATCAAATATGTGGGTCGTTTGAATTTGAATTGGATTTATGAAATTTGAATATCGATTTGGTGTTTGAAGACTTGATTATTATCATGTCATTTGGATTTGTTCGATCATTTAGATTTTGTAAGTTTGAAGATCTTCGTTTATCGGGCTTTTGAATTCGTTGCCCGAATTTGATTTTTAGTATTGAAGGTCGTTTAAGCCGATTTATTTTGTTTGGTTAACCGTTTTGAATTTATCAGTTAACGTTTGGTTGTTTGGTTTGAAGTCATCAGCGTTTAATTTGGATCGTTTTTGAAGATCGACCGTTTTGATTTGTTTGAAATTTTGAATTTGGCTAGTATCTATAGCGTTTGAATTTAGATATTGATTTGGATAGCATTTGATTCGAAGTTTGAAATTTGAAGACGAAGTTCAAGTCTTGGTGGAGATTGTTGAAAAATGACTTAAACTATAGGGGTTTGTTTAGTAAATTTAGTATTTGAGTTGGTTTATAAATAGTTAGGATTATGATTAGTAATTTTAGTTTATTTATAATTAGGTATAATCAGCTTGCTTTATAAATAAAGGTCATTACTTTAGGAATTTCGTACCATATGAATTTGATTTTGTTTGATTTATTAGTTTATTTGGTACTTTTTAATTTGATTTGCAATTTGAATATTTGTTTCCGCTTCATATCTTTGTTTTGTTCGTTATATTTATTCGATATATCTCTAACAACATACAACAACGCAATAACACATCACATACACGTCTAACTAACTGAAATGAACTATCCTTTTCACATACACACCTATTTCTATTTCATCAAATACGCAACAACAAGGACCTCAAGTGAAACATTTATAAACTTATAGGACCATTTTCAACAATTAACCAATTATTACATATTACATACTTCCTTCGTTCCAAAACTATTGTCCATTATTACTTTTTGTTATAAAAAAGTAAGAAAGATGATGATGTTTTTCTTAAACTGCGTGATTTTTGTCGGGATAATAAAATTGGGACGAAGGAGTATTATACATTATACATACATATATTTCTATATCTATCCCAAATACAGTTGCAAAAACAAGCCGTAGTGATCTGTAAAGCAAATCCGCACAACGCGCTCTTTCCATAACAAAAATTCTCCGACCACCCCAAAATCATTAGTATATCATTACAACAACACCCACAATAATTATTTATTACACACTCAAAAACCCACACACACATACATACATACAATAATCTCTGTATCTATCTGTCTATCCACCGCCGCCACCACCATGGCGTACCACCGCCACCTTCGTCTCTTCTGTCTCACCTTCATTCTACTCACCGCCGTTGCCGCCGGAGACGACGGCGCCGTGTTGTCGAAATTCGCCGGAACCCTAAACCCTAGGCCGTCGTCATGGACAGGGACTGATTACTGTAAGTGGGACGGAATCACGTGTGATGGTTCCAGTCGTGTTACGATGATCAATCTGTCTTCAAAATCACTCTCCGGAACCCTAATTCCCGAGATTAATGAGCTGACACAGCTTAAAACCCTAGCCGTACAACGTAATTCGATCTCCGGCGACATACCGGTTCTATCGAATCTCGCTTTGATTGAGCAAATCGCTCTCGATACCAATAATTTCACGTCCATTCCGGCTGATTTCTTCTCCGGTTTGAACAATTTACAATCTTTTAGTATCTCCGACAACGAAGATTTATCCCCGTGGGTACTACCGGGAACCCTAAATCAAAATACAAACTTGCAAAGTTTTATGGCGAGTAATGCTAAAATAATGGGATCAATTCCTGATATTTTTGATAAGTTGCTTAATTTGCAGTATCTGAGGTTATCTTATAATAACCTCACCGGAAACCTGCCGGAAACTTTTGGTGGGTCACAAATTCGGAGCTTGTGGATGAACAATCAAGTTGGTCAAGGGCTTTCTGGTAATCTGAATGTGATTTCCTCAATGACTCAAGTTAGTCAAGTTTGGTTACAAGCTAATGCATTCAGTGGTGCTATACCTGATTTAACAAATTGTACTGTTTTATTTGATTTACAACTTAGGGATAATCAATTAACAGGATTAGTTCCTCCATCTTTGATGGTACTTCCTAGTTTAGCAAATATTACTTTACAGAATAATAAGTTGCAGGGTCCATTGCCTGTGTTCAAAAGTGGTGTGCTTGTTGAGTTAGGTGTTAGTACTAATAGTTTTTGCTTACCTACACCTGGACCTTGTGATCCACAAGTGACCTCATTGTTAGAAGTTGCCGGAGCGATTGGGTATCCAATGTCATTAGCGCAGTCTTGGACAGGGAATGATGCTTGTCAAAAGTGGAATTTTATTGGTTGTGATTCTTCTGGGAAGGTGAGTACTGTGAGCTTTGGAAAGCAGAAGTTTTCGGGTACTATTTCGCCTGCTTTTGCGAATTTGACTTCGTTGAGGAGTTTATCTCTGAATGATAATAATTTGGTTGGTTCGATCCCGGAGGTCTTGACGACTTTGCCGAATCTGGTATTTCTTGATGTGTCGAATAATAATCTCTCGGGTACGCTACCGGTTTTTCCGGCGAGGGTGAAGTTTACGGACTCAGGTAATCCTTTGATAGGTCAAGATGTGCCTACTGGATCAGATGGATCTGGCTCGGGTTCGGGTAATGCAGGTGGGAGCTCATCTGGGTCGAAAAAGGGGGGATCGGGTTCGACTGGTATGGTTGTTGGGATTGTGATTGGTATTCTTGTTTTCGCTGTGATTGTGGCATTTGTGTGTTACAAATGTTATGTTAAGAAGAGAAATGAGAAGCCAGTTAAAGTCAAAGATCCTGAAAATGGTAAAGAAATCGTGAAAGCTAGTGTGTTTGGTGGTAGTTCGAATGCTCATAAGGTTATTAGTGAGTTACAGAGTCAAAGCAGTGGTGATCATACTGAAATGTCGGTTTTTGAAGTCGGAAATGTAAATATCTCCATTGACATTCTTCGAGAAGTCACCGATAATTTCAGTGAAGAAAAAATCCTAGGAAGAGGTGGATTCGGGGTTGTTTACAAAGGCGAATTACATGACGGGACAAAGATAGCCGTTAAAAGGATGGAATCGGGTGTGATGGGGACAAAAGGGTTGAAAGAATTTCAAGCCGAGATTGCAGTACTAACTAAAGTCAGACATAGGCATCTTGTGGCTCTTCTTGGATTCTGTATTAATGGTAACGAGAGACTTCTGGTGTATGAGTACATGCCACAGGGAACTTTAAGCCAACATTTGTTTGAATGTGGGGAATTAAAAACAAATCCTCTTAGTTGGAAACAACGTGTTTCTATCGCTTTGGATGTCGGAAGAGGGGTAGAGTATTTGCATAGTTTGGCACAACAAAGCTTCATTCATAGAGATTTAAAGCCATCTAACATCCTTCTTGGTGATGATATGCGAGCCAAAGTTGCAGATTTTGGTTTGGTGAAAAATGCACCTGATGGAAAGTACTCTGTTGAGACCCGGTTGGCTGGAACTTTTGGTTATCTAGCACCTGAATATGCTGGTGAGTACTAAACTCTGTTTATTCGTTCTTTTTTTGTTTTATTAATAAGCAGTTGTGTTTACTTCTCGATGTAGTTTTGTTTTCGTGAATTTGACGTAACCATGTTATTCCAATAGTATGATAATTTGATATATATTAGAGGTGGCAAAACGGGGCAGGTTGGGTAACGAGTCCACACTGGTGAATATGAGGTGATAGTAAGCGTCACTCTTAACTAGGATTTGTCGAGTGAATGTAAAATGTGACTAGTTTTTATGTTTCACTAAATACTAACTACTAGTTTTCTTTAATGCAAACAGCTACCGGAAGAGTGACCACAAAGGTGGATGTATATGCATTCGGAGTTGTATTAATGGAGCTGATCACAGGCAGAAAAGCCCTAGATGAAACAATGCCAGACGATAGAAGTCATTTGGTAACATGGTTCCGTAGGGTTCTTATCTCCAAAGAAAATATAGTAAAAGCCGTCGACCAAACTCTCGATACTGACGATGAAGAAACCCTAGAAAGCATTTGTAAAGTGGCTGAGCTGGCAGGTCACTGCACTGCACGGGAACCATACCAGAGACCTGACATGGGTCATGCAGTTAATGTATTGGGTCCACTTGTAGAGCAATGGAAACCATCACGGCCTGAAGAAGAAGATGGTTTTGCCATTGAGATGCATGGGAGCCTTCGAGAAGCTATTCAAAGATGGCAAGATGAAGGTACATCCAGAATGTTTGATGATTCGTATGATCAAACTCAGTCTAGTATTCCCCCAAAACCATCCGGACTAGCTGACAGGTTCGATTCAACGGATGCCCGATAGCCAAATCAAAGTCACAGTTTCTATCGGCATTTGTAAATGAAAGATGAAAAAAGTACCGGTCTTACCCATTCACGGTTCTTCGATTTATTCATTTTTTGACATTTGGTCTATAGCTACTCTGTTCTTTTTCCTTTTGGTATTTTGGTAGCAAATTTGTAATGTTTTACACCAAGTTTCTTGAAATTTCTTCATTTGTTATTCTTGACATGTATATTCTTTTTATCTTCATATTATGTACATTCAAGGATAACCTTGACAATTCTTATTATTTATATAAATTGAAGTTTTTCCATTTTGGATTATGATATGATGGGGTTGAATGTAAGCTGGCAAATGGTGCACAAGGAAACTCCTTTCTCAACATATTTGTTGGATTTTGAGGGGAATCAAAACATGACATCTCAGTTGTCAACATAATAAAGTATTGGGTTCATTTTATTTTATTATTTTGTCAAGAATATGTGTAGGAAAAAGGCAAAGATTGCACATGGGTGGTTGTGTATGGATAATGACACCAGTTAATTAGTTAGTTGTATACTCTTGTTGTTTTGTTGTCTATGATTGTGTTAGAAGATTGGCATCTATCACAATCATTCGATAACGACTTCATCAAATTGATGCATAGATTTAGGCTGTGACGGCGCCTATTACCAGCTATTCTGGATTTCGTTTATTAACTAGAAACGAACTAGATAATGAAACGATCAATAATTTGTTTATAATTCGGTTTCTCGATGATGCAACAAAAATATGAACTCATTCACAGGGTCGGAGAAGTGCGATAGAACTCGGGTTCTCAGTGATTTGTCGAATTTAAGTCGACTTTATACAAATATGAACTCAACTTCTTATGTGTATAAAGGTTGTATCTATATTTCAGTTTTGATAAAAACTCAACTCATTTGTGAAGTTATACATTTCTAGCTAAGAGCACAGGGTGTGGTGTAGGTGTTCTGGGAATGTTGAAAGAGAAGATTTTGTGGTGCGGTGAAACTGAATTCTCAGTGTTCTGGAGTTTTTTATTATTTGTTTTATTTGATTTTTTAATGAAGATAATTGTATAAATTAATATATAAAAAACAAATAAATTAAATAAACAACATTTTATTCATTAAAAATGCAATACAAGTCCTAAAAATAAAAATGCAATACAAGTCCTAAAAAATAAAAATGCAATACAAGTAAAATTGAGACCAACACTCGTGATATTTTTTGTTGTCATGTACAAATCAACAACAAAACAAATGAAAAAGAAAACTTTTTCATTCATAAAAAAACAAAAATGGAAAGGAAAAATAAACCAACCCGTCCGTATACAAAAAGAAATAGAAATAAATGTTGAACGTTGGTACCTCTCGCCGTCCGTATAGAGACGCTGAAACAAAAACTGCGCGAGAACTCCGACGAGAACGCTGGCAAGGGCTGGCAGAACGTCGATGCCCGGCATTCTCGTCCCCGAATGGCGGTGCTAGCTCATCCCACACCCCGGTGCTCTAAGATTTGAGGGACACTGATTAAACTATATTATATTAATGCATATAAAAAAATGTGAAATCTTATATTTTAACAAGGTTTATCAAATTATATTATTGGTATATAAAAATAGATGATGGATTCATAATAATTATTTTGTTCGTTATAATTGATATTTCAAAAATATATGATTTAATGAAGGAGTTTGCTAAATAAAGCTCTTAGGGCTTTTCTTAAGATATTCTAACATGCTTTAAAAGTTGTACTAAACTAATAACTAACTATTTCTTTCCTCCTGAATTTAGGTTGACTTTAAATTTTATTTAAATGTTCAAAATAAAATATGCACGTTAATAAAAGCCCTTAGAACTTCATTTAGAAAAACCCCTCTAAATCCTTTAATGAATTATTAGATTCCTTATGACATATATATTCTATGGGTCAACTACAATTTAGTTGTTCACCAAACAATCAAAACCCATGTTACTTATGCCTGGATTTATTATTATAAAATTAATATTTAATTTCCAACACACTCAACTTGTTGCATGCCCTTTCTAGGAAAAATGTTCTTAGCAAGCATTACATGAATCTCTAATTAAGTGACTAATTTCTAACATAGTTTACTTGTTGACATTCTTACATACGATATCTCATATTCAAATCTCACTAGCCACATATTTGGGATGGTCAGGTAAAGGATCATAAACGATCACGGGCATACCCCAACTAGTATTTAACCCGGACGTTGTCTAGTTAAATGGATGTCATATAAAAACCTCAGTAATATCGTAAAGTTAATGTACATATACAACTCTATTTGCATGGAAGGTGTTAACATATAACATATATTTGGGTATAATAACGTGTAACAATGCGTCTGTGTGTAACAACACAATGATGCTCAAGTAAGTATATAATCTTTAACAATGTTGGTAAATACCACCACGATCACACAGAAAGTTGACATCTGAATTATGTTTGAACTATAAACACCTACAAACTTTTTGAATTTTTAATAAACTTTTAAAATATATTAGAACATTATCATTTACATAATTACATATGTAAAAAATGATACGTGTAAACAGATCCTTAATTATTGTTATTGATAATGAAGGTTTGAAAGTATGCAGATCGAATACAACCTAAAAAACATACATGGGCATTAATATCAAAATGTATATTATATTCAAATAATGTTATTAACGTACTATTGTGTTTTTCGCTTTTAACATTTTTTATATAACTTTTTTTATTAATCCAAATATACCACTACGGTCAATTTATTTTTATCTACATTTTTGATACAAAAAAAAGTTGATTTCGAGACAAAAAAATACGTACATTAAATATATATCATACGACGATAAAATTTATATCGAAGTGTAGATAAATTTACACTGATTAAAAATATATATTCAGAATTATCCCAAACATTATATATAAAATGTTATCAAAGAAAAGAAAAATATTACCTAAATTAAACAAGTAACATATAATATATTATTAAAACTACTCCTTGTGTGCATAGGTTGGAGATAATCATCCAGAAAAAAAAACCGACACAAAAAAAAAACTTGTCGATAACTAATAAATACAAGTTGCAACGGTCAGGATTAAAAGTTGGTAGATCTGACAGATGTAAATGAAAGTTAACATGTAACCGTCGATTCAACTCACCGGCAGCCGTATATATGAACAATTAGGCCACGATCATATCTGTTAAAATACTCGCCCTCAAATAATCTAAATGTGAACCCATTTACGTAAACTGCCAACTCAACTTTCCATCCATTATTGAACAAATCCTCAAGTAATCAAACACTAATTCGTGATAACGTAAAAAAACAAAAAAACAAACCGTATATATTCTTTAAACTCAAGTAACATAAAACTTGAATATTTTAACTATAATTAAATCCATCCCAAGTTACAGTCCTCATCTAAATACATACCTAACCTCTATATATATATAGTTTGAATCAAATGAGAACACTATTTACCCATTTACAAAGTACTCCGTATATACGAAGTATGCCGGGTTGTGGTGCATGGGTTCATTCTTCATGAATGTTTAAAAGCAAGATTCATTCCCTTTATGACGTTTCATAGCTTCTTTCTCCATTTATTATAAGGTATCATAGTGTTGAAACTGTTCGTCGTACAATTAGAAATAAAAATTGATTATGATAACAGCGTATCTATATTTTATCACTTAAAAGAAAAACCTTGAATTAGAAATCACCATTAGATTAGATAGCAACTTGATTAATCTCACCATTAATTCTCTTAATGACATCATATATCTATATCTATAACCTTATTAATAGAAAGTTTAATCTACCATTTATGAAATGTTCTTACATATCCTTTATGATTCCTAATTTTATACAATTAACCCCATGTATTTATATATAGCTACAACCATTTTCTATACTTCTTCAGTCATTCAATATTTCTATCACAAAAACTTTTAATATTAATTAAACACCACACCAACGTTTCCTTCTTATTATTATTTGAGCTATACTTTTGTGTTTATAATTTTAGTCATTAATAATTCACACATACAAATTTATATAACATATAATATATATTATATATAGTAACACGGTATATATAGTATAACTAGGCTTTGAGCTCGTGAGATGCACATTTATTTGAGAAATACAATAATATGTATTTTGTAAGTTTCAAACGAAATGAATTTTTCCAAAGATCCAATTACTTTGATGATAATAAAATTACTCCGTCCGTCATACTACATATGTCTCACATTACTATTTGTGATTCTCCTAAATTAATATCCATTATCATGTTACAACTAATCAAAAAAGAATTTAGTGGGTTGATATGTTATTAAATTTAATAAATAAAAAAGTAGTTGGTGAAGAATTTTAAAATTATGTGCATAGTTAAAGTTCACATTCTAGATGAGACATATGGAGTAATTGTTGCTAACAAAGTGTATTGGAAACAACATATTTCATAGTATTACACAAACTAATGATAAAATCACGTAGCGATGAGTGATATTTCAAACAGTTAGTTATTTTTAGATGAAGTGTGGCTACTTTTTAAAATCAATTATAAAGTGTTATTAAAATTGATAAAAAAGTAGTTGGTGAAAAATTTTAAAATTATGTGCATAGTTAAGCTTACATTCTAGATGAGACATATGGAGTAATTGTTACTAACAAAGTGTATTGAAAACAACATATTTCATAGTATTACAGAAACTACTGATAAAACCACGTAGCGATGAGTGATATTTCAAACAATTAGTTATTTTTGGATGAAGTGTGGCTAATTTGTAAAATCAATTATAAAGTGTATTTGAAATTTGTGTCCATCAAGGAATTGATATGAAACAAAACCACAATAAAATGGAAGGCATTCTACTTTTACTTGGATATATAGTGAGCTATCTTATGAAACTTTGTGCAATAATTTATTTATATCTTTTATTACTCAAATTGTATGCTCTTAACCTGTTTGCACTCCTTTGTGTGATCTGAATAGTGATAGAGACGATTTGGTGATATGTGTTAAAGTGTATCACGTTTAGAATCATATGTACAAGAATAGTTCAACCGAAGTATCTAGCATGGAAATGATCTTGCTTGACTATCAGGTATATATCGAAATCACTAAATGAAATTTTTCATCATGTATTACTTTATGTGCATATATACACTCATAAGAATACACAATAAAATTCAAATTATTCTAAAAAACATCTATATAATGACTAATAGAAATATCTAATATCACACCTTTTAAGTGAAAGCATGAAACATGAACATAATATAACATATAATTTTCTTCAATTGTTAAAACTTGCATTTTACTATTATCCAATATGGATACATAACTACTCCTCTCGACTAAGTGCTCTTAGCACACTCTCGGTTACTCGCCACTATATTTAGTTCTTTCAGATGTTGGATAGCTACTCTAAATAACATATTTTTGTTGGGTTTTCTATTCCCTAACTACATTAATATGCGCAACGGAATTATAACAAAAATAATTAATCTAGGGAAATTAGGAAACTAAACCCTAAAGGATCTTAACTTGAATAAATAAAAGCAATAAAATAAATAAGATAAATAAAAATTACTAACCTTTGAGAAAACCAATTTCTCACGCGTAGACGAACTAGCAGAACCTTCTTGCTTGGTGGCGAGTGCCCAAATTAGAACACCTCTAATGGTTCACACCCACAAACAAAGAGAAATCCCAAGTCTCCTAAGGTCACGACTCAATGTCGCAAAACTCTTACAAGGAGCAGGAATAAGAAAGAGAGAAAAAGTCATCTTGAAAACCTAAGGTGTAGGCCCCTATTTATAGGGAAGGAGGAGACCCACATTTTGGTCTTCCAGCCGATGTGGGACAAACTGTTTTTCCATCCATACGGCGTATGGATGATATTTCAAGAACTTTCTGACAGTCGTCCACCGCCTTACAAACCCTAGCATCCATAGGGCGTATGGAACTTCCATACGGCGTATGGATGGAGTTTCAAGAATTCCCTTTTTCTTTTGGTTTCTAATTAATATCCAATTAAATAAACTAAATATATTATTAATTCCAATTAATATTATCTCTCATTTATTTCTCTTACTGTTCATTGAGGGCGACCCAAAAAGGACTCCACTTTTAATGATGTACTTACCAATTTGTTATGATATTGGACACTATTCCAACAGTCTCCCACTTGGACAATTCATCAACTATTGTTGGTCTAAGCTTATCCATTAACTAAGCAGAGAGTGCCATCCAACGCAACTGCCGAACTCTGATTCTTATCTTAGAGTTAGCCCTTTAGATAAGTGATCAACTATTCCTTTTCTCTACTGATATCATATGATTCGAGACATGGATTTTAATCAATCTCAAGATTCATGATTAGTTTTCTAATTTCCGATTACATTGACTTTATGAGACTATTGAACCATCAACTTAGTCTCGGCCAGGCCTAGCACTTTAGAGTCAATCTTTAATCATCAGAGGGCCCAAGATATCACTTTTCCCATTCAGGTGAAAAGGAACAAATAAATTTCGACTACATAGCACTAGTCAACTCATCATGTCATACCTAGCGTACCCTTTATAGCTGGCAGTTACGTACAGCGTTTGAATAGACTAAAGTATGACAGACTTGAAAAACTAGAAACTCAATGTATCTCCATTTTAAGAATATAAGATATTATCATCTCAAAGTTACTTGTGATTTCAATCCATGAAGTAACTTCCATGAGTGCGGGTCTCTCCTATACTTAAATCCCTATTAAGTACCCATGAGTGTTGCAACAATCTCCATGCAATGATTAATCTCCATAGACAATCTACTAACACTCCATGACAGTCTTAATTCACCACATACTTCCTATAGTGTGATCGACTGAGGAGGTTTGAGTAAATCTTATTACTATGGAAGTGGTGTCTAAACATGCTAAACTTGAAACACAATGACAAACAATAGTAAATGGTAGAACTCCTTTCAATAAATAAATCTCCATTATTTAATCACCAAGTCTATTCATATTTCCATCATTGTTTGTAACGTTTCAAAATCAAACTAACAACTAAAACTTTATGTTATCTCGTAACCTCATGCTCCTAGCAAGTTTACTGTGTTGGACTCAACCAATGACGTTACGAACTGATTAGTTGAACTATCCTCTAATCCTCACAATCACGTTTCCTTTACGCTCCTAGCGGTTTTCTTGTGTCTGGACTTAGTCAGTGTCTTTGTGAACGGATCAACCGGATTGTCCTCTGATCTTCACAATCACTTGTCCTTTTATGTTCCCAACATTCTCTTGTGTTCAGAATTAGTTAGTGTCTTTGTGAACGGATCAGCCGGACTATCCTCTAGATCTTTACAATCACTTGTTCTTTTCCGAACAAAATGGTATTTCTTTTCAAAACGTTTTGAATTCCATGTCTCCGCTCCTCCATTCATTAAGATTCCCAAATCAGATTGTGAACGACTATCATCTCTATCTGTTTGGAAACTTGCGTCACTATGACCTGTTACTCTGAATTCCTTTTCTCCACTAAAAACCTCTCTTCAGTATTTCTCAAATACTTGAGAATCTTCTTTACAGCTGTCAAATGACTTTCACCAGGATTGTTCCTATGTTGACTCACTTTGCTCCAAGCAAATGAGACATCAGTCCTTGTACAAGTCATGGCATATATAATCGGTCCTATAGCCGGAGCTTATGGGACTCAACTCATTTCGTCCAATTCTTGCTAAGTCTTTTGGACATAGATCCCTTCTAATCTTTTATGCCATGATGTAAGGGTAGATTCGTTTTCTTAGAATTGTTCATTCTAAGACCTTTTAGAATTTTATTCTAAGTACAAGTCCTGGCTAAGTCCTATGAAACGTTTCGACCTATATCGTTTAAATCTTTATACCACGAATATATGTTGCATCTCCTTAATATTTCATAGCAAAACTTTTCCCAACTAATCCTTTACACCTTGTAATGTTGGGATTCCATTTCCTATGAAGTATTATATCATTCACATATAATACTAGGAAGACTATAACACTCCCACTGAACTTGACATATATACAGGACTCATCTTTGCTTCTAGAAAATTCAAACTTTTGGACTTTCTCATGGAAGCAAAGATTCCAGCTATGAGAGGCTTCCATAAACATCCTTACGAAGCTTACACACTCTATTAGAATACTTTACACTTTAAAACCATCTGATTGTGCTACAAACACATCCTCTATTAGTTTCCCGTTAAGGAAGGCGGTTTTGACATCCATCTGCCAAATTTCATAATCATGAAATGCAGCTTTGGCTAACATGATCCTAATTGACTTTATCTTAGCTACTGGCGAGAAGGTTTCCTCATAATCAATCCTGTGGGTTTGAGTATAGCCCTTCGCTAACAACCTAGCTTTATAAGTGTGTACTTTCCCATCCATGTCGGTCTTCTTCTTGAAGATCCACTTACAACCCACCGTATTAATACCAGGTGTAGTGTCCACCAAATTCCAAACTTGGTTGTCATACATGGACTGAATTTTGCTTTTCATAGCTTCCTTCCACTTAGTAGCCTCAGGGCCTGCCATCGCTTCCTTGTAGTTAGCAGGTTCATTTAAGTCATTTAGTGTACCATCACTAATTTTATCCTCTTCTTCAATATGGAAACCATAATAGAACTGAGGAGGCTTGCTAACTCTACTAGATCTGCGAGTGAGTAAGGATATGTCTTCAGGTTCAATAGGTGTTTCCACCTCTTGTTGAACATCAGTGTTTACTGTAGGTTCTTCATCGGCCGACTCTTGAATTTCTTCAAGATCAATCTTACTCCCACTGTCCTCTTTAGATATCATTTCTCTCTCAAGGAACACTCCTCTTCGAGCTACAAAGACCACATTATCCGTCGGTCTATAGAATAGATATCCAAAGGACTCTTGTGGATAACCGACGAAAAGACACTTTTCAGATCTGGAGTCTAGTTTGTCCTGAGTTTCTCGTCTAACGAAAACTTCACAACCCTAAATTTTGATGTGACCAAGAGAAGGACGTTTTCCCTTCCACATCTCATAACGTGTCTTTGAAACCTTCTTGGTGGGTAAAAGATTTAAGATGCGAGTGGCTGTTTCTAATGCATAACCCCAAAAACTTATCGGAAGTGTAGCCCGACTCATCATAGACTGAACCATGTCCAACAAGGTTCTATTTCTCCTCTCAACAACTCCATTAAGCTGTGGTGTTCTAGGAGGAGTTAATTGTGAAACTATTCCACAATCTCTAAGATGATCGAGAAACTCGATACTAAGGTATTCTCCTCCCCTATCGGATCGTAGAACCTTTATCTTTCTGCCCAATTGATTCTCTACTTCGCTTTGGTATCTTTTGAATGCCTCAAAAGTATCCGACTTATTCTTAATCAGATAGACATGTCCAAATCTGCTGTAGTCATCAGTAAATGTAACATAATACCGATTTCCATCTTTTGTAGCGCATCGGAATGGTCCACAAACATCTGTGTATACCAAGTCCAATAGTCCTTCACCTCTTTCACACGACCCAGTGAATGGTGATTTAGTCATCTTGCCCAACAAACAAGATTCGCATACTTCATCCGATTTGAGGTCGAATGATTCCAACACTCCATCCTTTTGGAGTTGGCCGATGCGTTTCTTGTTTACGTGCCCAAGATGATAATGCCACAATTTGGATTTATCAAGCTCATTAGATGAATCAACATCTAAAATCAAATTGCTAACACATTCAACATTTTCATATATGCCATTGTAAGGAGAAGCTTTAAAAACAAAATAGCCATTTGAATAAATCAAAATATCACCATTCTCATTATCAAATGAAAATCGATAACCATCCTTAAACAAAGCATAAAATGAAATAATGTTTCTAGTCATTTCTGACGAATAACATCAATTGTTCAAATCTATCCTAACTCCAGAGTTCAGCACAAGCTCATACTTTCCAATCTCGGTAACAGGCGTGATTCCTCTGTTTCCCATGACTAGATTAAGATCTCCATGCTTCAACTTTCTACTTTCCTTTAGACCCTGTAATACAGTGCAAATATGAGTACCACACCCTGTATCCAGAACCCACGAATTAGAAGATGTAGTATTATGGAGTTCGATCATGAACATATCTGCTTGTGAACACTCTTTTCGACATTTCCATCCTCAAGGTCTTTCAGGTATTTCGGGCAGCTACGTTTCCAGTGCCCCTTAGTATTGCAGTAAAAGCACACTGCTTCCTTTGGATCATTCACTGGTGCAATATCAGAGTCGGTCTTTCTTTTGGACCCACGATTGGACTTTCTATTCGTAGTCTTTGTTTTCCAATTTGACCTCTTTCTTTTCTTTGCAGTTTGACCAATTGCCAAACAGGAGCTGCTGAGCTAGAGGACACATCATCCTTTTTGATTCCTTGCTCAGCGGTTTGCAGCAAATTATGGAGTTCCATTATTGAGCCTTCTCTCTCATTCATATTCATCTGATATGATATTATAAACTGATTGTAGACAGCTGGCAGACAAGACAAAATTATGGCAATGGACAACTCTGTGTCAAACATCATATTCAATGATTCCAACCTATCAAAGTACCCTTTCATCTCCAAGACAAAAGCACATATTGATGCTCCAGATTTGGGTTTGCAAGCCATGAGTGACTTAACCACATCAAGGCATTCTTTGCTCGCCTATGCCTGGAACATTTCCTTAAGCTGTTGGTTCATTTTATAAGCCCAAGTATTCTCAAAAGTCTTTTGCAACTCGGGGCTCATGGAGGATGCCATGATACAAGACACTTTATTCGCATCATCATAATGTTTCCTGTGTGCCTCAATCTCCTCTTTGGTTGAGTTTTCATCAATCACGGGAATTTGCTCATCGAGAATATACTCCTTGTTCTGGTACCTCAAGGTAAACCTTAGGTTACGCATCCAATCCATATAATTTGGACCAGTCAGTCTTTCCCTTCCAAGAGCTGAGAGAAGTGAGAAGTTCAAGTTGTGTGCGGAATTGGGGACAGAAGGATTATTAACATTTATAGAAGACATCTATAGGATAAACAGTTTTAGTTAGTTTGAATATTCCTGAATTAATTACCCAATTACATAATTAATGATAGGATCCATATTTTAGATTCTTTTTATGAAGAGGTTTGCCGTAATCATATCACGAATTTATTTTAGGTAGACAATTCTTTTGTCAATTTCATTCTCTATGAAATTCCTATTTCTTTTAAGATTCATCGATTTCCATCAATGTCATGTTAGTCTCAGATATGCTCATCTACCATTCATGACTGGTGTGCTGAGGATCATGAACAAGATGGTGAACTTAACCATGCAAAACCCGCGTGGTCCCCGGCTCGAGTATGCTCGAGAATCGCGAGTTCCACATCACCTCTCAATATGTTCTCATATTAATGTGCCGGTAAACCACACACGCTCCATTAACATACCATACGAAAGATGTGCGGTTTTTATGGGTTAGCATGCTATTCACATTTTATAGTATCTAGAACGGGATTTTGTTTTAGTACTTTTAGGTCATACTTTAGATCTTAACATCATCCTATCAAAGTCCTCGGCAGCTCCATTGAACGCACAAAGAAGCAGAGAATACCTCTCTTATAGTTTGTTCACTATGGGTGAGCCAATTCATCAATTGACTGACGATGTATTTAAATTTAATGATACATATACTTATAGCTCATAATATATGTAACGTCTCTCTTTAAACTCTTAAAGTCTACGGTTCTATTTTAGAACATTTTAAAATTTAGGGGTATATTTTAAACATTTCAAAATATAGGGTCTAAAGTGTAAATTCATTTTACCAATTTAGATAATTCCATTTCCAATTTATCTTTACCTACATACTATTGCAGATAATTACATGCTAGTATTTATCAAGCTAAGGTTCTGATACCACTGTTGGGTTTTCTATTCCCTAACTAGATTAATATGCGCAACGGAATTATAACAAAAATAATTAATCTAGGGCAATTAGGAAACTAAACCCTAAAGGATCTTAACTTGAATAAATAAAAGCAATAAAATAAATAAGATACATAAGAAATTACTAACCTTTGAGAAAACCAATTTCTCACGCGTAGATGAAGTAGCAGAACCTTCTTGCTTGGTGGCGAGTGCCCAAATTAGAACACCTCTAATGGTTCACACCCACAAACAAAGAGAAATCCCAAGTCTCCTAAGGTCACGACTCAATGTCGCAAAACTCTTACAAGGAGCAGGAATAAGAAAGAGAGAAAAAGTCATCTTGAAAACCTAAGGTGTAGGCCCCTATTTATAGGGAAGGAGGAGACCCACATTTTGGTCTTCCAGCCGATGTGGGACAAACTGTTTTTCCATCCATACGGCGTATGGAATTCCATACGGCGTATGGATGATATTTCAAGAACTTTCTGACAGTCGTCCACCGCCTTACAAACCCTAGCATCCATAGGGCGTATGGAACTTCCATACGGCGTATGGATGGAGTTTCAAGAATTCCCTTTTTCTTTTGGTTTCTAATTAATATCCAATTAAATAAACTAAATATATTATTAATTCCAATTAATATTATCTCTCATTTATTTCTCTTACTGTTCATTGAGGGCGACCCAAAAAGGACTCCACTTTTAATGATGTACTTGCCAATTTGTTATGATATTGGACACTATTCCAACAATTTTATAGTACCTATTAAACTTTGAAAATACTTTTCCAAGTCCATACATATATTTTTGTAGTACTCATTCATCAAATTTAATATGCTATCCATGTTAACTTAAAATGCAATTAAAATAAAGTTTTATTGTTAAAATCTGCGAATTTCGCGGGTCTTAATCTAGTAAATTACTAAAACAAAATGCTCATACAATTTTTAAAATAAAAACGCATTCTGTTCACAAAATTCATTTTATACTTGACCCTGATAAGGTAATAAATTTAGATGAATTGTCCCCACAACAAAATTACGAAAAGTAACAGAGTAAAGGGATAATTTTTTGTTTGAACATTTGGCACAACGTTAGCTTCACCGATGCTTGGTTAGCTTCACCGATGCTTGGTTAATACATTCATTCTGCATACACAAAAGTATAACCAAATTTATGAAATAAATAGAAAAAGAAATCATATCATATTTGTATGAAAATGTCAATTGTGTAAAACTCTAACTTTGATAGACTAGATATGTAAAACTATCAGTAATTTGGAATTTATGGATTAAGTCTATCTAGTATCTAGTAACAAAACAAAATAACTAATAATAGAGTAGGGTTCAAATGAGTATATCAATTTTGAGAGAGAATGAGGGAACCAATGATATCGTGTCATGTGTACAAAGAAAATGATTCACATGTACAAAACTCATTTACCCCCAACATCAATTATCTCATAAACGACAAATCGAAAAATTATGAAAAATGCACCATTAAATTCAGCATTTTCTCCTCTTCGATTTGCCGTCCCTCGAAGCATACTTTTGACAAACTTTTTATTTTTTATTTTTTGGTGGGTTTAACAAATAATTAACACATGTGTTAGTGAGTGGTTGTACATTTAATTTATGGTTAAGTTAGGGTTAAGGGCTAGGGTTAAGGGTTTAGGGTTTAGGATTTAAGGTTAGGGTTTAGCAGAGTTTAGGGTTTAGTATGTTATAGGGTTTAGAATTTTATAAAGCGTTTAGGGTTTAGTATAACATACCATAATTTTTCTAATAATTTTTTTTAAGTCGGAAGCGCAAATCCCATTTATAAATATATACATAGATGACATGATGTCATCTACAAAACATTACATAAGTTATAAGTATAAACTATTAAAGTTTAAAACTATAAAATTGTATCCTGGGCATTATATATAAACATATCAAAGCATTAAAATAACATCAGAGTGTCCATGGTCAAACATTCTTCAAGTCCACTCCTTGCCCAACCCAAAATCATACCAAAACCTGCAAGGATTAAATAACGGGATTAGCACGAAGCTAAGTGAATAAACCTGTTACAAACAGTCTGACTTAGTGTTAGAGCAAGTTGTCTAAAGCTTGATTTTTATTTGTTTTGTAAATCTGTTTAAGTGTTTTGATGTTGCGACAATAATAGTTCCGTGATTAGCTTATTGTCGGTTGTAATAGTCACTCCGACAATAGCATTGTTGGAGTTGACCAGGTCAAAGTTAATTAAGTATTGTCACATATAGAATTGAAGTCTATAAATAGGATTTTGGTTAGTTCATTTGAGTAAAGGCTTTTGTAATAGACAACAGTTTTCTCTCTGTGATATACAAAAGCAATTTCACTTTATTTCTCTCTAAACTTCTGATCAGATTGTGTGTTAAGTATAATTCCGCTATATTCAACAATTAGTTCTATTGCGTTTCGAGATCTTGGCACTGCAAAGTGGTATTAGAGCCAATCGGATCAAATTAGAACGTTTTTGTCTGATTAGAGTTCGTGATTGAAGAGAATTTGACTGTTTCGATTGCAATCTGTTGTGATTCTAATAGAAATTGATGATCTATGTATCAGTTATCTGCAAATTGACTTCGAACTTCCTGAATTCTGTTTAAAGTTGAAATTATGATCAAAGCTTGCTTAAGCTAATCACTGTAAGTGATTCTGAGATCTTATTTCAACTGAATTCGATTGATTACTCTTAAATTTGATCTTTATTGTCGTTAAAATTTGACGAATGTTTGAACGGAATTTTATTTTGACGATAAATGATTAAATTGAGAGTTTGCGAGTGAAGTACATCATATTACGAGTCTACTGGTGAAAATTTTAGCTCAAACAAGCTAAAATTGAGAATTCTACATCATTTTTAAGATTATGGACTTTTTCTCCGTGAATAAATTTTCCGACAATACAATTTGTTTTTTCTGCCCGTGAATTGTTTAACCCGTGATTGCTTATCCGTGATTAACTCTTTGGTGGGAAATTTTTTGAAAATCCGACAATAGTTTAGTGTCGTATGAACAGTGCACTATTGTCGCATAAACAGTGCTGACTTTTATTGAAGGATTTTTATTAACGGACTACATTCATGGTTTGACTAGTCATTGACGGTTTGACTTTTATTCACGGATTAAATTTATTTTCTCGGATTGAATCGTTATTCTCAGATTGACCATTACTCTCGGATTGACCATTACTCTCGGATTGAATCGTTATTCTCGGATTGACCATTACTCTCGGATTGACCATTACTCTCGGATTGATCGTTACTCTCGGAGTGTTTTGAAGCTATTATTCTCGGATTTTCTTATTCTCGAACATTGGTATTCTTGGATTTTTCTAAGTATTTACAATGGTTCATGTGAATTGGCAAGCTATGATGAAGAATGAACAAGAGACTAGAACTACAACCAAACCACCAAAATTCTTATGTCAAAATGATTATGATGATTGGCGGTATTGTTTTGAGTCATTTATTGCTCTATATGATCCAGATCTATTGATTCCTATCTTGGAGCAATACATTATCCTAGAGCTGAAGGAATTTATAGGGATAATAATCCTCCTCCCAAGTCACTCAAAATGATGACTTCTGATGAAAGGAAAGAACATGATCGAGACAAGAAAGCTAAGTCAGTTATCTCTATGAGTCTTCCTAGTGATGTTCTTGCTGGATGGAAAGATTTGAATACGGCATATGAGCTCTATAAAGCAATGGAGAAACGTTTTGCTGGTAACGACAAGTTGAAGAAAAGTAAACGTGACTTGTTAAAGAAACAATGGGATGTATTCACATGCATGACAAATGAATCTTTTAATGACTTAATTGTCAGATATTCCCAGTTAATCAGTGAACTCAAAAGACATGGTTTGATTTTGGAACGTCTTGAAATCAATGAGAAGTTGATTGAAGCTTTACCTTCAAGGTGGGATATTAAGGCTAACATTTTGATGGAAGATGAATCATTGGGTGAATATGCATATGAATACTTGATCAACAAGTTGCAAGTATATGATGTTTCTTTACAGAAAAAAGAGACTGGAAAGATGATGCAATATTCTCAATTCGGTTCTAAGAAAACTTCAGAAACAACAGCATTGTTCTCTGGTTCAGAGACATTCAATGGTGGGAATTCTGGTGGAGCCTCAGGTGGATATTCTGGTTATGGATTTTATGGATCTGGAAGTGCTTCAGCTACCAGTCGTCAACAACAAAATTCCAACCAACATGTTTCAAAGATTACCGAAGATCATGCAAATGTTGTCACAGCTTTTCTTTCATCATATGAAGCGTTTATTTCTGGAAAGGTTGGTAATGTAGACTTGACAGAAGAGGATTACGATCAGTTACATCCTGACGATCTTGAAGAAATGGATCTCCAATGGAATCTTGCTATGTTAACAAGAAAAGTTAAAAAGTTTCTTCAAAGAACTGGAAAAAGCAAGTTAGGGGGTAAACCAGGATTTGATAAATCGAAGGTTCGGTGTTACAACTGTCAGAATTTAGGACACTTTGCTTGGGAATGTGAGAAAAGCAAAGCACCTACATCTGGTTTCACCAAGCCTTCTACATCCAAAACCTATTCTTCTTCTACTCAACCACAATCTTCTGGAAATGATACATCTCCTGCACCCATATCATCAGCACTAATTTCAACAGCAGACGAATTTTATGATTGGAGTGCGCATGTGGAGGAATACTCTCATAACCAAGCTTTCATGGCAAATGTCTCTGAGGTTGATTCTTCTCCATTTGAACAAATTTGTTCAAAATGTACTGACTTGAGTGATCAACTCAGTCTTTACAAAACTCAAAATCAACAGTTTTTATCTGACATTGAATTGATTAAAAATCAAAATAAGGAGTTGGTGGAAAACAACAAGCTTTTAAATAAACGTTTTGAGTCAACTAATGTTGAGACTCATGATTTGAAAGCTAAAATTTTAAATCAGCAATCTGTCATAAACAGTTATTTGGTTGAGATGGATTTACTTAAACTAGAAAAATCTGAAGCTGATTCTAAAATTTTAGATCTTGAAAGACAATTGTTGAATGTTTCTACATCAGCATTGGTTTTTGATGAAATTATCCATAAACAACGTTTAAATACCAAATCTAAATATGGTATTGGATATCAAAATGATTTGAATGCAAAAACCAAAGCATCAAAAGCAGTTTCTAATGCTGGAATTGGATATCATTTTGTTCCACCACCAAAATCTTATTTTCAATTGCCAGTTAAAGATGAATCTGATTCTGAGTTTGTGTATGGGAAGGGAAAAGTTGATGATTCAAAACCTCAAGATGAAGCAACTCAAAAGGTTTCTTCTAATGAGAGTTCTGAATCACCACATGAGAATAATTCATCAGATTTTTCTCATTAACCTTCAAAGATGAAGAACAATGATTGTGATGATTGTGAAAAGAATAAGAAGTGTGTTTTGAATCAAAATAATAAAGAAAAATCTAAAGCTTGTGAAATTCCAAAACAAGTTACCAAGATTTTGAAAGGAACTTCTTCTCCAAACAAATCACAATCATCTTCTTCATCAACAAAAGGTCAATATCATGCTTTTAAACCCGAATGTTCAAAATGTGAAGCTTCTACTAGTAAAAGCTCCTATTCCAAATGTGATGCTTCTACAAGTAAAAATTCATATCAGGGTTCTCATAAAAGTTTTCATTCTCGAAGAAAGTATGAAACACGAAGTTGTTTATATTGTGGAATTCGTGGACATCTTTTGAATGATTGTCATAAACTTGCTAGAAAACGTTCGAGAGAACATTTGAAGAAAGTTAAATCTTCAAAGAACAAAAATGTTTTAAAATCATTTCACGAAAATCTACAAAAACCGAGAATCAATACATTTGTTTCTTCCAAGAAGAAATCATAATCTTATGATGCGTCAATTAATCACTCAAAAGATTTCAAAAAGGATTTCAAAGAAATTGACGTTTTCATCCTAGATGAAATCACTAGACGACCCAAAGCCTCCAAGGCTTGGGTCTCCATTAGCAACTGATTGTTTCCATCAAATGTCTTGCAGTCATCCCGAGCTATCGATAATGTGTGGTACATTGATAGTGGTTGCTCAAGACATGACCGGGAATCTCTCCTTACTTGAAGATGTTAAAATAAAAAATGGAGGGTTTGTTGCTTTTGTGGGAGATAAAGGAGGAATGATTTCAGGCGAAGGAACTGTTACGAATGGTGAAATAAGTTTTGACAAAGTGAATTATGTTGAACAACTTCAACATAATTTACTTAGTGTTTTACAAGTGTGTGACAAAAAGCTGTCAACATGGTTCAATGATGAAGAATGTTTGATTCTCAAACCAGGATTTGTTGTGCCAGAAGAATGGATTCTTATGAGGGCTCCTAGGGTTAAAGATATGTATATCCTAGATATGCATTCTATAATTCCTACAATGGAGCATACTTGTTTGTTGTCAAAAGCATCAGAGAAGGACTCGGTTTTATGGCTTAGACGGATGGGTCATATCAACTTTAGGAAAATGAACTTTTTAGTCAAACATGATTTAGTGAATGGAGTTCCTAAACAGACTTTTTCACTAAATGATCATTGTATTTCTTGTAAAAAGGGAAAACAAACTAAAAAGTCTCATAAACCTAAGTTGGTGAATTCAATTAACACTCCATTGGAACTTCTCCATATGGATTTGTTTTGCCGAGTTAGTGTGAGGAGTATTGGTGGTAAATCCTATTGCTTGGTAATCACTGATGATTACTCAAGATTTTCATGGGTTTACTTTCTAAGTACCAAATATGAGACGACTGAGAAAATTAAGTATCTGATTTTACGGTTAGAGACTTTATTTTCGTTGAAAGTAAAGAGGTTACGAAGTGATAATGGAACGGAATTTAAGAACTACATCATGGAAATGTTCTGTCTTCAACATGGTATTTCACAACAATTCAGTGCTTCTTGAACTCCACAGCAAAATGGAGTTGCTGAAAGAAAGAACAGAACATTGATCGAAGCTGCAAGAACTATGCTTTCGGATGCAAAATTACCAATAACTTTTTGGGCAGAAGCAGTTAATACGGCTTGTTTCGTATTAAATAGAGTTCTTGTGGTCAAAGACAAGAAGAAAACGAGCTATGAGTTATTGAATAATCGGAAGCCGAATATTCACTTTCTGGAACCTTTTGGATGACCGTGTTTATTGATGAAAACTAAGGATCGTCTTTCAAAATTTGCTGAGAAATCTAAATCTGACTTTTTCTTAGGTTACTCAGCAAATTCTCAAAATAAAAGAGTTTATAACACGGCATCACATCGAATAGAAGAATGCTATGAGGTTGAATTTTTACGGTATTCTTCTCCATCCGATGGGATCGGTCCAGAACGGTTATTTGACTATGATTCGTTCTTTAATTCTCTTGCTCCTTTTCAACATGATGTGTCATCTCCTGTTGAGGATTCTAATGATTTTGTTATTCCAGTTATTTCTTCTCCTGCTGAGCCGCTTCTTTCTCCTGTCCCACCAGTATCTACTTCTAATCTTTCTCCTCCACAATCAACTGAAGAATCTATTGCTCATGAACCTTCTCAACCTATGACAAATGATGAAGTTGACTGAAGCGACCCTGAAGCGTCGTATGAAGACGACACTCGGATCGCGATCGGTTTGTTTTAAATTTATATTTGCTGGGGTCTAAGTATGACTTACTAATTCTGAACCAAAGGCTAGTAGATGGTAAGTATGACCTAGAGTCATTCTTAAAGAGAAACTGAATTGAAACGGAGGTGATCCAATCAATCGTTCCTTTCTAGTACCGTTTTTTATAAAAGTGCGTTGGGGGTTTTGGTTCAGTTAACTAAGTAAACTAAATAAAGCGAATAAAAGTGTAATAATAAATCAGATAATAAAAGTAGTATTTGTTGTGAGTTCGTTAGCTAATAATGTGGGATGATGACTTTTATGGGGAAACAATTATCTAAATTGGAAATGTTTAGTGGATTCAACACCCGATGGTATAACCAATAAGTTCCATATTAGTCGGTTATCAACTAATATGTCACGAAGAACTAAGGTGTCACGATTCTGATCAGACAGACGATGCTCAACTCTCCACACTCTCCTGTGAGGGAGTCAGTGGCCCGTATTGTTGAACGTATTCGCTCGTGGGCGAAGGAATAGAGTAGCAGGTCATTACAAATCTGACCATTCTTAATACCATGAAGATTTCAAATCCATTATACAATTAACTCAGAATTTATGTTCGGACTTATTAATCAATTCCTATTAATGAAACTTAAGAATGATAGACAGGGGAAAACATTCAAGGTTCTTGCGTATCTTACTTTTGGTTTCATATTTTAAGGATATCAGTGTAACTTAGATTCCAAACTTGCCTTTCTCATACAGTTAACAAATCCCTAGGTTTTCGTAAATGGTTATTTAGCCTGTAGCCTACCTACTCTAATCTAATCTAAATAAACTAATCTAATTAAAATGCTAATTAAAATGCTGACGGATTTTTGCATAAAGTTAAACCCAGACCATGTCGGAAAATGCTATGATGATTCACAGTGTATTTAATCGTTTACCAATGTTTCCATTGTGAATTTAATTGTTTCGCCATGTTTACATGATAAGTACATTGTGATCGAAACTGTACAATACTCATGGCAAGTCCACGTAATCACATTGCATTTTATGATGCTTGCATGACGTTACAGTTAAAAACATAGTTTTTACACAGATAACTATTGACCAAGTATCAAGGTTCGTGACTCCTCTTTACAGGGTTACAATCACGTTTGTTAATCGAAAGGCGAATATAAGTTTTAGGTTTAAAATCATAATATAAGTCCGTTCATAAAGTTTCCGGTTTATAATGTCGATCCATAACATAACTACCATCGGTCGTTACCGGATTCCATACGTATGTACTTTGCTTAAAAGCATTTCCAGCACTATACCGAGTAAACAGTCGAATAGGGGCCGTCATATTATTTCACGACATATTTAAAGTCATTCCATAATTATATATGCTAACTACATCACAACAAATACAATAGTAATCTACTCGCTAATCATGGCACAAACTAATTCTAGCATAATTAAAGCACACATATTTAATTAAGATAGAATACGATAGAAAGAACCCGGATTATAATGCGAGAAAGAATAGACTTGAATTAATAAGCTTAACTCCAAGCGTACACCAAAGATTACAAAATGTTCCCTAGCTTTCGTTCTACTTTGAACAAGCTCCTTAACTAGCCTAACACTAATTTTGAAGTAAGAAAATAGAATGAGAAAGTAAAGAGGCTGTATTTATGGGACATCTACAAATGAAGGCTTAGGGGCTGTATTTATAGGAAAAATATGGCTCACATTAGCACCCATAGGCTCACATTAGCAAAAGTAGCGAAAGGTGGTGCACCAGGTACGAAAAAGTAGCGAAAGGTGGTGCACCTGGTACGAGCAAGGACAAAAAAGCACAAGAAAGATGGGGGTGGGGGTGGCGGCGCCGCCTGGCTGCTGGCCGGCGGCGGCTGGCTGTTGGCCGGCGGCGGCCGGCTGCCACCCGCCCCAGTCCGTCGTCTTTCGCTGCGTTGCTTAATTCGCGCGTATCTTCGTCGTTATGCGTCCGTTTGCGTTGATTACTTTTGCGTTGGATTCGTAATTCAAAAACAAAGACTTTGATGTAAAGATATCCCAAAAATATGTCTCCTATCTCCAGATGTTGCGTACGAATCATTTGGATCTTCCGGTGGGCGTAGAATCTTCATTCTTTATCTGTTTTTGTTGATTCTTCTTCTGTTAGATTCGTAATTTGAAAAAGAATATCTTGGGTGAGATGGATGTTGATGATGGGAACTTTTGTCTTGACATCTCGTTTTGATGCCTTGAATCTTCAAACGTGTGTGGAATCTTCGTTTTTCATCCGTTTTGTTTGATTTTTATCGTGCAACCTTGTTTTGACCATCTTGGCATAATATCATTGATTTGTACTGGTTTTGAGTTTAAAATGCCAAGAATCGTTCTAGAATGAGAGAGATATCGATAGTAAAAACATGACTTTTTACATGATATCATTGACACAACTTCAAATCCTGATGATACTGAAGATTTTCATGAACCTTCTACTGAACTAGAAGATTCAACTCATGATGATTCTAGTGATGAAGTAGTAAGTAATCCTAAGGATTCACATTTAGGAACCAACTTGAATGTGGAATATATTCCTATTTTGCGGGTTAATTCTGAGCATAAACATCCACTCACAAATGTGATTGAAGATATTGCAAGTTTGGACATTGGTGAAACCTCCCAAGGATATTCATCCAATTGGCATGCGTTGGGTTTTCAGAAATAAGAAAGATGATCGAGGAATTGTGGTTCGTAATAAAGCAAGATTAGTGGTTCAAGGATTCACTCAAATTGAAGGTTTGGACTTTGATGAAGTTTTTGCTCCGGTTGCTAGACTTGAATCCATTCGGATTTTTCTAGCATATGCTTCTTTCATGAATTTCAAAGTGTATCAATTAGATGTCAAATGTGCATTTTTGTATGGGAAAGTGCGTGAAGAAGTGTTTGTCAAACAACCACCGGGTTTTGAAGATCCTAAATAACAAAATTATGTGTTTCGGTTGGATAAAGCCTTATACGGGTTAAATCAAGCTCCTCGAGCTTGGTATGAGACTTTATCTCAACATCTTCTCGCTAATGGGTTTTTGAGAGGTCAAATTGATAGTACACTCTTCATTCGGAAAACAAAAGGAAATTTGTGACTCGTTCAAGTATATGTGGACAACGTTATATTCGGGTCTACGAATGACAGTTTGTGCAAAGAATTCGAGTATATCATGAAGTCTAAGTTTGAAATGAGTTCAATGGGGGAAATGTCTTTCTTTCTAGGTTTGCATGTTCATCAACTAGACAAGGGCATTTTCATACATCAAACGAAGTATGTTCATGACATCTTAAAGAAATTTACGATGTTGGATGCCAAATCTATTTCAACTCCCATTAATCTTGTTGAAAAAATTGGACCTGCTCTTGATGACACACCAACCGATCAAAAGGAATATCGGTCAATGATTGGTTCTCTCATGTACTTAACTGCTTCAAGACCTGATATCATGTTTGCTGTGTCTATTTGTTCGCGGTATCAAGCAAATCCCAAAGTCTCACATTTGAGGGCCGTACAGAGAATCTTTAGATATCTGAAGGGCAAGCCTGATCTAGGCATCTGGTACTCGAATAATGGAGACTTTACACTTTCAGCATACTCTGATTCTGACTATGGCGGATGTGGTATTGACTTCAAATCCACATCAGGTGGATGTCAATTTTTGGGAGATCGACTCGTGACCTGGCAATACAAGAAACAAAACACGGTTTCTACCTCTACTACGGAGGCAGAATATATTGCTGCTGCCAGTTGTTGTTCGCAAATCCTCTAGATTCAACAACAACTTCGAGATTATGGTTTACTTCTTACCAAAACTCCTTTGCATATTGACAATACTGCAGCCATAATTATCATACGTAATCCCGTTCAGCACTCAAAAACTAAACATATTGAAATACGTTTTCACTTCATCCGGGATTGCTATGAGAAAAACTTGATCATTTTGGTTCATGTTGACACATTGAAACAAAGAGCTGATTTGTTTACCAAAGCTTTTTCCAAATCACGTTTTGAGGAACTCATTTCGATGCTCGGCATGAAACATTTGGATCAAATTAAGTAAACTTTGGATCTTTAAGATTATATTTTATGTTTGTTGTTTGCTTGTTTTCTTTTATAAAAAATAAAAATTCAAAAACATTTGAAAAATAAAAATCCAAAAACATTTGAAAAATAAAAAATCGGGGGAGATTTTATGTAAAAAGTTGGGAAATGATAGTACATTTGGAAATGTATTAATAAATAATACGTAAAAGAAATGATAAGTACTATATTTGATGTGTTAGTAGGTTTACATATCATTTTTAAACCAAATTTTCTAATAATTAATTTTATATATGATATATTGGTAGGCATTTTTGCATTTAAAGGATCTAGTCTAAGAAATTTTAACCATATATGCATATTATTTTATATAATCCAAAATATCAATATATGATAATCAAAGGTTATCAAAATGATAATAAATGTCTTAAATTTTGGAGGATTAGTATATTATGATTCATGATTTAGGGTCTTAATATTATGATATCTGAGGAAATATATTGACTATTTGTTGTACTGAGTACAGACCTTAGTTGGTATACTTTTATAAACGGACGTGCAAATATTCCAAAGTTTCATATATCAAATCAAAATAAACTCTATCACTCTGTTATACGATGTATAGACCTATGATACAGTTTATAAGTCCAACCCGGGGTATGACATATGTGACTAAGTGTCATTCCAACATATGTACGTACTTCTAAAGATATCATCATATTCTCACTCTTTATATGAAAATACTAATATATTATGAACTTAAAAGTATATTTCTATTTAAATTATATCAAGTAATATGCATGCTAATAATAAAAGAATTAAAGATATTTAAATGCAGGAGTGTTTAAGAGAACAATAATACCAATAATCACAAGTAGAATGATTTTTGTTGAAGCAAGATTGTCTAAAGCTTGATTTTATTTGTTTTTGTAAAAACTGAAATGTATAAAATCTGTCTAAGTGTTTTTGTTTTTGCGACAATAGAATTCCGTGAATTGCATTGTCGTAAAAGTCATTCTGACAATAGCATTGTCGGAATTGACTAGGTCAAAGTGAATTGAGTATTGTCGCACAGATTCGTCTATATATATAGGCTTTTAGTTGAAATTTTGGCAAGTCTTTTGTACCTATTGTCGCAGAACTTTCTGTGTTTGAAATACAAAAGCAAAGTTTGAGATTGAATACTTCTTCTCTTATTCATATATTGAGTTATATCTTGTATTCCGCACTAGATATAAAGTTCTAACTGCGATTCGTGATCCACGGCACATCAAAGTATGGCAGCTCTTGATCCTATCGCTGCTGAACAACCTGATGTGCTTCGTGGGCCTGTTATTTTTGAAAAACGACACAATGCCACAACTTATCTACTTGAGGCACCGGATAAACCTGAAACCAGGAAATTCTTTCCTATGGTTAGGTTTCTTTTACGTTCAAGGATATCTCATGCCTTGACGGTTCCAGTGGCCAACATCTATGAGGATCATATGACGGATTTCTGGGTTTCTGCTGAATATCACACGGATGTTCAACCGTCTTGTATCACGACCACAGTCGATGGAAGACCTCTGGTGCTCACTGAGGAATTAATTCGACATACTTTACAATTAGGTGATTCTGTGAATGCGTTAAATAATATTCCCCGCAATATTATTGATGATTGTCTTCATCAAATGGGTTGTATAAAAGGACCAAAAGATGTCCAGATCATGAAGAATCATTTTTGTCCACATTGGAAATTCTTGGCTCACACATTGATTGGATGTATCTCTCCACGGAAAGCTGGATTTGACGCAATGAGTTACCACTTAGTTGGTTTAATGACAGCTTTGGTACTCAATATTCCGTATAACTTCTCAAGATATATTTTTGATAATTTGGTTGGAAATATCAATGAAGACGGATTTTTTATGTACCCACGATTTCTTCAGCTGATCTTTGATCAACATATTCAAGGGATTACATATCATGGGACAATTTTGCATTATACTCCGATTCCCAAGAGAGTGTTCGCTGACTGTAACAGTTATCATGGTAAACCTACACCACCAACTACTGATCTCTTTGGACATATCATAGATGATGACTTTCTTCCGCCTCAGATTGATATACAAATGGAATCAGATGATGATAGTGAGGAAGCTTCAGCTGAGGGGGAGTCAGTTCAAGGAGAAGATGAACTTCATATGGATCATGAAATTGATGATATTGTTCAACAAAATCTTGATCATCCTGTTGAGAAAGAATCATCTAGGTCTGAGGATGAGGAACCTATTCGTCCAAATACTATTGAAGAATCTTTAGTTTCTCAACAACTTACTGAGGAAAATATCGAGAAGGAACGACAAGATTTAAGACGACAACGAGAGGAGGCACAGGATCCTGAATATATTCCTGAGTATAGACCTACTCAAAGAAGGAAGTTGTTTGTATCTTCTGAGGCTGGATCATCTTCTTCTTCTCTACCAGTGACTTCTTCTGCAATATCTATTTCTGAATCTTTGCCGGTCACTTCTTCAGCACTGCCTTCTTCTATATCAATGCCTGTTATGTCTTCTGCATCTGGTATTTCTACCTCTCTTCCTATTCCTTCATCCATACCTGCTACTTCATTTTCTACAGCTGCTGGAACTTCATCGACCACAACTACTCCTATTGTGAGTATGTCAGCTCTCGATGCTTCTCTTCAAAGAGCTGTGACTCCTTTGATGTCTCTGGTAGATAAATTGCGAGATGATTTATTTCATGCTCTGCAACGCATTGGCACCCAGGATATTCTTATTGCTAATCAAGGTCAACAACTTGCTTCTCATACCTTAAGAATTGAGTCACTCGAACAAGAAGTATTTCTTTTAATAGAAAAATTAGGTGATCAGGGGGAGAATGTGCATGAAGTTGCTGATATTGATGATGATGATGATAATGATCAGAATAATGATAATGCTGAATTAAATGATCAATGAAATGAAGGATCTAATGATGATGATGATGTTGAAGGGCATGATGACAGTGATTCTGATGATTCTGGTGAAAATGGTGGTGATCAGCCTGATTTTTCTCAAGCAATGATTTTAGTTCAGAATGTTGAAGAGGAAGAACCTTTGAATGTCGAACCAATAAGTTCTGTTCCTGCTTTGGTGTTGACTCCCGAACCAAATTTGAAGATATGGAGTTTGTGGATCTTGGTGAAACAGATTTAAATGATTTACATCTTGAAAGTTTGTTTGATGATATTGAAGAATCTTCTATATTTGAGATTGGTGAATCTTCAAGTAGATTTGATCAAGAGGAGTTATCGGATAGTATTGATGATGAAGAAGAAATTCTATGTCCTACTCCTTTGAATAATATTGTTGAAGATTTGGTTCCGTTTGTGAAGTTATGTAATGATGGTGAATATGATTTTGATGAATTTGAAGATCCAGTATTTCCTCCAGGGTTTGAGCCTGATTTTGATGATGTACATGTTGAAGACTGGGAAGATTCTGAAGACGAATTGCATCCGGAAAAAGTTCAGTCTGATATGTGTACTCAAGAAGGGTTTTGGGTTGACTCAGATGAAGAAAAAGAACTGGAACAAAAAGTTCCTTGGTGGTTTTCAAAACAACCTGAGCCTGAGATTATCAAGATAAGAAAATTCTTCAAGATTCCAAGACATGAATGTGTGGGAAGGATTATTAGATGGAAGTATGATAATGATAACAAAGTATTTATCATCAAGAGAACAGATGGGCTGCAATATTTTTATCCAACATTCAATGCTCTTGAGAAACTTCCAAATTGTGAAATAAATCATATTGCTTCAATTGATATTATCAATCATTCTAAGAATGGTTTGGTGAATTGGATGATTGAAGTTCTCTCCCGTGAATGCAATAAAGGAAAATACACTTGGGTAAAAGAGACGTTTCCAAGGAGAACTGTGGATTATTTCGACATTGAACCTGTTTCAAATCAACCACGAGTAATCATTACTTATCCAAAGGTAAAATGTCTGAGAAAAATTCCACTTGAGAAACTTCCAATTAATTTTTGGAAATTCGTGAGTTATTGGAAATATAATGGAAGCACAGGAGAAGCAGAGATTGCATGTTATGATCGAGATACCAAGGGGAAATTATGTGGAATCGCGAAACGATTGTATATGTGTTTGATCCCTTGAGTCTGATAAATCTCTCAAAAGACGATCTTGAAGTTCTTCTAGTAAATCAAATTATATATGATGATGCCTTTGATGATGAAGTCATGGCTTTGAAGTTTCAAAGAGTTGTTGAAGTTTGTTGTGCTCAAGGTGTTCATGCCGGATGTAATTTGCCTGGATATACTTAAAGTTTAAAGTTTCAAGAAATCAAGCATTATCCAAGGGGGAGTTTGTTGAAGCAAGATTGTCTAAAGCTTGATTTTATTTGTTTTTGTAAAAACTAAAATGTATAAAATCTGTCTAAGTGTTTTTGTTTTTGCGACAATAGAATTCTGTGAATAGCATTGTCGTAAAAGTCATTCCGACAATAGCATTGTTGGAATTGACTAGGTCAAAGTGAATTGAGTATTGTCGCACGGATTAGTCTATATATATAGGCTTTTAGTTGAAATTTTGGCTAAGTCTTTTGTACCTATTGTCGCAGAACTTTCTGTGTTTGAAATACAAAAGCAAAGTTTGAGATTGAATACTTCTTCTCTTATTCATATATTGAGTTATATCTTGTATTCCGCACTAGATATAAAGTTCTAACTGCGATTCGTGATCCACGGCACATCAAAGTTTTTGGGTCCAACAATATTGAAAGAGTCAAACCTGTATGGATTTCGTGATGGTTTGGGTTAAAAGTGGTTGATTTCCCAAATGGGTCCAAAAGGGGTAAAAATGGTTTAAGTGTCCGTGTAGTGAATTTTAAATGTATTAGCACTATGGGTTGGTGGTCATATGCTTTAAGTGTGTTTTGATAAGTCAAAGGAGTGTGCAAAAGATTAGACTCTAAATATGTATGGTTTGTGAAATTTGAAAAAGTGTAGAAAGGGAAACAATTATTTTGTCATAGTTGAGGTGTATGTAAATTTTCAGGTCTTAACTCTTAACGAGTTGAAAGTTATGCGCATGCAAAATTGAATTTAAAATGGTGTTATGCAGTCCTGGTTTACTGAATCACAGTGTTAAATTAACGAATCAAAGTGTTAAAATAATTCACTGAATCAAAGTGTTAAATTTACTGAATCAAGGTGTAAATGGAGTAAAATTTTTTTTTGGGGCGTTTCATTACCGTTCCTTGGCCGATAGTTGTGCACTTGACTTAAACGTCCCTTCAAGTCTTGGTATCTCATATCGCTCAATAGTTGAAAACCAATTCGACAACTCGGAATCTTTTATTCAATGAATTTGCTTAGTTTAGTCTTCCGACTAAGAAAATTATTGAATAATAACTTATCAGGAGGAAATGAAAATGCCATTGTTATGAAAATTTTCAAATTTAGCCTTTTACGAGTTTCCCCTCCAGAATTTCATTTATAAATGTCCAAAAATACTCAGATAAAATGAAACTTTTCCCAAACTAAAATTAACCACTTTTTTTAAGTGTCTCTGGAAGTGTCGCTATAAACAAGTTTTTCGTTTTTATCTCCCGTTATATTCTTTAACATAAATCTAATAATAGTTCAACTGAAAATTCCTGTCTAACCACAATAATTCTCAAACAATTCTAACATTTTCCTAACGAGAATTGTAATGGGCAAATTTTAAATTATAATCTTTTCTACTAATAAAATAAAATAAAAAATTAATATCAGGGGTATTAAGGAATATAAAACATGTATATTTAATCTCCCTTGTGTATGACTCTTTATTTTTAAATCTTTTACGAAAAGCAGCCCATTATGTTCTTAGGCCCAAATCACCAAATACTCTTCTTCTTCCCTTGATATAAAAAATACAACTTCTCTCTTTTTTTTTTTTTTTTTTTTTGCTGTTTCTTTTTTTTCCAGCAACGATGGTGCGGTGGTGGTGTCTCCCTCCTTCTCCGGCATCGGCGGTTTCTCCTTCGCACAACTGGTAAGTCTATTTCATCCATTTTCTTTGCTTTCTCTGATTCAATCTTCACTCAATCGAATCGTGTCTCTCTCTCTGAATCTTTTGATCCAATCTGTAACAAGTTTCTGGTTGTTATTTATCACAAACAAAACAATCCTCTCACCTTCTTTGTTCGATTGCTCAACCTCTAATACCAATGTTGCCAAGGGTTGTAATTGTACATAATTTATATAAAGATTCACTCTTTATTAATCAAGAACAAAGATATACAATCACTGTATGTTTTGTTACAAATCTAGGATACTTAAACTGAAAGAAACCTACTTCTATATATAGACTACAAACCGGTGTCATCCAACTATCACAATGGTTCGGCTGTAGGTGGTTTCCAGCGGTTGTGTCTCTTGCCCAAAGTCACACCCTTTCATCTATTTACATAATACATACATATTATATTTTATTTACGTTTCTAACATTAATCTTCTAACTTTTACTACTAGTATTGTTTTATCATCACAATATCAATAAAAAGTAAGGCCAACATTGGGATTTACCCCAGCATTCTGGAAAGTTTCTAACATTAATCTCTAATCCTACGCTCCGTGTCTCCCTCCGGTAATATTTCAATTAGGAGAACACCGGCCATGTCGAGTTCAACGATCATCAGACACAGAATAATTAGCGGCATACAACTAGCAATTGGCCAAGCCTAGAAGGATGTTACTAACCACAGCATAGGTTGGATAGATAAACATTTGAGATTCAATTCATAGATTCAAATATAATTCAACAGCATATAGACAGAGTAACAGCATGATTTAAGTATAACTACCCTAGCATGGCAACTATCATAGCAAACACAGATTTGTCTAGCTAAGCATGACAATAATCCTAGCAAGTAATTCTAAACAAGTATAGCAACAACACAACATTATTTAAAATAACAAGATAGGGATTATAATAGAACCTGACAAAGCGTTATTACAATTTGTGCGACACCGCAGTCTCGGAGCACCTCCGTTACAAGTAAGATACTAATCTACTAGCTTAACTAACCTAATGAACGAACTAACTAATTTTTAGAGTGAGAGTAGTGAGAGAAAGTGTGTGTGTAGTGTAGTTGTTGAGAAGTGTTTTTTGGATGGTGAAATGAGGCTTGTATTTATAGAGATCGCACAACCGTATCCGTAGACCGTATCCAAACCTTCAAACGCACAACCGTATCGCAAAGGCGAATAAAAATCAGATATTTATCACCCAAACGCACGATACGGCTGAGCTGGACCGTATACGGCTGCACTGGACCGTATACGGCTGAGCATAGGGTGAATACGGCTGAACTGGGCCGTATATGGCTGAGCACATGCCGTATACGGTCTGTGCAGGCCGTATACAGTCCAGGCCCAGCCGTATAGGGTCTAGACCAGCCGTATACGGCCTGGTTCAGCCGTATGCTGGTTCTTCGGTTCTTCGTTTCTTCGTTCAGGCGTAACTTCTTCGTCGTTTATCCGTTTTGAGCGTTCTTTATATCCACGCGTTCGTATTTTCCTAACGAAGAAAATGACATAAGTTAGAGGTCATAATTCTTTGTGTAGCTCAAAAAGTGCTAGAACGAGTGAACGAGAATGCGTATGATCATATTCGTTAGATTTATCATGTTTTTCGACCATTTTAGTTGACTTTTGAAACATTGTCTATATTTTGGCCCATGTGATGAGTTTTAATGATAAAGTATCAATTTTGATTAGTTTCGTCACATATTAGGCTAAAAAGGTGAGATTAATGCACGTAAAAACATGACTTTTTGCGTGTTATCAAATATCCCACACTTAGACATTTGCTTGTCCTCAAGCAAACTTACCCTCTTAGAATTCACCATAAAAAAGTTTTTGATTTCGATCCACAACGAAGAATTCACACAGATTGGAAACAAGTATTTGCCTGTTAGATAAATAAGAGGTGTTCACATGAAGTATCTAAAGGTTTTAAAGATGATTCACTTAGGCAAACTTTCAATTCTCAAATTTGTGGAATATACATGACTGGGCGATCTCACTGGTGGTCACTCAATTCACTCAAAGTGTATCGGGGTTCCTATTATCCTAAGCCAAATGAAAAATCGCTCAAATACCAGTCGTGCATCATTGGTCGTCATAGGTTGCCCGAGGATCAAATCTTCATCACTTAGACAAGAACGGTACTGATTATCCCAGGACATTCTAATGGGTTGTAGTGTTTGGTGAGGGTTTAAAAGGGTATGGATAGATTGGGGGTATCTAGGTTTTTAAGCGTGTTTGCTTATCTTGGGACTTCTAAAAAAAAAACTCTATCTAGATATCCTTTTTAATGAAAACGGAAACAAATAACACTTTTGGGGGATAAGATAGCTATTTTGACTTCTATCTTTTGAAAACACACAGAATGATATTTCTTTTCTTTTTCTTTGCTTTTCTATTTCAATTTCTATTTTTGGGCTTAGATTTTTCTTGCCAAGAAATTTCTAAGGGATTTTCTTTTATTTCCCTTCTTGAGATCCCTTCTTATTTTCATTTTTCAATCCTTTGATGATTTTTGAGTTTACTTTGGTGCCAATTTTTCACACCACATGACTCTCGATTTTTTTCTGTATAGATCAATAAAACGCACACGAGAAGTTTTAGTAAACATTATTTGTGATTTTTGGAGTGAAAGCAAAAAGGAATACCTAACTATCTCTTTTTTCAAAAGTACTAAGATAAGTTTCTGGAGGGTAGGGGAATAAGGGGTTAAAAATTTGGGTGAATAAAAGAAAAATAGGCTAAGGCTCAACAGGGTTTTCTAAGCGGATCATCAACACTAAAATTGAGTGTTGGAAGGGTTTTTGGCTTGAAAAGATATGTGAAAAGGGGTTTTAGATCCTAAGGAATGTCAAGGTCCTCTAATCGTACCTATGTCACGTATGACACCTGTCAGTGTGATCTCGAAATGTATACCTGGGGCAAGTTCTAATTCAGAAATGCGTGCACCGGTCACACACAACAAACGAACGGTGAAGCATTTAAAATGAATGCTTATAAGGCTCAAATTCCTCACCGCAAAAATGGGTTATATGTGTCCAGTCGTGCGATGCCCCTCTTAGATCCCCATCTTAAATTGTTTAGAATCCGACATGATTGCGAACTTATATTTACCAACTTTTGACATAGTTGTAAAAAAAAAATCTGTACTCATTTTTGAAAAACTTATTGGCCAACTGAATGAGTGACAATTTCACTGTCGAAGTAAAACCGTTTAGGTTTTACTGAATGAGTGACAATTTCACTGTCGAAGTTTTAACCAATTTTCTTTTATTGTGACTAAAAAAATTTAAATTTTTTGAAAATTTTGGGAAAATAAGGGTTGAAAAATTATTTTGAGGACTAGCATGTTTCTAGATCAACTTAAACAGATATTTTGACAGACGAGAGATATACCGCTATCCCACACTTAGAAATAAACATTGTCCCCAATGTTTCTACACTAAGTAGGGAGAAAATCCCACACTTAGGGTTTTTTGGTTTAGGAAAAATGTGAATTTCAAAGTTATAAGCGAGGGGGATCCCACACTTAAAGATTTAAGTGGTCAATAGGCATATCGAAGTTATATTAAAGTAGGAAGAACGGGTTTAGGAGAGATACTTCCCTACGGACAGTGGGCACTGGATATAGGACCATATTCGTGTAGGGTTGGTGTAAATAATTTGCTGGATTATGAGGACCAGACTCTTTTCAAAGCTCATCCAATTCCTACGAAGATAAGGTCTGCAATGTCATAAAATACCATCATAATCATCAGTTCAACAATATAACAGGTCTAATGATAAATAAAGATAACTAAAGATAAAATAAGCTAGATATCGTCTAGTAAATCATCCATGTCTGGATCAAATGCTGCAAGTGCGTCAGGATCTGGATCTGAAGTGAGTGATAAGGCAGCAGTGCGATCAGACACCATGGATGCATCAGCGGGATTCTTAAGTAGCCTAGAAGGAGCAACAGCAGTGGAAGGAACAGTCTGTGGTGGGGCAGCTAGGAAGAAGGACCAAGGTGGGAGAGCTGTCCTGGGACCCTGACCAAGCTGATACAGCTGGTCGGTGAGTTTCGGCAGTCTCATCGCTTCTCTGATTTCGGACTGAGAGCCACGCTGAATCGAAAGCTCACTGAGCATCACCCAAGTCACCATCGGATCTTAAGTGGTAACTCCAAAGTCAAAAAGTGGGGCAGATACAGGAGCAGTCTGAGCATGCTCATCAGTAGTGGTGGTCGTCTTCTTTCTTTTTCCTCTGCGGGTCCTCTTCTTCTGTTGTTTCTGAGTAGCTTGTCCTGAAGTCTCAGCTGAAGCGTCCATCCTGAAACATAAAGATAAACAGGTAATGCTATAGTTTTACAATGGGTATACAAATGCAAAATTATCAGATGACTTCAAGAAATGTTTGTTTAAATGTTAAAGCTTTGCGAGGTCATCTGTTCATTCGCATTTGTATACTATGAATAAAACTTATCTGATGTATATGTAGGCGTGTGACATTGTTAGATATTTGGGTTATCCTGCATCGTTAGTTTAGGGATGATAATACTAAAGCAAAAATAACTAAGAAATAAATAAAATAAGATAATGTCACACCCCGCTAAAGCGGAAACACGAGATGTAACAGTACCGGGTAACAATGCATAAGATATAGAAGCAACACCATACATAATTTGTAGAACGTATTACAAGTTATTACAAGTTCAACCCATAGTTTCAAAAGAGATTACACCAAGTTCATAAAGGTTTCCAAAAGATAGTCATAATTCAAAGTGAAGCAAACGCATATGAGTATGCATCCATGTAAAAGTACTCCTAGAATGCACCTTACTGTCGTTCGCCTGAAAAGCTTGATAAAACAAAAGAGTCAACTATGGTCATAGTTGGTGAGTTCACAGGTTTAATGCCACAATTAATTGAACGAAAAGTTTTGCTCCTAAGAGACATAACTAAAATGATTGGTTGTAATAGTTGCGAATATGAAAGGTAATATACAAGAGTGTTAATGCAATTGAGGCCACTACTTAACCGATTCAACCGACACATGCCCCAAGCTCCATGTTCTATCGCTAACATGAGTAAGGTGATACTATGCACTCACGACCAGTGTGAGTGAGGAGTGGTTTCCCCCTAAATAGCGCTATCCATAAATATCAACGGCTCGTCTGGCTCTCGGACGAGTTAATAAGTAGTGTAAACTGTATTTCCGGGGACTTTAGCACGATAGTACTCAAGCATAACAATAGTATATACCAATTCGCATAAATAGTATAACAAAAGTTCAACAAGTTCATAAAGAGTACAACCAATTTAGTTAAAGTTCGAGATCATGCTTTTCACCCCAAAATAATAAATAAGTAAAAAGGGGCTATGAATACTCACAATTGAGCGTATGAGTAAACGATGAATGTAGCGCGCGTGCTTGTCGTGTATGACTCCTATCCAAGACCTATGAACACGAGGTTTCTAATTAGTTCCTTGGTAATTTAGGTTTGTTAGGATTGCTTAACTAAGTATTTAGATTACAAAGTGCCAACATGGTTTGTTTGCTTTTGAAGTTTGTTAGTGTCCAATAATCGCATGGAATATAATAATGATTATACAAGTGTATAATATCTCACGATTGTTAGTGTCTTAGAATCATAATGTTTTGATCTTTGGAACTTTGGTTCCTTCCGAATTATGGTTAACAACACACAAGTCAATAAATACATCATAAGACGCCCGAACCCCTTTTGGTTATCATTCATTCCCAAAAATAGTAAATTTCCCGTTTTCAAAATCGGGACCGATTATTGTTGACTCGGTCAAACCTTCTCGGTTTTACCCGAGACTTTTACTCAATCCTTAAACATATTTATGGGTCAAAAAGAGTTAGTCTTTCCTTAAGTAACAAGTCCGCAAGTGTCGGTTTTTAACTTTTACCAAAATCAGTCCATATTCTTATTTCCAGAAAATTACCTCAGTTGGTTTAATTTATTAAAAATACATATGATCCGAAATAAAATAAGGAAAAAATCACAGATCATCTTCAATATGTTATCTATCTACTGTAATTTTTCCATGGATTATAGTAAGTCCAAGTATTTATTATTTTTACTTTTACCATCTGAGGTCAGATCTGAACACATGCATGCAATTATTATTTTTGTACAAAATGTACAAGGAATCAATAAAAGTGGTCTTCTTGAAAGTTGTAGCCAATGAAATTTTTAAGCTTTTGGCGTTAGTTTCAAGTCATTTGGAGTTGTAATTCTCCAGTTATGATTAAAACATTGAGATGAAAGTTTCTGCCTTAATCTAACAGATTATACATCTCTATTCACAAAAATTATAAAAAATAACAATGAACTCATAAAAACATGAGGCTTATATGGTTGGAAAGCTTACTTCCAGAACTTGATTCTAGACTATAAAAACGTCCATTTACATGAAGAAATGATTTTTATAAAAATCGTTGAAGTGGAAGAAGCCTTCTGGACAGAAAGTTGTAAACTCATGTTTGAGTGTTTCATTCAAAATAATGAACACCAAACATGAAATAAGGAAGATTATCATCTTTTGATCTTTAAATCCATGTTCTAACACATGCATGGTGTTGAAATACATCCATGATATATTAGAGATGATTATTAACATAAAAAAATTCAAGATTTAACATATAGATGAACAAGATTTCAACAATATCACAACAATAATCGATTTTCACTTGATTTTTGGTTTGAACATGGACTACTCTTTCTATTAACACATAAAGATGTGAAAAGAGATAATCTACAAACATCAAGCTTTGCATGAGGATTTTAGCCATAGAAAAGGCATAAAATCCGAATTTTATGAAGGAAAATGCAAGAAAATGAAAGATAGATGAGTGTAGATGTTATAGATTACCTTTCTTGTTCTTATTTGGTGATGAACACTCTTAAAAATCTGGGTTTAAGGCTTGAATGTGACTGATTTTTGAGAGGGTTTTGGAGAGAAGAAGTGTGTGTATTTGAGAGAGAATTGAAGAGAGTGAAAGTAGGTCTTTTGGGAAAAATGAAGGAAGTAATGAAAGAGTAGGTGAATTAAATAGAAATTTGAAATGAAAGAGGAGGGGGGGGGGGCTGCCGTACAAACCAAAGGGGGGGGGGGATTTAATCAAATTTTTTTTTTGTTAATTATTATGTATAATATGTAGATTAATATTGTGTATTAATTTGGTCTAAATTTAATATATTATAAGGTTTATTTTGTGATGTTTTGGTGATTAATATTTGAGTTATAAGATTTTATTCTCTAAGTTCTTGATATGGATTTTAATCATTGAATTTGTCTAAGTTTGATGTTCATGAGTTATTTATCCGATTAAGTTCACGTTGTCGAGTCACGGGAATTTCGGTTTGCGATTTGACAAAGATTTTGTTGAAGCATAAGGAGATAAGTTTTTCATTGTTTAATTTGGCACTTCATAGCCTAAATTAATATGTCTAAAGTAATTTAAGGTTCACTAAGCAATCTCTAAGTCATTCTATGGCTTTAGTAGACCTAAGAAGTCATAACCTTAAGTTTCACTAGGATAGAAGGAATGCTGTAAATTTAAGATTCGAGTGTGGTAATGACCTGAGATTTTGACGGATGTCACAGTATCCCAACGTTGAAATGAATTTTGTCCCGAAATTCAATCCGTCCCATAGGGTGGCGATACACTCGGAAATAGATGCGGATACTTGTGTCGAAATTGGTCCTCACGCTCCCATGTGAATTCGGGACCTCGTCGTGAATTCCATCGGACCTTAACAATGGGAATTCGGCTTCGTTTCAACCTTTTGACCTCGCAGTCCATGATCTCGAGTGGTTCTTCTATGAAGTGGAGTTTATTGTCAATCTGAATTTCCTCGAGAGGGACGACGAGTGTTTCATCGGACCAGCATTTCTTCAGGTTAGAAACATGGAAGGTGTCGTGAATGCTACAGAGCTCTTGCGGTAGTTTGAGTCGGTAAGCCACCGGACCAATCCTTTGTAGTATCTCGAAGGGTCCTATGTACCTCGGGCTTAGTTTTCCTCGCTTTCCAAAGCGGACTACGCCCTTCCACGGTGACACCTTTAGAAGTACTTTATCACCGATTTGAAACTCTAGAGGTTTCCTACGGTTGTCTGCATAGCTTTTCTGACGACTTCTGGCTGTCTTCAGCCTTTCCCTAATAGTCGTGATCTTGTCAGTTGTTTCTTGTATAAGGTTGAGTCTCGTCAATTGTCTATCGCCTGCCTCTAACCAGCAAAGTGGTGAACGGCATTTACGCCCATATAAGGCTTCAAATGGCGCACACTTAATGCTAGTGTGATAGCTGTTGTTATAAGAGAATTCTACCAAAGGCAAATGAGTATCCCAACTTCCTCCAAAGTCGAGCACGCAAGCTCGCAACATGTCTTCCAAAGTTTGTATGGTCCGCTCACTTTGTCCGTCAGTTTGGGGGTGATAGGCAGTACTTAAATCTAGTTGAGTACCCAGAGTTTTCTGGAATATTTGCCAAAAGCGCGATGTGAAACGACTATCTCTATCTGAAATGATGGAAAGAGGTATTCCGTGACGTGCAACAATTTCATCTATATAGATCCGTGCTAGCTTTTCCATCTTGTAATCTTCTCGGACCGGGAGAAAATGAGCAGACTTCGTCAACCGATCCACTATGACCCAAATCGAGTCATGTCCCCTTGCCGTCCTGGGCAACTTGGTTATAAAATCCATTGATATCTGCTCCCACTTCCATTGGGGAATTTCCGGCTGTTGTAACAAACCGGATGGTTTCTGATACTCTGCTTTGACTTTAGAACATGTCAAACATTTCCCAACATACAGAGCGATATCTTTCTTCATCCCTGTCCACCAATAATATTCCCTTAAATCCTTGTACATCTTATCAGCTCCTGGGTGAATCGAATATCTTGATCTATGGGCTTCATCCATAATGACATCCCTTAAGTTGTCGGTTCTCGGAATCCATGCCCTCACATTGAAGTAACGAATTCCATCAGTCTTAATCTCAAATTTCTGCTCTAGGTTATGCAGAGTCTCATTCTTTATATTTTCAGATCTTAATGCTTCCCTTTGAGCATCAAGGATCCGAGTTTTCAAACTTGTCTGAACCAACATTCCCAAAGCTCGTACCCGTGAGGGTCGTAACCTTTCCTTCCTACTTAGGGCATCAGCTACTACGTTTGCCTTGCCCGGATGATACTTGATCTCACAATCGTAATCACTAAGCAATTCTACCAACCTTCTCTGTCTCATGTTGAGCATTTTCTGGTCAAAGATATGCTGAAGACTCTTATGGTCAGTATACACAATGCATTTTGCACCATACAGATAGTGTCTCCAGATCTTAAGGGCAAAGACTAAAGCTCCTAGATCCAAGTCGTGTGTTGTATAGTTCTTCTCATGCTCCTTGAGCTGCCTCGATGCATAAGCGATGACTTTGTTCTTTTGCATCAGCACACATCCCAATCCCTGGTGTGACGCATCACAGTATACGACAAAATCCTCTGTTCCTTCGGGTAACGCCAAAATTGGTGCGTTGCATAATCTATGCTTCAGAGTTTGGAATGCTTCTTCCTGCATTTTACCCCAAACAAACTCCTTCGCCTTTTGGGTCAATTCTGTTAATGGCTTGGCGATTTTTGAAAAGTTCTCAATGAATCTTCGGTAGTAACCAGCCAATCCCAGAAATTGACAAATTTCCGTAGGGGTCCTCGGGGCCTCCCACTTCTTAATCGCCTCAATCTTAGCTGGATCCACCTGGATTCCTTTTTCGTTAACCACATGACCAAGAAAGTGTACCTCTCGAAGCCAAAACTCGCACTTTGAGAACTTAGCGTACAGTTTCTGGTCCTTGAGTAGTTCCAGTATCAACTTCAAATGGTGTTCGTGGTCACTCTTACTTCGCGAATAAATTAATATGTCATCGATGAACACAATCACGAACTTATCTAGGTATGGTCTGCACATCCTATTCATCAAATCCATGAAAACTGCCGGTGCGTTTGTTAGTCCGAAGGGCATTACTAGGAATTCGTAGTGCCCATAACGCGTTCTAAAGGCTGTCTTAGGGATGTCTTCCTCGCGCACACTCACCTGATGGTATCCAGATCGTAGATCAATTTTTGAAAAATAGGATGCGCCTTGTAGCTGATCAAATAGATCATCTATTCGGGGAAGTGGGTATCGATTCTTAATAGTTAACTTGTTTAGTTCCCTGTAATCAATACACATCCGGAATGACCCATCTTTCTTTTTGACAAAGAGGACGGGAGCTCCCCAGGGCGATGAGCTTGGTCGAATCAATCCTTTGCTCAAAAGTTCTTGTAATTGCTCTGACAGCTCCTGCATTTCAGCCGGTGCCAAACGATATGGCGCTTTAGCTACATGTGCTGCCCCTGGAATTAGATCAATCCGAAATTCGACTTGCCTTGACGGGGGAAGTCCAGGCAAATCTTCCGGGAAAACTTCAGGGTGATCTCTAACCACAGGGATATCTTGGATACGCTTCTCCTTCGATTTCTTTTCTACCACGTGAGCCAGAAATGCATGGCACTCTTTCTTCAGATACTTACGCATCTTTATGGTCGACACAATTTTTTGCTCTCGGCCGGGTTTATCTCCCTGCACAGCAAGAGTTTCTCCGTCTTGTAGAGGTATTCGAATGACCTTTTCAAAACAGACAATCTCTGCTCGGACCTTGGCGAGCCAGTCCATACCCACCACTACATCGAAACTCTTCAGTTCAATTGGAATTAGGTCGATATTGAATGACTTATCAGCTAGGTCCAAGGTACAACCTAAAATTATGTCCCTAGCCTCAAATTCATGGCCATTAGCATATTCGATAATATAGATCTCCTTTAGTTTGTCTGACTTTAAGTTAATCAGTGGCCTAAACTCTAGTGAGACAAAACTTCTCTCTGCCCCAGAGTCAAATAGTACAGACGCGTAGTGATTGTTTAAGAGGAATGTACCTGTTACAGCGTTCGGATCCTGCCTCGCTTCCTCAGTTCCAATGACAAATGCCCGTCCCCGCACTGGGCCCCTTTGATTTCCAGCATTGTTATTAGGAGCTCTATTCAGCCTTGGGCAAGTGTTTTTGAGATGGTCCTGGCTTCCACACTCAAAGCATGCTGCTTTTTGCCCATCACTCCCATTTCCATTCCTACAATACTTAGCATAGTGGCCTGCCCGTTTACACTTGTCACACACCGGACAATTTCCTGAGTGGTGAAAGTTGCACTTGTTGCATTTTGGATGCGGACCGTTGTATTGCTTCGGTCCTTGGGCAACCACACCATATTTTTTCGCCACCACTTGCTTCTTATCCAGGTTACCACCGCCCCTGTTCCTTTGTTGGTTTTCCAGCTTCCTTTTTCCACCCTCTTTCCCTTTAGACGATCCGCCTGATCTAATCACATCATTGGTCAGATGGTTAGCCAAGACCACAGCCGACTGAATGGTTGATGGATTCGCTGAGGTAACCATTCCTCGAATTTCTGGGGCCAAACCCCATATGTACCGGTCCACTTTCTTCTCCTCTGGGGTAACCATGTGGGGCACTAGCCTTGCAAGCTCATGAAATCGGGCAGTGTACTTATCGATGTCAGTCTCAACCATGGCATGGTTCCAGAATTCAGATTCCAATTTCTGGAGCGCATCTTTTGGACAATACTCTTCTATCAACAACTTCTTCAATTCCTCCCATGAAAGGTTATACGCAGCTACGCGACCACGGGTCTAAATCTGGTTATTCCACCACGTCAAAGCTCTTCCTTGAAACATGCACGACGCATATTCAACTTGGTTTCCCGGTGAGCATTTGCTGATGTGGAGCACTGACTCTATGCTTTCAATCCAGGATAACAGCCCAACAGCACCTTCTGTTCCGAAGAATTCATTGGGACGACACGACATGAAGGATTTGTAGCTGCATCCTTGATTGTTGTTGGTAGGTTGTCCTCCCGGGTTCCCTTGAGCTGCATTGATACCCGCGGTGATTTGAGCAACGAGGTTAGGTAGTGCCGCGTTAAGTTCTCGAGTTACTTGTTCAGCTACGTTGTCTGTGTTTCTCCTTGGAGGCATGATTCTAAGTCAGGTAAAGGCAATTGGTTAGTGCTTGTATTGCGTATTTGTATAGTTACAACTTTAATATATTAGTAATTATTCAAAACTAAGTTATCATAAAAGTTTTACTTTCAAGTAAGTGTGTAAGTAACTACCACAGTCATATAAAGTAAGCAAAATAAGGTTTTTCCATTAATAATGCAGAGTTTCAAAATTTGGATCAACCATTACATTACAATCCTTCATAAATAACTGAAATAAAATACATTGACTAAATTTTAAAAGTTGACGCATGCTACAAGCACTACACTTTAAACCAAACTCCCCAAACAAGTATTGCGGCCAAAAGAAACGTGAGCCCTGCTAACACTCTGCACGAAAATATCGCCGTACTCGCTGTGTCCCGAGCATCGCTCACCCGATAAATCAACCGCTCGGTTAGGTCTACAGTATTACCCAACATCTGTCCATGATGGACAATGCTAGCTCTATGAGCCTGAAGCTCGTGAGTTATACCGTCTACCCTGCGTGCTAACCAGAAAGTCATGTTGGGATCTCGTGAAATCGGGATCCCAGAAACAGTCTCAGGGGGTACATTTCCTGAAGGTCGGGAAGGTCCTGCTCCTGGAGGGAAATCTCTGACTGCAAACCTAACAGGAGGGGCAACGCTCATACGAGCAGTGGCCCTCGATCGCACACCATTATGAGGTGGCTGGGGTGAGACGGGTGTCGGGGTCATCCTAGTAGTTACCCTGGTGGCCTCTCGGCTGCTAACTTCATTTTCTGACTCTGGGTCCTCAGAGGGGTCCTCCTCAAAGGGTTCCTCCTCAGAGGGATCCCCCTCTGGCTCGTATCTCGGTGGGTTGTCGTGGGGGCGACCAGTGTAGTAACCAGAATCATCAGCTGATCCTAGAGCATGCAGTGAGGAGTGTGACATGGTGAGTCTGTACCAAAAGATGACTTAGTTCCTAAAGATGTACTTAGTTACTAATAGTGCCACTATAGATGCCTACAATATGCAATGCACTCACACAACGTTTGCTTTTCATAGGTTTAAATAGGAAAGAACATCGAACATAATCACAGTATACCTACTCCGTGTCTCGCATAATCTTACCTAAATTAAACATAGGTGATCAGGCTATGTCTAATTGAGGTCTAATAATGCAACACACGGGTTAGTTATACTAGTTATATGCTCGGTTTAGTTAAACTGGTAATACTTTTGGTGTTTTAAGAAAATATTATTTAAAAATGTTGGTTATAGTTGGGGTTTTCGTTTGGAAAAACCGGCATTCTCTATAACCTTAGGCTCTGATACCAAACCTGTCACACCCCGCTAAAGCGGAAACACGAGATGTAACAGTCTCGGGTAACAATGCATAAGATATAGAAGCAACACCATACATAATTTGTAGAACGTATTACAAGTTCAATCCATAGTTTCAAAAGAGATTACACCAAGTTCATAAAGGTTTCCAAAAGATAGTCATAATTCAAAGTGAAGCAAACGCATATGAGTATGCATCCATGCAAAAGTACTCCTAGAATGCACCTTACCGTCGTTCGCCTGAAAAGCATGATAAAACAAAAGAGTCAACTATGGTCATAGTTGGTGAGTTCACAGGTTTAATGCCACAATTAATTGAACGAAAAGTTTTGCTCCTAAGAGACATAACTAAAATGATTGGTTGTAATAGTTGCGAATATGAAAGGTAATATACAAGAGTGTTAATGCAATTGAGGCCACTACTTAACCGATTCAACCGACACATGCCCCAAGCTCCATGTTCCATCGCTAACATGAGTAAGGTGATACTATGCACTCACGACCAGTGTGAGTGAGGAGTGGTTTCCCCCTAAATAGCGCTATCCATAAATATCAACGGCTCGTCTGGCTCTCGGACGAGTTAATAAGTAGTGTAAACTGTATTTCCGGGGACTTTAGCACGATAGTACTCAAGCATAACAATAGTATATACCAATTCGCATAAATAGTATAACAAAAGTTCAACAAGTTCATAAAGAGTACAACCAATTTAGTTAAAGTTCGAGATCATGCTTTTCACCCCAAAATAATAAACAAGTAAAAAGGGGCTGTGAATACTCACAATTGAGCGTATGAGTAAACGATGAATGTAGCGCGCGTGCTTGTCGTGTATGACTCCTATCCAAGACCTATGAACACGAGGTTTCTAATTAGTTCCTTGGTAATTTAGGTTTGTTAGGATTGCTTAACTAAGTATTTAGATTACAAAGTGCCAACATGGTTTGTTTTCTTTTGAAGTTTGTTAGTGTCCAATAATCGCATGGAATATAATAATGATTATACAAGTGTATAATATCTCACGATTGTTAGTGTCTTAGAATCATAATGTTTTGAGCTTTGGAACTTTGGTTCCTTCCGAATTATGGTTAACAACACACAAGTCAATAAATACATCATAAGACGCCCGAACCCCTTTTGGTTATCATTCATTCCCAAAAATAGTAAATTTCCCGTTTTCAAAATCGGGACCGATTATTGTTGACTCGGTCAAACCTTCTCGGTTTTACCCGAGACTTTTACTCAATCCTTAAACATATTTATGGGTCAAAAAGAGTTAGTCTTTCCTTAAGTAACAAGTCCGCAAGTGTCGGTTTTTAACTTTTACCAAAATCAGTCCATATTCTTATTTCCAGAAAATTACCTCAGTTGGTTTAATTTATTAAAAATACATATGATCCGAAATAAAATTAGGCAAAAATCACAGATCATCTTCAATATGTTATCTATCTACTGTAATTTTTCCATGGATTATAGTGAAGTCCAAGTATTTATTATTTTTACTTTTACCATCTGAGGTCAGATCTGAACACATGCATACAATTATTATTTTTGTACAAAATGTACAAGGAATCAATAAAAGTGGTCTTCTTGAAAGTTGTAGCCAATGAAATTTTTAAGCTTTTGGCGTTAGTTTCAAGTCATTTGGAGTTGTAATTCTCCAGTTATGATTAAAACATTGAGATGAAAGTTTCTACCTTAATCTAACAGATTATACATCTCTATTCACAAAAATTATAAAAAATATCAAATGAACTCATAAAAACATGAGGCTTATATGGTTGGAAAGCTTACTTCCAGAACTTGATTCTAGTCTATAAAAACGTCCATTTACATGAAGAAATGATTTTTATAAAAATCGTTGAAGTGGAAGAAGCCTTCTGGACAGAAAGTTGTAAACTCATGTTTGAGTGTTTCATTCAAAATAATGAACACCAAACATGAAATAAGGAAGATTATCATCTTTTGATCTTTAAATCCATGTTCTAACACATGCATGGTGTTGAAATATATCCATGATATATTAGAGATGATTATTAACATAAAAAAATTCAAGATTTAACATATAGATGAACAAGATTTCAACAATATCACAACAATAATCGATTTTCACTTGATTTTTGGTTTGAACATGGATTACTCTTTCTATTAACACATAAAGATGTGAAAAGAGATAATCTACAAACATCAAGCTTTGCATGAGGATTTTAGCCATAGAAAAGGCATAAAATCCGAATTTTATGAAGGAAAACGCAAGAAAATGAAAGATAGATGAGTGTAGATGTTATACATTACCTTATTTGTTCTTATTTGGTGATGAACACTCTTAAAAATCTGGGTTTAAGGCTTGAATGTGACTGATTTTTGAGAGGGTTTTGGAGAGAAGAAGTGTGTGTTTTTGAGAGAGAATTGAAGAGAGTGAAAGTAGGTGTTTTGGGAAAAATGAAGGAAGTAATGAAAGAGTAGGTGAATTAAATAGAAATTTGAAATGAAAGAGGAGGGGGGGGGGGCTGCCGTACAAACCAAGGGGGGGGGGGGATTTAATCAATTTTTTTTTTGTTAATTATTATGTATAATATGTAGATTAATATTGTGTATTAATTTGGTCTAAATTTAATATATTATAAGGTTTATTTTGTGATGTTTTGGTGATTAATATTTGAGTTATAAGATTTTATTCTCTAAGTTCTTGATATGGATTTTAATCATTGAATTTGTCTAAGTTTGATGTTCATGAGTTATTTATCCGATTAAGTTCACGTTATCGAGTCACGGGAATTTCGGTTTGCGATTCGACAAAGATTTTGTTGAAGCATAAGGAGATAAGTTTTTCATTGTTTAATTTGGCACTTCATAGCCTAAATTAATATGTCTAAAGTAATTTAAGGTTCACTAAACAATCTCTAAGTCATTCTATGGCTTTAGTAGACCTAAGAAGTCATAACCTTAAGTTTCACTAGGATAGAAGGAATGCTGTAAATTTAAGATTCGAGTGTGGTAATGACCTGAGATTTTGACGGATGTCACAGATAAGCAATGGGGTGCCTCCTAAGAGCGTTTGTTTAGAGAGTCTCTAGCTTGACTCCTTGTACCTACTAGTCGGCTCAAGGTGGTTCAAAGATATAGACTTCCTCACCAGAGGGGAAATCTTCGATGTAGTGCTTTAAGCGATGGCTTTTGACTTTAAAATTACCATCCGGGGCTTCTAGTTCGACTGCTCCGAAGGTAAAGACTTTTGATACAATAAATGGTCCGCTCCACCTTGATCTGAATTTGCAGGAGAATTTCTTGAAGCGCGAATTGAAGAGAAGAACTTTATCTCCGGGCTTGAATTTAGAATATTTGAGTTTAGCATCATGAATATTCTTTGTTCGTTCTTTGAAGTGCAGAGAGCTATCATATGTTTGGTCTCTTAATTCGGCTAGTTCATTCAGTTGCATTTTCCGATGTGATCCAATTGCAGAAGGGTCTAAATTACAATCTCTTAGCGCCCAGTGAGCTTTATACTCCAACTCTATCGGTAGATGACATGCTTTTCCGTAGACTAGTCTGTAGGGCGTGGTTCCTAGTGGTGATTTATATGCGGTTCTGAACGCCCACAGAGCATCATCTAGTTTTTCAACCCATCTTTCCCTATGATTAACCACGGTTCGTTCTAAAATTCTCTTGAGCGCTCGATTCATCACTTCGGCTTGCCCATTCGTCTGCGGGTGGTAAGCCGTAGAGGTCTTATGGGTGACACCATAATATTGTAATGTCCTCATAAACTGAGCATTACAGAAGTGCGTGCCTCGATCACTAATGATCGCTTTTAGAGTACCGAATCGTGAGAAGAGCTGCTTTAAGAATTTCACCACTACTCGGGAATCATTTGTAGGAAATGCTTGAGCTTCGGCCCATCTGGAGACGTAGTCGACAACAACCAGAATATACTCTTTCCAATATGATTTTGGGAATGCTCCCATAAAATCCAACCCCCATATATCAAAGATCTCGCAAGCTTGGATGTTAGTAAGTGGCATTTCACTTCTCGATGAAATACTTCCAAACCTTTGGCAAGCATCGCAGCGTTTCACCAAGTCGTGAGCGTCTCTGAATATAGTAGGCCAGTAGAAGCCAGAGTCATATACCTTTCTTGCAGTCATATTTGCTCCGTGATGTCCTCCAGTTGGTCCGTGATGACTTTGGTGAAGAATGTTCCTTGCCTCCCTCTCGTCTGCGCATCTTCTGATGATTTGGTCCGGGCATACTTTGAATAAGTATGGATCGTCCCAATAGTAGTTCTTCACGTCTCTAAAGAATTTGCGCCTTCTAGAGGTGGGCATTCCTTTTGGCACAATTCCTCCAACCAGATAATTTGCGTAGTCTGCATACCAAGGGTTGTAAGTGAATTGAGATCCCTTTTGGTATCCTCCGATATTCATGAGTTGTTCTTCAGGAAACTGGTCTTGAATCTCTCTCTCATCAAGCTTCTCCATCGACGGATTTTCCAGTCGACTAAGATGATCTACTGCGACATTCTCGGCTCCCTTTTTATCCTTGATTTCTATGTCAAATTCTTAGAGGAGGAGAATCCATCTAAGCAGTCTTGGCTTAGCGTCTTGCCTTTTGAAGAGATACTTCAAGGCTAAGTGATCTGTATAGACAATAGTTTTGGACAATATTAAATAAGAACGAAATTTATCAAAAGCGAATACTACCGCAAGAAGCTCTTTCTCTGTTGTGGTGTAATTATCTTGTGCATCAGTGAGTGTCTTGCTGGCGTAGTAGATTGGCTAAAACTGCTTCTCCTTCCTTTGCCCTAAGACAGCTCCAACAGCGAAGTCACTAGCATCGCAAATGATTTCGAACGGAAGACTCCAATCGGGGGCGACCATGACCGGTGCATGTGTGAGCTGATCCTTTAAAATCTTGAAAGCTTTAAGACAGTCATCTGAAAAGACAAATGGAGTATCCTTCTCGAGAAGGTGCGTCATAGGTCGAGAGATCTTAGAGAAATCCTTGATAAAGCGACGGTAGAATCCAGCGTGACCTAGAAAACTGCGAATGGATTTAACAGAAGTACATGGCGGAAGTTTGGCAATAGTCTCAACTTTGGCTCTGTCAACTTCGATTCCATATTTTGATATTCGATGTCCTAGAACTATTCCTTCTTTCACCATAAAGTGGCACTTTTCCCAGTTTAAGACAAGATTTGATTCTTCGCATCGGGCTAGCATCCTTTCAAGGTTGGAAAGACAAGATGTGAAGGAATCACCGAAGACTGAGAAGTCGTCCATGAATACCTCCATACATTGTTCAATCATGTCATGGAATATTGCCACCATACACCTTTGAAATGTTGCAGGCGCATTGCATAAACCAAATGGCATGCGGCGGTAGGCAAATGTACCATATGGACATGTGAATGTCGTCTTTTCCTGGTCCTTTGGATCGAGAGGAATTTGAAAATAGCCAGAGAAACCATCGAGGAAGCAGTAGTATTCATTCCCTGATAATATTTACAACATCTGATCGATGAACGGCAGAGGGAAGTGATCTTTCCGGGTGGCTTCATTTAATTTCCGGTAGTCGATACACACCCTCCAGCCGGTGACGGTTCGTGTAGGAATCAATTCATTATCTTCATTAGCGATAACCGTCATTGCTCCTTTCTTGGGACAACCTGAACTGGGCTGACCCATGGGGAATCTGAGATAGGATAGATCAAACCAACATCCAAGAGTTTGATAACCTCTTTCTTGACCACGTCTTGAATCTTTGGGTTTACTCTCCTCTGTCTCTGTATGGAAGGTTTGAAGTCGTTTTCCATGAGTATCTTGTGCGTGCAGTAATTTGGAGATCCCTTGTATATCAGAAATCTTCCATGCAATCGCCTTCTTGTGTGACTTCAAGACCTGGATAAGTCTTGCTTTCTCTTTAGGTGAAAGACCTTTGGCAATTATGACGGGTAGATGTGAGGTTCCTTCGAGAAAAGCATATTCCAAGTGAGGGGGTAATTCCTTCAGCTCCAATTCTGGCGGTTCTTCGATAGAGGGTTTCATTCGGGCGAACTCGTCTCTTTGTAACTCGTCATACTCCTTTTGGAACTCTGATTCTTCTGGAGATGAGTCGGCTGTAGTGGCTGATGCTATTTCTACTAGTTCTGTCTCATTGGAAAGCGCGTTCTTTTTTAACTCGTATTTGCAGGTAGATGATGAAGAGGTTGCATTATCCTCAGTGATGATGACATCATTGTTTTCGGTGAGTGCGAACTTTTGAAATTGAGCTTTAGAAGAAGTACTTACGGTGATTTTTGGATTTGATTTCTCACAACCTTCATATAGTTGTGGCAAAGTACCGGAATCCATCTCCTCGAAAGATTTGAGAATCTCAGCTACAGACGGAGACGATTCGGGTATCGGAAAAAACTGATTTCTTCTTAAAAGTGGGATAGGGATGCCTTCGCCTAAAGGAACAGCAACAACAGAGTTGTTCGTGGAAGAGTAGTTAGGCGGTGCTAAAGGATTCTTCATTTCAGGTAAGGGAAATAGCAGCTCTCCGGAAGGTGCTGATTGGTCGGAGATAGCTGAGCAGAGTCCGATATTGTTCGGGCAAAGTCTTTTTTTGGTGATGACAGTGCTGGAGAAAGGTTCGTTACTGCTGACTGCTAAAATCTCCTCCAAATGCTCGTCATATATTTCCTGCATGGCATCCACAAGACCAATATCTTCTCCCATATGGTGCTTCATCAACTTATTGACATTAAAGGTGACTTCCTCCGCTCCGACCCTCAGTTTTAAAGATTTTTCGTTTACATCTATCACAGCCTTGGCAGTGTTTAGGAAAGGTCTACCAAGGATGAGGGGAACGTGGGCATCTTCCTCAATATCCATAATGATAAAGTCAACCGGGAAGATAAATTTACCGACTCGGACCATTATATCTTCAGCAATTCCTCGGGGGAGTTTAACTAATCTATCAGCTAATTGGATGGTCATTTGAGTGGGTAGCAGTTCACCTAATCCTAGTTTCTTATAGTGAGAGTAAGGCATAAGATTGACACTAGCTCCTAGGTCAGCTAAGGCGTTACTAACTTGGATGTTTTGAGGAAAACAGGGAATAGTGAAACGTCCAGTATCTCCTAGTTTGGGTGGAAGGCCATGTAACATGATTGCCGAGCATTCAACATCTAAGGGTAAACTAACTATTTGTCTTAATTTTTCTTTATTTGAAATGAGTTCTTTGAAAAACTTAGCACAGCTAGGCATCTCTACTAAAGCGTCTAATAGTCTAACGTTTAAGTGCAAGCTTTTAAACATTTCTAGATATTTCCTAAATTGTGCTTCCCGTTTCTCTTTCTTAAGCATACCAGGGAAGGGTATCCTAGTTCGTGGAATGATTTCTGGGGCTTTAGGTGATACTGGATCTGGTGCAGTGACAAGGGTGGCACTAGGCACTGGATCAGTGGTCGATTCAGAGATAGGAAGTTGATTTGAAGAATTATCCGAGGACTTCTCATTTCTGGTTTCTTTACCTCCTCTAGTGATGACCATGATTCCTCCTTGGTTCTCAACTTTTAAAAACAGTTGTTTAAGACTAACTTCCAGGTTTTTGATCAAATCTTCTGATATTTTAAGTAAAGCATAAATTTTATCTTGAAAATCTATTACTTGTTTGTTTATGTTCATTTGATCAACTATGAAATTAGTCAAAGTTTCATTATAGTGTTGTTGAGAATTTACGGGGGAATCCGACATATTAGAGGATAAAGGTTGCTGAAACTGAATAGGTGGGTTATTGGTTGGCCGCTGAATGAAAGGTTTAGAATGAAAGTTCGATTCAGGGTTTTTAACAGTAATTTCTTCCGTACCTTTACGAGGCTGAGGTGTAGAAGATTGAAGATCCTTGAAGACTCTGGAGAGATTGTCCACTTGAGCTTGTAGAGCTTCAAAGGATGGGCTTGAAGTACTAGTTACTTCCTTAGCTGGTTCGCCAAACTCCCAGTCATGTTGATGCATTGCTATCGTCTCAACTAGCTCCCAAGCTTCTTCAGAAGTGTGTGACATGAAATTTCCTTGAGAAGCAGTCTCGAGGGTTGACTTGTGTTGAGGAGTCAGACCATTGTAGAATATGCAGATTAGGTTCGTCTTACCCATTTGATGATTCGGACATCTGTTAAGCATCTTCTTAAATCGTTCCCATGCTAGATATAATGGTTCATTGGTTTTTGTCGGAAACTGACAATATCATCCTTGAGCTTGGTTTGCTTGGAAAGAGGGAAAAACTTAGCCATAAACTTAGTAGCCAACTCTTCCCAAGTATGAATCGAATTGGGTTCGAGTTCATCAAACCAGGTTCGAGCACGCGAAGATAAAGAATAGGGAAAAATATATAGTCGGTAGATTTCTCTTGAAATCCCTGATTGCTCACAGGAATCAGAAAGATTGATGAATCTATCCAAATGTGAATTTGGATCATCGAGCGGAAAACCGTGAAATTGGCAGAAGGTTTTGAGTAACTTGAAAACGCTAGGCTTAATTTCGAAGTTTTCGTTGGGCAGCACGATAGGTCCTCCTCTTCCTTCCAGTAGTGGTGCACAGGTTGAGGCGAGAGTAATACGATTCGTCATAGCTGATGAAGTTCGGGTTTGGTAGAAAAGAGAGTTTTGGAAAGGAAAGAACAGAAAAGGAACTTTTGGATGATATTGATCTTCCGAAAGGATCGCTAAATAACTAAGACAACTAAATTCCTAAATCGGTCGTTGTAGTCCCCGGCAGCGGCGCCAAAAAGCTTGATGCCAACCGAACGGTCGGTTTTTAGGAATCGCTTCCTGTTGTTGCGGGCCTCCCGCTTGGCTGTATCAGTGGGTTTTAAAATTTGTTTTTGCTGGGCCTAAGTATACTAAAGCTATGGGTGAGTACAGCGATACGTATGACCTAGGGTCATTCTTCAAACTACAACGGGCATTGGATCTAGGACTTTAGTTATCTATGGGGATTTAGCTAGGGTTTAAAAGAGGTTTTGGTTTGTTTTGGTTTTAACTAACTACTAATTATCTAAAATTAAAATAAAGTAAAGTGGAGGGGAGGTGGCAACGAGAACTTATAGGTGAAGCGAGTGTTTACTATGATAATTACTCATGCTATTTAGGGGTAGTTAATGGGATAAATCCTTAGTTAAGATGACAGCAATATTTCCTAATGAGCCATAACTCCTAGCCTATTATCTATCTAACGTAGAGTTGTCCGCAATCAAATAAATAACATGTCACGTGGATAACAGTTATGGAATGTAAACTACACCGGAAGTTGTCCCAAATGTAGCAACCAATTTAACCAACAACCATTCTCGAGTCTTGTTCCCCAATCTCGGACATTAGAGATATCCGAATCATGGCATGAATTGTTGAATAAACAAAAACATGAACATGGGTTTCCTACCGGGACAAGTTGGGATGGTCTGGTCTAATGGCTGATTAAATTGTTCATCATTATTTCATATTAATCATTTTAGCTATTCTATGCATGTTAAACTGGTGTATGCAATTGATAAATATTCGAAAACCTAATCATGTAACTAATCAGCATAACAAATACTAGCATGCAAACCCTAAGCAACAATCAAATAAGAACATGCAGAAAGGCAGCTTAGCAGGGATCAATTATGCAGAGTGACGGGGTACATGGTTAAGTCACAAGTGTCCCGAAAGTTCTCTCTAAGACATTTGTTAAATGACCTGAATCTAATCTATCTCTAATCCTACGCTCCGTGTCTCCCTCCGGTAATATTTCAACCAGGAGAACACCGGCCATGTCGAGTTCAACGATCATCAGACACAGAATAATTAGCGGCATACAACTAGCAATTGGCCAAGCCTAGAAGGATGTTACTAACCATAGCATAGGTTGGATAGATAAACATTTGAGATTCAATTCATAGATTCAAATATAATTCAACAGCATATAGACAGAGTAACAACATGATTTAAGTATAACTACCCTAGCATGGCAACTATCATAGCAAACACATATTTGTCTAGCTAAGCATGGCAATAATCCTTGCAAGTAATTCTAAACAAGTATAGCAACATCACAACATTATTTAAAATAACAAGAAAGGGATTATAATTGAACCTGACAAAGCGTTATTACAAATCGTGCAACACCGCAGTCTCGGAGCACCTCCGTTACAAGTAAGCTACTAATCTACTAGCTTAACTAACCTAATTAACTAACTAACTAATTTTTAGAGAGAGAGTAGTGAGAGAAAGTGTGTGTGTAGTGTAGTTGTTGAGAAGTGTTTTTTGGATGGTGAAATGAGGCTTGTATTTATAGAGATCGCACAACCGTATCCGTAGACCGTATCCAAACCTTCAAACGCACAACCGTATCGCAAAGGCGAATAAAAATCAGATTTTTATCACCCAAACGCACGATACGACTGAGCTGGACCGTATACGGCTGAACTAGACCGTATACGGATGAGCATAGGGTGAATACGGCTGAACTGGGCCGTATACGGCTGAGCACATGCCGTATACGGTCTGTGCAGGCCGTATACAGTCCAGGCCCAGCCGTATACGGTCTGGACCAGCCGTATACGGCCTGGTTCAGCCATATGCTGGTTCTTCGGTTCTTCGTTCAGGCGTAACTTCTTTGTCGTTTATCCGTTTTGAGCGTTCTTTATATCCACGCGTTCGTATTTTCCTAACGAAGAAAATGACATAAGTTAGAGGTCATAATTCTTTGTGTAGCTCAAAAAGTGCTAGAACGAGTGAACGAGAATGCGTATGATCGTATTCGTTAGATTTATCGTGTTTTTCGACCATTTTAGTTGACTTTTGAAACATTGTCTATATTTTGGCCCATGTGACGAGTTTTAATGATAAAGTATCTATTTTGATTAGTTTCGTCACATATTGGGTTAAAAAGGTGAGATTAATGCACGTAAAAACATGATTTTTTGCGTGTTATCAGGGAACAAGAAAATGACCAAAATACCCTTGAGTGGGCCCCCTGCCCCATGTCATCCCATGTGATCCCATGTGACCAACAACTCTTTCCCCACTTAGAAACCATGCATTCATGCAAACCCATCATTTCACACTTCACTCAAACTTCAAACTTACTCCACCTTCTCTCTAACTCCCTTTCCTCTCTCTAGAAATCAGGGATTTCACCACCCTCAACCACCATCTCCACCACCCAAAACCACCATAAACCACCAATTAATTTCTTAAATTTTTGTAATAATAATTAGCTCAAGAGTTCTAGCATCATCATCTCATCTCATCTCTATCAAAATCTTTGTAAGAAAACTCCTCTCTACTTTCATATATGTTTATTTACATGTTTTATAGCTCATCTAACTTGAATTTGTCAAAAACTCTTGCTAAAAATCGTTTTTATAAAGCAAACATAAACATGCAATAATCTGCCTTCAAAAACTCAGTCCACCAAAATGGCCATATCTGGAGTTCTAGGAAGAGTTAGACAACAAATTCTTTTATAAAAGTTGCATATTGAAAAGAGCTACAACTTTCGTGTTTTGTGCTTTTACCAGAACTGTACGGATTTTTATGGATAAACTGATCTTGATCTTTGGGACTGACTTGAAAATGTTCGATTAATATGTTCGGTTGTTACGCAGAATTAACCTATGTAAATGGACAGTATAAATCTTAGGGATTTTATGTTAGACACTAGATTAGTAGATGATTAGTTGGTAAAAAAAATCTCAGACCTTAATTTGGACCAGAGGTTGTTGAAATCCAGTGGCGATTTAAATCGACAAAAATCGAAAATGTGAAAACTTGAAGTTCTAAGTTGCATGTTAAAAACCGACACCTCAAAATAACTCTGACACAAACCGTCAAATTTTATAGGCTTTATAAACTGAAATATGGGTTGGGTAAAAGTTTCGGGTCAAACCGACCAAGTCAATAAAAACGGCTCGATTTCTAAAAATAACAAAACTTGCTATTTTTGAAAAATGATAACAAAAATGGGTTTGGGTGACTTATTTAGTAACTTGGACCAAAAACTAAACTTAGAAAGTTTCCCGAATTAGAAACCGACACCTAGAACACTTTGACCAAATACTCTAACTCATAAATTGGAAGTGTCTCATAAATTGGAAGTGTCTCATAAATTGGAAGTGTATCAGGAAGTGTCTCATAAATTGGAAGTGTCTCATAAATTGGAAGTGTATCAGGAAGTGTCTCATAAATTGGAAGTGTCTCATAAATTGGGAAGTATCTCATAAATTTGGCAAGTATTGCTAAGATTTGACCAACTTTGACCAAGTCTGACCAACTTTGACCAGGTTTGACAAACTTTTACCAGTTTTGACCAACTTTGACTAGGTTTGACCAACTTTGATCAACTTTGACCGGTTTGACTAGGTTTGACCAACTTTGACCTACAGTTTAAGGTTTCTACGAACTAAATAATCTGTTTTACATAGGATATGTACTAATAAATAATATACAATAAAACAAACTTAATAATAATGTCTAAATGAATTTGTTGGGTCACTGACCCTGCCTCTATAATTTATGTATGACAGACTAATTCTAGGACGCTGATATATCTTAGTGTCCCTTACCTTTGTGGTCTCGTTGCATGTGTAGCAGTGTACCTTATAACTTGCAAGCCTTCATGAGCGTGTCCTTGACACTGATTATACCTTAAGATGACAAGTTATCCATAGATGCTGGAAGATACTGACACCTATAACTGAAGTCAAAGACTAAAGATATAGATAAAAGATTTCTGATTGAAGTGGAAGATCAATGGTTATCCTAACTACTCCAGCAACTATTCCTTGTGTAAGCGCATGGGTCTGACAGATACCTGTGCACTTTAGAAGGCGTATTCTACAAGGTGGATAATAGCCGTATAACCGGTGTACAGTAATGCACGAAGTCAACAAACCTTCACTTACAGAAAAGGTACCTTGCTTTTTTTGTAAAAACGTATTATTATATTTTAAATACCATCCCCATGAATAAGTCATTAAAGATTTGATACTCTCCTACCTTATCTATCAAATATTTAAAAGATTATTCACACGGTTAAAAGTATTCTCTAAGATAATATCGAGGATTTATGGCTATAAATACTCAATCCAACAACCGTATTAAACACACCTTCAACCGCATTAAATATAACCTTTGTTCTATTGCAGACACTCCTGTTAGTCAACGAGCTTTGTGCCAACACTTGGGTGTTGAGATTACTGATAGTCATCAGCATCTCTGACTGAATGACTTGTTATATTTAAATCTGTCATCAAGTTACAATTACTTAGATTAGTGTGTCTTTTCTCTTCCGCAAGTAATTGTTGTAAAGTATTATTTTGATTCAATCAATAAATCTACTTTAAACTTGAAAAATTGTATTCACCCCCTCTACAATTAATTGTGTTAAGTAGTTATATATCTATTTAGTCAAAAGGGACCAACAACTGGTATCCGAGCAGTTTGAATAAATCAATATTCAGATCTGCAATGACTACTAACCCTACTCAAGAAATTTCACTTGCATACTTAGACAATGGATGTAAGGGTAAACCACCCAGATTTGACTCTGGACAATTGACTCTATGGAAAGGTCGTATGCAACTCTTTCTAAGGTCTCAAAACACACCGTTAATTAACATTTTAAATGAAGGTCCTTATATTCCTCGAATACTCGTTGAAAGAAATCCCACCGCAAGAGGTGGTGAAACTGAGGATGATACCCCTAGGAGTATCATGAAAGCTCAAAATTAATGGACAGAGGAAGATAAGAAAATGGTTGACCTCAATGCCCAACTTCAATCCTTCATTGTCATGTCCTTACAAATGATGTTTACCACTCAATCATTAATTGCACAAGTGGAAAGGAAATGTGGGATACTTTGTGTACCATGTATGAAGGTTTTGATCTTGTCATTGAAACTAGACGTGTTTTTCTTAACCGACAATATGAATTGTTTATGGCTAGTAAAAATGAAACTTTGACACAAACATATAATCGGTTTAATTGTTTAATGAATGACTTAAGGGCTGCGGGATTTAAAAAGGAACCTCTGGATGCAATGAACAAATTTATGGATTCCCTTCCCAGTGTCCGGGAACACTCAATTGACATCCTAAGAGACACTGGACACATAAAAAACATGATTTTGAAATCACTTTTTAGCACCTTTCTTAATAAAAAACAAAATCGTGTTCAAAAGCTGGCCTTAACTGAAAGTTACAAACTAAACAACACAACCTTAGTGGCAAAGGGTGTATCAATTGAAGATATGCCCTCTTCATCCAATATAGACACAGCTAAGGAAATCCCTGATCCATCTAGTGATGAAGCTGATGTGTCTGTAAATGACGATGAAAGTGATCTCGAATCACTCGCTGAGGAAATGGCCATGATGGCTGGAAATTTCAAACGGTTTTCAAAACTAGGCTCTTACTCCAAATTTGGTCAAAATTCTTCCTCCAGATATCCAAAAGAGTCCTACGGAAACCGGACTAAAGGAAAACAAAACTTTAATAAATGTTAAGTTTTGTGTTTCAATTGTCTAAAACTTGGTCACTTTGCATCTGAATGTAAATCTACTTCAACTGATAACAAACATACAAAGGAAATAGATAAAGCATCAAAATACAAAACCAAACACAAAAAGCTGAAAGAACTAACCAAAAGAAAAGAAAAATGTTTTGTAGCTGAGCACAGAGATGTTACAAAAATCAGTGTCACTGACGAAACAACCAGTGAGTCCTCATCTGATTCAGAACTAGCTAGGTTATGTCTCATGGCTTACTTAGACAGTGACCTCAATTATGATGGTGATTATGATGAATCCATCCAAACAACCACAAATGACGTGTGGAATTTATTTGAAGAACTTGCTGCCTCTCCTACAACTGTGCTTGAATTTCCCGAATCAGTATCATCATCATCTGAAGAAGAAATTGAGGACATTGAGTGTTTGATGGCTCAAACTGAAGCTGACACCAAAACATCCACCGAAGCTGAACATCTGCCTCTGTCTGGAACAAGGAAACTCTTACCAAGGTACATAAATTTCATCTGCTTTGTGAAGAAGAAAAGGTTGACACTCTTGAAACTCTAGTATGTGACGTGGAATGTGCTCACAAAATTGAAAAAGATTTAAAAGAAAAAATTTATCTTTTAACAAATGAACTCTCTACATGTCACAAAGAAATACTAGAACTTAAGAGTGCCAAACATCAGCTAGCTGAACAGTGCCATGCTAATGCTATTCTCATGAAAGAAACAACTCAAGCTCAAAAGGACTCTGCTCATCTCAAGCGAGTCTGTGAATCATGGTGCAAATCAGCTCAAATGGTGTCTGAATGTGTCAACAATCAAATACCAAGACAAGTTCAATCTATCATCGGAGGGGATTATGAGCTCGCTGCTACTATAGCCGATGAGCTAGTAATCTCTCATGATGATACATCTGATGATAACTCTTGTCCCATGACCAGTTACACTTGGGGGGATGTTTACAGACCAAATAAATTTGTCAAAGCCTAAAAAAACTCTGGTGAGGAAGCCGATGATGAAAAATCAGTAAGTACAATCAGTGAACCAACAAAATGTGACATTCTTTCACCCACTTACACTCTAACTCCCATAAAAACCAAAAATTCTGAAAAAGCAAATAAAGGAAAATCCATAAAAAGAAACACGAAAACTGAGGGTACCTCATTCTCAGGAGTTAACTCTCAAATTGACTCACTGAGTAATCAACTTCAGCTTGTTACTAACTATGTAGTCAGTGAAAAGCAAAAAGGAATCCTTGGACCTATTCCCACATAACCATCATCTTCTGCCTCCTTTAAACGCATAAAATGTTACAAATGTGGGGAAAAGTCACATCTAGCAAATGATTGCAAGGCTGATGGATTTGTGCAATCCAAAGTATCTATCAGCAATGAGACGTCAAAAGAAAAACTTAGTGTTTCCATTAATAAGTCTAAATTATCTACCCTCAACATAACTGCCAAAAAGGCATCTGAACCCACTAAAAAGTGGGTTCCCAAAAGAAATTAATTTTGTTTTGTGTGAAGGAGGGCAAGAACACTTGGTATCTACACAGTGGGTGTTCTAAACATATGACTGGATCAAAAGCTCTCCTCAAAAATTATCAAGAAAAAGAAGGTCCTTCTATCTCTTTCGGAGATAATTCAAAAGGCTTTACAAAAGGTCATGGAACAATTAGCAATGGAAACGTCTCTTTCTCAAATGTCTCATATGTTGAGGGTTTGAAACACAACTTACTAAGTGTAAGTCAAATCTGTTCACTGAAAAACAAAGTGCTATTCGATGAGTATGATGGAACCATTCTAAATAAGGAAGGAATGCCAATTCTCGGTGCCAAAAGAAAAAAGAAATGTGTACACCATCAACATGGTTGAGGTAAAATCTCAAAAAGGTCTCTGTCTCTATTCTTGATCTGTAGCTGAGAAGAATTGGCTGTGATAGAAAAGACTCTCTCATCTCAATTTCAAAACTATAAACAAGCTCGCAAAAAATGAGCTAGTTTATGGTCTTCCTTTCATGAATTATTCAAAGGACAAACTGTGCTCTGCATGTGAAAAGGGAAAACATCACAAGTCATCTTTCAAACCCAAACAATATTCTTCCATTACTGAAGTATTCCAATTAATCCAGATGGATTTATTTCGACCTGTCAGCACCACTAGCTTGGGAGGAAAGAAATATGCCTTGGTAAGGGTCGATGAATACTCTAGGTACACATGGGTCTTCTTTCTGAAAAACAAGAGTGATGCAGCTGATAAAATTATCAGCTTTGTAAAAAGAATGGAAACGCTAAATGGCAAAAGAATCAGAATGATGAGAAGTGATAATGGAACAAAATTCAGGAACAGTTCACTGGAATCTTTCTGTGAAGAAATGGGCATCTCTCAAAACTTCTTAGCTCCTAGAACCCCAGAACAAAATGGAATCACTGAAAGAAGAAATAGAACTCTTGTTAAAGCAGCTACGTCCATGCTCGGTGAAGCTGGACTTAAAGGATATTTCTGGGCTGAAGCAGTGAACACAACTTACTTCACTCAAAATAGATCTATCATCATGAAACGACACAACAAAACTGCTTATGAAGTTCTAAGAGGTAGGAAACCTGATATCAGCTTCCTTCATGTCTTCGGAAGTACATGCTATGTGCGTAACACTCGTGATCAACTCAAGAAGTTCGATCCAAAGGCTGATGAAGGCATATTCATTGGATACTCTTTAGTAACCAAAGCATTCAGAGTGTACAATCTCAGAAGAAAATGTATTAAAGAATCTGTTCATGTCTCCTTTGAAGAAAGTTTTAGTTCTCAGAGAATTGAATCTAATAAAGATATGTTTCAAACAGAGGAGTCCTTTGACATGCCTCTGATTAATTCTGTGCTTTCAACACCCTCAAATCCAATCTTAACCATACCTGATTTGTCTCCACCATCCTCTCCTGAAGTTATTAAAGATTTCAATCCATCTGATCTTCAATTAAATGATACTTCAGTCGAACCTCATCAAACTGTCACTGATAACAATGTCCACACACAGATAAATGAAGCTGATGAAGAAGAAATCAACTCTACTCCAATCAAAACAATGAAGTGGACTAAAAATCATCCAATAGAACTAATCGTTGGTGATAAGGACACTGGTGTTCAAACGAGAAAAGGTGTGTCAAGCAATATCTGCCTCTATGTGAACTTTGTGTCACTGATGGAACCCAAGAAGATAGACGAGGCTCTCAGCGACCCTGATTGGATCAGTGCCATGCAAGAAGAACTGCTTCAATTTGAAAGAAACAAAGTTTGGAATCTGGTACCACGTCCATCAAAGAAAACCATAATTGGTACAAAATGGATGAACATGGCACTGTAACTCATAAAACAGCTCGATTGGTAGCTCAAGGGTATCGATAAGAAGAGGGAATCGATTATGATGAGACCTTTGCTCCTGTTGCTCGACTAGAGGAAATTCGCTTATTCCTGGACTTCACTACTCACAAGAACTTCAAAGTCTATCAAATGGATGTAAAGAGTGCATTTCTGAATGGTGATCTTCAAGAAGAAGTTTACGTTATGCAACCACCTGGGTTCACTGACCCTCAGCATCCTGACTATGTTCTAAAACTGAACAAAGCTTTGTGTGGTCTTAAGCAAGCTCTGCGTGCCTGGTATGAAACACTTTCATAATTTCTTTGCAAATCAAATTATTCACGTGGTATTATTGATAAAACATTGTTTTACAAAAGAGTAATCGAAGATTTAATCATGGTACAAATTTATGTTGATGATATAACTTTTGGTGCCACTGATGAAAAACTTTGCAAAGAATTCTCTTTCCTTATGTCCAAAAGATATGAGATGAGCATGATGGGTGAACTAACCTTTTTCTTAGGATTGCAAGTTAAGCAATCTGAACAAGGAATTTTCATAAATCAAAGTAAATACATAAAAGATCTCCTTGTAAAATTTAACTTTAAAAGCTCCTCAATCATGAAAACTCCAATGGCTCCTCTTGTTAAAATGGATGCTGATACTGATGGAAAATCAGTGGATGTGTTGGGATATTTTAATTTGATGATACAAAATAATTAAAGATAAGGGACTAAAAGTGAAGATTGTTTAATTAGTTTCCTTGTATGATTGTGATTTCTTTGTAACCATAGATGTCTCTATTATATAAAGAGACATTAGGTGTAGGGTTTCTGTGTGCACACATAATGTAGACGTCTAAGAGTTTTTGTTTAGCCTCAAGATCAAGGTTTCTTGATCCTGTTATATTTGTATAACCATTTTATTCTGATCAAATAAAATTGAGGCTTGATATAACATTGATGTTCTTATTGTTATTCCGCACTTTACGATTAATTCATTGTTATCATTGTATCCTAGATCAAGACCTAAAAAGTCTAGAGCTTCAACGATTTTACGTTTTCACAATTGGTATCATAGCAAGGTGGCTCGTTATCTAGGATCTACAAGTTTTACAAGCAAGAGAAGCCATATCGAAGAAACCCTAGAAGATTGCAAGAAAAACTCGTAATTCGTCACTTTCTGCACAGTCATGGTAAAAAATTCGGATCTCCTTCGTTAACTGTTAGATCGTCGTGAAATTTGAACTGGAGCTTTTTAACATATTGGCGCACATTCTGACTGGAGAAATTTTTGATCTGAGCTTTTGATTGAGAGATATTCATTGTCGAAATTGGTTGCTGAAAGTTTAGGGTTTTTCAGAATGGCAGAAGTAAAACGGTCACTGTGTCTTCGTTATCCAACGAAAGTTTATGATTTTTGGATATGTTATAGAAGACATATATTTCTACAGTGTGTAAAAATTTCATCATGATCGGATGTCTATACAAAGAGATATTGAAATTTGAATCTGCTGCAGTACATTTATGGTTTCTTTTGTGCAGCTGAAGTCAGAAAATTATTGTAGATTCGTTATCCATTGGATCAACTTGATTTTTGGATATGTGGTTAATGAAACATTGATGGACTTCGTGTTAAAATTTTAGCTTCATTAGATACGGCATCGAGGAGATATAAAGTTAAAAAGTTGCCACTGCTCAAACCTAACCGCTGCTAGGTTTGTACCACTGTTTGTACAAGCTTACCACTGTTAGTGGATTTTGAAAGCTTACCACTGTTAGTGGATTTTGAAAGCTTGCCACTGTTAGTGGATGTTTAAATATTGCCACTGTTGATGAATTTTGAAGATTGGCACTGTTAGTGGAAAGGAGATTACCACTGTTAGTACAAAATAGTTTCCACTGTTCGTATTACTTGGTTACAACTGTTGGTTCAACTGATAGTTTGGATCTCAAATGAAATTATATTGATTTAATGGCTTGTTCTTGAAGATGTGATTACGAAGAAGATTGATTATAGCTTATTGGATATTGTAATTGAGTTTTACAGGTTTGTATCTTATCATATCTCAAAGTGGAGGATGAAAAACTTTGAAGATAACTTGTTTGGTTTGTAAGGTGACGAAGACTTGACAAAATCTAGCAAAAGTGTGAGATTTACAAACTTATGATGCTCAATGCTCACATTTGCTATCACTTGGAAGAGTTTGGTGTGCTCGGTGACTTATTATGGAAAATAAGGATTTTTGTCAAAGAGATTGCGGTCTACTTATACATAGGATTATAAGTTCGACGTCGTGGATAGTACAAGATATAAGGTACAAGTTTGGAAGATTTAATTTCTTTATTAAGTTTGTTATACTTTATTTTCTTCATCGATGATCATTACAAAGAGCCTACAAAGTTCGAGATTCGAGAGATGGTTAACATATTGATTTGAGGGGAAGCTTATCGACATAGTGTTTAACCATCAGGAGATGTTCATGCATTGTTTGGGGATAACTGTTTCATTATTACTGCTAGTTATATATTACTACTGCTAGTATAATTTTCTATTGTCCAAATTCATTATTCTGAGGATGCGTCATGGAGGGTACTTTGAGACATTAGAAGGTTGGATTAGTGGTGTACTATATAGCATGTGGTTGTAAAACTTTAAGTTGCTTATCTTCTAGAAGATCCCTATTGGATTATGACAAAAAGGGGAAGAAGAATTGAAGATCAAGATTTGCAGCTTGTTATTATGCATGGCATGGTTTAAAAGAAATCAAGAGTTAAGGGGAAGTTTGTGCAAGAAGATCGATATTTTGTCATCATCAAATAGGGGAAGATTACACTGTTGAGGTATCTACCTCAACCTATGACCACTGTTAGCAGTTTGGTTTCTACCACTGTTGAGGTATCTACCCCTGTTGGTACTTCAGCAGCAACCCCTGTTATATTACCTACCCCTGTTATCACAGAGTCAACCACTGTTACATCAACCCCTGTCAATACTTCAAGTATTCCCACAACTGTCATAACAACCACTGTCACCACAACTACACCAAGATCTATCCTACCCCCTGTCATTATTGAAGAACCTTCATCATCACCCAAACCTAAGTCTGATCTTCCAAAGATTGATTCAAAGGACAAAGGTAAGGGAAAATTGAAAGAAGAAAGAAAAATTAAGAAGGTTGTAGAGCCTCAAATTGATTTAGATGAGGCCAGGAGAGCTCAGGAGGAGCATGATGAGAGAATGTTAAGAATGGCAGTTGAGTCCAAGAGACTAGAAGGTCCTGATGTTGATGTTGTACTGGAAGATATGAGTGTCGTAACCTTATCTCAGAAGGCTGCAAAGATGCTCAATGATATGGCTGTAATGGGTAAAGGGTTATCTGCACAAAAGATTCATGATATGATCAACAAAAAGGATGGTAATGATGGTTTGAATCCAGGGTTTGCAAAGCTAAAACAAGCTAATGAGAAAAGGCAAGAAGGAAAAGACAAGTTGAGCTTGAAAAGAAAAGAAACAAACCACCAACTGCTGCTCAAAGGAAAAAGGAGTTACTCAGAATTCTTGGTGGAAGATATGCACCAAGAAGTATACTAGAAGGATGGGATGTAGAGAAGTTGGAGAAAGCCTATGAAAGACATCAGAATGAGGGAAAGGTAGATTTTGAGAAAAAGCTCATGCAAGAAAAATTCATTGAGAAAAAGTTGTCTGAGGATAGAAAGAGGATTGCTGAGCCGGTAAGAAAAGAGGAACAAGATAAAATTGAAAAGAAAGAGCAAGAGAAAGCAGAAGCTGAAGAAAGAGAATTAAAAAGGCTTTCTGATCGAAATTTAAAAATCAGATGGGATGGAGTTCTTGCTTGTGATAGTGTAGTTCCTGATTTGGAGAAAGATGCAGAAGAGTTGAGAAAATATATCAAAGAGGTGAAGGACAGCAAAGAAAATATTCACATTAATCATGATAGATCATCAAGAATAGTTGAATGGGAAGGACAGAAATCAAAAGTTGCTGATGTTGTCAAAGAACATATCAAGATTGTCAGAGAGGATGGGAGTGAGCAATACTTGACATCTGTAGCTGATGTGCTCAAGAATGTGAATAGGTTAGACATTCTAGATCTGTATGAGCTAAACAGTCAAAGAAACAGGCAGGCTTCACTGGTGATAATGGAAAGAGATTTGGGAAGATGTTTGAATATGCTGTTTGAGCCTGAACCATTTACTAATTTGTTCTTAAATTGCATTGAGTATGTGAATACATGGAGACATTTTGTTAGAGCTGGAGTTCACATGATCTTATTCAGAAGTGGAATCACAATCTACATGCTTGATGAAAGACAATATGTTCTGGGGACTCAGATTCTAAGAAATGTGCTTGCATCTCAATTAAGAACTGCAGTGATTTCAGAAGGTGCATTCAATGCTTTATACATGGTGTTCAATCAGTTTCATAAAAGAATGGAGTTGGAAAGATTAAGAGAGGAGGAGAAAAAGAGAAAACAGAATCAAGCTCCTAAAGATGAAAAGAGAGATGAAGAAACTTGATTCATTGCTGAGAATGATCAAGTTTAGGGGGAGATTGTTGAGTCCTGAGCCACTGCCAGATTTGCTCAGAAAACAAGTATTGTGCCACTGCTAGAAGAAGTCTACCACTGTTAGTTTAGTTTTGTATTGACAGTGCCACTGTCAGTTAGAATTAGCCTAACAGTGCCACTGTTGAAATGAATTTGTATTTTGTATTAAGTACTCAACCACTGTTGATAATATATGAGTACTACCCCTGTTAGTAAATAGCTTAACCACTGTTAGTAGTCGGTTAGAGAGAATTATGGAATAGATAGAATTTCCATAATAGTTTGATTCTGTAAAGGACTCTATGTGATATAAATAGAGATCCTGTGAAACCCTAGAAATTAGACGAATTTCTAGTTATTAGCTTCAAGGTTGTAAACCCTAACACAAGTGTGTGTTCGTATTATTGATAATAATATTGAAGCTTTTGATTAATATTCTGTGTTACAAGGTTGTTCTTCAAGTTATTAATAAACTATTCCGCAAGCTTATTAATAATTAATCAAAGTAATACATATTAAGATCCTAACTGGGATCATCAGGATGTTACCTTATATAGATGAATGATTGGATCTCTTCTCTATCTCATCGCAAGTAGACCCGACATTATGTTTTCTACTTGTCTATGTGCTCGCTATCAAGCAAATCCTAAAGAATCACATCTAATCGTTGTAAAAAGGATTTTCAGGTACCTAAAAGGTACTCCCAACCTGTGTCTCTGGTATCCCAGAGGCTCGGGGTTTAAGCTAATTGGTTTTTAAGATTCTGATCATGTAGGTTGTAAGATTGATAGAAAAAGTACTTCAGGAGGATGTCAACTTCTTGGAGGAAAACTAGTCAACTGGTCCAGCAAAAAACAACACTATGTTTCATCTTGCTGCTGGTCATTGCACTGCTCAGTTTCTCTGGATGAAAAATCAGCTAGCTGATTATGGTATTATACTGAAAAAGATACATATTCTCCGTGACAATCAAAGTGCAATAGCCATTACAAACAATCATGTTCATCACTCAAGAACCAAGCACATCGATGTAAGATATCACTTTATTAGAGATCATGTGATGAAAGGTGATGTGGAACTCCATTTTATTCCAACTGAACATCAGCTCACTGATATTTTCACTAAACCTCTGGATGAAACTAGATTTAATTTTTTAATCAGCGAGCTCGGCATGTTGAATGCATAATAAGTCTATGCACTCCTCTTTTTCAAAATCACCTCTTAATCGGTGTCGTACAGTAAACTTCTTTTCTTTTTCACTGTGAATATTTGTCCTTTTCTCAAAATTATCATATTTTATAATTAGTTTAGAAACAAGTTATTCACATCTTTTTAGAAAAACAGTACTTCACAGAGATACGTCTTTCAGTTCACAATTTTTAAAATGTTCTCTGCACATATTGTTCTTTAAAAGGGCATGAACTTTTACACAACAAGTATCATATCTTTACTCTCACAACTCTCAAAAAAAAAAAAAGAGAAATGGAATACCAATCTGATTCAACCACTCCAGAACATGAAATTCAGGAGGAACCTCATCCTGAATTCATTAGTATGGATGAATTTGGAGATGTCAGACTCTTTGATGAAGTTGGAGCAATATTTGAACATCATGAAAATGCTCATGCATACGAAACTTTGCAAGAACAAGTTACTCAGCTAAATCAACGAAACTGGGAGCTAATACACAGGTGCAGAGATATAGAAACTCAACGAAGAATGCCAAGCATTCCGTTTAGTTCATGTTAAGGATAGAGTCAGTCACTGGAAGAAGGTTGTGAAGCGAGCCAGGAAAACTGCATCAGCGTGGATTAAAAGAAAACTTAATCCCACTGCTGATGCACCTACAAGCTACTCCTCTACTGCTCGTTTTAAAGCAGGACTTGATGAAAGATACTATCCAGAAGACATGACGTTCTCTGACTCAGGGGAGGTTTAAAAAAAAATGTCACTGGCCTTATCAGTGGCCTTCCAAAGCTAATATACACCTTATCTTTTTCAAAAACGATCAAGGAAAACAAAGTATCATTGAAAGGCTGTTAAGTTATCTCCAACTGATTTATCAGCGAGAATAACTTTCGAGCCTCTTCTTTTACTTGTTTTAATTTATCGTTAAACAAAATCGAAGTGATATTATTTCATATATATTACTTCATTTAAATAAAATTTATCTTCATTGAAAAAGAATATTTTGTTCCTCTTTTATCTTTTTCAAAAACGATCAAGGAAAACAAAGTATCATTGAAAGGCTATTAAGTTATCTCCAACTGATTTATCAGCGAGAATGACTTTCAAGCATCTTCCTGTACTTGTTTTCATTTATCGTTAAATAAAATCGAAGTAATATTATTTCATATATATTAGTTCATTTAAATAAATTTCTTTAAATTGCAAAAGTTTTGAAAAAGAAAAATATCTTTGGAAAAGACGTGGGCAGTCTATCAGCCCACTTTTTCCTCTCTCCTCATTTTCTCTCTCCCACTTTCTTAACCAATCAAACCACCCCAAAACACATATAAAAACATATTCCGTTTCCATTTACCTTCATCACCCCCAAATATCTTACTCCCAAATTCTCTCCAAAAACCCTAATTTCACAAATTTAACTCAAAACATGCCTCGTGCCAAATCTTCGCCCACGGATGGGATTCCATTTGTGCCAAGCGCTAAGGTTAAAGCGCTCAAAGCTCCGCAAGTGCAGTTTGAACCTAGTTCAATTGCAATTAAGCCTCGCAACTATGTTGCTAATTTTGATATTCCTCCCGGCATTCAAGACTATGAGGATATGGTTAATTACCTAATCTTTTCTCCTATCTCCAAGGCAATTACCAGAGATCCTAAACCAATGTACATCCCTTATCTTCATGAGCTCTTGTATACTCTTCGGTGGGCAGATGGCACAGACGAAGATCACTATGAAGGTTTTAAGGGTACTGTGAATCAGGGAAATACGGAGATATTCTTTCAGCTCGGCCAATTTAGGGCAGCCCTGGGTTTAAATTACAAAAGAGTTATAGAAGGGGAAGTAACTTGGGCAGAACCTATCAATGCTACTGCATCAAAAAGGGTAGTCAATCTAATTGACTATGATCATGAAGGCGCTGATGCGAAAGTTGTTCGAAGCATAATGAGTGGAGAATGGAACTTATTCTTGGCCCACATTATTCAGTGTTTGGGAGCAAATGTGGGCTCTCATGACCAAGCAAATGCCACTCAGCGTCAGATTGCTCATGCCCTCATTACAGGTAGCAATATTGATTTTGCAAAGCTACTCTTTGACGATCTGAAGGCTAGAGTAGTGGCCCAAAACAAGAGATACAACTGTTCCTATCCAAGATTTCTATCCTTGGTCATTAAAAGAATCATGGAAGGAGTGTTTGGTCAGAATCCAGCTGGATTGCCATATCGAGTTGGCGCTACTCTTCATGTCTGGAAGATTGGCAAATCTGTATATATGAACAAATCAGCGTTTAGAGTACCAGATGATAACCAAGCTGCAGCTTCTACCATTTCAGCAGGGATGCTTGCTCGCATACCAACATCAGAAGACGAAGCTGAAGAGCATAGGCAGCCTGCAAAAACCACTGAATCTTTAAAACCAACTGAAGAGAATGTGGAACTTGAACCTACAGCCCTAACAGTACCTGAATCTGAAGAGACTACTGTACCTAATCATTCAGCATCAGTCCTCACCAACATTCCTCGACGACCACGCACCAAGGCACCAAAAGAAACATCTGTCGCTGTTCTGTCATCTGAAGTGACCCCTATGGATATATCCCCTTCGGAACCAGAGGAAACTGATGTTGCAAATCTATACTTGGAAGGGCTCTCTCACTATGGTCTATTTCCCACTGAAGTCACCACTGCATTTTTCAAAGACACTGTGAACATCAGTGATCTCTCTGGATCAGCAACAGAAACAGAAAACATTCTACCTGATGATATTGCGCATGGAACTCAATCAGAAGCAGATTCTGACTCTGATGGTAACCAACATTAACTATGATCAATTTCGACCTGCTTCACCTGTTGTACATATTCCTAAACAGGTTCCACCATGTGACACCCGAAAAATTAGGGCTAGTTATTAGTTCCTAACCATCTTCTAATACATGTAATTAGTGCTAGATTAGGCTAATTGTATGTATCAATATATATATATATATATATATATATATATATATATATATATATATATATATTGGAATATATATACACGTAAGTGATTATGTTCAATCGTGCATTTTCATATCGGGCGGATCCCGATACATTAATACGGACGTTGGTGAACTCAATTTATTAAATAATACGAAATTAATTGATAAACATATCTATTTCCAAATATTATTGCGATAATATTTCACAAGCATTTCGTATCATATATAATGCTCAGAAACGACCAAAAACGCGTGAAACGCGCCCGACACGCAAAGATAAACTCAAGTTATATTTTTATAACTCAAAACTAAGTATTTTAATAAAATACTTCAAGTAAAAATATCGCGATTACACGCGTACAATTATAACATTTAAAAACGTTATACAGTTAATTAAAACGTAAAACGAGCGGGTAAAAGGGTACCGCACACAACACAACTTTGGGGAAACAAATTTACACACCACATGGGGCGGGACCCCTCTGATTCCTGCAGAAAAATGGCAAGAGTATGGCTTGCCATACTCTCCCTATCCTTCCTTGAATTATACTCAACATTACCACCATCACTCCTTCACACACCATACTTCCTCTATCACTCTCTACTCCTTCTCTCTCTCTATCTCGGCTCTCTCTCTATCTCTTTTCACAGAGTTCCAGCCCAAAAACAACCACCACATTCCACCATTAAGGCACCACAATCCGCCATATCACCGCGATGAAGATTTTTAAGAATACATGCGGAATCGAGCACTCTACTCCTTCTTTCTTTTTCATCTACTAAACAACCATTATAAGAACTTCATTTCTCTTCTAAAGTACTTGCTTTATGTTTATTTACTTGTTCTAGTACTCCCTCGACTTGGATATGTCCAAAACATAAATCGAAACGCATTTTACAACTAGAAATGCTACTTTAACTTTCTGTCCAGAAAAAGGGTCAACTTCCATGATTTTTATAAAATTCATCTCTTAACTAAAATGGTCTCTTCTTAAGCCTAAAATGTATCTCATGGTGTTAGCTTTCCAACGACATCTATTTCGTGACATATCGATTTCGTTTACTATTTTAAAATAATATTTCCGTTAAGGTGCGCATTACTGTTCCGGCGGACAGAAACATTCATCCCATTCTCAATACCATATCTTGAGTTCTAGACCACTAAAACGTATGAGACCAGTTCCAAAACCTGACATATTTTGTCAACTTTAAAAAGTTCTGCTATGACCATTTCCAGAAATGTCCGTATTTTCGTGTATAACTCGATCTTTGAACATATAACCGTTTTGGACCAAGTCTGACCACACCTTGAAACTATTTTTGTTTAAACTAGTAAATGAACATATAAAATACCATAAAGTGCAGAAATGAACTAGACATATATGAGAACATGTGTGATTTTTGGTTAGGTATAAATCAGATTAGAAATGCTCCAAATCGAAAGGCTTAACGAGGTTATAAACTAACAGTGGTAACGAGTTTATAACAAACAGTGGTAACAAGTTAATAAACTAATAGTGGTAATGAGTTAATTAACAAACAGTGGTAACAAGTTAATAAACTAACAGTGGTAACGAGTTAATTAACTAACAGTGGTAACGAGTTTATAAACTAACAGTGGTAACGAGTTAATTAACTAACAGTGGTAACGAGTTTATAATGAACAGTGATAACGAGTTTAGTAAACAGTGGGAACAAAGTATAACACTTGTATTCTAGAAAATCATTGGTCCGTCAATCCTCATTATTATCGCATGAAATCTCAACTCCGTGAATACCATTGTCTCATAAACAAAAACCGTGAATATCATTCACGCATAAACACAATCCGTGAATATCATTCACGCATAAACAAAAACCCGTGAATATCATTAACGCATAAACAAAGTCCGTGAATTACTAATCTCGCATGAACAGTGCCCGTGAATCCCCATTCTTGCGTAAACAGTGTCCGAGAATCCTATTGACACAGTACCCTATTGTCGGATAAATTGTGGCCTTTGACTTTCTTTGACTCACGGACCAAATGTATTGTCGCATGAAACAGAAACTTGAAGATACTTTTTATACCAAGCCTTGAATACATACAATATCATGACATGCTCGATTTAACGTTAATAGCAAATAACTAACTTATGTATATGCTTTACAAGGTATACAAACACGATGAATTACATAATAATAATATGTAAATTATTATTACCCCTCCGTCACCAACGGGCCACACGTATTTACAAAATAATTTCAAACGTACAAACAAATGCTTGGACATTTCCTAGTTGAGTGGACAACTAGCATGAATGATCTTTCGAGATATTCACTTATACATACAACCTTATATGCTTAAGGCATTAGAAGGTTGCGGGTTTGCGGAACCTACGGATTACTACTGCTTTCAGAATTTACGTTTATTAAGTTAAACGCTTGCTTGCTTGACTCAGGTGAGTCTTACAACCCCACTTTTACTGTTTTACTTATGGGGTGAGATGCATTGCTTACGTTTTCTTGAACACAAGTGCTAAATTACTTACTTTTCATATACGGGCTTGCATGAGTTACTTACTAATCCACTGAAGTCCCTCCATCATAGTTTCGTTAGTTATGGACTTAAGCGCGAATATTAGTTAATGGATCCATTAGGGACTGACCCTCCCCGCTCGGGGTAGTAGCGCTACCACGAACCGTTGTGTATAAACGGGCGACTTTTATTTGTTTCGTACGAGTGTTTGGATTGGGCACTCACGGGGGCGCTATACGGTACTTGGCTGTACCACTGATTTACGGGTTAAGCTTCGACTATGAGCTCATGGCAACGGTATATACATATTTGCTTATTGTTACCTTGGTTGCAGATACTTGATTTCGCCTGCGGGCACAACTGATAAAAATCTTGTGTTCAAACTATTACTTACTTACAAACCTGTGAGATTCACCAACATTCGTGTTGACCCTTTTTAGCATGTATTCTCAGGTACACGTACGGAGTAGGATTACTCCAGGATTACTAGCTAGAGTCGCATGATTTCCAACTGCATTTAACGGAGATTCTTTAGCATCATCTTTTGTAACTATGGTTATGTAATAGAATCTCTCGCTATATACGCGGACTCTAGGGGACCTTATTTTGTAACGAAAACATTATGTTTTCAAACATTATTTCATATGGGAATATAACTATTTTACAAACGTCTCATTTAGAGGTCGTTTACCATACTTTGGTGCTTGATTATTGATTAGTAACACCCAAAGCTTGCTTCCGCGCAACATTAAATTTGGGGGTGTTACAGATTGGTATCAGAGCCTAAGGTTATAGCGAACTAGGTTGCATTTAGTGGACCTAGACTATGACCGTTAAGCAGTATCTCCCTATTTGTCATGACTGGTTCAGGAATTACATCATACGACTTTAATTTAACATAGCCTGATCAACTATGTACAATTAAAGAAAGATGATGTGAGGTCTGAAATGGTTATGATGAACAGGGATACACTAGTTGACTCTGACCATGAGAGAAACCGGGACTCAAACCTGTCTGTGATTAGACACTTTAGGCTATTATGTGATATATATACATGTATACATAGATAGGCCTCACTCTCACTCAATATCTTAGGCTATATTATATAGGCCTCATTCTTTCTAACGCTCTATCTCAGAATGGCAAACACACCACCCAATTCGTCACGCTCCCAACCGTATGGATCACAAAATCAACGGATTTTTAGGAGGACCACAATGTCACCTCGAACTAACCCCTATTCCATACCAGCTTTAGCCGCCAGGCTAAACCACCATGAGCGACGACTTCGCGAAATGGACATAGAACTGCAGGAGACTCGTGAGAACTGGAGACTCACAGCCCTTGAACGTATCAACCAAGTCTCCGAAGATCACGAGAACACTGTGGATAACATGGACACACTTCACGACCAACTGGGAGAAACTATCGAAACCATGGGAACTATTCACAATCAAGTGATCAGTAACCAAAATGAAATCTCTGTTCTGCAAACAAGGCTGCAAGAATACGAGACGCGTCTACGGGAAACCGAGGATGCTCTTAGAATGGTTAGCAGGCTTGCAGAATCTGTTAACCATCTCACTTCTTTGTTGTCACGACTCAACCTACATCAAGATTAGTGCGGTGGTTATCATGTAACCTATTAGCTAGCTATGTAAACTCTTGTAACCCGACCGGATGTAATATTCCCGGCATCTTTTGTGAACTTAGAATTCTGAAATCTTTTGAACTCGCACCTTGAGTGGTTGCAAATATATCTATCTTATGTTATTGATTATCCTATAGTGATATCGTATATTACCTCTTTATGGATATGCGTCCGTGATAATCATACTCCTTGCACAAAATCTCACATACCTCCTAAATTTTTATTAAAGGAACATGCCGCCAAGGAAACAGACTTTCACCGCTGCTGAACTTGCCCAGTTCGTTGCCCAAGGAGTAGCCGATGCCCTGGCTGCTCAAGAGGCACAGCGAAACAGTGGTTCAAATCCGAACCAGGGCAGCGAAAATACCACCAACACAGTATCAACTGTCAAACCTTGTACATACAAGGATTTTCTGAACTGCAAACCATTAAACTTCAAGGGAACTGAAGGAGCCATTGGCTTACTGAGATGGATTGAGAAACTGGAATCTGTTTTTCGAATCTGCAACTGCACCAAGGATTGCAAGGTTAAGTATTCTACCTGCACCTTTATGGATGGTGCCCTTGCCTGGTGGAATACCTACGCCCAAACTGTGGGGATTGATGTCGCTTATCAACTCCATTGGGAAGATCTAAAGAAGATGCTGACATATGAGTACTGTCCAAGAGAAGAGCTACAACAGCTTGAGGTTGAATTCTGGAACCTCACAGTGAGAGGTGATGATATCACCGGTTACACTACCCACTTCCACCAGCTGGCACTTTTGTGCCCAACAATGGTCGATCCTGAATACAAGAGGATCGAAAGGTATATCTGGGGACTCCCAGCCAAGATTCAGGGGATGGTAACTGCGTCCAACCCGAGGACTATTCAGAGTGCCATCCGTATGGCACATAACTTAATGGCTCAGGTAGTCCGTCGTGGAACATCCGCTGGAAAGGATACTGGAAACCGATCTGGGGATAACAAACGGAAATGGAATCCCAACCACAACCAAAACCAAAGTCAACACCAAAACAAGAGGCCAGATACTACAAAGGCCTATGCTGCTGGTACCGACGAAAAGAAAGGATACAGTGGGAGCAAACCCTATTGCTCCAAATGCAACCGTCACCACGATGGTTCTTGCCCTTGTAGCAAGTGCAAACGTTTCAGGCACTTAGCTAAAGATTTTCGAACCAACACCACAATCCCAAACTCTAACACACCAAAGGCCTGCTTTGAGTGTGGAAACACCGGACATTTCAGGAATGATTGTCCAAAGGTGAGAAGTAATAACAGGAACATCAACACCAACGCTCGCGGCAGAGCTTTTGTGTTGAACTCGGGGGAAGCCCGCCAAGACCCGAACGTTGTTACGGGTATGCTTCTTCTCAACGAATTAACCGCTTCAGTCTTATTTGATACTGGTGCCGATAAAAGTTTCATATCTGATGAATTTAGCCCATTGCTCAATGCTACCCGCACTACCTTAGATGCTAAGTACATCGTAGAATTAGCAAATGGCAAACTAATTGAAGCCGATAGTATAATATGCAATTGCACCCTAAACCTAGCAAGCGAACTTTTCTCTATAGACCTGATACCCGTTGAAATCGGAAGCTTTGATATTATCGTTGGTATGGACTGGTTGTCCAAACACCACGCCGAAATTGTTTGTTACGAGAAACTCATCCGTATTCCTCTCCTCACCGGTAGAACATTGATCATACAAGGGGAGACTGGTGGAACGAGAATAAACATCATATCCTGCATGAAAACTCGAAAATATCTGAGAAAAGGATATCAGGCAATCCTCGCACACGTAACAGAAAAGAAGTTGGAGGAAAAGCGGCTCGAGGATGTGCCTATTGTACGAGACTTCCCTGAAGTCTTTCCTGAAGACTTGCCTGGCCTTCCACCGCCCAGACAAGTCGAATTTCAAATTGACCTTGTGCCTGGAGCTGCACCCGTGGCACGAGCCCCTTACCGATTAGCACCGTCCGAGTTGCAGGAGTTGTCCACTCAGTTACAGGAACTCCTGGACAAGGGATTCATTCGACCAAGTTCCTCACCGTGGGAAGCTCCGGTCCTCTTTGTGAAAAAGAAAGACGGATCTTTCAGGATGTGTATCGATTACCGGGAACTGAACAAACTGACTGTGAAAAATCGATACCCACTTCCCCGAATCGATGACTTATTCGACCAACTTCAAGGGTCAAGCTGTTATTCAAAAATCGACCTGCGTTCAGGTTACCATCAATTGAGGGTTCGAGATGCCGACATTCCGAAAATGGCATTCCGAACCTGTTACGGACACTACGAATTCCAAGTTATGCCATTCGGCTTGACCAACGCACCGGCAGTATTCATGGACCTTATGAATCGGGTGTATAAGCCTTACCCTGACAAGTTTGTCATCATCTTCATTGACGACATTCTGATTTACTCGCGTAATGAACAAGAACACGCGCAACACCTGAAAACCATTCTGGAACTACTCAAGCACGAGGAGTTATATGCCAAATTCTCCAAGTGTGAGTTCTGGATGCAAACTGTACAATTCCTTGGACACGTGATTGACAGTCAAGGAATTCGTGTTGATCCTTCAAAAATCGAAGCCATCAAGGGTTGGCAAGCACCTACTACACCCACCGAGGTACGACAATTCTTAGGACTCGCCGGATACTATAGGCGATTCATTGAGAACTTTTCAAAAATAGCTCAACCCCTCACTGCACTGACCCATAAGGAAAAGAAATTCGATTGGACTGATAAGCAGGAGTCAGCCTTCTAGCTGCTCAAACAAAAACTCTGCAGTGCACCTATCTTATCTTTACCCGAAGGTCTCGGTTGTGTGCTGATGCAACGAGACAAAGTCATTGCTTACGCCTCACGACAACTCAAGGTCCACGAAAAGAATTACACCACTCATGACCTAGAGTTGGGGGCAGTGGTATTCGCCCTAAAGATCTGGAGACACTACTTATACGGTACCAAGTGTACAATTTTCACCGACCACAAAAGTCTCCAACACATCTTCGACCAAAAAGACCTAAACATGAGACAACACCGTTGGGTCGAACTACTTACTGATTACGACTGCAAAATACGTTACCATCCAGGCAAGGCAAACGTTGTTGCTGATGCCTTAAGTCGTAAGGAACGAGTGAAACCCCTTCGAGTCCGAGCACTTAGTATGATTATACACAACGACCTGATAACCCAAATTCTTACCGCTCAACTCGAAGCACTCAAAGCTGAAAATGTGAAACACGAGGCCTTGCGAGGCATGGACAAACAACTGGAAACCAAACCAAACGGGGCCAAGTACTTCTCTGACCGACTCTGGTTGCCCAACTACGGGAACTTATGAGACTTGGTGATGGACGAGGCACACAAGTCTAAATACTCTATACATCCTGGTGCCGACAAAATGTACCATGGCATCAAGGAGTTGTATTGGTGGCCCAACATGAAAGCCGACATTGCTACCTACGTTGGCAAGTGTCTCACTTGTTCTAAGGTTAAAGCCGAACATCAGAAACCTTCTGGTTTACTACATCAACCGGAAATCCCCGAATGGAAATGGGAGCAAATCACCATGGATTTCATTACCAAACTCCCAAAAACCTCTAGCTGAGAAACTTGAGTTGTCATTGTTCGAATAAGTTCCATCGGAGTCAACCGTCTCACCTAGTAGATCAACCAGGTTATCTTGGTCAATACACCTCCTCATAACACCACCGGACCTCTCACTTAGTGAAACCAAACCCATAGCAGCAATGCTATTTGCAATGGCATGGTTCACGTCCGTGGCACCCCCATACAGACCCCTGCTTCCAGCTGCAAGTACGTTTTGGTTACCACCAACATTGGCAAGAATAGAGGGCAACTGACTGGATCCACTGATTAGCAGTCGTAATGTATCCCTGGCGCTCTTCTCAGCCATGGAATCGGTTTCTTGAATCAAAGGGCTCACAAGCGTCTGGTGACGTGGCGGAATGGTGACATTCATAGCAGGGTTTGTGATACCATTTGGGTGATCGTAGACCGACTCACTAAATCTGCTCATTTCCTAGCCATCAGGGAAACTGACAAGATGGAACGTTTGACACGGATTTACCTGAAAGAGATCGTGTCAAGACACGGTGTGCCCATCTCGATTATCTCTGACCGAGATGCTCGATTTACTTCTCGCTTCTGGCAATCACTACAAAAATCTCTTGGTACTCGTCTAGATATGAGTACAGCTTATCATCCTCAAACTGACGGCCAGAGCGAACGAACTATACAAACACTGGAGGATATGCTACGAGCTTGCGTAGTTGACTTCGGTAACAACTGGGAAAATCACTTACCGTTGTGTGAGTTTTCATACAATAACAACTACCACACCAGCATCAAAGCTGCACCCTTCGAGGCACTTTACGGTCGTAAGTGCCGATCACCCGTTTGTTGGACTGAGGTGGGGGATACACAACTCACTGGTCCAGAAATCATTCACGAAACCACTGAAAAGATCGTCAGCATACAAAACCGACTGAAAGCTGCGCGTGATTGTCAGAAAAGCTATGCTGACGTGATACGCAAACACCTCGAATTCCAGGTTGGAGATCGAGTACTTCTGAAAGTCTCGCCTTGGAAAGGCGTTATTCGTTTTGGCAAACGTGGGAAACTGAATCCCAGGTACATTGGACCGTTCGAAATCCTTGAAAGGATTGGTCCAGTGGCATACAGACTGCAACTACCTCCTGAACTCAGTAGCGTGCACCCTACCTTTCACATTTCTAACTTGAAGAAATGTCTGTCTGATGAGACACTGATCATACCTCTTGATGAGATACACATTGACGACAAACTACACTTTGTCGAGGAACCCGTGGAAATTATGGACCGTGAGGTCAAACGCTTAAAACAGAGTCGCATTCCCATTGTTAAAGTCAGGTGGAATTCGAGGCGTGGTCCTGAATTCACTTGGGAACGGGAAGACCAAATGCGACTGAAACACCCACACCTGTTCACTGACTCTAATCACACCGCGACTACGAGCTAATTTCGGGACGAAATTCTCTTAACAAGGGGAGAATGTGATACCCGACAAATTAGGGCTAGTTATTAGTTCCTAACCATCTGCTAATACATGTAATTAGTGCTAGATTAGGCTAATTGTATGTATCAATATATATATATATATATATATATATATATATATATTGGAATATATATACACGTAAGCGATTATGTTCAATCGTGCATTTTCATATCGGGCGGATCCCGATACATTAATACGGACGTTGGTGAACTCAATTTATTAAATAATACGAAATTAATTAATAAACATATCTATTTCCAAATATTATTGCGATAATATTTCACAAGCATTTCGTATCATATATAATGCTCAGAAACGACCAAAAACGCGTGAAACGCGCCCGAAACGCAAAGATAAACTCAAGTTATATTTTTATAACTCAAAACTAAGTATTTTGATAAAATACTTCAAGTAAAAATATCGCGATTACACGCGTACAATTATAACATTTAAAAACGTTATACGGTTAATTAAAATGTAAAACGAACGGGTAAAAGGGCACCGCACACAACACAACTTTGGGGAAACAAATTTACACACCACATGGGGCGGGACCCCTCTGATTCCTGCAGAAAAATTGCAAGAGTATGGCTTGCCATACTCTCCCCATCCTTCCTTGAATTATACTCAACATTACCACCATCACTCCTTCACACACCATACTTCCTCTATCACTCTCTACTCCTTCTCTCTCTCTCTCTCGGCTCTCTCTCTCTCTCTCTTTTCACAGAGTTCCAGCCCAAAAACAACCACCACATTCCACCATTAAGCCACCACAATCCGCCATATCACCGCGACGAAGATTTTCAAGAATACACTCGGAATCGAGCAATCTACTCCTTCTTTCTTTTTCTTCTACTAAACAACCATTGTAAGACCTTCATTTCTCTTCTAAAGTACTTGCTTTATGTTTATTTACATGTTCTAGTACTCCCTCGACTTGGATATTGTCACACCCCCAAATTATGATGCGGAAGCGGGTCGGTTCGGGGCGCGACTAATCAAATATCAAGCACACAAGGCATACAATGAACGACTCTATATGCGTCGTTTTACAAAATACATTGATATTATAAACGTTTTACACTGTTATAATATAGTTTACAAAAGCTCTTGAGCCAAATGGTAGAGATTCTATGGCATAACTAAATTATACAAAATATAGTAATGCATGACAATCTCTTGATGTCTGAATGCGACTCGAGCTAATGGGCATCCTGAGTGAGCAGACGTAATGTTGCTGCGAACCTGAGAATACATGCTAAAATGGTCAGCTAAAAGCTGGTGAGCTCACAGGTTTAATGATAAAGTGTACTGTATGAACCGCAAGATTTAAGTATGAATATTTGTAATTAAACAAATAAGTAATTGATAAATGATGTATATAACTGCCATGAGCACATAGTCTGAGCTTAACTGAGATGTCAGGATCACAATTAAGTGCCTGAGCGAGGTTGCCTCTATGCGTGTGCCTAATCAACACACGTATGAACAAATGATAATGCGTCCGTTTGACCAGTTAGTGCTTGCTAACACGGACGGGGATTGTCGGTCCCATATGGTACCATACACTAACATTCACGCTACAAAAGTATTACCAAACTATGATAGAGGACTTAAAGCGATTAGAGAAAACAACTCATGCAATCTATAGTGATATTTTAATACTTGCGTTCACATGTAAAACAAAACAAGCTTGTATTCTCACCCTTAGAGTAAAAACGGTAAAATAGGGGATATGAGACTCACCTTCGTCTGATGAGATGCTATCAAGCAATAATGATGGTACACGATGAAATAATGTCGTCTCCAACGACTGAAACCTGTCGGGCATCCTAAACACGCAAGGTTTATAATAATGATTAGATGTCTCAACAGACCATCTATGCTAGTTGTTCACTCAACTAGTAATGTCCAAATACTTTGGTTTGATTGATTGTGTTTTGAAAATGTGTACGGCCCATTGGTGATGGTTTGTAATAATAATTCAAAAGTATTATTATTATATGAGTCATCGTTGTGTCATATACTTGTAGATTTGTTCGCGTATACTTATCCGAAAGTATATATGCATGTGTATCCGAAAGTTGGGGTTCGAAAATGTATAATTTCTACGTTTGTGGTCGAAATACAATTTATACAAAAGTCAATGGAAGTCAACCCGCTGGTCAAAGTTGGTCAAAGTTGTTGGTCAAAGATGATCAACTCGCTGGTGAAGGTTGCTGGTCAGCTCACTGGTCAAGGTTGCTGGCCAAGCTGGTCAACTCGCTGGTCAAGGTTGCTATCCAAGCTGGTCATCTCGCTGGTCAAGGTTGCTGGCGAAGCTGGTCAACTCGCTGGTCAAGGTTGCTGGCCAAGCTGGTCAACTCGCTGGTCAAGGTTGCTATCCAAGCTGGTTATCTCACTGGTCAAGGTTGCTGGCCAAGCTGGTGAACTCGCTGGTCAAAGTGACTTAAGGGTTCAACGACTTAAGTGGTTGGTCACTGAAGGGGTCAGTGACTTAAGGGTTCAGCGACTTAAGTGGTTGGTCGCTGAAGGGGTCAGTGACTTAAGGGTTCAGCGACTTAAGTGGTTGGTCGTTGAAGGGGTCAGTGACTTAAGGGTTCAGCGACTTAAGTGGTTGGTCGCTGAAGAGGTCTGCGATTAAGGGTTCAGCGACTTAAGTGGTTGGTCGCTGAAGAGGTCAGCGTCTAAAAGTTGTGTAACAAAAGGGTCAGTGACTTAAGAGTTCATTTACTATTTTGAACAAAAAAAGTTTCGAAGTGTGGTCAGATTTGGTCCAAAACAGACATATGTTCAAAGATCGAGTTATACACGAAAATACGGACATTTTTGGAAATGGTCAAAGAAGAACTTTTTCTAGAGGGAAAAAATACCAAACTTTTCCAAGTGGTCTCATACATTTATTTAACCTAGAACTCCAGTTATGAATGTTTTTGTGAGTCGGTTTTTGTAAGACAGAAACTGTCTTTATATATATACACATGAAAAACGTATTCAAGCTTGAATTTGGACATTTTCTAGTCATATAAATATACTAATATGGATATAAACATAAAACAAACAAATCTAATGAAATGGAGGTTATCCTTACAAGAAAAATGGTGATTTAAAGACGGTATGAGATGGATGATGCTCGGTTTTGCTCCCTTTGCTTTTCCTTTGCTTCCTTCACTAAAAGGTGGTGGTTTTTAACTATGTTATGATGGTGGTCGATGGTGGTGAGGTGGTGGTTGGAGGTGCCGATTGAGAGAGAAGAAAGAAGGAGATGATGGTGGTTAAGAAAAATGAAATGAAATGGGATTGGAAATATGGTTTTTAAGGTGTAATAATTCACCAAACAAGATCCATGATTTTAGGATCTTGTCTGGTTGACTTTTTCCTAAGTCAAAAAGGTAGTGGCAATTTATTAAATCTTGTCTCAATTTATTATTGATATCATATCCGTGTTTGTTTACCCGATCGTTTAAACGTTTAATTATACGTTATACGTTTTATACGTGTGTTTAAAATAATGATATAATCTCGATATTTATAATCGAAGTATTTTATCAAAATACTTACTAATGAGTTATAAGATTATGACTTAAGTTTATTTTGTTGATCGGGTGTGATTCACGTACTTTTGTCGCGTATAACTTAGTCGATACGATACGAAATACTTATGAAATATTATCGAAATAATATTTAGAAAATCACTATGTTTATTAAATAATTTAATATTATTTAATAAATTGGGTTCACCAACGTCCGTAATGATGTATCGGAATCCGGCCGATATAATAACATGCACGATTAAATCTAATCGCGTAAATGCGTATATTTATAAAATATACGTAATGATACATACAATTAGCCTAACATAGAACTAATTACATGTATTACAAAATGATTAGGGACTAATAACTAGTTCTAATTTTACGGGTGTCACATTCTCCCCTTGTTAAGAGAATTTCGTCTCGAAATTCAGCTCTGAGTTGGCGCGTGAGTGGAGTCTGAAAATAAATGTGGATATTTGAGTCGCATCTGGTCTTCCCGTTCCCAGGTGAATTCCGGACCACGCCGCGAGTTCCACCGAACTTTGATGATTGGGATACGACTTTGCATAAGCTGTTTGACCTCACGGTCCATGATCTCCACTGGTGTCTCGACAAAATGAAGTTCGTCATCGATTTGAATTTCATCGAGAGGAATGATGAGTGTCTCATCAGACAGGCATTTCTTAAGGTTAGAAATGTGAAATGTGGGATGCACACTACCAAGCTCGGGTGGTAGCTGCAATCGATATGCGACTGGACCAATCCTCTCGAGGATCTCAAAAGGTCCAACGTACCTAGGGTTTAGTCTCCCATGTTTGCCGAAGCGGATGACACCTTTCCAAGGTGATACTTTGAGCAGAACTCGATCTCCCACCTGGAACTCGAGATTCTTGCGTCTCACGTCAGCATAACTCTTCTGACGATCACGTACGGCTTTCAGCCGTTGCTGGATACCAACGATCTTCTCGGTAGTTTCATGAATGATGTCATGAACAGAAGGGTTTGAACAGAAGGGCCTTCATGGTGTCGGTGGCACTTTGAACAGAAGGGTTTGTTCCCAGTATAACCCTTGTTGAAACCAGAACTAGTACTGGCGGTCTTGTCAGACTCAGACCTCTTGGACGGCGGTTGGTTTTGAGTGGTGTTTCCAGACCACTTTCTTTTGTTGTTACCAGAAGATGTAATGGATGCCTCACGGCTGACAATCATTGCCGTGAGTTCGTGTGCGAGGCGGATAGCACTTTGGATGGTTGTCGGTTTGGACGAGGCGATGTTTCCCTGGATGCTTTCCGGGAGACCGCGAATGTACCTCTTGATGCGCTTTTGCTCTGAGTCTACCATAGATGGGTAGAGGAAAGCGAGTTGTTGGAACTTGGCGGTGTAACCAGCGATGTCAGTACCCTGGACTCTCAGACTTCAGAATTCTTCCTCCAACCTCTGAAGTTCTTCGCTGGGGCAATACTCTTCCTTTAGCATCTCCTTCAGATCTCCCCAGGGAAGTTGATTAGCCACTTCAATTCCCACAACACTAGTATGGGTATTCCACCAGATGAGGACACCTTCCTGAAAGGTGTAAGCAGCAAACTTGACCTTGCTGTCTTCAGCGCAGTTACAGAGACTGAAGACAGATTCCATTCGTTCCATCCATCGGATCAGGCCAATAGCACCTTCCGTGCCCTTGAAGTACAATGGTTTGCAACTGAGAAAATCCTTGTAGGAACATGGTTTGATAACAGGAGGAGGAGTGGTATTGACTGTCTCATCACTCCTTTGAGAGTCTCAAGTAGCCAAACCTTCAACTACAGCTCGGGAAACCGCTGCATTGAGTTCACCTTCACTGTAACCCTTCCTCTTTGGCGGCATGATTCTTCAAGAAAGAAACAAGAAAAGGATAAATGAGTTGTCTGTACAAATTCACGATGTATCACAATAGCACAAGTGATAATCATAATTCAACAGATAATGGAGTTGAATACAAGATGCGATTTTGCGAGAGAGTGGGGTAAGGTTTTATTTATTGAAACCTATAAGTCCTTCTAACAATAGGTTCCACTTGTGATTCCGAAGAGTTAAAAGGATGGAAGGAATACGAAATGATATATTCCTTTATAGCACCCGACGGTACAACGAAATGTGTTGTAAGACGTTATGCGAGTATAATTAAATAGACGGTAGTAGCTATACTCGTCGTCTTCGGTGGTGTGAGCGTTAATGAGTATACTATCGCATGATATCTATATATATTCGACATATATGATAGCTTAGAACGTAATACGCAGGTAAGGCCTATTCATATATCTTCAATATATAATAGCCTATAGAGTAGCACGTAGGTGAGGCCTATGTATGTATATACGCCTATATCACATAATAGCCTAGTGTGTATCTAACACAAGTCAAGTATAAGTCCCAATTTCTCTCGTGGTCAGAGTCAACTTGTGCATTCCTGTTCAACATAACCCCTTTCAGATATCACATCATATTTCTTTAATTGTACATAGTTAGCTACGCTATGTTAAATTAAACTCGTATGATGTAATTCCAGAACCAGTTATATCTAATGAGGAATACTGCCTAACGGTCATAGTCTAGGCCCACTAAATGCAACCTAGTTCACTATAACCTTAGTCTCTGATACCAATCTGTCGCACCCCCAAATTATGATGCGGAAGCGGGTCGGTTCGGGGCGTGACTAATCAAATATCAAAAACACAAGGCATACAATGAACGACTCTATATGCGTCGTTTTACAAAATACATTGATATTATAAAAGTTTTACACTGTTATAATATAGTTTACAAAAGCTCTTGAGCGACTTAAGGGTTTAGCGACTTAAGTGGTTGGTCACTGAAGGGGTCAGTGACTTAAGGGTTCAGCGACTTAAGTGGTTGGTCACTGAAGGGGTCAGTGACTTAAGGGTTCAGCGACTTAAGTGGTTGGTCGCTGAAGAGGTCTGCGACTAAGGGTTCAGCGACTTAAGGGTTCAGCGACTTAAGTGGTTGGTCGCTGAAGAGGTCAGCGACTAAGGGTTCAGCGACTTAAGTGATTGGTCGCTGAAGAGGTCAGCGACTAAAAGTTGTGTAACAAAAGGGTCAGTGACTTAAGAGTTCATTTACTATTTTGAACAAAAATAGTTTCGAAGTGTGGTCAGATTTGGTCCAAAACAGACATATGTTCAAAGATCGAGTTATACACGAAAATACGGACATTTCTGGAAATAGTCAAAGAAGAACTTTTTGTAGAGGGCAAAAATACCAAACTTTTCCAAGTAGTCTCATACATTTATTTAACTTAGAACTCCAGTTATGAATGTTTTTGTGAGTCGGTTTTTGGAAGACAGAAACTGTCTTTATATATATACACATGAAAAACGTATTCAAGCTTGAATTTGGACATTTTCTAGTCATATGAATATACTAATATGGATATAAACATAAAACAAACAAATCTAATGAAATGGAGGTTATCCTTACAAGAAAAATGGTGATTTAAAGACGGTATGAGATGGATGATGCTCGATTTTGCTCCCTTTGCTTTTCCTTTGCTTCCTTCACTAAAAGGTGGTGGTTTTTAACTATGTTATGATGGTGGTCGATGGTGGTGAGGTGGTGGTTGGAGGTGCCGATTGAGAGAGAAGAAAGAAGGAGATGATGGTGGTTAAGAAAAATGAAATGAAATGGGATTGGAAATATGGTTTTTAAGGTGTAATAATTCACCAAACAAGATCCATGATTTTAGGATCTTGTCTGGTCGACTTTTTCCCAAGTCAAAAAGGTAGTGGCAATTTATTAAATCTTGTCTCAATTTATTATTGATATTATATCCGTGTTTGTTTACCCGATCGTTTAAACGTTTAATTATACGTTATACGTTTTATACGTGCGTTTAAAATAATGATATAATCTCGATATTTATAATCGAAGTATTTTATCAAAATACTTACTAATGAGTTATAAGATTATGACTTAAGTTTATTTTGTTGATCGGGTGTGATTCACGTACTTTTGTCGCGTATAACTTAGTCGATACGATACGAAATACTTATGAAATATTATCGAAATAATATTTAGAAAATCACTATGTTTATTAAATAATTTAATATTATTTAATAAATTGGGTTCACCAACGTCCGTAATGATGTATCGGAATCCGGCCGATATAATAACATGCACGATTAAATCTAATCGCGTAAATGCGTATATTTATAAAATATACGTAATGATACATACAATTAGCTTAACATAGAACTAATTACATGTATTACAAAATGATTAGGGACTAATAGCTAGTTCTAATTTTACGGGTGTCACAGATATGTCCAAAACATAAATCGAAACGCATTTTACAACTTGAAATGCTACTTTAACTTTCTGTCCAGAAAAAGGGTCAACTTCCATGATTTTTATAAAATTCATCTCTTAACTAAAATGGTCTCTTCTTAAGCCTAAAATGTATCTCATGGTGTTAGCTTTCAAACGACATCTATTTCGTGACATATCGATTTCGTTTACTATTTTAAAATAATATTTCCGTTAAGGTGCGCATTACTGTTCCGGCGGACAGAAACATTCATCCCTTTCTCAATACCATATCTTGAGTTCTAGACCACTAAAACGTATGAGACCAGTTCCAAAACCTCACATATTTTGTCAACTTTAAAAAGTTCTGCTATGACCATTTCCAGAAATGTCCGTATTTTCGTGTATAACTCGATCTTTGAACATATAACCGTTTTGGACCAAGTCTGACCACACCTTGAAACTATTTTTGTTTAAAATAGTAAATGAACATATAAAAATACCATAAAGTGCAACAATGAACTATACATATATGAGAACATGTGTGATTTTTGGTTAGGTATAAATCGGAGTAGAAATGCTTCAAATCGAAAGGCTTAACGAGGTTATAAACTAACAGTGGTAACGAGTTAATTAACAAACAGTGGTAACAAGTTAATAAACTAATAGTGGTAATGAGTTAATTAACAAACAGTGGTAACAAGTTAATAAACTAACAGTGGTAACGAGTTAATTAACTAACAGTGGTAACGAGTTTATAAACTAACAGTGGTAACGAGTTAATTAACTAACAGTGGTAACGAGTTTATAACGAACAGTGATAACGAGTTTAGTAAACAGTGGGAACAAAGTATAACACTTGTATTCTAGAAAATCATTGGTCCGTCAATCCTCATTATTAGCGCATGAAATCTCAACTCCGTGAATACCATTGTCTCATAAACAAAAACCGTGAATATCATTCACGCACAAACACAATCCGTGAATATCATTCACGCATACAAAAATCCGTGAATATCATTAACGCATAAACAAAGTCCGTGAATTACTAATCTCGCATGAACAGTGCCCGTGAATCCCCATTCTCGCGTAAACAGTGTCCGAGAATCCTATTGACACAGTACCCTATTGTCGGATAAATTGTGGCCTTTGACTTTCTTTGACTTACGGACCAAATGTATTGTCGCATGAAACAGAAACTTGAAGATACTTTTTATACCAAGCCTTGAATACATACAATATCACGACATGCTCGATTTAACGTTAATAGCAAATAACTAACTTATGTATATGCTTTACAAGGTATACAAACACGATGAATTACATAATAATAATATGTAAATTATTATTACCCCTCCGTCACCAACGGGCTACACTTACTTACAAGATAATTTCAAACGTACAAACAAATGCTTGGACATTTCCTAGTTGAGTGGACAACTAGCATGAATGATCTTTTGAGACATTCACTTATACATACAACCTTATATGCTTAGGGCATTAGAAGGTTGCGGGTTCGCGGAACCTACGGATTACTACTGCTTTCAGAATTTACGTTTATTAAGTTAAACGCTTGCTTGCTTGACTCAGGTGAGTCTTACAACCCCACTTTTACTGTTTTACTTATGGGGTGAGATGCATTGCTTACGTTTTCTTGAACACAAGTGCTAAATTACTTACTTTTCATCCACCGAAGTCCCTCCATCATAGTTTCGTTAGTTATGGACTTAAGCGCGAATATTAGTTAATGGATCCATTAGGGACTGACCCTCCCCGCCCGGGGTAGTAGCGCTACCACGAACCGTTATGTATAAACGGGCGACTTTTATTTGTTTCATACGAGTGTTTGGATTGGGCACTCGCGGGGGCGCTATACGGTACTTGGCTGTACCACTGATTTACGGGTTAAGCTTCGACTATGAGCTCATGGCAACGGTATATACATATTTGCTTATTGTTTACTTGGTTGCAGATACTTGATTTCGCCTGCGGGCACAACTGATAAAAATCTTGTGTTCAAACTATTACTTACTTACAAACCTGTGAGATTCACCAACATTCGTGTTGACCCTTTTTAGCATGTATTTTCAGGTACACGTACAGAGTAGGATTACTCCAGGATTACTAGCTAGAGTCGCATGATTTCCAACTGCATTTAACGGAGATTCTTTAGCATTATCTTTTGTAACTATGGTTATGTAATAGAATCTCTCGCTACGTACGCGGACTCTAGGGGACCTTATTTTGTAACGAAAACATTATGTTTTCAAACATTATTTCATATGGGAATATAACTATTTTACAAACGTCTCATTTAGAGGTCGTTTGCTATACTTTGGTGCTTGATTATTGATTAGTAACACCCAAAGCTTGCTTCCGCGCAACATTAAATTTGGGGGTGTTACACACCGTCTCCACAACCATCTCCACACAACTCACCACCTCATACACCACCTCATCCTTCGATCCTACTACCTGAAAGTGGTATTGCCCTTATCTTGAAAAAGCTTGATCAGATGGCATCAATACATGAAAACCAAATTATTGCCACTGAAAAGTCATTCACTGAGCTAAATCAAAAGGTTGTATTCCTTACCACCAAATTCTCAAAACTTCAAAACGAAGTAAAATCCCTCAGTGCTCCCATCATTTCATCAATCAAAGAATCCACAAGTGAGTATGTGAGTGAACTGAAGAAGCTACAGGGACTGCTTCCTTCCAAATTGGCAACACATCTTCAAGATCTTGCGTATAAGGTTGACGAAATGACCACTGTTGTTAATCTTGTCCCCTCCAAGGTTGAATCCATAATCTCCAATGTCACTACATTTGAGGCACATGTTAAGAAAACATTGAATGACACCAGATTCACCACTGATGATCGAGAAGTGCTTAGTGATGTTAGGGGATTTCAGCTTGCTACCATGGTTGCTTTCAAGCATCTTGGCCAACATCTAGAGGCACTAAAAGGAGTTCTCAAGCGTATGGTCTCTGAATTGATTTCTAAGGTTCAAGCTGTTGGCGCTCCTCCTCCATCAGTTGAGGGGGAGAAATCTATTATCGTTGAAGTTAAAGAAACTGTTGGTGCACTAGCTGAAGGGGAGCGCTTAGTGAAAGCAGTAGAAACAACACTAACTCAGACCACACCAGCTGAGGGGGAGCATACTGCAGAAGCTGAATATGATAAAATAGTTGAAAATGCTCAGCCCTTCTAAACAACGGAAACTGACAAAGAAATGAGCCAAATCAATACAACACCCGAAGACCCTTCAATCTCTGTGAAGCCTTCATCTGACACTACAGCAACAAGCTCACATCCAGTGCAGTGATCCAGTCGAAGAAAAAGAAAATTAATCATGGATGAGGATGATGAAGAATCTGATGATGATATTATCAATCAGAAGGGAAAGAAGATTAGGTTGGAAAGTTCGATCTCTAATGAGATTATGGGAGAGGAAGAAAGATTAAAGAAAGCATCTAAGAAATTAAATCTTCCACTAGAAGACATTCAGGCTGCTTATCTTCAAGAAAAATGCAAGGAACTTGAAAAAGAGAAGGCTGCTGAAACTGAAAAGGTAATTTCTGAGTTGAAAGTAGGAGTGGAATCTGAAGTTGAAAAGAAGGGCATTGATGCTCTAAAAATTCAAGAACAGGTACTGAAATAGGGAGCACAAAATCTTAAAGATAAGAATGAACAAATAAAGTTCATTCAGAAGTTCATCTCCTTCAGAAGATATCCACAGAAGATTGTCAAAGTTATCCCAAGGTTCTTCAAAACTCAGCGAGCAAGAAACAACTTGGAACAATTCAGAGAAGATAAGAACACAAACAATATTGTTACCTTATCAAAGATAAAGATGACCTTGGGCTTCTCTGAAATTTGTGAGATCTATACCTGCATTCAGAACAGCTCCACTTCTTACAAACAAGTCTTGCTACAGCTTCTAGAAAAAATCTTTGCCGACTTAAATGAAGCTGAGAAGACCTTGAAACTACCACTCTCTCATCCTCAAATTGAGCTTAAAGGTACCTCCACCAGCGTTAGCAGAAAAATCACCAAGAAATCAACCAAAGAAGACAGACTGACACAAACAAAGATGCTTCAAAAGATGAGCTTTCTACCTGACTGTGAAGGAACAAACCATATTCTTCCTGTAGGTGTTCATTTTATGCCTGGAAGAGTGATCAGGAGTCCTGAATTTGGAATGTTCCTCATGGATCCCATCACTAATCAAAGCTTTCAAAGGGCCTCTGAAATCTCCATTGCCAAGGCAGAGCATCTTGCTGCTGTTAGATTCATAGGGAGATCAAGCAACGCTGATGAAGAATTTCTGAAGCTAATCAATGAGGAACTAAGACTGAGAATGGCTCAAGACACTACTGACTCATATGTAAAAATCAAGCAACAATATGAAAATGTAATGTCATAGTGTCTCTTCTGTAAAACTTTTGATTATGATATAAAATCAAAGTTGTCTATTTTTTGCTATTTATTTATGCTTAATGTGTAGTCTTATCAATGGATAGCTAGTAAAAAACTTGCTCTGTCATAAATAAATAGGGGGAGATTGTTTGGTCACTGACACTACCTCTATAATTTATGTATGACAGACTAATTCTAGGACGCTGATATGTCTTAGTGTCCCTTACCTTTGTGGTCTCGCTGCATGTGTAGCAACGTACCTTATAACTTGCTTGCCTTCATCATCGTGTCCTTGACACTGATTATACCTTAAGACATCAAGTTATCCATAGATGCTGGAAGACACTGACACCTATAACTGAAGTCAAAGACTAAAGATATAGATATAAGATTTCTGATTGAAGTGGAAGATCAATGGTTATCTTAACTACTCCAACAACTATTCCCTGTGTAAGCGCATGGGTCTGACAGATACATGTACACTTTAGAAGGCGTATTCTACAAGGTGGATAATAGCCGTATAACCGGTGTACAATAATGCACGAAGTCAACAAACCTTCACTTACAGAAAAAGTACCTTGCTTTTTCTGTAAAAATGTATTATAATATTTTAAACACCTTCCCCATGAATAAGTCATTAAAGATTTGATACTCTCCTACCTTATCTATCAAATCTTTAAAAGATTATTCACACGGTTAAAAATATTATCTCTAAGATAACACCGAGGAATTATGGCTATAATAACTCAATCCAACAACCGTATTAAACACACCTTCAACCGCATTAAATATAACCTTTGATCTATTGCAGCCACTCCTGTTAGTCAGCGAGCTTTGTGCCAACACTTGGGTGTTGAGATCACTGATAGTCATCAACATCTCTGACTGAGTGACTTGTTATATTTAAATCTATCATTAAGTTACAATTACTTAGATTAGTGTGTCTTTTCTCTTCCGCAAGCAATTGTTGTAAAGTATTATTTTGATTCAATCAATAAATCTACTTTAAACTTGAAAAATTGTATTCACCCCCTCTTCAATTAATTGTGTTAAGTAGTTATATATCTATTTAGTCAAAAGGGGCTAACAAAATTATTATTATAAACTTTCACCAACAGGTCATACATGTTTTTTAATAAACGAACTTGAACAACTTATTTGGACATACTAGTTGATGAACTAGCTTTAAGTGGACATTAACCCTCCACCTATATGATTGGCTTAAGTGGACATTAACCCCCACTTATACAATCGTTATAGATGGTCTTATGAGACATATACTTACACAACCTTATACGTTTAGGATGCTAGAAGGTTGCACTTTGGGACACATTGCTTGCTACTTGATATTTGCTTGCTACCCGCTAAACTTTGGTGAGTTTCATAGCCCCTTTTTACTGTTTTCACTGGGGTGAGAATACATACAACTGTTTTATATAAACTACTTTTTATGATCACAAGTACTGACAACAACTTTTCGTACGGATTGCATGAGACCTTATGATAATCCACTAAAGCCCTCTACCCATCATAGTTCGTTAATATATGCGTAAATATTATTGGATAGTACTATCAGGGTTTGACAAACCTCGTCCGGGCTAGTCTCTCTAGCCAACCCACGGGAGCAATATTATTTGTAAATTAGAAGTGTATCGGATTAGTACACTTACCGGAGGCAAACAACGTTAAGTTCGAACTATGAGACTCATGCAAATGGTATACTTATATTGCAATATGCAATACTTTTATTTATCATTAACGAATGATACAATTTTCGTAATCTTGTGAATCATACTTATAACTGTTTGCTTACAAACCTATGAACTCACCAACTTTATGTTGACCTTTTTGTATGTATTTCTCAGGTAACCCGTCGTAGTTGGAAGCATAAGGATAAGCTTAGCTCGAGTCGCATGGTTTTCAAATCATCAAGGAACTAGATTGCATTACTATATTTTGTAGTTATAGTTATGTAATTCTACTTTTGTTATGCGAACTCCTATAACTTTTGTAAACATTTGAATTATTGTAATGTAACTATTTTTCAAACGTCTCATATAGAGGTCGTTTGCTTTAATCTTTGTGTTGTGATATTTAATTTGGTCGGCGCCCCCATGACACCTCCTACTTCCGTTGCCACGTGTTTTGGGGGTGCGACAGATTGGTTTCAGAGCCTAAGGTTATAGCAAACTAGGATTGCATTAGTGACATAGATGATGACCATTAGGTTAGTATTCCTCATTTGTTATGACTGGTTCAGCAATTGCATCATTCGAATTTAATTTAACATAGTTTGATCAACTATGTACAGTTAAAGCAGAATCGATGCATGACCTGAAATGGTTATAGTGAATGGGAATGCATTAGAAGACTTTGACCATGGATAGAAACGGGACCAACCTTATACGTTCTTATGTGCTAGGTTATTATATTTCTTTATATATAACCTTAACTTCTCGTATACTAGACTTCTTGCCACAGAAAATGGCAACCACTCCCACAACTACGTCACCTAACATCGAAAATGAAACACATACCTTACTTACTACTGTGGAGATTTCCACAGTACCCGCTCGCCCAACCGAATCGGGCAATGAGATAATCGAATAGGACTCACTTGAGGAAAATCCACCTAAGGATTCGCCACCCAAACAAGTGATACCTACTTCACCCTCTTCTTTCCGCTCATAACCAAATCAATCGGGAACACGTATAAAACTTGAACAATACGATACTTCATCAGTTAGATGAACTACACCTACTTCCGTCACTTCACACTCTCCCTTCCCACTCACATCGTGGATATATGGATCACTTACATTACGAACAACTAGGGGAAACGCTAGAACTATCTCGAACTATAATTTATCTTGTTCATACTAGTACTACTACTGCTACTACTGCAACTGCTGCTGCTGCTACTACTACTACTACTACTACTACTACTGCTGCTGCTACTACTGCTGCTACTATTGCTGCTACTACTACTGCTGCTACTACTACTGCTGCTACTACTGCTGCTACTACTACTACTGCTACTACTACTACTACTACTACTACTGCAACTACTACTGCTACTACTACTACTACTGCTACTGCTGCTGCTACTGCTACTGCTACTCCAACCACTATAACCCATTGTCATGCAAGGGTCCGCGGGTGAACCTTGTCAACCACAACACCTACATAATGGAAGTAACCATTAGAACAATTGCATGAATTTCAACGATCCACTTAACTCTTTACTTGATCATGATTGATCACTCTTTGACTTGTATGTCAACAATTCTTTCAAACACGAGACTTACTGCTTGATCATGTTTGGTCACCATTTCGACACGTTTGTCAAACAATTTACTCATAACTTAATTTGAGACTATGTCTGTTCCTGAAATGCCCCATTTTTTTTATAATCTTTTGGTAAGGTCCCATGTCTAAAATATAACATTATAGACTCGTTATATCATTCACTTAATCAAATAATGACTCAAATAACAAAATGTTGAATTTATAAAAGATTCCTCAGGAATGACTCCCATTCCCCAGGAATGAGGCTTGCTATTAACATATTTATTCGGATTCCCTAGGAATGACTTCCATTCCCCGGGAATCAGGCCTGTTGTTACCATTTTTAAATACGAACTTTGCACACGCATAACTTTTAAACGGTAAGAAATTTGATCATGAAATTTTATAGGCACGTTTATATTATCAAAATGAAGGTTTCCATTTTTATAGTTTTTCAAATTTCGTAAAAACGTGAGAATTGGACGTCTCACCAAAAATAGGCCGTTTTGACCCCTTTTGGTGAACCACCCAAATTCTAAATGACTCACAACTAAGTCGAAACTTTTTGCACACTTCATTAGTACCATAAAACAAACTTAAAGAAAATAAAAAACCAACTCATAACACAACCACTTTCTATTTTCACAATATGACCTCCTTAGACCCGTTTTGACACCAAATTACCCGTTTGATATTCTAACCTCAATTTAACCCAACTTAAGACTCTTTTACACATATTTGACTATTTCAAACATAGTTGACTATATGTCAACTCTCACCTTGATCAACCAATCAAAACGACACTTTACTTCATTTCATACACATAAACACATTAGATAATTTACATTCATCATAACTTCTAGGTTTTCTTCAAAACATGTACACACCACTACACTTTACGGTTGACTTTCAAAGTCAACATACTTCGAGACCAAAACTATAAACATAATGTTTGACTACTAAAAACTTAATCTTTTTGGGCGTATTATACAAGCATTCATCAAAATGATAATTCAAGGGGAGAACTTGTACTCACTACACGCTAGCAATCCATTTCAATCCCTTCAACTTGCCTTGCCCTCCCTTTTTCCCGAAATCACCTAAAAACATAAAACACATAAAGAATAAGCACTCTTGCTTAGTGAGCACATAGGCTAATCAATTAATTAATTCTCCATGTTATACAACAATCACTAATTCACACAATTCAACATATACTCTTGCATAATTAAACACTGAAACATCATATTAAAATCAATATTTCACATAATCAATGTCACTGACTTCGTACACTTCTTAGTACCATACCACGCTGGTATGCATACCAAGTTCAACAACACTATATTCACTGTTCTTAGTACCATACCACGCCGATATGCATACCAAGTTCAACAACACTGTATTAACTATCATATGGTTGTGCAAACCTCTAGCTCGGAAGCTATCCGGTACATACAAAACCATAGTCTCTTTAAAATTCATCATTCACATAACCACAATTAAAAATAAGAAACAAACATATGATTGTGCAAACCTCTAGCTCGGAAGCTATCCTGTACATACACAACCATCATTATTTAATCAATCCCTATACTACTCACCTTGGCCTTGATCGATGATTCACAAGATATAACAATTGAAGATAAGCCACTTTAACACCTAATCATACAACACATAACAACACATTTAAATCTCTAAACTTCATTAATTTAAACCAATAACCTATATGATAACTCCCCCAGTTTGATTCAACTAGTTTTAATTCATAATTCAACTAACTTACTCATTTAATCTATCACTATATTCATAATCATAATCATCTCTCATTAACATAATCATGATCATAATCATAATCACTTCAATTTTACTTTATTAATACTTTACACTTGAATTCTTATATAAACATGTTATTTACACTATATCAACATCACTAATATCATCTTTAAACTCATTAACATCATAACACCAAGATTTGACAAAACCATAGAAATCATTCAAGAACACTATTATTCAATTCATCACTTTTAACTTGTTATTTGTTTACTACTAAGCTTATAAACACCAATACATAAAAATTCTAACAATTTGATACCCTAATTTCATATTGAAAAGCACTAATTTCAGTAAACCCTTGAAACCCCCATGAACTAGGTTAAATATAATGAGAAATCACTTGCAAAGATTAAAGGATTGTAAAAGATGATAATAGAAGATGATTACTCAAGATTAAAGCTTGTATTTAAGTTTGATTGAAGATTTGAATGATGACTTATGGCTTCTGCGATTTTTCTCATTCTCCAGGAAGAGTTTGGAAGTTAATAGAACAATTAAGGAAACCTCAAACTACTCCATGTATTTGTCTGCCCTTTTAATTTAATTCTTTTATTTTACAGTCTGGAACTGGTAATTCATTTTACGTTTTTCACTATATCTCTTTATTTATACAATATTGCTTCATAATAAAATTATATCTGATTACGAAATTAATTTCCTGAAATTTGGAATGTTACAGTTCCAAACATCACTTGATTAGTATTGCGAGGGATACTCACAACGACTAAGTCCATAGACTACTTCAAACTATTTCAAACTTCTCTAAGAACGACTACTCGTCAGATAACGGCCTAATCTGTGAAGAACAGATTCAATACACATATCTCGATGAGGAAATAACACCAATAGAAGAAATCGTTATGGAGGAAAACGAGCAACACAATTTTGGAATGATTGGCATCGAGGAATACGAAAGAGTGTGAGATCAGGCTGAAGATTTAGATGGCTGCAACTGGGAGCTCAAGCTTAGGTGCAAGACCTACGAGCAAGAATTGAGGATTCTGAAAAGGTCTATTCCCGACCGAATCAAGGATAAGATTCACTACTGGAAGGAAGTGTCTACTCAGTTTAAGCAAAGAACAAAAATGTGGATCAAATGGATGTGCCAACACTCAACAGGCAATACCTTACTCCACTCTGCACTCCCGCGATACAGTGACATGCTCGAAGCACGTTACTATCCACATGACCTGAACCTAGAATAGATTAGAAGTAGACCCGAACAAAGATGAACATAGATAGTGTTACCTCAATGATCTAACGATGGGTGTATAAAACCCCATCACATTTGGTATAAGACTTCTGTATTTGTCCGGATGTAACAATGCCCAACATGTTTTGTAAACTTTGAATTCTGTAAGCTATCAACCTATTAACCTTGCACCTTATTGGTTACAAATCATATTACCTTGTATTGATTTATCGTCGTATTGTGAAGCCACAAATTACTTTTAATCATGAATGTGATAATTTTAGCTCTCACACAAAGATCTCATCCATTCTTTTATTCCCCTTTTTTCGTTTAAAGAGACACCGGTATAAGAATCAACTGAAATTTTCAACACTTTACAATAACAAAAGTTTTCAATAGATTTTTCAACAGATTTCTACCAATTCAAGTTTTCAAAGAATTTTCACCAAACAACTACCCGAAACTATTTACAACTTCTAATGTTCAATTAATTTGGCTAGACAGAAATTTTCATCGACTTATTGACGACCAGATTTTTTCCAACATATTTTGATTAACTCAAGTTTTCAACGTACTTCATAGTTCCAAACAAACTATTGTCATAGAAATCTATCGACTGATTCTACACCATCGCAAGCGAACATTTCCCCATAGATCTCATACCCGTCAAAATCACAAACCTTGATATCATCATAGGCATGGACTGATTGTCCAAACACGGTGGCAAAATCAATTTTCTCTAGAAAATCGTTAGTATTACCTTCATTACCAGTGGAACTTTGATCAAACAAGGGGAGATCGGTAGACCGAGAACTAAACAAATCAACCATCAAGAACTGATACCCCTCCCTAGAACCGATGACCTCCTTGACCAACTTCAAGGTTCGAGCTTTTACTCAAAGATCGACCTTCGGTCTGGTTATCACCAACTTTGCGTTCGAGATGTAGATATCCTGAAAACTGCATTCCGTACTCAATACGGGCATTACAAATTCCAAGTGATGCCTTTTTGCTTAACCAACGCACCAGCTGTATTCATGGGCCTTATGAATTGGGTGTGCAAACCCTATCTAGATAAGTGTGTCATCGTGTTCATCGATGACATCTTGATCTACTCTCGCAACGAAACCTAACATGGCCAACACCTGAAAACTATCTTCGAATTACTCAGACACGAGGAGTTATACGCCAAGTTCTCCAAGTGTGAGTTCTGGATGCGAACAGTACAACTCCTAGGTCATGTCATTGACAACCAAGGGATACATGTTGATCCAGCCAAAATAGAGGCCATCAAGTGCTGGAAAGCACCAACCACACCAACTGAGGTACAAAAATTCTTGGGTCTCGCTGGATATTATAGGCGATTCATTGAGAATTTCTCCAAAAAAGCCTTGCCTTTAACCTCCCTGACTCAGAAAGATAAGAAATTCGATTGGACCGACAAACAAGAGTCGGCTTTCCAACTTCTGAAATAGAAACTCTGCAGTGCACCAATCCTGTGCTTACCCGAAGGCACCGATGATTTCGTAGTTTACTGCGATGCCTCACACCAAGGACTAGGTTGTGTGTTAATGCAATGTGATAAAGTCATTTCTTATGCCTCCCGTCAACTCAAAATCCACAAAAAGAATTACATCACTCATAACCTTGAACTCGTAGTTGTCGTATTTGCTCTCAAAATATGGAGACATTACCTTTATGGCACTAAGTGCACCATCGTTACCGATCACAAAATTCTCCAACACATATTCGATCAAAAAGATCTCAACATGAGGCAACATCGATGGGTTGAGTTGCTTACCGATTACGACTCCGAAATCAAATACCATCCGGGCAAGGCTAACGTTGTTGTCGATGCCCTCAGCCGGAAAGAACGAGTGAAACCCCTCCGTTTTCGAGCCCTTGGTTTAACCATTCGCAATGATCTCACCACTTAAATCCTCACCGCTAAACTCGAAGCACTTGGAAATGAAAACATCAAAAAGGAGGCCTTGCAAGGCATGGATAAACAATTCGTAATCAAACCCGATGGAACCTGATACTTCTCTAACCCAATTCGGTTACCATACTTTGGGAACCTACGAGATTTAGTGATGGACGAAGCTCACAAATCATGATACTCCATACATCCTGGTTCTGACAAAATGTATCACAACATCAAACAACGGTATTGGTGGCCTAACATGAAAGCTGACATAGCTACTTATGTTAGCAAATGTTTAACCTATTCCAAGGTTAAGGCAGAATACCAGAAACCTTCAGGATTGCTTCAACAGTCTGAAATACCACAATGGAAATGGGAGAACATAACCATGGATTTCATTACCAAACTTCCAAAAACACCGAGCGGTTGCGATGCCATTTCGGTAATCGTCGATCGCCTCATCAAATCTGTCCATTTCCTGGCCGTCAAGGAAATCGATAAAATGGAGCGTTTGGCTCGCATCTATATCAAAGAGGTTGTATCCCAACACGGCATCCCCATCTCAATTATCTCCGATAGAGATAGTCATTTCACATATCACTTTTGGTAATCACTTCAAAAGTCCTTGGGTACTCGTCTGGATATGAGTACTTCATATCATCCTCAAACCGATGGCCAAAGTGAACGAACTATTCAAATGTAGGAGGATATGCTACGAGCCTGCGTAGTTGACTTCGGTGCAAACTGTGAACATCATTTACCCTTGTGCGAATTTTCATACAACAACAATTACCATACAAGTATTGGAGCTGAACCTTTTGAGGCACTGTATGATCGTAAGTGCCGATCACCTATCTGTTGGACCGAAGTGGGAGACAACCAACTCATTGGTCCAGAAATCATCCATGAAACAACCGAGAAAATCATAACCATTCAAAACCAGCTGAAAGCCGCTCGTGATCGTCAGAAGAGCTATGCTGACGTGAGATGCAAACCACTCGAGTTCCAAGTTGGGGACAAAGTACTTTTGAAAGTGTCACCTTGGAAAGGTGTCATCCACTTTGGAAAAGGTGTCAAACTGAACCCTAGGTACATTGGACCTTTCGAGATCCTTGAAAGGATTGGTCTAGTGGCATATCGACTGCAGCTACCACCACAACTTAGTAATGTGCACAACACTTTCCACATTTCTAACCTGAAGAAATGTCTGTCTGATGAGACACTTGTTATTCCACTTGACGAAATCCACATAGATGACAAACTCCACTTCGTCGAGGAACTGATTGGAATCTTGGACCGAGAGGTCAAACGTTTAAAACAGAGTAGTATTCCCATCATTAAAGTCCGGTGGAATTCTAGGCGCGGTCTTGAATTCACTTAGGAACGGGAAGACCAAATACGACTGAAACACCCACATCTATTCCCAGATACCCCACAGACTACGACAACAAGCTAATTTCAGGACGAAATTCCTCTAATAAGGGGAGAATGTCACATCTGGCAATTTAGGGTTACTGATAATCCTACTTGAAACCCTAATTACGTGTGTTTAGTTTAGCAATAGGCTAAATACTAGTTATTTCTTGTAACTACTTGTATTTTTTTATGAATATACGCTTACGTAATTAATTATAATTACGCTTACGTAATTTGTTGAAGGACGGAGTCCAACCCAGTATAAATATGGATGTTAGTGAATAAAATAATTAAATAATATGAAATTATTTAATAAACTTAAAAACTTATAAATATTATGTTGATAATATTTAACACGTCAACTATATCGTATTAAATAACCTAAACATGATAAAAATGCCTGAAACACACCTGACGACCTAATGTGAGACAAAATATATTTTATAAACTTTAAATATATTATGGCTAGTAAAACTTTCATTTAAAATATCGTGTTTCAAAACAATATCGAAAGATGTCTAATTAAAACGTTACACGCTTAAACTTCCGTACAACAAGCGCGCAAATCGAAACTGATAAATAAACGGAACATTTTTATAGATGTTTTCAAGTATTTAGAATAAATATTTCAAGTGAAAATGTGAAAATTAAATTCTTCATTTAAATATACGTACTAAACATTTAACGTCTAAATAAACGTCAAACCGACCGAGTAAATGAATGAAAAATGTAACAAATTAAATTGGGAACAAGAAAATGACCAATATACCCTTGAGTGGGCCCCCTAGGCTGGCCCCCTGCCCCCATGTGATCCCATGTGACCACCAACTCTTTCCCGACTTAGAAACCATGCATTCATGCAAACCCATCATTTCACACTCCACTTAAACTTCAAACTTACTCCACCTTCTCTCTAACTCCCTTTCCTCTCTCTAGAAATCAGGTATTTCACCACCCTCAACCACCATCTCCACCACCCAAAACCACCATAAACCACCAATTAATTTCTTAACTTTTTGTAATAATAATTAGCTCAAGAGTTCTAGCATCATCATCTCATCTCATCTCCTTCAAAATCTTTGTAAGGAAACTCATCTCTACTTTCATATATGTTTATTTACATGTTTTATAGCTCATCTAACTTGAATATGTCCAAAACTCTTGCTAAAAGTCATTTTTATAACCAAACATAAACATGCAATAATCTGCCTTAAAAAACTCAGTCCACGAAAATGGCCATATCTGGAGTTCTAGGAAGAGTTAGACAACGAATTCTTTTTCAAAAGTTGCGTATTGTAAAGAGCTACAACTTTCGTGTTTTGCGCTTTTACCATAACTGTACGTATTTTTGTGGATAAACTGATCTTTGGGACTGACTTGAAAATGTTCGGTAAATATGTTCGGTTGTTACGCAAAATTAATTACCCATGTAAATGGACACTATAAATCTTAGGGATTTTATTTTAGACACTAAATTAGTAGATGATAAGTTTGTAAAAAAAAATCTCAGACCTTAATTTGGACCAGAGGTTGTAGAAATCTAGTGGCGAACTAAATCGACAAAAACCAAAAATGTGAAACCTTGAAGTTCTAATTTGCATGTTAAAAACCGACACCTCGAAATAACTCCGACACAAACCAACAACTTTTATAGGCTTTATAAAATGAAATATGGGTTGGGTAAAAGTTTTGGGTCAAACCGAGTAGGTTTGACCAAGTCAACAAAAACGACTCGGTTTCAAAAAATGACAAAACTTGCTATTTTTGGAAAATGATAACAAAAATGGGTTTGGGTGACTTATTTAGTAACTTGGACCAAAAACTAAACTTAGAAAGTTTCCCGAATTAGAAACCGACACCTAGAACACTTGGACCAAATACTCTAACTCATAAATTAGAAGTGTCTCATGAAGTGTCTCATAAATTGGAAGTGTCTCATGAAGTGTCTCATAAATTGAATGTGTCTCATGAAGTGTCTCATAAATTGGAAGTGTTTCATGAAGTGTCTCATAAATTGAAAGTATCTCATAAATTGGGAAGTATCTCATAAATTTGGCAAGTATTGCTAAGGTTTGACCAACTTTGACCAACTTTGATCAGGTTTGACCAACTTTGACCAGTTCGACCAGGTTTTGACCAACTTTGACCATTTTGACCAACTTTGACCAGGTTTGACCAACTTTGACCAGGTTTGACGAACTTTGACCTACGGTTTAAGGTTTCTACGAACTAAATAATCTGTTTGCAATATACGATATGTACTAATAAATAATTTACAACAAAACAAACTTAATAATAATGTCTAAATGAATTATTATTACAAACTTTCACCAACGGGTCATATATGTTTTTAATAAATGAACTTGAACAACTTATTTGGACATACTAGTTGATGAACTAGCTTTAAGTGGACATTAACCCTCCACCTATATGATTGGCTTAAGTGGACATTAACCCCCACTTATACAATCGTTATAGATGGTCTTATGAGACATATACTTACACAACCTTATACGTTTAGGATGCTAGAAGGTTGCACTTTGGGACACATTGCTTGCTACTTGATATTTGCTTGCTACCCGCTAAACTTTGGTGAGTTTCATAGCCCCTTTTTACTGTTTTCACTGGGGTGAGAATACATACAACTGTTTTATATAAACTACTTTTTATGATCACAAGTACTGACAACAACTTTTCGTACGGATTGCATGAGACCTTATGATAATCCACTAAAGCCCTCTACCCATCATAGTTCGTTAATATATGCGTAAATATTATTGGATAGTACTATCAGGGTTTGACAAACCTCGTCCGGGCTAGTCTCTCTAGCCAACCCACGGGAGCAATATTATTTGTAAATTAGAAGTGTATCGGATTAGTACACTTACCGGAGGCAAACAACGTTAAGTTCGAACTATGAGACTCATGCAAATGGTATACTTATATTGCAATATGCAATACTTTTATTTATCATTAACGAATGATACAATTTTCGTAATCTTGTGAATCATACTTATAACTGTTTGCTTACAAACCTATGAACTCACCAACTTTATGTTGACCTTTTTGTATGTATTTCTCAGGTAACCCGTCGTAGTTGGAAGCATAAGGATAAGCTTAGCTCGAGTCGCATGGTTTTCAAATCATCAAGGAACTAGATTGCATTACTATATTTTGTAGTTATAGTTATGTAATTCTACTTTTGTTATGCGAACTCCTATAACTTTTGTAAACATTTGAATTATTGTAATGTAACTATTTTTCAAACGTCTCATATAGAGTTCGTTTGCTTTAATCTTTGTGTTGTGATATTTAATTTGGTTGGCGCCCCCATGACACCTCCTACTTCCGCTGCCACGTGTTTTGGGCGTGCGACTAATATCGATAAAAATGTCCATTATCAATGAGTATAAATATTTTGTAGGAAAAAATATTATAATAAATTCACCTAGAAAATTTACTTCTAGGATTAGTAGGAAAGAATAATTATTAAATTTTAATATGTATATCACTAGTACAAATTTGGGCTTTCGTCACACATTCCAATATTTATGTGACCAAAGGGCTAAAAAAAAACTGGACGTTATTCTTTAGCCACACATGAATTCCAATCGTGTGACCATTCTGAAACGTATTTGCCACACCTTCGAACATTTATGTGGCTAAAGGGAACTGCAATTTTTTTGCATTTCATTTAGTCACACATGAAGTTGGAACGCGTGACAAATCTTGTCACACACTTGAACACTGTGACCAAACGCCACTATATGGTCACATGGAGTAATTGTTTATGTGGCTAAAGCATAGAGTCGATTTTGTCACACATGATTAAAGTGTAGCCAAAGCCAGGTACATATGGTCACATAAGTTATTATGTGACCATATGTTTAGTGTCTGTTAGAATGGCAAAAGGTAATGTGTTTAGTCACACTAATTTCTAGCCCGATCATGTGACTATATCGCATTAGAATAGCCACACCATATCACAAATGTGTATCGAAAGGATGTTTATGGCCACATGTTAGGTGATTATATGTGACCAATATATTCACAACAGTCACATTTTTAGATATTCATGTGACTATTTTTTTAAAGAGAAAATGGGCAAAGACGATTATCATTAAATTTGATATTAGTCACATTGAGTGCTGTTTGTGTGGCTATATCATGAGACCTTATTGGTCACATGGAGTAATGGTTTGTGTGACTATAGCATAGAGTCGATTTTGTCACACATGATTTAAGTGTAGCCGAAGCCAGATACATATGGTCACATAAGTTATTATGTGTGTCTAAAGTTTAGTGTGTGTTAGAAACTCAAAATGGCAAAACGTAATGTGTATAGTCACCCTAATTTCTTGCCCGATCATGTGACTATATGGCCTGGTAATAGCCACACCATATCACAAATGTGTATCCAATAGGATGTTTATGGCCACATTTTGGGTGATTATATGTGACCAGTGTATTCACAACAGTCACGTTGTTAAATATTCTTGTGACTATTTTTTAAAGCTAAAATGGGCAAAAACGATTATCATTAAATTTGATATTAGTCACATTCAATGTTGTTTGTGTGGCTAAATCTAACGTATATTGTTATATTAAAAAGCATTGGAATTCTAACAGATATAACATTTAGCTGCATTGGTTAACGTGTTTCTTTGTAGGTGTATTGGCTGGGACCCAAGTTCGAACCCCACTCTCAGAATGTTTTTTAATATAAATGTCATTTTGACCAAAAGGTTTAATGTATGCAAGTAGACTTAGTGGTATGGTCAAATTAAATGGTTATTGTAATATGCCCGTGATTAGTTATTGGTTACGATGTTATATATGACATTTATCCGTAAGTATTTATGTTTTAATTTACAAAGTTAATGCATGTACTAAAAAAAATGGAAGTCATAGAAATTAAGATACAAGTAATCATTCCATAAAATATTCAAAAGGTAATTTACAAGGTTACTGTACTAAAATTAATATAGCTAGTGTTCCAGCATTACATATATGTTGATCACTTGGACTTTGGTATAACAATACCCAAACTCTAGTTGGTTCGAAAGTAATCATCTCGTGATTCATTACCCAAGTCACGTTTATCCACACGTGGCAATATATTATCATTGTGCGGGTGAATGACCGTGCTAAATTCCTCATCGATTTCATCATATGTATCTCTGTAATTCTTGAGAGGTGCTTTCAGGATAATAGATAAATTCCTAGTTAGCTGGTCTTTCACATAAAACACTTGTCGTGCTTGTGAGGCTAACACGAATGGATCAACCTTGTGGCCTACATTATTCAGGTCAACCAATGTATAACCATGATTAGTATCGCGTTGGACCGCGCCATCTTTACGGTTAACCCAATCACATTTGAAAAGAGGAAGTTGCCTGAAGCGGTAATCCAGTACCCATATCTCTTGCAAAACCCCATAATAAAATGTGCGTCTAGTGGTTGCAACTTCTTTGGATATGTGAATATCTTCTGTCTCAACACTAACCCCACTGTTTTGGTAAACTCTGCCATCACTACATTTAGTACGAAATGTATAACCATTGATGTTATATGCAGTGTATTTCACTACGCTGGCTCGTGGTCCATATGAGATCCACCTTACGGTTTCGGATACACTGTCTTTGGAGATCGTTAACTCTCTCTCAACCTGCAGAATCTCATTACAAGTATATATATATATATATATATATATATATATATATATATATATATATATATATATATATATATGAGCTTGAAATTGAACGAATTAACAAAACACAAATAGTGATAGAAAAAAACAATTGTCCAGCTTTTAGTTTGACTTTATTCTTCAACTCTGACAGTACATACTAACACGCTTAATAGTAGTAACTTTGGTTAATGAAACTACAGTTAATTAAGTCGATCTCCAATTGGTAAAAACTGGACAATTGTAAGGAGTAAATAATATACGATTAAATAACAATTACCTCTTTGCGTAACCACTTATCAAAAGATTTAAAGTGCTCATTCTGCAGCCATGCTTTTCGTTTACCCGGGTTTTGTGTTACCAAAACCTCCTTGTGTCTCCTGAAACAAGGTATTTTGTTATTATATTTGATAGAACATTAACTAAAGTAACGAAATAGCTAGACATGTGTTAGTAATTAATACTTACTCAATATACGGTACAATCTCATCTGTATTCAGTATTACATACAAATGTGCTTTTTGAAAGAGTTCTGCAGAAACTTCACTTGATTTGCCAGCCGACAGTGGCTTTCCGTCCTCGTTTTCATCAGTTTCATGTGTATCATTTGGGATACCAATAGTTTTCATGGATTTTTGATATTCTCCGAAAAACTCTATTGTTTCTTATGCAATAGTCTCCTCAGCAATGCATCCCTCTGGTCTATTTCTGTTTCGCACATGTCCCTTAATAACCTTCATACATCGTTCGAAGGGATACATCCACCGAAAGCATACAGGACCACATAATTTTACCTCCCTAATTAGGTGCAAAGTCAAATGGACCATAATATCAAAAAAAGAGGGGGGGAAAGAACTTTTCGAGTAGGCACAGTGTGACACAAAGTTCTTCTTGCATTTTATCTAGTTCCTCTAATATGATCTCTTTGCTACATATAGATTTAAAGAAAAAGCAAAACCTGATAATAGCCTTGCGTGTGGGTTCGTCCATTATCGAACGTATTGCAATGGGCAAAAACTCCTGCATTAGCATGTGATAGTCATGTGATTTAAGGCCGATGAGCTTCCTATCTGTGAGGCTGACTAAACTAGAGAAATTAGAACAATATCCTTGCGGTACCCTCATGTTGTATAACGTCTGACAAAAGATGTCCTTTTCGGCATTCGTTAGCGTGTAACCTGCTAGTGGTAATACTGTTATTTCTCGGTCATCTTTCCTAACAAACAACTCTGGTTTGTCTATTCCCAACTCTTTAAGATCCAATTGAGCATTCTCTCCATCTTTCATCTTTCCCGACACATTTAGCAAAGTCCCGACTAGACTCTCACCAACATTCTTTTCTATATGCATGAAATCGATAAAATGATGAACTTCAATGTGCCTCCAATACTTTAGCTTTCGATACCAAATGTTGAATTTCTTCCAATACGCACCATTCTGTTCATTTGATTTGCTTGAAGTACCATCTTCTTTTCCTGATCTTTTCCTCTTCTCCATTTGGATCTTCCCACCTCTGCCTCTGGCATCTTCTTGGTTTGCTTGTTTTACACGTCCCCACTTATTTTCAATATGTTTTACCTCGTTGTATATTTGTTCACCGGTCATTGGAATTGGAGCCGTGCCAAATTCTTGATTTCCATTAAACGCCTTCTTTTGCTTTCTGAACGCATGGTTATATGGTAGATATCTTCTGTGACCTACATAGCTCTGCTTGGATGACGCAGGAAGTCTAATACAATATGTATCTTTCCCACATACCACACAACCTTTGTATCCACTGGTTGGGTAGCCACATAAAGTACCAAGTGCAGGGTAATCATTTATTGTCCATAACACCACCGCATGTAGATTAATATTTGCTTTGTGGAAGCATCATATGTATCGACCCCTGTCTCGAATAAGAGTTGCAGATCATCAACCAACGGTTCTAAAAAAACATCGATATCATTTCCCGGGTATCCCGATATCAGTACAGATAGCATGATAAACTTTCTTTTCATACACAACCATGGAGGAAGGTTGTAGATGACAGATAAAACTGGCCACACACTGTGGTGCCTATTTCCTCTGTTGACATCAACACCATCAGCAGATATTCCTAGCCTTAGATTCCTTGGATCATTTGAAATTTCGGGGAATTCGTTATCTATGGTTCGCCATGCCTGTGAATCTGCCGGGTGACGTAACACACCATCTGTTTTCCTCCTTGTCGCGTGCCATCTTAATTATTCTGAAATACTTGTTATCTTAAAGAGACGTTGCAGCCTTGGTATTATTGGAAAGTACCACATTACGTTTGCTGGAGTCTTCTCATACACTTTTTTTGTCTTCTTATCCACCTTCCATCTTGATGTCCCACAGGTACGACACACGGTCAATTCCTTGTCCTCTTTCCAGTAAAGAAGGCAATTGTTGATACATACATCTATCTTTTTGTATCCTGATCCCAGCAATTTCAAAATTTTCTTTGCATGATAAGTGTTTTCTGGCAATTCATTACCATCAGGTAGCATCTTTTTTAACAATCCTAGCAGTTCAGTAAAGAATTGATCAGAACAGCCATACTTACTCTTTAAGTTGAGTAGGTGAACTATGGCTGACAACTTTGTGAAGTCAGGACACCCACTGTAAAGTGGCTTCTTTGCATCTGATAGCAGTTCTAGAAGCTTGGCATGGTCATCCGGATCCTCATCATCAAAATTATCTTTTGTAGCATTAACCATTTCCACTGTTTCACTCGCATGTGTTGGGAGTTCTGCATCAAAATCCATATGGTTGTCACCATATTCTGTTGTAACAATTGGCTCATCCTTCTCTCCATGATAAGTCCATTGTGTGTAGTTTTGATCAATGCCATTGCTGAATAAATGGAAATGCACTTCCTCCGTTTTACGAACTACATGGTTTAAACATTCGGTACATGGACATGGGATTAGAAGATGTGGATTATTACCCTGTGGGTCGATGTTACTCATCTTCTTCAAGTTGTTTACCGCATAATCAATAAATGCTTCTACTCCGTCTCTATAAATTCTGCCCAGCCTGTTTGTTCCCATCCAAGACTTGTCCATTACTTAGGGTTTGAAAAATCCAATTAGGTGTGTCGGCGTGTTATGTACTGTAATTGATTAGGGTATGAAATATTTTAGGAAGTGCCTTGATTAATTCAATTAGGAGAATTAATTCGGATCTCATAAATGCAATTAGGGAATCTGAGTTGAGGAGTGCCACTGTTAGGTATTTTACATACCTTCCCACTGTCAGTTATTCTTGACAGTGCCACTGTTAGTTCTATTTTCTAGGGATTGGCACTGCTAACTGTATATAACCTTAAAACACTTCAATTTTTCATTACTCTCTCATCTAACCACTGCAACTACAATTCAAAATACAACCGCCTCTTCTTCTACAATTAATTTGACGATCATGGCTTCTTCTTCTTCATCTGATTTGACCCTTAGTGTTCATGAAGAACACAATATGATCGCTTTTCTAATGAAACCCCCATCTGCACATAATTTCACTCAAATAGTTGATTTTCTTCATGCTAGTTATGTTTATCACGCGCTTACAGTATCTCCGAGGGTATCAAGGGGTCATCTGAATGAATTCTGGAAGAATGCACGGTTAGAAGTGGTTGCTGGTGTAAATCAAGTGGTTTCAAAGGTTCAAGAAACCAACGTGGTGGTTACTGAGGAAATTTTACGAGATGTTCTTTTACTTGATGATGCCACAGGTATAACTTCCTTAGATGACACAGAATTGTTTGATAATTTAAGATTAATAGGGTATGAGGGTGATTATACACTTTTTACATTTTTTAAATCACTCTTTAGCCCACAATGGAAATTTTTAATTCATAAAATTCTTCATTGCTTGTCATCTAAGAGAACTTCTTACAATGAATTTGGAACATAATTAGCCTATTTTCTTGTGTGTTTGGCTAAGGGTCAGAAATATAATTTTTCCAAATACATACTTGATGGCATGATCAGAAACATCACAAAGGGTAAAAAGGATCTTTTTATATTGTATCCAAGATTTGTGCAACTTGTTTTAAACAAACAAATTACTGATTTGGTTGCACAAAAAGTTGTCATTGGTGTTGGTACTCTCTCTGCTAGAACATTCACAAAGATGAGTAAAAATACCAATAAGAAGTTCTCAGGGAAGGAAACAGCATTGTTTCCAACAATGCTTCCTGCTCCTTCCACCACAGATGTAGTACCACCAACTACATCTGAACCACTTGGTGACAGGCCAGCAGAACCAGTTGTGCCTGAACACACACCAAGTGGGGGTAAAAAGAGAAAACAAGGGACCAAACAGCCTACCACATCTAAGCCTAAGAAAAAGAAAGTTAAACAGGCAAGTGAGGCTCCTACAGCTCATTTGTCTCAGTCAAATGTACCACCACAGCAGGTGTCTCAGTCAAATGTACCTACCATTGAATTGACGAATGTACAACTGACAGAAGCTGTGGATAAAATTTGGGAGAAATTAAAGAAGGAGAAACAGATCGATCAGGCTCAAGATGAGAAAATAGTAGAGCAGGCTGCTAAGATTGATGAGCAACAAAAAGTGATTGAGGATCTCAAAGACAGGCTTGCTGCACTTGAAGCTTTGCTGGTTAATACCACTTTCAACAAGGGGGAGAATAATGATGATGATGAAGGCAGAAATGATGCAAGCAATGATGAAAAAGTGGTGCAGAATGATGATATGGCTGAGGAGACTGCAAAGGCACCTGAGGTCAATATGGATGATGTGCAGCCTAAGGATGTTGAAAGTGTTGAAAATGTTGATCAACCAAAGAATGTAGATGAAGGTAGTGTTGAAACTGAGAAGGTGGAAGGTGATGGAGATGATGCAGAGGCTGAGGGGGAGTCAAAGGTTAGAACAGAGCCTAAGATGACAATGGGAAGAAAGAAATCATTACCATATGCAAGTGCTAAAGCTAGTAGAATTGAAGAACTTAAAAGGGCTAGTAGTAAACCTACCACTGTTATACCAACTGAACCTACCACTGCTATACCAACTGAACCTACCACTGCTACAACACCCACTACCACTGTTCCAACAGAACCTCAATCCCCTGCTACCAAAGAACCAGAACTTCAACCTACTGTTATAAATCAACCCACTGTTGATATACCACAACCACCCACTGCTACAAAATCAACCACTGCCAGGAAACCTGAAGTACCATTTAAAATCAATGAACCTAGTAGTGTGCCTAAACCTGATTCCAAGCCACCTATTCAGAGGTCAGTACCTATACAGAAATCTGCATCTGAATCTGATGCAGTAGATGTTTTGCTACCATCTGGAAGAATTGTGAAGATGAGCAGAGAAGCTAGCAGAGTGTATGCAGAAATGAAGTCAAAGGGTTTGAAAGTAGAGGATGACATTATATATGATGCTTATGTTGAAAAGACCAAGGGTAACCCTCTGCAAGTTGCAATTGATAGGATCAGAAAGAAGGATGCTGAAGAGAAAGAAGCTAAGAGGAAAGCTAAGAAACCAACAAGAGGTGAACTGAAAAATCAATTGGTTTGCAAGTTAAGAGGAGATAGATATTCTACAATGGAGTTGAGGAGAATGACATTAGAGCAATTGCAGGAATTGTGGGATAACAATCCAATTGTTAATCCTGAGGCAAGAGAAAGAATTGAAAAGAAAAGGAGAGAGGATGAAGAGATATAAAGAAGGCTGAAATTAAGGTATCAACAGATTGAGGAGGAGCTTGAACAAAAGAAAATCGAAGCCCAAAAGGCTGAAGAGTTGAGATTAAAAGTTGCAAGTCATAGAAGGTCATTTCAAATGATTCAAGAGTCTGATGATCAGATATATGATTTGGATAGAGATGAAGAAATCTTAGAAGAGATGATGGTTGAAAAGAGAGATAGGAATGAAAATACAAATCTTAATGATGAAGATCTCTCAGATATTGTTGAATGGCAAGGAATATTCATAGAGTCAAACACTGTGTCTTATGAACTCAGAATTAAAAGAAGAAATGGAGATGTGAGTTTTCATAAGTCTATGGGTGATATTTTGAGAAAAGTAAAGAAAATGTATGTGTATGATATGTATAGAGTTGGAATGGAAAAGGATATGAAGCTTGTGAATATTCATATTGAAAGACACGTATGGGAATGGTTAAGAATGATGTTTGAACCAGAACAGTATGGTGAACTATTTTTGGGTATTGAAGCTGTTACTGATTGGAGACATTTTTCTAGAGCAGGAGTTCACTGCATACGACTGAGGAATGGTAAATACATCTATATGTTGGAAGAAAGAGATTATGTTCTGAGCCAATCACTGTTGAAACAGCTAATTGAAAGAAAGTTACTTGTAGCTATCAAAACTGATAAAGGAAGGGATATAATCAATAAAATCATGAATCAGTACAACAAGAGGGTAGAATCAAGCAAGAAAGGGTCCAAATCTTCTAAAGAATTATAGGCTGAATGAAGAAACTTAATGCAATTCCAGATTGATTAAGTTTAGGGGGAGATTGTTGGGATCTGAGCTGATATGGCTAAGTGTGGAAGTGCTTACCACTGTTAGTATATTGTGCTAAGTATATTGTAGCCACTGTTAGTGGAAAGCATGGCGTAGCCACTATTAATATAATTAATGATATATGATTATATGGCACTAAACGGAAAATAAATTCGATTAACCATAAGGATTCATCATTTTGAACACTTTTATAAACTTTAGTTATCATTAAACACATTTTATAAACTTTGGTAATTCTTGAACACATTGCGTATAGTTATGGTTGATTTACGTACAATTTTTTATCCGAGTTTAAATTGTTAGCATTGAATTGATTATTAATATTTTATTTGATTTTATTATTCAACCTAAAATAAGATTTAGGCGATTTGAGTTATATATATATTTTTTTCGTAAGTTGTTTAGTAAATAATTATGAACTTTAAAGGAATATATCTTTAGACATTTGTCACATATTGTTTAATTATATTGTTCTAATAACAGAAAACTATGCCTCCGAAATCTCTATCCGGATCTGAAAAGCGTAAAAGGAGAAAAAGAGAAAAATAGTTGGTTGACAATTTTCCTTCCAAGAATGTCTAGAAGGGCCGCACTATATAAATAGTAAATTTGATTTTTTTTCGGTATGAGACTTTGTTACTCTTATTTTGATATTATTATGCTTATAATAGCTTTACAGTAATGATACAACTTTTTATTTATATTATTTATCATATATTCATATATATATATTTGTGTATAAAGGGCCCTTTTTTATTTTTGCAACGGGCCTTTGAATTCTCGAGGCCGGGCCTGCTTGTTGTCTATTAACTTTTTCGATAAAAAGTTTTATCGTTTCATTTTTTACGTCTTTAACAGATTCGTCGTACTAAACCAAATGAATTTGATTGAACAGATTCTACGTCTTTAACAGATTTACGTCTTTATGTGACTTTAGCCTAAGTTTAATAGTGAAATGTATGATATATGGCACTACCGGTATCACTCATGAGGGTATTTAGGTAATTTCCTTTCCTACCCACCTTTTTAATCCCCTTTCTTCCCCATTCCTTTACATCGTACAGTTGATATTTCCCTCCATTACCATCCCCATTTTATTCCCGCTCATTTTTCTCCCTGTAACATGGCGTCATCATCATCTTCTCAAAATCAAGTTTTGGAACCACAATTTTATTACTCTCATTGCGGAGCCAAGATGTATGTTCGCACATCATGGACTGAGATCAACTTGGCACGCAGATTCGTAAAATGCCCAGATGTTAGTTTTAACCTTATTTTTTAATTGTTGTTGGTATCTGCAATTGATGATGCTATTAGGTTAAATATTGACTCAAAAATGCTTTAATTTTGTTATTTTGTTGTGATTTAGGTTAAAACTAGTTTTTGCACAAGATATCGCTTTCTTGATTCGGAGCTTCCAGAGTATTACAGGAAGATTATGTATTAATTAAGAATGGAATGCAAAAACAAGTCCATCAGGAATGAAACGGAAGAAGATTCAGACTCAAAGATGGTGTTGATGAAGATGGTTGAAGAGTTGACTCTCATGAAGTCAAAATTGAAGATGTTTGACCAAGTGTTTGCACTTTTAATTGGTGTTGTAGTGATGTTGTGTGTAGTTATACTTGTTCTTGTTATGAACTAAGTTTCATTTAATGGTGTGTTTAAATTTAGGGGTGTTCGTGGACGGTTAACCAGAGACTCGGTTAACCGGAGACCGGTTAACCGGAGTCTCGGTTTGTAATATTTTTGAACCTAAACCGAAACCGAAAAAATCGGTTAACCGGAAATAGGTTAACCATTTTTTCGGTTCGGATAATCGGTTAACCAAATGAACCGTTAATTAATTAATACTTACTTAAAAGGTAATTAATAACACACATATAAATATTTATTTTTCAATGTTCACTATATTTAAAATACTTTGATAATAGAAGTATCAAACGATAACCATTTTACTCTTTATAATTGTGTATTTATGTTATTCGTACGTAAATCATTTCAATATAATTAGAAACTTAGTAGAAGTAATTACCATATTAGGCCAAAATTTAACTAGTAAATTACATTAAAATGAGTGAAAAAGAAATAAAAATAATTTTATCAAAATAAAAGTGTAAATATTTATATATAAATATAATATGTACACTATATATACATATATTTAAAACTATATATAAAGTTTTCGGTTTTTTCGGTTAACCGTTTATAACGTCCATCTCAAAATCATGAACCGAAACCGAAATCGAAAAACCGAAAAAAACTCAGTTCGGTTAACCGAAACCGAAAAACGAAAAAAAGTCAGTTCGGTTAACCGAAATTCGGTTCGATTCTACCGGTTTTCGGATCGGTTTTTCGGTTTTGGAATTTTTTGAACACCCCTATGTTTAATGGTTCTTTTAAGTAGCTATATGTATCATGTTTGGTGGGTGTATGGTAAATAAATTATTATATAAATGTAACCTCAACTAATAATAAATAAATTAATCAAAGCAGAATGAACAAAAAACCATTTGTGAAATATTATATGCAAATTATATGTAATTCGTCATTTCGGCATATGTATGTGACATTTCCCTAAGGTTAATAGTCAAATGTACGATATACGGCAGTTGTGGTATCACACACGCCACTATTGAACTTAGGGTGTTATGTAATTCTTCATTTCGGCATATGTATGTGACATTGCCCTAATGTTAATAGTCAAATGTACGATATACGTCAGTTGCGGTATCACACACACCACTATTGAACTTAGGGTGTTATATAATTCGTCATTTCGGCATATGTATGTGACATTGCCCTAAGGTTAATAGTCAAATGTACGATATACGGCAGTTACGGTATCACACACGCCACTATTGAACTTAGGGTGTTATGTAATTCGTCATTTCGGCATATGTATGTGACATTGCCCTAAGGTTAATAGTCAACTGTACGATATACGGCAGTTGCGGTATCACAAACGCCACTATTGAACTTAGGGTGTTATGTAATTCATCATTTCGGCATATGTATGTGACATTGTCCTAAGGTTAATAGTCAAATGTACGATATACGGCAGTTGCGGTATCACACACGCCACTATTGAACTTACGGCCGGTTGTTATGTAATTCGTCATTTCGGCATATGTATGTGACATTGCCCCAAGGTTAATAGTCAAATGTACTATATACGGCAGTAATTGCGGTATCACACACGCCACTATTGAACTTAGGGTGTTATGTAATTCGTCATTTCAGCATATATATGTATGTGACATTGTCCTAAGGTTAATAGTCAAATGTACGATATACAACATAATTCTACTTATTATAAGTATAAGATTTTCATACTTTTGTTTGTGTGTGTATAAATAAAAATAGGTTATTGTTAAATTGTGTACCGATTAAAAATATAATTTATCTTCTTACCATATTTGTTTATATAAATACATTTTTATAACATTTTTATAATATTGTATATAAATATGTTATTGTGAAATTGTGTATATCAAGAGTAAAAATAGTTTATCTTTTTACCACATTTGGTAATTATGTCTACTAATACTAACCCTTAAAGGTTGAATGACATAAATACCTTTAATAATCAATTACCAATACAATAAGAAGGATTTTAATAGTAAGGGCATTTAGGTAATTTACTTAAAGACTTGGAAGTAGGCGCGTGAGGCGTAAACTTTACGAGTAAAATTCAGACATCAGATCAACACCTTCCAATTCCCGGCGTACCAACTTCCAAAGAAACTCAAAACAGAGCATCAACAAATCATCTAAACAAGATATAAACCATGGATTCCCAAAGCTCTAAACGACAGAAACCTGCTATGGAAGATGATCGAACTCTTGCTGACCTTTCGGACGGCGTCGTTAGTCAAGTACTGGCCCGTGTCGGGGCTTGCAACGCCAAGAAAGTTTTTAAAATGAGGACTCTGTAAGTCTCCATACCCTAGTTTCTAGTTTGGATTCTCGTTTCAACCTAAGGTTATATTGACGTTTTGTTAGTATAAGCCTTGTATTTTCTGTAATTTTTAAAAAATCTAGCGCAATTATTAATTAGGGCTTGATTTAGGAATATTTAAATTATATTGTGCATGTACAGTATTTAAGAAATCACCTTTTAAGATCAAGGGACTTAGATTGTGTTTATGACGTCGTTTATATGCATTACAGGTGCAAGACCTTCAGACGTGCAGTTGATTCAGATGAGGTTTATCGCCAGCTGGATGATGATTCCCTATATCCTCTATTTTCTACGAACTTGCACAAAATTGATGTGCTATCAAAAATGAGGGAGAATCGAAACCCTAACATGCTGTTTAGGGATGGCATGGTAATGTTTATTTTACATTTTATTGAAGTTTTTACTTGTACTCTGTCACATACTAATTTACTTTTCTTAAATGTCTTGATCAGAACAAGTTCTTCTCATTTGGTGATGAGGCTGCTGGAAAGGAGATGATGCAACAGGCATCTAATTTGGGACAACGTGATGCAACGTTTGTGCTTGCAATGCTGCAGGTGATGGGGGAAAGTCAAGAGAGACAGGCAGAGGCCAAGCAACTGTTGACCTCTACCAGAACAAGGTTAGCAGGTCTGTGGGATGTGGCCCGGATAGCTAACAAGGTACGTCGATTGTTGGCTGATCCCCGTATCTTATGGCGAGCAAAAAGGGAATACACTAACTGCATTCTTAATTTGTTGTCCTAAGCACAAGGTATTGCACGGGCATACGTTACGCGATGCCTTCTTTCACAGACGGGCTTGGCTGTTCGATTGTAATGTATGCTTGTGGGATGTTTGCTACATTAACTTTGTATCTACTTTTGGTATTTTTTACTTTTGATTAAGTATATATAGTTAGTTATAGACAGATGTATGTCGGATACTTATAAATATGTACTTATTTTTTGTAGTTAAGTTAATGATGTGTTATATATATATGTGCATTATATGCTTTTGTTAATGGAAGGTCAGGAAAGAAAACAAGATGCTAGGAACCTGTGGGTCATTTCACTTTAGGGTTTAGGGCTAGCGTTTAGGGTTTAACAACATAATATTATATATTTATCGTGGGAAAAGTAAATCAATTATATTCATAGCTGAGTTGGTCATTTTGTTGAGGAGCTAACCTAGCAATCCCGGGTTCGAGTCCGCTAACCTACATTTTGTTTTTTCTAGCTCAATATTGTTTGATTTGCTGTTTTCCCCCCCTACAATCAGAATTCACTAGTATAAAAACCCGCGCAATGCAGCGGAAATCAATAATAAAGTTATGTGATTCGATAATGTTTTTTTTTTCCGAAAAAACATAGTGAAATCGTTTTGAACGCATTTTTTTATTAGCATCCTAGGTCATTATATGTCAATGTATTAGAAAGATATGAATATATAATTGGTAAAAGTACATTACATAGAAAGTAATTTGAAATATATTATGGTATGTATTAATGTACATTAGTGTTATAATTGACAAATTAAAAGTATGGGCATTTAAGTAATGATATCCTTCAATTTAATATTGATTATTCTTTGATTTAAGATTAAATACAGGGGCAATATTGGTATTTCCCATATGATTTAAGGTCAACATACTGAAATGCTTAATAAGGGGTATAGATAATTAACCTTATTCATAATTTTAACTCTAAATATTATTTCATTCATTTTGGAGCCAAATTTTTCACAAAAAAATTTAAACTGACCAATTAGAGCCAAGCAGAAAAATTTGAATTTCAAGTGACCTATTTACATTCCAAAACATCTTAATAAAGAATTTACAACTCTCAATTAATCTCCAACCAAAACATCAAAGAATTTACAACTCTCAATTAATCTCAATTAAAGTATATATCATGGATAACGAAGCCGATCATCCTCTAAATAATTATAATGATGACGACCACGATTTAGGATATGAATCGGAGGGTTACGATGATGTACAAAATGATGAAGCTGATGAAAACGACAATAATGCAAATCCCAAAATAGTTCCACCGAGGGGCATAACAAGATTATTTGCGTTTCGCAACAAGTAACTTAATGGTCACTTGTGTTCAAGCCTAGCACCCAACTCCTTTCTTATCATTTTTTTTTCTATATTCAATTTTCCAGTAGTCACAAGATTTGTTCACATTACTAAATTTATGAGCTTTTGGTTTAGTTTTTCTTGTTGAAGATATAAATTAAGTTAGACTGAATTCTTTTTCGATTTGGTTGAATTAATGTTAACATAAGTATTTGGTTTACCTTGACGTATGACTTGAAGGATAAAAATCTCAATTCAGAACCCAAACCTGAAGTGACTATCATCCTGAAATTTTCCCACTTAAAAATAAAAATTCTGGTACCGCCCCTGATTCTTACCACTTCATCCGCCACTTTTTTTAAAAAAAATAACAGATTCATCTACGTCTGTTTTCTTCTCTTCCCGCAGTCTGGCATAAAGATACAAAACAGAGCGCTCACACTTGTAGTTTGCTAGAAACGAAATCGGTTAAAACTTTCTTTTTATTTTTGTAATAATACTCCCTCAAGCCAGCATAACCCAACTGTCCTACACGGGCAGGATCCGTGTTTGCTGCAGCACTAGCCTTGGCTTTCTCACTTTTTCTCTTCACATATGAGAATAAAAATAAAGTTAGTAGCTTGTTTATAATAATCAAACCAACTTAGAACAAAACATGAGATATGAACTACCTTGAATTCATCAGTGGACCTCTCAGCAACAAATTTTGGCGAGTGATCCATGTCCATAGAGGGCCATTTTTCTTTAGGGTCTTTCTTTGTATAGGCAAACTGAGTAGTAAGTTCACTCTTCCACTTCCTCCAAATTTTATTCATCTTCCTCTTATAGAGCTCTTTGTGCTCATCGTATGGTATGTTCCAATGACTTTTCGTTAGGTCCCATACGTTATCCAAAACTTCTGGAGCAATTAGTCTATCCTTATCTCCTACCTTCAATGGCTTCATATTCCATCCCAAATGGTAAGGGATTTGTGATCTAACCTCGTTTCTAAACCAAGTTAGATAATCTTTCCTATTCTCACCAATAGGGTCTCCTTGGGCTTGGAACTCAATGTGACGGTCTGGATCGGTAGTCTAGTCATTCTCCTTTGCCTTCCCTCGTCTACCTTTTTCGTCCATGTTGTTTACATTTTGTCCTACAAAAAAGGAATTTATCGATATTAAGTTCATAAAGAACATGTGCAATATAAATGATATTAACACGTACACTAAACACTGGCTAACAATTAAAATGATAAATGAGAAATTAACTATGAACATTATAATTTATTAAGAGTATAATATGTAAATAAACACTATGCAAAACGGACAGCAAACATTACACACGTGCAAATAAGAAACAGATCGAACTGTCATACATATGTATTTCCCTTTATTAGAACCAGCTACAGACCAGGTAAACACATATATTAATTCCTTCTTTGGGGAATCAACAACTACGGGACCACATCTTTACATTAATGTCATCTAGATCAATATTGAATTCAATATCTTTTTGATATATATAACGAGATGAGGGTGGGGACCAAAAAAGCGTTGTTTCATAAAGAACATTCCCTTTCATATGTACTCACAACAATTTTATACATATGTATATGTATAAATTATTACATATTAAAAAGTAATTACATATGTACTCACAACAATTTTATAGTTATGGCATTTGTATTTAAAAAGTAATTACATTTTGTGTTTTGGCGACACAAGGGTTTTGTGTCGCAAGAGTCAACTTGGCGACATAACTTGTGTCGCATGAGTCGGCTTGGCGACACAGCTTGTGTCACATAGATCAGATTAGGTGTCGAGTATAAATAGATGAGTTCAGCTCATTTGCTAGGGTTGACGAACCTAGGTAAAGTTTCCATATATTGTACTCAAGTTCTTGTAATTAATCTGACCGGTAATCATTTGGGTATTGATATACTTTGTGTTTATTTGTTTTTAATTGTTTTAATGTTTATATTCAATCATTGGATTCCGCACGTTGATTGAGTATTAGGGTTCAATTAGGTCTGATCACAGGGGATCTACAGTTGGTATCAGAGCCAAAATCTAAGGATTTGGCGTTATTGAATCCATTTGGGATGTTTTTCGGTTTAAAACAACTTGTTTTGTGATTAGATCTTCATAGAAAGGTGCTACAACTTTGATTTCTCAATTTTCTGGAAGATTTTTGGTTTCTTGTTCGTCCTTCATTCGTGAAAATTCATTGGGTTTACGAATTCTACGAATTTTAGGGTTTCTTGATTGCTGCTGCAGCCGTTTTTGCTACACAAGCTGCGACACAAAATCTTGTGTCGCGATTAGGGTTGGTGCGACATATCTTTCTGTCCCTTTCTGTTCTCTGCGACATAAGCCTTTAAGTAGGCGACATAAGCTTGCAACTCAAGCTTAGTTTGAACTGCGACATAAGTCTTTGATTAGGCGACACAAGCTTGCGACATAAGACACTGTTTTCTTCCGTCGCTACTACTTTGTGACACAACCTTTGTGTCTCTAGGCACTTTGAAATTCAGCAGTTTCTGCGACATAATCTTTGTGTCGCTTGATCTCTTTGCGACACATACTTGTGTCGCATAACAGTTTGTTTTTTTGTGTGTGTTTGATTATTTTGTAGGTAATTCAAAATGTCATCTTCTACAGCACATTCTATTCAGTCGGTTGGAGCTATGTTGAAGCAAAATAATGAGGTTGGATCAGGAAATAAGCCTCCTATGTATATGCCAGGAATGAGTTATGCAAATTGGCGTCAACGCTTTGAATCATATGTTGGTCTTAATGATCCAGAAATGATGATTTACTTAGAAGAAAAATATGAGCGTCCTCTTAGAACCGGAGTCTTTAATGGCCCAGCTCCTGAAAAGTCAATTAAATCGATGACTCTTGAGGAACGTAAGGCATTTGATATGGAACGGAAAACTCATTCTGCAATCACTATGGCATTGCGTCAACCTATCATGAGACAATTACGCCAACATAAGATTGCTTATGATTTGTGGAAGGCCTTTGAGAAAAAGTGCGGTGGTAGTGACCAATATAAGAAGAAAAAAATAGACTTGATCAAGAAACAGTATGAAGTCTGCGATATGCTACCTGATGAATCACTGGAAGATCTATGCAGCGGAAATTCTCAATTGGTTACTGAGTTGTTGGAAGGAGGTATAACACTTGATAGGACAGACGTGAATAAGAAACTTCTTGACTCACTTCCCAAGAAGTGGCATACTCGTGTCCTCTTAATGGAAAGGGATGAGGATATCATGGATATGGAGCTCGAAGATCTTATAGGTCATATTGAGGCAGAGCTTCTTGAAATGCAAAGAAAGGAGACCAAGGCTACTTCTCACCTTCAAAATCCAAAACTGTATGGTGTAGATGTTCCAGTCTCAACAAGTAAGGCTACAGGTACCGCATTTATAGCTAGCAAAGCTACTAGTACTATAACCACAAATATTCCATCTGGTGGTACCTATTTTCAAAGTTTAGGAATGTCATCTGGTGAAGAGTACTCTTCCACATTTTCGGAATTTCTAGCCGTTGCTGGTGATTTTAATGATGAAGACTTTGGTCAAATTGATCAAGAGGAATTGGAAAGGCTAGATTTGAAGTGGAACATGGCAATGCTGACAAGAAGGGTTAAGAACTTCTTAAAGAAATCTGGCAGAACATCGGTGAATGATCCAGGTGAAAAGGGTTTGGGGTTTAATAAAAGCAAGGTAAAGTGCTACAAGTGTCAAAACTATGAACACTTTGCTCGTGAATGTGAGAAGCATAAGACTCCACCTTCGGGTTTGACCAAACCCTCTTTAAATATGGCTGAAGAGAAAGCTATGGTGTCAGCTGCTTTAATGCTGACTGAAACTCCATGGGACAACAGCTGGCCAGATGCAGCTGAGGATGAGGAAGAAGAAAACACGACTCTCATGGCTGAAGTTCATGAGGTAGATGATGAACCTTTATCCTGTGTTTCATGCATTAAACTTACTAACCAGTTTAACAGGTGTAGAGAGGACAATGAACGCCTTAATGCTAATATCACACAGTTAACGGAAAGTAGTGAAATGTTAAAAGAAAGTTATAAGGCTTCAGAAAAGAAATTAAAAGCTGTTTTTGAAGAAAAGAAAGAATTAAAAGCCAAAATTTTTGAACAGCAAGATGAAATCAGAAGTTATGTTGATATGCTAACTTCCATAAAGAAAGATCTTGTTGACTCCCAGGCTGAAATTCTTACTTTAAATTGTAAACTATCAAACTTTTCAACGTCTTCTCTCATCTTTGATGAAATCCTTTAGAAACAAAGGACTGATACTAAAAGTAAGGCAGGACTTGGATATCACCATGTCCCACCTCCAAAAGATTATCTTCCTATGCCTGAATAGGAAGTCATCAAAGATTTTGTGCCTACTGTCACTAAAGTAGACATAAAACCTGTTAAGCCAGTTAGAGTAAAGATAAGTAAGCCTGAGCTTGGTAAGGTAGGACTTAGTTTTCACCATGTCCCACCACCAACAGAGTATCATCCTATGTCTGATCAGGAAGATAAGGCTGAAATTGGTAAAGATGAGTCTAAAAAACCTGTAACTAGTATGCCTGATCCAGTTAAGGCATCGACTAGTGAGCCTGATAAATTGAAGGCTCAAAAGGTTGACTCTATCAAGAAGCTTGATGTCAGGGCTGAGCCGTTTAAGCCCATGGTAAATGAGTCTGTTAAGAAACCGGAAACTAAGGCTGAGCCTATTAAGCCTATTGTGGTTTCCAAGTCTGAGAATGTCAACGATAAGTCCATTCCTCCAGCCAGTTTGAAGGAGGAAATTGAGATTGAGGATATAACCGATGAAGAATATGGTTATTTAAAAAAGAAGAATGTAACCAACGACCATCATATCTTCACTAGTGAAGGTTATGATGAGATTTATAAAATGAAAGGTAAAGCCAAGGCTAAACCTACAAAGAAGATTTTTAAACCACATAATCACAAATCTACTAAAAGATCTTCTAAAAATGATTCACAAGGTTCAACTTCTGCTTGTACACATCAGCGTACATGCTCAGGACATGCATCCTTTGGCCGACCTCAGAGGTTCATATCTCAATCTCAAAACTGTGTTGAGCTACGATCTTGTTTCTACTGCAAGAAACAAGGTCATCTGATAAGTAAGTGCCCATTGCTTGCTAAGAAGTATGGTCGTAGGGGAGCTACACGAACCTCACAATTTCAAAATTTTTCTCAGAAATCCATGAGAGGTTCTGCATCTCCACCACTTGCTTCTGAGATTAACAATATTGAGCCAAACAAAGTCACTCATGATAAGCTCAATGTTGTTAACAAGCAACCATCCAAATCTCAAAAGGTTTGGAAGATCAAAGAGTGTTCTGACTCTTCATCTGACAATGATACATCAGGCAATGATTTCGATTTTCTAAAAAATAAAATTCTGACTGATGTAATCATTATGGATGATGCTACTTGGTTACCCAAGCCTGTAAAGGCTTGGGTCTCCCTTACTAATTGATTCTTATGTTTATGATGTCGCAGCAATCCGAAGAAGTTCATAATAGTAGATGGTATATCGATAGTGGGTGCTCGCGACATATGACAGACGACTTATCTCTGCTATCTGAAGTTAAAGATTACAATGGGGGATATGTTGCTTTTGTCGGTGATAAAGGAGGTGTTATTAATGGACAGGGTACACTCACTAATAGGCAAGTGAGTTTTGAGAAAGTTAATTTTGTGGAACAGCTCACCCACAATCTGCTCAGTGTGTCACAAGTGTGCGACAAAGAGTACACTACGGCATTTACCAAAACTGAGTGCTGCATTTTAAAACCAGGATACGTTATTCCTGAGGATTGGGTGCTACTGAGGGCACCTCGGCAAAAAGACACGTATATTTTGGATATGAAGACTATTGAAATAACTCAACATACGTGTCTACTTTCAAGAGCTCCTGAAAAAGAATCACTACTTTGGCACAGACGTATGGGACACTTGTACTTCCGGAAAATGAATTATTTGGTGAAAAATGATCTTGTGCGTGGAGTTGCGAAGCAATCCTTTGGAATTAATGATCATTTTGTTTCCTGCCAAAAAGGGAAACAACACAAGAAATCTCATAAGTCAAAAGTGGTGAACTCTGTTTCAAGTCCATCGGAGCTATTGCATATGGATCTCTTTGGACCAGTAAGTAAGAAGATTATGGGAGGTTCTAAATACTGCTTGGTAGTAACTGATGATTATTCTCGCTTTTCGTGGGTGTATTTTGTCACACCCCGCTAAAGCGGAAACACGAGATGTAACAGCACAATGGTTTCATTACACAAAGTACAACTAATTCATCGTTTACAAAATACAACTATTAGCACTTACAATAAGTTTACAGTACCAAATACTAAATCATACAACCGAATACATCCAAAAGATAAAACGAAGTAAGTCTAATAGCTTCAACATTAATAAAGACAAACGATGCTTCATTCCAGAACTACTGACCGTTTCCTGAAAAGCATGTAAAATGAGGGTCAACTATAAAAATAGTTGGTGAGTTCACAGGTTTTGAAAATAAAATGTAAATGTGAAAACCATTTAGAAGTTATCAAACCACGTAGTAAGATTTACATTATTAGGAAAATAGTATTTATACGCAATATAAGATTCATTTAAGAATGACATGTATGGCTTGAGTCCACAACCAAACCTATTGGCCCGAAGCAACGCCCCAAAGATATGTCCTATCGCAAACATATAAGATTGGTGGTATGCACTCATATGCACGAATGAGTGGGAAGGTGGCCTCCTTCCAAATAGTACTATCCATATCAACCATCGGCTCAATAATGAGTTAATGGGTTGTGTAAGAGAAACCGGGGACTTAAGACACGATAGAGTCACAAGCATACAATAAGAGCGTATAAATAGAAAAGTACATACAAGATAAGTATTTGCAACAAGATAACATGCTTTTCACCCCAAAATATTTAGTATGAACGGTAAAAAGAGGGGCTGTGAATACTCACAATTGAGAACAAGAGTAAATTGATGGATGTAACGCGCGTGCTTGCCGGTTATGACTCCTATCCAAGACCTACGATCATGAAGGTTCTAATTAGGTTTTTATCTAGTTTTGTTTGTAAAGATTGATTAGCTAATTATTTAGATTACAAAGTGCCAATATAGTTTGTTTGCTTTGGAGTTGTTAATGTCCAATAATCGCGGTTGAAAATGATAATGGTTACACGATTGTTCAATATACTAAAATTATCGAACGTCACACACAAGTCGTATAATGTCACAAGATTGTTTGAGACCGAATTTTATAGTGTTTGAGTTTTGGAACTTTGGTTCCCCACAATTTATGATTAACATACACAATAGATAAATACATCAAAAGACATCCAAACACTTTTGTTACCAATCTTTCCAAGCATAGAAAGTTTCCCGTTTTTGATACCGAGACCGATTATTGTTGACTTGTCAAACCTTCTTAGTTTATCCCGAGACTATTACCCAATCCTTAATCAGGTTTATAAGTCATAGAAGTTAGTCTTTCTCTACATAGTAAGTCCGTAAGTGTCGGTTTTTAAAGTTATACCAAAATCAGTCCACTCTTGCTATTTTCAAGAAATTACCCCCGTTAGTTGTATTTATTCAAAATACTTCTGGTAAAAAATGGTTTAAGAGAAAAATCACATACGTTCTAAAATATGTTATCTACTTTGTGTAATTTTTATAGAACTATTAGAAAGGTCCAAGTATTTTTAGATTTTACTTTTATCTTCTAGAGTCGAATTTAAACATATGCATGCAATCATTATTTCTGAGCAAAATATACATGGAATCAATAAAATTGGTCTTCTTCAAAGTTGTAGCCAAGGAAATTTTTAAACTTTTAGCGTTGGTTTCAAGTCTTTTGGAGTTGTAATGCTCCATTTATGATTAAAACACTGAGAAGAAAATTTCTATCTTACTATTACAGCTTGTACATCTTTACTCACAAAAATTATTAAAAATATCAAATGAACTCGTATGAACACAAGGCTTACATGGTTGGAAAGCTTACTTCCAGAACTTAAATTTAGACTATATAAACGTCCATTTTCATGAAGGAATGATTTTTATAAAAATTGTTGAAATATAATAAGTTTTCTGGACAGAAAGTTGTAAACTCTTTTTTTTTAGTGTTTCATTTAAAATAATGAACACCAAACATGAAATGAAGAAGATTATCATCTTTTGATCTTTAAATCCATGTTCTAACACATGCATGGTGTTGAAATACATCCATGATATATTAGAGATGATTATTAACATAAAAATTTAAGATCTAACATAAAGATGAACAAGATTTCAACAATATCAAAACAATAATCAATTTTTCATTTGATTTTCGGTTTGATCATGGATTACCCTTTCTTTTAACACATAAAGATGTGAAAATGGATAACCTACAAACATCAAGTATTTTATATGGGGATTTTAGCCATGGAAGAGGCATAAAATCCGAATTTCATGAAGAAAAATTGCAAGAAAATGAAAGATTACAAGATATTAGTGTTCTAGTTTACCTTTATTAGTTTATTTGATGGATGAACACCTTTAAATCTCTGGATTTTCTTTGAAAAGAGGCTGATTTCTTGAGAGAGTTTAGAGAGAAAGGTAAGTGAAAAGTTAGAGAGAAAATGAGAGAGAGAAGTGTGTGTTTTGGGAAAAATGAAAGGAGTAATGAGGAGAAAATGGATTACATTAAAATTTGAAGTGAAAGGAGGGGGGGGGGGGGAAGAAATTAATCATTTTTTTTTATTTTTTGTTAATTGTAAGGTATTAAATGTAGTTTAATGTTAAGTATTAATTTGGTATAAATTTTAATATATTATAAGGTTTAATTTGTGATAAGTTTTGGAGTAACAAAATTTATTTTTCTAAGTTCTTGAATTAGATTATTACATATTTACTTAGTCTAAGTTAGAATTTATTCGGTTAAATCTTACATTGTAGAGTTATGGAAATTTCGGTTTGCGATTCGACAGGGATTTTGTTAAAGCATAAAAGGATAACTTTTCATTATTTAATTTGGCACTTAGTAACCTAATTCAACATGTTTGTATGAACTTATGATTCACCAAACAATCTCTACGATGTTATATGGCTTTAGTAGACCTAAGGAGTCATAACTTAGAACTTTTCACTAGGATTTAAGGAATGTTGTAAATTTAAGATCCGAGTGCGGTAATGACCTGAGATTTTGATGGATGTCACAGTCTCCCCCAGTTAGAAGAATTTCGTCCTGAAATTCCACTGGTGGCACTGTCTAGATTCAGCTAGTGAATAGGTGAGGGTATTTTCGCTTCATGAAATCCTCACGTTCCCAGGTGTACTCAGGTCCGCGCTTAGAATCCCAGCGAACTTTGACGATCGGAATTTTGCTTCGTCTTAAATGCTTGGTATCCTTATCGACGATTTCCGTTGGTTCTTCGATAAAGTGTAAACGGTCATCTATTTGGACTCCCTCAAGGGGTAAGATTTACGAGTTGTCGGTTAGACATTTCTTAAGATTCGATACGTGAAACGTGTCGTGAATCCTGCTTAATTCCTGTGGTAATTTGAGTTTGTAAGCCACTGGACCAATTCGTTTCAAAATTTCATAAGGTCCGATATAGCGTGGATTTAGCTTGCCTCTTTTTCCAAAACGAATCATTCCTTTCCATGGTGATAATTTCAAGAACACCTTATCTCCGATTTGGAATTCTAACGGTTTTCTGCGGTGATCCGCATAACTTTTCTGTCGACTCTGGGCTGCCTTGAGTCGGTCCCTAATGATTGAGATTTTGTCAACAGTTTCCTGGATAATGTCAGGCCTTGTCAAGTGCTTCTCATCAATTTCATGCCAGCACAGAGGTGATCGGCATTTACGACCATACAATGCTTCATAAGGTGCACATTGAATGCTTGTGTGATAACTGTTGTTATAAGAAAACTCCACCAATGGTAAATGAACATCCCAACTTCCGCCAAAGTCCATCACGCATGCCCGAAGCATATCTTCCAAAGTTTGGATTGTTCGTTCACTTTGCCCATCTGTCTGAGGGTGATATGCGGTACTCAGGTCTATTCGTGTTCCCAGCGCCTTCTGCGTGGATTGCCAGAACCGTGATGTGAAACGGCTATCTCTATCAGAGATAATGGAAATGGGTACTCCGTGACGTGACACAATTTCAGTAATATATATTTGAGCGAGTTTTTCCATTTTGTAGTCCTCCCGAATAGGAAGAAAGTGAGCTGATTTCGTTAGTCGGTCGACAATAACCCATATGGAGTCATAGCCTTTAGCGGTTCTGGGCAATTTCGTGATGAAATCCATCGTTATCTCTTCCCATTTCCATTGGGGTATCTCTGGCTGTTGTAACAATCCTGATGGTTTTTGATGTTCGGCTTTAACTCTAGAACATGTTAAGCACTTTCCAACATAGACAGCGATGTCTTTCTTCATTCCTGGCCACCAGTAATACTCCTTAACATCCTTGTACATTTTGTCAACCCCGGGATGTATTGAGTACCGTGATTTGTGGGCCTCTTCTAAGATCAGATCTCTCAATCCGTTAATCTTGGGTACCCAAACCCTGTCCTTAAAGTATTTCACTCCGTCGGGCTTAGTTTCGAACCTTAGTTCGAGACCGTGCAGAGTTTCTCCTTTCTGGTTTTCAGCTCTTAAGGCCTCTTCTTGAGCAAGTTGGATTTGAGCTTTTAAACTAGTTTGTACGAGTGCTCCACACATTCGCATTCGTGAGGGTTTCACCCTTTCCTTCCTACTTAGGGCATCTGCCACTACATTGGCCTTTCCTGGGTGGTATTTGATCTCACAGTCATAGTCATTCAGTAACTCTACCCATCTCCTCTGACACATGTTGAGCATCTTTTGATCAAGTATGTGTTGGAGACTTTTGTGGTCTGTGAATATCGTGCATTTGGTTCCATACAAGTAATGTCTCCAAATCTTAAGTGCAAAGACCACGACTCCTAACTCTAAGTCGTGGGTCGTATAGTTTTTCTCATGTGTTTTCAGTTGTCTGGAAGCATACGCTATGACTTTATTGTTCTGCATTAGCACACATCCAAGACCTTGATGCGAGGCATCACAATAAACTACAAAGTCATCTGATCCTTCTGGTAGTGCCAATACCGGTGCGTTGCATAATTTACGTTTTAGAGTTTGGAACGCTTCTTCTTGTGGTTTTCCCCAGACAAAACTCTTATCCTTTTGTGTTAGAGTGGTCAGTGGCTAGGAGATTTTTGAGAAATTCTCGATGAATCTCCTATAATAACCAGCCAATCCCAGAAATTGCCTGATTTCCGTTGGAGTCCTGGGGGCTTCCCATTTCTTAATGGCCTCAATTTTTCCTGGATCCACGTGAATTCCGTTCTCACCTACCACGTGCCCAAGGAAATGTACCTCCTTAATCCAAAACTCGCACTTGGAAAATTTAGCGTACAGTTTCTCATCTTTGAGTAGTTGCAATATCTGCCTCAGGTGTTGCTCATGATCTTCCTTGCTTCGCGAGTAGATTAGAATGTCATCAATGAACACTATCACAAACTTATCTAAATACGCCCTACAGACTCTATTCATTTTGTCCATAAATGCCGCAGGAGCGTTAGTTAGACCGAATGGCATAACCATGAACTCATAGTGTCCATATCGGGTCCTGAATGCGGTTTTGGGTATGTCTTCTTCGTGGACTCTTAATTGATGGTATCCAGACCGTAAGTCGATCTTTGAGAAGTATGAGGCACCTTGCAATTGATCGAATAGGTCATCGATTCGAGGGAGAGGATATCGATTTTTGATTGTTAGTTTATTCAATTCTCGATAGTCGATGCACATTCGTAATGATTCATACTTCTTTTTAACGAATAAGACTGGGGCTCCCCATGGTGATGAACTGGTGCGAATAAAACCCTTTTCCAATAGTTCTTGAAGTTGACTGGACAATTCTTTCATTTCTGCTGGTGCTAGGCGATACGGTGCCTTAGCTATCGGTGCGGCTCCTGGTATTAGATCAATTACGAATTCAACTTATCTAGGTGGGGGAAGTCCAGGAAAATCATCTGGAAATACTTCTAAATACTCACGTACTATGGGAATATCTTGTGCGAGTTTTTCCCCTGACTCTTTCTTGACCACGTGCGCCAAAATGGCGAAGCACTTCTTCCTCAGATATTTGCGAATCTTCATGGATGACACCATTTTCAAACTCCTATCGGGCTTGTCTCCTTACACAACTAGTGTTTCGTCTTCCCGGATGGGTATTCGTATCACCTTTTCGTGGCAGCCTATGTCTACATGATTCTTGGCTAACCAGTCCATACCGACTACCACATTGAAATTGCCTAGTTTAATTGGGATGAGATCAATATTAAATTGCTCATTTTCAAGATGCAAAATGCAGTCTCGTACGATCTCCCTAACATTAAGTTCGTAACCACTAGCTAATTCGACAGTGTAAGCAGGTTTTAATGGTTTGGACTCTTTGCCAAGGAAGGGTCTAAATTCATGTGAAACAAAGCTCTTATCTGCCCCAGAGTCAAATAGTACGGATGCATAGTGGTTGTTAAGGAGAAACGTACATGTCACCACATTAGGGTCCTGGCGTGCTTCTTCAGCTCCCATCACAAATGCCCGTCCTCGCGTCTGCACATTCCGATTCCCTTGATTAGTTGGTCCAACCTGATTTCTGGTGTTGTTGTTTGGACCTCTTTTCAACTTTGGGCAAGTATTTCTAAAGTGGTCCAGACTTCCACATTCATAGCACGCCTTGTTGCCATCTCCACTTTCCTTGCGTTCCTTTCCAGCCCTGCAATACTTGGTGGTGTGGCCGGTTTTATTACAGGTGTCACATTTCGGGCAAACCCCCTCATGATGGAATTTACATTTGTTACACTTAGGGAGGGGACCAGTGTATCCTTTCGGCTCTTGAGTGGTAATTGCAAAATTCTTGGCTGATTTATGATTTCTATTCGAAGTATTCCCAGTCTTCTTTCCTGATTGATTCTCAAATTTTCGCTTATTACCAGAATTCACCTTGGTCAGGATTCCCGAGCGAATCATATCAGTGGTCAGACGGTGTGCCAGAATTACCGCACTTTCGATGGTTGTTGGATTAGATGAGGTAACCATTCCTCGAAGTTCCGGTGCCAATCCCCAAATGTAACGGTCTACTCGATTGTACTCCGGTGTTACAAGATGAGTTACCAACTTTGCCAGTTCATGAAAACGAGTCGTGTACTTTTCTATCTCAGCACCTTCCATGGTGTGATTCCAGAGTTCTGCTTCTAGCTTCTGCACTTCATTCTTAGGACAATACTGTTCGGTGAGCAACCTTTTGAATGTGTCCCACGAAAGGTTGTATGCTGCTTCCCTTCCTCGGGTCTGCACTTGAGTGTTCCACCAGGTTAGAGCTACGTCCTGAAGTAAGTTAGATACATAGCCTACTTTGTGATCTTCAGCACAGTTGCTCACATGTAGTACTGACTCGATGCTTTCGAACCATTTCAGTAAACCTACAGCACCTTCAGTTCCATGGAACTCCTTGGGTTTGCAAGACATGAAGTATTTATAAGTGCACACTCGACCATCATTGGCAAAAACCGGTGGTGCATTCTGTCTTCCATTGGGGTTAGGGCTACCCTCATTCCTCTGGGCTCCCTGGATACCAGCAGTCACCTGGGCGATGATGTTTGGGATTGCAGCAGAGAGTTGTTGGGCAATGACCTGGGCCATGTCTGGTTGTTGATCTTCTTGAGTGCGTCGAGTGGATCGTTTTGGAGGCATGATCCTATGACACATTTTTGAAAGTTGTTGATTAGTGTTTATGTAGCATGTTTTTGATTGTTGGAAACTTTGGTATTTGCAAGGTTAGATAACAACCAAAAAGAAATAAGTTGAAAAATAACTTATGGTAAGAGTTCTAAAATAAATCAAGCATCAAAATAATTGTCGCAATAATATTAAATAAACAAAATAGGGTTTTTCCATTGATAAGTCAAAAGTTCCAAAATTTGGATAACCCATTTCATCACAATTTTTCACAAATACTTAAAATAAAAGACATACACCATTGTAAACACTACAAGGTCTTCAAACTACCCAAATGAGCATCATAGCCAACACAAAAGTGAATCCTGCAAACACCTTACACCAAAACACCGCTGCCCGTGCTGTCTCCCTGGCATCGTCTGTACGATAAACTAACCGCTCTGTTAGGTCTGTCATATAACCCAACATCTCCCCATGATGGGCAATCCAAGCTCTCTGAGTCTGAAGATCATGAGTCATAACATCCACTCTACGTGCCATCCTAAAAGTCATGTCGGGGTCTCGAGATATCGGAATTTCGGCTACAGTTCTCGAAGATACAGTCCCTGAAGGTTCAGCTCCTGATGGTCCAGTTCCGGGAGGGAAATCTCTGACTGCAAATCTAACAGGTGGAGCAACGCTCATACGAGCAGTGGTCCTCATGCGCACACCTTCTTGAGGTGGCTGGGGTGATACACGTGTCGGGGAAATCCTAGTGTTCTCCCTAGTGACCTCTCGGCTACTAGCTTCATTCTCTGACTCTGAACACTCCGAGGGGTCCTCCTCTGGCTCAGAGCTAGGTGGGTTGTCGCGAGGGCGACCAGTAAAATAGCCAGAGTCATCAGCCATTAATAAAGATAAAACGAATACATCCAAAAGATAAAACGAAGTAAGTCTAATAGCTTCAACATTAATAAAGACAAACGATGCTTCATTCCAGAACTACTGACCGTTTCCTGAAAAGCATGTAAAATGAGGGTCAACTATAAAAATAGTTGGTGAGTTCACAGGTTTTGAAAATAAAATGTAAATGTGAAAACCATTTAGAAGTTATCAAACCACGTAGTAAGATTTACATTATTAGGAAAATAGTATTTATACGCAATATAAGATTCATTTAAGAATGACATGTATGGCTTGAGTCCACAACCAAACCTATTGGCCCGAAGCAACGCCCCAAAGATATGTCCTATTGCAAACATATAAGATTGGTGGTATGCACTCATATGCACGAATGAGTGGGAAGGTGGCCTCCTTCCAAATAGTACTATCCATATCAACCATCGGCTCAATAATGAGTTAATGGGTTGTGTAAGAGAAACCGGGGACTTAAGACACGATAGAGTCACAAGCATACAATAAGAGCGTATAAATAGAAAAGTACATACAAGATAAGTATTTGCAACAAGATAACATGCTTTTCACCCCAAAATATTTAGTATGAACGGTAAAAAGAGGGGCTGTGAATACTCACAATTGAGAACAAGAGTAAATTGATGGATGTAACGCGCGTGCTTGCCGGTTATGACTCCTATCCAAGACCTACGATCATGAAGGTTCTAATTAGGTTTTTATCTAGTTTTGTTTGTAAAGATTGATTAGCTAATTATTTAGATTACAAAGTGCCAATATAGTTTGTTTGCTTTGGAGTTGTTAATGTCCAATAATCGCGGTTGAAAATGATAATGGTTACACGATTGTTCAACATACTAAAATTATCGAACGTCACACACAAGTCGTATAATGTCACAAGATTGTTTGAGACCGAATTTTATAATGTTTGAGTTTTGGAACTTTGGTTCCCCACAATTTATGATTAACATACACAATAGATAAATACATCAAAAGACATCCAAACACTTTTGTTACCAATCTTTCCAAGCATAGAAAGTTTCCCGTTTTTGATACCGAGACCGATTATTGTTGACTTGTCAAACCTTCTTAGTTTATCCCGAGACTATTACCCAATCCTTAATCAGGTTTATAAGTCATAGAAGTTAGTCTTTCTCTACATAGTAAGTCCGTAAGTGTCGGTTTTTAAAGTTATACCAAAATCAGTCCACTCTTGCTATTTTCCAGAAATTACCCCCGTTAGTTGTATTTATTAAAAATACTTCTGTTAAAAAATGGTTTAAGAGAAAAATCACAGATGTTCTAAAATATGTTATCTACTTTGTGTAATTTTTATAGAACTATTAGAAAGGTCCAAGTATTTTTAGATTTTACTTTTATCTTCTAGAGTCGAATTTAAACATATGCATGCAATCATTATTTCTGAGCAAAATGTACATGGAATCAATAAAATAGGTCTTCTTCAAAGTTGTAGCCAAGGAAATTTTTAAACTTTTAGCGTTGGTTTCAAGTCTTTTGGAGTTGTAATGCTCCATTTATGATTAAAACACTGAGAAGAAAGTTTCTGTCTTACTATTACAGCTTGTACATCTTTACTCACAAAAATTATTAAAAATATCAAATGAACTCGTATGAACACAAGGCTTACATGGTTGGAAAGCTTACTTCCAGAACTTAAATTTAGACTATATAAACGTCCATTTTCATGAAGGAATGATTTTTATAAAAATTGTTGAAATATAATAAGTTTTCTGGACAGAAAGTTGTAAACTCTTTTTTTTGAGTGTTTCATTTAAAATAATGAACACCAAACATGAAATGAAGAAGATTATCATCTTTTGATCTTTAAATCCATGTTCTAACACATGCATGGTGTTGAAATACATCCATGATATATTAGAGATGATTATTAACATAAAAATTTAAGATCTAACATAAAGATGAACAAGATTTCAACAATATCAAAACAATAATCAATTTTTCATTTGATTTTCGGTTTGATCATGGATTACCCTTTCTTTTAACACATAAAGATGTGAAAATGGATAACCTACAAACATCAAGTATTTTATATGGGGATTTTAGCCATGGAAGAGGCATAAAATCCGAATTTCATGAAGAAAAATTGCAAGAAAATGAAAGATTACAAGATATTAGTGTTCTAGTTTACCTTTATTAGTTTATTTGATGGATGAACACCTTTAAATCTCTGGATTTTCTTTGAAAAGAGGCTGATTTCTTGAGAGAGTTTAGAGAGAAAGGTAAGTGAAAAGTTAGAGAGAAAATGAGAGAGAGAAGTGTGTGTTTTGGGAAAAATGAAAGGAGTAATGAGGAGAAAATGGATTAAATTAAAATTTGAATTGAAAGGAGGGGGGGGGGAAGAAATTAATCATTTTTTTTTATTTTTTGTTAATTGTAAGGTATTAAATGTAGTTTAATGTTAAGTATTAATTTGGTATAAATTTTAATATATTATAAGGTTTAATTTGTGATAAGTTTTGGAGTAACAAAATTTATTTTTCTAAGTTCTTGAATTAGATTATTACATATTTACTTAGTCTAAGTTAGAATTTATTCGGTTAAATCTTACATTGTAGAGTTATGGAAATTTCGGTTTGCGATTCGACTGGGATTTTGTTAAAGCATAAAAGGATAACTTTTCATTATTTAATTTGGCACTTAGTAACCTAATTCAACATGTTTGTATGAACTTATGATTCACCAAACAATCTCTACGATGTTATATGGCTTTAGTAGACCTAAGGAGTCATAACTTAGAACTTTTCACTAGGATTTAAGGAATGTTGTAAATTTAAGATCCGAGTACGGTAATGACCTGAGATTTTGACGGATGTCACATATTTCTTATCTACTAAGGATGAAGTTCCCGAGATTCTCACATATTTGTTTGATAAGCTAGAGAACCTGTGCAATTTGTCGATCAAGAAACTACAATCTGATAACGGGACTGAGTTTAAGAACTCAACAATTGAGTTGTACTGTCTAAGAAAAGGCATTGATCCCCTCAATTCAGTGCTGCTCGAACTCCTCAACAGAATGAAGTTGCTGAACATAAAAACAGGACACTCATTGAAGCCGCACGAACAATGTTGGCAGACTCTAAGCTGCCCATCACTTTCTGGGCTGAAACAGTCAATACCGCTTTTTATATTCTTAACAGGGTTTCTATGGTTAAGAAGCACAATAAAATGTCATATGAGCTGCTTAATAATCGAAAACCTTCGTTACAGTTTCTTGAACCTTTTGGTTGTCCCTGCACAATTATGTACACAAAAGAAAGAGTTGCTAAATTTAGAGCAAAGTCAAGTGAAGGTTTATTTTTGGGTTTTTCAAATAATTCTCCAAATAAACGTGTGTATAATTTGGCAACTAAGCGCATGGAAGAACATTTTGAAGTCACGTGCTTTCAGTATACTGAAAATCCGTAGGGAAAGGGACCCGTATAATTGTTTAACTATGAAGCAATTTTTGACTAATTCAATCTTCCTAACGAAGAAGATGAGGTTGATCAGGTGGTCACACTGCTCCATGGCCTTAATTTGTCCTCAGATACTTCTCCACCATCAGCATCAAAGCCACCGACTGCTTCTGCTACTCCACATCCTTCTCAAACCAATGTTGAGGTTCCTGAATCATCAACGAGAAATCAAGAAACGTATACTGATGTTCCTGAGTTGTCTGATGATGAAGATGAACCGCTTGTGAATACTGAGGAGTTTGATTCGGTATAGGAAGCCTATTTTACAAACTTGGACTCTGTCATTGTGCCTGACGAGATTCCAAGTTCTCGGATTAATAAGGACCATCCGGTGGAGAATATTATCGATCCTTTGGATAAAGGGATTCAGACACGAAGTAAAGTTATTACTGTTGAGAATCCTGAATCCCCTTCTGACTCTTCTGAGCCTGTATCTCTTGCATGTCTTGCCACAGAGGTACAATCGTGTTTTCTATCTCAAGTGGAGCCTAAAGGGACAGAAGATGCTTTGAAAGACCCACACTGGGTTGAAGCAATGCAAGAGAAGTTGCAGCAATTCAAAAAGCTACATGTTTGGGAATTGGTGCCATTACCTAAGGGTGCACATCCTACCGGCACTCGATGGGTATATAGAATCAAGAAAGATGATCGAGGAGTAGTATCAGAAATAAAGCACGGCTAGTAGTTCAAGGCTTTCATCAAGTAGAGGGTTTAGACTATGATGAGGTTTTCGCTCCTGTTGCAAGATTGGAGTCGATTCGTATCTTCTTGGCATTCGCATCCTTTAAGGAATTCCGTGTTTATCAGCTTGATGTGAAGAGCGCATTTCTGTATGGACAGGTTGACACTGATGTTTATGTGAAACAGCCTCCTGGTTTTGAAGATCCTTTGCATCCGGAATATGTCTGTAAACTCAATAAGGCATTGTATGGTCTGCATCAGGCGCCAAGACTGTGGTATGAGAGGCTTGCCACTCATTTGATTAAGAATGGATTTGAAAGAGGAAGTATTGGTAGAACTCTATTCACAAAAAGAGACGGAGACGACTTGTTACTAGTACAGGTTTATGTCAACGACATCATATTCGGTTCTACAAAAGATTCCATATGCAAAGACTTCGAGCATCTCATGAAGTCTGAATTTGAGATGAGTGCAATGGGGGAACTTACATTCTTTCTGGGTGTACAAGCTGAGCAGTCTGCCAAAGGCATTTACATTCATCAGTCCAAATATGTTATTGATATGTTAACTAGGTATGACCTGCTTAACTGTAAGACCTATGGCACCCCCATTGAATTTAATCACAATCTCGAACCGGCCACTGATGAAGAGGATTGTAAAGAAAAGGACTATCGCTCAATGATTGGTTCTCTCGTGTATCTGACCGCTTCAAGGCCTGACATTGTATTTTCTTGTGTCCATTTGCTCCAGATATCAAGCTAGGCCAAAGGTTTCTCACATGAAAGCAGTGAAGCGCATATTTGGTTATCTCAAATATAGACCAACTCTCAGTTTATGGCACTCCAACGAGAAATCTTTTGCACTCACTGCGTACTCGGATTCTGATCATGGCGGCTGTAGCATAGATAAGAAGTCTACAACTGGTGGATGCCAGTTCCATGGATTGCTTTTGGTCTCGTGGCAGTGCAAAAAGCAGACTACAGTGGCTACTTCCACTGCGGAGGCTGAGTATGTTGCTGCGGCTAGTTGCTGTTCTCAGATTCTGTGGATTCAGCATCAATTGCGTGATTACGGGTTACTTCTTACTATGACTCCTGTTTATATTGATAATACTGTTGCCATATCTATTACATGCAATCTCGTACTGCATTCTAGGACTAAACACAGAGAACTTAGGTTCCACTTTATATGGGATTGCTATGAGAAACACTTAATAGACCTTGTCCACATAGATACCCTTAAGCAGAACGTTGACTTATTCACCAAGGCCTTTTCTCGTGCCCGATTTGATGAACTATTCTACATGATTGGTTTACGCTTCGTTCAACTTAAGAAGTAATTTTTTAGACTTGGACTATTATTATTAAAAAAAAAAAAAGCAACAGCCACTCTTTATACTCTTTAGTATTAAAGAAATGCATGGTTGCAACATGTTGAAAAAGACGTTTAGTTGTGTCTGTAAACAACTAGGGAAATGATAGTACATTAGGGTACATGCACAAAATGGAAATTCTAAGGTTTATCCTTGATGTATCAGTAGGTTTATCTAGCATAATTAACACAGCTTTCATAAACATTAGCTTCATAATATGATGTACTTGTAGGCATGATACACACCGGTATTTGAGCTATTCAAAAGAAAAACTAATACATGTCTATTATCGAGTGATACACACCCTGTGATGTATGACTAAATGTCTTAATTCCTTAATATAGCTTGGCATACTTCCATTTTAGTTTATAATATGAAATCATTTGGGGGTATATGCTGATTGTTTCCTCTGTTGTACGTAAGTACAGACCTGGTCTCAATTAGTATATACTTAAAAGTTAGGCAAATGCGAGTCAATGAACTTGAAAAAGTCTTAAATCACAAGATACCTAACAAGGTCACCAAAATGGTTTGACCAAGTCTTGTTTTGCTTACACCTAAATCAAGCTATGTCGCTTTGTTGTACGTTTGTATAGACCTGTCACTGCTGGCTTGCTTCTTAAAAATGATATTGCTCTATTATCTTTATCTTGGAAGTTATGTTCTTGCCTAAATTACAGGGGTATGTCTATGGTGGGGACCATAGATAAATAATCGAGATAACACTTACTATTTGCTAATAATTGCATGTTATCCTAATATGATCCCTTAGCAGACAAAATAACTACGTTACCAAAAAGAAAAGTAATTTAAGTTTCATTTTAGGTTTAGTAATTATTTTAGTTTATGTTACTTTCAAGTTTTTGTATAATTTATTTTTACAAGTCCCTAAGTTACTCTTGAATCGGGTTACAAAACTTGAAATTCAAAATCAATTTCTCTGGGGTATCCAACATAAATAATGTTCTGTGACATAACTTATGTCGCCTCTTAATACGCATCCAATGTCGCTTGTTATGTCTCTAGTTTAGGTTGAGGTATAAATACCCCACCCCAGTCGCTTTCACTGTTACCATACTTTGCGACATAAATTCAAATCTAGTGACACAAAACTTATTTTAGCAACATCACGCTCTGTGGTGGATTTTGCATTTGATTTCGATTTTCTGGTGAATTTCCTTGCAATCAACCACTTGATTCTTGTTCACCTACTTCCACTCGATCGATAGGTACTAATTTCAACAATTTTCACCGTATATTTAGTGTTTAATCATCGATTAGGGCTACGGTTTTTAGGGTTTGTGGGTTTCGGGTTAATTCAAAATGAAAACACGGGTTTTCCATGTTAAAATTAATGATTTCGTGTTCCTGAACATTAGCCACACCCTAGGGTTTGACTTGTTTGCGAAAATCCCAAATTTGGGGTTTAGGGTTTCTGGGTTGGGATTTGCAGTTCGTCATTGCGACACAACCTGCGACACACGCTTTTATATCGCAGGTTTTATGAAATCAATTTATGTCGCTAATGCTTGCGACATATCTTTTATATCGCTATTTAATGCGTCACAAATCATTATGTCGCTTTAATAAGCGACACAATAAATGTGCTACAAGAGTTATGTCGCCAAAAGCATAATATTCGATTAAATTCGATTTAATTGCGAAAAGCGACACAACTCTTTCCATCGCATCCGTGATTAGCGACATAATTCCTTATGTGGCCTTTCTTTGAAAATCAATTTTAATTCTGTAAGCGACACAAGGCTTTTATGTCGCAGGACTCCTGCGACACAATTCCCATGGTCGCATAAATCAGATTTTAAAATTGATTTATTTGTTTCCATTGAATCTGCTTACGCTAACTGTTTTTGAGTTTTATTGTTATATCTTATACAGCAATGGCAGACGGTGATGTTGTTTGGGGACCATGCCACAATTTTGTGGCATTTCTGGATGATTCTAAGGAGACGACGGCTCCGTACAGGCAAATGGTGGCATTCTTACGCAGTTCTCGTATTTACACTGCTATTACCGTGACTACAACAATTTATAAGGATCAGGTGGGTCCGTTTTGGGAGCATGCAGTGATCAATTCTGAGTTGCCATTTACCAGGATTATCTACACTCTCAGCGATCATCGGCTGATAATCTCAGAACAAGTCATTCGGGAATTCTTTCAGTTCGGTGATACTCCCGACATGCCCACTTTATACGGAAATCAGTTTATAGCAGGCGCTATGACACGTATTGGTTATCCAAGTGTTCCGAACGACCAATACCGAAAGGTGAATCTGCCTAAGGTTTGGAGATACCTGATGCACGTGGTGATTGTATGTTTATCTCCACGCAAGGCCGGATTTGACAGGATTAGCTACTCAACGGCCTCTGTTATGCTTGCGCTGGCTATATCTTCAGGCAATGGTAGACAACATTAATGCCGGGGAAAAATGTTGGATTTTATATCCGCGATTTATTCAGCTACTTATTGATGATCAGCTTCCCGGCATTCCGCCAAACGCTCGAGAACGCCTGCGTCCAACTCCCATGAATGTCCGAATCTGGACTGTTTGTGCGGCTGGTGCAAATGCAAATGGCAATTTTCCTATGTTTGGGCATATCATTGATGAAGCCTATGTTGCTCTGCCTAACGAAGGATTTATGTATATTTTGGTTGCACCTGGGTAGCAACCTCAGGAGGAGGAACTACATCTCCATGAGGCACAGATATAGGTTGATGACCTGTTACAGGAAATTGATAATTTTCCAGTTGGTGTACAGGATGATCAGCCTAATCTTGAGGAACCAGCTGCTGAGGATTCGAATGGGGGCTCTACTCCTCAGACTTCTCCGAGGATTGTACCTTCGGAACATGCATTGAGAAATATTCAACGGTTTGATCCACGTCGGTTCAAACGAATTCAGCGATGCATTCGTCAGGGCACGACATCCGTGCGACCTGATCATGGAAAACGACCACGAGACGACGATTTCACTGATGAAAATTAGGTTCCACCCCATTCTATCCGTTGCACTTCTACTTCTGCTTCAAGGCCACGGGTCGACATTCCCCGTGTTGAGGTTCCAGTTCAACCTTTGCCTTCGGTCATCCAAGAGCTACTGAATAGGATAGATGCGATGCAGCAGACTATGGATAATCAAGCTCAGTTGATTCAGTCTCAGGCATCAGTTTTGGAGGTTCAAGCTGCGCAGATCAAGGCGTTAGAAGAAACGACAACTTTAGTATCTATTTTGAATACTAGGGTTTTAGAATTAGAATCCCTATCTGCTGTTCCGGGGGAGTCAGGCCTGCGTGCCATAGAAACACATCTAGGGCTTCTGCCAGAACACAGACTGAAAATGTAAACGATAATGTAAATGTTTCTAATGATAATGAAACGCTTCGTTTGGATTACTTCTCGGTCGATGATATTCCAGGTCAACCAAGACCATTAGCTATAGATTATTCACATGCTAATCTATCTTTTATTCAGCGAATGGTTAATGAGGAAGGTCAGGCATATGAACCTGAATTTGAAATTAATGATGATGTTGAGATTGAGGAAGAGGAGATGCGTTCTGATGAGTTTTATGATGATGCTCCGACAATCGAGACTGATTCTTCTGAAGATGAAACAGAGCCAGCTGGAACTTCGCAAACTGTTCTAGAGACTACACCGGCTTCTGAAACTGCTTCTACATCAACTTCTGAACGACCAGTGATAAGCTATATTGTTGGTGAACCTATTCCTGTTACTTTCAAGTCATGTAAAGTTAGTTGGAGTTACACAGGAATTATTAAAAGTTGAAAAACCTACAAGGGTATCTTCATGATTAATAGAAGCGATGGTATTCATTATTTTAAAAGGTCATTCAAGAAGCTGAGTACGTTGCCTAAGGGAGAGATAAATCGTCTAGCTCAACTAGAATTGATAAATCCAACCAGAGATTCACGAGCTGATTTTGTAGAGACGGTTTTGCGTCGTGAAGTGAAGAGTAAACGTTATAACTTTATCAAACCGATGCTTGGAACGAGATTTATATTCAAGAAAAGACTTGATCCAGTAACTAGACAGCCGATCTGCAAAGTACCCTATCCGCCAGCTGATTGTTTGACTGAGATTCCGCTTGAGACTGTTCCCTTTAACTTTCTTGGAAGATTTCATCATCGGGAACTTGATCCGCATACGGGCGAAGCGGTATTTGTTTTTGTACCAGAATCTGAACATCTGGAGACAACTTTGTTGTATGATTTAAAGAAAGCTTAATTCAAAGTATTCGATCCTATGAACTTGATTAATATGTCACAGAAAGATTTGAGGAAATTGTTTGATAGTCCAATTCGCTTCAACGTAAGAAATGTAGTGAATTTGATTCTTGCTAGACAATTTCAGAAGGTTGTGACTGTGTGTGTTACGCACAGGATTCATGCTGGAGGAAGGTTTCCCGAAGGTAGGGTTTGACTCGAAGAAATTTTGAAGACCAAGCTGAAGACACGGGGGAGTTTGTTGGTGAATCTTAGTGTGTCTGTCAGTTGGTCAAAGTCTGTAATGCGTTACATATGTAATTATGTTAGTTACGACGTTTGTATTTAAAAAGTAATTATATTTTGTGTTTTGGCGACATAAGGGTTTTGTGTCGCAAGAGTCAACTTGGCGACATAACTTGTGTCGCATGAGTCGGCTTGGCGGCACAGCTTGTATCGCATAGATCAGATTAGGTGTCGAGTATAAATAGATGAGTTCGGCTCATTTGCTAGGGTTGACGAACCTAGGTAAAGTTTCAGTATATTGTACTCAAGTTCTTGTAATTAATCTGAGCGGTAATCATTTGGGTATTGATATACTTTGTGTTTATTTGTTTTTAATCATTTTTACGTTTATATTCAATCATTGGATTCTGCACGTTGATTGAGTATTAAGGTTCAATTAGGTCCGACCACAGGGGATCTACACACGTATTAGAAACCCGCTTAAATAAAAAAATGAAACTTTTTGATTTTTCAGCACACGTTTAATGGGGAACGAATAAAATTGAAATTTGGAACTTTGGTTTTTATCAAATATATATATATATATATATATATATATATATATATATATATATATAATCTTATATTAATGCATATGATATCAATAGTGATAAAAAATAAATTTAACAAATGCTTCATCAAATTAAAACTTACAAATCTTTCTTTTTAATATGATATCATTTGTTAAATTTATTTTTTATCACTATTGATATCATATGCATTAATATTATATGTGGCAAAATGAATGGGTCAGGTCGGGTCACGGGTCAATATATGTTTTGGTCTAAATAGGTCCGGGTCACGGAGAAACAATATCATATTATGATACAATATTTTTATTACTATGATTCATTTTATTATGAGAATTAAAGTAGTAAAAAGTTGAATCATAGTAATAAAAATACTGAATTATACTGAATCTTATATAGTAACACTATATTATTTCACAAAAAGTGAATGTACTAATGGTGGTATAGGACACAAGTATACAACAATGAAAAAAAAAACTCTAGTAACAAATTCATCAAACCCTCCCCTTCATCTGGAAATCTACAAAATATCCTATCAGCAACATCATAAACAGCATGAACTCCATTTTATGGCAATTGGTTCCTATGGTATATATATTCTTCACTTTGTAAAATTTATCAAACGTACTTGAACTCCATTTTGTGGCACTGCAAGAGTACAATTCAAATAGTAAAAAATTACTACTCCGTAATATGCAATATAAAGTTTCATTCTTTATGGCTGTCGCACCCCCAGAACACGTGGCAGCGAGAGTAGGAGGTGTCATGGGGGCGCCGACCAAATTAAATATCATCACACAAAGATTACAACAAACGAACTTTACATGAGACGTTTGAAAAATAGTTACATTGTCATAATACATAGTTGTTGATACAAAATATCGTAATGCAATTAAATCTCTTATTTGAAAATATGCGACTCGAGCTATGCTTTCCAAAAGCATCCTACTATCTTGATTCCTGTGGGTAGTCCTATTGCGTCTGTAAACCTGAGAATACATACTAAAAGGGTCAACATAAAGTTGGTGAGTTCATAGGTTTGTAAGCAAACGGTTATAAGTATGATCCACAAGAATACCAAAATTGTATCATTCGTCAATGATAAGTAAAAGTATTGCATATTGCAATATAAGTATACCATTTGCATGAGTCTCATAGTTCTAGCTTAACGTTGATTGCCTCCGGTAAGTGTACTAATCCGATACACTCCTAATTCACAAATAATATTGCGCCCGTGGGTTGGCTAGAGCGACTAGCCCGGACGAGGTTTGTCAAACCCTGATAGTACTATCCAATAATATTCACGCATATATTAACGAACTATGATGGGTAGAGGGCTTTAGTGGATTATCATAAGATCTCATGCAATCCGTACGAAAAGTTGTTGCTAATACTTGTGGTCATAAAAGTAGTTTATATAAACAGTTGTATGTATTCTCACCCAGTTGAAAAACAGTAAAAAGGAGCTATGAAACTCACCTTAGGTTAGCAAGTAGCGATCAAATATCAAATAAGCAATCAAGCAGGTGTGCAACCTTCTAACGTCCTAAAAACGCATAAGGTTGTGTAAGTAGATGTCTCATAAGACCATCTATAACTATTGTATAAGTGGGGGTTAATGTCCACTTAAGAAAATAGTGTAGGTGGAGGGTTAATGTCCACCTAAAGCTAGTTCACTCAACTAGTATGTTCAAGTATGTTGTTCAAGTTCGTTTATCAAAACGTGTACGACCCGTTGTTGAAAGTTTGTAATAATATCCGTTTAGACATTATTATTAAGTTTGTTTTGTTGTATACTATTAATTAGTACATATCGTGTGTTGGTAACATATTATTTAGTTCGTAAAAACCTTAAATTGTAGGTCAAAGTTGGTCAGCTCGTTGGTCAAAGCTGGTCAAAGCCGGTCAAATTTGGTCAAAGTTAGTCAAAGTTGATCAAAGCTACCAACTAAGTCACCTAAACCCATTTTTGTTACCATTTTCCAAAAATAGTAAGTTTGTCGGTTTTTAGAAATCGAGCTCCGTTTTTCTAGACTTTGTCAAACATACTCGGTTTGACCCGAAACTTTTACCCGAACCTTAGATCTGTTTAAAAGTCCATAAAAGTCAGCTTTAACACTTATTACATGTTCGGAATGTGTCGGTTTTCATAAGTTAATTAAATCAGTCCACTTTTATATTTTTCCAGAAAATATATCACTTAGCCGAATTTTTTTAAAATTTTATTTTCCGAATTAATTCCAAAAAAAAATATCAGTTGTTTCCACTTAAGTTATCTACTTCCTTTAATTTTTCCATGAATTTTAGAGAAGTATAAGTATTTATAAAAATTACATGTGTCCTCTGAGGTCCAACAGTTGACCAATATGGACACATGCATGAAGATTACATTTCTGGGGAAAATCTATAAGGCACTAGTAAAAGTTGTCAACATGAAAGTTGTAGCCAATGAAATTCTTCAAATTTTAGTGGTGGTTTCACAATGCGTAGCTCGAGATATGGCCAAAATACTAAGGGTAAAGTTTCTGGATTTCTGGAACATATTGTATATGTGTTTTTATATAAATTATTAAAAATAGTAAATGAGCTCAGAAAGCTATGAGGTTAGTGGGGTTTAAAAGCTAACATCTTGAAATTGATATTTCATTATAAAAACGTCAATTTTCATGAAGAATTGATTTTTCTAAAAATCCTGGAAGTGAACACATTTTTCTGGACAGAAAGTTTCTTTGCATATTCATGAGTTTTAAGTTAAGAAAAGTTGTTTTTAGGTATGGTTTTGACATAACATGGTTGAGTGAACTTAGATACATGTAAATAAGAGTAACAACAATTTAGAATGGTAACTACAATGATGAAAATGGAGATGTTATGACAGAAATGAGATGCGATGTTCTTCAGCTTCAATTCCTTGCTAAAATCTTGAAGAATAGAGTAGTATTTAGGTGGTGGTTGTAGGTGGTGGTGTTGTGGTTTATGGTGGTTGTTCTTGGTGGTTTTAGGGCTGAGACAACTCAAGAGTTTTGAGAGAGAGTAGTTGAGAGAAAATGTGAGTTGAATGTATGTTAAAAATGAGAGAGGATGTAAGAGTTGCATGTGGGTTAAGTGGTCTAACAAGGGAATTCTCATGATTTCAAAATGCATGGATGGTGAGTGGAGGAGGGGGTGGTGGCAGTTTTTTTGGGGGCACATGGTGTGGGTTTTTGGTGATTTAATTCTTGTTTTCAGACTGTGTTGCGATCGGAGGTCGTTTACTCGTTATTTTCGTTATTCGGTTAAATCGTGTAACGTTATTTTGTGTCGTTTTAATTAACGATATATTTGAGATGTTTTTCCATTGAAGTATTATAAAAATACTTTATTTTTAGTTTTCAAAATATTAATTAGGGTTTCGTTTGGTTGTCGGGTTCAGTTTGCGCGTTTCGTTGCGTTTGAGACGTTTTAATCTAAACGTCAGGTTTTTCGTGTATTATTTTAACAAAATAATAAATAATGATAAATAACTTCAAAAAAAAGATTAAAGTTATTTATAGAAATGTTTTCACCAACGCCGTATAGTTTGTTGGACTTCGTCTGGTTGTTTCGCGTAATTACAACTAATTACGTAAGCGTAGTATAAAACAATTACGTAGGTGTATATTCACATAAATATACAGATAGTCACAAGTAATTACAAGTATTTAGCCTAATACTAAACTAAAAACACGTAATTAAGGTTTCTAGCAGGTTAGTCAGCAAGCCTAAATAGTCGGGTGTCACATTTTCCCCCTGTTAGGAGAATTTCGTCACGAAATTAGTTTACATTTACGGTCTGTGTGGGTTGTGTGAGAGAGTAAGTGGGTGGTTCTAGTGTATTTGAGTTTCTTATCTACAAGTGAATTCGGACCTCGTCTTGAGGTTCATCGGGCCCTCATGATGGGTAAGCCATCAGGGTCTAAGTTTTTGGTTTTCTGTTGTAAGGTATTTGTAGGTTTCTTAACGAAATAATTCTTGTTTTACCTTTTCTCCCCTTGTTAGATCGATGTTCTACTGGTAGCAGTAAGAATACAATAGGTTTCTCATGGCAACGATTCGGATGGGATTCTTAGATGGCATCGAGAAAGGAAAGGTAATGGAAATTCTGATGGTTTATTAGGTCTAGGGAGAAAATTTTTGTCTGCTAAGTTCGAAATGAGGTTCTGAATTACGATCTCACGGCTAAAATCAATCTGTTATTTCTGCGTTATTCTCAGCTTCTAAGTCTGTGCGGCGTGATTGCATAATTTAGTACCAAATAAGATTGAAAACAGTCAAGTTATTGAGAGGTAATGTACCCGTAACAATGTTAAGGGTTCTGTCGAGCGTTGTTGTTCTGGTTATTATTTTGTGATGTAAACACATCCGTTTGTGTACGTTTAGGAAATTATCCCCGTGTACTATTAGTAGGAAAAATATTCCTAAATAGTCGGTCATAGTAAGGTCATTTACTATAGGGTTCGTAGTAGGATAACATTCCTATGTAGTTCGTTGAAGGAATCGTAGTTGAAATCAAAGAAAAGGTCATAGTTGAGATCATAGTTCAAAGCATAGTTCTAAAATCGGAGTACAAGTCTCAAGTTTTCAAAGTTTAATCATAGATGTAATCGTAGTTGGAATCGTAGTTATTATCGTAGTGGGGCGCATAGTTGCTATCGTAGTTATTGTCATAGTTGTTTCATAGTCATATTATACAATATGTAAAAGTAATTTCACAAAAATAGTTCACAGTATAGTACAAAATCATTCATAAAGCAGAGTTCAAGTAGTTGGTAAATCAAAGTTCAAATAGTTCATAAAACAGAGACAAAGTAGTGATCAAATCTTGATAAAAGAAAAAAAATGAAAGTAGCAATTGGATTCCAATAAATAGTTTGTTAAAATTGTCAATAAACCAGTTTGTAAACAGTTCGCAAGTTATGAGTAATTCGTTGGATCACATCCAATATAAATCGTTGTAAACATATTTCCAATATGTAAATCGTTAGAAGACCCGTAGGTGTTTCAAAGTATAAGTCATTATCGTTCGCTAGAAAACATAGATCTTTGAGAAAAATTAAGTGAAAATCAAGTTTTTGTTTATAGGTACAGTTTTTATTTGTTAAAAATGTCATCATAATATCTGTTGAAAACTTAATGTCAATCAAAATACGTTTGAAACTCTTGTCAGCACGTTGAAAGACTCTCTTTAACAAAAATTTGTTGAAAGCTCTGGTTATTGAAAAGTGTTGAAAATTCTGTTTTGTCAAAAATCAGTTGAAAGTTTACATATGTGAAAAATCCAAATCGTAGTTTCAAAAAGTAGTCATGACAATGACCGAGTAGTGTTCTTGTAGTAGTCGATCATGACTACGTTGTTGTTTCGAAATGAACAAGTGTTTAGTAGAGATGTTCGGTCAAGATGATTGGTAATTCCGTAGCTGCTAGCATTCATTGCAGTAGTGATCGAAATGATTAAGTTGTTATTGAGATAGTTTGTGTTTAGAGTAGTTAAAGTCATAAACCGAGTTATGCCTAAGTCGTTGGAATCCATCTAAGTGTTGGAAATATTATTTCGAGTAGGTAGTGTGAATAGGATAAGGTCTAGTTCGAGGAGGTCTGTATGTCCTTCTAGTCGTGTGTAACACTCGCGATTCATAGGTCTACGATAAAAGTGGGAAGGAAGGGAGTGAAGTAGAAGTAGTCAATGTAACGCGCCTAGATGACAAATCCTTACGAGGTTCTAATTCCACACGTGTTCTCGAACGATTATAATGAGAGCGGAAGGAAGAGGGTGAAGTAGATGTCACTTGTTTGGTTGGTGAATCCTCAGGTAGATTCTTCTCAAGTGAGTCCTATTCGATTATGTAGTCACCCTATGCGGTTGGGCAAGTGGTACCGTGGAAGTCTCCTCAATGGTAAATAAGGGTTGAGTCTCGTTTTTAGAGTTGGGTGACGTAGTTGTGGGAGTGGTTGCCGTGAAAAATGGCAAATAAGTTTAGTGTACGTAAGGTTATACATATATATACACATAAAATCCTAGCACATAAGCACATATAAAGGTTGGTCCCGTTCTATCCTCGGTCTATGTCTGCTACTGTATTCTCGTTCACTACAACCATTTCAGGTTTTGCATCGAATCTCCTTTAATTGTACATAGTTGATCAGGCTATGTTAAATTAAATTCAAATGATGCAATCACTAAACCAGTCATACTAAACAAAGAATACTAACCTAATGGTTATAGTCTAGGTCACTAATGCAATCCTAGTTCGCTATAACCTTAGGCTCTGATACCAATCTGTCGCACCCCCAGAACACGTGGCTGCAGGAGTAGGAGGTGTCATGGGGGCGCCGACCAAGTTAAATATCATCACACAAAGATTACAAACGACCTCAACATGAGACGTTTGAAAAATAGTTACATTGCCATAATCAAATGTTTACAACTGTTACCCAAAAATATTGGACTTCACAAAAATAGTTTAGAGATTTCTAATACATAGTTGTTGATACAAAATATCATAATGCAATTAAATCTCTTGTTTGAAAATATGCGACTCGAGCTATGCTTTCCAAAAGCATCCTACTATCTTGATTCCTGTGGGTAGTCCTATTGCGTCTGTAAACATGAGAATACATACTAAAAGGGTCAACATAAAGTTGGTGAGTTCATAGGTTTGTAAGCAAACGGTTATAAGTATGACCCACAAGAATACCAAAATTGTATCATTTGTCAATGATAAGTAAAAGTATTGCATATTTCAATATAAGTATACCATTTGCATGAGTCTCAAAGTTCGAGCTTAACGTTGATTGCCTCCGGTAAGTGTACTAATCCGATACACTTCTAATTCACAAATAATATTGCGCCCGTGGGTTGGCTAGAGCGACTAGCCCGGACGAGGTTTGTCAAACCCTGATAGTACTATCCAATAATATTCACGCATATATTAACGAACTATGATGGGTAGAGGGCTTTAGTGGATTATCATAAGATCTCATGCAATCCGTACGAAAAGTTGTTGCTAATACTTGTGGTTATAAAAGTAGTTTATATAAACAGTTGTATGTATCCTCACCCAGTTGAAAAACAGTAAAAATGAGCTATGAAACTCACCTTAGGTTAGCAAGAAGCAATCAAATATCAAATAAGCAAACAAGCAGGTGTGCAACCTTCTAACGTCCTAAAAACGCATAAGGTTGTGTAAGTAGATGTTTCATAAGAAGATGTGTAAGCAGGTGTGCAACGTTCTAGCTATTGTATAAGTGGGGGTTAATGTCCACTTAAGCCAATAGTGTAGGTGGAGGGTTAATGTCCACCTAAAGCTAGTTCACTCAACTAGTATGTTCAAGTTCGTATATCAAAACGTGTACGACCCGTTGGTGAAAGTTTGTAATAATAATCCGTTTAGACATTATTATTAAGTTTGTTTTGTTGTATACTATTCATTAGTACATATCGTGTGTTGCTAACATATTATTTAGTTCGTAAAAACCTTAAATCGTAGGTCAAAGTTGGTCAACTCGTTGGTCAAAGCTGGTCAAAGTTGGTCAAAGTTAGTCAAAGTTGATCAAAGCTACCAACTAAGTCACCCAAACCCATTTTTGTTACCATTTTCCAAAAATAGTAAGTTTGTCGGTTTTTAGAAATCGAGCCCCGTTTTTGTTGAGTTGGTCAAACCTACTCAGTTTGACCCGAAACTTTTACCCAAACTTTAGATATGTTTAAGAGTCCATAAAAGTCAGTTTTAACACTTATTGCATGTTCGGAAGGTGTTGGTTTTCATAAGTTAATAAAATCAGTCCACTTTTATATTTTTCTAGAAAATACATCACTTAGCCGAAATTTTATAAAATTTTATATTCCGAATTAATCCCAAATAAAAATACCAGTTGTTTCCACATAAGTTTTCTACTTCAAATAAGTTTTCCTTGAATTTTAGAGAAGTCTAAGTATTTATAAAAATTACATGTGTCCTCTCAGGTCCAACAGTTGACCAATCTGGACACATGCATGAAGATTACATTTCTGGGAAAAATCTACAAGGAACTAGTAAAGGTTGTCAACATGAAAGTTGTATCCAATGAAATTATTCAAATTTTAACGGTGGTTTTAGGTCATTTGGAGATGTGTAGCTCGAGATATGGCCAAAATACTAAGGGTAAAGTTTCTGGATTTCTGGAATAGATTGTATATGTGTTTTTATATAAATTATTAAAAATAGTAAATGAGCTCAGAAAGCTATGAGGTTAGTGGGGTTTAAAAGCTAACATCTTGAAATTGATATTTGATTATAAAAACGTCAATTTTCATGAAGAATTGATTTTTCTAAAAATCCTGGAAGTGAACACATTTTTCTGGACAGAAAGTTTCTTTGCATATTCATGAGTTTTAAGTTAAGAAAAGTTGTTTTTAGGTATGGTTTTGACATAACATGGTTGAGTGAACTTAAATACATGTAAATAAGAGTAACAGCAATTTAGAATGGTAACTACAATGATGAAAATGGAGATGTTATGACAGAAATGAGATGCGATGTTCTTGAGCTTCAATTCCTTGCTAAAATCTTGAAGAATAGAGTAGTATTTAGGTGGTGGTTGTAGGTGGTGGTGTTGTGGTTTATGGTGGTTGTTCTTGGTGGTTTTAGGGCTGAGAAAACTATAGAGTTTTGAGAGAGAGAGGAGTTGAGAGAAAATGTGAGTTGAGTGTATGTGAAAAATGAGAGAGGATGTAAGAGTTGCATGTGGGTTAAGTGGTCTAACAAGGGAATTCTCATGATTTCAAAATGCATGGATGGTGAGTGGAGGAGGGGGTGGTGGCAGATTTTTTGGGGGCACATGGGGTGGGTTTTTGGTGATTTAATTCTTGTTTTCAGACTGTGTTGCGATCGGAGGTCGTTTACTCGTTATTTTCGTTATTCGGTTAAATCGTGTAACGTTATTTTGTGTCGTTTTAATTAACGATATATTTGAGATGTTTTTCCGTTGAAGTATTATAAAAATACTTTATTTTTAGTTTTCAAAATATTAATTAGGGTTTCATTTGGTTGTCGGGTTCAGTTTGCGCGTTTCGTTGCGTTTGAGACGTTTTAATCTAAACGTCAGGTTTTTCGTGTATTATTTTAACAAAATAATAAATAATGATAAATAACTTCAAAAAAAAAGATTAAAGTTATTTATAGAAATGTTTTCACCAACGCCGTATAGTTTGTTGGACTTCGTCCGGTTGTTTCGCGTAATTACAACTAATTACGTAAGCGTAGTATAAAACAATTACGTAGGTGTATATTCACATAAATATACAAATAGTCACAAGTAATTACAAGTATTTAGCCTAATACTAAACTAAAAACACGTAATTAAGGTTTCTAGCAGGTTAGTTAGTAAGCCTAAATAGTCGGGTGTCACATTTTCCCCCTGTTAGGAGAATTTCATCCCGAAATTAGTTTACAGTTACGGTCTGTGTGGGGTCTGTGAGAGATAAGTGGGTCGTTCTAGTGTATCTGAGTTTCTTATCTACAAGTGAATTCGGACCTCGTCTTGAGATTCATCGGTCCCTGATGATGGGTAAGCCATCAGGGTCTAAGTTTTTGGTTTTTTGTTGTAAGGTTTCTGTAGGTTTCTTAACGAAATAATTCTTGTTTTACCTTTTCTCCCCTTGTTAGATCGATGTTCTACTGGTAGCAGTAAGAATACAATAGGTTTCTCATGGCAACGATTCGGATGGGATTCTTAGATGGCATCGAGAAAGGAAAGGTAATGGAAATTCCGATGGTTTATTAGGTCTAGGGAGAAAAGTTTTGTCTGCTAAGTTCGGAATGAGGTTCTGGATTACGATTTCACGGCATAAATCAATCTGTTATTTCTGCATTATTCTCAGCTTCTAAGTCCGTGGGACGTGATTGCATAATTTAGTACTGAATAATATTGAAAACAATCAAGTTATTGAGAGGTAATGTACCCGTAACAATGTTAAGGGTTCTGTCGAGCGTTGTTGTTCTGGTTGTTATTTCGTGATGTAAACACATCCGTTTGTGTACGTTTAGGAAATTATCCCCGTGTACTATAAGTAGGACAAATATTCCTAAATAGTTGGTCGTAGTAAGGTCATTTACTATAGGGTTCGTAGTAGGAAAACATTCCTATGTGGTTCATTGTAGGAATCGTAGTTGAAATCAAAGAAAAGGTCATAGTTGAGATCATAGTTCAAAGCATAGTTCTAAAATTGGAGTACAAGTCTCAAGTTTTCAAAGTTTAATCATAGATGTAATCATAGTTGGAATCGTAGTTATTATCGTAGTGGGGCGCGTAGTTGCTATCGTAGTTATTGTCATAGTTGTTCTCATAGTTGTTTCATAGTCATATTATACAATACGTAAAATTAATTTCACAAAAATAGTTCACACTATAGTACAAAATCATTCATAAAGCAGAGTTCAAGTAGTTGGTAAATCAAAGTTCAAATAGTTCATAAAACAGAGACAAAGTAGTGATCAAATCTTGATAAAAGAAAAAAAATGAAAGTAGTAATTGGATTCCAATAAACAGTTTGTTAAAACTGTCAATAAACCAGTTTGTAAACAGTTCTCAAGTTATGAGTAATTCGTTGGATCACATCCAATATAAATCGTTGTAAACGTATTTCCAATATGTAAATCGTTAGAAGACCCGCAGGTGTTTCAAAGTATAAGTCGTTATCGTTCGCTAGAAAACATAGATCTTTGAGAAAAATTAAGTGAAAATCAAGTTTTTGTTTATAGGTACGGTTTTTATTTGTTAAAAGTGTCATCATAATATCTGTTGAAAACTTAATGTCAATCAAAATACGTTGGAAACTTTTTTCAGCACAATGAAAGACTCTGTTTAACAAAAATTTGTTGAAAGCTCTGGTTATTGAAAAGTGTTGAAAATTTTGTTTTCTCAAAAATCGGTTGAAAGTTTACGTATGTGAAAAATCCATGTCGTCTATTCTATTCTCGTGACGGCGTAGCTTAGCAGCTAGTACCAGAACGGTATGATGAACAGGTTCCTATGCGTATGGAAGGGTATTCATGTCGGAAGATTCTCTGCGTCTCAAGAGTTGTAAATAGCCAAATCGTAGTTTCCAAAAGTAGTCATGACAATGACCGAGTAGTGTTCTTGAAGTAGTCAATCATGACTATGTTATTGTTTCGAAATGAACAAGTGTTTAGAAGAGATGTTCGGTCAAGATAGTTGGTAATTCCGTAGCTGCTAGCATCCATTGTAGTAGTGATCGAAATAATTAAGTTGTTATTGAGATAGTTTGTGTTTAGAGTAGTTAAAGTCATAAACCGAGTTATGCCTAAGTCGTTGGAATCCATACAAGTGTTGGAAATATTATTTCAAGTAGGTAGTGTGAATAGGATAAGGTCTAGTTCGAGGAGGTCTGTCTGTCCTTCTAGTCGTGTGTAAAGCTCGCGATTCATAGGTCTACTATAAAAGTGGGAAGTGATATCGCGTAAAAAGTCATGTTTTTACTACCGATATCTCTCTCATTCTAGAATGATTCTTGGCATTTTAAACTCAAAACCAATACAAATCAATGATATTATGCCAAGATGGTCAAAACAAGGTTGCACGATAAAAATCAAGCAAAACGGATGAAAAACGAAGATTCCACACACGTTTGAAGATTCAAGACATCAAAACGAGATTTTGAGACAAAATTGCCCGTCATCAACATCCATCTCACCCAAGATGTTCATTTTTAAATTACGAATCCAACAGAAGAAGAATCAACAAAAACGGATAAAGATTGAAGATTCTACGCACGCCGGAAAATCCAAATGATTCGTACGCAAAATTAGGAGATAGGAGACATATTTTTGGGATATCTTTACGTCAAAGTCTTCGTTTTTGAATTACGAATCCAACGCAAATAGAGTCAACGAAAACAGACGCATAACGAAGAAGATACGCGCGAATTAAGCAACGCAGCGAAAGACGACGGACTGAGGTGGGTGGCAGCCAGCCGCCGCCGGCCAGCAGCCAGCTGCCGCTGGCCTGCTGGTGGGGAGGGCCGGCCTCCACCCCCTGTCTCTTTTGTGCTTTTTCGTCCTTGCTTGTACCTGGTGCACCACCTTTCGCTATTTTTTCGTACCCGGTGCACCACCTTTCGCTACTTATTCGTACCTGGTGCACCACCTTTCACTTCTTTTGCTAATGTGAGCCTAGGGATGCTAATGTGAGCCATATTTTTCCTATAAATACAGCTCCTAAAGCTTCATTTTGACACACACCATTCTTTAAACAATATACTTCTCTTAAGATATTGCTTCTACTTTCATTCTATTTTCTTACTAAAAATTAGTTTTAGGCTAGTTTAGGAGCTTGTTTAGAATAGAAGGAAAGTACGGAACGCATTGTAAATCTTCGGAGTACGCTTGGAATTGTGTCAATTAATTCAATCTATTCTCTCTCTCATTTAATCTTGGTTCTTTCTATCCTTATCTATCTATATTAATTACGTTTATATTGATTATGCTAGATTTAGTTATTGCCGTGATTAGAGAGTAGTATACTTGTTGTGTTTTCTTGCGATCTAGTTAATTAATTATGGGATGATTTATAATTAAATATTAAATAACGGTAGTATCGCTTTGATCGTCTTATTGCATGTTCTTGTTTGATTGTTGCCTTAGGATCATCATAGTGGTAAAATATAAACGGTCTTAATTATCGTAAAGTAATATGATGTCCCTATTCGACTGTTACTCGATATAGTACTGGAAACACTTCAAGGTGGAGTACAAATATATAGAAGTCGAGGAACGACCAAAGGTAGTCATATTATGAAATGGTACAATATTACAAAGTAATATGATGGCCCCTATTCGACTGTTATTCGATATAGTACTGGAAACACATCAAGATGGAGTACAAATGTATGGAAGCCGAGTAACGACCGAAGGTAGTTATATTACGGACTAACATATAAAATGAGAAACCTAGTTTAATTAACCTTTCTAAATAGACTTTTAAACTTCAAATTAATCTATCGCCTTTCCACCAATAAACGTGATTACAACACCTTTTTAACGACGTCCAATTAAAAGGTAGTCAGTCATCTGTGTTAATATAATTTGTCAAAGGTATGAAACTTTGGAACCGCAAGGATAAATGGAGATTATTGTAGGACAAGACATGGTCAAGGTTTGAAGCGGTGGAACCACTTAAAGTGAGAAACGCTGTGAATAACTAGGGGATTTATTGGGTAGTCTTAAGCAAGGGCTAGTTTAAAGTCATAAATGAACTTTTTAAATATACTAATCTGTTAGGATGATGAGGAATCGTTTTATGATTCAGTTATGTCTAGTACCTTAAGATTTTGTTCCCGTTCACATGAAAGTATTATTAAACCATAATTAAAGATTTTTCCTATTATTCTAAATACTTTGTAATGTTACCATAACCTAGCTCTCAGTGTGACATGCTAATGAGATTTTAATTAGTAGGGAATCTAGTGTTTACATCACGAGTATTCAAGAATAATAATTAACAAATATCTTTCAGCACAGTTTCTCCAAACATCATCCCATAACTCAATTAACGAAGTCTCAGCAAACACTATTTTTATTTTATCTGCTTTATCTTTTATTTTTATTTCGCTTTTATTTATTTATTTTTCTAAGTTAATAGAAAAACCAAAACTCCCTCACTATTTTATAAACCCTTCACTAGTTTGAAAGCCCTCATCTGCCACGCCTTAGTTTCAATTCAGTCGGTTGGAAAAATGACTCTAGGTCATACCTACCACTTGCTCACCCTTAGGATTAACATTGTTAGGGAAAACTTAGGCCCCACAATTAAATATTTAAAACACCCATTGATGCCCGCTGCCGGTAGCCGGTGCAACGATAAGGGTTGAAATCCTTACCGACCGCGGTGGCGCATCAAGTTTTTAGCGCCGCTACCGGGGAACCAACTGTACGATCCTTAGGCGTTAAGATGAACTTACTTACTAGTGAACCTTTAGGATTTCTTAGACCCCTACATCTTTCTTTATTTTTCCCTCCTTTTACAACTTTTAGAAATGACCACCCCTATCCATTCAACTAGTCAACCACCTGCCAATGAGACTATGACTGTTGCATGTATAACTCTCGCTGAAGACTCTAAACCTTCACTTGAGTTAAAGCCCCATATTGTTCAGTTAGTCCAAAACCTCTGTCAATTTCGTGGCCTACCAAATGATGATCCAAACTCCCACCTTGACAAATTCATTTCCTTATCTAACTCTTTTAAGCCAATTGGGGTTAATCAGGACATAGTCTATCTATACCTATTTCCCTATTCACTCACTCTCAATGCACAAACCTGGTTAGAGAAACTAGAAATCAACTCTATAACCTCTTGGGTAGAATTAGCTACCAAATTTTTGGCCAAATATTTTCCCCCATCAAAACAAGCCACGTTTAGGTCCAACATCATAAACTTCCGCCAAGTTCACGATGAATCAATCTACAATGCATGGGAACGCTTTAAGAAATTGCTTAAGAAATGTCCAAATCATCGTTTTGAGCGCTCAAACCAGTTGCGCATTTTCTACAATGGTCTCTTCCCACATCACCATCCTTTACTTGATACCGCCTCTCGAGGCAGTTTCATGAATTGTATGACCAATGAAGCTTGGAGCCTTATTGAGGAAATGACAATGCACAACCATGACTGGAACAGTGAAAATCACCCATCACTAGTGAATTCACCTACTACAATTGGGAATGAAGATATCAAAACTCTTGCTCAACAAGTGGCAGACCTAACCAAGGAGATCAAGGAATTGAAAAGTCACCCACAACAAGTCTGTCAAGTTCAAACCTGCCTTAATTGTGCTAATCCGAACCACTCAGCCCAAATTCCTTAGTCTCATCTAACTTCACCCAATACTAACCCTTCTCTTAAACCACTTAGGAATAGCCCACTAACTTACCAACCTCAACCTTTGGAACCCTCTTCCTCAAAAATCTATAGTTTGACGACACCCCGATACAGGTCATTCAAGGACGCTCAGCTAGACAAGACCAAACTGATATCATCTTAAGAGATCACTTGACCTTGTTAAAAGCTTTAGAATCCCAATTAGGACAATTAGCACAGCGTATTAACGCTAAACCTCGGGATAGTCCAACTAGTTGCCATAAGGAGGCTTCCCATATTCAAGACTCTCAGGTAGCACATAGCCCACCTACGATTTCTTCTCCAGTGAAGGAACCACCTATTGTCCCATTGACAATAGATTTAGAGTCTACATCATATAGGAAAATTCCATTTCTGGCTCGTCTTAAACAACGACCCGACAAGCTTAAGTCTTTTAAATTTGATAGGAAATTCCTAGATACCGTACCTGAAGTTCAGTCTAAAAAGTACTTCAGAAAATTTCTTACAACCAAGGATAAGGTACCCGAAGTACCCAATGTCCCGCTGAACGAGGAATGTTCAGCTATCCTGAAAAATACTATCCCTGAAAAACTCGGAGATACCGGACGTTTTACTCTCCCTATTTCCATATACACTTCAGGCATTATCTGTTCTCTCGCAGATTTAGGAGCTAGTATTAATCTAATGTCGTACTCGCTTTTCAAGAGGCTTGAGTTAGAAAATCTTCGACCTACCAAAATGACCATACAGCTTGCAGACCACTCTGTCAAATACCCTAGGGGAATAGCTGAAAATGTTTTAGTTAGGATTGACAAATTTCTTTACCCAGCAGATTTTGTAGTAATGGATATGCAGGAAGACGTACACATCCCAATCATACTAGGAAGACCTTTCATGAATACGGCCAAGGCAATCATCAATGTCTTCGCACAAACCATTAGCTTGCAGTCTCAGGGAGAAACCATCACTTTCCATATCGACAACCCAAACCCTAGAGAGCAAGCCGATATATACATGATCTCCATGAACAAGACCGCGGAGGACAAAGAAACTGCAAAGCCAACAACTGAAAGGAACTCTAGCACGGAAATGGCAATCATGCCATATTTCCCGATTGACCTCCGACGAATAGTACAAGAGATGAAACATGCATCTCCATCAGTGAAAAACTCAACGATGGAAGAAATTGGGATGAGAAAGATGGAAAAAGAAAACAAAAGCAGCATACCGCCAAATAATCCGTTTACCATTGCAGAAATGGCGGGAAGTAACCACAACCATCCTACGAGAAGAGAAACACTGGAGGATTATTCCAAACACACAAGATACCAACCGCAAACCATCATAGATCACAAAGTGCTCGAAGACTTCATCCAAAGATTTGACAAAGTAGTAGGAGGAATAAGCGGTGTAGTCAACATGTTGGCTCTTTCCCCTGCTGAACTGCAATTCTGTCAACAACAGAAACGGATTTACGCTAGGATCTACAATGCCCTTAAAAGATCTAACATCCCTTTCACCTCAACGCAATGGGAGATGTTAGGATCCATTAGAGCATATATGAAAGAGACTACTGGACATCCGAGCAGTCGTGCCGACATTTCAATGATGAATGACCTCTCATCATTTCTTAACTTGCTAAGAAGAGAAGATCACCTCAGTTCCAAGGAAAGCGGATCTATGGTTATCAACTCCACTATGGAAAAACAAATTGAGTTAATGATTGAAGAACTTAGTGATCTCGTTTGGGAGGAATCAAGGCGCGAACAACCCTTTAGGGTTACATATGAATCAAAGCGGATCTATGAAGAACTACTTGATATCGCTACTTCTGTTACGATCCATCTAAGGGAGATTCAACAACGGAAAAGCAACTCCAGAACAAAGTTCTTATTCTACTCAGGATGCAAGGAGATACTTCGTCAGCTTATTCTGGTTTTCTCAGAATCCGACTTCCCATTCAACAACCATCAGCATCGGCAAATAGAGGACCTTTGCACGTCCATCAGAAGATTCAACGGAGACCCCAAGACCGAGAATTATGAAGACATAAAAATGCAATTCTTGACGTTTATATGCTCTCTCTGGCAAAACCCACCGCCAAGAGAGGTTGCTAAGACAGACACAACCACCATGACCGACCCTAGTAGGACTGTCACTAAAGCAGTCGATTACATCATCTTCGGACTTCACGGCCTTGCGAGGACAACTTCATAGCATTTTGAGAACTACAAGGCAAAATCGACAGATAGTCCATTTGAATTAATTACGACAATAGTCAATCACTTCATGAGAATCTATCCACCTCGATACACTTTTCCGCAACCTAGGGCCCACAACATCAACACAGTGAATCCTATGGATGCATCCATCTCCATCTAGCTAGGAGAGAAGAAGTCGAGCTCTCGACTTTAAATGAGTGCTTCTCGGGAGGCAACCCGTGTTTACATTTCTGCAATTTTACATTCCAAGAAGTGATGAAGTCTCCGACTATCTTTCACACTTGGATATACGAAGAAGACCGACACATCAAGTTTTTGGCGCCGCATCAAACATCAAGTTTTTGGCACCGGAATTAAGAAAAGTATATCCAATGTGTTCACACCTACGAGACAAATTACAAAAGACTTGAAGAAATTGGAGCACACAACAACAACGAAAGGACTCTACGGAAAAGTCGGCAATCATGTGCTTCGGAGCACTCCTCATCATCACCTACAAGTCATATATATAAATGGGGAGTACTTCTGTTCTAAGCTCTTTTTCGTTATAAATATACCATATCCACTATGCTTATCACTAAGTGTGGGATTCAAACCCAACACACACTGCTGAAAGAATACGTCTTAGATGTTTCAATTCTTAAGTGTGGGATTTTTCCCCAATCAGAGCTTAGAATAACATCGAGGACGATGTTCCTTTAAGTGTGGGATAGCAGTAGTTACACTACTATAAAATGGATAATGGTATATGCTTGATTCTAAACTCATTGCTCATTAGACCATCCTTCTCCAATAAGCAAACAAAAATTTTCAAAATTGAGGTAGAAATATGTTGAAAATGAAAAATTTTAGACAGAATAATTTACTTTGGGGAAAAGGATAAATAAAATACAAATTCTTTTGAGAAATTAGGGTAGTAATCCCATAAAGAGAATCGCATGACTAGGCACACAACAAACCAACTTTCGATTCGTGAGGTATCTTGAGCCATATAAAGCATTCACCCTTAATGCTTCACATCTTCGATTCTTGAGTGTGCCGATGTATGCGTTTAGAATCAGAACTTGCTCCTGCTATGCATTTCGAATCCAGATTGGTTAGTGAAAAGGAGATTGAATCACATCATTCTAAAACCCATCCATACACCCAAACACCCAAAAATAGACACATTACCCCTGCTTTCTCAAAAGCAACCCCCAAACTTTAAAATAAAGTTCCAAAGATGAAAGAAGAGAAATCGCAAGGAGATGACGTCGAAAAAAAAGAGAGAAAAGAAGTTCAAGAAGAAAAATTTGAAGAAAAAGAAAATCAATTGGAGAAAAAGACTCCTCCCGCAAACACCAAAAGAAAAAGGGCGTCAATCCTCCCAAAAATTCCAACTTCACCAAAAAGAAACCAATGAAAAACCAACAAAACCCCCTCTCACATCACCAACACTTCACCCCAAAAACCCTACATCACTTCCCTTAGAATGATTGTGGCTAGATAGACTTCGCGCTCACCAAAAAGGTAACGATTTGATCCTCGATCAAGCTTATGAGGATAAACGATACATGACTGGCATTCAGAGTGATTGATAATACTAGAATAGGAAACCCAAAAAACTTTGAGTGATTGGAGTGACCACCTTGAGAGGATCGCCTAGTCATGTATCCAAGATAAAAGATCAAAAGCATGCTCCCAAAGATTACAACCTCGTTTTTCAAAGAAAAAAAATATTTCATTTTTTCCAAAACCCCCTTTAGTAAAAAGTTCCACCTCAAAATATTTCATTATCCACTTATCTTTAACCATGTTGAAATTCAAGTTTGCTTGAGGACAAGCAAAGTTCTAAGTGTGAGTTACTTGATATCGCGTAAAAAGTCATGTTTTTACTACCGATATCTCTCTCATTCTAGAACGATTTTTGGCATTTTAAACTCAAAACTAATACAAATCAATGATATTATGCCAAGATGGTCAAAACAAGGTTGCACGATAAAAATCAAGCAAAACGGATGAAAAACGAAGATTCCACACACATTTGAAGATTCAAGGCATCAAAACGAGATTTCAAGACAAAAGTGCCCATCATCAACATTCATCTCACCCAAGATGTTCGTTTTCAATTTTGATGTCAATTTCAAGTAGGTAGTGTGAATAGGATAAGGTCTAGTTCGAGGAGGTCTGTCTGTCCTTCTAGTCGTGTGTAAAGCTCGCGATTCATAGGTCTACTATAAAAGTGGGAAGTGATATCGCGTAAAAAGTCATGTTTTTACTACCGATATCTCTCTCATTCTAGAATGATTCTTGGCATTTTAAACTCAAAACCAATACAAATCAATGATATTATGCCAAGATGGTCAAAACAAGGTTGCACGATAAAAAATCAAGCAAAACGGATGAAAAACGAAGATTCCACACACGTTTGAAGATTCAAGACATCAAAACGAGATTTTGAGACAAAATTGCCCGTCATCAACATCCATCTCACCCAAGATGTTCATTTTTAAATTACGAATCCAACAGAAGAAGAATCAACAAAAACGGATAAAGATTGAAGATTCTACGCACGCCGGAAGATCCAAATGATTCGTACGCAAAATTAGGAGATAGGAGACATATTTTTGGGATATCTTTACGTCAAAGTCTTCGTTTTTGAATTACGAATCCAACGCAAATAGAGTCAACGCAAACAGACGCATAACGAAGAAGATACACGCGAATTAAGCAACGTAGCGAAAGACGACGGACCGAGGTGGGTGGCAGCCAGCCGCCGCCGGTAAGCAGCCAGCTGCCGCTGGCCTGCTGGTGGGCAGCGCCGGCCTCCACCCCCTGTCTCTTTTGCGGTTTTTCGTCCTTGCTTGTACCTGGTGCACCACCTTTCGCTACTTTTTCGTACCCGGTGCACCACCTTTCGCTACTTTTTCGTACCTGGTGCACCACCTTTCACTCCTTTTGCTAATGTGAGCCTAGGAATGCTAATGTGATCCATATTTTCCCTATAAATACAGCCCCTAAGGCTTCATTTTGACACACACCATTCTTAGAACATTATACTTCTCTTAAGATATTGCTTCTACTTTCTTTCTATTTTCTTACTAAAAATTAGTTTTAGGCTAGTTTAGGTGTTTGTTTAGAATAGAAGGAAAGTACGGAATGCATTGTAAATCTTCGGAGTACGCTTGGAATTGTGTCAATTACTTCAATCTATTCTCTCTCGCATTTAATCCTGGTTCTTTCTATCCTTATCTATCTTATTTAATTACGTTTATATTGATTATGCTAGATTTAGTTATTGCCATGATTAGAGAGTAGTATACTTGTTGTGTTTGCTTGCGATGTAGTTAATTAATAATGGGATGATTTATAATTAAATATTAAAGAACGGTAGTATCGCTTTGATCGTCTTATTGCATGTTCTTGTTTGATTGTTGCCTTAGGATCATCATAGTGGTAAAAATGTATGGAACTAATATTATAAAATGAGAAACCTAGTTTAATTAACCTTTATAAATAGACTTTTAAACTTCAAATTAATCTATCGCCTTTCCACCAATAAACATGATTACAATACCTTTTTAACGACGTCCAACTAAAAGGTAGTCAGTCATCTGTGTCAATATAATTTGTCAAAGGTATGAAACTATGGAACCGCAAGGATACATGGGGATTATCGTAGGACAAGACATGGTCAAGGTTTGAAGCGGTTGAACCACTTCAAGTGAGGAACACTGTGAATAACTAGGGGATTTATTGGGTAGTCTTAAGCAAGGGCTAGTTTAAAGTCATAAATGAACTTTTTAAATATACGAATCTGTTAGGATGATGAGGAATCGTTTTATGATTCAGTTATGTCTAGTACCTTAAGATTTTGTTCCCGTTCACATGAAAGTATTATTAAACTATAATTAAAGATTTTTCCTATTATTCTAAAAACTTTGTAATGTTACCATAACCTAGCTCTCGGTGTGACATGCTAATGAGATTTTAATTAGTAGGGAATCTAGTGTTTACATCACGAGTATTCAAGAATAATAATTAACAAATATCTTTCAGCACAGTTTCTCTAAACATCATCCCATAACTTAATTAACGAAGTCTCAGCATACACTATCTTTATTTTATTTGCTTTATCTTTTATTTTTATTTCGGTTTTATTTATTTATTTTCCTAAGTTAATAGAAAAACGAAAACTCCCCCACTATTTTATAAACCCTTCACTAGTTTGAAAGCCCTCATCTGCCACGCCTTAGTTTCAATTCAGTCGGTTTGAAGAACGACTCTAGGTCATACCTACCACTTGCTCACCCTTAGGATTAACATTGTTAGGGAAAACTTAGGCCCCGCAATTACAAATTTAAAACACCCACTGATACCCGCCGCCGGTAGCCGGTGCAACGACAAGGGTTGAAATTCTTACTGACCGCTGGTGACGCATCAGGGAGGAAGGGCATGAAGTAGACGTAGTCAATGTAACGCGCCTAGATGACAAATCCTTACGAGGTTCTAATTCCACGCGTGTTCTCGAATGATTATAATGAGAGCGGAAGGATGAGGGTGAAGTAGATGTCACTTGTTTGGTTGGTGAATCCTCAGGTAGATTCTTCACAAGTGAGTCCTATTCGATTATGTAGTCACCCTATGCGGTTGGGCAAGTGGTACCGTGGAAGTCTCCTCAGTGGTAAATAAGGGTTGAGTCTCGTTTTTAGAGTTGGGTGATGATGGCACCCGAAAGCGTCGGTGTCGTTGATTGTAACTTAATCGGACGCCATCAGGGGTTTTAAAATTTATAATTAGCGGGGCTTAAATTATATGTACTACCTACTCTGGTTAGTAAGCGGTAAGTATAACCTAAGATTGTTCTATGAATCCAAACGTGTGGGTAAATTAAAGTTGACACTTTCGGTAGGGAAGTATCTAGGATGGAACAAAGTAGGTAGGTTTGGGGGTTAAAGACAAGTAATTAAAATGCAGGAAATTAAAGTACAGGAAAGCAGATAAAGATAAATATGTGGTTGTTGAGATTTCGATAATTAATATTTCGGGATGACAGAATAAATAGGGATGATACTAATGTGGCAGCCAAACTACTAGGCGTAAACTCTAGAACCCTACCAACTCAATTTTCCATTGGCATGTCACTAGAAACTAGGTTATCGTGATTCTGATCGGAGCAATACGCAAACTTCCAATTCTTATCTAGTTGAAAAATAAGCAACCTATTTTGGTTATATACCGAGGTTCATGAATCAGTAGCGTATCGTCTCATAGGTCTGACCGTTCTTAACTCCTAAGGTAGTTTACTATTCTATTAACATGCAAATTAATAACTTTGTATGTTTAGACCGCCGATTTTATAAGATTTGGTGTTTTAAAGATTCTAGGTCATTACAAGTTTTTATCTAGTTCCGAAATCTTGTTATCATTCATTTAAGCTCTAGTTACTTCGACTTATGATTCAAATCTCTCCTTTTCAAACAGTTATACATCCCCGGATTATTCGCAGTTTGTTAAAACGTGTTTCATATGCGGACCATGCCTTTCAATGAAGGACAGTGTACTCTACGTAGTAGTTCCACGGTTTCTCACATCAACATGCGGTCGAGAGTAATTGACAGTGAAAGTGACACTCTATCTAACTAAATGTAAAGCAGTGCAGAAATGTAAACCTAATATATACAACGAGTGGTTTCAATGTATCTTACTTATTGCATGTCATGGACACATATAACTACTTACCATAATTAAGGTTGATCAGATCCTAATTACTAGGTTGCAGTCACGTGGATAACTAGAAAGGGTAATCCATAAATTAAACTTGAATTCATAAAGTCTTGATGCTACATGGGTTACTAATTCCTATTTTATCTAAACGTATTTCATGAACATCATTTTATAGTGTTTTGACTTTCGTAGGATATACCAGTTAGTTGTGAAGTTGTATTACCCCTTCAGGATTCCAACTATTAAACCAGAGCTGATTCCAGAGATATAACTACCTTTGGTCGTTTACCGACTTCCATACATTTGTACTCCGCCTTAAAGCATTTCCAGTACTATATTAGATAAACAGTCGAATAGGGGCCGTCATATCTCTTTACGATTGTCGTGCATTAATTATATAATGTCATCCGTACTTATAATTATCTACATCATCAACAACCACAATAATAAACTACTCGCAATTCATGGCAACAAATATATCATATACCAAGCAATAAAACATATTTAAAATATGGAATAAAACAAGTATGATAAAGGTTCAGATGTCACCTGGAATTAAATGCGCAACAACGTATTATTATGATTGACAACTCATTTACACGTACAAAGATGAATCTTCAAACCTCCTAATGTTCGTTCTAGCCTCTATACTAATCCGAAGATTAATTACAATAATTCTACACTATAAGAGAATATCTAGAGTGAGAAAGTGGAAATGGAAAAGGAGTGTGTGAGAGTATTAGAATGTAGAAGTGTATTCTTGAGTGTGTGTTAAAATGAGACTTAGGGGCTGCTATTTATAGGGAAGATATGGCTCACATTAGCATCCCTAGGCTCACATTAGCAAAAGTAGCGAAAGGTGGTGCACCAGGTACGAAAAAGTAGCGAAAGGTGGTGCACCAGGTACAAGCAAGGACAAAAAAGCGCACAAAAGATGGGAGGGTGGAGGCCGGCACCGCCTGGCTGCTGGCCGGCGGCGGCTAGCTGCTGGCTAGCGGCGGCCGGCTGCCACCCGTCCCGGTATCTTCATTAATGTCTTTCGTTGCGTTGCTTAATTCGCGCGTATCTTCATCGTTATGCATCAGTTTGCGTTGATTATTTTTTAGTTGGATTCGTAATTCAAAAATGAAGACTTTGATGTAAAGATATCCCAAAAATATGTGTCCTATCTCCAGATATTTCGTACGAATCATTTGGATTTCCGGCGGGCGTAGAATCTTCATTCTTTATCCGTTTTTGTTGATTCTTCTTCTGTTGGATTCGTAATTTGAAAACGAACATCTTGGGTGAGATAGATGTTGATGATGGGCACTTTTTTCTTAAAATCTCATTTTGACGCCTTGAATCTTCAAACGTTTGTGGAATCTTTGTTTTTCACCCGTTTTGTTTGTTTTTTATCGTGCAACCTTGTTTTTACCCTCTTGGCATAATATCATTGATTTCTAGTGATTTTGAGTTTAAAATGCCAAGAATCATTCCAGGACGAGAGAGATATTGGTAGTAAAAACATGACTTTTTACGCGATATCAAGTATCCCACACTTAGAACTTTGCTTGTCCTCAAGCAAACTCATTCTTAAAAAGCTTCTGGAAGGATTCTAATCGCATTAGTTTTTAGAAATACCATTTTTCAAAGAATATAAAGTTACAGTTATAAAAGAGTTTTCACCGGAAACTAAGGGTTTATAGAATTTGATACCTTCTTCGAGCAACATAAATGATGATCATGACTAGGCAATCCTCACAAGTGGGTCACTCAAATCACTCAAGTGTTTAGGGTTTCCTACTTACTAGTGTCAATCATTCAGATAGCCTGTCATGCAGCATTCTCGTCATAGGCTTGGTCGAGAATCAGATCTCCATCACTTTTGATGAGGACGGTACTAACCTTTCAAGATATCTTGGAAGGAATCGGATGTTCTGGGTTGAAGAAGGTGTGAGGATTTTCCTTGTATTTTCTCGAAACTTTTCTTGAGAGAGTTTCTTTGGAATTTCTCAGATTTTGAAAGGACTACATAGCCCTTTTCTTTCTTTTTCTATGGAATTTTTCTTTTCTTGGCCTTTTACTTGATCCTTGGGCTTTTAGGTTTCTTCTGACAGCTTTGCTTTTGCTGAATTTCTTTTTCTTGGAGCTCCTTTTACGGATGATTCTCATCCTTTGGGGAACGCTCCGATATATTTTATGGCTTTGTATTAGGCTGCTGAAGTCTTGGAAAATCAAGAGTATCTTTGAGAGTTTGTTGGTAAATGAAACTTCCATAGGTTCGGGATGAATATTAGGAGGTTTTGATTGGGTGTGAAGAGTGAAGGTTGAGTGGGTGGATGTTTGATGGTGGAAGGGTGTTTGGATTCCTTAGAAGTTATCAAGATGGGTTGTACCTATGCCACGTATGGCAGTCATCGGTGTGATCTCGAAATGCATTACAAGAGCAAGTTCTAATTCAAATGCATACATCGGTGCACATAAGAAATGAAAAGTGAAGCATTTTAAAGATGAATGCTAATGATCGGCTCAATCCTCATGAATTGAATGTTTTGGTCAATGTGTGCCTAGCCATGTGTTGCCCTTTTCTAAAACAGTTTTATTTCGTTGTCAAAAATCGTTTCTTGCTGTAATTTATAATTTTGAAAGATAGGATTTCTAAAGAACGATGTTTTTGAATCTAAAAATTTGAAATTTTATCCATTTTTAGTCTTTTAATGAAAATATTGTTTGATTTACGGACAAGAGGTAAAAACTTGCGGTTGAAGGCCGTATATCCCACACTTAGAGGAACATTGTCCCTAATGTTCGAATCTATTTGTTGAGTATCTCTTGTTGAAGTATCCCACACTTAGAGATTCTACTTATTTTCGGATTGTTTCGTAAGTGTAGTGTGGTTTTGATCATCCCACACTTAGTGTTTGGAATATCGGATGAGATAATCAATTCTCTAAACGGGTAGAGGGTTTTGGAACGGTGTACCGCTTTTGCTGTGCACGTTGTTGGTTATTCGTTAGAAGTCTGCTGGTCCGTGGCTTGTAGCTTATGGCTCTCGGCATTCTTCTTTGTGTGGTCCCTAGCTTCCCTTGCTTTGGTCTTTGATGGATAGTTTCTCAAACAAACCACTCAATTCAATCAAGTAATAGCTGCTAATAAGAAAAGTAAAGTAATAGCTTAATAAAGTAATAACTGGATAGAAGTGATGTCTATGCATCCACAGTACATCAAATACACACAATAATAATAAAGTCTTGATAGAAAATAGAAAGGAGTCAGAAAGCAGAGCAATCTATTGCTCGGCTGGTGGTGATACTGCAGCTGAAGATACTATAGGTCCAGGAGATGTCTCATCTAATGAAGAATCATCATGCTGATAGTGGGTGCCTTTGTCTGATGCATCTCGATCAGCCTCTGCATCTAGTGTACCTATGGTGAATACTCCATCTTGTATCAAATGGTCAACAAATTCCCCTACGGGCATGTCGAAGCTGTTAAGTGGAATCTCATGTGTCCTCTGCTGGGAGTGTCCTCTGAATAAATCAGTCTGTCTATGAGAGGATATCGGATCAATCGGTACATCTGCAGGGCTGGTGCTCCTGAGAATCCTATGACTCTGAACAATGGTGGCTCATGTAGGGGTTTTGGATATCCTACTGCCTCTCGAAGTCTGACCTCTAGCCGAACCAACAACAGAAGGAACATGCTGTCTCTGAATAGGAACCTGTGCTGGTGGTGCTTATGGCCTAGGTGGAACTGTGCGAGGTGGTAAACCATGGCCACGGTCAAGAACTGGATGTCGGTGAGGTGCTGGAGTAGGAACTGCAGAGGGATATAAGTGAGGTGGTGCTCGGCCTAATCCACAGGGTAAGTCAGGAAGTGGGCTCACTGGTATCCCTGCTGTTTGCTGTCTCATAGCCTTATAACTTCGGACCTGCATCTGCATCTGCATCAGCTAGTACCAATAGTCTGGCCCTGGTGGTGTCCCATAGTGGTATATGTAAGGTGGCACCCGAGATCTAGGAGCTGGGGTGGAAGGTCCCGCTCTAGTAGGCTGTGGCACTACTGGTGGTGGTGCAACTGGGTCGTCATAATCATCCTTATCTTCGTTTGAATATGAGTTATTTGGCTCTTTTGGTTGATGCCTCTTTCTTCCCTCTTTTGGTAAAATTAGACCTGGTACCAATTCATCCACACTTTCTGCGTCTGATGATCGTGCCCTGATGTAAATGGTGCTGTCTCTCATAATCTTGAGTATATCCATGATCCTAAGAAACTCATAATCTATCGGGTGGGCACTCCATACTGGCAGGCTTTTTGAATTTTTCTACCTCTGTCGTCTTAAGCAATCCCATTCTGCGAATCAGCCTTGTAATTATTGGACCCATATATGATCTCTTTGCACCAAAATCCTTTTCTTCCAGAATCTGCTGGGAAACTAAATAGGTAACCTGAATATTCCTCTTCTCGAGGATGCATGTCATCATAGCAATATCAAATCTGGGAACTCGACCGCTTGTCGTGTATTTTCCATCAAATGAACAAGCTATCAGCTTTTGTAGGATTTGTAAGACTGGATCTCTGAGTTTGGTAGCTTTTATACCCGAGAAATATGTTGCTGATGATAACTTACTCCATGCCTCGGATGGTGTGGTCGAGATGGATATCGAAGTGGCTCCATTAGTGAACAGTGGGGAATGTATCTCCTCAGGTGTGTATAGATCCAAATGTTGTGTGAACTGAGCTAATGACAAGGTGAATGAACTTCCCATGTATCGAAATGTGATAAAACGGTCTCCAACTCTACTCATTGTCTTAAATGTGTATGTGGTCATGAACTCGGTAACCATTTCCATGTATACCGGTTCATCAATGCTGAACAGTTTCTTGAAGGACTCGAATTGCTGACCCTCAACTGGATAAATGAGTAGGTTCTTTAGTCTTTGTCTGAATCCCAATACTTGCAACTTTTCCTAGTCCACATATCTAAAACGTCCGAGCATTTTGTCTCTCCAAATGCGTGCCATCTGGTCGTGATCAGGTGATGCACTAAGATAGGCGAGAGATCCTGTAAGTGGTCATGCTGGGTTTATTTTTTTCTTCTTCGGCGACATAGTACCTGAGAACATGAGAGATTTAAAGTAATGGATTCTCAAGAAGGAGAAAATTTAAAGCACTTATTGAAATTTCCAATGGAAGATTTGAAATGAGGGCTTTAAATTTTTGACAGTCCAAAGATTACAGTAAATATCAAATGTCCCCAAGTAACCAATAATTAGTTTAAACAAATAATAAGGCAATCATTAATAGGTGAAAAATATATAGTCATGAAATGGCAATAGCTTTATTGTGAAGTAATGCAATTTACAAAGTTTGGTGTTACCCAAATTCGAAATGTCATTATTTCACTATCTATAATTATCGGTAGGTTTTGATTTTAAAAAGTTCAAGTTGAAGTAAGGTTTAAAAATTCAATTGATTTGTTTTAAGAATGCAATACTTCAAGTTAACTTTTTAGGTCAAAGCTTACTTCAAATAATAACTTCGTATGCCAAAATTATATCCTATGCATGTAAATATGACCTAAACTATTTCAATCATTTCCTATTTGGTAAACAAGCTAGGTCATGCAATAAGAGTTATATCATCCATGTGTTTGATTTTATTCAAGACTTTTATTTTCACAATAATGATTTTCTAGTTATTTTGCCTACTTTGACTAGTCAAGCAAGTACAAGATTCTAGTGAGCAAGAATTGTCAAGTAATTTTAATTTACTATTCTATTCAAGCAAGCTAGTTAATCTTTTGTAGATTTTCAAAAATCAACTTGCTAATCCTAATTCATCCGCATTGTGCAATTATGTCACACCCCCAAAATCGGTAATCGTGTTTATAAATGGTTTAGCGGAAGCTTTAGTTAATTAGCGGAAGCATTTTAAGTTACAGTTTAACAGCGGGGGTGTTGACGTTACAATAGTGCATTCATTATATCAGAGCATATGATCATACAGAACATATTAATTTAAGATGCCATAGGTTTAAGCGTTATTACAAAAAGTGTACGACTTATAAAGTCGTACAAGTAGTGGTGTTGTAGAACAACATAAATTTACAAAACATGAGTTTATAAAAGAGGGATTTCGTAAGTATAACCAATGTAATTGGTAATACAAAGGAAATCCAAGTGTCCCAAAAGTGGCATCATAAATAGTCTGGGTTGCCTACGTCCTTTATGCATGCAGGAGTACCTGAGTCCTAATTCCCTGAAAAACATAGTAAACCGTCAACATTGAATGTTGAGTGAATTCACAGGTTTAGTATAAAAGTAGTTAAACCAAGTTTTGTATAAATCATTCATGTACTCAAACATAATGTTTATATGTATAGCCGGAAACACAAGTGTTCTTATTAAAGAAAACATTTCCTATTTTACTGTAAGAATGTCATTCTTACTACAATTCAATCGAGGTGTTAGGAAACACAAGTTTAATCATAAACGTTTCCTAATAATGGTTGCAAGAAATACAGTTCAACAATCAAGTAAACAATTTCATATATACAGTTGTAGGAAACACAGGTTTAACAGTCAAGCAAACATTTCCATATAAATAGCTGTAGGAAACACAGGTTTAACAATCAAGTAAACATTTCCATATAAATGTTGTTTTGTCGGGAAACCAAGTTTATCCAATCAAGGTAAACGTTTCCTATAAAGAAATCATACGTAGGAACACCTGTCCTATTAGTTATCGCAGGGAATACCCTTCCCAAATCAAGTTATAGTTTTGCTGTTTTGTTATATGGGAAACATAGACTATGATCCCTCTAAGGTGAGCTAAACCTTTAGAGTTAAAGTAACGATACCTAGTACTATAACCAAACCACGACTAGTTGTTGTTGTTGCCTCAGTAACACGGTAAGTATACACTCCTCGTTACGACTGCCGTCGTGTGGTTGGAATGACCAACAAGTTGTATCAGTGGGAGGTTTGTCAAATCGATAGTACTATCTGTATACTCAGTGGCTAGAGTCACCTAGCTAATGGTTATAGGTTGCAAGCACTGGGACTTATGTGCACTACAACTACCTCATGTACACCTAGGATCGTACCAAGATTCGTTGTCTTATTCCCAAAAAGTTGTGAAAATGTTTCATATAGTTAACAGTTGTTTATAAAGCGATAAGCATTTATATAAATCAGTTTGATATAAAAGCATGTCAAGCAATTATATAAACAAGTAGCATGTAATAGCACGTAGTTCTATGTTTTCCACCCCTGGTTTTAAAAGCATTTAAAACAAGTAAAAGGTAGGGGCTGTGAACTCACGTGTAGCAAGTCTTCAGCTAGTACAGCTAGTAATATACAGTAGTCCGAACGTGCCTCTCAGATACCTAGACACAATTAAATATACTTTACATAAGTATATGGACTAATCGTTAAGTTGAAATGTTTATAACATTTTAGTTGTTGGTGATATTTGCGTTGATACGATCATTGCGTACAAGTATATATTTAAATATACTTATTAGTTGAATATATATATTCTTATATATATATTAATTGTCGTTATTTATATAACTATATATATAAATTATAATCGTTCATTACATATATAATCCATTTGTCGTGTTACTAATCCCATTTGTCCCGTTTAACTCGTCACTTATATAATCCAGTTTAAGTTTTCATTTTGAATCTAGTAGCCCGTTGGGCTCGGCCCAATTTGTTTGGCCCAATATCGAAATCAAGTAGTTTGGCCCAAATAGGTGTGGCCCAAATTAGTTTAGCCCGAATATGTTTAACGAATCATTTTGGCCCGTTAACAAAATACCATTTTTGACCCAATTTAGATTCGTCCCGTTTGGCCCAAAAGTTATATTGTTAATTATTTGTGTAAAAATAATGTCCCGCGGTCGAGTACAATTTTGTCCTAAACTTTGTATCATCTAGTTTTATAACTTTTACAACTTCTTAATATTTGTATTTCGTACGCGTTAATATATTTGTACTACGAAGTATATGTATCGACAGTGTATTATTTAAACGCATCGAAAAATCAGTACACAGACAGCCTAGCCGATCGGGTAAAGTTTAACAAACAGTTCGGGTTTGGCCCCAACTTGCAGCCCAATAAGTCCTTTTACACAATCCAAATGATTATTTCTTTTTTTTTTTTTGTTCTAACAAAATTTGTCGCGTAGTCGTTGATACGTGATTAAAAGTTCGAGTGTTAAATCGCGTTTGGGGTTTCGTACACGCACGGCCCAGTGTATTCTAAAAGTAAACTCTATAAATTAAAATTATCTGAAAGCTGTAACCGATTAAATATGTGTCAGTATGTCACTTTAAGTAAAATCAACTTATTAATTATCAAAATTTATTTATTTATTTTTTTGAATAATCTGGAACTTGCAAGTTAACTAATCATTCATTATTTTTATTATTGTCATTGTTATTAATATATATGAAAAACATATGACAATATCAAAAAGATAAATTTGCTACTTCATTACTAACGTGGTTACACGTTACATTATCAAAAACATATGGCAAGGACTAGCCATTCGGCTAGGTTCCATTTGAGTATAGACTTTTAGTTTTTCATGTATATCATCATTATCACTAACTAAATTTGAAAGTCATCATCATACATATAATCATAATAACTTTGAAAAGTTATATAAGGAATTGAAATAGGAAAGTTTTCTTACAACGATTTGTGGAGAGGAAGAAGAACCGGATGATGATGATGAGTTATTATTAATGTTTATTAAGTTTATGTATTGTTGTTTTGCTCTACTCGTTGCTGCTTCTATTGTAGTTCAGTATGAAGAAGAAAAAGAAGCAAAAGAAAAAAAAAAAAAAAAGATGAATGATTGAAGGAGTGAAGGAGAGGAAATTTATATTTCAAAAGTGATACGGAGTAAAAACTGAAGCATGGCTCGTAATAGTATCCAGTCTCACCAATAATTCAAGTTAGGTGGTGTTATTTTACCCTGTTAATTTCGGGTACGGGTATAATTATTTGTACCCCGTGTCCCACTCAATTATTCATTTTTTTAAATTTTATTTTAAACTTTATAATTGATAACTACAAAAATGAAATAATTTTATTTAAAGTTAATTAATAAAATTATTCACAGTAGTGGGACTATACGGTTAAATTGCGTGCCAGATTTCAGTTGAATTTGGAAATTATATTTTGAGGTAATGTTCCAAATACTAAAACAGGATTGGGCAAAATATTACTTTTAGTATTTTTGACCTTTAGGCACATTTTATAATTGTTTCTGTTCGTGCATGACGCGTCCTATAAAGCAGTCTAAAGGTTTCCGTTTTATTTTTGTTCTAATACTTTTCTAGAATAATTCTAAACAAAATTTATTCAAAAGCATTTTGAAGTTCTTTTTGGAACTTTACGGTTCACGTTTGATACGTTTAATATAAGACGTATAAGTTATTATATTATTTCAATAATATAAATTAATAATATTTGTAATTAATAATTTTCGAATTATTAATTATTTTGTATCACCAACTTTGTTGTATTTAGTTTGTCAAGTTTGATACGTTCATTTAGTACAGTAATTATATAATAATAACTACTATTTTACTACAACGACACGTATCACATAATAAGTTTTGTTAACTTTATCACACAAAGTAGGTTTTGAATTCACTAATCAGGGAATTACTCTAGGTAATGCATGAAGTTAGGTAAAGGTTATTACCCTAAATGGAGGATTGTCACATTCTCCCCTCGTTAGCGAAATCTCGCCCCGAGATTTAAGTTGAGTTGTTCGTGACATGCGTTTGTTCAAACAGGTGAGGGTATTTCTTTCGTATCTCATCCTCGCGTTCCCAAGTAAACTCCGGGCCATGTTTTGAGTTCCAACGAACCTTGACAAGTTTGATTCGTTTGTGTCGGAGTTTCTGCATTTTCGTATCGGTTACTTCGATAGGTTCCTCCACAAAGTTAAGTTTTGAATTTATAAAGACTTCGTCAGGAGGGATGATAAGTGTTTCATCAGAAAGACACTTCTTCAAGTTACACACATGAAAAGTGTCGTGAATGCTACTAAGTTCTTGTGGCAACTTCAGTTTGTAAGCGACAGGACCAATCCTCGCAAGGATTTCAAAAGGTCCAACATATCGCGGGTTAAGTTTTCCTCGTTTGCCAAATCGTGTTACACCTTTCCAGGGCGATACTTTGAGTAGGACTTTGTCTCCTACTTGAAACTCAAGAGGTTTACGACGGTTATCGGCGTAACTCTTTTGTCTGTCTCTTGCCGATTTCAATCGGTTGAGTACTTGAGATATCTTGTCCGTGGTTTCCTGGACAAGCTCTGGTCCAGATAGTTGTCTGTCACCCAACTCTGCCCAACAGAGTGGTGATCGGCATTTGCGTCCATACAGTGCCTCGAATGGCGCCATCTGTATACTGGTGTGATAACTGTTGTTATAGGAGAATTCGGCCAATGGGAGGTGAGTATCCCAGTTTCCCCCAAAGTCAATCACACACGCTCTCAATAAATCCTCGAGCGTTTGAATCGTTCGTTCACTCTGGCCATCAGTTTGTGGATGATAGGCTGTACTCATGTCGAGTCGAGTACCTAAAGCCTGTTGTAGTGATTGCCAGAAGCGAGATGTGAATCTGCTATCTCTATCAGATATAATGGACAATGGTACACCGTGTCGAGAAACGATCTCTTTGATATAGATCTTCGCCAGTTTCTCTAGTTTGTCAGACTCTTTGATAGCAACGAAGTGAGCTGATTTCGTCAATCGATCGACAATCACCCATATGGAATCAACTCCAGTTGATGTCTTTGGTAGTTTCGTGATGAAGTCCATTGTTATGTGCTCCCATTTCCATTTTGGCATTTCTGGTTGTTGCAAAAGTCCTGAAGGTTTTTGATACTCAACCTTGACCTTTGAACAAGTTAGACACTTGCTGACATAAGTAGCGATGTCTCTTTTCATGTTTGGCCACCAATAGAAACCTTTCACATCTTGGTACATCTTATCTGCACCAGGATGAATCGAGTAGTTGGACTTGTGAGCTTCGTCTAAAATCAGTTTGCGTAGTTCATCGTCGCACGGTACCCAAATTCGATTCATGAAGTATAAAACTCCATTTTCTTTGGTTTCGAGTTGTTTCTCCATTCCCCTCAGGGATTCGTCTTTCATGCGTTCGGTGGTGAAAGCTATTCGTTGCGCATCACGAATTTGAGTAATAAGATTCGAGTGGATTGTTAATACCAAAGCTCGAACTCTGCGAGGTTTAACATTCTCTTTACGACTCAGGGCATCCGCTACTACATTAGCTTTGCCCGGATGGTACTTAATCTCACAGTCGTAATCGTTCAGCAATTCGACCCAACGTCTCTGTCTCATGTTGAGCTCTTTCTGGTCGAATATGTGTTGTAAACTCTTGTGATCGGTGAAAATCGTACACTTTGTACCATATAGGTAGTGTCTCCAGATCTTGAGTGCAAAGACGACGGCTCCCAACTCTAAGTCATGAGTTGTATAATTCTTCTCGTGAATCTTCAATTGACGAGATGCATAAGCAATAACTTTGTCGTTTTGCATGAGGACACAACCTAATCCTTGATGTGAGGCATCACAGTAAACGATGAAGTTCTCTGTTCCCTCAGGTAAAGATAGGATTGGTGCGGTGCTCAACTTTTGTTTCAACAATTGGAAGGCGTTTTCTTGTTTTTCGCCCCATTCGAATTTCTTATCCTTTTGAGTTAAGGTGGTGAGTGACTGGGCTATTTTGGAAAAGTTTTCAATAAATCGACGGTAATAGCCAGCCAGACCAAGAAATTGTCGAATCTCGGTTGGGGTCCTTGGAGCCTCCCAGTTTTTGATCGCCTCAATTTTGGATGGGTCCACATGAATTCCTTTATCATTTATCACGTGACCAAGGAAATGAACCTCTCTAATCCAAAATTCACATTTGGAGAACTTAGCATACAACTTCTCGTTCTCGAGTAGTTGGAGGATAAGTTTCAAGTGTTGTTTGTGATCCTCTTTCGTTTTTGAGTAGATCAGGATGTCATCAATGAACACAATGACAAACTTATCAAGATAAGGTTTGCACACTCGGTTCATGAGATCCATGAATACTGCAGGCGCGTTAGTCAATCCAAACGGCATGACTAGGAACTCATAGTGACCATAACGAGTCCTGAACGCAGTCTTTGGTACATCCTCTTCTCGTACCTTCAGTTGATGGTAACCAGAACGTAGATCGATCTTCGAGTAGTAACTCGATCCTTGTAACTGATCAAAGAGATCATCTATGCGAGGTAACGGGTATCGGTTCTTAATAGTTACCTTATTCAGCTCTCGGTAGTCAATACACATCCGCATAGATCCATCCTTCTTCTTGACAAACAAAACCGGAGCTCCCCAAGGTGAAAAGCTCGATCGGATAATCCTAAGTCTAAGAGCTCCTGCAACTGTGTAGACAGTTCTTGCATTTCTGATGGAGCTAATCGGTAAGGTGAGCGAGCGATTGGTGCGGCTCCAGGCACCAGATCGATGCGAAACTCGACTTGTCGCGGAGGTGGTAATCCTGGCAGATCATCAGGAAACACTCCCGGATAGTCTCGCACTACAGGTATATCACTTAACCTTTGCTCCTCGGGTCTCTTTTCTACAACATGTGCTAAAAACGCTTGGTATCCCTTTCGGAGATACTTAGTGGCCTTTAAGCAATTGATTATTTTAACGGCACTCGTCCTCTTATCTCCTTGTATCACCAAGATTTCTCCAGTTATCAATGGTAAACGTACCATTTTATCAAAACAAACAATCTCTGCACGATTCTTCGACAACCAGTCCATACCGACTACGATGTCAAAGCTTCCCAACTCAACCGGTAGTAAGTCTATTTTGAAAGGATGACTCTCCAATGTTAGAGTACATCCTGATACTATTTCTCCTGATTCAATCAACCTACCATCGGCTAGTTCTAAAGTGTACTTGTTATCTAGTTTACGGGATTTAATGTCTAATAGTGGTCTAAATTCCGTAGACACAAAACTCAAATCGGCGCCTGAATCAAATAACACAGAGGCATAATGGTTGTTAACTAGGAACGTACCAGTGACAGTGTTGGGCTCCTGGCATGCCTCCTGTGCTCCAATGACAAACGCACGACCTCGAGCTGGTTGGTTGTTGGTGTTACCACGGTTGTTGCTGTTCGGGTTTGCATTGCGGTTCTGATTGTTTTGGTTGCCACGGTTTAGTTTAGGGCACTTGTTTCTGAAATGACCTTGCTCGCCACATTCGAAACATCCATTAGCTGGTCGATCCCTATTTGTTTGAGTAGTAGGGTTCGATCTACAGTATTGGGCCAGATGCCCCCAGCGTTTGCAATTTCCGCAGAAGATACAATCACCATCATGGTGACGTTCACACTTGCCGCACTTGGGCTTGTTCCCCAAGTAAGTCTTTTGTTCAGCAGTCGTGGCAAGGTAAGCTTTCGTGGTTCCAGTCGGTTTCTTGTTCTGCTGACCCTGACGGTCATTCCACTTACGTTTTCCCTTTCCAGCATCAGCACTGCTGGATTCAACCTTTCCCGAAGCAGTTTTCTTAGTAAGGGTTCCCATTCGGATTGCTTCCTCTGTCAAGCGTTGTGCTAGTTCTACAGCACTCTTAAAGGTGGCAGGATTAGACGAAGTCACCAAGCTTCTAATCTGTGGCACCAAACCCCAGATATACCTTTCAGTGCGCTTGTACTCGGGTGTGACCATGTGTGGTACAAGGCGTGCCAGTTCTTGAAATCTGGTGGTATATCCCGTGATATCAGTACCAACCATAGTGATGTCCCAGAGCTCAGTCTCAATCTTCTGAAGCTCACTGCGGGGACAAAATTCTTCCACGACCATGGTTTTCAAAGTTTCCCAAGTCATTGAGTGGGCGGTTGTGCGTCCAAGTGCTTGAACTTGGCTATTCCACCATGTCAATGCCTTATCAGAAAATGTGCATGTAGCATACTTTACCATGCAATCACGAGCGCAGTTGCTAATATCTAGCACAGACTCCATTTTCTCTATCCAATGAATGATTCCAATGGCACCCTCAGTACCACGAAAGTGGCTCGGTTTGCAAGCTAGGAATGTTTTGTACGAACATCCTCTTTGGGTACTCTCAGGGTTACCGTCAGATACAACAGGTTCGGTATTTCTGCTACCGCTGACCCTGTCGCTACGGTTTCGGTCAGTATCATACTGAGCAAGTGCTTCAGCAATCCTTCGGTTGACCATTTGTTCAGTCGTCTCCTCAACAGCAGGAGGTGGTGAAGGGTTTCTTCGGACGTTCCGGGTATTCCTACGCTTAGGCGGCATGATTCAGTCCTAATCACACACAAGAAACACTCGTAAGATACCCTAATCAAATCATCACTCATAAGGTATGTTATAAATATAGATATAGTATGATAATCAATCACCAATTGATATCACTCACAGTGTACACAGTGACATAAACTAAACATAAGTTTTATACAAGGGTGAGATTTACAATAAAGAGAAAATACACCCATCGGATCAAACATGATCTACAAAATATGACGGATTTAACCTATACATCCATCTAGTCAAAAGTTTTGCCCTACTACGTCATAGCTACAATCCTAATACATCATAGATACCATCCTGACATGGTGAATCTAATAGAAATATGCTAGAAACATCCCTACAACCATCCTAACAGCTGCCATCAGTACACAAACTCCAACTGCAGAACCTACTATCCCCAGACGTCTCTCAAGCCTAATCAGACGTGCCCTAGTCTCATCGGCGAACTCTCGATCCATCTCAATGTGTACCTCAGAAGTGGCAAGGCGTCCATAGATAGTGAGTACATCACCGTCCAGTCGAGAGGCATCACTGTGCAACTCTCTGATAGAATCCTGCGTACCATAATGAAATCCAAGAAGGGTACGGACAACTGCAACTACAGTAGGGATAGTGAGCTCCAGAGGCTCCTCAGTCAGATGTAAGGGGGTCGATGAGTGAGATGACTCCCCAGTCTCGAAAGTGGAAGGAATCCTCTCAAGTGTCCTCCAGTAGCGTAGTATACGCGGCATCCAGTCAAGATGCGGGACTCTAGTCCTCTGCAATGACTGCTGATCACAAGGTATCTCTCTCTCCTCAGTCATCGGATCCTTGTCACGAGGTGCCAAGGGTCCTACAGGTGGAGATCTAACGCTCATCCTAGCAGTCCTACACAATCCAGGCCCACGTGAAGACTCTCCAAAATGACGAGTCGCCATGAAAGTAGACCCTAGCATACGAGTAGCGGGATCAGTGGGTGGTGATGGTGGAGTGCCTATAGTGCCATCTGAAGTAGCTCTAAGAAATGTGGGTGGGTAGACCTCCTCAGAAGGGTCATCACTAGCATAGTCAGGATCCTCCTCTGACTCTGAGATGTAGATCGGAAACTGCCTAGACATAACTGTGACAAAGGCAATTGTGTGTGTCGTGTTAGACGTATGCAAAGTATGAATGCAGAAATGTGTTAGCCAAGGCTATAGTCTAGGTCTCTAAGATTTTCAGTCACTTAAAGACTTCTAGTTCTCTATAACCAATGGCTCTGATACCAAGTTCTGTCACACCCCCAAAATCGGTAATCGTGTTTATAAATGGTTTAGCGGAAGCTTTAGTTAATTAGCGGAAGCATTTTAAGTTACAGTTTAACAGCGGGGGTGTTGACGTTACAATAGTGCATTCATTGTATCAGAGCATATGATCATACAGAACATATTAATTTAAGATGCCATAGGTTTAAGCGTTATTACAAAAAGTGTACGACTTATAAAGTCGTACAAGTAGTGGTGTTGTAGAACAACATAAATTTACAAAACATGAGTTTATAAAAGAGGGATTTCGTAAGTATAACCAATGTAATTGGTAATACAAAGGAAATCCAAGTGTCCCAAAAGTGGCATCATAAATAGTCTGGGTTGCCTACGTCCTTTATGCATGCAGGAGTACCTGAGTCCTAATTCCCTGAAAAACATAGTAAACCGTCAACATTGAATGTTGAGTGAATTCACAGGTTTAGTATAAAAGTAGTTAAACCAAGTTTTGTATAAATCATTCATGTACTCAAACATAATGTTTATATGTATAGCCGGAAACACAAGTGTTCTTATTAAAGAAAACATTTTCTATTTTACTGTAAGAATGTCATTCTTACTACAATTCAATCGAGGTGTTAGGAAACACAAGTTTAATCATAAACGTTTCCTAATAATGGTTGCAAGAAATACAGTTCAACAATCAAGTAAACAATTTCATATATACAGTTGTAGGAAACACAGGTTTAACAGTCAAGCAAACATTTCCATATAAATAGCTGTAGGAAACACAGGTTTAACAATCAAGTAAACATTTCCATATAAATGTTGTTTTGTCGGGAAACCAAGTTTATCCAATCAAGGTAAACGTTTCCTATAAAGAAATCATACGTAGGAACACCTGTCCTATTAGTTATCGCAGGGAATACCCTTCCCAAATCAAGTTATAGTTTTGCTGTTTTGTTATATGGGAAACATAGACTATGATCCCTCTAAGGTGAGCTAAACCTTTAGAGTTAAAGTAACGATACCTAGTACTATAACCAAACCATGACTAGTTGTTGTTGTTGCCTCAGTAACACGGTAAGTATACACTCCTCGTTACGACTGCCGTCGTGTGGTTGGAATGACCAACAAGTTGTATCAGTGGGAGGTTTGTCAAATCGATAGTACTATCTGTATACTCAGTGGCTAGAGTCACCTAGCTAATGGTTATAGGTTGCAAGCACTGGGACTTATGTGCACTACAACTACCTCATGTACACCTAGGATCGTACCAAGATTCGTTGTCTTATTCCCAAAAAGTTGTGAAAATGTTTCATATAGTTAACAGTTGTTTATAAAGCGATAAGCATTTATATAAATCAGTTTGATATAAAAGCATGTCAAGCAATTATATAAACAAGTAGCATGTAATAGCACGTAGTTCTATGTTTTCCACCCCTGGTTTTAAAAGCATTTAAAACAAGTAAAAGGTAGGGGCTGTGAACTCACGTGTAGCAAGTCTTCAGCTAGTACAGCTAGTAATATACAGTAGTCCGAACGTGCCTCTCAGATACCTAGACACAATTAAATATACTTTACATAAGTATATGGACTAATCGTTAAGTTGAAATGTTTATAACATTTTAGTTGTTGGTGATATTTGCGTTGATACGATCATTGCGTACAAGTATATATTTAAATATACTTATTAGTTGAATATATATATTCTTATATATATATTAATTGTCGTTATTTATATAACTATATATATAAATTATAATCGTTCATTACATATATAATCCATTTGTCGTGTTACTAATCCCATTTGTCCCGTTTAACTCGTCACTTATATAATCCAGTTTAAGTTTTCATTTTGAATCTAGTAGCCCGTTGGGCTCGGCCCAATTTGTTTGGCCCAATATCGAAATCAAGTAGTTTGGCCCAAATAGGTGTGGCCCAAATTAGTTTAGCCCGAATATGTTTAACGAATCATTTTGGCCCGTTAACAAAATACCATTTTTGACCCAATTTAGATTCGTCCCGTTTGGCCCAAAAGTTATATTGTTAATTATTTGTGTAAAAATAATGTCCCGCGGTCGAGTACAATTTTGTCCTAAACTTTGTATCATCTAGTTTTATAACTTTTACAACTTCTTAATATTTGTATTTCGTACGCGTTAATATATTTGTACTACGAAGTATATGTATCGACAGTGTATTATTTAAACGCATCGAAAAATCAGTACACAGACAGCCTAGCCGATCGGGTAAAGTTTAACAAACAGTTCGGGTTTGGCCCCAACTTGCAGCCCAATAAGTCCTTTTACACAATCCAAATGATTATTTCTTTTTTTTTTTTTTTGTTCTAACAAAATTTGTCGCGTAGTCGTTGATACGTGATTAAAAGTTCGAGCGTTAAATCGCGTTTGGGGTTTCGTACACGCACGGCCCAGTGTATTCTAAAAGTAAACTCTATAAATTAAAATTATCTGAAAGCTGTAACCGATTAAATATGTGTCAGTATGTCACTTTAAGTAAAATCAACTTATTAATTATCAAAATTTATTTATTTATTTTTTTGAATAATCTGGAACTTGCAAGTTAACTAATCATTCATTATTTTTATTATTGTCATTGTTATTAATATATATGAAAAACATATGACAATATCAAAAAGATAAATTTGCTACTTCATTACTAACGTGGTTACACGTTACATTATCAAAAACATATGGCAAGGACTAGCCATTCGGCTAGGTTCCATTTGAGTATAGACTTTTAGTTTTTCATGTATATCATCATTATCACTAACTAAATTTGAAAGTCATCATCATACATATAATCATAATAACTTTGAAAAGTTATATAAGGAATTGAAATAGGAAAGTTTTCTTACAACGATTTGTGGAGAGGAAGAAGAACCGGATGATGATGATGAGTTATTATTAATGTTTATTAAGTTTATGTGTTGTTGTTTTGCTCTACTCGTTGCTGCTTCTATTGTAGTTCAGTATGAAGAAGAAAAAGAAGCAAAAGAAAAAAAAAAAAAAAAAGATGAATGATTGAAGGAGTGAAGGAGAGGAAATTTATATTTCAAAAGTGATACGGAGTAAAAACTGAAGCATGGCTCGTAATAGTATCCAGTCTCACCAATAATTCAAGTTAGGTGGTGTTATTTTACCCTGTTAATTTCGGGTACGGGTATAATTATTTGTACCCCGTGTCCCACTCAATTATTCATTTTTTTAAATTTTATTTTAAACTTTATAATTGATAACTACAAAAATGAAATAATTTTATTTAAAGTTAATTAATAAAATTATTCACAGTAGTGGGACTATACGGTTAAATTGCGTGCCAGATTTCAGTTGAATTTGGAAATTATATTTTGAGGTAATGTTCCAAATACTAAAACAGGATTGGGCAAAATATTACTTTTAGTATTTTTGACCTTTAGGCACATTTTATAATTGTTTCTGTTCGTGCATGACGCGTCCTATAAAGCAGTCTAAAGGTTTCCGTTTTATTTTTGTTCTAATACTTTTCTAGAATAATTCTAAACAAAATTTATTCAAAAGCATTTTGAAGTTCTTTTTGGAACTTTACGGTTCACGTTTGATACGTTTAATATAAGACGTATAAGTTATTATATTATTTCAATAATATAAATTAATAATATTTGTAATTAATAATTTTCGAATTATTAATTATTTTGTATCACCAACTTTGTTGTATTTAGTTTGTCAAGTTTGATACGTTCATTTAGTACAGTAATTATATAATAATAACTACTATTTTACTACAACGACACGTATCACATAATAAGTTTTGTTAACTTTATCACACAAAGTAGGTTTTGAATTCACTAATCAGGGAATTACTCTAGGTAATGCATGAAGTTAGGTAAAGGTTATTACCCTAAATGGAGGATTGTCACAAATTAACATAGAGTAATCATTTAAATCACCATGATCATTTAAATACCTAACAACTACACTTAAGCATGCAAAATCATAGACTTAATTAATAGGTCAAAGCTCTTCCTTTTAATAAGGGTTTTTTTCCGAAAAAATAACAACTTATTTTCATTTTTGTGTTTTGGGGTATCAAATATTCTTAACTTTTTAAAATGAACAACTTAATTTAAAATTAGGATTAAAGGGTATATGGCTAAAAAGTTTGAAATATTTGATACGTGAAAACACACTAATGTCAGTGATTCGGTAAATATGACATAGATCGGAGAATGGTTAAATGTTTCTTTGGAAAAAAACGAGAATTATTGACTCATTAATATACCACAAATGGTTAAAAATTCCAGACTTTTTGGTCATATACCCTTTAATCCTGATTTTAAAATAAGTTATTCATTTTAAAAAGTTAAGAATATTTGATACCCCAAAACACAAAAATGAGAATAAGTTGTTCCTTTTTCGGCAAAAAACCCTTTTAATAAAGTCAAACATGTGTGGATTAGCATGGGTAAGTGGTAGTAGTATGTAATTTCTAAGCATTCAACCAAGAAAAGTAGCAATTCCTAGTTACTAACTTAGGTAATTTCATAAAATAGGATATTCAAAGTTCAAAGTTGGTTTCTTATGATCATACCTTTAGTGTAGTGCGTAAAACTTCAAAACAAATGTACAACCGAGAATGATATGCAATGAGGAGTTCAAAAGGACGCAAAGTTATAGAGTTTGATGGAGATTTAATGGTGGTTCATGGTGGTGTGGGTGTGGGTGTGGCCGGCCATGGAGGATCAAAGGGGAGAAGAAAGTGTTTTTGTTTTTGAATTATGGGAGTGCATGGAAGTCTTAATAGTCCCCTAGGAATATATGTCCTAGTTTCAAGTACCATATTCCTTACATGGTCCCTAATGTACTTTTAAGCTAATAATCTAAGTTAACTTCTAATGTCCTATTAATAATGATTATGAATCCTGAGTGTATTTATTGTGATTTGTTACTTGTTAATTTCTTGTCACGTTATAAATAACTTAGGGAACACGCACATTTTTGCGGGACAATTATAATCAACCTAAAATATTAAACTTAAGTTATTTATTATATATATATATATATATATATATATATATATATTATTTCTTTTTTTATTATTATTAACAGAAACTTTCAAAGAGTATTAAAAATAAGTTCGTTTAAAGTTGCGAGCCTCGACCTTTTAGTAAAGAATCGTTTTATGATTCGTTCCGATCTCTTTGTAGAGAAAGGGTCGAGATTTGTTCCCTTAGACGAATGTTTTTAGGCACAAAACATTTTGAAAGCTCCCAGATGACGTTATAAATTAAATAATGACTGTTCTCTATGTCCCCTAGGGTTTCTCTTTCTTCATATCCTAAATTGATAAGATCACTAATTAACTTATTATATGCCTTTCTTATCTTCTTAGGGTTTGACAATCCGTCGCGAGGTCCTTGATCCTTGTAATTTAGATCGTGATTGAGTTTATCCATGATCTCCAGGAATGCTTTATCTTCTTGCGAATCAGGTTCTCCGGTTGTAGAATTGACTATTCTTACGATTTTACTGATTAGGGCTTTTTGTGTGGAAGTGAAGGGGTATTTGGTGAAAGCGATGATTTGAACAAGCTTAATGTGAAGGTCTTTCCGTTTAGCGAAGAAATCGGTGTCATGTCTTGTGGTGGAATCAGGAAAAATGTCTCACAATTTTGAGATCAAGTAAGAAGCGGGGTCAACAAAGAATGAATTTTTACCAGGGATGATGATAGGAATCATCGGGTCCCGTTCTACCCAGAACTCAAGTTCATTGATCATTGCAGTGACATTATGATTGATTAATATCATAGATATTGGATGGAAATTCATGTCGGCAAGTGATTCAAAAAGTAGATCCAAATCTGCTATAAACTTTAGTTCTTGGTCTCTGAAATTGGTGGAAGTGCTTTCGCATTCATGATTTGACAAGCGAGATTAGAAATTGAGTTGTTCGTCAAGATTGGTAATCTTTTCTCGTTGGTCATATGAAAAAGGAAAGTCGGAGGAGTCTAATTTCCTAACAAATGCCCTATAAACATCTACTCTTTGAGAAGGATTAAAGGATGCGCCGAGTTGGTGTTCTTCAGAACAAGGTTTTTCTGGCTCAACTGATGGAACTTTATCCACCACTCGATAGATGGTGTATTCATGTTCTTGTGAAAGGAATGGAAAGATGTCGTCATTACGAGAATTTGACAGAGTGTTGCCATACACTGACGTTTCAGGAATGAGGGTGATTAAGTCACATAATTTCGGAGGTTTTTCTTCGTAATCTTCTTCGGAAGGACTATCGAAGTGGACATAATTTGGTATTTGAGGCGAATGCAAAGTTGGAAAGTGATCTTCTGGAGATGATGCCAGGTCAGGCAACTAATCCGTTTCATCAAAGTCCAGACAATGTTTTGGAATAGAAAGTGAGGTCCTAAATTCTTCTAGGGTTTTGGAGGTTTCTTTAGCTTTAGAGGAAGAGGGTGAAAAGAAATTAGATCCTATTTCTCCTACTAAATAGTCAAAGAATTCCGTATCGTCCATTGCCGTCAGTTCGTCTTTTGAAACGAGGTAAGAAGTGGGTTTTCGAGTTGTCATTTTAAACTAATACCATCCTAATTAACTAAACTAATACTAAATTAATAATTAATACTAAATTACTCAAATTAACTTCCAAAAGATACCTGGAGAGGTTTCGTTCGGAAGGATCTCCTAAATACTACTACTTAAGGTGGCTTTAATTTGTACATTTGTGATTTCCCGGCAGCGTCGCCAAAAACTTTATGGCACCCGAAAGCATCGGTGTCGTTGATTGTAACTTAATCAGACGCCATCAGGGGTTTTAAAATTTATAATTAGAGGGGCTTAAATTATATGTACAACCTACTCTGGTTAGTAAGCGGTAAGTATAACCTAAGATCGTTCTATGAATCCAAACGTGTGGGTAAATTAAAGTTGACACTTTCGGTAGGGAAGTATCTAGGATGGAACAAAGTAGGTAGGTTTGGGGGTTAAAGACAAGTAATTAAAATGCAGGAAATTAAAGTACAGGAAAGCAGATAAAGATAAATATGTGGTTGTGAGATTTCGATAATTAATATTTCGGGATGACAGAATAAATAGGGATGATACTAATGTGGCAGCCAAACTACTAGGCGTAAACTCTAGAACCCTACCAACTCAATTTCCCATTGGCATGTCACTAGGAACTAGGTTATCGTGATTCTGATCGGAGCAATATGCAAACTTTCAATACTTATCTAGTTGAAAAATAAGCAACCTATTTTGGTTATATACCGAGGTTCATGAATCAGTAGCGTATCGTCTCATAGGTCCGACCGTTCTTAACTCCTAAGGTAGTTTATTATTCTATTAGCATGCAAATTAATAACTTTGTATGTTTAGACCGCCGATTTTATAAGATTTGGTGTTTTAAAAATTCTAGGTCATTACAACTTTTTATCTTGTTCCGAAATCTTGTTATCATTCATTTAAGCTCTAGTTACTTCGACTTATGATTCAAATCTCTCCTTTTCAAACAGTTATACATCCTCGGATTATTCGCAGTTTGTTAAAACGTGTTTCATATGCGGACCATGCCTTTCAATGATAGACAGTGTACTCTACGTAGTAGTTCCACGGTTTCTCACATCAATATGCGGTCGAGAGTAATTGACAGTGAAAGTGACACTCTATCTAACTAAATGTAAAGCAGTGCAGAAATGTAAACCTAATATATACAACGAGTGGTTTCAATGTATCTTACTTATTGCATGTCATGGGCACAGATAACTACTTACCATAATTAAGGTTGATCAGGTCCTAATTACTAGGTTGCAGTCACGTGGATAACCAGAAAGGGTAATCCATAAATTAAACTTGAATTCATAAAGTCTTGACGCTACAAGGGTTACTAATTCCTATTTTATCTAAACGTATTTCATGAACATCATTTTATAGTGTTTTGACTTTCGTAGGATATACCAGTTAGTTGTGAAGTTGTATTACCCCTTCGGTATTCCAACTATTAAACCAGAGCTGATTCCAGAGATATAACTATCTTCAGTCATTTACCGACTTCCATACATTTGTACTCCGCCTTAAAGCGTTTCCAGTACTATATCGGATAAACAGTCGAATAGGGGCTGTCATATCTCTTTACGATTGTCGTGCATTAATTATATAATGTCATCCTTACTTATAATTATCTACATCATCAACAACCACAATAATAAACTACTAGCAATTCATGGCAACAAATATATCACATATCAAGCAATAAAACATATTTAAAATATGGAATAAAACAAGTATGATAAAGGTTTAGATGTCACCCGGAATTAAATGCGCAGCAGAGTATTAGAATATAGAAGTGTATTCTTGAGTGTGTATTAAAATGAGACTTAGGGGCTGCTATTTATAGGGAAAATATGGCTCACATTAGCACCCCTAGGCTCACATTAGCAAAAGTAGCGAAAGTTGGTGCACAAGGTACGAAAAAGTAGTGAAAGGTGGTGCACCAGGTACAAGCAAGGACGAAAAAGCGCAAAAAAGACGGGAGGGTGGAGGCCAGCACCGTCTGGCTGCTGGCCGGCGCCGGCTGGCTGCTGGCCGGCGGCGGCCGGCTGCCACCCGTCCCGGTCCATCGTCTTTCGTTGCGTTGCTTAATTCACGCGTATCTTCGTCGTTATGCGTCCGTTTGTGTTGATTATTTTTGCGTTAGATTCGTAATTCAAAACCGAAGAGTTTGATGTAAAGATATCTCAAAAATATGTTTCCTATCTCCAGATATTGCGTACAAATCATTTGGATCTTCCGGCGGGCGTAGAATCTTCATTCTTTATCCGTTTTTGTTGATTCTTCTTCTGTTGGATTCGTAATTTGAAAACAAACATCTTGGGTGAGATGGATGTTGATGATGGGTACTTTTGTCTTGAAATCTCGTTTTGACGCCTTGAATCTTCAAACGTGTGTGGAATCTTTGTTTTTCACCCGTTTTGCTTGTTTTTTATCGTGCAACCTTGTTTTTACCCTCTTGGCATAATACCATTGATTTGTAGTGGTTTTGAGTTTAAAATGCCAAGAATCGTTCCAGAATGAGAGAGATATCGGTAGTAAAAGCATGACTTTTACGCGATATCAGGTGACGTAGTTGTGGGAGTGGTTGCCGTGAAAAATGGCAAATAAGTTTAGTGTACGTAAGGTTATACATATATATAAATATATATACACATAAAATCCTAGCACATAAGCACATATAAAGGTTGGTCCCATTCTATCCTCGGTTTATGTCTGCTACTGTATTCTCATTCACTGCAACCATTTCAGGTTTTGCATCGAATCTCCTTTAATTGTACATAGTTGATCAGACTATGTTAAATTAAATTCAAATGATGCAATCGCTGAACCAGTCATACTAAACAAAGAATACTAACCTAATGGTTATAGTCTAGGTCACTAATGCAATCCTAGTTCGCTATAACCTTAGGCTCTGATACCAATCTGTCGCATCCCCAGAATACGTGGCAGCGGGAGTAGGAGGTGTCATGAGGGCGCCGACCAAATTAAATATCATCACACAAAGATTACAACAAATGACCTCTACATGAGACGTTTGAATAATAGTTACATTGCCATAATCAAATGTTTACAACTGTTACCCAAAAACATTGGAGTTCGCAAAAATAGTCTAGAGATTTCTAATACATAGTTGTTGATACAAAATATCGTAATGCAATTAAATCTCTTGTTTAAAAATATGCGACTCGAGCTATGCTTTCCAAAAGCATCCTACTATCTTGATTCCTGTGGGTAGTTCTATTGCGTCCGTAAACCTGAGAATACATACTAAAAGGGTCAACATAAAGTTGGTGAGTTCATAGGTTTGTAAGCAAACAGTTATAAGTATGATCCATAAGAATAACAAAATTGTATCATTCGTCAATGATAAGTAAAAGTATTGCATATTGCAATATAAGTATACCATTTGCATGAGTCTCATAGTTCGAGCTTAACGTTTATTGCCTCCGGTAAGTGTACTAATCCGATACACTTCTAATTCACAAATAATATTGCGCCCGTGGGTTGGCTAGAGCGACTAGCCCGGATGAGGTTTATCAAACCCTGATAGTACTATCCATTAATATTCACGTATATATCAACGTACTATGATGGGTAGAGGGCTTTAGTGGATTATCATAAGATCTCATGCAATCCGTACGAAAAGTTGTTGCTAGTACTTGTGGTCATAAAAACAGTTTATATAAACAGTTGTATGTATTCTCACCCCAGTTGAAAAACAGTAAAAAGGGGCTATGAAACTCACCTTAGGTTAGCAAGTAGCAATCATATATCAAATAAGCAAGCAAGCCGGTGTGCAACCTCTAACGTCCTAAAAACGCATAAGGTTGTGTAAGTAGATGTCTCATAAGACCATCTATAGCTATTGTATAAGTGGGGGTTAATGTCCACTTAAGCCAATAGTGTAGGTGGTGGGTTAATGTCCACTTAAAGCTAGTTCACTCAACTAGTATGTTCAAGTATGTTGTTCAAGTTCGTTTATCAAAAGCTGTACGACCCGTTGGTGAAAGTTTGTAATAATGATCCGTTTAGACATTATTATTAAGTTTGTTTTGTTATATACTATTCATTAGTACATATCGTGTGTTGCTAACATATTATTTAGTTTGTAAAAACCTTAAATCGTAGGTCAAAGTAAGTCAACTCGTTGGTCAAAGCTGGTCAAAGCCGGTCAAAGCTGGTCAAAGCTGGTCAAAGTTGATCAAAGTTAGTCAAAGTTGATCAAAGCTACTAACTAAGTCACCTAAACCCATTTTTGTTACCATTTTCCAAAAATAGTAAGTTTGTCTGTTTTTAGAAATCGAGTCTCGTTTTTGTTGACTTGGTCAAACCTACTCGGTTTGACCCTAAGCTTTTACCCAAACTTTATATATGTTTAAAAGTCCATAAAAGTCAGTTTTAACACTTATTGCATGTTTGGAAGGTGTCGGTTTTCATAAGTTAATAAAATCAGTCCACTTTTATATTTTTCCAAAAAATACATCACTTAGCCGAATTTTTTTAAAATTTTATATTCCGAAATAATTCCAAAGTAAAATACCAGTTGTTTCTACATAAGTTATCTACTTCCATTAATTTTTCAGTGAATTTTAGAGAAGTCTAAGTATTTATAAAAATTACAATTTTTCATCTGAGGTCCAACAGTTGACCAATCTAGACACATGCATGAAGATTACATTTCTGGGAAAAATATACAAGGCACTAGTAAAGGTTGTCAACATGAAAGTTATAGCCAATGAAATTCTTCAAATTTGAGCGGTGGTTTCAGGTCATTTGGAGATGTGTAGCTCGAGATATGACCAAAATACTAAGGGTAAAGTTTCTAGATTTCTAGAACAGATTGTATATGTGTTTTATATAAATTATTAAAATTAGTTAATGAGATCAAAAAACTATGAGGTTAGTGGGGTTTGAAAGATAACATCTTGAAATTGATTTTTGATTACAAAAACGTCTATTTTCATGAAGAATTGATTTTTCTAAAAATCGTGGAAGTGAACACATTTTTATGGTCAGAAAGTTTCTATGCATATTCATGAGTTTTAAGTTAAGAAAAGTTGTTTTTAAGTATGGTTTTGACATAACATGGTTGATTGAACTTAGATACATGTAAATAAGAGTAACAACAAGTTAGAATGGTCCTCACAATGATGAAAATGGAGATGTTTGGACAGAAATGAGATGGGATGTTCTTGAGCTTCAATTCCTTGCTAAAATCTTGAAGAATAGAGTAGTATTTAGGTGGTGGTTGTAGGTGGTGATGTGGTAGTTTATGGTGGTTGTTCTTGGTGGTTTTAGGGCTGAGAAAACTCCAGAGTTTTGAGAGAGAGGAGTTGAGAGAAAATGTGAGTTGAGTGTATGTGAAAAATGAGAGAGGATGTAAGAGTTGCATGTTGGTTAAGTGGTCTAACAAGGGAATTCTCATGATTTCAAAATGAATGGATGGTGAGTGGAGGAGGGGTGGTTGAAGATTTTTGGGGGGCCCATGGGGTGGGTTTTTGGTGATTTAATTCTTATTTTCAGACTGTGTTGCGATCGGAGGTCGTTTACTCGTTATTTTCGTTATTCGGTTAAATCGTGTAACGTTATTTTGTGTCATTTTAATTAACGATATATTTGAGATGTTTTTTCATTGAAGTATTATAAAACTACTTTATTTTGAGTTTTCAAAATATTAATTAGGGTTTCGTTTTGTTTCCGGATTTAGTTTGCGCGTTTTCGTTGCGTTTGAGACGTTTTAATCGAAACGTCTAGGTTTTTCGTGTATTATTTTAAAAAATAATAAATACTGATAACTAACTTCAAAAAAATAGATTAAAGTTATTTATAGAAATATTTTCACCAACGTCGTATAGTTTGTCGGACTCCGTCTGGTTATTTTGCGTAATTACATCTAATTACGTAAGCGTAGTATAAAACAATTACGTAGGTGTATATTCACAAAAATATACAAATAGTCACAAGTAATTACAAGTATTTAGCCTAATACTAAACTAAAAACACGTAATTAAGGTTTCTAGCAGGTTAGTCAGTAAGCCTAAATCATCGGGTGTCACAATGGCAAATCTCCAAATCATGTACAAAGTTCACAATTTTGAAAGACATACCTCACTCCATTCTTTCTTCCTCCATTTTCAATATTCACTTGGCATTTCAATTAGTATATTGTATATGTGTAATAGAAATGAAAAAACCATTTATAATTAGCAAGATATCTAATAATAGTGTGAACATGGGCTAGTAATGCCAATTTGTATGACATGTGCATAGATTTCTGAAGTCAATATAACAGTGAAAAGTTTCAACTATAATAAATCACTCTAAAAGTTTAAATAGTGATTGCAAGCATAAGAAATATATAAGATAAGACTTGTACAATCAAAAGGCTTATAAACTTTAATGAAAAGGACCAACTTCTGTTCTTTGCATGATTTTTGGCACAACGCAATAATCTTATGTTCAAGATAAGACAAAAACCTCCTGACACGATGACGTATAGCCTTCAAACAATCCTAAAATGATATTAATCATAATTAAAAACTTCTAAGAGTTATATGAAATGCTTTTTCAACACTTGAATAGTGGAGTCTTACCCATGTTCATACATTATAATATGGATGTATGTAAACTTAGTGCTTAACAACATGTCGCCTCATAAGCACATCCAAAACCCTTACGGTTTCATGAAACTACTTAGACCATTTCCCTTGAATGGAACTAACAGTTCTACACAAACTTAATGAGCCAGCATAAGCATTACTTATATGCTTCTTGGCTGCTGCAATTTTCAACAATAAGCACAAAAATGACCAAAATAAAGTGACAATGATTTTTTTTAGTATATAAAACCAAACCAAAGTTGAAATTTAAACAATAACATACCTTACTAACCATAGACATTTTAACAAACACTTGGAGTGCATTCAAAATCAAAGTGGTGCGTGGAAGCCAGTCTATACCCATACTTTCTACTGTTGTTTGGCACGAGAATTAGCTGCCAAATATTAACAAATAGATGTTAAATGAGAATAATTGAAAAGGATATACTACAAACAAAAATTCGTGATGATAATTTAAAGCATAATGCATCATTTACATAAATTACACTCTACTCATTCTTTCCATATAATCAAGTATAATCGGTCAGTGATCACAATCAAAAGAGAACATTAAAAGTTGAACATTTAATCGATTGACGATACACATAGTACATAAATATTGCAATCAGATACCCTAAATAGAAAAATAATGAAAATGAAAGAAAACTTAAAAGAGAGATACTTAATGAAAAAGTGATGAGGTTTGAGAGATGAAGTTATTAAATGGATTACCTGAGATAGATTCTTGAAGAAAGCCAAAAGATGAAAAGCATGATGAATATGGAGATAAAAGTATGATAGAGGTGAAATCTGAGTGAATGAACTAAGGTTAATTAGATGAAAAGCATTATACAAATTTGAATTCTTAGTTGGAGAGATGCCACTAGAAAGAGGAGGCGTGAATAACTTTTTCAAGCATGCCTCTCACAAAGCGTGCATGTATAGATGCCTTGGAAATAACATGTATTTAACCAAAAATTTAACAATGTAATTTAAATAATTTAATTTTTTAAAAATAATCAGAAAATTTCTTGTAACACATTACACCATGTCATCATGATTAACAACCTAAGAATTTAACAAGTCAGCTATATGACATCAGCATAAACTCCTTTTTATTAGATAGGAGAGATTGGATGAAAAATGGTCTTCCGTTATCTTTTTTCCTCATAGTCCGCGATCTTGCTTTCTTTCGCATTCTGGACAAGTGATTCACACTTTTCTAAAATACTCTCTGTCTCAAATCATCATTCATTAAACTCCATAGATCGAATTCGTAAGAATATGATTATACCCTCTTTCTTGGATGACGATTATGCTTTTGATGTTGTTGGCGGGTCTGTACTCCATGTTCTCTTGGATGAGGAAGAGGATGACATTAGAATTTTGAGGTCCATGTTTGGACATGACTTTTTTCATGCTCATTATCTAACAAGCCATGAGGTAGGAGTATCGATGCTTAAACAGATCGAATATCAGAAGCACAAAAAGTGAGCTGATTCAACGATACTACGGCCAAGCTCTGTGATTCAACGATACTAAACACAAAAATGCTAACCATCAATCGGAAGCGACGTGGGAATTATAGAACAAGGCTTTCTTTTAAACGGTCTTGACTGTTGGCCAGCACGTTTGGAGTACCTGAACTTAGAAATTGCAACTGCAAAGAGTATTGTAGATCCCTTGTGCTTGATCAAATCAGATCGTATAATCAATTATAAGCGCGGAAATTAAACAATCAATCACAAACGTTTTCTATAAGCTTTTTGTATATATTCACAATTGAATCGTAAACGTTTAAAATCTCGTTCTCTCTTTTCTCTCACACCAAAATGGCTCCCTCTCTCTCTCACAAAGTCTAACCTACAAATGAACCCTAACATGCCTATTTATAGGCTGTCCAAACCCTATAGCGACACTAGCCAAGTGTCGCCATATGCGACACTTGCTTAGTGTCGCCTAAACACTAATTTGTGTATATTTTCTACTTCACTATTCGTTTACAGACTCGCATATACACACTAAACATTATACATATGCAGACTAATTGACTTTGACAAGTACAAACGTTTGACCAACTGACTGACACACAAAATGCACCAACAAACTCCCCCATGTCAGCAGCTTGGTCAAATAAGTCTTGAATTAGTCTTCATCAACAACTCTTTCATGTCTTCAACAATCGGAATCTCTTTCATGTCTTTAACAATAAGAATCTCCCCCATTGAGATAGCATGGTCTTCAAAGAAATCTTGATGTCCAAATTCATGTGACTGACACAAATTTATCATACAATAAGGTCTTCAAATTCAGTGACCATCTCTCAATCATCAACTGCTTCTCCGATAGAATTTATCTTCACAGTCTTTGGAGAATAACCGACATCCTTTACATCTTCAATATTTGACTTTAACAAGATATGTGATATTGAAGAAAATAACATAGAAATAAAATCTTTTTGTATTTTCTTTAAAAAAAATAAAGAACAAAGATTAAAATAAATTTGGGGATAGGATTATTTTAAGTCTGCTTAGAGATCATATCAAGCCAACATGCATTTATTAGAAAATAGTAAGTGTTATTTTGATTATCAGTATATTTGTCCACTTTAAATTTATTTAGCACACTTAAAGCACCTTTTATAATTTCAAAACGATTACTGGTATTGTTTGTCCATTTAAACATGTTACATCCAGGTCAGTGAGTTAACCTTTTATTGTTAGTATGAATATTTCTCTGTGGTTCCCACCTATGACATACCCCTGTAACCCAGACATGAGCATAGCTTCCGAATCCAAAGAGAATATAAGAGTATCATTTTTAAGAATCAAATCAGCGGTGACAGGTCTGTACAAACGTACAACAAAGCGACATAACTTGATTCAGGTTTAAGCAAAACCAGACTTTGTCAAACCATTTTGGTGACCTTGTTAGGTATCTTATTATTTAAGACTTTTTCAACTTCATTGACTTGCGTTTGCTTAGCTTTTAAGCATATACTAACTGAGACCAGGTCTGTACTTACGTACAACAGAGGAAACAATCAGTATAGACCCCTAAATGATTTCAGATAAACCTCAGGTATAGAAGTATGTCATGCTACATTAAGGAATTAAGACATTTAGTCGTACATCATATGGTCTTTACCACAAGATCATAGACACGTATTAGAATTACTTCTTAAGAACCCAGAAACCGGTGTGTATCATGCCTACCAGTACATCATATGATGAAGCTAATATTTATAAAATCTATTTTAAACATACCAGATAAACCTACTAATACATCAAGGATAAACTTTAGAATTTCCATTTTGTGCATGTCATCTGATGTACAATCATTTCTCATGTTGTTTTCAGACACAATCCAATATCTTTTTGAGGAATAAGAATCTTGCTGTTCACATTTCTGATCCAATTAATCAAAATTTTTAATTACTCCCCCTAAATAGCAAATTCTTTTCAAAATCCAATTCAAAGGTACTCCCCTTTAATATAAAACATATTTTTGTATTTTTTTTTAATTTAACAAATCTCGCAACATTGCACTACTTTGATACTAAAAAGTACAAAGAACGACTGTTACATTAATAATAAAATTTAAAAGAAAAGTATCAAAATCACATATCAAGTCAATCAAATGCCTTTTAGAACTTTTACCACCATGAAACTTCAGAAATTTCATCCAATCACAAATCATCATAACATATTTTCAACAATATTCACATCCATGCAGTCACTAAAAAATATTAGTTTACAAGAAACTAACTGCATCACCACAAACAATCAAACGTTAGTACTTATGGGACACCTAAGCCTTGATAGACTTAGGTTGTCCATGATCATCCATAATCATCACATCAATGAGTTTATGATATTTTAAAAACTCAGAAGATTTCATAGATGCGTTGTTTGTGTTTGAGTTTCCAAACCTGTTTAGGTTCAGATGATTTGTTTTCAACAATGTTGTGCTGTTGAACTTGAGGTCTACTAGGCACAACGTTGTTTACTCTTGCCATAGGTTTTGGAGAGTTTGATGCACAACTAGATACAGACATATACGAACGACGCCTTGAAAAAGATTTTGAAAAAGAATTCCCGAAAGAGGAAGTTCTTGGCATCCCTCTACCAAACCTATCTAGGGATAATAACTTACAATCCCTAATAATATGGCCCTGTTGACCACAACGATAACAAGAATGACGCTCAACAAAATATGTATTCCAATGAGTTCCCTCAAATCGTTTCGGTGGAGGACAATACACAGAAGGTCTATGAACAGGAACATTTGTTGAACATGCACTCTTTGGTGTATATGTTGAAGTAGATGTTCCTGAGGCTGAGTTGGTTGATGTTGAGCATTTATTATTTTCAGATTTATCAACCATTTTATCTTTCTTTGTATCCCTTTTAACATTTGTAACCTTAATGGTAGACTCTTCAGGTATATCTTCTACCTCAACGACCTCCTCAACACTAACTGAAGGTGAATTATCAGACTTGACAAAAGTAGGCAATGGATACCCTGACCGTTTGGTTTTCTCCTTTGCCTGCCTTTTGGGATTAGCTTTAGCTTCTTTAGATTTTGTAGTTGGCCATGTTGAGTAGTCAGCTACAAGATCTTCAGTGCCCTCCTTAACAGGCAAAGGATAGTAGTTAGTAGGAGGAGGGAAGTAACCCAGTCCAGACTTACTATTCTTATCAGTCCTTTGCTTGCTAACGATTTCATCGAAGACATCTTGAGACTGTGAAAAAGTTGAGATTTTTCTATCAAAATACCCAGATTTAGACTTTAACTCATCAAGTTCTTTATTTAAAAGTTCAATTTCTTTAAGATAGCTATTAATAGCATCTTGTTGGCTAAAGACTTTCGATTTATAAGTTGAGTATCTAACTTATAAGCCTCAATTTGCTTATCATAAAGTCTCTCATTAGCTTTTAGAAATTTATTTAACTCGGTGAGTTTAACAACTTTTTCTCTCAAATCTTCATTATTTAATTGAGAACATTTTAAAGAAGCATCAAGCTTAATACATGATATTGTTGGAATAGTGTCAAAGATCATAACTAAATTGGTAAGACTATCATTAAAAGTAGAGTCCTTTTTGGGTCGCCCTCAATGAACAGTAAGAGAAATAAACGAGAGATAACTGATTATTGGATTAATTAGTGGAACATTCTGGAAAGTGGATCCAACCGCCGGTTGGAAGGTTCAACCGGTGGCTGGAGTCTAAAGGGTAAAGGCGGTTGGAATTCCTGGTGGTTTGTCCCACATCGGCCAAGGGATAAAACCCTAGGCCTCCTCTTTCACTATAAATAGGGACCTCCCCTATGCTTTCAGATCAATCCCAGAATTGAATAGAGTTCAATTCTTTCTCTCTTTCTCATTCCTACTCCTTGTAAGAGTTTACATGACTTAGAGTCGGGACCCTAGGAGTTTGGGAATTTCTTTTGGTTCGTGGGTGTGAAGCATTAGAGGTGTTCTGGTTTGGGCACTCGCCTCCAAAGCAAGAAGGTTCTGCAAGGTGGTCTACGCGTGAGAAATCGTTTTCTCAAAGGTTAGTAATTTCTTATTTGTCGTGTTTATTTTATTGCGTATATTAATCTAGTTAGGGAATAGAAAACCCAACAGTGGTATCAGAGCCTTAGCTTGATAAATACTAGCATTTAATTATCTGCAATAGTATGTAGGTAAAGATAAATTGGAAATAGATTATCTAAATTGGTAAACAAAATTTACACTTTAGACCCTATATTTTGAATTGTTTAAAATATACCCTCAATTTTAAAATGTTTTAAAATAGAACCGTAGACTTTAAGAGTTTAATGTGACACCCGACGATTTAGGGTTACTGATTAACCCTCTAGAAACCCTAATTATGTGTGTTTAGTTTTGTATTAGGCTAAATGCTTGTAATTACTTGTAACTACTTGTATATTTATGTGAATATACACTACCGTAATTGATTTAAATTACGCTTACGCAATTCGGTGAAATTGCGCAAAACAACCGGACGGAGTCCGACAGAATATACGACGTTGGTGAAAACTTTTCTATAAATAACTTAAATCTATTTTTATAAGTTATTTATCATATATTATTATTTGAATATAATAATACCCGAAAAACCTAGACGTTTCGATTAAAACGTCTCAAACGCAACGAAAACGCGCAGAACGCGCCCGACAATCGAACGAAATTCAAAATATATTTTTGAATCTAAAATAAAACTAATTAGTGAAAAGCTATTAGTTAATATATCATGTCTTTAAACGATAACGAAAAACGTCCAAATAAAACATCACGCGATTTAAAATCCGTGCAACGAACGCGCAAATCGAGATCGATAAATTAACGAAACATTTTTATAAATGTTTTTCAAGTATTTTATAAGAATACTTCAAATGAAAATATTGAAACTTAAATCGTTACTTAAAAACGCGTATTAAACATTTAACACCAAACCGAACGAGTAAACGAACGTAAAACGCAACAAATAAAGCTAGAATTGGAAAATGACCAAAATGCCCTTGGTGGGGCCCATATGAACGACCAGCCACCCCTTCCCCACTTAGATTCCATGCAAAAATCAATTATTACCTTTACTTACAACCTCCATACATTAGCCATGCAAGTCTCTTTTCCATTTTCACACTCAACATTTCACACACTTCTCCTCTCAAAATACCTCTCATCTTTCTCTCTCTCTTTGACTGAAAACTCAGTCTTTACACCACCACAAACAACCACCACAACCACCATTACCACCACCACTAAATCACCATCAACCACCATCATTTGCTAGGGTTTTTCAAGCTCAAGAACATCATCCTCTTCATCATCACTTGTTCTTCATCTTTTCTTTGTAAGGCTTCTCAATAACTTTCACTTATTTTACTTTAATACTACTGATTTCAATGTTATAAAGTTCATCTATCATGTTTATGTCCAAATATAAACTTAAAATACGTTTTTATGATTTATACACATGAACACATAATCTGTCTCAGAAAAGTCAGTTTACTAAAATACTCATAACTTGAGTTCTACAAAGAATTAGAAGATGCATTTTTTTTTAAAAGTTTCGTATTGAAAAGATATACAAAAAGTTCTTCTATGGCTTCTTCCAGAAACCTACGGATTTTCTTAGAAATATGAATCTATGCGACTGGTCTGCATGTAATTGAAAACTGTGTAAGGATTCATCCATAAATTTAATACCTATCAAGATGAACACTATAATTACTGGAAAAATTAAGTTAACCTCTGGACATATGGTAGAACAGCTGGTAAAAATCTTGGACTCTAACTCGGAATATAGCTAGTTAAGAAAAATAGAGAAAGTAAACCGACAAACCGAGAAACATGAACATGGACTGTTTTTGGACTTCTATAAAAACCAAGACTTTTGGTGAACTCCAGCATGAACCGACAACATATTTAGACTCTATAAACTGATATTTGGGTTGGGTGAAAGTTTCGGGTCAAACCGAGTAAGTTTGACCAAGTCAACAAAAGTGACTCGTTTTCGAAAAACTTACTATTTTTGGAAAGTGGTAACAAAAATGGGTTTGGGTGACTTAATTAGAAACTTGGACCAAAAACTAATTTTAGAAAGATTCCCGAACGAAAACTGACACTTGAGAACACTTGGACTAAAATTGAATTTTTGGTCAGACCCTTAGTGTCGCATGACCATGCGACACTAACCTTAATGTCGCATAACTTGCGACACTACCTGCGACACTACCCTTAGTGTCGCATACCCAACAGTGGCAATGACATGCGACACTGACACTAGTGTCGCTAATGACAGAATATTTTAAACTTGTTTTTCACTAAGTATCGAACATGAGTAACAACTTATAACCACACATGATACATACTGTAACAAGTATACGATGACACAAACTTGATAATAATGTCTTAAAGAATTATTATTACAAACTTTCACCAACGGGTCGTACACATTTTCGATAAACAAACTTGAACTACTATTTGGACATACTAGTTGATGAACTAGCTTTAGGTGGACATAAAACCCCCACCTACCCGATTGGCTTAAGTGGACATTAACCCCCACTTATACAATCGCTATAGATGGTCTTTTGAGACATCTACTTATACAACCTCATACGTCTAGGGCGTTAGGAGGTTGCACACGGGAACGAGAACACCCACTGCTTGCTACTTGATAAACCTTGGTGAGTTTCATAGCCCCTTTTTACTGTTTTCACTGGGGTGAGAATACATACAACTGTTTTATAAACTGCTTTATGATCACAAGTACTGGTAACAACTTTTTTTCGATACGCATTGCATGAGACCTGAATAATCCACTAAAGTCCTCTACTTATCATAGTCATTAAAATTTGTGCGTGAGTATTATTGGGTGGTACCATCAGGGTTTGACAAACCTCGTCCGGGCTAGTCGCGCTAGCCAACCCACGGGCGCAGTATTACTTGTGAATTAGAAGTGTATCGGATTAGTACACTTACCGGAGGGAAACAACGTTAAGCTTGACTATGAGACTCATGGCAATGGTATACCTATATTGCAGGAAGCAATACGTTTACTTGTCGTTTGATAACGATACTTTTTACTTATCATTGATGAATGATACATACTTATGAAATCTTGTGGATCATTTTAGAACTGATTACTTATCAAACCTATGAACTCACCAACTTTATGTTGACCCTTTTAGTATGTATTTCTCAGGTAACCCGCCGCAATAGGAAGCTTATGGATAGCTTAGCTCGAGTCGCATCGTTTTTCAAACATCAAGGAAACTAGATTGCATTTACTATAGTTAGAATCATAGTTATGTAATTCTACTTTTGTCATGCGAACTCCTACAACTTTTGTAAACATTTGAATTATTGTAATGTAACTGTTTTCAAACGTCTCATATAGAGGTCGTTTGCTTTAATTTTTGTGTTGTGATATTTGATTTGGTCGGCGCCCCCATGACACCTCCTACTTCCGCTGCCACGTGTTTTGGGGGTGCGACATTTAAAGAGAGACATTACATATATTATGAGCTATAGTTATATGTATCATTAAATGTAAATATATCGTCAGTCAATTGATAAATCGGCTCACCCATAGTGAACAAACTATAAGAGAGGTATAAGGCGGGTAGCTCAGCTTCCCTAAAGAATTCAGGTTTTTAATAGGCTTCGTGCTGACCTGCTTCTCCGCTTCTTTGTGCGTTCAATGGAGCTACTGAGGACTTTTGATAGGATGATGTCAAGATCAAAAGTACGACCTAAAAGTACTAAAAACAAAATCCCATTCTAGATACTAAAATGTGAATAGTATGCTAATCCATGAAAATCGCACATCTTTCGTATATTCTGTTAATGGAGCGTGTGTGGTTTACCGGCACATTAATATGAGAACATATTGAAAGGTGATGTGGAACTCGGGATTCTCGAGCGTACTCGGGCCGGGGACCACGCGGGTTTTGCATGGTTAAGTTCACCATCTTGTTCATGATCCTCGGCATACCAGTCATGAATGGTAGATGAGCATATCCGAGATTAACATGTCGTTGATAAGAATCAATGAATCGCAAAAGAACTAGGAGTTTCATAGAGAATGAAATTGACAAATGCATTGTCTACGTAAAATAAATTCGCAATATGATTACGGCAAACCTTTTCATAAAACGAATCTAAAATATGGATCATATCCTTAATTTTGTAATTGGGTAATTAATTAAGGAATATTCAAACTAACTAAAACTGTTTATCTTATAGATGTCTTCTACAAATGGTAATAATCCTCCCGTCCCTAATTCCGCACACAACTCGAACTTCTCACTTCTCTCAGTTCTTGGAAGGGAAAGACTGACTGGTCCAAACTATATGGATTGGATGCGTAACCTAAGGTTTACCTTGAGGTACGAAAACAAGGAGTATGTTCTTGATGAGCAGATTCCCGTGATTGATGAAGATTTAACCCAAGAGGAGATTGAGGCACACAGGAAACATTATGATGATGCGAATAAAGTGTCTTGTATCATGGCATCCTCCATGAGCCCCGAGTTGCAAAAGACTTTTGAGAATACTTGGGCTTATACAATGAACCAACAACTTAAGGAAATGTTCCAGGCAAAGGCAAGCAAAGAACACCTTGATGTGGTTAAGTCACTCATAGCTTGCAAACCCAAACCTGGAGCATCTATCTGTGCTTTCATCTTGGAGATGAAAGGGTACTTTGATAGGTTGGAATCATTAAATATGATGTTTGACACAGAGTTTTCCATTGCCATAATTGTGTCTTGTCTGCCAGCTGTCTACAATCAGTTTGTAATATCATATCAGATGAATATGAATGAGAGAGAAGGCTCAATAATGGAACTCCATAATTTGCTGCAAACTGCTGAGCAAGGAACCAAAAAGGATGATGTGTCCTCTAACTCAGAAGCTCCTGTGTTGGCAATTGGTCAAACTGCAAAGAAAAGAAAGAGGTTAAATTGGAAAGCAAAGACAACGAATGGAAACTCCAATCGTGGGTCCAAAAGAAAGACTGATTCTGATATTGCACCAGTGAATGATCCGAAGGAAGCAGTGTGCTTTTACTGCAACACTAAGGGGCACTGGAAACGTAGCTGCCCGAAATACATGAAAGACCTTGAAGATGGCAAGGTTGAAAAGAGTGTTCACTCAGGTATGTTCATGATCGAACTCCATAATACTACAACTTCTAATTCGTGGGTTCTGGATACAGGGTGTGGTACTCACATTTGCACTGTATTGCAGGGTCTAAAGGAAAGTAGATAGTTAAAGCATGGGGAGCTTAATCTAGTCATGGGAAATAGAGGAATCACGCCTGTTACCGAGATTGGAAAGTATGAGCTCGTGCTGAATTCTGGAGTTAGGATAGATTTGAATAATTGCTGTTATTCGTCAGAAATGACTAGAAACATTATTTCATTTTATGCTTTGTTTAAGGATGGTTTTCGATTTTCATTTGATAATGAGAATGGTGATATTTTAGTTTATTTAAATGGTGGTTTTATTTTCAAAGCTTCTCCTTACAATGGCATATATGAAAATGTTGAATATGTTAGCAATTTGATTTTAAATGTTGATTCGTCTAATGAGCTTGATAAATCTAAATTGTGGCATTATCGTCTTGGGCATGTAAACAAGAAACGCATCGGCCAACTCCAAAAGGATGGAGTATTGGAATCATTTGACCTCAAATCGGATGATGTATGCGAATCTTGTTTATTGGGCAAGATGACTAAATCACCATTCACCGGGTCGTGTGAAAGAGGTGAAGGACTGTTGGACTTGGTACAAACAGATGTTTGTGGACCATTCCGATGCGCCACAAAAGATGAGAATCGATATTATGTTACATTTACTGATGACTACAGTAGATTTGGACATGTTTATCTGATTAAGCATAAGTCAGATACTTTTGATATATTCAAAAGATATCAAAGCGAAGTAGAGAATCAATTGGGTAGAAAAATAAAGGTACTCCGATCCGATAGGGGAGGAGAATACCTTAGTATCGAGTTTCTCGATCATCTTAGTGATTGTGGAATAGTTTCACAATTAACTCCTCCTAGAACACCACAACTTAATGGAGTTGCTGAGAGGATAAATAGAACCTTGTTGGACATGGTTCAGTCTATGATGAGTCGGGCTACACTTCCGATAAGTTTCGCTATGAAAGATATGGGCTACACTTCCCATATTTTGATGTGACCAAGACAAGGACGTCTTCTCTTCCACATCTCATAAGGTGTCTTTGAAACCTTCTTGGTGGGTAAAATATTTAAGATGTGAGCGGCTGTTTCTAATGCAGCATATATTCTTGGTATAAAGATTTATAGAGATAGGTCGAGACATCTCATAGGACTTAGCCAGGACACATACTTAGATAAAATTTTGAAAAGATTCAAAATGGAGAACTCTAAGAAAGGGAATCTACCCTTACATCATGGCATTAAGATCAGTAAGAATCTTTGTCCGAAATCTAAGGAAGAATCGGATAAAATGAGTCGAGTCCCATATGCTTCAGCTGTAGGATCGATCATGTATGCCATGACGTGTACGAGACCTGATGTCTCATTTGCTTTGAGCTTAGTGAGTCGACATCAGCAGAATCCTGATGAAGGTCATTGGACAGCTGTAAATAATATTCTTAAGTATCTGAGAAATACTAAGGACAGGTTCTTGGTTTATGGTGGAGAAGAAGAACTCAGAGTAACGGGTTATAGTGATGGAAGTTTCCAAACAGATAGAGATGATAGCCATTCACAGTCTGGTTGGGTATACTTACTGAATGGGGGAGCGGTGACATGGAAAAGTTCCAAGCAAGATACGGTGGCAGACTCAACGTGCGAGTCTGAGTACATAGCAGCTTGCGAGGCTTCAAAGGAAGCCATCTGGATTAAGATTTTTATTGGAGATCTTGGAGTTGTTCCAATGGTTCAAGACCCCATTGAAATATCCTGTGATAACGAAAGTGCGGTCGCCTTGAGTAGAGAACCCAAGGATCATGGAAAGTCAAAGCACATTGAGAGAAAATACCATTTTGTTCGAAGGAAAGTAGAAGAAGGACACGTGATTGTGAAGAGTATAAGATCAGAAGATAATCCGGCTGATCCGTTCACAAAGCCACTTGGAAAGTCCAAACATGATGAGCATGCTAGGAGCATAGGCTTAAGAGATAATGTAAAGTTTTAGTTGATAGTTTGATTTTGAAACATTGTAAACAATGATGGAAATTGATATAGACTTGGTGATTAAATAACGGAGATTTATTTATTGGAAGGAGTTCTGCCATTTACTATTGTTTGTCATTGTGTTTCAGTTTTGCATGTTTAGACACCACTTCCCGAGTAAAACAGTTTTTTATTCAAACCTCCTCAGTCGTTCACACTCCTGGAAGTAAGTGGTGAATCAAGACTGTCATGGAGTGTTAGTAGATTGTCTATGGAGATTAGACATGGCATAGAGAATGCTGCAACACTCATGGGTACTTGATGGGGATTTAAGTATAGGAGAGACCCGCACTCATGGAAGTTACTTCATGGATTGAAATCACGAGTAACTCTGAGATGATAATATCCTCTATTCTTAAAATGGAGATACATTGAGTTTCTAGTTTTTCAAGTCTGTTATACTTTAGTCTATTCAAACGCTGTGCGTAACTGCCAGCCATAAAGGGTATGCTAGGTATGACATGATGAGTTGACTAGTACTATGTAGTCAAAATTTATTTATTCCTTTTTGCCTAAATGGGAAAAGCGATATCTTGGGCCCTCTGATGATTAAAGATTGACTCCAAAGTGCTAGGCCTGGCCAAGACTAAGTTGATGGTTCAATAGTCTCATAAAGTCAATGTAATCGGAAATCGGAAAAACTAATCATGAATCTTGAGATTGATTAAAATCCATGTCTCGATTCATACGATATCAGTAGAACAATGGAATAGTTGATCACTTATCTAAAGGGCTAACTCTATGACAAGAATCAGAGTTCGGCAGTTGCGTTGGATGGCACTCTCTAATTAGTTAATGGAATAGGCTTAGACCAATGGTAGTTGATGACTTGTTCAAGTGGGAGACTGTTGGAATAGTGTCCAAGATCATAACTAAATTGGTAAGACTATCATTAAATGTAGAGTCCTTTTTGGGTCGCCCTCAATGAACAGTAAGAGAAATAAACGAGAGATAACTGATTATTGGATTAATTAGTGGAACATTCTGGAAAGTGGATCCAACCGCCGGTTGGAAGGTTCAACCGGTGGCTGGAGTCTAAAGGGTAAAGGCGGTTGGAATTCCTGGTGGTTTGTCCCACATCGGCCAAGGGATAAAACCCTAGGCCTCCTCTTTCACTATAAATAGGGACCTCCCCTATGCTTTCAGATCAATCCCAGAATTGAATAGAGTTCAATTCTTTCTCTCTTTCTCATTCCTACTCCTTGTAAGAGTTTACACGACTTAGAGTCGAGACCCTAGGAGTTTGGGAATTTCTCTTGGTTCGTGGGTGTGAAGCATTAGAGGTGTTCTGGTTTGGGCACTCGCCTCCAAAGCAAGAAGGTTCTGCAAGGTGGTCTACGCGTGAGAAATCATTTTCTAAAAGGTTAGTAATTTCTTATTTGTCTTTTTTATTTTATTGCTTTTATTTATCCAAGTTAAGATCCCTTAGGGTTTAGTTTCCTAATTGCATTAGATTAATTTTGTTATATTCCGCTGCGTATATTAATCTAGTTAGGGAATAGAAAACCCAACAGATATACAATTAACGGGTTCCTCAGGTTCATTATGTACCTCATGTACATTAGGGTCAACATCTTTTATCTGATCCACAACTACAGTGTGTTGATCCTCTTCTTCGTTTATCAACCTTTTCTTTTGATCATAAGCCTCTATAAGAGCGTCCCATAAATCTGTAGAAGTTGCTTGATTTTTGAATTTATTTATCACAACTTCTAGCAAGCACATGGTAATCATCTCATATGCTCTATGTCATTGTCAAACTCTTCCCGTTCGTTGGCTGACATTTGTGCTCTTGACTTAAGGATCCCATTGAGTCTTGGTTGCTCATATCGATCAATAGCGTTAAACCAGTTCCACAACTTTGGATCTTTGTGTTCAATGAAGTTGCATAGCTTAATCTTCCAGTTAGCAAAATCACTATAGAATAAAGATGTAGAAGGAGGCATTTTCGTACCGAAAGTAATTTCCGAATTTTCCCTCCAAAATTGAATTCGAAAATTTCGAAAACTTTCCGAGTATAGCGAAACTTTTCTGACACTAAAATTAAGTTATTTTAAGCTTAAAAATAAAATTTGAAATTACAAATTTTTTCACGTTTTTCCCTCCAAAATTTCGTTCGAAAACGTCAAAAAACGGTTGAGTAAAATCAAACTTTTTCCAGGCTAAAATTGAACACTTTTAAGCCTATAGAAAAATTTTGAAAACGCAAAAAAATTCAGAATTTCCCGCCAAAAAACTTTTTCTAGGCTAAAATTGAACACTTTTTTTTTTAATCTAGAGCGACACTAGATTAGTGTCGCTAAGAAGTGTCGCTTAACAGGGTAGTGTCGCTATATAAGTGTCGCACAATATCAGATGGCGACACTAGGATAAGTGTCACTGAAAGCCAAGTGTCGCTATCAAGTGACGCACTGAAGTGACGCTAAGAAATGACGCTAAGAAGTGACGCACTGAAGTGACGCACGGAAGTGACGCTCTAAGTGTCACTATCAAGTGACGCAGCGAGTGACGCAAAAACGGCTGTGAACCCTAAAAAACCCTAAAATCGAAAATTTTGAAACCCTAATGAATATTGACGAACAACAGACGAACTAGCACCAATAATCAACCCAAAAATCGATATAATCAACACAAATAACCCAGAAACTAATTATAATCGATTAATACCTTTGCGAATCAACCGAAAACATTTTTAACACGATCCAAAACCGACGAATCCTTGATTCACGGCTCTGATACCACATGTAGATCCCTTATGCCGTATCAAATCAGATCGTATAATCAATTGTAAGCGCGGAAATCAAACAATCAATCACAAACGTTTTCTATAAGCTTTTTGTATATATTCACAATTGAATCGTAAACGTTTACAATCTCGTTCTCTCTTCTCTCTCACACCAAAATGGCTCCCTCTCTCTCTCACAAAGTCTAACCTACAAATGAACCCTAACATGCCTATTTATAGGCTGTCCAAACCCTATAGCGACACTAGCCAAGTGTCGCCATATGCGACACTAGCTTACTGTCGCCTAAACACTAATTTGTGTATATTTTCTACTTCACTATTCGTTTACAGACTCGCGTATACACACTAAACATTATACATACGCAGACTAATTGACTTTGACAAGTACAAACGTTTGACCAACTGACGGACACACAAAATGCACCAACAAATATTAAGTGTTATATATATATATATAATCTATAATTATTTATAAAGCAGCTACATGATCTTAAACCTTCAACATTAATTAATATTACATTTGTTTAATATCTAATAAGTACAAACCTATTTTGAATTATCTCTTAATATTTAATACAAAATAAAAAATGCTAATCCATAACAATTTATTTAATGTACTCAACAAAAAGTACGTAAATATACACAATTTTTTACTTAAATAAGGCGGTTTTACATACCACCGCCATAAATTGATGATATAAAAACCGCCTTAAGATTTTCATTTTTATACGTGCGATTTATCGTATTGAAAATTGAAAAGGCAATTGTCAAAAATCGGAAAACGTCAGCAAATTGTACGCTTCATGGTTTATTATTTTTTTTGACGATACTCTGAAACATTGGTTTAATTACGACAAGAAAGCACTACATGAGAAAAGGAATGTGATATTCACGAAGCTAATGATAATGGGAAGGGAGAAAATGAAGAGAATAGCTTATGTATATCCCGTTCCTGTTCATTACCGGTTTTGTTGTGATAAACTAGTCCCCGCAGATCTTAAACACAGAAATGGTAGTCGTGAAGGAAATGTTGTTTACTTTTTGTAGTGGATATTAACATGATCACAAATATAGGTTGATTCACACTATTGGTGTTTGGAGATGACATTAGTTTTGTGTATCATTTGATAAAAACTAAAGCCATGAACAAGTTGATGGATGACAAAGTGTGTGTGTGTGTGTGTGTGTATATATATATATATAAACTGGGACCATTCATTTCATTAACCGATTAATTGTCAACACCAAACTAATTACCAACCATTCAAATTTTAATTTCCTAATAAAAATTACAATATTATTTTTATCTATTTATAAACAGGGACGGTTATTGAACAATATTGGAGTGATTATTATATGTTAATTTAGCATCCGTTTAGTAAATTCTCTCTATTAAACGCTGTGCGGAAAACCGAAAATAGTGCCATGAATAGTTATAGTTTTCTAAGATATTTTATATTTACTAGCGTCACTTCCAGTATAGCGTTAGATCTTGATTTTGGGAGAAAAATTGTCGAACAGACATAAGTGACACACGGCCAGATCCAGTATAGCGTCACTTCCTTAAGTGACGCATTAAGTGTCACATAAAACCCTAATCTTGAGTCACTTGCCTAAGTGTCGCATAAAACCTTGTTTTTGCAAAACTACCTAAGTGACGCAAATGCAACAACCGACACTTGAACCGACACTTGAATCCGACACTTTCTTAAGTGTCGCCCCTTATGCGTCACTTCCCTAAGTGACGCTAACACTTCAGAATTTCCCATTTTATGTGGCACTTCCTAAGTGTCGCATAAACCCCTAAGTGACGCTATAAGTGTCGCTAAAAACTCAGAAAACACACGTTTTTCACTAAGTGACGCTATAAGCTCGACCCCAGCCAGGGGCTCTGCCCCTTGGACCCTGCCAGAGGTTGCCACCCCTTGGACCCTGCTACCAGGGGTGCTGCCCCCGGACCCCCTTACACGGTTTCCAAACCTGAACGACAAATGAATATATACACAACTCGCTTAGAAAAACTTATTTGTCTCTTACTTATATAACCTCACGTGCTTAGGATACTAGGAGGTTACCATTCGAACAACACGCATATCGTAGGATCGCTAACTCCTCAGGTGAGTTCATAGGTTCACTCCTTCAACTGTTTTATTGTTTTCGGGGTTAGACACATGCTCAACTACTATTTTCGAATTATAATTATAAATTATTATAATTCAAACTTATCTATATTACTTTTTATGTAATACGAAATGTGTAATACTTAGGAATTACACCCTTAATATTGTTGTAGGACAATATCAATACTTAACCTAGAGAGGTTACCATTGTACACTATTAGATTGTTGAAAGACAACTACCATGACGTAACTTGACAAAGTTATCAATATACATTGGCCATATTGTCGAGGGACAATATTATCGAATACATTCAAACTGGTTAGTTCTACCTACACTGGACAATATCTAGATTTGTTACAGGATTAGTCTCCCTTTTAGGAACTAAGACTACCGATACACTCTTTGCTTATCAGAATGGAAATTGTACTTAGGTGAATATTTCCCCGAGACTCCAATATACTTGCTAGGCTGAGGCTAGGAGTATACGATAGCAGACTATGTTAGTATAAATCTAACTATTTATATACAACAAATTATTTTCATGTGTTGCATGACACACTATCACCTGAGTTTGTCGTTTGACTTATATACATATATATATATATATACCTATTTATATACATACAAACTCATACTCTATCCCGAGCACTTGGTTCTACATACAATCTAATTATGTATATTGGTATACATACACTTATACAAACGCGGATACTCAAGTTGGACACGTCATAGTACGGTCGGCTCAGTTACTCAAGTCGGGCATGTCGTGGTACTGCTGACTCTCATACATTACTTGGGACAACTCGGTCGATACCAAATGGGCACAAAACGATGCCACGGTAAAGTGGGCACAAAACGATGCCACGATGAGAAGTGGGCACAAGTACGATATCGCGGTAAAGCGATACAATCGATGGGCGAGCTTATGCTCGTGATCCGCACTCATTCACGGATCGGCAAGCTTACACTCGAGATTCGTAATAGTTATCGGATCGGTGAGCTTTCACGCGAGGTCGTTAACTTAGTATTTGTTTAAATACTCAATCATAGTTCTGCGGGACTACAATTTCATGTTGCTGCATGCAACACAACGTGCCAGGAACACACCCACAATTTACTACTAAACTAGTAATTCTATTACTTGTTATCATACGACGTGGTCGTACACATATACCTGACAGTACTTAGGCATGTATTGCCCCACATTAGTTTATTTACTTATACTTGATAGGTATCAAGGCACGGATTGCCACACCCTCATATGACGCAGTCATACACACACTCGATAATACTTAGGCATGTAATGCCTCACATTGTAGACCCGCCCATACCTGATAGGTATCCAGGCATGATATGCCACTACTTCTGTGTACTTAGGTACAAACGATAATTACTTAGGTACTAGATACCTCGATAGCTGTATACACATTGGTGTTACACACTTTAAACAATACAATCAAAGTCGTGGATTTGAACTACTTTTCAAAGCATACAGATTTATACTTTATGTTTTCAATTAACAATCCTATGGACTCATCAGCTTTATAGCTGACTCGTTTTAGCATGTGTTCTCAGGTGCCCAGCAGGATTAGGATTGCTACAAGATAAGCTAGCTCGAGTCGCATGTTTTCAAACATCCAGATTTCTCTACATAACTTTTGTATTACAAATTATTTATTGAAATTATTTTGCGAACTCGCAACTTGTATACACTTTTATTTTGGAAATTGTATAACTATTTTCAAACGTCTCATTTAGAATCGTTCATTATGTACCTTTGTGCTTGTGATATTTGATTTGGTAACACACGACCCGACCGCTTCCGCAACTCGAAAATTGAGGGTGTTACATAAACTATTTTTTTTAGGTAAAAGTTAATAAACTATTTTGTAGGTGCATGTATATAATGCTTGAGACATAGATATGTATTTCTTATTTGGTTTATTTGGATAATCCGGTTTGTAATTTACTAACCAAAACCAATCCGTAGTCCAAAATAATAAGTTTGGTCCATCCAATTGAACACTTTTCTAAATTTTTCTTTTATAAACTTCTGCAAACAGACATTTTCTTTTGATTTTTATTTGTTTACAACATTCCTTTCTCATGGAGCCAAAAGGCTAAACTAGTAAATTAACATAGATAATAAAAATTATTAGTGACAAGAGAGATATTTTGTCAAAATTAATAGTGACAAGAGTGACTAGTAAATTAACATGGCCAAGGTTTAAAGCGGCGGAACCACTTTTAGTGAGGAACGTTGTGGATAATTAGGGGATTTATTGGGTAGCCTTAAACAAGGGCTGGTTTAAAGTCATTAATGAACTTTTTAAATACATGAATCTGTTAGGATCACGAGGAATCATTATATGATTCGGTTATGTCTAGTACCTTAAGATTTTGTTCCCGCTCATATGAAAGTATTATTAAACAGTAATTAAGATTTTTCTTATTATTCTAAATACTTTGTGATGTTACCATAACCTAGATCCTGGTGTGACATGCTAATGGGATTTTAATTAGTTGGGATCTAGTGTTTACATACAAGTATTCAAGAATGATAATTAACTAATATCTATCAAAACAGTTTCTCCAAATATCATCCCATAGCTTAATTAGCGAAGTCTCAACAAACACTATCTATATCATATCTGCTTTATCTTTTATTTTAATTTCACTTTTATTTATTTACTTGCCTAAGTTAGTCAATAGTAAAAACAAAAATTCCCTCACTATTTTATAAACTCTTCACTAGTTTGAAAGCCTTCATCTGCCACGCCTTAGTTTCAATTCAGTCGGTTTGAAGAACGACTCTAGGTCATACCTACCAGTTGCTCACACTTAGGATTAGCATTGTTAGGGAAAACTTAGGCCCCGCAATTACAAATCTAAAACACCCACTGATGCCCGTCGCCAGTAGCTGGTGACGAATTAAGATTTTGGCACCGCTGCCGGGGAACCAAATGTACAATCCATAGGCGTCAAGATGAACTTACTCGCTAGTGAACCTTTAAGATTAACTCTTCTCCTTAGACCCCTACGTCTTTCTTTATTTTTCCTTTCTTTTACCACTTTTACAAATTACGTTATCCCAATCCACTCAACTAGTCAACCACCTACCAATGAGACTATGACAGCTACACGTATAACTCTCACTGAAGACTCTAAACCTTTGATTGAAGTTCGAGGAGGACCGATTGTCTATCCGGAAATTGGTAGAGGATCATTCGAGTTAAAGCCACACATTGTTCAGTTAGTCCAAAACCTCTGTCAATTCCATGGCTTACCAAATGATGATCCTAACTCACACCTTGACAATTGGGGTTAATCAGGACATAGTCTATCTATACCTATTTCCATATTCACTCACTCTCAATGTAAAAACCTGGTTTGAGGAACTAGAAATCAACTCTATAACCTCTTGGGTAGAATTAGCAACCAAATTTTTGGCCAAATATTTTCCCCCATCAAAGCAAGCCACGTTTAGGACCAACATCATAAACTTTCATCAAGTGCATGATGAATCAATCTACAATGCATGGGAACACTTTAAGGGATTGCTTAAGAAGTGTCCAAATCATCCATTTGAGCGCTCAAACCAGTTGCGCAATTTCTACAACGGTCTTGATATCGCGTAAAAAGTCACATTTTTACTACCGATATCTCTCTCATTCTGGAACGATTCTTGGCATTTAAACTCAAATAACACTCAAATAAATGAGAATCTGCCAAGATGGTCAAAATAAGTTTGCACGATAAAAATCAAGCAAAACGGATGAAAAACAAAGATTCCACGCACGTTTGAAGATTCAAGGCATCAAAACAAGATTTAAAGATGAAAGTGCTCATCGTCAACATCCATTTTATCCAAGATATTCGTTTTCAAAATACTAGTCTAACAGAAGAAGAATCAACAAAAACGGATAAAGAATGAAGATTCTACGCCCGACGGAAGATTCAAATGATTCGTACGCAATATCTGGAGATAGGAAACTCATATCAGGGATTTCTTTATATAAAAATCTTCGTTTTTGAATTATGAATCCAACACAAAAAGAATCAATGTAAACGGAAGCATAACGAAGAAAATACACACGAATTAAGAAACGTAGCAAAAGACGACGAACCGGGACGGGTGGTAGCCAGCCGCCGCCGGCCAACACCACACCGCCACTGGCCACCATGGTTGCGGTGCCGGCCACCTCCCTCCTGTCCCATTTCCGATTTTTGGTCCTTGTGTGTACCCGGTGCCACACCTTTACGCGATTGTACGTACCCGGTGCCACACCTTTACACGATTGTACGTACCTGGTGCACCACCTTTTCCACCTTTTTCTAATGTGCTTCCCAAGATGCTAACGTCAGCCAGATTTCACCTATAAATAGGAGGCATGAGGCTTCATTTCAGCACACACCATTCTTAGAACAATATATTTCTCTTAATATATTGCTTCTACTTTCTTTCTATTTTCTTACTAAAAATTAGTTTTAGGCTAGTTTAGGAGCTTGTTTAGAATAGAAGGAAAGTACAAAATGCAATGTAAATCTTCAGTGTAAGCTTGGAATTGTGTCAATTAATTCAAGTCTACTTTCTCCCGCATTTAATCCTGGTGCTTTCTAATCCTTATCTATCTTAATTAATTACGTTTATATTGATTATGCTAGATTTAGTTATTGCCATGATTAGAGAGTAGTATACTTGTTGTGTTTGCTTACGATGTAGTTAATTAATTATGGGATGATTTATAATTAAATATTAAAGATCGGTAGTATTGCTTTGATCGTCTTATTGCATGTTCTTGTTTGATTGTTACCTTAGGATCATCATAGTGGTAAAATATAAATGGTCTTAATTATCGTAAAATAATATGATGGCTCCTATTCGACTGTTACTCGATATAGTACTGGAAACACTTCAAGGTGGAGTACAAATGTATGGAAGTCAAGAAACGACCGAAGGTAGTCATATTATGAAACGGTACAATATTTCAAAGTAATATGATGGCCCCTATTCGACTGTTATTCGATATAGTATTGGAAACACTTCAAGGTGGAGTACAAATGTATGGAAGTCGAGTAACGACCGAAGGTAGTTATATTACGAACTAATATTATAAAATGAGAAACCTAGTTTAATTAACCTTTCTAAATAGACTTTTAAACTTCAAATTAATCTATCGCATTTCCACCAATAAACGTGATTACAACACCTTTTTAACGACGTCCAATTAAAAGGTAGTTAGTCATCCATGTCAATATAATTTGTCAAAGGTATGAAACTATGGAACCGCAAGGCTACATGGGGGATTATCGTAGGACAAGACATGGCCAAGGTTTGAAGCGGTGGAACCACTTTAAGTGAGGAACGCTGTGGATAATTAGAGGATTTATTGGGTAGTCTTAAGCAAGGGCTAGTTTAAAGTCATAAATGAACTTTTTAAATATACGAATCTGTTAGGATGACGAGGAATCGTTATATGATTCAGTTATGTCTAGTACCTTAAGATTTTGTTCCCGTTGATATGAAAGTATTATTAAACCATAATTAAGAATTTGCTTATTATTCTAAATACTTTGTAATGTTACCTTACCCTAGCTCCCGGTGTGACATGCTAATGGAATTTTAATTAGTAGGGAATCTAGTATTTACATACAAGTATTCAAGAATATTAATTAACTAATATCTTTCAAAACAGTTTTTCCAAACATCATCCCATAACTTAATTAACGAAGTCTCAGCAAACACTATCTTTATTTATCTGCTTTATCTTTTATTTTCGCTTTTATTTATTTACTTGCCTAAGTTAGTTAATACCCCACTATTTCATAAACCCTTCACTAGTTTGAAAGCCCTCATCTGCCACACCTTAGTTTAATTCAGTCGGTTTGAAGAACAACTCTAGGTCATACCTACCACTTGCTCACCCTTAGGATTAGCTTTGTTAGGGAAAAATTAGGCTCCGCAATTACAAATTTAAAACACTCACTGATGCCCGTCGCCAGTAGCCGGTGCAACGACAAGGGTAAAATCCTTACCGACCGCTGGTGACGCATCAAGTTTTTGGCGCCGCTGCCGGGGAAACAACTGTACGATCCTTAGGCGTTAAGACGAACTTACTTACTAGTGAACCTTTTGGATTTTTTTAGACCACTACGTCTTTCTTTATTTTTCCTTTCTTATACCACTTTTAGAAATTACCACCCCTATCCGTTCAACTAGTCAACCATCTGCCAACGAGACTATGACAGCTGCACATATCACTCTCGCTGAAGACTCTAAACCTTTAATTGAAGGTCGAGGAGGACCAATTGTCTATCCGGAAATTGGTAGAGGATCATTTGAATTAAAGCCCCATATTGTTCAGTTAGTCCAAAACTTCTATCAATTCCATGGCCTACCAAATGATGATCCCAACTCACACCTTGACAAATTCATGTCCTTATCCAACTCCTTTAAGCCGATTGGGGTTAATCAGGACATAGTCTATCTATACCTATTTCCCTATTCACTCACTCTCAACGCAAAACCCTAGTTTGAGGAACTAGAAATCAACTCTATAACCTCTTGAGTAGAATTAGCAACCAAATTTTTGGCCAAATATTTCCCCCATCAAAACAAGCTATGTTTAGGATCAACATCATAAACTTCTGTCAAGTGAATGATGAATCAATCTACGATGCATGGGAACGCTTTAAGGGATTGCTTAAGAAATGTCCAAATCAACGATTTGAGCGCTCAGACCATTTGCACATTTTCTACAATGGTCTCTTCCCACATCACCGTCCTTTACTTGATAGCGCCTCTGAAGGCAGTTTTATAAACTGTGACAATCCTCCATTTAGGGTATTAATCTTTACCTAATTTCATGCATTACCTAGAGTAATTCCCTGATTAGTGAATTCAAAACCTACTTTGTGTAATAAGTTAACAAAACTTATTGTGTGATACGTGTTGTATTAGTTAAATAGTAGTTATTATTATATAATTACTGTACTAAATGAACGTATCAAACTTGACAAACTAAATACAACAAAGTTGGTGATACAAAATAATTAATAATTCAAAAATTATTAATTTCAAATATTATTAACTTATATTATTGAAATAATATACTATATTATATTTTTTATATTAAATGTACCGAGCGCGTCATACACGAACATAAACAATTATAAAACATGCCTAAAGGTCAAAAATGCTAAAAGTAATATTTTGTCCAATCCTGTTTTAGTATTTGGAATATTACCTCAAAATATAATTTCCAAATTCAACTGAAATCTGGCACGCAATTTAACTGTACAGTCCCGCTACTCTGAATAATTTTATTAATCATTTTAAATAAAATTACTTCAATTTTGTAGTTATCAATTATAATGTTTAAAATAAAATTTAAACAAACGAATAATTGAGTGGGACATGGGGTACAAATAATTGGACCCGTACACGGAATTAACGGGTTAAAAACCCAAACAATCAAACCAACTAAATATCTGTCGACACTTTCACTACACCACCTTACCTCTCTTTGAATTTGTGAGTACTAGAAACAATTTTTATATACCTTCCTCACCTATATTTTGATCACCAATAATTCAACAAATCAGTGTTTGTGTGTGTGCGTCTGGGAGCAGGAGCAAGAAGCAGGGAGAAACCACATAACCATCTCCATTCTTCTTCAAAATCTTAATATCATCAAACAATCAAACTCTAAAATGATAACATAATCATTCCTTTTTCATCATCATCATGGATCGTCCATCATCATCATCAGTTTATCATCATAATCATAATCTTTGTAAGGTTCAAAAACTATATATTTCATTCATATATTTTCATATAACTTTGATTGTATAATGTTAGTATGGTATGTAACATGTTATAGTAGTGTTTGAATGCTATATTATAGTGATTAGTAATCTACATAAACGTGGAATCAAACACCTAAACATATATATATACATCACAGACCATGAACAGGAGACGAACAGAGGCTGAACCATGCAAGGAACCAAACCGATCGGTTGGCTTTAACCAGCCGATCGGCTAGATTTAGTGAGCCGATCGGCTCATCAACTTTAGCCGATCGGCTAAGGGTTGTTTGAGCCAAACGGTTTGCTAAGCTGATAACCGATCGGCTAGGCTGTCTGTGTACTGACTTATTCCGATACGATTAATTAATACACTATCAATATATATTTGGTAGTATAAACATATTAACGAGTACGAAATACAAATATTAAAAAGTTATGAAACTTAGTGATACAAAGTTCGGTACAAAATTGTACACGACCGCGGGACATTATTTTGACACAAATAATAAACGATGTAACTTTTCGGGCCAAACGGGCCGAATCTATATTGGGTCAAAAATTGTATTTTGTTAACGGGCCAAAATACTTTGTTAAACGTATTTGGGCCACACCTATTTGGGCCTCATGGTTGGGCCAAACTATTTGACTTTAATATTGGGCCAAACTAATTGGGCCAAGCCCAACGGGCTACGTGATTCCAAAATGCAAACTTAAACTTAAACGGGTTTATATATAAGTGACGAGTTAAACGAGATGAATGATATTAGTAACACGACAAATGGGTTATATATATAGTTGACGATTATAATTTATATATAGTTATATAAATGGACTACGACAATCGTATTAAACAAAGTTATTTTTATAACAAATATAACTATGTTGTTAAAACATAATCGACAACGATAAATTATATATATATTTATATACGTGACATTAATAAAAAATAATGTGTATATATATATATATATATACGACAACGACAATTGATATATATATACGAATATATATATTTAATTAACTTATAAGTATATATAGGTATATACTTACTCATGCATACGTTGTTTAACACAAGTATCACCAACCAACTAAACTTGTACATATACTTAAATGTAACAAATAGTCCGTGTACTTATATAAATTATATTATCTTGTGCCTAGGTATTTGAAGGACGCACTCGGATTATATTACTAGCTGTATTCGCTAAAGCTTTGCTACACGTGAGTTCACAGCCCCTACCTTTTACTTGTTTTAAATGCTTTTAAAACCAGGGGTGGAAAACATAGAACTATGTGTTATTACATGCTACTTGTTTTATATAATTGCTTGACATGCTTTTATATCAAACTGATTTATATAAATGCTATATGCTTTATATTCAACTGTTAACTATATGAAACGTTTTCACAACTTTTTGGGATTAAGACAACGAATCTTGGCACGATCCTAGGTTTACTTGAGGTAGTTGTAGTGCACATAAGTCCCAGTGCTTGCAACCTATAACCAATAGCTAGGTGACTCTAGCCACTGAGTATACAAATAGTACTATCGATTTGACAACCCTCCCAGGACATAACTCGTTGGTCATTCCAACCACACGACGGCAGTCGTAACGAGGAGTGTAAACTTACCGTGTTACTGAGGCAACAACATCAACTAGTCGTGGATTGGTTATAGTACTAGGTGTCGTTACTTTAACTCTAAAGGTTTAGCTCACCTTAGAGGGATCATTATCTATATTTCCCACATAAACTAAACAACTAAACTACAACTTGATTTGGGAAAGGTATTCACTATGACAACTAATAGGATTGGTATTCCTACACACAATTACTTTTAGGAAATGTTCACCTTGATTGGCTAAACTTGGTTTTCCTACAAAACAACTTATATGGAAATGTTTACTTGATTGTTAAACCTGTGTTTCCTGCAACTATTTATTAGGAGATGTTTTTGATTAAACTTGTGTTTCCTAACACATCGACTGAATTGTAGTAAGAATGACATTCTTACAATAAAATAGGAAATGTTTTCTTTAATGAGAATACTTGTGTTTCCTGCTATACATATAAACATTATGTTTGTGTACATAAATGATCGATACAAAACTTGGTTTAACTACGTTTATACTAAACCTGTGAATTCACTCAACATTCAATGTTGACGGTTTACTATGTTTTTCAGGGAATTAGGACTCAGGTACTTCTGCATACATAAAGGACGTAGGCAACCCAGACTATTTATGATGCCACTTTTGGGACACTTGGATTTCCTTTGTATTACCAATTCCTTTGGTTATACTTACGAAATCCCTCTTTTATAAACCTGTATTTTGCAAACTTATGTTGTTCTACAACACCACTACTTGTACGACTTTATAAGTCGTACTCTTTTGTAATAACTTTTAAACTTATGGCATCTTAAATATATATGTTCTATATGATCATATACTCTGATACAGTGAATGCACTATTGTAACGTCAACACCCCCGCTGTTAAACTGTAAACTTAAAATGCTTCTGCTAATAATCAAAAGCTTTCGCTAATTACTAAATAAACGCGATTACCGATTTTGGGGGTGTGATAGAACTTGGTATCAGAGCCATTGGTTGTAGCGAACTAGAAGTCTTTAAGTGACTGAAAACCTTAGAGACCTAGACTATAGCCTTGGCTAACACACTCATGCATTCATACCTTTGCATACGTCTAACACAACACACATAATTGCTTTTGTCACAGTTATGTCTAGGCAGTTTCCGATCTACATCTCAGAGTCAGAGGAAGAGCCTGACTATGCTAGTGATGACCCTTCTGAGGAGGTGTACCCACCCACATTTCCTAGAGCTACTTCAGATGGCACTATAGGCACTCCACCATCACCACCCACTGATCCCACTACTTGTATGCTAGGATCTACTTTCATGGCGACTCATCATCTTGGAGAGTCTTCGCGTGGGCCTGGTTTGTGTAGGAGTGCTAAGATGAGCGTTAGATCCCCACCTGTAGGACCCTTGGCACCTCGTGACAAGGAGCCAATGACTGAGGAGAGAGAGATACCTTGTGATCAGCAGTCATTGCAGAGGACTAGAGTTCCACACCTCGACTGGATGCCGCGTATACTACGCCACTGGAGGACACTGGAGAGGATTCCTTCCACTTTTTAGACTGGGGACTCGTCTCACTCATCGACACCTTTACATTTGACTGAGGAGCCTCTGGAGCTCACTGTCCCCACTGTAGTTGCGGTTGTCCGTACCCTTCTTCGATTTCATTATGGTACACAGGATACTATCGGAGAGCTGCACAGTGATGCCTCTCGACTGGACGGTGATGTGCTTACTATCTATGGACGTCTTGCCACTTCTGAGATACACATTGAGATGGATCGAGAGTCAGCCGATGCGACTAGGGCACGTCTGATTAGGCTAGAGAGACGTTTGGGGATAGTAGGTTCTGCAGTTGGAGTTTGTATGTTGATGGCAGTTGTTAGGATTATTGTAGGGATGTTTTTAGCGTATTTCCATTAGATTCGCCATTCAGGACGGTATCTATGATGTAGTAGGGCAAAACTTTTGACTAGATAGATGTATAGGTTAAATCCATCACATTTTGTAGATCATGTTTGATCTGATGGGTGTATTTTCTCTGTATTTTAAATCCGATCCTTGTACAAAACTTATGTAAAACCTTTTGACTTATATATGATATATAACTTATGTTTAGCTTACGCCACTGTGTACACTATGAGTGATTGATTATCATACTATATCTATATTTATCACATACTTTATGAGTGATGATTTGATCAGGGTAGCTTACGAGTGTTTCTTGTGTGTGATTAGGACTGAATCATGCCGCCTAAGCGTAGGAATACCCAGAACGTCCGAAGAAACCCTTCACCACCTCCTGCTGTTGAGGAGACGACTGAACAAGTGGTCAACCAAAGGATTGCTGAAGCACTTGCTCAGTATGATAATGACCGAAACTGTAGCGACAGGGTTAGCGATAGCAGGAATACCGAACCTGTTGTATCTGACGGTAACCCTGAGAGTACCCAAAGAGGATGTTCGTACAAAACATTCCTAGCTTGAAAACCGAGCCACTTTCGTGGTACTGAGGGTGCCATTGGAATCATTCATTGGATAGAGAAAATGGAGTATGTGCTAGATATTAGCAACTGTGCTCGTGACTGCATGGTAAAGTATGCTACCTGCACATTTTCTGATAAGGCACTGACATGGTGGAATGGCCAAGTTCAAGCACTTGGACGCACAACCGCCCACTCAATGACCTGGGAAAATTTGAAAGCTATGGTCATGGAAGAATTTTGTCCCCGCAGTGAGCTACAGAAGATTGAGACTGAGCTCTGGGACATTGCTATGGTTGCTACTGATATCACAAGATATACCACCAGATTTCAAGAACTGGCACGCCTTGTACCACACATGGTCACACCTGAGTACAAGCGCACTGAAAGGTATATCTACGGTTTGGTACCACAGATTCGAAGCTTGGTGACTTCGTCTAATCCTGCCACCTTTAAGAGTGCTGTAGAACTAGCACAGCGCTTGACAGATGAAGCAGTCAGAATGGGAACCCTCACTAAGAAAACTGCTTCGGGAAAGGTTGAATCCAACAGTGCTGATGCTGGAAAGGGAAAACGTAAGTTGAATGGACGTCAGGGTCAACAGAATAAGAAACAGATTGGAACCATGAAAGCTTACCTTGCTACTACTACTGAACAAAAGACCTACTTGGGAAACAAGCCCAAGTGTGGCAAGTGTGAACGTCACCATGATGGTGATTGTACTTTCTGTGGTAATTGCAAACGATGGGGGCATCTGGCTCAATACTGTAGATCGAACCCTACTACTCAAGCAAATAGGGATCGACCAGCTAATGGATGTTTCGAATGTAGCGAGCAAGGTCATTTCGAAACAAGTGCCCTAAACTTAACCGCGGCAATCAAAACAATCATAACCGCAATGCAAACCCGAACAACAACAACCAAAAATGACAACAACAACCGTGGTAACACCAACAACCAACCAGCTCGAGGTCGTGCGTTTGTCATTGGAGCACAAGAGGCATGCCACGACCCCAACACTGTCACTGGTACGTTTCTAGTTAACAACCATTAAGCCTCTGTGTTATTTGATTCAGGCGCCGATTTGAGTTTTGTGTCTACAGAATTTAGACCACTATTAGACATTAAATCCCATAAACTAGACAACAAGTACACTTTAGAACTAGCCGATGGTAGGTTGATTGAATCGGGAGAAATAGTACCAGGATGTACTCTAACATTGGAGGGTCATCCTTTCAAAATAGACTTACTACCGGTTGAGTTGGGAAGCTTTGACATCGTAGTCGGTATGGACTGGTTGTCGAAGAATCGTGCAGAGATTGTTTGTTTTGCTAAAATGGTGCGTCTACCATTGCTGACTGGAGAAACCTTGGTGATACAAGGAGATAAGAGGGCGAGTGGCGTCAAAACGATTAATTTCTTGAAAGCCTGTAAATATCTCCGAAAGGGATATCCAGCATTTTTGGCACATGTTGTAGAAAAGAGACCCGAGGAGCAAAGTTTAAGTAATATAACTGTAGTGCGAGGCTATCCGGGAGTGTTTCCTGATGATCTTCCAGGATTACCACCTCCGCGACAAGTCAAGTTTCGCATCGATCTGGTGCCCGGAGCCGCACCAATCGCTCGCTCACCTTATCGTCTAGCTCCATCAGAAATGCAAGAACTGTCTACACAGTTGCAGGAGCTCTTAGACTTAGGATTCATCCGACCGAGCTTTTCACCTTGGGGAGCTCCGGTTTTGTTTGTCAAGAAGAAGGATGGATCCATGCGGATGTGCATTGACTACCGAGAGTTGAACAAGGTAACAATCAAGAACCGATATCCATTACCTTGCATAGACGATCTGTTTGATCAGTTACAAGGATCGAGTTACTACTCGAAGATCGATCTTCGTTCTGGTTACCATCAACTGAAGGTTCGAGAAGAGGACGTACTGAAGACCGCGTTCAGGACTCGTTATGGTCATTATGAGTTCCTGGTCATGCCGTTTGGATTGACTAACGTGCCTCCAGTATTCATGGATCTCATGAACTGAGTGTGCAAACCTGATAAATGATAAGTTTGTCATTGTGTTCATCGATGACATCCTGATTTACTCGAAAACGAAAGAGGATCACGAACAACACTTGAAACTTATCCTCCAACTACTCGAGAACGAGAAGCTGTATGCTAAGTTCTCCAAATGTGAATTTTGGATTAGAGAGGTTCATTTCCTTGGTCACGTGATAAATGATAAAGGAATTCATGTGGACCCGTCCAAAATAGAGGTGATCAAAAACTGAGAAGCTCCAAGGACCCCAACCGAGATTCGACAATTTCTTGGTTTGGCTGGCTATTATCGGTGATTTATCGAAAACTTTTCCAAAATAGCCCAGTCACTCACCACCATAACCCAAAAGGATAAGAAATTCGAATGGGGCGAAAAACAAGAAAACGCCTTCCAACTATTGAAACAAAAGTTGAGCACCGCACCAATCTTATCTTTACCTGAGGGAACAGAAAACTTCATCGTTTACTGTGATGCCTCACATCAAGGATTAGGTTGTGTCCTCATGCAAAACGACAAACTTATTGCTTATGCATCTCGTCAATTGAAGATTCACGAGAAGAATTATACAACTCATGACTTAGAGTTGGGAGCAATCGCTTTTGCACTTAAGATCTGGAGACACTACCTATATGGTACAAAGTGTACGATTTTCACCGATCACAAGAGCTTACAACACATATTCGACCAGAAAGAGCTCAACATGAGACAGAGCCGTTGGGTCGAATTGCTGAACGATTACGACTATGAGATTAAATATCATCCGGGCAAAGCTAATGTAGTAGCGGATGCCCTGAGTCATAAAGAGAACGTTAAACCTCGCAGAGTTCGAGCTTTGGTATTAACAATCCACTCGAATCTTATTACTTAAATTCGTGACGCGCGACGAATAGCTTTCACAGCCGAGCGCTTGAAAGACGAATCCCTGAAGGGAATGGAGAAACAGCTCGAAACCAAAGAAAATGGAGTTTTATATTTCATGAATGGAATTTGGGTACCGTGCGATGATGAACTACGCAAACTGATTTTGGACGAAGCTCACAAGTCCAACTACTCAATTCATCCTGGTGCAGATAAGATGTACCAAGACGTGAAAGGTTTCTATTGGTGGCCAAACATGAAAAGAGACATCGCCACTTATGTCAGAAAGTGTCTAACTTGTTCAAAGGTCAAGATTGAGTATCAAAAACCTTCAGGACTTTTGCAACAATCAGAGATGCCAAAATGGAAATGGGAGCACATAACGATGGACTTCATCACAAAACTACCAACAACAACTGGAGTTGATTCAATATGGGTGATTGTCGACCGATTGACGAAATTAGCTCACTTCATTGCTATCAAAGAGACTGACAAACTAGAGAAACTGGCGAAGATTTATATCAAAGAGGTCATTTCTCGACACGGTGTACCATTGTCCATTATATCTGATAGAGATAGCAGATTCACATCTCGCTTCTGGTAATCACTACAACAGGCTTTAGGTACTCGACTCAACATGAGTACAGCCTATCATCCACAAACTGATGGCCAGAGTGAATGAACGATTCAAACGCTCGAGGACTTATTGAGAGTGTGTGTGATTGACTTTGGAGGAAACTGGGATACTCACCTCCCATTAGCCGAATTATCCTAAAACAACAGTTATCGCACCAGCATACAGATGGCTCCATTTGAAGCACTGTATGGACGCAAATGCCGATCACCACTCTGTTGGGCAGAGTAGGGTGACAGACAACTATCTGGACCGGAGCTTGTCCAGGAAACCACGGACAAGATATCTCAAGTACTCAACAGATTGAAAACGGCGAGAGACAGACAAAAGAGTTACGCTGATAACCGACGTAAACCTCTTGAGTTTCAAGTAGGAGACAAGGTCCTACTCAAAGTATTGCCCTAGAAAGGGGTAGCACGATTTGGCAAATGAGGAAAACTTAACCCGCGATATGTTGGACCTTTTGAAATCCTTGCGAGGATTGGTCCTGTCGCTTACAAACTAAAGTTCCCACAAGAGCTTAGTAGCATTCACGACACTTTTCATGTGTGTAACTTGAAGAAGTGTCTTTCCGATGAAACACTTATCATCCCTCCTGACGAAGTCTTTATTAACTCAAAACTTAACTTTGTGGAGGAACCTATCGAAGTAACTGATACAAAAACACAGAAACTCCGACACAAATGAATCAAACTTGTCAAGATTCTTTGGAACTCGAAACATGGCCCGGAGTTTACTTGGGAACGCGAGGATGAGATACGAAAGAAATACCCTCACCTGTTTGAACAAACGCCAATCACGAAAAACTCAACTTAAATCTCGGGACGAGATTTCGCTAACGAGGGTAGAATGTGACAATCCTCCATTTAGGTTATTAATCTTTACCTAATTTCATACATTACCTAGAGTAATTCCCTGATTAGTGAATTCAAAACCTACTTTGTGTAATAAGTTAACAAAACTTATTGTGTGATACGTGTCGTATTAGTTAAATAGTAGTTATTATTATATAATTATTGTAATAAATGAACGTATCAAACTTGACAAACTAAATACAACAAAGTTGGTGATACAAAATAATTAATAATTTAAAAATTATTAATTACAAATATTATTAACTTATATTATTGAAATAATATACTATATTATACGTTTTATATTAAACGTACCGAGCGCGTCATACACGAACAAAAACACTTATAAAACATGCCTAAAGGTAAAAAATGCTAAAAGTAATATTTTGTCCAATCCTGTTTTAGTATTTGAAACATTACCTCAAAATATAATTTCCAAATTCAACTGAAATCTGGCACGCAATTTAACTGTACAGTCCCACTACTGTGAATAATTTTATTAATCATTTTAAATAAAATTACTTCATTTTTGTATTTATCAATTATAATGTTTAAAATAAAATTTAAACAAACGAATAATTGAGTGGGACACGGGGTACAAATAATTGGACCCGTACACGGAATTAACGGGTTAAAAACCCAAACAATCAAACCAACTAAATATCTATCGACACTTTCACTACACCACCTTACCTCTCTTTGAATTTGTGAGTACTGGAAACAATTTTTATATACCTTCCTCACCTACATTTTGATCACCAATAATTCAACAAATCGACAATCCTAACACTGAAGACCAAGCTGATATGTACATGATCTCCGTGAACAAGACTACAGAGGACAAAGAAATTGCAAGGTCAACAAGTGAAAGTAAATCTAGCGAGGAACTGGCAATCACGCTATATTTCCCGATTGACCTCCGACGAATAGGACAAGAGATGAAAAATGCATCTCCATCAGTGAAAAACTCAACGATGGAAGAAATAATCGGAAAAAGAAAGATAAAAGAAGAAAACAGAAGAAGCAAACCGCCAACTAATCTATTTACCCCTGAAGAAATGGTGGGAAGTAACCACGACCATCCCACGAGAGGAGAAACATTAGAGGAATATTCCAAACGCACAAGATACGAACCGCAAACCATCATAGATCACAAAATGCATGAAGAATTGATCCAAAGATTTGAGAAAGTAGTAGGAGGAATAAGCGGCATAGTCAACATGCTTGCTCTTTCCCCTGCTGAACTGCAATTCTGTCAACAACAGAAACGGACTTACTCTAGGATCTACAATGCCCTTAAAAGATCTAACATCCCATTCACCTCAACGCAATGGGAGATGGTAGGATCCATTAGAGCGCATATGAAAGAGACTACTGGACATCCGAGCAATCATGCCAACATCTTGACAATGAATGACCTCACATCATTACTTGACTTGCTAAATAGAGAAGATCACCTTAGTTCCAAAGAAAACGGATATATGGTTATCAACTCCACTATTGAAAAACAAGTTGAGTTATTGATTGAAGAACTTAGTGATCTTGTTTGGGAGGAATCAAGGCGCGAACGACCTTTTAGGGCTACATACGAATCACCACTTGATATCGCTACTTTTGTTACGATCCATCTACGGGAGATTAAACAATAGAAAATGAACTCCAGAAGAAAGTTCATATTCCACTCAGGATGCAAGGAGATACTTCGTCAGCTTATTCAAGTTTTCTTAGAATTCGACTTTCCATTCAACAACCATCAGCACCGGCAATTAGAGGACCTGTGCACGTCCATCAGAAGATTCAACGGAGACCCCAAGACCGAGAATTATGAAGACATAAAAATGCAATTCTTGGCGTTTGTATGCTCTCTCGAGAAAAACCCACCGCTAAGAGAGGTTGTTAAGACAGACACAACCACCATGACCGACCCTAGTGGGACTGTCACTAAAGCAGTCGATTACATCACCTTCGGACTTCACGGACTTGCAATGACAACATCAGAGCACCTTCTTGTTGGGACATGTATGTATGACAACAGATCTAGCTTGTAATAGTACTAGTGATTATTGTAATTAAGTTTGTACAATTGATTTGGATTTGTAAATGATATTAGTTTGGTATTAATATTCGTTAAATATATTAGTATGATAAAGTGTTAGACGAATATCGAATACGATGTTACAAACTAAAGTCTGTGAGATAAGATCTCAAGTCGCAGAACTTAGTTATGCGAGATGAGATCTGGGCTCGCAGAGCTGCGAACCGAGTCGAGATGGGCTTGGTTGTGGGCTGCGAGTTGAACTCAACTCGAAGAGTCCATCGACCTGCGAATCGAGTTTGATTAAAACCTATAAATACTCAATGAGGTTTAATCCGTAAAGGACTTTTGGCCATTCGTTTTCCAGAGGACAAAAACACTATTCTAAGCAGTCATAAGGTTAGGTATTGATCGATTAACGTTAATTAATCGATACAAAACCTTGTTGATAAATCAATTCGCTATTATCTTGCGAAACAAATTGTTCACTTATTGTGAACCAAGTATTGAGGAATTCCGCGCCTTAATACTTAAGATAACCTCGTTATCGATCCACGTACTAGGGACTTACAATTGGTATCAGAGCTTTCGGGCTAAATACTTAGTTAGTTCGAGGTTATTTGGATAATAACGATAGATTTAGGGTTGTTGTTACGATTAATCTTCTTAAAAATGATCAAAATCAGTCTCTGGAAGTTTTTAGTTTCGTAATCGACCGAAATCTTAGGGTTTAATCGATTAGAAAACTAAAATTTTCGTTTTAGGGTTTTTCAGCCGATTCTGCGAACTGACTTCCCCCTGCGAACCGAGTTCTTCTGCGAACTGAGTTCCCCTCTGCGAACATAGTTCACCCTGTGAACCGAGTTCTTCTGCGAACTGAGTTCCCCTCTGCGAACTGAGTTCACCCTACGAACCGAGTTCTTCTGCGAACTGAGTTCCCCTCTGCGAACTGAGTTCACCCTGCGAACCGAGTTCTTCTGCGAACTGAGTTCCCCCTGCGAACTAAGTTCCTGTCCTGCGAATCGAGTTTCTGCGAAGTGAACTTTCTGATTTTTCTGATTGTTAATTCCCGAAACTCTTAAAATGTATGACATTAGCAAAATGATTGAGATGGAGCACGAGGTTGGAAAATCTAATACTCCACCTAAGTTGTTACGTGTTGAAGACTATTACAGTTGGAGAGATAGGTTTGAATCTTACTATAGATTCCATAATCTCTCAATCTGGATGTGTATCAAAGGAGGATACATGGAACCCACCCAAACTGTTCAAAATGCTGTTGTTGTGGTATCCTATAATCTGATGAGTGAACAACAAAAGAAAGACTATGAGAATGAAAATAAAGCTCATTCTTGTATCAAGATGTGTTTATCTAAGGAAATTAATCATCAGTTAAAATCTTTTCATACTGCTAAAGCACTCTGGGAAGCGCTTGAGAAAAGATGTGAGGGAAGTCCACAAGTACAAGCAAGCAAGAAGAAGCTTCTGAAAAAGCAATTTACTCTGTTTAAAGCTTTTAAAGGAGAAACTCTTGATGCTTATGTTACTCGTTTCTACCATTTGTTATCTGAGATAGAAAACCATGAAATCACTATTGAGGAGGTAGAGAAAACCGACAAGTTTCTTGAGGGTTTACCTTCTAAATGGGAGATGTATGGTGTGATGATTACAGACAATAAAACCAGATATGCAACCATGACACTTGAGCAGGTTATTGACAAGCTCAAAGGATATGATTTCACTAAGAAGTCGAAAGATACTGATTCTGATCATGTTCAGGATCCAGGACTGTATCATGGAAAAACTTCTATTTCGACTGTTTCATCCAGCTCGACCACTACTTTGTTTGTTGGTAATGCTGATGGAAAGGGTGAAATGATAACTGATGAACTGTGTTTCATTACATCATCCGAAAATGAAGCTAAAGGGAAACCTTCTGAGAAGTCACCTCAAGAACATCAAAAGATGCCTATGAGTGTGAAATCTGCTGAGCAGCAATTGTCTGTTCTTGCTTCATTTGTAGCTTCATATGAGAATTATATTGATTGTAAGATTAATGATCCAATTCTTTTTGATGAAGACTATGATCAGATAGATCCTGATTATCTTGAAGAAATAGATCTCCAGGACCAACTTGCTTTGCTGTCAAGGAGAGTTAAAAATTTCTTAAAGAAAAATGGAAGAAAGGTTGTTGGCAACAGATCAGGGTTTGATAAAACCAAGGTCAAGTGTTATAACTGTAAAAGTTACAGAAATTTTGCTAGAGAATGCCAAAGACCTAAGGTAGAGACTGGTGAAGGGAAACAAGGCTCGGGAAATACTTTGCATTCCAAAGCCTTAGTAGTGAAACAGCTAGATGGGTCTTATGATTGGAAAACTCAGTCAGAGGAAGCTTTGATGGCTGAGATTGACGATCAAGAGATTGAAGCTGAGTCATTATCCTATATGCCCACTGATCCAGCTTTTGAAGTAAAGGTGCCTGAGACTCCTGTTAAAGCTAATGTTGATGATGTATTAGACTTGGGTTCAATTGAAGATTTGGATCCCGTAGATTTTGTAGCTAAGATGGCTGAACTGCAAACTGATAAAAAATGGGTATGCCTAGATCTTGTCACTCTTGTTGATCTGTGTCAGTTAGTTTCTAGTTTACAGTCCCAAGTTAGTGCTTATGCAGATTCCTTAGTAAATCCAGTGAGGCTGTAAGATTTGAACTTGACCTAGCTAAGTTAGATATATGTAGGTTAAGTGATGATAAACAAGCCTTAAAGGATAAGATTAAGGCAGATGCGGCTGACAAGACAGCTTTTAGAGATACTGTGAATGAGAAATTAATTATCATAGACGGTCTCTATATGAACATAAATGATTTGAATCTGTCCATTGCTAATAAGGATAAGGAGTTAGCTGATTGCAAAACAAAACTTGTAGCTCAGAATCGTAAGCTTGAGAGCTATAGAACATCTGAAATGGATAAAATGTTAGGTGCTCAGCGTAGTGTGAAGGATATGTCTGGTTTAGGATATAATGATATGCCTCACCCATTCAATTCAAATTACACTAAAACTCCTGTAGATATTGAAATGGCGGATGTTAACCCTGAGACGAAGGAAACTAATAAACCGGATAAGTTAGAGGCACAGAAGAGTGTTATTAAGAACCCTTCATCTGATGATAGTAAGAAAATTCCTCACACCAAAGTACATTTTGTACCGGGTGGAGTAATTAATGATACTAAGATTAATGAGGTGGTTAATAAAGAACATGTCATTGAACCTTTAGTGCCTAATACTCCGGTAGCGGATGCAAAAGTTAGTAAGTCACGTAAACAGATGTCTTGCTTCAAGTGTCACCAAAAAGGATACGTAGCTTCTTGTTGCCCAAATAAGAAGCTGGAAGCATCACATAAGTTAGTGAATACTGAAAAGACACCGACTATTTCTAGTTCGATTGTAGATAGGTTAGGCTCCAAACCGGGATTAGGAAGCAAACCTGTAAACATTCTGAAAAGAGATGGTAATCATAGTGTCTCTCCACCTAAAACTAAAAGGGCTTATACTCTAAACGAAAATACTTTCAATAAGCCAAGAGATAAGACACCTTCGAGGTTTAGGACCCCAAGTAGAAACCGTAGTCAATTTGAAAATGGTTCTACTTCGATTGCACAGGGAACTAAGTTTGTGCCTAGGAGGTTTTCTACTCACTCTCCTCACAGGCCCAAGACTATAGATCATCAACAATCTCAAACTCCTGTGAAGGTTACCAAGACTCCCGATGGGAATAGTTATGGTTACTTTAAGGAGGTTCAGATTGTAGATGATCAGGGACAAACCAAGACCGTAATGGCTTGGGTCCCTCTTGATAACTAACTGTGTACGACTTTTTATGTGTAGGAGCAGACTGTGAACAAGGACAGCTGGTGGTATGTAGACAGTGGATGCTAAAGACACATGACAGGTGAAAGAAGTCTACTGAAGGACTTCAGAGAAGGTTTCAAGCAAAAAGTAAATTTTGCAGGAGACAAAGGAGGAGTAATTACTGGGAAAGGAAAAGTTTCAAATGGAACTTTAACTCTAGAGGATGTGAATTATGTTGAAGAACTAACTCATAACCTAGTGAGTGTTTCCCAAGTTTGCGATAAAGGTCATCCAGTTCATTTTAATGAAAAGGAGGCTTTAGTCCTGAAGCCAGGCTTCACAATTCCCGAAGAATGGATATTGATGAGGGCACCAAGGAAGAAGGACATCTATGCGATAAACATGGGTGTTCCTGATTCTTCAATGGTATCTACATGTTTATTATCCAAGGCTTCGGAAGCAGACGCGCTACTATGGCATAGGAGGATGGCACACCTAAACTGGAGAAAAATGAACTACATAACCAAAAATGGTTTAGTTTTGGGTGAACCGCAAAAACGTTTCGAGTCTGAGGATAAGTGTGTTCCTTGTATGAAAGGAAAGCAGCATAAGAAACCACACCGATCTAAGACTGAAAACTCAATCTCCTCTCCATTTGATTTGCTACATATGGATCTCTTCGGCCCAATAAGCAAAAGAAGCATAGGTGGCAAATGGTACTGTCTAGTTGTCATAGATGACTACTCTAGATTCTCGTGGGTATTTTTCTTAGGATCTATGGATGAAACTCCAGGTATTCTAATTGAGTTTTTAGATCAAATTGAAAATGTATACAAAATGAGAGTTAAGCATATTCGTAGTGATAATGGAACAGAGTTCAAGAATTCGACGTTAGATATCTATTGCTTAAGCAAAGGGATAATTCATCAATTCAGCGCTCCATATGAACCTCAACAAAATGGTGTGGCTGAAAGGAAGAACAGAACGTTGATTGAAGCTGCTAGAACAATGCTTGTAGATTCAAAGCTTCCGGTCATCTTTTGGGCAGAAGCAGTGAATACAGCATGTCATGTTCTGAATAGAGTTCTTACGGTTAAAAAGCATAATAAGACTTGTTATGAGCTTTTGAACAATAAGAAACCAAACTTAAAAGGATTTGAACCCTTTGGAGTTGCTTGTACAATATTGAAAACTGGGAATCAAGCTAAATTTGGTGAGAAGGCTGACGAAGGATTTTTCTTGGGTTATATGTCTAATTCTCCAAATAAAAGGGTTTTCAATAAGGTCACTAGTCGTCTGGAGATAGTTTATAACATTGAAGTTACGAGCTATGTACCTGATGTGCATAAGGGATTAGATTGGCAATTTGACTACTCAGATCTCTTTCAGTCATTTAAGGTTCCCATAAGTGACTTTGTCAGTGATTCAGAGATCTCTCAGCACTTATTGAATGAAGAATTGGACAATGGTCCGTCTTCAACATCGAGTGGTTCCGAAATCTGGAATCAGGACATCAGATGACTCAAATGAAGCTTCTTCAAGTGGGTCTCGACAATTTTCAAAGGATAAGTATCAAGAAACAGAAGATTCTGAAGAGGATCTTCAAACAACGTTTGATGATGTACTTACTTCTTTGAACCATTTAAAGACTCTTCAGCAAGTTCAGAAGAAATGCCTTCATTAGAAGAGATTGGTACTAACTTAGGAGATGAGTTAATAGTTCACCCTATACCGGTTACAAGAATGAGTAAGAATCATCCCGTTGAAAATATCATCGGTGATATTAATACTCCTGTTCAAACTAGGACTCAATCTAAAGCTAGTACAACTGAAAATTTAGAAAGCTTGTATACTGCTATGAAGGAGACAGGAATTCCTAATCAATGTCTATATTCATGCTTTATCTCACAAGTTGAGCCTAAAAATGTGCAAATGGCTCTCAAAGAAAGTTCGTGGGTTGAAGCTATGCAGGAAGAACTGCAACAGTTCTCAAAATTACAAGTTTGGGAGTTGGTTGACCTACCAAAGGGAGAATATCCAATTGGAACTAGATGGGTATTTAAGTGTAAGAGAGATGACCAGGGAGTCATTACTCGCAATAAAGCACGTCTAGTGGTTCAAGGTTTTAATCAACAAGAAGGCATAGATTACAATGAAGTGTTTGCACCAGTTGCTAGGCTAGAAGCAATTAGAGTATTTTTAGCATTCACGTCATTCTATGATATAAAAGTTTATCAGTTGGATGTTAAGAGTGCCTTTTTGTATGGCAAAGTGGAAGAATTGGTGTATGTTGCTCAACCTCCAGGGTTTGCTGATCATGAGTATCCAGATAGAGTGTATCGTTTGAATAAGGCTCTATATGGATTACATCAAGCACCAAGGATGTGGTATGCAACACTATCAACGTATCTACTTGATAATGGATTTACAAGAGGAGCAATTGATAGTACATTGTTTGTAAAATGGAACAATAAAGACTTTCTATTAGTACAAGTTTATGTTGATGACATTATCTTTGGATCTTCTGATGAAAAGATGTGTCAAGAATTTGAGAAAGTCATGAGAAAAAGGTTTGAGATGTCTGCAATGGGAGAGTTGAAATTCTTCTTAGGGTTACAAGTTGACCAAAAGAAGGATGGCTTCTTTATTCATCAATCTAAATATGTTTATGAGTTATTAGAAAGATTTAAGATGGATGACAGTAAAGTCTACAATACTCCGATTCCAGTTAATCACAAACTAGGTCCGGATACATGGAGTGATCAGGATGTGGATCCTACTTTATATAGGGCCATGATTGGATCACTAATGTATTTGACTGCCTCTAGACCTGACATTATGTTTGCTGTTTGTTTATGTGCAAGATATCAGGCTAATCCGAAAGAGTCACATATGCAGGCTGTTAAACGGATCTTCCGTTACCTCAAAGGGCAACCGAAGCTGGGACTTTGGTATCCAATTGATGGAGACTTAGATCTAGTAGCATATACTGATTCGGATTATGGAAGATGCAATCAAAATAGGAAATCTACGACCGGAGGATGTCAATTCTTAGGAGGTAGATAAGTATCTTGGCAGTGCAAGAAGCAAAGCTCAGTAGCCATTTCTACATGTGAAGCTGAGTATGTTGCAGCTGGTAGCTGTTGTTCTCAAGTTCTTTGGATACAACAGCAACTGCGGGATTACGGGTTAAATATAACCAATACTCCTATGATGATTGACAACGAATCTACTATGTCGATCACTAACAATCCTGTGAAGCACAGTAAAACTAAGCACATTGATATTCGACATCATTTTATTAGAGATTGTGCTGAAAAGAAAATGATAAGGTTAGTTAAGGTTCCGACTGCGGATAACTTAGCAGACCTATATACGAAGGCGTTCGACAGAGCAAGATTTGAGACATTGGTTCAACTGAATGGAATGAGAAATCTAGAGTGATTAGTCTTCCAAGGGTATTTTAGTAATAGTTAGTAGTTATTTTTAGTACTTATTATTATAAAAAAAGGGAGGGGGGGGCGTATGGCATTCATTTGCTTGTTACCCGAGGGGAATCGCCTCCAATGAAAGAACAAAAGAAGTTCTTTTAGAAAAAGCTTTAAGTTTTTAGCTGTAAAAACTTGGGAAATGATAGTACATTAGGAGAATAAGTCTAAGAATAATAACCTTAAGTATTAAGTATGATGTGTTAGTAGATTCTTATAAGTTGCATTAGAATAACGATTTTTATCTAGGATTACACTTATATTTATCTTATTATACACCTATATCCACTGATTATAACTTTTCCTTTTACTTAACAAGTGATAAGAATAACTTAAGTCTAGTCAGCTTTATCATACGATTTATTGGTAGGCAGGTTATGCTAAGATTTCCGAGCAGTTAAGAAGTATAACTTTCATGTGTAATATCTTATGTGATCTGTTATATAACGTATGACATATGTCTTAATTGTTGAATGATAGTACTACCATACACTGTGATCTAAAATAAAATAAAAAAATATTTTTGAAATGATACAAAGTATCATAATGTCAAAAGGTGAGTTACATGTTTCGAAAGGGCATCATTTAGTAACCTCTACCTTACATATGAAAGATACAAAGTATCTCGTGTCAAGTGTATGTTATATGCTTCTAAAGAACATCATTTAGTAATCTCTACCTTGCTAATACAAGATACAGTGTTATGTGTTGTACTTGAATTCTTCAGTATGTTGTATAGTAGAAAACACTAGATATTGTGCACATTAACAATAAAAGTTTGACTCAGAAACCTGTGTGTAATTTGTTTATGTGGATCATAATATCGGTAATCGTCTTGAACTGTCTATGATATTCGAACATTCACTTTTGTGAATAATAAGAAATTATAAGTTATATTTCAATGAAGTGTTATATCATGTGGATAAAGGTACATAAGATATAATTTTATAAATATAAGTTTATTACTGATTAAAGTTGTGATTTTATTGTGCTTATATGAATTTCATGAGGTATGTATACTAACAATCGTCTTAGGCTTATTACAATCTATTAAGTACAGCTTATTCTTTCTAATATGATCCCTAAGCAGTTAAAACTTTAGTGTTTATTATTAAGTTAATTTGTTAGAATATTAGTAGTTTTATTATTTTAACTTTTGTAATTATTTCTTCGAATCAATAAAACTTTTAATTATTCTTCTTGTTTACCCTTTGGAATTAAATTAAACTAGCTATCTTATATCCGTGTTGAATAAATGTAACAAATACAAGTGAAAAATAATTTTTATTTTAGACTTGTACGGTATGTATGGGTTTCACTTTATACTAAGTACTAAAATCGAGTTTTTGTGAAAACTTGCAATTTTGACTACTCAACGCTGCGAAGCGAGACTAGTGCTGCGAAGCGAGTACATAGTATAAATGGAGCAAATCCAACGAGTCCAACCCACACTTGCCATTTACTCTGCGAACCGAACTCACAACTCCTCTGCGACTCGAAATTTGGCGAAACGAATCGAATATACATTTCGATTGATTTTCTGATTTTTAGTACAAGGAAGGACTTTTCAATCTGTGGAACTTTTACAACTTTTGATTACGCATCTTTTGAAGTAAGTTTCATGAGATTTCACCGTGTAATTTGTGAGATATCGAGTGGTTTATGTTTTGAATGTGTCGGTTTAGTTTATCATGGATTTTATACAAATTAGTGATTTAGAAAACCTAACACATGTTTATAATGCTTAATCGATGGTTAATAAACATGTTATAATCGATTAATTACTTTGAAACACATTTGATTAGTGATTGATGTTTTGAATTCGTTGAGCAGATGATCCTGCGAACCGAGATCTATCTCGCTTCGCAGTCCGCTCTAACGAATCGAGATAAGTTGCGAAACGAGTTCATCTCGTTTGACTTGAGTTGACTGAAGCGAGACGAGTTCCACTGGTTTGACTTGGGTTGACCGAAGCGACTTGAATTCAACTCGCAGGGTTACTGCGAACCGAGTTGAAAAATTAAATCAATTTTATAATTTTTCAATTATAACTTGTTATCGATTTGAGAATTGTTTGTTTACAAATAATTAACAAGTTACTTGTTTATATACATATAGACTTAAGAACTTTTGTTTATAAGTTTAAATATGTGTAATATCTTAGCAATTTAAGTTATTTCATATCGAAAGTCTTCCGACTTATAGCGTAGTCGTGCAGCATGTTCCGATATTTATCGGCGGTATGTTAACTCGAATTGTTTGTCATAGCTAATGGGCTTTATATATAATTTATAGAATATAATTGAACTTGTTAAATTCAATTAAGTTTCAGTGAATTATGTTATTAGTTAATAGTATGTTTAGACGTTTGATGATCTTTTTGATCATAATACGTTAAAGTGTAAATTATCTAATGCTCGTTAACTTAACATTTTTGCTATTTGTGTAATTTTGAATTACAGATATGGCTAACAGATCTTTTGAGAAGGGTCACAACATCTTGGTGAATCTAGATGTCAATGAGCGTGGTGCTGAGCGCTTTGAGCAGATTTTGACATACTTAGCACGTTCGAGAATTCGATTTGCTATCAATGAGTCACCGCCATTGAACAAAGACCTGTTGATCCCAGTTAGGATCTTAATATGTATTACTTTGATTAATTATTAATAAGCTTGCGGAATAGTTTATTAATAACTTGAAGAACAAACTTGTAACACAGAATATTAATCAAAAGCTTCAATATTATTATCAACAATACGAACACACAATTGTGTTAGGGTTTACAACCTTGAAGCTAATAACTAGAAATTCGTCTATTCTCTAGGGTTTCACAGGATCTCTATTTATATCACATAGAGTCCTTTACAGAATCAAACTATTATGGAAATTCTATCTATTCCATAATTCTCTCTAACCGACTACTAACAGTGGTTAAGCTATTTACTAACAGTGGTAGTACTCATATATTATCAACAGTGGTTGAGTACTTAATACAAAATACAAACTCATTTCAACAGTGGCACTGTTAGGCTAATTCTAACTGACAGTGGCACTGTCAATACAAAACTAAACTAACACCGGTAGACTTCTTCTAGCAGTGGCACAATACTTGTCTTCTGAGCAAATAAGGCAGTGGCTCAGGACTCAACAATCTCCCCCTAAACTTGATCATTCTCAGCAATGAATCAAGTTTCTTCATCTTTCTTTTCATCTTTAGGAGCTTGATTCTGTTTTCTCTTTTTCTCCTCCTCTCTTAATCTTTCTAACTCCATTCTTTTATGAAACTGATTGAACACCATGTATAAAGCATTGAATGCACCTTCTGAAATCACTGCAGTCCTTAATTAAGATGCAAGCACATTTCTTAGAATCTGAGTCCCCAGAACATATTATCTTTCATCAAGCATGTAGATTGTGATTCCACTTCTGAATAAGATCATGTGAACTCCAGCTCTAACAAAATGTCTCCATGTATTCACATACTCAATGCAGTTTAAGAACAAATTAGTACATGGTTCAGGCTCAAACAGCATATTCAAACATCTTCCCAAATCTCTTTCCATTATCACCAGTGAAGCCTGCCTGTTTCTTTGACTGTTTAGCTCATACAGATCTAGAATGTCTAACCTATTCACATTCTTGAGCACATCAGCTACAGATGTCAAGTATTGCTTATTCCCATCCTCTCTGACAATCTTGATCTGTTCTTTGACAACATCAGCAACTTTTGATTTCTGTCCTTCCCATTCAACTATTCTTGATGATCTATCATGATTGATGTGAATATTTTCTTTGCTATCCTTCACCTCTTTGATATATTTTCTCAACTCTTCTGCATCTGTCTTGGGTGGTGGTCTCTCCAATTTTTCACCATCTGGACCCTTTGGATAATTAGGTCCATTGATAACCACCTCCCACATCATATAGTCTGTGAGAAGCATGTACTGCCTGATTCTTGTCTTCCATAACTCAAACTCATCAGGTTTGAGCATAGGAATCTTTGTGGCCTGTATTCCTTCCATTGTTTCAGTAGACATCTTGGTATTTGAAGAGAAAGCTGCAAACTTTAATAGAATTCTTCAAGATCAAAGCAATATCTAGCTCTGATACCACTTGTTGATCCCAGTTAGGATCTTAATATGTATTACTTTGATTAATTATTAATAAGCTTGCGGAATAGTTTATTAATAACTTGAAGAACAAACTTGTAACACAGAATATTAATCAAAAGCTTCAATATTATTATCAACAATACGAACACACAATTGTGTTAGGGTTTACAACCTTGAAGCTAATAACTAGAAATTCGTTATTAGAGTCCTTTACAGAATCAAACTATTATGGAAATTCTATCTATTCCATAATTCTCTCTAACCGACTACTAACATTGGTTAAGCTATTTACTAACAGGGGTAGTACTCATATATTATCAACAGTGGTTGAGTACTTAATACAAAATACAAACTCATTTCAACAGTGGCACTGTTAGGCTAATTCTAACTGACAGTGGCACTGTCAATACAAAACTAAACTAACACTGGTAGACTTCTTCTAGCAGTGGCACAATACTTGTCTTCTGAGCAAATAAGGCAGTGGCTCAGGACTCAACAATCTCCCCCTAAACTTGATCATTCTCAGCAATGAATCAAGTTTCTTCATCTTTCTTTTCATCTTTAGGAGCTTGATTCTGTTTTCTCTTTTTCTCCTCCTCTCTTAATCTTTCTAACTCCATTCTTTTATGAAACTGATTGAACACCATGTATAAAGCATTGAATGCACCTTCTGAAATCACTGCAGTCCTTAATTGAGATGCAAGCACATTTCTTAGAATCTGAGTCCCCAGAACATATTGTCTTTCATCAAGCATGTAGATTGTGATTCCACTTCTGAATAAGATCATGTGAACTCCAGCTCTAACAAAATGTCTCCATGTATTCACATACTCAATGCAGTTTAAGAACAAATTAGTACATGGTTCAGGCTCAAACAGCATATTCAAACATCTTCCCAAATCTCTTTCCATTATCACCAGTGAAGCCTGCCTGTTTCTTTGACTGTTTAGCTCATACAGATCTAGAATGTCTAACCTATTCACATTCTTGAGCACATCAGCTACAGATGTCAAGTATTGCTTATTCCCATCCTCTCTGACAATCTTGATCTGTTCTTTGACAACATCAGCAACTTTTGATTTCTGTCCTTCCCATTCAACTATTCTTGATGATCTATCATGATTGATGTGAATATTTTCTTTGCTATACTTCACCTCTTTGATATATTTTCTCAACTCTTCTGCATCTGTCTTGGGTGGTGGTCTCTCCAATTTTTCACCATCTGGACCCTTTGGATAATTAGGTCCATTGATAACCACCTCCCACATCATATAGTCTGTGAGAAGCATGTACTGCCTGATTCTTGTCTGCCATAACTCAAACTCATCAGGTTTGAGCATAGGAATCTTTGTGGCCTGTATTCCTTCCATTGTTTCAGTAGACATCTTGGTATTTGAAGAGAAAGCTGCAAACTTTAATAGAATTCTTCAAGATCAAAGCAATATCTAGCTCTGATACCACTTGTTGATCCCAGTTAGGATCTTAATATGTATTACTTTGATTAATTATTAATAAGCTTGCGGAATAGTTTATTAATAACTTGAAGAACAAACTTGTAACACAGAATATTAATCAAAAGCTTCAATATTATTATCAACAATACGAACACACAATTGTGTTAGGGTTTACAACCTTGAAGCTAATAACTAGAAATTCGTTATTAGAGTCCTTTACAGAATCAAACTATTATGGAAATTCTATCTATTCCATAACTCTCTCTAACCGACTACTAATAGTGGTTAAGCTATTTACTAACAGGGGTAGTACTCATATATTATCAACAGTGGTTGAGTAATTAATACAAAATACAAACTCATTTCAACAGTGGCACTGTTAGGCTAATTCGAACTGACAGTGGCACTGTCAATACAAAACTAAACTAACGGTGGTAGACTTCTTCTAGCAGTGGCACAATACTTGTCTTCTGAGCAAATCTGGCAGTGGCTCAGGACTCAACAAGACCTTCTCACGCAGTTTTGGATGAATATTCTATATGACGGTGCTGCTAATCCGCCTACTATACGTACAACGGTGAATCAGCATCCGATTTCTTTTACTGCTGATGATCTACGACAGCTACTGCAGCTAGGCACTTCTGCTCAAGAAGCTGGCCCACATGTTTACTCAGCTGATTTTATTGAAGGAGCTTTAGGGCGTACTGGTTATTCGGGTCCTAGGAGAGGACGCCAGTTTGTCAAGGCTTTTGTACTAGGACAGTGGAGATTACTTTTTACTGTTATAGTATCTATTTTTGGAAACAAGAAGTCAGGATTAGATGAGCTTAGTCCTGAGTTGATGTCAGCTGTACTGTCACTGGTTTACAATAAACCATACAGTTTTTCTTCTTATATCTTTCAGTCCTTCAGAGGACAGATCACTGGAGCTGCTAGGACATTGTTTATTCTCTATCCTAGATTCTGTATGCTTCTGATTCGAGCTCAAGTTCCAAACTTGCCAGCTTATGCAGCTGATTTTCAAGTTGAGACAATCGGATTGCGAGGTTACAATGCTTGCTTTTTGCTATCCAAGCGTAAAGATGAGATTAAGCCTGAGGCTGCTGATCTTTTTGGACATCTTCTTGATGCTGATTATGTTGCTTAACCAAACAATGGTTGGATGGATGCTGGAGCTCACAGTCAAGTTCAACCTCAACCTTCACAAACTCAACCTCAACCTCAACCAGCAGCAGAGTCACAGGAACTCATTGAGGATGTTTTACATCAGGTTGAACATCAAGGCCAACAAGTTGTGCCTGAGTTAGCTGTTGAGGTTCTTCATGAGGTTTTAATACAGATTGATGATGATACAGATCCCTTGTTACGGGATATTGATAGTTATGTTGAACAACCTGAGGTAATTTTATAATTATATAATAATATTGGTATTTCACTGTTATATTATTATCACTTTATTATATAATGCATATGTTTTAGATATTTAGTTAATTAGATATTATTTCTGATTATAAAATATAAATATCATTATGATCAGGGAGCTGAGACTGCAGACCCAGAGGTTACTCAACCTGAGGGTGAGCAGGGACAGCTTGATAGATCTGAGGGTTTACCTTCTCAGGTATTTATCAGATTAATCATAAATATATAGAACTTTTATGATAGAGCTTTTAGCTAATCATAAATGTTTAATATATTTAATATTTAGGATTCTGATGTTGGTCCATCTGGAGGCCGTGATGGTCAATCGGCTTCAGATGATGATGATAGTACTCCTTCTCCACCTCCAGATGCTGGTTATATTAGATACCTATCTCGGATGATTCCAGATCCAGCACTGAAGGACAAGAGAAAGGCTAAGGAAGTCGACCCAGACTTCAGTATTATTGACGAAGGTCCTGAGGAAGAGGATCTACCTCTTATTCCTCAACGCCGTAAGCGTTCCAGGACTTTGATCATTCAGGATGGTATGTTTTATTTAGAGTTAGATAATCTTAACTTGTTGTTTATCCGGAGTTCAATTGAGAAAGTTAATTCTGTGATAGTTGCTCAAGATACATTCCAGGTAGAGACGATGATACCGGTGGTTACTGAACCAGTATCTGTACCATCTGAGGTATGAGATAAACGTTTAGTACTACGAGTATTATAAATATTTAATTAGAGATTGAGACAGAGTTATCTGTAACAATTATTTATTTAATTATATCTAACTTTATAGGCTGAGAAACTGCTTGAGTCAGTGGAACCAGAAATGGTCTCCAAGACTGTTGAGGAGGGAGTTGCAAAACTGGTGCATGATGCTCAGTTTCCGACTAATAAAGCTAGTAGATTTGCAGCTAGTCTTCTCAAGGAAGCGTTATCTCAAGCTATTCCACCACTCACACGTGAATCATACATTGCTTCAGTGACACCGCCTGGACCATCTACAATATATGTTATTCCGACGACTGATGCTGAAAGGATTACATCCTTAGAGTCAAGAGTTAAGGAATTGGAACAGAGTACTTTTAGGATTCCAGGGTTGTTAGCTGAGAATGTTTCTCTTGCTCAGCAGATGGTTCATATCAGTGAATCACATTTGACACTGCTGAAGATTCATGATACTTTGCTTGCTGATTTTACTGCCCAGCGACTGAAGCTTGAACAGTTAGAACGTTTGGTGTTGAGAGTGAATTCAGGACAGTCTGCTCAGGGGGAGATAATGCTATATCATGAAGCTTGCAAAGAGGATGAGTTAGCTAAGAAGAGAAGAGATGATAAAGATGATGATCCCAATGCTCAGAAAGATGGTGAGCCGACTGGTCCTTCAAAGACTGGTGAGCAAGCTATTATTCAGGGGGAGTCTGCATGTGTTGATGTTAGTGGTGATGGTGCTGGTACAAGTGCTGCGGGTACAAGTGAAGCAGGTAAGACAGCTTAGACTTGTGTAGATATTTGTACCTAGAATTTTAGTTGAATTATAATTGTAATTTATAATTGTAATTGAATAATTGTAACTTAATAGTTTTTGTAATATATTCGGCTTGAGATTTTTATTACAAGATTAAATATATTAGAAATTGTTTAAGTTGTTTGATTTTGAAAAGTTAAACAAATTAGTGATCGAAAGTCTTCCGACTCATTGAGAAGTCGAGCGGCGTGTTCTGATTTATTTCAGCGGTCAAAGTTTATTTTAACTTAGACATTTTAGACTTGAAAGTTTTTATAACTGACAAATTAAATATGTATGATTTTTAACTAGACAAATGATATATAATTTAAAGATATAATTGAAAGTTAAGTTCTTGTGATATAACAGTTCAATTAAGTCTTGGAAATTATATAAGGTAATTAACAGTAAATTTAAATGCTTGGTAATTATTTACAATGCATTAGAATTTAAAGTTAATTAATATTTGTTAAGTGTTTATAAGACTTAAGAATTCTTTGATTGATTCAAGGTAGTTAATAAAAGAATTATAAGTTATATAGATTGGTTATAGTAACACAATTGAAATGAATAATGAAATTTTTAGATTGATTCAGAGAAATCAATAAAAGAATTTATATTATTAATTTGATTTGTGTAGATATGGAAATGCTAGAATTAAGTGACTCTGGAAGTGATATTCTTAATGAAATCGATGAAGAAATTGATTTTGATCTTGAAGAAGGTGAATTTTTACTACCTGAGGATTGGACTGCTGTTTATGAGAATGAGCAAGACATTGGTGTAGATCCAGATGCAAATATTGATGAACACCATGTGAGCCCATCTAGGACAGAAGTTATTATTGAAAATAATCAAGGTCCAACAGTTGTCGATGTAGATGAAGAAATCGATGACTCAACCGATTCTGAAAAAGATGAAATCTTAATTCCTACCAAGAATCCAGCAGTTTTTCTTAGAAAACTTCCTAAACAGAAAAAGAAGGTTGGAGTTTCTGAAGTTGATATAACTGGGAAACGGGAACCTAAAAGAGGGATTATTGGTTGGTACTTTGACTCTGAGCTGAAGCTATTTGCTATTAAGAGGTTTGACGGAGTTCAATATCTTGAGCGAAAGCTTGCAGTATTTAGTTCTTTGCCTAGATTTGAGATTCGAGATTCGAGATTTGGCTCGATTACCTTTGAATAACCCAAGTGATGATTTTGTTGGAAAATATGTTGAACACATAATCAAGACTGAGGTTAGAGCAAATAAATTTGAAAAGATTAAGCCAAGAAAAGGAAAGACTATTAAAATGGCAGAGAGAAGTCAAAGGACAGGACGAAGAAGAAGAAAGAAGATTTATCCATCTGTTATGTGTTTACAGCAAATTCCATTGAAGACAATGCCACAAGATATTTTGGAAAATATGAAGAGTTGACATGTGGATTCAGAGACTGGAGAAGCTGTAATGGTTGAATCTGATGATGAGGTTGAAGGTGGTGAAAGAGAAATCTTCAGAGTTTATGACCATCGACACCTAATGAACATGTCGAAGAAAGATTTGATAAAATTGAATGAAAATAGAATCTTTACGACAGTAGCATGGGGTGACTTAGCACGTGATTATCAAATGATGGTTAAGACTTGTATAAAATTGAAGATTTATGCTGGTAGTAAGATTTATAAATAAAAATCAAAGACAACTTGAAGACATAATAGCATAGATGCTAGAGCTATTGTCAAGGGGGAGTCTGTTGGGACATGTATGTGTGACAACAGATCTAGCTTGTAATAGTACTAGTGATTATTGTAATTAAGTTTGTACAATTGATTTGGATTTGTAAATGATATTAGTTTGGTATTAATATTCGTTAAATATATTAGTATGATAAAGTGTTAGACGAATATCGAATACGATGTTACAAACTAAAGTCTGTGAGATAAGATCTCAAGTCGCAAAACTTAGTTATGCGAGATGAGATCTGGGCTCGCAGAGCTGCGAACCGAGTCGAGATGGGCTTGGTTGTGGGCTGCGAGTTGAACTCAACTCGCAGAGTCCATCGACCTGCGAATCGAGTTTGATTAAAACCTATATATACTCAATTAGGTTTAATCCGTAAAGGACTTTTGGCCATTCGTTTTCCAGAGGACAAAAACACTATTCTAAGCAGTCATAAGGTTAGGTATTGATCGATTAACGTTAATTAATCGATACAAAACCTTGTTGATAAATCAATTCGCTATTATCTTGCGAAACAAATTTTTCACTTATTGTGAACCAAGTATTGAGGAATTCCGTGCCTTAATACCTAAGATAACCTCGTTATCGATCCACGTACTAGGGACTTACACTTCTGAACTACAAGGAAACATCGAGAGATGGTCTACTTGAATTGATTACGACAATAGTCAATCATTTCATAAGAATCTATCCACCACGATATATTCTTCCGCAACCTAGGGCCCACAACATCAACGGGAATCCCATGGAGGCATCCATCTCCATCTAGCCAGGAGAAAAAAAGTTGAGCTCTCGAATTTAAAAGAGCGCTTCTCGAAAGGCAACCCGTGTTTTACATTTCCGCAATTTTACATTCCAAGAAGTGATGAAGTCTCCGACTATCTTTCACACTTGGATATACGAAGAAGACCGACACATCAAGTTTTTGGCGCCGCATCAAACATCAAGTTTTTGGCACCGGAATTAAGAAAAGTATATCCAACGTGTTCACACCTACGAGACAAATCACAAAAGACTTGAAGAAATCGGAACACACAACAGCAACGAAGGGACTCTACGGAAAAGTCGGCAATCATGTGCTTCGGAGCACTCCTCATCATCACCAACAAGCCATATATATAAATGGGGAGTACTTCTGTTCTAAGCTCTTTTTCATTATAAATATACCCTATCCATAATGCTTATCACTAAGTGTGGGATTCAAACCCAACACACACCGCTAAAAGAATACGTCTTAGATGTTTCAAATCATAAGTGTGGGATTTTACCCCATTCAGAACTTAGAATAACATCGAGGATGATGTTCCTTTAAGTGTGGGATAGCAATAGTTACACTACTGTAAAAAGGATAATGGTATATGCTTGATTCTAAGCTCGTTGCTCTTTAGACCATCCTTCTCCAATAAGTAAACAAAATTTTCAAAATTGAGTTAAAAATATGTTGAAAATGAAAAAAATTAGACAAAGAATGATTTACTTTGGGGAAGAAGGATAAATAAATACGAACTCCTTTGAAAAATTAGTTTAGTAATCCCATAAAGAGCATCGCATGACTAGGAACATAACAAACCAACTTTCGATTCGTGAGGTATCTTGAGCCATATAAAGCATTCATTTTTAATGCTTCACTTTTTTGATTCTTGAGTGTGCCGATGTATGCGTTTAGAATCAGAACTTGCTCCTGTTATGCATTTCGAATCCGAATTAGTGAGTGAAAAGGCGATCGAATCACATCATTCTTAAACCCATCCATACACCCAAAAATAAAAATACGTTATCCATACCCTCTCAGAATCATCCCTCAAACTTCATAGAAAGTTTCAAAGATGAAAGAATAGAAGCTACAAGGATATGATGTCGGAAAAAAATCAAAAGAAAAGAATTCAAAGAAAAGAAAGTCAAATGGAGAAAAAGACTCCTACCAAAAATCATGAGAAAAGAGCGTCAATCCTCCTAAAAATTCCAGTTTTCCTCTTCATAAAAAAAGATAATAAAATAAACCTACGAAAAACCAACACAAACCCCACTCATATCAACAAAAATCCACTCCAAAAACCCTACATCACTTCTCCTAGAATGATTGTGGCTAGATCGACTTCGCGCTCACTTAAAAGGTAACGACTTGATTCTCGATCAAGCCTATGACGATAAACGATACATGACTGGCGTTCTGAGTGATTGATAAAATTTGAATAGGAAACCCTAAACACTTTGAGTGATTGGAGTGACCACCTTGAGAGGATCGCCTAGTCATGTATCCAAGATCAAAGATCAAAAGCATGCTCCCAAAGATTATAACCCTACTTTTTCAAAAGCACAAATATTTTATTTTTCCAAAACACCCGCAGTAAAAAGTTCCGCCCCAAAATATTTCATTATCTACTTATCTTTAACCATGTTGAAGTTCGAGTTTGCTTGAGGACAAGCAAAATTCTAAGTGTGGGATACTTGATATCACGTAAAAAGTCACGTTTTTACTACCGATATCTCTCTAATTCTGGAACGATTCTTGGCATTTGAACTCAAATAACACTTAAATCAATGAGAATCTTCCAAGAAGGTCAAAATAAGGTTGCACGATAAAAATCAAGCAAAACGGATGAAGAATAGATTCCACGCACGTTTGAAGATTCAAGGCATCAAAACAAGATTTAAAGACTAAAGTGCCCATCATCAACATCAATCTTATCCAAGATATTTGTTTTCAAAATATGAGTCTAACAGAAGAATGAAGATTCTACGCCCGCCGGAAGATTCAAATTATTCGTACGCAATATCTGGAGATAGGAAACTCATCTTGGAGATTTATTTATATCAAAATCTTCATTTTTGAATTACGAATCCAACGCAAAAAGAATCAACGTAAACGTACGCATAACAAAGAAAATACACACGAATTAAGAAACGTAGCAAAAGACGGTGAACCGGGGCGGGTGGCAGCCAGCCGCCGCCGGCACCACCACACCGCCGCCGGACACCATGGTGGCAACACCGGCCACCTCCCCCCTGTTCCATTTCCAATTTTTGGTCCTTGCGTGTACCCGGTGCCACACCTTTACGCGATTGCACGTACCCGGTGCCACACCTTTACGCGATTGTACGTACCTGGTGCACCACCTTTTCCATCTTTTTCTAATGTGCTCCCCAAGATGCTAACGTCAGCCAGATTTCACCTATAAATAGGAGGCATGAGGCTTCATTTCAGCACACACCATTCTTAGAACAATATACTTCTCTTAATATATTGCTTCTACTTTCTTTCTATTTTCTTACTAAAAATTAGTTTTAGGCTAGTTTAGGAGCTTGTTTAGAATAGAAGGAAAGTACAGAACGCATTGTAAATCTTCGGTGTAAGCTTGGAATTGTGTCAATTAATTCAAGTCTACTTTCTCCCGCATTTAATCTTGGTGCTTTCTAATCCTTATCTATCTTAATTAATTACGTTTATATTGATTATGCTAGATTTAGTTATTGCAATGATTAGAGAGTAGTATACTTGTTGTGTTTGCTTACGATGTAGTTAATTAATTATGGGATGATTTATAATTAAATATTAAAGATCGGTAGTATTGCTTTGATCGTCTTATTGCATGTTCTTGTTTGATTGTTACCTTAGGATCATCATAGTGGTAAAATATAAACGGTCTTAATTATCGTAAAGTAATATGATGGCCCCTATTCGACTGTTACTCGATATAGTACTGAAAACACTTCAAGGTGGAGTACAAATGTATGGAAGTCGAGAAACAACCGAAGGTAGTCATATTACGAAATGGTACAATATTACGATGTAATATGATAGCCCCTATTCGACTGTTATTCGATATAGTACTGGAAACACTTCAAGGTGGAGTACAAATGTATGGAAGTCGAATAACGACCGAAGGTAGTTATATTACGAACTAATATTATAAAATGAGAAACCTAGTTTAATTAACCTTTCTAAATAGACTTTTAAACTTCAAATTAATCTATCACCTTTCCACCAATAAACGTGATTACAACACCTTTTTAACGACATCCAATTAAAAGGTAGTCAGTCATCTGTGTCAATATAATTTGTCAAAGGTATGAAACTATGGAACCGCAAGGCTACATGGGGGATTATCGTAGGACAAGACATGGCCAAGGTTTGAAGCGGCGGAACCACTTTAAGTGAGGAACGTTGTGGATAATTAGGGGATTTATTGGGTAGTCTTAAGCAAGGGCTAGTTTAAAGTCATAAATAAACTTTTTAAATATACGAATCTGTTAGGATGATGAGGAATCGTTATATGATTCAGTTATGTCTTGTACCTTAAGATCTTGTTCCTGTTCATATGAAAGTATTATTAAACCATAATTAAGATTTTGCTTATTATTCTAAATACTTTGCAATCTTACCTTAACCTAGCTCCCGGTGTGACATGGTAATGGAATTTTAATTAGTAGGGAATTTAGTGTTTACATACAAGTATTCAAAAATGATAATTAACTAATATCTTTCAAAATAGTTTCTCCAAACATCATCCCATAACTTAATTAACGAAGTCTCAGCAAACACTATCTTTATTTATCTGCTTTATCTTTTATTTTCGCTTTTATTTATTTACTTACCTAAGTTAGTTAATAGAAAAATCAAAACTCCCCCACTATTTCATAAACCCTTCACTAGTTTGAAAGCCCTCATCTGCCATGTCTTAGTTTCAATACAGTCTGTTTGAAGAACGACTCTAGGTCATACCTACCACTTCCTCACCCTTAGGATTAGCATTGTTAGGGAAAACTTAGGCCCCGCAATTACAAATTTAAAACACTCACTGATGCCTGTCGCCAGTAGCCGGTGCAACGACAAGGGTAAAATCATTACCGAACGCTGGTGACGCATCAGTTCTCTTCCCACATCACCGTCCTTTACTTGATACCGCCTCTCAAGGTATTTTTATAGACTGTACGGCAAATGAAGCTTGGAGCCTTATTGAGAAAATGACCATATACAACCATGACTGGAACAATGAAAATCACCCTTCAATAGTGAATCCACCAACTACACTCGGAAATGAAGCTATCAAAACTCTCGGTCAGCAAGTGGCAGACCTAACCAAGGAGATTAAGGAACTGAAAAGTCAACAACAACAAGTTTGTCAAGTTCAAACCTGCCTTAATTGTGCTAATCTGAACCACTAAGCCCAAATTCCTTAGTCTCATCTAACTTCACTCAATACTAACCCTTCTCTTAACCCACCTAGGAATAGCCCACAAACTTACCAATCCCAACCTTCCAAACCCTCTTCCTTACAACCCTTTAGTTTTGACGACACCATGATACAAGTCATTCAATGAATCTCGGCTAGAAAAGACCAAGTTGATCTCATCTTAAGAGACCAACTGATTTTGTTAAGAGCTTTCGAATCCCAGTTAGGACAATTAGCACAACATATTAATGCTAAACCCCAAGATAGTCCAATTAGTTGCCATAAGGAGGTTTCCCATATTCAAGACTCTAAGGTAGCACATAGCCTACCCTCAGTTTCTTCTCCGGTGAAGGAACCGCCTATTGTTCCATCGATAATAGATTTAGAGTCTACACAAAATAGGAAAGTAAATATTCCATTTCCGGATCGTCTTAAACAACGACCCGACAAGCTTAAGTCTTTTAATCTTGATAGGAAATTCCTAGATACCTTATCGGAAGTTCCTTCCAAAAAGTATTTCAGAAGGCTTCTTACAACCAAGGATAAGGTACCCGAAGTACCCAATGTCCCGCTGAATGATGAATGTTCAGCTATCTTGAAAAATACCATTCTAAAAAAACTCGGAGACACCAGACGTATTACTCTCCCTTGTTCTATCTACAATTCAGGCATCATCTGTTCTCTTGCTGATTTAGGGGCTAGTGTTAATCTTATGCCATACTCGCTTTTCAAGAGGCTTGAGTTAGAAAGATAGAAGAAGAAAATAGAAGAAGCAGACCGCCAGCTAATCTATTTACCCCTGAAGAAATAGCGGGAAGTAACCACGACCATCCTACGAGAAGAGAAACACTGGAGGAATATTCCAAACGCACAAGATACCAACCACAAACCATCATAGATCACAAAGTGCTCGAAGAATTGATCCAAAGATTTGAAAAAGTAGTAGTAGGAATAAGCGGCATAGTCAACATGCTTGCTCTTTCCCCTGCTGAACTGCAATTCTGTCAACAACAGAAACGGACTTACGCTAGGATCTACAATGCCCTTAAAAGATCTAACATCCCATTCACCTCAACGTAAATAGAGATGTTAGGATCCATTAGAGTGCATTTGAAAGAGACTATTGGACATCCGAGCAGTCGTGCCAACATCTTGACAATGACTGACCTCACATCGTTACTTGACTTGCTAAATAAAGAAGATCACCTTAGTTTCAAAGAAAGCGGATATATGGTTATCCACTCCACTATTGAAAAACAAGTTGAGTTATTGATTGAAGAACTTAGTGATCTTGTTTGGGAGGAATTAAGGCGCGCACGACCTTTTAGGGCCACACATGAATCACCACTTGATATCGCTACTTTCGTTACGATCCATCTACGGGAGATTCAACAACGGGAAAGTAACTCCAGAACGACGTTCATATTCTACTCAGGATGCAAGGAGATACTTCGTTAGCTTATTCTAGTTTTCTCAGAATCCGACTTTCCATTCAACAACCATCAGCACCGGCAAATAGAGGACCTGTGCACGTCCATCAGAAGATTCAACGGAGACGCCAAGACTGAGAATTATGAAGACATAAAACTGCAATTCTTGGCATTTGTATGCTCTCTCTGGCAAAACCCACCGCCAAGAGAGGTTGTTAAGATAGACACAACCACCATGACCGACCCTAGTGGGACCGTCACTAAAGCAGTCGATTACATCACCTTCGAACTTCACGGACTTGCAAGGACAACTTCAGAGCATCTTCTGAACTACAAGGCAGAATCGAGAGATAGTCCATTTGAATTGATTACGACAATAGTCAATCATTTCATGAGTATCTATCCACCTCGATATACTTTCCTGCAACCTAGGGCCCACATCATCAACACAGTGGATCCCATGGAGGCATCCATCTCCATCTAGCCAGGAGAAAAAAAGTCGATGTCTCGACTTTAAAAGAGCACTTCTCAGAAGGCAACCCGTGTTTTACATTTCCAGAATTTTACATTCCAAGAAGTGATGAAGTCTCCGACTATCTTTCACACTTGGATATACGAAGAAGTTTTAAGAACTGTCCGACACATCAAGTTTTCGACGTCGGAAATAAAGAAAGTATATCCAACGTGTTCATACCTACGAGACCAATCACAAGAAGACTTGATCAAGAGTGAACCTAGCAAGATGAAGTTCGGCAAACGCATACACTAGGGAGTACTTCTATACCAGTCTCTTTCTTTCGTTATAAATATACCATATCCACTATGCTTATCACTAAGTGTGGGATTCAAACCCAACACACACTGCTAAAAGAATACGTCTTAGATGTTTCAAATCCTAAGTGTGGGATCTTTACCCCAGTCAGAACTTGGAATAACATCGAGGATGATATTCCTTTAAGTGTGGGATAGCAGTAGTATACACTACTGTAAAATGAATAATGGTATATGCTTGATTCTAAACTAACTGCTCTTTAGACCATTCTTCTCCAAAAAGTAACTCATAATTTTTACACAAAATTATAAAAAATTTCAAAATTGAGTTAAAAATATGTTGAAAATGAAAGTTTTAGACAAAGAATGATTTACTTTGGGGAAGAAGGATAAATAAAATACGAATTCTTTTGAAAAATTAGTTTAGTAATCCCATAAAGAGCATCGCATGACTAGGCACACAGCAAACCAACTTTCGATACGTGAGGCATCTTGAGACACATAAAGCATTCACTTTTTATGCTTCACTTCTTCGATTCTTGAGTGTGCCGATGTATGCGTTTAGAATCAGAACTTACCCCTGTTATGCATTTCGAATCCGAACTGGTGAGTAAAAAGGAGATCGAATCACATCATTTTTAAACCCATCCTTATACCCAAAAATAAATATGTTATCCCTACCCTCTCAAAAGCATCCCTCAAACTTCATAGTAAATTCCAAAGATGAAAGAAGAGAAGTAACAAGGAGATGACGTCGAAAAAAAAATCCAAGAAAAAAATTTGAACAAAAGAAAGTCAAGTGGAAAAAGACTCCTTCCAAAAAAAAAGGGGCGTCAATCCTCCCAAAAATTCAAAATTTCAACTTTCCTCTTCACCAAAAAGAAACCCATTAAAAACCAACACAAAACCCTCTCACATCACCAACACTCCACTCCAAAAACCTTACATCACTCCTCCTAGAATGATTGTGGCTAGATTGACTTTGCTCTCACCTAAAAGGTAACGATTTGATTCTCGATAAAGCCTATGACGATAAAAGATACATAACTGGTGTTCTAAGTGATTGATAATATTAGAATAGGAAACCCTAAACACTTTGAGTGATTGGATTGACCACCTTGAAAGGATCGCCTAGTCATGTATCCAAGATCAAAGATCAAAAGCATGCTCCCAAAGATTACAACCCTAACTTTTCACAAGCATGAATATTTTATTTTTCCAAAACCCCTTGAGTAAAAAGTTCCGCCTTAAAATATTTCATTATCTACTTATCTTTAACCATGCTTGAAATTCTAGTTTGCTTGAGGACAAGCAAAGTTCTAAGTGTGGGATACTTGATATCTCGTAAAAGGTCATGTTTTTACCACCGATATCTCTCTCATTCTGGAACAATACTTGACATTTGGACTCAAATAATGCACAAATCAATGAAACTTTGCCAAGAAGGTCAAAATGAATTTGCACGAGAAAAAGCAAGCAAAACGGATGAAAAACGAAGATCTCACACACAGTTGAAGATTCAAGGCATCCGAGACAAGATTTTAGATAAAGTACCCATCACTAAGATTTCTCTTATCCAAGATCTTCGTTTATAAATTACGAATCTAACAGAAGAAGAATCAACAAAACCGGATGAAGAACGAAGATTCTATGTATACCGAAAGATTCAAACGATTCGCACGAGACATCTAAAGATCCGAGAAACATTTCAGAGATTCCTTTTCATCAAATTCTTCATTTTTGAAAACCGAATCAAACGCAAATAGAATCGACGAAAATGGACGCATAATGAAGAAGATACGCACGAATCAAGAAATGAGCAAAAGACGGTGAACCGGGGCGGGTGGAGGCTAGCCGCCGCCGTCCACAGTGGTGGTGGTGCCGGCCACCTGTCCCCCGTCTACCGGCCTCTTTTTCGTCCTTTCTCGTACTCACCTGGTACACGTGCTAGACCTTTCCGCAACTTTAGGGTACATGTGCTAGACCTTTCCGCACTTTAGGGTACATGTGCTACCACCTTTTCCACCTTTTGCTAACATGTGCCCCAAGTTGCTAAAGTGCCCTAAAATTCAAGTATAAATAGGTGTCTTTTGTTCATTTGAAACACACACCACACACCTTTCTTACACCACACACCTTCCTAGCTTATTTTCTCTCACTCTAGAAATAAGCTCCAACTTTCTCACTCTACATTCTTTCTCTAGATTAGTTTTAACTAGTATGTAAACTAGTTTTGAAGTTTAATTAGGAATAGAAGGAAAGTGCGGAATGCATTGTAATCTCCGGTATATGCTCGGAATTATGTCAATCAATTCAAGTCTATTCTCTCTCATTTAATCCTGGTTCTTTCTATCCTTATCTATCTTAATTAATTACATTTATATTGATTATGCTAGATTAAATTTTAGCCATGATTAGAGAGTAGTATACTTGTTGTGTTTGCTTGCGATGTACTCCCTCCGTCCCAATTTTATAGTCCCCAGACAAAAAAACACGCAGTTTAAAAAAAACATCACCATTGATTCTTACTTTTTGGTAACAAGACAACTTTACCCTTTACTTTTTACCTACCTTTTTGTATTACATATATAAATTAGGGGCAAAAATGATATTTATCTCATTATTCTTTTCTATTTATGGAAGTGGACAATTAAATTGGGACATCCCAAAAAGGAATATTGGACAATAGATACGGGACGGAGGGAGTAGTTAGTTAATTATGGGATGATTTATAATTAAATATTGAAGATCGGTAGTATTGCATTGATCGTCTTATTATATGTTCTTGTTTGATTGTTGCCTTAGGATCATCATAGTAGTAAAATATAAACGGTCTTAATTATCGTAAAGTAATATGAAGGCCCCTATTCGACTGTTACTCGATATAGTACTTGAAACACTTCAAGATGGAGTACAAATGTATGGAAGTCAAGGAACTACTGAAGGTAGTCATACTACAAAAAGGTATAATGTTACAAAGTAATATGACAGCCCCTATTCGACTGTTACTCGATATAGTACTGCAAACACTTCAAGGTGGAGTACAAAAGTATGGAAGTCCAGTAACGACCGAAGGTAGTTATATTACGAACTAATATTAAAAAATGAGAAACCTAGTTTAATTAACCTTTCTAAATAGACTTTTAAACTTCAAATTAATCTATCGCCTTTCCATCAATATATGTGACTACAACACCTTTTTAACGACGTCCAATTAAAAGGTAGTCAGTCATCTGTGTCAATATAATTTGTCAAAGGTATAAAACTACGGAACCGCAAGGCTACATGGGGGATTATCGTAGGACAAGACATGGCCAAGGTTTGAAGCGGCGGAACCACTTTAAGTGAGGAACGTTGTGGATAATTAGGAGATTTATTGGGTAGTCTTAAGAAAGGGTTGGTTTAAAGTCATTAATGAACTTTTTAAATATATGAATTTGTTAGGATGACGAGGAATCGTTATATGATTCTGTTATGTCTAGTACCTTAAGATTTTGTTCCCATTCATATGAAAGTATTATTAAACCATAATTAGGATTTTGCTTATTATTCTAAATACTTTGTGATGTTACCATAACCTAGATCCCGATGTGACATGCTAATGAAATTTTAATTAGTAGGGAATCTAGTGTTTACATACAAGTATTCAAGAATGATAATTAACTAATATCTATCAAAATAATTTCTCCAAATATCATCCCATAACTTAATTAACGAAGTCTCAGCAAACACTATCTTTATCTTATCTGCTTTATCTTTTATTTTAATTTCGCTGTTATTTATTTACTTGCCTAAGTTAGTCAATAGATCCTCCACTATTTTATTAACCCTTCACTAGTTTGAAATCCCTCATCTGCCACGCCTTAGTTTCAATTCATTCGATTTGAAGAACGACTCTAGGTCATACCTACCACTTGCTCACCCTTAGGATTAGCATTGTTAGGGAAAACTTAGGCCCCACAATTGCAAATTTAAAACACCCACTGATGCCCGTTGCCAGTAGCCGGTGCAACGACAAGGGCAAATTCCTTAACTACCGCTGGTGACGCATTAAGTTTTTGACGCCGCTGCCAGGGAACTAACTGTATGATCCATAGGCGTCAATATGAACTTACTCGCTAGTGAACCTTTAGGATTAACTCTTCTCCTTATACCCCTACGTCTTTCTTTATTTTTCCTTCCTTTTACCACTTTTACAAATTACGTTATCCCAATCCACTCAACTAGTCAACCACCTGCCAATGAGACTATGACAGCTACACGTATAACTCTCGCTGAAGACTCTAAACCTTTGATTGAAGGTCGAGGAGGACCAATTGTCTATCCGGAAATTGGTAGAGGATCATTTGAGTTAAAGCCACACATTGTTCAGTTAGTCTAAAACCTCTGTCAATTCCATGGCCAACCAAATGATGATCCCAACTCACACCTTGAAAAATTCATTTCCTTATCCAACTCCTTTGAGCAAATTGGGGTTAATCAGGACATAGTCTATCTATACCTATTTCCTTATTCACTCACTCTCAATGCAAAAACCTGGTTTGAGGAACTAGAAATCAACTCTATAACCTCTTGGGTAGAATTAGCAACCAAATTTTTGGCCAAATATTTTCCTCCATCAAAACAAGCCACGTTTAGGACCAACATCATAAACTTCCGTCAAGTGCATGATGAATCAATCTACGATGCATGGGAACACTTTAAGGGATTGATTAAGAAGTGTCCAAATCATCCATTTGAGCGCTCAGACCAGTTGCGCATTTTCTACAATGGTCTCTTCCCACATCACCGTCCTTTACTTGATACCGCCTCTCAAGGTAGTTTCATAGACTGTACGGCAAATGAAGCTTGGATCCTTATTGAGAAAATGACCATACACAACTATGACTGGAACAGTGAAAATCACCCTTCAATATTGAATCCACCAACTACACTCGGAAATGAAGCTATCAAAACTCTCGCTCAGCAAGTGGCAGACTTAACCAAGGAGATTAAGGAATTGAAAAGTCAACAACAACAAGTCTGTCAAGTTCAAACCTGCCTTAATTGTGCTAATCTGAACCACTCACCCCACATTCATCGTAAAAGTGTTGGGTGTAAACAAGGCTACTTTAAACTATATTGTGAATATATTTTTTGTGATTAGATGTTCGATTCAAGGTTGTAGTTGAACAATTTCTTGTTGAGAAATTAAGGGATAATGGTTTTTATCGTGTTAGGGTATGAACTCAATTTATTACTCTAGTAGGTAATGAACTTTCAAATTTTGTGCCGATTTAAGTAAGGGTGTACGTGGTCCAAAAACCGCACCGAAACGAACCAAAACCGCACCGGACTGTGAACCATTAAATGAAAAATCTAGAACGATGAACCATACCATGTAATTCAGTTCTGGTCCGGTAAGGTTCCAGTTCCGTTCTTGCAGTTTTGGTTCAAAACCGCGAACCAAATAATATACACGCGTATGTTATAAAGAAGAAGATGTGTAAAAGCATATAGTTATCAAATAAAATAAAATAAATAAAGAATCAGAAAAAATTAAAATCGTCTAATAATCAATACTAAAACGTTGTTGTAATTCTAACATAATATGGATATATCTATTGGCGGATACAGGATTTACAGTGACCCGTAACATTGGTATCTTACTTTTTGTGAACGCGTAGCATGAACAAAGAACGTAACAAAAAGTGCAATTTGTTTATAAGAAATTTACACTATATGTAGCGAATGGACCCGTTGCAACTAGTACCACTACCATCTACATGGCTCTGCCCCTGGATACATCTATATTTTTTTCAAACAAAACATGCAGCATGCATGTCGATTACAAAAGAATAGGAGTGATCAAATTCCCAAAAAGATTTATTAAATGGATCAATCGTTAACAATCTATCAAAAAAATATGATCGGGGAAATATGCAGATGAGGAATAAGAGAAAGAAAATGTAAGTTGAATTTTATTGGTCCATGGAATATAGAACATGAAAATCTAAAAAAAAACATATATATTTTTAATTAATATAACAATTTTGTAAAATCTAATTATATAAATCAATTTCTACCGATATTAAAAGATACATATATCAAGTATGTATTTCTCTTTTCCTATAAAATTGGTTCTGACGGTTCGAACCATTTTTATCGGTTCTAGAACTGAACCGCACAGTGAACCATTAATGCTAAAATTTAGAACCAAGAACATGACCATTGTGCTATGTTCCGGTTCGGTTCTGGTCCGGTCCTGGTTCGGTTTACCGGTTCTAGCGGTTCCGGACCATTTATGTACACCCCTAGATTTAAGTAACAAACTTTTTTTGACCGGTTTAAGTTAAGAAATGATGATGTGTCAGTTTTTAAAATGTCATGTACATTGTAAATGAAACCGCCACATGTAAGTTTTTGACTGAATCGTCATCATTTTTGAACTTAAACCGGTAAAAAAAATTGTTACCTAAATCGACACAAAATTTGAAAGTTTTTTACCTACCAGAGTAATATATTGGGTTCGTACCATAACTCGGTAAAAAGGTAAAGTTCGTTACCTATCTGCGCCATTAACCCTACAATCAATAATGAATAAATCTAATTGTAATATATTGTGACACCCGCCTAATTAGGACCCCATCAAGGGTTGCCACCCCTTGGACCCCGCTACCAGGGGCGCTGCCCCCAGACCCCCGTCACCTAAAGTTTGTAAATACTTTTTAAGTATAACAGTTCGAAACCAAAATTATAAAGTTGAAGATTATTATTTCAAACAATCGCCAACGGGCCAAACACGTTTTCAAAACATAATCAAATCAACCAAATCGTAGTAATTTGGACATTCTAGTTGGACGAACAACTACAAAGGTAGTCTTTATAGATACCTACTCACGTTTATAACCATCGCGTGTTGTGGACACCCTCAGGTTACCAGTTTTCAGACAACTCATTTCGGCTAATCAACTCAAGTTTATTAAGTTAAACTCTCAAGACTCAAGTGAGTCTCATAGCCCCTATTTTACTTTTTTACTCAGGGGTGTGATATCATTGCTCATTTTATTTTAACTATATGAACGCAAGTACAAAAACAAACAATTACTACATTAGTTATCTCACTAATCTTTCAAAGTCCTCATCAGCATAGTTTGATAATACGTTGTAGCATGAATATTAGTATATGGTACCATATAGGATTGACCCTCCTCGTCCGGGTTAGCATGCACTAACTGAGTAAACGGATGTACTAATATTTGTTCAGAAGAGTGTAGATTAGGCACTCGTGGGAGGCACCTCGATCAGGATACCTTAAATGTGGACCTGACACCTCGAGTTAAGCTCAGACTATGTGCTCATGGCTGTAAAACTTTTATTTTGTTTAATTGCAATTTAAATTCAATTAAATCTTGCGGTTCATACAATATGTGTTGACATACACTATGTGCTCACCAGCGTTTTGCTGACCCATTTTTGCATGTATCACAGGTACACAGCAGTAGATTGGACTGCCCAAATCAGGAATCATTAGCTTATGTCAGCATGCAAACATTCAGAGATTTAGCTGCATTATTATATTTTGTATAAATTAATTATGTATGTAAATCTCTCAATTTCAAACTGAGCTAATGTAAACTATATTTTGATGTAAACTTTGATTTTATCAATACAAGTTGTAAAACGACACATATAGAGTCGTTCATAATATCTTTGTGCTGTGATTATTGATTAGTCGCCCCCCGACCCGATTCACTTCTGCAACCCGAAATTGGGGGTGCGACAGATTGGTATCAGAGCCTAAGGTTATAGTGAACTAGGTTGCATTTAGTGGGCCTAGACTATGACCGTTAGGCAGTATTCCTCATTAAGTATGATTAGGTTCAGTGACTACATTGTATTAGTTTAATTTTACATAGCCTGATCAACTATGTACAATTAAAAGAATATGATGTGAGATCTGAAAGGAGTCATGACTGAACAGGATACACTAGTTGACTCTGACCTCGAGAGAACCGGGACTCAAACATGTCTGTGCTAGACACCCAATAGGCTATTGTGTAATATACATATATATACATAGATAGACCTCTCTACGAATCTTAGGCTATATTATATATACGAATATAGGCCTCATTCTTTCTACGCTCTGTCTCAGAAATGGAAAACACACCACCCAATTCGTCTCACTCTCATCCATATGGATCACGAAACTCAAGGGTAGCTAGGAGGAACACCGGGTTGCCTCGAGCTAGCCCATATTCCACTCAAAACCGACTCAATGACCAGCCTCAAAGGCAGACAACGACAAGCCAATGGCGGTGGTTATCAGACCGACTCGACACTTGGATGGACGACGAAGGAATCCAACTCCCCGCAACTAATGGAGGGTTTTCCAGCATGGAAGGCTCTCCTTATTCCCAAGAACCCGCACACTTCACTGTCCCTGTGTTTGCTGCTCGAGTGCACCGCCATGAAAGCAGGCTACACAACATGGAAATCGAACAACGCAATATTCGCTCTAACTGGATGGAGCAAACTCAAGATGGTATCACCCAGTTATACATAGGTCAGGCGGACATCTCTGAAACCTTGACCCGAACTCACGACCAAGTGAAGGATACCACACAAACTATGGAGATAGATCATAACCAAGTAATCAGTAACCGAAATGAGATCTCCGTTTTACAATCAAGGTTGCAAGATTGTGAGACGCGCCTGCGGGAAACCGAGGATGCTCTCAGAATGGTTAGCAGCTTGCAGAGTCTGTGGACCATCTCACCTCACTGCTTCCACAACTTAATCTACACCGAGATTAGTGTAGTAACTATCTAGTAATCTATTGTACTTCTCTAGGATCTATGTAATTCGACCGGATGTAACAATTCCCGGCATCTTTTGCAAACTACCTAAGTCTGTAACTTTTGAAACTCGTAACTCGAAATTGTCTGTAATCATTTAACTCTGTAATATTAATTGACAATTTCTCTCTATGACTCGACATTATTGGTCTTTACATTGTGATGTATATATTACTGCTTTTATATATACATCTACCTCAATTATCATTCCGATACAAACTCTCATGTACCTCTTGTTTCTTTCTTGAAGAATCATGCCCCCGAAGAAGAAACGTTACAGCGATGCTGAAATTGCTGCTCTCGTTTCCCGAGTTGTGGCCGAAGCCCTGGCTACTCGGGAATCACCACGAACATCTAGGAGAAGTGATGACACCGCTGACACTACTCTTGTCATCAAGCCTTGTTCTTACAAGGATTTTCTTAGTTGCAAACTACTGTATTTCAAGGGCACGGAAGGTGCCATTGGTTTGATCCGATGGATGGAACGTATGGAATCTGTCTTCAGCCTATGCAATTGCACTGAAGACAACAAAGTCAAGTTTGCTGCCTACACCTTTCAGGAATGTGTCCTATAACATACTCCAATTTCACAAGGCTATTTTTTATATATAAAAAAAATAACGGAAGCGTTAATTTAATAATCACGATATAGATTGCATATTATAACAAAAGTGCAAACCATACAATAATATCCAAACATTTAATTTACTACAACTTTTAAATATTACGCCTTAGTGTTATTAATTTCAAACAAGATAATAAATTGTTAACATGATTGTCCAAAACAGAATGAGCGGTGCCAAACATTCCATTCTCATACTCTTGCCAACCCACATACTAAAAGATAACATGCAAGAGATAATGAGAGGGATTAGCACAAAGCTAAGTGAATAAATCAATAACTATCAACCTAACTCATCAAAATAAATGTTTACAACTAAGCAATTAAACAACTAGCTTCAAAGAGGATCGGTGGTCCTTGAGGAACCCTACTGTCGCGGTGGCCCCCAAGTAACACTTACAATCAACTGAAGGCCAATTCAGTGATCTAACCGATAGTTTAGTACTATTACCACATACAACATAATTTCAATAAACAACACATGTGTAAAGCACTAATGTTGTCCAAGTAATAGTACATAAACCCAAACTCTGTTGACCTCTGAACAAATCACATAATGCATAATAATCATGGCAATATGTTAAATTGAACAATGCACAAAGTAAAACCAAGTTTACCCGAGTTAGATTATCATATCAAGTTTATTACAATCTAATCATGTTTATATTGTCAAATGAGAGCACCTAATATACTTCTAATACTATGTAATTAACATGAGTGCATAAGTTATAAGTTGTCAATTTTGCCAAGTTAAAACATGCAAACGCGATCCGGGTTAGAGATGGTGGGATCGCGTTCAACAGTTCAAAACTTTCTGTTACCGATTTACACTTACTAACGCGATCCGGGTGGGGGGTCATGATCGCGTTTCCAAGAACAAAATCGAAGTGACCCAGATTACACTGACTAACGCTATCTGGGTTATAGAGGGTTGGATCGCGTTCGAACTAAAAAAATCATTCTGTAATCAAATTTCACTATGGAACGCGATCCGAGTGATGGAGCTGGATCACGATCGCACGTTTTAAAACAGAGGTTCAGACCTGCAACTTTTCAGCACGAACCCAAACCCCAATTTTCACCCAATTCAGTTGCAATACATAACTTTATCTATCAAATTACTCCAAATATCGACCATAAACATAATACAACAACAACAATCAATCTCATCTAAGCACAAGTTCTACACATGCATCAATTGTTCAACCTACTTCCAACCAAATTCAACATATATGTGTAAATGGATAAAATCAACTTACAATTACGATAGTAACAAGATGATGATGATGATGATTAAATAAACTCAGTAACAATCAATCATTCAAGCATAATTATTCATATATGCATCAAGTTTCTACCTAATTTGATCAAATGAGTTCATGTAGGTTAAACAAGCAACTTACAAGCAAATGGGAAAGAACTAAACAAGATAATGAAGAAGGAATCATATGTAAAATCAAAATCACAACCACAATTGATTGATGGATGTTTTTCCCTTGGATTCTCAAGTGTAAAAGTGTGTGTTCTTGAGAGGTTTTTGAGATTAGAACAAAATAAGTGAAATGAGGAAATAAGGTCGACATTTGCATTTAGTCAAAGTAATATGCAGTGTAATTTTAGTTCCCTTCTAAACCTATTGTCTGGAACCTAAAAACCATTTGCGGGAAAATAAGTTTTATTATACCGTCAACTAAATTTATTTAAAACAAGTAATATTTTATTTATCACAATAAGTCATTTGACCATTTGACCTATTGATTTCAATTATCCAAATAATATCAATTATTTCTAAATGTAATTTAGATAACAATTAAAATAAGGAATTTACCGTATTCTCCTAGGCCCATAAAGAGGATGTTACAAATCGTCCCTCCTTTAGGAGAATTCGTCCCTGAAATCTCGCCACGCCCAAAAAGACTAGGATAACGCATCCTCATGCTAGACTCGGTCTCCCATGTAAGGTTCGGCCACAAACTATGATTCCACTTAACTAACACCATGGGTGTTTTAAATTTATATTTGCTGAGGTCTAAATATGACTTACTAATACTGAACCAAGGGCTAGTAGATGGTAAGTATGACCTAGAGTCGTTCTTAAAGAGAAACTGAATTGAAACGGAGGTAATCCGATCAATCGTTACTTTCTAGTACAGATTTTTAAGAGAGTGCGTTGGGGGTTTGGTTCAGTTAACTAAGTAAAGTAAATAAAGCGAATAAAATGTAATAATAAATCAGATAATGGAAAGTAGTATTTTTTGTGAGTTCATTAGCTAATAATATGAGATGATGACTTTCATGGGAAAAATGATTAACTAAATTAGAATTGTTTGCAAGATTCAATAACTTACGGTATAACTAATAGATTCCCTATTAGTTGGTTATCAACTAATATGTCACGAGGAACTAAGGTGTCATGATTCTGGTCTGACAGACGATGCTCAACTCTCCACACTCTCTTGTGAGGGAGTTAGTGGCCCATATTAGTGAAGACATTTGCTCGTGGGCGAAGGAATAGAGTAGCAAGTCCATAATATGTCTAACCGTTCTTAATACCATAAAGATTATGAGTCTTGTAAACAACTAACTAAGGGTTTATGCTTGGACTTGTTTACCAACTCCTATTAGTAAAACTTAAGAGTGATAAGCGAGGGAAAACGTTTAGGTTTCTTGCGTATCTTTCTTTAGGGTTTCACAGGTTAGGGAAGAGTATCATTTTAGATTGGATTTTAAACTTGCCTTTCTTGATATAGTTAACAAATCCCTAGGTTTTCTTAAAAGGTTATTTAACCTATAGCCTACATATTCTAATTAAAATGCTGACAGCTTTTTGCAGAAAGTTAAACCCAGACCATGTCAGAAAATGCTATGGTAGTTCACAATGTATTTAATCGTTTACCGATGTTTTCGTTGTGAATTTAATTTTTTTTGTGATGTTTACATGATAATTACATTGTGCTTGGAAGTGTACTATACTCTTGGTAATTCCACGTAATCACATTGCTTTTTATGATGCTTGCATGACGTTACAATTAAACCATAGTTTTGACGCTGATAATTATTGACCAAGTATTAAGGTTCGCGACTCCTCTTTACAAGGTTACAATCACGTTTGTTAATCGAAAGGCGAATGTAAGTTTTAGGTTTATGATCACACGATAAGTCCGTTCATAAAGTTTCCATTTTTATAACGTCGATCCATAATACAACTACCTTCGGTCGTTTACCGGCTTCCATACGTATGTACCTTGCTTAAAAGCATTTCCAGCACTATACCAAGTAAACAGTCGAATAGGGGCCGTCATATTATTTCACGAAGTATTTAAAGTCATCCCATAATTATATATGCTAACTATATCACAACAAATATAATAGTAATCTACTCGCTAATCATGGCACAAACTAATTCTAGCATAATTAAAGCATACATATTTAATTAAGATAGAATAGGAAAGAAAGAACCCAGATTATAATGCGAGAAGGAATAGACTTGAATTAATAAGTGTAATTCCAAGCGTACACCCAAGATTACAAGATGTTCCTTGCTTTCGTTCTACTCTAAACAAGCTTCCTAACTAGCCTAATAGAATGAGAAAGTAAGAAAGTAATATCAGTAATACATATGGTCTGTGAAGTGTGTTTTTTGTGTTTCTAAGGTGTGTGTTGAAATGAAGCCTCATGCCTCCTATTTATAGCAGAAATCCGGCTCATGTTAGCATCTTGAGAAGCAATTTAGCAAAAGGTGGTGCACCAGGTACGTACAATCGTGCAAAGGTGTGGCACCGGGTACGAACAATCGCGTAAAGGTGTGGCACCGGGTACACGAAAGGACCAAAAAGCAAAAATGAGATGGGGGAGGGGTGGCCGGCGCCGCCACCATGGTGGCCAGCAGCGACATGGTGGTGGCCGACGGCGGCTGGCTGCCACCCATCCCGGTTCACCGTCTTTTGCTTTGTTTCTTAATTCACGCATATTTTCTTCGTTATGCGTCCGTTTTTGTCGATTCTTTTTTTGTTGGATTCGTTTTTCAAAACACAAAGACTTTGATGAACAGATATTGTGTACGAATCATTTGAATCTTCTGGCGGGCGTAGAATCTTCATTCTTTATCCGTTTTTGTTGATTCTTCTTCTGTTAGACTCGTATTTTGAAAACGAACATCTTGGATAAGATGGATGTTGATGATGGGAAATTTAGTCTTTAAATCTTGTTTTGATACCTTGAATCTTCAAACGTGCGTGAAATCTTCATTTTTCATCCGTTTTGCTTGATTTTTATCGTGCAACCTTGTTTTGACCTCCTTGGCAGATTCTCATTGAATTGAGTGTTATTTGAGTTCAAATGCCAAGAATCATTCCAGAAGGAGAGAGAGATATCGGTAGTAAAAACGTGACTTTTTACGCGATATCACCACCACATTGCATTTTCTTAGATAGCACACATTGAAAGTATTGTGATTCCCTGCTAATTCTGGAGGAAGATTCAATGACACCGTTTGATCATTGACTACTTGTCGAATCCTAAACGGTCCAATGAATCTAGGAGCTAGCTTACCACGCTTCCCAAACCGAATAACACCTTCCAAGGTGAAACTTTCAAGTAAACCAACTCACCCTCTTCAAACGAAACGGGTTGACGACGCGGATCGGCATATTGTTTTTGCATATCACGAGCGGCTTTCAACCTATCTCTGGCTATAGCTACCTTATCAGCTGTAATCTGTACTATGTCAGGACCTGCAAATTGTTTCTCACCTGCCTCTAACCAGCAAATGGGGAGTTCTACATCTACGACCATACAACATCTCATATGGTGGCATGCCTATACTGGAATGAAAAAATGTTATTATAGGTGAATTCAACCAAAGGTAAGTGAGAATCCCACAATCCACCAAAATCCAAAACACACGCCCGCAACATATCCTCCAGAGTTTGAATAGTTCGCTCAGACTGATTATCTGTCTGAGGATGATAAGCAGTGCTCAAATTAACTCTAGTACCCAATTCCTTTTGTAAACTCTGCCAAAAACCCGATACAAACCGAGAATCTCTATAGGAAACGATGGATAATGGAATTCCGTGCCTAGAAACCACTTCATTAATGTACAACTGTGACAACTTACTCAAAGATGTCGTCTCTCTAGTGGCAAGAAAGTGAGCACTTTTGGTCAATCTATCGACAATTAGCCAAATCATATCGTCACCCTTAACTGTTCGAGGTAATTTGGTCACAAAATCCATGGTTATATGCTCCCATTTCCACTCAGGAATCTCAAGTTGTTTCAATGATCCATAGGGTTTTTGGTGCCCAACTTTAACTTGAGAGCATATATGACAAGATTCTACAAATCGAGCAATATCCAGCTTCAAAGTAGGACACCAATACAACGGTTTCAAGTCATTGTACATCTTTGTACTCCCGGGATGAATCGACAATCTAGATTTGTGTGCCTCTAATAAGATCATATCCCGAGGTCCACCTAGCAAAGGAACCCAAACTCGAGATTGAAAGGTCTTTAATCCTCATGAGTCATCAATTAATAGATCTTTTCTTTTAAGCATAACCTCGGATTTCAAGTTATCATCCATCAATGCCTCAGTTTGTGTCGATTTTATCTGATCGATCAAATATGATGAAACCTCTAATCGCATGAAACACACCTTTTCTGATTTTCCTTTCCCACTTAACGCATCCACCACAACATTGGCCTTACCCAGGTGGTAACGAATTTCACAGTCATAATCCTTGATCAATTCCAACCATCGTCTTTATCGCATGTTGAGCTCTTTCTGAGAGAACATATATTGAAGACTTTTATGATCCGTACAAATAACACATTTTGTGCCATAAAGATAGTGCCTCCATATTTTCAAGGCAAAAACCACAGCCGCAAGTTCTACGTCATGGGTAGGATAATTTATCTCTTGAGGTTTCAACTGACGCGAAGCATAGGCAATAACACGGTCTCGTTACATCAAAACACAACCTAAGCCCGCAGAAGAAGCATCACAATACACAATAAAATCCTCGGATTCGTCAGGTAATGCTAAAATCGGAACCTGGCACAATAACTGTTTCAAAGTCTAGAAAGCTAACTCTTGCTGCTCGGTCCACTAAAATTTTACATCCTTTCGAGTTAATTTAGTCAAAGGACCCGCGATCTTAGAAAAATCCTTAATGAACTTTCAGTAGTAGCCAGCTAATCCCAGAAAACTCTTAATCTTAGATGGAGACTTAGGAGCTTGCCGATTCATAACGGCCTCAATTTTTGATGGATCTACCTTAATCCCATCCTCACAAATGATGTGCCCCAAAAACTGTACCTCACGTAACCAAAACTCACATTTGGAAAACTTAGCTTACAATTGCTCCTTTCTCAAAGTGTCAAGTACCATACGCAAGTGTATTTCATGATCGGATTCAGACTTAGAATAAACCAAGATATCATCAATGAATACGATAACAAACTTATCAAGGAAGGGTCGACACACTCTATTCATTAAATCCATGAAAATCGTCGGAGCATTAGTCAACCCAAATGGCATAACCAAAAACTCATAATGACCGTATCTAGTGCAAAAAGCTGTCTTAGGAATATCCTCCTCACAAACCCGCACTTGGTGATAACCCGACCTTCAATCAATTTTAGAGAAATAAGAACACCCTTGCAATTGATCAAACAACTCGTCTATTCGGGGCAAAAGGTACTTATTCTTTACGGTTCTTTTATTCAATTCTCTATAGTCAATACACATACAAAAAGTGTCGTCCTTCTTTTTAACAAATAACACCGGCGCACCTCATGGCGAAGAACTGGGCCTAACAAACCCCTTATCCAACAACTCCTGAATTTGACTCATCATTTCACGAATTTCTAAGGGAGCTAATCTATAAGGTGCCTTAGCTACAGAAGTAGAACCAGGGATCAAATCAATTTTATATTCTACTTCTCTAATGGGAGGCAAGTCGGGAAACTCATCGGGAAAGACTTATGAGTATTCAGAAACCACTCGAACATCAGAAACAGTTTTCTTTTCTAACTTAGCATCAATAACATAGGCCAAATACCATTCACACCCTTTAGCTAAAGATTTTCCAGCTTTCAACAATGAAATCAAAGGAATACTACCATTCTCCCGTTCCCTTCGAGCCATGACATATGACTCATCCGAGATTGGGATTTTTATTATCTTCTTATGGCAATCTATGTTGGCTCTATTCTGACTTAACCAATCAATGCCTAAAACCGCATCAAAACCGGGAATGGGCATCAAAAGAAAAGAAACAGGGAAACTATGTCCTTCGATTAAAATACTAGCTCCAGTCACCGATGTGGTAACCGGAACCAATTTGCCATTAGCTACTTCAACCTCAATAGGATTTGTAATAATAGTGGGAGTCAATTTCACTCTATTACAGAAACACATAGATATAAAAGAACAATTAGCTCCTGAATTGAATAAAACACATGCCGGTACAGAATTGATAAGAAAAGTATCGGTTATAACATTCTCTGTTCTAACAGCCTCATCAGCTATCATCTAAAATGCTCTGCCAGATGCTGATGGTGGATTCTTTCTTTTCTGGCCATACGATGAAGACCCTCCGACTGAACCCGTTCTCTGTCTACTAGCCTTGGTACATTGCCCCGCTTGATGACCTTCTTTATGGCAGTTCCAACACACATTATTAGGAAAAGTACAATCTTTATAGTCATGTCCAAATTGTCCACATCTGTGAGTCTGAGGAGTACAAGGCCCTGTGTGCTTAGATTTACAACTTTGACACCAATTAGCTTTATCCACGTTACCTCCTCCACCAGAAACCTGTTTCTTACCTTGAGGAGATCCATGCCCCTTTTTCTTTCCTTGATTCACCGAGGAATCACCTTTGGGTTTCAATGGGGACCTTTCCTTAATTCCCGAATCTTGAGCCTGAATGTCACTATCCACTGATCGGGCTAGAGAAAAGGCTTAGGTAAGATAACCCGCTAATCTCATTGTTGTTCTATAGTTAGGTGGCAAGGTTCCAACAAATTGTTCCATTTTAGTTCTTTCATCCGGAACCCATTGTTGCACGAACCTCAACTTCTCTGAAAATTGAGAAATGTGCTCATCAATAGACATGTTATCCATTAAGTGTAAATCCATGAATTCTTTCCGAATGCGGGCCATGTTGAAATCCGAGCAATATTGCTTACACACCTCATTATAGAAGTCAGACCATCGTATAGAGGCCCTCTGCTGTGGTGTCAAGGTAGATGTAAAGGAATCCCACTATGTCATAGCCGAACCCTTGAGGAGTTGAACTGCATAAGGAACTTTAACTTCATCCTCACACCGGCAAACCTCAAATTTCTTTTCTACATCCCTCAACCAATCCAGAGTAACAGTGGGATTTGTACTACCAAAGTAGTCGGACGGTCCACTAGATTTAAAGGTCTTAAATGAACAAAACTTATGTTGATGCTGAGACTGAAATATCGATATCTGATAACCTGAGGGTCCAGAAGAAGAGAATAGAGCCGATTCCTGATAGGTACCAATAGGCTACTGCTGATGAAAATAAGGCAAAGATCTAGGAATCTGTGATGTCACCAAGGAGGGTGGTATTGTGCTAATAACAGGTGGTATGGTCTGCGGAATCTGTTGAGATGATCGGGATTGTTGATCTATTAAAAACTGTTGCTCAATGGCCTTAAGTCTAATCACTTCCCCTTCTAGATGTAACATATAATCCTCTTGATTTAAATCTCCTACTAAAAAAGAAGTACCGTTCTGACCGTGATTAACATTCTGGTTTTCGGGAGGAATGGTATTCGTTCTAGAGACATCATTGGGAGTATCGGTCGGGTTCTCATTATTTGCCATATCCTGCATTACAACACATCTCACAACTCGTTAATTGTTAGTACTTACATACTAACTGATTCTACTATCATAGCTAAATCCCATTCCCCGGAATGTTTGACTAACACAAATAGTTTTGGGATTAAACACTTAACCCATGTTCAATTCAGCCAAATCTATGCTCTGGTACCAATTTATAACACACTCCAATTTCACAAGGCTATTTTTTTGTATAAAAAAAAATAACGGAAGCGTTAATTTAATAATCACGATATAGATTGCATATTATAACAAAAGTGCAAACCATACAATAATATCCGAACATTTAATTTACTACAACTTTTAAATATTACGCCTTAGTGTTATTAATTTCAAACAAGATGATAAATTGTTAACATGATTGTCCAAAACAGAATGAGCGGTGCCAAACATTCCATTCTCATACTCTTGCCAACCCACATACTAAAAGATAACCTGCAAGAGATAATGCGAGGGATTAGCACAAAGCTAAGTGAATAAATCAATAACTATCAACCTAACTCATCAAAACAATTGTTTACAACCAAGCAATTAAACAACTAGCTTCAAAGAGGATCGGTGGTCCTTAAGGAACCCTACTGTCGCGGTGGCCCCTAAGTAACACTTACAATCAACTGAAGGCCAATTCAGTGATCTAACCGATAGTTTGATACTATTACCACATAAAACATAATTTCAATAAACAACACATGTGTAAAGCACTAATGTCCAAGTAATAGTACACAAACCCAAACTCTTTTAACCTCTGAACAAATCACATAATCCATAATAATCATGGCAATATGTTAAATTGAACAATGCACAAAGTAAAACCAAGTTTATTCGTTGTAACCAGATTCTTACAACCAAATTAGACTGAAAGTCAATGATCCACTCACTTTTGTCGACCACAGCCTCCACTCAAAGATCTTATTTTATTAAGTCTTCGCTTTATCTGAGAACATAAGCAAATCCGAGTTAGATTCTTATATCAAGTTTATTACAATCTAATCATGTTTATATTGTCAAATGAGAGCACCTAATATACTTCTAGTACTATGTAATTAACATGAGTGCATAAGTTATAAGTTGTCAATTGTGCCAAGTTAAAACATGCAAACGCGATCCGGGTTAGAGATGGTGGGATCGCGTTCAACAGTTCAAAACTTTTTGTTACCGATTTACACTTACTAACGTCATCCGGGTGAGGGGTCATGATCGCATTTCCAAGAACAAAATCGAAGTGACCCAGATTACACTGACTAACGCGATCCGGGTTATAGAGGGCTGGATCGCGTTCGAATGAACAAAATCATTCTGTAATCAAATTTCACTATGGAATGCGATCGGGGTGATGGAGCTGGATCGCGTTCGCACGCTTTAAAACAGAGGTTCAGACTTGCAACTTTTCAGCACGAACCCAAACCCCAATTTTCACCCATTTCAGTTGCAATACACGATTTTATCTATCAAATGACTCCAAATTTCAACCATAAACATAATACAACAACAATCAATCTCATCTAAGCACAAATTCTACACATACATCAATTGTGCAACCTACTTCCAACCAAATTCAACATATATGTGTAAATGGATAAAATCAACTTACAAATAAGATGGTAACGAGATGATGATGATGATGATGATGATGATTGATAACATTAAATAATGTTATATTTATTTTAACAATAGTCATTGGTTTTTATTATATTTATATTGCAGTTATTTGATAATAAACACTGATTTTGTTAATATTTGCAATTAGGTATATTAATGAGTTGGGACAAAGAAAATGTTCAAGAAATGAAGAAAGTCACGCAAATAATTTGGTTTGAAGATTTAAATGGATTGCGACAAAGAAAATAAATTGGATTGAAGATTTATTGGAGTGTACGAGTTCAATCAAAGAAGAATTGGATCAAGATAATAAAAGAAATAAGTAGGCTTAATAATATTAATAAAAATAAATTGAGCTTCAAAGATTAAAATAATAATAAAGAGTTGAGTCTAAAGAGTAAAAAACATGGCAGATCGTGAAGGCTAGTTGGAATATAGATGCATGTTTCTTCGAGTAGATTGGGCCACGAGTGAATTAAAAATGGAGCTGGCCCAACATTTGTGAGAGTTGCACCGGAAGTCAAGAGACAACGAAATTGAGGTGGTGTACAGTTTAATCCATACTGTCGTACGTTTTAATCCATACGCCGTATGGATTGTAGCCCATCACAGATATAAATTCAGCCTTCTGCCTACGAATTAAAGACAACTTTTTCACATATTAAATATTAGGGTTACGAATTTTCTCTGTATTTTTGAGGGTTTTTCATACTTTTGAAGATCTTTCATTCATCTTAATCATTCGGCTACTACAGATCATCATTTGATCATTGTAATCATTCGTTTACTCTTTTATTTCAATATAATTATGTTTGCGATGATTTCAATTATTATAAGTGTTTATTTTAATATGCTTATGCGTAGCTAAATCCTTTAACACTTGCTTGGATGAAATAACTATTGATTAGTGGTATAATTATTTGATGTTTATATTAAGTTAATTGCGTTTAATCGAGAACCTTATGTATTTAGGTTTAATTATTGGTTCTAATTTATTTGGTAAATGAATAAGTGATTATAACGAATGTTTATCACTTATATGTTTATCATCAATTGTTTGTCTATGAATAATTGACCTTTGATTGCGGACGCAGATAAGTAATAAGTTAGACTATTAAACTCAAACGTGTAAGATAGTGATTTTAGCGAACGTCTTTCACTAGATTAAATTGTAATTTTGTGAATTGAGATTAGAGTGTAGGTGATGGCGAATGTTAAACCTAGTCTAATCGAAAAGAACATGAATTGTTAAATAAACTGGTCTTAATTAAATACCATGAAGTCATTAGTGAAATAATCCAATTATCTAAAAGTTAAACAATCAATTTGACTCTTCCTGGGTCCACTTAGTTTAATTAATTTAGTTGTTAAGCAAAGTGACAATTCGGTCACACAAAACCCCCATTTAATTACTTGTATAAACTAATTGCATTTAAATTATAATTCTTAAATACATAATCCCTGTGGAACGAACTTGGACTTACTGTAGCTATTCTATACACGATAGGGTATACTTAACTCAGTTATGTAATAGTTAACGATCAGTATTTCTTTGTTTATTTTATAACTAGATTTTACACATCAAGTTTTTGGCGCTGTTGCCGGGGATTTTGTTTAATTTAAGAATTTAATTTCAGTGTAGTTAATTTATCCTTTCTGACAATTTAATTTTTTAGAAAGTTACTTTTACAGTTTAATTGTATTGCGCCGGTGCGTTTTACGGTTTTTTTTTTCTTTGCTTTTGCAGGTTTGATCAGGTAGTGGATGAACACTTGGAATTCGGGTAACGAACTCCTAAGTCCTTTGTCCGATCCAGAGAAAACCACTAAAAAGCAACGGAAGAAGAAATCAAAGAATAAACCGACAGATTCAATTGACAGTAAAACAGAAACCGGAGATACTTCTGAAATTGTAATCATTGAGGAAGTTTTTGAAAAAGAGCTTGAATCAAAATACGAAGAGGGAGTTGATAACACGCAAAAAGTCATGTTTTTGCGTGCATTAATCTCACCTTTTTGGCCCAATATTTGACGAAATTAATCAAAATGAATACTTTATCATTAAAACTCGTCACATGGGCCAAAATATAGACAATGTTTGAAAAGTCATCTAAAATGGTCGAAAAACACGATAAATCTAACGAATACGATCACAAGCATTCTCGTTCACTCGATCTAGCATTTTTTGAGCTACACAAAGAATTATGACCTCTAACTTATGTCATTTTCTTCGTTAGGAAAATACGATCGCGTGGATATAAAGAACGCTCAAAACGGATAAACGACGAAGAAGTTACGCCCGAACGAAGAAACGAAGAACCGAAGAAGCTGGATACGGCTGAACCAGGCCGTATACGGCTGGTCCAGGCCGTATACGGCTGGACACAGACCGTATACGGTCTGTACAGGCCGTATACGGCCTGTGCCCACCCGTATACAGCCCAGTTTGCCTGTATTCACCCTGTGCACAGCCGTATACGGTCCAGTTTGCCCGTATTCACCATAACTCAGCCGTATCGTGTGTTTGGGCGATAAAAATCTGATTTTTATTTGCCCTTGCGATACGGTTGTGCATTTTGTGGTTTGGATACGGTCTACGGATACGGTTGAGCGTTTTCTATAAATACTAGCCTCATTTCATCATTTCAACACATCCTACATCTCACAACACACTTCATACCATCTCACACCTCACTTCTACACTTTCTCTCACTACTCTCTCTTTAAATTAGTTAGTTAGTTAATTAGATTAGTTAAGCTAGTAGATTAGTAGCTTAATTGTAACGGAGGTGCTCCGAGACTGCGGTGTCGCACGATTTGTAATACAGCTTTGTCAGGTTTTATTATAATCTCTATCTTCTTATTTTAAATAATGTTGTGCTGTTGCTATACTTGTTTAAAATTATTTGCTAGGATTATTGCCATGCTTAGCTAGACAAATCTGTGTTTGCTATGATAGTTGCCATGCTAGGGTAGTTATACTTAAATCATGTTGTTACTCTGTTTGTATGCGGTTGAAATATATTTGAATCTATGAATTGAATCTCAAGTGTTTATCTATCCAACTTATGCTGTGGTTAGTGACATCCTTCTAGGCTTGGCCAATTGCTAGTTGTATGCCACTAATTATTCTGTGTCTGATGATCGTTGAACTCGACATGGCCGGTGTTCTCCTGGTTGAAATATTACCGGAGGGAGACACGGAGCGTAGGATTAGAGATAGATTAGATTCAGGCCATTTAACAAGTGTCTTAGAGAGAACTTTCGGGGCACTTGTGACTTGACCATGTACCCTGTCACTCTGCATAAATTGATCCCTGCTATGCTGCCTTCCTGCATGTTCTTGTTTGATTGTTGCTTAGGGTTTGCATGCTAGTATCTGTTATGCTGATTAGTTACATGATTAGGTTTTCAAATATCTATCAATTGCATATGCCAGTTTAACATGCATAGAATAGTTAAAATGATTTATATGGAATAATGATGAACAATTTAATCGGCCGTTAGACCAGACCATCCCAACTTGTCCCGGTGGGAAACCCCTGTTCATGTTTTTGTTTATTCAACAATTCATGTCATGATTCGGATATCTCAAATGTCCGAGATTGGGGGACAAGACTCGAGGATGGTTGTTGGTTAAATTGGTTGCTACATTTGGGACAACTTCCGGTGTAGTTTACATTCCATAACTGTTATCTATGTGACATATTATTTATCTGATTGCGGACAACTCTACGTTAGATAGATAATAGGCTAGTAGTTATGGCTCATTAAGAAATATTAATGTCATCTTAACTAAGGTTGTATCTCATTAACTACCCCTAAATAGCATGAATAATTATCATAGTAAACACTCGCTTCACCTATAGGTTCTCGTTGCCACCTCCACCCCACTTTACTTTAAATTAGTTTAATTTTAGATAAATTAGTAGTTAGTTAAAACCAAACCAAAACAAAACCTCTTTTAAAACCCTAGCTAAATTTCCGTAGATAACTAAAGTCCTAGATCCCATGCCCGTTGTAGTTTGAAGAACGACCCTAGGTCATACCTATCGCTATACCTATCCATAGCTTTAGTATACTTAGGCCCAGCAAATAAATATAAATCTTTCACCTCCTGATCCGCGTCTAGACGGAAGGTCCGACGACGGGGTGACAAACCCGACTGACCGTTTGGGCGCGATCAGGAGTTCATTCGGAAAAGGAAGAGGAAGAACCAATGGCTGACGAGAATGATAGAGCTATGTTTAATCGGACTAGTACCGTTGCTCCTACGCCGGCATCAGCGATTCAAAGGCCACCAATCGATAATAATTTTTCATTAAAGGGTAATCATTTGCAGATGCTCAGAGATACTCAGTTCGATGGAAGAGTGTGGGCCGATCCGCACAAGCGTATTGCTAATTTCTTGGAAATAGGTGAATATTTTAAGTATGGTGAAAACACGGAGGAAGCCGTCAGACTACAGACTTTCCCCAAGTCCTTATGTGGGGAAGCAAAAATTTGGTACCAAGAGCTCGAACCGGATACCATCCAAACTTGAGACCAAATGAGGGAGGCTTTTGTTAACCGATATTTTCCTCTAGCTTGCGGAAAGGTTGTTGAACGAGATCCGGGCATTTAAGCAACTCGAGGGTGAGACTTTAGTGGAAGCATGGTCCAGGATGAAAGAGTTGTTGAGAAACTGTCACGACCATGGTTTATCAAAGGCCAAAATCATTGAACTCTTTTATAATGGTCTTGATATTCCATCAGCCTCTGTTCTTGATGCTTCGGGAGGAGGATTGTTTATGTATAAGACTCCAAATGAGGAATGGAAGGTACTAGAAGATCGGGTTCTCCAAAGTCTGAATTGGGCAAAGGATAATAAGGGTAAACTAGCCCGAAAGATGGTTGCTTTTGCTGAAGGAACTTGAAGTAGTAACAATTCTGACAATTCTGAAATGATGAAAGAGCTTAAAGCTATGTCTACCAAGTTTGATGATCAGTTCAAGACTCTCGAAAGAGAAATCAAGGAGCTTCGAGAGGGCTGTGGTAACTGTGGTGGTAATCATGCCACCAAAGATTTTAATAGTGATGATCAACCTATGATGATGGCGTATCGGCCCACACTCGAAAGAGAAATCAAGGAGCTTCGAGAGGCTTCAATTCAAGATTTGGAAAGGAAAATGGATCGGTTGTCCGAGGGACAAAGTAGTAGACCAGTCGGTGGTCTACCAAGTAACACCCAACAGAACCCGAGACAAACATCTTCTAGCAGTGGCCCAAAGCCATATCAGCCACCACCTGCCCGAAATCAGCATGCAAATGCCATTACCACTCGTAGCGGGAAAGAGCTACCACCTCTTCAGGCCAAAAAGGCCAAAGTTTCTAACTCTATTTTGCAGGATACTGATGAGCTAGAGGTTGAAGAAGAAGAAAAGGAGGCCGTGCAACCCCCATCTATTCCGGTTTCACCTACTCCTCCGGTCGCACAACCGGTGGTGGAGGCTTATAAACCGAAGATTCCATATCCGCAACGCTTGAGGAAGGAGATGATAGCGGCCCAGTATGGGAAGTTTGTTGATATGATCAAGGGCATTCGGATTAATGTGCCCTTGGTTGATGTTTTAGCTGGGATGCCGAATCATGCCAAGTTTATCAAAGACTTGGTGAGTAACAAGGATAAGCTATCGGAGGCATCGGCTACATTTCTGAATGATGAGTGCTCTGCTATCGTTCAGAATCAGATTCCACCCAAATTGGGTGACCCGGGGAGTTTTATTATTTCATGTACTTTAGGGAAGTTTATGACTTGTGATGCCCTAGCTGATTTAGGGGCTAGTATAAACTTAATGCCTTACTCCCTTTATGCGAAATTGTATTTAGGATCCCTTAAGCCCACAGGAATGAGTATAAGACTAGCCGATAGATCATTCCAATATCCGGTAGGGATTGCGGAGAACATGTTGATAGAGGTTGGTAAATTTACCTTTCCTGTTGATTTTGTGATCCTAGAAATGGAGGAAGATAGTAAAGTCCCACTCATTCTAGGACGTCCTTTTTTACATATTGCTGATGCAATTATTCATGTTAAAAATAAGCAGTTGACCTTAGGAGTGGGCCAGGAGAGGATTGCTTTCACGGTTGATAAAGCCATGAAGCATCCTTATTCTACTGACGATACCTGTTTCAGTATTGATGTTATAGATGAAGCAATGGATGAGGAATTGCAAAAATTACTCGGATTGGAGGCAGAACTAGTTGAGCTTGTGGAGTCAGTAGAGGAACGGATGACTGAGGAGGAGTTGCTTGCAGTTGTGGAAGCTGATGATGATGATGTGGAAGAGCAACTAGTGGATGAGAGCTTTGAGGAGCTTAAGGGTGATGATCGGTTGAGGATCAAGACTTCGTTGGAGGATCCACTGAGAGAGTTGCAATTGAAACCACTCCCAAGTCATTTGGAGTATGCATTTCTGTAGGAGGAAAATCTATTACCGGTTGTAATTTCCTCTAAACTTGTTAATTCTGAAAAATACATGTTACTTGATGTGTTGAAAGTTCACAAGGGCGCCTTTGCTTGGCGTACCTCCGACATACCTGGGATAAGCCCATCCTTTTGTAAACACAAAATAAATCTTTTAGATGAGGCAAAACCCGTTATTCAAAGACAACGAAGGCTTAACCCAGATATGAAGGATGTCGTTAAGAAGGAGGTAGTCAAATTGCTTGATGCGGGTATAATTTACCCCATTTCTTATAGCCATTTGGTGAGTCCTGTCCATTGTGTGCCTAAAAAGGGTGGTATGACTGTTGTGACAAATGACCGAAACGAATTAGTTCCAACTAGGACAATTACGGGGTGGCGTGTTTGTATTGACTATAGGAGATTAAATGATGCTACCCGGAAAGACCATTTCCCTTTACCTTTCATTGACCAAATGTTAGAAAGACTAGCTGGAAACGAATTCTTTTGTTTTCTTGACGGGTTTCAGGATACTTCCAAATCTCTATAGACCCTAAAGATCAAGAGAAAATGACTTTCACATGTCCCTTTGGTACGTATGCATATAGGAGAATGCCTTTCGGGCTTTGTAATTTCCCAACCACCTTTCAAAGGTGTATGATTGCTATCTTTCAGGACATGATTGAGACTTCCATGGAGGTTTTCATGGATGATTTTTCTGTTTTTGGGAATTCATTCGAATCATGCTTGTCTAACTTAGACAAGATGCTTGAAAGATGTGAGAAGGCACATTTTGTTCTAAATTGGGAAAAGTGTCACTTTATGGTTAAGGAGGGTATTGTTTTGGGCCACAAAGTGTCAAGTGTGGGGATTGAGGTTGACAAGGAAAAGATTGATGGCATTGCCAAGTTACCTCCACCCGCAAATGTTAAAGGGGTTAGAAGTTTCTTGGGTCATGCGGGTTTTTATCGTAGGTTTATCAAAGACTTTTCTAAGATCACTAGACCCATGACTAAATTGCTTGAGAAAGATGTCACCTTTGTGTTTGATAATGAGTGTGTTAAGGCATTTGGGACTTTAAAGGATAGGTTGACCAACGCACCCATTATGGTTTCACCCGATTGGTCACAACCTTTCGAGTTAATGTGTGATGCGAGTGATTTTTCCTTAGGTGTAGTGTTAAGACAGCGAGAAGAAAATCACTTTAGGCCTATCTATTTTGCTAGTAAAACACTTAACGGGGCTCAACAAAATTATACCACTACTGAGAAAGAGCTTCTTGCTGTTGTGTTTGCTTTTGATAAGTTTAGGTGTTATCTTGTAATGTCTAAGACGGTTGTGTTCACTGACCACTCGGCCCTTAAGTATTTGTTTACAAAACAAGATGCTAAGCCACGTCTCATTCGTTGGATTCTTTTATTGCAAGAATTCGACATTGAGATTAAGGATAAAAAGGGGGCCGAGAACCTTGCAGCCGATCACTTGTAAAGGTTGGAAAATCCAAACCTAGACAAGTCAGGCGATACTGACATTGAGAATTCCTTTCCCGAGGAATTTCTTTTGCAGGTAGGTGACGATGCAGAGAATGAGGAAGAAGCACCTTGGTATGCGGATTTTGCTAATTATTTAGTTGTAGGTGTTCTGGAAAGGCATGACTCATCAGCAGAAAAGCAAGTTCTTTTCTGACTTGAAGTATTATTTTTGGGAAGACCCATATTTGTTTCAGGTGTGTGTCGATGGAATGATTAGGAGATGTGTTTATGGAGCTGAAACGAGAAGAATTTTGGATGAGTGCCACCATGGACCAACCGGTGGGCACTATGGACCTTCGGTTACGGGTAAAAAGGTATTTAATGCGGGTTTCTATTGGCCCACAATATTTAAGGAAGCACAAACGCTTTTTCAAACTTGTGATGCATGCCAACGTACAGGCAACATCTCCAAAAGAGAAGAAATGCCTCAACAAAGCATCCAAGTTTGTGAGGTGTTTGACATATGGGGCATAGACTTTATGTGTAACATCCTCGACTTGGACCTAGTAGAATTACAGTATTTTTCTTATTTATTTCGTCATTTAAATTGTATTTACAAATATTTGGCATTACTTGGATAATTAAATTAATAGGTCATATGGTCAAACGACTTATAGTGATAAATAAAATATTGCTTGTTTTAAATAATTTAGATGACAGTATAATAAAATGTATTTCCACGCAATTGAATTTAGGTTCCAGACAATAGGTTTAGAATGGGATTAAATTACACTGAATGATACTTGAGTTAAGTGTATATGTCGACCTCATTTACTTCATACACTGAGTTGTGCCTAAAACCTTAAAAACACACACATAAGCACTTAGAAATCAAGAGAAATCAAATTACCATTACTTGGAGCTGTGATTGTGACTCTACATATGATTATCATCATCACCTTCTTGTTACCAACTCCATTGTAAGTGTATTATACCCATTTTCATGTTTGTGTTTAAATTGATTGTAATTGAGTTAAATACATGATGCATGTGTAGATTTTGAGGTTAGATGTTGTTGTTTGTTGCTATACTATGTTCATGGGTAATGTTTAAGGTTAATTTTTAGCTAAATTCGTCTTTGGACTGTGCATTTCATGTTTTTGGAGTTTTGGTTCGAAGCTGATATGTGCAGAAACAAGAACTGATCTGGTTAATTGGTCATAGCCGTTCGGCTATAACTAGTTCAGCCGATCGGCTAGGTAAAGATAGCCGATCGGGTAAAATGAGCCGTTAGGCTGGATTAGTTCTAAAATCGATCAGAAACTCACCATTGAACTCGTGTTATGATTTGATCAAGTGGTAACAGATCAGTTTAACTAGAGCCGATCGGGTAAAGCACTTTAGCCGATCGGCTGGGATGTCTGAGCCGATCGGGTATAAGCCTGAACAGAGATGTTTTGTGTTGTAGTGTATTTTAAATACTATATACATGCATAAGTTAAACAAAGTTAATAAAGACAATGAATGTGGAACGTTGTGATTATTATTAAGTAATGTAGTTTGAGATGAGTTGCATTATTTCAAATGGATTCCTAACTCGTTAATTGTTATGTTTCAGATAAACCGAAGACTCAATAATATAAGAACTTTGAGTGAAGACTTTGGTAATAAGGGTGAGTGGATCTATGACTTATGATCTAAGTTAGTTGTAACAATCTGGTTACAGCGGGTAAATGTAGTTTTACCGCTTTTAATTACATATTGTCATGATTATTATGAATTATGTGATTTATTCAGAGGTCAATTGCGATTGGGTTGGGATACTATTACTTGGACAACATTAGTGATTTGTACATGTGTTGTTTAATGTAATGATGTTGTATGAAGTAATAGTACCCAACTATCGGTTAGATCACTGAATTGGCCTTCACTGGTTGTAAGTGTTGCTTGGGGGCCACCGCGGCAGTAGGGTTCCTCAAGAACCACCGATCCTCTTAATGCTAGTTGTTTATGATGCTTAGTTGTAAACAATTGTTAATCTGGGTTAGGTTGTTAGTTATTGATCTATTCACTTAGCTTTGTGCTAATCCCTCCTCCTAACTCCTTGTAGGTGATCTTTTATATGTGGGTTGGCAAGAGTTTGGGAAAAGAATGTTTGACACCGCTTACTCTGTTTTGGTCAATCATGTTAATAGTTTATCATCATGTTGGATTTAATATCACTAAGGCGTAATATTTAAATGTTTGTATTAAGTTAAGTTTTTGAATAATATTAGGTGGTTTGCACTTTTGTTTTAAATGGTAAACCTTGTTGTAATTATTATTTATCGCTTCCGTTATGTTTTAAAAACAAAAATATATAATATAGCCTTGGTGATTTGGTGTGTGTTACAAATTGGTATCAGAGCAAAGGTTTGGGTGAATTGAACATGAGTTAAGTGTTCAATCCCAAATCTATTGGTGAAAGTCAAACATTCTTGGGTATTGGATTTAGCTATGATAGTAGAATTAGTTAGTGTGTAGGTACTAACAATTAACGAATTGTGAGATGATGTGTTGTTACAGATATGGCAGATAATGAATATCCGACCGATACTCCCAATAATGTCTCTAAAGTGGAAGTTACTCCTACATAAAATCTTATTGATAGACGAGGTCAGTCTGGCACATCTTTTTCAGCGGGTGATTTAGATCGTGATGACTATGTCTTACAGTTAGAGGAGGAAGTATTAAAACTTAGAGGCTTACAACAATCATTGTGTGATCAACAAGCCCGGTCATCTCAGCAACTACAACCTAAATTATGTTCTTTTAAGACTTTTAAATCTAGTGGACCATCTGAATTCTATGGTAGTACCAATCCTTCGGTCACTCTTGATTGGTTAAGGGATGTGGAAAGGAAGTTTGAGGTTTGTCGGTGTGAGGATAAGATAAAGGTTTCATATGCGTTTCAACTTCTTAAAGGTCCGGCTATGGCATGGTGGGATTCTATTACACTACCTTTGACACCACAACAAAGGGAGTCCATTAGATGGCCTGATTTTTATAATGAGAGTTTATGGATATGCAATTGACGGATGATATGACCATGGATGAGCTTATTTCTCAGTTTTCTGATAAGTTAAGGTTTGTGCAACACTGAGTTCCGGATGAAAAGACTAAGATTGACCATTTTGTTGGGATGTTGCCACATACTTACCGAACAACTGTGAGATTAGCGGGTTCTCTTACTCAAGCTTTCGAATTAGCCCGTTCTGTAGATGGAGATATTCGGGCGCATGACTTGGAATCTAAAGAAAGATCTTCTTCTAAATCTAAAGGTGATTCCTCGATGAATCAAGGAAAGAAGAAGTGGCATGGATCCCCGCAAGGTAAGAAACAAAGTTCTAGTGGTGGTGATATTGTGGATAGAGCTAATTGGTGTAGAAGTTGTAAATCCAAGCACACGGGACCTTGTACTCCTCAGACTCTCAAATGTGTCAAGTGTGGACAGTTTGGACATGATTTCAAAGATTGTACTTTTCCTAATAACGTATGTTGGAATTTTCATAAAGAGGGTCACCGAGCAGGGCAATGTACTGAGGCTAACAGACAGAGAATGGGTACGGTCGGAGGGTCTACATCGTCTGGTCAGAAAAGGAAGAATGCACCATCAGCATCTGGCAGGGCATTTCAGATGACAGCTGATGAAGCTGTCAGAACAAAGGATGTCATAACTGGTACTTTTCTTATCAATTTTGTACCGGCATGTGTTCTATTTGATTCAGGAGCAAATTGTTCGTTTATATCTATGTTTTTCTGTGATAAACTGAAATTGACGCCCACTGTTATTACAAATCCTATTGAGGTTGAGGTAGGTGATGGTAAAATGATTCCGGTTACCACATCGGTGACTGGAGCTAATATTTTGATTGATGGCCATAGTTTCCCTATTTCTTTCCTTTTGATGCATATTCTCGGTTTTGATGCGGTTTTGGGAATGGATTGGTTAAGTAAGAATAAGGCTAATATAGATTGCCGTAGAAAGTTGATAAAAATCCAAATCTCGAATGAGTCACATGTCGTGGCTCGAGGGGAATGGAAAAATGGAGGTATTCCTTTGATCTCTTTGTTGAAAGCTAGAAAATCATTAGCCAAAGGGTGTGAATCGTACTTGCCTATGTCATTGATGCAAAGTTAGAAAAGAAACCGTTCCTGATGTCCGAGTGGTTTCTGAATATCCAGAAGTATTCCCTGAATTGCCTGGCCTACCTCCCATTAGAGAAGTAGAGTATAAAATTGATTTAATTCCTGGTTCTACTCCTATAGCTAAAGCTCCTTATAGATTAGCTCCCTCAGAAATTCGTGAAATGATGAGTCAAATTCAGAAGTTATTAGATAAGGGTTTTGTTAGGCCCAGCTCTTCTCCATGGGGTGCACCTGTATTATTTGTTAAAAAGAAAGATGGCACCTTTCGTATGTGTATTGACTATAAGGAGTTGAATAAGAGAACCATTGATATCGCATAAAAAGTCACGTTTTTACTACCGATATCTCTCTCATTATGGAACGATTCTTGGCACTTTAACTCAAAAACATTACAAATCAATAGTATTATGACGAGATGGTTAAAACAAGGTTGCACGATGAAAATCAAGCAAAACGGATGAAAAATGAAGATTTCAAACACGTTTGAAAATTCAAGACATCAAAACGAGATTTCAAGACAAAAAAGCCCATCACCAACATCCACCTTACTCAAGATGTTCGTTTTCAAATTATGAATCCAACAGAAGAAGAATCAACAAAAACGGACGAAGAATGAAGATTCTACGTACTCTGGAAGATCCAAATGATTCGTACGACACATCTAAAGTTCAGAGACATATTTTTGGGATTTCTTTTCATCAAAAGCTTCGGTTTTTGAATTACGAATCCAACACAAAAAGAATCAACGTAAATGGACGTATAACGAAGAAAATAGAAGCAAGGAACGTGCTTGAAGTCCTTGGTGAGGAGCATATTTGTAATCTTTGGTGTACGCTTGGAGCAACTCTTAATAATTCAAGTCTATTCCTTCTCGCATATTAATCTCGGTTATTTCTATCTTTATCTATCTTGATTAAATATGTATACTTTAATTATGCTAGAGATAGTTTGTCCCATGATTAGCGAGTAGATTACTATTGTATTTGTTGTGATGTAGTTAGCATATGTAATTGTTGGATGACTTTAATTGCGTCGTGAAATAATATGACGGCCCCTATTCGACTGTCTACTTGGTATAGTGCTGGAAATGTTTTCGAGCAAAGTTCAAACTCATGGAAGCCGGTAACGACCGAAGGAAGTTGTATTATGGATCGACGTTAAAATGAAAACTTTATGAACGGATTTACCTTATGATTTTAAACCTAAAACTTACATTTGCCTTTCGATTAACAAACGTGATTGTAACCTTGTAAAGAGGAGTCGCGAAGCTTACTACTTGGTCAATAGTTATCTCTGTAAAACTATGGTTTTAATTGTAACGTCATGTGAGCATCATAAAATGCAATGTGATTACGTGGAATTGCTATGAGTATTGTACACTTGAAATCACAATGTACTTATCATGTAAACATCGCGAAGCAATTGAATTCACAATGGAAACATCGGTAACGATTAAATACATTGTGAACTACCATAGCATTTTTCGACATGGTCTGGGTTTAACTTTATGCAAAAAGCCGTCAGCATTTTAATTAGATTAGTTAGTTTAGATTAGATTAGGTAGGCTATAGGCTAAATAACCATTTACGAAAACCTAGGGATTTGTTAATTGTATTGAGAAAGGCAAGTTTAAAATCCAACTTAAATCAATACTTTTCCTTAACCTATGAAATTTAAAGTAAGGTACACAAGAAACCTCAACACTTTCCTTCGCTTACCATGCTTAAACTTCATTAATAGGAATTGATCAACTAAGTCCGAACGTATTTGCTAAGTTAGTTGTCTGCTAAATTTATAGTCTTTATGCTATTAAGAACGGTTAGACTTGTTGTAGACTTGCTACTCTATTCCTTCGCCCACGAGCAAATGTGCTCAATAACAAGGGCCACTGACTCCCTCACAGGAGAGTGTAGAGAGTTGAGCATTGTCTGTCTGATCAGAATCATGACACCGTGGTTCCTCGTGACATATTAGTTGATAAACGACTAATAGGGAATCTACCGGTTATACCATAAACTACCAAGTCTAGTGAGCATTCCAAATTTAGTAAACATTTTCCCTACAAGTCATCGTCCCACATTATAAGCTAATGAACTCACAACAAATGCTCCTTTTATTATCTGATTTACCATTATCTTTTATTCGCTTTATTTAGTTTACTTAATTAACTGAACCAAAAACCCCCAACGCACTCTTTTAAAAAACCATTACTAGAAAAGAAAGGTTGATTGGATCACCTCCGTTTCAATTCATTTTCTCTTTAAGAACGACTCTAGGTCATACTTACCATCTACTAGCCTTTGGTTCACTATTAGTAAGTCACACTTAGACCCCAGCAAATACAAATTTAAAACACCCACCGATCGGCGTTGCGAACCGCTCGCGACGTGCGCATCAAGTTTTTGACGCCGCTGCCGGGGAGACTAACTGTCCGATACAGAGGCCCAACCAATCCCAATTCTAGTAAACCCTTAGGATAAAACCTTCTAATATATATATATATATATATATATATATATATATATATATATATATATATATATTTCCTCTATTTTCTGTTTCTCTTTAGTGTATGACCTGTTCCCCTAGATCTGCACCACTGTTTAATATCCCTGATCCAGAACTTATAATACGTACCAATCGACGAGAAAAGAAGCAATCTGCACTTAGACAAGCAATGGCTGAACGCATCACTCTCGCTGACAACAGTAAACTCTCTATCAAAGGAAGAGGAGGACCAATTCTCTACCCTGAAACCCCTGGTCAATCTTTCGAGCTTAAACACTACATCATCCAACTAATCCAAAACCACTGTCAATTCCATGGATTACCAAGTGATGATCCCAACTCTCACCTCGACAAGTTCATATCTCTTTCAAATTCCTACAAACAAAACGGAATTAGCCAAGACACAATCCGCTTGTATCTTTTCCCTTATTCGCTCACTCATCATGCGCAAACATGGTTTGAAGGTTTACAGACCGGCTCTATCCCTTCATGGAAGGTAATGGCGACAAAGTTTCTAACCAAATAGTTTCCGCCTTCTAAACAAACCAAACTTCGAAATGAAATCATGAATTTCCGACAAGCTTTTGATGAGTCATTATACACCGCATGAGGACGATTCAAAGGATCCTTGAAGAAGTGCCCCAATCACCATCTTGACAAATCCACCCAATTGTGTTCCTTCTACAATGGTTTTGACCCCAACCACTGAACCACCCTCGATGCTGCTGCACAGGGAAGCTTCATGGCAAAGACCGACGAAGAAGGATGGAACCTGATAGAGAACATGACTATGCATGTCGCACCCCCAAATTCTGGTTGCGGAAGGGAATCGGGTCGGGGCGCGACTAATCAATATACACAGCACATAAGATATAATGAACTACCACTATATGCGTCGTTTTACATTGATATTGATGAAACCAAAGTTTACATCGAAATGTTGTTTACATTAGCCCGGTTTGAAATTGAGAGATTTAAGTACATAATTAACCTATACAAAATATAATAATGCAGCTAAATCTCTGATTGTTTGCATGCTGACTCAAGCTAATAGTTCTTGATTGAGCAGTCCAACCTACTGCTGGTCACCTGTGATACATGCTAAAATTGGTCAGCGAAACGCTGGTGAGCTCACAGGTTTGTATGTCAACATATATTTGTATGAACCGCAAGATTTAATTGAATTTAAAATGCAATTAAGCAAAATAAAAGTTATACAGCCATGAGCACATAGTCTGAGCTTAACTTGAGCGTCAGGTCCAATTAAGGAAACCTAACTGAGTTGCCTCCCACGAGTGCCTAATCTACACTCGTCTTCCCAAATGCTAATACGTCTGTTTGACCAGCTAGTGCGTGCTAACCCGGACGAGGATTGTCAATCCTATATGATATCATATACTAACATTCATGCTACAAATGTATTACCAGACTATGCTATGGAGGGTTTTAGTGATTAGTTGAAAACAACTCATGTAGTATTTGATTGATTGGTACTTGCGTTCAACTTGTAAAATAAAACGAGCAATAATATCACACCCCTTAATGAAAACTGTAAAATAGGGGCCATGAGACTCACCTGAGCCTTGAGTGTTTAAATTAATAAACTTGAATTGATTAGCGGTGGATTGATGTCCGAAGACTTGTAACCTGAGGGTGTCCAAGACACGCAATGGTTATAACATGAGTAGGCATCTCGAAGGACTGCCCTTGCAGTTATTCGTCCAACTTAGAATGTCCAAATTACTACGATTTGGTTGATTGACTTGTGTTTTGAAAACGTGTACGGCCGTCGGTGAATTGGTTGTATAAATAATCTCGTTATTACTTTCATGATTTTGAAGTGTTATACTTAAAAGTAAGTTCCAATGTGTTTTAGAAGTCATGTCGCATTCGTGTTTGATGTTATACAAGTTTAGCACTTTGTGCGAAAGTTTAGATGTAACACTGTTACTCATGACCCTAGGGTAACGGCGAAGCCCGTTAATGACGGGGGTCCGGGGGCAGCGCCCCTGGTAGCGGGGTCCAAGGGGCGGCAGCCCCTGGCGGGGTCCAAGGGGCAGAGCCCCTGGCTGGGGTCAGCTTGGAAAATTTTTATTTCTACTAAATTGCTTTGGTGAAAAACGATCTGGACATGAATTTGGGTGAAATCGAGTGATAAAATTTTAGGTCTCGACACTTAGTAAAATTTGGGTTTTCTTGGTTCTGTTTCACGCGACATAGCGTGCGACATACGGCTTTGCATCGCTAAGTGCGACATAGTCTGTTGTGTCGCAGATAATATCTGCGACATAAGGGCTTGTGTCGCTAAGGGCGACATCCGCAATTTAATACGACGTAGGGCGTTGTGTCGCTATATGCGACGTCCGTAATTTCTGCGACATAACTATTTGTGTCGCTATATGCGACATCCGTGATTAGTGCGACATAGTGGCTTATGTCGCTATATGCGACATAAGGTCTGATTTAACGACATAAAGGCTTATGTCGCAGGTGGCCTGGAGCCTCTGCGACATAACGCGCTGTTGGCCGGAAAATGGGCCGAAAAGGTGTTTTCCGACCTCCGTTTGACCTGAGACTTTTACCCAATCCATTTTTGGACATTTTAAGTTTAAACCAACCATATACATGTAAAAATAAGTGAAATCGATGAGTTTCGAGAATTTGCCGGAAACTTACGAAGTGGCGAATCAAGATTCCGGAAAGGTAAGAGTGTAGATCATTGCGTGGTGATCGTTTTCTTCTAAATGAGTCTCGAGATTTATGGTGGTTTGGTGGTGTTATTTGGTGGAGGAAGGTGGTGGTGTTGTGGTGTTAGTTAGAGAGAAAAAAAGATGAAGAAAATGGAGAGAGAGAAAGGAAATGAAAAGAATGAGGAGGGGGAAATGGTTTTTGGGCAGATTTTTGGGGAGGGGGAAAAGGGTTTTCTCCCAACTTTTTAGTCCCCGTGTTTGCGCTCCATGCGGTGTTCATTTTTTCGATCGTTTAAACGTTAAATAATTATCTTATACGTTTAATTAGGAGTTTTAAAATACGGATATTTATTCAAAATTATATTTGAAGTATTTCGTCAAATACTTAATAATTGGGTTATAAATTGTAACTTTAACTTTATTTCGATTGTACGTGCGTTTATTATTTTAATTGCGTAATTGTTGTTTGAACGACACGAATTTGAGTTGAAATATCACCTAAATAATATTTTGGATTAAATAGAGTTATTAAATAATGTCATATTATTTAATAAAATTGTTCACCAACGTCCGTATTAATTGAATCGAATTACATTCGATTTGAATTGCGTACGATTTAATCAAATCGCATAGTTGTATATATTCATCAATATATATTTCGATACATTAATTAGCCTAACGCAAAACTAATTACATGTATTAACAATTGATTAGGCACTAATTACTAGTCCTAATTTGACGGGTGTCACAATGCATCACCATGATTGGAACTCTAGAGATCACTCAACATCTTCAGCACCTATCGCTGCATCGAATCCAGTTCCAGTTGAAGCACTTAAAGTATTAACGGATAAAATGGACTCACTTGTCAAACAGTTTGGAGAACTCAAGAAACAACAGCACCAAGTACACCAAGTACAAGTCTGTCAACATTGCACCAACCCGCTACCATCTGGTGAATACCAAGTGGAATACGCAGAAGCGGATGACACCATCTACTATGCTCAGTTTCCCGCTCGACCACAGAATTTTCCACCTGGTTTCAACCAAAACAATAACCAACCTAGAGGACCTCCATTCCCACAAAGAACTAACCAACCTTTCCAACCCCGATACCCACCAAGATACCCACCTTACCCACAACAACCACAACTTCCTTACAACCAACCCTCGCAATTCCTGGACCCACTTCCGATACAAACCAAACCACTGAACAACCTGCAAAGACAAATGCCCCAACTTCAAGTTCAGATGACGCCTTCACCCAATTCATGCAAGGTCAACACCTACTCAACCAAAAGACGTCCGCTAGACAAGATCAAGCCGACCTCTTTATGAGAAACCAATTGGCCGTGCTAAAGAATTTGGAAGCCCAAATTGGAAAAATTGGCACAACGTCTTGATAACAGACCCAGAGGAAGTTTGCCTAGTAACACGGTTCACAACCCATACGTTGAGGAAATTGGAAAAATTGGCACAACGTCTTGATAACAGACCCAGAGGAAGTTTGCCTAGTAACACGGTTCACAACCCACACGTTGAGGAAGCAAAGCAACTCACTACCACAAAGGAAGCAGCCACTCCACCTCCTGCTATTGTACCAGTAAAGGAAGAACCAAAGATCAAGATACCAGCTGTGAAAACCACTCCGACCATGAACAAAGAGGTTAGAATCCCTTATCCCGCTAGACTTAAAGCCCAACCTAAGAAATTATCATCCTTTAAGCTAGATGGAAAATTCCTTGATACCATATCTAGAGTTCCCGGTCGAAACAAGTACATTAGGAAATTGCTATCCACTAAGGATAAACTGCCCGAAGTAAACAACATTCTCCTTAGTTCTGAAACATCAGCCCTACTTAAGAATAGCCTTCCTGAAAAACTAGGAGACATCGGTATATTCACAATCCTTGTTCTATTTACCAATCCGGAGATATCAGCGCTTTAGCCGACCTAGGAGCTAGCATTAACCTTATGCCCTACTCCCTGTTTAAGAGGCTAGAACTTGAAAATTTGAAACCCACTAAGATGACTGTCCAGCTAGCTGACCAATCTGTTAGATACCCAAAAGGAATAGCTGAGAACGTCTTAGTTCAAGTTAACAAATTCTTCTTTCCGACGGATTTCGTGGTAATGGATATCCACGAGGACATAAATATCCCGATTATCCTTGGAAGACCATTTATGAACACAGCCAGAGCAGTGATTGATGTGTATAACCATACGATTGTTCTACGAGCACATGGTGAAAGCATCACCTACAAGATCGACCAACCGGACTGTACACAAGAACAAGAAGAATGCCACGCTATATCAACAGGCATAATTTGTTCCGATGACGAATCAAACCCCGAAGAAGAACGATGCTTCACTCGACCAACAACCTTGATCTACGACACTGAAACAGATCGAGACGAGGACGAGGAGTACCAAGATGCTGAGGAAGAAGAAGAATCCGAGGAGGACGAATCAGAACCTGAGGAAGAAGAGGAAGAACCCGCTGAGGAAGACGAAAGAACGGAAGAAATGGAAGAAGAAGAACCTGAAGAGGAGGAGGAGGAAGAAATGGAGGAAGATGAAGATCAAATTGATTCACCACAGATGGCTGAAGTCAAAAGAATACAAGACTGCAAAGACTACACTTCATCAGAAGAATCCTTTGATTTTGGAGCCATCCACCAAGAGCTTAGATCCACTCATCTCAAAAGAATGGGAAACATTCTCGACTCTTATCTTGATCCATCGAAACCCTTTACCAGAACCCGACTCCGAGACATAGATACTTTTGAAGAAGAGCTCCGAATATCACAGCACCCTGACCTGTATGCTAAACTCCTACAAAGAATTTCTGCATATAAGGCACGACAACCAGGAAGCTTTGCTGAAGAAAACCTTCAAAACAGCATCACGGAAGTCAGAACCATCAAAGTCGACAGTACTCAACCTTTCAACAACGCACCCTCAGATGAAAAATTCCACCAATTCCCAGATTCACGAGATGAAGATTCCGACTACAAGAGTGTCGAATTTGACGGTGATTTTATTGACGTCACCATCGATGAACGCTCTATTCCAAAGACCCCTCTTGCTCCACCAAATTCACCCGTCGTCACAGCTGAAAGACTAGAGATTCCCCTCATCGATACTCACCAAGACATGATCGAACTAATTAATGAATACACCGATGTGCGCATCATTGTAGAGGCTATCAAAGAGTCAACTAATGAATACAACACCGCTCAGAGACTCTTGATAAGGCAAATTGAACGAGAATACGATTCATATCTCACCAATTATGGAGAACCAGTGCCCCAAACTTTGCTCAGACATATCCAAGAGTTCTCTGATTCCCTTCAAGAACAAGTCACCAGAGAAGCTCAACAGCCAGAGAGACCAGACTACCCAATGGGAGAAGTCGAGTTCTGCAGCAACCAAAGGCAAATATACCAAAAAGTATATTGTGCCTTAGCCGGATCAGCTTTTCCCTACTCATCAAGTCAGAAGGCTATACTTGTATCAATGAAACTCATCTTGAAAGAGCTACTGGAAATCCGTAGAATTATGCTGACATAAGAATGGTGGGAGATCTTAGAACCCTTCTAGATCTCATCGAAACTGGAGAACATCTCACGACTTCAGAAAACTTCAGGATCATCATTCACTCTACCATTGGTCATCATGTTGAGCGGATAATTGATGAACTAAACCAGTCAGCATATGAAGAAGAAACTCGTGAAGTACCAAGGTTCATTCCGCATATGTCACAAATCAACCTAGCAACTTACGTGACAACTCGACTACGCGGAATGTACACTAAAGAAGATGTAGAGCTTAATGTTTATCGTGATGGATATCGCGAAATATTCAGCAAGCTAATCTATATCTTCAGAGACTCAGACTTTCCCTTCAACCGTGAGTAACATCAACTCATCAGACAAATATGCCAAGCAACCCGATCTTTTGGAGGAGACCCTTTTGTTGAAGACTTTCAAGAAGTGAAGACTCAATTCATGGCCCTAATTGCCTCGATAGGTCGAAACCACCCACAGCGTGAAATTGTTCAAACTCACACATGCACTCGAATCGATCCTAACGGACCGGTCACAAGGGTAGTTCGATACATCAGCTATGAGATGGCAATCCTCGACCAACTGGACACTGATCACTTCAAGAGCTTCAGGATGGAATCCACCACTCCACCAACTCTCATTGCCGACATGATGGAGCAATTCCTGCGATACTTCCCTCCACGCTACAGCTTACCTAGGAACCACAGTGACCACTCTAGCTCCACGGACACATCCAGCATCATCTGAAGAAAGGACTAAGTCAATCTCTCGACTTTAAAAGAGCGTTTCTCGAGAGGCAACCCGTGTGTTTACATTTATGCAATTTTACTTTCCAAGAAGTGATGAAATCTCCGACTATCTTTCACACTCGGATCATACGAAACATGCTCTATCCTGCAAGGACGCATCAACACCCGAAGAATCATAGATCCGAAGTGTTCACACCTACGAGACCAATCACAAGAAGACTTGATCAAGAATGCACCAAACAAGACGGAGCCGGCAAATGCACCAAAGGAACACTGCAACCACCAGGGAGTACTTCTATACCGTCTCTTTCATTCATTTTAAATATACCATATCCAATATGCTTATCACTAAGTGTGGGATTCAAACCCAACACACACTGAAAGAATGCAACTTAGATGTTTAAAACACTAAGTGTGGGATTTTACCCCATTCAGAGCTTAGTATAACATCGAGGACGATGTTTCTTTAAGTGTGGGATAGCAGTAGTTGCACTACTATCAGATGGGTAATGGTATATGCTTGATTCTAAAATCGTTGCTCTTTATAAGACTATCCTTCTCCAAAAAAGTAAACCCAACTCAAAATTGAGTTAAAAATGTGTTGAAAATGAAAAATTTTAGACGAAGAATGATTTACTTTGGGAAAAAGGATAAATAAAATACAAATTCTTTTGAAAAATTAGTTTAGTAATCCCATAAAGAGCATCGCATGACTAAGCACACAACAACCCAACTTTCGATTTATGAGGTATCTTGAGCCATATGAAAAGCATTCACTTTTAATGCTTCACTTTTTCGATTCTTGAGTGTACCGATGTATGCATTTCGAATCAGAACTTGCTCTTGTTATGCATTTCGAATCTGAACTGGTGATCAAAAAGGAGATCGAATCACATCATTCTTGAACCCATCCATACACCCGAAAATAAATACGTTACCCCTTACCTACTCAAAAGCATCCTTCAAACTTCATAAAAAGTTCCAAAGATGAAAGAAGAGAAGTCACAAGGATATGACGTCGAAGAAAGAAAATATCCAAGAAAACTCGAAGAAAAAGTCAAATGGATAAAAGACTCCGCCCGAAAGAAAAAGGCGTCAATCCTCCCAAAAAATTCAAACTTTCAACTTTCCGCTTCACCAAAAAGAAAACCTATGAAGAACCAACACAACCCCCTCTCATACCACTAACCTTCCACTCCAAAAACCTTACATACCCTCTCCTTGAATGATTGTGGCTAGATCAACTTCACGCTCACCTACAAGGTAACGATTTGATTCTCGATCAAGCCTATGACGATAAACGATACATGACTGGCATTCTGAGTGATTAATATAATAGAATAGGAAGCCCTAAACACTTTGAGTGATTTGAGTGACCACCTTGAGAGGATCGCCTAGTCATGTATCCAAGATCAAATATCTAAAGCATGCTCCTAAAGTTTACAATCCTTCCTTTTCAAAGAACAAGTATTTTACTTTCCCAAAACCCCTTAGTAAAAAGTTCCGCCTTAAAATTATTTTATCTTTAACCATGTTGAAAATCGAGTTTGCTTGAGGACAAGCAAAGTTCTAAGTGTGGGATACTTGATATCGCGTAAAAAGTCACGTTTTTAATACCGATATCTCTCTCATTTTGGAACGATTCTTGGCACTTTAACTCAAAAACATTACAAATCAATAGTGTTATGCCGAGATGGTCAAAACAAGGTTGCACGATGAAAATCAAGCAAAACGGATGAAAAATGAAGATTTCACACACGTTTGAAGATTCAAGACATCAAAATGAGATTTCAAGATAAAAGAGCCCATCACCAACATCCACCTTACTCAAGATGTTTGTTTTCAAATTACGAATCCAACAGAAGAAGAATCAACAAAAACGGACGAATAATGAAGATTCTACGTACTCCGTTAAGATCCAAACAGATGCATAACGAAGAAAACACGCACGAATCGAGAAATGAGGCAACAGGCAGCGGACTGGTGCGGGTAGCAGCCAGCCGCCGCCGGCCAGCCACCAGGCCGCCGCCAGCTGCCAGCTGGCCGCCACTCACCCGCATGGTTGGTGCTTTTTTGTCCTTTCGTGTACCCAGTGCTAGACCTTTACGTGTTTTTCCGTACCCGGTGCACCACCTTTTCCACCTTTTTCGTACCCGGTCCCACCACCTTTTCCACCTTTTGCTATTGTGAGATTCCACTTGCTAAAATGCACCAAAACACTCCTATAAATAGGAGGCATGAGGCTCATTTGCAAAAACACACCAAGGCACTAGGACACCAACACACCTAGGCACTTTCACACTTTCTTTCTCTAGCTTCTAGCTTTTCTTTCATTCTTTATATTCTTACTTTAAATTAGAATTAGGCTAGTTAAAATAGAAGTAAGGAACGTGCTTGAAGTCCTTGGTGGGGAACGTATTTGTAATCTTTGGTGTACGCTTGGAGCAACTCTTATTAATTCAAGTCTATTCCTTCTCGCATATTAATCTCGGTTATTTCTATCCTTATCTATCCTGATTAAATATGTATACTTTAGTTATGCTAGAGATAGTTTGTGTCATGATTAGTGAGTAGATTACTATTGTATTTGTTGTGATGTAGTTAGCATATGTAATTGTGGGATGACTTTAATTGCGTCGTGAAATAATATGATATTCGACTGTCTACTTGGTATAGTGCTGGAAATGCTTTCGAGCAAAGTTCAAACTCATGGAAGCCGGTAACGACCGAAGGAAGTTGTATTATGGATCGATGTTAAAATGAAAACTTTATGAACGGATTTACCTTATGATTTTAAACCTAAAACTTACATTTGCCTTTCGATTAACAAACGTGATTGTAACCTTGTAAAGAGGAGTCGCGAAGCTTACTACTTGGTCAATAGTTATCTGTGTAAAACTATGGCTTTAATTGTAACTTCATGCGAGCATCATAAAATGCAATGTGACTACGTGGAATTGCCATGAGTATTGTACACTTGAAATCACAATGTACTTATCATGTAAACATCGCGAATCAATTGAATTCACAATGGAAACATCGGTAACGATTAAATACATTGTGAACTACCATAGCATTTTTCGACATGGTCTGGGTTTAACTTTATGCAAAAAGCCGTCAGCATTTTAATTAGCGTTTTAATTAGATTAGTTAGTTTAGATTAGATTAGGTAGGCTATAGGCTAAATAACCATTTACGAAAACCTAGGGATTTGTTAATTGTATTGAGAAAGGCAAGTTTAAAATCCAACTTAAATCGATACTTTTCCTTAACCTGTGAAATTTATAGTAAGGTACGCAAGAAACCTCAACACTTTCCTTCACTTACCATGCTTAAACTTCATTAATAGGAATTGATCAACTAAGTCCGAATGTATTTGCTAAGTTAGTTGTCTGCTAAATTTATAGTCTTTATGGTATTAAGAACGGTTAGACTTATTGTATTGCTACTCTATTCATTCGCCCATGAGCAAATGTGTTCAATAACAAGGGCCACTGACTCCCTCACAGGAGAGTGTGGAGATTTGAGCATTGTCTGTCTGATCAGAATCATGACACCATGGTTCCTCGTGACATATTAGTTGATAACCGACTAATAGGGAATCTACCTGTTATACCATAAACTACCAAGTCTGGTGAACATTCCAAATTTAGTAAACATTTTCCCTACAAGTCATCGTCCCACATTATAAGCTAATGAACTCACAAAAAATACTCCTTTTATTATCTGATTTACCATTATCTTTTATTCGCTTTATTTAGTTTACTTAATTAACTGAACCAAAAAACCCCAACGCACTCTTTTAAAAAACCTTTACTAGAAAAGAAAGGTTGATTGGATCACCTCCGTTTCAATTCAGTTTCTCTTTAAGAACGACTCTAGGTCATACTTACCATCTACTAGCCTTTGGTTCAGTATTAATAAGTCACACTTAGACCCCAGCAAATACAAATGTAAGTCCCTAGTTCTAGGATCGATAACTTCGTTATCTGTAGTATTAAGGTGCGGAATTCCTTAATACGATGTTATCTTACTAATAACGATTTTGTTCGCGTTTAGGTTAACTAATTGCTTTGTCTTTTACGAATAAACGTCAAAAACCTAGCCTTTAGTTTTTGTGTTTCTCTGGAAAATACTAACTGAGTTCGCAGGTTGATCTCCCAAAAGTGTTATCTAAAAGTTATCTTTTGTTTTCACGTACAAAAACATTTATATATCTCGTCTCAACTCGCAGCCACTGGGCCTGCGAGTTGACTCGACTCGCTACGCAGCCCAAGCCCATGAACTCGGCTCGTTGTCTTTTGTTGAGTTCTGCGAGTTCAGATCTCATCTCGCATCGCAAAGCCTTGCGACTTGAGATCTCGACTCGCAACAAACGTCTCAAACAAATAACTCGACTCGCAGTAAAAGTATATATTGTTAAAATCTATATTCGTCTAACACTTTATCATAATAATATATTTAACGAATATTAATATCAAAACAATATCAATTTACTAATCTAAACCAATATATCAACATGATAACAATTACACTAGTCATATTGCAAAGCTAGATCTGTTGTCACAAACTATGTTTCAACAGACTCCCCCTTGACAATAGCTCTAGCATCTTTATCTTCACATTATCTTTGGTTTTAAGAGTAAATCTTACTACCTACAAAAATCTTCATCTTCATACAAGTTTTAATCATCATTTGATAATCTCGTGCTAAATCACCCCATGCTTCAGTACAAAGGATTCTATTCTCATTTAACTTCAATAAATCCTTTCTTGACATGTTCATAAGATGACGATGATCATAAACTCTGAAGATCTCCCTTTCACCACCTTCAACCTCATCATCAGCTTCAACCATTACAGCTTCTCCAGTTTCTGAATCCACATGCCAACTCTTCATATTTCCCAAAATATCTTGAGGCATCTTCTTCAGTGGTATCTGCTGAACACATTTTATAGCTGGATAAATCTCCTTCCTTCTCCTTCTACCAGTTCTTTGACTTCTTTCTTCCAACTTAATTGTCTTTCCTTTCCTTGGCTTAATTTTTTCAAACTTATTAGCTCTAACCTCAGTCTTGATTATGTGTTCAACATATCTTCCAACAAAATCATCACTTGGGTTATTCAATGATAATCTAGCCAAATCTCTAATTTCAAATCTAGGCAAAGAACTAAAAACTGCAAGCTTTCTTTCAAAATATTGAACTCCATCAAATCTCTTAATAGCAAACAGTTTTAGATCAGCATCAAAATACCATCCTATAATCCCTCTTTTTGCTATACGCTTACCTGTAATATCAATTTCTGATATACCAAGCTTTTCTTTCTTTTTCTTTGGCAAAGGCTTGAATATAGGATTATCTTTATGCTTATCAAGAAGATTTTCTTCATCTGAATCAGTTGAATCATCGATCTCTTCATCTACATCGACAACCGTTGGACCTTCAGCATTTTCAAAAATAACTTCTGTTCTAGATGGGCTCACATGGTGTTCATCAACATAAACATCTGGATCTACACCCATGTCATGCACTATCTCAAAAACAGCAGTCCAATCTGTAGGCAGTTGAAATTCACCCTCTTCAAGATCATAATCAATATCTTCATCTATCTCATCCAAAACATCATTTTCTGAATCTGATAGATCTACACATTCCATTCCTAGAGAAACAAACAAACACAAATATATTAATGATTTAAATTCTCTTATTGATTTCCCTGAATCAATCTAAGAATTCCAATACTAATCCTTTTGTGTAATATAAACGCGAAATATATATAACTTATAAATCTTTTATTAATTATCAATCTAAGATTTCTTAAGTCTTATATCAAACACTTAACAAACATTAATTAAATTTAAACTCTAATGTACTATGAAGAATCACCATACATTTAAGTTTACAATTAATTAACTTATATAATTTCTAAGACTTAATTGAACTGTTATATCATAAGATCTTAACTTTCAATTATATCTTTAAAATTATATATCATTTGTCTAGTTTTAAAAAAAAAACAAATCATACAAATTTAACTTGTCAGTTATAAAAACTCTCAAGTCTAAAATGTTTAAGTTAAAATAAATTTTGACCGCTGAAATATATCAGAACACGCTGCTCGACTTCTTAATGAGTCGGAAGACTTTCGATCACTAATTTATTTAACCTTTTAAAATCAAATAACTTAAAGAATTTCTAATATATTTAACTTGTAATAATAATAATCTCAAATCAAATATATTACAAAACCATTAAGTTACAAATATTTAGTTACAATTATAAATTACAATTACAATTCAACTAAATTCTAAATACAAATAACTACACAAATCTAAACTGTCTTACCAGCTTCACTTGTTCCTGTAGCACTTGTACCAGCACCATCACCACTTGCACTTACACCAGCAGACTCCCCCTGAATAATAGTCTGCTGACCAGTCATTGAAGGACCAGCCAGCTCACTATCCTTCTGAGCATTGGGATCATCGTCTTTGTCATCATCTCGTTTCTTCCTCAACTCATCTTCTTTGCAAGATTCTAGATATACCAATATCTCCCCCTGAGCTGACTGTCCTGAATTCACTCTCAACACTAACCGTTCTAAGTGTTCAAGCTTCAGTCGCTGGGCAGTAAAATCATCAAGCAAAGTATTATGAGTGTTTAGCAGGGTCAAATAGGATGTACTCATATGAACCATCTGCTGAGCAAGAGAGACATTTTCAGCTAACATCCCTGGAATCTTCGAAGTAAGTTTCTCTAACTCCTTAACTCTAGACTCTAAGGATGTAATCCTTTCAGTATCTGTCGTAGGAGTAACATAAATAGTATGTGGTCCAGGTGGTGTCACTGAAGCGATGTATGAATCTCGTGTTAGTGGTGGAATAGCTTGAGATAACACTTCCTTAAGAAGAGTAGCTGCAAATCTACTAGCATTATTGATCTCAGCCTGTTAAGTTAAACAAAATTAATTAAGTAATTGTTACAGATTAGTCTGTCTCAATCTCTAATTAATTATATAACACTTGTATAACTAAACTTATATCCCTTACCTCAATAGGTACAGATATCTGTTCAGTAACCACCGGTGTTACATTCTCCACCTGCGGTGTATCTCGAGCAACTGTCACAGAATCAACTGTCTCAGTTTGAACTCCTGATAAACAACAAGTTAAGATTATCTAACTTTTAAATATTACATACCATCCTGAATGGTCAAAGTCCTGGAACGCTTACGGCGTCGAGTAATACAAGGTGTATCCTATTCCTCAGAACCTTCATCAACAAGACTGAAGTCAGGATCGACTTCCTTAGCCTTCCTCTTCTCCTTCAGTGCTGGATCTGGAATCATCCGAGATCGGTATCGAATATAACCAACACCGGGAGAAGGAGTACTATCATCATCATCTGAAGCCGATTCTCCATTACGACCTCCAGATGGACCAACATCAGGATCCTAAGTATTAAATATATTAAACATTTATGATTAGCTAAAAGCTCTATCACACGAGTTCGATATATTTATGATTAATCTGATAAATACCTTAGAAGGTAAAACCTCAGATCCATCTAACTGTCCCTGCTCACCCTCAGGTCGAGTGACCTCTGGGTCTGCAGTCTCAGCTCCCTGATCATAATGATATTTAGATTTTATAATTAGAAATAATATCTAATTAACTAAGTATCTATATCATTATCATTATATAATAAAAGCTTATGAAATATTTATCATCTAAGTACATATGTTATTATATAATTTAAAATATACCTCAAATGGTGCAACATAACTATCAATCTCCCTTAACAAGGAATCAGTAGCATCATCATGCTCTACAAGCACCTCCTGAATCACCTTTTGAGCAACATCTGGGTTCACCTGTACCCCAGCATGTTCAGGTTGTTCCAAAACATCCTCAATCAGCTCCTGTGGATCATCAGCATGAACCACATCAGCTAACTGTTCAGGAACCACAGCTTCAGCATCAACATCTAGCCAACCATTGTTCGGTGGCGTCACATAGGTAGGATCAACAAGAAAACCAAAAAGTTCTCTCTCCTCAGGTTTCACTACCCCTTCCTTTCTCACTGATTGCAGAAATATCGCATTGTATCCTCGGAGCCCAATAGTATCTACACGTAAAAATGGCCCAGGAATAACAAGCTCTGGCAGACGAGCACGAATGATCAGCATACAAAAACGTGGATAAACCAGAAACCGTGATCTAACAGAACCCGAAATCTGTCTAACCAGCTCTCCAAAAATATAATCACAAAAACTGTATGGTTTATTGTAAACCAGTGACAGTGCAGCTGATACAAGGGCAGGGCTTAATTCATCGAAGCCTCCCTTCTTTGGTGCAAAAACTGTGACAATAACATGCCACAAAAACCTCCACTGTCCAATAACCAGAGGTTTTTGGAACTGACGTCCCCTCCTATCTCCTGTATATCCCATACGACCTATCGCACCCTCAACAAAATCACTAGGGTACTCAGTCGGACCATCTTCTTGGTCTACTGTCCCCAAGTGTAAAATCTAACGTAGATCGCCAGCAGAGAAAACAACCGGTCGATTATTGACCGTTGTGCGAATAACCGGTGGGTTGATCGTCTCATCATACTGAATACCTTCCCAGAAGTCGTTCAGTATAGTCTGAGAATTCTGTGGAGACTCGGTAAGTGCATATCTAATACGTGAACGTGCAAAGAATGTAAGCACTTGAGCAACTTGATGTGCTCCACGTGCTGAAAGATCCAGATCAACAAGAATATTGTGACCTTTATCGAATTGTCTCGCCATATCTATAAAAACACAAATGACAAAAACAATTAACACACGTTAATCAATTGTAAACTATAACGTATGATGAATAACAATTCATCTAACATCTTAGTTTTAAAAATTATATATAACTTGTTACATTACAGTCGCAAGTCGTATATAATTATTTCATATATAACTTATTACTAATAAGTCGTAAGTTCAATATGTAAATCCCATTAATTACTTGTTAATTTGTAATTCTCAAGTCATTAACGTTTTAAAAGATATATATATATATATAGATTATACCGCTAACTAAAAGTCAGAACACGCCACACGATTACTCTTTGAATCGGTAGACTTTCGATATAATTATATATTTGTAATATATATGTTATCACGTATTAATATAAAATTCGTACGTCAAAACATATTTTAATAAGCGTTTAAAGTGAGATACACAAATAAATGTAGCTTATTATTAAAGTTAAAATTGCATGTTACATTTTATTTTTACAAGTTATTAAACTCGCAAAAATCTAAAGTGAACTCGCAACTCAACTCGCAACCATGTCAACTCGCTAACCAAGTCAATCCGCAACTCGACTCGCAAGTCGATTCGCTAATCTACTCGGTCCGCAAAGGTCAACAAGTCAAAGAATCAATCTCAACTCGCTAAGTCTGCGAGTCGAGTGTTCAACTCGCAGCATGAACTGATGTTGCGAGGTGAAACTAAAATCAAATAATCTATCTATGAAAAAGTGATCGGTCGATTTATTTACGTTCATTAAGGTTCGATTAACATTAATCTACAAGATTCTTGTCAAATAACACCTTAATCTACATTAATCGTTCAAATTTTGAAACGAAACCCTAGAATGATAAAAACTTCGATTTCGTGTAATTTAAACGGTGAAATCCATTGGTTTATACCTCAATATGTTCGCAATTTGAAAGTGTATAAAAGCTATGGATCAAAAACTCGTCCTGGTAACTAGGCAAATCGAAATCAAAAGAAGTACTCTGTTCGACTCGTTTCGCAGGAAGTGGATTCGCAGAGCTTAAGTGAACTCGCAAATCAAATGGGTTCGGTGGAGTGTTTTGACTCGTTTGACCACCCTTTTATACTCTGTACTCGATTCGCAATATATCTCGATTCGCAAGGTTGACTAGTCAAACTCACAAAATTAAATAAAATGCAAATTTAATACTAAGTATAAATTGAGAACCCTTTTATGTGAATAGTTATCTCTGTAACTATTTAGCCTAAACATTTAAAATAAAATGTTTTCACATAATTTTTCCTTAACAATAATCTTCTTACATATATTAACCGACTAAACCCGTGATACAGTTAATCTTGTATAAAGACAAATCATCAAGCTAAAATTATTCACTGATATACCTACTGGTCTTCAGTTTATGTAAAAATATATATATAAGTTATAACAGAAAAATTAACCGCTGATATAAAATCAGGACACGCTACTCGACTACACTGTGAGTCGGAAGACTTTCGATTAATATTCCACGTAACCTATATAATATTCTCAATTTTCAACGGACATTTGTTCAACATTTACACTAAATATCCAGTATAATTCAATTCCAAAGGGTAAACAAGAATAGTAAATAGAATGTTTATTAATTCAAAGAAATAATTACAAACGTTAAAGTAATAAAACTACTAACGTTTTAAGAAAAGAAAACAACTTACTATAAAACGCTTAAAGTTGTAACTGCTTAGGAATCATATTAGAGAGAATAAGCGGTACTTATTATATTACATTAAGTTTAAGATGATTGTTAGTATACATACCTCATGAAATTCATTTAAGCACAAGAAAATCACAATGTTAATCAGTATTAAACTTATATTTATAAAATTATATCTTATGTACCTTTATCCACATGATATAACATTTCATTGAAATATAACTTATGATTTCTTATTATTCACAAAAGTGAAAGTTCAAATATCATAGACAGTTCAAGACAATTACCGGTATTATGATCCACATAAACAAATTACGCACAGATTTCTGAGCCAATCTTTTATTATTAATGTGCACAATATCTAGTGTTTTCTACTATACAACATACTGAAGAATGCAAGTACAACACATAACACTGAATCTTGTAATATCAAGGTAGAGATTACTAAATGATGTTCTTTAGAAGCATATAACATACACTTGACATGAGATACTTTGTATCTTTCATATGTAAGGTAGAGGTTACTAAATGATGCCCTTTCGAAACATATAACTCACCTTTTGACATTATGATACTTTGTATCATTTCACAATTTTTTATTTTAGATCACAGTGTATGGTAGTACTATCATTCTACAATTAAGACATATGTCATACGTTATATAACAGATCACATAAGATAGTACACATGACAGTTATACTTCTTAACTGCTCGGAAATCGTAGCATAATCTGCCTACCAATAAATTGTATAATGAAGCTGACTAGACTTAAGTTATTCTTATCACTTGTTAGGTAAAAGGACAAGTTATAATCAGTGGATATAGGTGTATAATAAGATAAATATAAATATAATCCTAATTAACAGTCATCATTTTGATGCAACTTATTAGAATCTACTAACATATCATTCTTAATACTTAAGGTTATTATTCGAAACCGTATTCTCCTAATGTACTATCATCTCCCAAGTTTTTACAGCCAAAACTTAAAGCTTTTTCTAAAAGAACTTCAAGTGTTCTTTTATGGAAGGCGATTCCCCTCAGGTAACAAGCAAATGAATGCCATACGCCCACCTTTTTTTTTTTTTTTTTAATATAAAACAGACCATTAACTATTACAAAAATACCCATGGAAGACTAATCACTCTGGATTTCTCATTCCGTTAAGTTGAACCAACGTCTCAAATCTCACTCTGTCAAACGCCTAGGTGTATAAGTCTGCTAAGTTATTCAAAGATGGAACCTTAACTAACTTTATCAAATTCTTCTCAGCACAGTCTCTAATAAAGTGATGTCGAATATCAATATGCTTAGTTTTACTATGCTTTACTGGATTGTTGGTGATTGACATTGTAGATTCGTTATCAATCATCATAGGAGTATTGGTTATATTTAACCCGTAATCCCGCAGTTGCTGTTGTATCCAAAGAACTTGAGAACAACAGCTGCCAGCTGCAACATACTCAGCTTCACATGTAGAAATGGCTACTGAGCTTTGCTTCTTGCACTGCCAAGATACTAATCTACCTCCTAAGAATTGACATCCTCCGGTCGTAGATTTCCTATTTTGATTGCATCCTCCATAATCCGAATCAGTATAAGCTATAAGATCTACGTCTCCATCAATCGGATACCAAAGTCCCAACTTCGGTTTCCCTTTGAGATAACGAAGAATCCGTTTCACAGCTTGCATATGTGACTCTTTCGGATTTGCCTGATATCTTGCGCATATACAAACAGCAAACATAATGTCAGGCCTAGAGGCAGTTAAATACATTAGTGATCCGATCATGGCTCTATAAAGAGTTAGATCCACATCGCTATCACTCGATGTATTTGGACCAAGGTTGTGATTAACTGGAATTGGAGTATTATAGACCTTACTTTCATCCATCTTAAAGCGTTCTAATAGCTCATATGTATATTTAGATTGATGAATAAAGAATCCATCCTTCTTTTGATCAACTTGTAATCCTAAGAAGAAATTTAACTCTCCCATTGCAGACATCTCAAACCTTTTTCTCATGACTTTCTCAAATTCTTGACACATCTTTTCATCCGAAGATCCAAAGATAATATCATCAACATATACTTGTACTAATAGAAAGTCATTTTTATTCCATTTTACAAAAAGTGTACTATCAATTGATCCTCTTGTAAATCCATTATCAAGTAGATAAGTTGATAGCGTTCCATACCACGCCCTAGGTGCCTGATGTAATCCATATAGAGCCTTATTCAAGCGATATACTCTATCTGGATGTTCAGAATCAGTAAACCCTGGCGGTTGTGAAACGTACACCAATTCTTCAACTTTGCCATACAAAAAGGCACTCTTAACATCCAACTGATAAACTTTGATACCCTTAAAAGAGGCAAATGCTAAGAATACTCTAATTGCTTCTAGCCTAGCAACTGGTGCAAACACTTCATTGTAATCTATCCCCTCTTGTTGATTAAACCCTTGAACCACTAGACGAGCTTTATTGCGAGTAATGACTCCCCGGTCATCTCTCTTACACTTAAATACCCATCTAGTTCCAATTGAATATTCTCCCTTTGGAAGGTCAACCAACTCCCATACTTGTAACTTAGAGAACTGTTGCAGTTCTTCTTGCATAGCTTCAACCCACGAACTTTCTTTGAGAACCATCTGCACATTTTTAGGCTCGATTTGTGAGATAAAGCATGAATATAGACACTGATTAGGAATCCCTGTCTCTTTCATAGCAGTATACAAGCTTTCCAAGTTCTCAGAGGTACTAGCTTTAGATTGAGTCCTAGTCTGAACAGGAGTATTAATATCACCGATGATGTTTTCAACGGGATGATTCTTACTCATTCTTGTAACCGGTATAGGATCAACTATTAACTCATCTCCTAAGTTAGTACCAATCTCTTCTAATGAAGGAATATCTTCTGAACTTGCTGAAGACAACCTTAAATGATTCAAAGAGGTAAGTATATCATCAAACGTTGTTTGAAGATCCTTTTCAGAATCTGCAGTTTCTTGATACTTATCCTTTGAAGGTTGTTGTGACCCACTTGAAGAAGCTTCATTTGAGTCATTTGGTGTCCTGATTCCAGATCTCGGAACACTCGATGTTGAAGAAGGACCATTGTCCGATTCTTCAGACAATAAGTGTTTAGAGATCTCTAAATCACTGACAAAGTCACTTATAGGAACTTTAAATGACTGAAATAGATCTGAATAGTCAAATTGCCAATCTAATCCCTTATGTACAGCAGGTACATAGCTCGTAACTTCAATGTTATAAACAATTTCCAGTCGTCCTGTGACTTTATTGAAAACTCTTTTATTTGGTGAGTTGGGCATATAACCTAGAAAAAATCCTTCGTCCGCCTTTTCACCAAATTTAGCTTGATGTCCTGTTTTCAATATTGAACATGGAACTCCAAAGGGTTCAAATCCCTTCAGATTAGGTTTCTTATTATTCAATAATTCATAACAAGTCTTGTTACGCTTTTTGACCGTAAGAACCCTATTTAGAACATGACATGCTGTATTCACCGCTTCTGCCCAAAAGAAGACCGGAAGCTTTGAATCTGCAAGCATAGTTCTAGCAGCTTCAATCAACGTTCTATTCTTCCTTTCAGCTACACCATTCTGTTGAGGTTCATATGGTGCACTGAATTGATGAATTATCCCTTTGCTTAAGCAATAGATATTCAACGTTGAATTTTTGAATTCTGTTCCGTTATCACTACGAATACGCTTAACTCTTGTTTTATAGACATTCTCTACTAGATCAAAGAATTCTATTAAAATTCCTGGAGTTTCATCTTTAGATCCCAAAAAGAATACCCATGAGAATCTAGCGTAATCATCTGTGATAACTAAACAGTACCACTTGCCACCTAGACTTCTCTTGCTTATAGGGCCAAAGAGGTCCATGTGCAGCAGTTCAAATGGCGAGGAGATTGAGTTTTCAGTCTTAGACCTGTGTGGTTTCTTGTGCTGCTTTCCTTTGAGGCAAGGAACACACTTGTCTTCAGACTTGAAACGATTTTGTGGTACACCTAGAACTAACCCATTTTTAGTTATAAAATTCATTTTTCTCCAGTTTAGGTGTGCCATTCTCCTATGCCATAAGAGTGCATCTGCTTCTGAGGCCTTGGATAGTAAACATGTCGACACCATTGAAGAATTAGGAACACCCATGTTTATCGCATAGATGTCCTTCTTCCTTGGTGCCCTCATCAATATCCATTCTTCAGGAATTATGAAGCCTGGCTTCAGAACTAAGGCCTCCTTTTCATTAAAATGAACTGGATGACCTTTATCACAGACTTGGGAAACACTCACTAGGTTGTGAGTTAGTTCTTCAACATAATTCACATCCTCTAGAGTCAAAGTTCCATTTGAAACTTTTCCTTTCCCGGTAATTACTCCTCCTTTGTCTCCTGCAAAATTTACTTTTTGCTTGAAACCTTCTGTGAAGTCCTTCAGTAGACTTCGTTCACCTGTCATGTGTTTTGAGCATCCACTGTCTACATACCACCAATTGTCCTTGTTCACAGTCTGCTCCTACACATAACAAGTTGTACACAGTTAGTTATCAAGAGGGACCCAAGCCATTACGGTCTTGGTTTATCCCTGATCATCTACAATCTGAACCTCCTTAAAGTGACCATAACTGTTCCCATCGGGAGTCTTGGTAGCTTTCACAGGAGTTTGAGATTGTTTATGATCTATAATCTTGGGCCTATGAGGAGAGTGAGTAGAAAACCTCCTAGGCACATACTTAGATTCCTGTGCACTCGAAGTAGAACCATTCTCAAATTGACTATGGTTTCTACTTGGGGTCCTAAACCTCGAAGGTGTCTTATCCCTTTGTTTATTGAAAGTATTTTCGATTGGAGTATAAGTCCTTTTAGGTTTAGGTGGAGAGACACTATGATTACCATCTCTTTTCAGAATGTTTATAGGTTTGCTTCCTAATCCCGGTTTGGAGCCTAACCTATCTACAATCGGACTAGAAGTGGTCGGTGTCTTATCAGTAGTCACTAACTTATGTATAGCTTCCAACTTCTTATTTGGGCAACAAGAAGATACGTGTCCTTTTTGGTGACACTTGAAGCATGACATCTGTTTTCGTGACTTACTAACTTTGGTAACCGCTATTGGAGTCTTAGGCACTAAAGGATTAATAACATGCTCTTTATTAATCAATTCATCAATCTTAGTATCATGAATTACTCCACCCGGTACAAACTGTACTTTGGTGAAAGAAACTCTCTTACTATCATCAGATGAAGGATTCTTAATAAACTCCTTCTGTGCCTCTGACAGATCAGGTTTAGCTACTGTTTTCTCAGAACTTACTTCAGTCATTTCAGTATCTTCTGGAAGCTTTGTGTAATTCGAATTGAAAGGAGGTGGTGTCTCATTGTAACCTAATCCTGTCTTATTCTTTACACTTCGTTGAGCGTCAAGCATTTTGTCCATCTCAGTGGATCTATAATTTTCTATCTTTCTATTTTGCTCAACTAGCTTCAATTTACAGTCAGCTAGCTCTTTCTCCTTATTGGCTAATTTCTGATTTAAGTCTTTTAGATTAATATAGAGACCATCTATGATAACAGCTTTTTCATTAATGGTATCTCTAAGAGCACTCCTATCAGAAGCATCAGACCTAATTTTATCTTTTAAGTCCTGTTTATCGTCACTTAACCTACGCACATCAATCTTGGCTAGTTCAAGTTCAGATCTAACAGTCTTACTAGATTCAGTCAATAAGCTAACTTGAGATGTCAGGTTTTTGTTTGCTACATTTAAAACACTAACCTGTGACTGCAAATCAGTAACTAAATAACAGACATCAGCTAGAGTAAGAATAACAATACATACCATTTTCTTGTCTGTTTGAATTTCAGCCATGCGTGCTACAAAGTCTTCAGGAGTCATGTTTTCAGTTGACTCCATATATTGCACATCTTCATCACTTGCTTTAGCTGCAACCTCTGGCACTTTTACCTCACCCTCTGCATCAGTAGGCATATAGGACGTAGATCCATCAATCTCAGCCATGAAAGCTTCCTCAGATTGAGCTTTCCATTCATACGATCCATCCAACTGTTTTACAACCAAAGCTTTGGAAGCGAGAGTACTTCCCGAACCTTGTTGTCCATTGCCAGCTTCTACCTTAGGTCTTTGGCACTCTCTAGCAAAGTGTCCATAACCCTGATAGTTAAAACACTTGATCTTGGTCTTATCAAACCCTGATCTATTGCCAACTACCTTTCTACCTGTTTTCTTCAAGAAATTCTTTACCCTTCTTGACAACATAGCAAGTTGGTCCTGAAGGTCTATTTCTTCTAGATAATCAGGGTCAACCTGATCATAATCTTCGTCAAACATAATTGGATCATTGATTTTCCCTTGAAGGTAGTTTTCATAAGAAGCTACAAAGGAAGCAAGAACAGATAATTGCTGTTCAGCAGATTTCACACTCATAGGCATCTTTTGATGCTCTTGAGGTGACTTCTCAGTTGGTTTGCCCTTTGCATCACTACCAGATGATGTAAGAAGACACAGATCATCGGTAATCATTTCACCTTTTCCTTCAGCATTACCAACAAATAAAGCAGTGGTCGAGCTCAAGGAAGCAGTAGAGATAGTAGATTTTCCATGATAAAGTCCCGGATCCTGAGCCTGATCAGAATCAGTATCTCTAGTTTTCTTGGTGAAATCATAACCTCTGAGCTTATCAATTGCCTGCTCTAAGGTCATGGTAGCATATCTCTCATCGTTGTCTTTGAGCATTATGCCATGCATTTCCCACTTAGACGGTAAACCCTCAATAAATTTGTCGGTTTTCTCAGTCTCTGTAGAAATAATCTCATGATCATCTAGCTCACTCAGCAAATGGTAGTATCTTGTGGTATATGCATCAAGATCTTCTCCTTTCATAGCTTTAAACACAGTAAACTGCTTTTTCAGGAGATTTTTCTTGCCTGCTTTAACTTGTGGACTTCCTTCACATCTCTTTTCAAGAGCTGTCCACAAAGATCTAGCAGTATGGAAGGATTTGAGTTGATGATTGAGTTCCTTAGGAAGACTCATTTTGATTGATGAATGAGCCTTGTTCTCAATCTCAAATTCCTTCTTTTGTGCTTCACTCATCTGTTGATAAGTGAGAACCACAATTGCAGATTCAACAGTCTGGGTAGGTGCCGTGTATCCATTCTTGATACACATCCAGATAGATAGATCATGGAATCTACAGTAAGATTCAAACCTATCCCTCCAGCTAAAATAGTCCTCAACTCTCAACAATTTAGGTGGGACATTAGATTTGCCAATCTCGTGTTCCATCTCAATCATTTTGCTAAGGTCTGACATCGTAAAGTTTTAAGTTAAAATGTATTTGCGAATTTAGATAAAGTAAAAATCTCGACTCGCAAAACTCAGTTCAACTCGCAATCTCAGCTCGACTCGCAGAATCTCGGTTCGCAAGTCTCAGTTCGGATCGCAGTGATGTCAACTCGCAAGTGATCTCGGTTCGCAAGAGATCTCGGTTCGCAGAATATATCAACTCGCAAAGAGGTTCGACTCGCAGAATGTCGACTCGCAAAGATGTCGACTCGCAAGTTCAACTCGGTTCGCAGACTTATTCTGAAACCCTAATCTCAACTCGCAAAACGGCTGAAAATTACGAAATCAGAGATTTTTGGTATTTTTACGATTAAAACTGGAAATTTCGAACGTAAACAAACCCTAAATCGTCCAGAGAATGATTTTGATCGTTTTTACGCAATAGTGCACGTCAAAACAATCCTAAATCACACGCGATTAACCCGAAAACTTCGAACAGCACTCGTTATCTAGCCCGAAAGCTCTGATACCAATTGTAAGTCCCTAGTTCTAGGATCGATAACTTCGTTATCTGTAGTATTAAGGTGCGGAATTCCTTAATACGATGTTATCTTACTAATAACGATTTTGTTCGCGTTTAGGTTAACTAATTGCTTTGTCTTTTACGAATAAACGTCAAAAACCTAGCCTTTAGTTTTTGTGTTTCTCTGGAAAATACTAACTGAGTTCGCAGGTTGATCTCCCAAAAGTGTTATCTAAAAGTTATCTTTTGTTTTCACGTACAAAAACATTTATATATCTCATCTCAACTCGCAGCCACTGGGCCTGCGAGTTAACTCGACTCGCTACGCAGCCCAAGCCCATGAACTCGGCTCGTTGTCTTTTGTTGAGTTCTGCGAGTTCAGATCTCATCTCGCATCGCAAAGCCTTGCGACTTGAGATCTCGACTCGCAACAAACGTCTCAAACAAATAACTCGACTCGCAGTAAAAGTATATATTGTTAAAATCTATATTCATCTAACACTTTATCATAATAATATATTTAACGAATATTAATATCAAAACAATATCAATTTACAAATCTAAACCAATATATCAACATGATAACAATTACACTAGTCATATTGCAAAGCTAGATCTGTTGTCACAAACTATGTTTCAACAACAAATTTAAAACTCCCATCGATCGGCGTTGCGAACCGCTCGCGACGTGCGCATCAACCATTAAGAATAAGTACCCTTTACCACGAATAGATGAATTATTTGATCAATTACAAGGGTCTTCCTATTTCTATAAGATTGATTTGAGGTCGGGTTATCACCAAGTGCGGGTTTGTGAGGAGGATATTCCTAAGACTGTCTTTCGCACTAGATATGGTCATTATGAATTTCTTGTTATGCCTTTTGGGTTGACTAATGCTCCTTCAATCTTCATGGTATTGATGAATAGAGTTTGTCGACCTTTTCTTGATAAGTTTGTTATTGTGTTCATTGATGATATTTTGGTATATTCTAAATCTGAGACTGACCATGAGATGCATTTGCGATTGGTTCTTGACATTTTGAGAAAGGAGCAATTGTATGCTAAATTTTCGAAATGCGAGTTTTGGCTTCGGGAGGTATAGTTTCTGGGACATGTCATTTGTAAAGATGGAGTTAAGGTAGATCCATCCAAGGTTGAGGCAGTTATGAATTGGCAAGCACCTAAGTCTGCTTCTGAGATAAAGAGCTTTCTTGGGTTGGCGGGTTATTACCGAAAGTTCATTAAGGATTTCTCTAAACTTGCGGGTCCTTTGACAAAATTAACTCGAAAAGATGTTAAGTTTCAGTGGAATGAACAACAGGAATCGGCTTTTCAGATATTGAAACAACTGTTATGTCAAGCTCTGGTGTTAGCATTACCTGAAGGATCCGATGATTTCATAGTTTATTGCGATGCTTCTTTTGCGGAATTAGGTTGTGTTTTGATGCAACGAGACCGTGTTATTGCTTATGTGTCACACCCCCAAAATCAGTAATCGCGTTTATTTAGTAATTAGCGGAAGCATTTGATTATTAGCGGAAGCATTTTAAGTTTACAGTTCAACAGCGGGGGTGCTGACGTTATAATAGTGCATTCATCGTATCAGAGCATATGATCACACAGAATATATTGATTTAAGATGCCATAAGTTTAAACGTTATTACAAAAGGGTACGACTTATAAAGTCGTACAAGTAGTGGTGTTGTAGAACAACATAAGTTTACAAAACATGAGTTTATAAAAGAGGGATTTCGTAAGTATAACCAATGGAATTGGTAATACGAAGGAAATCCAAGTGTCCCAAAAGTGGCATCATAAATAGTCTGGGTTGCCTACGTCCTTTATGCATGCAGAAGTACCCGAGTCCTAATTCCCTGAAAAACATAGTAAACCGTCAACATTGAATGTTGAGTGAATTCATAGGTTTAGTATAAAAGTAGTTAAACCAAGTTTTGTATAAATCATTCATGTACACAAACATAATGTTTATATGTATAGCAGGAAACACAAGTGTTCTTATTAAAGAAAACATTTCCTATTTGACTGTAAGAATGTCATTCTTACTACAAATCAGTTGATGTGTTAGGAAACACAAGTTTAATCATAAACATTTCCTAATAATAGTTACAGGAAATACAGTTTAACAATCAAGTAAACATTTCCATATAAATAGTTGTAGGAAACACAGGTTTAACAGTTAAGTAAACATTTCCTATAAAAGTTGTTTTGTCGGGAAACCAAGTTTATCCAATCAAGGTAAACGTTTCCTAAAAGAAATCATGTGTAGGAACACCTGTCCTATTAGTTACCACAGGGAATACCCTTCCCAAATCAAGTTGTAGTTTAGTTGTTTAGTTATGTGGGAAATATAGACTATGATCCCTCTAAGGTGAGCGACACCTTTAAAGTTAAAGTACGACTCCTAGTACTATAACCAAACCACGACTAGTTGATGATGTTGTTGCCTCAGTAACACGGTAAGTATACACTCCTCGTTACGACTGCCGTCGTGTGGTTGGAATGACCAACGAGTTATTTCAGTGGGAGGGTTGTCAAATCGATAGTACTATCTGTATACTCAGTGGCTAGAGTCACCTAGCTAATGGTTATAGGTTGCAAGCACTGGGACTTATGTGCACTACAACTACCTCGCGTAAACCTAGGATCGTACCAAGATTCGTTGTCTTATTCCCAAAATAGTTGTGAAAACGTTTCATATAGTTAACAATTGATTTATAAAGCAATAAGCATTATTACAAATCAATTCGATATAAAAGCATGTCAAGCAATTATATAAACAAGTAGCATGTAATAGCACGTAGTTCTATGTTTTCCACCCCTGGTTTTAAAAGCATTTAAAACAAGTAAAAGGTAGGGGCTGTGAACTCACGTGTAGCAAGTCTTCAGCTAGTACAGCTAGAAGTACTGTAGTCCGAACGTGCCTCTCAATTACCTAAGCACAATTAAATATACTTTACATAAGTATATGGATAAATCGTTAAGTTGAAATGTTCATGACATTTTAATTATTGGTGATAATTGCGTTGAAGTAATCGTGGCGCATAAGTATATATTTACATATACTTATTAGTTGAATATATATATCCTAATATATATATGTCATTTTTCATCCTCTTATATATATATATATATATATGTGTGTGTAGTTGTCATTGTTGTTGATTATGTTTCCAAAACATAAGTATAGTAGTTATAAAAATAACTTTGTTTAATACTATTGTCGTAGTTCATTTATATAACTATATATAAATTATAATAGTCAACTATACATATATAACTCATTTGTCGTGTTTCTAATCTCATTTGTCTTGTTTAACTCGTCACTTATATATATTCTGGTTTAAGTTTGCATTCTGAAATCTTGTAGCCCGTTGGGCTCGGCCCAATTTGTTTGGTCCAATATTAAAGTCGAGTAATTTGGCACGTTAACAAAATACAACTTTTGACCCAATTTAGATTCAGGCTAATAATTCATGATCGTGTTTTCAAGTATCATGTGACGAGTTACACTAGTTAGGACAGCTAATAGTTTCCTTGTTCCCACTGCTAGTTATAATTTGTCCCATTGTTAGTTATATTATTCCCACTGTTAATTAGTCTGTTACCACTGTTAGTTATATTTTGTTACTACTAGTTATATTCTTTCCACTGCTAGTTATTTGTTACCACTGTTAGTTATATTCTTCCCACTGTTAGTTAGTCTGTTACCACTGTTAGTTATATTTCTCCCACTGTTAGTTATAGTTTGTTGCCCCTGTTAGTTATAACTTTCCCACTGTTAGTTATAACTCGTTACCACTGTTAGTTATATTTCTCCCACTGTTAGTTATAGTTTGTTGCCCCTGTTAGTTATAACTTTGCCACTGTTAGTTATAACTCGTTACCACTGTTAGTTATATTTCTCCCACTGTTAGTTATAGTTTGTTGCCCCTGTTAGTTATAACTTTGCCACTGTTAGTTATAACTCGTTACGCCTTTCGATTTGGAGCATTTCTCTTCCGATTTATACCTAACCAAAAATCACACATGTTCTCATATATGTCTAGTTTATTTCTGCACTTTATGGTATTTTTATATGTTCATTTACTATTTTAAACAAAAATAGTTTCAAGGTGTGGTCAGACTGGGTCCAAAACAGTTATATGTTCAAAGATCGAGTTATACACGAAATTACGGACATTTCTGGAAATGGTCATACAAGAACTTTTTAAAGTTGACAAAATATGTGAGGTTTTGGCACTGGTCTCATACGTTTTAGTGGTCTAGAACTCAAGATATGGTCTCGAGAAGTTACTGAAAATTCCTGTCTGTCGGAACAGTAAACCTATGTCACCGAAGAAAAATGTTTTCGAGTAGCAAACGGAGTCAAAAAGTCACGAGACTAATTTTGTTGGAAAGATAACTTCTTGTACTACATTCTAGGCTTAAGAAACGTCCATTTTGTTGTTGTAATGATTTTTATAAAATTCGTGGAAGTGGAAACAGAATCTGGACAGGAACATAAACTATTAGTTTCTAGATTTAAATTGCGTTTCGGTTAATGTTTTGGACATGTAGAAGTTGAGTGAACACTAACACATGTCTATAACCATAAAGAAAGTAGAACTTGTGAAAATAAAAGAGTCCTTACAATGGTGATGATGATAAAATGGTAGATGTGCTGCTGATTATCGTGAAGAAGAAGAAGAAATAGCCTCAGCTCAGATCTCCTGTTGTTGCTTCAGTCGATGGATGAAGAAGAAGGAACAGAGAAAACCAATAATTTGAGTTGGTGGGAACTTGTGTGTGTGTGTATTTGATATTGAGTGTAAGGAAGTATAAAGGATGGTGTATGGTTTAAATTATCAACGTAGGGAGTATGGTTCAACAGGAGAATGTTCCCCAGATATTTTAGTTGGGTTAAAATTGTAGGTTTTTAACATGTTAATTTCGTATAATATCTTATATTATTTCAATAATATAAGTTACTAATATTAGTGATTAATAATTTTCGAATTATTAATTATTTTGTGTCACCAACTTTATTGTATTTTAGTTTGTCAAGTCTAGTACGTTTATTTCACCCGTAATTATATACATATAACTACAAATTTAATATATCACGTATCACATAGTAAGTTTCATAAACTTAACATATAGAAATTGTTTTGAATTCACTAATCAGGGAATTACTCTAGGTAATGCATGAAATTAAGAAAGGATTAATACCCTAAATGGAGGATTGTCACATTCTCCCCCCGTTAGCGAAATCTCGTCCCGAGATTTAAGTTGAGTTGTTCGTGTTAGGTGTTTGTTCAAACAGGTGAGGGTATTTCTTTCGTATCTCATCCTCGCGTTCCCAAGTAAACTCCGGGCCATGTTTCGAGTTCCAAAGAATCTTGACAAGTTTGATTCGTTTGTGTCGGAGTTTCTGTGTTTTCGTATCAGTTACTTCGATAGGTTCCTCCACAAAGTTAAGTTTTGAGTTAATAAAGACTTCGTCGGGAGGGATGATAAGTGTTTCATCGGAAAGACACTTCTTCAAGTTACACACGTGAAAAGTGTCGTGCATGCTACTAAGCTCTTGTGGCAACTTTAGTTTGTAAGCGACAGGACCAATCCTCGCAAGGATTTCAAAAGGTCCAACATATCGCGGGTTAAGTTTTCCTCGTTTGCCAAATCGTGCTACCCCTTTCCAGGGCGATACTTTGAGTAGGACCTTGTCTCCTACTTGGAACTCAAGAGGTTTACGACGGTTATCGGCGTAACTCTTTTGTCTGTCCCTTGCCGTTTTCAGTCGGTTGAGTACTTGCGATATCTTGTATGTGGTTTCCTGGACAAGCTCTGGTCCGGATAGTTGTCTGTCACCCAACTCTGCCCAACAGAGTGGTGATCGGCATTTGCGTCCATACAGTGCTTCGAATGGAGCCATCTGTATGCTGGTGTGATAACTGTTGTTATAGGAGAATTCAGCTAGTGGGAGGTGAGTATCCCAGTTTCCCCCAAAGTCAATCACACACGCTCTCAATAAATCCTCGAGCGTTTGAATCGTTCGTTCACTCTGGCCATCTGTTTGTGGATGATAGGCTGTACTCATGTCGAGTCGAGTACCTAAAGCCTGCTGTAGTGATTGCCAGAAGCGAGATGTGAATCTGCTATCTCTATCAGATATAATGGACAATGGTACACCGTGTCGAGAAACGATCTCTTTGATATAGATCTTCGCCAGTTTCTCTAGTTTGTCAGACTCTTTGATAGCAACAAAGTGGGCTGATTTCGTCAATCGATCGACAATCACCCATATGGAATCAACTCCAGTTGATGTCTTTGGTAGTTTCGTGATGAAGTCCATCGTTATGTGCTCCCATTTCCATTTTGGCATTTCTAGTTGTTGCAAAAGTCCTGAAGGTTTTTGATACTCAACCTTGACCTTTGAACAAGTTAGACACTTGCTGACATAAGTAGCGATGTCTCTTTTCATGTTAGGCCACCAATAGAAACCTTTCACATCTTGGTACATCTTATCTGCACCAGGATGAATCGAGTAGTTGGACTTGTGAGCTTCGTCCAAAATCAGTTTGCGTAGTTCATCATCGCATGGTACCCAAATTCGATTCATGAAGTATAAAACTTCATTTTCTTTGGTTTCGAGTTGTTTCTCCATTCCTCTCAGGGATTCTTCTTTCATGCGTTTGGTGGTGAAAGCTATTCGTTGTGCATCACGAATTTGAGTAATAAGATTCGAGTGGATTGTTAATACCAAAGCTCGAACTCTACGAGGTTTTACATTCTCTTTACGACTCAGGGCATCCGCTACTACATTAGCCTTGCCCGGATGGTACTTAATCTCACAGTCGTAATCGTTCAGCAATTCGACCCAACGTCTTTGTCTCATGTTGAGCTCTTTTTGGTCGAATATGTGTTGTAGACTCTTGTGGTCGGTGAAGATCGTACACTTTGTACCGTATAGATAGTGTCTCCAGATCTTGAGTGCAAAGACGACTGCTCCCAACTCTAAGTCATGAGTTGTATAATTCTTCTCGTGAATCTTCAATTGACGAAATGCATAAGCAATAACTTTGTCGTTTTGCATGAGAACACACCCTAATCCTTGATGTGAGGCATCACAGTAAACGATGAAGTTTTCTGTTCCCTCAGGTAGAGATAGGATTGGTGCGGTGCTCAACTTTTGTTTCAATAGTTGGAAGGCGTTTTCTTTTTTTCGCCCCATTCGAATTTCTTATCCTTTTGAGTTAATGTGGTGAGTGACTGGGCTATTTTGGAAAAGTTTTCGATAAATCGACGGTAATAGCCAGCCAAACCAAGAAATTGTCGAATCTCGGTTGGGGTCCTTGGAGCTTCCCAGTTTTTGATCGCCTCTATTTTGGATGGGTCCACATGAATTCCTTTATCATTTATCACGTGACCTAGGAAATGAACCTCTCTAATCCAAAATTCACATTTGGAGAACTTAGCATACAGCTTCTCGTTCTCGAGTAGTTGGAGGATAAGTTTCAAGTGTTGTTCGTGATCCTCTTTCGTTTTCGAGTAAATCAGGATGTCGTCAATGAACACAATGACAAACTTATCAAGATAAGGTTTGCACACTCGGTTCATGAGATCCATGAATACTGCAGGCGCGTTAGTCAATCCAAACGGCATGACTAGGAACTCATAATGACCATATCGAGTCCTGAACGCGGTCTTTGGTACATCCTCTTCTCGTACCTTCAGTTGATGGTAACCAGAACGCAGATCGATCTTCGAGTAGTAACCCGATCCTTGTAACTGATCAAACAGATCGTCTATGCGAGGTAACGGGTATCGGTTCTGAATAGTTACCTTATTCAGCTCTCGGTAGTCAATACACATCCGCATAGATCCATCCTTCTTCTTGACAAACAAAACCGGAGCTCCCCAAGGTGAAAAGCTCGGTCGGATGAATCCTAAGTCTAAGAGCTCCTGCAACTGTGCAGACAGTTCTTGCATTTCTGATGGAGCTAGACGATAAGGTGAGCGAGCGATTGGTGCAGCTCCTAGCACCAGATCGATGCGAAACTCGACTTGTCGCGGAGGTGGTAATCCTGGAAGGTCATCAGGAAACACTCCCGGATAGTCTCGCACTACAGGTATATCACTTAAACTTTGCTCCTCGGGTCTCTTTTCTACAACATGTGCTAAAAACGCTTGGTATCCCTTTCGGAGATACTTAGTGGTTTTAAGCAATTGATCATTTTAGCAGCACTCGTCCTCTTATCTCCTTGAATCACCAAGGTTTCTCCAGTTAATAATGGTAAACGTACAATTTTATCAAAACAAACAATCTCCGCACGATTCTTCGACAACCAGTCCATACCGACTACGATGTCAAAGCTTCCCAACTCAACCGGTAGTAAGTCTATTTTGAAAGAATGACTCTCCAATGTTAGAGTACATCCTGGTACTATTTCTCCTGATTCAATCAACCTACCATCGGCTAGTTCTAAAGTGTACTTGTTATCTAGTTTACGGGATTTAATGTCTAATAGTGGTCTAAATTCCGTAGACACAAAACTCAAATCGGCGCCTGAATCAAATAACACAGAGGCATAATGGTTGTTAACTAGGAACGTACCAGTGCCAGTGTTGGGGTCCTGGCGTGCCTCCTGTGCTCCAATGAAAAACGCATGACCTCGAGCTGGTTGGTTGTTGGTGTTACCCCGGTTGTTGTTGTTCAGGTTTGCATTGCGGTTCTGATTGTTTTGGTTTCCACGGCTAAGTTTAGGGCACTTGTTTCGGAAATGACCTTGCTCGCCACATTCGAAACATCCATTAGCTGGTCGATCCCTATTTGTTTGAGTAGTAGGGTTCGATCTACAGTATTGGGCCAGATGCCCCCAGCGTTTGCAATTCCCACAGAAAGTACAATCACCATCATGGTGACGTTCACACTTGCCACACTTGGGCTTGTTCCCCAAGTAAGTCTTGTGTTCAGCATTCGTGGCAAGGTAAGCTTTTGCAGTTCCTGTCGGCTTCTTGTTCTGTTGACCTTGACGGTCATTCCACTTATGCTTTCCCTTTTCAGTATCAGCACTGCTGGATTCAACTTTTCCCGAAGCGGCTTTCTTAGTAAGGGTTCCCATTCGGATTGCTTCATCTGTCAAGCGATGTGCTAGTTCCACAGCACTCTTAAAGGTGGCAGGATTAGACGAAGTCACCAAGCTTCGAATCTGTGGCACCAAACCCCAGATATACCTTTCAGTGCGCTTGTACTCAGGTGTGACCATGTGTGGTACAAGGCGAGCCAGTTCTTGAAATCTGGTGGTATATCCTGTGATATCAGTACCAACCATAGTGATGTCCCAGAGCTCAGTCTCAATCTTCTGCAGCTCACTGCGGGGACAAAATTCTTCCACGACCATGGTTTGCAAAGTTTCCCAAGTCATCGAGTGGGCGGTTGTGCGTCCAAGTGCTTGAACTTGGCTATTCCACCATGTCAATGCCTTGTCAGAAAATGTGCAGGTAGCATACTTTACCATGCAGTCTCGAGCACAGTTGCTAATATCTAGCACAGACTCCATTTTCTCTATCCAATGAATGATTCCAATAGCATCCTCAGTACCACAAAAGTGGCTCGGTTTGCAAGCTAGGAATGTTTTGTACGAACATCCTCTTTGGGTACTCTCAGGGTTACCGTTAGATACAACAGGTTCGGTATTTCTGCTACCGCTGACCCTGTCACTACGGTTTCGGTCAGTATCATACTGAGCAAGTGCTTCAGCAATCCTTCGGCTGACCATTTGTTCAGTTGTCTCCTCAACAGCAGGAGGTGGTGAAGGGTTTCTCCGGACGTTCCGGGTATTCCTACGCTTAGGCGGCATGATTCAGTCCAGTGACAGTGTTGGGGTCCTGGCGTGCCTCCTGTGCTCCAATGACAAACGCACGACCTCGAGCTGGTTGGTTGTTGGTGTTACCCGGGTTGTTGTTGTTCGGGTTTGCATTGCGGTTCTGATTGTTTTGGTTTCCACGGCTAAGTTTAGGGCACTTGTTTCGGAAATGACCTTGCTCGCCATATTCGAAACATCCATTAGCTGGTCGATCCCTATTTGTTTGAGTAGTAGGGTTCGATCTACAGTATTGGGCCAGATGCCCCCAGCGTTTGCAATTCCCACAGAAAGTACAATCACCATCATGGTGACGTTCACACTTGCCACACTTGGGCTTGTTCCCCAAGTAAGTCTTGTGTTCAGCATTCGTGGCAAGGTAAGCTTTTGCAGTTCCTGTCGGCTTCTTGTTCTGTTGACCTTGACGGTCATTCCACTTACGCTTTCCCTTTTCAGTATCAGCACTGCTGGATTCAACTTTTCCCGAAGCGGCTTTCTTAGTAAGGGTTCCCATTCGGATTGCTTCATCTGTCAAGCGATGTGCTAGTTCCACAGCACTCTTAAAGGTGGCAGGATTAGACGAAGTCACCAAGCTTCGAATATGTGGCACCAAACCCCAGATATACCTTTCAGTGCGCTTGAAACAACTGTTATGTCAAGCTCTGGTGTTAGCATTACCTGAAGGATCCGATGATTTCATAGTTTATTGCGATGCTTCTTTTGCGGAATTAGGTTGTGTTTTGATGCAACGAGACCGTGTTATTGCTTATGTGTCACACCCCCAAAATCAGTAATCGCGTTTATTTAGTAATTAGCGGAAGCATTTGATTATTAGCGGAAGCATTTTAAGTTTACAGTTCAACAGCGGGGGTGCTGACGTTATAATAGTGCATTCATCGTATCAGAGCATATGATCACACAGAATATATTGATTTAAGATGCCATAAGTTTAAACGTTATTACAAAAGGGTACGACTTATAAAGTCGTACAAGTAGTGGTGTTGTAGAACAACATAAGTTTACAAAACATGAGTTTATAAAAGAGGGATTTCGTAAGTATAACCAATGGAATTGGTAATACGAAGGAAATCCAAGTGTCCCAAAAGTGGCATCATAAATAGTCTGGGTTGCCTACGTCCTTTATGCATGCAGAAGTACCCGAGTCCTAATTCCCTGAAAAACATAGTAAACCGTCAACATTGAATGTTGAGTGAATTCATAGGTTTAGTATAAAAGTAGTTAAACCAAGTTTTGTATAAATCATTCATGTACACAAACATAATGTTTATATGTATAGCAGGAAACACAAGTGTTCTTATTAAAGAAAACATTTCCTATTTGACTGTAAGAATGTCATTCTTACTACAAATCAGTTGATGTGTTAGGAAACACAAGTTTAATCATAAACATTTCCTAATAATAGTTACAGGAAATACAGTTTAACAATCAAGTAAACATTTCCATATAAATAGTTGTAGGAAACACAGGTTTAACAGTTAAGTAAACATTTCCTATAAAAGTTGTTTTGTCGGGAAACCAAGTTTATCCAATCAAGGTAAACGTTTCCTAAAAGAAATCATGTGTAGGAACACCTGTCCTATTAGTTACCACAGGGAATACCCTTCCCAAATCAAGTTGTAGTTTAGTTGTTTAGTTATGTGGGAAATATAGACTATGATCCCTCTAAGGTGAGCGACACCTTTAAAGTTAAAGTACGACTCCTAGTACTATAACCAAACCACGACTAGTTGATGATGTTGTTGCCTCAGTAACACGGTAAGTATACACTCCTCGTTACGACTGCCGTCGTGTGGTTGGAATGACCAACGAGTTATTTCAGTGGGAGGGTTGTCAAATCGATAGTACTATCTGTATACTCAGTGGCTAGAGTCACCTAGCTAATGGTTATAGGTTGCAAGCACTAGGACTTATGTGCACTACAACTACCTCGCGTAAACCTAGGATCGTACCAAGATTCGTTGTCTTATTCCCAAAATAGTTGTGAAAACGTTTCATATAGTTAACAATTGATTTATAAAGCAATAAACATTATTACAAATCAATTCGATATAAAAGCATGTCAAGCAATTATATAAACAAGTAGCATGTAATAGCACGTAGTTCTATGTTTTCCACCCCTGGTTTTAAAAGCATTTAAAACAAGTAAAAGGTAGGGGCTGTGAACTCACGTGTAGCAAGTCTTCAGCTAGTACAGCTAGAAGTACTGTAGTCCGAACGTGCCTCTCAATTACCTAAGCACAATTAAATATACTTTACATAAGTATATGGATAAATCGTTAAGTTGAAATGTTCATGACATTTTAATTATTGGTGATAATTGCGTTGAAGTAATCGTGGCGCATAAGTATATATTTACATATACTTATTAGTTGAATATATATATCCTAATATATATATGTCATTTTTCATCCTCTTATATATATATATATATATATATATATATATATGTGTAGTTGTCATTGTTGTTGATTATGTTTCCAAAACATAAGTATAGTAGTTATAAAAATAACTTTGTTTAATACTATTGTCGTAGTTCATTTATATAACTATATATAAATTATAATAGTCAACTATACATATATAACTCATTTGTCGTGTTTCTAATCTCATTTGTCTTGTTTAACTCGTCACTTATATATATTCTGGTTTAAGTTTGCATTCTGAAATCTTGTAGCCCGTTGGGCTCGGCCCAATTTGTTTGGTCCAATATTAAAGTCGAGTAATTTGGCACGTTAACAAAATACAACTTTTGACCCAATTTAGATTCAGGCTAATAATTCATGATCGTGTTTTCAAGTATCATGTGACGAGTTACACTAGTTAGGACAGCTAATAGTTTCCTTGTTCCCACTGCTAGTTATAATTTGTCCCATTGTTAGTTATATTATTCCCACTGTTAATTAGTCCGTTACCACTGTTAGTTATATTTTGTTACTACTAGTTATATTCTTTCCACTGTTAGTTATTTGTTACCACTGTTAGTTATATTCTTCCCACTGTTAGTTAGTCTGTTACCACTGTTAGTTATATTTCTCCCACTGTTAGTTATAGTTTGTTGCCCCTGTTAGTTATAACTTTCCCACTGTTAGTTATAACTCGTTACCACTGTTAGTTATATTTCTCCCACTGTTAGTTATAGTTTGTTGCCCCTGTTAGTTATAACTTTGCCACTGTTAGTTATAACTCGTTACCACTGTTAGTTATATTTCTCCCACTGTTAGTTATAGTTTGTTGCCCCTGTTAGTTATAACTCGTTACGCCTTTCGATTTGGAGCATTTCTCTTCCGATTTATACCTAACCAAAAATCACACATGTTCTCATATATGTCTAGTTTATTTCTGCACTTTATGGTATTTTTATATGTTCATTTACTATTTTAAACAAAAATAGTTTCAAGGTGTGGTCAGACTGGGTCCAAAACAGTTATATGTTCAAAGATCGAGTTATACACGAAATTACGGACATTTCTGGAAATGGTCATAGAAGAACTTTTTAAATTTGACAAAATATGTGAGGTTTTGGCACTTGTCTCATACGTTTTAGTGGTCTAGAACTCAAGATATGGTCTCAAGAAGTTACTGAAAATTCCTGTCTGCCGGAACAGTAAACCTATGTCACCGAAGAAAAATGTTTTCGAGTAGCAAACGGAGTCAAAAAGTCACGAGACTAATTTTGTTGGAAAGATAACTTCTTGTACTACATTCTAGGCTTAAGAAACGTCCATTTTGTTGTCGTAATGATTTTTATAAAATTCGTGGAAGTGGAAACAGAATCTGGACAGGAACATAAACTATTAGTTTCTAGATTTAAATTGCGTTTCGGTTAATGTTTTGGACATGTAGAAGTTGAGTGAACACTAACACATGTCTATAACCATAAAGAAAGTAGAACTTGTGAAAATAAAAGAGTCCTTACAATGGTGATGATGATAAAATGGTAGATGTGCTGCTGATTATCGTGAAGAAGAAGAAGAAATAGCCTCAGCTCAGATCTCCTGTTGTTGCTTCAGTCGATGGATGAAGAAGAAGGAACAGAGAAAACCAATAATTTGAGTTGGTGGGAACTTGTGTGTGTGTGTATTTGATATTGAGTGTAAGGAAGTATAAAGGATGGTGTATGGTTTAAATTGTCAACGTAGGGAGTATGGTTCAACAGGAGAATGTTCCCCAGATATTTTAGTTGGGTTAAAATTGTAGGTTTTTAACATGTTAATTTCGTATAATATCTTATATTATTTCAATAATATAAGTTACTAATATTAGTGATTAATAATTTTCGAATTATTAATTATTTTGTGTCACCAACTTTATTGTATTTTAGTTTGTCAAGTCTAGTACGTTTATTTCACCCGTAATTATATACATATAACTACAAATTTAATATATCACGTATCACATAGTAAGTTTCATAAACTTAACATATAGAAATTGTTTTGAATTCACTAATCAGGGAATTACTCTAGGTAATGCATGAAATTAAGAAAGGATTAATACCCTAAATGGAGGATTGTCACATTATGCGTCACGTCAATTGAAACCTCGTGAGATAAATTATCCTACCCATGACTTAGAACTTGCGGTAGTGGTTTGCCCTGAAAATTTGAAGGCACTATCTTTATGGCACGAAATGTGTCATTTGTACGGATTACAAAAGTCTTCAATATATGTTCACTCAGAAAGAGCTCAATATGCGTCAGAGGCGATCGTTAGAATTGATCAAAGATTATGACTGTGAGATTCGTTACCACCCGGGTAAAGCCAATGTAGTGGCGGATGCGTTAAGTCGAAAGGAAAATCCAAAAAGATTTGTTTTATGCGTTTGGAGGTTTCTTCGGATTTGATTGATCAATTGAGATTAGCACAAATGGAGGCTTTGATGGATAATAACTTGAAATCCAAGGTGATGATTAAAAGAAAGGGTTCGTTGATTGATGATTCTCATGGATTAAAGACCTTTCAGTCGCGTGTTTGGGTTCCTTTACTTGGTGGTCTTCGGGATGTGATTTTGATGGAGGCTCATAAATCTAAATTGACGGTTCATCCTGAAAGTACTAAGATGTATCATGATTTGAAACCATTATATTGGTGGCCTACTTTGATATTTGATGTAGCTCGGTTTGTAGAATCTTGTCATATTTGTTCTCAGGTAAAAGCCGAACATCAGAAACCTTATGGATCATTGAAACAACTTGAGATTCCCGAGTGGAAATGGGAGCATATAACCATGGATTTTGTAACCAAATTACATAGAACAGTTAAGGGTAATGATATGATTTGGGTAATTGTCGATAGATTGACCAAAAGTGCTCATTTTCTTGCTACTTGTGAATCGGCATCGTTGAGTAAGTTGGCACAATTGTACATTAATGAGGTAATTTCTAGACATATAATTCTGTTGTCCATTGTTTCCGACAGAGATTCTCGGTTTATATCGGGTTTTTGGCAAAGTTTGCAAAGGGAATTGGGTACTAGAATTAACTTGAGTACAGCTTATCATCCTCAGACTGACGGTCAGTCTGAGCGGACTATTCAGACCTTAGAAGACATGTTACGGGCTTGTGTTTTGGAGTTTGGTGAGTCTTGGGATTCTCATTTACCTTTGGTTGAATTTGCCTATAATAATTCTTTTCATTCTAGTATAGGCATGCCACCCTATGAGATGTTGTATGTTCGTAAGTGTAGAACACCCACTTGTTGATTAGAGGCGGGTGAGAAACAGTTTGCGGGTCCTGATATAGTACAAATTACAGTCAATAAGGTAGCTATAGCTCGTGATAGGTTAAAAGCTGCCAGTGATAGACAAAAACAATATGCTGATCCACGTCGTCGACCCGTTTCGTTTGTAGAGGATGAATTGGTTTATTTGAAAGTTTCACCTTGGAAGGGTGTTATTCGTTTTGGGAAGCGTGGAAAACTAGCTCCCAGATTCATTGGACCTTTTAGAATCCGACTTGTAGTCAATGATCAAACGGTGTCATTAGATCTTCCTCAGGAATTAGCAGGTATCCATGATACTTTCAATGTGTGCTATTTAAGGAAATGCAATGTGGAGGACCAATCCCAAGTTCTTCCATTTCAAGACATGCATGTTGACCTAAATCAAAAACTTATAGAAGAGCCTGTAGAGATTTTAGATCGTAAAGTGACTAAACTTCGAAAGAAGGATATACCCATGGTGTTGGTTAAGTGGAATCAGTGTTTGGGTCCAAACCTTACGTGGGAGACCGAGTCTAGCATGAGGACGCGTTATCCTAATCTCTTTGAGCGTGGCGAGATTTCGGGGATGAAATCTCCTTAAGGAGGGAAGATTTGTAACATCCTTGACTTGGGCCTAGTAGAATTAAGGTATTTTTCTTATTTATTTCGTCATTTAATTTGTATTTACAAATATTTGGCATTACTTGGATAATTAAATTAATAGGTCATATGGTCAAACGACTTATAGTGATAAATAAATTATTGCTTGTTTTAAACTAATATAGATGACAGTATAATAAAATGTATTTCCTCGCAATTGATTTTAGGTTCCAGACAATAGGTTTAGAATGTGATTAAATTACACTGAATGATACTTGAGTTAAGTGTGTATGTCGACCTCATTTTCTTCATACACTGAGTTGTGCCTAAAACCTTAAGAACACACACATAAACACTTAGAAATCAAGAGAAATCAAATTACCATTACTTGGAGCTGTGATTGTGACTTTACATCTGATTATCATCATCACCTTCTTGTTACCAACTCCATTGTAAGTGTATTATACCCATTTTCATGTTTGTGTTTAAATTGATTGTAATTGAGTTAAATACATGATGCATGTGTAGATTTTGAGGTTAGATGTTGTTGTTTGTTGCTATACTATGTTCATGGGTAATGTTTAAAGTTAATTTTTAGGTAAATTCGTGTTTGGAATGTGCATTTCATGTTTTTGGAGTTTTGGTTCGAAGCTGATATGTGTAGAAACAAGAACTGATCTGGTTAATTGGTCATAGCCGTTCGGCTATAACTAGTTCAGCCGATCGGGTAAAATGAGCCGTTAGGCTGGATTAGTTCTAAAATCGATCAAAAACTCACCATTGAACTTGTGTTATGATTTGATCAAGGGGTAACAGATCAGTTTAACTTGAGCCGATCGGGTAAAGCACTTTAGCCGATCGGCTGGGATGTCTGAGCCGATCGGGTATAAGCCTGAACAGGGATGTTTTGTGTTGTAGTGTATTTTAAATACTATATACATGCATAAGTTGAACAAAGTTAATAAAGACAATGAATGTGGAACGTTGTGATTATTATTAAGTAATGTAGTTTGAGATGAGTTGCATTATTTCAAATGGATTCCTAGCTCGTTAATTGTTATGTTTCAGATAAACCGAAGACTCAATAATATAAGAACTTTGAGTGAAGACTTTGGTAATAAGGGTGAGTGGATCTATGACTTATGATCTAAGTTAGTTGTAACAATCTGGTTACAGCGGGTAAATGTAGTTTTACCGCTTTTAATTACATATTGTCATGATTATTATGAATTATGTGATTTATTCAGAGGTCAATTGCGATTGGGTTGGGATACTATTACTTAGACAACATTAGTACTTTGTACATGTGTTGTTTAATGTAATGATGTTGTATGAAGTAATAGTACCCAACTATCGGTTAGATCACGGAATTGGCCTTCAGTGGTTGTAAGTGTTGCTTGGGGGCCACCGCGGCAGTAGGGTTCCTCAAGAACCACCGATCCTCTTGACGCTAGTTGTTTATGATGCTTAGTTGTAAACAATTGTTAATCTGGGTTAGGTTGTTAGTTATTGATCTATTCACTTAGCATTGTGCTAATCCCTCCTCCTAACTCCTTGCAGGTGATCTTTTATATGTGGGTTGGCAAGAGTTTGGGAAAAGAATGTTTGACACCGCTTACTCTGTTTTGGTCAATCATGTTAATAGTTTATTATCATGTTGGATTTAATATCACTAAGGCGTAATATTTAAATGTTTGTATTAAGTTAAGTGTTTGAATAATATTAGGTGGTTTGCACTTTTATTTTAAACGGTAAACCTTGTTGTAATTATTATTTATCGCTTCCGTTATGTTTTAAAATATATATATATATATATATATATATATATATATATATATATATATATATATAATATAGCCTTGGTGATTTGGTGTGTGTTACATTATGGGTCGGTTTCCACCATCTCAAAAATGTGAATACATACTGGTTGCGGTGGATTATGTGTCCAAATGGGCGGAGGCAAAGGCTTTACCAAAGAACGATGTTCAGGTTGTGATTGATTTTCTGAAAAGTTTGTTTTGTCGGTTTGGAATCCCTAAAGCTTTGATTAGTGACCGTGGGAGCCATTTCGCAAATCAACAATTAGAGAAGGTTTTGAAGAAATATGGGGTTAATCATCGATTTTCTACTTCTTACCACCCACAAACGAGTGGTCAAGTGGAAAATACTAATAGAGCTTTGAAGAGAATACTTGAGAAGACGATTAAAGACAACCGGGCTATTTGGGCGAAAAAGTTGGACGATGCATTGTGGGCATTTAGAACTGCCTACAAGACTCCGATTGGGATGACACCTTACCAGTTGCTATATGGTAAGACGTGTCGTTTGCCGGTAGAAGTTGAACATAAAGCTTATTGAGCGTTAAAGAATTGTAATCTGGATTTGGTGGAAGCTGGTGAGAAAAGATTTTTGCAACTTCACGAGTTGGATGAGCTTAGATTGCAAGCTTATGAGAGTTCAAAGTTATACAAGGAACGCACCAAAGTTTGGCATGATAGGAAGTTGAAAATGAGAAATGAATTTAAAGCTGGAGATAAGGTACTTTTGTTTCAGTCTCGTTTTAAGTTGAAAAAACCGAAGCTTAAACCTCGTTGGACTGGTCCTTATACGGTAAAACATGGTTATCCATCGGGTTATGTTGAGTTATTTAAGACGGATGGTGGGTCGTTTATTGTGAATGGACACCGATTGAAGTTGTACCACGAGGAAGATGTTGAAAACGAGTGGGAGGCACTTGTGATTTACCCTAAGAACTGATAAATTTAGGGGTTTGAACTTTGTGGGTGTGTTCACTGGAAACCATCACGAGACTATAACTCGTCCACTCGGGATACCGATGGGTTTAAAGGCTTATTGCATATGCTAAATGCAATTGTGATTCCTACGAAAGTGAGTTAGGATTTGTTCTTCTGTTTGAACTATGTATTTAAATGTTTTATATGTTATGTTTTCTTTTGGTTTTATTTTGTGTGATGATGTTGGCTGACACGGACTCGTACGCGCATGCTATTGGACTTTTCAAGAGATATAAGGGGAGTTTTACTTTTCTACTTCTTTTCTCTCATTTTCACTGTGCTTTTATTCTGTTTAGTACAATGGGGACATTGTACAACTTAAGTGTGGGGATGGGGGTTGAAAAGAAGTTTACTTGTCCTTAGGTTTTGTTGTATCTTTTTAACATTAAAAAAAATAAAAAGTAATATTATCACTATTCTTTAAAATGTATTATTTTAAGTTTTGAAACTAAGTATTTATTTGTTAAAATAAAGTTTGTTTTTATTTGGGTTTTTTGCCGAAAAATGCATCAATAGTTCAGTTTTTCGCATTTTCGGGTATCAACTAATTTTTTTTCCAAAAAATGAACCACTAATTTAAAAGTTATCATTTTCGGGTATCGTTATCGGATACCAAAAAACTTATATATTTTTTCCAAAAAATGAATCAATAGTTCTTATTTTTGCATTTTCGGGTATCAACTATTTTTTTTCTAATACCCGAAAATGATCAATTTTAAATTAGTAGTTCATTTTTAAAGGAAAAAAAATTAGTCATAGAAAACAGAACTATTGATGCATTTTTCGGAAAAACCCAATGTGATATGTTGACCGGGAGCCGTTTCAAACGGAACTAATACCTGAAAATGGTTGATTTTAGATTAGTGCTTCATTTTAAAAAAAAAATTAGTTGATACCCGAAAATGCAAAAAATGGAACTATTGATGCATTTTTCGGCAAAAAACCCTTTTTATTTTTAAAGTTTAGACTTTAACATGGATTTAAACTTTTTGTACATATAATTGTAAAGTAATAATAAAGGATGTATAGTTTCATTATATGATGTACTGATAGGCAATCTATATTAAAATTTCTTTATTTTAAGAAGCTAAATTTAAACTTGTATATTACTTTGTGATAAACACTATGATGTATGAAAAAAAAGTCTTAATTCTTAGATTTAGCATGCATTATTTTATATTTTTAATATTTATATGAAAACATTTTGGGGTTTACTAATTGTTTCCTCTGTTGTACGTAAGTACAGACCTGGTCTCATATTAGTATTCTTAAAAATAAGCAAAAGAAATATAAAATCTTTAAAATCTTAAGATTCCTAAATTAATCAAACTATGTCGCTTTGTTATACTAAGGTATAGACCTGTCACCGCTGGTTTGATTTAAAATGGTTTGCTTTACTTGAATCAAGTTATGTTGCTCTGTTGCATGTCAATGCAGACCTGTCACCAATGTCTTGATTCTAAAAAATGATTTTCGTATATTTATTTTAAATATAAAGTAAAGTGCATGACTAAATTTTAGGGGTATATCATAGGTGAGGATTATATGTAATATACATACTAACAATAAAGTGTTTTCAGAAAGATGAGTATAAATTGTTTAAGTGGATAACAATATTAGTAATCGTTGATGAGGTATATATTATGTGAATAATAATAAAGGAATTTATTTCCTTGTTGTACAAATTAGTTATCCATGTTAATTGAATTGTTTAAATTTTAAAAGTGGAAATGGATTTTTAATTTAAGTATTTTAATTTTTAAATATTAGTTTTATGCTTATAAGTAATCATATTTGGATTAGTGATGTATAGTTGTATTTAGTAGTTTAGTTTTAGTCTACTTGAGGACAAGTAGAAGCTAAGTGTGGGGATAATTTGATAACATTAAATAATGTTATATTTATTTTAACAATAGTCATTGGTTTTTATTATATTTATATTGCACTTATTTGATAATAGACATTGATTTTGTTAATATTTGCAATTAGGTATATTAATGAGTTGGGACAAAGAAAATGTTCAAGAAATGAAGAAAGTCACGCAAATAGGTTGGTTTGAAGATTTAAATGGATTGCGACAAAGAAAATGAATTAGATTGAAGATTTATTGGAGTGTACGAGTTCAATCAATGAAGAATTGGATCAAGATAATAAAAGAAATACGTAGGCTTAATAATATTAATAAAAATAAATTGGGCTTCAAAGATTAAAATAATAATAAAGAGTTGAGTCTAAAGAGTAAAAAACATGGCAAATCGTGAAGGCTAGTTGGAATATAGATGCATGTTTCTTCGAGTAGATTGGGCCACGAGTGAATTAAAAATGGAGCTGGCCCAGCATTTGTGAGAGTTGCACCGGAAGTCAAGGGACAACGAAATTGAGGCGATGTACAGTTTAATCCATACGCCGTATGGATTGTGGCCCAGCACAGATATAAATTCAGCCTTCTGCCTACGAATTAAGGACAACTTTTTCACATATTAAATATTAGGGTTACGAATTTTCTTTGTATTTTTGAGGGTTTTTCATACTTTTGAAGATCTTTCATTCATCTTAATCATTCGGCTACTACAGATCATCATTTAATCATTGTAATCATTCGTTTACTCTTTTATTTCAATATAATTATGTTTGCGATGATTTCAATTATTATAAGTGTTTATTTTAATATGATTATACATAGCTAAATCCTTTAACACTTGCTTGGATGAAATAACTATTGATTAGTGGTATAATTATTTGATGTTTATATTAAATTAATTGCGTTTAATCGAGAACCTTATGTATTTAGGTTTAATTATTGGTTCTAATTTATTTGGTAAATGAATAAGTGATTATAGCGAATGTTTATCACTTATATGTTTATTATCAATTGTTCGTCTATGAATAATTGAGCTTTGATTGCGGACGCAGATAAGTAATAAGTTAGACTATTAAACGCAAACGTGTAAGATAGTGATTTTGGCGAACGTCTTTCAGTAGATTAAATTGTAATTTTGTGAATTGAGATTAGAGTGTAGGTGATGGTGAATGTTAAATCTAGTATAATCGAAATGAACATGAATTGTTAAATAAACTGGTCTTAATTAAATACACTGAAGTCATTAGTGAAATAATCCAAGCAAGTGTCATTTTTATTATCTGAAAGTTAAACAATCAATTTGACTCTTCTTGGGTCCACTTAGTTTAATTAATTTAGTTGTTAAGCAAAGTCACAATTCGGTCACACAAAACCCCCATTTAATTAATTGTTTAAATTTTTTTCATTTAAATTATAATTCTTAAATACATAATCCCTGTGGAACGAACTTGGACTTACTGTAGCTACTCTATACACGATAGGGTATACTTACCTCAGTTGTGTAATAGTTAATGATCAGTATTTCTTTGTTTATTTTATAACTAGATTTTACACATCAATGATTAAATAAACTCAGTAACAATCAATCATTCAAGGATAATTATTCATATATGCATCAAGTTTCTACATAATTTGATCAAATGAGTTCATGTAGGTTAAACAAGCAACTTACAAGTAAATGGGGAAGAACTAAACAAGATGACGAAGAAGGAATCAGATGTAAAATCAAAATCACAGCCACAATTGATTAATGGATGTTTTTCCCTTGGATTCTGAAGTGTAAAAGTGTGTTTTCTTGAGAGGTTTTTGAGTTTAGAACAAAATAAGTGAAGTGAGGAAATAAGGTCCACATTTCCATTTAGTCAAAGTAATATGCAGTGTAATTTTAGTTCCCTTCTAAACCTATTGTCTGGAACCCAAAATTATTTGCGAGAAAATAAGTTTTATTATACCGTCAACTAAATTTATTTAAAACAAGTAATAATTTATTTATCACAATAAGTCATTTGACCATTTGACCTATTGATTTCAATTATCTAAATAATTTCAATTATTTCTCAATGTAATTTAGATAACAATTAAAATAAGGAATTTACCTTATTCTCCGAGGCCCGTAAAGAGGATGTTACATGTCTTTACTTGGTGGAACACCAATACTAGTGTCAAGGGCATCGAGACCGCAAATCGATTGCCCTAGGCAGATCTGAAGAAAATGTTGAAGGATGAGTATTTCCCTATCGAAGAACTCCATCGATTGGAGGAGAAATTCTGGCACTTGATTTTTCAAGGAAATGATGTCGCTGGTTACACCACCAAATTCCAGCAACTCGCCCTCCTATATCTGGGGTTGGTAGACACGGACGAAAAATGCATCAAGAGATACATCTGCGGCCTCTCGGAGAACATCCAGGGAAATGTCGCCTCATCTAAACCAACCACCATCCAAAGTGCTATCCGGCTTGCACATGAACTCATGGCGATGATTGTCAACCGTGAAGCATCCACCACCCCTTCCAACAAACGCAAATCCTCTGAACACCATGACCAACCAAACAGGAAACCCAATGCCATCCAAGCTTATACCTCCAACACTGAATCCAAACACGGGTATACTGGGAGCAAACCCTACTGTTCCAAATGTAACCGCCACCATGAGGGTCAATGCAATACCCCTTGCAACAACTGCAGGAGGTACGGGCATTCAACCAAAGATTGCCGAGCTCCCAAATCCATCAACAATACCTCCAACAACACCAGGCCATCAAGAGCCTGATTCGAATGTGGGAACACCGGGCATTTCAGGAATGAATGCCCAAAGCTGAAGAACAACAACAACCACAACAACAACAACAACGCGAGAGGTAGAGCCTTCGTACTCAACTCTGGGGACGCCTACGAAGACCCTAATGTGGTCTCGGGTATGTACCTCCTCAACAACTTAACCGCTTCTATTCTATTTGATACTGGTGCGGATAGAAGCTTTATTTCTGATGAATTTTATCCATTGCTTGACATCACCCCTGTTGCTCTAGATGTTAAGTACACAGTAGAACTAGCGAACGGTAAACTCATAGAAACCGATAGTGTGTTACCTAATTGCACCTTAAACCTAGCCAACGAAACCTTCTCAATCGATCTTATGCCCGTTGAAATCGGAAGTTTCGACGTCATCATAGGAATGGACGGGTTTTCCAGACACCAAGCCGAAATCATTTGTCATGATAAGGTTGTTCGCATCCCACTCGCCACCGTTAGAACTTTGATCATACAGGGGGAGACCGGTGGGACGAGACTAAACATCATTTCTTATCTGAAAACCATAAAATTTATGAGAAAAGGTTATCCGACAATCCTCGCGCACATCATGGAGAAAAAATCGGAGGAGAAGCGACTTAAAGATGTACCCATCGTTTGAGACTTTCCAGAAGTCTTTCCCAAAGAATTGCCTGGTCTACCACCGCCAAGACAGGTTGAGTTCTCAATCGACCTCGTGCCAGGTGTTGCAACTATGGCCCGAGCACCTTACCACTTAGCCCCATCCGAACTTCAGGAGCTGTCCAACCAGTTACAGGAACTCCTGGATAGAGGATTCATTAGACCGAGTTCTTCACCCTGGGAAGCTCCGGTCTTATTCGTGAAAAAGAAAGACGGTTCATTCAGAATGTGTATCGATTACCGAGAATTGAACAAGTTGACCGTCAAGAACCGATATCCACTCCCTCGTATCGATGACCTGTTTGACTAACTCCAATGGTCAAGTATTTATTCAAAGATCGATCTTCGGTCAGGTTATCATCAACTTTGAGTTCGCGATATCGATATCCCTAAAACTGCTTTTTGAACTCGTTACGGGCATTATGAGTTTCAGGTGATGCCCTTCTGTTTAACAAACGCACCGGCTATATTCATGAATCTTATGAATCGGGTGTGCGAACCTTAACTCGATAAGTTTGTCATTGTCTTCATCGATGACATCCTCATTTACTCGCGTGACAAACGTGAACATGCACAACATCTCAGAACTATTGATGGCACCTGGAGGGTCGGGATTTTTTTTTTAAGCTCTCTCCTTGTGAAGGGGGAGAACCCGTCCCCGTCGTCGAGGGACTGACCGGACGGTACCGAGCGCCGATCGGTGGAAGTTTTAAAATTTGTAATATGCGGGGTTCAACTTATAGGTACTACCTACTACACTGGGTGAGTAAGCAGCAAGTATAACTCGAGGTCGTTCTTTGATCGAAGTGAATTGAAACGAAGCTTGGGCCAAAGATAAGGTTCACTATTAGGATGGGCTGTGTAGATAGGTAGGTTTGTTTATTTGGTTTTCTAGTTAACTAATTTATCTAAGTGCAGAAAAGTAAAATAGAGATGAGAATCGATAATTAGGTAGATAGATAGAGAATGCGGCTGTTGAAGTTTCGATAATCAATTGTTGGGATGATGTTCATTATAAAGGTAATTGGGGACTTAATTAATTAACTGACAGATGAATTACAGGTGTAAACACTAGGAACCTACTTTTTTTGGTTAAACCTAAATAAGTATGTCACTGAGTTCCTAGGTTATCGTGATTCTGATCAGAACAGGCTGCTCGACCCCCCACATTGTCTGGTTATGACTAGTGACCCATAAAGGGTGCAGGAATAAGGTAACAGACTGCCCTCAGGTTATTTTGGCCTTTCATAAAACCTAAATACAACTGTTGTTATTTAATCATGTTCTAATTATAAACCTGTTATTCTAAACTATCAGTTTTGTAGAGTCTAGGGGTTTTAAGAATCCTGAACCACTACTGGGCTTGACTTTCATCTCCAGACTCATTCCTTAGGTTTTATTAGCATAATTACTTCTGTCATGATCTAGAACTCTCCTTTGCGATCAGTCATTCATCCCTAGGTACACTAGCGGTCTACAATGCGTTATTTTCCATAGCATGCTAACCCTGGGTACTTTCCAGTGTACTATACGCAAACCATTTCCACAGTTTCATGTAACCAGGGGTAGATCCCCCATGTACTCCAGCTAATCCACAGTTCAACTAACCAAAGGTACAACAGCGGTGTACAGTGCTTGAACCATTTCCACAGTGTTTAGTGACCAGAGGTCTGTTTACAATATACTTTAGCCTTTCTATGTGTTAGGTACAATTATGTGTACTTTAGTTAATGTATTTCCACAGATGTTTCCACCAGAGGTAGACATATAGTGTACTTATCATTTCCAAAGCCATACGGTTCCTAGACCATATTCTAGGGTTTCTAGGTAGGCCACAATGTCGGTACCAACGGCTTTGCCATGAGCTTCCACGGTTGTACTCCCCCAGTGGTGTTTCCATCGCTATACCCAGTACTTTAGCCGAATTACAGTAACGGACATGGCTTTGTACAATAATATAGATAACAAACAACCGTATCTAGAGGTGATCAATTTCTAAACCTAAGTAGCAGTCACACGAAGGACTGGAAAGGGTGATCCGTAAACTAAGTCTAGATGCATAAGAAGTTTAAACATAACAGAGTTTAATAATTTCCAATTACATATTTACTTAAAGATTAATTGAACATCATCCCTACGTTTAATTATCTACATTTCAACAAACGCAATAATACACTACTCAGTAATCATGGCAATACACATAGCATACATCATACAAACAGGCAGAAATAATTCGAACATTGTATAAGTATGAGAGAATAGATATCACCAGATTTTAAGCAGAGTAATATTGAGAAACGTGTAGTCTTGCACCAAGAATGCTTTTATACCGTGATTACAACACCTTGCTTTTCTTTCTCTACCTCTAACTAACTAACTATCTATATCAGCTCTAGAGAGAGAGAACTCTAGAGAGATAAACCAAAACTAAAAGCTAAATATGAAAACAAAAAATGAAAATGAAAGTGAAGTGTGAAGAATGAATTGATAATTGATCAACTGTGTGAAATAAGGAGGTGGTGGTTGGTATTTATAGATTTGGCTCAACCGTATTCCTCAACCGTATTCCCACCTCCAAAATCTCAGCCGTATTTCCCAACCGTATCAAAATTCAATCTTGTACGGGCAAATCATAGGATACGGGCGAGCTTAGCCGTATACGGGTGAGATTGGCCGTATTCGGGAGGGACCAGGCCGTATACGGGAGAGATTGGCTGTATACGGTTGGCACCAGGCCGTATACGCCCTAGCCAATCCGTATACGGTTGAGTCTTGGCCGTATACAGCTGGTTTTGCCCGTATACGGCTTGGCTCTCCCGTATCTCGGTCTTCGGTTGCCTTGAATCTTCGTTCGGGCATAACTTCTTCATCATATGTCCGTTTTGAGCGATCTTTATATCCACGCGTTCGTATTTTCCTAACGAAGAAAATGACATAAGTTAGAGGTCCTAATTCTTAGTGTAGTTAAAAAAATGTTGAAACGCGTGAACAAGAGATTCGTTAATCATTTATGCTCAGTTTTTCACGTTTTTCGTGTCATTTTCAATGGTTTTATAAACATCACTTCCGTTTTGACTTAGTTAACAAAATATTATAATATTTGGTGTTATTGGTGTGGTTTTGTTAACTTTAGGTCTAAAATGCGGGAAATAACGTACGTAAAAACATGACTTTTTACGTGTCATCAAATATCCCACACTTAGAACTTTGCTTGTCCTCAAGCAAACTTGAAAATTCTCACTTGCTAAGAGATTTTGAAAATGATAGATTTTGAAAATATCCCACACTTAGAACTTTGCTTGTCCTCAATCATTCGTCAGTTATTAAATAAATCTTTTCAGAAAGCAAGCATCGTTAGAATAGTCACCCCTTAGATTTGAAATGTTAGCCCTGGCATACTTTCACAATTCTCGATGGATATTGTATATGACTAGGCGATCTCACTAGGTGTTCACTCAATTCACTCAATGTGTATCGGGTTTCCTATCTTTCTAAATCAAAGATATCGCTCGTAAAGCCAGTCATGCATTTGCTTCTCGTCATAGGCTTGATCGAGAATCGGATCTCCACCACTTCGATGAGAACGGCGCTAATCATCCCAAGAAATTTTAAAGAGGGTTGTAATGGTAGGTGAGGGTTAAGGGGTACGGAATTTGGTGTTTTTAGGGTTGGAGGTTTTGGCTTAAGCTTAGAAATCCTAAAGCTATGAAAAGAATTATTTAGACACTCTTGAAACGAGACGGAAAACACGAAAGGAGGAGTTTATTTTCGGAGGATAGATTTGATGATAGACACATGCGAATTTTTATGATTTTCTGATCAGGTATTCTTTTGCGAGGTTCAGAGCACTCAGCTTTATTCTATTTTTGTGGAACTTTTTGAGGGTATTGCTTTCTTTATTTTCTTCACAGACATATTTTTCTGTCTTTTCGAGATATCCTAGACACGTTGTCTTTTGACATTTCATTTCTTCTGAGTTTTTCTTTCACAGGGGTGCCAATTTTTTGCACCGAGTATTGCTTCAAAAGATTTGACTTTTGAACACACGCAAGATTTTCTGAGAGAAACACATAGTAGATGAAGATTCTGAAACAAGAGTGACAAGGATGTCCAAATGACGCTTTTCATAACCTCAAAAGTTCTAAGCTAAAGTTTTGGAGGGGTAAGGGAGTTTTTTAGTGGGTTTGGTTAGTTGGGTTTGAAAGAAACGAAAGGTTAAGGCGCAAAGGGGTTTTCTAGGCGGATCATCAACATTAAAGATTAGTGTTGGAAGGGTTTTGGGCTAGAAGAGATTTGTGAAAAATGGGTTTAATCCTAGAAATGTCGAGGTCCTCTAATTGCACCTACACCACGTACGACGCTCATCGGTGTGGTCTCGAAACGTATACCAAAAGAAAGTTCTAATTTAAAACAAAAGCATCGGCACACACAACAATCGAAAGTGAAGCATTAAAGATGAATGCTTATTGGGCTCAAGTACCTCACTGCAAAAGGGTTGTATGTGCCTAGTCGTGCGATGCTCATGGATTAACATTTCATTTTTAAGAGATTCGTATCCTAACTTATCTTACTTTCCAAAGTAATTTAGTTAATTTTTGTAAAATGACCTTTCGCAAAAAATATTTTAAGTCAAATTTTAAAAATTTAGCCAAAATGAGGTTTTGATGAAAAAAATTAGGCCTAATGGAGGTTAAGCCTATTTTTATTTATAATTTACTTTGGACAAGCAATTAAAGCCAAAATACGGTATATCATACCGTGTATCCCACACTTAGAGGAACATTGTCCCTAATATTCACAAACTGAGTATAAAAATTGTTCTTTGGAGAAGAATCCCACACTTAAAGCTTGATCATATTTTGGATCTTTGTTTCTAAGTCGTTTTCGATTTATGGGAATTGAAATCCCACACTTAAAAATTAAGCATAAAGGACAACGGTTGTTTGATAAAACCACTAGGAAAAATGAAGGAGGCCCAAGTATTGAAGATCGAGCCCACGTGTTTCTGGAGCCCACGAGCGTGTAACTAAAAAGGCTGCACGAGAAAGGGCACAACTTGGGCTACAGGGCTCCGTTTCAAGCCCATGAGCAGGCGAATCAAAGTTCGGTTCGAGGCTCACCAAGCCGATAACAACCAAAGGTGGTTAGGCCTATGCTCGAAGCCCAAAAATGGCCCCGTTTGGAAGATACGGCCCATTCTATGTTTTTTCTGTTCATTTTGGACTTTTATTTTGGGCTTTGTGTTTGGACCGTTATGTTTTTTAGGCCCGTTTAAAATTCTAGATGTTATTTAGGGTTCAGTTTTAGTTTTGAAGAATTTCGATTTTGCTTCCAATTTTGTGAATCAAGGTTCCAATTTTGTGAATCAAAGCATACCCATTCACAGTATTCTTGGTGAATCAACGTGCTTGGAAGAGTTTTTCCTGGTATTCATAAGAATCAACAGGTTTAAACTATTTATCATAATCGTGCACTACATCAAAAAAGAATGAAAAACTCCCCTAAGAAAGAATGAGACGGTTGTTTGATAAATTTGGGCGTGTTGACCGCAATCGGAGAATCCAGCGTCGTACAGTCTGAATCTTGCGTGATTTGCACGTCGTCTTATGTTTCGTTGGGGAACTTCAATTTCACTCACAAATTTATTTATTCAAAAGCAAAATAAACATTAGTAAATAATAAACTAAGATGATAATATGATAAATAAAAGCAGATAAATCCAACCAGATCACTGGTTAGCCCAAAATATATCCGCTCGTCACAGTACAGTTATCCAAAATATCAAGTGATTGTATAGTAATCCAACATAAGTAATAATAATAAGATAAGAAATGATAGATAAGTGAAATCAAGGAAGAAGAGGGTCCTGATCCGCTGGCGACTCATGGAGAGTAGGAAGAGAGCTGCCTGCTGGGTGACGGAGTGCTGTCCACTCGATGACCTACGGGATACTGATCCCGATGATGCGGCACGTTGCTGCTATGGATGTAGTAGATACAAATGGAAGTTCGAATCTAGGCCCATATCACTCATGTCAACTGATCCGAGAGGGTAGTCACGCAGAACCTGTGCCAAGTGAACCGGAGGCAAATCTGAGGATGGAACAGGGGTGGTGTTAAGTAACCCTGTCAATCCAGAAGCTGTAGGTCCAGTAGTGAAAACTGGCACATAGTCTATCTATGTCTGCTCCTGTATTTGCTCATGTGTCTGATCCTCCTCATGCTCCTGAACTGTCTCCATCTGAGTATCCAAACCATGCTCTGACTGTGGTGGGTCCATCTCTAAAGATGTATCTGTATCAGATGTGGCAGACCCAACTGGTCGAGGACGGGTGACAACCCATGAAGATGGCTGTCGGATAACATGTGGGTCATGCGGCTCACGTATGTTGGTGGTGTGAACAGAGAATACCGGCTCAGGTGTATGTATACATGAAGATCGACGAGCCCTAGGGATAATCCCTGGTGTGATAGTAGGTGTGATAGTGGTAGTGGGGCGAGGTGATGTGATGGTAGGTATGGTAGTGGTGAATGGAGTCATGGTGAATGTATGGAGTGGTGATGTGGTGAAGTCGGGTGGTAGTGGGCCGCAGACCCAAGTCGGTGGAGCTGGTGTAGGAAATCCAAACTCATGAGCCAGGTATGTGTCCATAGTGTGTCTCTGCTGAAGCATGTGTAGCATACCATAGAAAATCTCAGATTATGGTGGATCTCCCCAGTTAAACACTCTGGGCTGAGGAGCAGGTGCACTCTGAGCATCAATATCAGGAACTGAAGTCTCCCATGTCTCAGGCTAATGATGAACCTCATTTCTCGACTCCCTATGTATTGTGCTATCATCAAACTCAATCCTAGCTCTCTTAGTCTTCGGAGGTCTCATAGAAACTCCCGGAATCAGTGGACCATCTTTCCAGCGGATATCACCATTCAAATCTTTTTCCAATAACCAAACTTTTATCATGTAGTTCATATCATACGGCTGTGACTCCTTTTCTTTCATCTATGTCAACCGGCTAATCACATCACTAGTCAAAAGCCCCATCTTCCTAAATAGTTTTGTAATGATAGCTCCCATGTAAACAGTCTCAACCTCAGAGTAAGCAGACTCGGTAAGAAGGCGATCAGCAACCAAGTAAGCAACATTCACATGTTCATTCTCTATAATACTCTTGATGATCAACAAGTCTTTCCGCCCAACAGCTCCTTTTGTCTTCTTCTTTCCTCGAATACTACAAGCAAGAAGGTTATGAAGCACATTGTGGTATTTGTCCTGAAAAACTGGAGCTTTGACATTTGAATGAAACCGTCCTGATGCATACTGAGACCAAATGGCAGTGTGATCTCTCTGTCTTGGACTGCACTCCGAGGAAGAACTTGGTGGTCACTTGATGTTCACTGTATAGCTCTAAATGAACAGTAAAAGTAGCTAAGGACATGTTGTGACTCTTTCCCTGAAAGTTAAACTTAATGATCGAAACATCGTCCAATCTAGATACCGATTTATCAAACTTGAGAGTAACCATGAATTTTGCCACAAGTTCTTGATAAACTTTCTCTTTTAAGTTAAACAAACTGGTCCATGCCCAAAGATGTCGTTTACCCACTTTAAATTCAATCAACTCCTTAAATCCCTTGTCTAACCCAATCTTAGCCAAATCCTCCCACACTACATATCTGTTTACTCCTAACTCATGAGATAACCATTTCCGATAAAGCTTCCTTTTCTCGTCATCTTTGATTGAGTCTTTTATGTATGAAGGAAGTGAAGTCTTGGCCATCTGAAATAAGAGCAAAACAAACATCATAGTGGATTATATTAAATCAATTACAAGTGCATGGATTATATCAAACCCTAGAATTTTAGAAAAAATTCAAAATGAGGGCTTTAAAAAGTGGATAATCCATAAACCTATAATGACTAATAATCATCAACATTTCAATCTTCAACCACTTAAGAGAACTTTGATTTATGTAAGAAGCTATCATGAACTATTTGCAACAAGATCCCAAGTAAACTTTATCAAATTAAAGTAACTCGAGAATTTGAGACTAGTTCCAATTTTCAACCACATAAGCATTAAGCATTTAGAATTTCACAATATGTAACATGTAAGTTTTGTTCTAAGCTTGCCAATTACCTTAAAGTGGCAAAAGTAACATCTACTTACATAATTTGCAAACTAGCATGGAATAATGATGCAATTATAATGAGCAAGTAAGCAATCAAAGTTCTAAGTTAACTTATTATTGTCATTTTGTAATTTGAGATTGTTCTTTAAAGTAGTTATGGTATTTTAGTCCAAGCATCGCTTATGTTTTTAAAGATGGTAATTTTAAAGTTGCGATGTATTGAATTTAATATTATCATACTTACTTCTAAGTTCAAAATCTCATTACAAATCAAATTGTTGTATAATGAAATGGTCACTTTGAATGTTAGAACAAATCATAACTTGTAAGTTTCACAAACTTTATTTTACCAAAGTAGTGTCACTTAGAAATCTTGATCCATTCGTTTATCCGTTTTAAGTGCTTTCAAGAATTAAAGTGAGTTTGAGCACAAGTATCATTTCTAAGTAAAGATTTTATTTCAAAAATGCGATACTTTGCAAAAAGTCGACTTTTAAGCTTAATTGAATTCTCAAATGTAACCATAATCATGATTTGATCAATAACAAAGCAAATGCACAAGTTACTTATATCATTCTAAGCATATAACAACTACTAGCAACTTCACATAAGCATTTTAATCATCATTTAATCAAACAAGAGCAATTAGGGCAAAATTAGCTAACTTTAAAAACTCAAACTCATAATCCTTCCACTAATTCACGTAATACTTGTTCCTATATCATCATATATCATTACTAAGTAAGAATCAATACCCAAATTCGCAACTTTAACTAGCAATAATCACCAAGAAATTTGAAACCCTAGGTTTTTAAAGTTAGAGAATTTTGAGATTTAGGGCTTGAATCGTACCTTAATCTTGATGCAAATGAGTTAGAGACTACATAATCACGAAATGGAGCAAGGATTTGAGCTTGATTTGGTTAACAATGGTGGAAAATTGAATTTTTAGGGGTGTTTGGTTGTGGTCGGCGAAGGGAAGAAGAAAGAAGGGTTTTGTGATATTCATCTTTGGTTGTGTTTGAATTTTGTGATATTTGATTTAACTTAAATCCTAAAATTACTTAAATACTCCCTCCTTCCTTATTTTAATTATTTTAAATACTTATGTTTTAATTATTTTAGAGAAAAATTTAAAAAACTTAAGCCAAATAATTTTAGCAAAAATTTTCAAATTCTGCATAGTATTGTGAGCGGACAAAAAGTTTGTTTTATTTAAAATACGAAAGATAATACTTAAAAGAAAGTGAAAATATTTTTGGTCTAAAATTTTGAATCCTTAAAATCCTAACAATCTTAAAATTTTAAAATTTATAAAATTTTCAAATTTCAGAAATTGTACAGATATTGCGGGGACACCGTTTTTAGAGGTTTTTAAAACGTTATTTTAAAAGAAAACTAATTTTAATACTAAGTTGATAAAATAATTATTAAAACCTACTTTAAAAATTGGGTTGCCTTCCAACAAGCGCTTGGTTAAAGTCTTTAGCTCGACTTTCCAAAACAGTTTTAAATTTTCAAGAGCAAATGCTTAAAAGCATTTGGTGGTCTTGGGTCACGAAGAATATGTCGAGGAATGAAATCAATTATGAGGGTTTTGATGACAGAGTCAACTAGGTCTGCAGGATTTAGATGCAATCATTCGAATTTGCTGAGAAACCTACGTTCCTTTTTGCCTAAGTCTAGAAGATTGTCAATAAACCTATCAAATTCTTTCCTAACTCTCTTCGGACTTGAAATTCCTATTCGTGTTCCTTTGTGTATATGATTAAGGTCGTGGAGAAGTTCATCTAGAGTTTTCTAAAATTTCTGTTCCTCTTCTGAATCAGGGTCTCCGGTTGTAGTGTGAACTGCTTCGGCGATGTCCATGATTAAAGATCTTTGAGAAATAGTGAAAGGAAATTTAGAATGATAAAATAAGGAAGTGAGTTCAACGTGAATGTTCTTTCTTTCGGTAAAGAAAGAGGCTTCTATCTTATCGTTATCAGCTCCAAGGAATATCTCTAACAAGGTTTTAATCATATAGGTGGCGGGGTCAACGAAGAATGGAATTTTTCCAGAAATATTGAGAGTGATTGAAGGATCTTTTGAGATCCGGAACTCAAGCTCACATATGATGGTCGCAACACAATGATTAATCAAAGGTTGTGAGACCAAGTGATAATCGGTGCTGGCGAATAGGTCCATTAGTAGGTCTATTGTTGATATAAGCTTTCGCTCTTCCTCTCTATATCGTGTGAAGATACCATCTTCCTTTTGGGTCGGAAGATGGTGGAGAATACCGATTTGATCGTCAATCCTACTAATGACTTCTCTTTGTGCAACTGAGAAAGGAAAGTCTGATGAATTGAGCTGTCTGGCAAATGCCCTACATACATCTAACCTCATGTTAGGATCAAAAGAGTAACCAACATAGCGGACTTCTTCATCTTCCGGTATATCCTTATCAACAACACGGTATATGGTGTACGCAGGTTCTGGTACGAGGTTTATAAAAATTGGTGATGTTGGAGGGTATTCGTAAGCGTCTTCATTCCTTATGGGGATGCGTTCTTCAACGGGTGGAAAACAAAAGGCTTGAAGATTTTTAGAGGTACCATCAAAATCAGGGAATTGAGAGAAATTTTCTAAGGGGAATGAGATCTCAGGTGCAGGTATGACCTGATTACTTGGAATGCTAGAGACAGAAGTTAAAATCTTCTGCTGAGACTCATTGGATCCTAAGTCAAGATTTAAGAATTGCCCTATGGTTCTAGAATCGTCGTCTGGGCTAGCGGAGATTTCTTCGGATGAAGTTGAAGATGAAGAGTAGAAGTCAGATTCCAACTCTTGTTCTAGGCAGTAAAAGAACTCAGCATCGTCCATGGCCATCATTTCTTCGGTCGTCTTGAGGGCGATTGGAGAAATGGGGCTAGAAGGCGGCAAATCGTAGAAAGGTATTTTTGTATTTTTCATTTTTAAATATTAATTTAAAATATTCTAAGGCAGGTAAGTAACTTTCGGATAAGTTTGGGGTGAACCTAAACGAAAAGGATCTCCTAACAGCTAATTTATCTAAGATGGCTTCAGAATCGTAATGCTCAACGATCCCCGGCATCGGCGCCAAAAACTTGATGGCGCCCGGAGGGTCGGGGTTTTTTTTTTTTTTTGAAGCTCTCTCCTTGTGAAGGGGGAGAACCTGTCCCTGTCGTCGAGGGACTGATCGGACGGTACCGAGCGCCGATCGGTGGAAGTTTTAAAATTTGTAATATGCGGGGTTCAACTTATAGGTACTACCTACTACACTGGGTGAGTAAGCAGCAAGTATAACTCGAGGTCGTTCTTTGATCGGAGTGAATTGAAATGAAGCTTGGGCCAAAGATAAGGTTCACTATTAGGATGGGCTGTGTAGATAGGTAGGTTTGTTTGTTTGGTTTTCTAATTAACTAATTTATCTAAGTGCAGAAAAGTAAAATAGAGATGAGAATCGGTAATTAGGTAGATAGATAGAGAATGCGGCTGTTGAAGTTTCGATAATCAATTGTTGGGATGATGTTCATTATAAAGATAATTGGGGACTTAATTAATTAACTGGCAGATGAATTACAGGTGTAAACACTAGGAACCTACTTGTTTTGGTTAAACCTAAATAAGTATGTCACTGAGTTCCTAGGTTATCGTGATTCTGATCAGAACAGGCTGCTCGACCCCCCACACTGTCTGGTTATGACTAGTGACCCATAAAGGGTGCAGGAATAAGGTAACAGACTGCCCTCAGGTTATTCTGGCCTTTCATAACACCTAAATACAACTTCTGTTATTTAATCATGTTCTAATTATAAACCTGTTATTCTAAACTATCAGTTTTGTAGAGTCTAGGGGTTTTAAAAATCCTGAACCACTGTTGGGCTCGACTTTCATCTCCAGACTCATTCCTTAGGTTTTATTAGCATAATTACTTCTGTCATGATCTATAACTCTCCTTTGGGATCAGTCATTCATCCCTAGGTACACTAGCGGTGTACAATGCGTTATTTTCCATAGCATGTTAACCCTGGGTACTTTCCAGTGTACTGTACGCAAACCATTTCCACAGTTTCATGTAACCAGGGGTAGATCCCCCATGTACTCCAGCTAATCCACAGTTCAACTAACCAAAGGTACAACAACGTTGTACAGTGCTTGAAGCATTTCCATAGTGTTTAGTGACCAGAGGTCTGTTTACAATGTAATTTAGCCTTTCCATGTGTTAGGTACAATTACGGTGTACTTTAGTTAATGTATTTCCACAGATGTTTCCACCAGAGGTAGACATACGGTGTACTTAACATTTCTACAGCTTTACGGTTTCTAGACCATTTTCTAGGGTTTCTAGGTAGGCCACAATGTCTGTACCAACGGCTTTTCCATGAGCTTCCACGGTTGTACTCCACCAGTGGTATTTCCATCGCTATACCCAGTACTTTAGCCGAATTACAGTAACGAACATGGCTTTGTACAATAATATAGATAACAAACTACCGTATCTAGAGGTGATCAATTTCTAAACCTAAGTAGCAGTCACGCGAAGGACTGGAAAGGGTGATTCGTAAACTAAGTCTAGATGCATAAGAAGTTAACACATAACAGAGTTTAATAATTCCCAATTACATATTTACTTAAAGATTAATTGAACATCATCCATACGTTTAATTATCTACATTTCAACAACCGCAATAATACACTACTCAGTAATCATGGCAATACAAAATAGCATACATCATACAAACAGGCAGAAATAATTCGGACATTGTATAAGTATGAGAGAATAGATATCACCAGATTTTAAGCAGAGTAATATTGAGAAACGTGTAGTCTTGCACCAAGAATGCTTTTACACCATGATTACAACACCTTGCTTTTCTTTCTCTACCTCTAACTAACTAACTATCTATATCTCTCTAGAGAGAGAGAACTTTAGAGAGATAAACCAAAACTAAAAGCTAAATATGAAAACGAAAAATGAAAATAAAAGTGAAGTGTGAAGAATGAATTGATAATTAATGAACTGTGTGAAATGAGGAGGTGGTGGTTGGTATTTATAGATTTGGCTCAACCGTATTCCTCAACCGTATTCCCACCTCCAAAATCTCAGCCGTATTTCCCAACCGTATCAAAATTCAATCTTGTACAGGCAAATCATAGGATACGGGCGAGATTAGCCGTATACGGGTGAGATTGGCCGTATTCGGGAGGGAACAGGCCATATACGAGAGAGATTGGCCGTATACGGCTGGCACCAGGCCGTATACGCCCTTTCCAGGACGTATACGATTGATTCTTGTCCGTATACGGCTGGTATTGCCCGTATACGGCTTGGCTCTCCCGTATCTCGGTCTTCGGTTGCCTTGAATCTTCGTTCGGGCGTAACTTCTTCATCATACGTCTGTTTGAGCGATCTTTATATCCAAGCGTTCGTATATTCCTAACAAAGAAAATGACATAAGTTAGAGGTCATAGTTCTTAGTTTAGCTAAAAAAATGTTGAAACGCGTGAACTAGAGATTCGTTAATCGTTTATGCTCAGTTTTTCACGTTTTTCGTGTCATTTTCAATTATTTTATAAACATCACTTCCGTTTTGACTTAGTTAACAAAATATTATAATATTTGGTGTTATTGGTGTGGTTTTGTTAACTTTGGGTCTAAAATGCGGGAAATAACGTACGTAAAAACATGACTTTTTACGTGTCATCAACTATCCTAGAACTACTCAGACATGAGGAGTTATATGCCAAATTCTCTAAGTGTGAAATCTGGATACAATCCGTTCAATTCCTTGGACATGTTGTTAATAATCAGGGAATCCATGTTGATCCATCAAAAATCGAGGCTATCAAATGCTGGAAAGCACCAACAACTCCAAGTGAAGTACGCCAATTCTTGGGTCTTGCTGGATACTATCGGCGATTCATTGAAAATTTCTCAAAAATATCCCAACCACTCATGACTCTGACTCAGAAAGACAAAAAGTTCGATTGGACTAATAAACAAGAGTCAGCCTTTCAACTACTTAAGCAAAAGCTGTGCAGTGCTCCTATTCTATCCTTACCCGAAGTCACCGATGACTTCGTGATGTACTGCGATGCTTCTCGTCAAGGTCTTGGTTGCGTATTGATGCAACGGGACAAAGTCATTGCCTATGCCTCTCGACAACTAAAAATTCATGAAAAGAACTACACCACCTACGATTTTGAGCTAGGAGCTGTCGTCTTTGCCCTCAAAATCTGGAGACATAACCTCTATGGCACTAAGTGCACAATCTTTACCGACCACAAAAGTCTCCAACACATATTTGATCAGAAGGATCTCAACATGAGGCAACGTCGGTGGGTCGGGCTGCTTACCGACTACGATTGCGAGATCAAATACCATCCGGGTAAGGCAAATGTTGTTGCCGATGCCCTCAGTCAAAAAGAATGAACAAAACTACTTCGAGTCTGAGCCCTCAGTATGACCATTCACAATGATCTAAACATTCAGATCCTCGCTGCTCAACTCGAAGCTCTGAAACCCGACAACATCAAAAATGAATCCTTACGATATAAACAATTCGAAACCAAACCTAACGGGGTTAGATACATCTCTAACCGAATCTGGTTGCCTAGTTTTGGGAACCTGCGAGACTTGGTGATGGATGAAGCTCACAAGTCCAAATACTCTATCCATCCGGGATCCGACAAAATGTATTACGGCATCAAGGAATTTTATTTGTGGCCGAATATGAAAGCTAAAATTGCCACATACGTCAGCAAGTGTCTTACTTGCTCAAAAGTCAAAGTAGAGTATCAAAAACCTTCTGGTTTACTCCAACAACCCGAAATTCCTGAATGGAAATGGGAACAAATCACCATGGATTTCATAACCAAACTACCCAAGTGATTGAGCGGTTGCGATACCATTTGGGTGATCGTGGATCGTCTCACAAAATCTGCTCATTTCCTTGCGATCAGGGAAACTGAAAAAATGGAACGCCTCACACGAATCTACATCAAAGAGATTGTTTCTCGACACGGTGTTCCAATCTCGATTATCTCATATAGGGATAGTCGCTTCACATCTCACTTTTGGCAATCACTTCAGAAATCATTGGGTACCCGTCTTGATATGAGTAACGCATTCCACCCTCAAGCCGACGGCCAAAGTGAACAAACAATTCAAACACCGGAAGATATGCTATGAGCCTGCGTAGTTGATTTCGGTGTGAATTGGGAAAAACATCTACCGTTTTGCGAGTTGTCATACAACAACGGTTATCACTCCAGCATTAAGGTTGCACCTTTTGAGGCATTGTACGGTCGTAAGTGTCGATTACCTATTTGTTGGACCGAAGTGGGAGACAGTCAACTCACTGGTCCTGAACTCATTCATGAAACAACCGGGAAAATCTACGAGGTTCAAAACAAACTAAAAGCCGCACGTGATCGTCAGAAAAGTTATGCTCACGTGAGACGCAAACCACTCGATTCCAGGTTGGGGATCGAGTGCTACTCAAAGTTTCACCTTGGAAAGGTGCCATTCGTTTCGGCAAACGTGGAAAACTAAACCCTAGGTACATTGGGCCTTTTGAGATCCTCGAGAGGATTGGTCTAGTGGCATATCGATTGCAGCTGCCATTGGAGCTCAGCAGCGTACACCCCACCTTTCACATTTCTAACCTGAAGAAATGCATGTCTGATGAGACACTTATTATTCCACTCGATGAAATTCGTATTGACGACAAACTTCACTTCGTTGAAGAACCCGCCGAAATCATGGACCGTGAGGTCAAACAACTCAAACAAAGTTGTATTCCCATCGTCAAAGTCATGTGGAACTCGCGGAGTGGTCCGGAATTCACTTGGGAACAGGAAGACCAAATGCGACTCAAGTATCCTCAGTTATTCACTGACGCTACTTCAAACACGACTTCAAACTAAATTTCGGGGAGAATGTGACACCCGGCAAATTAGGACTAGTGATTAGTGCCTAATCAACTATAATACATGTAATTAGTTCCGTGTTAGGCTAATTAATGTATCAATTAATATATATTGTTGAATATATACGATTACGCGATTTGGCTAAATCGTGCGCATTTCAATCGAATGTAATTCGGTTCAATTAATACGGACGTTGGTAAACAATTTTATTAAATAATATAACATTATTTAATAACGCTATTATATCCAAAATATTATATTAATAATATTTCGTATTTATTTGCATCATACAAATAACGTCAACGCGATTAAAATATTAAACACTCAAACAATCAAAACAAAGTTAAGTTATATTTTATAACTCAATTATGAAGTATTTGGTGAAATACTTCAACAAAATATCGAATAATTATTCATATTTTAAAACGTATAATTAAATGTATTAAATAATTATTTAACGGTTAAACGATCGGGAAACCGAACACCGCACGGAGCGCGAATACAGGGGAACGAAAATTGGTGAAGCCCACACTAGTGGACCCCACCAAAATCGGCTAGGTGAGGGTAACCACCCCCTCACCTCATTTCATTTCATTTCAAAAGCCACACATACTCTCTCTCTCTCTCTCTCTCTCTCTCTCTCTCTCTCTCTCTCTCTCTCTCATTTCCACCACCATCACTTATTTCCTCCAAAAACTACCATTAAACCTCATTAAATCATTTATCTCATTTAGAGAAAAAGATTCACGGCGTCACGATCTACAATCCTATCTTTTCGGATTTCTCTCGCAACAATTCGTAAGTTCCGACGATTCTCGAAAACTCTTAGATTTCATTTATTTTTCATAAAAGTTGTTTATATAAGCTTTTAATGTCCAAATAAGGGTTGGGTAAAAGTTTTGGACCAAAACAAAGTCGTCCGACCATGTGTCCGGCCACCGGAATCGTATCAAATGCTGATGTCGCTTTTAGCCCAGGCCAATTGCGACATCAGGATCTATGTCGCAACACATCCCTCGATGTCGCATGGTGCGACGTCAGCCACAAAGTCGTATTAAATTTCTAACGTCGCATATAGCGACACCGACCTCTATGTCGCAAGAACGAACAACGTCGCATGTAGCGACACAACACCCTATGTCGCATTGAATTGCGGATGTCGCACTTAGCGACGCCATGATCAATGTCGCAGTCATGGCCTGCGACACTACACCTAATGTCGCAGATAACAGAACCTAGAAAACTCAGATTTTACTAAGTGTCGAGACCTGAAATTTTATCACTTGATTTTACCCAAATAAAAATCTTAGATGCAGTTTTCTCGACCCCAGCCAGGGGCTCTGCCCCTTGGACCCCGCCAGGGGTTGCCACCCCTTGGACCCCGCTACCAGGGGCGCTGCCCCCGGACCCCCGTCACTTAAAGTTTGTAAATACTTTTTAAGTATAACACTTCGAAATCAAAATAATAATGTTGAAGATTATTATTTCAAACAATCGCCAACGGGCCGTACATGTTTTCAAAACATAATCAAATCAACCAAATCGTAGTAATTTGGACATTCTAGTTGGACGAACAACTACAAAGGTAGTCTTTATAGATACCTACTCACGTTTATAACCATCGCGTGTCATGGACACCCGGTTACCAGTCTTCGGACAACTCTTTTCGGCTAATCAACTCAAGTTTATTAAGTTAAACTTTCAAGACTCAGGTGAGTCTCATAGCCCCTATTTTACTGTTTTACTAAGGGGTGTGATATCATTGCTCGTTTTATTTTAACTATATGAGCGCAAGTACGAAAACAAATAATTACTACATGAGTTATCTCACTAATCTTTCAAAGTCCTCCTCAGCATTGTTTGGTAATACGTTGTAGCGTGAATATTAGTATATGGTACCATATAGGATTGACCCTCCTCGTCCGGGTTAGCATGCTCTAACTGGGTAAACGGATGTACTAATATTTGTTCAGACGAGTGTAGATTAGGCACTCGTGGGAGGCACCTCGATCAGGATACCTTAAATGTGAACCTGACACCTCGAGTTAAGCTCAGACTATGTGCTCATGGCTGTAAAACTTTTATTTTGCTTAATTGCAATTTAAATTTAATTAAATCTTGTGGTTTATACAATATGTGTTGACATACAAACCTGTGAGCTCACCAGCGTTTCGCTGACCCATTTTAGCATGTATCACAGGTACACAGTAGTAGATTGGACTGCCCAAATCAGGAATCATTAGCTCGTGTCAGCATGCAAACATTAAGAGATTTAGCTACATTATTATATTTTGTATAAATTAATTATGCATGTAAATATCTCAATTTCAAACTGAGCTAATGTAAACTACATTTTGATGTAAACTTTGATTTTATCAATACAAGTTTTAAAACGACGCATATAGAGTCGCTCATTATATCTTTGTGTTGTGATTATTGATTAGTCGCATCCAGACCCGATTTGCTTCCGCAACCTGAAATTGAGGGTGCGACATATATATTGTATGTTTTTAAAAGGGTAAATAGTTGATTAAAAAATAAAATCTCGTATTATATTGTTATATAAATTTTAATTATGAGTTACATACCATACATTGAATAGGAATTGGATCAAGAGAGAACTTTTATGTTAAGGTTTAATGTCTGAGAATGTATCTAACTTGTACTTGATGTCTATTATGTGTACCTAACTTACACATGCTATTTGTAATGCATAAAACTTTCAAAAAAGAATGTGTTAATGTATTTTGGTGACGTTTTGATAATGTGTCAAACTCTTCCGATGCCACGTGGCACCTTTAGTGAATAACACATCAACAATATACATCAAAACACACTTTTTGAAAGTTGGATACATTAAAAATAGCAAACGTAAGTTTGTTACACACAATAGACATCAAACACAACAATTAGATGCATTTCCGGATACTAAACCCTTTATATTATAGAGAACGAGAGAACCTTCAAAATTATACTAAATTTGGGAAGTACTTAAAGTTTGCTTTTGAAGGCATCAGCGAATCAGCGAGTAGTTGCTGGGCAGCTTGAAGATTGAAGCTGACTTGCATCTTTTGAAGGCATTAACGAGTTGGTGCTGATCAGCAGCAATGACGGAGCTTTATGCCCCCCCCCCACCCCCCCAAAAAAAACTTTTAACTATAATTAGCAATTTTTAGTTAATATAGGGATTAAAATTCATATTTTGTTAATAGCCCTCTCAAATATTAAGTAAAATTATCTCAAATTGAAAATTTTTTGCTCTCAGATCTTCTTTAATTGCAAGCATACAACTTCGATACTCCAATCTTGCAATATCTATTGTCTCTTTCAGTTTTCTACCTAGTATAATTCCAATAAGTATTACTTTCTCATTCTTTGTATGTTGTTTTTCTTTGGTGATGTATTTAGTACAACAAATGGAGACATAAAAACTAAAATTGTACGCTTTATGTTTGATTAAACTTCTCTAGAATTTCCTATTGTGTCTGTTGAATAAATAGTTATGCTTTATTTAGAACAATTCATGGAAATAGAAAAACTCAAACCATACACCATGTGTTCGATGAAACTATATTTTATCTTGTATGTGTTAATCAATTAGTTTTTGAATATAGAAGTTGTTTCTTATTGAGTAAATTGAATTGCTTATTTTGGAAATTCTGAGTCTAGCAAACTCATATAACATCAGTTATTTTTTTGATAGTTCTATGTCTCTGTATGCATGTTTTCTATATACGAAAAGTGAAAATTTATATTCTATTTCGACCCCCTAATAAAAGGGTTCAAGCTCCGTACCCTAATCAACAGCTGAGCTGACTCCCCTTCGACCACCAACAATACCGCTTATAAGTCCTTGTTTTTTAGCAAAATCTTTACTTATCACTAAGCTAAATTTAGGAATGTTCCTACATGCTTGCATTACTCTTCAAAATTACTGTTCCTCCTAAAATTCGTATACCCACACACAAAACAATATAGTTAATTAACAACTAGTATACCACCTACAAACTAAATGAACTACTTAATGAACCTACAAATTAACATAAAATGACCAAACCATACTTAATTTATTTATCTATAAATATCTATAAAAAAAAGTGTAGTATTCAACATTCCAAATTATAAAAACATCAACACAATTGAGGTGACTCATAACCTTTACCCTGCTCACCTTCATGTGAAAAGACAAAAAAAACTAGAAAATTCAATAATATATTTTGATGATTTCTAAATCAAACTCACAAAGATCATTGGCACCTTTCGAACTCACTAACATTAAGAAGTTGAACAATCTTTCTTTTAATATTATTCTCATGCATATATATAAATCATCTTACACCATCCCATTTTCTCATACCATCTTAATCAGAATCATATGATATTTGCATTCTTTGATATGAAGAACCACAAATTCACCAAAATGGCTCTTGTTTTTCTCTCCTTCTTCTGTCTCATTGCTTTTTCAAGTACTTTTCTCTTATATAAGTTTGTTCATTATCAATGTTCTTCAAAATATATTTTCACCATAATCCTAACTAACAAATTTTTATATTTTTCTGAATTTAGGAGCAGTGGTCTCGAATAGGGTGGGTATAAGCTACGGGAGGCTAGGAAACAATCTTCCAACTCCAGCCCGATCGATTGAACTTCTCCAAACTATGAACGCAGGTCGGGTGAAACTCTATGACGCGGACCATGAAGTACTCAATCTTCTATCAGGAAAACCTATTGATGTGGCAATCACAGTTGCAAACGATGAAATATCAGGAATCGCTGCAAATCAACATCTTGCAGACCAGTGGGTTTATGAACATATCCTAGCTCATTACCCCAATACTAGAATTCGATACGTACTTGTGGGGAATGAAGTCTTGAGCACAATTAGTACGACTCAAGATTTGCAAGTAGCACGTGATCTTGTACCCGCTATGAGAAGAATAAAGAATACCATAAAATCACAAGGGATAAAAAACATCAAAGTCGCAACTCCTCTTGCTATGGACATGATGGATACGATGTTTCCTCCTTCGAACGCAAGTTTCAAGCCAGAGATACGAGATTTGATGCTTCCGCTATTAAAGTACATAAACGGAACAAAATCATACATCTTTTTAGATATTTATCCATACTTAGCATGGTCTGAAAGCCAAAGAGATAACCAAACTGCTATAAACCTTGATTACGCTTTACTTAGAAATGGAAATCAAACTTACACCGATCCAAATAGTGGATTTGTATATAACGATCTTTTGGATCAGATGCTTGATTCGGTGGTGTATGCAATGGCTAAACTGGGATACAGCGACGTGCTAATTGCTATTGCAGAAACGGGCTGGCCACACAATGGTGACTCAAATGAATTTGGTGCTAACAGAGAAAACGCTGCTGAATACAACAACAATCTCATAAGAAAAATGTCTGCAGTTCCAGCTGCAGGAACTCCAGCCCGACCCGGAGAGGTTATTCCAACTTTTATATTTTCACTGTTTGATGAAAATCAAAAATACGGGCCAGCTACTGAAAGACACTGGGGGTTGCTAAATCCTGATGGGAGCCCTGTATATCTGGTGAACATAACTGGAAAAGGCGCGCCATCGGATTAGTACTTAGGTGTACAAGATATAAACATCTCAAGAGATAAAGATCTCATTCGGGGTTGAAATAATTAATTATTCATAGTAAATAACGAGGTAGTAGTTTGTTCGAAATTTAGATAACACAGTTCTTGAACTTTGTTGATTTGTTAAGCCTGATTTTAAATTATTATTGAAGGTAATTCGCAGAAATGTTGGTGGTTTTTGTTAAAGATTAGAGAAAAATTAAATACTGCTTATGAAGTTAAATTTTGGTACCAAAATCAAAACTCAGAAGACTCATCTTATCTCAAAGGTCTTCATGGTTCTAGTCCCAAATTAGAGTGAAATGGAGTAAAAAATTGATATTATCTCCTAACTCTTGAACTAGATCCTTAAATCCCACAGATGCAACTATTACACTATGAATTGCATAAATCTTTATAAAGTACAGTTAGAGCACAAGGGGTACTGACACTGTCACCATAGTGTTCTGGACAGTATTTCGAAGAATGTATAACACTGTCATCACGATGTTTTGGATAGTATTCTGGGGTTTTTTATTATTTATTTTTTTTATTTTTTAATGTAATTAATTGTATAAATTAATATTTAAAAATAAATAAATCAAATAAAATCACATTTAATTCATTAAAAACAAATAATAAAAAATACAAGTCCTAAAAATTAAAATGCATAATATAAAGACATAATTTAATTTAAGACATTCTAAAAACTAAAAATGCAATACAAGTAAATATATTATTCATCTTCAGCTCCCATCTCCCGCTCCCGATCCCGAAGCATGTACTTCATTCCACCTTTGTTCACGATACCTCCAAAGATGCTCCACAAGGTCGACTCAAAGTCCCTCGTGCGTCTCCCGATCACGTAGTTCCTTTATTTTCCTCTCGTATGTGTTACACTTCTTGATCCAAGAACTTTGTATGTTCCCAACACATACATAATATTCTTCATTCTCGGCGATGTTATAACCGTTTGTCTTCAATTATCATGTTATGCCGTATAATACAAGCATACATATAAGATCTTGTCGGTTGTGTAGTATATGCCATCTTCTTTGTAAAACACCAAAAGTCCGCTCAACATCCTTTCGGGCAGCCGATTATTTTCTATTGAAATAAACCCTCTTTTGATCAACGGAAATTAAAAAAAATACCCTTTTTTGGACGAGTATATATCGATTTGCCCCCCCGAAAAAAAATTTGACGAAATGCCCCCAGAAATCGCAAAAGCAAATTTGCTTTTGCGATCAGCGTCTTGCCATTTGCAACCCCGAGCACCAAATCGAGTCGTTGTCAGTGTAGGCCTGAAAAGCAAATCGCAAAAAAACATTTGCCATTTGCGATTTGCGAATGGCTTAACATTTTTGCGACCCGTGTCTCCCATTTGCGATCTGCCTTGCTCGTGTCTGCCCCTATTCTTAAATCGCAAAAGCAAAACTTTTTTTGCGATTTGCGATTTGCAAATGGCTAAGTCGTGGCCACAATTTTAACTTTGCGATGGCATGTGTTTGGGCCGACTGCACATCGACGAAGCCAGAGGAAAGCCTTTGCAAATCGCAAAAGCAAATTTGCTTTTCCGATAACTATATTTTTGGATAAGATTTTGTGTGATTTTCGGGATATACAATTTTCGGATAAGCTTTTCCGTGATTTGCGGGATTTGCTTTTTGTTGGATAAGATATCTGGATAAGATTAATGGATAAGATTTTCTTTGATTTTCGGATAAGCTTTTCCACTTATAAATATTGTGACACACATTGTCAAATTTTTCACCAATTGTTATATAATACAAAATTAAATTTATAAAATGGTTCAATCTGGTCACTTTTGGCAATTTCGATCTCCAAATGAAGAATCATTTACTGAAGAACTATATGCTGAAGTTCCTGAGTTGTTTTCAATTGCTTTTCGTCATGGTGAACATTTTCAGGGCGCACAAAGAATGTATTGGCATGTGGTGTGATTTGGGTTATGTATTATGTTAGGATCATGTTAGTATTATGTTAAACATTTAGCTATATAAGATATGGGTTATGTATTATGTTAAACATTTAACTCCTTCGTAAAGCATGTGGTGTGATCTTCGTCTTCAAAGGAATCGGCAGGAATCAATCGGTAAGCATAAACCTTCCTTAGCTGCCTAGGTCGAAAAGCACGGCCTAATATATTAGCTCGTGCTTTTCGACATAGGCAGTTAAGGAAGGTTTATACTAACCGATTGATTCCTGCCGATTTCCTTAAAGACGAAGATCACACCACATACTTCTTAGGATCATGTTAGTATTATGTTAACATTTAGCTATATAAGATTTGGTTTATGTATTATGTTAAACATTTAACTCCTTCGTAAAGCATGTGGTGTGATCTTCGTCTTCGGGGGAATCGGCAGGAATCAATCGGTAAGCATAAACCTTCCTTAGCTGCCTAGGTCGAAAAGCACGGCCTAATATATTAGCTCGTGCTTTTCGACATAGGCAGTTAAGGAAGGTTTATACTAACCGATTGATTCCTGCCGAGTTCCTTGAAGACGAAGATCACACCACAGGCTTTAGCAAAGAGTCCATTGCAAAAATGTGGTTTGAGTGGAATGAGTATTGTGGTCAAATTATGTAATTTGTTAAATCTTGCAATTCGTATGTATGTTTCAATCAATCGGATGGTTGCCAAATTATGTAATTTGTTAATCGTTATGTTGCTTATTTAGTATCCATTTACTTGTTATTTGTAACTTGATGTTTTACCATTGTGTTGACAAGTAAAAGTGAACATATTATAAACTTATTGACCTAAATTAACCATGATAATTAAAAGTCCCTAGTAAAAAACAGGAATAGCATTGCAAAGTAGTACATCACATAGGTCTAACAAACTTAAGGGTGACTCAAATGAACACTTGGATAACTCTGAGTCGGTTGTGACGGTGTTGCTGCTTCGTCCTCGAAATGGGTATTTGTAGATTTTGTGGACGGTTGCTGCAAGGAAAAATTTAACCTTTATATTAATAATACAATGTAATATTTTAGTTTTTATACTCATACAGTACGAATTTACCTTTCGCGATCTTGACTTGGATTTTGATTTGGACCGTGAGTTGGATCTTGTTGTGGTTTTTGTTTGGCTTTGCTCATCTGTTCTATCGTAAGGAGCCATACAAGTAATTCGACTATGTCCGTGTTCCTTGCAACGACTACATTGTTTTGTGTATTTTCCTTTCTCCTCTCCTTTAGAAGGAATACGTGCACGCCCAGGTGGACGACCAGATTGCCGCTTCACAAGTATCGGCGGTAAGCAAATTTGTAGATTACCTGGATCGGCCCATTCTGAAGGATGAGGCAAAGGATTTATAGCCTCACTGTAGGCTGCTCGATATGTTTCTGTGGTGAAATACCTCTCTGCATAGCATGTCACGCTGTCTATTTTAAAGTAGCGGCTCACTGCCGATACGTGTCCGCAAGGTAAACCAGACAATTGCCATTGCATGCAAGTGCATGTTCTTGCTTCCAAGTTAACTGTCCCATTCTTGTTCCCATCAAGCACCTCACATATGATATTTGTCGATGGCTTGACCTTCCAGCGTAGCGACTTGCCAACCCTTTTACCGATTTTGTGCTCCGCATATGGTGTCACAGGTGTTGTAACACCCGCGGCAGTGTTTCGATGATTGAAATACCATTGTTGTATTGAAGATCTAAAAAACTCCAAAAGCATTGTGACTGGGAGTTTTCTTGCATGCTTGGTCATGGCGTTAATGGACTCCGCACTGTTAGTTGTGAGATAAGCATATCGTGTCTTTGTTGAATGATGCCTTGACCATCTTTGTTTCCCCACGTCCGTAAGAACCTTAGCTGAAGCTGGTAAGTGCCTGGCAATGGCACCATAATGGTGATCGAAATCTGACTGACGGTACGCCTTACACATTTTCCAGTAATGCCATTCGAAGTGCTTGACTTTTGAAGATTTACTTTTCAAGTTTCCCAAAATATGACGACAACACAGGGCATGAAATGCATCTGGAAACACAGCAGAGATGCCGGATGCAATAGATGGAGCCCTATCAGAGATGAATGTCAGGTTGTCAATCCCACCAGCAGATTCTATGGCGTCACGTAAGTTCCCTAAGAACCATGTCCAAACGTCGGACGTCTCTCCCGCCCCAATTCCATAGGCTAGCGGTAAGATGCCGTTATTTGCGTCCATCGCGACGGCAATCAAGTTGGTACCCAAGTAACCCCCTTCAAATGGGCGCCATCAACGATGATAATTGGGCGTGTATGGTTGACAAAAGAACGTATCTACAAGGGCGTAATAAAAATTATATAAAATATATATATAAATATACGTATACGAACATAAGATGTAAACCAACAATCATAACTTACAGCTGCACCAATTGACATGTAGCACATTACAAATTTGTTCTCTTCGTCTGTACGGAGATTTGTAATGCTCCCCGGGTTATGTAGCTTTAGGTTGTGGAGGTAAATAGGAAGTTTCGTAAACGATTCAGCTGGAGTACCTCGCAACAACTCTATAGCATAACATTTTGCCCTCCATGCTTGGTTGTATGTAAGGCTGATTTTAAAGCGTTCCGTCATATCAAGTTTGATTTCCTTACCTCTGTATACACGTCCTTCCAAACTCATAGCCTCTTTTAAGATGTTACCAAGCACTTTCTTGCTCGCAGAACGACTATTGGCCAAGATTTGAGTACGAGAACAAGTGTGAACATCACGTAACTTCCTAACCTGGAAGTTATTACAATCTTTGATGCACGTTGCACTTATCTTCCAATCACAGTTAGGCAATATACATTTTGCCGTGTACCTTTTCTTGTCTGACTTCTTCAGCTTAACCTGAAAACCTTCTTCGAGGCACTTAGTATGCAACTGAAGAAGAAATTCATCTTTAGTTTCAAATGTTTGGCCCTCTCGAATCCGAAAAGATGCCTCATACATGGTAACTGGTCGTTGTTTAACTTGTTCTTCTTCCTTTCCTAGTGGCGAAGGCATATTCCAGAATATATCCTTTTCTGCTGGTTTTTGAGGTATTGGTATGTCGTAGGTATCTCTTGGATTAGGCTCATCGTCATCATCATCCTCATCATCACTAACAATGTGATTAGAAAATGGATGGTCAGGATTCTTAGGTGGATTGACATTTTCTTCATCATAATGATCAAAATCATTAGGATGTGTATCCGGCTCCTCCACATAGTATTCTGAGTTAGTGTGCTCATATTGCACATCCTGATGATATTTAGAAGCATGTTGGGGTTCTTCATCTACCTTAAAAGATGTGTGTTGGGTATGATGTGTTGGATATGCGTGATCTGATGTGTTGTGAGGAGCAGCATGATAATGAAATTGATATTGTGGTTGAAAAGGATATGGGAAATTTTGAAATTTTGACTGATATTGGTGTTGTTGATTGTATTCATTGGTGTGTAGTTGTTGAATTTTTTGTTGAAAACCGGAACTACTACTGCTAGGTTGATTGCTACCCTGACCCGATACTTTTTGGACAATATCAACTATGTAAACTTCTATCGGAGTGTTGTTTATTGCATGGCACAAAAAATCTCCAAAATCATCAGCATCATCATTTATATCAATGACATACTGATCTACCTTGTATTTTAGACATACTGGTGTATCAAGAGGTAGACCTAGTTTCTTTAAAATATTTTTCAACAAAACTTTGGCGGTCATTGGTTTTTCCGGTGCCACCGGAAGTTTCAATGGCACCCTAGTACATTCTATTGGCAAATACATCGGCATGTTGTTAATGTATTCAAAACGACCTCCATAACAAATATAAATTTTGAACTTCTCCATAGGCAAAGTAAATTAAAAAACGATGGATCAAAAGTTGTACCTTATATGTTTTTGGAACGTCCGGCTAAATGTTGTTCTGTTGACGAATGGATAATATTTTGAGTAGTTACGTTGTGAAAAAAACTGAATCTTTATTACGTATTTAAAGGAAAAATGTAATAAAGGTACAGTTATCCAAAAAGTTATCCACAATGGATAAGGAAAAATGGAAAAATCTACTGAAATGTCATGTATCCCTATCCAAAACGTTATCCACAATGGATAAGGAACAACGGAAAAATCTACTGAAATGTCATGTATCCCTATCCAAAACGTTATCCACAATGGATAAGGAACAATGGAAAAATGAACGCGATCCTGGATAGTTGAGACGGATCGCGTTACTTGCCTTGGGAAGTTTCTGTAACGGAATTGCACATTGAAACGCGATCCAGCAAAAGAGTCTGGATCGCGTTGCTATGCTTTGGAAAATCTGACATTGATTTACACTATGCAACGCGATCCTGGGTCTCTGTCTGGATCGCGTTGCTAGTTGAGTTTTTGGCTCCAGCAACGACTTTGACTTTTCAGCTCCAAATCAATCATCAAATTATCACCAATCTTTCAAACTTCAACTCGTTAACCTGGAAATCCAAATTATACTAACCAGATGCCACTGTAAAGAGGAAAATAGTTATGCCAAAATCCTAGATATCAACATACAAAGTCTTAAACGACCGTAAAGAGGAAAATAGTTCAAAACGGAAAATAAATGTTCAAAGATAACATAACATAATCCAATGGAAATTAATCCCCAAATAGCCAATGTCCCGATGACCCATGCTGAGTATGCTCTTGAACTTCTCCGCGCTGGTGCCTCTCGAGCGCCTCAAGTGCAGCTTACCGGTCATAATCAGGAACGGGGTTAACAGCTCCTGGCGCACCCCACCGTGGGAATTGGTAGTAAGGGGTGGGCACAACATCTTCCTCATCAGAGTAGATGCACTGCGTGTTATGCCTTTGCCAATCATTGAAATATCGCTGCACACCCCATTTATATCTAGATTCCTCCCGAAAATTCTCTTCTTGAATCTGAAAGTTATCAAACCGATTAACAAAGCCTTGGAACCAAGCAGGTGTATCCGGACATTGTGATCCCGCACCCTCATGTGGAACATCTTCCATTTCTTCATCAAAAACAGCTCGTTGTCTTTCTTGCTGCGGTGTTGGTTGTGACGATGTACCATCACGAAGACTTTTCTTTGTCGGTCTCCACAAGGGATGAACTTTTTCCTTTCTTGCGAAACTGCCCTGGCGGCTGAGAACATCTCAATGGATAAAGGCAACGAATTGTCTTCCACTATAGTCAAAGGGTTCTTTTTCGCCTTCAATCGCACATCAAAGTGGTTAGCAATTAAAGTTACATAATGGCCGCCAGCAAGCTTGGAGGAATCCTTTCTTCCCTTCCCATAAGTCGCCAGGAATTCCGCCACACAATATGGTATAGAAACCCGAATTCTTTTGTTGATTCTGGTTAAGTACCACATATCTGGAGCTGTTACCTTCTCTGTGTTTTTCCCTCTACAAGCAATAGAATGAGCAATAAATTTTTGGATTAAGCGATGCTCCATGTTTCGGAGATTGCTAGAAGCGTTGTTCCCCGATGAATCGTATGGGGCGTCACTTAATTCACGCCACATAGTTTCCAAGGGTACCGCGGATTCATCCAACCATTCTCCCCTAAAAATGTAATCTTCAAAATAGGGTGCTTCAAGCACATCCGCATCATATATATCCAAACACTCAGCAACATCCATCAAACTCATTTCCCGATCTTCACCCCCTAGTCGGAACGACAACAATAGATTTCTCACAGATTTTATCCTATGTATTTCCACCGTTGAGAAGAACTCTAAACACAACTCTGCATAAATCGGCTCTTTAATAGCAAACAATCTTTCCCAATCTTGCACATCATAAGTGTTACCTGACCATCGACATTTAACCGATTGAGTAAGGGTGTGTCGCAATGATGTTGCCAGCCCCGCTTCTTCCAATGGCTGCCAATTGATTACTCTCGGATGTACAATATCTTTACCTCTTAAGGCCAACAAATTTTCAGTGTACATCGCATACTTCCCTCCACAATTTTTCTTTGTAAACTGCAAATATGGGTGTAATCTCTCCGGATCCAAAAGATATCCTAGCGATAAAGTTTGTGCTTTTCCTTTAGAACTAGACCCTTGTTCTTTGTCGTTACTGCGACCTCTCTGAAACATCAAACACACAACACGAAATATGTTTCCAGGAATGTTAGCGTTAGCACAAAATGAGCGAGTAATGTCTAAACTATATCTCCTAATAAGCCAAATTCACAACTAAACCAAATTCACAAGTTTCATAACTCTACTATCAAACATATGCTTGAAAATTGCATAATAATCACACAATAATAACAAGTAATGCATTTCAATCAGAAGTCAATGAAAACAAAGTCACATGTTGACCCAAAAAGTCAACTTCATCTTCTTCCCCAAATGTCATAAACCCTAGTTCACAATCTACTCACCAATTTAAATTAATCAACAAATGAGCATTACAACACATAATATGTAAAGGTTCATGCAAACAAACACCAAATACCAACAATTATTCCCCCAATTCGGATTACCCACTAAGTAGCATAAACCCTAATTAGGAAACATCACAATCTAGCAATGTAAACACAAAATAATGGAGTACACAAGTTAGAAACAACAATGTAGCATGAAAATGAAGAAAAACAAGTAATCATAACATCCCCACACTTAAATTCTCCTAAATCCGAATTGTTGGAGAACCCCCAAAATGTATGTAGTAAACACAAAAATTGGTGGATGATAATACCTTAAGGAAGTTAGCCATTAGTGAGTAGTGAAGAAAACTTAAAGATATCCTAGCGATATTTGATTTTAGTGTTTAGGGTTTTTTGTGTGTTAGGGTGTAAGCAACAAAACAAAAATGTGTGTGTTTTGTTTCCCTCGGCCTGTGTTTATTCAACCCAGTAGCCGGTCCAAAAATATGGAACGCGATCCACAAACATATGCCGGATCGCGTTTTTCAGTGAAAATCGGCCATTCAACCAAATAGTCTGTGTAACGCGATCCGGCGTGACCATACCTGGATCGCGTTTATGCTTGGCAAAGTATTCTGTTGACGAATTTCACTTATGAACGCGATCCCAAAGGTTTGTCCGGATCGCATTTCTCAGCTCTCAAACGTTCAGCACAAAAAACACTATGGAACGCGATCCTGAGGTTGTCTCTGGATCGCGTTTTTCATCTTTAAACCAATTTTTTTTTCTTTTTTTCTTTTTTTTACTTTCTTTCTTTTTTTCCTTCCTTCCTATCTATCTATCTATCTATCTATCTAGTAAGGCCATTTTGTACGAAACATTTAAACATTTACGAACATGTCGAAACATTTTAACATACTACATAAACAAAGTATCCAATATACTACATAAACCATCGTATCAACACAAGACCGACACAGAAAAACTCAATCATGCTGGTGGAGGTGGTGGTGGGTGGGGAGGCTCCCAATCATATCGTGCCCTGAAGAATGTATCCATCATCCGCTTCCTATATTCCCGAGCGAACCACTGTCTATCTCCACTAACCATCCTCTCTTGTCTGTTGACATGCGTCTCCATATTTCTACAGACCCATACTCCACAATCCCCTAAATCCCCAACCTGCTGAGGCACATCATCTAACATGTCTAATATAAACTCCGTCGAATCTTGTAGTTCCCTTTTCCTATGTGCATGCCTCCAATACTCAATGGCGTCCAAAAATCTAACTATGTTACGAGCCAATTCTTCAACAATACGATTACGCTCGTCATCCGTGCAGTGGCCCATCATGCTATCGTATCCAATCACAGCCCAATCTCGAAGATCCAACACAATCAATATCCAGTGGCTTTTGTTCGGAACTAGGACCGGAAATAGTATCTGTAAATTGTAAAAAAGTATTAGTCAAATGTACATATTAACTTGCTTTTTTTACCAACCCTGATTTATATATATACATATAGATATACATGTATACATTTTACTTACCATCAAAATTAGATATATGACTGGAAACGACAAAATATAATTTCAAATAAATTTGGAAATGTCCTTCCTATAAAACGGACAAACCAGCTAAAATTTTTAGCTTTTCAAGTCATCAAACTTTCAACAATATTACTCATTCAAGAGACATAACGGAAACTTAAAAGCAAACATTACTTACCAAATCAATCGCCCACCACGGAGGAAACGGTACACGAGTCCCGTCTGCAAATCCCTTCAAGAGCTTATAATTTTTCATTTTCTTCTGCTTCATGTCCTCCCTATAGTTTGCAAAATACTGTATGAGCCCGATAAAACCTATAGGCATAATCGTCCAGCTCAACCGCTTATCCAGCTGCGTTGGGCGTGTGTAGGTCCTGTATCTCCACCACAATAGTAGCCTCGCCCAACCGTCAATATGCTAAAAAGAAAAATATAATAGAACAAATTATCGAATACAATATAGTTTTGAACTTGTATTAATATAACGTTATCAAATATAAGAAAAATATATCAACTTACAGTGTTATCCAAGTATCCTTCGTCGATGGTTCCATACAACCGCCCCCAAAATTCTTTGTCGAGACACATAGACGTCATGCCTTGTCGAACAAACATACACCGCACAGTGCCACCAGACGTATATAAATCCCGAACAGTATCTGGACCGTGGATAGTCCCCGGTGGAGCAGGGGGTGGAGTCGTCAAATAACCTATCTCGTCCACACATATAGAGACCATGTCCATAAATGTCTCCTCGGGTACCTCATCCTCATCCTCATCCGCATTCCTCCTTCTTGCCCTACGCTTCACCCTTTTGCCGCGCTTAACGGACACAATTTCCTCCACAACCGGCTCAACAACCGGCTCAACCGCCGGCTCAACCACCGGCTCCACCACCGGGTCGACCACCGGATCAACCGCCGGCTCAATCGCCGGCTGCACCACCAGCTCAACAACCGGCTCAACCGCCAGCTCAACCACCGGCTCCACCACCGGCTCCACCACTGGCTCCACCACCGGCTCCACCATCGCCTCCACCACCCGCTCCACCGCCGGCTCCACAACCTGCTCCACCACCGGATCAACCACCGGCTCCACATGACCAAACGTATCCTGATCGTCTCCCAAGTCAATAGGTGGTTCATCATACACCTGCACAGGTCTAGAGGCAAACATTTTAAAAAATGTCAGGTGAAAGATACATATATATATATACATTTACATACAAATATTAAAAATTAAATACACACACCTTTTAAAATACGTGGGTGTAAGATACGGTGAGAGTACGGCTGGCCCACGTCGGCGTTCTCTCATACTGCGACGCAACATAAAGGGCCCCGAGAGCTTCCTAGCAGTGGTGAGTGGCGTGTCAGAAACATAACCATCATGGAAACCAGCCTGGTCAACACCGTCAAACTGAAAAGTCAAAAAAGCAAGCGTTAGAAACATCTGTACGATAACTTCACATACAGTATCATAATTGTAAACTAACAATAAATACCTCATTCGTCTCATTCATCCCAACTTGCTTCAACAACTTTTGTATAATCACATGTTGCTCATCGGCCCGCTTGTCTTGCGCATCAACCCGCTGAACCAGGGTTTCAATAAGCGTAGCCTGAGCATCCACCCTTTCGCGTAAGGAGCGCCACTCTGCCTCAGACGTCGACGGATAGGTCTGATGCACATATGTACCGGGAGCATCACCAAATGTGCCAGCATCATCAGATGGAGTGGGATCTGATGGCTCGCCATCCCCCACTTGACTCTTCCGAGCCTTCTTCAATGGCCTCTCAACAACTTGCTGCTCATCAAAGTACTTCCAACTATCAATCAACCATTGGCACTTCTTCTCATATTTATTCGGCTTCAAAGTTATTTTCGGAAGGTGCTCTGGTGTGGAATCCTTCTGCATAAAACGAGTCATCAATTTTTCATCAAACTATATATATATATATATATATATATATATACATATATATATATACATATACACTAAATCAACATACACATACATGTAAATAAAAATTTATATGTCCGTTTACTTATACATATAGATCATTTTTAAAACGGATATACCAGCTAATAATTTTCAAAAAAAATTGGAAATGTCCTTTTTGTAAAACGGATATACCAGCTAATAATTTAGCTTATCAAATCACCAAAAATTCATCAACATCAACCAATGCAAAGCACTATATTTATGTCCACAGACAGGTACACATAAACATACACATGAACATAAAATCGCTTACCGCAATACGCAAAAACTGACCGAATTCTTTAAATTCGATAACCTTCCTTTTTCGCTCCCAGTAGATCCCACGTGGTATTTGATCTCGCTTAGGCCTAGTAGCAATTGTCTCTACCTGACGATGAAAAGCTTCCCAAATCCAAACCTTGTAGACAATAAGCAAACGACAATCAAGCATTTAAATGCTTTACTATATTATAGATTAAATAAACAATAGTATGAAATAAATCTAACATTAGTAATTAAGATGCTGCTACCTTACACGCCCAGCCAAAACCACTCAACGTGTACTGCATCCCGTCTTGAGTCAGCCGAGTCTCCAAACCCTTATCCAGCTGCTCATAAGTTCTCGCCCAAATAATATTACCCCAAGGGTACCGGTCAAAAACATCAAAATCCTCAACTATATGCATATGGTCATCCTCAATGTTATGCACACCCTGCTTTCCTAAAAACCCTTTATATATCAACATAAGCATACACACGCGCACACAATTCTCATCGCTCAATTTCCTCGGCCCACTAAACAAACCTTTATCAAGAAACTTATTAGAAAGATCTGACACACGTACACTGCGTTTCAAAATTTCCGGGAACAAACGCGCTCTAAATGCCGGTGTGGTCCGTCGAACCTCCTTGGGCATATGATCCGATATGTTTTCATTAGGCCCGAACCATAACCCTGTCACCAGACAAAACTCCCTGCGTCCGAATCGTATAAAATGATCATCCGTATCCGCCACCCTAAACCATAACTCACCCGCCTCCGCCAGAGGGTGCTTTAACCCTGGACATTTCCAAAACGATTGTAAATAACAAACAAACACTTGGACACAATTATTTACAAAACGATTGCAAATAACAAACAAACACTTGGACATTTCCTAGTTGAGTGGACAACTAGCACGGGTGATCTTTCGAGACACCAAATTATTTGCTTATTTACTTACAACCTTGTGCGTTCGGACGCCAGAGGGTTGCAGAGTTCGGAGAACCAACTTACGGAATTACATCCGACACTACGGACTTACATCCGGAATACTTATTCGATTACACGAAAGTATCATACTTGCTAGTCTCAGGTTGTAACACCCCCAAATTTAATGATTCGCGGAAGCATACTTTGGGTGTTACTAATCAATAATCAAAGCACACAGATATATAGCAAACGACTCTATATGCGTCGTTTTAACAAAATATATTAATATTAAATGGTTTACAACAGTTTGAACTCATACATAGCTCGTATTCGTAATATGAGAGATTTAAGTACATAATTAGTTATACAAAATCTAATAATGCAATGAAATCTCTGAACTTTGCATGAAGACTCGAGCTAAGATGCATCCTGATGGGCAGTCCAAATCTACTGTTGAGTACCTGTGATACATGCTAAAATGGGTCAGCTAACGCTGGTGAGCTCACAGGTTTGAGTATCAAATAATATTCTATGAACCGCAAGATTTAAGTATTGATTTGCATCCAGCAAATAAAGTTATAGATAGTGTATACAACCATGAGCGCATAGTCTAAGCTTAACTTGAGGGTCGGGTCCCATATAGAGAATTCCAAGCGAGGTGCCTCCACGAGTGCCTAATCCACACTCATCTTCCCAAATATTAGTACGTCCGTTTACCCGGTTAGTGTTTGCTAACCCGGACGAGGAGGGTCAATCCTATATGGTACCATATACTAATATTCACGCTACTTTCGTATTACCAGACTATACTGACGGAGGACTTTGATTTGATTAGTTGAAAAGAACTCATGTAGTATATTGAAATATGTACTCGCGTTCATGCGTTAAAAACAGAGCAATGTATCACACCCCTAGTAAAACAGTAAAAAGAGGGGCCATGAGACTCACCTGAGCCTGGAGAGTTTATCTTAATAAACTGAGATTGATTAGCCAATAATCGAAGTCCAAAGACTTGTAACCTAAGGGTGTCCACGACACGCGATGGTTATAAACATGTGAAGGCATCTAATAAGACTACCTTGTAGTTGTTTATCCAACTAGAATGTCCAAATGATTACAATTTGGTTGATTGTTTAAGTGTTTGAAAATGTGTACGGCCCGTTGGTGATTGTTGGTAATAATAATATTATCATTATTCTTGAAAAACGTGTTCCAAAGTGTTTTAGAAGTCATGTCGCATTCGTGTTTGATGTTATACAAGTTTAACACTTTGTGTGAAAATTTAGATGTAACACTGTTACTCGTGACCCTAGGGTAAGGGGGAAGCCCATTAATGACGGGGGTCCGGGGGCAGCGCCCCTGGTAGCGGGGTCCAAGGGGCAGAGCCCCTGGCTGGGGTCGAGCTGGACCTGAATTTGGGTGAAATGGGGCGTAAAATTTGGGCCTCAATACTTAGTGTAAAATTAGTTTGAAACCTTCTGTTTTATGCGTCACTTATAGCGTCACTTAGGGGCTTGGGCGACACTTGGGAAGTGTCGCTAAAAATAGTAAATCTGAGCATATGCGTCACTTAAGGGAAGTGACGCATGGTAGGGCGTCACTAAGGTATATGATTAGATTGGTATCAGAGCCTAAGGTTATAGTGAACTAGGTTGCATTTAGTGGGCCTAGACTATGACCGTTAGGCAGTATTCCTTATTAAGTATGATTAGGTTCAATGACTACATGGTATTGGTTTAATTTAACATAGCCTGATCAACTATATATAATTAAACGGATATGATGTGAAATTTGAAAGGAATCATGACTGAAAAGGATACACTAGTTGACTCTGACCACGAGAGAAACCAGGACTCAAACATGTATGTGTTAGACACCTTAGGCTATTATGTAATATATATGTATATACATAGATAGGCCTCACTCTTTTTAACGCTTTGTCTCAGAATGGCAAACACACCACCCAATTCGTCACGCTCTCAATCCGGGTCGCAGAACCCGAGGGTAGCTAGGAGGAATGCCAGGTTGCCTCGAGCTGGCCCATACCCCACTCACTTCACTCTGCCGGCCTTGGCCGCTAGGCTGGACCGTCACGAGCAACGACTTCGCACCATGGATGTCGCTTTGCAAGAAACCAATGAAAATTGGAGACTCACTGCGCTTGAGCGTATCAATCAAGTCTCTGAGGACCACGAAAACACCGTTAGCAACATGAACATACTCCACGACCGAGTGGTGGAATCAGGAATAGAAGTTGAACTTTTGCGACTCAGGTTGGAACATTGCGAGCAGCGCCTGCAAGAGGCTGAAGAATACTCAAGAATGCTGGTACAACGACTAGCATTTGCAGAAGACAACGCCCGACAAACCAGCAGACTCGCAGCCACCGTTGATCGACTCGTCACACTAATGGAAAGGATCAACTTGCATTAGAACTAGTGTGGCTGTCATCTTGTAATCTATATCTATCTATGTAGGACTTTTACTATTCTAACCGGATGTAACAATTCCCGGTACCTTTTGTACTCCCCGTATTATATAATCTTTTGAAAACTCGTGTCATGTACCAGACTTGGTTATTTAAAATGAAACGTAATTATCACTTTATATCGTATATTCCATCATATACACATGTGATACATCAGAATTTCACACAAGAATCTCATTGTCTTTTCTTGATCTTGTTCAGCAAGATGCCACCGAAGCGATTCACCTTCAGCGAAACTGAAATCGCCCAACTCATAGCCCAAAGCGTGGCTCAAGCTATGGCTACCCGACAACCCAGTTCGGGCAGCGAAGACACAGCTGCCAACGGGCCTCAATCCAAGCCTTGTTCATACAAGGACTTCCTGAGCTGCAAACCCTTGAACTTCAAGGGAACTGAAGGAGCCATCGGACTGATCAGATGGTTCGAGAAAATGGAATCCGTCTTCCACATAAACAAGTGTGCGGAAGAGGACAGAGTCAAGTACTCCACCTGCACCCTCGAGGATGGTGCACTCTCATGGTGGAATTCATATGCCCAGTCTGTGGGTATTGATACCGCCTACCTACTCCCTTGGGAGGAACTGAAGACAATGCTTACTGCTAAGTATTGTCCCATCGAACAACTCCAAAAGCTGGAGGAAGAGTTCTGGCACCTAAAGGTGCAGGGAACTGACATTGACGGATATACCGCCAGATTCCAACAGCTTGCCATCCTTCGTCCAGCAATGGTGAGCACCGAACCCGATAAAATCCGAAGGTACATCCGCGGTCATCCGGAGCCTGTCCGGGGGAACGTCACCTCCTCAAACCAGACCACCATTGATGGTGCTATCCGATTGGCCCATGAACTCATGGCCATGAACGAGGACCCAGAACCACCCACTCCTTCCTCCAACCACCTCAAAAGGAAGTGGTCTGACAACCACAGCAACAACCAAAACAAGAAACCCGACACCATCAAAGCCTACAACTCAACCACCGAACCCAGGCGTGGTTACACCGGGAACAAGCCCTACTGTTCCAAGTGCAACCGCCACCATGAAGGTCCTTGTGGTCCTTATTGCAGCAACTGCAAGAGGTACGGACACCTCACCAAGGACTGTAGATCCCCCACCAACAACAACAACTCCAACTACAACCCCAAGGCACCCAAGACATGTTTCGGATGTGGAAACACCGGGCACTTCAAGAATGATTGCCCAAACCTGAAGAAAAAGGGCAACAACAGCAACAACAACAACAACAACAACAACAACAACAACAACAACGCTAAAGGTAGAGCGTTCGTACTCAACTCTGGGGACGCCCGGCAGGACCCGAATGTGGTCTCGGGTATGTTCCTCCTCAACAACTTAACTGCTTTTGTTCTATTTGATACTAGTGCCGATAGGAGCTTTATTTCTGATGAGTTTTACCCCTTACTTGACATCACTCCTATTGCCTTAGATGTTAAGTACACTGTAGAGCTAGCAAACGGTAAACTCATAGAAGCCAACAGTGTGATACCTAATTGCACTTTAAACCTAGCCGATGAAACCTTTTCGATCGACCTTATGCCTGTTGAAATTGGGAGTTTCGACGTCATCATTGGAATGGACTGGTTGTCCAAACATCGAGCCGAAATCGTCTGTTACGATAAAATCGTCCGCATCCCTCTCGCCGTCGGTAGAACCTTGATCATACAGGGGGAGATTGGCAGTGCGAGACTAAACATCATCTCTTGTTTAAAAACCCGAAAATTTCTGAGAAAGGGTTATCCAGCAATCCTCGCGCACATCACAGAGAAAAAGTCGGAGGAGAAGCGACTTGAGGATGTGCCCATTGTTAGAGACTTTCCCGAAGTCTTTCCGGAAGAACTACCTGGCTTACCTCCACATAGACAGGTTGAGTTCTCAATCGATCTCGTGCCGGGTGCCGCACCGGTAGCCCGAGCACCATACCGCCTAGCCCCATCCGAACTTCAGGAGTTGTCCACCCAGTTACAGGAACTCCTGGACAGAGGATTTATTAGACTGAGTTCTTCACCATGGGGAGCTCCGGTCTTATTCGTGAAAAAGAAAGACGGTTCTTTCCGAATGTGTATCGACTATCGAGAGTTGAACAAGTTGACCGTCAAGAACCGGTATCCACTTCCTCGCATCGATGACCTGTTTGACCAACTTCAAGGGTCGAGTATTTATTCAAAGATTGATCTTCGGTCAGGTTATCATCAACTTCGAGTTCGCGACACCGACATTCCGAAGACTGCGTTCCGAACTCGTTTTGGGCATTATGAATTTCAGGTGATGCCCTTCGGTTTAACAAACGCACCGGCTATATTCATGGATCTTATGAATCGGGTGTGCAAACCTTACCTCGACAAGTTTGTCATTGTCTTTATCGATGACATTCTCATCTATTCGCGCAACGAGCGAGAACACGCGCAACACCTCAAAACCATCCTAGAGCTACTTAAGCACGAAGAGTTATATGCCAAATTCTCCAAGTGTGAGTTCTGGATACAATCTGTTCAATTCCTTGGACATGTTGTTAATAGTCAAGGAATTCACGTCGACCCATCGAAAATCGAGGCTATCAAAAACTGGCAAGCGCCAACTACTCCAACCGAAGTATGCCAATTTCTAGGATTGGCCGGGTATTATCGTCGTTTCATCGAAAATTTCTCCAAAATAGCTCAACCACTCACGACACTGACTCAGAAGGAAAAGAAGTTCGATTGGACTGATAAACAAGAGTCAGCATTTCAGCTATTAAAACTCAAGCTTTGCAGTGCTCCTATTCTATCCTTACCCGAAGGCACCGACGACTTCGTAGTATACTGCGATGCTTCCCACCAAGGTCTCGGTTGCGTGTTGATGCAACGAGATAAGGTCATTGCTTACGCTTCCCGACAACTCAAAGTTCATGAGAAGAACTACACGACTCACGACCTCGAGCTAGGGGCCGTGGTGTTCGCCCTCAAAATCTGGAGACACTACCTTTATGGTACCCGAAGTACCGTATTCACCGATCATAAAAGTCTCCAGCACATCTTCGACCAAAAAGACCTTAATATGCGGCAACGTCGTTGGGTCGAGTTGCTCACCGATTATGACTGCGAAATCAAATACCACCCAGGCAAGGCAAATGTTGTTGCCGATGCCCTCAGTCGAAAGGAACGGCCGAAACCACTTCGAGTTCGAGCCCTCAGTATGACCATTCATAATGATCTCACCATTCAGATTCATACCGCTCAACTCGAAGCTTTGAAACCCGAAAATGTCAAAAGCGAAGCCTTACGAGGCATCGATAAGCAATTCGAAACCAAACCTAATGGTGTTAGGTACTTCTCAAATCGAATCTGATTGCCTAGTTTTGGGAACCTGCGAGGCTTGGTGATGGATGAAGCTCACAAGTCTAAATATTCTATCCACCCTGGATTCGACAAAATGTATTACGACATCAAAGAATTCTATTGGTGGCCGAACATGAAAGCCAAAATCGCCACATATGTCAGCAAGTGCCTTACTTGCTCGAGAGTCAAAACCGAACATCAAAAACCTTCTGGTTTACTCCAACAACCCAACATTCCGGAATGGAAATGGGAACAAATCGCCATGGATTTCATAACCAAACTACCCAAGTCATCGAGGGGTTGCGATACCATTTGGGTGATCGTCGATCGTCTCACCAAATCTGCTCATTTCCTGGCGATCAAGGAAACCGATAAAATGGAACGCCTCTCACAAATCTACATCAAAGAAATTGTTTCTCGACATGGTGTTCCAACCTCAATTATCTCTGACAGAGACGCTCGTTTCACATCTCACTTTTGGCAATCACTCCAAAAATCATTAGGTACCCGACTTGATATGAGTACCGCATACCATTCTCAAACCGATGGCCAAAGTGAACGAACCATTCAGACACTGGAAGACATGCTACGAGCTTGTGTAGTTGACTTCGGTGCAAACTGGGAAAGACACCTACCATTGTGCGAGTTTTCCTACAATAACAGTTATCATACCAGCATTAAGGCTGCACCCTTCGAGGCACTGTACGGTCGTAAGTGTCGATCACCGATCTGTTGGACCGAAGTGGGAGACAGCCAACTCACTGGTCCTGAACTCATACACGAAACCACTGAGAAAATTGTCGAGATCCAAAACCGACTTAAAGCCGCGCGTGATCGTCAGAAAAGTTATGCTGACGTGAGACGCAAACCACTCGAGTTCCAAGTTGGGGATCGAGTACTCCTTAAAGTATCGCCTTGGAAAGGCGTAATCCGATTCGGCAAACGCGGGAAGTTAAACCCCAGGTACATTGGGCCCTTTGAGATCCTTGAGAGGATTGGCCCCGTGGCATATCGATTGCAGCTGCCAGCTGAACTCAGCAGTGTGCACCCCACCTTTCACATTTCTAACCTAAAGAAATGCCTGTCTGATGAGACACTCATCCTCCCACTTGACGAGATTAGCGTCGATGACAAACTTCATTTTGTTGAAAAACCTGCGGAAATCATGGACCGTGAGGTCAAACAACTCAAACAAAGTCGTATCCCTATCGTTAAGGTCAGGTGGAATTCGCGGCGTGGTCCGGAATTCACTTGGGAACGGGAAGACCAAATGCGACTCAAGTATCCTCAGCTATTCCCTGACTCTACATCAAACACGACCACGAGCTAAATTTCGGGATGAAATTCTTCTAACAGGGGGAGAATGTAACACCCGCCAAATTAGGACTAATGATTAGTGCCTAATCAACTGTTAATACATGTAATTAGTTCTGTGTTAGGCTAATTAATGTATCGGATTTTATATTGTTGAATATATACAATTTTACGATTTGATTAAATCGTACGCAATTAAAATCGAATGTAATTCGATTCAATTTTATACGGACGTTGGTGAACAAAATTATTAAATAAGATAACATTATTTAATAACGTTATTATATCTAAAATAGTATTTTGATGATAATTCATACATGTTTCGTATCGTACAATTAAAAGCCTACGCGATTAGAATGTTAAACGCGCAAACAATGTTAAGTTATACTTTATAACTCAATTATTAAAGTAATTGGTGAAATATTTTAAGTAAAAATATTGGGTAATTATTCGTGCCTTAAAACGGGTGTATAACGCGCGAAATAATTATTTAAACGGTTAAACGATCGGGAAAACGAACACCGCGCGGAACGCAAACGCGAGGAACAAGTTTGGGACACACCCACATAGGGTGGGCCCCACTAAAAATCTGCCAAAAGGGGGTGAGGTCACCACCTCCCCACCCCACTTCTCACTTTCATCTTCCTTCTCTTCTCTCTCTCTTTCTTTTTCCTCTCAACCACACCAAACCACCATCACCATTAAACCTTCAAATAACACTAGCATACCTCAATATTTCGCATAACTCGTTTGGAGAAAAAGAAGCATCTCGCAAGGATCTACACTTCTATCTTTCCGGATTCCCGATTCATCGCTTTGTAAGTTTCCGACAAATCCCGAAACCTTTAGATTTTCGAGTATTTTTAGCAAGTAGTTGTTTATATAAGCTTAGAATGTCCTTATAAGGGTTGGGTAAAAGAATCAGGCCAAGATATGGCCGGAAAACTCGTTTTGGCTCGAAAATCCGTCAAACAGACCTAAGTGTCGCAAAGACGACCAGTATAGCGTCACTTCATGCGTCACTTAAGTGACGCATTGAGTGTCGCATGAAACCCTAATTTTGCCTAAGTGCCGCATAAAGCCCCTTTTTTCCCGACACTTCTACCGTCACTTGACTAGTGACGCACAACAACGTTAACCGACACTTATAGCGACACTTCCTAAGTGACGCCTAGACCCATACCCGACACTTCTAGCGACACTTCCTGAGTGACGCCTAGACCCATACCCGACACTTCTAGCGACACTTCCTGAGTGACGCCTAGACCCATACCCGACACTTATAGCGACACTTACCTTAGTGACGCCCTACCATGCGTCACTTCCCTTAAGTGACGCATATGCTCAGATTTACTATTTTTAGCGACACTTCCCAAGTGTCGCCCAAGCCCCTAAGTGACGCTATAAGTGACGCATAAAACAGAAGGTTTCAAACTAATTTTACACTAAGTATTGAGGCCCAAATTTTACGCCCCATTTCACCCAAATTCAGGTCCAGCTCGACCCCAGCCAGGGGCTCTGCCCCTTGGACCCCGCTACCAGGGGCGCTGCCCCCGGACCCCCGTCATTAACGGGGTTCGCCCTTACCCTAGGGTCACGAGTAACAGTGTTACATCTAAATTTTCACACAAAGTGTTAAACTTGTATAACATCAAACACGAATGCGACATGACTTCTAAAACACTTTGGAACACGTTTTTCAAGAATAATGATAATATTATTATTACCAACAATCACCAACGGGCTGTACACATTTTCAAACACTTAAACAATCAACCAAATTGTAATCATTTGGACATTGTAGTTGGACAAACAACTACAAGGTAGTCTTATTAGATGCCTTCACATGTTTATAACCATCGCGTGTCGTGGACACCCTCAGGTTACAAGTCTTTGGACTTCGATTATTGGCTAATCAATCTCAGTTTATTAAGATAAACTCTCCAGGCTCAGGTGAGTCTCATGGCCCCTCTTTTTACTGTTTTACTAGGGGTGTGATACATTGCTCTGTTTTTAACGCATGAACGCGAGTACATATTTCAATATACTACATGATTTGTTTTCAACTAATCAAATCAAAGTCCTCCGTTAGTATAGTCTGGTAATACGAAAGTAGCGTGAATATTAGTATATGGTACCATATAGGATTGACCCTCCTCGTCCGGGTTAGCAAGCACTAACCGGGTAAACGGACGTACTAATATTTGGGAAGACGAGTGTGGATTAGGCACTCGTGGAGGCACCTCGCTCGGAATTCTCTATATGGGACCCGACCCTCGAGTTAAGCTCAGACTATGCGCTCATGGTTGTATACACTATCTGTAACTTTATTTGCTGGATGCAAATCAATACTTAAATCTTGCGGTTCATAGAATATTATTTGATACTCAAACCTGTGAGCTCACCAGCGTTAGCTGACCCATTTTAGCATGTATCACAGGTACTCAGCAGTAGATTTGGACTGCCCATCAGGATGCATCTTAGCTCGAGTCTTCATGCAAACTTCAGAGATTTCATTGCATTATTAGATTTTGTATAACTAATTATGTACTTAAATATCTCATATTACGAATACGAGCTATGTATGAGTTCAAACTGTTGTAAACCATTTAATATTAATATATTTTGTTAAAACGACGCATATAGAGTCGTTTGCTATATATCTGTGTGCTTTGATTATTGATTAGTAACACCCAAAGTATGCTTCCGCGAATCATTAAATTTGGGGGTGTTACAACCTGAGACTAGCAAGTATGATACTTTCGTGTAATCGAATAAGTATTCCGGATGTAAGTCCGTAGTGTCGGATGTAATTCCGTAAGTTGGTTCTCCGAACTCTGCAACCCTCTGGCGTCCGAACGCACAAGGTTGTAAGTAAATAAGCAAATAATTTGGTGTCTCGAAAGATCACCCGTGCTAGTTGTCCACTCAACTAGGAAATGTCCAAGTGTTTGTTTGTTATTTGCAATCGTTTTGTAAATAATTGTGGCCCGTTGGTGACAGAGGTGTAATAATAATTCAAATATTATTATTATGTAATTCATCGTGTTTGTATACCTTGTGAAGTATATACATAAGTTGATTATTTGTAATGCGACGTGTAACCGTTATTCGGATGTAAGTCCATGCGAGTGTAAACTCATCTTAGAGTGAGTGTAAGCTCATATGTATTCAAGTTGTAGGGTATACTTTCAAAAGTATATGTATATCATGTAAGTGTAGTGTCGTATAAAGTATAGTTGTTGTATGTACTCAATACTTAGTAAGTTATGTATTTTCAAGTTTCTGTTTTATGCAACACTGGATGCGACACTGAGTGTGGGTTGCGACACTAGGGTTAGTGTCGCTAAATGTTGAAATCAGAAGTGATGCGACATTGGAGTCAGTGTCGCAATATGCGACATTCAGAAGTTATGCGACACAAGTGCTAGTGTCGCAGTATGCGACATTCGATTTTTAAGTGAGACATTAAGGGTGTCGCTATGTGCGACACTCAAGATTTATGCGACATTATTAATAGTGTCGCAGTATGCGACATTCAGGTGCTCATGCGACATTACCGGCTGATGAGTTTTTAAGTGTCAGGTTTGTGGTCAAACGACCTCGGTTTGACCTGAGACTTTTACAAAAGTCTTAAATATTTTTATAGAGTCTAAGAAAATTATTGGTTCATGTCGGGGTTAGCCCGAAGTGTCGGTTTTAAAATAATTACTAAAACAGTCCCTATGTTATGTTTTCCAGATTTTAGTTCCGATTCCTCTCACGATCTTGATAACTTAAAGCCCGCCACAACACCCAAGAAAATACCCATAATACCCATATATGTTAGCTATTTTCTGTGATTTTTCCAAGGATTTTAGGGTTCGTTAAGTTGGTTAATAAAATCGAAAGTCCCATGAGGTCCAAATATGACCAATCCGGATACAAGTCCAAAGATCTATTTTTCTGAGTAAATCCGTGTATTTTTATGAGATGACAAACAAGAACTTTTAAAAGTTAACAAAATTTGTGAGGTTTTGGCACTGGTCTCGTATGTTTTAGTGGTCTAGAACTCAAGATATGGTCTCGAGAAGGAGGCGGATGTTTCTGTCCGCCAGAACATTAATGTGCACCTTAACGGAAATATTGTTTTAAAATAGCAAACGAAGTCGATATGTTAGGAAATTAGTGTTGTTGGAAATAACATCACGAACTACATTTTAAGCTTAAGAAACTTCCATTTTAGTTAAGAAATGAATTTTATAAAAATCATGGAAGTGGAAGTATTTTCTGTCACAGAAAGTTAGAGTGGCGTTTCGAGTTTTAAAATGCGTTTCGACTTATGTTTTGGACATATCCAAGTTGAGGGAGTACTAGAACATGTAAATAAACATAAATCAAGTATTTTAGAAGATAAATGAAGTTCTTACAATGGTTGTTTAGTCGAGAAGAAGAAGGAAGAAGTAGAGTGCTCGATTACGCGTGTATTCTTGAAAATCTTCGTGGCGGTGATATGGCGGATTGTGGTGGTTTAATGGTGGTGAAGGGTGGTCTTGGGGCTGCTGCAATTCGCCAAAAATAAGGGGTGTTTGGTTTGTTTAAGTCAAATAGGCATGGTGAGGGAGTGGGGGCTGATCTTCAGCAGATTTTAGGGGGCCCCACCCCTCACGGGTGTGTTAAATTGTATCCTCAAAGTTAGTTTAAGTGTGGTGCTCGTTCCCATTCGTTTCGACGTTCGTTTATACGTTATATGTTAAATATACAATGTTTCATCAACGTTTTAAAACTCGATATTTTTAAATGATGGTTTCACTCAAAATGTTATATTTTAAGTTACTAAAATAATGTTTGGGTTTTCGTTTGGTCGCTGGTTGCGAATCGTGTGTTTATTCGAGTCATGTAACATTTTTAAACGTTATAAATGTACACGTGTAATCGCGATATTTTTAGCCGAAGTATTTTATCAAAATACTTATTATGAAGTTATAAAAATACAACTTTGATTTATTTCATTTGTTGAGCGCGTTTCGCGCGTTTTCGTCGTGTACTGTTACGTTTTACACAAAACGTATAACGTGTAATATATTTTCGTAATATATTTAAGTAAATAATGTTTATTTGGATAATTCCACATTATTTATAAAGTTTGTCACCAACGTCCATATTTTCATTGTCGGATATCCATCCGGTTCATAAGTGTACGATTTAAACAAATCGTATAAACGTGTATGTAATTACACATATCGTTACATATATTTAGACTAATATAAACTAAATACACGTAATTACAAGTAGTTTAGGCACTAATTACAGTCCTAAATTAGCGGGTGTCACATTCTCCCCTTGTTAGGAGAATTTCGTCCCGAAATTAGCTCGAAGTCGCGGTGTGAGTAGAGTCCATGAACAGGTGTGGATGTTTCAGTCGCATTTGGTCTTCCCGTTCCCAAGTGAATTCAAGGCCAAGCCTCGAATTCCACCGGACTTTAACAATGGGAATACGACTCTGTTTTAAGCGTTTGACCTCACGGTCCATAATTTCCACGGGTTCCTCGAAAAGTGTAGTTTGTGGTCAATGTGTATCTCATCCAGAGGTATAATCAGTGTCTCATCAAACAGACACTTTTTGAGATTCGAAATGTGAAAAGTAGGGTGCACACTACTGAGTTCGGAAGGTAGCTGCAGTCTGTATGCCACTTGACCAGTCCTTTCAAGGATTTCGAACGGTCCAATGTATCTGGGATTTAATTTCCCACGTTTGCTAAAACGGATGACGCCTTTTCAAGGCGATACTTTCAGGAGTACTCGATCTCCCACCTGAAATTCGAGGTGTTTGCGTCTCACATTAGCATAGCTTTTCTGACGATCACGTGCAGCTTTCAGTCGGTTTTGTATGCCGACGATCTTTTCAGTGGTTTCGTAAATGATTTTTGGACCAGTGAGTTGTGTATCCCCCACCTCGGTCCAACAAATGGGTGATCAGCACTTACGACCGTAAAGTACCTCGAAGGGTGCAGCCTTAATGCTGGTGTGATAGTTGTTGTTGTATGAAAACTCACACAACGGTAAGTGATTTTCCCAGTTTTTACCGAAGTCAACTACGCAAGCTCGTAGCATATCCTCTAGTGTTTGTATAGTAAGTTCACTTTGGCCGTCAGTGTATGGGTGGTAAGCAGTACCAAGAGATTTTTGTAACGATTGCCAAAAGCGAGAAGTGAAACGACTATCTCTGTCAGAGATAATTGAGATGGGTACGCCATGTCTTGACACGATCTCTTTTAGGTAGATCCGTGTCAAATGTTCCATCTTGTCAGTTTCCTTGATGGCCAGGAAATTATCAGATTTCGTGAGACGATCTACGATCACCCAAATGGTATCGCAACCGCTCGGTGTTTTGAGGAGTTTGGTAATGAAGTCCATGGTGATCTTCTCCCATTTCCATTGAGGGATTTCCGGTTGTTGCAGCAACCCGGAAGATTTCTGATATTCAGCTTTAACCTTGGAACAAGTAAGGCACTTGCCAACGTAGGTAGCAATGTCGGCTTTCATGTTTGGTCACCAATACAACTCCTTGATGCCATGGTACATTTTGTCAGCACCAGGGTGTATAGAGTACTTAGAATTGTGTGCTTCATCCATCACTAAGTCTCGCAGGTTTTCAAAACTTGGTAACCAGATTCCGTTAGAGAAGTATTTGGCCCCGTCAGGTTTTGTCTCAAACTCTTTATCCATGCCTCACAAGGCCTCGTGTTTAACATTTTCAGCTTTGAGTGCTTCGAGTTGAGCGGTAAGAATTTGGATTATGAGATCGTTGTGTATAGTCATACTAAGTGCTCGAACTCGGAGGGGTTTCACTCGTTCTTTACGACTTAGGGCATCAGCCACAATGTTGGCTTTGCCCGGATGGTAACGGATTTCGCAGTCGTAATCGGTAAGTAATTCGACCCAATGGCGTTGTCTCATGTTTAGGTCTTTTTGGTCGAAGATGTGTTGGAGACTCTTGTGATCAGTGAAGATTGTACACTTGGTACCATACAAGTAGTGTCTCCAGATTTTAAGAGCGAATACAACTGCTCCCAACTCTAGGTCATGAGTGGTGTAATTCTTTTCGTGGACCTTGAGTTTCCGAGAGGCGTAAGCAATAACTTTTTCTCGTGCATCAGCACGAAACCGAGACCTTGGTGTGAGGCGTCACATTACACCATGAAGTCCTCGTTACCCTCGGGTAAGGATAGGATAGGTGCACTACAGAGTTTCTGTTTCAGTAATTGAAAGGCTGACTCTTGAATTTCAGTCGAACTTCTTCTCTTTTTGAGTCGGTGTAGTGAGTGGTTGAGCTATTTTTGAAAAATTCTCAATGAATCGCCTGTAGTATCCGGCGAGTCCTAAGAATTGGCGTACTTCAGTGGGTGTAGTAGGTGCTTGCCAGCACTTGATGGCTTCAATTTTGGAAGGATCAACATGAATTCCTTGACTGTCAATCACGTGTCCAAGGAATTGTACAGTTTGCATCCAAAACTCACACTTGGAGAATTTGGCATATAACTCCTCGTGCTTGAGTAGTTCTAGAATAGTTTTCAGGTGTTGCGCGTGTTCTTGTTCATCGCGTGAGTAAATTAGAATGTTGTCAATGAATACGATGACAAACTTGTCGAGGTAAGGCTTACACACCCGATTCATAAGGTCCATGAATACTGTCGGTGCGTTGGTCAAGCCGAATGGCATCACTTGGAATTCGTAATGCCCGTAGCTAGTTCGAAAAGCTGTTTTAGGGATATCTTCCTCGCAAACTTGGAGTTGGTGATAACCTGACCTTAGATCGATCTTTGAATAAAATCTCGACCCCTGAAGTTGGTCAAACAGGTCATCAATACGAGGTAGTGGGTAACGGTTCTTGACGGTTAATTTGTTGAGTTCACAGTAGTCGATGCACATGCGGAAAGAACCGTCTTTCTTTTTCACAAACAGGACCGGGGCTCCCCAAGGCGAGGAACTCGGTTGAATAAATCCCTTATCCAGGAGTTCTTGCAGTTGAGTAGACAACTCCTGGAGTTCGGATGGGGCTAAACGGTATGGTGCTCGTGCCACGGGTGCTGCGCCGGACACAAGGTCAATAGAGAATTCGACTTGTCTAGGTGGCGGAAGGCCAAGCAAGTCTTCAGGAAAGACTTCAGGGAAGTCTCGAACAATAGGCACATCCTCAAGTCGCTTCTCCTCCGACTGTTTCTCCGTAACGTGCGCGAGGATTACCTGGTACCCTTTTCTCAAGTATTTCTGGGTTTTCATACACGAAATGATGTTCAGTCTCGTCCCACCGGTCTCCCCTTGTATGACTAAAGTTTCACCAGTGGGGAGAGGGATACGAACGATTTTCTCAAAATAGATGATTTCGGCACGGTGTTTGGATATCCAATCCATACCGATAATGATGTCAAAGCTGCCAATCTCAACAGGCATAAGGTTAATAGAGAACAGCTCATCAGCTAAGTTTAAGGTGCAGTTAGGTATTACACTGTTGGCCTCAATAAGTTTTCCATTTGCCAACTCTACTGTGTACTTAGAATCTAAGGCAACAGGTGTGGTATCAAGTAGTGAGCAAAACTCTTCAGAAATGAAATTCCTATCAGCACCAGTATCAAATAACACAGAAGCAGTCAAATTGTTGAGGAGGAACGTACCCGTGACCACATTCGGCTCCTGGCGGGCATCCCCAGCATTAAGTACAAAAGCTCTGCCCCGAGCGTTGTTATTGTTGTTGTTGTTCTTTTTCTTGTTCTTCAATTTAGGGCAGTCACTTCTGAAATGTCCAGCAACTCCACATTCATAACAGGTTTTGGGAGTGTTGGGTTTGGTGTTGGTATTGACAGTGTTGGTCCTTCAGTCTTTAGCAAAGTACCCGAATCGCTTGCACTAGCTACAAGGGCAAGAACCATTATGATGAAGTTGGCACCTAGAACAGTAGGGTTTGTCCCCTTTGTAGTCCTTTTTGTCATCAGAACTATAGGTGTAGGCCTTTATGGTTTCTGGCCTCTTGGATGGTTGTGGGTTTTGGTTTCCATAACTTCCGGTTCCCTTCCTCTTGTTGTTGTTGCCCGAGGATGGGATGGGTGTTTCACGGCTAACAATCATGGCCATAAGTTCATGCACCATACGAATGGAACTCTGAATGTCAGCTGGTTTGGATGAGGCCACGTTCCCCTGGATACTCTCCGGGAGTCCGCAAATGTACCTCTGAATACGCTTGTGCTCAGGATCAACCATAGATGGATAGAGGAGAGCAAGCTGTTGAAACCTAGTGGTATAACCAATGATATCGGTTCCCTGAACCGTCAAATGCCAGAACTCCTCTTCCAGACGCTGGAGTTCCTCATTTGGACTGTACTCATCAGTAAGCTTTTTCTTCAGATTCTCCCAGGGAATTCGGTATGCAATGTCAATGCCCACTGCCTGAGCATAGGCGTTCCACTAAGTCAAAGCACCTTCAAGGAAAGTGCATGTGGCATACTTAATATAACACCCCTCTTTCTTCTTAACAATATTATATTATTTTAATAGGAAGCGTATATTACAAAATACATTTCATTACTTTATATTAAATAATGTACATAAACAGTTTACATATTCAGATCACACCAAATTAAAACTGTTTAATAAATACTTAAAACGGGGTATTATATTTTACAAAACAAGGTTTATACAAAACCATATCAGAGTCGCAAGTCGTCAAACATTCCCTGCTGAAGCATCCACTTCCTGACTACCCACATAGTAAACAAAATCTGCAGGAAGTAATATGAGGGATTAGCACAAAGCTAAGTGAATAGATTTATCACACACAATTCAACTTAGCTTAACCATGAGTTTACACCAATTAATCGTAAACACACATAATTCAATGAGGATCGGTGGCTCTTGGGATATCATAATACCCGGGGATTCCCAAAGAACACTTAACGTCAATCTGTATGGCCAATACAGAATAGACCGATAACTATTGGTTATTAAACTCATACACAGGTCTCAAACACAACAAATGAATCAAAACCTGTGTAATTCACATAATAACCAAAAGTCCAACTACACGTTGACCTCAATAATCTGATACACATATATTCACATATCACGTAGATTCATAGTCAATAACCAAGACTAAACAGTATCACTGAGTCTTAGGTTGATCTGAAACAGAAAATCAAATATAAGTTAGAAATTCGTTCCATAATCATCATCAGAGCATATTTATCAAATCAGGTAATCCCTGAAGTGTAGTCAAACAAAAGTTCATTCAAAATGAAATTAGAAAATCCCGAAATGACGTTTAAAAACTGAAAAATGCCATTTTCGGGCCCTAAATGACCCCGAATGGCCAAAAACTGCCTAGACTCTTAGAATAGAGCCGGGATCATTAGGTCGTTTCCGAGTGACCATGCGAATTTCAATCCAATCCGAGTTAGTGAAATTGTCACCTGTCCGTTACCCCGAAAAGACTCAGTTCGCACAGCCATCTCGGCTCGCAGAACTCACTTCGCATAGGGAAACTCAACTCGCTTCGCAAGTTCAACTCGCAAAGCAATATCTCGGTTCGCAAGAGCTCGGTTCGCTTCGCAGAACTCAACTCGCTTCGCAACAAGAACTCAGTTCGCAGGACGAACTAGGTTCTGTGAGTTTCGCTGTTCTTACGAGATTTACGAACCAAAACTCATCAAAACTTCAAGGAACTCAATTCTATGATTTCTAATACATCTACTAACATCATATACCACCTAATAACACCAAATAGCAACATAACAATCTTTAATTTGGTTTAATCACTCAAAACCCCAATTTATAAAACTTAAAATTGAACTCACTGCTTGGTGAAGATGAAGATGATATGATGTTGCTGTTGCTGTTTCGAAATTGAAATCACAGAACCTAGCTTAATTCTAATTTGGTTAGGATTTCATGAATTTTGCAAGTTCTCACCATGAATGGAGGTGAAGGAAGCTTTTGAATATAAGGGGTAATAAGGTCGGCTCACACAACCGCCTCTGTTCTAATTGCTTTAATTTTATACCCGTCCTAAATCTATTGTCTGGAACCTAAAAACCATTTGCGAGAACATTAATTTTATTTTACCGTCATCTGTAATAATTTAAAACAACTAATAGTTTACTATCCACAATAAGTTCTGGAACTTATTTATCTAAGTTTCACAATATAATAATAATATCAAGTAATTCCTAAAACAATTAAATAATCAAATTAAATTAAGAAATTACCAGACTAGTGGAGAGGATGTTACACTTAACCTTGCAGTTCTCGGGACAGTTGCAGATCCGGAAAACTGATTCCATTTTCTCGGCCCATCGAATCAATCCTATGGTCCCTTCAGTACCTTTGAAATTTAAAGGTTTACAATTTAAGAAATCTTTGTAGGAGCAGGGCCGTATTGGAGGGCCATTTACAGCGGAGTCCTCGCTGCCCGAGTGCGGCCAAGCAGCTATGGCCTGTGCCACTATTTGAGCAATCAGTTGGGCGAATTCGACATCATCGTACGTGTGTCGTCGAGGAGATATAATTCTGTATATCAAAGGGAAGAGATCGGTAAGATGTTTGCACAAGATGATGATATATCACATGCGTATGTATATGTAGAAGGGTAATATACAATTGTACGGAACGATAACCCTAGTTCTTTAGATAACAAGGTTGGATTTCGTACAATACATGAGTTCCACAAGATTACAGAATTTAGAGTTTACAAAAGATACCGGGAATATTACGTCCGGTCGAATTACAAAGTGTACATAGATAACTAATAAATTACAAGATAGGTACTGCTCTAGTCTCAGTGTAGATTGATTCGCTCCATTAAAGTGGCAAGTCGGTCCACAGTTCTTGTGAGCCTGCAGGTTTGTCTGGCATTATCCTCAGCCAGGGTCATTCGTTGTTCCAGCACTCGGGTGTACTCTTCAGCTTCTTGTGAACGTTGTTCGCATTCTTCCAACCTAGCTTGTAAAAGATCAATCGCCCCTCTATCGTCGATGACTTGTTGGTGAGCCATCTCTAGAGTGCGTGCCATGTCTTCCTGTTCTTGGAATAGTTATGCAATGCAGTCGTGTGATAGACGCAACCAGTACATCTGCACTATGTATTGTTCTCGTTCTAGACTTTCAAGTTGTGCCTCATGGCGGTGAAGCCGGGCAACTAGTACAGGAACAGTGTGAGGTGTTGGTTCCTGGGTGTAAGGAGAGATGTCCATGGAGTCAGTCGGAATTTGGATCTCTTCCTCAGACCTCCATGTGTTCAAAGTTGTGGGTAGCCAGTCCCATCTGCGAGTACAAGCTGGACGGCTAGTCCGGTTTGGGGTGCCAGTATTGGGATTTGCGTAAGGGCTTGCTCGAGATGATATTGTACTCCTTGGGTGAGTACGTAACACTCGGGCTTCGCCTGTGACATAGTGAAGTCGTTCAGGTGAGTTAGGGGTTGAAGACATAGTAGTGACTTCTTCAGTAGCGGGCAACATTTGGGTTCGGTTGTTCGCACTGGGTGATGTTATGTTGGATGAATCTGCCATTTCTGTGGCAAGAAATGTTCAAAGAGTGAGGCATATATATATATATATATATATATATATATATAAAATATAGCCTAGTGTGTTTAGCATAAGCAAGGAGAAGTCCCGTTTCTCTCGTGGTCAGAGTTAACTATGGTATTCCTACTCAATATAACCATTTCAGATCTTTCATCATCTTTCCTTAATTGTACATAGTTGATTAGGCTATCTTAAATTAAAGTTGTATGATGTAATTTCGGAACCAGTCATACCTAATAGGGGAATACTGCCTAACGGTCATAGTCTAGGCCCACTAATGCGACCTAGTTCGCTACAACCTTAGGCTCTGATACCAATCTGTAACACCTTCAAATTTAATGTTGCGCGGAAGCAAGCTTTGGGTGTTACTAATCAATAATAAAGCACCAAAGTAAAGCAAACGACATCTATATGCAATGTCGTACAATAGTACAAAAGTATTACATTGTTAAAGTATAGTAACAAGCTCCGAGTTCGAAAATAGTTCCTAGAGATTCTAATACATAACTGATATACAAAAACCAATGCAAGAGAATCTCCACAAGTTTGTATGCATGCGACTCGAGCTACCAGTCCTGTGGGTGTGCAGTCCTACTGCTTCGGTAAACCTGAGATAGATGGTAAAAAGTGTCAACCAAAAGGTTGGTGAATCTTACAGGTTTAGTAAAGTAAATCATTTATGAACCACAAGTAAGTACCAATAATGCCCTCAAGCATAGTAAGTAAATCAGTAACTAGGTAAATCAGTAGGTCAACACAGTTACCATGAGCTCACAAGTTGAAGCTTAACAGTGTAGTGTGAATGGTACAATCAAGTACAGTATCACGTACCCCCGTGAGTGCTATCCAAACATTCATTTGTAACAAATACTAATATACCTGTTTCTACGGTGTAATCCGTGGTGGCGTGATGTGTGCTAAGTATAGGCAATTATAATCACAAGTTTAATTAAGGAAATACTAAATAATACTATCACACAATTCAGGCAAGTGTTATGCTGATCATATAATATAGTTTTATAAGTAAGTCCAGATTCGAACACAGGGAACGTGATTTAATCTTTAACTAACTATTAACTTATCCTAATTACAATTATTACAATTAATATACAAATTCACAATTATAAACAATAATATACAATAATATATAAGATAGGGGGGACGTTTTAGTTCCGATCGAACATATATATTTAATCGATACCAATTCTTTAGTAGATAAGTTTAAAGAACAACTTAAGAATACTCAATTAAATAGAAGATTATGACTATTTAAACTATTATTTATTACACTTATTATATCAACTTATGTCTATTTGCATGTTGGCTATTATTATTGTGATTTACTAATGTAGAAAATCTCAAAGGTTATGACAATTCTCATATAGCAATACCATCAAAGGTTATGTAAATATCACTATTTATTAAGATCTATCAACATACTATTCATGCAATTCCAGAGTCGGTTGAATCATAATGCTATTTAACATCTAATAAAACACAATCACTTAATTTAAAAACCCAAAAGGTTATTGCAGTTTATCTATAAATCAGTTAATTATGATTATTAACATATTATAACACATAATTCTTGCATAATAATATTCAATAATATAGTTCCAACATGAACATATAATTCATATAATAAACATACATTTAAACATTCATAATGAAAATCTAATAAGCAATTAATTCAAATAAACAATATCCATAGTAACCCAAAAGGTTAGTGAAGCTACAAGGATAAAGAAACCGAACCAATTTGACGAACTAGCTTTTCCTAGGGTTGAAAACCTTCAAACCCTAGCTCCTTAGCCTCCAAATTCGCACCTTTAGTCGACCTTAAACCTTAATATTCGACTTTGTATTCTAAGAATCGTATATCATTTAACCAAAACTAAGCCTCTATTTATACTAATTCTGGCCGACCCTCCAACCGCCGGTTAGGACCTCCAACCGCCGGTTGGAGTTATTTGAGTATTACTCCAACTCTGCGTTCTTTCCACCGCTTGAACCTTTAGCCTCCAACCGCCGGTTGGACAATCCAACCGCCGGTTGGACTTAATTTCCAGAATATTCCAAAATCGGCTTGGGCTTCAAATTGGGCTTCTTTTTCTTCTTTAAACGGATTCACTTGTTTTCCTGGCCCAAATCTTCAATATTATCTTTTTAGTCTTCATTTCTTAAGGTTTAGATCTTCTTTTCTTCAATTGCTTTAATTTCTTCAGTTTCGGGTTTATTTTCGTTCTTTTTCTCCAATCTTCAATTAAAATACATTTATACAAATATTAACAAAATAAGTATCTAAAATCATATAAATGCATAAAATGTATACAAATATAGGGATAAATTACTATAAAATATAGTATCTATTTGATGCTTATCAAATATCCTCACACTTAAGTTCTGTTTGTCCTCAAGTAGAATACTGAATAAAATTTAAAATAAGCATCAAACTTAATATTTAAAAATCAGAATACCACAACTAAAAACCTGTTTTATTAATTAAAAATTTAAACAATTTAATTAACATGGATAACTATAATGTACAAATAAAAATTATTATTATTCGTGTAATATATAGCCCATGAATGATTACTAATATATTTATCCATTTTAAACAATCTATATTTATGCTTCTGAATACATCTTTATTATTAGAATGTATATTACTTATGATTTCCATATATGATATATTCTTAAACTTAATCATGCAATTTACTTTTATATTCCAAATAAGTATATAAAATCCATTTTTAAGAATCAAGACATTGGTGACAGGTCTGCATTTACATGCAACAGAGCGACATAACTTGATTCAAGTAAAGTAAATTTTAAACTCAAACCAGCGGTGACAGGTCTGTACAGCCGTACAACAAAGCGACATAATTTGATTTTTATTTATATATATTTTTTTCTGTTGAAAGAATTTTCTCTTTCTTCTACTTTATTTAAGAATACTAATTAGAGACCAGGTCTGTACTTACGTACAACATAGGAAACAATTAGTAGACTCCCAAATGTTTTTATACAAATATGAAGATATATAAAATTATCGCATGATAAATCTAAGAATTAAGACTTTTATGTCATATATCATATTATGTACCATAAAATAATAAACAATTTATTTAAATTAATTTCTTTAAATTCAGAAATCTTCATATAGATTGCCTATTAATACATCATATCATGTAACTATATATCACTTATTAAGTTGCTTACGTTATATATACAAAACAGTTAATCCATATTAAAGTCTAAACTTTTAAATACAAAACAAAATTTTTTAACAAAAGTATTCTAACAAATAAATACTCAACTATACACTTAAAAATTTAAATTTTAGTAAAAATTAAGAACAAGAGAAACTTAAATAATTAATTAATTAAAGAAATTCTTTTTCTTACGAACCCTATCCCCACACTTAAATTATACAATGCCCTCATTGTATAAAAATTGATAAACAAAAGTGAGTAAGGAAAAGAAAAATAGAACAGAAAAACTCCCCTGACTGAATTTTCAAAATTCATCATCGGCTAAGTAAAAACTCTGTTTGGTTGATTTCTTGATATCTTGAAAAATAATATACAACATCCACACTTTCGTAGTTAATCACGATTGCATTTAGCATATGCAATAAGCCTTTAAACCCCTCGGTATCCCGAGTGGACGAGTTATAGTCTCGTGAGGGTTTCTAGGGAATACACCCACAAAGTTCATTCCTGAAAAATAAAAATAAAACTCATAACATATATAAAAATAAACACAGGTTGTCTCTTGAGAAGCACTTTTGTTTAAATATCGGTAAGTTCGACCAAATCTTGTAACCTATACTTCCAAAGATATATCTGAAAAATGCTCCACAGTTCCTTCATAATATTTCTTTAAATGATGTCCATTGACCTTAAAAATATTTCCATCGAATGCTATTAAATCCACACTTCCATTAGCATGAACTTGGTGAATCACATATGGTCCGCTCCATCTTGATCTTAATTTACCTGGAAATAAACGAATACGAGAATTATATAAAAGCACACGTTCTCCAACAACAAAGTCTTTATTTCCCTGAAGTCGCGCATCATGCCATTTTTTCGTCCTTTCTTTATAAAGCCTTGAATTTTCATAAGCATTCCAACGAAGCTCATCTAACTCATGTAACTGTAAAAAGCGATGCCTACCAACCTCATCGGTATCCATGTTGCATTCCCGAAGTGCCCAATATGCCTTGTGTTCTATTTCCACTGGTAAATGACAAGCTTTCCCATAAATTAACCTATAAGGAGTACAACCTGTAGGTGTTTTAAATGCTGTCCTATATGCCCAAAGTGCATCATCTAATTTTGCTGACCACTCTTTTCTGTTTGATCCAACAGAACGTTCCAAAATCCATTTTATAGCTCGATTTGTATTCTGTCCACTTGTTTGTGAATGATAAGGTGTAGCAATCCTGTGAGTAACTCCATATCTTTTTAATACTTTTTCCAATTGAGTGTTACAAAAATGAGTACCTCGATCACTAATTAAGGCTTTAGGAGTTCCAAATCTTGTAAATAACTGTTTAAGAAATTTTACCACAACTCTTCCATCATTGGTAGGTAATGCCTTCGCTTCTGCCCACTTGGAAACATAATCCACAGCAACTGATATATACTTATTACCGTGACTTGTAGGAAATGGTCCCATAAAATCAATACCCCAGATATCAAATATCTCACAAACCTGAATAATAGTCTGTGGCATCTCATCTTTTTTAGAAATATTTCCAGCTCTCTGACATGAATCACTATTCCTAACAAAAACATATGTATCTTTAAAAATCGTCGGCCAATAAAATCCTGCATCAAATATTTTTCTTGCCGTGTAACTTGGTCCATAATGACCTCCAACTGGGCCTTCATGACAATGCTTTATAATTTGCTGAGCTTCATCACTATGTATACAACGTCTAATTATACCATCTGTACAATACCTGAAAAGAAATGGATCTTCCCAAAAATAATACTTTAAATCAGAAAAGAATTTCTTTTTCTTTTGATAATCCATCCTTGGTAAGATCTTAGTAACCAAATAATTTGCATAATTTGCAAACCAAGGTATATTCATTATTTCTTGTGCAGTCATCAACTTCTCATCAGGAAATGTATCTTGAATTTCCTCTTCATCTAATATTTCTAATTCCGGATTTTCCAACCTTGACAAATGATCAGCTGCGACATTTTCAGCTCCTTTCTTGTCTTTAATATCAATATCGAATTCCTGCAATAAAAGAATCCATCGCAATAAACGAGGGCGCGCATCCTGCTTATCAAACAATAATTCAATGCAGAATGGTCAGTATAAACCATAGTTTTAGTTAAAACAAGATAAGAACGAAACTTATCGAATGCAAAAACTACTGCCAAAAGTTCCTTTTTCGTAGTTGTATAATTTTCCTGAGCATCTGTTAATGTCTTACTGGCATAATAGATTGGCTTAAACTTGTTATCAATTTTCTGTCCCAAAACAGCTCCTACTGCATAATCACTAGCATCATACATTAATTCAAAAGGTAAATTCCAGTCTGGACTAATCATTACCGGAGCAGATATCAACTTTTCCTTTAAGGCATCAAACGACTGTTTGGATTCATCTGTAAACTCGAACTTTGCATCTTTTTCCAGTAAATGATTCAATGGTATCGCAATCTTTGAAAAATCTTTTATAAATCTTCTATAAAATCCGGCATGGCCTAGGAAACTCCTTATTCCCTTTACATTAGTAGGATAAGGTAATTTTGAAATAACCTCAATCTTTGCTTTATCCACCTCAATTCCTATCTTTGATATTTTATGTCCTAAAACAATCTCTTCTCGAACCATAAATTGACATTTTTCCCAATTAAGAACTAGATTAGCACCTTCACATCTTTGCAACATCCTTTTTAAATTTTCTAAACAAGCATCAAATGAATCCCCAAATACCGAGAAATCATCCATAAATATTTCCATGAAATCTTCCACCATATCATGAAGTATCGCGATCATGCAACGTTGAAATGTAGCTGGTGCATTACACAAACCAAATGGCATTCTTCTGTAAGCAAAAGTACCAAACAGACAAGAGAATGTTGTCTTATCTTGATCTTCAGCTGCGATGGGTATTTGAAAATATCCTGAAAATCCATCCAGAAAACAATAGAATTCTTTTCCTGCTAATCTTTCTATCATTTGATCAATAAATGGTAATGGAAAATGATCTTTTCTGGTAGCATCATTCAATTTCCGATTATCAATACAAATTCTCCACCCTGTTACCGTCCTTGTGGGTATTAATTCGTTCTTCTCATTAGGTACCACTGTCATTCCACCTTTCTTTGGTACGACATGTATTGGACTTACCCATGGACTGTCTGAAATAGGATAGATTAATCCTGAATCCAATAGTTTAATGATTTCTTTCCTGACAACGTCTTTCACATTTGGATTCAATCTTCTTAATGGTTGAACAACTGGTTTAAAATCCGTTTCCATTAAGATTTTATGAGTGCAGTAAGTAGGACTGATTCCCTTGATATCCGTGATCTTCCATGCTATTGCATTTTTATGTTGTTTAAGAACCTGCACTAAGCGATCTTTTTCTGCAGTTGATAGTCTAGAAGATATGATAACTGGTAAATCGGATGTACCTTGTAGATAAGCATATTCTAGATGTGCTGGTAGCTCTTTAAATTCCAATTGTGGTGGTTCTTCAATAGATGTTTTGAACTCGAAGATCTCTTCCTTCAGATAAGGAATCTTGTCGATAGAATTTGATAATAATTCTTGGTTGAGAATTTTAGCAACTGGTTGTGATGATTCAACTTTAGTATGTTGTTGAAGAACAACAATTACTTCTGACTCTTCATCTTCTTCTAATAGTTTGTCAAATTCTGCCAAATCTTTCTCAGTGTCAAATTCTTCAGTCCATTCTGTAAGAATTCCAGTATCTGTTTGATCTTTTTCTATAAAATCTTGAAAAGAAGGGTTATCTAGATATTCATAAGCATTCAAATAATAACAAGAATCATTAACATAATCAGGAAATTTCATATATTTATTAACATCAAAAATAATTTTATCATCTCCTAATCTCATGGTAATCTTTCTATCAAAAACGTCTATTAGGGCATGTGTTATTGCAAAAAATGGTCTTCCTAAGATAATAGGGACTTTAGGGTCTTCTAGCATATCTAAAATTACAAAATCACATGGAAAAACAAATTTATCAACTTTAATCAAAACATTTTCAATTATTCCCCTAGGATATTGAACAGATCGGTCAGCTAATTCGATACACATACGAATAGGTTTTGGCTCTCCTAATCCTAATCGCATAAAAAGTGTATATGGCATTAATGAAATACTAGCTCCTAAATCTGCCAATGCATTTTCAATAGTCATTTCACAAATTTTGCAAGGTATAGTAATACTCCCTGGATCTTTGACTTTCGGAGGTAATTTATTCTGCATTATTGCTGAGCATCTTGCATTCATTGTCACCTTCGTCACATTATCCAGTTTATTTTTATTTGTCAGCAGCTCCTTAAGATACTTTGCATATTTTGGCATCTGAACTATAGCTTCAACAAAAGGAATGTTAACATGAAGTTGTTTCAGGTTTTCCAGAAATTTGTGGTATTGTTCATCTTCTTTGTCTTTCCTAAGAGCAGCTGGATATGGAGGTGGGGGTGTATAGTCTTTGATGACTTCTTTAACTTTATTTTCTCCATTCACCTTTTTGTTTGCTTGTATGTCTTCATTTGTAACAAATACTAATATACCCGTTTCTACGGTGTAATCCGTGGTGGCGTGATGTGTGCTAAGTATAGGCAATTATAATCACAAGTTTAATTAAGGAAATACTAAATAATACTATAACACAATTCAGGCAAGTGTTATCCTGATCATAGAATATAATTTTATAAGTAAGTCCAGATTCGAACACAGGGAACGTGATTTAATCTTTAACTAACTATTAACTTATCCTAATTACAATTATTACAATTAATATACAAATTCACAATTATAAACAATAATATACAATAATATATAAGATAGGGGGGACGTTTTAGTTCCGATCGAACATATATATTTAATCGATACCAATTCTTTAATAGATAAGTTTAAAGAATAACTTAAGAATACTCAATTGAATAGAAGATTATGACTATTTAAACTATTATTTATTACACTTATTATATCAACTTATGTCTATTTGCATGTTGGCTATTATTATTGTGATTTACTAATGTAGAAAATCTCAAAGGTTATGACAATTCTCATATAGCAATACCATCAAAGGTTATGTAAGTATCACTATTTATTAAGATCTATCAACATACTATTCATGCAATTCCAGAGTCGGTTGAATCATAATGCTATTTAACATCTAATAAAACATAATCACTTAATTTAAGAACCCAAAAGGTTATTGAAGTTTATCTATAAATCAGTTAATTATGATCATTTACATAATATAACACATAATTCTTGCATAATAATATTCAATAATATAATTCCAACATAAACATATAATTTATATAATAAATATAATAAACATACATTTAAACATTCATAATGAAAATCTAATAAGCAATTAATTCAAATAAACAATATCCATAGTAACCCAAAAGGTTAGTGAAGCTACAAGGATAAAGAAACCGAACCAATTTGACGAACTAGCTTTTCCTAGGGTTGAAAACCTTCAAACCCTAGCTCCTTAGCCTCCAAATTCGCACCTTTAGTCGACCTTAAACCTTAATATTCGACTTTGTATTCTAAGAATCGTATATCATTTAACCAAAACTAAGCCTCTATTTATACTAATTCTGGCCGACCCTCCAACCGCCGGTTAGGACCTCCAACCGCTGGTTGGAGTTATTTGAGTATTACTCCAACTCTACGTTCTTTCTACCGCTTGAACCTTTAGCCTCCAACCGCCGGTTGGACAATCCAACCGCCGGTTGGACTTAATTTCCAGAATATTCCAAAATTGACTTGGGCTTCAAATTGGGCTTCTTTTTCTTCTTTAAACGGATTCACTTGTTTTCTTGGCCCAAATCTTCAATATTATCTTCTTAGTCTTCATTTCTTAAGGTTTAGATCTTTTTTTCTTCAATTGCTTTAATTTCTTCAGTTTCGGTCTTACTTTCGTTCTTTTTCTCCAATCTTCAATTAAAATACATTTCTGCAAATATTAACAAAATAAGTATCTAAAATCATATAAATGCATAAATTGTATACAAATATAGGGATAAATTACTATAAAATATAGTATCTATTTGATGCTTATCATGGCGCTACCACCCCAGGCAGGGATTATCAGTCCCAAATGGATCCATTTACTAGTAATCGTGCTTAAGTCCATAACTAACAACTTATGCTAGGAGGCTTTCAGTGGATAAAAGTAACTCATGTAATGCGTGTAAAAGTAGTGTAAACAGTTCAGTACTTGTGTTCATACGTAAAACGGTAGCAAATATCTCACTCCAAAGTAGAAAACAATATAAATGGGGCTGTAAGACTTACCTGAGTCTAGCAAGTATGATACTTTCGTGTAAGCAAATAAGTATTCCGGATGTAAGTACGTAGTGTCGGATGTAATTCCGTAAGTTGGTTCTCCGAACTCTGCAACCCTTTTGCGTCCGAACGTACAAGGTTGTAAGTAAATAAGCAAATAAGTTGGTGTCTCGAAAGATCACCCGTGCTAGTTGTCCACTCAACTAGGAAATGTCCAAGAGTTTGTTTGTTGTTTACAATCGTTTTTTAAATAAGTGTGGCCCATTGGTGACGGAGGTGTAATAATAATTCAAATATTATTATTATGTAATTCATCGTGTTTGTATACCTTGTAAAGTATATACATAAGTTGATTAATTGTAATGTGACGTGTAACCGTTATTCGGATGTAAGTTCGTGCGAGTGTAAACTCATCTTAGAGTGAGTGTAAGCTCATATGTATTCAAGTTGTAGGGTATACTTCTAAAAGTATATGTATATCATGTAAGTGTAGTGTCGTATAAAGTATAGTTGTTGTATGTACTCAATACTTAGTAAGTTATGTATTTTCAAGTTTCCTTTTTATGTGACATTGCATGCGACACTGAGTGTGGGTTGCGACACTAGGGTTAGTGTCGCTAAATATTGAAATCAGAAGTGATGCGACATTGGGGTCAGTGTCGCAATATGCGACATTCAGAAGTTATGCGACACAAGTGCTAGTGTCGCAGTATGCGACATTCGATTTTTAAGTGCGACATTATGGTCAGTGTCGCTATGTGCGACACTCGAGATTTATGTGACATTATTAATAGTGTCGCAGTATGCGACATTCAGGTGCTCATGCGACATTGGGCTTAGTGTCGCAGTGGGTTTGGCCCTCCTGCAACACTACCGGCTGATGAGTTTTTAAGTGTCGGGTTTGTGGTCAAATGACCTCAGTTTGACACGAGACTTTTACACAAGTCTTAAATATGTTTATAGAGTCTAAGAAAATTATTGGTTCGTGTCGGGGTTAGCCCAAAGTGTTGGTTTTAAAATAATTACTAAAACAGTCCCTATGTTATATTTCCCAGATTTTAGTTCCGATTCCTCTCACGATCTTGATAACTTAAAATCCGCAACAACTCCCGAGAAAAATACCCATATATGTTAGCTATTTTCTGTGATTTTTCCAAGGATTTTAGGGTTCGTTTAGCTGGTTAATAAAATCGAAAGTCCCATGAGGTCCAAATATGACCAATCCAGATACAAGTCCAAAGATCTATTTTTCTGTGAAAATCAGTGTATTTTCATGAGATGACAAAGAAGAACTTTTTAAAGTTAACAAAATTTGTGAGATTTTGGCACTGGTCTTATACGTTTTAGTGGTCTAGAACTCAATATATGGTCTCGAGAAGGAGGCCTATGTTTCTGTCCGCCGGAACAGTAATGTGCACCTTAACGGAAATATTGTTTTAAAATAGCAAACGGAGTCGATATGTTATGAAATTTGGTGTCGTTGGAAAGCTAACATCACGAACTACATTTTAGGCTTAAGAAACATCCATTTTAGTTAAGAAATGAACTTTATAAAAATCATGGAAGTGGAAGTATTTTCTGTCACAAAAAGTTAGAGTGGCGTTTCGAGTTTTAAAATGCGTTTCGACTTATGTTTTGGACATATCCAAGTTGAGGGAGTACTAGAACATGTAAATAAACATAAATAAAGTATTTTAGAAGATAAATGAAGTTCTTACAATGGTTGTTTAGTCGAGAAGAAGAAGGAAGAAGTAGAGTGCTCGATTACGCGTGTATTCTTGAAAATCTTCGTGGCGGTGATATGGCGGATTGTGGTGGTTTAATGGTGGTGAAGGGTGTTCTTGGGGCTGCTGGAATTCACCAGAAATAAGGGGGAAGAGGGAAAAGGTAAAATAATTGAGGGAGAATGGGAGCAAGTGTGTGAAAATGGCAATGGGGTATGGAGGGTGTGTTTGGTTTGTTTAAGTCAAATAGGCATGGTGAGGGAGTGGGGGCTGATCTTCAACAGATTTTAAGGGGGCCCAACCCTCATGGGTGTGTTAAATTGTTTCCTCAAAGTTATGTTAAATGTGGTGCTCATTTACCCGTTCGTTTCGACGTTCATTTATACGTTATACGTTAAATATACAATGTTTCATCAATGTTTTAAAACTCGATATTTTTAAATGATGGTTTCACTCAAAATATTACTCCCTCCGTCCCAAATCTATTGTCCCCTTGTTGACTTTGGAGTCTTTCTCTTTCAACTTTGACCTTCAATATTTTTGTTTGTGTTATATAATATTTGATGCAAAATATATGAATTGATTGGATTTTGAATGTATTTTCATTGGTATAATTTGCATCAAGTATTATATAACACAAATAAAAATATTTAAGGTCAAAGTTGTCAAAGAAAGACTCCAAAGTCAACAAGGGGACAATAGATTTGGGACGGAGGGAGTATATTTTAAGTTACTAAAATAATGTTTGGTTTTCGTTTAGTCGCTGGTTGCGAATCGTGTATTTATTCGAGTCGTGTAACGTTTTTAAACGTTATATATGTACACGTGTAATCGCGATATTTTTAGCCGAAGTATTTTATCAAAATACTTATTATGAAGTTATAAAAATATAACTTTGATTTATTTCGTTTGTCGGGCGCGTTACGCGCGTTTTCGTCGCATACTGTTATGTTTTACACAAAACGTATAACGTGTAATATATTTTCGTAATATATTTAAGTAAATAATGTTTGTTTGAAAAATTCCACATTATTTATAAAATTCATTACCAACGTCTATATTTTCATTGTCGGATATCCATCTGGTTCATAAGTGTATGATTTAAACAAATCGTATAAACGTGTATGTAATTACACATAACGTTACATATATTTAGATTAATATAAACTAAATACACGTAATAACAAGTAGTTTAGGCACTAATTACAGTCCTAAATTAGCGGGTGTCACAATCGTAATCCATATCAGCTACTGTATATGGAAATTGGGGAGCGGTACCTGTCATTTAGCAAATTCCTAAACAAATGAGACGTATTAAGAACATTTAAGTCATTGTTGGATCCCGCAACCCTAAAGTATCCATGCCATATCCCCAGGTCGTACGAGGCGACGGCTTCAAGCATAATCGTCGGATACCCGTGATCACCTCGGGTGTATTGTCCTTCCATGCATTTGGACTTTGTGTCCAAGCCCAATGCATACAATCTATGCTACCAAGCATGCTGGGAAAACCATGAAGCTCGTGATAATTAGCTCGTGATGTGTATCATACAAACGATATATGTCTTCATTTGTTGGTTCTCTCATGTACACATTAGAATATAAATCAATGACGCACCTTGTGAAATTTTGTAAAGTTTCACGAGAAACTCTTTCTGACAATCGTAAGTATTTATCAAAGGTACCCAGAGAGATATTGTATGCCAATTAACGAAGTGCAGAAGTGACTTTTTGAAGACAAGTAAAATCCAACACGCCACGGCAATCGTGTCGTTGACGAAGCCACACAAAATAGTCGGGAAGTAGTTAAATGGAGTAAGCGCTAATATCCTCACAAATTTTGAGGAATAAACGATGACTCATTCGAAATGGACGTTTGAAATATTCATGTGGATATTTCAAATTTTTGACAAAGTAATCGGTTTGTAACTTTTGCTCCACGGTTACTCGGTCACGATATATGAAACGATGTGAACGACTCGTGGAACTTTCGGCATTTTCTTGATCATTACGATACTTACGAGCAAGCAATAGAAGTTTGTACGTGGTTTCGTCATCGGATGATGAATCGGATGACATTTTAGAGTGTAAAATGTATGTGTATTGTGTATTGAAATTGAGAGAAAGAAGAGATTGTGATGTGTGATTTTTATTGTGAAAGTATGTATGTATATATAGAGATGTGTATAAATTAAAAAAAAGTCAAACTAGTAGTTTGGCTCTGCTTTTTATAAAAAAATGAGTTTTTTAGTCACATAGCCGTTACAAACGGCTCAATTTAAAATAATAAAAAAAACAGTTTGGAATCAAAAACGAAAAACACCGACCAAAACATCGCTTGGAGCGGCATTTGAGCCGATCCTTGAATGCCGACGAGAACACCGTCGGGCACGTTGTAACACCCTCAAATTTCGGGTTGCGGAAGCGGTCGGGTCGGGTGTTACCAATTCAAATATCACAGCACAACGGTACATAATGAACGACTCTAAATGAGACGTTTGAAAATATTTATGCATTTCCATAATAAAAGTATATACAAGTTGCGAGTTCGCAAAATAATTTCAATACATAATTTGTAATACAAAAGTTATGCAGAGAAATTCAGTTATTTGAAAACATGCGACTCGAACTAGCAAGGCTTGTAGCAATCCTAATCCTGTTGGGCACCTGAAAACACATGCTAAATTGAGTCAGCTATAAAGCTGGTGAGTTCATAGGATTTATAATTGAAACATAAAGTATATATCTTGTATGTTTTGAAAGATGGTTTCAAAATCCACGATTTTGATTTGTTTTGTTATGTTGTTGTAATACCAGTGTGTGTATACATCTAACGGGGTATTTCATACCCAAGTAGTGGTGACGTGTACCTAAGCACATAAAGATTGTGGCTTACCATGTCTCGATACCTATTAGGTATAATTTAGTCTACAGACGTGAGGCAATATAGGCCTAAGTATGAATCGGTTAATTGTATGACCGCGTCATATGATAACAAGTAATAATGTTACTTATGTTGTAGTAATGCGTTTAGATGCCCGCGTGGCAGAATATGTTGTGTCCAGCAAAAAATATATTGTAGTTCCGCAGAACTATGATCGAATGTTTATTGTGTTGCATCCAGCAATAGTTGATTGTAGTCCCGCAGAACTATGATTGAGTGTTTATTGTGTGTCTGTTTGACCAGTTAGTGCATGCTAATCTGGACATGATTGAGTATTTATTATGTCCATTTGACCAGTTAGTGTGTGCTAACCCGGACATGATTGAGTATTTATTGTGTCCGTTTGACCAGTTATTGTGTGCTAACCCGGACATGATTGAGCTAACAGCCTCGCGTGGAAACTCCACCGACCCGTTAACTTGTTGCGGATCACGAGCATAAGCTCGCCCATCCGTGAATGAGTGTGGATCACGAGCATAAGCTCACCCATCCATCGATTGTATCGCTTACCGTGATATCGGACTTGTGCCCACTGCAATACCGTGGCATCATTTTGTGCCCACTTTACTGTGGCATCGTTGTGTGCCCAACTAGCATCGACCGAATTGCTCGCAAGCAAAGTTTGAAATTGAGCCGGCAGTACTACGACATGTCCGACTTGAGTAATTGAGCCGATAGTACAACGACATGTCCGACTAGTTTGATTGTGTTCGTATGCGTGCATGTATACCTATATAGATAACTAAATTGTAGGTGGCACCAAGTGCTCGAGATGAAGTACAAGCATGTGTGTATATATATATACATATACATACATATATATATATATATATATATATATAAGTCGAATTAACAAATACCTCAGATAGAGTATCATGTAGCACATGAAATTGAGTTATTATAGCTAAGTATGTATATACAGCACTTAACTATTTTGTTGTGTTACAATAAGCCTAGGTATGATTAATCATCACCTAGTTGTTTTGGTATTAGTATATGAAATCCATACTAACGTATATTTCTAATGTATACTCCTAGCCTCAGCCTAGCAAGTATATTGAGATCCTCGGTTGTTGTTTACTTGAGTTCAAATTCCAATTTAAAAGTCCTGGAATATATATGAGCAGTTTTAGTTCCTAAAAGGAAGACTAATCCTGTAAAAATCTAGATGTTGTCCAATGTGGGTAGAACTAACTAGTTCTATTGTATTCCATGATATTGCCTCGCGACAATATGACAAAAGTATAATTATAACCTAACTAGCTTAAGTAGTGGTTTTATTCAATAGCGTTATTATGGGTGTAATTTCTAAGTATTACTCATTTGTATTACATAACAATAATTTGATTAAGTGTGAATTATAAAGGTTTGTTATTATAATTCGAAAAAAGTAATTGAGCATGCGTCTCACCCCGAAAATAGTGAAATAGTTGAAAGAGTGGGGCTGTGAACTCACCTGTGAGTTGTCAGTGATCCTAAGATACGCGTGTCGTCCGATGGGTAATCTCCTAGTGTCCTAAACATGTGAGGTTATATAAGTAAGAGACAAATCAATTTTTCTAAGCGAGTTGTGCAAATATTCGTTCGTCGCTCAGATTTAAAAACTGTGTACGGGGGTCCGGGGGCAGCGCCCCTGGTAGCGGGGTCCAAGGGGTGGCAACCCCTGGCGGAGTCCAAGGGGCAGAGCCCCTGGCTCCGAAATTTTTATTTCTATTATGTTGCTGTAGTGAAAAACGCTCCGAAATTCCATTTGGAGTGAAATTGAGTGGCAAAATCTTAGTTTCGACACTTAGTGAAAATCATGTGTTTTCAAGGTTCTGTGTTTTGCGACATAAATATTGTGTCGCTAAAATGGTTCTGCAACACAAGGGTTTGTGTCGCCAAGTGCGACATCCGCAATTTAATGCGACATAAGGCTTTGTGTCGCTACATGCGACATCGGTGATTTTAGTGCGACATAAGGATTTGTGTCGCAGTGATGCGACAAAAGCAGCGACATCCATCCTGCGACATAATCTGCGACATAGGCTATGTCGCAGCACTGTTTTGGTCCCCTGCGACATAACGGACTGTTCGGCGATTTTTCACCCAAAACCAAGATCTAACCCATTTTTAGGCCGAATCTTGTTGATATAATATTAATACATGATATATTAAGTGTTTTTAACAAGGAATATCAAAAAAAAATGAAGAAATCCTTACGATTTGAAGATTCAAGGGTTTGGATGATGATGAAGATGAAGGTGGTGATGATGATGAATGCTTGTTGATGATGATGATTCCGTAGATGATGATGGTGGTGGTGGTGGTCGCCGGTGGTGGCGGTGGTCGGCGGTGGTGGTTGGTGTGGATGGAGAGGAAGAGATTGAGAGAGTTTTAGAGAGATGTGTGGTGTGTGTGTTTTTATAAAATAGAAATGAAAGAAAAAGGGAAGGTGGAGGTGGTTTTATCCATTCTCAGATTCCCCACTCTAGGGACTGTGGTCTCCAACCACAGTACAAAATGCCCGTGTTTTTGTACCCGATCGTAATTTAAAATAGTATTTTAAATTCTAAAATTCGTTTATATTAATTTGAAATGTTTTCGAGTTATTTTGAAACTAAAATTTAATAGATTATTTTCGCGCGGTTTTAGATTACCAGGATGCGTTTTAAATTAAAACGACTTGCATTTTTGAACACTTTGTTTACGTGTGATTACAGTAATTACGTATGTTTATATATATACAATTTATATATAAAGTTTTAAGTATTTAGTATTAATACGTAACTAAATACGAGTAATTTATGTTTAAATTGGGCGCGAAAATTGACTTTTTGACCAGGTGTTACAAACGTCATCCTGGTGCAGCGAAACGCCGTCTGACGACGTTCTCGGCCAAAAACACCGACGATTTCCTTCCCACGCCGTATGCTCTTTACAGTTTATTTCAGTAAGAACATTATGGTAACTAGGTACTACTCTCACATTAATAAGACCAATGTCTTGTTTTTTATGCTTAAATTCTAGGCAAGATTTCTTAAGATCATCATAAGGAGATTTCTTGTTTGATTGATTGCTTTAGTCAAGTTTGCATAGCCATGCCTTAGAGGTATCAGTTGAGGTACTAACTCCATTTCCAAGAAATATATACTAGGTAGTCTCATACAACATTATGGGCATAGAAATATGACTTCTTTGTAGTCTTGTTAAATATAGCAATTGATGCATATACTTGTTAACCGAAGACCGGTTAACCGGAGTCTCGGTTCGCCAAATTCTTGAACCTAAACCGAAATCAAAAAATTCGGTTAACCGAAAATCGGATAACCAATTTTTCAGTTCGGTTAACCAAATTAACCGTTTATTAATTAAAAGTTATTTAAAAAGTAATTAATAACACATAAATATACATTTATTAATAAGTATTTACTATATTTAAAATATTCTGATAATAAATGTATCAAACGATAATCATTTTACTCTTTATAATTGTGTATTAATGTTAGACGGACGTTATTCGTTCGAATATAATTATATTAAACAATGTATATACATATATTAAAACCTATGTATAAAATTTTCGGTTATTTCGGTTAACCGTTTATCATGTTTATTCTAAAATCATTAACCGAAACCAAAAAACTAAAAACAGACCGGTTTGGTTAATCGAAAATGAAAAAAAATAGATCGGTTAACCAAAATTCGGTTCAATTCAACCGGTTTTCGATTCGGTTTTCTAGTTTCGGAACATTTTGAACACCCCTAGTGGAAACTACAAATGACCCACTAAATTATCCCAGCACAGCATATCTGATACAATAACAACTTATTTTACTTTATTTAAAATTTTGTGAAAGTATATAGAAATTTAGAAATATCCATAACTATTTGTTTATTATAGGAAAACAACACAAATCATCTTTTGTGTTTTGTCCAAATCTCACTAACAGTTCTTTGCAAAATTTAGTTACACCAACCATCCTTTATTTTGAAACTTGTAACGCCAATAGTCCTTTAGATTAACAACCTTTAACTATTTGTTAAAAAGGACCATATGTGTAACTTTTCTCCTTTAAATTTATTTCCTTTGAGTAGGTTATATATTATAATATCGAAAATATATATAGACACATTATTAGTGTACAAAACATCATTTTCAACTTTCTCATTTCACTTAATAAAATTGTCACCAAATTCGTTGCTTTTCTCCGGAGAAACATCAAATTCTATAGTCCACCACTATCTTTCACAACCCAAACATACATTTGTGGCTTTAAGATTATTAGGCACATAATTGGTTTACATTTTTCGACGACGTTATACTTTGAAGTTAGGGTTTTTCTTTGAGATATTTTCGAGTAAGGAATGAATGCACAAAAAAGAAGTGGCGACTAACAAAGTCTTAGGATATAACATAGATAAGATGACACGGTGATGGAGGGTCACGGGGTGGTGAAAAATGGTGGTTGATTTGGGTGGTAGACTATAAATATCGATGTTTAATTGGAGGAATATGAAAATGATATTGGTGCAGCTATTAATGTATTTATACATATTTTAAATTTTATTATTTTTTATTTTATACTCAAAAGAAAATAAATTAAAAGAAAAAAAAGTATCATACATAGTCTCTTTTTAACGAATAGTTAACGATCATTAGTTAAAGGATTATTTGCATAAAAAGTCTGTAAATAAAAGATGCTTGATCTATTTAAAGTTTGTAAACGACTATCAATGCAACTTTGATCAAACATAAAGGACAATTTGTATAATTTACTCTATATTATAAGTTGACTAATCATTGGTTGATATATTCATATAGAATTGTTCATTGGAACTTTTGTACTGCTTAGAACTTTTTTTTTACACTAATTAGATTAATCTCGATTGTTATTGTTACTAATATTATTATAATGTTTGTTTAAAGCTATGATGCAAATGTTTTTAGTTTTTTTAGATTCTTATTACTCGTAAGAGCATAGTGTTCAAGTTTAACACTGAGTAAGCGACACCGAGTATAACATTAAAAGTAAAAGTAGAGGCATTGGTTGAGGAGATATTATTTGAATACAAAATGTTTACAAAATTAGAGAGATATATAAAAAGATGAGTGTGAAAAAATTAATCAATAAAATTATTTACATGTCAACTTGTAACTTTTGTTTGTGTAACTTGTTTCTAACCATAGTATTGTTCTTGGTTGACTTAGTGCTAAAACGCACCATTGATTAATTTTAGACCTATAAATATATAGGAAAACAAGGAAAAAACATTTAAAGCGATTTTTAGTTTTCATCTTAGATGAATACTCCAGTTGGTAGTTAAAAACGTCATACTCCCTACGTTATCGGTCAAAAACGCTGAAAAAAATTACAGTTGCCTTAACAATTTTATGATACTGATAAACTTGTAAAAGATTGTGTAATAGGCACACAAAATCAATGAGACGACCCCATCATCTTTACCCAACTCACCCGACTCCAAATAATCCAATAAGTTCAACTATCTTCTATCTATATAATTAAAAGAGGATATCATAACGCGATCTACACCCTTCATTGACCTCCTTTCTTTGCGATCCTAAAGTCTAAATTTATATGTGCGGTAAAAGTCATAAATTGGTAACGTATTTTCACTTTTGTTCCAATATTGGTAATAAACTGATTTTATTATCAATGCAGGTAATGTACCAGTAAAAAATGTTACATATTAGCAACGTACTCTACATATGTGTTTCAATGTTGGCCATGTACTTATGAATCATATTACCCACATCGAGACACTTTTATAAAGTACATTACCTATATTGGTCATATAATAGGTTCATTACCTATATTGGAACAAATTGAAAGTACATTACCAATTTATGATAACCTTAACCCTTATATGTACCTCCAATTTTGATATTTAAAGTTGTGTAATGGATTCGTATATGACACTTTTGATCCTTACATTTTTATTTGAGATCCTTGAAGTTTACTTAATATGACAAAATGACAATTGTATATTGCTAATTCCAATAATCACAATTGTATATTGTTATTTCCAATAATCAAGTCCTTAATTATTATTTGTATATTTTCAATTTAACTGCAACATTTAAAAACTTAAATGTCATAGCCCGTATAGTCGCGGGTCAACAAACTAACATACTTCCAATTAAATTAAAACAATACAAGCATGCTAATAAAGTACAGTCTAAAAGTTATGTACAACAATGGCATTCTAGAGGTGTAACTATTTGGGTTAAAACTAAGGTCCGATATTTATAGTGTCTAATCAACTATTCGAGCGTACGTTATGTGTAACAAACTGGTAATTTCTTTCCATTGTATGTATTTTGGTGACGTGTCAACTTGTAATTGTGAGTGCCCCTTGTTGTGGATCTAAGTGATTGATTACAATGATTGTAAGGCGGAAACAAACAATCACACTAACTGAATATAAACACAAACCGAAACACGTATATATATCACGAATATAAGTTTGTATTGATGAACGTAACCTATTAGCTTGATTACAGAGATGCAATTTCGATAAATGGTGCTAGGGTTTCATCAACCCTAGCCTGAAACCCATAGGTTTATATTTATACTAATCGGCAGACATGCGACACTCCCTAAGTGACGCATGTGGCCGCCTTCATGCGACACTTACCTAAGTGTCGCTATGCGACACTAAGGCAAGTGTCGCCTAGACCAAACTAAGTGTCGCTAATACAAAAATGACTTTTCTATTACAACTAATCAACGATACTTACAACTCAATAGACCAACTAACTGACACACTAAATGTACCAACAAACTCCCCCTTGTCAGCAGCTTGGTCTTCAAAAAGTCTTAAAATCTTCAAACTATTTCCAGCCAGCTGGGAATACACCACCAGCGTGTATCCCATTGGCTACGCAGATATCAACAATCTTCTGAAACTTAATGGCTTCAGTTCTGTCCTTTGCTCTGAACTGAATCTTGTTCTGATGTAATTTCTTCATATCTTGTTCATAAAGATTGATCAAACTCAGAGGGTCAAATACACAAAATCTGTTTCTTTTCAGACCCCACATAGACCTCTTCCTAGGCTGTACGACATCCCATGCTGTTTTCTCTTTAGCTCCCAAATCTGCATCTGTTGAAGACTCTGGATCCGTAGTCGGTTCGGAATTAGGAACAAAAACGATCACCGCTTCTCCTGTAATATCATCATATTCCCAATATAGCAACCTGTTCAAAAAATCCTTACAATCGGTTGTCGTGTAACCGGATCCAACTTCTTTTTAATTTTATATCTCATACCCAGCGTCGGTTTAATCATATTGTACTTCTTGCTGTTGATTTCCCGATGAATGATAACCTGGAAGAAATCTGCTCGTGAATCTCTAGAGCGGTTAATCAAGGGTATCTGAGATAAATTTTGAAGTTCACATTTTGGCAGAGTACTTATTCGATAAAACTTCAAGTTGAAGTACTGAATGCCATCACTCCTTTTGATCATGAATACTGAATTATTTTCATCGAACTTCCTGCTTTTGATCAAACCAGTATAGTCAGCTTTGACTTTGTAAAATTGACAAGTAACGGGTACCTCAACTCTAGGTTTAAACACTAACTGAGGTTTTGATGTTGATTGTTCTGCAGTAGAGACTGAAGGCTCAGTGGTTTCTGCTTCTGCTTCGTCCTCTGAAGAATCAGATTCAATAATGGGAGCATCATCATAACATTCAAAATACCAATCCTCTGCCATTGGATCATTTACCACTTCTTCCTTAGGTATTGACGTATTTTCATTCATCATACGTTGAAGAAATGTAAGATCTACATATGAATAATCAACCGCAATTGGTCTTGGTTGACCTTGTACCACAACAAAGTAATCCAAAGATACATTTTCATTGATAGAAGAAGCTTGTACATTTTCTGGTTCTGGGAGAGGTGTTACATTTGTTTCCAAGGTCCTGGGACCAGCCTCCCCCGAAACAATAGCAACAGACTCCAACTCTAACAACCTAGACTGTAGATCTGTCACTTGAAGCTTTAAGTCATCAACCTCATCAGCCTTGGTCTTTAGTTCCTTTATCTGTGCAGCCTGAACTTGAATAATCGCAGATTGATCTTCAAAGCGTTTGTTCATCTGTTCGATCTAAACAAAAAGTTGTTGAATAGAAGAGAGCTGTTGTGGAGAACGTTGTTGTTGATGAGTGGTTAGCTGCCCAGGTTCTTGAATCACCACCCCTATGCGCTAGCGCCTTTTGTGGGGCAAGTCAGCGTAAGAGGGAGCGGATCCAGCTGGTCGCTTACCTGGATTTCTCGGGACGTGAACCCTGCCCTCAGAGATCCTTCTCAAAATACGCTTAAAGCATTTCGGATTAACCATGTAGATTGCATCTAAAGCCTCTTGAGGAGGCACATCCCCATCAGAATCGGGTGGTGTGGGTCCACCATCATCATCATCATCGGCATCAACATTCTCAACCTGATCAATGTCATCTAAATCCTGAGCTACCTCTGTATCGACCAAATCATCCTCAATCACCTAAGGGATCTCGACATCCTCAAACCCATCATTTGGTGGCGCAACATAGTTTTCGTTTACTATGTGCCCAAATAGCTCCCGATCTGCCAAAACTTGTTCACCTTTTGGCGCTAACTTACAGTCATTGAAGACTCGTAAGAGCATTGGTGTCGGAACCAATAGCGAGCGCTGCTCTGGAGCAATATTCATATTCAAATCATTCAATAGTAGCTGCACAAACCTCGGATACTGCAGCCATTTATCTTTCCCAGCTTGGATGTTCTCAACCATATTACCGAAGATATATTCACTGAAATTGTAGGGCTTGTTGTAGACCAGTGCCAACATCAAAGATAGAGTCAAATGACTCGCAAAATCATATCCAGTCTTCCTTGGAGATAAGTAGACAATAACAATATGGCATAGATATCTCCAAACCCTACACAGATATTGTTTTCTAAAGTCGGAGAGCTGGTTTGCAGGATAACCCATCCGCTGAAGGCCACCATAAATAAAGGTTATCTCAAACATAGTTGGCATCTCATGTGTATCGTTGAATTGGAGAACTCGGTGAATAGAATCCTCAGTGATCTCAATCTCCTCGCCAAACATAGTGGAAACAATTCTTGGCACATCACCCTGTGTTCTGATAAAGGCGTGATCATAAAATTCCTCGATTTGATTCATGTACACTGGAGTGGATGCGGTGATAGCGTAGTGAATCCTCGATCGGCATAAAAACTCAATCATTGGTCGGAATGGGATTGAGTTCGTATGCGTGGACTCCAGAAACGCAATGATGTTCTGGCGAGTGTTGGTACGGCGATAATAGTTTTGTAGAGTTGTCATCTGTAAGATAAAAGACCAAAAAATAACCAGAAATAGCGTTATAGAATTATCACAAAAATTTACACATATTTAACTAAATTCTGATTTAGGCGTCACTTAGAAGTGACGCATAAACACTACCGACACTTAGGTAGTGTCGCATGAAACAGTGTTTAAAAATCAGAAATCAAGTATAGCATCACTTAGGGTAAGTGACGCTATCAGGCGTCACTGGTGTAAGTGACGTGGCCAAATTATGCGTCATTAAATACGACACTTAGGAAGTGTCGGTACAAAAGTATGCGTCATTTAACATAGTGACGGTAACCTAGGTGAGTCACTAAGGAAGTGATGGTATAAGTGTCGGTATAGACAAGGGTGTCACTAAGGGAGTCACTTAGGGAAGTGACGCATAGATGGGCGTCACTCAGAGGAGTGACGGGCTAATTAATGATATAAGCATATGCGTCACTAAGGGAGTCACTTGATGAAGTGACGCATTAAAGAGCGTCACTGAAGAAGTAACGGTAAGGGTTCTAAATTGCCAAATAGCGTCACTTACAGGAAGTGACACATGAAGTGACGCAACGATGATGAAGATCATTGCGGCACTGTTCATGCCCAGAAATCGCAACGAACAAATTTGGGGTTTTTGTTAAACATGATAACCAATCGATGCGCGTTTACAAACCAAACAAAATACACCAAATATTAACAACAAACACGTTCGTTTAAGCCTCTAATTCGAGTGATTACAGCAAACCCTAAAACCCACAACCCTAATTAACGATTAAATCACTAATACGTAATTAAAAAGGGTAAGATGTATACCAAATGAAGCGTATAAGTGAGATGAACAAGAATATAGCAATGGATTGCCCGAACAAAGCTTGAAAATCCACGCAAAGATCGAAAAAATGCAGCAGGCGAAGTGACGCAGGGACGAACGGAAGTGTCGGTATGTCAGAGCAAGTGACACATATTGAATAGTGTAGGTGGTGATAATGAGTGTCGGTTTGAGGGGTATTTATACCGAAACCCTAGTACGTGTCACTTAACCCGTCACTAGGAGCGTCATTGGTAGCGTCACTAGTAGCGTCACTTATGAGTGACGCATCAAATCACTTAGTGAAAATTTTTGAGAATTTTTATCGATCTTTTATGTTGATACATATTAGGTGTCTGTCAGTTGGTCTATCGAGTTGTAATGAGTGTTGTTAGTTACTTAATAGAAATATAGTTTTTATTATATGCGACACTCGTGTTTTAGGTTAGGCGTCACTTGCCTTAGTGACGCATAGCGTCACTTAGGTAAGTGACGCATGAAGGCGGCCACATGCGACACTTCCACAAGTGACGCATGTCGGCTGACTTTTTAGTATAAATAGAAACCTACGGGTTTTCGGCTAGGGTTGACGAAACCCTAGCACCATTTTTCGACTAAACCTTATTGTAATCGTTCCCAATCAGTTATACAAGCTAATATACACGTTTACTTTGTTGAATTCATTGTGTTCGGTTTGTGATTTGTTAGCAATACGAGCAATTGTTTGATTCCGCCTCACGATTGCTGTCAATTGACATCTAGGTCCACGACAAGGGGCACTCTCAACTGGTATCAGAGCATCTAGGTGAATACATTGACGTTTAGATTCGATTTTGGGTTGATTTCGGCTTTGTTCGAATAATTAATTGAGATTACATACGGTTTTGGAGTAGCTAAGGTGATTTACAGTCAAGATTCTTCATAATCTACAGGTTTCGTCCATTAGGGTTCAAGGAATTTTCGTTTGGTTTACGAAAATTCGATATTTTTAGGGTTTTGGGATTTTTCAGCCGTTTTGCAACACTCGATCCGTCACTTGGACGCGTCACTTATAGCGGCACTAGCTAATCCCAAAATTAGGGTTTTACCGTCACTTAGACGCGTCACTTGTTGTGTCATTTGAGGTTATACGATACTTAACTTAAGTGTCGTCTACCCTAATACACCGTCACTCAAGTGCGTCACTGTTGCACGTCACTTGATCCTTAAGCGTCACTTCTGTTAGTGACGCCTGTTTGATTTATAGCGTCACTTTTACTAGTGACGCCTATTTGATTTTGCATGACACTCAAGTACGACACTTGAGTGCGTCACTTGCTTAACAGACCGACACTTACTGATAGTGTCATCCGTTACTTTGTACGTCACTCGATAGCGTCACTTGCTAAGTGTCGCTAGTCGCTGCGACACTAGAGTGCGTCACTTACCTAGTGACGCCTTTGTTACTAATTTGTTTGCAAGTTCTTGTTTTTGCGTATAATTTCAGGTATATCTTCAATGGCTTCTATTGCTGACAAGGACGATATTAGAGGACTAAGAGATATGTTAAAACAGAATCATGATGTTGGCTCTAATAACAAACCTCCTCTGTTTACAGCCGATATGGATTATGTATATTGGCGTGCTCGATTTGAACAATACATCAACTTTCACTGTCCGGAACTCTGGGGTCCACTCACCGAGAAATATGTAGCTCCTCTAGCTGAAGGAGTTTTCCCTACTATGAATATGCCTCCGAAAAAGTTGTACAGGTCCATGACTCCAGAGGAAAAGAAAGATTACGATATGGAGAAAAAGGCACATGCGGCTATTTGTATGTGCCTATCTAAAGATGTATTGCGAATGTTCAAATCACATGAAACCACATATGAGCTGTGGAATGCAATAGAAACTAGATGTGGAGGAAATCAAAGGTACAAAGCAGCCAAGTTGGAACTCATTAAGAAACAATACGATCTGTTCGATTCTTTGCCAAATGAGACGACTGCAGGAGTTTTTACTAGATACTCACAACTAGTGAGTGAGCTAACGGAGGGAGGTTACGATTTTCCTCCACTTGAAGTAAACAAGAAATTACTGGATGTTTTGCCTAGCTCTTGGGATGTTATAGTACAGCTTCTCAAGGAAAGTCATGAATTAGCTACCATGAAATTGGATGAGCTAATTGGCGTTCTTCAAGCTCATGCAATGGAGATGAAGAAGAAAGAATGCAAGACAGGTGGTTTTGTTCAAGATCCATCCCTATATGGAGGACAAGTTAACACGGGTAAAACGTATGGAGGAATGGCTTTTGTTTCTTCTACAAGCTCTCCACTTCAGACTCCTTTGTACTCTACTAGTGTTTCTCATCCAGTATATTCTTCTGGACCCTCTCAGGGGTCAAAACAGCAGGTCCCCGTCTCTCCTGCAATTCAAGAGCAGGCTGCTATCTATACAGCCTTTCTAAGCTCTTACAAGGATTTGGTCTCACAACCAAATGCCACTTTGGAATTGGCCAAGGAAGACTATGCTCAACTTGATGATGATGATCTTGAGCAGATGGATCTTAACTGGAACATTGCTATGATATCCAGGCGTGTTCAGAAATTCTTGCAACGAACTGGTCGCAAGAGTTTGGAGGGAGATGGCAAAACCAGCTTCGGTTTCGATAAAAGCAAAGTAAAATGTTACAACTGTCAGAATTTGGGACACTTTGCAAGAGAATGTGAGAAGCCTAAGGTTCCTCCGTCTGGTTTCACTAAGCCTGATGCTCCTAGAACTCCGGAGAAGGATCAAATAAAGCAAGCAACAGCAGATGCACTAGTGGTTTTTGAGCCAACCAATACGGATTGGAGTATATATGCTGAGAACTATCAGCAGTGTCTTATGGCTCACATCTCGAATGAGGTATGTAATGAAACTGAAGAACCCTTAAACTGTGTATCATGCATTAAGTTAACCGAATCCTTGAGGTGCTTTCAGGTAGACAATGTAGACTTAAGATGAAAGGTCGAAAAACTTAATGACTCAAACAAATACCTAAAAGCAAATGAACAATTGTATGATAAGAAAATAGAGGCTTATCAACAGGACACACTTAGGTATAAGTCAAAAGTTTTCAGTCAACAGGATGCTATTGATAGCTATCTTGCAGAAATTGACCGTCTAAACAAGGAACTTTCTAATCTTAAAGTAGAATATGACAACTATAAGAGTAAGATTTTAAGTTCCTCCTCGTCTACTATTGCCTTTAATGATATACTTACTAAGCAAAGGACAGATCACAAAACGAAGACGGGACTAGGCTATAGTGTAGTCCCGCCTCCTACTGAATACTGTCCTATGCCGGTTAAGGAAGGCACCGAAGAGATTCCGGTTGATTATGCATTGTTATATGGTGTCAAATCTAAGGTTGATAAGGTTAACAAACAGGTGAAGGAGAAAACTAAACGGTCAGAGTACCCTTCACCTCAGTTTGTTAAAGCAAAGTGTGAATCTCCTGTTAATGTTGAGGAGATAGTTGAGATTGAGGATATTACTGATGAGGAGTATCCCGAGTTTAAAAAGGTTGAGGTAAAATGTGAAAAAGAGTTAAAGGTTGAACCTACAATTAAAGTTCAATCTAACAAAGAAAAGAATAAGGTTTTAAGTACAAAATCTAAAACTTTACAGTCACCTGTAAAGATTTTGCAAAACAAATCTAAATCTGCAAATGATGTTTGTAATAAACCTTCTACGTCAACCACTCAACCGAAACAAGAACATTCTAAGACATGCACGAAATGTGCATGTTCTAGAAATGTTTCTTCAACTCCGGCGGTAAAGCCTCAATCTCAACCAGTTGTTGAAAATCGATCATGCTTTTACTGCAAGAGACAGGGACATCTAATTCGTGATTGTCCCAAACTGTCTCATCAGAATTACGGGAGGGAAATGCCTAGGATTTCTGTTTATCGCAATTCTCTTTCAAGACCTCCTCCTAGGCGTTACTCTGTCTCTCCCAAACCTGCTGCTAAAATGAGTAATGTTGGGCAAAAACCTTTGCCAAAACAAGAACCCAACATTACTTCAAAGCAAATTTCCAAACCATCTACTGTTTGGAAAATAAAGGAGTCTACTGCAGACTCCAATGTCATCAATAATAACACATCAGATGCAAAATCTGATCTGTTTAAAAATAAAGTCTTGTCTGATGTGATTATTGTTGATGACTGTGGTCGACCTAAGTCTGTAAAGGCTTGGGTCACTGTTTCTCACTAATCTCCTACTTTTGTGTTGCAGTAGTCAGATCGCGTTAAAGACAGCGAGTGGTTTGTCGATAGTGGCTGTTCGCGACACATGACAGGCGATGTGTCCCTTTTGACGGATGTTAAACCACATTCTGGAGGACATGTTGCGTTTGCTGGAGATACAGGAGGAACCATTTCTGGGAAAGGTACGCTAACTAACGGGAAAGTTAGCTTCGAAAATGTGAACTACGTGGCTCAATTGACTCACAACTTGCTGAGTGTATCACAAGTCTGTGATAAGGATTATACAACAGCGTTCACAAAGACAGAGTGTGTGATTCTGAAGCCGGGTTTCGTTATCCCCGAGGATTGGGTGCTTTTAAGGGCACCTAGGAGAAATGATACCTACATCATGAATATGCGTACTGTTGAGACTAAGGATGAATATACATGTCTCCTATCTAAGGCTTCAGAAAAGGAATCACTATTGTGGCATCGACGAATGGGACACATCCATTTTCGTAAGATGAACTTCTTGATAAACAATGACTTGGTAAATGGAGTCCCTAAACAGTCATTTGCGCTAAAAGACGACTGCGTCGCCTGCCATAAAGGGAAACTTCATAAGAAACCCCACAAACCAAAATTAGTGAATTCCATTGCGGCACCATTGGAGTTATTGCATATGGACCTATTTGGTCCTATTTCTACCAAGAGCATCGGTGGAAGATCGTATTGCTTAGTAGTCACCGACGACTACTCGAGATTTTCATGGGTGTACTTTTTGGGTGCGAAGAGTGAAACACCAGACATTCTGGTGTATCTGTTAGACAAGTTGGCAAACTTATGCAACTTAAAGGTGAAAAGACTGCGAAGTGATAACGGGACTGAATTCAAGAACTCTACTCTTGAGTTATACTGTGCTTCAAAAGGCATTGATCATCAGTTCAGTGCCCCTCGAACTCCTCAACAGAATGGAGTTGCTGAGCGTAAAAATAGGACTATTATCGAGACAGCTCGGACTATGCTGGCCGATTCTAAGCTTCCTATAATCTTTTGGGCAGAAGCAGTCAGTACTGCTTGCTATGTGTTGAACCGAGTGCTCACGGTTAAGAAGAAAAATAAGACATGTTATGAACTCTTTAATAACCGTAAACCCACCTTGCAGTTTCTGGAACCTTTCGGGTGTCCATGTCTGATTATGGTTTCTAAAGACAAAGTCTCGAAGTTTGGAGCTAAAGCAGTTGAAGGAATTTTCCTTGGTTATTCTGTTAACTCTCCAAATAAACGAGTCTACATCAAGTCGACTCATCAAGTGGAAGAGCACTTTGAGGTGAAATGCTTACGATACACGGATCCTCCTCAAGGAACGGGTCCGGATTGGCTATTCAATTACAAGGATGTGTTCAACTCATTCGACATACCAGAAGGAACTTCTGATGAGGAAGAAATTGTCACTCTACTTCATGGTATTAGTTTGTGTCAGGACAATTCTACCTTGACACCAGCATCCGCACCTACAGCAACACCCATACCGTCACCTCCACCACCTACTACTACACCAATATCTACCACATCCACACCTTTGTCTACGGTTCCACCTTCGGATGTTCCTTCGACTTCAGGAATATCTAAAACAACAGAATATCCCGATGACCCCAACATGCCATCACTGGAGGAGGACGAGGATGATGACCTGGTCCACTCTCATCTTTTCTCTAATGAAGATGATACGGAAACTCCAGTGCAACCAGAAAGTACTACAGTTCCTGCATCTAACACTGTTCCCATCACTGAAGGGGACATGAATAATTTGGAGTTAGTACTTGCACCCGATCGAATCCCAGTCACACGTGTACACAGGGATCACCCCATTGATAACATTATTGGTGATCCTGACGCTGCTGTTCGAACAAGGCATCAATTGCAACAAAATCCAAATCAGGAAATGTTGAATTTGATCGCCCGGATAAATTCCTGTCATTTATCCCAAATTGAACCGAAGAAAGTTGATGAAGCTTTGAAAGATCCATCTTGGGTCGAGGCTATGCAAGAAGAGTTGCAGCAGTTCAACAAGCTGCACGTGTGGGATATAGTTCCATTACCCAAAGGTGCTCATTTAACTGGGACTCGATGGGTGTTTCGTAATAAAATGGATGATAGGGGTATTGTCATTCGGAACAAAGCCCGACTGGTAGTTCAAGGATTTAGTCAAATTGAGGGCTTGGATTATGATGAAGTCTTCGCTCCTGTGGCAAGACTTGAATCCATTCGGATCTTTCTCTCATTTGCATCTTACAAAGAGTTTCGCGTTCACCAACTCGATGTCAAGAGTGCATTTTTATATGGGAAAGTGGACACTGATGTCTACGTGAAACAGCCTCCTGGCTTTGAAGATCCTGAGCATCCAGAATACGTCTGCAAGTTAAACAAGGCATTATATGGTCTTCATCAAGCCCCGCGATTATGGTACGAAAGGTTATCTAATCATTTAGTCAAGCATGGATTTGTTCGTGGAAATATCGACAGTACTTTGTTCATTCGCAAAGAACGGACTGGCGATCGAGAGGATATGCTACTTGTGCAGGTGTATGTGGACGACATTATTTTTGGTTCTACCAATGAAGCAATGTGCAAACACTTTGAGGAAATCATGAAAGCTGAGTTTGAGATGAGTGCGATGGGGGAGCTCAAATTCTTTTTAGGTGTGCAAGTTGAGCAATCTTCAAAAGGTATTTATATTCATCAGTCAAAGTATGTCAAAGACATGTTGACTCGATACGATCTGCTCAATTGTAAAACCTATGGGACTCCCATCGAGCTTAATCACAATCTTCGACTTGCTGAGGATGAAGAAGATTGCAAAGAAAAGGACTATCGATCAATGATAGGTTCTTTGATGTACTTGAAAGCTTCTCGACCGGATATTGTCTTTGCGGTATCCGTATGCTCTCGTTTTCAAGCCAAACCAAAGGTGTCTCATATGAGGGCAGTAAAGCGAATCTTTGGTTATCTCAAACATAGACCCAATCTTGGTCTATGGTATTCAAATGAGAAATCCTTCGCTCTCTCTGCCTATTCGGATTCAGATCATGGCGGCTGCAGCATAGATAAGAAGTCAACCACCGGTGGATGTCAATTCCTAGGAACTCGCCTAGTGTCATGGCAGTGCAAGAAACAGACTACCGTTTCTCTTTCAACTGCGGAAGCTGAGTACGTTGCTGCTGCAAGTTGCTGCTCTCAGGTTCTATGGATACAACATCAACTGCGTGATTACGGGTTACTTCTTTCTATGACTCCTATTCATATTGATAATACTGCTGCTATATCTATCACGCGCAATCCCATACAGCACTCTAAAACTAAACACATTGAACTTAGGTTCCACTTTATACGGGATTGCTATGAAAAACACCTAATTGTCCTTGTCCAGATAGACACCTAAAAGCAGAATGCCGACCTTTTCACTAAAGCCTTTACGCGTACTCGATTTGACGAACTAATCAACATGATTGGTTTAAGATTCTTTCTTGCTAAAAAGTAATTCGTGACTTGGATTGTTTTTATAGTAATGTTTTAAAAAAAAAAAAAAAAAAAAAAATTGCAACTTACGCAACTGCCACTCATTATACTTTCTAGTATTAATGAAAAGCAAGGTTGCTACATTTTAAAATAGACGTCGAAGTTGTGTCTGTAAACAACTTGGGACATGATAGTACATCGGGTGACATGCATAAAAATGGAAATTTAAGGTTTATCTTGGATGTGTCAGTAGATTTATCTGACGTATTGAAAACAGTTTTTGTAAACATTGTCTTCATCATATGATATATTAGTAGGCATGTTATGCAAAACTCTTTGAGAAGTCTTAAGAAGCCTAATAATTAACTGTCTATTTCAAGTGGTATAACACCATTAGATGTATGACAAAAGTCTTAATTTCTTACTTATACTAGACATGCTTTCGTGAAAGATGTTTATTTGATATCATTTGGGGGTATATATTGATAGTTTCCTCTGTTATACGTAAGTATAGACCTGGCTTCTATTAATATATACTTTAAACTTAAGCAAACACAAGTCAAAGCACTTGTAAAGTCTTTCAAAATTAGATACCTTACAAGGTCGCCAAAATGGTTTGACCAAGTCTGGTTTTGCTTAAACCTGAATCAAGCTATGTCGCTCTGTTGTACGTACGTACAGACCTGTCACCGCTGACTTGATTCTTAAAATTGATTTTCTTATATTCTATCTGTAAATGGAAACATGGTCTATGTTTTAAGTTAAGATGTATATCTATGATGGGAACCACAGCGAAATAAACATACCAATAATAATACAATAACTCCTAGGTGTGCGTATAACATGTTTAAGTGGACAAATATACTAATAATCGTTTTGAAATAATTTTTATAAACAGTGTTTTTAGTATGTCAAGTAAATTTAAAGAGGACAAACATACTGATGATCGAAATAACACTTATTGTTCCTAATAAATGCATGTTATTCCGATATGATCCCTAATCAGATTATATCAACTCCGTCACCAAAAAGAATGTGTTAATTTTATAGTTGTAACTTTACATTCCTGTATGAGTTTTATTTTATTTAAGTTAGTTTTCGTTTAATTTTTATCCAAGTTACAATTACATTTCCAAATTTTAGTACCGAAAGCACATCGCGAAAATCGCGACAATCGATAAAATCGCAAAAATTTTCACAAAGTGTGAACTGAGCGTCACTTTCATAAGTGACGCTACCAGTGACGCATACGATATTGCGTCACTTACTTAAGTGACGCAGTAAGTGTCGGGGTAAGCTACGCTCTAAGTGCCGGGTTGAGTGACGCATACAAAGGTCGGTGTATAAATACTCCTTCCCCACGACACTCAACCTCACCACTTTTCAAATACTTATAGCGTCACTTGTTCTGACATACCGACACTCTCACTGTCTGTGCGTCACTCGCTCTGTGCGTTTCTCGTCGATTGCTTCGTGATCTCTACGGCTTTCTTGTGCATTCCATCGATACATCTTTGTTCCCCTCACTCCTACGATCTATTTGGTACTAATTTTAACCTTTTTCCTTCTCTATTTTTGCTGTAAATTTCAGTTAGGGTTACGGTTAGGGTTTTACCTTGAAAATCGATTGTTTAAATGCTTGTTTGATCATGTTTTTGTGTTATAAAGGATGTGTTCCTTTCGTTTTTATGATGCGCATAACGTGGTTACTTCGTTTTTCAAAACCCCTAATTTTCAAATCTGGGTATGAACAGTGCACGATGATCTTCATCGTTGCGTCACTTCGTGCGTCACTTCTCTCAAGTGACGCTATTTGGTAATTTTGAAAAACATACCGTCACTTAATAAGTGACGCTTGATTTTGCGTCACTTCTTAAGTGACTCATGTAGTGATGCATATAATTGCTGTACTTGTTCAAGACCGTCACTCTTTCTAGTGACGCCTTTACATGCGTCACTACCCTAAGTGACTGTCTAAGTGACGCTTAGTTCTAAACGTCACTTATACCGTCACTTCTTAAGTGACTGTCTTAGGATACCGTCACTGTGTTAAATGTCGCATGTTCTTCACCCGTCACTTTTCAAGTGTCGTATACATTAAATCACAAAATACAAACGTCACTTACATCAGTGACGCATGATAGCATCACTTCCAACAAGTGACGCTATAATTGTATTTCCAGCTGGCTGGAAGTGAAGACCTGAAGATTTTTTAAAGACCAAGCTGAAGACACGGGGGAGTTTGTTGATACATATTAGGTGTCTGTCAGTTGGTCTATCGAGTTGTAATGAGTGTTGTTAGTTACTTAATAGAAATATAGTTTTTATTATATGCGACACTCGTGTTTTAGGTTAGGCGTCACTTGCCTTAGTGATGCATAGCGTCACTTAGGTAAGTGACGCATGAAGGCGGCCACATGCGACACTTCCACAAGTGACGCATGTCGGCTGACTTTTTAGTATAAATAGAAACCTACGGGTTTTCGGCTAGGGTTGACGAAACCCTAGCACCATTTGTCGACTAAACCTTGTCGACTAAACTTTTTAGTATAAATCATTCCCAATCAGTTATACAAGCTAATATACACGTTTACATTGTTGAATTCATTGTGTTCGGTTTGTGATTTGTTAGCAATACGAGCAATTGTTTGATTCCGCCTCACGATTGCTGTCAATTGACATCTAGGTCCACGACAAGGGGCACTCTCATTTTACGTTTTGATTTCGGTACTCATTTTGAAAGTAAATGTAACTTGGTCATAATTACTAAATAAAATAAAAATAAGTAACATATAATTAACGCAAAATTACAAATACAAAATTAACACATTCTTTTTGGTGACGGAGTTAATTTAATCTAGTTAGGGATCATATCGGAATAACATGCAATTATTAGGAATAGTAAGTGTTATTTCGATCATCAGTATATTTGTCCACTTTAAATTTACTTGGCATGCTAAAAACACCTTTTATAAAAATTATTTTAAAACGGTTATCAGTATATTTATCCTCATAAACATGTTACACTCACATCTAGGAGCTAATTTATTATTATTCATATGTATATTTTGTTGTGGTCCCCACCATAGATATACATCTTAACTTAAGACATAGAACATACTTCCATTTACAAAAAGAATATAAGAAAATCAATTTTAAGAATCAAGTCAGCGGTGACAAGTCTGTACTTACGTACAACAGAGCGACATAGCTTGATTCAGGTTTAAGCAAAACCAGACTTGGTCAAACCATTTTGGCGACCTTGTTAGGTATCTTAATTTTTAAAGACTTTGCAAGTGCTTTGACTTGTGTTTGCTTAATTTTAAATATATATTAACAGAAACCAGGTCTATACTTACGTATAACAGAGGAATCTGTCAATGTATACCCCCAAATGATATCAAATAAACTTCATCCCCGAAAATATATCTAGCATAAACAAGATATTAAGACTTTTGTCATACATCTGACGGTGTTATACCACTTGAAATAAACAAGTATATATTAGGCTTTTTTTAAAAAGACTCAAAGAGTTTTGTGTAACATACCTACTAATACATCGTATGATGAAGATAATGTTCATAAAAACTGTTTTTTAACATGTCAGATAAATCTACTGACACATTGATATCGCATAAAAAGTCACATTTTTACTACCGATATCTATTTGACCTAAGATGTTCGTTTTCAAATTTTGAAACCAACAGAACAAGAATCAACTAAAACGGACGAAGAATGAAGATTCTACGCACTCCGAAAGATCCAAACGATTCGTACGACACATCTAAAGTTCAGAGACATATTTTTGGGATTTCTTTTCATCAAAAGCTTCAATTTTGAATTACGAATCCAACGCAAAAAGAATCAACACAAACGGACGCGTAATGAAGAAAACACGCACGAATCGAGAAACGAAGCAACCGGTAGCAGGCTGATGCAGCTGGCAGCCAACCGCCGCCGGCAGCCACCCAGCCGCCGTCGGCTGGCAGCCAGCCGCCGGCTGCTGCCCGCCACCCGCACGGATTGCACTTTTTCGTCCTTTTTCATACCCGGTGCTAGACCTTTTCCTACTTTTCGTACTTGGTGCCACTACCTTTTTCGCCTTTTGTACCTGGTGCTACTACCTTTTCCACCCTTTACTAATGTGTGCTTCCTTTGGCTAAAATGCACCAAAACTCCTCTATAAATAGGAGGCATGGGCTCATTTGAAGAACACACCTTGGAAACACACACCAACACACTTTCCTCTAGCTTTTCTTTCTTTCTTTATTTTAAATTAGTATTAGGCTAGTTAAGGAACGTGCTTGTAATCCTTGGTGGGGAACATATTTGTAATCGTTGGTGTACGCTTGGAGCAAGTCTTATTAATTCAAGTCTACTCCTTCTCGCATATTAATCTCAGTTATTTCTATCCTTATCTATCTTGATTAAATATGTATACTTTAATTATGCTAGAGATAGTTTATGCCATGATTAGCGAGTAGATTACTATTGTATTTTTGTGATGTAGTTAGTATATATAATTGTGGGATGACTTTAAATATGTCGTGAAATAATATGACGGCCCCTATTCGACTGTTTACTCGGTATAGTGCTAGAAATGCTTTTAAGCAAAGTACATACGTATGGAAGCCGGTAACGACCGAAGGTAGTTGTATTATGGATCGATATTATAAAACCGAAACTTTATGAACAGACTTATCTTATGATTTTAAACCTAAAACTTACATTCGCCTTTCGATTAACATCGTGATTGTAACCTTGTAAAGAGGAGTCGCGAACCTTACTACTTGGTCAATAGTTATATGTGTAAAACTATGGTTTCAATTGTAACATTATGCGAGCATCATAAAATGCAATGTGATTACATGGAAGTACCATGAGTATTGTACACTTGAAATCACAATGTACTTATCATGTAAACATCGTGAAGCAATTGAATCCACAATGGAAACATCGGTAAACGATTAAATACATTGTGGACTACCATAGCATTTTCTGACATGGTCTGGGTTTAACTCTAAGCAAAAAGCTGTCAGCATTTTAATTATTGCTTTAATTAGATTAGATTAGTTTAGATTAGATTAGGTAGCATATAGGCTAAATAACCATTTACGAAAACCTAGGGATTTGTTAATTGTATTGAGAAAGGCAAGTTTAAAATCCAACTTAAATCGATACCTTTCCTTAACCTATGAAATATAAAGTAAGGTACGCAAGAAACCTCAACACTTTCCTTCGCTGACCATGCTTAAACTTCATTAATAGGAATTGAACAACTAATGCTGAACATATTTGCTAAGTTAATTGTTTGCTAAATTTGTAGCCTTTATGGTATTAAGAACGGTTAGACGTGTTGTAGACTTGCTACTCTATTCCTTCGCCCACGAGCAAATGTGCTCAATAACAAGGGTCACTGACTCCCTCACAGGAGAGTGTGGAGAGCTGAGCATTGTCTGTCTGATCAAAATCATGACATCGTGATTTCTCGTGACATATTAGTTGATAACCGACTAATAGGGAATCTATCGGTTATACCATAAACTACCAAGTCTAGCGAACATTCCAAATTTAGTAAACGTTTTCCCTATAAGTCATCGTCCCACATTATAAGCTAACGAACTCACAACAAATACTCCTTTCATCATCTGATTTACAATTATCTTTTATTCGCTTTAATTAGTTTACTTAATTAACTGAACCAAAAACCCCAACGCACTCTTTTAACCTTTACTAGAAAAGAAAGATTGATTGGATCCCCTTTGTTTCAATTCAGTTTCTCTTTAAGAATGACTCTAGGTCATACTTACCATCTACTAGCCCTTTGGTTCAGTATCAGTAAGTCATACTTAGACCCCAGCAAATACAAATTTAAAACAACCCACGATCGATCGCTGTTCGAGCACCATCTTCATATGGACGTTGGGCAGCGCATCAAGTTTTTGGCGCCGCTGCCTAGGAGACTAACTGTCCGATACAGAGGCCCAACCAATCTCAATTCTAGTAAACCCTTTGGATAAAACCTTCTAAAAAAAATATTTTTTTAATTATTTTCTTTATTATTAATTTCACTCTATTTTCTGTTTCTTTTTAGTGTATGACCTGTTCCCCTAGATCTGCACCACTGTTTAATTTCCCTGATCCAGAACTTATAATACGTACTATTCGGCGAGAAAAGAAGCAATACGCGCTTGAACAAGCAATGGCTGAACGCATCACTCTCGTTGACAACAGTAAACCCTCTATCGAAGGAAGAGGAGGACCAATTCTCTACCCTGAAACCCCTGGTCAATCTTTTGAGCTTAAACACCACATCATCCAACTAATCCAAAACCATTGTCAATTTCATGGATTGCCAAGTGATGATCCCAACTCTCACCTCGACAAATTCATATCTCTTTCAAATTCCTACAACCAAAACGGAATTAGCCAAGACACGATCCGCTTGTATCTTTTCCCTTATTCGCTCACTCATCATGCGCAAACATGGTTTGAAGGTTTAGAGACCGGCTCTATCCCTTCATGGACGGTAATGGCGACAAAGTTTCTAACCAAATACTTTCCGCCTTCTAAACAAACCAAACTTCGAAATAACATCATGAATTTCCGACAAGCTTTTGATGAGTCATTATACACCGCATGGGAACGATTCAAAGGAGCCTTGAAGAAGTGCCCCAATCACCGTATCGAAAAATCCGCACAATTGTGTACCTTCTACAATGGTTTAGACCCCAACCACCGAACCACCCTCGATGCTGCTACACAAGGAAGCTTCATGGCAAAAACCGACAAAGAAGGATGGAACCTGATAGAGAACATGACTATGCATCACCATGATTGGAACTCTGGAGATCACTCAACATCTTCAGCAACTATCGCTGCATCAAATCCAGTTCCAGTTGAAGCACTTAAAGTATTAACGGAGAAAATGGACTCACTTGTCAAACAGTTTGGAGAACTTAAGAAACAACAGCACCAAGTACACCAAGTGCAAGTCTGCCAACATTGCACCAATCTGCAACCATCTGGTGAATACCAAGTGGAGTACGAAGAAGCAGATGGCGCAGTCTACTATGCTCAGTTTCCCGCTCGACCACAGAATTTTCCACCCGGTTTCAACCAAAACAATAACCAACCTAGAGGACCTCCATTCCCACAACGAACCAACCAACCATACCAACCCCGATACCCACCTAGATACCCACCTTACCCACAACAATCACAACCTCCTTATAACCAACCCCTCGCACTTCCTGCACCCACTTCCGATACAAACCAAACCGCTGAACAACCTGCAAAGACAAATGCCCCAGCTTCAAGTTCAGATGATGCTTTCACCCAATTCATGCAAGGTCAACACCTGCTTAACCAAAAGACGTCCGCTAGACAAGATCAAGCCGACCTCTTTATGAGAAACCAATTGGCCGTGCTAAAGAATTTGGAAGCCCAAATTGGACAACTGGCACAACATCTTGATAACAGACCCAGAGGAAGTTTGCCTAGCAACACGGTTCACAACCCACATGTTGAGGAAGCAAAGCAACTCACTACTGCAAATGAGGCAACCACTCCACCCCCTGCTGCTGTACCAGTAAAAGAAGAACCCAAAATCAAGATACCAGCTGTGGAAACCACTCCGACCATGAACAAAGAGGTCAGGATCCCTTATCCCGCTAGACTTAAATCCCAACCTAAGAAATTATCATCCTTTAAGCTAGACGGAAAATTTCTCGATACCATGTCTAGAGTTCCCGGTCGCAATAAATATATGAGGAAATTGCTATCCACTATGGATAAACTGCCCGAAGTAAACAACATTCCCCTTAGTTCTGAAACATCAGCCCTACTTAAAAATAGCCTTCCAGAAAAACTAGGAGATACCGTTAGATTCACACTCCCTTGTTCTATTTATCAATCCAGAGATATCAGCGCCTTAGCCGACCTAGGAGCTAGCATTAACCTTATGCCCTACTCCCTGTTTAAGAGGCTAGAACTTGAAAATTTGAAACCCACTAAAATGACTGTCCAACTAGCTGACCAATCTGTTAGATACCTAAAAGGAATAGCTGAGAACGTCTTAGTTCAAGTTAACAAATTCTTCTTTCCGACGGATTTCGTGGTAATGGATATCCACGAGGACATAAACATCCCGATTATCCTTGGAAGACCATTTATGAACACAGCCAGAGCAGTGATTGATGTGTATAACCATACGATTGTTCTACGAGCGCATGGTGAAAGCATCACTTACAAGATCGACCAACCGAACTATACACCAGAGCAAGAAGAATGCCACGCTATATCAACATGCAGAATATGTTCCGATAACGAATCAGACCCCGAAGAAGAACGATGCTTCACTCGCCCAACAACCTTAATCTACGATACTGAGACAGACCGAGACGAGGACGAGGAGTATCAGGACGCTGAGAAAGAAGAAGAATCCGAGGAGGATGAATCAGAACCTGAGGAAGAAGAGGAAGAACCCGCTGAGCAAGATGAAAGAATGGAAGAAATGGAAGAAGAACCTGAGGAAGAGGAAGAAATGGAGGAAGATGAAGATCAAACTGACTCACCACAGATGGCTGAAGTCAAGAGAATACAATCCTGCAAAGATTACACTTCATCGGAAGAATCCTTTGATTACGGAGCCATCCACCAAGAGCTCAGATCCACTCATCTTAAAAGAATGGGAAACATTCTCGACTCTTATATCGATCCATCAAAGCCCTTCACCAGAACCCGACTCCGAGACATAGACACTTTCGAAGAACTCCGAACATCATAGCACCCTGACCTGTATGCTAAACTCCTACAGAGAATTTCTGCATATAAGGCACGACAATCAGGAAGCTTTGTTGAAGAAAACCTTCAAAACACCATCACGGAAGTCAGAACCGTCAAAGTCGATAGCACCAAACCTTTCAACAACGCACCCTCAGATGAAGAATTCCACCAATTCCCAGATTCACGAGACGAAGATTCCGACTACCAGAGTGTCAAATTTGACGGCGATTTTATTGACGTCACTATCGATGAACGCTCTATTCCAAAAACTCCTCTTGCTCCACCCAATTCACCCGTCATCACAACTGAGAGATTAGAGATTCCCCTCATCGACACTCACGAAGAGATGATTGACCTGATTGATGAAAACGACGATGTACGCATCATTGTGGAGGCTATCAAAGAGTCAACCAATGAATACAACACCGCTCAGAGACACCTGATAAGGCAGATTGAACAAGAATACGATTCATATCTCGCCAACTATGGAGAACCAGTACCCCAGACTTTGCTCAGACATATCCAAGAATTCTACGATTCCCTTCAAGAACAAGTCACCAGAGAAGCTCAACAGCCAGAAAGGCCAGACTACCCAATGGGAGAAATCGAGTTCTGCAACAACCAAAAGCAAATATACCAAAAAGTATATTGTGCCTTGGCCGGATCAGCCTTTCCCTACTCATCAAGTCAAAAGGCTACACTAGCATCAATGAGGACCCATCTTGAAAGAGCTACTGGAAATCCACAGAATTATGCTGACATAAGAATTGTGGGAGATCTTAGAACCCTTCTAGATCTCTTCGAAACTGGAGAACATCTTACAACTCCAGAAAACTTCAGGATCGTCATTCACTCCACCATTGGTCATCACGTCGAACTAATAGTGGATGAGCTAAATCAGGCAGCATTTGAAGAAAACACTCGTGACATTCCAACATGATATTGGAACATGTCACCAGTCAACTTAGCATCCTATGTAATAGATCGACTACGTGGAATGTACGAGGAAGAAGACATAGAAATTGACGCTTACCGCAACGGATATTGCGAAATATTCAGCAAGTTAATCTACGTCTTCACAGACTCAGATTTTCCCTTCGACCGTGAGCAACATCAACTCATCAGACAAGTATGCCAAGCAACCCGATCTTTTGGAGGAGACCCTTTAGCTGAAGACTTTCAAGAAGTAAAGACTCAGATCATGGCTTTGATCACCTCAATAGGATGAAACCACCCCCAGCGTGAGATTGTTCGAACTCACACCTGAACTCGAATCGATCCTAACGGACCAGTCACAAGGGCAGTTCGATACATCAGCTATGGGATGGCAATCCTCGACAGACTGGCCACCGATCACTTCAAGAGCTTCAGGATGGAATCCACCAGTCCGCCAACTCTCATTGCCGACATGATAGAGCAATTCCTGCGATACTTTCCTCCAAGCTACAGCTTACCTAGGAACCATAGTGACCACTCCAGCACCACGGATACATCCAGCATCATCTGGAGAAGAAAGTACTAAGTTGAGCTCTCGACTTTAAAAGAGCGCTTCTCGGGAGGCAACCCGTGTTTTTACATTTCTGCAATTTTACTTTCCAAGAAGTGATGAAATCTCCGACTATCTTTCACACTCGGATCATACAAAGCATGCTCCGGCCTGCAAGGAAGTATCAACACCAGAAGAAAAGTATATCCGACGTGTTGACACCTACGAGACCAATCACAAGAAAGGCAATAGGCTAAATAACCATTTACGAAAACCTAGGGATTTGTTAATTGTATTGAGAAAGGCAAGTTTAAAATCCAACTTAAATCGATACCTTTCCTTAACCTATGAAATATAAAGTAAGGTACGCAAGAAACCTCAACACTTTCCTTCGCTTACCATGCTTAAACTTCATTAATAGGAATTGAACAACTAAGTCCGAACATATTTGCTAAGTTAATTGTTTGCTAAATTTATAGCCATGATCGCTGTTCGAGCACCGTCTTCATACGGACGTTGGGCAGCGCATCACACATTCAAGATAAACCTTAAAATTCCATTTTGTGTATGTCACCCGATGTACTATCATATCCTAAGTTGTTTACAGACACAACTCAACGTCTATTTTAAAAATGTAGCAACCGTGCATTTCTTTGATTCTAAAGAGTGTAAAGAGTGGCTGTTGCCAAAAAAAAAATTTTTAACACACATAAAAGCAAGTAAATTTACGTTCCAAGTTACAAATTACTTTTTGGTCACAAAGAACCTTAAACCAATCATATTGATTAGTTCATCAAATCGAGTACGCGAAAAAGCTTTGGTGAAAAGGTCGGCATTCTGCTTTAGGGTGTCTATGTGGACAAGGTCTATCAGGTGTTTTTCATAGCAATCCCGTATAAAGTGGAACCTAAGTTCTATGTGTTTAGTCTTTGAGTGTTGTACGGGATTGCGTGTGATAGATATGGCAACAGTGTTATCTATGTGAATAGGAGTCATAGAAAGAAGTAACCCGTAATCGCGCAGTTGATGTTGAATCTATAGAACCTGAGAGCAGCAACTGGCAGTAGCAACGTACTCAGCTTCTGCTGTTGAAAGAGAAATTGTAGTCTGTTTCTTGCACTACCACGAGACCAAGCGAGATCCGAGAAATTGTCAACCACCAGTGGTGGACTTCTTGTCTATGCTGCAGCCGTCATGATCAGAATCCAAATAGGCATTAAGAGCGAATGATTTCTCATTTGAATACCATAGACCAAGATTAGGTCTATGTTTGAGATAACCAAAAATTTGTTTTACCGCCTTCATGTGAGACACCTTGGGTTTGGCTTGAAAGCGTGAACAAACGGATACCGCGAACACAATATCCGGTCGAGAGGCAGTCAAATACATCAGAGAACCTATCATTGAACGATAGTCCTTTTCTTTGCAATCTTCTTCATCCTCAGCAAGTCTAAGGTTGTGATTAAGTTCGATAGGAGTCCCATAGGTTTTACAATTCAGCAGGTCATATCTAGTCAACATGTCATTAACATATTTTGACTGATGAATATAAATACCTTTTGCAAACTGCTCAACTTGTACACCTAAAAAGAATTTGAGCTCCCCCATCGCACTCATCTCAAACTCGGACTTCATGATTTCCTCAAAGTTCTTGCACATTGCCTCATTTGTAGAGCCAAAGATAATATCGTCCACATAAACTTGCACAATTAACATATCTTCTCGATCCCTAGTCTGTTCTTTACGGATGAACAGAGTACTGTCAATGTTCCCTCGAACAAAACCATGCTTGATTAGATGAGTAGTGAGCCTCTCGTACCAAAGCCTCGGAGCTTGATGAAGACCATATAACGCCTTGTTCAGTTTGCAAACATATTCTGGATGCTCAGGGTCTTCAAAACCTGGAGGCTGTTTAACGTACACATCCATATCCACTTTTCCATACAGGAAGGCGCTTTTAACATCGAGTTGGTTAACACGAAACTCCTTGAAAGAAGCGTATGCTAGGAAGTTACGAATTGACTCTAATCTTGCCACAAGAGCAAATACTTCATCATAGTCCAAACCCTCGATTTGACTAAAACCTTGAACAACCAACCGTGCTTTGTTACGAATCACTATGCCCTGATCATCCATCTTATTTTGAAATACCCATCGAGTGCCAGTTAAGTGAGCACCTTTGGGTAATAGAACTACATCCCAAACGTGTAGCTCGTTGAACTGCTGTAATTCTTCTTGCATGGACTCAATCCAGGATGGATCTTTTAAGGCCTCATCAACCTTCTTGGGTTCAATTTGAGATAAATGACATGAATTTATCCAAACAACCAGAGTCAACATTTGTTTATTTGTATTTTGTTTCACTTGTTGTCTTGTTTGAACTGCAGCATTAGGATCACCAATAATATTATCGATGGGGTGATTCTTGTGTACATGTGTCACTGGGATTATTTCCGGCGTGAGTACTAACTCCAAATTGTTCATATCCCCTTCAGTGGCAGGAACAGTTGTAGACTCAGAAGCAGTAGAACTTTCAGGTTGTGCGGGTTGTTGTGGTTCCTCATCTTCTTCATCATGAGCGTTAAAATGAGTGAAGACCATTTCTTCTTCTTCGGCTTCCTCTAAAGGTGGCATATTAGGATCATCAGGAAGATCTCTTGCATTGATCGTTCCTGAAGTCAAAGGAGCATTCGATGATGGGGTAATAGGAGATAGTTCGGTTGTAGTAGGTGATGGTGTGGGTGTGGGAGTGGGTGTTAGAGTGGGTGTTGGAGTGGGTGTTGCATCAGATGTGTCTTGACATAGACTGATGCCATGAAGTAGGGTGACCAACTCTTCCTCTTCATCTTCTTCTGGCATGTTGAAAGAGTTAAAAACATCCTTATAGTTGAACAGCCAATCCGGACCCGTTCCTTGAGGAGGATCCGTGTAACGCAAGCATTTTACCTCAAAATGCTCCTCCACCTGGTGTGTTGATTTGATGTAAACCCTTTTGTTTGGAGAATTAACTGAATAACCAAGAAAAATCCCTTCACAGCTTTATCTCCAAACTTTGAGACTTTTTCTTTTGGGATCATAATCAGACACGGACACCCAAACGGCTCTAGAAACTGCAGATTTGGCTTACGGTTATTGAAAAGTTCATAACATGTCTTGTTCTTTTTCTTAACCGTGAGCACTCGATTCAGAACGTAACAGGCAGTGCTGACTGCCTCAGCCCAGAATATGATAGGTAGCTTAGAATCAGCCAGCATAGTCCGAGCTGTCTCGATAATGGTCATATTCTTATGTTCTGCAACTCCATTCTGTCGAGGAGTTCTTGGAGCACTGAACTGATGATCAATGCCTTTTGAGGCACAATATAACTCGAGAGTTGAGTTCTTGAATTCAGTTCCATTGTCACTGCGCAGTCTCTTCACCTTTAAGTTGCACAGATTTGCCAACTTATCCAATCAGGTATACCAAAATATCCGCTGTTTCACTCTTTGCAGCAGGAAAGTATACCCACAAAAATCTGGAGTAGTCATCGGTGACTACTAAGCAGTAGGATCGGCCACCAATGCTCTTAGTAGAAATAGGACCAAACAAATCCATATGTAAGAGCTCCATTGGTGCAGCAATAGAATTCACTACCTTGGACTTATGGGACTTTTTGTGGAGTTTGCCCTTGTGGCATGAAAAACATTCATCTTTTAGAGCAAAGGACTGTTTTGGAACTCCGTTTACCAAATCATTCTTTATAAGAAAATTCATTTTACGAAAATGAATATGTCCCATCCGTCGATGCCAAAGTAGTGATTCCTTTTCCGAAGCCTTTGACAGGAGACAAGTGTACTCATTTGTAGTCTCCACAGTTCGCATGTTCATCACATAGGTATCGTTTCTCCGTGGCACCCGCATAAGCACCCATTCTTCAGGGATAATGAAACCCGGCTTCAAGATCACACATTCTGTTTTTGTGAATGCTGTGGTGTAATCCTTATCACAGACTTGTGAAACGCTCAGCAAGTTGTGAGTGAGTTGAGCAACATAATTCACATTCTCAAAGCTAACTCTCCCATTAGTTAGCATTCCCTTTCCAGTAAGCGTTCCTCCAGTATCTCTAGCAAAGGCAACATGTCCTCCGGCATGTGGTTTAAAATCCATCAGAAGAGACACATCGCCAGTCATGTGTCGCGAGCAGCCACTGTCCATATACCATTCACTATCTTTAACGTGTTCTGACTGCTGCAACACATAAAAGTAAGGAGATTAGTGAGAAACGGTGACCCAAGCCTTTAAAGACTTAGGTCTACCAAGGTCATCAACAATAATCACATCAAATAGAACCTTATTTTTTAATAAATCAGAACTTTCATCTAATGTGTTATTGTTGATGACGGAAGAGTCACTAGCAGACTCCTTTCTTTTCCAAACTTTAGATTGTTCGCAAGTTGGTTTGGGAGCAATGTCGGGCTTTTGTTTTGGCAAAGGTTTTTGCCCAACATTACTTTTCTTTTCAACAGGCTTGGGAGAGTTGGAATAACGCCTAGGTGGTGAAAATGAATTTCTATAAAAAGAAGTTCTAGGCATATCTCTCCCATAGCGCTGATGAGAAAGCTTAGGACAATCACGAATTAAATGTCCCTGCTTCTTGCATTAGAAACAGGAACGATTCTCAACAATCGGTTGAGGCTGAGGTTTTACCGGAGTAGATGGTGAGGCATTTTTAGTACAAGCACAGTGTGTGCAAGTTTGAGAAAATGTTTGCCTCGGTTGATTGGTTGAGGGTAAAGGTTTTTTACATGAAATTCTTTCATTGTTCACATTTAAGTTATCTTTCAAAATATTTACAGGTGTCTATAAAGTTTGAGTTTTCTCATTTAAAACATTTTTCTTGCCCTTATCATTTTGTACTTTAAGGACAGGTTCATTCATCAAAATCACCTTTTCTGATTTGACCTCAACCTTAGGATACTCCTGATCAGTAATATCCTCAATTTCAACTATCTCCTCAACACTAACTGGAGATACAGCTTCAGAATTAACAAACTTAGGCCAAGGATACTCTGGCCGCTTGGTTTTCTCCTTTGCCTGTTTGTTTTGCTTGGCTGCTTTTGACTTGATACCATATAACAATGCATAGTCAATAGGAATCTCTTCAGTACCTTCCTTAATAGGCATAGGACAGTACTCAGTGGGAGGTGGGACTTCAGGATAGCCTAGTCCTGCCTTAGTTTTGTTATCTGTTCTCTGCTTATTAAGGATTTCATTGAACACAACTGTAGAGGAAGAGGAACCTAGAATCTTGTTCTTATGATTATCATACTCAATTTTTAAATCAGAGAGTTCCTTATTCAACAATTCAATTTCAGCAAGATAGCTGTTAATAGCATCTTGTTGACTAAAAACCTTTGATTTGTACTTTTGAGTGTCTTGTTTATAAGCCTCAATCTTCTTATCGTAAAGTTGTTCATTAGCTTTTCGGTATTTATTGGACTCATTAAGTTTTGCAACCTTTTCTCTTAATTCTACGTTTTCTTCTTGAAAGCACTTTAAAGATTCAGTTAACTTAATGCATGAAATACAGTTCAAAGGCTCATCATGTTCATTGCATACCTCATTAGTAACGTGAGCCATAAGACACTGTTGGTACTTTTCAGCAAACATACTCCTGTCTGTGTTTGTAGGCTCGAAGACAACTAAAGCATCAGTTGTCGCTTGTTTCACTTCATCCTTCTCTTGAGCTTTAGGAGCATCAGGCTTCGTAAAACCCGATCGAGGAACTTTGGGTTTCTCGCATTCCCTTGCGAAACGTCCCAAATTTTGACAATTATAGCAGCGGACCTTGCTCTTGTCAAAATCAAAGTTGGTTTTGCCGTTTCCTTCCAAACTCTTGCTTCCAGTCCTTTGCAAGAATTTTTGAACTCTTCTTGAGATCATGACAATATTCCAGTTTAAATCCATTTTCTCAAGATCATCATCATCCAGTTGAGCATAGTCTTCTTTAGCAAGTTCTAGTGTAGAATTTGGTTGCGAAACCAAATCCTTGTAGGAGCTCAGAAAAGCTGTATAGATGGCAGCTTGTTCTTCAATAGATGGAGAGATCGTAACTTGCTGTTGAGAACCTAGTGAAGGTCCAGAAGTATAGACTGGATGATGAGCACCAGTAGACTGCAATGGTGAACTAGTATCAGAAATGAAAGCCATTCCACCATATGCCTTCCCGGTGTTTATGTTTCCTCCATATAATGTCGGGTCTTGAACAAACCCACCCGACTTACACTCCTTTTTCTTCAACTCCATTGCGTGAGCTTGAAGAACACCAATCAACTCATCCAAGTTCATTCTTGCTAACTCTTGGATCTCCTTAAGAAATTGCACTTTTACATCCCAAGTACTAGGCAGAACATCTAACAGCTTCTTATTCACCTCAATCTGAGGGAAATTGTAACCTCCCTCGGTTAACTCACTAACTAACTGTGAGTACCTTGTGAATAATCCAGATGCAGTTTCATTAGGAAGAATATCAAACAGATCATATTGTTTCTTGATTAGTTCTAGTTTGGCCTCCTTATACTTTTCATTTCCTCCACATCGTGTTTCAATGGCCTTCCACAGATCGTAGGTGATGTCATGAGTTTTGAAAAGTCGTAAAACATCCTTAGTTAGGCACATACAGATAGCAGAGTGAGCCTTTCTTTCGATGTCAAACTCTTTTTTTTCTTCAGGAGTCATAGCTTTATACGTCTTGGCCGGAGGGATACCACGATAATTTCCTTCAGCTACTGGAGCCTCATATCTTTCTCTAAGTGGACCCCAAAGCTCTGGACAATGGAAATCTACATATTGTTCAAATCTGTCACGCCAATAAGCATAATCCATATCCGCGGTAAACAAAGGAGGTTTACTGTTAGAACCAACATCATGATTCTGTTTAATCATTTCTCTAATTCCCCTAATATCTTCTTTATCAGCAGCAGCCATTAAAGAAAATCCTGAAAAATAGCTCAAAAACAAAAACTAGAAAACTGATTATTAACAAAAGCGTCACTTGGAAAGTGACGCACTGAAGTGTCGCAACGACTAGCGACACTTACTCTAAGTGACGTATAAAGTGACTGATGACACAAGAAGCAAGTGTCGCTCAATCAAACAAGTGACGCACCCAAGTGTCGTACTTGAGTGACGCAGTAAATCAAACAAGCGTCACTAGAGGAAGTGACACGTGATAAACAAGTGACGTGCTGAAGTGACGCACGTGAGTGTCGCTAAATTAAAGCAGACGACACTAGAGGCAAGTGTCGTATTACTCACAAATGACGCTCTTAGTGACGCACAAAGTTACGCACCAGAGTGTCGGTAAAACCCTAATAGGAACTTACAGAGTGTCGCACAAAGTGTCGCTATCTAGTGACGCAACGAGTGACGCAAAAACGGTTGTGATGTCCAAAAAACCCTAAAATTCAATTTTCGTAAACGTAACAAGAATTCTTCAATCCCAATCGAACGAAACCTGTAAATGTTGATTCAAACCATCTAAATAGCACCCAATTGATCCAAATAACTCGATTGTTCTTGATTCTCTTCACAAAGCAAACCGAAAACAAGCGATTACGTGATCAATACGTCAATCAAACCACTTTGAGGCTCTGATACCGGTTGTGAGTGCCCCTTGCTATGGATCTAAGTGATTGATTACAATGATTGTAAGGCGGAAACAAACAATCACACTAACCGAATGTAAACACAAACCGAAACACGTATATATATCACGAATATAAGTTTGTATTGATGAACCTAACCTGTTAGCTTGATTACAGAAATGCAATTTCGACAAATGGTGCTAGGGTTTCGTTAACCCTAGCCTGAAACCCGTAGGTTTATATTTATACTAATTGGCTGACATGCGACACTCCCTCAGTGACACATGTGACCGCCTTCATGCGAGACTTACCTAAGTGTCACTATGCGACACTAAGGCAAGTGTCGCCTAGACCAAATTAAGTGTCGCTAATACAAAAATGACTTTTCTATTACAATTAATCAATGACACTTACAACTCAATAGACCAACTGACTGACACACTAAATGTACCAACAGTAATGATGCCACGTGGCTCCCTATATAGATGACACACGAAAAAATACCGTAAACTACATACAATGGCAGCAAATAACAACTTTCTTACAAACAATGTTGATAGCGCATAAAAAGTCATGTTTTTACTACCGATATCTCTCTCATTCTGGAACGATTCTTGGCATTTTAAACTCAAAACCAATACAAATCAATGATATTATGCCAAGATGGTCAAAACAAGATTGCACGATAAAAATCAAGCAAAATGGATTAAAAACGAAGATTCTACACACGTTTGAAGATTCAAGGCATCAAAACGAGACTTCAAGACAAAAGTGCCCATCATCAACATCCATCTCACCCAAGATGTTCGTTTTCAAATTACGAATCCAACAGAAGAAGAATCAACAAAAATGGATAAAGAATGAAGATTCGACGCCCGCCGGAAGATCCAAATGATTCGTACACAATATCTGGAGATAGGAGGCATATTTTTGGGATATCTTTACATCAAAGTCTTTTTTTTTAATTACGAATCCAACGCAAAAAGAATCAACATAAACGGACGCATAACGACGAAGATACGCAAGAATCGAGCAACGCAGCGAAAGACGACGGACCGGGGCGGTTGGCAGCCAGCCGCCGCCGGCTTGCTGGTGGGCGGCGCCGGCCTCCACCACCCCGTCTCTTTTGCGCTTTTTCTTCCTTGCTCGTACCTGGTGCACCACCTTTCGCTACTTTTTCATACCTGGGGCATCACCTTTCGCTACTTTTTCATACCTGGTACACCACCTTTCGCTACTTTTTCGTACCTGGTGCACCACCTTTCGCTACTTTTGCTAATGTGAGCCTAGGGTTGCTAATGTGACATATTTTCCCTATAAATACAGCCCCTAGGCCTTCATTTGAAGATGTCCCTTATGCATTAGGCATATTTCTCTCTTTACTTTCTCATTCTATTTTCTTACTTCAAAATTAGTGTTAGGCTAGTTAAGGAGCTTGTTAAAAGTAGAACGAAAGCTAGGGAATATTTTGTAATCTTTGGTGTACGCTTGGAGTTACGCTTATTAATTCAAGTCTATTCCTTCTCGCATTTTAATCCGGGTTCTTTCTATCCTATTCTATCTTAATTAAAAATGTATGCTTTAATTATGCTAGAATTAGTTTGTGCCATGATTAGCGAGTAGATTACTATTGTATTTGTTGTGATGTAGTTAGCATATATAATTGTGGGATGACTTTAAATATGTCGTGAAATAATATGACGGCCCCTATTCGACTGTTTACTCGGTATAGTGTTGGAAATGCTTTTATGCAAAGTACATACGTATGGAAGCTGTTAACGACCGAAGGTAGTTGTATTATGGATCGACATTATAAAACGAAAACTTTATGAACGGACTTATCCTATGATTTTAAACCAAAAACTTATATTCGTCTTTCGATTAACAAACGTGATTGTAACCTTGTAAAGAGGAGTCGCGAACCTTGATACTTGGTCAATAGTTATCTATGTAAAAACTATATTTTTAACTGTAACGTCATGCAATCATCATAAAATGCAATGTGATTACGTGGACTTGCCATGAGTATTGTACACTTTCGATCACAATGTACTTATCATGTAAACATGGCGAAGCAACTAAATTCACAATGGAAACATCAGTAAACGATTAAATACACTCTGAATCACCATAGCATTTTCCAACATGGTCTGGGTTTAACTTTATGCAAAAAGCCGTCAACATTTTAATTAGCGTTTTAATTAGATTAGTTAATTTAGATTAGATTAGAGTAGGTAGGATACATGCTAAATAACCATTTACAAAAACCTATGGATTTGTTAATTGTAATGAGAAAGGCAAGTTTGGAATCTAAGTTACATTGATATCATTTCCTTAAAATATGAAACCAAAAGTAAGATACGCAAGAACCTTGAACGTTTTCCCCTGTTTATCATTCTCAAGTTTCATTAATAGGAATTGGTTAATAAGTCCGAACATAAATTCTAAGTTAATAGTTTAATGGATTTGAAATCTTCATGGTATTAAGAACGGTCAGATTTGTAATGACCTGATATCGCGTAAAAAGTTACGTTTCTACCACCGATATCTCTCTCATTCTGGATAAATACTTGGCATTTGGACTCAAACAACGCACAAATCATCGATAATATGCTAAGAAGATCAAAACAAGGTTGCACGAGCAAAATCAAGCAAAATGGCCGAAAAATAAAGATTCCACGCACGTGTAAAGATTCAAGACATCAAAACGAGATTTCAAGGCAAAAATGCCCATCACCAACATCCATCTTACCCAATATGTTCGTTTTCAAATTACGAATACAACAAAAGAAGAATCGGCACAAACAGATGAAGAATGAAGATTCTACGCACGCCGAAAGATTCAAATGATTCGTACGACACATCCAAAGTTCAAAGACATATTTTCGGGATATCTTTTCATCAAAATCTTCATTTTTGAATTACGAATCCAACAAAAAAAGAATCAACGCAAACAGACGCGTAACGAAGAAAACACACGAATTAAGAAACGAGGCAACAGGCGACGAACCGGTACGGGGGGTGCCAGCCACCGCCGGCCAGCCACCCTACTGCCGCCGGCTGCCACCAGGCCGCCGCCGGCTGGCTGTCACCCGCACGATTCGTGCTTTTTTGTCCTTTCGTGTACCCGGTGCTAGACCTTTGCGCAGCTTTACGTACCTCGTGCACCACCTTTACGCAACTTTATGTACCTCGTGCCACCACCTGCACGTACCCGGTGCCACCACCTTTTCCACATTTTGCTATTGTGAGCTACCACTTGCTAAAATGCACCAAAACTCTCCTATAAATAGGAGGCATGAGTTTCATTTGAAAACACACCAAGACACCTACACATATACACATTCCACATTTCTTTATTGTAATATTAGTGGTAATTCTTTGTAGTTAATTAGACTAGCTAATTAACTAGTCAAGGAAGATTTATACGGTGGTGCTCCGGGACGCATATTTTAGCTACGAGTTATTGTACTTATTTCCAGGTGTTAATCTATCTTTCATATTTAATATGCTTGTCCTTTCTTTAATAAATTTAAATATACATGCTAGAATTGCCATGATTAGCTAAATAACTCAATTGTCTGCTATGATAGTCGTTTAGAAAAGTATTAAATATGTGACTATGTGGTATGTTATGAGATTGCGGATGGTTTACTTTACAAATAGAGATAGGAATTAAATCTTTATCGTTTATCTTCCCAACTCATGTTGTGACTAAAACCTTATCCAAAAATGAACGTAGCTAACTCATAGGGTATAGGTCACTTAGTTATACTATGTTAGATTGAATCATTGAGCTCGGCATGGCCGGTGTTCTCTAGACCAAAATAGGATCCAAGAGACACGGAACATGGGAGTAGAGGTAGATTAAGATTAAATTCATATAGACGATATTTTTGAGACAACTTTCGGAATATCCTCGACTTAGATATTACTTTTGTATGCTTAAATTGAACTGTTGCTTTGATCGTCTTATTGCATGTTCTTGTTTGATTGTTGCCTTAGGATCATCATAATAGTGAAATTTAAATGGCATTAATCATCGTGAAATAATATGACGGTCCCTATTCGATTGTTCTTTGATATAGTACTGGAAACGCTTACGGCGGAGTACAAATGTATGGAAGTCAAGAACGACCGAAGGTAGTTGTATTATGAATCGAATAACAAACGTATTACTTAGGTTTCTATTTGTGGCATAAATCATCCTTGTTTTGTTGCATCCCTGAGTAATGATGATAACTCGTACGAATAAGTGATGACATGTTATCCGGCCGTCTAGACCAGTTAGCCCAACCTATTCCGGTGAGGATAACCCTCACTCATAAGATTGTTTATTCAACAAACTATGCCATGATTCAGGCATCTCTGACGACCGAGATTGGGGAATAGGATTCGAGGTTAACTGTCGGATAATGTGGGTGTACATTTGAAAGAACTTTCGGTGTATACTTTAATATATTTTGCAATCCACGTGACATTCTATTTGCCTAATTATGGACACCTCCGCGTTAGCCTGGTAGAAGGATTGTAGTAATAGCTCACATCGACTTACGAACTTATCTCCATTAGAATTCTCCATATTTAACAACTTCTAAACCACGTTATAGTAGACAATCGCTTTAATTGCTGAACGCCCGAAGTAACCTCCACTTTTTAATTCAGTCTAGTTTAATTTAGGATCGAAAAACCCAAAACCAAAACCAACTCTTTTAACTCTAGCTAAATATATAAAAGCTTCTAAACCCCCTAGTTTCAATTTGTCGCGCTTTGAAGAACGATCCTAGGTCATACTTATCCTTTGCTAGCCCTTTAATTAGCATAATAAGTAACCCTGGGCCCCAGCCTTATAAATTAAAAACCCACTGCTGTGTCACGTCACCATTAGAAATCCCAACGACCAGTGCGTGTCGCAACAAGTTTTTGGCACCGCTGCCGGGGAGCGTCGGCAACCGATTTTAGGATTTAGTAACTTTAGTGTTTAAGCGATCCTTTTGAAAGATTAACATCAGTCAAGAGTTACCTTTTTGCCCTTATGATTAGTTTAGTTTTAGTTAACCGCTTTTTAACCAATTATGACAACACATTTTGATTGGACCAACCCCACACCAAATAAGTCTTTAACCCAACTTTTAGCTATTTCCTCACCTACAAACCACTTACCTTCCTCAAAACAATCTTTGTCAGAATTTATGTTTGAACAAAACGTTATAAACAAAAGAGTAACCGGATTTCAAGGTAACATTGACGCCATGATAAAAATTTCAGAAAAATTAATCTCTAACATGAAATCCATTTTGAAAAACTTAAGTTTTAGTGAGGAAAGTACGTCGGTAATCACTAATGACACCACTCATCCACCAAGTGATGATATGTTAATCGTGACTAGAGGGGGAAAAGTAACCAAAGTTGATCCACCACCACCAGATAACACCCCCGAAAACACTTCTTTGCCCACACCTACACCTAGTGAAAATGTGTCAATTGACATCCCTGTCACAATACCTGACCCATCACCAGCCAAAACTCCAGATAATGTACCTCGAACGAGAATACCTTATCCTGGTAGACTTAAAAAGGAAAAGCAAGAAGCCCAATTCGGTAAATATATGGAAATATTTAAAAGCCTACACTTAAATGTTAGATTATTAGATGCTTTAGTAGAAATGCCCTCGTGTGCTAAATTCTTTAAAGAACTCCTTTCAAACAAAGAAAAACTAAGGCAAATAGTTAGTTTACCCTTGAATGCTGAATGTTCATTGATTGTACAGCGTGGTCTCCCACCTAAATTAGGCGATACTGGACGTTTTACTATACCATGTTTTCTCCAAGGAATTCAAATTAGTAACGCCTTAGCAGACCTAGGTGCTAGTGTTAATCTTATGCCTTTTTTCCTCTACAAGAAATTAGGATTAGATGACCTATTACCTACTCGTATGACTATCCAATTAGCTGACAGATCAGTTAAACTCCCTCGAGGAATTGCTGAAGATGTCATGGTCAAAGTCGATAAGTTCGGTTTTCCAGTGGACTTTATTGTCATGGACATAGAGGAAGACACCCATATCCCGCTCATCCTAGGCAGACCATTCCTAAATACTGCCAAGGCTGTAATTGATGTTAACGAAAAATCTTTAAAATTGAGAGTTGGGAAAGAGGAGGTCACCTTTAATGTCGATCGATTGATGAAGCAACCTCTGGAAGAGGACCTTGGTTTGTGTGATACCATGCAGGTTATTTTTGATGAGCATCTCCACGAAGTACTAGCACTATCCAGCCAGGATCTGATACCCAACACTATAATCACCGTTCGAAAGCTATGTAATGAGGACCCTGGGCTGCACTCCGCAATCGCTTCGCAAACAACATCCAACGAACTACTGTTTCCGCTGTTTGATAAGAAGTCTCCTCACATCGATGGCAAAACAATCGTTGTTCCATTAGGATGCGGTACACCGATACCTTGGCTAAAGAGAGATAAACCCATATTCAATGAACCAAACCCATTTCCCTCAATTAGAGAGATCTTGGATTCATTCAAAGGAATGAGTGTTGAGCCACCATCATTTGAACTACAATTAGCCAACCAACCCGAACCACTGCCGTTTTCAAACCCTGAAATCACCATAAACCAATCTTCATCCGCTCAATTTCAAGAATTCCAATTCACTAACGACGAAGAGATCATCATCACCAAAAACAATGAAGTTTCCTCATCATCAGTCAACAAGTACGAGCTAAAGACAGACGAATTCTCAAATAAAAACGAGTGGGTTGAAATAGCATCAATCTCCACATCTGAACCCGAAACAAACGAAGCACCATTCCAAGCTGAATACGAAAAGCTGAATAGAGACGAGATAGCTAGAATGAAGCCGTCTATCGAAGAGCCACCAAACCTGGAATTAAAAGAACAACCACCTCACCTTGAGTACCCTTACCTCCATGGAACATCACAACTCCCGATGATAATATCAAAAGAGTTAAAACCCGAGGAGAAAGCTCAACTCATTGATGTTCTGAAATCGCACAAGAAGGTAATTGCATGGAAAATTTCCGACATACAAGGAATCAATCCAAACTACTGCACACACAAGATCCTCATGGAAAACGATTTCATACCATCCGTACAAAGGCAGAGAAGGGTAAATCCTAAGATTCAGGACGTGGTCAAACAAGAGGTTATCAAACTCTTAGATGCTGGATTGATCTACCCAATATCCGACTCACCTTGGGTTAGCCCTGTTCAAGTCGTACCAAAGAAAGGAGGAATGACGGTCATTACAAATGAAGAAAATGAGCTTATACCAACTCGGACGGTTATCGGTTGGAGGGTTTGCATCGATTACCGGAAGTTAAACGAAGCAACTCGCAAAGATCACTTCCTGCATCCGTTTATTGACCAAATGCTCGAAAGGTTATCAGGAAACGAATTCTACTATTTCCTTGATGGTTTTTCCGGGTATTTCCAAATCCCGCTCGATCCGAAGGACCAAGAGAAGACAATGTTCACGTGTCCCTACGGAACGTTCGCATACCGACGAATGTCGTTTGGATTATGCAACGCACCTGCAATATTTTAAAGATGCATGGTTGCAATTTTCCATGACATGATTGAACAATGCATGGAAGTCTTTATGGACGATTTCTCTGTCTTTGGAGACTCCTTCGCATCATGTCTATCCAACCTCGATAGAATGCTCGCCAAGTGTGAAGAATCAAACCTCGTGTTAAATAGGGAAAAGTGCCACTTTATGGTGAAAGAAGGAATAGTTTTAGGACATCGAATATCAAAGTCCGGAATTGAAGTAGACAAAGCAAAGGTCGAAACCATTGGCAAACTTCCACCACCAACCAACGTCAAGGCCATTAGAAGCTTTCTAGGACATGCTGGGTTCTACCGCCATTTTATCAAGGACTTCTCCAAGATTTCTCGACCTATCACCCACCTTCTAGGAAAAGACATCAAGTTTGTGTTTGACGAGAATTGCATGAAGGCTTTCAACTACCTGAAGAAGGAGCTTACAAATGCACCAATAATGGTCGCTCCAGATTGGAGCCTACCATTTGAGATCATGTGCGATGCTAGTGACTTCGCAGTTGGGGCAGTTCTAGGTCAAAGGAAGGATAATCACTTTCGACCAATCTATTACGCTAGCAAAACACTTACAGATGCTCAAGAAAACTATACAACTACAGAAAAAGAGCTGCTAGCCGTGGTATTTGCTTTTGACACATTTAGATCCTACCTAATATTGTCCAAAACAATAGTATATACGGATCACTCAGCTCTAATAAAACCTCTTCAAAGAGCAAGACGCAAAGCCTAGATTGTTACGATGGATTCTACTCCTACAAGAATTCGACATCGAGATAAAAGATAAGAAAGGAGCAGAAAATGTCACCGCAGATCATTTAAGTCGACTTGAAAATACGTCAATAGAACAACTTGCAGAAAGAGATATTAAAGATCGATTTCCAGAAGAGCAGTTAATGAATTTAGGAGAACAAATACAAGAATCGCAATTCACTGATGATCCTTGGTTTGCAGACATTGCCAATTTTGTAGTTGGAGGGATCACAAGAAAAGGGATGATCTCATCGCGAAGATAAAAATTCTTCCGCGACGTCAAACATTACTTTTGGGATGATCCATATTTGTTCAAGGTCTATCCCGACCAAATAGTAAGAAGATGTGTCGATGGGAAAGAAGCCAAACATATACTCCACCAAAGCCATCACGGACCCACCGGAGGACATCATGCAGCTAATCTGACAGCAAAGAAAGTCTATGACTCAGGATTCTACTGGCCTACCATTTTCAGAGACGCACAAGACTTGGTGAAACGCTGCGATATTTGCCAAAGGTTTGGAAATATCACAATGCATAACGAAATGCCGTTGACAAATAATAACACGCAAAAAGTCATGTTTTTACGTGCATTAATCTCACCTTTTTAGCCCAATATGTGACGAAACTAATCAAAATAGATACTTTATCATTAAAACTCGTCACATGGGCCAAAATATAGACAATGTTTCAAAAGTCAACTAAAATAGTCGAAAAACACGATAAATCTAACGAATACGGTCATAAGCATTCTCGTTCACTCGTTCTAGCTCTTTTTGAGCCACACAAAGAATAATGACCTCTAACTTATGTCATTTTCTTCGTTAGGAAAATATGAACGCGTGGATATAAAGAACGCTCAAAACGGATAAACGACGAAGAAGTTACGCCCAAACGAAGAACCGAAGAACCAGCATACGGCTGAACAAAGCCGTATACGGCTGGTCCAGACCATATACGGCTGGGCCTCGACCGTATACGGCCTACACAGATCGTATACGGTCTGTGTCCAGCTGTATATGGCCCGGTTCAGCCGTATTCACCCTGTGCTCAGCCGTATACGGTCTAGTTCAGCCGTATACGGTCCAGCTCAGCCGTATCGTGCGTTTGGGTGATAAAAATTTGATTTTTATTCGCCTTTGCGATACGGTTGTGCGTTTGAAGGTTTGGATATGGTCTACGGATACGGTTGTGCAATGCCTATAAATACAATCACCTCCTCACCATTTTAAGACATGTTTTCTGAGAATTTCTCTCTTTCTCTCACTACTCTCTCTCTAAAAAATTAGTTAGTTAATTAGGTTAGTGAAGCTAGTAGATTAGTAGCTTACTTGTAACGGAGGTGCTCTGAGACTGCGGTGTTGCACGATTTGTAATAACGCTTTGTCAGGTTCTTATATAATCTCTATCTTGTTATTTTAAATAATGTTGTGTTGTTGCTATACTTGTTTAGAATTACTTGCTAGGATTATTGCCATGCTTAGCTAGACAAATCTGTGTTTGCTATGATAGTTGCCATGCTAGGGTAGTTATACTTAAATCATGTTGTTACTCTGTCTATATGCTGTTGAATTATATTTGAATCTATGAATTGAATCTCAAATGTTTATCTATCCAACTTATGCTGCGGTTAGTAACATCCTTCTAGGCTTGGACAATTACTAGTTGTATGCCGCTAATTATTCTGTGTCTGATGATCGTTGAACTCGATATGGCCGGTGTTCTCCTGGTTGAAATATTACCGGAGGGAGACACGGAGCATAGGATTAGAGATAGATTAGATTCAGGTCATTTAACAAGTGTCTTAGAGAGAACTTTCGGGACACTTGTGACTTAACCATGTACCCCATCACTCTGCATAATTGATCCCTGCTATGTTGCCTTTCTGCATGTTCTTGTTTGATTGTTGCTTAGGGTTTGCATGCTAGTATCTGTTACGCTGATTAGTTACATGATTAGGTTTTCGAATATTTATCAATTGCATACACCAGTATAACATGCATAGAATAGTTAAAATGGTTTATATGAAATAATGATGAACAATTTAATCAGCCGTTAGACCAGACCATCCCAAATTGTCCCGGTAGGAAACCCCTGTTCATGTTTTTGTTTATTCAACAATTCATCCCATGATTCGGATATCTCAAATGTCCGAGATTGGGGAACAAGACTCGAGGATGGTTGTTGGTTAAATTGGTTGCTACATTTGGGACAACTTCCGGTGTAGTTTACATTCCATAACTGTTATCCACGTGACATGTTATTTATCTGATTGCGGACAACTCTACGTTAGATAGATAATAGGCTAGGAGTTATGGCTCATTAGGAAATATTGTTGTCATCTTAACTAAGGCTTTATCCCTTTAACTACCCCTAAATAGCATGATGACGCGCCCCCAACGGTCGATCGGGTTTTCACCCTGTCGTCGGACCGTCCGTCAGCGGCGGCGGCGGTGGGTAAGTTTTAAATTTAGAAAGAGCTGGGGACTCAATTTATAAGTACTACCTATCACACATGGTGAGTAAGCGGTAAGTATAACTCGAGGTCGTTCTTAAATCGGAGCGAATTGAAACGAAGTGATGCCAAAGATAGAGTTTTGCTTTTAGGATGAGTTTTGTGCAGATAGGTAGGTTTTGGGGGTTTTCTAATTTAATTAACTAATTAACTAAAGACAGGAAAAGTAAATAAGATAGAGAAGAATCGGTAGCTAGGTAGACAGATAGAGAATTGCGGCGGTTGAAACTTCAATAATCAGTTGCGGGGATGATGCTTATTATAAAGATAATTGGGGACATTTTTAGTTAATAAACAGATGCATTATGGGTGTAAACACTAGGACCCTACTCATTCTAGTTATGTACCAGAATTAGTATGTCACGAGACCTAGGCTATCGTGATTCTGATCAGAACAGGCTGCTCAACCCCCCACACTGTCTTTATGGACAAGTGACCCTTGAAGGGTGCAGGAATAAGGTAAAAGACTGCCACTTGGGTAATTCCGACCGTTCTTAACACCTAAATGTAAATGTCATTTCCTAAACATGTTCAGATCATTAACTTGCTATTCTAAACTATCAGTTTTGTAGAGTCTAGGGGTTTTAAGAATCCTGAACCACTGCTGGGCTTGACTTTCATCGCCAGACTCATTCCTTACGTTTTATTAGTTCAACTACTTTTGTCATGATCTAGCCTCTCCTTTGCAATCAGTCATTCAGCCCTAGGAACACCAGCGGTGTACAATGCATACTCCTTCCACAGTGTACTAACCTAGGAACCGTTCACGATGTACAGCACTTAGATAATTCCACAGATTCGTGTAACCAAGGATGTACTTGCGGTGTACTATGATGTTTCCACATCTTTTCATCCCTAGGTACATATACGGTGTACAATATCGAAGCGTTTCCATAGCTTCAGTTACAGGGGTAGCCAGACGGTGTACTGTGCACTTCCACAACTATATTGGTTTCTAGGCCATATTCTAGGGTCTCTAGGTAATCCACAGTGTAGGCACAGACGGCTCTTTCCGGGGCAATTGCCCAGTATTGCAGCCGGATTACAGTGACATACACGACTTCTTTACTATAACACAGATAACTTCCTACTGTACCTAGAGTTGATCAGGTTCTAAGCTTAAAGTAGTAGTCACGCGAAGGACTGGAAAGGGTGATCCATAGCTAAGTCTAGATGCATGATAAGTTTAGACATAACAAATATAACAATTCCCAATTATATAGATTTAAAGATTAATTCAACATCATCCCTACTTCTAACTATCTACATTTCAACAACCGCAACAGCATACTACTCAATAAACATGGCAATAACAGTAACATACATTATACAAACAGGCAGAAATAATTCGGACATAGTATAAGTATGAAAAGAGAGATATCACCAGTAAAATTGAGCAGAGTAATAGCTGAAAAGAAAAGGCAGAGTCTTGCACCAAGAATGCTTCTTATTACACCGTGATTACAATACCAGCTTTTCTCTCTCTACTGCTAACCAACTAACTATCTAACTCTCTCTCTCTAGAGAGAGAAACTCTAGAGAGAGAGAAACTATCTAAACTATTCTAGAGAGAGAATAAAAATATAAAAATATAAGAAAACGAAGAATTGAAGTGTGAAATGTGTATGTTGAATGAGAGGTCTCTTGGAATGAAGAAATGAGGCTTGTATTTATAGAGAACGCACAACCGTATCCGTAGACCATATCCAAACCTCAAAACGCACAACCGTATCGCAAAGGCGAATAAAAATCAGATTTTTATCACCCAAACGCACGATACAGCTGAGCTAGGGTGAATACGGGTGAACTGGACCGTATACGGCTATGCATAGGGTGAATACGGCTGAACTGGATCGTATACGGCTGTGCATAGGCCGTATACGGCCTGCACAGACCGTATACGGTCTAGGTCCAGCCATATACGGCCTGGACTAGCCGTATACGGCCTGGTTCAGCCGTATGCTGGCCTCTCGGTTCTTCGTTTCTTCGTTCAGGCGTAACTTCTTCGTCGTTTATCCGTTTTAAGCGTTCTTTATACCCACGCGTTCATATTTTCCTAAAGAAGAGAATGACATAAGTTAGAGGTCATAACTCGGAGCGTAGCTTAAAGTGCATTGAAATGAGTGAACGGTGGTGTGATAAAGCAGTTTTGCCTGGTTTCTTATGTTTTTCATGCCATTTTTAGTGATTTTTCAAACATCGACTCCGTTTTGACTTAGTTAACAAAACTTTATGAATAATGTCCTTTTAAGTATGTTTTTGTTAACTTTGTGCCTAAAATGTGGAAGATAACGTACGTAAAAACATGACTTTTTACGTGTTATCAAATATCCCACACTTAGACTTTTGCTTGTCCTCAAGCAAACTTTAAAATTCTCACTTGCTATAAAGGTTTGAAAAAAATTGGTTTTTGGGTTTTGACAAGAAATAACCTGAGATTTTTACTTAGTCAGAGACCAAGAAAACCTTTTTAGAATGCAAGCATCATTAAGATAACCCTCCCTTAATCCTGAAATATCAACCTTGGCATACTTTCACAATTCTCGATGGATATTGTACATGACTAGGTGATCTCACAAAGGTGGTCACTCAATTCACTCATAGTGTATCGGGTTTCCTATCATTCTAATCAAACGAAATCGCTCATAAAGCCAGTCATGCATTGCTTCTCATCATAGGCTTGATCAAGAATCAGATCTCCACCACTTCAATGAGGACGGTGCTAATCATCCCAGGACATTCGAAATGGATTGTAATGGTTGGTGAGGGTTAAATGGTATGGATAAGTGGGAGTTTTGGGTTTAATAGGGAGTTTAGCTTATCTTTAAGAACTTTAAACTTTTGGGGAAAACATTACTTTAAACACCTTTTAATGAAAACGGAAACGGATAAATGGAAAGGGAAGAAGATAGCTATTTTGACTTCTACCTTTTGAAAAATTACTCGGGGGAGTTTATATCTTTTATAAGAACAGGAATTAGCTTTATTCTATTTTCTTTTCTTTTCTTTTGCTTCTATTTTTGGACTTTTCTAGGGATTTTTATTTTGTTTCTTTCTTTTGCCCTTTTTGAAATCCTTTTCTTTCTTTCATCTTTTTCATCCTTCTGATGACTTTGCGTTTACTTGGTGTCAATTTTTCACACCATAAACTTTTTCATCTTTTGATTTTTATCAGGGGAACGCACACGAGAAAGTTTTGAGTAAACACCAATATTTGTGATTTGGAGTGAAAGCAAAAAGGATCATTAAAATAATATTTCCCACAAGTTCAAAATTTCTAAGATAAGATTTTTGGTGGGTGTGGAATAAGTGGGTTCATATTTTTGGGTTTTGAAAGAAACGAATAGGCTAAGGCTCAACAAGGTTTTCTAGGCGGATCATCAACACTAAAAGTAAGTGTTGGAAGGGTTTTGGACTTGAAGAGATATGATAGAAAGGGGTTTATATCCTAAGGAATGTCAAGGTCCTTTGACTGCACCTTCACCGCGTACGGTGCCCATTGGTGTGGTCTCGAAGCGTATACCAAGAGCAAGTTCTAACTTAAAGCACATGCATCGGCACACACATCAAATGAAAAAGAGAAGCATTAAAGATGAATGCTTTTATTGGGCTCAAATACCTCACTGCAATAGGGTTGTATGTGCCTAGCCGTGCGATGCTCTTAGATTAACATTTCATTTTTAAGGAGATCGTATCTTAACTTATTTTACTTTCCAAAGCAGTTTAATTAATTTCTGAAAAATTTATTTTTCTCAAGATTATTTAGAGTCAGAAATTTTTTAAAAATTTTAACAAAAATGAGTTTTTATGAAAATTAAGCCAACTGAATGAGTGACACCTCTACTGTCGAAGTTAAGCTTATGATTTTGAAAAAAATGTTTTCTAAAATTTTAGCAAGAATGAGGTTTTTAGGAAAAATTTTAAGCTAACTGAATGAGTGGTATCTCCACTGTCGAAGTAAAGCTTATTTTTAGAAAGTTATACTTTGGACTAGCAATCAAAGTCAAAGAAAACGGTATAACATACCGTGTATCCCACACTTAGAGGAACATTGTCCCTAATGTTCTCAAACTAAGTTTAAAATTCTTGTGAAGGAATCCCACACTTAAAGTTTGAAAATATTTTGGAACCCTATTTCTAAGTTGATTTGATTCGTGTAGGATTTAGAATCCCACACTTAGAATTTAAGCATGATGGCATAACGGCGAGTTATAGATGATGAAAGAAAATCACTAAGGAATGGAAAAAAAAAACTCCCCTAGAAAGGACTGAGATGTGTGAATGAAGATTCTGATTCAGATGTGTAGGTCGATCAGTTTGTGTCAGGATCTTTGCGTGATTCGTGCGTCATCTCGGTTTCTTCTCGGGGAACTTTCATACTTTTTACTCTCTCTTTTATTGCAAGTAATCTAAAAACTAACTAAGAAAAGCATAAAATAAGTAAACGATAAGATAGGATAGATAGATGGGTCCAACCAGATTACAGGTTGGAACCCAAATAGTTCAAGCAGCAACAGTCAAATACAGTAATCCCAAATATTAGTAATAGTAATAATAAGTGATACAGTTATCCAACACAAATGAAAATAAAATCTGATAAGATCAAGGGTGAGAAGGATCCTGGTCGGATGGTGGTCCGTGAGCTGGAGGTGGCATGGAGTTGTAAGGTGCATGACGGGAGGCATAGTGCTGTCCACTGGATAACCTGCGGGAGACTGATGCTGAAGATGAACTGCGTTGCCTGCCGGATGTTGGTGGCTGGATCGGGTACAAATGGAAGTTGGGATCTAGTCCCATCTCTGCAACCTCATATGATCCTAAGGAAGCACCATGCATCGGGTACGGTGGAAGCTCAGCAGAAGGCACTGGGTTGCTTTGAAGCATCCCTTTGAATCCTGAAAAAGTAGGCACAACAGTAGCAGTAGTCATATCAAGCAGATAATCAGTCTGCACCGGTACCTGGTCATCAACCTGCATGTCCTGTCTGAACCCTGACTGAGGTGAGTCTGTCTCTGAAGATGTGTCTGATGTGGCTGACTCAGCTGGTCTCGGACGGGTCATGATACGGGAAGATGGTTGTCCAATATGTGGGATATGCGGCTCATGTGGTGTCGCAGTGTGCACAGAGAAAACCGGCTCAGCCGCAGGAGTAGTCCTGGTACGGCGGGCTCGAGGAATCTCCATGTGCACAGTGCGAGTGGAGGATGTGGGTGGTATGGAGGTGTAGGGAATGGTGGTAGTGGGTGGCATCATTGCAAATGGATGCAGTGGCATGGTGTGGTAGTTGGGTGGTCGTGGGCCGCATACCCATGTAGGATGTGTAGGTTGTGGGAATCCAAACTCAGTAGCTAAATATGTGTCCTATGTGTAATGTGAGTTAAGCATACCCAATATACCATACATGAGCTCGGATGATACCGGATCTCCCCAACCAAACTCTCGAACAGTGGACTTTGTGCCTCAGCAGCGGCTGTCTCTCCTTCCTCTCGCTCATGAGCAACAGCGGTCCTAGGCTGTCGGTGGACCGTGCTGTCATCGAACTCAAACCTAACACTCTTGCTTCTCGGGGGCCTCATTCGAACTCCCGGAATGATATCACCATCCTTCCATCTTATCTGCCCATCAGCATCTTTCTCTAGCAACCAAACCTTAACCGTATAGTTAATGTCATATGGCTTAGATACCCTGTTTGCCACTGGTGTCAGGTTACCAATCACCTCCTCAGTCAACAGCCCCATTCTCCTAACTAACTTAGTGATTATTGCTCCCCTATATGCAAACTCTGACTTGGTGTACCCCGACTCAGTAAGGATTCTATCAGCAACCAAATAGGCAACATTAACGTGTTCCTGCTCTATAATGCTCTTGATGATCTGCAAGTCCTTTACCCCAACAGCTCCCTTAGTCTTCCTCTTTCCTCGAATGCTGCAAGCGATGAGGTTGTGGAGAACTTGGTAGTGCTTATCAAGAAACGAAGTGGCCTTGACATTGGACTGGAACTGATTTCCAGTCAATTCTTGCCAAATAGCAGTGTGGTCTCGCTGCTTAACCTCAGTGTTTGCCTTCAGAAAGAAAGGAGTGGTAACTTGATACTCAGTGTATAATTCAAGATGTCTGGCGAAGGTTGCTAATGACATATGGTGAGGGTTTCCCATGAAGTTGAATCTAATCATTCGGTCATCATTTAGCTTATCTATCATTTTGTCGAACTGGAAGGATACCATAAACTCAGCAACTAACTCTTGATAAACATTTTCTTTAATCTCAAATAGATTCCTCCATGCGCGCAGATGTCGCTTCCCTTCCTTAAACATTATCAAATTTTCAAACCCTTCCTTTAAACCGATTTGCTCCAAATCCTCCCACACTAGGTACCTATTTTCTCCCAACTGATGTGTTAGCCATGTCTGATACCTTTCCCATTTCTCTGGGTCCTTGATGGATTTTCTGATATACCGTGGAAAATCAGACATCTGAAAAATAAGAGAAAACAAGAACATAGTGAATTACCAGGGATCATTACAAGTTATTTGACTAAATCACATTCCCAATTTTGAATAAAAATTCGAAATGTGGGCTTTAGAATATGAGCAGTCCCAAAAACCTGTAATAGCTAGTAATACCACCAAACTCAATTTTCAATCACCACAAGAAACTTTGGTTTACAATAATAGGTTATTAGGTCTTAATGATTTCTACAAGAAAAGTCAAAGACTTATTCAATCATAACAAGCATGTATGATGAAGATTTAAATCTTAATCATGTAATTACCTTATCATGGCAAGTATAACCTATTACCGCATGCAAACAAGCCATGATATTTAAACAAGTATATAGCAATTTTGACCATATCATGAAAGTATCGCAACAAAGCTTCATTAGTTGACAAATGTGTTTCTTGATTGTATCTTTTAGGTAATTATGGTATTCTTATAAGTAGATACTATTTTAAAATTTAAAAGTAGTTAATTAAGGAAAATGTAGTATCCATTTAAGATTTACCATAACACTTTCAAAGATACAATTTTAAAACACCACCATGACTTTTTAACTAGAATGGTTACTAGTATTACTAAAAATTAAGCATTTTGACTTTTAAAGTCAACATTACCAAAGTAAGGTTTCCTTTTTGTCATTTGCCAAATCTATCATAATACTAACTTGCATTAGCAAATCAAAGCAAGGCATTAGAATCTACTTAAATTAAAACATCATTTTATCAAAGGTTTTGTTTCAAAATGGTGACGTTTCAACAAAAGTCAACTTTTCATGCTTACTTTAATTTGCTAACTTGACCATATTACGCATTTAACCACAAATGAAGCAAATGAATAAGCTATACTAATCATATTTAGCATTAATCAATCAACAAACAACTTATCATAAGCAATTTAATCATTAATTGGCCAAAATGGGTTTACTAGTCATAAAAGTCAAATATAGTCAACTTTCCAAAGTCAAACATCAAATTGCTTCAATCTAAGAAGTAATGCTAGTTCCTACATCATCATATATCATCACTAAGCAAGAATTAAAGCTCAATTTCGCAATGTAAAGCACAAATCTTCAAAAACTAACTTGAAACCCTAGGTTAATAAAGTTAGAGAATTTTGGTATTTTAAGCTTGGATCTTACCTTAATGAAGATGCAATGATGTTAGATGACATAAAAATGACCTAGAGATGAAGGTTTGAAGCTTGGTTTGGTCAAAAATGGTGGAAAATGGTGGGTTTGGGGTGGGGTGATGGTGGCCGTGGCAAAGGGGAAGAAGGAGGGGGAAAAAGAATGGTTTTTTGTTGTTTTGACTTTGGTTGACCCATTTTTACCCCTTTTATTTACTTCTCCTTTTTACCATTTGTGCATAAATAACATTTTAAATGTAATTACTAGGTATTTTGGGAAATTTAAAACCTAAGCCAAATATTTTAGCAAAAGTTTAAAATTTGGTATTTGACTGTGCGCGACAAAAAATTGTTTTATTAAAATGCAAGGAGAACTACTTAACTAGATAAAAATAAACAATATTTTTGGTTTAAAATTTTGACTCTTTAAAATCTAAGCAATTTAAAACTTTATAAGATATTTTTAATTTAAGATTTTCAAGTTTTCAGAAACTGCGCAGATTTTGCGGAGACAAAGATTTTAAAAGGGTTTTCTTTTTTTTCTTTTTCTAAAACAAATTAAACTATTAACTAAACTAACTTATTTTTAACCTAAGAAAATTATTTTAAAGACCTAATTAAAAATTTGGGTTGCCTCCCAAAAAGCGCTTGTTTCAAGTCTGTAGCTCGACTATTGTTCCAAATCTATTTAAAGGGGATTGCTTGAGAGCGATCTTGAAGTATAGCGAGGAATAAAATCACAGTTTAGAATGTTAACGACATATTCAACTAGCTTAGAAGGGTGTAATGAAAATTTTTCGAATTCGCTAAGAATCCTACATTCTTTCTGGCCTAATTCTAGCAGATTGTTAACAAACTTATTAAATTCCTTTCTAACTTTCTTTTTACTTGAAATTCCTATTCGCATACCGCGGTCTATATTATTAAGATCGTGAAGATGATTTCCTAAAATTCTCTGAAACCTAAGTTCCTCTTTTGAGTCGGGATCTCCATTTGTAGTTTGCATTGCAATGGTGATATCCCAAATTAAAGATCTTTGAGAAACGGTAAAAGGGAATTTGGATTGATCGAACAACGAAGCGAGTTTAACGTGAATATCTTTTCTTTCAGCAAAGAAAACGGCTTCTATCTTGTCGTCGTCAGCTCCAGGAAATATTTCTTGCAACTTGGCGATTATATAAGCGGCGGGATCTACGAAAAATGGAATTTTTCCAGAAATTACGAGAGTGATTGAAGGATCTTTAGAAGTTAATAGTTCAAGCTCTTTTATCATTGCTGCAACATAACGATTAATCATGGTTTGTGAAACTGATGGATAATCGGTGCAAGCAAATAGATCCATGAGGCGATCTATTTCTGATAATAGCTTTCGCTCTTGCTCTCGATATCGAGTGAAGATACCATCTTCCTTTTGGATCGGAAGATAGTGGAGAACACCTACGAGTATGTCAATCCTTAAGATGGTTTTTCTTTGCTCGACTGAGTACGGAAAATCAGACATATTTAAGTGTAAGGCAAATGCCTTACATACACCTAACCTCCTATCAGGGTCAAAAGAGTAACCAACGTATCGGATTTCATAACTATCTGAATCTTTCGGTATCTCCTTATCAACAACACGATGAATGGTGTACGAAGGTTCTGGTACGAAGTGGACAAAAATTGGTGATTTTGGAAGATGTTCATGAATATTCTCATTCCTTATGGGGATTCGTTCTTCATTAGATGAGGAATGAAAGGATTGAGTGTTTTCAGGAATATTATCGACAAAATCAGGGAATCTAGGGATATTTTCTAAGGAATATTTAATCTCAGGCGCAGGTAAAACCTGATAGCTTGGAATGCTAGAAGCAGAAGTTGAGATCTTCTGTTGAGATTTATGGGTTCCTAAGTCAAGATCTAAGAATTTCCCCAAGGTTCTAGAATCGTCGTATGGGCTAGCGGAGGCTTCTTCCGGTGATGAGTGAAAGTCGGATTTCAACTCTGGTTCCAAGTGGTCGAAGAACTCAGCATCATCCATAGCCGTCATTTCTTCAGTCGTCTTGGAGGTGGACAGAGAAATGGGACAGGAAGGCGGCGAATCGTAGAAAGATATTTTTGGATTTTTCATTTTATTCTAAGTTAATTTATTATAAGAAAAGTAACTTTCGAATAGGTTGAGGATAACCTATACGAAAAGGATCTCCTAATTGCTTATTCTATCTAAGGCGGCTTCAGAATCGTAACGCTCTACGATCCCCGGCAGCGGCGCCAAAAACTTGACGCGCCCCCAATGGTCGATCGGGTTTTCACCCTGTCGTCGGACCGTCCGTCAGCGGCGGCGTCGGTGGGTAAGTTTTAAATTTATAAAGAGCTGGGGACTTAATTTATAAGTACTACCTATCACACAGGGTGAGTAAGCAGTAAGTATAACTCGAGGTCGTTCTTAAATCGGAGCGAATTGAAACGAAGTGATGCCAAAGATAGAGTTTTGCTTTTAGGATGGGTTTTGTGCAGATAGGTAGGTTTTGGGGGTTTTCTAATTTAATTAACTAAGTAACTAAAGACAGGAAAAGTAAATAAGATAGAGAAGAATCGGTAGCTAGGTAGACAGATAGAGAATTGCGGCGGTTGAAACTTCAATAATCAGTTGCGGGGATGATGCTTATTATAAAGATAATTGGGGACATTTTTAGTTAATAAACAGATGCATTATGGGTGTAAACACTAGGACCCTACTCATTCTAGTTATGTACCAGAATTAGTATGTCACGAGACCTAGGCTATCGTGATTCTGATCAGAACAGGCTGCTCAACCCCCCACACTGTCTTTATGGACAAGTGACCCTTGAAGGGTGCAGGAATAAGGTAAAAGACTGCCACTTGGGTAATTCCGACCGTTCTTAACACCTAAATGTAAATGTCATTTCCTAAACATGTTCAGATCATTAACTTGCTATTCTAAACTATCAGTTTTGTAGAGTCTAGGGGTTTTAAGAATCCTGAACCACTGCTGGGCTTGACTTTCATCGCTAGACTCATTCCTTATGTTTTATTAGTTCAACTACTTCTGTCATGATCTAGCCTCTCCTTTGCAATCAGTCATTCAGCCCTAGGAACACCAGCGGTGTACAATGCATACTCCTTCCACAGTGTACTAACCTAGGAACCGTTCACGATGTACAACACTTAGATAATTCCACAGATTCGTGTAACCAAGGATGTACTTGCGGTATACTATGATGTTTCCACAGCTTTTCATCCCTAGGTACATATACGGTGTACAATATCGAAGTGTTTCCATAGCTTCAGTTACAGGGGTAGCCAGACGGTGTACTGTGCACTTCCACAACTATATTGGTTTCTAGGCCATATTCTAGGGTCTCTAGGTAATCCACAGTGTAGGCACAGACGGCTCTTTCCGGGGCAATTGCCCAGTATTGCAGCCGGATTACAGTGACATACACGACTTTTTTACTATAACACAGATAACTTCCTACTGTACCTAGAGTTGATCAGGTTCTAAGCCTAAAGTAGTAGTCACGCGAAGGACTGGAAAGGGTGATCCATAGCTAAGTCTAGATGCATGATAAGTTTAGACATAACAAATATAACAATTCCCAATTATATAGATTTAAAGATTAATTCAACATCATTCCTACTTCTAACTATCTACATTTCAACAACCGCAATAGCATACTACTCAATAAACATGGCAATAACAGTAACATATATTATACAAACAGGCAGAAATAATTCGGACATAGTATAAGTATGAAAAGAGAGATATCACCAGTAAAATTGAGCAGAGTAACAGCTGAAAAGAAAAGGTAGAGTCTTGCACCAAGAATGCTTCTTATTACACCATGATTACAATACCAGCTTTTCTCTCTCTCTACTGCTAACCAACTAACTATCTAACTCTCTCTCTCTAGAGAGAGAAACTCTAGAGAGAGAGAAACTATCTAAACTATTCTAGAGAGAGAATAAAAATATAAAAATATAAGAAAATGAAGAATTGAAATGTGAAATGTGTATGTTGAATGAGAGATCTCTTGGAATGAAGAAATGAGGCTTGTTTTTATAGAGAACGCACAACCGTATCCGTAGACCGTATCCAAACCTCAAAACGCACAACCGTATCGCAAAGGTGAATAAAAATCAGATTTTTATCACCCAAACACACGATACGGTTGAGCTAGGGTGAATACGGGTGAACTGGACCGTATACGGCTGTGCATAGCATGAATACGGCTGAACTGGACCGTATACGGCTGTGCATATGCCGTATACGGCCTGCACAGACTGTATACGGTCTAGGTCCAGCCGTATATGGCCTGGACCAGCCGTATACGGCCTGGTTCAGCCGTATGCTGGCCTCTCGGTTCTTCATTTCTTCGTTCGGGCGTAACTTTTTCGTCGTTTATCCGTTTTGAGCGTTCTTTATACCCACGCGTTCGTATTTTCCTAACGAAGAGAATGACATAAGTTAGAGGTCATAACTCGGAGCGTAGCTTAAAGTGCATTGAAATGAGTGAACGGTGGTGTGATAAAGCAGTTTTGCCCGGTTTCTTATGTTTTTCATGCCATTTTTAGTGATTTTTCAAACATCGACTCCGTTTTGACTTAGTTAACAAAACTTTATGAATAATGTCCTTTTAAGTATGTTTTTGTTAACTTTGTGCCTAAAATGTGGAAGATAACGTACGTAAAAACATGACTTTAGTATACCTATCGCTGTACTCACCCATAGCTTTAGTATACTTAGGACCAGCAAAAACAAATTTTAAAACCCATTGATCCAGCCAAGCGGGAGGCCCGCAACGACAGGAAGCAATTCCTAAAAGATTGACCGTTCGGCTGGCATCAACAAATATCCAAGCGTGTGAAATATTTGACATATGGGGATTAGACTTCATGGGACCATTTCCGAAATCTTACGGAAAAGAATATATTCTAGTAGCTGTCGATTACTAATCAAGATGGGCCGAAGCCCAAGCCTTTCCAACAAATGATTTAAGAGTCGTAACCAAGCTCTTAAAACAGCTATTCTGTCAGTTTGGAACACCTCGAGCAATCATCAGCGATCGAGGCACACACTTTTGCAATACTCAGTTTATGAAACTATTGCAACAATATGGTGTTACCCACAAAATCTCTACGGCCTATCACCCGCAGACGAATGGGCAAGCAGAGATTACAAACCGTGCACTAAAAAGGATCTTGGAACGAACAGTTGGTCAACACAAGGAAAGATGGGTAGACAAGCTAGACAATGCTTTATGGGCATTTCGGACAGATTATAAAACGCCATTAGGAACAACCCCCTATAGGCTCGTTTATGGAAAGGCATGTCATCTCCCGATTGAACGAGAGTACAAAGCTTACTGGGCACTGAAGAACTGTAGTTTAGAACCTATGATAACAGGAACGCATCGAAGAATGCAGCTAAATGAACTAGCGGAGTTGAGGGATCAAGCTTACGAAAGTTCCTACAAATTTAAGGAAAGAACCAAGTTGCTCCACGATTTAAAGCTCCGCCCCACACTCTTCAATCCAGGTGATAAAGTTCTACTTTTTAACTCCCGATTTAAGAAATTTTCTGGTAAGTTCAAAACACGATGGAGCGGTCCCTTCACAATCTCTAAAGTACTTCCCTATGGTGCCATCGAACTCGAAGCTCCAGACGGAAATTTCAAAGTAAACGGTCACCGATTAAAACACTACCTACTTTCCCTCAAATGAGGAAGTCTACAACTACTAATAGCCCTGATAGAAAAATGGGTATAAAAGAGTCAAGCTACGAGACTCGATAAACAAAGCGCTCTTGGGAGGCATCCCAAGCCTATGTTATGTTTTCAGCATTAATTTTCCTTTACTGTTATGTTTGAACTAATCCATTTTTTTCTATGCAGTACCTTGCCTTACAAAAGACTAATGATTTTAGACCATTAACCTTCTGTATTTTGCACGATGAGTTCGCAGTCAGACAGAGCACGAGCTCCCAGTCGGAGACGCTCGCGTGCCATGCATCACTCCCGGAGTTCATCACCGGGTAGTAGCATGAGGACTGTCAGGGGATCCCAGTCACCACCTCCTAGATTGGATGAGATTTCGGCAGACTCGGTGGAGGTGTACGTTCAGGAGTCATTCCTGTTACGTCGCATCCATTCCAGGTTACCTTCATCTCACCGACCAGCGGGACAGACCGCAGGGACCTCCAGAGTACCCACCTTTGAGCATGGGGTCACTACTGCGGACCCTGCTGTCACTTGGTCTATACTAAGAGCCCTTGAGGTCCAGCACACCGCCATCTCTGAGATCCACATTGCGCTTCGCCTTACTTCCACACCTGTGTGCACCTTTCAGATGGGACCTGATCCCGCTCCGCACATTCCACCGTGGGACTTATTCCCACCTTGGAGCTTGACTGCACAGGACCACCCCACTTTCATGGACCCACTAGAGGAGGAGACTACTGCACTGGAGGCTTGGATTCAGGATGCAGAGGATGGCACTGCATCTCCTGTCTATACCATCGAGGAGTCAGCATCTCCTACATCAATCGTGGATAACACGATCTTTATGGATGATGACTTCATCGATTGGGATGCACTCTATGATGACTTTATTTTATGTTTGATATTAACTTATATTGACACTTGTGTTTTTTGAAGGATGTGTACTATGGAGAATTCAAAGTAGAATTTGTGGAAGAAGTTCATTTTTATTGAGCCTGGTCCATCTCCAGCAAATTCACACACTTGAATCTGGTCCATAAAATCCAATGGCAATGCACGCAGCACAAGGAAGTATCTCTTCTAACCTTATTTTGCTTGATTTAACACGCTAAAATTCTAAGTACAACTCTAAGTGTGGGATTACTACTCGCAAATAGAGAATGACTTCGACAATATTGACCCTTATTCAAAAATCTAAGTGTGGGATTGGCCTAACTTAGAAGTAGAACATTAGGGACAATGTTCTTTTAAGTGTGGGATAGCAGTAGTATTGACTACTGTATTGCAACATAAACTTTTGATCAAACTTTTTAGCAAAACTCAGATTTTCAGCAAAATTTTCAAAATTTTTGAATCAAGGATAGTCAAAAAGTGTATTTCTGGTCAACAAAAGTTCAAAAGGTTTGGCAAATCGACTATGACGAGCAAAACCCTTTTGATAACTTTCAAACCAAGTTTCAAAACAAGCGATCGCATGACTAGGCACAAAACCACCCAAAATGAGTGAGGAATCTTGAGCCATATAAAAGCATTCACCTTTAATGCTTCAATTTTTCGACTATGAGTGTGCCGATGAATGCCTTCTTGAGTTAGAACTTGTTCGAAAAATACATTTCGAAATTACAAAAATGAGCGTCACACGTGGCAAAGGTGCAATTAGAGGATCTTAACATTCCCTAGGATAAAACCCTCTCGTAAAACCCCCGGTTTCAAGCCTAACCCGGCCAATGCCCATCTTTGGCATTGAAGATCATTTAGAAAACCTGTTGAGCCTTAGCCTTTTCGTTTCGAATACTCACTTCAAAACCAACCCTTTCTTTACATCTCTTGGCCATAGCCTAAGTTTCTGTTCTGTCAGCAAAATCACTGCAAGAAACACACCTCTAGAAGGAGTCACACCCAAGTTGTAACCAAAGAAAGGCGTAACCAAAGCTGCCAAAGAAATCAAAGAGCTAAAAACCTAAGGATCATTTAAAGCCGAGGGAAAGGTTCTTCAAAGAAGAAAAAGTTACGAAAAGAAGGCTCTCAAAGAGAGAAATCCAAAAAGAGGTATCAACTAAAACGTCAAAGATAAGTCATCACAGACAACTCTTAGGCTATATTAAACTCTCAATTAAACCACCTACAAAAATCCTTATCCCATACACCATCTTCACCCTCTCGCGAATGTCTTGGGATAATTAGCACCATCCTCGTTTAAGTATTGTAGATTTGATTCTCGATCAAGCTTATGACAACGGAAGAGCTACATGACTGGCCCTTGAGTGAATTAGAAGTTAGGAAACCCGATAGACTTGAGTGAATTGAGTGACCACCTGTGAGGGCCCCAATCATGTACATGTTACATTATGAAGATTGAAAAGAGAGCTTGTTAGAACCAAAGGTTTGGGGAAACATCAAAGGATGGAACCTCGTCCGAAATCTTTTTACCAAAACCTGCAGGAATTAAAGTTCTCCAGAATACGAAGACACCCTTCCAACCTTTCATCACAATTTTATGAAGGTTTGCTTGAGGACAAGCAAAGCTCTAAGTGTGGGATACTTGATATCGCGTAAAAAGTCAAGTTTTTACCACCGATATCTCTCTCATTCTGGAGCAATACTTGGTATTTGGACTCAAACAACGCACAAATCATTGATAATATGCTAAGAAGATCAAAACAAGGTTGCACGAGCAAAATCAAGCAAAACGGCCGAAAAACGAAGATTCCACGCACGTGTAAAGATTCAAGATATCAAAACGAGAATTCAAGGAAAAAGTGCCCATCACCAACATCCATCTTACCCAAGATGTTCGTTTTTAAATTACGAATCCAACAAAAGAAGAATCGGCAAAAACAAATGAAGAATGAAGATTCTACGCACGCCGAAAGATTCAAACGATTCGTACGACACATCCAAAGTATAGAGACATATTTTTGGGATATCTTTTCATCAAAATCATTGTTTTTGAATTACGAAGCCAACAAAAAAAAGAATCGACGGAAACGGATGCGTAACGAAGAAAACACGCACGAATCAAGAAACGAGGCAACAGGCGACGAACCGGTGCGGGGGGTGCCAGCCGCCGCCGGCCAGCCACCCCACCGCCGCAAGCTGCCACCAGGCCGCCGCCGGTCGGCTGTCACCCGCACGGTTCGTGCTTATTTGTCCTTACGTGTACCCGGTGCTAGACCTTTGCGCAAGTTTACGTACCTCGTGCACCACCTTTACGCATCCTTACGTACCTCGTGCCACCACCTGCACGTACCCGGTGCCACCACCTATTCCACCTTTTTCTATTGTGAGCTACCACTTGCTAAAATGCACCAAAACTCTCCTATAAATAGGAGGCATGAGTTTCATTTGAAAACACACCAAGACACCTACACATATACACATTCCACATTTCTTTATTGTAATATTAGTGGTAATTCTTCCTAGTTAATTAGACTAGTTAATTAACTAGTCAAGAAAGATTTATACGGAGGTGCTCCGGGACGCATATTTTAGCTACGAGTTATTGTACTTCTTTTCAGGTGTTAATCTATCTTTCATATTTAATATGCTTGTTCTTTCTTTAATAAATTTAAATATGCATGCTAGAATTGCCATGATTAGCTAAATAACTCAATTGTCTGCTATGATAGTCGTTTAGAAAAGTATTAAATATGTGACTATGTGGTATGTTATGAGATTGTGGATGGTTTACTTTACAAATAGAGATAGGAATTAAATCTTTATCGTTTATCTTCCCAACTCATGTTGTGACTAAAACCTTATCCAAAAATGAACGTAGCTAACTCATAGGGTATAGGTCACTTAGTTATACTATGTTAGATTGAATCATTGAGCTCGGCATGGCCGGTGTTCTCTAGACCAAAATAGGATCCAAGAGACACGGAACATGGGAGTAGAGGTAGATTAAGATTAAATTCATATAGACGATATTTTTGAGACAACTTTCGGAATATCCTCGACTTAGATAATACTTTTGTATGCTTAAATTGAACTGCTGCTTTGATCGTCTTATTGCATGTTCTTATTTGATTGTTGCCTTAGGATCATCATAATAGTGAAATTTAAACGGCATTAATCATCGTGAAATAATATGACGGCCCCTATTCAACTGTTCTTTGATATAGTACTGGAAACGCTTACGGCGGAGTACAAATATATGGAAGTCAAGAACGACCGAAGGTAGTTGTATTATGAATCGAATAACAAACGTATTACTTAGGTTTCTATTTGTGGCATAAATCATCCCTGTTTTGTTGCATCCCTGAGTAATGATGATAACTCGTACGAATAAGTGATGACATGTTATTCGGCCGTCTAGACCGGTTAGCCCAACCTATTCCGGTGAGGATAACCCTCGTTCATAAGATTGTTTATTCAACAAACTATGTCATGATTCGGGCATCTCTGATGACCGAGATTGGGGAATAGGATTCGAGGTTAACTGTCGGATAATGTGGGTGTACATTTGAAAGAACTTTCGGTGTATACTTTAATATATTTTGCAATCCACGTGACATTCTATTTGCCTAATTGTGGAAACCTCCGCGTTAGCCCGATAGAAGGATGGTAGTAATAGCTCACATCAACTTACGAATTTATCTCCATTAGAACTCTCCATATTTAACAACTTCTAAACCACGTTATAGTAGACAATCGCTTTAATTGTTGAACGCCCGAAGTAACCTCCACTTTTTAATTCAGTCAAGTTTAATTTAGGATCGAAAAACCCAAAACCAAAACCAACTCTTTTAACTCTAGCTAAATACATAAAAGCTTCTAAACCCCCTAGTTTCAATTTGTCACGCTTTGAAGAACGATCCAAGATCATACTTATCCTTTGTTAGCCCTTTGATTAGCATAATAAGTAACCCTGGGCCCCAGCCTTATAAATTAAAAACCCACTGATGTGTCACGTCACCATTAGAAATCCCAACGACCGGTACGTGTCGTAACATGACCTGCTACTCTATTCCTTCGCCCACGAGCAAATTCGGGCCACTGACTCCCTCACAGGAGAGTGTGGAGAGTTGAGCATCGTCTGTCTGATCTGAATCATGACACCTTAAATACTCATGACATATTAGTTGATAACCGACTAATAGGGAACTTATTGGTTATACCACTAGGTGTTGAATCCACTAAACATTTCCAATTTAGATAATCATTTTCCCATAAGAGTCACCGTCCCACATTATTAGCTAACGAACTCACAACAAATACTACTTTTATTATCTGATTTATTATTGCACTTTTATTCGCTTTACTTAGTTTACTTAGTTAACTGAACAAAAACCCCCAACGCACTCTTTTAAAACCTTTACTAGAAAAGAAAGATTGATTGGATCACCTCCGTTTCAATTCAGTTTCTCTTTAAAAACGACTCTAGGTCATACTTACCATCTACTAGCCTTTGGTTCAGTATTAGTAAGTCATACTTAGACCCCAGCAAATATAAATTTAAAACAAACCGATCGCGATCCATACGTCGTCTTCATACGACGCTTCTGGTCCCATCAAGTTTTTGTTGCCGCTGTCGGGGAGACTAACTGTCCGATACAGAGGCCCAACCAATCCCAATTCTAGTAAACCCTTAGGATAAAACCTTCTAAAAAAACACAAAAACAAGTATTTACTTTCTTGTCTTTCCTTTTTAGTGTATGACCTGTTCCCATAGATCTGCACCACTGTTTAATTTCCCTGATCCAGAACTTATAATACGTACCATCCGACGAGAAAAGAAGCAATCCGCACTCAAACAAGCAATGGTTGAATGCATCACTCTCGCTGACAACAGTAAACCCTCTATCGAAGGAAGAGGAGGACCAATTCTCTACCCTGAAACCCCTGGTCAATCTTTCGAGCTTAAGCACCACATCATCCAACTAATCCAAAACCGTTGTCAATTCCATGGATTACCCAGTGATGATCCAAACTCTCACCTCGACAAATTCATATCTCTTTCAAACTCCTACAAACAAAACGGAATTAGTCAAGACACAATCCGTTTGTATCTTTTCTCTTATTCGCTCACACATCATGCGCAAACATGGTTTGAAGGTTTAGAGACCGGCTGTAACACCCGCCAAATTAGGACTAGTGATTAGTGCCTAATCAGTTGTTAATGCATGAAATTAGTTCTGTGTTAGGCCAATTAATGTACCGATATATATATTGTTGAATATATACGAATATGCGATTTGATTAAATCGTATTCCAAATCGAATGCAATTCGGTCCAATTAATACAGACGTTGGTGAAAATTTTATTTAATAATATAACATTATTTAATAACTCGCTTCCATCCAAAATATTAGTTAGATAATAGTTCATTTCAAATTTGTATCGTACAAGTAACATGTACGCGATTAAAACTTAAGCTCGCAACAAAACAAAAACAAAATTAAATTATATTTTATAACTCAATCGTAAAGTAATTAATGAAATACTTTAACAAAAAAAAATATCGAGTTAACAATCGTATTTTAAAACTTATATTGCAATGTATAAAATAAACATTTGACATTTAAACAATTGGGAAAACGAACACCGCACGGAGCATGACTGCAGGAGGTGAGGAAGTGAGGCTTTCAACAAAACCCCACTCCCTCCTCATTTCTTCTTCATTTCCACCCACATTCTTTCTTTCTTCTCTCTCTCTCACCCTTTTTCTCTAAAACTACATCACCACCACCATCACCTAAATCTAGCAAATAACACCACCAAACGCCTTTAAATCACTGGAGTTCTTTGGAGAAAAATAATCACCACGCAACGATCTACACTCCTACCTTTCCGGAATCTTGATTCATTAACTTGTAAGTTTCCGATGAAAACTCGAAACCTCTCGATTTTAAGTGTTTTTAAGTTTTAGTTGTTTCTTTAAGCTTAGAATGTCCTTATAAGGGTTGGGTAAAAGAATCAGACCAAACGGAAACCCGAAAACTCATTTTTGGCTCAAAAATTCGTTAACAGCCCTAAGTGTCGCAACGAAGGTGCAGTATAGCGTCACTTCGTGCGTCACTTAAGTGACGCATTGAGTGTCGCTAAAAGCCCTAATCATGCGTCACTTGCATAAGTGCCGCATAAAACCCCTTTTTCCCGACACTTACCTCCGTCACTTGCTTAGTGACGCCTAGGACCCTTACCGTCACTAATAACCCGACACTGCTTTAGTGACGCCCCAGTATGCGTCACTCCTTTAAGTGACACCTAACCGACACTTATACCCGACACTAATGGAGTGACGCCACCTTATGCGTCACTTACCTAAGTGACGCCCTAAACTCAGAATTTCCAATTTTATGCGACACTTCCTAAGTGTCGCCCAAGCCACTAAGTGACGCCATAAGTGACGCCCTCACTCAGATTCTGCCATTTCATGCGTCACTACCTAAGTGACGCCTAAGCCCCAAGTGACGCTATAAGTGACGCATAAAACAGAAGGTTTCAAATTAATTTTACACTAAGTATTGAGACCCAAATTTGACGCCCCATTTCACCCAAATTCAAGTCCAGATGCGTTTTTCACCAAAGCAATATAGTAGAAATAAAAAAATTTCACCAAAGCTCGACCCCAGCCAGGGGCTCTGCCCCTTGGACCCCGCCAGGGGCTGCCGCCCCTTGGACCCTGCTACCAGGGGCGCTGCCCCCGGACCCCCGTCATTAACGGGCTTCGCCCTTACCCTAGGTTCACGAGTAACCGTGTTACATCTAAACTTTCCCACAAAGTGATAAACTTGTATAACATCAAACACGAATGCCACACAACTTCTAAAAACACATTGGAACTTACTTTTAGGTATAACACTTCAAAATCATCAAAATAATAATGTGGGATTATTATTACAAACAATCACTAACGGGCCGTACACATTTTCAAACAATTACACAAACAACCAAATCGTGGTAATTTGGACATTCTAGTTGAACAAACAACTACAAGGGTGATCTTTGAGATACTCAATCATGTCATAACCATCGCGTGTCGTGGACACCCTCAGGTTACAAGTCGTTGGACTTCGATTCTTGGCTAATCAATCTAAGTTTATTAAGATAAACTCTCCAGGCTCATGTGAGTCTCATGGCCCCTCTTTTTACTGTTTTACTAGGGGTGTGATACATTGCTCTGTTTTTAACACATGAACACGAGTACATATTTCAATATACTACATGAGTTGTTTTCAACTAATCAAACCAAAGTCCTCCGTCAGTATAGTCTGGTAATACGAAAGTAGCGTGAATATTAGTATATGGTACCATATAGGATTGACCCTCCTCGTCCGGGTTAGCAAGCACTAACCGGGTAAACGGACGTACTAATATTTGGGAAGATGAGCGTAGATTAGGCACTCGTGGAGGCACCTCGCTCGGAATTCTCTATATGGGACCCGACCCTCGAGTTAAGCTCAGAATATGCGCTCATGGTTGTATACATTATCTGTAACTTTATTTGCTGGATGCAAATCAATACTTAAATCTTGCGGTTCATAGAATATTATTTGATACTCAAACCTGTGAGCTCACCAGCGTTAGCTGACCCATTTTAGCATGTATCACAGGTACTCAGCAGTAGATTTGGACTGCCCATCAGGATGCATCTTAGCTCGAGTCTTCATGCAAAAACTTCAGAGATTTCATTGCATTATTAGATTCTGTATAACTAATTATGTACTTAAATCTCTCATATTACGAACACGAGCTATGTATGAGTTCAAATTGTTGTAAACCTTTTAATATTAATATATTTTGTTAAAACGGCGCATATAGAGTCGTTTGTTATATATCTGTGTGCTTTGATTATTGATTAGTAACACCCAAAGTATGCTTCCACGAATCATTAAATTTGGGGGTGTTACAGATTGGTATCAGAGCCTAAGGTTATAGTGAACTAGGTTGCATTTAGTGGGCCTAGACTATGACCGTTAGGCAGTATTCCTTATTAAGTATTATTAGGTTCAATGACTACATGGTATTGGTTTAATTTAACATAGTCTGATCAACTATGTATAATTAAAAAAATATGATGTGGAATCTGAAAGGAATCATGACTGAACAGGATACACTAGTTGACTCTGACCACGAGAGAAACCGAGACCCAAACATGTATGTGTTAGACACCTTAGGCTATTATGTAATATATATGTATATACATAGATAGGCCTCACTCTTTTTAACGCTTTGTCTCAGAATGGCAAACAAACCACCCAATTCGTCACACTCGCAATCCGGGTCGCAGAACCCGAGGGTAGCTAGAAGGAGCGCCAGGTTGCCTCGAGCTGGCCCGTACCCCACTCACTTCACTCTGCCGGCCTTGGCCGCTAGGCTGGACCGTCATGAACAACAACTTCGCACCATGGATGTCGCTTTGCAAGAAACCAATGAAAATTGGAGACTCACAGCGCTTGAGCGTATCAACCAAGTCTCCGAGGACCATGAAAACACCGTTAACAACATGAACATACTCCACGACCGAGTAGTGGAATCAGGAATAGAAGTCGAACTTTTACGACTCAGGTTGGAACAATGCAAGCAGCGCCTACAAGAGGCCGAAGAATACTCAAGAATGCTGGTACAACGACTAGCATTGGCAGAAGACAACGCCCGACAAACCAGCAGACTCGCAGTTACCGTGGATCGACTCGTCACACTAATGGAAAGGATCAACTTGCATTAGAACTAGTGTGGCTATCATCTTGTAATCTATATCTATCTATGTAGGACTTTCACTATTCTAACCGGATGTAACAATTCCCGGTACCTTTTGTACTCCCCGTATTATGTAATCTTTTGAAAACTCGTGTCATGTACCAAACTTGGTTATTTAAATGAAATATAATTATCACTTTATATCATATATTCCATCATATACACATGTGATACATCAGAATTTCACACAAGGATCTCATTGTCTTTTCTTGATCTTGTTCAGCAAGATGCCACCGAAGTGATTCACCTTCAGCGAAACTGAAATCGCCCAACTCATAGCCCAAAGTGTGGCTCAAGCTATGGCTACCCGACAACCCAGTTCGGGCAGCGAAGACACAGCTGCCAACGGGCCTCAATCCAAGCCTTGTTCATACAAGGACTTCCTGAGCTGCAAACCCTTGAACTTCAAGGGAACTGAAGGAGCCATCGGACTGATCAGATGGTTCGAGAAAATGGAGTCCGTCTTCCACATCAGCAAGTGTGCGGAAGAGGACAGAGTCAAATACTCCACCTGCACCCTCGAAGATGGTGCACTCTCATGGTGGAATTCATATGCCCAGTCTGTGGGTATCGATACCGCCTACCTACTCCCTTGGGAGGAACTGAAGACAATGCTTACTGCTAAGTATTGCCCCATCGAACAACTACAAAAGCTAGAGGAAGAGTTCTGGCACCTAAAGGTGCAGGGAACTGACATTGACGGATATACCATCAGATTACAACAACTTGCCATCCTTCGCCCAGCAATGGTGAGCACCGAACCCAATAAGATCCGAAGGTACATCCGCGGTCTTCCGGAACCTGTCCGGGGGAACGTCGCCTCCTCAAACCAGACCACCATTGATGGTGCTATCAGATTAGCCCATGAACTCATGGCCATGAACGAGGACCCAGAACCACCCACTTCTTCCTCCAACCACCTCAAAAGGAAGTGGTCTGACAACCACAACAACAACCAAAACAAGAAACCCGACACCATCAAAGCCTACAACTCAACCACCGACACCAAACGGGGTTACACAGGGAACAAGCCCTACTGTTCCAAGTGCAACCGCCACCATGAAGGTCCTTGCGGTCCTTATTGCAACAACTGCAAGAGGTACGGACACCTCACCAAGGACTGTAGATACCCCACCAACAACAACAACTCCAACTACAACCCCAAGGCACCCAAGCCATGTTTCGGGTGTGGAAACACCGGGCACTTCAAGAATGATTGCCCAAACCTGAAGAAAAAGAGAAACAACAGCAACAACAACAACAACGCAAAAGGTAGAGCGTTCGTACTCAACTCTGGGGACGCCCGACAGGACCCGAATGTGGTATCGGGTATGTTCCTCCTCAACAACTTAACTGCTTTTGTTCTGTTTGATACTGGTGCCGATAGGAGCTTTATTTCTGATGAGTTTTACCCCTTACTTGACATCACTCCTATTGCCTTAGATGTTAAGTACACTGTAGAGCTAGCAAACGGTAAACTCATAGAAACCAATAGTGTGATACCTAATTGCACTTTAAACCTAGTCGATGAAACCTTTTCAATCGACCTTATGCCTGTTGAAATTGGGAGTTTTGACGTCATCATTGGAATGGACTGGTTGTCCAAACATCGAGCCGAAATCGTCTGTTACGATAAAATCGTCCGCATCCCTCTCGCCGTCGGTAGAACCTTGATCATACAGGGGGAGACTGGCAGGACGAGACTAAACATCATCTCTTGTTTGAAAACTCAAAAATTGCTGAGAAAGGATTATCCAGCAATCCTCGCGCACATCACGGAGAAAAAGTCGGAGGAGAAGCGACTTGAGGATGTGCCAATCGTTAGAGACTTTCCCGAAGTCTTTCCGAAAGAACTACCTGGCTTACCTCCACATAGACAGGTTGAGTTCTCAATTGATCTCGTGTCGGGTGCCGCACCGGTAGCCCGAGCACCATATCGCCTAGCCCCATCCGAACTTCAGGAGCTGTCCATCCAGTTACAGGAACTCCTGGACAGAGGATTTATTAGACCGAGTTCTTCGCCATGGGGAGCTCCGATCTTATTCGTGAAAAAGAAAGACGGTTCTTTCCGAATGTGTATCGACTACCGAGAGTTGAACAAGTTGACCATCAAAAACCGATATCCACTTCCTCGCATCGATGACCTGTTTGACCAACTACAAGGGTCGAGTATTTATTCAAAGATCGATCTTCGGTCAGGTTATCATCAACTTCGAGTTCACGACACCGACATCCCGAAAACCGCTTTCCGAACTCGTTACGGGCATTATGAATTTCAGGTGATGCCCTTCGGTTTAACAAAGCACCAGCTGTATTCATGGATCTTATGAATCGGGTGTGTAAACCTTACCTCGACAAGTTTGTCATCGTCTTTATCGATGACATCCTCATCTATTCGCGCAACGAACAAGAACACGCGCAACACCTCAAAACCATTCTAGAACTACTCAAACATGAGGAGTTATATGCCAAATTCTCCAAGTGTGAGTTCTGGATACAATCCGTTCAATTCCTTGGACATGTTGTTAATAGTCAAGGAATCCATGTCGATCCATCAAAAATCGAAGCTATCAAAAACTGGCAAGCGCCAACTATTCCAACCGAAGTACGCCAATTTTTGGGATTGGCCGGGTATTATCGTCGTTTCATCGAAAATTTCTCCAAAATAGCTCAACCACTCACGACACTGACTCAGAAGGAAAAGAAGTTCGATTGGACTGATAAACAAGAGTCAGCATTTCAACTATTAAAACTCAAGCTTTGCAGTGCTCCTATTCTATCCTTACCTGAAGGCACCGACGACTTCGTGGTATACTGCGATGCTTCCCACCAAGGTCTCGGTTGCGTGTTGATGCAACAAGATAAGGTCATTGCTTACGCTTCCCGACAACTCAAAGTTCATGAAAAGAACTACACGACTCACGACCTCGAGCTAGGGGCCGTGGTGTTCGCCCTCAAAATCTGGAGACACTACCTCTATGGTACCAAAAGTACCGTATTCACCGATCACAAAAGTCTCCAACACATCTTCGACCAAAATGACCTTAATATGAGACAACGTCGCTGGGTCGATTTGCTCACCGATTATGACTGCGAAATCAAATACCACCCAGGCAAGGCAAATGTTGTTGCCGATGCCCTCAGTCGAAAGGAACAGCCGAAACCACTTCGAGTTCGAGCCCTCAGTATGACCATTCATAATGATCTCACCATTCAGATTCATACCGCTCAACTCGAAGCTTTGAAACCCGAAAATGTCAAAAGTGAAGCCTTATGAGGCATCGATAAGCAATTCGAAATCAAACCTAATGGTGTTAGGTACTTCTCAAATCGAATCTGGTTGCCTAGTTTTGGGAACCTGCGAGACTTGGTGATGGATGAAGCTCACAAGTCTAAATATTCTATCCACCCCGGATCCGACAAAATGTATTACGGCATCAAAGAATTCTATTGGTGGCCGAACATGAAAGCCGAAATCGCCACATATGTCAGCAAGTGCCTTACTTGCTCGAAAGTCAAAACCGAACATCAAAAACCTTCTGGTTTACTCCAACAGCCCAACATTCCTGAATGGAAATGGGAACAAATTGCCATGGATTTCGTAACCAAACTACCAAAGTCATCGAGCGGTTGCGATACCATTTGGGTGATCGTCGATCGTCTCACAAAATCTGCTCACTTCTTGGCAATCAAAGAAACCGACAAAATGGAACGCCTCTCACAAATTTACATCAAAGAAATTGTTTCCAGACACGGTGTCCCAACCTCGATTATCTCTGACAGGGACGCTCGTTTCACTTCTCACTTTTGGCAATCACTTCAAAAATCATTAGGTACCCGACTTGATATGAGTATCGCATACCATCCTCAAACCGATGGCCAAAGTGAACGAACTATTCAGACACTGGAAGACATGCTACGAGCTTGCGTAGTTGACTTCGGTGCAAACTGGGAAAGACACCTACCATTGTTTGAGTTTTCCTACAATAACAGTTATCATGCTAGCATTAAGGCTGCACTATTCGAGGCACTGTACGGTCGTAAGTGCCGATCACCGATCTATTGGACCAAAGTGGGAGACAACCAACTCACTAGTCCTCAACTCATACACGAAACCACTGAGAAAATTGTCGAGATCCAAAACTGACTTAAAGCCGCACGTGATCGTCAGAAAAGTTATGCTAACGTGAGACGCAAACCACTCGAGTTCCAAGTTGGGGATCGAGTACTCCTTAAAGTATCGCCTTGGAATATTTAATCCGATTTGGCAAACGCGGGAAGTTAAATCCTAGATACATTGGCCCTTTTGAGATCCTCGAAAGGATTGGCCCTGTGGCATATCGACTGCAGCTGCCAGCTGAGCTCAGCAGCATGCACCCTACTTTTCACATTTCTAACCTAAAGAAATGCCTGTCTGATGAGACACTTATCATCCCACTCGATGAAATTCGCATTGATAACAAACTTCATTTTGTCGAGGAACCTACGGAAATAATGGATGGTGAGGTCAAACAACTCAAACAAAGTCGTATTCCCATCGTTAAGGTCAGGTGGAATTCGCGGCGTGGTCCGGAATTCACTTGGGAACGGGAAGACCAAATGCGACTTAAGTACCCTCAGTTATTCACTAACTCTACATCAAACGCTACATCGAACTAAATTTCGAGACGAAATTCTCCTAACAGGGGGAGAATGTAACACCCGCCAAATTAGGACTAGTGATTAGTGCCTAATCAGTTGTTAATGCATGAAATTAGTTCTGTGTTAGGCCAATTAATGTACCGATATATATATTGTTGAATATATACGAATATGCGATTTGATTAAATCGTACAAATTCCAAATTGAATGCAATTCGGTCCAATTAATACGGACGTTAGTGAAAATTTTATTTAATAAAATATAACATTATTTAATAACTCGCTTCCATCCAAAATATTAGTTAGATAATAGTTCATTTCAAATTTGTATCGTACAAGTAACGTGTACGCGATTAAAACTTAAGCGCGCAACAAAACAAAAATAAAGTTAAATTATATTTTATAACTCAATCGTAAAGTAATTAATGAAATACTTTAACAAAAAAAAATATCGAGTTAATAATCGTATTTTAAAACTTATATTTCAACGTATAAAATAAACATTTGACATTTAAACAATTGGGAAAACGAACACCGCACGGAGCATGACTGCAGGAGGTGAGGAAGTGAGGCTTTCAACAAAACCCCACTCCCTCCTCATTTCTTCTTCATTTCCACCCACATTCTTTCTTTCTTCTCTCTCTCTCACCCTTTTTCTCTAAAACTACATCACCACCACCATCACCTAAATCTAGCAAATAACACCACCAAACGCCTTTAAATCACTGGAGTTCTTTGGAGAAAAATAATCACCACGCAACGATCTACACTCCTACCTTTCCGGAATCTTGATTCATTAACTTGTAAGTTTCCGATGAAAACTCGAAACCTCTCGATTTTAAGTGTTTTTAAGTTTTAGTTGTTTCTTTAAGCTTAGAATGTCCTTATAAGGGTTGGGTAAAAGAATCAAAGCAAACGGAAACCCGAAAACTCATTTTTGGCTCAAAAATTCGTTAACAGCCCTAAGTGTCGCAACGAAGGTGCAGTATAACGTCACTTCGTGCGTCACTTAAGTGACGCACTGAGTGTCGCTAAAAGCCCTAGTCATGCGTCACTTGCATAAGTGCCGCATAAAACCCCTTTTTCCCGACACTTACCTCCGTCACTTGCTTAGTGACGCCTAGGACCCTTACCGTCACTAATAACCCGACACTGCTTTAGTGACGCCCCAGTATGCGTCACTCCTTTAAGTGACGCCTAACCGACACTTATACCCGACACTAATGGAGTGACGCCACCTTATGCGTCACTTACCTAAGTGACGCCCTAAACTCAGAATTTCCAATTTTATGCGACACTTCCTAAGTGTCGCCCAAGCCACTAAGTGATGCCATAAGTGACGCCCTCACTCAGATTCTGCCATTTCATGCGTCACTTCCTAAGTGACGCCTAAGCCCCAAGTGACGCTATAAGTGACGCATAAAACAGAAGGTTTCAAACTAATTTTACACTAAGTATTGAGGCCCAAATTTGACGCCCCATTTCACCCAAATTCAAGTCCAGATGCGTTTTTCACCAAAGCAATATAGTAGAAATAAATTTTTTTCCAAGCTGACCTGGCAGCTCGACCCTAGCCAGGGACTCTGCCCCTTGGACCCCGCTACCAGGGGCGCTGCCCCCGGACCCCCATCATTAACGGGCTTCGCCCTTACCCTAGGTTCACGAGTAACCGTGTTACATCTAAACTTTCCCACAAAGTGATAAACTTGTATAACATCAAACACGAATGCCACACAACTTCTAAAAACACATTGGAACTTACTTTTAGGTATAACACTTCAAAATCATCAAAATAATAATGTGGGATTATTATTACAAACAATCACTAACGGGCCGTACACATTTTCAAACACTTACACAAATAACCAAATCGTGGTAATTTGGACATTCTAGTTGAACAAACAACTACAAGGGTAATCTTTGAGATACTCAATCATGTCATAACCATCGCGTGTCGTGGACACCCTCAGGTTACAAGTCGTTGGACTTCAATTCTTGGCTAATCAATCTAAGTTTATTAAGATAAACTCTCCAGGCTCAGGTGAGTCTCATGGCCGCTCTTTTTACTGTTTTACTAGGGGTGTGATACATTGCTATGTTTTTAACACATGAACGCGAGTACATATTTCAATATACTACATGAGTTGTTTTCAACTAATCAAACCAAAGTCCTCCGTCAGTATAGTCTGGTAATACGAAAGTAGCATGAATATTAGTATATGGTACCATATAGGATTGACCCTCCTCGTCCGGGTTAGCAAGCACTAACCGGGTAAACGGACGTACTAATATTTGGAAAGACGAGTGTAGATTAGGAACTCGTGGAGGCACCTCGCTCGGAATTCTCTATATGGGACCCGACCCTCGAGTTAAGCTCAGACTATGCGCTCAAGGTTAAATACATTATCTGTAACTTTATTTGCTGGATGCAAATCAATACTTAAATCTTGTGGTTCATAGAATATTATTTGATACTCAAACCTGTGAGCTCACCAGCGTTAGCTGACCCATTTTAGCATGTATCACAGGTACTCAGCAGTAGATTTGGACTGCCCATCAGGATGCATCTTAGCTCGAGTCTTCATGCAAAAACTTCAGAGATTTCATTGCATTATTAGATTTTGTATAACTAATTATCTACTTAAATCTCTCATATTACGAACACGAGCTATGTATGAGTTCAAACTGTTGTAAACCTTTTAATATTAATATATTTTGTTAAAACGGCGCATATAGAGTCGTTTGCTATATATCTGTGTGCTTTGATTATTGATTAGTAACACCCAAAGTATGCTTCCGCGAATCATTAAATTTGGGGGTGTTACACCGGCTCTATCCCTTCATGGACTGTGATGGCAACAAAGTTTCTAACCAAGTACTTTCCGCCTTCTAAACAAACCAAACTTCGAAATGACATCATGAATTTCCACCAAGCTTTTGATGAGTCATTATACACCGCATGGGAACGATTCAAAGGAGCCTTGAAGAAATTCGCTAATCACCGGCTTGACAAATCCGCAGAATTGTGTACCTTCTATAATGGTCTAGACCCTAACCACCGAACCACCCTCGACGCTGCCGCACAAGGAAGCTTCATGACAAAGACCAACGGAGAAGGATGAAACCTTGTAGAAAACATGACTATGCATCACCACGATTGGAACTCTGGAGATCACTCGACATCTTCAGCACCTCTCGCCGCATCAAATTCAATTCCAGTCGAAGCATTTAAGGTATTAACGGAGAAAATGGACTCACTTATCAAACAGTTTGGAGAACTTAAGAAACAACAGCACCAAGTACACCAAGTGCAAGTCTGTCAACACTGCACCAATCCGCAACAACCTGGTGAATACCAAGTCGAATACGAAGAAGCAGATGGCACCGTCTACTATGCTCAGTTTCCTGCTCGACAACAAAATTTTCCAGCCGGTTTCAATCAAAACAACAACCAACCTAGAGGACCTCCATTCAAACCAAGAAATAACCAACCACCATACCAACCCCGATACCTACCTAGATACCCACCTTACCCACAACAATCACAACCCTCTTATAACCAACCCCTCGCACTTCTAGCACCAACTTCCGACACAAACCAAACCTCTGAACAACCTGCAAAGACAAATGCCCCAGCTTCAAGTTCAGATGACGCCTTCACCAGTTCATGCAAGGTCAACACTTGCTCAACCAAAAGACGTCCGCCAAACAAGATCAAGCCGACTTCTTTATGAGAAATCAATTGGCTGTGCTAAAAAATTTGGAAGCTCGGATTGGACAATTGGCACAACGTCTTGATAACAGACCCAGAGGAAGCTTGCCTAGAAACACGGTTCACAACCCACATGTTGAGGAAGCAAAGCAACTTACTACCACCGAGGAAGCATCTACTACACCACCAGTTGTTGTTCCAGTAAAAGAGGAAGAACCAAAGATCAAGATACCAGCTGTGGAAACCACTCCGACCATAAACAAAGAGGTTAGGATCCCTTACCCCGCTAGACTTAAAGCTCCACCCAAGATATTATCATCCTTTAAGCTAGACGGAAAATTCCTTGATACCATGTCTAGAGTTCCCGGTCGAAACAAGTATATTAGAAAATTTCTATCCACTAAGGATAAACTGCCCGAAGTAAACAATATTCCCCTTAGTTCTGAAACCTCGACCCTACTTAAGAATAGCCTTCCCGAAAAACTAGGAGATACTGATAGATTTACACTCCCTTGTTCTATTTACCAATCCGGAGAAATAAGCGCCTTAGCCGACTTAGGAGCCAGCATTAACCTTATGCCCTACTCCCTGTTTAAGAGGTTGGAACTTGAAAACTTGAAACCTACTAAGATGACCGTCCAGCTAGCTGATCAATCTGTTAGATACCCAAAAGGAATAGCTGAGAACGTTCTAGTTCAAGTTAACAAATTCTTCTTTCCAACGGATTTCGTGGTAATGGATATCCACGAGGACATAAACATCCCGATTATCCTTGGAACACCATTCATGAACACAGCTAGAGCAGTAATTGATGTGTATAACCATACGATTGTATTACGATCACATGGTGAAAGCATTACTTAAAAGATCGACCAACCGGAATGCACTCCAAAAGAAGAAGAATGTTATGCTATATCAACAGGCAGAATTTGTTCCGATGACGAATCAGAACTAGAGGAAGAACAACATTTCACTCAATCATCAGTTTTCATCTCTGATTTTGAGTATGACCCAGAAACAGAGGAAGAATATGAAGAAGCAGAGGAAGAAATTGAATCTGAAGATGAAGAACCTGAAGAAGAGGAAAAAAAACCTGAGGAGGAGGAAGAAATCGAAGAAGAAGAAGAAGAGGAAGAAATGGAGGAAGATGAAGATCAAGCTGATTCACCACAGATGGCTGAAGTCAAAAGAATACAAGACTGCAATGACTACACTTCATCAGAAGAATCCTTTGATTATGGAGCCATCCACCAAGAGCTCAGATCCACTCATCTCAAAAGAATGAGAAAAATTCTCGACTCTTATCTCGATCCATCGAAACCTTTTACCAGAACTTGACTTCGAGATATAGATACTTTTGAAGAAGAACTCCGAACATCACAGCACCCAGACCTGTATGCTAAACTCCTACAAAGAATTATATAAGTCATGACAACCAGGAAGCTTTGTTGGAGAGAACCTTCAAAACACCATCACGGAAGTCAGAACCATCAAAATCAATAGTACTCAACCTTTCAACCATGCACCCTCAGATGAAGAATTCCACCAATTCCCAGATTCACGAGACGAAGATTCTGACTACAAGAGTGTCAAATTTGACGGTGATTTTATTAACGTCACTATCAATGAACGCTCTATTCCAAAAACCCCTCTTGCTCCACCAAATTCCCCCATCATCACAGCTGAGAGATTAGAGATTCCGCTCATAGGTACTCACCAAGACATGATCGAACAAATTGATGAATACACTGATGTGTGCATCATTGTAGAGGCTATCAAAGAGTCAACCAATTAGTACAACACCGCTCAGAGACACATGATAAGACATATTGAACGAGAATACGATTCATATCTTGCCAATTATGGAGAACCAGTGCCCCAGACTTTGCTCAGACATATCCAAGAGTTCTCTGATTCCCTTCAAGAACAAGTTACCAGAGAAGCTCAATAGCCAGAGAGGCCAGACTACCCAATGGGAGAAGTCGAGTTCTGCAGCAACCAAAGGCAAATATACCAAAAAGTATATTGTGCCTTAGCCGGATCAGCTTTTCCCTACTCATCAAGTCAGAAGGCTATACTCGCATCAATGAGAACTCATCTTGAAAGAGCTACTGTAAATCCGCAGAATTATGCTGACATAAGAATGGTGGGAGATCTTAGAACCCTTCTAGATCTCATCGAAAATGGAGAACATCTCACAACTTCAGAAAACTTCAGGATCGTCATTCACTCCACTATTGGTCATCACGTTGAACTAATAATTGATGAACTAAATCAAGCAGCATTCGAAGAAAATACTCGTGACATTCCAACACGTTATTGGTACATGTCACCAGTCAACTTAGCATCCTATGTAATAGATCGACTGCGTGGAATGTATGAGGAAGAAGACGTAGAAATTGACGCTTACCGAAACGGATATCGTGAAATATTCAGCAAGCTAACTGTAACACCCGCCAATTTAGGACTTTTGATTAGTGCCTAAACTACTTGTAATTTCATGTATTTAGTTTTGTATTAATCTAAATACATGAGACTTTTGTGAAATTTCTTACACGCGTACGCGATTCGTTTAAATCGTACACTTACCAAACGGACGAGGTCAGATACAATTTAGATTGGACGTGGGTGAAAAAAAAAACTTTTAAATAATGTGGGATTAACCAAAAAAAAATTATTTGCTTTAATATATTGTGAAAATATATTACACGTATCTAGTATCGTTTAAAACACCCCGAACGCGACGAGAGCACACAAAACGCGCCTAACAACAGAAAGTAATTCAAGTTATATTTTTATAACTCATTATTAAGTATTTTGATAAAATACTTCGGCTAAAAATATTTCGGATACACTTTAACATATAATGTGAAACAACATTTAAACAACTACGGGATTTAACCGACAACGACTCGTGATATAAAATTCGGAAACACAAACCCGCGAGCCGAGACCCAAATGGGTCGGCTCAGACCCGCGGACCCAAACTCAAACCGACCCATGACCCAACCCTTTTAATCCCTTTTTTTCCCTCCCCACTTCACCTCACTTTGCACACACACTTACACCTACTTTCTCTCATCTCTCTCCCTACTAAATCTCTAGTTCTCTCTCTCTAAAAACTGAGATAACAAGAACATCATCACCATAATCGTTCATCATCATCATCAAGACACAAGCAAGAGGATCATCATCATCATCATCATCATCATCTTCATCTTCTTTGATTTTCGATTTTGTTGGTAAGAAGCTTTAAAAACTCTTTTAAATTACTTGTAAAGCTTTTATTTACATGCTAGAACGTTTACTCAACGAAGATTTGCCCAAAAACCGACTTGAAAATGCATTTTTAAAGATAAGTATTCGAGCAGTTCGTCCTGTAAACCGAGATCTGTTCGTCCTGCGAGACGAACCCAAACTGCGAACCGAAATCCCGACTCGCATAGCCAAACTGCGAACCGAAACTGACCTGCGAACCGAAACTGACCTGCGAACCGACCCGACCTGCGAACTGTACTGCGAGTCGACTTGCGAGTTGACTTGCGAGCCGAACCTTGTGCTGCGAACCCAACTCGGTTCGCAGCCTACTGCCTTGCGAGCCGAATTCAGCTCGCACCGCGAACTCAGCTCGAACCACTATTTCAGTCCCTAACCAGACTTGACCAAATTCCCGAATTTGAATTCCAGATGCGATTTTTTTATTAAAGAAATGTAGTAGAAATAAAAACTTTCCAAGCTGACCTGGCAGCTCGACCCCAGCCAGGGGCTCTGCCCCTTGGACCCCGCCAGGGGCTGCCGCCCCTTGGACCTCGCTACCAGGGACGCTGCCCCCGGACCCCCGTCATCCAGGAACTTATAAATACTTTTCACACTAAGTGTCAAACACTTACATATAATGAAACCTGATACAACGATACATATAATAATAACACTTTTGGATTATTATTACAAACCGTCACCAACGGGCCATACTTATTTTTTTTCAAAACTACAAACGAAATACTAAACAAACACTTGGACATTTCCTAGTTGAGTGAACGACTAGCATGGGTGATCTTTTGAGATACCTACTTATTTGATTACTTGCTTACTTACGACGTTGTGCATTTTGGATGCCAGAGGGTTGCAGGGTTCGGAGAACCACGTACGGACTTACATCCGCTTTACTTACTTGATTACACCTTCATACTTACTAGACTCAGGTGAGTCTTACAGCCCCACTTTTACTGTTTTTATACATATGGGGTGAGATACATTGCTTACTTTTCTTGAACACAAGTACGAACAACTCATTTTACTATACGGGATTGCCTGAGTTACTTACTTTTACTGAAGTCTCTCCATCATATATCGTTAGTTATGGACTTAAGCGCGAACACTAGTTAATGGATCCATTAGGGAAATGACCCTCCCCGCCCGGGGTAGTAGCGCTACCACGAACTATACCGTATAAACGGGCGACTATTATTCGTTACTTATGCTTGCTCAGTTACGAGCATGTCATGGGAGCAACTTATTACGTACGGGTTAAGCTTCGATTATGAGCCTCATGGCAACGGTATAACTTACTTACTTTACATTTGCGGGATTGCAAATACCTGATTTACGCCTGCGGGCATTACTGATGAAATTTTGTGTTCAAATACTTATATTATTTACAAACATGTGAGATTCACCAACATTCGTGTTGACCTTTTTAGCTTTGTATCTCAGGTACACAGACGGAGTAGGATTCCCTCAGGATACTAGCTAGAGTCGCATGATTTCTACACTGCATTTAACGGAGATTCTTAGATTATCTTTTGTATTTATTATGATTATGTAATAGAATCTCCCGCTATACGCGCGGACTCTAGGGAACTTCATTTTGTAACCAGAAACTCTATGTTTTCAAACATTTTATGTATGGAAATGTAACTATTTTACAAATGTTGCATATAGATATCGTTTGCTTTACTTTTGTGCTGTGATATTTGATTAGTAGCACCCGAAAGCTTGCTTCCGCTAAACAGTGATTTTGGGGGTGTTACAGATTGGTATCAGAGCCTAAGGTTATAGCGAACTAGGTTGCATTTAGCGGGCCTAGACTATGACCGTTAGGCAGTATTTCCTTATTAGGTATGACTGATTCAGGGATTACATCATACGAATTTAATTTAACATAGCCTGATCAACTATGTACAATTAAATAAAGATGATGTAAGAACTAAAGTGGTGATGTTGAACAGGAATACACTAGTTGACTTTGACTACTAGAGAAACGGGACTGATACTTGTTTGTGCTAGAAACACTAGGCTATATTATATGTTATATATATATATATATATGTAGGCCTCATTCTTTCTAACACTTTATCTCAGAATGGCAAACACACCACCAAGTTCGTCACGCTCTTATCCGCATGGAGCACGAAACCCAAGGGTGGCTAGGAGGGACACCCGTTCACCTCGAGCCAGCCCATATCCCACTCACCTCACTCTACCGGACTTAGCCGCTAGGGTGCACCATCACGATCAACAACTCCATGAGATGGATATCGAACTCCAAGAAACTTGCGAGAACTGGAGACTCACAGCAATGGAGCGAATTGAGCAAGTCTCTGAAGATCACGATCACACTGATACCACCATGAACACTCTTCAGAATTAGGTGGGAGAAACAGTCGAAACCATGGAGGTTGTCCACAACCAAGTGATTGGCATCCGAAATGAAATCTCTGTCTTACAATCAAGGCTACATCAATGCGAGACACGTCTAAGGGAAACCGAGGACGCCCTCCAAATGGCCAACAGACTCGCAGAATCTGTGGACCACCTCAACGCACTACTGCCACAACTCAATCTACGCCGGAATTAGCCTAGGTTGAATCTGTATTCTATTATGCTTTCGTAGGACCTATGTAATTCGACCGGATAACACAATTACCGGCATCTTTTGTACTTCTTATATTATGTAACCCTCTAGAACTCATGCCTTGCATCTAATCTAGTTATCTAATGAAATATGGTTATCACGTCACTCTGTTATCGTATATTCCATCATATACACATGAGATATATTATAAATTCGTACAAATCTCTTATTTCTCTTTTCTTGTTTTTCTTGTTAAGCATCATGCCTCTCCGACGCCAGGTCACCCTCAGCGAAACCGAAATAGCGGATCTGATTGCCCGCAGTGTGGCCCAAGCCTTGGCTACCCGAACACCTATTCCTAGTAGCGAAGATACAGCTACCAATGCTCCACAACCCAAACCCTGCTCTTACAAAGACTTTCAGAACTGCAAACCCTTAAGCTTTGCAGGTACCGAAGGAGCAATCAGTCTAGTACGCTGGATCGAGAAAATCGAATCTGTATTCCTTATTTGCAACTGCACAGAGGGAGACAAGGTCAAGTTCTCCGCCAGTACATTTTCTGACACCGCTCTCACCTGGTGGAACACCTATGCCCAGACTGTGGGTATTGCAAATGCTTACAAACTCTCATGGGAGGAGTTAAAGCAGATGTTGAGGGGCGAGTACTGCCCCAGAGATGAATTGAAACAGCTGGAGGTAGAGTTCTGGAACCACAAAATGCAGGGTGATGACATCACGGGTTACACCAACCATTTTCACCAACTGGCACTTCTATGCCCATCCATGGTCGATCCCGAGTATAAGAGGATCGAGAAATACGTAGGTGGACTCCCCGACAGACTTCAAGACCTGGTGACTTCATCCAAACCGGGTACTATTCAGAGCGCCATTCGTATGGCTCACGAACTAACGGCCAACTCTGTCCGCCGTGGCATAACTTCAACCCCAACAACAAACAACAAGTGTAAGTGGGAAGGAAGTCCCAATTCCTCCAACCAAACCTTCAATAAAAAGCTTGAGTCTATTAAGGCTTATTCCTCGGGATCTACAGAGAGGAAAGGGTACATCGGGAATAAACCTTACTGTTCCAAATGCAACCGCCATCATGACGGTTCCTGCCCTTGTACTAATTGCAAAAGGTTCGGGCACTTAGCCAAGGATTGCCGAGCCAACATCCCTACCCCCAACACTAACGCGCCGAAGACTTGCTTTGGGTGTGGAAATCTAGGGCATTTCAAGAGCGACTGGCCCAAACTGAAAAACAACAACAACAAGAACAACAACAACGCTCAAGGAAGAGCTTTTGTGCTGAAATCAGGGGAAGCCCATCAAGACCCGAATGTGGTCACGGGTACGTTCCTTCTCAACAACTTGACTGCTTCTGTATTGTTTGATACTGGGGCTGATAAGAGCTTCATTTCTGATGAGTTTTATCCACTAGTTGACACTACACCTGTTACCTTAGATTCTAAGTACACAGTAGAATTGGCAAATGGAAAACTTATTGAGGCCGACAGTGTGATACCTATTTGCACCTTAAACTTAGCTAATGAACTCTTCTCCATTGATTTGATACCCGTAGAGATCGGCAGCTTTGACATTATCGTCGGTATGGATTGGTTATCCAAGCACCGAGCTGAAATCGTCTGTTATGACAAACTCGTTCGCATACCTCTCGCCTCCGGTGGAACCTTAGTCCTACAAGGGGAGACCGGTAGGCAGAATCTGAATGTTGTATCGTGCATGAAAACTAGAAAATACATACGAAGGGGGTATCAAGCCATCCTTGCACATGTCACCGGAAAGAAGTCGGAGGAGAAGTGACTTGAGGATGTGCCTATCGTGCGGGATTTCCCGGAAGTCTTTCCTGAGGACTTGCCTGGGCTTCCACCACCCAGACAAATCGAATTCCAAATCGAACTTGTGCCGGGAGCTGCACCCGTGGCACGAGCTCCGTATCGTTTAGCACCCTCCGAAATGCAGGAGTTGTCTAATCAATTACAGGAACTCCTGGATAGAGGATTCATTCGACCAAGTTCCTCGCCTTGGGGAGCTCCGATCTTATTCGTGAAAAAGAAAGATGGATCATTCTGCATGTGTATCGATTACCGAGAGCTGAATAAGCTAACCATAAAGAATCGGTATCCACTTCCTAGAATCGATGACCTATTCGACCAACTTCAGGGATCGAGTGTCTACTCAAAAATTGACCTACGGTCAGGTTATCACCAACTCCGAGTTTGTGATGATGATATTCCGAAAACAGCTTTTCGAACACGCTATGGGCATTACGAATTCCAAGTGATTCCGTTTGGTTTAACCAATGCACCTGCAGTATTCATGAACCTTATGAATCGGGTGTGCAAACCATATCTTGACAAGTTTGTCATTGTATTCATTGATGACATTCTGATCTACTCTCGCGATAAGCAAGAACATGCCCAGCATCTGAAAACCGTTCTGGAACTTCTCAAACACGAAGAGTTATATGCCAAATTCTCTAAGTGTGAGTTCTGGATTCAAACTGTTCAATTCCTTGTGCACGTCATTGACAGCCAGGGAATCCATGTTGATCCCGCCAAGATTGAAGCAATCAAGGGTTGGGAGTCACCGACAACTCCAACCGAAGTGAGGCAATTCTTAGGTCTCGCTGGGTATTACCGTCGATTTATTGAGAACTTTTCAAAAATAGTTGTTCCTCTAACGACACTGACTCAGAAAGATAAGAAATTCGATTGGACCGACAAACAAGAGTCAGCCTTCCAACTACTGAAACACAAACTTTGCAGTGCACCAATCTTGTCCTTACCCGAAGGCACCGATGACTTCGTGGTTTACTGCGACGCCTCACACCAAGGACTTGGTTGCGTGTTAATGCAACGGGAGAAAGTCATTGCCTATGCCTCACGACAACTAAAAATTCATGAGAAAGACTATACGACACACGACCTAGAATTAGGTGTCGTGGTATTCACGCTAAAAATCTGGAGACAATACCTTTACGGTACGAAAAGTACTATCTTTACCGATCACAAAAGCCTCCAACACATATTCGATCAAAAGGATCTAAACATGAGGCAACGTCGTTGGGTCGAGTTACTTAGTGACTACGACTGCGAAATCAAATACCACCCAGGCAAGGCGAATGTAGTTGCCGATGCCTTAAGCCGAAAAGAACGAGTGAAACCCCTTTGAGTCTGAGCCCTCAGTATTACCATCCACAACGATCTCATCACCCAAGTTCTTGCCGCTCAACTCGAAGCACTCAAACCCGAAAACATCATCAATGAAGCCTTGCGAGGCATGGATAAACAATTTGAAATCAAACCTGATGGAACTCGGTACTTCTCTAACCGGGTATGGTTACCCAAATTCGGAAACTTGCAAGATTTGGTTATGGCTGAAGCTCACAAATCTCGATACTCTATACATCCTGGTTCTGAAAAGATGTATCACGGCATCAAAGGATTGTATTGGTGGCCTAACATGAAAGCTGACATCGTCGGATACGTCAGTAAATGCTTAACTTGTTCCAAGGTCAAGGCCGAACACCAAAGACCCTCAGGATTGCTCCAACAACCTGAAATCCCTCAATGGAAATGGGAGCAAATTTCCATGGACTTTATTACCAAACTACCGAAAACTTCGAGCGGTTACGATACCATTTGGGTGATTGTAGACCGTCTCACGAAATCTGCCCATTTTCTAGCCATCAAGGAAACTGACAAGATGGAGCGTTTAGCTCGCATCTACATCAAAGAAATTGTTTCACGACACGTTGTACCTACCTCGATCATCTCGGATAGGGACAGTCGCTTTACTTCCAACTTTTGGCAATCATTACAAAAATCCCTCGGTAGTCGTCTGGATATGAGTACTGCTTATCACCCGCAAATTGATGGCCAAAGCGAACGAACTATTCAAACACTAGAGGATATGCTACGCGCATGCGTAGTTGACTTCGGTAATTCTTGGGAAAACCATTTACCATTGTGTGAGTTCTCATACAACAACAGCTACCATACCAGCATTAAGGCTGCACCTTTTGAGGCACTCTACGGACGTAGGTGCCGATCACCTATCTGCTGGACTGAGGTGGGAGATACCCAACTCACTGGTTCAGAAATCATTCACGAAACCACTGAGAAGATAGTTGGTATCCAAAACCGGCTGAAAGCCGCACGTGATCGTCAGAAAAGTTACGCTAACGTGAGACGCAAACACCTTGAGTTCCAGGTTGGGGACAAGGTACTTCTTAAGGTGGCACCATGGAAAGGTGTCATTCAATTCGGAAAACGAGGAAAACTGAACCCTAGGTACATTGGACCATTTGAAATTCTCGAGAGAATTGGTCCAGTGGCGTATCGACTACAGCTACCTACCGAACTTAGTAGCGTACATCCTACCTTTCACATTTCTAACTTGAAGAAATGTATGTCTGATGAGACACTGATTGTACCACTCGATGAAATACAAATCGATGATAAACTTCACTTTTTTGAGGAACCCGCGGAAATAATGGACCGAGAGGTCAAACATTTAAAACAGAGTCGTATTCCCATTGTCAAGGTCAGGTGGAATTCGAGGCGCGGTCCTGAATTCACTTGGGAACGGGAAGACCAAATGCGACTGAAATACCCACACCTGTTCACAGACTCTACTCATACGACTTGAGCTCAATTTCAGGACGAAATTCTCTTAACAAGGGGAGAATATAACACCCGCCAATTTAGGACTTTTGATTAGTGCCTAAACTACTTGTAATTTCATGTATTTAGTTTTGTATTAATCTAAATACATGAGACTTTTGTGAAATTTCTTACACGCATACGCGATTCGTTTAAATCGTACACTTACCAAACGGATGAGGTCCAATACAATTTAGATTGGACATTGGTGAAAACAAAAACTTTTAAATAATGTGGGATTAACCAAACAAACATTATTTGCTTTAATATATTGTGAAAATATATTACACGTATCTAGTATCGTTTAAAACACCCCGAACGCGACGAGAGCACACGAAACGCGCCTAACAACAGAAAGTAATTCAAGTTATATTTTTATAACTCATTATTAAGTATTTTGATAAAATACTTCGGCTAAAAATATTTCGGATACACTTTAACATATAATGTGAAACAACATTTAAACAACTACGGGATTTAACCGACAACGACTCGTGATATAAAATTCGGAAACACAAACCCGCGAGCCGAGACCCAAATGGGTCGGCTCAGACCCGCGGACCCAAACTCAAACCGACCCATGACCCAACCCTTTTAATCCCTTTTTTCCCTCCCCACTTCACCTCACTTTACACACACACTTACACCTACTTTCTCTCATCTCTCTCCATACTAAATCTCTATATCTCTCTCTAAAAACTGAGATAACAAGAACATCATCACCATAATCATTCATCATCATCATCAAGACACAAGCAAGAGGATCATCATCATCATCATCATCTTCACCTTCTTTGATTTTCGATTTTGTTGGTAAGAAGCTTTAAAAACTCTTTTAAATTACTTGTAAAGCTTTTATTTACATGCTAGAACGTTTACTCAACGAAGATTTGCCCAAAAACCGACTTGAAAATGCATTTTTAAAGATAAGTATTCAAGCAGTTCGTCCTGCGAACCGAGATCTGTTCGTCCTGCGAGACGAACCCAAACTGCGAACCGACATCCCGACTCGCAAAGCCAAACTACGAACCGAAACTGACCTGCGAACCAAAACTAAACTGCGAACCGACCCGACCAGCGAACTGAACTGCGAATCGACTTGCGAGCCGAACCTTGTGCTGCGAACCCAACTCGGTTCGCAGCCTACTGCCTTGCGAGCTGAACTCAGCTCGCACCTTGAACTCAGTTCGCACCACTATTTCAGTCCGCAATCAGACTTGACCAAATTCCCGAATTTGAATTCCAAATGCGATTTTTTTATTAAAGCAATGTAGTAGAATTAAAAACTTTCCAAGCTGACCTGGCAGCTCGACCCCAGCCAGGGGCTCTACCCCTTGGACCCCGCCAGGGGCTGCCGCCCCTTGGACCTCGCTACCAGGGGCCCCGGACCCCCGTCATCCAGGAACTTATAAATACTTTTCACACTAAGTATCAAACACTTACAGATAATGAAACCTGATACAACGATACATATAATAATAACACTTTTGGATTATTATTACAAACCGTCACCAACGGGCCATACTTGTTTTTTTTCAAAACTACAAACGAAATACTAAATAAACACTTGGACATTTCCTAGTTAAGTGGACGACTCGCATGGGTGATCTTTTAAGATACCTACTTATTTGATTACTTGCTTACTTACGACCTTGTGCGTTTCGGACGCCAGAGGGTTGCAGGGTTCGGAGAACCACGTACGGACTTACATCCGCTTTACTTACTTGATTACACCTTCATACTTACTAGACTCAGGTGAGTCTTACAGCCCCACTTTTAATATTTTTATACATATGGGGTGAGATACATTGCTTACTTTTCTTGAACACAAGTACGAACAACTCATTTTACTATACGGGATTGCATGAGTTACTTACTTTTACTGAAGTCTCTCCATCATATATAGTTAGTTATGGACTTAAGCGCGAACACTAGTTAATGGATCCATTAGGGAAATGACCCTCCCTGCTCGGGGTAGTAGCGCTACCACGAACTATACCGTATAAACGGGCGACTATTATTCGTTACTTATGCTTGCTCAGTTACGAGCATGTCACGGGAGCAACTTATTACGTACGGGTTAAGCTTCGATTATGAGCCTCATGGCAACGGTATAACTTACTTACTTTACATTTGTGGGATTGCAAATACCTGATTTACGCCTGCGGGCATTACTGATGAAATCTTGTGTTCAAATACTTATATTATTTACAAACCTGTGAGATTCACCAACATTCGTGTTGACCTTTTTAGCTTTGTATCTCAGGTACACAGACGGAGTAGGATTCCCTCAGGATACTAGCTAGAGTCGCATGATTTCTACACTGCATTTAACGGAGATTCTTAGATTATCTTTTGTATTTATTATGATTATGTAATAGAATCTCCCGCTATACGCGCGGATTCTAGGGAACTTCATTTTGTAACCAGAAACTCTATGTTTTCAAATATTTTATGTATGAAAATGTAACTATTTTACAAACGTTGCATATAGATGGCGTTAGCTTTACTTTTGTGCTGTGATATTTGATTAGTAGCACCCCAAAGCTTGCTTCCGCTAAACAGTGATTTTGGGGGTGTTACACTAACCTATGTCTTCATTGACTCGGATTTTCCCTTCAACCGCGAACAACATCAACTCATCAGACAAGTATGCCAAGCCACTAGATCCTTTGGAGGAGACCCATTGGCCAATGATTTTGAAGAAGTGAAGACTGAATTCATGGCTTTAATCACCTCAATAGGCAGAAATCACCCACAGCGTGAAATTGTTCAAACTCACACCTGCACTCGAATCGACCCTAACGGACCAGTCACAAGGGCAGTTCGATACATCAGCTATGGGATGGCAATCCTCGACAGATTAGCCACTGATCACTTCAAAAGCTTCAGAATGGAATCCACCACTCCACCAACTCTCATTACTGACATGATAGAACAGTTTCTGCGATGCTTTCCTCCACGATACGCCTTACCTAGGAACCACAGTGACCACTCTAGCACCACGGACACATCCAGCATCATCTAAAGAAGAAAGGACTAAGTCGAGCTCTCGACTTTAAAAGAGCGCTTCTAGGGAGGCAACCCGTGTGTTTACATTTCTGCAATTTTACTTTCCAAGAAGTGATGAAAACTCTGACTATCTTTCACACTCGGATCATACAAAGCATGCTCCAGCCTGCAAGAAAATATCAACACCAGAAGAATAGTATATCCGACGTGTTCACACCTACGAGACCAATCACAAGAAGACTTGATCAAGAATGCACCAAGGAAGATGGAATCTGACACATGCAACCCAAGGAACACTGCAACCACCGGGGAGTACTTCTATACCGTCTCTTTCATTTGTTTAAATATACCATATCCATTATGCTTATTACTAAGTGTGGGATTCAAACCCAAAACACACCACTAAAAGAATACGTTTTAGATGTTTAAATTCCTAAGTGGGGGATTTTACCCCATTTAGAGCTTAGATTATAAACATCGAGGACGATGTTCCTTTAAGTGTGGGATAGCAGTAGTTACACTACTGTAAAATGGATAATGGTATATGCTTGATTCTAAGTCGTTGCTCTTTAGACCATCCTTCTCCAATAAGTAAACAAAAATTTTCAAATTAAGTTAAAAATATGTTGAAAATGAAAATTTTTAGACAAAGAATGATTTACCTTGGGGAAGAAGGATAAATAATATACAAAGTCTTTTGAAAAATGAGTTTAGTAATCCCATAAAGAGCATCGCATGACTAGGCACACAACAACCTAACTTTCGATTCGTGAGGTATCTTGAGCCATATAAAAAAAAGCATTCACTTTTAATCCTTCACTTTTTCGATTCTTGAGTGTGCCGATGTATGCGTTTAGAATCAGAACTTGCTCCTGTTATACATTTCGAATCCAGATTGGTTAGTGAAACGGAGATTGAATCACATCATTTTTAAACCCATCCGTACACCCATACTCCCAAAGAAAAATAGATACGTTACCCCTACTTTCTCAAAAGCATCCCCCAAACTTTAAAACAAAGTTCCAAAGATGAACGAAGAGAAATCGCAAGGAGACGACGTCGAGAAAAAAAAAAGAGAAAAGAAAATTCAAAAAAAAAAATCCGAAGAAAAGGAAATCAATAGGAGAAAAAGACTCCTTCCGCAAACACCAAAAAGGCGTCAGTCCCCCAAAAAAATCCAACTTCAACAAAAAGAAACCCATCAAAAACCCAACAAAACCCTCTCTCATTCCACAAACACTCCACTTCAAAAAACCCTACATCACTTCCCTTATAATGATTATGGCTAGAGCGACTTCATCTTCCAATTAACTTCCTGTATCATTCCCAAGCAGTGCTTAATGATTCGTTAACTCCTTGATGGAAGTTAGTGATATCGTTTTTAAGCTTGGTTTGCAAGGAAGGAGGGAAGTACTTAGCCAGAAACTTAGTAGCCATCTCCTCCCATGTATGAGTCAAATTGGGTTCGAATTCATAAAGCCATGTTAAAGCTCGAGAGGATAAAGAATAGGGAAACAATTGGAGGCGTAGAAGGTCTCTATTGGTTCCTATTTGTGTGAAAGAGTCGGAAAGATTGATGAATTTGTTGAGATGGGCGTTTGGATTCTCAATCGAAAGACCATGAAACTGACACTACCAAAAAGGTAACGATTTGATTCTTGATCAAGCCTATGACGATAAACGATACATGACTGGCGTTCAGAGTGATTGATAATATTAGAATAGGAAACCCTAAACACTTTGAGTGATTTGAGTGACCACCTAGAGAGGATCGCCTAGTCATGTATCCAAGATCAAAGATCAAAACCATGCTCCCAAAGATTACAACCTTGCTTTTTCAAAGAACGAATATTTTATTTTTCAAAACCCCCTTAGTAAAAAGTTCTACCCTAAAATATTTCATTTTCTGCTTATTCTAACCATGCTTGAAATTCGAGTTTGCTTGAGTACAAGCAAAGTTCTAAGTGTGGGATACTTGATATCGCGTAAAAAGTCATGTTTTTACTACCGATATCTCTCTCATTCTGGAACGATTCTTGGCATTTTAAACTCAAAACAAATACAAATCAATGATATTATGCCAAGATGGTCAAATCAAGGTTGCACGATAAAAATCAAGCAAAACGGATGAAAAACGAAGATTCCACACACGTTTGAAGATTCAAGACATCAAAACGAGACTTCAAGACAAAAGTGTCCATCATCAACATCCATCTCATCCAAGATGTTCGTTTTCAAATTACGAATCTAACAGAAGAAGAATCAACAAAAATGGATAAAGAATGAAGATTCTACGCCCGCCGGAAGATCCAAATGATTCGTACGCAATATCTGGAGATAGGTGGAATATTTTTAGGATATCTTTACATCAAAGTCTTCATTTTTGAATTACGAATCCAACGCAAAAAGAATCAACGCAAACGGACGCATAACGATGAAGATACGCACGAATCGAGCAACGCAGCGAAAGACGACGGACCGGGGCGGGTGGCAGCCAGCCGCCGCCGGCCTGCTAGTGGGTGGCGCCGGCCTCCAGCACCCCATCTCTTTTGCGCTTTTTTGTCCTTGCTCGTACCTGGTGCACCACCTTTCGCTACTTTTTCGTACCTGGTGCACCACCTTTCGCTACTTTTGCTAATATGAGCCTAGGGTTGCTAATGTGAGTCATATTTTCCCTATAAATACAGCCCCTACGCCTTCATTTGAAGATGTCCCATATGCATTAGGCATATTTCTCTCTTTACTTTCTCATTCTATTTTCTTACTTCAAAATTAGTGTTAGGCTAGTTAAGAGCTTGTTAAAAGTAGAACAAAAGCTAGGGAACATTTTGTAATCTTTGGTGTACGCTTGGAGTTACGCTTATTAATTCAATTCTATTCCTTCTCGCATTTTAATCCGGGTTCTTTCTATCATATTCTATCTTAATTAAATATGTATGCTTTAATTATGCTAGAATTAGTTTGTGTCATGATTAGCGAGTAGATTACTATTGTATTTGTTGTGATGTAGTTAGCATATATAATTGTGGGATGACTTTAAATATGTCGTGAAATAATATGACGGGCCCTATTCGACTGTTTACTCGGTATAGTGCTGGAAATGCTTTTAAGCAAAGTACATACGTATGGAAGCCGGTAACGACCGAAGGTACTTGTATTATGGATCGACATTATAAAACGGAAACTTTATGAAAGGACTTATCCTATGATTTTAAACCAAAAACTTATATTTGCCTTTCGATTAACAAACGTGATTGTAACCTTGTAAAGAGGAGTCGCGAACCTTGATACTTGGTCAATAGTTATATGTGTAAAAACTATGTTTTTAACTGTAACGTAATGCAAGCATCATAAAATGCAATGTGATTACGTGGACTTGCCATGAGTATTGTACACTTTCGATCACAATGTACTTATCATGTAAACATGGCGAAGCAGTTAAATTCACAATGGAAACATCGGTAAACGATTAAATACACTGTGAATCACCATAGCATTTTCCGACAAGGTCTGGGTTTAACTTTATGCAAAAATCCGTCAACATTTTAATTAGCATTTTAATTAGATTAGTTAATTTAGATTAGATTAGAGTAGGTAGGCTACATGCTAAATAACCATTTACGAAAACCTAGGGATTTGTTAATTGTAATGAGAAAGGCAAGTTTGGAATCTAAGTTACATTGATATCCTTTCCTTAAAATATGAAACCAAAAGTAAGATATGTAAGAACCTTGAACATTTTCCCCTGTTTATCATTCTCAAGTTTCATTAATAGGAATTGGTTAATAAGTCCGAACATAAATTCTAAGTTAATAGTTTAATGAATTTGAAATCTTTATGGTATTAAGAACAGTCAGATTTGTAATGACCTGTTACTCTATTCCTTCGCCCACGAGCAAATACGGGCCACTGACTCCCTCACAGGAGAGTGTGGAGAGTTGAGCATCGTCTGTCTGATCAGAATCATGACACCTTAGTTCCTCGTGACATATTAGTTGATAACCGACTAATAGGGAACTTCTTGGTTATACCACTAGGTGTTGAATCCACTAAACATTTCCAATTTAGATAATCATTTTCCCATAAGAGTCACCGTCCCACATTATTAGCTAACGAACTCATAACAAATACTACTTTTATTATCTGATTTATTATTACACTTTTATTCGCTTTATTTAGTTTACTTAGTTAACTGAACCAAAACCCCCCAACGCACTCTTTTAAAACCTTTACTAGAAAAGAAAGATTGATTGGATCACCTCCGTTTCAATTCAGTTTCTCTTTAAGAACGACTCTAGGTCATACTTACCATCTACTAGCCTTTGGTTCAGTATTAGTAAGTCATACTTAGACCCCAGCAAATATAAATTTAAAACAAACCGATCGCGATCCATACGTCGTCTTCATACGACGCTTCGGGTCCCATCAAATGTATGCCCAAATGGTTGGATAAACACTATGAATGTTATAGCTTAGTTAATTGCATTTTGGTGCACTTACCCCTAGGGGTGTTAATGAACCGAGCACTTAACGAGCTACTTGAGTTCGAAATCGTTTATCTCAAATTCGAGCATAATACTATTCGAGCTCGAGTCGAGTTCGAACATAGAAAGACTACTCAATTAGTTTCACGAGTCGAGCTTTAAAACCATAAATTCGACTCGGCTCATTCGAAAGCTCGTAAAATAATCTCGAGCCGAACGAACTAGTCGAGCTTATCGAGTCGAACGAGCTAAACGAACATATCTATTATCATAATAATTGCGTATTTTAAAAGTTAAAAGATATGATAGTAATAAGATTTTTACTTAATATTATATTTAGAAACACAAATATTATACTAACACCATATTTATAAAGTAATAACACATAAGTTGATTCCACATTCTCATCTATGAGACTTTATTTTTATATTACTCTCATTTGTTTAACTTTAGTTCTTTTCTCCTACGTGGGACAACTCCTTTTTCTTTTTGCATCCCACATTGGATGTGTGAAACATACAAGAGGAAATGAGCAAACTATAAATATTAACATTAAGAATCTAATTACATACTTATTATTAGTGTTTGATGATAACTAATTAAACTTACACATTTTTAAGTTTGATCAAGTGTAAATGTATTTTACAAACTTTATTTCTAGATTCATAAGATAGTTATTTCTAGATTCTCACATTGGATGTGTGAAACATACAAGAGGAAATGAGCAAACTATAAATATTAACATTAAGAATCTAATTACATATTTATTATTAGTGTTTGATGATAACTAATTAAACTTACACATTTTTAAGTTTGATCAAGTGTAAATGTATTTTACAAACTTTATTTCTAGATTCATAAGATAGTTAGTATACTTTTTAATGGGCTTGTTTAAGCTTGTAAACGATTTTATCAAGCTTGAGCTTCTAAACAAACATTTTGAGCTCAAATATATTTTTGTAAATTGTCATAAACTAAAACGAGTATGTTAAGTATATTTTAAGTTAATCCTAACTATTACTATAGATCGAAAACTAACTTGAAGATGTTCTGTATATGTTAAGTTAACCCTAACTATTACCATAGATCGAAAACTAACTTATTTCAAGCGAACTTGAAGATGTTCTGTATATGTTAAGTTAACCCTAACTATTACCATTGATCGAAAACTAACTTATTTCAAGCGAACTTGAAGATGTTCCGTATATGTTAAGTTAACCCTAACTATTACCATAGATCGAACACTAACTTATTTCAAGCGAACTTGAAGATGTTCTGTATATGTTGAAAAATTATGCGTATAGAAATGAAGTTGAATTGAAGTCATTCACGAAGCATGAGCAAATTTTGAGGGACATAATAATATGATCATGACAAACTAGATTGGCATTGTACATATGGATTTTACTACTTGTAGTATTGTCATTATACATTATTTAAACGACTTTCTAACTAACACTATATGTTTCATTGTTATGCGAGTGTTCATCATACTCTTTAATTTGTTTTATTTAAGAGGGAAAAAAGCATGTAAAATTTTTGATGATTTAATTCAATAACTACCGTAATTACCGCCTAAAATCGTCTCTGTCGTACAATCATATTTGATTAATATTATCTTTTCACTAAATTTATTTAATCAAAACCGGTTAATGTTTTAAAAATCTACTAAAGTTTATACATTTTATTAGAGGCAAATGCATAAAAATGAAATTAAATGTGATCTAACATTCATAGTGTGTATCCAACTATTTGGACGTACATTGTGTGTAATAAACTCGTTATTTCTTGCCATTGTATGTATTTTGGTGATGTGTTAACTTGTAAAATTGACAAGTGACACCTTATATAAATGACAAATGACAAGAGGAAAAATACTGAAAATTACATACAATAACATAAAATAACTAGTTCGTTACACACAATGAAAGCTCGAGTAGTTAAGTACACAATATGAATGTTAAGCGTATTTTTTTTGCAATTAACCTTTTTTATTGATGTATGCATTTTTTGTAGAACCACACCCAAATTATTTTTGAGACATTTTGATAATAAAATCTTTTGACTATATAATAGATTATTAGTATTATATAAAACCCATGGGTTTAGACTTACCCGCGAGTATTCGCGGGTGTGTACAAATACCTCTGAACTTTCGGGTCTAGAAAAACTCGTGCAGACAAGTTGTGGGTTTGACAGATTTGAACCCATAACTCGTGGTGCAATCCCTACTGGTAAGGCCGTATAAATCTTAGTAAAAAAAACTCATCCTCAGTAATTAATTCTTACCATGATCATCATTTGTAACATTGGTATGTTATGAATAACTATAATTATTGGTGTATTTATTTTAAGGTCTATATAAGTAATAAACATCATTTGTAACATTGGTATATTGTGAATAATTGTAAATTATTTTAGGGTTAAGTATCTGAAAATGCATTCAACTTGTCTCGAATGTGTGTTGTATGTATCATACTTACGGGTGGTGTATTTAATGCATCCAACTTTCATAAACGTTTATTGTATGTATTTTGATGATGTGTCATCTTCTAAGGACGCCACGTGGCATCTTAAATGGACGACACGTCATCAAAATACATACAATAAACCGTTTTAGAAAGGTGGATGCATTAAATACACCTTTGTAAGTATCATACATACAATATACATTATGGACAAGTTGGATGCATTATACTTAACCCATTATTTTAAGGTATATATAAGTAATAGAAATTCAATTTAATTCACACACACAACATGACAATGCACAGAGGTTTGTTGAATCAAGTTTTTTCAGTGTCTAATCCAATGTCCATTGCAATTACTTCAACGAACAACGTTTTATCACCGTTGTCGTATATCCAACGTGGGCATCCGATTTGCTATAACTACTGGTACAACAATGTCAACTTGGGCAACGTGTTACTTCATAGCAAAAAGCGTTATCGCGATCATGTCAGTCATTGTCATGGAATTCGAGTTTGTTCTGAATTCAAGGTACTTGAATTACAATCATGTTTATCCTTTGTTTTTGATAGATATGTTGATGTTGTATATGCTGTTCTTGGTAAGTATCTGTTGTGAATACCATGCTCGACATGAAACTATTGTCAAAAGAAACATTGGTGGTTGCGAATTGGCTGGGAAAAAAATATAATGTGGGAGGCAATTGGTATGCTATGTTCTTTTTCTTTTGTTCTTACCAAAGCCCATTCTAAATAAGGGGAAAAAATATAAATCTTACACAACTATAGCGTATTATACAAGGCACTTACTTAGCTAACATACTGTGATGGTCAGAACTCAGAAAGATACTGCCCATGTGGTATTACGGCATCAGTAGTGATTATGAAGAACACAAATGATCCAAATATGTATTGGCATTTTATTTGCATTTCTTCACGTAACAATCAGATGGCAGTTGATATTGGTTATTATAAGTTGACTTCGTTTAACTACCAATGTTTAGTTTCAGTCTGCCATTCAAAAGAGATGATCATGATAGTCCATTTGATGTTCTGACTATATGTGAATAATGTGTACTGACAAAGAGATTAGGCGTAAACCATATAAGTTGAAATTTTACATGACTATTTATTATTGAAGTTGTAAACCGTATTGTATACTTATTCTAGACTGAAGGAAAACAAGTTCGAAAGTATGCACCTCTCCTTGAGAGTTCATTAGTATCGGAGGATAATGTATCAACCGCAGAAGTAAAGACAATTCCTGACATTTTGAGAGTCTCAGCAGAAAAGTTTGGTGATCAGGTTGCATTGGTGGATCCACATCATGACCCTCCTACAACAATCACTTTCAAACAGGTCTATTCACATTTCACATTTCCTTTTGTTTTTTTTTTTTAAATTAATTTTAACTGCAGAGCAATGTAATTTAAACTTCACTTTTGATTTTGAAATTTGCAGTTGGAGCAGAATATTTTGGACTTCTGTGAAGGCTTAAGAGTTATTGGACTCCAGCCAGGTGAAAAGATAGCACTTTTTGCGGACAATTCTTGCAGATGGATCGTTGCTGATCAAGGTATATTAGATTGCATTAGTCCCTGTAGTAGTAAACTTAAGGCGTGAAGTCTTGTTTGAGCTTTCTAGTTTTGATCAACCCACAACCATGCATAAGTATTTCTTCGTATTCTTAAAATCTATATATATATATATATATATATATATATATATGAAAAGCCAATTTCAGATATATTAATTTTTTAGTAATTTTTTTTAGAAGGCAAAACTTACAATCTAACATACATACTATGTACAATCACAACAAATACATGTACCCTACAACCTCTTGGTTAATGTTCTTTTCTCATACCTCTAGGCTAATGGCCCTATGGTAGTTCAGATATATTAATAGTATAGTAATGGGAATAAGTTCGGGTGTAGGTATCATGGCCACAGGAGCGATAAATGTTGTTAAGGGATCTAGGTCATCTGTGGAAGAGCTGTTACACATCTACAATCATTCCGAAAGGTTAGCAAACGCGATCTACCTTCATTTTGTTTGTGGTAACCGTATATTCAGGTTTTGAGTTTTATTTGCTTCTATAATAGTGTTGCACTTGTTGTGGACAATCCTGAATTATATCACCAGATAGCAGAGGCCTTTAATTCTGAGGCAATGATTAGATTTGTCATCTTACTTTGGGGGGAAAAATCATCCATAAGTAGTCATACAACGGAGGGAGTTCCTGCTTATAGTTACAAGGAGATCATGGATATTGGTTGTGAACATCGTACGGTTTTGGTTAATTCACATCATGTCCGTAAGTCAATTTACAATGTCTACTAGTTGCATCTACTTCTTGTTAGCTCGAATGTATCCATTTAGGCTTACATAATGAAGCTCAAAAGTCAGTTACTATAAGTTGCAATTTCGACCCATTTAACAGTTGGAAAAGATTGATTCGTATAACTTTGCTGTATGGGGAACAAGTCAAATAGGTCGAATGGGTGGAAAGTCCCCCCCAGTTTCTTTTTAATGGACACACTAACTATTAACTGAAAAATCATAAATTCTGAACAAAATTGTTTCAGCTTAACCCGAAGCTAAGAAATGTCTGTTCTAATATGACCGCATTTCGTTTGTACCATACCCGACCCACCCATTTTTCCACCTTGATTGGAACATTCTTTTTGTCTGACTTTTTGAACATAACTGAAAAACTGACTTTGTGGATTTTAGGAGAAGAGTACATTTATGAGCCCATCAAGTCTAATGATGTTGCTACTCTAATGTACACAAGTGGAACCACTGGCAACCCAAAAGGAGTAATGCTTACACATAGTAACTTTTTGTTCCTGGTACAAATACGTATCTTTTGCACCTTTTCATTTGTTCAGTTTTCTTTTATAAAACCTAATGCCTAAATATTAGTTGGAGACGACAAAATTCATCTTTGAATATTTGTCCATGAGCTGGTTGATTACTCCTAATGTAAGACTCAACTTTATGTTATTGGAGATGGCAGTTTCGAATTTATTTATGAATGGGTCAATCTGGGTTTATTTTGTATCCAACGATTTAAATGGATAAAAAAAAATTAACTAAAAGGTAGCTGGTCAAACAGGTTGAAAGTCACCCAAAATGTTGCTTTAATACTTGCAACATTACAACCTCGCAAACCGTTTTGTGAATTTATTATTCATGTAATGTAGTTTTTCTAGTAACATGCAACCTATTAGTTATTTATAAATATGGAACAAAAGGTGTAGGCAACTCAACCCAACCCCACCCATTTCAATATGTGCTAATTGATGTATTACCCAACCAGTTTGAACCGCCCATATTGTCCCCTCTAATGTTAGTACATGCTCTCTCCATCCCATTCTTTGTCATTCTAGTTTTATTTATTATATATGAGAAGGTGAAATTAATGTTAGTATATTATGTCATAATAATCGGTTTTGTTCATGTTGTTCTGAAGATATGCTTCCATACTTTTCCAGGTTAGAAATTTGTGGGAGCTCTTCCCTGTTGGGCCCAGGGATAGATATCTAAGCATGCTTCCACCTTGGCATGCGTATGAACGTTCTTCTGGGTATCTTGTGCTTTTTTATGGAGTTGAGCAAATTTATACAACGATCAAACACTTGAAGGTTTTTTCTGACTCCATTTAGGCAGTTAGAACTCCTTAGATACAAATTATAGGTTGTGTTCATGATAATGTGAAAGGTTTTTTCTATATACACACTTTTCACCTTGATAAGCATATAGTGTCGTTGTAGGATGATTTGAGGCACTATCAGCCGCATTATATCCTTTCAGTCCCTCAAGTATATCAAACTCTATACAGGTACATCTTCTATGCATTCTTTTCAAATGTCGAAAATCTTGCTTTATGTCTACTTGATTTCTGTTATGTATTTTCTAGTTCCAATATTTGAAATGTAATTCCTGCTACGCAGTGAGATAATGAAACAGATATCCACTGGCTCTGCTATGCGTAAGCTGGTTTCACTTTCATTCATAAAGATCAGTATGGCATACATGCTGTTCAAAAACATATACGAGGTTCAACCTTCATCGCGCATCTAATTAAAATTTGACTTCTGTTTAAGACTCCATGTAAAATGTGGACACAACTTGAAATCGTTCTGTAATAATCGTTAATGAATGTTAATCACATCAAGTTTTATAATCTGATATTTTTATTGTTCCCTTGAAGGGTAATATCTTGTCAAGAAGTCACATGCAACCTTCTTACATTGCTGCGACGTTGGACTGGCTATTTGCACGTGTTATTGCTGCAGTGTTGCTTCCATTACATGTATTGGCAAAGAAAGTTGTGTACAGTAAAGTTTACTCATCAATTGGGATTTCTAAGGTTTGATTTACTAACTACCTACTTTTGACCCATATACTTATAAATGGGTTGACAAAGTTAGGTTTTATCTGTCATGGGTCAGAAATGTCAAATATAAATATAAAAGAAAATGGGCCAAATGGGTCTCACAGGCTGAAATCACAAAAAGTTTTTATTTTCTTTTCATTTTAGGAGCAATAAGAAACTCCCATGGTCCTTCCTGAGCCAACAAAGTTGACCTGGCTGGGTTTAGGCTCCACAAATACACCAAAGTGTATTAATCTTTTGTTAAGGGATACAACCTCCTAAATCATTTTAGTCGGTTACTTACATTACTGTTGAAATGATAGTTTTTTAAAACATATTTCAAATACAGTAAAGAAGCATCAATTAATACACTTGTGTAGGATTAGTAAAGAAGCATCAAATAATATTCTAAATAAGATATGTGTTACACTCGACAGTCTGGAATAAGTGGAGGTGGTAGCTTGCCTTTGCATGTTGACAGATTCTTTGAGGTTTGGAGCTTTTGTATCATGTTATAATACAAGGTTGTAACTTATATATTGCAATGCTAACGTATAATTACTTACAGGCAATTGGTATTAAAATCCAAGCCGGATATGGTTTAACAGAGGCATCTCCCACAGTAGCTGGCCGAGGAAAAGATTGCAATGTAATATACAGATCTAGATGTGAACCCTTCAACTAAAATACTAGATGTGGATATTTGAACCAACTAAGGATATATGGGTCCATTTACGTAGTCTATTTCCTGCTATTGAATATATTAAAAAAGAAAAACACTTGCTAAAACTAAAATGGGTCGAAAGTCACGCAAAAAGTATTCCAAATGCACTAACTTAGTTGTTTTATTGACGGAATTTGATTTATATTGTAATAATATAGTTTTTGTAATAATATCTAAACCATTAACTGTTGCACACAATAAGGAAAATATGAAAAAGTTGTACTAGATGAAATCATTTCGAGTTTTGACACATGTTACAAAAGTACCATTTTGACCTGTTTCCCAACCCGGCCTTTTTGTCACTTCTAATGTTCTTTAGGTAGGATGGAACTAAATAAATAGTTCTTACATGTGGCTTTTGAAGGTTCTTGGCTCAGTTGGGCGTCCAATTTCTCATACAGACATAAAAATTGTACATGAAGAAACGGGTGAAGACCTTCCCCCTGGTTCCAAGGGAATTATCAAAGTCAAGGGACCGCAGATCATGCAGGGTTATTACAAGGTACCTCAAATATGTCGGATCCAAGAAAACACGAGAAAATCACTTTGAATTGTTAATAGATTGCTAATGATGGTGCTAGATCTATGTTTGCTAATGACAGTTGTCCTTTAAGCTTATGTACAGTACTCCTGGTAATTAGTTTTTCTGCCTGTTATAAATAGAATCCAATGGCGACAAAGCAAGCGTTAGATGAAGACGGGTGGTTAAACACTGGAGATATCGGATGGATTTCGCCTTCACATTCAATAGGTCGAAGTCGTAATGCTGGTGGCGTTATTGTTCTTGAAGGACGTGCTAAGGATACTATCGTCCTTTCAACAGGTAAACAGTCACTGGAGACATTTATATTGTAGTTGCTTTACATCTCTTATTTGATCAGATATTTATAATGATTACTAGGAGAAAATGTTGAACCAGAACAGCTAGAAGAAGCTGCCATGAGAAGTAGTTTAATTCAGCAAATAGTTGTAATTGGCCAGGTGACATAACATCCTAATTCTTCATCTCCATTTACTATCATATCCTTCATCAATCTTAACTAGAGGTAGCAACATGGAGAAGTCAGGTGGGTCACGAACAGACCAAAATGGGTCAGTTCATTCTGACCCACTAACACATCGCTTCACACTTTTATATTTTATTTTCTATAGCTAACTAACTTAATAAAGAGAATTACCAATGAGTACGTTATAACAGAAATAATCTGAATTCTTTTATAAAATGTTATAAAAACTATGCATTCACAGAATCACAGTACACATATTCTAAATTTGATCGATTTCATTCTTGGCTACATTTTTTATTTCATTTAACATAGCCCAAATCGGCCCATTCATTAGTAAATAGGCCCAAATTTTCACCTCTACCCATAAACATTGCATATGAGTTTGGTAACGTCAATATAGGATCAACGTCGTGTTGGAGCTATCATTGTTCCAAATAAGGAAGCAATTATGTTGGCATCAAAAAAGCTATCTGCTTCTGATTCTAGTGCTTCTGAACTTAGCAAGGAGAGAATAGCTGGCTTGTTATCTGAAGAGCTACGAAAATGGTAACTGAAACTTCATCTTAAAATACTGTTGTTGTTGTCATCCATGCAACTCGGCTTATATCTTGTGATATTCTCATAGTCATAGTTCTTTGCCATACCTTTTTCAAATATTTAGAGGTCTTTGAACATATTATCTAGTTCCTGAGGACTCATTGAAGTAGTTTTTCGACTACGTTATTTTATCTTTTACTTTGATGACTTATTTCTTGTGCTTGAGTTATCATGTGTGTTCCGGTTTGTGGGACCCATCCATTTCTGTTCTGGGATGAATGGGATCTTACAATTACATCTTCCTTTTTACAGCATATACATAAGATTTCAAATGAAATTCTTATATGGTTTGATCAAACATGGACTAACTATTAGATGTGGCTATTGTTGCGAATGTATAACTATAGATTCATTTCTTTATACAGGACTTCTGGATTCTCGTTTCAGATTGGACCTATTCTTGTACTTGAAGACCCTTTTACGGTAATGTGCATGAACCATTATCTTTTGTTTCTGATTGAACTCCCCTCTTTCCCCTAATTTTTCAGGGCACCAGACATGTCTAGTCTCTTTTATCGGATAGCAATTGTGACCCATTTACTTATGAGTGAGTGTGTGTGTGGGTGGGTGGGGGCGGCGGTTGTATGTCATATCTTTAACCGGTCACATGTGAAAATTATAAAAAAATGTTTTTATGCTAAAAACTACTTAAAATTACTAGCATAATCTTTATCATGATATTTGACACACTCACGATGTATGATCCGTAAGTCTTCGACACACTGTTTCCGGTCAACCCACTTCATCCCATACAAAAATCCTTCATAGGTCTGGGTTTTAAATCCAACCCCTTTCTTCGTTTCTGGACATATTTGTGCATACTGTTTCTTTCTTTTTCATTTCAATCGTTAAACCATTATTTAGATATAAAAACCTGACCGATTGTCCGATTCATAAAATGAGTCAAAAATTTTACATCTTATTTTGCTTAGTTACTAGTTAGTTATATCTATAAGTGACCTTACCAATTGCTTTAAATCTCTACCAATACCAAAGTTCTTCCAAAAGAATCTTAATGACAGCCATTTCAGATTGAGAGTGGTTTGATGACTGCAACCATGAAGATCAGAAGGAAGCAAGTTATGGAACTATATAAAGAGCAAATAAATGATTTATACAAGTAACGCTGCATGTTTTATTGTGGCATAGGTTGATAACCTACAACCCTGACCACAATTGGCTGTCAATTCCATAAATGTTAAATAAAGTGTGAATGTACTTTTGGGTGTTAGTAATATGTAATTAGCATTTTCATAAGTAATAGGTCAAGCTATTGGATTTGAATATTTAGTGAAAATGGGCTACTGAGTGGAATCTACATATATAGTCTATACATAAAATTTGGAGGCCCTGTGCAGCTGCCCATTGGGCACTCCTCTTATGAGGGTATGTTAAATAACGATATCTTATCATTTTACATCATTTGATATCATGTTAGTCTGTTGTACCAAAGATTATATAGTACAAATAGAAAACTCCAAATTATAGGTGGTTTTCATATACACAATGTAAGTTCTTAGTAATCAACTGATAACAAGAATCTGTGAGAGCATATCTATCATCGACTAACTTTTTTCTATAATTAGTTGAAACGAAACGGATGTCATTTTTGTAATTTAAAAAGGTTAAAATGTTAATTGATCGAATTCCTATCTATAACATAGCAAAAGAGTAATTTATAAATCTATTTGTTTATCAATATCTTATCTCTACAAAAGTATATACAAATATAGTGATATAATTAACTGAAACAAAGTTAGTATGAAATATATTTAGTATTAAACATATTTGGAATACAATGTGTTGTAGATGAAGCTTCTTTGGTATAATCATATTACCTAAATATTTAGTTTTATATCAACGTGGTGTACGAGTTTCGTGCATACATTAGAGATGCGTCAAATATATTTAAGTTTTTTTTTTTTATACAGGGGAGACCTACTACACTATAAAACCTTTACAAATAAACTTTTTCAATATGACATGACATACTATATGAAGTAACTTATATTTATATATAATATAGTTTTTCTCGCTTGGTTTCCAGGTTCAAACCTCACTATAAGCATATCTTGAAGTGGCCAGGGAAAGAGTCGGAAACGGTCACGGAATAACCCGGTTAAGCCGTTAAGCCACGTACATCTAAGTGAAAATGCTCACCCTCCCCGGATAACCTGAACAGAAAAATCCTTTTCCATTTAACCGTTTTATCTCGCTTCATATATTCTCTTTCTCTTTCATGATGTCATGACTACTATACAATCAATTTGTAAAAAGAAAATAATGAAAAAAATGAAACTATAACCATATTCATTTACAACTATTACAATTTTCATATAATAACCCAAAAGTTAAAAGTTAACTGAATATATAACATGATGCATGTGTTCTTCACCTAACTTTTGTCATCTAATCTATAATCTATAACTACATATAATGCATTTTGATATTTTATTTATACAAAAGAAAGATTTACAAGTAAGACTAAACACTTCCTTCTCTAATTTGTCCAATTTCCATTTTACACTATAACTTTATCAATTTTATATTTTTTTCAATTTTTACCAATTGCATTTGAATATCGAATTCTACATACATATAAATTACCACTATCAATTCATTATCACGGGTAATCATACGACCATCATTGAGCCACTATTTAAGTATAAAATAATATATTCCGCTGCATAGCACGAGTATAACACTTGTTTACTCGATATAGCTAAATATACGAAAACTACATATTTTTATTCTATATTTTTAACGAATACAATCAAATTCCAAAAGACGACCATTGTGATCTTTACTGAGTAAGAACAAACACATAAAGTCAATAATTTTTCTATTATAATTACTTATTACAAAAAGGGAAATTTAGGTTGGCATCTTGCTACCTCCAATGAAGGCTTTATCTAAAGCTTTTTTATGCAAAAAAATCTTCAAAAAAGCTTATCTTCATTGGAGGAAAAACTTTTTTATGTCAAAGCTTAATAAATATAAGTCTTCCATGTAAAGCTTTTTTAGAAGTTTGTGTGTATGAATTTTGAAAGAAAAGCTTTACAAAGCTTTTTATTATTGGAAACAAAGCTGTTATAAAAGCTTTTTTTAATAAAGGTTTGATGTGGCAAGCAAAAAAGCTGTTAATGACTTTTGTTCGTTGAAGATGCTATCAATTGGATCTATTTGATCTTTTTATCAATGCATTTTCTTTGTCGAAAAAAAAATGTACGACATTATATGTTTGAAACATTTATACTTTATTCCTAGAGATTTTGATTGTCGGTAGATTCTTGATGTACCACATATAATGCATGAAATTCATTTTTAAATATTGTTGTAATTAATAAGATCTTATAAGGATTATGAGGTTGTTGTAAATCGTATTCCATATTATTTTACAACTAATGAAGATTTTAGTTAGTAGTCTTAGTTGCAACAAGAGTTGTATTCAGAAAATAATTTACTTTATCATAAAAACAGACCGTAGACAAAGTTATTTTACTTATTGTAAATTGTATATGCTATTTGTAACCCTTAGAACTCTGTATAAAGTTCTAACTTCCATTAAAAACCGTCCAACTTTCTTTAACCGTCATAAAATCACCAACCACATATAATTAAATAGGCAACATAGTTGATTTTTTAACTGTAAACTACCAATCACCATGAAATTTTAGTTATTATCTATAGCCCTAAGGGGTATTGGGGGCGTTTGGAGTCATCTTTGTGGGGTGAACAATGACTGATGCCAAAGACACACGGGACCAGGGTGTTCCCGCCAATTTACACTTTTTGCAGAAAATCGGTAAAAAGGAAAGGATTTTGTTAAACAATACCCCTTAGGGCTATAGATAATAACTAAAATTTCATGGTGATCGGTAGTTTACGGTTAAAAAATCAACTATGTGGCGTCTGGAGTTGAAATGAACCTTTATCTGCAATCCCATGTGTTTTACGGGTATGAGTACCTAACATGCTAAATGTTTACCTAAGGTAGGATTTGAACCCCTGACCTCTAGAAAGCCAGGAGCCCATCCTACAACTAGGTTATTTAGTCAAGTGGTTCCTTTTTACCGATTTTGTTTAATGTATAAAATCTTATTATATTTTTATACAGAGTTATCGATCTTGAAACTCGTCACTAAAGCAATGAATTCACCCACAAGTCAACTAACCAAGTTTATTTTATATAGTTTACGAAACTTTTATAGAAAAGTCAAGAAATTTGTATATAAGAAACTTGTCAGAAATGTAACATAGCAAGTCAAGACCTCATATTCGATGACAAGTTGCAAGTGTGAAGGAGTACCTATAATAAAAAGAAATTGTACCTAATAGAAATAGAAATATGTGTTCAAGTAGATTACCTTTAATTGCATTATTGACTTAGTTAACGTGTTATTATATATAGTAGAGTTCAAATGAGTACAAACATTTAGGGTGAGAATGAAAGAATGTATGTGAACCATTGGATCTTGCAAATCAATGGTCCAGATTAATACATTAATTTAAATAAATAAAAAGTTTATATTAGATTTTGGGCGGAGGGGTATACTGGTAATTTACCATTTAATTAATTAATTTTCTTTTCACTTTATATTAGATTGAGTATGTGTTGGCCTTGCATGAACTGGGTAAAGGCGTCCTCTGAACTTGAAGTTGGGGCATTTGTCTTGTTGGGTTGTTCAGTAGTTTGGTTTGTGTCGGAAGTGGGTCCAGGAAGTGCGAGGGGTTGGTTGTAGGTAAGTTGTTGTTGTTGTGAGTAAGGTGGGTACCTAGGTGGGTATCGAGGTTGGAAAGGTTGGTTGTTTCTTTGTGGGAATGGAGGTCCTCTAGGTTGGTTGTTGTTATGGTTGAAACCGAGTGGAGAATTTTGTGGTCGAGCGGGGTATTGAGCATAGTAAACGGTGCCGTCCGTCTCTTCATATTCAACTTGATATTCACCGGGTGGTTGCGAGTTGGTGCAGTTTTGATAGGCTTGCACTTGGTGTACTTGGTGCTGTTGTTTCTTAAGTTCTCCGAACTGTTTGACAAGTGTGTCCATCTTCTCTGTAAATACCTTGATTGCTTCGACTGGAATTGGATTTGATGCAGCGAGAGGTGCTGAAGATGTCGAGTGATCTCCAGAGTTCCAATCATGGTGATGCATAGTCATATTTTCTATAAGGTCCCATCCTTCTTCGTCTGTCTTCGTCATAAAGATTCCTTGTGTGGCAGCGTCGAGGGTGGTTCGGTGGTTAGGGTCTAAACCATTATATAAGGTACATAATTGTGCAGATTTGTCGAGTCGGTGATTAGGGCATTTCTTCAGTGCTCCTTTAAATCATTCCCATGCAGTGTATATCAAAAGCTTGGTGGAAGTTCATGATGTCATTTCAGAATTTGGTTTGTTTAGAGGGCGGAAAGTACTTGGTTAGAAACGTTGTTGCCTGTTGCGACACGCACCGGTCGTTGGGATTTCTAATGGTGACGTGACACAGCAGTGGGTTTTTAATTTATAAGGCTAGCAAAGGATAAGTATGACCTAGGATCGTTCTTCAAAGCGTGACAAATTGAAACTAGGGGGTTAGAATCTTTTTTGTATTTAGCTAGAGTTAAAAGATTTGGTTTTGGTTTTGAGTTTTTCGATCCTAAATTAAACTAGACTGAATTAAAAAGTGGAGGTTACTTCGGGCGTTCAGCAATTAAAGCGATTGTCTACTATAACGTGGTTTAGAAGTTGTTAAATATGGAGAGTTCTAATGGAGATAAGTTCGTAAGTTGATGTGAGCTATTACTACAATCCTTCTATCGGGCTAACGCGGAGGTGTCCACAATCAAGCAAATAGAATGTCACGTGGTTTGCAAAATATATTAAAGTATACACCGAAAATTCTTTCAAATGTACACCCACATTATCCGACAGTTAACCTCGAATCCTATTCCCAAATCTCGGTCGTCAGAGATGCCCGAATCATGGCATAGTTTGTTGAATAAATAATCTTATGAACGAGGGTTATCCTCACCGGAATAGGTTGGGCTAACCGGTCTAGACGGCCAAATAACATGTCATCACTTATTCGCACGAGTTATCATCATTACTCAAGGATGCAACAAAACAGGGATGATTTATGCCACAAATAGAAACCTAAGTAATACATTTGTTATTCGATTCATAATACAACTACCTTCGGTCGTTCTTCACTTCCATACATTTGTACTCCGCCGTAATCGTTTCCAATACTATATCAAAGAACAGTCGAATAGGGGCCGTCATATTATTTCACGATGATTAATGCCGTTTAAATTTCACTATTATGATGATCCTAAGGCAACAATCAAACAAGAACATGCAATAAGACGATCAAAGCAACAGTTCAATTTAAGCATACAAAAGTATTATCTAAGTCGAGGATATTCCGAAAGTTGTCTCAAAAATATCGTCTATATGAATTTAATCTTAATCTACCTCTACTCCCATGTTCCGTGTCTCTTGGATCCTATTTTGGTCTAGAGAACACCGGCCATGCCGAGCTCAATGATTCAATCTAACATAGTATAACTAAGTGACCTATACCCTATGAGTTAGCTACGTTCATTTTTGGATAAGGTTTTAGTCACAACATGAGTTGGGCAGATAAACGATAAAGATTTAATTCCTATCTCTATTTGTAAAGTAAACCATCCGCAATCTCATAACATACCACATAGTCACATATTTAATACTTTTCTAAACGACTATCATAGCAGACAATTGAGTTATTTAGCTAATCATGGCAATTCTAGCATGCATATTTAAATTTATTAAAGAAAGGACAAGCATATTAAATATGAAAGATAGATTAACAACTGGAAAGAAGTACAATAACTCGTTGCTAAAATATGCGTCCCGGAGCACCTCCGTATAAATCTTCCTTGACTAGTTAATTATCTAGTCTAATTAACTAGGAAAAATTACCACTAATATTACAATAAAGAAATGTGGAATGTGTATATGTGTAGGTGTCTTGGTGTGTTTTCAAATGAAACTCATGCCTCTTATTTATAGGAGAGTTTTGGTGCATTTTAGCAAGTGGTAGCTCACAATAGCAAAAGGTGGAAAAGGTGGTGGCACCTGGTACGTGCAGGTGGTGGCACGGGGTACATAAAGTTGCGTAAAGGTGGTGCACGAGGTACGTAAAGTTGCGCAAAGGTCTAGCACCGGGTACACGAAAGGACAAAAAAGCGCGAACCGTGCGGGTGACAGCCGGCCGACGGCAGTGGGGTGGTTGGCCGGCGGCGGCTGGCACCCCCCGCACCGGTTGGTTGTGTAGGTGTCTTGGTGTGTTTTCAAATGAAACTCATGCCTCCTATTTATAGGAGAGTTTTGGTGCATTTTAGCAAGTGGTAGCTCACAATAGCAAAAGGTGGAAAAGGTGGTGGCACCGGGTACGAGCAGGTGGTGGCACGAGGTACGTAAAGTTGCGTAAAGGTGGTGCACGAGGTACGTAAAGTTGCGCAAAGGTCTAGCACCGGGTACACGAAAGGACAAAAAAGCGCGAACCGTGCGGGTGACAGCCGGCTGGCTGCGGCCTGGTGGCAGCCGGCGGCGGTGGGGTGGCTGGTCGGCGGCGGCTGGCACCCCCCGCACCGGTTCGTCGCCTGTTGCCTCGTTTCTTAATTCGTGCGTGTTTTCTTCGTTACACGTCCGTTTGCGTCGATTCTTTTTTTGTTGGATTCATAATTCAAAAACAAAGATTTTGATGAAAAGATATCCCAAAAATATGTCTATGAACTTTGGATGTGTCGTACGAATCATTTGAATCTTTCGGCGTGCGTAGAATCTTCATTCTTCATCCGTTTTTGCCGATTCTTCTTTTGTTGGATTCGTAATTTGAAAATGAACATCTTGGGTAAGATGGATGTTAGTGATGGGCACTTTTGCCTTGAAATCTCATTTTGATGTCTTAAATCTTTACACGTGCGTGGAATCTTCATTTTTCGGCTATTTTGCTTGATTTTGCTCGTGCAACCTTGTTTTGATCTTCTTAACATATTATCAATGATTTGTGCGTTGTTTGAGTCCAAATGCCAAGTATTGCTCTAGAATGAGAGAGATATCGGTGGTAAAAATGTGACTTTGTATACGATATCAAGTATCCCACACTTAGAGCTTTGCTTGTCTTCAAGCAAACCTTCATAAAATTGTGATGAAAGGTTGGAAGGGTGTCTTCGTATTCCGGAGAAATTTGATTCCTGCAGGTTTTGGTAAAAAGATTTCGGACAAGGTTCCATCCTTTGATGTTTCCCCAAACCTTTGGTTCTAACAAGCTCTCTTTTCAATCTTCATAATGTAAGATATACATGACTGGGGCCCTCACAGGTGGTCACTCAATTCACTCAAGTGTATCGGGTTTCCTAACTTCTAATTCACTCAGGGGCCAGTCATGTAGCTCTTCCGTTGTCATAAGCTTGATCGAGAATCAAATCTACAATACTTAAACGAGGACGGTGCTAATTATCCCTAGACATTCGCGAGAGGGTGAAGATGGTGTATGGGATAAGGATTTTTGTAGGTGGTTTAATTGGGAGTTTAATATAGCCTAAGAGTTGTCTATGATGACTTATCTTTGACGTTTTAGTTGATACCTCTTTTTGGATTTCTCTCTTTGAGAGCCTTCTTTTCGTAACTTTTTCTTCTTTGAAGAACCTTTCCCTCGGCTTTAAATGATCCTTGGGTTTTTAGCTCTTTGATTTCTTTGGCAGCTTTGGTTACGCCTTTCTTTGGTTACAACTTGGGTGTGACTCCTTCTAGAGGTGTGTTTCTTGCAGTGATTTTGCTGACAGAACAGAAACTTAGGCTATGGCCAATAGATGTAAAGAAAGGGTTGGTTTTGAAGTGAGTATTCGAAACGAAAAGGCTAAGGCTCAACAGGTTTTCTAAATGATCTTCAATGCCAAAGATGGGTATTGGCCAGGTTAGGCTTGAAAACGGGGGTTTTACGAGAGGGTTTTATCCTAGAGAATGTCAAGATCCTCTAATTGCACCTTTGCCACGTGTGACGCTCATTTTTGTAATTTCGAAATGTATTTTTCGAACAAATTCTAACTCAAGAAGGCATTCATCGGCACACTCATAGTCGAAAAATTGAAGCATTAAAGGTGAATGCTTTTATATGGTTCAAGATTCCTCACTCATTTGGGGTGGTTTTGTGCCTAGTCATGCGATCGCTTGTTTTGAAACTTGGTTTGAAAGTTATCAAAAGGGTTTTGCTCGTCATAGTCGATTTGCCAAACCTTTTGAACTTTTGTTGACCAGAAATACCCTTTTTGACTATCCTTGATTCAAAAAATTTGAAAATTTTGCTGAAAATCTAAGTTTTGCTAAAAGTTTGATCAAAAGTTTATGTTGCAATACAGTAGTCAATACTACTGCTATCCCACACTTAAAAGAACATTGTCCCTAATGTTCTACTTCTAAGTTAGGCCAATCCCACACTTAGATTTTTGAATAAGGGTCAATATTTTCGAAGTCATTTTCTATTTGCGAGTAGTAATCCCACACTTAGAGTTGTACTTAGAATTTTAGCGTGTTAAATAAAGCAAAATAAGGTTAGAAGAGATACTTCCTTGTGCTGCGTGCGTTGCCATTGGATTTTATGGACCAGATTCAAGTGTGTGAATTTGCTGGAAATGGACCAGGCTCATTAAAAATGAACTTGTTCCACAAATTCTACTTTGAATTCTGCATAGTACACATCCTTCAGAAAACATAAATGTCAATATAAGTTAATATCAAACATAAAATAAAAGCTAATCCATGTCAGCATAGAGTGCCTCCCAATCGATGAAGTCATCATCCATAAAGATCGTGTTATCCACGATCGATGTAGGAGATGCTGACTCCTCGATGGTATAGACAGGAGATGCAGTGCCATCCTCTGGATCCTGAATCCAAGCGTCCAGTGCAGCAGTCTTCTCCTCTAGTGGGTCCATGAAAGTGGGGTGGTCCTGCGCAGTCTAGCTCCAAGGTGGGAATAAGTCCCACGGTGGAATGTGCGGAGCGGGATCAGGTCCCATCTGAAAGGGGCACACAGGTGTGGAAGTAAGGCCCAGCGCAGTGTGGATCTCAGAGATGGCGGTGTGCTGGACCTCAAGGGCTCTTAGTATAGACCAAGTGACAACAGGGTCCGCAGTAGTGACCCCATGCTCAATGGTGGGTAGTCTGGAGGTCCCTGGGGTCTGTCCCGCTGGTCGGTGAGATGAAGATAACCTGGAATGGATGGGACGTAACAGGAATAACTCCTAAACATACACCTCCACCGAGTCTGCCAAAATCTCATCCAAACTAGTAGGTGGTGACTGGGATCCCCTGACAGTCCTCATGCTACTACCCGGTGATGAACTCCGGGAGTGATGCATAGCACACGAGTGTCTCCGACTGGGGGCTCGTGCTCTGTCTGACCGCGAACTCATCCTGCAAAATACAGAAGGTTAATGGTCTAAAATCATTAGTCTTTTGTAAGGAGAGGTACTGCATAGAAAAAAATGGATTAGTTCAAACATAACAGTAAAGGAAAATTAATGTTGAAAACATAAGATAGGCTTGGGATGCCTCCCAAGAGCGCTTTGTTTATCGAGTCTCGTAGCTTGAATCTTTTATACCCATTTTTCTATTAGGGCTATTCGTAGTTGTAGACTTCCTCATGTGAGGGAAAGTCTTCTACGTAGTGTTTTAATCGGTGACCGTTTACTTTGAAATTTTCGTCTGGAGCTTCGAGTTCGATGGCACCATAGGGAAATACTTTAGAGATTGTGAAGGGACCGCTCCATCGTGTTTTGAACTTACCAGAAAATTTCTTAAATCGGGAGTTAAAGAGTAGAACTTTATCACCTGGATTGAAGCATGTGGGGCGGAGCTTTGAATCGTGGAGCAACTTGGTTCTTTACTTAAATTTGTAGGAACTTTCGTAAGCTTGATCCCTCAAATCCGCTAGTTCATTTAGCTGCATTCTTTGGTGCGTTCCTGTTATCGTAGGATCTAAACTATAGTTCTTCAGTGCCCAGTAAGCTTTGTACTCTAGTTCAATCGGGAGATGACATGCCTTTCCATAAACGAGCCTATAGGGGGTTGTTCCTAATGGCGTTTTATAAGCTGTCCGAAATGCCCATAAAGCATCGTCTAGCTTGTCTACCCATCTTTCCTTGTGTTGACTAAATGTTCGTTCCAAGATCCTTTTTAGTGCACAGTTTGTAATCTCTGCTTGCCCATTCGTCTGCGGGTGATAGGCCGTAGAGGTTTTGTGGGGAACACCATATTGTTGCAATAGTTTCATAAACTGAGTATTGCAAAAGTGCGTGCCTCGATCGCTGATGATTGCTCGAGGTGTTTCAAACCGACAACATAGCTGTTTTACGAACTTGGTTACGACTCTTGAATCATTTGTTGGAAAGGCTTGGGCTTCGGCCCATCTTGATACGTAATCGACAGCTACTAGAATATATTCTTTTCCGTAAGATTTCGGAAATGGTCCCATGAAGTCTTATCCCCATATGTCAAATATTTCACATGCTTGGATATTTGTCAACGGCATTTCGTTACGCGTTGTGATATTTCCAAACCTTTGGCAAATATCGCAGCGTTTCACCAAGTCTTGTGCGTCTCTGAAAATGGTAGGCTAGTAGAATCCTGAGTCATAGACTTTCTTTGCTGTCAGATTAGATGCATGATGTCCTCCGGTGGGTCCATGATGGCTTTGGTGGAGTATATGTTCGGCTTCTTTCCCATCGACACATCTTCTTACTATTTGGTCGGGACAGACCTTGAACAAATATGGATCATCCCAAAAGTAATGTTTGACGTCGCGTAAGAATTTTTGTCTTCGCGATGAGATCATCCTTTTTCTTGTGATCCCTCCAACTACAAATTTGGCAATGTCTGCAAACCAAGGATCGTCAGTGAATTGCGAGCCTTGTATTTGTTCTCCTAAACTCATTAACTGCTCTTCTGGAAATCGATCTTTAATATCTCTTTCTGCAAGTTGTTCTATTGACGGATTTTCAAGTCGACTTAAATGATCTGCGGCGACATTTTCTGCTCCTTTCTTATCTTTCATCTCGATGTCGAATTCTTGTAGGAGTAGAATCCATCGTAACAACCTAGGCTTTGCATCTTGCTTTTTGAAGAGGTATTTTAGAGCTGAGTGATCCGTATATACTATTGTTTTGGACAATATTAGGTAGGATCTAAATTTGTCAAAAGCAAATACCACGGCTAGCAGCTCTTTTTCTGTAGTTGTATAGTTTTCTTGAGCATCTGTAAGTGTTTTGCTAGCGTAATAGATTGGTCGAAAGTGATTATCCTTCCTTTGACCTAGAACTGCCCCAACTGCGAAGTCACTAGCATCGCACATGATCTCAAATGGTAGGCTCCAATCTGGAGCGACCATGATTGGTGCATTTGTAAGCTCCTTCTTCAGGTAGTTGAAAGCCTTCATGCAGTTCTCGTCAAACACAAACTTGATGTCTTTTTCTAGAAGGTGGGTGATAGGTCGAGAAATCTTGGAGAAGTCCTTGATAAAACGGCGGTAGAACCCAACATATCCTAGAAAGCTTCTAATGGCCTTGACGTTGGTTGGTGGTGGAAGTTTGGCAATGGTTTCGACCTTTGCTTTGTCTACTTCAATTCCGGACTTTGATATTCGATGTCCTAAAACTATTCCTTCCTTCACCATAAAGTGGTATTTTTCCCAATTTAACACGAGGTTTGATTCTTCACACTTGGCGAGCATTCTATCGAGGTTGGATAGACATGATGCGAAGGAGTCTCCAAAGACAGAGAAATCCTCCATAAAGACTTCCATGCATTGTTCAATCATGTCATGGAAAATTGCAACCATGGATCTTTGAAATGTTGCATGTGCGTTGGATAATCCAAACGGCATTCGTCGGTATGCAAACATTTCGAAGGGACACGTGAACGTTGTCTTCTCTTGGTCCTTCGGATCGAGCGGGATTTGGAAATACCCGGAAAAACCATCAAGGAAACAGTAGAATTCATTTCCTGATAACCTTTCGAGCATTTGGTCAATAAACGGAAGCGGGAATCGATGCAAACCCTCCAACCGGTAACCGTCCGAGTTGGTATAAGCTCATTTTCTTCGTTTGTAATGACCGTCATTCCTCCTTTCTTTGGTACGACTTGAACAGGGCTAACCCAAGGTGAGTCGGATATTGGGTAGATCAATCCAGCATCTAAGAGTTTGATAACCTCTTGTTTGACCACGTCCTGAATGTTAGGATTTACCCTTCTCTGCCTTTGTACGGATGGTTTGAAATCGTTTTCCATGAGGATCTTGTGTGTGCAGTAGTTTGGACTGATTCCTTGTATGTCGGAAATTTTCCATGCAATTGCCTTCTTGTGCGATTTCAGAACATCAATGAGTTGAGCTTTCTCCTCGGGTTTTAACTCTTTTGATATTATCACCGGGAGTTGTGATGTTCCATGGAGGTAAGCGTACTCAAGGTGAGGTGGTAGTTCTTTTAATTCCAGGTTTGGTGGTGATCGCGCCCAAACGGTCGGTCGGTTTTTACACCGGTCGTTGGTCCAGTCGTCGAGGCGCGGATCAGGAAGTTTTAAATTTATAATAGTCGGGGGATCCTAAACCTTCCGAATTACTTACTATTACTGGGTACGAATACCCGATATTAGTACGTGGTAAGGATGATCCAGGGTCGTTCCTCTCGACGGTAGAATTGAAACAGAGCTAGTTCTAATAAACTAATATTTAAGCTAGGATTTAGATAAGTGGATAGGTGGTTGTTTTTGGGTTTTTATCTATTAAACTATTAAAACTAATGAAACATAAAAGTAAAGGGGAGACTAGCATATATAACACCTAAATGATAACGAAGACGTGATTCACCATGATTTAGGGTAGTATATGATTGGGATGATGTTAATTTTGGGGACACTTTTAGTTAATAAACAGATGCATTATGGGTGTAAACACTAGGACCCTACTCATTCTAGTTAAGTACCAGAATTAGTATGTCACGAGACCTAGGCTATTGTGATTCTGATCAGAACAGGCTGCTCAACCCCCCACACTGTCTTTATGGACAAGTGACCCTTGAAGGGTGCAGGAATAAGGTAACAGACTGCCACGCAGGTAATTCTGACCGTTCTTAACACCTAAATGTAAATGCCATTTCCTAACCATGTTCAGATTATTTAACTTGCTATTCTAAACTATCAGTTTTGTAGAGTTTGGGGGTTTTAAGAATCCTGAACCACTGCTGGGCTTGACTTTCATCTCCAGACTCATTCCTTACGTTTGATTAGTTCAGCTACTTCTGTCATGATCTATGCTCTCCTTTGCAATCAGTCATTCAGCCCTAGGAACAACAACGGTGTACAATGCATACTCCTTCCACAGTGTACTAACCTAGGAACCGTTCACGATGTACAACACTTAGACAGTTCCACAGATTCGTGTAACCAAGGATGTACTTGCAGTGTACAATGATGTTTCCACAGCTTTTCATCCCTAGGTAAATATACGGTGTACAATATCGAAGTGTTTCCATAGCTTCAGTTACAGGGGTAGCCAGACGGTGTACTGTGCATTTCCACAGCTATATTGGTTTCTAGGCCATATTCTAGGGTCTCTAGGTAATCCATAATGTAGGCACAGACGGCTCTTTCCGGGGCGTTTGCCCAGTATTATAGCCGGTTTACAGTGACATACACGGCTTCTTTACTATAACACAGATAACTTCCTACTGTACCTAGAGTTTATCAGGTTCTAAGCCTAAAGTAGTAGTCACGCGAAGGACTGGAAAGGGTGATCCATAACTAAGTCTAGATGCATGATAAGTTTAGACATAACAAATATAACAATCCCCAATTATATAGATTTAAAGATTAATTCGACATCATCTATAACTAGCTAAATCATGGCAACCATACAAGCAACTACTCACAAAGCATAGCAGTAATCATTTCTAACATTAATAAACCACATACATCAAACAAGAACAATATGACAAATTTATATTAGAAAGGATAGATAATACCGATACGAAATACGAGCAGAATAACACTTGTATTTCTTCATAATATCCGAGCATTACATAAGCTAGCCTCTACGAACGTACTTACATAGCTATTCTAACAGCGGCGGATTCTCCCTCTAATCTTCCAACTAGTTTCTAGAGAGAGAAACTAGAGAGAGAGACTAGAGAGAAAACCTAGAGAGAGAAACAAAACTAACTAACTAAAAGAACGAAAACGTAAAGAAATTGTGAAGTGTAGAAGTGTTGAGGATTGTTGGTGTGTTGAAATGATGAAATGAGGCTTGTATTTATAGAGATCGCACAACCATATCCGTAGACCGTATCCAAACTTTCAAACGCACAACCGTATCGCAAAGGCGAATAAAAATCAGATTTTTATCACCCAAACGCACAATACGGCTGAGCTGGACCGTATACGGCTGAACTGGACCGTATACGGCTGAGCATAGGGTGAATACGGCTGAACTGGGCCGTATACGGCTGAGCACAGGCCGTATACGGTCTGGCTCAGCCGTATACGGCTGTGCTCAGCCGTATCCTGCTCCTTCGGTTCTTCGTTTCTTCGTTCGGGCGTAACTTCTTCGTCGTTTATCCGTTTTGAGCGTTCTTTATATCCACGCGTTCGTATTTTCCTAACGAAGAAAATGACATAAGTTATAGGTCATAATTCTTCGTGGAGCTCAAAAAGTGCTAAAATATGTGAACAGAATATTCAATGATCGTTTGTGCTCTGTTTTACTCATTTTTAGGTTGTTTTTGTCGATTCTTGAAACATCGTCTATATTTTAGCCCTTATGATGAAATGTGATGTTTAAGTTCATATTCAAGTGTTTTCATTAATAATTGGGCCAAAATGGTGAGATAATGGCACACAAAAACATGACTTTTTGCGTGTCATCAGGTGGCTCTTCGATAGACGGCTTCATTCTAGCTATCTCGTCTCTATTCATCTTTTCGTATTCAGCTTGGAATGGTGCTTCATCTTTTTCGGGTTCAGATGTGGAGATTGATGCTATTTCAACCCACTCGGTTTTATTTGAGAATTCGTCTGTCTTTAACTCCTACTTGTTGACTGATGATGAGGAAACTTCATCATTTCTGGTGATGATGATCTCTTCGTCATTAGTGAATTGGAATTCTTGAAATTGAGCGGATGAAGATTGGTTTATGGTGATTTCAGGGTTTGAAAACGGCAGTGGTTCGGGTTGGTTTGCCAAATGTAGTTCAAATGATGGTGGCTCAACAGTCATTCCATTGAATGAATCCAAGATCTCTCTAATTGAGGGAAATGGGTTTGGTTCATTGAATATGGGTTTATCTCTCTTTAGCCAAGGTATCGGTGTACCGCATCCTAATGGAACAGTGATTGTTTTGCCATCGATGTGAGGAGATTTCTTTTCAAATAGCAGAAATAGTAGTTCGTTGGATGTTGTTTGCGAAGCGATTGCGGAGTGCAGCCCAGGGTCCTCATTACACAGCTTTCGAACAGTGATTATGGTGTTGGGTATCGGATCCTGGCTGGATAGTGCTAGTACTTCGTGGAGATGCTCATCAAAAATATCCTGCATGGTATCACACAAACCAAGGTCCTCTTCCAGAGGTTGCTTCATCAATCGATCGACATTAAAGGTGACCTCCTTTTTCCCAACTCTCAATTTTAAAGATTTTTCGTTAACATCAATTACAGCCTTGGCAGTATTTAGGAATGGTCTGCCTAGGATGAGCGGGATATGGGTGTCTTCCTCTATGTCCATGACAATAAAGTCCACTAGAAAAACGAACTTATCGACTTTGACCATGACATCTTCAGCAATTCCTCGAGGGAGTTTAACTGATCTGTCAGCTAATTAGATAGTCATACGAGTAGGTAATAGGTCATCTAATCCTAATTTCTTGTAGAGGGAATAAGGCATAAGATTAACACTAGCACCTAGGTCTGCTAAGGCGTTACTAATTTGAATTCCTTGGAGAAAACAGGGTATAGTAAAACGTCCAGTATCGCCTAATTTAGGTGGGAGACCACGCTGTACAATCAATGAACATTCAGCATTCAAGGGTAAACTAACTATTTGCCTAAGTTTTTCTTTGTTTGAAAGGAGTTCTTTAAAGAATTTAGAACACGAGGGCATTTCTACTAAAGCATCTAATAAGCTAACATTTAAGTGTAGGCTTTTAAATATTTCCATATATTTACCAAATTGGCTTCTTGCTTTTCCTTTTTAAGTCTACCAAGATAAGGTATTCTCGTTCGAGGTACATTATCTGGAGTTTTGGCTAGTGATGGGTCAGGTATTGTGACAGGGATGTCAATTGACACATTTTCACTAGGTGTAGGTGTGGGCAAAGAAGTGTTTTCGGGGATGTTATCTGGTGGCGGTGGATCAACTTTGGTTAGTTTTCCCCCTCTAGTCATGATTAACATATCATCACTTGGTGGATGAGTGGTGTCATTAGTGATTACCGACGTACTTTCCTCAATAAAACTTAAGTTTTTCAAAATGGATTTCATGTTAGAGATTAATTTTTCTGAAATTTTTATCATGGCGTCAATGTTATCTTGAAATCCGGTTACTCTTTTGTTTATAACGTTTTGTTCAACCATAAATTCTGACAAAGATTTTTTTGAGGAAGGTAAGTGGTTTGTAGGTGAGGAAATAGCTAAAAGTTAGGTTAAAGACTCATTTGGTGTGGGGTTGGTCCAATCAACATGTGTTGTCATAATTGGTTAAAAAGCGGTTAACTAAAACTAAACTAATCCTAAGGGCAAAAAGGTAACTCTTGATTGATGTTAATCTTTCAAAAGGATCGCTTAAACACTAAAGTTACTAAATCCTAAAATTGGTTTCCGACACTCCCCGGCAGCGGCGCCCAAAACTTGTTGCGACACGCACCAGTTGTTGGGATTCCTAGTGGTGACGTGACACAGCAGTGGGTTTTTAATTTATAAGGCTGGGGCCCAGGGTTACTTATTATGCTAATAAAAGGGCTAGCAAAGGATAAGTATGACCTAGGATCGTTCTTCAAAGGGCGACAAATTGAAACTAGGGGGTTTAGAAGCTTTTATGTATTTAGCTAGAGTTAAAAGAGTTGGTTTTGGTTTTGGGTTTTTCGATCCTAAATTAAACTAGACTGAATCAAAAAGTGGAGGTTACTTCGGGCGTTCAGCAATTAAAGCGATTGTCTACTATAACGTGGTTTAGAAGTTGTTAACTATGGAGAGTTCTAATGGAGATAAGTTCGTAAGTTGATGTGAGCTATTACTACAATCCTTCTATCGGGCTAACGCGGAGGTGTCCACAATCAGGCAAATAGAATGTCACGTGGATTGCAAAATATATTAAAGTATACACCGAAAGTTCTTTCAAATGTACACCCACATTATCCGACAGTTAACCTCGAATCCTATTCCCCAATATCGGTCATCAGAGATGCCCGAATCATGGCATAGTTAACCTCGAATCCTATTCCCCAACCTCGAATCATTACTCAGGGATGCAACAAAACAGGGATGATTTATGCCACAAATAGAAACCTAAGTAATACGTTTGTTATTCGATTCATAATACAACTACCTTCGGTCGTTCTTGACTTCCATACATTTGTACTCCGCCGTAAGCGTTTCCAGTACTATATCAAAGAATAGTCGAATAGGGGCCGTCATATTATTTCACGATGATTAATGCCATTTAAATTTCACTATTATGATGATCCTAAGGCAACAATCAAACAAGAACATGCAATAAGACGATCAAAGCAACAGTTCAATTTAAGCATACAAAAGTATTATCTAAGTCGAGGATATTCCGAAAGTTCTCTCAAAAATATCGTCTATATGAATTTAATCTTAATCTACCTCTACTCCCATGTTCCGTGTCTCTTGGATCCTATTTTGGTCTAGAGAACACCGGCCATGCCGAGCTCAATGATTCAATCTAACATAGTATAACTAAGTGACCTATACCCTATGAGTTAGCTACATTCATTTTTGGATAAGGTTTTAGTCACAACATGAGTTGGGCAGATAAACGATAAAGATTTAATTCCTATCTCTATTTGTAAAGTAAACCATCCGCAATCTCATAACATACCACATAGTCACATATTTAATACTTTTCTAAACGACTATCATAGCAGACAATTGAGTTATTTAGCTAATCATGACAATTCTAGCATGCATATTTAAATTAATTAAAGAAAGGACAAGCATATTAAATATGAAAGATAGATTAACACCTGGAAAGAAGTACAATAACTCGTAGCTAAAATATGCGTCCCCGAGCACCTCCGTATAAATCTTCCTTGACTAGTTAATTAGCTTGTCTAATTAACTAGGAAGAATTACCACTAATATTACAATAAAGAAATGTGGAATGTGTATATGTGTAGGTGTCTTGGTGTGTTTTCAAATGAAACTCATGCCTCCTATTTATAGGAGAGTTTTAGTGCATTTTAGCAAGTGGTAGCTCACAATAGCAAAAGGTGGACCGTACGGGTGACAGCCTGCCGGCGGTGGCCTGGTGGCAGCCGGCGGCGGTGGGGTGGCTGGCCGGCGGTGGCTGGCACCCCCTGTTGCCTCGTTTCTTGATTCGTGCGTGTTTTCTTCGTTACGCGTCCGTTTGTGTTGATTCTGTTTTTGTTGGATTCTTAATTCAAAAACGAACATTTTGATGAAAAGATATCCCAAAAATATATCTCTGAACTTTGGATGTGTCGTACGAATCATTTGACTCTTTCGGCGTGCATAGAATCTTCATTCTTCATCCGTTTTTGCCGATTCTTGTTTTATTGGATTCGTAATTTGAAAACGAAAATCTTGGGTAAGATGGATGTTGGTGATGGGAACTTTTGCCTTGAAATCTCGTTTTGATGTCTTGAATTTTTACACGTGCGTGGAATCTTCGTTTTTTGACAGTTTTGCATGATTTTGCTCGTGCAACCTTGTTTTGATCTTCTTAGCATATTATCAATGATTTGTGCATTGTTTGAGTCCAAATGCCAAGTATTGCTCCAGAATGAGAGAGATATCGGTGGTAAAAACGTGACTTTTTACGCGATATCATTGCCATTACCGTCCACGAAGGGATAGAGCTGGTTTCGAAACCTTCAAACCATGTTTGTGCATTATGTGTGAGCGAATAAGGGAAAAGATACAAATGGATTGTATCTTGGCTTACTCCGTTTTGTTTGTAGGAGTTTTAAAGAGATATGAACTTGTCTAGGTGAGAGTTTGGATCATCACTTGGTAATCCATGGAATTGACAGTGGTTTTGGATTAGTTGGATGATGTGATGCTTAAGCTCGAATGATTGTCCTGGGGTTTCTGGGTAGAGAATTGGGCCTCCTCTTCCTTCAATAGAGGGCTTACTGTTTTCAGCGACAGTGATGCGATCAACCATTGCTTGTCTAATTGCAGATTGCTTCTTTTCTCGTCGAATAGTGCGTATTATAAGTTCTAGATCAGGAAAGTTAAAAAGCGGTGCAGATCTAGGGGGACAGGTCATACACTAACTAAAAACAGACAATAAAGAAAATATATTTTTTTATAAGGTTTTATCCTAAGGGTATACTAGAAAACAGGAATGGTTGGGCCTCTATATCAGACAATTAGTCTCCCCGGCAGCAGCGCAAAAAAACTTGATGGGTGTTCCGACCGTCGCAAGCGCGAATGATCACAACGCCAATCGGTGGGTGTTTTAAATTTATATTTGTTGGGGTCTAAGTATGACTTACTAATGCTGAACCAAGGGCTAGTAGATGGTAAGTATGACCTAGAGTCGTTCTTAAAGAGAAACTGAATTGAAACGGAGGTGATCCAATCAATCGTTACTTTCTAGTACAGGTTTTTAAAAGAGTGCGTTGGGGGTTTGGTTCAGTTAACTAAGTAAAGTAAATAAAGCCAATGAAATGTAATAATAAATCAGATAATGGAAAGCAGTATTTTTTGTGAGTTCATTAGCTAATAATATGGGATGATGACTTTCATGGGAAAAATGATTAACTAAATTAGAATTGTTTGCAAGATTCAATAACTTATGGTATAACCAATAGATTCCCTATTAGTCGGTTATTAACTAATATGTCACGAGGAATTAAGGTGTCATGATTCTGGTCAGACAGACGATGCTCAACTCTCCACACTCTCCTGTGAGGGATTCAGTGGCCCATATTATTGAACGCATTTGCTCGTGGGCGAAGGAATAGAGTAGCAAGTCCATAATACGTCTAACCGTTCTTAATACCATACAGATTATGAGTCTTGTAAACAACTAACTTAGGGTTTATGTTCGGACTTGTTTACCAACTCCTATTAGTAAAACTTAAGAGTGATAAGCGAGGGAAAACGTTTAGGTTTCTTGCATATCTTTCTTTAGGGTTTTACCGGTTAGGGAAGAGTATCAGTTTATATTGGATTTTAAACTTGCCTTTCTTGATATAATTAACAAATCCTTAGGTTTTCGTAAATGGTTATTTAGCCTATAGCCTACCTACTATAATCTAATTTAAACTAATCTAATTAAAATGCTGACGGCTTTTTGTAGAAAGTTAAACCCAGACCATGTCAGAAAATGCTATGGTAGTTCACAATGTATTTAATCGTTTACCATTGTTTTCATTGTGAATTTGAATTGCTTCATGATGTTTACATGATAATTACATTGTGATTGGAAGTGTACTATACTCATGGTAATTCCACATAATCACATTGCTTTTTATGATGCTTGCATGACGTTACAATTAAACCATAGTTTTGACGTAGATAATTATTGACCAAGTATTAAGGTTCACGACTCCTCTTTACAAGGTTACAATCACGTTTGTTAATCAAAAGGCGAATGTAAGTTTTAGGTTTAAGATCACACGATAAGTCCGTTCATAAAGTTTCCATTTATATAACGTCGATCCATAATACAACTACCTTCGGTCGTTTACCGGCTTCCATACGTATGTACTTTGCTTAAAAGCATTTCCATCACTATACCAAGTAAACAGTCGAATAGGGGCCGTCATATTATTTCATGACGTATTGAAAGTCATCCCATAATTATATGTGCTAACTACATCACAACAAATAAAATAGTAATCTACTCGCTAATCATGGCACAAACTAATTCTAGCATAATTAAAGCATATGAATTAAGATAGAATAGGAAAGAAAGAACCCAGATTAGAATGCAAGAAGGAATAGACTTGAATTAATAAGCGTAATTTCAAGCGTACACCCAAGATTACAAGATGTTCCTTGCTTTTGTTCTACTCTAAACAAGCTTCCTAACTAGCTTAATAGAATAAGAAAGTAAGAAAGTAATATCACTAATACATATAGTGTGTTTGGAAGGTGTATTTGGTGTCTCTAAGGTGTGTGTTGAAATGAAGCCTCATGCCTCCTATTTATAGGAGAAATCCGGCTCATGTTAGCATCTTGAGGAGCACTTTAGAAAAAGGTGGAAAATGTGGTGCACCAGGTACGTACAATCGCGCAAAGGTGTGGCACCGGGAACGTACAATCGCATAAAGGTGTGGCACCGGGTACACGAAAGGACCAAAAAGCGGAAGCGAGATGGGGGAGGGGTGGCCGGAACCACCACCATGGTGGCCGGCGGCGGCATGGTGGTGGCCAGCGGCGGCTGGCTGCCACCCGCCCCGGTTCGCCGTCTTTTGATTCGTTTCTTAATTCGCGCGTGTTTTCTTCGTTATGCGTCCGTTTTCGTCGATTCTTTTTTCGTTGGATTCGTTTTTCAAACAAAAAGACTTTGATGAAAAATAATCCCAAAATTGAGCTTCCTATCTCCAGATGTTGCGTACGAATCATTTGAATCTTCCTGCGAGCGTAGAATCTTCATTCTTTATCCGATTTTGTTGATTCTTCTTTTGTTAGACTCGTATTTTAAAAATGAACATCTTGGATAAGATTCATGTTGATGATGGGCACATAATTATTTAAATCTTGTTTTGATGCCTTGAATATTTAAACGTGCGTGGAATCTTCGTTTTTCATCCATTTTGCTTGATTTTTATCGTGCAACCTTGTTTTGACCTCCTTGGCAGATTCTCATTAATTTGACTTTTTACGCGATATCAGACATCCTGAATGAGCAGACCTACTGCTGCTGCGAACTTGAGAATACATGCTAAAATGGTCAGCTAAAAGCTGGTGAGCTCACAGGTTTGATGATAAAGTATAATGTATGAACCACAAGATTTAAGTATGATGGTTTGCTATTAAGCAAATAAGTAAATGATAAATGATGTATAGAACTGCCATGAGCACATAGTCTGAGCTTAACTGAGGTGTCAGGTTCACAATCAAGTGCCTGAGCGAGGGTGCCTCTATGCGTGTGCCTAATCAACACACGTATGAACAAATGATAATGCGTCCGTTTGACCAGTCAGTGCGTGCTGACCCGGACGGGGATTGTCAGTCCCATATGGTACCATACACTAATATTCATGATACAAAGTATTACCAAACTATGCTATTGAGGACTTATGATGATTAGATGAATAACTCATAGAGAATATAGCGATATTTTATACTTGCGTTCATTTGTAAAACAAAACAGGCATGTATTCTCACCCCTAGAGTAAAAACAGTAAAATAGGGGCTATGAGACTCACCTGAGTCTGATGAGATGCTATCAAGCACTAATGATGGTATACAAGGGAAATGATGTGGTCTCCTACATCTGAAACCTGTTGGGCATATTAAACGCGCAAGGTTTTAAATGATTAGATGTCTCAACAGATCATATATGCTAGTTGTTCATCCAACTAGTAATGTCCAATGCTTTGATTTGATTAGTTTGATTGGAAAATAAGTATGGCCCATTGGTGAGTTCGAATAATAATTCCAAAGTATTCGATTTACGAAGTCGTTTGACGATTAAATAAGTCGCGTGACGTTTTAACTAACGTTTTTGTTATCGGTTAAATATATATAATACTTCAAACCAATATTTGAAATCAAAGTAATATATTTTACATTTATAAAATATATTTTAACTTTTGTTCGATTGTCAGACGTGTTTCATACGTTTTGGTCGCGTATAACTTAATCGATACGATACGAAATACTTATGAAATATTATCGAAATAATATTTAGAAAACCACTATGTTTATTAAATAAATTTGTATTATTTAATATTTTGAGTTCGCCAACGTCCGTATTAATGTATCGGAAATTCAGCCGATATAATAAAATGCACGATTTAAATCTAATCGCGTAAATGCGTATATATATAAAATACACGAAATGATACATAAAATTAGTCAAACACGGAACTAATTGCATGTATTACAATATGATTAGGTGCTAATTCCTAGCCCTAATTTGTCGGGTGTGACATTCTCCCCTTGTTAAGAAAATTTCATCCCGAAATTTCGCTCGAAGTCGGCGTGTGATTGGAGTCTGAAAATAGATGTGGATATTTGAGTCGCATCTGGTCTTCCCATTCCCAGGTGAATTCCGGACCACGCCACAAATTCCACCAAACTCGGACTATAGGGATACGACTTTGCTTAAGCTCTTTGACCTCACGGTCCATGATTTCCACTGGTGTTTCGACAAAATGAAGTTGGTCATCAATCTGGATCTCCTCGAGTGGAATAATGAGTGTCTCATCGGACAGACATATCTTAAGATTAGAAATGTGGAATGTGGGATACACGCTACTAAGCTCGGGAGGTAGCTGCAATCGATATGCGACTGGACCAATCCTTTCAAGGATCTCAAAAGGTCCAACGTATCTAGGATTTAGCTTTCCACTTTTTCCGAAGCGGATGACACCTTTCCAAGGTGATACTTTGAGCAGAAATCGATCTCCAACGTGGAACTCGAGATGTTTGCGTCTCACGTCAGCATAACTCTTCTGACGATCATGTGCAGCTTTCAACCGTTGTTGGATACCAACGATCTTCTCGGTGGTTTCATGAATGATTTTAGGACCAGTGAGTTGACTATCTCCCACTTCGGTCTAACAGATAGGCGACCGGCACTTATGACCGTACAGTGCCTCGAATGGTGCAGCTCCAATGCTGGTATGATAGCTGTTGTTGTACGAGAATTCGCACAATGACAAGTGATGTTCCCAATTTGCACCGAAGTCAATTACGCAGGCGCGTAGCATATCTTCCAGTGTTTGAATTGTCCTTTCACTTTGGCCATCGGTTTGAGGATGATATGCAGTACTCATATTCAGACGAGTACCTAAGGATTTCTGCAATGATCTCCAGAACTGAGAAGTGAAACGACTATCTCTATCAGAGATAATCGAGATAGGAATGCCGTGTCGGGATACGATTTCCCTCAGATAGTTCGTGTGACTCGTTCCATTTTATCGGTTTCTTTGATAGCAACAAAATGTGCAGATTTGGTGAGCCGATCCATGATCACCCAAATGGTATCGCAGCTGCTTAATGTTTTCGCAGATTTGGTATCACCGATCCATAGTGATTTGCTCCCATTTCCATTCAGGAATGTCCGGTTGCTGTAGGAGACTGGAGGGTTTCTAATATTCAGCTTTGACTTTAGAACATGTGAGGCACTTGCTAACATACATGCAATTTTTGCTTTCATGTTTGGCCACCAGTATAACCCCTTGATGCCATGATACATCTTGTCCGATCCAGGATGTATAGAGTATTTGGACTTGTGAGCTTCATCCATCACTAAGTCTCGAAGATTCCGGAACTTGGGTAACCAGATCCAGTTTGTGAAGTATTTGACCCCATTGGGTTTGGTTTCAAACTGTTTCTCCATGTTGCGCAGGCCTCATCTTTGATGTTTTCCGATTTCAATGCTTCGAGTTGAGCAACAAGGATTTGAATGATAAAATCATTATGAATGGTAATACTAAGGGCTCGGACTCGAAGTGGTTTTGGACGTTCTTTTCGACTTAGGGCATCGACGACAACAACATTTGCCTTGCCCGGGTGGTACTTGATCTCGCAGTCATAATCGGTGACCAACTCGACCCAGCGACGTTGCCTCATATTGAGATCCTTCTGATCGAATATATGCTGGAGGCTTTTATGATCAATGAAGATGGTACACTTTGTGCCATACAGATAGTGTCTCCAGATTTTGAGTGCAAACACTACAGCTCCTAGTTCGAGATTATGAGTAGTGTAGTTCTTCTCGTGAACTTTGAGCTATCGGGAGGCGTAGGCAATAACCTTGTCCCGTTGCATCAACACACAACCAATACCTTGATGTGAAGCATCACAGTATACAACAAAGTCATCGATGCCATGGGGTAATGATAAGATGGGTGCACTGCAAAGCTTTTGTTTCAATAGCTGAAATGTTGACTCTTGCTTGTAAATCCAATCGAACTTCTTTTCCTTCTGAGTCAGTATCGTGAGAGGTTGGGCTATTTTCGAGAAATTCTTTATGAAGCGTCGATATTAACCAGCCAATCCTAAGAATTGGCGTACTTCGGTCGGCGTTGTCAGTGCTTTCCAACACTTGATAGCCTCAATCTTTGATGGATCTACATGAATTCCTTGACTGTCAATCACATGACCAAGAAATTGAACGGTTTGCATCCAGAACTCACACTTGGAGAACTTAGCATATAACTCTTCGTGTCTAAGAAGTTCTAGAGTGGTTTTGAGGTATTGCGCGTGTTCTTGCTCGTTGCGCGAGTAGATGAGGATGTCATCGATAAAGACAATGACGAACTTGTCGAGATATGTACACACTCGGTTCATAAGGTCCATGAATATAGAGGGTGCATTTGTCAAACCAAACGGCATCACTAGGAACTCGTAATGCCCATAGCAAGTTCGGAAGGCAGTCTTTGGGATGTCGATGTCACGAACTCGTAACTGATGATAAACTGATCATAGATCTATCTTAGAATAAAAACTTGACCCCTGAAGTTGGTCGAACAGCTCATTAATACGGGGGAGTGGATGACGGTTCTTGATGGTTAATTTGTTTAACTCTCTATAGTCGACACCCATGGTGAAGAACTCGGTCTAATGAAACCCTTATCCAGGAGTTCTTGTAACTGAGTAGACAACTCCTGAAGTTCAGAAGGGGCTAAACCATACGGGGCTCGTGTAACGGGTGCTGCCCCGGGCACGAGAATAATTGAGAACTCAACTTGTCTCGGTGGTAGAAGACCAGGCAAGTCTTCGGGAAAGACTTCTGGAAAGTCTCTAACAATGGGCACATCCTCAAGTCGTTTCTCTTCCGAATTTTTCTCTATTACGTATGCGAGGATTGCTATAACCCCTTTCTCAAGTATTTGCGGGCTTTCATGCATGATATGATATTCAATCTTGTCTCACCAGTCTCCCCTTGTATGATCAAAGTACCACTGGTGATGAGAGAAATACGGATGAATTTTATCGTAGTAGATGATTTCGGCATGATGCTTGGAGAGCCAGTCCATGCTAACAATGACGTCGAAACTTCCGATCTCGACAGGAATAAGATCAATGGTGGAGTGCCCTGTGTCTTCACACTCATAGCAGGACTTAGGTTTGTTAGTGGTGGTGTTGGCATTGGTAGATCTGCAGTCAGTGGCCAGATGCCCATACCTTTGACATTTTCCATATGGAGTACCGCAAGGACCTTCACGATGCCTGTGGCACTTTGAACAGAAGGGTTCATTTCCTGAATAGCTCTTTTTAGATTCTGAACCAGAGGTGTAGGCCTCAACAGTATCAGACCTTTTTTATGATGGTTGATTTTTGATTGGGGTTCCCGAACCACTTTCTTTTGTTATCCCCAGAGTTAGCGTTCAATTCGCTTGGATTCCTGATCAACCATGGATGGGCACAAGTGTGCTAGCTCATTAAATCGAAAGGGTGTAACCGGCAATATCGTTGCCCTAGCGGGTGAGGTGCCAGAACTCGACTTCGAGTTGTTGTATTTCGTCTCATGGACAGTACTCGTCTTTGATCATTTTCTTTAGTTCGTCCCAAGAAGTTTGATAAGCAGTGTCAATTCCCACAGTTTGAGAATGAGTATTCCACCATGTCATAGCATCTTCCATGAAAGTGCATGTGAAGTATTTGAACTTGCAGTCTTCTGGGCAATTGCAGATTCGAAAGACTGATTCCCATTATTCCATCGAATGCAACAACCCAATAGCACCTTCAGTGCCCTTGAAATTTAGAGACTTGCAGTTATAGAAGTCCTTGTACGTGCAGAATTTTGTTGGAGGAGTGTTGTTTGGTGTTTTATCAGTTTTGAATTGCTGTTGTCTAGCAGTTAGAGCATCAGCTACTCTTTGAGCGACCAATTGATCGCCTTCAGCTTGCGTTTATGTTTGACATAGTGGCTGCATGATTCGGGAATTTGTCCGGATGAAAGTGATGTTGTAGTAGCTATACTTGTCGTCTTTGGTGGTGTGAGCATTAGCAAGTGTATTATCACGTGAGGCCTATTCATATATCTTCAATATATGATAGCCTAGAGAGTAGTTCGTAGGTGCGGCCTATGTATGTATACACCTATATCATATAATAGACTAGTGTGTGTCTAGCCATGAGTGGTTTTGAGTGACTGCAACGTGAGCGAGATAGTGATGGTGAAGTATGTGTAGTTTGCCTAGATGATGAATCTACCACTTCTGTAGCCAGAGCCTTTAGCAAATGAGGCCCATATTCATATCATATCCTATAATATTATATAGCCTAGAGTGTCTAGCACAAACAAGCAAAAGTCTCCGTTTCTCTCATGGTCAGAGTCAACTAGTGCATTCCTGTTCAACATAACCCCTTTCAGATTTCACATCATCTTTATTTAATTATACATAGTTAACTAGGCTATGTTAAATTAAACTCGAATGATGTAATTCCTGAACCAGTTACATCTAATGAGGAATACTGCCTAACGGTCATAGTCTAGGCCCACTAAATGCAACCTAGTTCACTATAACCTTAGGCTCTGATACCAATCTGTAGCACCCCCAAATTTACTGTTGAGCGGAAGCATACTTTGGGATGCTACGAATCAATAAACAAAACACATAAGATAAAGTGAATGACTCTATATATGTCGTTTACAATACATTGATATTATAAAAGTCTTACACTGTTATTATAGTTTACAAAAGCTCGAGATGAAATGAAAGAGATTCTATGGCATAACTAATTATACAAAATATAGTAATGCATGATAACCTCCTTATGTTTGCATGAGACTCGAGCTAATGGGCATCCTGAATGAGCAGACCTACTGCTGCTGCGAACCTGAGAATACTCGCTAAAATGATCAGCTAAAAGCTGGTGAGCTCACAGGTTTGATGATAAAGTATAATGTATGAACCGCAAGATTTAAGTATGATGGTTTGCTATTAAGCAAATAAGTAAATGATAAATGATGTATAGAACTGCCATGAGCACATAGTCTGAGCTTAACTGAGGTGTCAGGATCACAATCAAGTGCCTGAGCGAGGGTGCCTCTATGCGTGTGCCTAATCAACACACGTATGAACAAATGATAATGCGTCCGTTTGACCAGTCAGTGCGTGCTAACCCGGACGGGGATTGTCAGTCCCATATGGTACCATACACTAACATTCACGCTACAAAGTATTACCAAACTATGCTATTGATGACTTATGATGATTAGATGAATAACTCATACAGAATATAGAGATATTTGATACTTGCGTTCATATGTAAAACAAAACAAGCATGTATTCTCACCCCTAGAGTAAAAACAGTAAAATAGGGGCTATGAGACTCACCTGCGTCTGATGAGATGCTATCAAGCACTAATGATGGTATACAAGGGAAATGATGTCGTCTCCTACGACTGAAACCTGCTGGGCGTATTAAACGCGCAAGGTTTTAAATGATTAGATGTCTCAACAGATCATCTATGCTAGTTGTGTTGGGTTTTCTATTCCCTAACTAGAATAATATGCGCAGCGGAATTATAATAAAATAATTAATCTAGGGCAATTAGAAAACTAAACCCTAAGGGATCTTAAGTTGAATAAATAAAAGAAATAAGATAAATAAGATAAATAAGAAATTACTAACCTTTGAGAAAACCAATTTCTCATTTCAAAGGTACGATTCAAAGAAATCCCAAGTCTCCTAAGGTCACGATTCAAGGTCGCAAAACTCTTACAAGAAGCAGGAATAAGAAAGAGAGAAAAAGGATTGAAAAACAATTCAATTCAAAGGTACCATGAAAACCTAAGGGTTAGGCCCCTATTTATAGGGGAGGAGGAGAGTATGGGATTCATATCCCAGCCGATGTGGGAAAACATGCTTTTCATCGATACGACGTATGGAAGTTCCATACGGCGTATGGATTGATTCTCCAGAATGCTCCTTGATCGTTCCACCGCCTTGCCCTAATTCATCCATACGGCGTATGGAACTTCCATACGGCGTATGGATTGATTTTCCAAAATTCTCTCCCTTTTTCTTTTAGTTTCAATTAATATTTAATTAACAAACTAAATGTAATATTAATTCCAATTAATTTTATCTCTCCATTTATTTCTCTTACTGTTCATTGAGGGCGACCCAAAAAAGACTCCACTTTTAATGATGTACTTACCAATTAGTTATGATATTGGACACTATTCCAACAGTCTCCCACTTGGACAATTCATCAACTATTATTGGTCTAAGCTTATCCATTAACTAAGTAGAGAGTGCCATCCAACGGAACTGCCGAACTCTGATTCTTATCTTAGAGTTAGCCCTTTAGATAAGTGATCAAATATTCCTTTGCTCTACCTATATCATATGAATCGAGACATGGATTTTAATCAATCTCAAGATTCATAATTAGTTTTCTGATTTCCAATTACATTGACTTTATGAGACTATTAAACCATCAAATTAGTCTCGGCCAGGCCTAGCACTTTAGAGTCAATCTTTAATCATCAGAGGGCCCAAGATATAGCTTTCCCCATTAGGCGAAAAGGAACAAATAAATTTTGACTACATAGTACTAGTCAACTCATCATGTCATACCTAGCATACCCTTTATGACTGGCATTTACGCACAACGTTAGAATAGGCTAAAGTATAACAGACTTGAAAAACTAGAAACTCAATGTATCTGCATTTTAAGAATAGAGGATATTATCATCTCAGAGTTACTCGTGATTTCAATCCATGAAGTAACTTCCATGAGTGCGGGTCTCTCCTATACTTAAATCCTCATTAAGTACCCATGAGTGTTGCAGCATTATCCATGCCATGTCTAATCTCCATAGACAATCTACTAACACTCCATGACAGTCTTGATTCACCACTTACTTCCAGGAGTATGAACGACTGAGGAGGTTTAAGTAAAACTGTTTTTCTCGGGAAGTGGTGTCTAAATATGCAAAACAGAAACACAATGACAAACAATAGTAAATGGTAGAACTCCTTCCAATAAATAAATCTCCATTATTTAATCACCAAGTCTATAAAAATTTATCATTGTTTACAATGTTTCAAAAATCAAACTAACAACTAAAACTTTACATTATCCCTTAAGCCTATGCTCCTAGCATGCTCATCATGTTTAGACTTCCCAAGTGGCTTTGTGAACGGATCAACCGGATTATCCTCTGATCTTATACTCTTCACAATCACGTGTCCTTCTTCAACTTTCCTTCGAACAAAATGGTATTTTCTTACAATGTGCTTTGACTTTCCGTGATCTTTGGGTTCTCTACTCAAGGCGGCCGCACTTTCGTTATCACAGAATATTTCAATGGGGTCTTGAACCATTGGAACAACTCCAAGATCTCCAATGAAATTCTTAATCCAGATGGCTTCCTTTGAAGCCTCGCAAGCCGCTATGTACTTAGACTCGCACGTGGAGTCTGCCACCGTATCTTGCTTGGAACTTTTCCATGTCACCGCTCCCCCATTCAGTAAGTATACCCAACCAGACTGTGAACGGCTATCATCTCTATCTGTTTGGAAACTTGCATCACTATAACCCGTTACTCTGAGTTCTTCTTTTCCACCATAAACCAAGAACCTGTCCTTAGTATTTTTCAAATACTTAAGAATATTCTTTACACGTCATGGCATACATGATCGATCCTATAACTGAAGCATATGGGACTCGACTCATTCTATCCGATTCTTCCTTAGATTTCGGACAAAGATCCTTACTGATCTTAATGCCATGATGTAAGGGTAGATTCCCTTTCTTAGAGTTCTCCATTTTGAATCTTTTCAAAATTTTATCTAAGTATGTGTCCTGGCTAAGTCCTATGAGACGTCTCAACCTATCTCTATAAATCTTTATACTAAGAATATATGCTGCATCTCCCAAGTCTTTCATAGCGAAACATTTTCCCAACCCGTCCTTTACACTTTGTAATGTTGGGACATCGTTTCCTATGAGTAGTATATCATCCACATATAACACTAGAAAGACTACAACACTCCCACTGAACTTGACATATATACAGGACTCATCTTCACTTCTAGAAAATCTAAACTCTGTGACTTTCTCATGGAAGCAGAGATTCCAGCTACGAGAGGCTTGTTTAAGTCCATAAATAGCCTTTTGAAGCTTGCACACTCTATTAGGATACTTTGCATTTTCAAAACCCTCCGGTTGTGCCATGAACACATCCTCTGTCAGTTTCCCGTTAAGGAAGGCGGTTTTCACATCCATCTTCCAAATTTCATAATCATGAAACGCAATTATGGATAGCATAATCCTAATTGACTTTATCTTAGCTACTGGCGAGAAGGTTTCCTCATAATCAATCCCGTGGGTTTGAGTATAGCCCTTCGCTACCAACCTAGCTTTATAAGTGTGTACTTTCCCATCCATGTCAGTCTTCTTCTTGAAGATCCGTTTACAACCCACCGTCTAAAGACCGGGTGTAGTGTCAACCAAATTCCAAACTTGGTTGTCATACATGGACTGAATTTCGCTTTTCATAGCTTCCTTCCACTTAGCAGCCTCAGGGCCTGCCATCGCTTCTTTGTAGTTAGCAGGTTCATCTAAGTCATTTAGTGTATTGTCACTAATTTTATCCTCTTCTTCTACATGGTAACCATAATAGAACTGAGAAGGCTTGCTTACTCTACAAGATCTGCGAACGGGTAAGGATATGTCTTCAGGTTCAACAGGTGTTTCCACCTCTTGTTGAACATCAGTGTTTACTGTAGGTTCTTCATCGGCCGACTCTTGAATTTCTTCAAGATCAATCTTACTCCCAATGTCCTCTTTAGATATCATTTCTCTCTCAAGGAACACTCCTCTTCGAGCTACAAAGAACACATTATTCGCGGGTCTGTAGAACAGATATCCAAACGACTCTTGTGGATAACCGACGAAAAGACACTTTTCAGATCTGGAGTCTAGTTTGTCCTGAGTTTCTCGTCTAACGAAAACTTCACAACCCCAGATTTTGATGTGACCAAGAGAAGGACATTTTCCCTTCGACATCTCATAAGGTGTATTTGAAACCTTCTTGGTGGGTAAAAGATTTAAGATGCGAGCGGTTGTTTCTAATGCGTAACCCTAAAAACTTATCGGAAGTGTAGCCCGTCTAATCATAGACCGAACCATGTCCAACAAGGTTCTATTTCTCCTCTCAGCAACTCCATTAAGCTGTGGTGTTCTAGGAGGAGTCAATTGTGAAACCATTCCACAATCTCTAAGATGATCGATGATAACACGCAAAAGGTCAAGTTTTTTGTGTGCTATTATCTCACCTTTTTAGCCCAATTATGGATGAAAACATTTGAAATATACATTTTTATACTAAATTTCATAATGATGGCTAAAATATAGACGATGCTTCAAGAATCAACCAAAAAGGCCTAAAAACGAGTAAAATAGAGCACAAACGATCAACGAATCTTCCGTTCACGCATTTGAGCACAATTTAAGTTATACTTAGAATTATGACCTCTAACTTATGTCATTTTCTTCGTTAGGAAATTACGAACGCGTGAACATAAAGATCGCTCAAAACGGATAAACGACGAAGAAGTTACGCCCAAACAAAAAAACGAAGAACCGAAGAACCAGCATACGGCTGAACCTAGCCGTATACGGCTGGTCCAGACCGTATACGGCTGGGACCGGACCGTATACGGCTGGGACCAGACCGTATACGGCCTACACAGATCGTATACGGCCTGTGTCCAGCCGTATATGGCCCGGTTCAGCCGTATTCACCCTGTGCTCAGCCGTATACGGTCCAGTTCAGCCGTATACGGTCCAGCTCAGCCGTATTATGCGTTTGGGTGATAAAAATTTTCTTTTTATTCGCCTTTGCGATACGGTTGTGCGTTTGAAGGTTTGGATACGGTCTACGGATATGGCTGTGCGATCTCTATAGATACAAGCCTCATTTCATCACCACATCTCACACTTCTCATCCATTATTCACCAACACTACTCTCTCTCTCTAGATTAGGTTTTTATTTTAATTTTCGTAGTTAGTGGCTAGTTAGTCTCTGGTTAATACTTAACCGGGCTACTAGAGGGGAAATATTGTAATATCGCTTGGAGCATACTAGAAGTTCTATCTGTATACTTTCAAGTTATATTCAGCTACGCTCTTTTCACAGTTATATCTATCCTTTATCTTATTAATTAAAATGCATGATGTTGTTATTTTGATTATGCTAGATTTAGGATTTTCCATGATTAGCGAGTAGTTATATTGCGTGTTTAGTGTGATGTAGTTAGCCGTATTAGTTGGGATGATGTCATTATGAAACAACGGAAGTAACATTAAACGACTTTCATTTGTATAGCGCCGGAAACATCACGAATGTGTGTAGTACGGAACGTGGAACCTATGAAAGTCGTGGGCACAATCTGTTGTGGAATAATGTCCCAAACTATTTTATAAATGAAAACTCGGTGCTTTGATTAACTTTCTATCTATGATGATAAACCTCACTTTAACCTAATGCCTTTCGACCAATGAACGTGATTAAAACCTTTTTATTAAGATGTAGCTAACCTTAAGTAAAGGTAATTAATTATTTGTGTTTGAAATAAACATGGTCTAGTTTTAAACCTGTGGAAATACCGTTTTCAATCAAAGTAGTGTACACAGTACATAAACTAGGGATTTATTGGGACTTTAAAGTAAGGGTTGGTTTATATCATAGATGGATAATTCCCGAACTTAAATACAAACTTAGTTTATAAGTCCAGAATGACCATTGTGTAATGAAGGAACGTAAATACCGTAAATCGACTGAATACATGGTATATCGTTGGAAGCACCATTGGTGTAGTACAACATGGAAGTCATGAAAAAGCCGTTGGTACTATACTTTGTGAATTACCGGTTATTACAACCTTTACAAACCCATCGATAGAAAGTAATCAAGCACCAAACCAAGTCTTATACTTAAATGTTTTATTCAATTGAGTATCCTTGTGGGGTTAAGAACGGTCGGACATCGAGTTAGTTTACCACCTTATTCATGCACCCAGGATTTCAATCCAGAAAGGGTCACTGTACCGTAACAGGATAGTGTTGTGGGTTGGGCAACCTACTCCGATCAGAATCACGATAGCCTAGTTGCTCAGTGACATACTAATTGAGAAATCAATTAGTAGGGAGCTAGTGCTTACCCCACATATACTTAAAACAAATAAAATACAAATCTTTAGAGACGTTTTCATATCCTAAACTAAACATCATCCCAACGTTCGGCTAACGAACTCACAACAAACACCCCCTCTATCCTGACTGCTATCTGTTTATTTTATCTGCTTTTTATTATTGCTTATTAGCTTAATCATAAAAACAAAACCAAACCACTCCCAACTATTTTAAAACTCCCTCACTATTTAGAAATGGACATCCTAGACTACTCAGATCCACAATACAGTTGGTTTTGAAGAACGACCCTAGGTCATACTTGCTGCTATACAACCCTTAAGCCACATAGCACAAGTAAAACTTAGGCCACGCATTTATAAAAATTAAAACTCACTGGTGCCGCCGCTGACGGACGGTCCGACGACAGGGTAAAACCTGATCGACCGTTGGTGGCGCATCAAGTTTTTGGCGCCGCTGCCGGGGAATCAACTGTAAGATCCATAGGCGTCCAGATGGACTTTCTTCTTAGTGAACCCTTAGGATGGATTTCCCTTCTTAAACCCCTAAAAATTCTTTCAACCCTTCCTTTCCCTTATCCCGAATATGACGTCCTACCCATCCGGCAAGAAAAGTCATCACCTTCCCACAATCCTACAACCACCGAACGCGTCACTCTTGCCGATATCACCAAACCCTCGATAGAAGGTCGAGGAGGACCCATTCGCTACCCGAAGATTGATGGATCATTATTCGAACTCAAGTACGATGTAGTGCACTTAATCGAGAAACGCTGCCAATTCCACGGACTGCCTAACGATGATCCCAACTCCCACCTCAACAAATTTCTAGCCCTATCCGAATCTTGCAAGCAAAAAGGGGTTGAGTAAGATATAACCCACTTATATCTGTTCCCCTATTCTCTTGCTCTTCACGCGCAAACTTGGTTTGAGGAATTAGACACTGGCTCTATCACCTCATGGGTGGAAATGGAAACTAAATTCTTAGCTAAGTACTTTCCCCCATTCAAACAAAGCAAGCTGAAGAAAGATATCATGAACTTCCAACAGTCTCATGATGAATCAATCTTCAATGCATGGGAGAGATTTAAGAGCTTGCTCAAGAAATGTCCTAACCACCAAATCAAACGATCCACCCAGTTGTGCACATTTTACCATGGTCTTGCACCCGATCATAAGACAATGCTAGAAACCGCTGCTCGAGGTGACTTCACGTGCTTGACAGACGATGAAGCTTGGAATCTGATAGAGACAATGACCGCGCATCACCATGATTGGACTGATGAGCATTCCTCATTCTCGGCACCGCTTGCCACCAATCCTGTGCAAACTGAGGCGATCAAATCTCTTGTGGAACATGTCGGAACCCTGACTAAGGAAATAGGAATGCTGCAGAAGCCACCTCAACAGGTCTACCAAGTCCGCTCCTGTCTGAAATGTACCAATCCACAAGTTGAGTATGAAGACCGTGTTGATGGAAAAGCCTATTATGACCAGTTCCGAACTCATCCACGTCCACCTGATTTTACTCAAACCTCTCCTAAACCAAACCAATACCCACCAAGTCAACCACCCTACCCAATCCCCCTACAACAACTTCAACTTGGTTGTAACCAACCACCCTTTCTCACTGAACCTACACCTAAGAAGCTAATTACTAGTCCAGACGACACCCTTGCGCAAATCATCGAAAAGATTACAGCTAGACAAGACCAGATTGATCTCATCTTAGGGGAGCAACTAACCTTACTGAATAGTCTTGCAACCCAAGTAGGTCGACTAGCAAAACGTATCGACACTAGACCTCAGGGTAGTCTGCCTAGTAATACCTTCCAAGCCAACCAAGTAACCAACCAAGACTCCAAGGTGGCACCGAGCCTACCTTCAGTTCCTTCTACGGTGAAGGAACAATCTCCTGTCACACAGACAGTTGAGAAGAAATCTACTCCACCTCCTAAGAAAAAGGTACGCATACCGTTTCCAGGACGTCTAAATCAGCATCCTGAAGCTTTCAATCCTAACGATAAAAACTTAGACACCGAGTCTAGGAAACCTCCCAGCCCGATATATTCTAAATATTTTAGGAGACTTATGTCAACCAAGGACAAGGTACCCGAAGTACCTAATGTCCCTCTGAACGCCGAATGCTCAGCTATCCTTCAAAATAGTCTACCGGAAAAACTAGGAGATACTGGACGTTTTACCCTTCCTTGTTCCATTAACCACACCAACAATATTCGCTCTCTAGCCGATCTAGGAGCAAGTATCAATCTCATGCCGTATTCGTTATTCAAAAGTGTTGATGCATATTAGGTGTCTGTCAGTTGGTCTATCGAGTTGTAATAAGTGTCGTTAGTTATTAATAGAAATATAGTTTTTGTTATATGCGACACTCGTGTTTTAGGTTAGGCGTCACTTGCCTTAGTGACGCATAACGTCACTTGTGGTAAGTGACGCATGAAGGCGGCCACATGCGACACTTCCATAAGTGACGCATGTCGGCTGACTTTTTAGTATAAATAGAAACCTACGGGTTTTAGGCTAGGGTTGACGAAACCCTAGCACCATTTGTCGACTAAGCCTCTCTGTAATCGATCCCAATACATTATACAAGCTAATAAACAAGTTTGCTTTGTTTGAATTTCATTGTTTCGGTTTGTGTTTGTTAGTATTAAGTGTAATTGATTGATTCCACCTATCAATTACTGTCAATTGTCATCTAGATCCAAGCATAAGGCACTTTCAACTGGTATCAGAGCCTTGCGGTGATAGCATTGACGTTTATAAGGTATTTTGGATTGATTTCGGTTTTGCTTGATTCAAAAAATCACGAACTCATACGGATTTTGAGGTGCACAGCTGAATTACAGTCGATATTCTTCAACATATACAGGTTTCGTCCATTAGGGTTCAAGGAATTTTCGTTTGGTTTACGAAAATTCGACATTTTTAGGGTTTTGGGATTTTTCTGCCGTTTTGTGACACTCGATCCGTCACTTGGACGCGTCACTTATAGCGGCACTATCTAATCCCAAATTAGGGTTTTACCGTCACTTAGACGCGTCACTTAAAGCGTCACTTGAGGTTATACGACACTTAACTTAAGTGTCGTCTACCCTAATACACCGACACTCAAGTGCGTCACTGTTGCACGTCACTTGATATTTAAGCGTCACTTCTGTTAGTGACGCCTGCTTAATTTATAGTGTCACTTTTACTAGTGACGTCTATTTGATCTTGCACGACACTTAAGTACGACACTTGAGTGCGTCACTTGCATAACTGGCCGACACTTACTAATAGTGTCATCCGTCACTCCGTACGTCACTCGATAGCGTCACTTTCCTAGTGTCGCTATTCGCTGCGACACTTGAGTACGTCACTTACCAAGTGACGCCTTTGTTACTAATTTGTTTGCAAGTTCTTGTTTTTGAGTATAATTTCAGGTATATCTTCAATGGCCGCAGACAAGGAAGATATTAGAGGTATTAGGGAGATGCTAAAGCAGGGAAATGATATTGGTTCCAATAATAAACCCCCACTGTTCACTGCAGATATGGACTATGCTTATTGGAGGGATAGATTTGAACAGTTTGTTGACTTTCATTGTCCGGAATTATGGGGCCCATTAAAACAAAGATATGAAGCTCCAGTGGCTGAAGGAGATTATCGGACGGTTCCTCCACCAAAATCTTTTATTGCAATGACACCTCAAGAAAAGAAAGACTATCAGATAGAAAGAAAAGCACACTCAGCTATTTGTATGTGCTTAACAAAGGATGTCATGAGACTGTTTAAACATCATGACACAACCTATGATTTATGGAAGGCCATAGAAACGAGGTGCGGGGGAAATGCGAAATACAAGGAGGCTAAGCTGGAATTGATAAAGAAGCAGTACGATCTGTTTGACTCCTTACCTAATGAGACAACCTCTGGAATGTTCACCCGGTACTCACAATTGGTGAGTGAGTTAACGGAGGGTGGATATAATCTCACAGCACTTGAGATAAATAAGAAACTGCTAGATGTTCTACCAAGTGCATGGGATGTAAAAGTCCAATTCTTGAAGGAGAGTGAAGGATTAGATGGTATGACATTGGATAAGCTAATAGGAGTTCTTCAAGCACACGCTATGGAGTTAAAGAAGAAAGAGTGCAAGTCAACTGGTTTTGCACAAAATCCTTCACTTTATGGAGGCCAAGTTAACACTGGTAAGAGTTATGGAGGAATGGCATTCATCTCGGATACCAATTCACCATCTTATTCTGCTGATGCATCACATGCTGCCTATGTCTCTGGCACACCCTCCATTGCTCAAGGATCACAACAGCAGGTTACATCTTCACCAGCTATTCAAGAGCAAGCAGCAATCTATACAGCTTTCCTTAGTTCATACAAAGATTTGGTTACTCAACCAAATACTACTTTGGAAATGACCAAAGAAGATTATGCTCAGCTGGATGACGATGACTTGGAGCAGATGGATTTAAACTGGAATATAGCTATGCTTTCCAGAAGGGTTCAGAAATTTATGCAGAGAACTGGACGGAAGAGTTTGGAAGGTAATGGGAAGTCTGGATTTGGGTTCGACAAAAGCAAGGTTCGATGTTACAATTGTCAGAACCTTGGTCACTTCGCAAGGGAATGTGAGAAACCCAGGATGCCATCGTCGGGTCTTACTAAGCCGGACCCACCCAAGGCAAATGCAAACGAAGCAGCTAAATCATTGGCTGTAGACAACGCTTTGATTGTCTTTGAGCCAACTACTTTTGATTGGAGTGCTCAAGCTGCTCAGTTTCAATGCCTGATGGCTCACATTACTCCTGAGGTACACAATGAATCAACTGAGCCTTTTAATTGTGTTTCGTGTATTAACTTGACTGAATCCCTTAAGGTCTATCAGAAAGACAATCAAAATCTGCGGGACAAGATAGTTAAACTTAATGAATCTAATAACTTTTTGCTAGAAAATGAAAAACTTTATGAACAACACCTTGAAGCTCATAAATTAGATACTGAAACCTTTAAGGCAAAGGTCTTTAGCCAGCAAGATGCAATTAAAAGTTATCTTACTGAAATTGAATTGTTGACTAAAGAATTATCTGATTTGAAAAATGAGTTTGAGAATCATAAAAGCAAAATTTTAGGTTCCACATCCGCCACTCAAGTCTTTAATGAGATTGTTAGCAAGCAGGGAGCAAGTGGCAAGAAGAAGGAAGGTCTTGGCTACAACCAAGTACCACCACCTTCTAATGCTGAATACTGTCCCCCGATTGCTAAACAAGGCCTTGAGGAGATTTCAGTTGATTATACCAAACTATATGGTATTAAGGCCAAAGAAGCCAAGCTAAACAAACTGACAACGGAGAAAACCAAGAGGCAAGAGTATCCATTGCCTCAGTTTGTTAAAGCTGAAAGTAAGTCTCAAGTTCATACTGATGACATTGTTGAGATAGAGGATATTACTGATCAGGAATATCCTGAGTTTAAGAAGGTTGAGGCTAAACCTGAAAAACAGATTTTGAAAGTTGAACCTGTAACAAAGGTTCAAAATAAAAAGGAAAATAGAGTTTTAAATGTGAAACTTCAAAAGTCACCGGCAAATGTTTTAAAACAAAAGGTGACAAGTGAAAAGGTTCATGTTGATAAAACTTATGCCTCAACTTCTAAACCAACACAAGCATTCACTAAAACGTGTACAACATGTTCATGTTCTAAAAATGCTTCGTCACTTCCCGAGGAAAATCCTCCGTCTCAACAGTTTCAAGAGACTCGTTCTTGTTTCTACTGTAAGAAACAAGGACATTTGATCCGTGATTGTCCCAAACTCTCTTATCAAAGTTATGGGAGAAATATGCCTAGGACATCTTTCTACAAAAAAAAATTTTCAAAATTACATCCTAGGCATTACTCCAACTCTCCCAAGTCTGCTAAGAAAGTAGTTAATGTTGGGCAAAATTCTTTGTTAAAACCAAAGCCCAACATTATTTCCAAGCCAAATCCCGAACCATCAAAGGTTTGGAAAAGAAAAGAGTCTACGATAGACTCTTTCGTCATCAATGATAACACGTCAGATACTAAATCTGATTTGTTTAAAAATAAAGTTTTATCTGATGTGCTTATTGTTGATGACTTTGGTCGACCTAAGTCTGTAAAGGCTTGGGTCACCGTTTCTCACTAATCTCTTCATATTTATATGTTGCAGCAGTCTGAACGTGTAAAAGATAGTGAATGGTTCATGGACAGTGGCTGCTCGCGACACATGACGGGTGATGTGTCTCTCTTAGTGGATATTAAACCATACGCGGGAGGTCATGTTGCTTTTGCTGGAGATACGGGAGGAACGATTTCTGGAAGAGGAACGCTAACTAATGGAAAGGTTAGCTTTGAGAATGTAAATTATGTGGCCGAACTACAACATAACCTGTTAAGTGTATCACAAGTTTGTGATAAGGACTATACCACATCTTTTACAAAGACTGAGTGTGTCATATTGAAGCCGGGGTATGTCATTCCGGAGGAATGGGTGGTAATGCGAGCACCTAGAAGAAATGACACATATGTAATGAATATGCGAACGGTGGAGACATCCAGCGAGTACACTTGTCTCCTTTCGAAGGCTTCAGAAAAGGAATCACTCCTTTGGCACAGACGAATGGGACACATTCATTTCCGAAAAATGAATTTCCTAGTCAACAACGACTTGGTTCGTGGAGTTCCGAAACAGTCCTTCGCCTTGAAGGATGACTGTGTTTCTTGCCACAAGGGCAAACTCCACAAGAAGTCCCATAAGTCTAAGGTTGTGAATTCCATAAATGCTCCATTAGAACTACTGCACATGGATCTTTTTGGTCCTGTTTCTACAAAGAGCATCGGTGGTCGCTCCTATTGTTTAGTAGTGACAGATGACTACTCACGATTTTCGTGGGTATATTTTCTCGCTACAAAGGATGAGACAGCGGGAATTTTGGTCTACTTGTTGGATAAGTTGGCAAATTTGTGCAACTTAAAGGTGAAAAGACTGCGGAGCGATAACGGAACCGAATTCAAGAACTCAACTCTTGAGTTATTTTGCGCTTCTAGGGGTATTGAACATCAATTTAGTGCTCCTAGAACACCTCAACAGAATGGAGTTGCTGAACGGAAGAATAGGACAATTATTGAAACTGCTCGTACTATGTTAGCGGATTCCAAATTACCTATTATCTTCTGGGCCGAGGCAGTTAATACTGCTTGCTACGTTTTGAATCGGGTTCTTTCGGTTAAAAAGAAGAATAAAACGTGTTATGAGCTCTTCAACAATCGCAAGCCGAATCTGCAGTTTCTGGAACCATTTGGATGTCCTTGTTTGATAATGATTACCAAAGAACGTGTCCCTAAGTTTGGTGATAAAGCCGTTGAAGGAATTTTTCTCGGATATTCGGTCAACTCTCCAAACAAACGGGTTTACAACAAATCAACAAACGAGATAGAGGAACACTTTGAGGTCAAATGCCTACGGTATACGGAACCACCTCAAGGAACGGGTCCGGATTGGTTCTTCAATTATGGGAAACTCTTCAGTTCCTTCAATGTACCGGAGGACAACGACACTGAAGAGTTACTCACAATGCTTCATGGACTTGATGTTTTTCAACAAACATCTGATTCTTCTCCTACAACATCCAATCCGATTCTCGATACGACATCCACTCCATCAACTACTCCAACACAACAAATGCCTGCACCTACTACTTCTTCTGCATCTGTACCTACAACCACACCACCAACTACAACCATTCCATCTTCATCAAACACTGTTAATGCCGCGGATCTTCCAGATGATCCTGACATGCCTCTCTTAGAGGATGAAGAAGATATGGACTATTCTCGTTTCTTCACTAATGAAGAGAACGAAGATGCTTCGGCCACTGAAGGTGACTTGAACAACTTGGAATTAAATCTTGTGCCAGATGCCATTCCAGTGACCCGGATACATAGGAATCACCCAGTTGAAAACATTATTGGTGATCCCCATTCTGCTGTTCAAACGAGACATCAGGCGAAGCAATCTGCTGAAGATACGGATACTTCAGCTGCTCAGATTTTGGGATTTATGGCGACTGTTAATTCTTGCCATCTTTCCCAAACTGAACCGAAAAAAGTTTCGGAGGCCTTGCAAGATCCATCCTGGGTCGAGGCCATGCAAGATGAACTGCAGCAGTTCCACAAGCTACAAGTGTGGACGCTAGTTCCATTACCCAAGGGTGCCGATCCAAAAGGCACTAGATGGGTATATCGAGTCAAGAAGGATGATCGAGGGGTTGTTACGAGGAACAAAGCTCGACTAGTTGTTCAAGGGTATACTCAAATTGAAGGACTTGATTATGATGAGGTTTTTGCCCCTGTCGCCCAATTGGAGTCCGTCCGTATCTTTTTGGCCTTTGCATCATTTAAAGGGATTCGCGTCAAGCAACTTGACGTTAAAAGCGCATTCCTTTATGGTCAAATTGATACGGAGGTTTATGTTCAACAACCTCCAGGTTTTGAAGATTCGGTGCATCCAAATTATGTCTATAAGCTTAATAAGGCATTGTATGGACTTCATCAATCTCCACGTCTATGGTATGAGAGGCTTGCAACTCATCTGGTGGACAATGGTTTTACTCGGGGCAACATCGACAGCACTCTTTTCACAAAAGGAAAAGGAGATGATTTGTTACTTGTTCAAGTGTATGTCGATGATATCATCTTTGGGTCATTGAATGAGGCTCTATGTAAGGAATTTGAAGAGGTCATGAAGTCAGCTTTCGAGATGAGTGCAATGGGAGATCTCACCTTTTTCCTCGGTGTGCAAGTTGAGCAGTCATCTAAAGGAATGTATATTCATCAGTCAAAATATGTCAATGACATGTTGACTCGATATGATATGCTCACTTGTAAACCTTATGGAACTCCCATTGAACTCAATCATAATCTTGGACCTGCTGATGATGATGAGGACTGCAAAGAAAAGGATTACCGTTCGATGATTGGTTCTCTTATGTACCTCACTGCCTCAAGACCTGATATCGTCTTTGCTGTTTCCCTTTGTTCAAGATATCAGGCACGACCAAAGGTTTCTCACATGAAGGCAGTGAAGCGGATTTTTGGTTATCTCAAATATAGACCTACACTTGGTCTATGGTACTCCAATGAGAAGAACTTCACGCTCTCTGCTTATTCCGATTCAGATTATGGTGGCTGCAACATCAATAAGAAGTCTACAACAGGAGGATGTCAGTTCCTTGGAACCCGCTTGGTGTCATGGCAATGCAAAAAGCAGACTACGGTTTCTACTTCAACAGCGGAGGCCGAGTACATTGCTGCTGCAAGCTGCTGTTCTCAAGTTCTTTGGATTCAGCACCAATTGCGTGACTACGGGTTACTCTTAACTTTAACTCCTATACATATTGATAATACTGCTGCCATATCAATCACACGCAATCCCGTACAACATTCTAAAACCAAACACATAGAAATTAGGTTTCACTTTATACGGGATTGCTATGAGAAACACCTTATCGACCTTGTCCATATTGACACCCTGAAACAAAATGCTGACTTATTCACTAAGGCTTTTTCTAGAGCCCGATTTGATGAATTAGTTAACATGATCGGTCTAAGGTTCTTTACCACGAAAAAGTAATTTGTGACTTGGATATGTTTAAAGTAATGTTTTATTAAAAAAAAAAAAAAAAAAAATGCAACCAACGCAACTGCCACTCATTATACTTTCTAGTATTAATGTAAAGCAAGGTTGCTACATTTTAAAATAGACGTTGATGTTGTGTCTGTAAACAACTTGGGATATGATAGTACATCGGGTGACATGCATAAAAATGGAATTTTTAAGGTTTATCTTTGATGTGTCAGTAGATTTATCTGACGTATTGAAAACAGTTTTTATAAACATTGTCTTCATCATACGATATATTAGTAGGCATGTTATACAAAACACTTTGAGAAGTCTTAAGAAGCTTAATCAATAATTGTCTATTTCAAGTGGTACAACATTATTAGATGTACGACAAAAGTCTTAATTTCTTACTTATACTAGACATGTTTTTGTGAAAGATGTTTATATGATTTCATTTGGGGGTATATATTGACATTCTCCTTTGTTATACGTAAGTATAGACCTGGTTTCTGTTAATATATACTTTAAAATTAAGCAAACACAAGTCAAAGTACTTGAAAAGTCTTTAAAATTAGGATACCTTACAAGGTCGCCAAAATGGTTTGACCAAGTTTGGTTTTGCTTAAACCTGGATCAAGTTATGTCGCTCTGTTGTACGTAAGTACAGACCTGTCACCGCTGACTTGATTCTTAAAATTGATTTTCTTATATTCTATCTGTCAATGGAAACATGGTCTATGTTTTAAGTTAAGATGTATATCTATGATGGGAACCACAGCGAAATAAACATACCAATAATAATAAAATACCTCTTAGTTGTACGTATAACATGTTTAAGTGGACATATATACTAATAATCGTTTTCTTTTGAAATAATTTTTATAAAAGTGCTTTTAGTATGTCAAGTAAATTTAAAGAGGACAAATATACTGATGATCGAAATAACACTTATTGTTCCTAATAAATGCATGTTATTCCGATATGATCCCTAACCAGACTTTATCAACTCCGTCACCAAAAAGAATGTGTTAATTCTCTAGTTGTCCATTTACATTTTCTTGTATACTTTTTTATTTTCTCTAAGTTAGTGTAATTTTAGTTATTATCCAAGTTACAGTTACATTTTCAAATTTGAGTACCGAAATCACAGCGAAACCATCGAAGAAATCGCAAATTTTTCACTAAAAGTGAACTGTGCGTCACTTTCATAAGTGACGCTACCAGTGACGCATACGATATTGCGTCACTCACTTAAGTGACGCAGTCAGTGCCGGGATAAGTTTCGCTATAAGTGCCGGGTTGAGTGTCGCATACAAGGGTCGGTGTATAAATACCCCTTCCCCACGACACTCTCACTCATCACTTTCAAACACTCATAGCGTCACTTGCACTGACATACCGACACTAGTACTGTCTCTGCGTCACTTCGGCTGTGCGTTTTTCCTACGATCGATTCGTGAGTTCTACGGCTTATTCGTGCATTCCTGTGTTACATCTTTGTTTCCCTCCTTCCCACGATCTATTTGGTACTAACTTTAACCTCGTTCATTCAATATTCATGCTGTATATTTGAATTAGGGTTACGGTTTGGGTTTAACTTTGAATTCGTTCGATTAAATGTTTGAATTGTTAATGTTTTCGTATAATAAAGGGTTTGTAGTACTCGTTTTTACCATGCGCACACCCTGGTAACTTTGCTTTTCGAAAACCCCAAAATTTCAAATCTGGGTATGAACAGTGCACGATGATCTTCATCGTTGCGACACTTCTTGCATCACTTACCTCAAGTGACGCTCCTTGGTAATTTGGTAACCCATACCGTCACTTAACAAGTGACGCTTGCTTTTGCGTCACTTCTTAAGTGACTCATGTAGTGACGCATATACTTGTTTTTAATTATTCAAACCGTCACTCTTCCTAGTGACGCCTTTACACGCGTCACTACCCCAAGTGACTGTCTAAGTGACGCCTATTTATATCTGTCACCTATACCGTCACTTCTTAAGTGACTGTCTTCCGATACCGTCACTACGTTAAATATCGCATGTTCTTCACCCGTCACTTTGCAAGTGTCGTATAATTTAAATCACCAAATGCAAACGTCACTTACATCAGTGACGCTTGATAGCGTCACTTTCAATAAGTGACGCTACACATTGATTTCAAATTTAAACACTGTACCTTACGACACTCCTTAAGTGATGGTAGTGGCCATGCGTCACTTATCCTAAGTGACGCCTAAAGTCAAAATTTGTTTTCCAACCTTTCTGTGTTCGGACTACCTTTATAACGTTTTCGATTATCTTTCTTTGTATTTTTAGCTTTCCAATGGCTGAGTTACAAAATTATTACCGTCGCACCAACACTCGTCACAACATAACGGCGTTTCTGGAGTCAACACACGCCAACTCGGCTCCATTCCGGCCTATGATCGAGTTTCTACGCAGATCGAGGATTTTTTATGCGATTACGGCAACGACTCCTGTATATATGAACCAAATAGAGGAATTCTATGATCATGCCGTGATCAGGGTTCAGGGTGATGTTCCCCGCATAGTTTCGAATATGTTTGGGGAGGAAATCGAGATCACCGAGAACTCGATTAGACGGGTTCTACAGTTCAATGACAACTCCACGATGCCCACTATCTTCCCCACTACATTCATCTACGGGGGACTTCAGAGAATGGGATATCCAGCTAATCAGCTGTCAGATTTTCGAAAGCAGTTTCTATGCCGCGTCTGGAGGTATCTCTGCCACATTATTATTGTATGTTTATCGCCACGAAAAGGGGGGTATGATGCGGCAAGTCATTTGACTTTGTCACTTATGTTAGCCCTAGTATATAATAAGCCCTATAACTTTAGCGGCTATATTTTTGGGAATATGGTGGAAAACATCCGGGCTGGGAAGGACAAATGGCTGCAATATCCTCGTTTTGTGCAGCTTCTGTTGAACGACCTGAACCTTGAGATTGCACCTGATCAACGCTCTCTTCTGGTTCCGACACCGATGCCTTTGCGTGTCTTCAACGATTGCAAGCTCGCGCCAAAGGGTGAGCAAATTTTGGCTGATCGTGAGCTTTTTCGGCACATAGTCAACGAGAACTATGTTGCGCCGATTGATCATGGTTTTTTGGATGATGTCGTGCCTCCGGTCAACGAGGACGACTTAGTTGATACCGATATCGCTCAAGACTTAGCGGATATCGATCGTGTTGATCGGGTTGAGGCCGATTCTGATGATGGTGGGCCCACTCCTCCGGATTCTGAGGGTGATGTGCCACCACAGTCTGCTTTTGAGGGGATTCAACTAGCTGATCCCCAACGCTTTAAGCGTATTTTGCGCAGGATTTCTGCTGGCCGGGTACATATCCCGAGGAATCCTGGTAAACGTCCTGCTGGGTCTTCACCCTCCTATGCTGATCTACCTCTTCGTAGACGCCAGCGGACAACAGTGGTTATTGAGGAACCCACTTCCCAACGACAACAACCACCGCCAACGTCTGACATGCCGTCTCTTCAGATGGTTTTAGCTCAGATGGAGCTTTTGGCAAAACGTTTTGATGATCAGAAGGCTATAATTGAAGCTCAAGCCTCTCAGATCAGGGATTTGGAAGCTCGAGCTGCTACGGTTGACTCTCTACAGTCTCAAGTGACGAATCTGTCATCTAGGTTGTTAGAGTTGGAATCCGTTACCAATGTTTCGGGGGAGGTAGGTCCTAGTGAGTTAGAAACAAATGTAACTCCTTCCCCGGAACCAGAAAATGTACTTCCCTCTTCCACTATAAATGAAAATATCAGTTTAGATTATTTTGTTGAGGTTCAAGGTCAGGCAAGACCTATTGCAGTTGATTATTCATTCGTAGATCTCACATACTTACAAAACTTGATGAATGATGATAACGCAATGCCTGAGGAAGAGGAAATGAATGATCCTGTAGCAGAGGATTATTTCTTTGAAGAAAATGACGAAGTTGAGGTTGAGGGGGAGCAATTGCATAGTGATGAATGTTATGATGATGCTCCTATTATAGAATCGGATTCGTCTGAAGATGAATCGGAAAAGGAAATGAACGAGCCAACTTCTACAACAAAACCGGATATTGTGCTTAAACCGATTATCGAGGTACCGGTTACGTGTAAATGCTACAAAGTTAGATCTGATTACACGGGGTTGATTAAGAGTTGGAAATTTGATGAGAACAACTCTGTTTTTATGATAAAGAGAAGTGACGGCATTCAGTACTTCAATATGAAGTTTTATAAATTGAGTACTTTGCCGAAGTGTGAGCTTCAAAGGTTAGCACAGATACCCTTGATCAACCGATCACGAGATTCAAGAGCAGATTTCTTTCAGGTGATCATACGTCGTGAGATGAACAGTAAAAAGTATAATTTGATAAAGCCGACGTTGGGTATGAGGTATAAATTTAAGAAGAAGCTAGATCCGGTTACCCGACAACCTATTGTGAAGATGATCTATCCACCAGCAAAGTGTCTACAGAAGATACCTTTGGAGATCATCCCACTAGACTTTTTGAATAGGTTGGTTTATTGGGAATATGATGATGTTACGGGTGAAGCTGTGATTGTATTCATTCCAAATTCTGAACCAGCTACAGACCCGGAGTCTTCTATTGCAGATACTGAAAATAATGTGACAACAGCTTGGGATGATGTTCAGCCTACTAAGAGGTCGTTATGGGGTCTCAAGAGAAAAGTGTTTTGTGTTTTTGACCCATTAAGTTTGATTAATCTCTCTGAACAAGATATGAAAAGATTACATCAGAACAGGATTCAGTTCAAAGAAAGAGATAGAGCTGAAGCGATTAAATTTCAGAAGATTATCGATATCTGCGTAGCCAATGGAGTACACGCTGGTGGTGTATTTCCTGCTGGCTGGAAATAAAGACTCAACGATTTCAAAGAATTTGAAGATTTTGAAGACCAAGCTGAAGACACGGGGGAGTTTGTTGATGCATATTAGGTGTCTGTCAGTTGGTCTATCGAGTTGTAATAAGTGTCGTTAGTTATTAATAGAAATATAGTTTTTGTTATATGCGACACTCGTGTTTTAGGTTAGGCGTCACTTGCCTTAGTGACGCATAGCGTCACTTGTGGTAAGTGACGCATGAAGGCGGCCACATGCGACACTTCCATAAGTGACGCATGTCGGCTGACTTTTTAGTATAAATAGAAACCTACGGGTTTTAGGCTAGGGTTGACGAAACCCTAGCACCATTTGTCGACTAAGCCTCTCTGTAATCGATCCCAATACATTATACAAGCTAATAAACAAGTTTGCTTTGTTTGAATTTCATTGTTTCGGTTTGTGTTTGTTAGTATTAAGTGTAATTGATTGATTCCGCCTATCAATTACTGTCAATTGTCATCTAGATCCAAGCATAAGGCACTTTCAAAAAGGCTCGAATTAGGATACCTTAAGCCCACTAAAATGAGTGTCCAGCTAGCTGACGAAACAATTAGATACCCTAAGGGAATAGCTGAGAACATCATGGTTAAGGTCAACGAATTCCTATTCCCAACCGACTTTGTAGTAATGGATATCCAGGAAGATATAAACATCCCTATAGTCCTGGGTAGACCCTTCTTGAACACGGCCAGAGTTGTCATTGATGTCCACTTACAGACTATCAGCTTACGCACTCATGGAGAAAGCATCACTTTCAAGATCGATCAGACCGACTGCACTTCAATGGAGAACGGTGAGCTATATACTGTCTCTATTATCCAATTTACATCAGAAGATGAGACCTCCGAGCCAGAAGCTAAGCAGGTAGAAGAGATAGAAGCAGAGGAAGAGGAAGAAGAAGACACTTCCAATGGCTACTCTCACAATGCTGCTCATATGCTGGAAAGATTGCTTAATCCTGTCTTGGATCCAGAAAATCCACTCACCTACTCTCGACTTAGCGATCTAGAAGAGATTGAGCAAACTTTCATACACAATTTGAAGAAGATCTCGGACTTCAAAGCAAGTAGACTACCGAGTCTGCAGCCACATATACCTCATCAAGGGATTCAAGCCCTTGCTTCATCAGAACCTCAACCACGGCTTGAGACAGGAGGTATATTTGAGTCTGATGACTCTGATTCTCATGACAAGGAAGGCATTGAGATAGACACTCCAAAGCTATCTTCTGATACAATATCCCAGTTCACTGACAAATCCCAGCCACCGTCCAATGTAGTTGAGATCCTTAATGCACATAAGGTCGATACTCCTACTATGGATAGTGACTCGGGGGAAATTCCTGGTGATGTTCGTTGTATCCCACCTCCTACTCCTCTAGAACCGCCTGATTCACCAGTATTATCTTCACAACCCATCTGTATCCCAATCGTATCTAATCATGAACAGATGGTTAATGTGATAAATAAATGTGATGGAGACCCTCGCATCGTGATAGCAGCTATTAGAAATTCCACTGTTGACTACTCTCTACACCAAAAATGGCTAATATCGGTTATTGAAGAAGCGTCCACTATCCGACTCACTAGCAATGTGTGACACCCGGTCAAAAAAGGGCAAATTTTGTGCCCAATTTAAACCTCAAATACTCGTACTTTATACGAGTTAATACCAAGTATTCAAGTATTATATATATAGCATATATATATATAACATAAAATGATTATTAATAATCGCATACAAACAATTTGAAAGAACGCGCAATCTCAATTACGGACGTTGGTGAAAAACATTTTTAAATAATGTATTATTAATGAGAATAATAATTATTTACTCGATTGATATTTTATACACATTTTGTGTACTAAAAACTATCCGTATGTTCCAATTGAAACAAAGTTATATTTTTATAACGCACTTAAAAGTATTTTTATAAAATACTTTGATTAAAAACATATACGATTTTGTATTTGGAAATTTATCGTTTAATAAGACTATACTACTTTACGATCGGGTATATGAACACGGAGCGAAAATACCAATTAATATCAATTATTGGAGCTGGTGATATTCAACCAACTCCAATAATTTACACACACACAACATATCCATCTTCTTCCTCTGCTCTTTCTCTCGGTTCATCACCACCAAAAATCATCATCATCTTCGGGCATCATCAACAACAAGCAAGAACTCCATAGTCATCATCTTCATCTTCATCATCATCGTGATCATCATTATCATCTTCATCACCATTTTCGGTACCCAATTTTAGTACGTAAGAAAACTACACTTTTCTTTAAGTTTTCAAGTTTATATAACTTATATCATCATGTCTAAGTGTTTTATGAACTTATTATGTCCATAAACGAAACCGAAATTTGTTTGCTGTATAAACTGCTCGAACAGAGCTGAAATAGACCTATAACGACTTCACAGCCGATCGGCTATGCTCCAGCCGATCGGGTAATCATCTCCTGCCGATCGGCTATACTCATTCAGCCGATCGGGTAACTTTTCCCCAGCCGTTCGGCTAAGAAAGCTTAGCCGATCGTCTAAGTGCTATGTTCCAGCAATCCATATTTTGTAGATTTGTAGCCCTCTGAGTGACGGTCGTTTGGGCGCCTGGATCGCCTAAATCCGAGTTCGTATGAGGGAGATATGGCCAAAACAGTGCAGCCTTGCCAAATCAGTTTAACAACCAACTTTTATTGTATATATATGTATATACACGACGAATGTTTTTACGAAAACAAACCAAATTATGTTTTTGAAATATAATTTCAATTTCGAAACCAACGGGCCGTACTTATTTACAAAACTCAAACAAGAACACAAATCGAATACCTTGAACATGATTAAACTAAATGAACACATATATGGATAGTTTATTTAAACGTCCACTTACTTATATAACCTCATGTATTTAGGGCACTAGGAGGTTATTATTTGGATCACACGCGCGTTTAGGAACGCTAGCACCCAAAGGTGAGTTCATAGCCCCACTCTTTTAAACTGTTTATAACTGTTTTTGGGGGAGAATGCATGCACGTTATTTTTCATAAAATTTGTTTTATGAAACGATTATTGTAAATTGTTTTTACAACTGTTTATCCTATATGTTTAGGATCCTTAAACTTATAACCTGATAAGTTTCACATACAAGAACTATTGACAGAATAGGAAGCCTCGTAGGCTCTTACTCAATATTACAAGAACACTAGATTGCTCTAGACTATGATACAGGAACACAAGACAATGATAGACTGCCTTTTTAGGGATACAAGAATACTCGAGGTTAGAATACAAGAACCCTATGAATAAGAATACAAGAAACACACTTAGATGCAAGATGCTAGATTACAAGAACCTAGATTTCAAGAACTCGAGAAATTAGGTTTCAAGGACTCAAGAAACTAAGATACAAGAAACTAGGAACAAGAAACAAGATTTTCAAGAAACAAGATTTTCAAGAAACAATACTTTCAAGAAACAAGATTTTCAAGAAACAAGATTTTCAAGAAACAAAAACTTTGTGTGCAAGAACCTTATGTGCAACATCAAGAACCATACGTGCAAGATCAAGAACTTATGTGCAAGATCAAGAAACTCAAGAATGCAAGAAACTATGTGTGTTTTATTATTTGCATTATGTGTTTTATTATATGTAATTTGTTGTATGTTAGAAACTGTGGTGTGAAATCTCAAGAATTCAAGAAACTAGGAACAAGAACTTTAGAACTCAAGGAACTAGAAAATAGGAACAAGAACTCAAGAGCTCAAGAAGTTAGAAACTAGAACAGAATCAAGAACACTTGAACTAGAAACAAGAACTCAAGGAACTAGAAACTAAGAACAAGAACTCAAGAACTCAGGAAGTTAGAAACTAGAACATAATCAAGAACACTAGAACGAGAAACTAGAACTTGGGAACTCTAGAACTCTAGAAACTAGAAAACAAGAAAACTAATTTGGTTTACATCGTTAAACAATATTTTGTTAACTCACTCACAGGTATTATGAATGTATGGCTTCCATACATTACAACTTACTTTGTGACTTATGTCACACAACATACTATTTTCATGACAAACCTATGAACTCACCAGCTTTATAGCTGACTGTTTTAGCGTGCATTCTTAGGTACAAGAAGACAGTAGGATTGGACCACAGGATCCTAGCTCGAGTCGCATACTTTCAACATATGGATTTTCATTGCATTGCTTTTGTACTACTAAATATGTAATGAAATTGTTTTGCGAACTCGCAATATTGTGAACACTCTATTTTGGGTTATGTAATAACTGTTTTCAAACGTCTCATGTAGAGGTCGTTTGCTTATGATTATGTGTTGTGATTACCGGATTAGTCATGCCCCGACCCGACCCGCTTCCGCATCAGTGAAATTGGGGGTGTGACAAATTGGTATCAGAGCCATAGTTATAGCGAACTAGGAGTGCATTAGTAACCCCAGACTATAACTCTTAAGTTGTATACTTTGTTTATTATAATTAGTTCGGGAGATCATCATTCGACTTTAATTTAACATAGCCTGATCAACTATGTACAATTAAAGGAGAATTGATGAGAGGTCCGAAATGGTTATAGTAAATAGAGATACGGTAGTAGACTTGGATTACGATAGAGACGGGACTGGAAATGTTGCGTACCATACTTACTAGGCTATAATATATACGATATATGTATAGGCCTCGATTTATACCACTACGGCCATGGAGTTGGCAACTAACATTCCGCTGCAACGACTTATGATTTCGAAGGCGAAATCTAATACTTATCACTAAACCTTTTAAGCTAAACAACAAATACATCGTAGGACTTGTCGGAGGTAAGTTAATCGAGTCAGGAGAAATAGTACCGGGATGTACCCTAGCTTTAGAGGGTCATTTCTTCGAGATAGACTTACCCCGGTAGAGTCAGGAAATTTTGACAAAATAGTCGGTACATTGGTTAATAGACAATTGTTATCCGCACGCCGTCACGATTAACATACTGAATCAGCACACTTCTAAGGACTAAAATCCTTCCATGCTTTCTCTATAGAACCTCTCTAATGTGAAACACTATTCTTCACATTCCTTACTCTGGCGTTGACTTCTGCATTTTATTCATCGCAGAACGCAATCATGCCACCTAAGCAGCGAAAAACTAGGAACAGTCGACGAACCAACACACCTCCTATTGAAACCCCCGAACAAATCATAGAACGACGTATTGCTGAAGGCATTGCCCAGTATGAGGCAAGTAGAAACCGCAACACCGGAAGTCAAAACACGGTAAGAGATACGCCGACTGAGAACCCAGAGAATGTCCAACAAGGATGTTCCTACAAAAACTTTTTGGCTTGCCAACCAAGCACATTCAATGGCACTGAAGGAGCCATAGGAATCATTCACTGGATCGAGAAGATGGAGTCTGTGCTCGACATTAGCAATTGTGCCCGCGACTGCATGGTGAAGTATGCCACCTGCACACTGGCAGACAAGGCACTAACTTGGTGGAATGCTCAGGTCCAAACACTTGGATGAACGAATGCCTACTCGCTCTCATGGGAGGATTTGAAGGCTATGATAATGGACGAGTTCTGTCCTCGCAGCGAGCTGCAAAAGATCGAAATTGATTTGTGGAATATTATGATGATTGGTGTTGACATTACAGGCTACACTACTCGATTTCAAGAACTAGCACGCCTGGTACCACACATGGTGACACCGGAGTACAAACGCATTGAAAGGTACATCTTTGGATTGGTACCGCAAATTAGAAGCTTAGTAACCTCTTCTTGCCCAACCACCTTTAAGAGTGCAGTTGAGTTAGCTCAAAGATTGACAGATGAAGCTGTTAGGATGGGAACTTTGAATGATAATGAGGACATGACCGCTAGGGTTGGGAAACGAAGGTGGGAAGGGGACGACGATCAAAATCAAGACAAACAACTGGTAAAACGACCGGAAACTGCCCAGGCTTACATCGCCAGATCTGAGGACAGGAGCACTTATGAAGGCCGACTGCCATACTGTCCTAACTGTAACCATCATCACCTAGGCCCCTGCAGCGCACCTTGCGCAAAGTGCAAGATAAGGGGACATCTGGCCCAAGATTGTAGGTTTCCAACCATAGCCACAAATCCCAACGCATCAAGAGCCTACTTTGTGTGCGGACACACTGGACATTTCATGAGAGATTGTCCTGAACAACAAGACTAGAATAACATCCGCAACAACCACGCCGAGAAGGGCACTAAATAATATTAGGGTACGTACCTCCCTACATCACAACTTTATTAATACTCATTTATTTCAAGAATCATATATTACATTACTCATAGATACCTCCCCACTACATCGATTTTCACTATAAGGTTTAAGTTCACATAGACTGTAGGACTTTAACTCTAACAAGGGGAGCAAGATAAGAACTAGATAACATAAGGATGTGAGATCCTAGCTACTAGAAAGTTATACTAGCAACAAGACACAATTTCAAGATTTCTTATTCAAGAATCTCGAATCAAGAAACAATGGATCAAGAAACGATAAACCAAGAAGCCAGGAGTCAAGAAACCATAGATCGAGAATTCATAAGTCAAGAGATAATAGATCAAGAAAGGGTTGACCAAGAAACCCTAGATCGAGAACTAATAACTTAGAACATGACAAGAATAGTAGAACAAGATTCCTAAGAAACCCACTTACAATTCCTTCAAGATCCCGCGCTCATCACTAATGACAACTAAATTTCGGGACGAAATTCTCCTAACAAGGGGAGAATGTGACACCCGGTCAAAAAAGGGCAAATTTTGTGCCCAATTTAAACCTCAAATACTCGTACTTTATACGAGTTAATACCAAGTATTCAAGTATTATATATATAGCATATATATATATATAACATAAAATGATTATTAATAATCGCATACAAACAATTTGAAAGAACGCGCAATCTCAATTACGGACGTTGGTGAAAAACATTTTTAAATAATGTATTATTAATGAGAATAATAATTATTTACTCGATTGATATTTTATACACATTTTGTGTACTAAAAACTATCCGTATGTTCCAATTGAAACAAAGTTATATTTTTATAACGCACTTAAAAGTATTTTTATAAAATACTTTGATTAAAAACATATACGATTTTGTATTTGGAAATTTATCGTTTAATAAGACTATACTACTTTACGATCGGGTATATGAACACGGAGCGAAAATACCAATTAATATCAATTATTGGAGCTGGTGATATTCAACCAACTCCAATAATTTACACACACACAACATATCCATCTTCTTCCTCTGCTCTTTCTCTCGGTTCATCACCACCAAAAATCATCATCATCTTCGGGCATCATCAACAACAAGCAAGAACTCCATAGTCATCATCTTCATCTTCATCATCATCGTGATCATCATTATCATCTTCATCACCATTTTCGGTACCCAATTTTAGTACGTAAGAAAACTACACTTTTCTTTAAGTTTTCAAGTTTATATAACTTATATCATCATGTCTAAGTGTTTTATGAACTTATTATGTCCATAAACGAAACCGAAATTTGTTTGCTGTGTAAACTGCTCGAACAGAGCTGAAATAGACCTGTAACGACTTCACAGCCGATCGGCTATGCTCCAGCCGATCGGGTAATCATCTCCTGCCGATCGGCTATACTCATTCAGCCGATCGGGTAACTTTTCCCCAGCCATTCGGCTAAGAAAGCTTAGCCGATCGTCTAATTGCTATGTTCCAGCAATCCATATTTTGTAGATTTTTAGCCCTCTGAGTGACGGTCGTTTGGGCGCCTGGATCGCCTAAATCCGAGTTCGTATGAGGGAGATATGGCCAAAACAGTGCAGCCTTGCCAAATCAGTTTAACAACCAACTTTTATTGTATATATATGTATATACACGACGAATGTTTTTACGAAAACAAACCAAATTATGTTTTTGAAATATAATTTCAATTTCGAAACCAACGGGCCGTACTTATTTACAAAACTCAAACAAGAACACAAATCGAATACCTTGAACATGATTAAACTAAATGAACACATATATGGATAGTTTATTTAAACGTCCACTTACTTATATAACCTCATGTATTTAGGGCACTAGGAGGTTATTATTTGGATCACACGCGCGTTTAGGAACGCTAGCACCCAAAGGTGAGTTCATAGCCCCACTCTTTTAAACTGTTTATAACTGTTTTTGGGGGAGAATGCATGCACGTTATTTTTCATAAAATTTGTTTTATGAAACGATTATTGTAAATTGTTTTTACAACTGTTTATCCTATACGTTTAGGATCCTTAAACTTATAAACTGATAAGTTTCACATACAAGAACTATTGACAGAATAGGAAGCCTCGTAGGCTCTTACTCAATATTACAAGAACACTAGATTGCTCTAGACTATGATACAGGAACACAAGACAATGATAGACTGCCTTTTTAGGGATACAAGAATACTCGAGGTTAGAATACAAGAACCCTATGAATAAGAATACAAGAAACACACTTAGATGCAAGATGCTAGATTACAAGAACCTAGATTTCAAGAACTCGAGAAATTAGGTTTCAAGGACTCAAGAAACTAAGATACAAGAAACTAGGAACAAGAAACAAGATTTTCAAGAAACAAGATTTTCAAGAAACAAGATTTTCAAGAAACAAAAACTTTGTGTGCAAGAACCTTATGTGCAACATCAAGAACCATACGTGCAAGATCAAGAACTTATGTGCAAGATCAAGAAACTCAAGAATGCAAGAAACTATGTGTGTTTTATTATTTGCATTATGTGTTTTATTATATGTAATTTGTTGTATGTTAGAAACTGTGGTGTGAAATCTCAAGAATTCAAGAAACTAGGAACAAGAACTTTAGAACTCAAGGAACTAGAAAATAGGAACAAGAACTCAAGAGCTCAAGAAGTTAGAAACTAGAACAGAATCAAGAACACTTGAACTAGAAACAAGAACTCAAGAACTCAAGGAACTAGAAACTAAGAACAAGAACTCAAGAACTCAGGAAGTTAGAAACTAGAACATAATCAAGAATACTAGAACAAGAAACTAGAACTTGGGAACTCTAGAACTCTAGAAACTAGAAAACAAGAAAAATAATTTGGTTTACATCGTTAAACAATATTTTGTTAACTCACTCACAGGTATTGTGAATGTATGGCTTCCATACATTACAACTTACTTTGTGACTTATGTCACACAACATACTATTTTCATGACAAACCTATGAACTCACCAGCTTTATAGCTGACTGTTTTAGCGTGCATTCTCAGGTACAAGAAGACAGTAGGATTGGACCACAGGATCCTAGCTCGAGTCGCATACTTTCAACATATGGATTTTCATTGCATTGCTTTTGTACTACTAAATATGTAATGAAATTGTTTTGCGAACTCGCAATATTGTGAACACTCTATTTTGGGTTATGTAATAACTGTTTTCAAACGTCTCATGTAGAGGTCGTTTGCTTATGATTATGTGTTGTGATTACCGGATTAGTCATGCCCCGACCCGACCCGCTTCCGCATCAGTGAAATTGGGGGTGTGACAAATTGGTATCAGAGCCATAGTTATAGCGAACTAGGAGTGCATTAGTAACCCCAGACTATAACTCTTAAGTTGTATACTTTGTTTATTATAATTAGTTCGGGAGATCATCATTCGACTTTAATTTAACATAGCCTGATCAACTATGTACAATTAAAGGAGAATTGATGAGAGGTCCGAAATGGTTATAGTAAATAGAGATACGGTAGTAGACTTGGATTACGATAGAGACGGGACTGGAAATGTTGCGTACCATACTTACTAGGCTATAATATATACGATATATGTATAGGCCTCGATTTATACCACTACGGCCATGGAGTTGGCAACTAACATTCCGCTGCAACGACTTATGATTTCGAAGGCGAAATCTAATACTTATCACTAAACCTTTTAAGCTAAACAACAAATACATCGTAGGACTTGTCGGAGGTAAGTTAATCGAGTCAGGAGAAATAGTACCGGGATGTACCCTAGCTTTAGAGGGTCATTTCTTCGAGATAGACTTACCCCGGTAGAGTCAGGAAATTTTGACAAAATAGTCGGTACATTGGTTAATAGACAATTGTTATCCGCACGCCGTCACGATTAACATACTGAATCAGCACACTTCTAAGGACTAAAATCCTTCCATGCTTTCTCTATAGAACCTCTCTAATGTGAAACACTATTCTTCACATTCCTTACTCTGGCGTTGACTTCTGCATTTTATTCATCGCAGAACGCAATCATGCCACCTAAGCAGCGAAAAACTAGGAACAGTCGACGAACCAACACACCTCCTATTGAAACCCCCGAACAAATCATAGAACGACGTATTGCTGAAGGCATTGCCCAGTATGAGGCAAGTAGAAACCGCAACACCGGAAGTCAAAACACGGTAAGAGATACGCCGACTGAGAACCCAGAGAATGTCCAACAAGGATGTTCCTACAAAAACTTTTTGGCTTGCCAACCAAGCACATTCAATGGCACTGAAGGAGCCATAGGAATCATTCACTGGATCGAGAAGATGGAGTCTGTGCTCGACATTAGCAATTGTGCCCGCGACTGCATGGTGAAGTATGCCACCTGCACACTGGCAGACAAGGCACTAACTTGGTGGAATGCTCAGGTCCAAACACTTGGATGAACGAATGCCTACTCGCTCTCATGGGAGGATTTGAAGGCTATGATAATGGACGAGTTCTGTCCTCGCAGCGAGCTGCAAAAGATCGAAATTGATTTGTGGAATATTATGATGATTGGTGTTGACATTACAGGCTACACTACTCGATTTCAAGAACTAGCACGCCTGGTACCACACATGGTGACACCGGAGTACAAACGCATTGAAAGGTACATCTTTGGATTGGTACCGCAAATTAGAAGCTTAGTAACCTCTTCTTGCCCAACCACCTTTAAGAGTGCAGTTGAGTTAGCTCAAAGATTGACAGATGAAGCTGTTAGGATGGGAACTTTGAATGATAATGAGGACATGACCGCTAGGGTTGGGAAACGAAGGTGGGAAGGGGACGACGATCAAAATCAAGACAAACAACTGGTAAAACGACCGGAAACTGCCCAGGCTTACATCGCCAGATCTGAGGACAGGAGCACTTATGAAGGCCGACTGCCATACTGTCCTAACTGTAACCACCATCACCTAGGCCCCTGCAGCGCACCTTGCGCAAAGTGCAAGATAAGGGGACATCTGGCCCAAGATTGTAGGTTTCCAACCATAGCCACAAATCCCAACGCATCAAGAGCCTACTTTGTGTGCGGACACACTGGACATTTCATGAGAGATTGTCCTGAACAACAAGACTAGAATAACATCCGCAACAACCACGCCGAGAAGGGCACTAAATAATATTAGGGTACGTACCTCCCTACATCACAACTTTATTAATACTCATTTATTTCAAGAATCATATATTACATTACTCATAGATACCTCCCCACTACATCGATTTTCACTATAAGGTTTAAGTTCACATAGACTGTAGGACTTTAACTCTAACAAGGGGAGCAAGATAAGAACTAGATAACGTAAGGATGTGAGATCCTAGCTACTAGAAAGTTATACTAGCAACAAGACACAATTTCAAGATTTCTTATTCAAGAATCTCGAATCAAGAAACAATGGATCAAGAAACGATAAACCAAGAAGCCAGGAGTCAAGAAACCATAGATCGAGAATTCATAAGTCAAGAGATAATAGATCAAGAAAGGGTTGACCAAGAAACCCTAGATCGAGAACTAATAACTTAGAACATGACAAGAATAGTAGAACAAGATTCCTAAGAAACCCACTTACAATTCCTTCAAGATCCCGCGCTCATCACTAATGACAACTAAATTTCGGGACGAAATTCTCCTAACAAGGGGAGAATGTGACACCCGGTCAAAAAAGGGCAAATTTTGTGCCCAATTTAAACCTCAAATACTCGTACTTTATACGAGTTAATACCAAGTATTCAAGTATTATATATATAGCATATATATATATATAACATAAAATGATTATTAATAATCGCATACAAACAATTTGAAAGAACGCGCAATCTCAATTACGGACGTTGGTGAAAAACATTTTTAAATAATGTATTATTAATGAGAATAATAATTATTTACTCGATTGATATTTTATACACATTTTGTGTACTAAAAACTATCCGTATGTTCCAATTGAAACAAAGTTATATTTTTATAACGCACTTAAAAGTATTTTTATAAAATACTTTGATTAAAAACATATACGATTTTGTATTTGGAAATTTATCGTTTAATAAGACTATACTACTTTACGATCGGGTATATGAACACGGAGCGAAAATACCAATTAATATCAATTATTGGAGCTGGTGATATTCAACCAACTCCAATAATTTACACACACACAACATATCCATCTTCTTCCTCTGCTCTTTCTCTCGGTTCATCACCACCAAAAATCATCATCATCTTCGGGCATCATCAACAACAAGCAAGAACTCCATAGTCATCATCTTCATCTTCATCATCATCGTGATCATCATTATCATCTTCATCACCATTTTCGGTACCCAATTTTAGTACGTAAGAAAACTACACTTTTCTTTAAGTTTTCAAGTTTATATAACTTATATCATCATGTCTAAGTGTTTTATGAACTTATTATGTCCATAAACGAAACCGAAATTTGTTTGCTGTGTAAACTGCTCGAACAGAGCTGAAATAGACCTGTAACGACTTCACAGCCGATCGGCTATGCTCCAGCCGATCGGGTAATCATCTCCTGCCGATCGGCTATACTCATTCAGCCGATCGGGTAACTTTTCCCCAGCCATTCGGCTAAGAAAGCTTAGCCGATCGTCTAATTGCTATGTTCCAGCAATCCATATTTTGTAGATTTTTAGCCCTCTGAGTGACGGTCGTTTGGGCGCCTGGATCGCCTAAATCCGAGTTCGTATGAGGGAGATATGGCCAAAACAGTGCAGCCTTGCCAAATCAGTTTAACAACCAACTTTTATTGTATATATATGTATATACACGACGAATGTTTTTACGAAAACAAACCAAATTATGTTTTTGAAATATAATTTCAATTTCGAAACCAACGGGCCGTACTTATTTACAAAACTCAAACAAGAACACAAATCGAATACCTTGAACATGATTAAACTAAATGAACACATATATGGATAGTTTATTTAAACGTCCACTTACTTATATAACCTCATGTATTTAGGGCACTAGGAGGTTATTATTTGGATCACACGCGCGTTTAGGAACGCTAGCACCCAAAGGTGAGTTCATAGCCCCACTCTTTTAAACTGTTTATAACTGTTTTTGGGGGAGAATGCATGCACGTTATTTTTCATAAAATTTGTTTTATGAAACGATTATTGTAAATTGTTTTTACAACTGTTTATCCTATACGTTTAGGATCCTTAAACTTATAAACTGATAAGTTTCACATACAAGAACTATTGACAGAATAGGAAGCCTCGTAGGCTCTTACTCAATATTACAAGAACACTAGATTGCTCTAGACTATGATACAGGAACACAAGACAATGATAGACTGCCTTTTTAGGGATACAAGAATACTCGAGGTTAGAATACAAGAACCCTATGAATAAGAATACAAGAAACACACTTAGATGCAAGATGCTAGATTACAAGAACCTAGATTTCAAGAACTCGAGAAATTAGGTTTCAAGGACTCAAGAAACTAAGATACAAGAAACTAGGAACAAGAAACAAGATTTTCAAGAAACAAGATTTTCAAGAAACAAGATTTTCAAGAAACAAAAACTTTGTGTGCAAGAACCTTATGTGCAACATCAAGAACCATACGTGCAAGATCAAGAACTTATGTGCAAGATCAAGAAACTCAAGAATGCAAGAAACTATGTGTGTTTTATTATTTGCATTATGTGTTTTATTATATGTAATTTGTTGTATGTTAGAAACTGTGGTGTGAAATCTCAAGAATTCAAGAAACTAGGAACAAGAACTTTAGAACTCAAGGAACTAGAAAATAGGAACAAGAACTCAAGAGCTCAAGAAGTTAGAAACTAGAACAGAATCAAGAACACTTGAACTAGAAACAAGAACTCAAGAACTCAAGGAACTAGAAACTAAGAACAAGAACTCAAGAACTCAGGAAGTTAGAAACTAGAACATAATCAAGAATACTAGAACAAGAAACTAGAACTTGGGAACTCTAGAACTCTAGAAACTAGAAAACAAGAAAAATAATTTGGTTTACATCGTTAAACAATATTTTGTTAACTCACTCACAGGTATTGTGAATGTATGGCTTCCATACATTACAACTTACTTTGTGACTTATGTCACACAACATACTATTTTCATGACAAACCTATGAACTCACCAGCTTTATAGCTGACTGTTTTAGCGTGCATTCTCAGGTACAAGAAGACAGTAGGATTGGACCACAGGATCCTAGCTCGAGTCGCATACTTTCAACATATGGATTTTCATTGCATTGCTTTTGTACTACTAAATATGTAATGAAATTGTTTTGCGAACTCGCAATATTGTGAACACTCTATTTTGGGTTATGTAATAACTGTTTTCAAACGTCTCATGTAGAGGTCGTTTGCTTATGATTATGTGTTGTGATTACCGGATTAGTCATGCCCCGACCCGACCCGCTTCCGCATCAGTGAAATTGGGGGTGTGACAAATTGGTATCAGAGCCATAGTTATAGCGAACTAGGAGTGCATTAGTAACCCCAGACTATAACTCTTAAGTTGTATACTTTGTTTATTATAATTAGTTCGGGAGATCATCATTCGACTTTAATTTAACATAGCCTGATCAACTATGTACAATTAAAGGAGAATTGATGAGAGGTCCGAAATGGTTATAGTAAATAGAGATACGGTAGTAGACTTGGATTACGATAGAGACGGGACTGGAAATGTTGCGTACCATACTTACTAGGCTATAATATATACGATATATGTATAGGCCTCGATTTATACCACTACGGCCATGGAGTTGGCAACTAACATTCCGCTGCAACGACTTATGATTTCGAAGGCGAAATCTAATACTTATCACTAAACCTTTTAAGCTAAACAACAAATACATCGTAGGACTTGTCGGAGGTAAGTTAATCGAGTCAGGAGAAATAGTACCGGGATGTACCCTAGCTTTAGAGGGTCATTTCTTCGAGATAGACTTACCCCGGTAGAGTCAGGAAATTTTGACAAAATAGTCGGTACATTGGTTAATAGACAATTGTTATCCGCACGCCGTCACGATTAACATACTGAATCAGCACACTTCTAAGGACTAAAATCCTTCCATGCTTTCTCTATAGAACCTCTCTAATGTGAAACACTATTCTTCACATTCCTTACTCTGGCGTTGACTTCTGCATTTTATTCATCGCAGAACGCAATCATGCCACCTAAGCAGCGAAAAACTAGGAACAGTCGACGAACCAACACACCTCCTATTGAAACCCCCGAACAAATCATAGAACGACGTATTGCTGAAGGCATTGCCCAGTATGAGGCAAGTAGAAACCGCAACACCGGAAGTCAAAACACGGTAAGAGATACGCCGACTGAGAACCCAGAGAATGTCCAACAAGGATGTTCCTACAAAAACTTTTTGGCTTGCCAACCAAGCACATTCAATGGCACTGAAGGAGCCATAGGAATCATTCACTGGATCGAGAAGATGGAGTCTGTGCTCGACATTAGCAATTGTGCCCGCGACTGCATGGTGAAGTATGCCACCTGCACACTGGCAGACAAGGCACTAACTTGGTGGAATGCTCAGGTCCAAACACTTGGATGAACGAATGCCTACTCGCTCTCATGGGAGGATTTGAAGGCTATGATAATGGACGAGTTCTGTCCTCGCAGCGAGCTGCAAAAGATCGAAATTGATTTGTGGAATATTATGATGATTGGTGTTGACATTACAGGCTACACTACTCGATTTCAAGAACTAGCACGCCTGGTACCACACATGGTGACACCGGAGTACAAACGCATTGAAAGGTACATCTTTGGATTGGTACCGCAAATTAGAAGCTTAGTAACCTCTTCTTGCCCAACCACCTTTAAGAGTGCAGTTGAGTTAGCTCAAAGATTGACAGATGAAGCTGTTAGGATGGGAACTTTGAATGATAATGAGGACATGACCGCTAGGGTTGGGAAACGAAGGTGGGAAGGGGACGACGATCAAAATCAAGACAAACAACTGGTAAAACGACCGGAAACTGCCCAGGCTTACATCGCCAGATCTGAGGACAGGAGCACTTATGAAGGCCGACTGCCATACTGTCCTAACTGTAACCACCATCACCTAGGCCCCTGCAGCGCACCTTGCGCAAAGTGCAAGATAAGGGGACATCTGGCCCAAGATTGTAGGTTTCCAACCATAGCCACAAATCCCAACGCATCAAGAGCCTACTTTGTGTGCGGACACACTGGACATTTCATGAGAGATTGTCCTGAACAACAAGACTAGAATAACATCCGCAACAACCACGCCGAGAAGGGCACTAAATAATATTAGGGTACGTACCTCCCTACATCACAACTTTATTAATACTCATTTATTTCAAGAATCATATATTACATTACTCATAGATACCTCCCCACTACATCGATTTTCACTATAAGGTTTAAGTTCACATAGACTGTAGGACTTTAACTCTAACAAGGGGAGCAAGATAAGAACTAGATAACGTAAGGATGTGAGATCCTAGCTACTAGAAAGTTATACTAGCAACAAGACACAATTTCAAGATTTCTTATTCAAGAATCTCGAATCAAGAAACAATGGATCAAGAAACGATAAACCAAGAAGCCAGGAGTCAAGAAACCATAGATCGAGAATTCATAAGTCAAGAGATAATAGATCAAGAAAGGGTTGACCAAGAAACCCTAGATCGAGAACTAATAACTTAGAACATGACAAGAATAGTAGAACAAGATTCCTAAGAAACCCACTTACAATTCCTTCAAGATCCCGCGCTCATCACTAATGACAACTAAATTTCGGGACGAAATTCTCCTAACAAGGGGAGAATGTGACACCCGGTCAAAAAAGGGCAAATTTTGTGCCCAATTTAAACCTCAAATACTCGTACTTTATACGAGTTAATACCAAGTATTCAAGTATTATATATATAGCATATATATATATATAACATAAAATGATTATTAATAATCGCATACAAACAATTTGAAAGAACGCGCAATCTCAATTACGGACGTTGGTGAAAAACATTTTTAAATAATGTATTATTAATGAGAATAATAATTATTTACTCGATTGATATTTTATACACATTTTGTGTACTAAAAACTATCCGTATGTTCCAATTGAAACAAAGTTATATTTTTATAACGCACTTAAAAGTATTTTTATAAAATACTTTGATTAAAAACATATACGATTTTGTATTTGGAAATTTATCGTTTAATAAGACTATACTACTTTACGATCGGGTATATGAACACGGAGCGAAAATACCAATTAATATCAATTATTGGAGCTGGTGATATTCAACCAACTCCAATAATTTACACACACACAACATATCCATCTTCTTCCTCTGCTCTTTCTCTCGGTTCATCACCACCAAAAATCATCATCATCTTCGGGCATCATCAACAACAAGCAAGAACTCCATAGTCATCATCTTCATCTTCATCATCATCGTGATCATCATTATCATCTTCATCACCATTTTCGGTACCCAATTTTAGTACGTAAGAAAACTACACTTTTCTTTAAGTTTTCAAGTTTATATAACTTATATCATCATGTCTAAGTGTTTTATGAACTTATTATGTCCATAAACGAAACCGAAATTTGTTTGCTGTGTAAACTGCTCGAACAGAGCTGAAATAGACCTGTAACGACTTCACAGCCGATCGGCTATGCTCCAGCCGATCGGGTAATCATCTCCTGCCGATCGGCTATACTCATTCAGCCGATCGGGTAACTTTTCCCCAGCCATTCGGCTAAGAAAGCTTAGCCGATCGTCTAATTGCTATGTTCCAGCAATCCATATTTTGTAGATTTTTAGCCCTCTGAGTGACGGTCGTTTGGGCGCCTGGATCGCCTAAATCCGAGTTCGTATGAGGGAGATATGGCCAAAACAGTGCAGCCTTGCCAAATCAGTTTAACAACCAACTTTTATTGTATATATATGTATATACACGACGAATGTTTTTACGAAAACAAACCAAATTATGTTTTTGAAATATAATTTCAATTTCGAAACCAACGGGCCGTACTTATTTACAAAACTCAAACAAGAACACAAATCGAATACCTTGAACATGATTAAACTAAATGAACACATATATGGATAGTTTATTTAAACGTCCACTTACTTATATAACCTCATGTATTTAGGGCACTAGGAGGTTATTATTTGGATCACACGCGCGTTTAGGAACGCTAGCACCCAAAGGTGAGTTCATAGCCCCACTCTTTTAAACTGTTTATAACTGTTTTTGGGGGAGAATGCATGCACGTTATTTTTCATAAAATTTGTTTTATGAAACGATTATTGAAAATTGTTTTTACAACTGTTTATCCTATACGTTTAGGATCCTTAAACTTATAAACTGATAAGTTTCACATACAAGAACTATTGACAGAATAGGAAGCCTCGTAGGCTCTTACTCAATATTACAAGAACACTAGATTGCTCTAGACTATGATACAGGAACACAAGACAATGATAGACTGCCTTTTTAGGGATACAAGAATACTCGAGGTTAGAATACAAGAACCCTATGAATAAGAATACAAGAAACACACTTAGATGCAAGATGCTAGATTACAAGAACCTAGATTTCAAGAACTCGAGAAATTAGGTTTCAAGGACTCAAGAAACTAAGATACAAGAAACTAGGAACAAGAAACAAGATTTTCAAGAAACAAGATTTTCAAGAAACAAGATTTTCAAGAAACAAGATTTTCAAGAAACAAAAACTTTGTGTGCAAGAACCTTATGTGCAACATCAAGAACCATACGTGCAAGATCAAGAACTTATGTGCAAGATCAAGAAACTCAAGAATGCAAGAAACTATGTGTGTTTTATTATTTGCATTATGTGTTTTATTATATGTAATTTGTTGTATGTTAGAAACTGTGGTGTGAAATCTCAAGAATTCAAGAAACTAGGAACAAGAACTTTAGAACTCAAGGAACTAGAAAATAGGAACAAGAACTCAAGAGCTCAAGAAGTTAGAAACTAGAACAGAATCAAGAACACTTGAACTAGAAACAAGAACTCAAGGAACTAGAAACTAAGAACAAGAACTCAAGAACTCAGGAAGTTAGAAACTAGAACATAATCAAGAACACTAGAACAAGAAACTAGAACTTGGGAACTCTAGAACTCTAGAAACTAGAAAACAAGAAAAATAATTTGGTTTACATCGTTAAACAATATTTTGTTAACTCACTCACAGGTATTATGAATGTATGGCTTCCATACATTACAACTTACTTTGTGACTTATGTCACACAACATACTATTTTCATGACAAACCTATGAACTCACCAGCTTTATAGCTGACTGTTTTAGCGTGCATTCTCAGGTACAAGAAGACAGTAGGATTGGACCACAGGATCCTAGCTCGAGTCGCATACTTTCAACATATGGATTTTCATTGCATTGCTTTTGTACTACTAAATATGTAATGAAATTGTTTTGCGAACTCGCAATATTGTGAACACTCTATTTTGGGTTATGTAATAACTGTTTTCAAACGTCTCATGTAGAGGTCGTTTGCTTATGATTATGTGTTGTGATTACCGGATTAGTCATGCCCCGACCCGACCCGCTTCCGCATCAGTGAAATTGGGGGTGTGACAAATTGGTATCAGAGCCATAGTTATAGCGAACTAGGAGTGCATTAGTAACCCCAGACTATAACTCTTAAGTTGTATACTTTGTTTATTATAATTAGTTCGGGAGATCATCATTCGACTTTAATTTAACATAGCCTGATCAACTATGTACAATTAAAGGAGAATTGATGAGAGGTCCGAAATGGTTATAGTAAATAGAGATACGGTAGTAGACTTGGATTACGATAGAGACGGGACTGGAAATGTTGCGTACCATACTTACTAGGCTATAATATATACGATATATGTATAGGCCTCGATTTATACCACTACGGCCATGGAGTTGGCAACTAACATTCCGCTGCAACGACTTATGATTTCGAAGGCGAAATCTAATACTTATCACTAAACCTTTTAAGCTAAACAACAAATACATCGTAGGACTTGTCGGAGGTAAGTTAATCGAGTCAGGAGAAATAGTACCGGGATGTACCCTAGCTTTAGAGGGTCATTTCTTCGAGATAGACTTACCCCGGTAGAGTCAGGAAATTTTGACAAAATAGTCGGTACATTGGTTAATAGACAATTGTTATCCGCACGCCGTCACGATTAACATACTGAATCAGCACACTTCTAAGGACTAAAATCCTTCCATGCTTTCTCTATAGAACCTCTCTAATGTGAAACACTATTCTTCACATTCCTTACTCTGGCGTTGACTTCTGCATTTTATTCATCGCAGAACGCAATCATGCCACCTAAGCAGCGAAAAACTAGGAACAGTCGACGAACCAACACACCTCCTATTGAAACCCCCGAACAAATCATAGAACGACGTATTGCTGAAGGCATTGCCCAGTATGAGGCAAGTAGAAACCGCAACACCGGAAGTCAAAACACGGTAAGAGATACGCCGACTGAGAACCCAGAGAATGTCCAACAAGGATGTTCCTACAAAAACTTTTTGGCTTGCCAACCAAGCACATTCAATGGCACTGAAGGAGCCATAGGAATCATTCACTGGATCGAGAAGATGGAGTCTGTGCTCGACATTAGCAATTGTGCCCGCGACTGCATGGTGAAGTATGCCACCTGCACACTGGCAGACAAGGCACTAACTTGGTGGAATGCTCAGGTCCAAACACTTGGATGAACGAATGCCTACTCGCTCTCATGGGAGGATTTGAAGGCTATGATAATGGACGAGTTCTGTCCTCGCAGCGAGCTGCAAAAGATCGAAATTGAGTTGTGGAATATTATGATGATTGGTGTTGACATTACAGGCTACACTACTCGATTTCAAGAACTAGCACGCCTGGTACCACACATGGTGACACCGGAGTACAAACGCATTGAAAGGTACATCTTTGGATTGGTACCGCAAATTAGAAGCTTAGTAACCTCTTCTTGCCCAACCACCTTTAAGAGTGCAGTTGAGTTAGCTCAAAGATTGACAGATGAAGCTGTTAGGATGGGAACTTTGAATGATAATGAGGACATGACCGCTAGGGTTGGGAAACGAAGGTGGGACGGGGACGACGATCAAAATCAAGACAAACAACTGGTAAAACGACCGGAAACTGCCCAGGCTTACATCGCCAGATCTGAGGACAGGAGCACTTATGAAGGCCGACTGCCATACTGTCCTAACTGTAACCACCATCACCTAGGCCCCTGCAGCGCACCTTGCGCAAAGTGCAAGATAAGGGGACATCTGGCCCAAGATTGTAGGTTTCCAACCATAGCCACAAATCCCAACGCATCAAGAGCCTACTTTGTGTGCGGACACACTGGACATTTCATGAGAGATTGTCCTGAACAACAAGACTAGAATAACATCCGCAACAACCACGCCGAGAAGGGCACTAAATAATATTAGGGTACGTACCTCCCTACATCACAACTTTATTAATACTCATTTATTTCAAGAATCATATATTACATTACTCATAGATACCTCCCCACTACATCGATTTTCACTATAAGGTTTAAGTTCACATAGACTGTAGGACTTTAACTCTAACAAGGGGAGCAAGATAAGAACTAGATAACGTAAGGATGTGAGATCCTAGCTACTAGAAAGTTATACTAGCAACAAGACACAATTTCAAGATTTCTTATTCAAGAATCTCGAATCAAGAAACAATGGATCAAGAAACGATAAACCAAGAAGCCAGGAGTCAAGAAACCATAGATCGAGAATTCATAAGTCAAGAGATAATAGATCAAGAAAGGGTTGACCAAGAAACCCTAGATCGAGAACTAATAACTTAGAACATGACAAGAATAGTAGAACAAGATTCCTAAGAAACCCACTTACAATTCCTTCAAGATCCCGCGCTCATCACTAATGACAACTAAATTTCGGGACGAAATTCTCCTAACAAGGGGAGAATGTGACACCCGGTCAAAAAAGGGCAAATTTTGTGCCCAATTTAAACCTCAAATACTCGTACTTTATACGAGTTAATACCAAGTATTCAAGTATTATATATATAGCATATATATATATATAACATAAAATGATTATTAATAATCGCATACAAACAATTTGAAAGAACGCGCAATCTCAATTACGGACGTTGGTGAAAAACATTTTTAAATAATGTATTATTAATGAGAATAATAATTATTTACTCGATTGATATTTTATACACATTTTGTGTACTAAAAACTATCCGTATGTTCCAATTGAAACAAAGTTATATTTTTATAACGCACTTAAAAGTATTTTTATAAAATACTTTGATTAAAAACATATACGATTTTGTATTTGGAAATTTATCGTTTAATAAGACTATACTACTTTACGATCGGGTATATGAACACGGAGCGAAAATACCAATTAATATCAATTATTGGAGCTGGTGATATTCAACCAACTCCAATAATTTACACACACACAACATATCCATCTTCTTCCTCTGCTCTTTCTCTCGGTTCATCACCACCAAAAATCATCATCATCTTCGGGCATCATCAACAACAAGCAAGAACTCCATAGTCATCATCTTCATCTTCATCATCATCGTGATCATCATTATCATCTTCATCACCATTTTCGGTACCCAATTTTAGTACGTAAGAAAACTACACTTTTCTTTAAGTTTTCAAGTTTATATAACTTATATCATCATGTCTAAGTGTTTTATGAACTTATTATGTCCATAAACGAAACCGAAATTTGTTTGCTGTGTAAACTGCTCGAACAGAGCTGAAATAGACCTGTAACGACTTCACAGCCGATCGGCTATGCTCCAGCCGATCGGGTAATCATCTCCTGCCGATCGGCTATACTCATTCAGCCGATCGGGTAACTTTTCCCCAGCCATTCGGCTAAGAAAGCTTAGCCGATCGTCTAATTGCTATGTTCCAGCAATCCATATTTTGTAGATTTTTAGCCCTCTGAGTGACGGTCGTTTGGGCGCCTGGATCGCCTAAATCCGAGTTCGTATGAGGGAGATATGGCCAAAACAGTGCAGCCTTGCCAAATCAGTTTAACAACCAACTTTTATTGTATATATATGTATATACACGACGAATGTTTTTACGAAAACAAACCAAATTATGTTTTTGAAATATAATTTCAATTTCGAAACCAACGGGCCGTACTTATTTACAAAACTCAAACAAGAACACAAATCGAATACCTTGAACATGATTAAACTAAATGAACACATATATGGATAGTTTATTTAAACGTCCACTTACTTATATAACCTCATGTATTTAGGGCACTAGGAGGTTATTATTTGGATCACACGCGCGTTTAGGAACGCTAGCACCCAAAGGTGAGTTCATAGCCCCACTCTTTTAAACTGTTTATAACTGTTTTTGGGGGAGAATGCATGCACGTTATTTTTCATAAAATTTGTTTTATGAAACGATTATTGAAAATTGTTTTTACAACTGTTTATCCTATACGTTTAGGATCCTTAAACTTATAAACTGATAAGTTTCACATACAAGAACTATTGACAGAATAGGAAGCCTCGTAGGCTCTTACTCAATATTACAAGAACACTAGATTGCTCTAGACTATGATACAGGAACACAAGACAATGATAGACTGCCTTTTTAGGGATACAAGAATACTCGAGGTTAGAATACAAGAACCCTATGAATAAGAATACAAGAAACACACTTAGATGCAAGATGCTAGATTACAAGAACCTAGATTTCAAGAACTCGAGAAATTAGGTTTCAAGGACTCAAGAAACTAAGATACAAGAAACTAGGAACAAGAAACAAGATTTTCAAGAAACAAGATTTTCAAGAAACAAGATTTTCAAGAAACAAGATTTTCAAGAAACAAAAACTTTGTGTGCAAGAACCTTATGTGCAACATCAAGAACCATACGTGCAAGATCAAGAACTTATGTGCAAGATCAAGAAACTCAAGAATGCAAGAAACTATGTGTGTTTTATTATTTGCATTATGTGTTTTATTATATGTAATTTGTTGTATGTTAGAAACTGTGGTGTGAAATCTCAAGAATTCAAGAAACTAGGAACAAGAACTTTAGAACTCAAGGAACTAGAAAATAGGAACAAGAACTCAAGAGCTCAAGAAGTTAGAAACTAGAACAGAATCAAGAACACTTGAACTAGAAACAAGAACTCAAGGAACTAGAAACTAAGAACAAGAACTCAAGAACTCAGGAAGTTAGAAACTAGAACATAATCAAGAACACTAGAACAAGAAACTAGAACTTGGGAACTCTAGAACTCTAGAAACTAGAAAACAAGAAAAATAATTTGGTTTACATCGTTAAACAATATTTTGTTAACTCACTCACAGGTATTATGAATGTATGGCTTCCATACATTACAACTTACTTTGTGACTTATGTCACACAACATACTATTTTCATGACAAACCTATGAACTCACCAGCTTTATAGCTGACTGTTTTAGCGTGCATTCTCAGGTACAAGAAGACAGTAGGATTGGACCACAGGATCCTAGCTCGAGTCGCATACTTTCAACATATGGATTTTCATTGCATTGCTTTTGTACTACTAAATATGTAATGAAATTGTTTTGCGAACTCGCAATATTGTGAACACTCTATTTTGGGTTATGTAATAACTGTTTTCAAACGTCTCATGTAGAGGTCGTTTGCTTATGATTATGTGTTGTGATTACCGGATTAGTCATGCCCCGACCCGACCCGCTTCCGCATCAGTGAAATTGGGGGTGTGACAAATTGGTATCAGAGCCATAGTTATAGCGAACTAGGAGTGCATTAGTAACCCCAGACTATAACTCTTAAGTTGTATACTTTGTTTATTATAATTAGTTCGGGAGATCATCATTCGACTTTAATTTAACATAGCCTGATCAACTATGTACAATTAAAGGAGAATTGATGAGAGGTCCGAAATGGTTATAGTAAATAGAGATACGGTAGTAGACTTGGATTACGATAGAGACGGGACTGGAAATGTTGCGTACCATACTTACTAGGCTATAATATATACGATATATGTATAGGCCTCGATTTATACCACTACGGCCATGGAGTTGGCAACTAACATTCCGCTGCAACGACTTATGATTTCGAAGGCGAAATCTAATACTTATCACTAAACCTTTTAAGCTAAACAACAAATACATCGTAGGACTTGTCGGAGGTAAGTTAATCGAGTCAGGAGAAATAGTACCGGGATGTACCCTAGCTTTAGAGGGTCATTTCTTCGAGATAGACTTACCCCGGTAGAGTCAGGAAATTTTGACAAAATAGTCGGTACATTGGTTAATAGACAATTGTTATCCGCACGCCGTCACGATTAACATACTGAATCAGCACACTTCTAAGGACTAAAATCCTTCCATGCTTTCTCTATAGAACCTCTCTAATGTGAAACACTATTCTTCACATTCCTTACTCTGGCGTTGACTTCTGCATTTTATTCATCGTAGAACGCAATCATGCCACCTAAGCAGCGAAAAACTAGGAACAGTCGACGAACCAACACACCTCCTATTGAAACCCCCGAACAAATCATAGAACGACGTATTGCTGAAGGCATTGCCCAGTATGAGGCAAGTAGAAACCGCAACACCGGAAGTCAAAACACGGTAAGAGATACGCCGACTGAGAACCCAGAGAATGTCCAACAAGGATGTTCCTACAAAAACTTTTTGGCTTGCCAACCAAGCACATTCAATGGCACTGAAGGAGCCATAGGAATCATTCACTGGATCGAGAAGATGGAGTCTGTGCTCGACATTAGCAATTGTGCCCGCGACTGCATGGTGAAGTATGCCACCTGCACACTGGCAGACAAGGCACTAACTTGGTGGAATGCTCAGGTCCAAACACTTGGATGAACGAATGCCTACTCGCTCTCATGGGAGGATTTGAAGGCTATGATAATGGACGAGTTCTGTCCTCGCAGCGAGCTGCAAAAGATCGAAATTGAGTTGTGGAATATTATGATGATTGGTGTTGACATTACAGGCTACACTACTCGATTTCAAGAACTAGCACGCCTGGTACCACACATGGTGACACCGGAGTACAAACGCATTGAAAGGTACATCTTTGGATTGGTACCGCAAATTAGAAGCTTAGTAACCTCTTCTTGCCCAACCACCTTTAAGAGTGCAGTTGAGTTAGCTCAAAGATTGACAGATGAAGCTGTTAGGATGGGAACTTTGAATGATAATGAGGACATGACCGCTAGGGTTGGGAAACGAAGGTGGGACGGGGACGACGATCAAAATCAAGACAAACAACTGGTAAAACGACCGGAAACTGCCCAGGCTTACATCGCCAGATCTGAGGACAGGAGCACTTATGAAGGCCGACTGCCATACTGTCCTAACTGTAACCACCATCACCTAGGCCCCTGCAGCGCACCTTGCGCAAAGTGCAAGATAAGGGGACATCTGGCCCAAGATTGTAGGTTTCCAACCATAGCCACAAATCCCAACGCATCAAGAGCCTACTTTGTGTGCGGACACACTGGACATTTCATGAGAGATTGTCCTGAACAACAAGACTAGAATAACATCCGCAACAACCACGCCGAGAAGGGCACTAAATAATATTAGGGTACGTACCTCCCTACATCACAACTTTATTAATACTCATTTATTTCAAGAATCATATATTACATTACTCATAGATACCTCCCCACTACATCGATTTTCACTATAAGGTTTAAGTTCACATAGACTGTAGGACTTTAACTCTAACAAGGGGAGCAAGATAAGAACTAGATAACGTAAGGATGTGAGATCCTAGCTACTAGAAAGTTATACTAGCAACAAGACACAATTTCAAGATTTCTTATTCAAGAATCTCGAATCAAGAAACAATGGATCAAGAAACGATAAACCAAGAAGCCAGGAGTCAAGAAACCATAGATCGAGAATTCATAAGTCAAGAGATAATAGATCAAGAAAGGGTTGACCAAGAAACCCTAGATCGAGAACTAATAACTTAGAACATGACAAGAATAGTAGAACAAGATTCCTAAGAAACCCACTTACAATTCCTTCAAGATCCCGCGCTCATCACTAATGACAACTAAATTTCGGGACGAAATTCTCCTAACAAGGGGAGAATGTGACACCCGGTCAAAAAAGGGCAAATTTTGTGCCCAATTTAAACCTCAAATACTCGTACTTTATACGAGTTAATACCAAGTATTCAAGTATTATATATATAGCATATATATATATAACATAAAATGATTATTAATAATCGCATACAAACAATTTGAAAGAACGCGCAATCTCAATTACGGACGTTGGTGAAAAACATTTTTAAATAATGTATTATTAATGAGAATAATAATTATTTACTCGATTGATATTTTATACACATTTTGTGTACTAAAAACTATCCGTATGTTCCAATTGAAACAAAGTTATATTTTTATAACGCACTTAAAAGTATTTTTATAAAATACTTTGATTAAAAACATATACGATTTTGTATTTGGAAATTTATCGTTTAATAAGACTATACTACTTTACGATCGGGTATATGAACACGGAGCGAAAATACCAATTAATATCAATTATTGGAGCTGGTGATATTCAACCAACTCCAATAATTTACACACACACAACATATCCATCTTCTTCCTCTGCTCTTTCTCTCGGTTCATCACCACCAAAAATCATCATCATCTTCGGGCATCATCAACAACAAGCAAGAACTCCATAGTCATCATCTTCATCTTCATCATCATCGTGATCATCATTATCATCTTCATCACCATTTTCGGTACCCAATTTTAGTACGTAAGAAAACTACACTTTTCTTTAAGTTTTCAAGTTTATATAACTTATATCATCATGTCTAAGTGTTTTATGAACTTATTATGTCCATAAACGAAACCGAAATTTGTTTGCTGTGTAAACTGCTCGAACAGAGCTGAAATAGACCTGTAACGACTTCACAGCCGATCGGCTATGCTCCAGCCGATCGGGTAATCATCTCCTGCCGATCGGCTATACTCATTCAGCCGATCGGGTAACTTTTCCCCAGCCATTCGGCTAAGAAAGCTTAGCCGATCGTCTAATTGCTATGTTCCAGCAATCCATATTTTGTAGATTTTTAGCCCTCTGAGTGACGGTCGTTTGGGCGCCTGGATCGCCTAAATCCGAGTTCGTATGAGGGAGATATGGCCAAAACAGTGCAGCCTTGCCAAATCAGTTTAACAACCAACTTTTATTGTATATATATGTATATACACGACGAATGTTTTTACGAAAACAAACCAAATTATGTTTTTGAAATATAATTTCAATTTCGAAACCAACGGGCCGTACTTATTTACAAAACTCAAACAAGAACACAAATCGAATACCTTGAACATGATTAAACTAAATGAACACATATATGGATAGTTTATTTAAACGTCCACTTACTTATATAACCTCATGTATTTAGGGCACTAGGAGGTTATTATTTGGATCACACGCGCGTTTAGGAACGCTAGCACCCAAAGGTGAGTTCATAGCCCCACTCTTTTAAACTGTTTATAACTGTTTTTGGGGGAGAATGCATGCACGTTATTTTTCATAAAATTTGTTTTATGAAACGATTATTGAAAATTGTTTTTACAACTGTTTATCCTATACGTTTAGGATCCTTAAACTTATAAACTGATAAGTTTCACATACAAGAACTATTGACAGAATAGGAAGCCTCGTAGGCTCTTACTCAATATTACAAGAACACTAGATTGCTCTAGACTATGATACAGGAACACAAGACAATGATAGACTGCCTTTTTAGGGATACAAGAATACTCGAGGTTAGAATACAAGAACCCTATGAATAAGAATACAAGAAACACACTTAGATGCAAGATGCTAGATTACAAGAACCTAGATTTCAAGAACTCGAGAAATTAGGTTTCAAGGACTCAAGAAACTAAGATACAAGAAACTAGGAACAAGAAACAAGATTTTCAAGAAACAAGATTTTCAAGAAACAAGATTTTCAAGAAACAAGATTTTCAAGAAACAAAAACTTTGTGTGCAAGAACCTTATGTGCAACATCAAGAACCATACGTGCAAGATCAAGAACTTATGTGCAAGATCAAGAAACTCAAGAATGCAAGAAACTATGTGTGTTTTATTATTTGCATTATGTGTTTTATTATATGTAATTTGTTGTATGTTAGAAACTGTGGTGTGAAATCTCAAGAATTCAAGAAACTAGGAACAAGAACTTTAGAACTCAAGGAACTAGAAAATAGGAACAAGAACTCAAGAGCTCAAGAAGTTAGAAACTAGAACAGAATCAAGAACACTTGAACTAGAAACAAGAACTCAAGGAACTAGAAACTAAGAACAAGAACTCAAGAACTCAGGAAGTTAGAAACTAGAACATAATCAAGAACACTAGAACAAGAAACTAGAACTTGGGAACTCTAGAACTCTAGAAACTAGAAAACAAGAAAAATAATTTGGTTTACATCGTTAAACAATATTTTGTTAACTCACTCACAGGTATTATGAATGTATGGCTTCCATACATTACAACTTACTTTGTGACTTATGTCACACAACATACTATTTTCATGACAAACCTATGAACTCACCAGCTTTATAGCTGACTGTTTTAGCGTGCATTCTCAGGTACAAGAAGACAGTAGGATTGGACCACAGGATCCTAGCTCGAGTCGCATACTTTCAACATATGGATTTTCATTGCATTGCTTTTGTACTACTAAATATGTAATGAAATTGTTTTGCGAACTCGCAATATTGTGAACACTCTATTTTGGGTTATGTAATAACTGTTTTCAAACGTCTCATGTAGAGGTCGTTTGCTTATGATTATGTGTTGTGATTACCGGATTAGTCATGCCCCGACCCGACCCGCTTCCGCATCAGTGAAATTGGGGGTGTGACAAATTGGTATCAGAGCCATAGTTATAGCGAACTAGGAGTGCATTAGTAACCCCAGACTATAACTCTTAAGTTGTATACTTTGTTTATTATAATTAGTTCGGGAGATCATCATTCGACTTTAATTTAACATAGCCTGATCAACTATGTACAATTAAAGGAGAATTGATGAGAGGTCCGAAATGGTTATAGTAAATAGAGATACGGTAGTAGACTTGGATTACGATAGAGACGGGACTGGAAATGTTGCGTACCATACTTACTAGGCTATAATATATACGATATATGTATAGGCCTCGATTTATACCACTACGGCCATGGAGTTGGCAACTAACATTCCGCTGCAACGACTTATGATTTCGAAGGCGAAATCTAATACTTATCACTAAACCTTTTAAGCTAAACAACAAATACATCGTAGGACTTGTCGGAGGTAAGTTAATCGAGTCAGGAGAAATAGTACCGGGATGTACCCTAGCTTTAGAGGGTCATTTCTTCGAGATAGACTTACCCCGGTAGAGTCAGGAAATTTTGACAAAATAGTCGGTACATTGGTTAATAGACAATTGTTATCCGCACGCCGTCACGATTAACATACTGAATCAGCACACTTCTAAGGACTAAAATCCTTCCATGCTTTCTCTATAGAACCTCTCTAATGTGAAACACTATTCTTCACATTCCTTACTCTGGCGTTGACTTCTGCATTTTATTCATCGTAGAACGCAATCATGCCACCTAAGCAGCGAAAAACTAGGAACAGTCGACGAACCAACACACCTCCTATTGAAACCCCCGAACAAATCATAGAACGACGTATTGCTGAAGGCATTGCCCAGTATGAGGCAAGTAGAAACCGCAACACCGGAAGTCAAAACACGGTAAGAGATACGCCGACTGAGAACCCAGAGAATGTCCAACAAGGATGTTCCTACAAAAACTTTTTGGCTTGCCAACCAAGCACATTCAATGGCACTGAAGGAGCCATAGGAATCATTCACTGGATCGAGAAGATGGAGTCTGTGCTCGACATTAGCAATTGTGCCCGCGACTGCATGGTGAAGTATGCCACCTGCACACTGGCAGACAAGGCACTAACTTGGTGGAATGCTCAGGTCCAAACACTTGGATGAACGAATGCCTACTCGCTCTCATGGGAGGATTTGAAGGCTATGATAATGGACGAGTTCTGTCCTCGCAGCGAGCTGCAAAAGATCGAAATTGAGTTGTGGAATATTATGATGATTGGTGTTGACATTACAGGCTACACTACTCGATTTCAAGAACTAGCACGCCTGGTACCACACATGGTGACACCGGAGTACAAACGCATTGAAAGGTACATCTTTGGATTGGTACCGCAAATTAGAAGCTTAGTAACCTCTTCTTGCCCAACCACCTTTAAGAGTGCAGTTGAGTTAGCTCAAAGATTGACAGATGAAGCTGTTAGGATGGGAACTTTGAATGATAATGAGGACATGACCGCTAGGGTTGGGAAACGAAGGTGGGACGGGGACGACGATCAAAATCAAGACAAACAACTGGTAAAACGACCGGAAACTGCCCAGGCTTACATCGCCAGATCTGAGGACAGGAGCACTTATGAAGGCCGACTGCCATACTGTCCTAACTGTAACCACCATCACCTAGGCCCCTGCAGCGCACCTTGCGCAAAGTGCAAGATAAGGGGACATCTGGCCCAAGATTGTAGGTTTCCAACCATAGCCACAAATCCCAACGCATCAAGAGCCTACTTTGTGTGCGGACACACTGGACATTTCATGAGAGATTGTCCTGAACAACAAGACTAGAATAACATCCGCAACAACCACGCCGAGAAGGGCACTAAATAATATTAGGGTACGTACCTCCCTACATCACAACTTTATTAATACTCATTTATTTCAAGAATCATATATTACATTACTCATAGATACCTCCCCACTACATCGATTTTCACTATAAGGTTTAAGTTCACATAGACTGTAGGACTTTAACTCTAACAAGGGGAGCAAGATAAGAACTAGATAACGTAAGGATGTGAGATCCTAGCTACTAGAAAGTTATACTAGCAACAAGACACAATTTCAAGATTTCTTATTCAAGAATCTCGAATCAAGAAACAATGGATCAAGAAACGATAAACCAAGAAGCCAGGAGTCAAGAAACCATAGATCGAGAATTCATAAGTCAAGAGATAATAGATCAAGAAAGGGTTGACCAAGAAACCCTAGATCGAGAACTAATAACTTAGAACATGACAAGAATAGTAGAACAAGATTCCTAAGAAACCCACTTACAATTCCTTCAAGATCCCGCGCTCATCACTAATGACAACTAAATTTCGGGACGAAATTCTCCTAACAAGGGGAGAATGTGACACCCGGTCAAAAAAGGGCAAATTTTGTGCCCAATTTAAACCTCAAATACTCGTACTTTATACGAGTTAATACCAAGTATTCAAGTATTATATATATAGCATATATATATATAACATAAAATGATTATTAATAATCGCATACAAACAATTTGAAAGAACGCGCAATCTCAATTACGGACGTTGGTGAAAAACATTTTTAAATAATGTATTATTAATGAGAATAATAATTATTTACTCGATTGATATTTTATACACATTTTGTGTACTAAAAACTATCCGTATGTTCCAATTGAAACAAAGTTATATTTTTATAACGCACTTAAAAGTATTTTTATAAAATACTTTGATTAAAAACATATACGATTTTGTATTTGGAAATTTATCGTTTAATAAGACTATACTACTTTACGATCGGGTATATGAACACGGAGCGAAAATACCAATTAATATCAATTATTGGAGCTGGTGATATTCAACCAACTCCAATAATTTACACACACACAACATATCCATCTTCTTCCTCTGCTCTTTCTCTCGGTTCATCACCACCAAAAATCATCATCATCTTCGGGCATCATCAACAACAAGCAAGAACTCCATAGTCATCATCTTCATCTTCATCATCATCGTGATCATCATTATCATCTTCATCACCATTTTCGGTACCCAATTTTAGTACGTAAGAAAACTACACTTTTCTTTAAGTTTTCAAGTTTATATAACTTATATCATCATGTCTAAGTGTTTTATGAACTTATTATGTCCATAAACGAAACCGAAATTTGTTTGCTGTGTAAACTGCTCGAACAGAGCTGAAATAAACCTGTAACGACTTCACAGCCGATCGGCTATGCTCCAGCCGATCGGGTAATCATCTCCTGCCGATCGGCTATACTCATTCAGCCGATCGGGTAACTTTTCCCCAGCCGTTCGGCTAAGAAAGCTTAGCCGATCGTCTAAGTGCTATGTTCCAGCAATCCATATTTTGTAGATTTGTAGCCCTCTGAGTGACGGTCATTTGGGCGCCTGGATCGCCTAAATCCGAGTTCGTATGAGGGAGATATGGCCAAAACAGTGCAGCCTTGCCAAATCAGTTTAACAACCAACTTTTATTGTATATATATGTATATACACGACGAATGTTTTTACGAAAACAAACCAAATTATGTTTTTGAAATATAATTTCAATTTCGAAACCAACGGGCCGTACTTATTTACAAAACTCAAACAAGAACACAAATCGAATACCTTGAACATGATTAAACTAAATGAACACATATATGGATAGTTTATTTAAACGTCCACTTACTTATATAACCTCATGTATTTAGGGCACTAGGAGGTTATTATTTGGATCACACGCGCGTTTAGGAACGCTAGCACCCAAAGGTGAGTTCATAGCCCCACTCTTTTAAACTGTTTATAACTGTTTTTGGGGGAGAATGCATGCACGTTATTTTTCATAAAATTTGTTTTATGAAACGATTATTGTAAATTGTTTTTACAACTGTTTATCCTATACGTTTAGGATCCTTAAACTTATAACCTGATAAGTTTCACATACAAGAACTATTGACAGAATAGGAAGCCTCGTAGGCTCTTACTCAATATTACAAGAACACTAGATTGCTCTAGACTATGATACAGGAACACAAGACAATGATAGACTGCCTTTTTAGGGATACAAGAATACTCGAGGTTAGAATACAAGAACCCTATGAATAAGAATACAAGAAACACACTTAGATGCAAGATGCTAGATTACAAGAACCTAGATTTCAAGAACTCGAGAAATTAGGTTTCAAGGACTCAAGAAACTAAGATACAAGAAACTAGGAACAACAAACAAGATTTTCAAGAAACAAGATTTTCAAGAAACAATACTTTCAAGAAACAAGATTTTCAAGAAACAAGATTTTCAAGAAACAAAAACTTTGTGTGCAAGAACCTTATGTGCAACATCAAGAACCATACGTGCAAGATCACGAACTTATGTGCAAGATCAAGAAACTCAAGAATGCAAGAAACTATGTGTGTTTTATTATTTGCATTATGTGTTTTATTATATGTAATTTGTTGTATGTTAGAAACTGTGGTGTGAAATCTCAAGAATTCAAGAAACTAGGAACAAGAACTTTAGAACTCAAGGAACTAGAAAATAGGAACAAGAACTCAAGAGCTCAAGAAGTTAGAAACTAGAACAGAATCAAGAACACTTGAACTAGAAACAAGAACTCAAGAACTCAAGGAACTAGAAACTAAGAACAAGAACTCAAGAACTCGGGAAGTTAGAAACTAGAACATAATCAAGAACACTAGAACAAGAAACTAGAACTTGGGAACTCTAGAACTCTAGAAACTAGAAAACAAGAAAACTAATTTGGTTTACATCGTTAAACAATATTTTGTTAACTCACTCACAGGTATTATGAATGTATGGCTTCCATACATTACAACTTACTTTGTGACTTATGTCACACAACATACTATTTTCATGACAAACCTATGAACTCACCAGCTTTATAGCTGACTGTTTTAGCGTGCATTCTCAGGTACAAGAAGACAGTAGGATTGGACCATAGGATCCTAGCTCGAGTCGCATACTTTCAACATATGGATTTTCATTGCATTGCTTTTGTACTACTAAATATGTAATGAAATTGTTTTGCGAACTCGCAATATTGTGAACACTCTATTTTGGGTTATGTAATAACTGTTTTCAAACGTCTCATGTAGAGGTCGTTTGCTTATGATTATGTGTTGTGATTACCGGATTAGTCATGCCCCGACCCGACCCGCTTCCGCATCAGTGAAATTGGGGGTGTGACACAATGGAACCCGAGATCCGCTCATTCTTAGGTACTGTGTCAGAATATTCGGAGAGACACTCAAATCTCAGCTCAATGAAGAATTGGACAATGCGCAAGAAATTTACTTCTATATCGAACAAAGACAAATATACCGCCAAGTATATGATGTTTTAATTAGTTCAGCATTTCCTTAATCCTCAAAACAAAGAGAGATGTTGAATTCTATCTGGAAATACTTAGAAGAAGATACTGGAAACCCTAGGAGCTACGCTGACGCCAAAGTAATGAGTTTTCTTCGGATATTCCTGATTTACTAGCAAGAGAAGATCACCTAAGCATCAAAGAAAGCGATCGATTTATCATCAAATCCACTATCGAGTATCATATTGAGTTGATACTCGAGGAGCTTAGGTGCATCAGTTTAGATGAAAGGAAGCGTAATCACCCCGTAACTGTTCTAGATATGTCACTACTCGACGTTTCCACTTATGTGATAACTCGACTACGTGAAATATTCCAAAGGAAAAGTGCTGAGAAACCAGAGTTTTTCTTCCATGCTGGATATCGAGAGATATTCAGCAAATTGATTCATATCTTCAAAGACTCTGGCTTTCCTTTCACCCTTCATCAGCACCAGCTAATCAAAAGCTTGTGCCAATCTGTGACCATACTCGGAGGAGATCCCTACGCTAAAGAATATGAAGATCTGAAGTTGAAGTTCCTAGAATTTGTGGATTCTATCAGACAAAAGCATCCAATTGGCGAAGTGATCAAGACCACAACAACCACATTGACAGACCCCAATGGGCCAGTCAATAAGGCGGTTGATTACATCACTTGCGGATTGCTAGGTCTTTTCAAAACTGCCTCAGACCACTTCCAAAGCTTCAAAATGGATATTGTGGAACCGCCAGACCTAATCTCAACCATAGTCTGCCACTTCCTTCGGATCTATCCTCCGTGCTACACTTTTCCGCAACCTAGGGCACATAACGTCAACATCAATCGCCCTGGGAGCCCCTTCAACACCTGAACTACAAGAAGAAAGTCGAGCCCTCGACTATAAATAGAAGCGCTTCTCGGGAGGCAACCCGTGGAATAAATATCTTTTAGTATTAGTAGTATTTTGTTTTTATTTAAAATTCCAAGAAGTGAAATATCTCCGACTATCTTTCACACTTGGATATACAAATGCTTTCAAAATAACACTTCATTTTTACACTGACAGCTTTTACCACATCACTAATCCCAGAATATAGGAAACACTTTCAAAATATTAATTCATGTGTTTCGAGCATTTGAGGTACTTGCGTACTACTTTCACTCTTTATGCTCGAACTCGTTTAAAAACACGTCTTACAAATGATTTGTAGTAGATAACATCTTTTCACATTCTGGGATAGTGACACCATTTCGGTAAAAAGCTATAAAATGAGAAGTTGGTTTAAAGTATATCCAACGTGTTCACACTTACGAGATATTTTCACATGAGAGAAAGTAGTAGAGATGTTGAATAAAGCCACTTATTCCAAAGTGCGCTTCCAAAAGCTGAACGAAGTTCATGGTGCTGCTGCAAAGGAGGATATCTGGCAAGTACTCTTCTTTAAAGGCAACACATCTTCAGACTTTCAGCTTCCATCCATCATGTTGATAGGGGAGTTCTCTCATTCTTATCCTTGTTTTGATTAGATTATTTTGTTCTATTTTATCGGTATCCTATGCCTTATCCTAAGCTTATCACTAAGTATGGGATTCCAGCCCAAAACAAACACTTGAGCAACATTTTCCGATATGTTCAAACTCTAAGTGTGGGATTTTACTTGTAGTAAAATCTCTACTCAAGAGAACATTAGGGACAATGTTCCTCTAAGTGTGGGATAGCGGTATAGAATACCTTAGGTTGGATTCGTCTTTCCAAAAGCAAAACTTGGAAAATGTTACTCAATTTTAAAACCTCACTTTTGCTTAAAAATTTTCAAAAATTTTGAATTAAAATGTCTTGAGGGGAATCATTTTCATATATGAGTAGTGTATTTTGGAAAATAAGATTAAATAAGTTAGGATTTTCTTGAGCTGAAATGATGATCTAAGAGGGGCATCGCATGGCTAGGCACATACAACCCATACTTGCAGTGAGGTATCTTGAGCCTATGAAAAGCATTCATTTTAAATGCTTCACTATTCGTTTGATGAGTGTGTGCCGATGCATGCATCCGGAATTAGAACTTGCTCCTGGTATACACTTCGAGACCACATTGGTAGAGTACCGTACGCGGTATAGGTGCAATTAGAGGACCTTGACATTCCTTAGGATTTAACCCCCTTTTTTTTTTACATATCTCTTCAAGCCCAAAACCCTTCCAATACTCATTTTCAGTGTTGATGATCCGCCCAGAAAACCCTGTTGAGCCTTAGCCTTTTCGTTTCTTTAAAACCTAAATTTCAAACCCATTTTACTTCCACACCCACCAAAACCTTATCTTAGAATTTTAAAATTTTTGAAAAACGCTATTTAGATATTCTTTTTGCTTTCACTCAAAAATCACAAAAATTCGTGTTTACTCAAAGCTTCTCGTGTGCGTTTCCATTATCAATATTCAAAGATTGAGAGTCTTATGGTGCGAAAAATTAGCACCAAGTAAATTCGAAGTTGTCAAAAGCGTGAAAAAAAATGAAAGTAAGAAAGGATCCCAAAAGGGCAACAAAATAAAATGCCTTAGAAATTCCTTGGCAAAGAAGTTTTGGGCCAATATATATATATATATATATATATATATATATATATATATAAAAGCTAAGTGCTTCAGATCTCCTGAAAACTCCGATCTCAAAAAAGTATAAATCTTCCATGTGTTTTCAAAAGATAGAAGTCAAAATAGCTATTTTCTTCCCTTACCGTTATCCGTTTCCGTTTTCATTGAAAAGTTTGTCTAGATAAAAAATTTCATAAATTTAAAGGTCCTAAGATAAGCAAAACCCTTGAACCAAAATTCCCACTTATCCATACCCTTTAACCCTCACCAAACATTACAACCCATCTGAATGTCCTGGGATAATTAGCACCGTCCTCACCTAAGTGGTGGAGATATGATTCTCGAGCAAACCTATGACGATAGATGTTGCATGACTGGCGTTTGAGCGATTTTGTTTGTTTAGAATGATAGGTAACCCGAAACACTTTTGAGTGAATTAAGTGACCACCTGGTGAGATCGCTTAGTCATGTATATTCCAAGATCACGAGAATTGAAAGCATGCCTAAGAGAGTCATTTCATGCTTCTGAAACAAATACCTTATTTTCTCTTAGTCTCCAGGATGTGTTACTTGTTTATGGGAATGTTTGCTCTTAATATATTTTGATTCACCCAAAATGAAGTGACACTTTCAAAATATTTTCATTGAGAAGCAAGTGAGAAATTTGAGTTTTGCTTGAGGACAAGCAAAGTCTAAGTGTGGGATATTTGATAACACGCAAAAAGTCAAGTTTTTATGTGCTATTATCTCACCTTTTTAGCCCAATTATGGATGAAAACATTTGAAATATACATTTTTATACTAAATTTCATAATGATGGCTAAAGTATAGACGATGCTTCAAGAATCAACCAAAAAGGCCTAAAAACGAGTAAAATAGAGCACAAACGATCAACGAATCTTCCGTTCATGCATTTGAGCACAATTTAAGTTATACTTAGAATTATGACCTCTAACTTATGTCATTTTCTTCGTTAGGAAATTACGAACGCGTGGACATAAAGATCGCTTAAAACGGATAAACGACGAAGAAGTTACGCCCAAACAAGAAAACGAAGAACCAAAGAACCAGCATACGGCTGAACCAAGCCGTATACGGCTGGTCCAGACCGTATACGGCTGGGACCGGACCGTATACGGCCTACACAGATCGTATATGGCCTGTGTCCAGCCGTATATGGCCTGGTTCAGCTGTATTCACCCTGTGCTTAGCCGTATACGGTCCAGTTCAGCCGTATACGGTCCAGCTCAGCCGTATTATGCGTTTGGGTGATAAAAATTTGCTTTTTATTCGCCTTTGCAATACGGTTGTGCGTTTGAAGGTTTGGATACGGTCTACGGATATGGCTGTGCGATCTCTATAGATACAAGCCTCATTTCATCACCACATCTCACACTTCTCATCCATTATTCACCAACACTACTCTCTCACTACTCTCTCTCTCTAGATTAGGTTTTTATTTTAATTTTCGTAGTTAGTGGCTAGTTAGTCTCTGGTTAATACTTAACCGGGCTACTAGAGGGGAAATATTGTAATATCGCTTGGAGCATACTAGAAGTTCTGTCTGTATACTTTCAAGTTATATTCAGCTACGCTCTTTTCACGGTTATATCTATCCTTTATCTTATTAATTAAAATGCATGATGTTGTTATTTTGATTATGCTAGATTTAGGATTTGCCATGATTAGCGAGTAGTTATATTGCGTGTTTATTGTGATGTAGTTAGCCGTATTAGTTGGGATGATGTCATTATGAAACAACGGAAGTAACGTTAAACGACTTTCATTTGTATAGCGCCGGAAACATCACGAATGTGTATAGTACGGAACGTGGAAGCTATGAAAGTCGTGGGCACAATCTGTTGTGGAATAATGTCCCAAACTATTTTATAAATGAAAACTCGGTGCTTTGATTAACTTTCTATCTATGATGATAAACCTCACTTTAACCTAACACCTTTCGACCAATAAACGTTATTAAAACCTTTTTATTAAGACTTAGCTAACCTTAAGTAAAGGTAATTAATTATTTGTGTTTGAAATAAACATGGTCTGGTTTTAAACCTGTGGAAATACCGTTTTCAATCAAAGTAGTGTACACAGTACATAAACTAGGGATTTATTGGGACTTTAAAGTAAGGGTTGGTTTATATCATAGATGGATAATTCCCGAACTTAAATACAAACTTAGTTTATAAGTCCAGAATGACCATTGTGTAATGAAGGAACGTAAATACCGTAAATCGACTGAATACATGGTATATCGTTGGAAGCACCATTGGTGTAGTATAACGTGGAAGTCATGAAAAAGCCGTTGGTACTATACTTTGTGAATTACCGGTTATTACGACCTCTGGACTTTACAAACCCATCGATAGAAAGTAATCAAGCACCAAACCAAGTCTTATACTTAAATGTTTTATTCAATTGAGTATCCTTGTGGGATTAAGAACGGTCGGACATCGAGTTAGTTTGCCACCTTATTCATGTACCCAGGATTTCAATCCAGAAAGGGTCACTGTACCGTAACAGGATAGCGTTGTGGGCTGGGCAACCTACTCCGATCAGAATCACGATAGCCTAGTTGCTCAGTGACATACTGATTGAAAAATCAATTAGTAGGGAGCTAGTGCTTACCTCACATATACTTAAAACAAATAAAATACAAATCTTTAGAGACGTTTTCATATCCTAAACTAAACATCATCCAAACGTTCGGCTAACGAACTCACAACAAACACCCCCTCTATCCTGACTGCTATCCGTTTATTTTATCTGCTTTTTATTATTACTTATTAGCTTAATCATAAAAATAAAACCAAACCACTCCCAACTATTTTAAAACTCCCTCACTATTTAGAAATGGACATCCTAGACTACTCAGATCCACAATACAGTTGGTTTTGAAGAACGACCCTAGGTCATACTTGCTGCTATACAACCCTTAAGCCACATAGCACAAGTAAAACTTAGGCTCCGAATTTATAAAAATTAAAACCCATTGGTGCCGCCGCTGATGGACGGTCCGACGACAGGGTAAAACCTGATCAACCGTTGGCGGCGCATCTATCGAGAAACTCGATACTAAGGTATTCTCCTCCCCTATCGGATCAGAGAACCTTTATCTTTCTGCCCAATCGATTCTGTACTTCGCTTTGGTATCTTTTGAATACCTCAAAAGTATCCGACTTAAGCTTAATCAGATAGACATCTCCAAATCTACTGTAGTCATCAGTAAATGTAACATAATACCGATTTCCATCTTTTGTGGTGCATCGGAATGGTCCACAAACATCCGTGTGTATCAAGTCCAAGAGTCCTTCACCTCTTTCACACAACCCTGTGAATGGTGATTTAGTCATCTTGCCCAATAAGCAAGATTCGCATACATCATCCGATTTGAGGTCGAATGATTCCAACACTCCATCCTTTTGGAGTTGGTCGATTCGTTTCTTGTTTACGTGCCCAAGACGATAATGTCACAATTTGGATTTATCAAGCTCATTAGATGAATCAATATTTAAAATCAAATTGCTAACACATTCAACATTTTCATATATGTCATTGTAAGGAGAAGCTTTGAAAATAAAACAACCATTTAAATAAACCAAAATATCAACATTCTCATTATCAAATAAAAATCGATAACCATCCTTAAACAAAGCATAAAATGAAATAATGTTTCTAGTCAATTCTGACGAATAACAACAATTATTCAAATCTATCCTAACTCCAGAATTCAGCAAGAGCTCATACTTTCCAATCTCGGCAACATGCGTGATTCCTCTGTTTTCCATGACTAGATTAAGCTCTCCATGCTTCAACTTTCTACTTTCCTTTAGACCCTGCAATACAGTGCAAATGTGAGTACCACACCCTGTATCCAGAACCCACGAATTAGAAGTTGTAGTATTATGGAGTTCGATCATGAACATACCTGAGTGAACACTCTTTTCGACCTTTCCATCCTCAAGGTCCTTCAGGTATTTCGGGCAGCTACGTTTCCAGTGCCCCTTAGTGTTGCAATAAAAACACACTTCTTCCTTCTCATCATTCACTGGTGCAATATCAGAATCAGTCTTTCTTTTGGACCCACGATTGGACTTTCCATTCGTAGTCTTTGCTTTCCAATTTGACCTCTTTCTTTTCTTTGCAGTTTGACCAATTGCCAACACAGGAGCTGCTGAGCTAGAGGACACATCATCCTTTTTGATTCCTTGCTCAGCGGTTTGTAGCAAATTATGGAGTTCCATTATTGAGCCTTCTCTCTCATTCATATTCATCTGATATGATATTACAAACTGATTGTAGATAGCTGGCAGACATGACAAAATTATGGCAACGAAAAACTCTATGTCAAACATCATATTCAATGATTCCAACCTATCAAAGTACCCTTTCATCTCCAAGACGAAAGCACAGATAGATGCTCCAGGTTTGGGTTTGCAAGCCATGAGTGACTTAACCACATCAAGGCGTTCTTTGCTCGCCTTTGCTTGGAACATTTCCTTAAGCTGTTGGTTCATTTCATAAGCCCAAGTATTCTCAAAAGTCTTTTGCAACTCGGGGCTCATGGAGGATGCCATGATACAAGACACTTTATTCGCATCATCATAATGTTTCCTGTGTGCCTCAATCTCCTCTTGGGTTGAGTTTTCATCAATCACGGGAATCTGCTCATCGAGAACATACTCCTTGTTCTCGTACCTTAAGGTAAACCTTAGGTTATGCATCCAATCCATATAGTTTGGACCAGTCAGTCTTTCCCTTCCAAGAACTGAGAGAAGTGAGAAGTTCGAGTTGTGTGCGGAATTGGGGACGGGAGGATTATTACCATTTGTAGAAGACATCTATAAGATAAACAGTTTTAGTTAGTTTGAATATTCCTTAAGTAATTACACAATTACAAAATTAAGGCTAGGATCCATATTTTAGATTCGTTTTATGAAAAGGTTTGCCGTAACCATATTGCAAATTTATTTTTGGTAGACAATTCCTTTGTCAATTTCATTCTCTATGAAACTCCTAGTTCTTTTGAGATTCATTGATTCTTATCAACGGTATGTTAATCTCGGATATGCTCATCTACTATTCATGACTGGTATGCCGAGGATCATGAACAAGATGGTGAATTTAACCATGCAAAACCCGCGTGGTCCCCGGCCCGAGTACGCTCGAGAATCGCGAGTTCCACATCACCTCTCAATATGATCTCATATTAATGTGCCGGTAAACCACACATGCTCCATTAACAGACCATACGAAAGATGTGCGGTTTTCATGGGTTAGCATACTATTCACATTTTACAGTATCTAGAATGGGATTTTGTTTTAGTACTTTTAGGTCATACTTTTGATCTTAACATCATCCTATCAAAGTCCTTGGCAGCTCCATTGAACGCACAAGAAGTAGAGAATACCTCTCTTATAGTTTGTTCACTATGGGTGAGCCAATTCATCAATTGACTGACGATGTATTTAACTGTAATGATACATATACTTATAGCTCATAATATATGTAACATCTCTCTTTAAACTCTTAAAGTCTACGGTTCTATTTTAAAACATTTTAAAATTTAGGGGTATATTTTAAACATTTCAAAATATAGGGTCTAAAGTGTAAATTCATTTTACCAATTTAGACAATTCTATTTCCAATTTATCTTTACCTACATACTATTGCAGATAATTAAATGCTAGTATTTATCAAGCTAAGGCTCTGATACCACTGTTGGGTTTGTTATTCCCTAACTAGATTAATATGCGCAGCGGAATTATAATAAAATAATTAATCTAGGGCAATTAGGAAACTAAACCCTAAGGGATCTTAACTTGAATAAATAAAAGCAATAAAATAAATAAGATAAATAAGAAATTATTAACCTTTGAGAAAACCAATTTCTCACTCGTAGACGAATTAGCAAAACCTTCTTGTTTGGTGGCGAGTGCCCAAACTAGAACACCTCTAATGGCTCACACTCACGAACAAAGAGAAATCCCAAGTCTCCTAAGGTCACGACTCAAGGTCGCAAAACTCTTACAAGGAGCAGGAATAAGCAAGAGAAAAAAAGGATTGAAAAACAATTCAATTCAAAGGTAGCATGAAAACCTAAGGGTTAGGCCCCTATTAATAGGGGAGGAGGAGAGCATGAGATTCATATCCCAGCCGATGTGGGACAACATGTTTTTCATCCATACGGCGTATGGAAGTTCCATACGGCGTATGGATTGATTCTCCAGAATGTTCCTTGATCGTTCCACCGCCTTTGCCCTATTTCATCCATACGGCGTATGGATTGATTTTCCAGAATTCTCTCCCTTTTTCTTTTAGTTTCAATTAATATTCAATTAACAAACTAAATGTAATCTTAATTCCAATTAATATTATCTCTCCATTTAGTTCTCTTACTGTTCATTGAGGGCGACCCAAAAAGGACTCCACTTTTAATGATGTATTTACCAATTAGTTATGATATTGGACACTATTCCAACAAGTTGTTCATCCAACTAGTAATGTCCAATGATTTGATTTGATTTGATTAGTATAATTGGAAAATAAGTATGGCCCGTTGATGAGTTTGAATAATAATTCCAGAGTATTATTATTATGATGTTGAAATGATATACTTATAAAGTATATTTGAAGTGTTTAAATGTTGTATCGTATAAGTATTAAAGGTTACGCGAGGTTTGATACTTAGTTTGAAAATGAATTTAGTTTGAAAATGAATTATAAGTCTTTCATTTTTGGCGAAACTCTATGGCGACACTTAATTAGTTTTTGGCGACACTAAGGGGAGTGTCGCATACAATGTGATATTTAGTAATTTTGGCGTCACCCGAGTTAAGTGTCGGAGGTATACGTCATTATCGAAAACGTGGTCAAAGGTCTCGGTTTCTTTTACCCAATTCCTAAAATGGTTAAATAAGTTTATAAAACTTGTCGTTGTGTTTCGTGGATCTCTCGAAGTGTCATTTTCACAAAATTACCAAAACAGCCCTTTAGGTTTATATTTTCCAGATTTTATTCCGACAAATCTCCCGTTTTCTCTAACTTTTATTCTGAATCAGGCCTAACCAAAAATCACACATGTTTATATATTAATATAGTCCATTTATGAATAATATGGTAATTTTATATGTTCATTTACTATTTTTAACAATAATAAATATGAGAAGTGGTCGGGTTTAGTTCGAGAATGGGTTACACTCAAAGATCCATCTTTTTCACTAAGATCCGAGAGGATATGGTCCAAGAGCCAAGCACGAAAGTTGGAGCTAATATATTAATGGACATTTTTCGTTTAGATGTCATGAGTTGGTTCTTCCTAGATTTCAAGATAAGGTCGATTTGGTGTGACAATTTTATGAAGACAGGAAACTGTTTTGATATATATATATGTATACTTCATAAAAACGTTTTTAAAGCTTTTAATTTGGACATATATTTGTTAAATGATCAACTATACATGTAAATAAACTTAAAGCAAGAGTATATAGTGAAAGAAGTTCCTCACAATGGGTGCTAGAGATCGATCTAGAGGCGAAATGAGTGAAGGTGAGTTCGGCTTTGCTCCTTGCTTCTTCTCCTCTTGTTTTTCTTCAAGCAAGATGGTGGTGTTTGATGGTGGTTATGGATGGTGACTGAGGAGGGCTGTTGACAGCCTCAAGAGAGAGAGATGGAGAGGTAAAGAGTGATAGGTAAAGTTAGAGAGAGAGAGAGAGGGGTTGAATGGAAATGGTAGCATGTGTATGTGTTTGTACATTGTTAGTCAAGAACAAGATCCACTTTTGGTGGATCTTGTCTTGGACGATTGTCACAAGAAAAGGGGAGGCAAGGTTGGTGCAAATCTTGTCTCCCACATTTTGGTATTATACGCGTGTTCGTTTATCCAATCGTTTAATCGTTAATTCGTACGTTTTATAAAATACGTATGTAATTTCGGTAACGATTAGATTTTAATATTTTTAACTTGAAGTAATACTTAATTTTACTTGAAAACATTTATTAAAATGTTTGGTATTGTGTCGGTATTCGATTTAGGAAGTCGTTTGACGATTAAATAAATCGCGTGACATTTTAACTAACGGTTTTGTTATCGGTTAAATATATAATACTTCAAACCAATATTTGAAATCAAAGTAATATATTTTACATTTATAAAATATATTTTGACTTTTGTTTGATTGTCGGACGCGTTTCGCGCATTTTGGTCGCGTATAACTTAATCAATACGATACGAAATACTTATGAAATATTATCGAAATAATATTTAGAAAACCATTATGTTATTAAATAATTTCGTAGTATTTAATATTTTGAGTTCGCCAACGTCCGTATTAATGTATCGGAAATTCGGCCGATATAATAAAATGCACAATTTAAATCTAATCGCGTAAATGCGTATATATATAAAATACATGAAATGATACATACAATTAGTCAAACACATAACTAATTGCATGTATTACAAAATGATTAGGCGCTAATTCCTAGCCCTAATTTGTCGGGTGTCACATATAAACCCTAACTCTCAAACCTCAATAAAAGATTATTGAAGCTTGTTTTCGTTCGTACAAATGGACGTTCGTGACGAGATTGCTCCATGAACAACATCATCAAGGGCGATTGCTACTAGGCCTATTCGATCTATGTCATTCCGTAAGTTGTTTTTGAAGTTTATGTTTAGCTTTTACTGTTAAATATGTTGTTATTGCGTTTTTAGTTGGTTTTGATCTTGTATGACATGCTGGTATATGTGTTTTGGTGTTTTTATTTGAATTTAGGGTTTAGTAACACAAGTGTTATCTACGTTTAGTTTGTATTTAGATTGTGGTGATACAAGTGTAGTAAGTCTGTATATAGTTGCATTGAGAATGAATATCATATTTATGATTATGATATATGTATCAAAGTGATATTTTTGCATTTGTAATAATTAAAGTAAACTTGCATATAAGGCGTTCGATGAAATGTCTCAATGAAATATGAATCAACTTTTGTCGTCATAGTGATTGATTAGCATGAAACTTTAGGATGAGGACCTGCAAAATACATATTCTGAAGAGTTGGCGGAACACAAGGATTGATAGGAGTTATTGTCAAATGTGGTATTGTATTGTATCATATGTGTTACTAGATTATTATTTACATTTGCACTTTGTTGTGTGTGTTACTAGATACTATCACATGTGTTATTAATTTACATTTATGTTTAACTGATTTATTACAACCCTGTTAACTGATTTGTTTGTTTTTTGCTATTTTGTCTCATTACAAATACTAACATTCACGGAGAACGTGTTCACACATTTGTTGATCATTTCATGCATTCCTACTCACGGGACTTGATAGTGATGCAAGTCAAAATGCCATTAAAAACCGTCAGAAAGAGGTCGAAGAGTCAGCAAGTGCTGAACAAGACATTGAAGAGAATGCCATGGAGCCTATTTTATAAAACTGATATTCTGATGATGTAATCGAGTACATTTGTTTATAACAGTATGATTTATGTTTTTTTTTTTTTTGAAATCAGATGTGTTCGCTACAATGTAATCAAGTACATTTGTTTATGACAGTATGGTTTATGTTTTTTTCCCTCCTAAATCGTTGTATGTTGGTTATTATTTTATCATTTTTTACTGTTGTTGTATGTTGATTCGCAAACACTAACACATGTGTTACCTACCACTAACACATGTGTTACCAACCATCAACACATGTGTTACAAACTACTAACACATGTAGTACTAAACAAAGTAATACATTTGTTAATGGTGTTAGCACATGTGTTACAGACCATTAACACATGTGTTACAGACCGTTAATGCATGTGTTACAGATCACTAACAGATGTGTTACGTAACACTAACACATGTGTTACCAAACCACTAACACATGTGTTACGTAACACTAACACATGTGTTACCTAACCACTAACACATGTGTTACCTAACCACTAACACATGTGTTTCCTGCCCCTAACACATGTGTTACAGAACTCTAACACATGTGTTATCAACCGCTAACAAATATGGTACTAAACAAAGTAATACATTTGTTAATGGTGTTAGCACATGTGTTACAGACCATTAACACATGTGTTACCTACCACTAACACATGTGTTATAGACCACTAACACATGTGTTACCAAACCATTAACACACGTGTTACTAACCACTAACACTCATGTCACATATTTAAAAGTAACGTATTATTGATAGTGATAATAACACATATGGTATTAAAGTAATACATGTGTTAATGGTATTAACATATGTCTTAGTAACAAGTTAATGAATTAGTATAACATGTGGTAGCAACCACTAAAGGTTGATCTTAACACACATACATATTACAATTTAACAATATATATGTAAACAACATAGCAGAAACAAGTATTACGTCTTGCATATTAATAGTAACAAATTTTGATATTATATTAAACAATTAACACATGTGTTACCAACAGTAACACCCGTGATATAATTGAAAAAATATAATAAAAAATAATTTCCAACAATCAGTTTAAGGTATAATAAAAATTAAACAACAAGCCAACATTTTCAGTTTATATAATCTTAAAATCACTCTGCACTTTTCATCTGCTATTCTTCTGCTAATTTCCTCACCTCTACTTCTGTTTTCTCCCTTTCCATTGCTTATGCTTTTGCCTTATCCTCAGTTCTCTTTCTATCACACAAGCTACTGTGTTAGTAGCTACTAACACATGTGTTAGCAACCAGCAACACATGTTGTATAAACATACTATTTCTTTAAAACATCACATCTTATTCAACGTTATTGAAAAACTAGTATTTAGCAAGAACACATGTTATTCGAAGTTAAACATCTATTAAACGCTTTCAAGTGATAAAATCCATGTGTTAAGGTTAAACGTTGGATGTTCAAGCCTCGAAATCCGTCTTTATATTTTTCAACTTTTGCGCATAATCAGCTAGCTTCTTTTGATCATTTCTTATCAACTTCATGCATTCATCAGAAGTACATGCTGACTCATTTGATATTTCATCATCTTCGGTTGCAGATCTCTTTCTTTTACGCAATTCAAATGGAATGAGATTCTATCAAACGCCTTAAAACGTATTGAGTTGGAACACGCAAAATACATGTCTGCATAAGAAACCACGTCAAATAAACTTCCGCAACTACATTCAACTTAACCATCTTTTAAACTTATATTAACTTACACAAACGAAAAGGTTTACAAGTTAGTATCAGATATGTTACTAGTTACTATCACATGTGTTAGAAATTAAAAAATTCACATGGAATACCAATTACAAAATCACATCTGAATAGTGATATGTATCACATGTGTTAGTGGAATGTATCGCATGTGATAACAATACAGAAACACATTTCGTAAGATTTTGTAAAAACATATAATTGATAACTAGTAACACATGTGGTAATAAACCAGTAACACACGTGATAGTAACAGATGTCATATGTCACCATACTTACAGGGCACTACAAGTATTTTTTTTCAATAGATAACATGTGATACTTATTGTATAAACAAGCACAAAGGAGCCACATATTATCACACATGATACTAATAACTATAACATGTGATATCAAAACACTTATTACCTGTAACCTCTCAATTATTCTGTTGCTCCACATCAGTATCTTTACATTCCTCTATTTTAGTCATCTCTTTTGTCCTACACATCATTAGATTTATAAAGTACCACATGTGTTAATCGAATTTCAATAGCTAAAAATTGTTTTCAACTGTTTTTAATGAATTTTAACAACTAAACCGAATCACATGATTAACATAGAGTGCTGATCTTTATTCGTTACTATTATCACATATGATACCACACTAGTTGTGTTATGATTCAATTGAACAGAGTTTCAATCGTCGTATAATTGCACGTTTTCATTTTTGTGAATCGAATGAAAATTGATTGATGAATTAGTAGAAATTAGTTTACAATTACATTCTTGTTAATGAAATCGTAAATATCATAACACAATTACATGAAAATCATATATATTCGTGCAAAATACGATCGATGAAACTAGCATAAAGATAAAATCTTATTTAATCTCGCGCAAGATACGATTGATGAAACTCGTAGAAATCAATTGTTCATTGTTAAATTAACGTATTATGAGTCAAATTAATGTATTTCGTACCTTTGATTTGATGTTCATTGCGATCGCTTAAAAAAACCCTGTTGTTTGTGCGTACGTGTTTATGTAATCTATGTATGTATGTATAATGATATTTGCTTTTTCTTTTTCTTTTTCTATAGTTTTAATTTGAATTAAATAGAATGTATAATGACCATAATACCCCTCCACCCCTAATGAAAATGGAGCATTCTCATTAGTTCCCCTATTCTCACACAAAAAACCATTCTCATTTGAACCTCACTTTTATTGTAAATAACAAACTTTTATAATTATTATTTATTGTAACAAACTTTTCATTTGTGAGCATTTGGTATAAAAAGTTAATTCATACAACTTTTTGACAATTTGTCGGAAGTCTTCTTAGAAGCAATTTTTCTACCTTAACGTAAAGATATATAAGACCGCTCACAAATATCATAACACAATTTTTCTACCTTGCCAATGACAATATTGAATATTGTTGAAGATTGTTTTTCGACATATCACCTTTGATTTTAAATTATTTACTTTGATTTATATATATATATATATATATATATATATATATATAATACATATGCATATTGTTACTTTTTTAGGTGTACACGTCGGTACTTTTCCTTTAGTTTATTGAATTTTGATCCTTAAACTAGCGTTAAGTCCGTATGATGTACAACTAGGAAAATATAATTTTATAATAGATCAATCATAATTTAAAATGGTATAAATGAAATGTTTTAAGAAAAATTCTAACTATAGCCCTAAAGGCTATGGTTAAGTATACATCATTCTCTATGTTTTAATCTATGATATTCGATTTTCTGTTGTATACACTTTTATATAAGGGTGATGATATTACATTGTTATTTTTTGTGTGCACAATCATTTATATTTTTCGGAAAGAGTATACATATATATATATATATATTATTGATAACGGGAGTACAGACAAACCGATAAGGCAAGGAGTGCCCAAAAAAATAACAGTATCACCACTCTAGCATCAACCAACCAAACAACATACTTTCTAAGTGAAAAGACAACCTAACCTAACCAGGCATCCAAATTACTAACGGAGAAGCTCGAAAAACTTCATCCTTGGCCAGCTTATCAGCATCATACTTGCATTCTCTCTTAACATGAGCGACCGATCTTCTTGAATTAATCGATAGATAAGCATTAATCTCAGAAAAGTGGGACAACAACCTCCAAGGCCTTCGAGTAGACTTTTGAATCAACGCAACAATATTGAGAGAATCACTTTCGATAATGATTTATGGTGTTGAGAGGATCACTTTCGATAAATGATTTATTGTACACAATTAGTTATGATTAATGGTGTTGTACTATACAACACTATAAAACATATTTTGTGGCATACGGTTAAAAAAGTAGTTTCCAAATCGATCACTTCTATTTATATACTAATTTTTTATAACATTAAAAAAAAATTAGGTAGTAAGGGATGGAGGACATCTAACCCCTTAAAAAAATTTAGATTGTGACCAAATAATTTTTTACCGATACTAATAATATTTTATAAGTTTTGATAATTTAAAAATAAAATGAGAACAATATTTTTTTCCCACAATATATCAATCAATTGGGAAGGTTAAAAAAAGATGAGTATGTTGTAAAATGACATTTTCTAGCTAACATGATTCTTTGGTCATAGTAACATTTTCATAACTAAGGTTGCAATAATTTGTTAGAGCAATGCCTATGTTTATAGTTTTAACAAACATAAATTGTAACGATTAATATAACTATTCAGACATTTAATCAAACAACTAATGTGCATTTACATGTACAAAAATTGAAATCAATCTAAAGTGATCAAATATATATAAATACATAAATGAGATATTATATAGATTTGAAAAGTAATATAGAAATTATAAAATTACACCTCTTACCTGTGACAACTCTCCAAATTAGGTACTGATTAACATTTAAGTATGTGCATTCTTACGCTAATTTCCTGATTTAGTTTAAAACAAAACTTTTGATGTAAGCCTAGCAGCCCAGTACTTTCAAACAAAAAGTATTACTAATACGTAAGTATTTAAAGTTACGTACAAATGTATCTGGACGCACCCGACAGATAAATACCGCAAGAGTTGATGACATAATATAATTAATAATTCAATTATTAATTACGAGTACTATTGTATCTATAACCTATAGATAAAACGAGTTAAATATACGTTTAACATAAAACGTATTATAAAATGAACAGAAACAATTTTAAAATGCATTCAAAGATCAAGATGAGGAAAATTTAAATGTTCTCATTCATTCGGAAGCATTTGTAACATTACCTCAAAATATGAACCCGAAATTCGACTGAAATTTGGCACCCTATTGAATGATAGCAGTCCAATGTACAAATTTGTACAACAGTCTAAAATAATGAAAATTTCATTATTCCAAATTTAAATAACGAATCAGGAGAACATCTACAGAATAAAAATATAAAATGTTTATTCTTATATTGCTATAATTATACCCGTACTCAAAATTAACGGGCTAAAAATCGCCAACCACCTCAAATAATTGAGGAGACCGGCCACTGTATTTGAACCATACTCGTTTGATTTCTTTGCTCCTCCCCTTTTCTTCTTCTTCCTGAAGATTGATCACACACACACACCTATTATCATCTATCTTTTTCTTCTTCTTTCTGAGTAAATCACAAAACAGCAGCAACAAGAAGTGAGTAGAACAACAAGCCAGGAGCAAGATCATCATCATCTTCATCTCGTATCATCATCTCCCTCGCAAACTCTTTTGTAAGGAACTTTCGATTCTTTGATTTCTTTGTTTAAAATTCGTTATACAACTTGTTTAAACATCAAAATCAATAGATATAACAAATAAATGTGACGATTACATGATTGATTCTTGAAATGGGATCTTAAAACCAAAACTCCAAAAACAAAATCGATGCATGGAAACTTGTTAAAATGTGATATAATGATGTATATTGATGTTATGGATTACCTAAACACGAAAACCGTTCAAAAAATGGCAAAAACATACTTCGATTTCGAGTTAGAAACTGCAAAAATGGAACAGAGCCGCAGCTCAGGAAGCCCGAGCCGATCGGCTGGGCACCCAAGCCGAACGGCTGGACCCAAGCCGAACGGCTGTGGGCTGGGCTAAGTAGTCTGGGCCGAGTTATTTGCTTAATGGGCTGCGTATATGGGCCAAACTGAATAAGGGACTGATTAAGTGGGCCGAACTGGGCCTGAAGCCTCAGCCGAACGGCTGAAGCCCAAGCCGAATGGCTGGCCCAAGCCGAACGGCTGGGCTAGGCTGTTCTGCTGGGCTTCGGGCTGTAGACTGAGCTGGGCCGGATTACAAACCAGGCCGGGCGTGTAATGAATCGTACGTTTAAATTAATTGGGCCGGGTTCTATAAACCGTTAATGGGACCATTGGACCATTGGGCCGGGTTCTATAAGTTTTGGGCCAACAAATTGGGCCGAGCCCAATAACCTACAAAACAATTGAAAACATGAAACGTGATCCGAGACATTTAACGGAACGAGAAATTATAAAATGAACTTATAAACTTTACTTTATAATGACGAACAATTATGATTATATATACATATATATATACATATATACATAATTGATAACAAACGACCCTTAGAAATTATATATATATATATATACAAATGAAAACTTACATATTTTCTTACGTAAACAACGTATTCAAAACTTATATACATATATATATATATATATATATATATGTGTGTGTGTGTGTGTGTGTGTGTGTGTGTGTGTGTACATATGACATTTATAATTATATATTTTCATATATACATACAAATAAATTACACGTTTAACCAACATACGCCTTAATAGTATACAACAAGTATATGTACAATGGGGCGAAACAACATTCAAATATATATATGATTACATATTTGTATATACACTTAACAAAGTATACGACGTGAGAAATAATAACAATATTTCAACGCAACGTCACCAACGAATGCAACGACTTAAATTACTAAGAAATCAACAATTTCTACAAAACAAACAAATTGTTAACATAAGTGATTAAACAAATCAAGCATACTTATGTTAATACATTTATTGTATATAGGTTAACACACCTTGGGCTTTTACCTGTCGGCTGCTAGCTTTCATTACCGAGCACATCACAGTGAGTTTACAGCCCCTACTTTTAAATGTTTTCTGCTTTTAAACACAGGGGTGTTAAACATAGAAATTGCATGCCAACACATGCAATCAAACTATAAATGCTTTATTGCTTTTATACAACTGTCAATTTGTGATATTACATATTCACTGTTATTTTGGGAATTTAGACAAAGTATCCTAGTACGGACCTAGACTTGGATTGTGTGCATGAAAGACCTCATGACATGCTACTGTAACCATTAGCTAAGTGACTCTAGCCACTGAGTATACGGATAGTACTATTGCCGTGACGACCCTCCTACGGTGGAGCGTATACTTAAATGTCCGTTCAGGCAAACAACATAAGTTCTGGTTGTGGTTTGGTTATAGGGTTAGGTCGCGTTACTTTAACCTGCAAGGTTTAGCTCACCTTTCAGGGGATCACAGTCTAAGTAAATTCCCACATACTTTTAGGAAGAACGAATCCTACAACTGTTAAACACCGAAAAACATACCGATATCCTATTTTACACTGGTAAACAACCAGTAACATACTTTGGGACGACATCCCACGTATAACAATACTTTAGGGTGACAACCCTACATAACTTGTATTTTATAAATGAATAACAAATCATTTGTACAAATTTGGTTTAACTAACCACATACATATACAAACCTGTAAATTCACTCAACATATTTGTTGATGACTTTCTCTATGTTTTTCAGGAAATTAGCTGGGTAAGTAATCGCATGCATTCAGGATGGACAACCCTGGACTACTTAGGATGCCACATACTGTTGGGACCGCTTTTGGGGATTTCATTCGTATAACTGCAGACATTGCGGTCATACTTATGAAATCTTATTTTAAACTTATGTATTATTGTTAAAACTGAAATGTTTTAAACTCCACTACTACTGTTACGACTTACATAGTCGTACTACTTTTGTAACAACTGTTAAACTTGGCATCCTCATTAAATAAAGTTGTGCGATAACCATATGCTCTGAGTATGTATGTATTTGTTAGTTGTAAATACTGTTCGCAGCCCCGCCACGTCATGAAAGCTTCCGCAAACTAATCACAACTATTTGTAATTACCGTTTGGCGGGATGCGACATTACCAGTCGTATAAAAAATTATAATTAAGTTGTGTGATTAAAACTAATAAAACATTCAAAAGATACTATGAACTTGATTTACGTGTCAATTCTATTGTAGTATTTACTGTCCAAAAATGATCACATATTAAAGTAAATTAAATATAATTTAATTTTGAAATCCATTTCATTAAATTTGTTTAATATAACGATGATACATAAGATTTAGGTGATCTGACATAGGTGAATAATTGTTAAATTATTGGAGGTCTCATATTTATTGTTTAATATAACAATGACACATAGGATTTAGGTAATCCGATATAGGTGGATAATTGTTAAATTATTGGAGGTCTCCTGGTTTTTTAGTCATATAAACATATACTCCGTCCCAAAATAATTGTTCATCGACAAATAATACATGGTTTAATAAAAACATGATTATTACCGCTTTATTTTTGTTACTTTTTACAGAATGACAGTTTTACCCTTAATCAATTAATTACTGCTTTCTTTAAAGTTTGTGATAATAATTTCAAGAAAGGGTGATATGAGAATCATGAACAAAACTTCCTTTCTATTTCTGGAAGTGGACAATTAATTTGAGATGTTCAAAAACAGAAACGTGAACTATATTTTTAGGACGGAGTATACTCTCTTTCAATTTCTAGCACCCTCGTCTTAACTTTAATACTCCCTCCGTCTCAAAATCATTGTCACCCAACAAAAAACACGTAGTTTAATAAATACATAATTATACTGCTTTCTCTTTCTTACTTTTTGCATTTTCTTTCTTACTTTTTTTGCAGAATGACAATTTTACCTTTAACTGATTAATCTCTGCTTTGTGAAAAATGTGTAATAATAACTTTATTAAAGGGTAATATGGTAATCACGACCAAACTTTGGACAATTAATTTGAGACGTTCAAAAATGGAAATATGGATTATAATACTATAGACTATAATATTGGTACGGAGAGAGTATTAAACAATTTTATTTTAATATTAATTAAAATTAAATTTTAAATCTTTAATATTATCACATCGTTGGTCTGAATGAAAAACATAATAAACACAACCGGTTGATCATCCAATGCAATTTTTTATTTATTATTTTCCGTAAAATTCAAAGCTTCCATTTTACCTACTAATAATAACCTCCTTCCATTCACACACACACACACACTCACTGATACTCAAATTACTCATCATTTTATTTGATGATGATGATGCAACGAAATTTATTGAATCCTGCAATTCAATCTCCTTCACTTTCTAATTCCATGTCGATCACTTCAATCATTACGCCGTCGTCACACTATCGCCGGATTCCGTACGTCACCGTCAACGGCAAGGTCAACTCCGGCAATGTGTGGCGCCAAAAACGCAATCGTGATCCGGTTAGTTCGCGTCACGGAATTCGAGTTTATGCTGAATCTAAGGTACGTATATCTCGTTTATTAATTTAATTAACTAATTGTGTTGATCTGTTGATGAATTCTTCTTCTGTATTATTAATTAATTAAATTAAAATAAATAATTAAATAATTACTTGACTTTCATTGACTTGAAATGTTTGCATGTTAGTGTTGACAAATCAGTTATTTAGGGAAAGTAAAATGTGTAGTTAAGAATCTTTATTACCATCATTAATTTGGTTAGTTTGTGTTAAGATATTCGATCTGATGCATTAATTGTATTGCATGACAGTGTTGGCAAAATTTAATTATGTGGTCCAGTTTTAGGTTTTTTTAGGGAAAAGACTAATTTAGGTGTTTAATGAATAGTCAATTGTACTATTCTTTCTTTCATGTTTTTGTCCAAACATAAATCAGACAGCTAAGAATTGTTAAGTAATTTTATAAACAAACATCGAAGACTTGAAATTTGGCACAAAAAAGTCTATAGGATTCCTTGTAACAATTGTAGGCCCTATTTTTAATATGCATATATTTACAGAAAATTAATGTGGAATAATTAATAATTAATTATTATCAGTACGATAAAATAAAATGCTAATTATTGAGGGGAATGGGATGAGTAAAAAATTAGATGATTTTATTTTGTTGGAAAAATGTCAATTTATGTCTCTTGTGAGATTGAACATCAACCGGCATTTGCTACGGGAAAGAATATTGTTTGGTAAATCTCGTTGTCGTCAGTGAATTGTTAAGGGTAAGAGTTATATGCTTGATCGTCAATTAGACAACTGGTGTTAGAGGTGGGAACACATTGTATTTTATTGTGCGATAGGCGAGGTAGATCCAAGTGTCCGATGCTAATTCTTTATAGTTACGAAAGTAATATGAGATGATTACAATTACCCGTTTGATGTTATGACTAAATGGTTAATTTTTTTTATTGAATTTGGTATAATGTTAATGAAAGAGTAGGCCCAAGTCTCAAATTTATATGCTCAGAATGCAGCAGGAGATATAGTAAGCATGTATATTTATAAAAATACGATGACCTGTCCAACATAATGCTGACTTGTAGATAGAAGAGAAGCAAGTTCGAAAGTATTCACCACTCCTTGAAAGTCTGTTGCTGTCAGAGAAGAATGTATCTACTGCAGAATTCAAGACAATTCCAGATATTTGGAGGTCCTCAGCAGAAAAGTATGGTGATCGGGTTGCATTGGTGGATCCACATCATGACCCTCCTACAAATATGACTTACAAGCAGGTCTGTATCTCTCTTATCATATCTTTTTGTGTCTAGTGTTTTTTTGTGTCTAGTGTTTTTTTGTGTCTAATTTTTTTAGTATGTCGGACTAGGTTGATTTGTTTTTTCATCTCTTGTAATTCTGAAATTTGCAGGTGGAGCAGGACATCTTAAATTTCGCTGAAGGGTTAAGAGTTATTGGAATCAAGCCACGAGAGAAGTTAGCACTTTTTGCTGACAATTCTTGCCGGTGGCTTGTTGCTGATCAAGGTAGATTGCATTTTTCCTTTGTAAATCTCAGGTTTAGTTTGATATGATTTTCTAAAAAAGCTTGTGCTTTCTGGTTATAATTCATCAACATTCAATGCAAGGTTTTTCCTTTGGTAATATTTGGGTGATGCTAATAAGTTTGGCTGTAGGTATCTATACACTTGAAATATAGAAACTACATGTGATGGTAATATTTGGGTGATGCTAATAAGTTTGGCTGTAGGTATTATGGCCACAGGAGCAATAAATGTTGTAAGAGGATCTAGGTCATCTGTGGAAGAGCTGTTACACATCTATAATCATTCTGAAAGGTTGGCACATGCATTCTATTAGATTTCCCTTCTGTTTGTTTTGCATTAACTGTATATTTCGTCCATTTTCTGTGAGAAGAGTAACATTAACTTTTGCGAATCTGTAGATTACTTTCAACTTTAAAACTTATTTTAACTTGGTTGATTCTAAGAGATAAACTAATACTGAGTCTAAACTCGTTGGAGTACTGCACATGAAAAAGATGTATTACGTTGATCATGTATTTGAGCGCTCTAAGTTTGACCATCAAACAGTCAGATGAATATACCTTTTCAGAATGTCAACACTTGCATCTTAATATACTTACATAAAGCATTATTTATATAAAAGGCTGTAAGAGTTTTTCTTCCTTCTGTTAATTATTTTAACCGATTTAGTGTCACCTCAAAATAGTTATGGAGATATCCTAATTAGCTTTTGGTCTAAGATTTGTTCAAACTTGATTCCTCATATTGAGTTAGCTGAAGACATTTAATGAAAAAATATACATATGTGCATGAAGGCGTCACACAATTTCAGGCGTGATTTGCTTTCAGAAAAACCAGAAAAAAATAGAAACTGAATCAAGAAAAGATGCATTGTTGCAAATCTGCCATGCCTTTTTTCTCAGAGAAATCATATATGCATCTTTAATGGCCTGTCATATATGCTTTTACTGAAAATAGCTCTTAGATTGAAGCAAATGATTCATATTGATGATGCATCATGCTATGGAATTTCCCTCGTATCATTGGGATTTTTGTATAGCTCAACCCTTGTTTGATTATTGGATCACCGTGGTAGGGAGGATAGACATTTCCTATGCTATTTGGGTTTTTCTTGATATTTAAGTTATGAATATAAAATGCACCATAGTACATTTACATTAGACGGACGCTGAAACATATAAATAGAGCATATATTTCCAACTAATGAGTCAGTTTCCATGTGCCATGGAGTGTGTCAGTACTCATCGAATGAATTCAACCTTTAGGCTTTCTGAACTTCATATCAAATAGCGAAGTGTTGGATTATTCCTAAATATCACTTGTTAGATGTGATGCCCGGTGCTTCGTTTTACGAATACATAAATGACATCAAGTTACCCATCTGCATCTTTCCATGACAGTGTTGCACTTGCTGTGGACAATCCTGAGTTATATCACCGGATTTCAAATGCCGTCAGATCCAAGGCATCTGTTAGATTTGTAATCTTACTCTGGGGAGAAAAGTCATCCATAGGTAGCCAAATGATGGAGGGAATTCCTGCTTATAGCTACAAGGAGATCATAGATATGGGTCGTGAACACCGTGCGGTTTTGGCTGATTCACTTGATGCCCGTAAGTCAGTTTACACTAGCTTCTTGCATTCAAATCGCCTTAATTAGAAACTATGCTTCACATTTAGGGGCTTATAGTTTTTTGAAGGCTTTTAGTTTTTTGAAGAGATTAACGTCAGAAATATGAACCCAGTTCTGAGTATTAGGATATAGCATTTGAAGTCGGAAAGCTGATTCGTTATCTTTTATTTGGAAATATAAAGTAATAACTAACAATACAAGTAAATGTGTGTGTGAAAGAGAGAGCCCAAGTGTGTTATGTGTACGTAATTCTTCCCTATAAGTTATCCTGCTTTTATAAATTGAGGTGCATCTTGACTGACTTTGCGGATCTTCAGGCGAGAAGTTTGTTTATGAGCCCATCGAGTCTGACGATCTTGCTACTCTTATATACACAAGCGGGACCACTGGCAACCCAAAAGGAGTAATGCTTACACATAGTAATCTTTTGCACCAGGTACAAAACGTGCATCTTTTCTGCCTTCAATTCAATCTCTATTTTTGTAAAAACAAAATTTAATCGACAACAAGAGGAGCCATATTTGCATCGTACATGTCAATGAGTTGGTTGATACACTCAGTTTTGTTTACTTTGTATCTAACAGGATGTGAAATTGTTCCGTGTAAGTTCTGTCAAAATAGCTTAGTTTTTCGTGCATAAATTATTGTTGTAGTACCAGATAGAGATAAAAGTTCATGCTCTTCAGATATGCGCTTTCGTACTTTTCCAGGTTCATAATCTGTGGGAGGTCGTCCCTGCGGAGCCTGGGGACAGATTTTTAAGCATGCTTCCACCTTGGCATGCATATGAACGCGCTTGTGAGTATTTTATACTTTCTAGGGGAGTTGAGCAAGTATACACAAATGTGAACTACTTAAAGGTGATTTTTCATAAAGATAATGGAGATTTTCCTGTGATCCTGAAATTTGAATGATTTTTTCCTTAAGCAGTAAATATCCTCCAAGTTTTACTGATTATACACCCACTCTGTTCGCCTACCTTCTGATATGCAGTTATTTTCGTTATAGGATGATATGCGGCACTATCAGCCACAATATATGATTTCTGTCCCTTTAGTATTTCAAACTCTATACAGGTATATCTTTTTTTACTCTTAAAACTTTCATGATTCAATAAACATAATAATACTCAATGAACTGAATAAGGTAACGAGATTGTAACTTCTTTCCTGCAATCTAAACGTTGCTTTATGATAAAAAGGAGTGTGAAGGAAGTGGTAGCAGCGTGAGGCACTATGAGTTTCCAAATTAAATGAATATTCGAAGTTGCACTTTTCCCTTTATATTTTGTCAACATAAAACTCCTTTCAAATCAGTATGCTGTTGATGATCTTGAAAGAAATTTGTTACCATTTGAATGTATCTAATATCAGTTGGAGTGATTTCCATATGATGTCATGTGTCTGTTCCAAATTTTGACCATTATGCTCTGTGTGGCTGTGCTTACTTGATTTCCCTTTACTGCAACTTCTGATTTTCTCCTTTCTTATTCATTTGATTGAATTTGGGCGCAGTGGGATCCAGAAACAAATATCCGCAAGCTCAGCCATCCCTAAGCTTGTTGCAGTCTCATTTATAAAGATCAGTATGGCATATATGCACTTCAAAAACATATATGAGGTTCGCCTTCTGCATGTTCTTGAATTTTGACCTATTATTTTAGTATTATAATTATAAGTGATAGTCAATCTTAAACCTATGAAAATAAATGTTCAATGTTCATTGTAAGAGTTTGCCTGTATTTCAGGTATACCAAATAGCATTGGCTTTTAGTCAGTAAAGTTTAGAAAGGCTGTGTTACTTGTTTTTTCTGTATGATGAAGTGATAATTAGTTATTTCATACTCTAATGCTGTAATTGGTTTTCATGTTCCATGTAGGGTAAAATTTTGTCAAGAACTCAGAAGCAACCTTCTTACATTGCTGCAATGTTGGACTGGCTATATGCATGGGTTATTGCTACAATCTTGCTTCCATTACATATATTGGCAAAGAAGGTTGTGTACAGTAAAATTCACTCATCTATTGGAATTTCAAAGGTTTGATATGCTAATCTTCTCGATATCTCATGTTTCATCTGTTGTGCATAGTGTTCTAGTTTTTCGTTTTATTGGACTTGCAGGTGGTGAAATCGACTTGCTAACATATGAATGGGTTATATTAATCTCTGACAGATCAACTGAATAAAAAACAGCTTAGAAGAAAATTGGTCAAATGGGTTGAATATCATCCCAAAGTGTATAGTAAGATTATAATTGCATAAAACCTTCCAAGTCATTTATCAAAAAATAATCTTGTAAACCATACTCGAAACACTTAAAATATATATGACAGTACTATTGTTTTAGTAAAATCCAACCCGTAAGAAACTACCCGTTACCAGTACTAAACCCGGCCAACCTTGCATTTTCTTTTTGCCACCTTGATTGGAGTGTTAGAGCGAAAACGTTTTCCATATATTTAAAGATGCTTAGCTTTGACAGTAAATAGTACTATTATGTATGTAACCATGTTTCACATAATAATCTACATCTACATTACATATAAAGCATCTCTTCCTTCCACTATTCCTACTTTGGTACTCCTACAAAGCAAAAAGACTATACTACCCCTATCCCATTATCTATTATCTACTACTACTTATTTTCTACTAACGACACTTCCATTAATACCCTTATCCCATTTTCTATTATTTTTAATTACTACTTATTATTCACTAACTACACTTTTCATCCATCAAATATTAAATCTACCAACTAAAGTCTTTTTTTGATTTATTTAAATATCAAAGTGAACACTTATAATGGGACATACCAAAATAGTAATGTGGACATTTTAAATAGGACGGACGGAGTATAATATGTTTTTATTTTAAACTTCACTTGCACCTTCATCCAGTGTCACCACTTTCACCGCTGCATTATGCGGGTATTGTGCTAGTTGTTTATAATGAGTAAGAAGTTTTTACAAAAGGTATCTCGCTTCAACCCTACCTGACCCCTTTCAACCTGTAGAAAAAATTGCCCACCTGAGTTCAGTTTTTACGTGTCACCCAATCTGACTGATCAGCCCATTTTTTCCACTTGTAAACTCGTACTTTCTTGGTGAATGTGTAGGATAAATATGTGATTGAATAAGCGCCAAATAAATTTCTAATTGGGATATGTATTGCATTCTACAGGCTGGGATAAGTGGAGGTGGTAGCTTGCCTTTACATGTTGACAAGTTTTTTGAGGTTTGGAGCCATTGTTTTAAATATTACCAGGTTGAAGCATATATAGGTAGTGTGATGATTGTAATCTCTGTACAGGCAATTGGCACAAAAATTCAAGTTGGATATGGATTAACGGAGTCGTCTCCTGTTATAGCTGCTCGAAGACCAGAATGCAATGTAATATATTAATACTGATATTAATGTGTTCAGTTATATTGATATAGGATGGTATTATATGACAACATCATAGTTGTGAATTTTGAAGGTTCTTAGTTCAGTTGGGCATCCAATTCGAGAGACAGAAATAAAAGTTGTACATGATGAAACTGGTGAAGACCTTCCTCCTGGTTCAAAGGGAATTGTCAAAGCTAGGGGACCGATGATTATGAGAGGTTATTACAAGGTACCTCTCATAAGTTGGATTCATGAGACTTATAACCTATTGGTCTTGGACATGTCTCTTTTAGCAAAAACATCTGTCTTGACGTCTGATTATTATATGAACTTTACTGATGGGCCTAGGCAATTGCATCCCATCTAATAAGGAATGGGTCTATGTGGCTTATGCTAGGTCATATGGTCATTCCTAAATTTGTAGCTACAAAAGGAACGGGTCAATTGGGTTGGAAGTCACCTTCAGTGTATTTTACTGCACAAAACTTTTTGCTTTATTTTAAGACTATGACTATTATAACTGCCGCAACATATTTTAATGTATTAATTATTTTTTTATAAATATGACAAAAGAATTTTGAGGATCATCCCAACCAGACCCTTAGATACTGATATATCAAGGAAACACATGAAAATCACTTTGAATTGTTGGTTAAAAGCTAGAAATGGTTCGGAATCAACACATTTTCTCTATGGTTCTTTTCTTAATAAAGAAATTTGGAATGTCTTAAATGTACATTCTCTAGACAAGTAGACAGTTTTCTCTAAGGTGTTTCAGATTACTCATGGTGATCAGTTTATCTGTTTGTTTAACATAGAATCCCATCACGACAAAGAAAACCATAGACAAGGACGGTTGGTTAAACACTGGGGATATTGGCTGGATTTCCCCTTCTCATTCAGTAGGACGAAGCCGTAATGCTGGTGGAATTATTGTTCTTGAAGGACGTGCCAAGGATACTATTGTCCTTTCTACAGGTATACCTAGTCACCAGAGGATTTACTCCCTCTGTCCCAAAATAAGTGTTCACCTTTCCATTTTAGTCCAAAAATAGTTTATCAACTTGTACCATTTAACCCTTAGTATACCTTTTCTCAAAACGGATACATGGGAGTTTGTGCAAAAAGCAAGGTTAAAGGTGTCATCTTCACTACCAGACAATGCAATTTTTTAAAACTCCCATGAAAACTGAAAGTGGACACTTATTTTGGGACGGAAGGAGTAAATTATAGCATAGTCGTAATCCCATAGAGGTGTCAATTTTGATCATTTGTGAATGGGTCAGTTCTGGTTCTCTTTCAACTCATATGGGTCAAACCACTAAAGTATCATTATAATGTAACTTATAAAGAAACAGAAAAAAGGTCAACGGAATGTGTTTTTTGATGCATTGAACTCTTTACTAATTTTATTTTTATTAAAAAACATATAACTATTGTTACAATCATTTATGAAACATTGCTAGTTTATAAGAAATGGATTATTGCAACTGTTTGGGGTACCAGAACTGTAAATCGTCTGTTGGATCCGTTACCCCACCCGCGCAATCCTCTCATGTTGCTACCTCTACGTGTTATATTCTTCTTTGCAAGTTATTGATTTTCGTTACATTGCATATTTGATTTACTATATTTTTAATGGCTACTAGGGGAAAACGTTGAACCGGAACAGCTAGAAGAAGCTGCCATGAGAAGTAGTATAATTCAACAAATAGTTGTTGTCGGCCAGGTAACACTTGCATATAATCCCTACATCTCCATCCATTTCCAGATCTTACAGTCTTGCTTAACTTATCCCGTGGTAATACTTAATTTTCATTTCTCATGCTACACTGACAATCAGGATCAACGTCGTCTTGGAGCTATTGTAGTTCCTAATAAAGAAGAAATCCTATTGGCATCAAAAGAGTCGTCTACTTCAGATTCTAGTACCACTGAACTTAGCAAGGAGAAAATAGCTGGCTTGATTTCACAAGAACTTCAAAAATGGTAAAGAATACTCCATCTCAAAATATTTACCATAAAAGTGATGAATGGCTGGGTTGATATTGGATTAAAATGAGTTTTGGTCAAAATTTGTAGTTTTTTGGTTAAAATGAGCTTCCTATCATCAATTGACATTTTTTATAAGTAGTTACTGTGTCAAATACGATTTCACCAGTTAAATCATCGAAAATAAAACACTACCTGACTTTACCAATGCATCTGTAAATGGTTCAAAATTGCCAGCTTTATTGTTGGTGATATTTCATAGTAGTACTGTTATGCCTTGCCATATTTAAGAGTATCAAAAGTCCCCAAAGTACTTACCTAGTTTCTGAGGACTCGTGGAATCAACATGTTCTATCCCTTTAGTTTCTTTACTCAAGTCAGTGTCTTGACTTATTAATAGTCTTTCCAGCTTTGTGGGTCCCATTTATATATCTCTACTCGGGTAAATGGGGGCATACAATCAAATCACCATACTACTTGCATCATACAAATATGATCCTGATATGAAAATGTGATATGGTTTAAACAAACTCAACCTCAATATAGAGGTTGCTCTTGCTGCAAGTTTATAACTCAATTTATATCTTCATACAGGACTTCAGATTGCTCTTTTCAGATTGGACCCATTCTTGTCGTTGAAGAGCCTTTTACGGTAAATTCATGCATTAAACTCATCTTTTTATTCATGCATTAAGACGTCACTTTGGGTAACTTTCGACCTGTTTCACCCATTAGAGATAAATTATAAAACATAAGTTGAATCGACACCGATTCATGCATAGATAGGTAAATTTTGCAAAGAGGCTGTCTGTAACTTTACTGATTGCCTTAACAATACTACAAGAAATTTTTACAATATCTTGATGATGACTCCTTATGAATTTCAGATTGATAATGGTTTGATGAGTGCAACTTTAAAGATCCGAAGAAACCAAGTTGTGGAACTATATAAAGAGCAGATAGATAATTTATACAAGTAATCTTGTAAATTTAGACTTTAGTATATAACTCTTAATATTCAAATGTTCGGTTGGTAGTACTGTCTTTGTGTTTCTGCAGGTCATAAATATCTCGTTTATCAAGTCATGTCGTGGCATGACAATTCCACTGTAAACGAAAGTCTCCTCCATATTACACGTCTTATTGTTTGCGCTTGTCTCTCCGTTAATAGTATATCTTTAGTGATAACTAGCATAACTTTGAAACTTATATGCTAATTGTATTAACCTTGTATGTGATATATGATCTTATTAACTGTGACTTTCTAGATGTACCAACTTGAGAACAAAAATATTGTTCAAATTTATATCAAATATGCCTTGTCTAAAACTTGATCGAGAATGGTTTGTATTGTGGTTAAAATTGTTTTTGAATGCTAATTACCATCTTAAATAGAAGTCACGGAACATGATTTTTGTGACACCCGTCAAATTAGGACTAGTAATTAGTGCCTAATCAAATGTTAATACATGTAATTAAATCTGTGTTAGGCTAATTAATGTATCAATATATATATCGTTGAATATATACAAGTATGCGATTTGATTAAATCATACAAGTTTCAAATCGAATGCAATTTGATTCAATTAATACGGACGTTGGTGAACAATTTTATTAAATAATATGACAGTATTTAATAACTCTATTTTATCTAAAATATTATTTAATATTTTGACTCAAACTCGTATTGTACAAACAACATTTACGCGATTAAAATAATAAACGCGCGAACAAAACGAAACAAGCTAAGTTATATTTTATAACTCAATTATTAAGTATTTGATGAAATACTTCAATTAAAATATCGAATAAATATTTGTATTTCAAAATCTATAATTAAATGTACGAAAAATTATTTAAACGAATGAAAGAACGAACACCGCACGGAGCGTGAATGCAGGGAACAAGATTGGTGAAGCCTACACCCGTGGACCCCACCGAAAAATCAGCCAAAAAGGGGGGTCATGACCTCCCCACACCTCATTTCACTCTCACTCTCTCTTTCTTCTTCATTTTCTCTCATAACATAAACCACCACCACCTCCTAAATTCCTTAGAAACTACCACCAAACGACCTCGAATCTTCACACCCGTTTGGAAGAAAACGATCACGGAGTCACGATCTATATTTCTATCTTTTCAGAATTCTCCGGCGTTAACTTGTAAGATTCCCGACAAATCCCGCAAACTCATAGATTTCATTTATTTTTACTTGAAAGTTATTTGTTTAAGCTTAAAATATCCATCTAAGGGTTGGGTAAAAGAATCGGACCAAACAGAAACCGGAAAACGCATTTTTGGCTCAAAATCCGTCGAACATATGTAAGTGCCGCATAGGCTCAAAATCCGTCGAACAGACGCAAGTGCCGCATTAAGTGACGCATAAAACCCTAAATTTGCGTCACTTGCCTAAGTGCCGCATAAAACCCTTTTCCCCGACACTTACATCCGTCACTTGTCCAGTGACGCCTAACACTACTTACCGACACTTCTAGCATCACTTGCCCAAGTGACGCCTATAACCTAAATCTGATTTACCCGACACTCATGCCTGGCACTTGCTTAAGTGTCGCATCTCATGCGTCACTTCCTCAAGTGACGCTAGTACCTCATAATTCCTCATTTTATGCGACACTTCCTAAGTGTCGCATAGATCCTAAGTGTCGCTATAAGTGACGCTAAAAACAGACTGTTTGCAACTCTTTTTCACACTAAGTGTCGAACTTATATAACCTCAAACCTTTATACGATACGACTCCTAAAACACATTGGAACATGTTTTCAAGCATAACACTTTGAAATCATAATAATGATAATGTGATTATTATTACAACCAATTCACCAACGGGCCGTACACGTTTTCAAAACACAATCCAATCAACCAAGTCGTAGTAACTTGGACAATTTAAACAACCAAATCATAGTAATTTGGAGAATCAAATCAACCAAATCGTAGTAATTTGGACATTCTAGTTGGACGAACAACTACAGAGGTAGTCTTTCGAGATACCTACTCATGTTTATAATCATCGAGTGTCTTAAACACCCTCAGGTTACAAGTCTCCGGACATCAACTCACGGCTAATCAAACAAGTTTATCAAGTTAAACTTCTCAAGGCTCAGGTGAGTCTCATAGCCCCTATTTTACAGTTTCCATCAGGGTGTGATCACATTGCTCATTTTATTTTACAATATGAACGCAAGTACAATACAAATCAAATACTACATGAGTTGTTTTCACTAATCATTTCAAAGCCCTCTACAACATAGTTTGGTAATACATCTGTAGCGTGAATGTTAGTATATGATATCATATAGGATTGACAATCCTCGTCCGGGTTAGCACGTATTAACTGGTCAAACGGACGTATTAGCATTTGGAAAGACGAGTGTAGATTAGGCACTCGTAGGAGGCACCTCAGTTGGGTTTCCTTAATTGGACCTGACACTCAAGTTAAGCTCAGACTGTGTGCTCTTGGCTGTATAACGTTTATTTTGCTTAATTGCATTTTAAACTCAATTAAAATCTTGCGGTTCATACAAATATGTGTTGACATACAAACCTGTGAGCTCACCAGCGTTTCGCTGACCCATTTTAGCATGTATCACAGGTACTTAGCAGTAGGTTGGCTGCCCAAATCAGGAATCATTAGCTCGAGTCTGCATTCAATCAAATCCGAGATTTAATTGTATTATTATATTTTGTATAGATTAATTATGTAATGTAAATCTCTCAATTTCAAGTAACTGAGCTAATGTAAATAATATTTTGATGCAAACTTTGGATTTATCAATACAATGTAAAACGACGCATTTAGTGGTCGTTCATTATATCTTATGTGCTGTGTATATTGATTAGTCGCGTCCCGACCCGATTCGCTTTCGCAACCCGAATTTGGGGTACGACAATTTTGATGATTACTGATCCAATTTAGTTTGTATTTGTTTTTTAAAATTGTTTTTGATTTGATGATTACTGATCCAATTAGTCTTTTTAAAAACAATGAACTCTTAAAATTTACCATAAATGATTGTTTATTTATAAGCGCTTTCTACTTAAAATAAGCAAGTGACTTATTACTTAATGTTTTTTAAGTGCTTATTCCTTAAAAAGAGATGAGATCATTAGAGTATAAGAAATTAGAGTACAAGAATTATTGAAAGAATGGAAGTACCAATGATATTGTGTTATGTGTACAAAGAGAATGTTCCACATGTACAAAACCCATTTACTCCCAAACTTAAATATCTCCCAAACGACAAATCGAATTTTTTTGAAAATTGCACCGTTAGATTCAACGTTTAATCCTCTTCGATTTTCCGTCCATTAAGACATACTTTCGTCGAGTTTTTTTTCTTCATTTTTTGGTGGGTTTCAAATTTTACTAACACATGTGTTAAAGTGTTGCATTATTATATTTTGTATAGATTAATTATGTAATGTAAATCTCTCAATTTCATGTAACTGAGCTAATGTAAACAATATTTTGATGCAAACTTTGGCTTTATCAATACAATGTAAAACGACGCATTTAGTGGTCGTTCATTATATCTTATGTGCTGTGTATATTGATTAGTCGTGCCCCGACCCGATTCGCTTCCGCAACCCGAATTTGGGGGTGCAACAGATTGGTATCAGAGCCTAAGGTTATAGTAAACTAGGTTGCATTTAGTGGGCCTAGACTATGACCGTTAGGCAGTATTCCTTATTAAGTGTGATTAGGTTCAGTGACTACATTGTATTGGTTTAATTTAACATAGCCTGATCAACTATGTACAATTAAAAGAATATGATGTGAAATCTGAAAGGAGTCATGACTGAACAGGATACACTAGTTGACTCTGACCTCGAGAGAATCGGGACTCAAACATGTATGTGTTAGACACTTTAGACTATTATGTGATATATATATGCATAGATAGGCCTCGCCCTCGCTCAATATCTTAGGCTATATTATATATGTATTATATGGATATAGGCCTCATTCTTTCTAACGCTTTGTCTCAGAATGGAAAACACACCACCCAATTCGTAATGCTCTCATCCGTATGGATTGCGAAACCCAAGGGTAGCTAGGAGGAACACCAGGTTGCCTCGAGCTGACCCATACCCCACTCACTTCAATTTATCGGACTTAGCCACTAGGCTACACCGACATGAGCAATGACTTAATACTATGGATATTGAACTCCTAGAAACCAACGAAAACTGGAGACTCACATCACTCGAACGTATCAATCAAGTCTCCGAAGATCACGAAAATACCATCAACCACATGGACACCCTTGACAATCGTCTGGGTGAAACCATCGAAACTATGGAGGTTGTCCACAACCAAGTGATTGGCAACCGAAATGAAATTTCCGTCCTACAATCAAGGCTGAACCAGTGCGAGACACGTCTAAGGGAAACCGAAGACGCCCTCCGAATGGTTAGCAGACTTGTAGAATCTGCGGACCATCTCAACGCACTACTACCACAACTCAATCTACGTCAGGATTAGCTTAGGCTGAATACGTACTTTGTTATATTTTCGTAGGACCTATGTAATTTGACCGGATGTAATAATTCCTGGCACTTCTGTAAAACTTCTAAGTCCGTGACTTTTGAAACTCCTAACTAGAAATTGTCTGTAGTCATTCGACTTCGTATTATGAATTGACAATTTCTCCCATTATTTCTACATTGTGATTTTACCTTGTGATGTGGTATATTACCACTTTTATATATATACATCTATCGTACTTATTATTCTGGTACCACCTCTCATGTACCTTTTATTTCTCTCTTGAAGAATCATGCCGCCAAAGAAGAAAAGTTACAGTGATGTCGAACTTGTTGCCGTCGTATCTCGAGCAGTGGTCGATGCTTTGGCTGCTCAGGATTCACCTAGAAACTCTCGAAGCAATGACGAAGCCCCAGTCAATACTCCTGTTATCAAACCTTACTCTTACATGGATTTCCTTAGCTGCAAACCACTTTACTTCAAAGGCACGGAAGGTGCTATTGGCCTAATCAGATGGATTGAACGTATGGAATCCGTCTTCAACCTCTGTAACTGTACGGAGGATAACAAAGTCAAGTTTGCTGCCTACACCTTTCAGGAAGGTGCACTTACGTGGTGGAACACCCACACAAACTCTGTGGGCATTGAGATAGCAAACCGGCTTCCTTGGGCTGAACTGAAGAAAAAGCTTAGGGGAAAATATTGTTCCGAAGAAGAACTGCACCGTCTAGAGGAAGAATTCTGGCACTTGATTGTGCAGGGAACTGACATTGCTGGATATACCACCAAATTCCAGCAATTTGCTTTGTTATGCCCGGGTTTGGTTGATCCGGAGGAAAAATGCATCAAAAGATACATCCGCGGCCTCCCGGAGAATATCCAAGGGAACGTCGCCTCATCTAAACCAACCACTGTTGAAAGTGCAATCCAATTAGCACATGAACTCATGGCCCTGGTTGTCAGCCGTGAGACATCCAACACATCCTCCTCCTCCAACAACAAACGCAAATCGTCTGAACACCACAACAACCACAACAATAAATCCAATGCCATCCAAGTTTACAACACAAATTCTGAACCCAAGCGTGGATACACTGGGGATAGGCCATACTGCTCCAAGTGTAACTACCACCACGATGGTCCATGCAGTACTCTCTGCAACAACTGCAGGAGGTACGGACACTTGACCAAAGATTGCCGAGCCCCCAAATCCAACAACAACACCTCACACAACAATTCCAACAAACCCAAATCCTGCTTTGGGTGTGGGGAAATGGGACATTTCAGAAACGAATGTCCTAAAAACAAGAACAAGAGCAACAACAACAACAACGCAAGGGGAAGGGCGTTCGTACTCAACTCCGGGGATGCCCGTCAGGACCCGAATGTGGTCACGAGTATGTTCCTTCTCAACAACTTATCTGCTTCTATTCTGTGACACCTGCTAATTTAGGACTGTAATTAGTGCCTAAACTACTTGTAATTATGTGTATTTAGTGTTATATTGCTCTAAATATACGTAACCTGTTGTGAACTTACATACACGTTTTTACGATTTGTTTAAATCGTACACTTATGAACCGGATGGATATCCGACAAAGAAAATATGGAAGTTGGTGACAAACTGTTAAAATGATGTGGAATTATTCAAACAAACATTATTTACCTTAATAGATATTGTGAGAATATATTACACGTATTAAATATCGTATAAAACACTCCGTACGCGACAAAAATGCGTGAAACGCGCCCGACACGCAAAATAATCTCAATTTATATTTTTATAACTCATTATTAAGTATTTTGATAAAATACTTCAAGTAAAAATATCGCGATTGTACGCGTACAGTTAAAACGTTTAAAAACGTTACACAATTTAAACGAACGTCTAAACCGCAACCGACTACCGACCGACAACCGAAATATATTTTAATAACTTAGAATATATTATTTGAGTAAAACTTTTATTTAAAATATCGTGTTTTTAATCGTTAACAAAACGTATTACATAAAACGTTATACGGTTAATTAAAACGCAAAACGAACGGGTAAACGAGCACCACACGGAACACAACTTTGGGAAAATAATTTAGGCACCCACATGGGATGGGGGGCCCATGAAAAACTGCAGAAAAATGGGAGCCCATGCCCCATTTCCCTTGCTTATGAATTACACCAAACACACCACCTCACTCTTTCACTCCATACTTCATCATTTACACTCAACCCTCTCCACCATCTCTCTCCCTCTCTCCCTCCACGAATTTCCAGGCCCCAAGGGCTGCCACCACTCCACCACACCCATCCACCACAAACCACCATCAACCACCACTTGAAAAATCAAGAAAACACAAGGAGAAGAAGTTCTACGCACTCCCGTCGCAATTCCGAGTTAGATTCTTCATCTCTTTGTAAGGAATCCGCTCATTTAACTAAATTTACTTGGTTACTACTTACTAACATGTCTATATGCTCATTCAACCAAGAAATGTCCAAAAAGTAACCCAAAATCGTTTTTATGAACATAAACACAAAACACATAAATCTGCCCAGAAAATGTGTCTCACCATTTCGGCTATAACTCGAGTTCTATATTAAATAAATGTATGAGACCACTTGGAAAAGTTTTTTATTTTTGTCTTCTACAAAAAGTTCTGGTTTGGCCACTTCCAGAAATACACGGATTTTTTTGTATAACTCGATCTTTGAACGAATGTCTGTTTTGGACCAAATCTGACCACCCCTCATAATTATTTTTATTTAAAATAGTAAATGAACTTATAAAAGTATCATAAAGTGGAGAAATAAACAATAGACCTAGGAGAATATGTGTGATTTTTGGTTAGGCTTGATTCGGAATAGAAATGGGTGAGATCGGGGGTTGATTCGGGTTAAAAATCTGGAACCTAAACTAAAGGGACTGTTTTTATCATTTCACAAAACCGACAATTCGGGTCGACCATAAAATGTAACGATAATTTTATAAAGCTTATTTAACATATTTAAGGCTTCCTTAAAAGTATCAGATCAAACCGGAATCGTTTGACCACAAAACCGAGCCTTGGATCCAATCAGATCACTAGTGTCGCTAAAGGTTCAATTCCTATAGCGACACTAGCCTAGTGACGCCTAATCTAATTGAGTGTCGTCCATAGCGGCACTAACCGAGTGACGCCCTACCCATAGTGACGCATCTTAACCGACACTTGACAAGTGTTGCCCTGTAATCAAAGTACGACTTATACCGTGACTTACACCGACACTCATACCGACACTGACCTCAGTGTCGCTACCCCAACACAAGTGACGCTACTCAGTGACGCTATTAATACGACACTTGTGAAATCATGCGACACTACTTAAGTGTCGCCTAAACTATTAATTGTCGCATGGAGTGACGCATAAAACAGAAACTTGGAAATACTTACTACACCAAGTATTGAATGCATACAATAACCAAACCTTATACAATGGTACTCGTACAATACCTATACATCGTAATGTATACATGAACTACTTCACTTTTGAAACGACACTTGAAAACACTATGAGATTACACTCATAACTTATACGAGATTACACTCGCACCCATTTATTAATTATACTTATAAGTATGAAGATATGAGATTACACTCACCCTTAGAATGGGATTACACCTACACTACTATGAGCTTACACTCGCACGAGCTTACACTCGAACGGACTTACATCCGAACAACGGTTACATCTCACATTACAAATGATCAACTTATGTATATACTTTACAAAGTATACAACACTATGATTTACATAATAATAATATTTGAATTATTATTACACCTTCGTCACCAACGGGCCACACTAAATCACAAAATGATTACAAACATACAAACAAATACTTGGACATTTCCTAGTTGAGTGGACAACTAGCATGGGTGATCCTTCATGACACCAACTTTCTTACAACCTTCTGCGTTTCGGACGCCAGAAGGTTGCAGGGTTCGGAGAACCAACTTACGGAATTACATCCGACACTACGGACTTACATCCGGGATACTTATTCGCTTACACGAAAGTATCATACTTGTTTGACTCAGGTGAGTCTTACAACCCCATTTTTACTGTTTTTCTAAACTACTGGGGTGAGATACTTAGCTACCGTTTTACATGTGAACGCAATGTACTGTAATGATTTTACTACTGCTTTTACACAAACTTTGCATGAGTTACTTTTATCCACTGAAATCCTCCTATCATAAGTTGTTAGTTATGAACTTAAGCGCGATTACTAATAGATGGATCCATTTGGGACTGACAATCCCTGCCTGGGGTGGTAGCGCCACCACGGATTACACCGTAGAAACGGGCATATTAGGAATTGATTACATATGAGTGTCTGGATAGCACTCACGGGGGTACGTGATGTGGTACTTGATTGTACTAATTCACACCAAACAGTTAAGCTTCAACTTGTGAGCTCATGGCACTGTGTACTGATCTGGAGATCTTACGATCTGTGATCTACTGTTTATTGTTTACTTACGTTACTGGTTGGGTAACACTGGTACATTTTGTGGTTCACTACTGTTATTTACTACTAAACCTGTGAGATTCACCAACCATTTTGGTTGATCCGTTTTAGCTTTGTATCTCAGGTACATTACAGCAGTAGGACTGCATACCCTGAGGGGACTGATAGCTCGAGTCACATGCATACTACTTTGGAGATTCTGTCGCATTATTTTGTTATAATTATTATGTAATAGAATCTCTAGGAAAACATACTTTTTGAACTCAGAGCTTATTACATTCCAACTACAATCAATGTAATACTTTTGTACTGTTGTACGAAGTTGCATATAGATGTCGTTTGCTTTACTTTGGTGCTTGATTATTGATTAGTAACACCCAAAGGTTGCTTCCGTGCAACATTAAATTTGGGGGTGTTACATATTCTGTTTGATACTGGTGCCGATAGAAGCTTTATTTCTGATGAGTTTTGCCCCCTACTTGATATCGCACCTATTGCTCTAGATGTTAAGTACACTGTAGAACTTGCAAATGGTAAACTCATAGAAACCGATAGTGTGATACCTAATTGCACTTTAAACCTAGCCAACGAGACCTTCTCAATCGATCTTATGCCTGTTGAAATTGGAAGTTTCGACGTCATCATTGGTATGGACTGGTTGTCCAAGCATCGTGCCGAAATCATTTGTTATGACAAAATCGTTCGTATTCCTCTCGCCGTCGGTAGAACCTTGGTCATACAGGGGGAGACCGGTGGGACGAGACTCAACATCATATCTTGCTTGAAAACCCGGAAATTTCTGAGAAAGGGTTATCCAGCAATCCTCGCGCATATCATGGAGAAAAAGTCGGAGGAGAAGCGACTTGAGGATGTGCCCATCGTTCAAGACTTCCCAGAAGTCTTTCTCGAGGAACTACCTGGTCTACCACCACCAAGACAAGTTGAGTTCTCGATCGACCTCGCGCCAGGTGCCGCACCTGTGGCCCAAGCACCATACCGCAACTTCGGGAGTTGTCCAACCAATTGCAGGAACTCCTGGAAAGGGGATTCATTAGGCCGAGTTCTTCACCTTGGGGAGCTCCGGTCCTGTTTGTCAAAAAGAAAGACGGTTCTTTCCGAATGTGTATCGACTATCGAGAGTTGAACAAGCTAACCGTCAAGAACCGGTATCCACTTCCTCGTATTGATGATCTGTTCGACCAACTACAAGGGTCGAGTTTTTATTCAAAAATCGATCTCCGGTCGGGTTATCAACAACTACGTGTTCGCGACACTGACATCCCAAAAACCGCTTTTAGAACCTGTTATGGGCATTACGAATTTCAGGTGATGCCATTTGGTCTAACCAACGCACCAGCCGTATTCATGGATCTTATGAATCGGGTGTGCAAGCCATTTTTTGACAAGTCGTCATTGTCTTCATTGACGACATTCTCATTTACTCACGAAATGAACAAGAACACGCGCAACATCTCAAAACCATCCTAGAGCTACTTAGACACGAAGAGCTGTATGCTAAATTTTCTAAGTGTGAGTTCTGGATGCAAACCGTTCAATTCCTTGGACATGTCATCGATAGTCAAGGAATCCATGTCGATCCGTCAAAAATCGAGGCTATCAAAGACTGGCAATCGCGAACCACTCCGACCGAGGTACGCCAATTCTTGGGATTGGCAGGGTACTATCGACGCTTCATCGAAAATTTCTCAAAAATAGCCCAACCACTCACGACACTAACTCAGAAAGACAAAAAGTTCGATTGGACTGATAAACAAGAGTCAACATTTCAACTCCTGAAACAAAAGCTTTGCAGTGCTCCGATTCTATCTCTACCCGAAGGCACTGATGACTTCGTGGTATACTGTGATGCTTCTCATCAAGGTCTTGGTTGCGTGCTGATGCAGCGAGACAAAGTAATTGCTTACGCTTCGCGACATCTCAAAATTCATGAAAAGAACTACACCACCCACGATCTCGAACTAGGAGCTGTCGTTTTTGCTCTCGAAATCTGGAGACATTACCTCTATGGCACTAAGTGCACAATCTTTACCGACCACAAAAGTCTCCAACACATATTCGATCAGAAGGATATCAACATGAGACAACGTCGGTGGGTCGAGTTGCTCACCGATTACAATTGCGAAATCAAATACCATCCGGGTAAGGCAAATGTTGTTGCCGACGCTCTCATTCGAAAGGAACGAACGAAACCAATTCGAGTCCGAGCCCTCAGTATGTCCATTCACAATGATCTAAACATTCGGATTCTCACTGCTCAACTCGAAGCTCTGGAACCCGATAACATCAAAAACGAAGCCTTGCGAGGCATGGATAAACAATTCGAAATCAAACATAACGGGATTAGGTATATCTCAAACCGAATCTGGTTGCCCAGTTTTGGAAACCTGCGAGACTTGGTGATGGATGAAGCTCACAAGTCAAAATATTCTATCCATCCTGGATCCGACAAAATGTATCACGGCATCAAAGATTTTTACTGGTGGCCGAACATGAAAGCCAAAATCGCCACATACGTCGTCAAGTGTCTCACTTGCTCGAAAGTCAAAGCCGAATATCAAAAACCTTTTGGTTTACTCCAACAACCCAACATACCTGAATGGAAATGGGAACAAATTGCCATGGATTTCATAACCAAACTACCCAATTCATCGAGCGGTTACGATACCATTTGGGTGATCGTCGATCATCTCATGAAATCTGTTCATTTCCTGGCAATCAAGGAAACCGACAAAATGGAACGCCTCACACGAATCTACATCAAAGAGGTTGTTTCTCGACACGGTTTTCCAATCTCGATTATCTCCGATAGGGATAGTCGTTTCACATCTCACTTTTGGCAATCACTTCAAAAATCATTGGGTACCCGTCTTGATATGAGTACCGCATACCACCCTCAAACCGACGGCCAAAGTGAATGAACAATTCAAACACTGAAAGACATGCTACAAGCTTGCGCAGTTGACTTCGGTCTAAACTGGGAAAAACATCTACTGTTGTGCGAGTTTTCGTACAACAACAGTTATCACACCAGCATTAAGGTTGCACCTTTCGAGGCACTCTACGGTTGTAAGTGCCGCTCACCGATTGTTGGACCGAAGTGGGAGACAGTCAACTCACTGGTCCTGAGATCATTCACAAAACTACTGAAAAGATCTTCGAGATCCAAAACAAACTAAAAGCCGCACGTGATCGTCAGAAAAGTTATGCTGATGTGAGACGCAAACCACTCGAGTTCCAGGTTGGGGATCGAGTGCTACTCAAATTTCACCTTGGAAAGGTGTTATCCGATTTGGTAAACGCGGGAAGTTAAATCCCAAATACATTGGACCATTCGAGATTCTCGAGAGGATTGGTTCAGTGGCATATCGATTGCAGCTGCCACCCGAACTCAGCACTGTGCATCCCACTTTTCACATTTCTAACTTGAAGAAATGTCTGTTTGATGAGACACTCATTATTCCACTCGACGAGATTCGCGTCGATGACAAACTTCACTTCGTTGAAGAGCCCGCTGAAATCATGGACCGTGAGGTTAAACAACTCAAACAAAGTCGTATTCCCATTGTCAAAGTCAGGTGGAATTCGCGGCGTGGACCGGAATTCACGTGGGAACGGGAGGACCAAATGCGGCTCAAGTATCCTCAGTTATTTGCTGATGCTACTTCAAACACGACTTCAAGTTAAATTTCGGGACGAAATTCTCCTAATAGGGGGGAGAATGTGACACCCGTCAAATTATGACTAGTAATTAGTGCCTAATCAACTGTTAATACATGTAATTAGTTTTGTGTTAGGCTAATTAATGTATCAATATATATATATATCGTTGAATATATATACAAGTATACAATTTGATTAAATCGTACAAGTTTCAAATTGAATGCAATTCGATTCAATTTTAGGGACGTTGAACAATTTTATTAAATAATATGACATTATTTAATAACTCTATTTTATCTAAAATATTATTTAATATTTCGACTCAAACTCGTATCGTACAAACAACATTTACGCGATTAAAATAATAAACGCGCGGACAAAACGAAACAAGCTAAGTTATATTTTATAACTCAATTATTAAGTATTTGATGAAATACTTCAATTAAAATATCGAATAAATATTTGTATTTCAAAATCTATAATTAAATGTACAAAAAATTATTTAAACGACCGAGAGAACGAACACCGCACGGAGCGCAAATGCAGGGAACAAGATTGGTGAAGCCCACACCCGTGGACCCCACCGAAAAATCAGCCAAAAAGGGGGGGGGGGGTCATGACCTCCCCCCACCTCATTTCACTCTCACTCTCTCTTTCTTCTTCTCCATTTTCTCTAAAAACATAAACCACCACCACCTCCTAAAATTCCTTAGAAACTACCACCAAACGACCTCGAATCTTCACACTCGTTTGGAAGAAAACGATCACGGAGTCACGATCTACATTTCTATTTTTTCGGAATTCTCCGACGTTAACTTGTAAGATTCCTGACAAATCCTGCAAACTCATAGATTTCATTTATTTTTACTTGAAAGTTGTTTGTTTAAGCTTAAAATGTCCATCTAAGGGTTGAGTAAAAGAATCGGACCAAACGGAAATCGGAAAACGCATTTTTGGCTCAAAATCCGTCGAACAGATGTAAGTGCCGCATAGGCCAGACCAGTATAGCGTCACTTTGTGCGTCACTTAAGTGCCACATTAAGTGACGCATAAAACCCTAAATTTGAGTCACTTGCCTAAGTGCCGCATAAAACCCTTTTTCCCGACACTTACATCCGTCACTTGTCCAGTGACGCCTAACACTACTTACCGACACTTCTAGCGTCACTTGCCCAAGTGACGCCTATAACCTAAATCTGATTTGTACCGTCACTTGCCTAGTGACGCTTAACACCTTTACCCGACACTCACGCCTGGCACTTGCTTAAGTGTCGCATCTCATGCGTCACTTCCTCAAGTGACGCTAGTACCTCAGAATTCCTCATTTTATGCGACACTTCCTAAGTGTCGCATAGACCCTAAGTGTCGCAATAAGTGACGCTAAAAACAGATTGTTTGCAACTCTTTTTCACACTAAGTGTCGAACTTATATAACCTCAAACCTTTATACGATACGACTCCTAAAACACATTGGAACATGTTTTCAAGCATAACACTTTGAAATCATAATAATGATAATGTGATTATTATTACAACCAATTCACCAACGGGCCGTACACGTTTTCAAAACACAATCCAATCAACCAAGTCGTAGTAACTTGGACAATTTAAAAAACCAAATCATAGTAATTTGGAGAATCAAATCAACCAAATAGTAGTAATTTGGACATACTAGTTGGACGAACAACTACAGAGGTAGTCTTTCGAGATACCTACTCATGTTTGTAACCATCGAGTGTCTTGGACACCCTCAAGTTACAAGTCTCCGGACATCGACTCACGGCTAATCAAACAAGTTTATTAAGTTAAACTTCTCAAGGCTCAGGTGAGTCTCATAACCCCTATTTTACAGTTTACATCAGGGGTGTGATTACATTGCTCATTTTATTTTACAATATGAACGCAAGTACAATACAAATCAAATACTACATGAGTTGTTTTCACTAATCATTTCAAAGCCCTCTACAACAAAGTTTGGTAATACATCTGTAGCGTGAATGTTAGTATATGATATCATATAGGATTGACAATCCTTGTCCGGGTTAGCACGCACTAACTGGTCAAACGGACGTATTAGCATTTGGGAAGACGAGTGTAGATTAGGCACTCGTAGGAGGCACCTCAGTTGGGTTTCCTTAATTGGACCTGTCACTCAAGTTAAGCTCAGACTATGTGCTCATGGCTGTATAACTTTTATTTTGCTTAATTGCATTTTAAATTCAATTAAAATCTTGCGGTTCATACAAATATGTGTTGACATACAAACTTGTGAGCTCACCAGCGTTTCGCTTACCCATTTTAGCATGTATCACAGGTACTCAGAAGTAGGTTGACTGCCCAAATCAGGAATCATTAGCTCGAGTCTGCATTCAATCAAATCAGAGATTTAATTGTATTATTATATTTTGTATAGATTAATTATGTAATGTAAATCTCTCAATTTCAAATAACTGAGCTAATGTAAACAATATTTTGATGCAAACTTTGGCTTTATCAATACAATGTAAAACGACGCATTTAGTGGTCGTCCATTATATCTTATCTGCTGTGTATATTGATTAGTCACGCCCGACCCGATTCGCTTCCGCAACCCGAATTTGAGGTACGACAATTTTGATGATTACTGATCCAATTTAGTTTGTATTTGTTTTTTAAAATTGTTTTTGATTTGATGATTACTGATCCAACTAGTCTTTTTAAAAACAATGAACTCTTAAAATTTACTATAAATGATTGTTTATTTATAAGCGCTTTCTACTTAAAATAAGCAAGTGACTTATTACTTAATGTTTTTTTAAGTGCTTATTCCTTAAAAAGAGATGAGATCATTAGAGTACAAGAAATTAGAGTACAAGAATTATTGAAAGAATGGAAGTACCAATGATATTGTGTTATATGTACAAAGAGAATGTTCCACATGTACAAAACCCATTTACTCCCAAACTTAAATATCTCCCAAACGACAAATCGAAAAATTATGAAAATTGCACCGTTAGATTCAACGTTTAAACCTCTTCGATTTTCCGTCCATTAAGACATACTTTCGATGAGTTTTTTTTCTTCATTTTTTGGTGGGTTTCAAATTTTACTAACACATGTGTTAAAGTGTTCCGTTTAGGGTTTAGGGTTTGGCGTTTAGGTGTTAGGGTTTGAGGTTTGGGGTTTCAGGGAGATAAATAGGTAAACTAACCAATCCCAAACACCCTCTAAACTCAAACTCTTGCAAACTACTTCCTTCGTCTCATAACAAGCGTCTTGTTGGTGACTGACATACAATTTTAAATAAAGGTTATTGTTCATGACAGTCCTAAGGGCTGTCAATAATTAATTTAGACATGCATAAATAATTGTACTTCAACAAAAATACAGGTAAGGTCAACTAAAATTCAGGGGGTCATGATATTTACTATGGTAAGCATATCTATACTACTATATAATACATTTAACATTCTCTCTCCTCAAAAGAATTCAACACTAAGTAAAGTTGGTCCACTTACTATTATTCTCCACTAACTACACTTTTTATAGTCAAATATTCAATCTAACCACTAAAGTCTTTTTTGATTGATTAGATATAAAAGTGGACACTTATAATGAGATATCCCAAAATTGTAATGTGGACATTTTTTATGGGACGGACGGTGTACAATATGTTTTTATTTTAAAACATTCATTTGCATCTCCACCACCGTCACCACTTTCACCGCTGCATTACGCGGGTATAATGCTAGTATATGTTAATGCACGTATTAGAGCCTTATTGACAGCTCTTAAGGCTATTTTTATCATTTTCCTTAATTAAAGTATTAAGATACTTTATTACTCAGTTATATGTCACTTTTACTCTTTACTTTATACATAAACATTTGACCATTTGTGAAAAAGTGTAAGTGTAAAAAGGTAAAGTTCAGATTATTTATTTGTGGAAGTAGACGATTATTATATGTTAAATCTATATGAAAACATGGATGCTTATTTTGTGGCGTAACTAAGTTAAGAAATTGAGTGTATAAAAAGTGGCTTGAATAGCTGTTAATCTCCTAAGCCAATAAACTAAAGAAAAGCAAACAAATTTGGGTTCATTTTGTTATACTCCATCTCCATCCGTTCAACTCGAAATGTGTACATTTCTATTTTTAGATGTTCCATTTCAAGTGTTCATTTCTTATTTCAACTCATAAAAAAAGATTTTGATAGGTAGATATGAAATTTTAACTTTGTGCGGTCAAAGAGTATCGCAATCTATACCGCTTTTAACAATCAGATGGTTCGCATAGGTTGGACTGTAGAGGACTAAATCCGTCATGAATGCATCACCATTTACTTCAAACTCTCCGGCACTGCGCCAACTGCCGCCACCCATTTCACGGCAAGGCTCTCCATGCCCACGTCCTCAAGGTTGGCTTGGACCAATACGGAGCCCTTCCCAACACACTCATCTCAATGTACGGCAAATGTGATCTGATCAAAGACGCCCTCCAACTGTTCGACGAAATGCCACAACGAGACCCAGTTTCATGGGCTTCTGTTTTAACCGCTTATAACCAAGCCAACCTTCCTAACCGTGCTCTATCTGTCTTCCCCGACATGATTGTTCACGATAGTTTGCAGCCTGATCACTTTATTTTTGCTAGCTTAGTGAACTCTTGTGCTGCATTGAATGCTTTAAGAATTGGTTGTCAAGTACATGCCCAGTTCGTGTTGTCTTCGTTCTCGTCAGATGATGTCGTCAAGTCATCATTAGTTGACATGTATGCAAAATGTGGGCTGGTCGATGTTGCACGAACTGTTTTCGATACAATTCTTTTGAAAAATTCGATTTCTTGGACTGCAATGATTTCGGGGTATGCCCGAACTGGAAGAGAATTAGAAGCTGTTGAGCTTTTAAAAAACATGAAGGAATCAAATTTGTTCTCATGGACTGCTTTGATATCTGGACTAATACAAAGCGGACATTTCGTTAATGCATTTCATCTCTTTGTTGAAATGAGAAAAGAAGGGATCAGAATTGTCGATCCGTTTATTTTATCTAGCATTATTGGAGCTTCTGCTAATCTTGCAGCATTAGAACTTGGTAAACAAGTTCATTGTTTAGTTATGAAACTTGGTTTTGAATCCAGTTTATATGTTAGTAACGCACTTGTTGGCATGTATGCAAAATGCAGTGATATAATCGCTGCTAAAAGCGTGTTTCATGTTATAGTTAGAAAAGATGTAGTCTCATGGACTTCAATAATCGTGGGGTTGGCTCAACATGGAAAAGCTAAAGAAGCACTGTCTTTTTATGATGATATGATATCTACTGAAGTTAAACCTAATGAGGTGACATTTGTTGGGCTAATTTATGCTTGTAGTCATGTTGGTCTAGTTAACAAGGGCTGTGATCTTTTCAAATCTATGGTTAATTATTACAGGTTAAACCCTAATCTTCAGCATTATACATGTTTATTGGATCTTTATAGTCGTTCAGGGCATCTTGACGAGGCTGAGAGTCTCCTTAACACGATGCCTTATGAGGTTGACGAGGCTGTTTGGGCTTCTTTATTAAGTGCTTGTAAACGATTTGGGAATACTCAAATGGGAATCCGGGTTGCTGATCGTTTAATGGCGTTAGGTGTTAAAGATCCATCGACTTTCATACTTTTATCTAATGCTTATGCAGGTGCTTATATGTGGGAAAATGTAGCAAAAGTTAGGAAATTGATGGTATCCATGGATGTGAAGAAGGAACCTGGATATAGTTGTGTATATTTAGGGAAGGAAAGTGAGGTATTTTATGCTGGTGAGACGTATCATTTGATGAAAGATGAGATCGTGGTTTTACTTAAAGATTTAAATGAAGAAATGAGGAGAAGAGGGTATATACCAGATGTTAGTTTTGTGTTGCATGATATGGGAAAACAAGAGAAGGAACAACAGCTTTTTTGGCATAGTGAGAGGCTTGCGGTGGCATATGGGCTACTTAAGGGTGTCCCGGGATCAGTGATTCGCGTTGTGAAGAACCTTCGTGTTTGTGGAGATTGTCATACGGTTTTGAAGTTTATTAGTGACATTGTTGGTCGGGAAATTGTAGTTCGTGATGCTAGCAGGTTTCATCATTTTAAAGATGGGAGATGTTCATGCTCTGATTTTTGGTAATCAACGAGCTAATACTGTTGTGAGGGATACTTCTCGGCCTTGTTGTGTAGCATGTATGAAATGGCTAAAAGCTTAGGTGTGTTTAGGTGTTTGCAGTTTTTTATAAATTATCCATCTGCATTGTTCTAGAAAATGATTATTGTTATATATCTCTACAAAACTATTACAATTTTAGAAAATGTGATCTATGGGGTGGTTCAGAAGATTCAAGACGAGTTAGTTGTCTAAACCTGAGTGTGGAAATAATTTGTTCTTTCTTAAATATGTTGAGAAAGAAAACTGGGCAGATCTAAGTGGGCCAGGTGATATGGAATGTTATCACTAGTTTACGAAGAGATATAATACTCGGTTCCTCTCTTATCATTGTTAGCTTAGTGAACCTCTTTAGAATCTCTTTCCCTCATCCGTTACTCGATTGCAGTAACACAAGAGGTAGAGTTATTGAGTTTTGTTCGATTAGAAATTGGGATTTGTTATAGGATACTCTTTTTATTCATCAACTTGTAAAGTGGGAAGATCTATATGTATCAAGATCTTGCTTCTCTTAAAAGTATTTGTTATGGTTGCAGTATTTGTTATGTATCAAGATCTTACCCTTAAGGGAGATGGATTGGTTTCGTGTGGAACTCATCCGCACCTCCGAAAGTCTCGACTGTTATGTAATTATTAAAACAAAATGGAATGCCAACTGTGGAATTCTTGAACATCGTACTATTTTTGATGATTCATGATGCCCGTAAGTCAGTTTACACTAGCTACTAGCAATTAATTTGCCTTAGTTATAATGTAGCGTTTACACTTTACAGTTAAGGGCTTTTAGTTTTTTGAAGTGATTAATGTCAGAAATATGAAACCACTTTCTGAGTATTAGGAGGTAGCATTTGAAGTTGGAATGCGGATTCATTATTTTTTGTTTTGGAAATTAAAGTAATCACCAACGATACAAGTGAATGTGTGTGTGAAAAAGAGAGCCAGAGTGAGTTATGTGTACATAATTCTTCCCTGTATATTTTCCTGGTCTTAAAAAACTGGGGTGCTATTGCCTTTCTGAAAAAAAAAAATAATAAATAAATTTCCCCCGGAATCTTTTAAAGCTTTTAAATCAGTTTTTCCACGGATTATATACAGTTAATTCCGTCAGAAAATTGAATTTTGTGGAAAATTCCGTGAGGAAATTGATTACTCACACCCCGTTTTACCTCAGACCATATACGTCGAAAAGCCATGGAAAAAATCATGAATTTAGTTGACTAAGTACTGATAGGCCCACTAAGTAGCACTAATACTGTAATTGACACTAACAGTATTAGCCATGTAAAATACAAGTAGCAGTTTACATCTAACAATAGAAACACTTTAGTAGTGGTAATCCTTGCAGCATCATTAACTTTGAAGCTTGGCCTGAAGGTAGTAACTCTGGAATACACTGGCAGTACTAATACTTGTAGCAGTAGTAATATTAAATGAGCAGTAGAAACTAACCGGCAGTATTAACTTTGTAAGTCTAGCGGTACTAAACACTTAGAAGATTTTTCAAAATGACTCAACAATCTCCCCTAAACTTAATCTTCCATCAGACAAATTTAAGTTTTCTTCAATACTTTCATGATGTGTTATCTGATAGAGATTTCTTCTTCAATCTTTTTGCTCTCTTCTATTATTTTGGTCAGAAGTTTTTCCAACTCATTAATGAGATGTGCTGCATTTGACTTTTAGCTTGACCATCTGTTTGAGCAATCTAATATGAAAATGATACTCTTTTTCAACAAAGAAGTATTCAACTATTCCATACCATCTATACTCCATTATGAGCAAAGAGATACCATGAATATATGTCTGATGGCAGCTTGTGAAAATACTCCATGTCAACATTTGGCACATATAGCAATTCAAGCAGATCATACAAAATTCTGCTCTCATTGTGCCTCTCTGCGGTTGCATGCTTTCTCCTTCCAACATCCTACATCTGATCTAGTTCATCTCTGTTGAAGACAGTCACCATATGCCAGAAGGAATTATAAAATTCTTCTTTGTTTCCATCTCTAACCACCTTGAATGACTTCTTCATCTCCATGTCAGTGTACATGAACAAATTTATGATGGGATACTTAATAGTTAAAGGCACAAACTCAGTTTTATCTATTTCAACCATGCCCCTTAGCCTATCTATATCCAAATCCTTCTCCTTCTCATTCTCATCCCCAACAGTAGATGGCACATTAGTATGCATATCTGTTTCGAGCTTTTCAGGTTCCTTTTCAACCTCTTTTCCATCTCATCCACCTTATGCTTCTTTGCAGAGTCACCATCAATTTTCTTTGAGGCTTTTCTTTTTCTATATATAATAGTTTCTTTCTCAGTAGATTTCTTCTCAGTACCAAATTTCTTATCATGTATGCCCTTAATCTCTGCCTCAGTTCTTATCACTTCCTTCTAAGCAGGCTTTTCAATCACTTCACCATCTGCAATGAACCTCTGATCAGCTTCATATCTAGCTTTCAAAGTGTCAAAGTCCATTCTTCTAAGCACAGTCAATGTCAAACCAGTTGAGCCTCTTAGACATCTAACATAATGTTCCTTTTTTAAGCTCTGGTCATTGTCTTGTTCTTTCTCTCCAGATACCTCTTATCAGATTCCTCACTTCTTCTCTTAGCAAGCAAATCCTCTAAATATTCTTACCTTTGTTTAGGGCTGAACTCAGTCCATTGAGCCTTAGTTGACTTTTGAGCCAATATTCTGTCAAAGTGAATTTCCTCTTCCTTAATCATTCTCATCACAACACCAGGCTCAATATCCACATCAAACATATCATCACCGGTCTATGCATTCCATTCATCTTGGATCCTCCTAGCCTCAGTATCACTAAATGCCTATAATGCTTTCTTCTTCATAGGATTTTCATGCTCCACATATAAACCCTTTCCTTTATCTCGAGCCTTTGCCTTTTCTTTCTCCTTTAAAGCCTCAACCACGACCTAATGCATCCTACCAAACACAGGCTCTCTTAAAGTAATGCCCACACCTCTTGGTGTAATAGATTTGATAGGGTGGGTGCCTTTGCAACATCTACTAATGTCTCCGCAGATATAAGCTCATCATTGACAATACTAACTAGCTCACTAAGCCCAACAGTAGCAATGGGTGTGCTCTCCACAACACCATCAGTAGAAACAACTTTAAGTGGACTGGCAGTTGCTGCATTAGCAGTAGAAACTGCAACAATATTAACATTTAAAGCTTCCCTAGAAGCATTAATAGCAACATCAGTAGTGTCAACCATTAAATTATCCTTAGCAAGATTTCCAATTACACTTCCAAGCTACTCTGCACTAACATAATCAAATATAGTAGCTACAGACTCATCTCTACCCAAATCACCACTCTCCAACACAATCCTCTCACCGATCACTCATCATCAGATGTATCACACTCAAAACCTGCCATCTGATCTACACCATCAAATTGATCAACATCCTTCTCATACTACTCTCTCTGCTTAGCCTTAACCAAAATGACATCTGCATCTTTCTGTGAGACGTTAGCTGACCCACTAGCACATGCTCCGGTAAACTCAAATTGATTTTCATTTTTGTTGTGATCATCATCATCAAATGAGCTTGAAGAGCTTAATGAGACCACTTGATCTCTTCCTTCTTTAACCAATCTTTTCAGTCCAAAGAACTTATTCTTTGCATTGGCTTTCCTTGATCTCCTATCTTTCATCAATTTCCAAACAATCTATTTAGCCTCTTAATCTCCAACCCTTTCTTCTCCACCACCTCACCTAGCCTGGTACATATATTCGTCAATTCATGTAGTAAAGAACTGTACTCACCATCTCCAGAAGTGTTAACCTCTTTTGATGGATCATTGGAACTTTTAACTACTCTATCAGACCTAGTCTCAGTAAAAGTAGTCCCCATGGTTTCTTGGCACTTGGGGCCACTAGGTACATCAGAATCCAATGGAAACTCAACAGTAGAGGTATTCAAAGGCACCTCAGTATCCAGTGTTTCCGTGGATTGGCTCCTATTGATGTTACTACTGTCCTGCACTCCCAGTGAGGTAGTGGGGTAGATGCAGTAGTAGCAGCCCTTTCCACATGGTCTCTCTGTTCCTGATTGACCACCTCCTCATCAACAATTTGCTGAGATACATGAGCCTTTTTGGCTTTGGGTTTGGTTGGTTGAGGGTCCCTTGTTTTTCTTTTTTCTTTTTCCAACAGTTGTGGGTTGAGAAGTAGTGGGTGTGGCTACTTCCTCAGCTGTTGGTGCAGAGGTGGATGGTTGTGTTACCTCTGCAGCTGTGGAGGGTACACTTAACATGTGTGCAGTCAAATTTGTGAGCCTTACAGAAAAAGATATACCTTTAAAGATCTTGTTCTTCTCATATTTGCAAATAAGTTTTGTGTATGTGAGAGGAGAACAATTTTACCACCATCCCTTGGGAAATCAGATATATCTTTATTAAAATTCTGTTGTAAAAACCTTGGATACAATAAAAAATTTTAGTCTGTATGCTCCAGGTTGTACAACATATCAGTAAAAATCATTTTTGAAAAATTAAACTTTAAGTTATTAGCTAAGTTGATCAAAGCAGATGCAATGTTGCTGCTAAACTGATCCCATGAAGGTTTCAATTGGGAAATACATTGTTGCAGGGTATGAATTAAGTATTTTTTCATTGAGGGGAGAACATTGATTTAAAAAATGTCAATATATTTCTCTCTCCCTCATACCCTAGCAACACAAGAATGTCAAAAATTTGATTTATAGGAAAGAATTCCATACCATCTGCATCTTGTAGAAGAAGATGAACACGGATAGAAGCTTCTATCACTTTGACAACTTTCTTTGCAACCTTTTCACTTATCGTTATCACCACATCCACCCCTTCTTCTCCGCAGAGATCCAAAAATCATTGAGATGTGTAGTATAAATGGTGGGGTTGATAGTATGAGCAAACTTTAAGTTGCTTCCCATCAAGAAATCAACGATTTCTTGGAAATCTTCTGCTCCTTTGGGCTTGAGCAGATATGCAAGCAGACTGTGCTTTTCTACTAATAGGAGCGTGATAGATGTAGAAGATGAAGCCATTTGATCGATTGAAACTGAAATTGATTCTTGATTTTGCAAGGTTTTGATCGGATTTTTGATTTGTGAAAGTAGTTGGCCGTGGAAAGGAAAAAAATGTAAGTATTTGGCTGTTTATACTATTAGAAGTAGCAGTGTAAACAAGCCCTAACTTATAACATCATAAATAATACTAGCAGTATTAATCGCGGAATTTGTACTACCAGTACTAAAATTTTAAGTAGTACAAAAAGTGTGCTAGCAGCATTAACTATAAAGCAATATAAACCAAACACTAACTCTAGCAATAGTAACACAGACTAATATAGCTAGCAGTACTAATTTGTGTGAGCAGTACTACCCGACCAAGACAGTATTAACCCAAAGCAAGCAGTACTAAAAAGACTTAGCATATATTAATACATACTAGCAGTTACTAGTAACTGAGACAAAAATTATACTAGTAGTACTAATAATATTTAGTATCATAAGAAATCGTCAATTATGATGATGATTTTTTTCTGTAATAATCTAACAAGACACCAACAATATTAATGATACTCTAGCAGCACTAATAACTACTTTGTGATGCATTGACTTTCGTAGGATACACTAGTTAGTTGTGAAGTTGTATTATCTTTTTGGAATTCCAACTGTTAAACCAGAGCTGATTCCAGTGATATGACTACCTTCGGTCGTTTATGACTTCCATACATTTGTATTTTTCTTGAAAGCATTTCCAATACTATATCGAATAAATAGTCGAATAGGGGCCATCATATCACTTTACGATCGTCGTGCACTAATTATGTAATGTCATCCCTACTTATAATTATCTACATCATCAACAATCACAATAATAAACTACTCGCAATTCATGGCAAAAAATAAATCATATACCAGGCAATAATACATATTAATATATGAAATGAGACAGGTAAAATGAAAGTTTAGATATCACCCGGAAATAAATGCGTAGAAGTGTATTATTATGATTAACAACTCTTTTGCACGTACAAAGATTGATCTCCGAATCCCTAGCATTCGCCCTAGCTTCTATATTAATCCGTAGATTAATTACAATAATCCTAGAATGAGAAAGACTAAAGAATACAAGAGATTTTCTAAAGAAAGTGTGTAATACTTGTAAGTTGTGTTGAAAGAGTGTGTGTTTCAAATGAACCAAAGCCCTCCTATTTATAGGGGAGATTCGGCTCATGTTAGCATCTTGAGGAGCACTTTAGCAAAAGGTGAAAAAGGTGGTGCACCAGGTACGTACAATCGCGCAAAGGTGTGACACCGGGTACGTACACTCGCGTAAAGGTGTGGCACCGGGTACACAAAAGGACCAAAAAACGGAAACGAAATGGGGGAGGGGTGGCCGGCGCCGCCCTCCAGGTGGCCGGCGGCGACTGGTGGCTGGCCGGCGGTGGCTGGCTGCCACCCGCCCCGGTCCGTCGTCTTTCGCTGCGTTTCTTTATTCACGCGTGTTTTCTTTGTTATGCGTCCGTTTTCATCGATTCTTTTTTCATTGGATTCATAATTAAAAAAAGAAGATTTTGATATAAAGAAATCCCAAAGTTTAGCTTCCTATCTCCAGATGATGCGTACGAATCATTTGAATCTTCCGGCGGGCGTAGAATCTTCATTCTTTATCTGTTTTTGTTGATTCTTCTTCTGTTAGACTCGTATTTTGAAAAGGAACATCTTGGATAAGATGGATGTTGGTGATGGGCACCTTAGTCTTTAAATCTTGTTTTGATGCCTTGAATCTTCAAATGTGCGTGGAATCTTTGTTTTTCATCCGTTTTGCTTGATTTTTATCGTGCAACCTTGTTTTGACCTTCTTGGCAGATTCTCATTGATTTGAGTGTTATTTGAGTTCAAATGCCAAGAATCATTCTAGAAAGAGAGAGATATCGGTAGTAAAAACGTGACTGTTTACGCGATATCAAGTATCCCACACTTAGAACTTTGCTTGTCCTCAAGCAAACTTATTCAAAAAGCCTTTTAGAAGGATTCTAATTGCAATTTTTCTTAGGAATTCAATTTCCAGAGAATAAAATATTCCAGTTATGAAAGAGCTTTTCATGAGAAACTAAGAGTTTAGAATTTGATACCTTCTTCGAGCAACTCAGATGGTGATCATGACTAGGCAATCCCTATAGTGGGTCACTCAAATCACTCAAGTGTTTAGGGTTCCTACTTGCTAGTGTCAATCACTCAGATAGCCAGTCATGCAGCATTCTCGTCATAGGCTTGATCAAGAATCAAATCTCCATCACTTTGGATGAGAACGGCACTAATCTGTCAAAATATCTTAGAAGGAATCGGGTTTTTGGTTTTGAGGAAGTTGTGAAGGGGAGTGTGATGGGTTTTTCTTATATTTTCTTGAAGCTAAAGTTCTTTCTTTTAGGAGGTCTCTTTTTAGAATCTCATATTTTAAAAAGACTTTATAGTGCAACCCTTTTTGGATATTAGTTTCCTTTTTCTGGCCTTTTTCTTGGTAGTGCCGGCATAATGTTTCTTTGTTTTCTTTCTTTTTCTCATTTTTCTTTTTGCTATGCCGGACTTACCGATGAACATGTGTTATTTTGGCCCGAAAGGTTTCTTTGAGTGTTGGGTTGTGAGGTTATGTTGGCTTTTCTTTGAAGAAATTTGAGAGTGTCTCTGAGAAATACTGGAAGATGTGACTTTCATAGGTTCGGGATAAATAAAGGGAGGTTTTGGTTAGGTGCGAAGAGTGAGTGGATATTTTGTGTCTGGAAGGTGTAAAGAAGGTTTTGGTTGAAGAGTGGATGTTTGATGTTTGGAAGGTGTGTAGATTCCTTAGAAAGTATCGAGATAGATTGCACCTATGCCACGTATGGAACTCATTGGTGTGATCTCGAAATGTATTGCAAGAGCAAGTTCTAATTCAAATGCATACATCGGCACACACATGAAACGAAAAGTGAAGCATTTTTACGATGAATGCTACTTATGGGCTCAAACCTCACAAATCGAATGTTTTGGTCAATGTGTGCCTAGTCATGTGTTGTCCTTTTTGTCCGTGTCTCATTCTAAAACAGTATTGTTTCCTTGAGAACTCGTTTCTTACTATATTTTATATTTTCGGGAAATAGAAGTTCTAAAAATATTGCTTTTGAATCCAAAGGAAAAATTTAAAATTTCTCTATTTTTAGCCTTTTAATGAAAATATTGTTTGTTTTACGGACAAGAGGTCAAACTTGTGGTCGCTACCGTATATCCCACACTTAGAAGAACATTGTCCCTAATGTTCGAATCTTATTTGTTGAGTACCTCTTGTCGAAGTATCCCACGCTTAGAGATTCTACTTATTTCCGGATTGTTACGTAAGTGTTATGTGGTTTTGGGGATCCCACACTTAGTTTTGGAGATATCGGATTAGATAATCGAAGCTTTAAATAGATGGAGAGTTTTGGGACGGGTTACCGATTTGTTGCGCGTACTATCGGCGTCCTTCATGGTGAGGTCCACGGATTCCTTTGCTTTAGTCTTCGATAAATAATGGTTGGATCAAATAAACATTCCACTCAACAATCAAATAATAGCTGCTAATAAGAAAAGTAGTTTTAGCATAATAAAGTAATAAATAGATAGAGGTGATGTCTATGCATCTGATGTGTGCTAAGTATAGGCAATTATAATCACAAGTTTAATTAAGGAAATACTAAATAATACTATCACACAATTCAGGCAAGTGTTATCCTGATTATAGAATATAGTTTTATAAGTAAGTCCAGATTCGAACACAGGGACGTGATTTAATCTATAACTAACTATTTATTTTTCCTAATGACAATTATTACAATTAATATACAAATTCACAATTATAAATAATAATATACAATAATATATAAGATAGGGGGACGTTTTAGTTCCGATCGAACATATATATATAATTGATACCAATTCGTTAATAGATAAGTTTAAAGAACAACTTAAGAATACTAAATTGAATAGAAGATTATGACTATTTAAACTATTATTTATTACACTTATTATATCAACTTATGTCTATTTGCATGTTGGCTATTATTATTGTGATTTACTAATGTAGAAAATCTCAAAGGTTATGACAACTCTCATATAGCAATACCATCAAAGGTTATGTAAGTACCACTATTTATTAAGATCTATCAACATATTATTCATGCAATTCCAGGGTCGGTTGAATCATAATGCTATTTAACATTTAATAAAACATAATTACTTAATTTAAAAACCCAAAATGTAATTGCAGTTTATCTATAAATCAGTTAATTATGATTATTAACATAATATAACACATAATTCTTGCATAATAATATTCAATAATATAGTTCCAACATAGACATATAATTCATATAATAAACATATATTTAAACATTCATAATGAAAATCTAATAAGCAATTAATTCAAATAAACAATATCCATAGTAACCCAAAAGGTTAGTGAAGCTACAAGGATAAAGAAACCGAACCAAGTTGACGAACTAGCTTTTCCTAGGGTTGAAAACCTGTAAACCCTAGCTCCTTAGCCTCCAAATTCGCACCTAAAGTCGACCTTAAACCTTAACTTTCGACTTTGTATTCTAAGAATCGTATATGGTATAACCAAAACTAAGCCTCTATTTATACTAATTCTGGCCGACCCTCCAACCGCCGGTTGGAGGTATTTGAGTAATACTCCAACTATGCGTTCTCCACCGTTTGAACCTTTTAGCCCCAACCGCCGGTTGGACAATCCAACCACCGGTTGGGCTTATTTTCCAAAATCTTCCAAAATCGGTTTGGGCTTCACATTGGACCTCTTTTCCTTCTTTAAACGAATTTACTTGTTTTCTTGGCCCAAATCTTCAATATTATCTTTTTAGTCTTAATTTCTTAAGGTTTAGATCTTCCTTTCCTTCAATTGCTTTAATTACTTCAGTTTCGATCTTATTTTCGTTCATTTTTCCTCAATCTTCAATTAAAATACATTTCTGCAAATATTAACAAAATAAGTACCTAAAATCATATAAATGCATAAAATATATATAAATATAGGGATAAATTACTATAAAATATACTATATATTTGATGCTTATCCTCAAGTAGAATACTGAATAAAATTCAAAAATAAGCATCAACTTAATATTTAATAATCAAAATACCAAAACTAAAAACCTGTTTTATAATTTAAAAATTTAAACAATTTAATTAACATGGATAATTATAATGTACAAATAAAAATTATTATTATATGTGTAATATATAGCCCATGAATGATTACTAATATATTTATCCATTTTAAACAATCTATATTTATACTTCTGAATACATCTTTATTATTATTATCTGTATTACTTATGATTTCCATATATGATATACTCTTAAACTTAATCATGCAATTTACTCTTATATTCCAAATATATATATATAAAATCCATTTTTAAGAATCAAGACATTGGTGACAGGTCTGCATTTACATGCAACAGAGCGACATAACTTGATTCAGGTAAAGTAAATTTTTAAATCAAACCAGCGGTGACAAGTCTGTACAGCCGTACAACAAAGCGACATAGTTTGATTTTTATATATTTTTTTCTCTTTTGAAAGAACTTCTCTTTCTTCTACTTTATTTAAGAATACTAATTAGAGACCAGGTCTGTACTTACGCACAACAGAGGAAACAATTAGTAGACTCCCAAATGTTTTTATATAAATATGAAGATATATAAAATTATCGCATGATAAATATAAGAATTAAGACTTTTATGTCATATATCATATTATGTATCATAAATTAATAAACAAGTTATTTATATTAATTTATTAAAATTCAGAAATCTTCATATAGATTGCCTATTAATACATCATATCATGTAAAACTATATATCACTTATTTATTAAATTACTTACATTATATATACAAAACAGTTAATCCATATTAAAGTCTAAACTTTTAAATACAAAACAAATTTTTAACAAAAGTATTCTAATTAATAAATACTCAATTATACACTTAAAATTTTAAATTTTAGTAAAAATTAAGAACAAGAGAAACTTAAATAATTAATTAGTTAAAGAAATTCTTTTTCTTACGAACCCTATCCCCACACTTTTAAATTATACAATGCCCTCATTGTATAAAAATGATAAACAAAAGTGAGTAAAGGAAAAGAAAAAATAGAACAAAAAAACTCCCCTGACAGAATTTTCAAAAATTCATCATTGGCTAAGAAGATTTCTGATTGGTTGATTTCTTGATCTCTTGAAAAATAATATACAACATCCACACTTTCGTAGTTAATCACGATTGCATTTAGCATATGCAATAAGCCTTTAAACCCCTCGGTATCCCGAGTGGACGAGTTATAGTCTCGTGAGGGTTTGCAGGGAACATACCCACAAAGTTCATTAATAAAACAGACTGTATGAAAGAAAGTGCTGAACTTACTGCTAGTCTGGTGCTATAAAAATAAAACAACCAAATTAGCACAATCATAATAATAATAAGTACTAATGATAGTAATAATAAATACAGTCATCCATAATGTATATCAAATGTATCAAACAGAAACTAATCATCATCTGAATCATCCTGCCCAGAATGCCTCGAAGGTCCAGCTCCAGCATCAAAGAATGAAGGAGCATATGGCTGGTACTGAATAGACCTCTCACGTAACAGCTGCTGCAATAACTCATGCTGATAATCAGATCTGTGATAACTCTCCCTCTCAAATCTATCAAATCGCTGCTCAAACCTGGTAGACCGATGATCAATCATATCAAATCTCCTACCATGAGCAATCTCCATCCTCTCTAACCTCTGCTGAATATCCTCTAACATATCACCTCTGCCACGCCCTCTACCACGAGCTCTACCTCTACCTGCTGGTAACTCAACCTCAGGTACTTGGATCTCAGGAACTAACGGTAGTGGAACAGGTGGTCCTCTCAGTCTGGCTCTATGGACCGGCTGCTGTCCTGGCGCAACCTCAGGTGTCCATAACAAAATCCCCTCCTGTACACCAACCTGAATAATCCCTAGCTCAATTAACTTGTCCTCGCCGAGCAAGGACATCCCAGGGGTAACGGGTGTGCACGTCAAAAAATCAGCAACAGTCAAACCATAATATCTAGCAATCCTAGTGACATACTGTCCTCCACATATACTACTGGTCGACCTATACCCAGTGGCCCCTGTCGTCATCCAATGCACTAATTTCCAGGGAACGTTGATTAGTGTCCCCTGAATCATAGTGTGCAAGAAAAAGAAATCAGGCTGGTAGACCTTCTCAGGTCCCGTATGCCTGCCACAAATAGAAGATGATAACAACCTATGCAATAACCTATGAACAGGACTACGCATGTAAATGTCAGAAGGTGCTCTCTCCCCATAATCAACAATCGCTAAATCCCTCCAATAAGCAGCTATCTCCACAGATGAATACTGACCCACCATACCCGCAGTCAAATGATCCATAAAAAATGGGTTGTGGAGCTCATCTAATGTATAGAGCCCCACAGCAATACTAAACTCAATCAAACTCATCGTCCTAGGCTGACCTCCTAAGCAAAAAGAAATCGAGGGCTGGTCAAACTGCCTAGACGTGGAATCAAACCTAAGGGTGGTATAAAACTCAATAACAAGCTCTTTATAGATAACCTCCTGAATCTGAAATAAACGAAACCAAGCCTGTGACACAAAACCAACATCACCTGACGGTAAAGTATAACTCTGAGTCATGAGCCTCCTCAGAGTAACATCCCTAGTCTCCCCGTCCTGGCGAGGGTCAATAACTCTCTCCATGAGAGACCAATCAAGTACCTCCGGAACCTCAACAGGCTGAGCCACCAACTCCAGTAATCTGTCAGCGTACTCTGTCCTGCGCTCCTGAGTGATAGACTCATGCTCAAATCTCAAAAATGTATGTAACTGGAAGTCATCTCTGGCTAACAGTGAAAGTCCTCTCTGTCGTCTCGTAGCCATATCTGTAAAATAAATTTTAAAACTTTCTAAAAATTAGAAATTTGGGCAGCATTTCTGCTTAATATTTGATAGCCACCTGTTAATTATATCTAATAAACGAAGCATAATATATGTTTTTATTTCGAAATATAATATCGAATCAAATAAATGAACATTTCATAAAAAAAATTGGTTTGTAACTAAATTTTTAATTTTTTGAGACTTATTATTTTAACTAATCGGTGTATGGTTATAATCTTATATTTTTCATTATTTTTAAACATATATAGAGTCTAAAAATATATTTTATCTAAAAACTTTTATAATTATATATTAAATTTATTTATTTTGTCAAAAGTTTGAAATAATCGTTTTTCTTACGTAAAATTTTAAATTGTATATTTGTTAATATTGTGTTTAAGAAATTTTTATAATTTTAATTTAAAGAAATTTGTAATATTATCGTTTTGAATATATCAAGTCATAAAGTATACAAAAATCATTATATAGTCGAATTTTATTTATAATTATAATTTAATCAAAAATGTAGTTTTTAATAAATATCATTTATTCAAATAACTAACTAAAATTTAGCCCTAATCCTAATCAATCCGCAACAATCCGCAAAAATCCGTAAAAATCACAGCTTAGCTATCCTAACTAATTTCTAAGTATTCCTAATCATTTAAACTATCAAACTTAATCCACAATTCGCAAATAACATAATAATAATAAATATTACGAAATTAAAATGCGAGAAATAATAAACACGAGTTAGAAATCATACCTTTGATACGAAAAACATGAAAATGGTATGAGATGACGATGATAATGTGATGTTCGTACGTGTGTGTCAAATGTGTGTGTTTTTGGGTGTGTAAATAGCAGAAACCGAAAGGTTTCTGGTTTAAGCGGAAAAGAGCCCAACCGCCGGTTGGGTTTTTCCCCAACCGCCGGTTGGTTCAAAAATTGGGCTCAGGCCATTCGGCCCGAATTTTTAATTGGGTTTAATTCTTTTTTAGCCCATTTTCGATTAGTACATTTTTTAGACATATTTTAAATGCAATTTCAATATACAATATTATTAACTAACAATACTTTATTTATACTTACTTTTAACGTATTTTGAAAGTAGTCTTCTTATAAATGCAATATACAATCTTGTTACATATTAACTATATACTATTTGTATCTTATTTGAAGAAAATTAAATGTATTTGAAAAGAAGACTTACCATTTCGTTCCTCCAATTAATATAAATACCTGCATTGCTGTTAGTTGTTACGAGCAATAGATATATATAAACCTATTTTGGTATACATAGATTTATAATCAGTGATTGTGTCGACTCATTCACTGTCTGAAAATTCAATTGTCGACTTTATCGAATTTCAAATACATTATTTCAATCTATTTGTCACCAAAATATTAAATTTAATATATCTGCAACCTTGTAATCAATGTTAAGAATCCATTCAAAATTTATAGTATTAAGTATTTTTAATCAAACTCTTATCACTATTGCAATTCGTGTAAAAATAAATTCTAAATACTTAGCTTTCTAATATTTGTGTAGCTAATACAAATAAAGAAGAGATAAACATATAAATCCGAAAGCAATAAACTTTATATTAATAAGGCACGAGAATAAATTCCAATTATTCAAATAAAATTCAAATCCTTAAAAATAGAAAACAGAAAAATATAACTAGCTATTAAAAATGAAAAAGTTGCAAATGATCTTCAGAAGTGATTTTGTTGGTCTTCAATCCTAATTCCCATAGATAGGTTTTCCAAAATTCTCAGGATAAATTCTTCGAAAATGCACATAGATTTTTTTAGCTAACTCGGGTATTGGTGAAGCAAATTCAGAGAAACTCTCATGATGAATTCTTTCAGCGTTCTCAATTTCTATGAGCATGGCAGCTATTCTTTTTACCTTTTTAGCTATTCTGCCATCTTCGTCTGTGCTCAAGTAGTTGTCTTCAATTTTCGTTTCACGCTCTACATGATTGTGCCTTAACGAATCTAATAGCCCATAGAAACCTAAATGTATATCATGATAATCATATGTGATGTGGGTTCTCACTACTGTTCCTATATCCTTTAAGATCCTATTGTAGTATCCTTCTTGATGATCTGTTGTTAACCCAGAATACCTAAAAGTATCTACTAAATGATAATAAACCTCTGATAGACCTAAATGAAAAAGGTTATTTCTTTGATTATAATGAACTCCAGGGTAAGCTAATTGCAACTCCTTCTTAGCATAAGTGATCAAGTTTGCCATTGGTTCATCAGAAAAGTACTCTGGAATTGTACGTGTAATTTCATCACATTCTCCATAGTAAAATTCATCAATAATGTCTTGAATGAAGAATTCTACTGTACAATCAATGTAGAATCTTCCAGAATCAATGTGTTCTCTCGCCTTTATCGAATTGAAGAAGTCTTGAAAGTTCCTTAGCAAGCAGATGTCAGCCATATTGCTCAAGTTTCCAGTGGCATACTCTATTATTTCCTTCAGTGCTTTTAACATTTCTCTTTGCTTCTCAGAATAAGGAAACAAAGATTTCTCAAATGTATTATACACATATGTGTACTTCAATAGCTGTTCTTCACAAAAAGTTGGATCTACATCTTCACTCACAATATCATATTTCAGCTCATTCACATAGGGGATAAAATCATCTGTATCTCTGGTTTCATTAGATATAACCTAAGCAGTGAATTGTTCTTCCATCTTCTTAATCAACTCTTTTTGATAATCCGTATATTCTAAAGTAGACCTACGTACGAGTTCCATAACAAATCTAATCTCATCCTCATGGTCATCTAAGTAGTAAAACATGTCATCCTTGGTTGAAATCATAGGAGGATGTTCAAAACACTCGTCTCCCGTTGTTAGCTTGATTTTCTTGTTTTGTTCAAAAGAGTGGTCGTCTATCTCTATATCTTTAAAGTTCTCATTATCACTTTCAAAGTCCACTTGCATCGACTCCATTTCTTAATAACAGTTAAATATCTCTGTGTACATAAAATAGCACATAGTTTAGATTACTTATCTAATCCTATTTTATCTAAAGTGAATAATTATATTAATTTCTTATACATTGCTGATCAACAGATCTCGGTAGCTCCATTAATAGTACACAAAAGCGGAGAAATAGGTCAGCGCGAAGCATGTTAAAAACCTATTTCTTTCGAGAAGCACCTTACCTCTTATATGATAAATCAATGAGGTAGGGCTGAACTCTCCTTATACCTTTGTTTTTGTTAGTATTCTCAATGGGTGAGCCGATATTTCTTATTGATTTTGCAACACATTAAAAAAAATATAATTGTTTTACACGGAAATAGTTAGTTTAAAAATAAAATACACCGCTCCCCGGCAGCGGCGCCAAAAACTTGATGTGTGCTAAGTATAGACAATTATAATCACAAGTTTAATTAAGGAAATACTAAATAATACTATCACACAATTCAGGCAAGTGTTATCCTGATCATAGAATATAGTTTTATAAGTAAGTCCAGATTCGAACACAGGGACGTGATTTAATCTATAACTAACTATTTATTTATCCTAATGACAATTATTACAATTAATATACAAATTCACAATTATAAACAATAATATACAATAGTATATAAGATAGGGGGGACGTTTTAGTTCCGATCGAACATATATATATAATTGATACCAATTCGTTAATAGATAAGTTTAAAGAACAACTTAAGAATACTAAATTGAATAGAAGATTATGACTATTTAAACTATTATTTATTACACTTATTATATCAACTTATGTCTATTTGCATGTTGGCTATTATTATTGTGATTTACTAATGTAGAAAATCTCAAAGGTTATGACAACTCTCATATAGCAATACCATCAAAGGTTATGTAAGTACCACTATTTATTAAGATCTATCAACATATTATTCATGCAATTCCAGGGTCGGTTGAATCATAATGCTATTTAACATTTAATAAAACATAATTACTTAATTTAAAAACCCAAAAGGTTATTGCAGTTTATCTATAAATCAGTTAATTATGATTATTAACATAATACAACATATAATTCTTGCGTAATAATATTCAATAATATAGTTCCAACATAGACATATAATTCATATAATAAACATAATAAACATATATTTAAACATTCATAATGAAAATCTAATAAGCAATTAATTCAAATAAACAATATCCATAGTAACCCAAAAGGTTAGTGAAGCTACAAGGATAAAGAAACCGAACCAAGTTGACGAACTAGCTTTTCCTAGGGTTGAAAACCTTCAAACCCTAGCTCCTTAGCCTCCAAATTCGCACCTAAAGTCGACCTTAAACCTTAACTTTCGACTTTGTATTCTAAGAATCGTATATGGTATAACCAAAACTAAGCCTCTATTTATACTAATTCTGGCCGACCCTCCAACCGCCGGTTGTGACCTCCAACCGCCGGTTGTGACCTCCAACCGCCGGTTGGAGGTATTTGAGTAATACTCCAACTATGCGTTCTCCACCGTTTGAACCTTTTAGCCCCAACCGCCGGTTGGACAATCCAACCACCGGTTGGGCTTATTTTCCAGAATCTTCCAAAATCGGTTTGGGCTTCACATTGGACCTCTTTTCCTTCTTTAAATGAATTTACTTGTTTTCTTGGCCCAAATCTTCAATATTATCTTTTTAGTCTTCATTTCTTAAGGTTTAGATCTTCCTTTCCTTCAATTGCTTTAATTACTTCAGTTTCGGTCTTATTTCGTTCATTTTTCCTCAATCTTCAATTAAAATACATTTCTGCAAATATTAACAAAATAAGTACCTAAAATCATATAAATGCATAAAATATATATAAATATAGGGATAAATTACTATAAAATATACTATATATTTGATGCTTATCAGCATCCATAGAACATCAATACAACTAATGGTAATATAGTCTGCTAGAAAGTAGAAAGGAGTCAGAAAGTGGAGCAATCTAGTGCTCTACTGGTGCTGAAGCTGCTGCGGTAGACATGATAGGTCCATGAGAGGTCTCGTCTGATGAAGAGTCATCATACTGACAGTGAGTGCCTTTGTCTGATGCATCACGGTCAGCTCCTACTTCTGGTGTACCGATCGTCAGAACTCCATTTTGTATCAGCTGATCTACAAAAGGTCCTGCAGGCATGTCGAAACTGTCAAGTGGGTATATAGGTGATTCTGGTAGGGTTATCCCTTTGAATAGGTCTGTCTGCGTGTGAGAGGATACTAGATCAGGCAAAACAACTGCAGGGATGGTATGTTTGGCAATCCTGTGACTCTGAACAGTGATGGTTCGAGCGGAGATTCTGGACGTCCAGCTGCCTCTCGAAGTGTTAACCCTGACTGACTCAACGACTAATGGGACAAGCTGTCTCGTGATGGGAGCCTGTGCTGGAGGTGGCTGTGGTCTAGGCGACATAGTTCGAGGGGGTAGATTACGGCCATGGGCAGGATACAGGTGAGGTGCTGGAGTAGGAACTGCAGGGGGATATATGTGTGGTGGTGCTCGGCCCAATCCACATGGTAAGTTAGGAAGTGGGATCACGGGTACCCCTGCTGTCTGCTGTCTTATTGCCTTATAACATCTGACCTGCATCTGCATCAGCTAGTACCAATAGTCTGAACCCGGAGGAGTCCCGTAGTAATAGATGTATGTGGGTATCTGAACTCTGGGGCAGGGGTGGAAGGTCTTGCCTTAACAGGCGGTGGTACTGCTGGTGGTGGTGGTGGGAGGTCATCATCATTATCATTATTCTCATCCCCATCCTTGTCTGTATCTGAATCACTAGGCTCTCTTGGCTGTTTCCTTTTCTTTGCATCTCTTGGTAGAACTAGTCCTGGTATCAATGTGTCAATACTGTCAGGATCCGAAAGTCGTGCCTTAATGTAGACAGTGTCATCTCTCATAATCCGGAGTATGTCTATACTCCTCAGAAAATAGTAATCCACTGGTTGGGCACTCCATCCTGGCATGCTTTTAAATCTTTCCACCTCCGCTGTCCTAAGCAATCCCATTCGTCGGATAAGTCTTGTGATCACTAGGCCCATGTAAGATCTCTTTGACCCAAAATCTTTCTCCTCTCGGATCCACTGGGCGACTAAATGTGAAACCTGGATGTTCTTTCTCTCGAGGATACTTGCCATTAAGGCAACATCAAATGCTGCAACTCGACCACTTGTCGTGTGTTTTCCATCAAGTGAACAAGCTATTAGTTTGTGTAAGATTTGCAGGACTGGGTCTCTGAGTTGTGTAGCCTTGATACCCGAGAAATATGGTTTTGGTGACCAATGGCTACATGCCTCGGCGTGTGTGGTCGTTATGGAAATCGAGGTGGCTCCACTAGTGAATAGAGGGGAATGTATCTCCTCTGGGGTGTACAAATCCAAGTGCTGGCCAAACTGGGCTAGTGTCAAGGTGAATAAACTACCCATGTACCGAAATGTGATCAAACCATCTCCAACTCTACTCCAGGTCTCAAATGTGTAGGTGGTCATGATCTCTGTAACCATCTCCATATACACTGGCTCATCAATACTGAATAGCCTTTTGAAGGACTCGAACTGCTGATCCCCAACTGGATAACTGAGTAGGCTTTCAAGTCTCTGTCTGAATCCTAGTACCTGTAACTTGTCCCAGTCAACATATCTTAAATGGCCGAACTTCTTGTCTCTCCAGATGCGTGCCATCTGGTCGTAGTGAGGCGTGGCACTAAGATAGGCGAGAGGTCCTGTAAGAGGTCATGTTTGGCTTAGCTTCTTCTTTGGTGACATGGTACCTGAGAAAATTTAAAAATAATGGATCTTTTAAGGAAGAGAAATTCAAAGCACGTTTCGAAGTCTCTTGTTGAAATTTTGAAGTGAGGGCTTCTAAATTTTTGACAATCCCAAGATTTCATTAAGCATTCAATGTTCCCAAGCAACGAATGATCAGTTCTATTAATGCTAAGGTAATATCGACATCAGAAAAATATATTGTCATGAGATGGCAATTTTATTGTGAAATATTGTCATTTACAAAGTTTGGTGCTACCCCAGTTTGAAATGTCAAGATTTCACAACTTATGGTCATATCGTTTTTAGTAAGGTTTGACTTTTAGGAGTCCAATTTGCTTAAAAGATTCAATACTTCAAGTTGACATTCTAGGTCTTTCCTCAAATGATATATTCAAGTTTCTGCATGCCATCATTTCAACCTATGCATACATGATTCTAACTATTTCAAGCATTTCCTAATTGGTGAACAAGCTAGGTTATTTACAAAAAGTCATCACATCCATGTGTTTGGTTTAGTTCAAGACTTTTATTTTTAAAATGATGATACTCTAGTTATATTTCCTAGTTTGACTAGTCTAGCAAGTACAAGCATCCTAGTAAGCAAGAATGGTCAAGTGATCTTAGTCCATTATTCTATGCAAGCTAGTTAACTTTTTGTTGATTTAAAAATCAAACTTGCTAATCCTATTTATGCAATTAACATAGATCAAAACACCCTAATTACTTAAGTACTTAGATACTAACACTTAATCAAGCAAAATTCTAGACTTAATCAATTGGTCAAAGTTCATTCTTTTGATAAAGTCAAACATGAATGAGTAAGTGGTAGTAGCACGTAGTTCCTAAGCATTTAACCAAGAAAAGCACTAATTTCAAAAGGAGTTCAAAAGATACAAGATCACAAGTTTCGGTGGAGTTTTGATGGTGGTTTCATGGTGGTCATGGTGGTGGCCGGTTTTGGAGAGGAGAGGGGAGGAAGAAGAAATTTTCTTCTTATTTTTGAATCATGGGGAAGGTATGGAAGGTTTTAGTGGTCCCTAGGAATATGTGTCATGTCCTTAAGTACCATATTCCTTACACATGGTGCCTGTTGTACTCTAAGATTAACCCTAATACTCTAGATCAATTCCTAATGTCCCATTAATTGTAAGTACGAATCTTAAGTATACTTATTGTAACTAGTTACTTGTTGGTTCCTTGTTACGTTATAAACAATTTAAGAAACGCGCGAATTCCTGCGGGATAATTATAATTAATCTAAGATATTAAACTTAGTATGTTTTTGGGTGTTTTAAAATCTTTGTCTGATGCTGGTTTATAGAATGTACAGATGTTTCTGCTAAATGCTTTTTAAAAGGTGTACATTCTTTTAGACACGCGCATGTTTTCAGACAACATTTAAAAACGTTTTCTATTTTTAAAGGAAACTTTCAAGAATTTATTATATTAATATATGTATTAAAATATGCTCATTTAAAGTTGCGAGCTTCGACCTTTTCGGATAGAATTGTTTTACGATTCGTTCCAATCCCTCCATAGGAAAAGGGTCGAGATTTGCTCCCTCAAGTGAACATTTTTAAGTACAAAACATTTTTAAAGTTCCGAGATGACATTATAAACTAAATAGTAATGACTATTCTCTATTTCCCTAGGACTTCTCGTTCTTCATATCCCAAATTGACAAGATCGCTGATTAACCTATTATATGCCTTTCTTATCTTTTTAGGGTTTGACAAACCATCGCATGTCCCTTGGTATTTATAATTTAGATCGTGAGTGAGTTTATCTATGACTTCCAGAAATGCTTTCTCTTCCTGCGAATCAGGTTCTCCGGTTGTAGAATTGACTATCCTAACGAGTTTACTGATTTGTGCTTTTTGTGTGGAAGTGAAAGGGTATTTGGTAAAGGCGAAGATTCGAACAAGCTTAATGTGAAGGTCTTTTCTTTTAGTGAAGAGGGCTGTATCGATTCTTTCCTTGGCGGAATAAGGAAAAACGTCTCGCAATTTTGAGATCAAGTAAGAGGCGGGGTCAACAAAGAATGGAATTTTACCAGGGATGATGATAGGAATCATCGGGTCCCGTTCTATCCAAAACTCAAGTTCATTGATCATTGTAGCAACATTGTGATGGATTAATATCATAGATATTGGGAGGAAATCCATGTCGGCAAGTGATTCAAAAAGTGGATCTAAATCTGCTATGAACTTTAGTACTTGGTCTCTGAAATTAGAGGAAGTGCTTTCGCATTCATGATTGGTAATCTTTTCTCATTGTTCGTATGAAAAAGGAAAGTCGGAGGAGTTTAATTTCCTAACGAATGTCCCATAGATGTCTATTCTACGAGAAGGATTGAAAGATGCGCCTAGGTGGCATTCTCTGGAACAGGTTTTTTCTGGTTCGACTGAGGGAACTTTATCCACCACTCGATAGATGGTGTATTGGTGTTCATTTGAAAAGAATGGGAAGATACCGTCATTACGAGAATTTGACAGAGTTTTGCCATACACTGAAGTTTCGGGAATGAGGGTAATTAGGTCACATAATTTTGGAGGTTTTACTTCATAATCTTCTTCGGGAAAATATTTGAAGTGGACAGAATTTGGTAATTGAGGCAAATGCAAAGTTGGAGAGTGATCTTCTGGGGATGATGCTAGGTCAGGTAACTGATCCGTGTCATCCAAGTCCAGGAAATGTTTTGGAATAGAAAGTGAGGTCCTAAATTCTTCTAGGGTTTCGGAAGTTTCTTTAGCTTTAGACGAAGAGGGTGAAAAGAAATCAGATCCTATTTCCCCCACTAAGTAGTAAAAGAATTTCATATTGTCCATTGCCATCAGTTCATCCTTCGAAATGAGGCAAGAAGTGGGTTTTTGAGTTGTCATTTTTGAACTAATATTATCCTAATTAACTAATACTAAATTAACACAAAATTACTTAAATTAACTTTCGAAAGATTTTTGAGAAGATTTCGATCTGGAGGATCTCCTAAATACTACTACTTACGGTGGCTTTAAATCGTACGTTTGTGATTCCCCGGTAGCCGAAAGCGTCTGTGTCGTTGATGATAACTAATCGGGCGCCAACAGGGGTTTTAAAATTTATAAATAGCGGGGCTTAAATTATATGTACTACCCACTCTGGTTAGTAAGCGGTAAGTATAACCTAAGATCGTTCTATGAATCCAAACGTGTGGTGATTAAAGTTAGCACTTCTGGTAGGGAAGTATTTAGGATGGAACAAAGTAGGTAGGTTTGGGGGTTTTTAAAGTAATTAAAATGCAGGAAAGTAAGTTGCAGGGAATTAAAGTACAGAAAAGCAGATAAAGATAGAGATGTGATTGCTGAGATTTCGATAATTAATGTTTCGGGATGACAGACTAAATAGGGACAAAACTTAATATAATAAGTAAACTATTAGGTGTAAACTCTAGAACCCTACCAACTAAATTTCCCGTTGGCATGTCACTAAGAACTAGGTTATCATGATTCTGATCAGAGCAATACACCAACTTCCAATACTTATCTGGTTGAGAGATAAGCAACCTATTTTGGTTTTATACCGAGGTGCATGAATTAGTGGCGTATCGTCTCATAGGTCCGACCGTTCTTAACCCCTAAGATAGTTTACTGTTCTATTAGCATGCAGATTAATAACTTTATATGTTTGGACCCCCGATTTTTATAAGACCTAGAGGTTTAAGTATCCTAAGTCACTTGGACTTTCACTTTCATTCCTAAGTCTTATTTATAATTGATTAGATTCCGGTTTCTTCGACTTATGACTTAAATCTCTCCTTTTCAAACAGTTATACATCCCTGGATTATTCGCAGTTTGTTAAAAACGTGTTTCATATGCAGACCATACCTTTCAGTAATTAGACCGTGTACTTTACATGGTAGTTCAACGGCTTCTTAGATCCAACATGCGGTCAGGAGTAATTGACAGTGAAAGTGACACTCTAAACTAATTAAATGTAAAGCAGTGCGGAAATGTAAACCTAATATATACAACGAGTGATTTCACTGTGTCTTACTTATTGCATGACATGAGCACAGATAACTACTTACCATAATTAAGGTTGATCAGGTCCTAATTACTAGGTTGCAGTCACGTGGATAACCAGAAAGGGTACTCCATAGATTAAACTTAAGTTCATAAGGTCTTAACAGTACAAGGGTTATTAATTCCTATTTTGTCTGAACATATTTTACGAACATTACTTTGTGATGCATTGACTTTCGTAGGATACACCAGTTAGTTGTGAAGTTGTATTATCTTTTTGGAATTCCAACTGTTAAACCAGAGCTGATTCCAGTGATATGACTACCTTTGGTCGTTTATGACTTCCATACATTTGTACTTTTCTTGAAAGCATTTCCAGTACTATATCGAATAAACAGTCGAATAGGGGCCATCATATCACTTTACGATCGTCGTGCACTAATTATGTAATGTCATCCCTACTTATAATTATCTACATCATCAACAATCACAATAATAAACGACTCGCAATTCATGGCAAAAAAATAAATCATATACCAGGCAATAATACATATTAATATATGAAATGTGTCACACCCCCTAATTCGGGTTGCGGAAGCGAATCGGGTCGGGGCGTGACTAATCAATAACAAAAGCACAAGATATATAGTAAACGACTCTACATGAGACGTTTTAGCAAATACATTACAATACAGTGCATTACATGAGTTTTCAAAAGTAATAAGTCATATAGATACATCATTAGTGAGTTCGCAAATTGATTCAAAAGATTTTAGTTACATAATCATAGTACAAAAGATAATGCCAGTAAAATCCTCATAAGTGTACGCATGCGACTCGTACTAGCTTAACATATAAGTAGATCCTGCTAGGCATCCCTACTCAAGCTGCGTACCTGAGAATGCATCACTAAAAAGGTCAACCAAAAGGTTGGTGAATCTCACAGGTTTATAGTAAGTTACAGTTTTGAACACATCAAGTAGTAAAATTAAGTAATGATTGCACGTATGCAATAGTTTTGATATACATTGCCATGAGCACCATAGTTGAAGCTTAACAGTGTAGTGTGAATAGTACATTCAAGTACAATATCACGTACCCCCGTGAGTGCTATCCGAACACTCATATTTAACAAATACTAATATGCCTGTTTCTACGGTGAAATCCGTGGTAGCGCTACTACCCCAGGCAGGGATTGTCAGTCCCAAATGGATCCATCTACTAGTAATCGCGCTTAAGTCCATAACTAACAACTTATGATAGGAGGCTTTCAGTGGATAAAAGTAAAACCCATGCAATCGATATACCAGTAAATCAGTAAGTAAATCAAGTAAGTAATTTCATGTGTTCGAGTAAAACAAGCAACGCATCTCCCCCAAAATAGTAAAACAGTAAAAAGGGGCCGTGAGACTCACCTGAGTCTAGTAGTATCAAGCAGTAAATCAAGCAATGAGGTTCTCCGAACCAATAACCTCTAGCGTCCTAAACGCGTAAGGTTAAGTAAGTAAGTGGATATCATTAAGATTATCCATGCTAGTTGTTCACTCAACTAGTTAATGTCCATTAGTCTGTTATTTGTAATTGTTCGTATTTGTAGTCTGTCGTTGTGTAAATATGGCCCGTTGGTGAGTTTCGTAATAATGAATATCAAAAGCATTATTATTATGTTTGTCTCATTGTATACTTACAAAAGTATATGTGTCATATGTTTCCGAGTTATTCCAAATATTGTATTGACGTTAAATCAAGTATATTGTGATATTGTCTTGTTTGAAAAGTCGGTTATGCAAAGTTAGTGTTGAACACTATTTACGAGACAATAAGGATTGTCGGGAATTACTATTCATGAGACAATAACATGTTGAGTCGATTTCAAGTATAAAAGTGTTAGTTTTTGCGATAACGATGCTATGACAATCGAGTTTTATACGACAATAGTGATGCGACAATAGGGTTTCGGTTACGGTTCATGCGACAATGGTATTGTCGCAGGTCTGAGATTTCCCGTTTTTGTTTAAGTGTTCGTTTTTGTTGACTAGGTCAAACGTGTTCGGTTTGACCCGAAACTTTTAGGGAAGTCATAAATATGTTAAATAAACTTTAGAAAATTGTCGTTACGTTTTATGGTTGACCCGAAGTGTCAGTTTTGTAAAATGACTAAAACAGTCCCTAAGTTTAATAGTTCCAGATTTTTACTCAGTTTCGACTCGCGATTTCACCCGTTTCTATTCCGATTGAAGCCTAACCAAAAATCACACATGTTATTCTAGATGTCTAGTTCATTTCTGAACTTTATGGTACTTTTATATGTTCGTTTACTATTTTAAACAAAAATAGAAATGAAAAGTGCTCAGGTTTAGTCTTAGAACGAGTTCAGTCCATATATCGGTTCCTACACAAAATTCCGTGGGGATCTGGTCAAAGTGGTAAACATAAAAGTTGTAGCCAATATCTTAACGGTCATTTTTCGTTTAGACTTCGTAAGTTTATTCTTCCTAGAACTCAAGATATGGTCTCGAGAAGGAGGCGGATGTTCCTGTCCGCCGGAACAGTAACGCGCACCTTAACGGAAATATTATTTTAAAATAGAAACGAAGTCAAAATGTTACGAAATTGGTTTCGTAGGAAAGATAACATCTTGAACTACATTCCAGAGTTAAGAAACGTCAATTTTCATGTATCAATGATTTTTATAAATTTCGTTAAAGTGGGGTTAACTTTCTGGGCAGAAAGTTTAAACACATGTTTTAAGTTTTAAAACGTGTTCCGGTTTATGTATTGGACATTATATGGTTGAGTGGTTACTAGAGTATGATTATAAATATATTACAAATATTATAAAAGAGTTATGAAGTCCTTACAAAGCTAGTACAACCGAGAAGAAGAAGAAGGGGTTGATGTGCTCGTTTCCTTGAATTTCCGAGTGGCGGTTTATGGTGGCTCAATGGTGGTTGAATGGTGGTGTGTGGTGGTTGTTCTTGGGGCTGGAAATCAGTAAGGGAAAGAGAGAGAGTCGTGATAGAGAGAGAGAGAGAGAGACTTAGAGAGAGAGTGGAGATATGATGAATGAGGGTGTGTTTGGTTATGTTAATCAAGGAAATGGAAGCAAGATCCACAATTTGGGGGAAGGGGCATGGGGCTGGTCTCATCTGTTTTTGGTGGGCCCCACCCTATGTGGGTGTGTTAAATTGTTCCCCAAGGTTACGTTGTGCGTGGTGTTCGTTTACCCGTTCGTTTCATCGTCCGTTTAAACGTTAAACGTTTTATGTATTAGTTTTCGTTAACGATTTAAGTCACGATATTTTTAGTGAAAGTTTTACTCAAATAATATATTTTAGGTTACTAAAATGTAATTTGGGTTTTCATTTGATCGTCGATTGCGAATTGTTCGTTTATTCTTATCGTGTAACATTTTTAAACGTTATAAATATATACGTGTAATAGTAATATTTTTACCTGAAGTATTTTATCAAAATACTTAGTTTTAAGTTATAAAAATATAACTTTGATTTATTTTATCGGTTGAGCGTGTTTCACACGTTTTCATAGCGTTCGGTTACGTTTTAAGCAAAACGTACGTGTTCGTTATATTATAACCATAATATAAAGTAATTATCAATGTTATTAAATAATTTCATATTATTTAATCATAGTTTCACCAACGTCCGTATTTGAATTCCTGCGTGATTTGTTTATACGCGATTTTTGAATAACTGTTTTGTGTTATATATACATATAATCATATATATAATACTTGTACGCTTTGGTATTTTAAGTATATAATACTTGAAATAAAAGTTTAAATTTGGACCAAATTTTGGGTCATTTTTGACCGGGTGTCACATTCTCCCCTTGTTTGGAGAATTTCATCCCGAAATTTATTCGTAGTAATTATTAGTGTGTCAAAGTAATAGTCGGTGCGTATTCTAAGAAAGTGTGTGAGTCTACTAAGAGTGATATAACCTTAATCCAGTGTTACCTTCCTCCCCTTGTTAAGCTAATGCACTATTGGCCATTAAAGGAATAGAGAAAGTGTGTTGTAATGTAATCAACCATTTGTTCGGTAGGACAAGGTCAGTCGGTCAGTCAGTCACTAAGGTGTAGCTACGCTTTGTACTAGTAACCTAGAGTAATGTAGTAAATCCCACTGTGTTCATACAGTCTGTAGCAATCAGTAGTGTAGTAGTATAAGCTAAACTCTATCAGTTTCCAAGAAATCAAGTTATCATATAAAGACATACCCACAGTATTGGTTGGGTCAAGCTTAGTTTCATTGGTGTTGTTCGCAAGATCTTCAGTTGTCAGTAGTGGACAGTTAATTTTGTAGTGTCCAGTAGTTCCACACTTAAAGCAAACTTTCAAGGTTTTAGAGCCTCTGCTCATAGGAGGGAATTTGCAGTCAGCAACTTGATGTCCAAATAGTTTGCATCGGCTGCAGGGCTCGACACATGAGCCCTTATGATGTCGGTTGCATAGGGAGCAGAAGGGTTGTTTTCCTTTGTAAGTCTGTACTGTTTTTGCCCTTTTTGTTTGAGGTTGAGTAGGATGGTTAATGGGAATCTCTTCTAAATTCCTTTTAGGGTTGGTCATCCTTGTCTCGGTATTCTCCTCAGTAAGAATACCATGTTCAGTTACTTGGGAGGTAGGGCTACCGACTAAGATATTCGTATCTTGAGCAGTCGGACTAAGTAGCATTAATTGTCTTAGATTATTCTCCACTGTTAGCATGCACAGTTCGTACTCTTGAGCGCGTTTTTCACTCTGGTAAGCAATTTGTCTTAAATCAATAATGTCTCCCCGTGCTTCAGTCAGCTGATTTCGAAGTAGGTTGAGGGTTTCATTGAGGAAGTGGACAACTTCCGTGCCTATATTACCAGTAATGGGTATGTTGGTAAGGGATGTGGTAGTAGCTAAAGTAGTAGCAGTAAGGTTATCAATAGTGTAGCTAGGGGCTGCATTTGATTGGACTATCTTAGTATTCCCCTTGGCAGTAAGCAATGCATGTACTATTACCGATTCCACCGGTTGTTTCACAGTTTCCTCCTCAAGCGTCATCTCTTCTGACACTTCTTCAGTTGCTAATCTTGGGTCGCTATCTAAGGTAAGAAGGTAAGGAAACAACATATGTTCCTCACTGAGTTGGTCGTCCTCTGACGTGTGATTGTTGTTGGAATGTTCAGTCATTTCCTATGACATAAAGGTTTCATGTTAAGTTGATGTTTTTGTAACTAATTGTAATCATTGTACATGCGTGTCCAAAGATTATGAGAGTTGAAAATTATAATAAGTTTTCGAGAATTTTGTAATATCTTGGACCAATATTTGTCCGGATGAAAATGATGTTACTACTAATGGTAGGAAAGGATGTGAGATAAAGTTTTCCTCAAAGGTGTATGATGATCCGGCGGAATAGGTTGTCAGCTCTAATGATCCTATGAAATAAGTAATGGAAGCCTATACAACGCTAGCCTAAAGTATACCTATTCCCACTGTTAACTATAACGGTGAAATAATGCTGCAGACCTTACGGTGAGAAAGTAGGTTGTACTATAACAGGTGTGTTACCAGTATCCTATGCCTATTATTATATATCACATATAATAATTCATAGTTTTTTCAGACAGGTATATACCATATATATTTATATATAGATATATATCCACCTAGTTGTGTCTAGCATAGACAAGTATGAGTCCCGGTTCTCTCGTGGTCAGAGTCAACTATTGCATTCCTGTTCAACATGACCATTTCAAGTCTCACATCATCTTCGTTTAATTGTACATAGTTGATCAGGCTATGTTAAATTAAACTTGTAGGATGTAATCCCTGAACCAATCATACCTAATAAGGAATACTACCTAACGGTCATAGTCTAGGCCCACTACATGCAACCTAGTTCACTATAACCTTAGGCTCTGACACCAATCTGTCACACCCCCTAATTCAGGTTGCGGAAGCGAATCGGGTCGGGGCGTGACTAATCAATAACAAAAGCACAAGATATATAGTAAACGACTCTACATGAGACGTTTTAGCAAATACATTACAATACAGTGCATTACATGAGTTTTCAAAAGTAATAAGTCATATAGTTACATAATCATTAGTGAGTTCGCAAATTGATTCAAAAGATTTTAGTTACATAATCATAGTACAAAAGATAATGCCAGTAAAATCCTCATAAGTGTACGCATGCGACTCGTACTAGCTTAACATATAAGTAGATCCTGCTAGGCATCCCTACTCAAGCTGCGTACCTGAGAATGCATCACTAAAAAGGTCAACCAAAAGGTTGGTGAATCTCACAGGTTTATAGTAAGTTACAGTTTTGAACACATCAAGTAGTAAAATTAAGTAATGATTGCACGTATGCAATAGTTTCGATATACATTGCCATGAGCACCATAGTTGAAGCTTAACAGTGTAGTGTGAATAGTACATTCAAGTACAATATCACGTACCCCCGTGAGTGCTATCCGAACACTCATATTTAACAAATACTAATATGCCTGTTTCTACGGTGAAATCCGTGGTAGCGCTACTACCCCAGGCAGGGATTGTCAGTCCCAAATGGATCCATCTACTAGTAATCGCGCTTAAGTCCATAACTAACAACTTATGATAGGAGGCTTTCAGTGGATAAAAGTAAAACCCATGCAATCGATATACCAGTAAATCAGTAAGTAAATCAAGTAAGTAATTTCATGTGTTCGAGTAAAAAAAGCAACGCATCTCCCCCAAAATAGTAAAACAGTAAAAAGGGGCCGTGAGACTTACCTGAGTCTAGTAGTATCAAGCAGTAAATCAAGCAATGAGGTTCTCCGAACCAATAACCTCTAGCGTCCTAAACGCGTAAGGTTAAGTAAGTAAGTGGATATCATTAAGATTATCCATGCTAGTTGTTCACTCAACTAGTTAATGTCCATTAGTCTGTTATTTGTAATTGTTCGTATTTGTAGTCTGTCGTTGTGTAAATATGGCCCAATGGTGAGTTTCATAATAATGAATATCAAAAGCATTATTATTATGTTTGTCTCATTGTATACTTACAAAAGTATATGTGTCATATGTTTCCGAGTTATTCCAAATATTGTATTGACGTTAAATCAAGTATATTGTGATATTGTCTTGTTTGAAAAGTCGGTTATGCAAAGTTAGTGTTGAACACTATTTACGAGACAATAAGGATTGTCGGGAATTACTATTCATGAGACAATAACATTTTGAGTCGGTTTCAAGTATAAAAGTGTTACTTTTTGCGATAATGATGCTACGACAATCGATTTTTATACGACAATAGTGATGCGACAATAGGGTTTTGGTTACGGTTCATGCGACAATGGTATTGTCGCAGGTCTGAGATTTCCCGTTTTTGTTTAAGTGTTCGTTTTTGTTGACTAGGTCAAACGTGTTCGGTTTGACCCGAAACTTTTAGGGAAGTCTTAAATATGTTAAATAAACTTTAGAAATTTATCGTTACGTTTTATGGTTGACCCGAAGTGTCGGTTTTGTAAAATGACTAAAACAGTCCCTAAGTTTAATAGTTCCAGATTTTTACTCAGTTTCGACTCGCGATTTCACCCGTTTCTATTCCGATTGAAGCCTAACCAAAAATCACACATGTTCTGCTAGATGTCTAGTTCATTTATGCACTTTATGGTACTTTTATATGTTCATTTACTATTTTAAACAAAAATAGAAATGAAAAGTGCTCAGGTTGAGTCTAAGAACGAGTTCAGTCCATATATCAGTTCCTACACAAAATTCCGTGGGGATCTGGTCAAAGTGGTAAACATAAAAGTTGTAGCCAACATCTTAACGGTCATTTTTCGTTTAGACATCGTAAGTTGATTCTTCCTAGAACTCAAGATATGGTCTCGAGAAGGAGGCGGATGTTCCTGTCCGCCGGAACAGTAACGCGCACCTTAACGGAAATATTATTTTAAAATAGAAAACGAAGTCGAAATATTACGAAATTGGTTAGGAAAGATAACATCTTGAACTACATTCCAGAGTTAAGAAACGTCAATTTTCATGTATCAATGATTTTTATAAATTTCGTTAAAGTGGGGTTAACTTTCTGGGCAGAAAGTTTAAACACATGTTTTAAGTTTTAAAACGTGTTCCGGTTTATGTATTGGACATTATATGGTTGAGTGGTTACTAGAGTATGATTATAAATATATTACAAATATTATAAAAGAGTTATGAAGTCCTTACAAAGCTAGTACAACCGAGAAGAAGAAGAAGGGGTTGATGTGCTCGTTTCCTTGAATTTCCGAGTGGCGGTTTATGGTGGCTCAATGGTGGTTGAATGGTGGTGTGTGGTGGTTGTTCTTGGGGCTGGAAATCAGTAAGGGAAAGAGAGAGAGTCGTGATAGAGAGAGAGAGAGAGAGTGGAGATATGATGAATGAGGGTGTGTTTGGTTATTTTAATCAAGGAAATGGAAGCAAGATCCACAATTTGGGGGAAGGGGCATGGGGCTGGTCTCATCTGTTTTTGGTGGGCCCCATCCTATGTGGGTGTGTTAAATTGTTCCCCAAGGTTACGTTGTGCGTGGTGTTCGTTTACCCGTTCGTTTCGTCGTCCGTTTAAACGTTAAACGTTTTATGTATTAGTTTTCGTTAACGATTTAAGTCACGATATTTTTAGTGAAAGTTTTACTCAAATAATATATTTTAGGTTACTAAAATGTAATTTGGGTTTTCGTTTGGTCGTCGGTTGCGAATTGTTCATTTATTCTTATCGTGTAACTTTTTTAAATTTATAAATATATACGTGTAATAGTAATATTTTTACCTGAAGTATTTTATCGAAATACTTAGTTTTAAGTTATAAAAATATAACTTTGATTTATTTCATCGGTTGAGCGCGTTTCGCACGTTTTTATAGCGTTCGGTTACGTTTTAAGCAAAACGTACGTGTTCGTTATATTATAACCATAATATAAAGTAATTATCAATGTTATTAAATAATTTCATATTATTTAATAATAGTTTCACCAACGTCCGTATTTGAATTCCTGCGTGATTTGTTTATACGCGATTTTTGAATAATTGTTTTGTATTATATATACATATAATCATATATATAATACTTGTATGCTTTGGTATTTTAAGTATATAATACTTTCAATAAAAGTTTAAATTTGAACCAAATTTTGGGTCATTTTTGACCGGGTGTCACAAAATGAGACAGGTAAAATGAAAGTTTAGATATCACCCGGAAATAAATGCGTAGCACTGTATTATTATGATTGACAACTCTTTTGCACGTACAAAGATTGATCTCCGAATCCCTAGCGTTTGCCCTAGCTTCTATATTAATCTGTAGATTAATTACAATAATCCTAGAATGAGAAAGACTAAAGAATACAAGAGATTTTCTAAAGAAAGTGTGTAATACTTGTAAGTTGTGTTGAAAGAGTGTGTGTTTCAAATGAACCAAAGCCCTCCTATTTATAGGGGAGATTCGGCTCATGTTAGCATCTTGAGGAGCACTTTAGCAAAAGGTGGAAAAGGTGGTGCACCAGGTACGTACAATCGCGCAAAGGTGTAGCACCGAGTACGTACAATCGCGTAAAGGTGTGGCACCGGGTACACGAAAGGACCAAAAAGCGGAAATGAAACAGGGGAGGGGTGGCCGGCGCCGTCCTCCAGGTGGCCGGCGGCGACTGGTGGCTGGCCGGCGGCGGCTGGCTGCCACCCGCCCCGGTCCGTCGTCTTTCGCTGCGTTTCTTAATTCGCGCGTGTTTTCTTTGTTATGCGTCCATTTTTGTCGATTCTTTTTTCGTTGGATTCGTAATTCAAAAACAGAGATTTTGATATAAAGAAATCCCAAAGTTGAGCTTCCTATCTCCAGATGATGCGTACGAATCATTTGAATCTTCCGGCGGGCGTAGAATCTTCATTCTTTATCCGTTTTTGTTGATTCTTCTTCTGTTAGACTCGTATTTTGAAAAGGAACATCTTGGATAAGATGGATGTTGGTGATGGGCACCTTAGTCTTTAAATCTTGTTTTGATGCCTTGAATCTTCAAATGTGCGTGGAATCTTTGTTTTTCATCCGTTTTGCTTGATTTTTATCGTGCAACCTTGTTTTGACCTTCTTGGCAGATTCTCATTGATTTGAGTGTTATTTGAGTTCAAATGCCAAGAATCATTCTAGAAAGAGAGAGATATCGGTAGTAAAAATGTGACTTTTTACGCGATATCAGGATCATACCCAAAACGTGTTTTAGAGAGAGAGATGAGTGATGATGCTTGGTTGTGTTCTTGCTCTTTCTTCCTCTTGTTCTTCTTTCTCCAAATGTGATGAAGGATGATGATGATTAAGATGATGATGAGGGATGATTAGAGAGGAGGAGGAGAGCTTCTTTGTGTGTTTTTTTCTAAAGAGAGATTAGGAGATAGGGTAAAAACATGAATGAGTGAAATGAGGAAGGAAAAAGGGGGTTTTTGTTGAAGTTGGTCAAGGGGGAAAGATCCCCTTTTTGGGGAGATGAATTTCGTCCTGGGGGCCCCACTAGAGGGTGTGGGTGCCTCCAAACTTTGTTACTCAAATTTGTGCTCCGTTCGGTGTTCGTTTACCCGATCATTCTACGTTTTAATTAATCGTATATCGTTTTGTATATTACGTTTTGTTAACGCATCAAAACACGATATTTTAAATAAGGTTTTACTCAAATAACATATTTTAAGTTAATAAAATATACTTTGGTTTTCGTTTGGTTGTCGGTTGTAAATTGTACGTTTATTCGAATTGTGTAACGTTTTTAGACGTTATAATTGTACGTGTGTAATCGTGATATTTTTATTTGAAGTATTTTATCAAAATACTTAATAACGAGTTATAATAATACAACTTGAGTTTATTTCATTTGTAGGCGCGTTTCGTGTGTTTAATTCGTGTCAGTTACGTTTTACATAAAATGTACATTGTTTCGTATATTATTAATAAATAATATAACTTAAATACAGTCACCTTAAATATTCCATTCTTGATTTATGTTATGGAAATATAAACTTAATCCGTATTATAAATCCATAGGAAAAAACAAGATCGGAGGTGAAAGAATCATGGAAAACGGGTGAAGAACGAAGAAGATAAAGCGCTTACAGTTGTACTGATCATCATCTGGAACACACAAAAGCTATCGACATCCAAATTTGGAAACTTTAGTGTCATTAGAAGAGTAACAGATAAATGAATCTAACGGTGCAAGAATCAAGCAAAACGGACTTAGAACGAAGAAGATACAGGCGAAACAAACAATGAACGGAGCGAGTACCAACCACCTCCTCCCTAGGTGCCGTATACGACACCTTAAGGGCCGTATAGGGGCCCCTTAGGTCCATTTGGCTTGTTTTTGAGCTTCATAATTGGTACCCTAGGGCCAATTAACCCCCCTAGTACTTGCTACCCCCCGTTTGAGCTTAAATGCTTGTTTGTTGTGCTTTAAAGGTTGTACCAAGCCTTCACCTCCTTCCCTATAAATACCAACCTCATTTCCTCATTTCAATCATTCCTCATTCTCATTTGTTCTCTCTCTCTCTCTCTCTCTCTCTCTCTCTCTCAAGAAATACTCACACTCTCTTTAGGTTTTCTTTATAGTTTCTCTCTAGGTTCTCTATCTAGTCTTTCTCTCTAAAGGGTAAAAAGTGCTTCTAATTTTCAAGATCACGGAAAAATCTCCAATATTAATATGAAAAATCATCTCTAAGTATTCACATTCGTTTATACTTGCTCAACTCGCCAAGAAAGTATAAAATACCCACAAAAACATTCATATCTCCAAAGTGGAATCATGCTTAGAAATCAGTCCCCGGGCTCAGTGTTGGGTCAAATGGAAGAACGGATCAGATTGAAAAATTTTAGAAGTGTTTAGTACTGCTGGGCTTACAAAGTTACTAATGCTGGTCAAAATTGTCGTGTTCGTCCTTGTGTTTGTCTCAAAAATAACGCCCCATCCTTATGTTTCAATAATGTCACTGGCCGTCCCTATAATCGTTGTTTTGCATCATTAGTAGTCCCTTAGACAAACGACGTCAATAACCCCCGTTAAATCCTTGCACGTGCATGGCACGTGAGGGGTATTTCTGTCCTTTCCTTTTCTCCCCCACCAACCCTCATTTACTTCCTTCATCCCCATTCTACATACGAAATTGCTCATAAATCTCTTCATATATGCAATGATAAAGCATCTCCAAGCTAAATAATGTTTGATCAATGGGTAATTCGTGAGAAAAATGCTGATCTTCACAAACTGAGAACTAAATACGGTAATGTTAATGAACTCAAACTCAAAATTTAATATATATTTGTTTAATTTTCATGTAAAATACATAATGGGTTTTGAATTTTTTCATTTACAGAGCGAGAAACCTCGTTATTCAGTATAAAATTACATCATGGAGGCTGTTTTAGTAAATTTCCAGGAAGGAAGTATGTTGGAGGTGCAGTAACGTATGTTGACAAGTTAGATAGTGATCAGTTTTCTGTACTTGAGATAGATAATATGTTGGATGAGTTGGGCTATCATGACAAAGGTATTACTTACTACCATTTTAGACAACCAAATTTTGATTTAGATTTTGGGCTTTTGGCACTAGGTAATGATCAGGATGTATTAAACATGTTACCGTATGCAATTACTCATAGGATTATTGATGTTTTTATTGAGCATGGTATTACTACTATCAAAAGTTATTTTAGAAGCCCACGAAAAAACAAAGTTTCCATTGAGTTATTGGAGGATGATGAAAATATCAATAAACCATTTGTTAGAGCAAAACCTAGAAAGCCAAGGGCAAAAAAATTGTTATTGGAATGGTTTGAAACGAATAAAGATGGGCAATGTAGTAGTATGCAAGAAGGGAATGTTGATAAAGATTCTGGAGAGGATCAAGTGTACAAACCAGTATTTATTGAAAACATGTCTGAAGGGTTAGGAGATGAGGAGTTGCCCACTATTGGTACTATCCAATCATTTGATCCATTTGCTGACTTTGATGATATCTTAGGTCCTAATTATAACAGTCTAAACAATACACAACCATTGTTGAATAAAGAACCGGTGGTTAATTTGAATCATGATTTAGAAGCAAATGAAGCAAATGGTAGTGGAAGTGATACTGCTAGTGGAAGTGATACTGGTAGTGGAAGTGATAGTGACAGTGAATGGGTTGAAGATGAACATAATCAGGTTGTTGATGTAGATGTTGACATGAGAGAATTCCACCAGTTTGTAGATATTGAAGTAGAATTTGTTGGTAGGGGTAAAGAACCAATGCATAATATAGAATCAATGGCTAATGATACTAATCATGCACAAGTAGATGGGATTGATTTTAGTGATTTTGATAGTGGTTCAGGTTCAGATGATGAACTTGGTAGGCTCAGGAGAATGAAGTTGAAAGAGTTAAGAAAATTGGGTAAAGCATCATCTAGTGTACAAGTAGGCAAAGTGAATTGGTATGTTGGCCAACTTTTTAAACTTTTTAAAAGTGCAGAAGAAGTGAAGGAGCTGGTTAGATTGCATGCAATAGATACTAGGAGAGATTTGATATTTGATAAAAATGATAAAGAAAGAATAAGAGTTAAGTGCAAAGGAAGTACACCATGTTATGGTTAAACTGGTGGGGTCCAACTAGAAAAAGAACCGAATCTTGAAACAATTCATGAGGTAGAGACAAAACTGGGTTGAGTGGTCCAATGAAAAAAGGAAAGGGCATAAAAGGAGGGAAAAAAGGCAAAAGTGTTGAAACTAGTGAATGGAATATTGACAAGGGTAGTGACGTAATTTCACAAAAAAAAGGATTCCTCCTACAATCACATGTCCTTGGTTATTATATGTTCCTAAATGCAATAATGGATCTTGGATGGTGGTTACCTTTAATGACTACCACAACTGTTTCCAACAAAAAGAACTTAAATGGTGTACATCTACTTTTCTCTCTAAACACATCAAAGACACAGTAACCTCAAATCCAGAAATTCCATCAAAGGCCCTTCAAGATCAACTGGAGAAAGAGTATAGTCTAGGTATTAAGAAGCAGACATCATACAGGGCAAAGAAAAAGGCATTGAATATCATGAAAGGTGATGTGGTTCAACAATATTCTTTGTTGAGAGACAATATCTTGGAATTGCAAACTCAAAACCCGGATACAACAGTTAGAGTAGAGTGTGAAACAAGTACAAATCCTGCAGCTAGCACTAGAATTTTTAAAAGGGTATATGTTTGTTTGGGTGCTCTTAAGAATGGGTTTAAGGCAGGAATGAGGGAGATTTTAGGATTGGATGGGGCATTCATGAAAAAACCACAAAATGGACACATTTTGACTGCTGTGAGTGTTGATGGAAACAATGGAATATATCCACTGGCATATGCAGTAGTTGAAACAGAAAATGGGAATGCTTGGAGCTGATTTTTGGAATGCCTTGAGATGACTTGGGTTTGCAACAAAATTCAAACATGGAATGGGGGAAATAAGTATCAAGTTTCTAGACAGTATGTGGATCAGTATGTGGTGGACATGGGTGATAAAACATGTACATGTAGGAAGTGGGAGTTGACAGGATTTCCTTGTGCACAAGTTATTGCTGCAATCTGGAACATGAGTTTGAATGGAATGCAAGTTGGAATTGCTGAGGACTATGTGCACCCTGCATACAGACTACAAACTTGGAAAAATGTGTATAACTTCAAGATTAATCCAATCAGTGGAAGAAACCTATGGAGGAAGAGTGATTGCCCAACTACATTGCTACCACCACTGTATCACAAACAAGCTGGAAGGCCCAAAAAGAAAAGGAGAAGGTCTCAAGCTGAATTGGAAATTCAAGCTGCAAGCTCATTTGTGACAGAAGGAAAGCTTTCTAGAGCTGGAACATCTAAAGCCTGTAGTAAGTGTAAAAGGGTTGTCACAATTTTAGAGGTTGTGGTTAAAATGGAGGAAGTCAAATTGCTACGGAGTCAAGGTGTTAACCAAAGTCAAACTGGTGGGAGTCAAGCTGCTCGAGGGAGTCAAGCTGCTGGAGAGAGCTAAGCTGCTAAAGGGAGTCAAGTCGGAAGTCAACCAAGGAGGTCAATTAGAAAGAGAACTGCAAGTATGAAGGGTGCTTCTGCATCTTAGTTATGCTATGTTTGTAATAGTTTAAGTTTGTGTCTTGACAATGTCTCCTTTTGATATGTACTACTATGTTATGTCCATGTCTCTTTTTCAATTTGTGTATGTGAAACAATGTCTTTTGAACCAGGTCTAATGGCCTTTAATGTAGGCTTTAATGTAGTTTTTAATGTATGGCAATTTGCAGCCTTCTATTTGTGCATTTACATCATTTGTGCAAAAAAATTTTTGCATCATGCACTAGAAACCTGAAATTTTGTAGTTCATTACAAAAATAGAGAAAATGGACATATGACAACATTTAATGACCACACCAAAATTACTTTTCATTACATTACATCACAAAAGTAAGTTCATTACACCACAAAAGTTAATTCATTACACCAAAAGAAAATCCTAACTTGCATTGCAACTGCCAATGACAACATCTAACTTCACCTTACACAAGCTAATCTATTTCTTAAAAAAGAACGCATACGCAACAAACATAACCCAGCTCGTGATCAGATACATCTTCAAGTTGTGATTTTCTTGTTCTAGTCGGTTTCTAGCCCTTAGCAGCCCCAGGATTATGTTCACAACACGCTCACACATAGGTGGGTCGTACCAGTCAATGAACCCACAATTACCAACCTGCAAACATTATTCGAACTAAAATACTTTTAAAACTATGATTTTTAGGGTTTACACGTACTTACCTTTGGTGGACAACAGTAAAATCGACGACCTGGGTTAGTTGAAGTCCACGGTGTCTTCACAATACCCGCTGCACCACATTCACAAATAGCTACAACCATCTTTGCAATTTTGGATATACTTGATTGATTATTTGGAGAGGATTTGAAGAAAATAAAAGAGATGAATGAGGTTTGTACAAGTAAAAAGAGGGTTTTATAATATAAAGAGGGGAAGTAAATGAGGGTTGGTGGGGGAGAAAAGGAAAGGACAGAAATACCCCTCACGTCCCGTGCACATGCAAGGATTTAACGGGAGTTATTGACGTCGTTTGGCTAAGGGACTACCAGTGATGCAAAACAACGATTATAGGGATGGCCAGTGACATTATTGAAACATAAGGACGAGGCGTGATTGTTGAGACAAACACAAGGACGAACACGGTAATTTTGTCTAGTTTCTACTACTCATTCTATATTACTACTGCTGCAAGTATTAGTACTGCCAGTGTATTCCAGAGTTTGTACTGCCAGGCGAAAGCTTCAAAGTTAAGATGTAATTCCCCAGTTAGTACATCTACTTTTATTTTACATGGTTAATACTGTTAGATTCAATTACAGTATTAGTGTTGCTTAGTGAGCTTATCAGATTATCTAATCTGTACTTAGTACAACTTCTATAAGCTAAACATGATTTACTGAAGCAGACCATGTTTAGACAATATAGTTATCATGCATTATTTACAGTCACGTGTAATAGGGACTCTATTGTTTTATAAAATAGAGTTCCTTACTTTAGAGGCATGGCATGTCTTGGTTGTTTGTGTATAAGTTAGACTGATAGATTGAAGATCGGTGTGTGTGTTAACCACCAGTCTTAGTTAGCTTCAAGGTTCATTGTAATCCCAATACAACAAAGTGTATTTGTATTATTATTTTATTGATAATAATATTGAAGCTTTTGACAATCAAACTCTTGTGTCCTTGTTTGTTCATACCTGTAGTACTTTCTGTGTTACAAATATTATATCTTCCAAAGTTGACAAGTATTATTCCGTAAATTTCTTATTATTTATTCAAAGCATAGTATTAGTTATCTTGGTTAAGATCAAGATGATCATGACAAGTGGTATTAGAGCATAAGGTTACTTTGAATACTGGAAGATCTGGGAGTTTAGAGTTTGTTTATTGTCAAGAAAAGACTTATGTGTTTGTCAAATTTTTGTAAAGATGTCTTCAGAGAAGTAGTAGATGGTATTCGGGTATCTAAAATACCCATACTCAAGCCAGATGAGTATGATATGTGGAGAACAGAATCAAGAAATACATGTTGCTTATAGATTACCAAATCTGGGACATTGTGGTAAATGATCCAAAATATCCAACTGATGCAAATGGTGTTAGGTTGACAAAGGCACCACCAATAACAGATGTTGAAAGAAGAGAAAGAGGAATAGAACTCAAATCACTTTGCACTCTGTTAGTGGCATTACCAAATGAATATCAAAAGAAGTTTGAAAAATGTGAAGATGTAAAGGTTCTTATGGAGGCTATAGATAAAAGAAATGGTGATAATGAGAGCACCAAGAAGAATAAGAGATCTTTGCTTAAACAATAGTTTAAAAATTTTGGTTCTGTCAAATCTGAAACTTTTACACAAACTTTTAACAGATTTTCAAAGTTGGTAGGTGATCTTGAGAATCAATATGTTAAGATTGATAAAGATGATCTTAACAGGTAATTTTTGAGGTCACTTGGAGATGAGTGGACCATGTACACGGTATGTTTAATGCAGGGAAGTGATCTAGATGACAAGGAGCTAGATGACTTGTATAATGATCTTCGATCGTTCAAACCTGAAGTGGAAATCAAGAAGCAATCTACTGTGTACACGCAGAATGTGCAAAATGCAGCCTTCACACTACTAGAAAAGTTCAAATAGACCACGGTAAAATAAGCATATGAACCACGGCTTTTGAGGGGTGGTCTATAAGTTCTCACATTAAAACCATGATCTATTTGAAAAATTATAATATATATATTTTATATTTTCATATATTTTTTGAATCATTCAAATGAATATATAATACAAACAACCAACTTAAAAAAATGCAATTGGAAATTCACCTCTTAGAATGCAAGTACTATATATCACACATTTTCTAAATTGATATAAACCCAAATAAGCAAATACAACCACTAAATATACCAAATTCAATCAATTATCTATCACATGGAAATATGGGAAAATTGTAATTACAATTATAAATATATTCTTTATGATGCATATTTGCAACATGATTCCTTTAGTTTAGGAGCCTTTCTTGTCACAATTGCAAGACGTAACACATAACCTGCAATATTATCAAAAGTACTAATTCAATGATATAAATCAAAACTAGCATATCTACAAATTTTCGGAACTGAAACTACCATTTTTGAGATGATTGTCACCGTTACTTGAAGGCGAGGATCTCACAGCACTGCACGCTCAACTTTTTGAGCAAGAAAAACATGTCCAAATTTCCAATCAAGTGAGCTTGATATGTACCAGATGATGTAAAGCATGCAACTGTTTCCTATTTCCCTACTTCTTGAAAGTATATCTAATCACCGATTTTTTAGAATGGACACAAATTAAATTGAATTAAACAAGCTCGGACATACCTTTCAAGTGATTAAATTCAGTAGATATTAAATCAAGTTCACACACCATAGAGTAATTCTCCCTCATCAACCAGAGAGTTCAATTTTATGCTACACACCTCGTTGGTTCAAGTGGGTTACGTGATGTTGAAAAGGGTAACTTTTGAAAGAAATGGGTCGTCTGGGTTGACTTCAAATTTTTAGAATTTTGAAAAACTCAACTACTGTGTAAGATACACGATTACAAAAACTAGTTTTAGATATTTTCTATTTAACCCGTTAACATCATACCAACCATAACCAAAACATATCCATTTTCCATTTAACCCGTTTAAATCATACCAACCATAACCCAAATAGACCCGTTTAGAAGTGAACGGGACAGACATATTTTGCACAGACCTAAAATCAAACTATGTTCTTTATCCTCATTGAAAGGTAAAATGAAAGCTAAAACAAGATAGAAATAGCATGCACCTCCTCAACAATTCCAGTTGGTAATTTCCCCCCTGAGCCTTTGAACACTCCTCTTTTTCCTTGAACTACAAGAAGCTCGTTCATGATACAAGTTCAACTTTAGATAAATAATTGTATAACACTAGAACTATCTGCGAGATTTCTAATGCAATGAATAATACAAAGAAACCTCCTTATTATCGTTGACCACAAAAGAAGCAACACCGAGCATTAGGTGGGAGAGTACTATTAGTTTCAAGAATCACGTATGTTGGTTCAGCATGACGGTACCAAAATCCTTCCTAAACGAGTTAACATAATCATGAGTCAGTCATATATAACACACAACATTCAACTTTTTCAAGCAAAGATTAAATTAAATATATTCATCTTTACTGCAAGTTTTACAAAATTTACAAACTCAAATGACAGTTTAAGCCAAACTCCCTTCTTCTCCTAGCAAGTCATATAAATCAATTCAAAGAGTTCCATTAATTTATGAAAGTAAATATATATATATATATATATATATATATATATGGATTAATGATTTGGAAGATTTAGTGTATAAATTACCTGTAGCCACCATTGAGATATTGATGCTTGAAGTAAAGTGGTAAAAACATATTCATCCATATCATGTTCAATGATAATGACACCTCCATAATCATCATAAGTAGCATTCAGCATATATCATCAAATTTATCTTCTGGAACCTTGGAAATTTTTCCCATGTTTAGTACTACAGTATTTGTTGTTGATCCTTAAATCCTGAAGGATGAATTAGGACAACAAGCTAATTATATAAGGTTTTGGTACAATCAACTCTTTGACTCAACCTAAGTCCCAAACCATGTTTTGGGACAACCCGTTCGACAGTTCGATCCGTCTAAGAGTTGAACCGATTGGGATCCTACCTCAAGTGGACAAAGAGAATATCAAAGTACGGTCTAAATGTTCTCACTGTAGTTTTTAGAAATCGTTAAGTTTCACTTTTGTAGCGGTTTGTTAAAGAATCTCTATACCATAATATCACTAATCACAATCACTAATAATAAATATGCTAATTACTAATCTTATGAGAAAACTGTGATCTCAAAGTTATTTGCTACCAAAACAAAGAAATATTTATACTAAATATAATTCAGGTTGAACACTTTCACAATTTTATTAGATCACCCAACTGATCATGCGATGCATTGCACTTGTTGCACTTTTATCCCCTTCCACTGCATCAATATGATGGTTAAGTTTAGGAGAAACCTTTCCCACAAAACTACAACAAGATAAATTTAATAAATTATAAGCTGAATAGTAGACCATATTCTTTCAAGCATATCATCGAACACCTAGTGAGCACCCCCGGTATCATCACACGTTCTATATATCGCCACTAAAAGAATCCAGTTATAAAATATGTTGAAATACAAGAGTGGGCTACAATAATTAGATCAGAAGTTACAAATCAAAAGTAAAACACATGAACTACAGAAGTAAGAAATGGGTATGGCTTAAAATTTGATCTTTTCAATATTTCTTAGAAAAAACTTTTAAAAACAAATAAGATTAAACCTTTTTTCATCAACTCTCCTAATAAGTAGATCTGAGAGATCCGCCAACCGCCATCACTGTTCGAGCATGTTTCCGTCAATTTGAGTGTTCTTACAAACGAGATCCGAGGTAAACCGTCGCCATCTCGATTCGAGCAGGAAAACAACAACTTCAGTCATCAATCGGTACAGATTAGTTGCCATGTTTAATACTTTGATGTTTAAATTTATAGAATTGGGTTTTGTTTTTGTTTGATGATTCACTTTCTTTTATGAACTTGTTTATGTTTTTGATCTTGTAAAAGGAGTAGGAATTGGAAAACATAGTTGTTAGTGAGGATTTGGCTAATAATTTAGGGTTTGGAAAGTTGAGAACTGAGTGATTTTTGTAGGGGGTAATGGGTTTTGAAGAATAGAGGGAGAAGTACCACGGTTACTACATTAGTGATTGTGGTCCGTGTGGGTTATTTTTAAGGAACGTTGTACCTTCTTAAAACAATAGACCACCCCCAATTTAATTAGGACCGTGGTCCTGAGTATATATCATGGTTCATAATTAGGAACCGTGCTCATCCTTTTTTTAAACCGTGGCTTATCTCACATAATTTAAAAATGTTTGATTTATGGTAAACAGATGACGGATTTTATAATTTTACTATTTACTATTTCAGTGGTCTATTAGGGGTGGTCTATAGGTAGAACGCAGGTAGAACCTAACTCATATGGATCTTCATCAACTGCTACAACATCGGGATCTGGATCATCATCACATGATAGATCTTGTGATCAAGTGTTATAAGCTTTCTTTGCTAGTCATGTGACTTCATCACTGACTAATGAAGAGTTAGAACAGATCAGCCTTGATGATCTGGAGGAAACGGTCATCAAATGGTAGATGGTCATGATCATTATGAGGGCTAAGAGGTATCTGCAGAGGACCGGAAGGAATGGTTTTTCCCTGAAGAGAGATGACAATGCATGATTTGACAAGAGCAAGGTGAAGTGCTATAACTGCCACTAAATGGGTCACTTTGCAAGGGAGTGCAGATGTGGAAGGCAGGAGGTAAAGTGCAAAGAATTGGGGGGTTCAATGGAGATCATAGGAGAAATATTCTAGTTTAATATGCTATTGCAATCGCTTTGGTGTCATGGGATGGATTAGGGTTTGATTGGAGTGACCAAGCTGAACATGAAGCTCAGAATCAAGCATTAATGGCACTAACAGAAGCTGCTCAGACATCTGATGAAGTTCCATATGAGGTACTGGTTAAATTATGTTCTGCTATATGTAAAAAAAACTTTCAAACATTACCGAAATCATAATGCTGAAATTTGTTAGGAACTCAAACAATGGGACTTCAAAATTAGGCACACAATCACTGCTATAGAAAACCTTGAAAAGACCTTAAAAGCATAATGAAACACAATTTTATTATGAAGTTAAGTATACTAGGAGGGAAAGGGGTGTGCTAAAGGACAAAGTTGAGGATTTAACCAAAAGGTTAGCTAAGGTCACTAGTGAAAAGGAAAGCATAAAACTAAAAGTTAGAGACATAGAAAATGCCTCAAAGAATGTAAAGAATATAATCAAGGTACAAATTTATGATAAAATCAAAACAGATCTAGGTTATAACAGTGTACCCTCACCATACAACGACAAATATTTTCCACCTAAAACTGACTTAGATATCAATAAGTTAAAGGGGGATATGTCTAATGAGGTCAAGAAAGTTGATCCAGTGGTGAATCAAAGTGATGAGTTGGATGAGGTAAAAGTGACAGAGTGCATATCAGATGATGAAGGTAAGTCTACATCTGTTAGTGATAAAATGGTTAAGTATAAAGCAACTAGCTAGCACTAGTGGGAGTGATAGATCTGAAGTGAAAGGCAAAAAAGTGCATACCGGGTTAATTTATGAAATTTCATGTGAGAAATTAGATAAGGGTGGGAAGTTGTTTCAAGAGAAAGTTAAGTTGAAAATAGATCAATTGAGAACCACATAAAACATATCTAGGAGAGGTCTAGGATTTGCAAAAACACATGAGAAAACAACTAGCAAAATTGTTAACCAATCTACAAACATTATATTTGCATCTACTGTACTAGTTGTAGCTGCAAAGTAAGCAGTTCATCACCATCTCCAAAATCAAAACCAAGTCCTTAGGAAAATCTCAGAGAAATTGGAACCCATTGGTTTCACATAACCTAAAACGGAATTTTCAAATGGTGAAAGTGAAAGCTTGCTTTGTTCATGGGAAGAACAATCAGATTGTTTTCATAATCCAATAAATGAAAGGATTATGAGATTTTCATGGACAGCATCTGACATAATCAACTATCAAAATTTTAAATCAAAATTTGGTTCGGTTAATGCTACTAAGAAGAAAAATGCTAACTTAATTAATACAACTGCACCAAAAATTACTGCAGCAGCATTAATCAAAAATAAAGCCAACATTACAAATATGACTTCTACAACAAAAATAATTAATACTACTAAGCATATTAATACTGCTAGCAATACTAATACTGTCAAGCAAGTTGCTACTGCTTTAGTTTAGACTGCAAGACCAGTTAATAATGGTAGCTCAGTTAAGACTGTCAAACCAGTTAATACTGCTAGGAGTATTAATATTGCTACCAATTTAAATACTGCTAGGAAAAAACACACTGGTTCAGCACTGGATACAGTTGACCCAAGAGTTTCCAACACCAACAGTACATCATAATTAATGATCTAAATGAGAGTTAAGTTTGTGGATGTAGAAGGGAGATCCAAAACCAAATTGGTTTGGTTTCCCAGGAGAAACTGATCTTTTTCAATGTACTTAACTATTCAGAGCAAGCCAAGAAGTCTATGGCATATCAATAGTTGTTGCTCAAGGCACGTGACTAGAGATAGAAGCAAGCTACATAACTTCAAAGAATTTGATGGTGGACCAGTAGCTATTGAAAGTAATCGTAAGGGTGAAAGGATTACAGGAAAAGGAGTTGTCAATAGTGATAAGATGAGTTTTAAAGATGTTTATTATGTTAAACAATTGAGGTACAATTTACAAAGTGTGAGTCAAATCACAGAGAAAAAGAACCCTATTCATTTCACTGACACTTAATGCTTAATTCTTTTGTATAAATTTAAACTTGATGAAAGTATGATATTATTGAGAATACCAAGAAAGAATAATGTATACTGTTGTGACTTAGCAAACATGAAACCTCAACAAGAATTAAACTGTTTTATCTCTAAGGCAACTGTTGATGAATCTGGCCTTTGGCTTAGAAGAATGTGTCACATGAATTACAAATCAATTAATAATTTGTTAAAAGAAATTTTTTAAGCGGATTACCTGAAAAGACATATTCATGTGATGACCATTTTGTTGTCTGTCAAAAAGGCAAGCAACACAAGACTTCTTTTAAGACAAAGGTGTGAACTTTATTTGCTTTCCTTTACACTTACTGCGTATGGACTTATTTGATCCAACCAATGTGAGTAGTATATGAAAGAAATCATATTGCTTGGTGATCATCGATGATTTTAGTAGATTTGGTATGGTGTTCTTTCTTAGGACTAAGGATGAGACAGGTAAGATACTTAGATCACTCATTACTAGGATTGTTAACTAAACTAATCAGAAAGTTAAGATCATCAGAAGTAACAATGGAACAGAATTTAAAAATCACAAGATGGATAAAGGTGTCTTGTTACTATCTTAAATACCAAACATCACCTAGGCAAGTTTTAGAGCAAAGTGGATGAAGGTGTCTTTGTTGGATACCTTACTCAAAGGAAAGCATGTATAGTATTTAACCAAAGAACTAGGATAGTGGAGGAGACCATGAAATGTGACCTTTAATGAACACACACCTAGTGTTGTCAGCAAAGGTCCAGATTGGTTGTTTGATAATGATGTTCTAACCCGATCATTTAGACATATGTATGAGCATTCAAGTGCAGGTACAAGTACAAGTGAATCAAGTGGAGCTAATCAAAAGAAGGACACTTCAACAAAATATGTTCTACTTCCAATTTGGAAACCTGATCTACCGGAGGTTTTTCAAACACCTCCACCAGATCAAGCACAGAGTTCAGAGCCAATCACATTAACTCAGTAAGAGAATGCAGGTTTTGATAATGGGAATACATCTTCAGATCCTGAGGAGCATCCAGAAAAAGAAGCATCTGATGTAAATGAAGCTGAGAATGCAGTTGTACATGCAACTGAGAAGGTAGAAGAAGCTGCAGATGAAAATATAGGTCCATCTAGTCTAACTTTGACTGAGACTAGTATTTTGATGAATCCATGATACAAATCTGGAATTTGGGATACCAATGTCATCTATTTCACAATATCACCAATATAAAGCTTATCATCCATTGGAGAAAGTGATAGGTGATATTGATTCTACAATGCAGACTAGAAGGTTTGCCAGACTCAATGAAGAAGACATCAACACTCTTTATTTGTCTGCTTTCTATTCCGGATTGAGCCCAAAAAAGCTATTGAAGATTCAAAAGATCCAAGTTGGGTTGAAGCAATGCAAGAGGAGCTGCTTTAGTTTAAGATCCAAGATGTGTGGACCTTAATGAATCTTCTAAGAGGAAAATGGGCTATTAGAACCAAATGGGTATACAGAAATAACAAGGCCAGATTGGTTGCACATGGATATACACAAGAGGAAGGCATTGATCATGATGAGTTATTTACTCCTATTGCAAGGATTGAAGCTATTATAGTGTTCTTGGCTTATGTTTCTTTTAAGGGATTCAAGGTATACCAGATAGAGTTGGATTTTCTATTCCCTAACTAGATTAACATATGCAGCGAAAAATAACAATTTAATCTATGGCAATTAGGAAACTAAACCCTAAAGGACCTTGACTTAAAAAATCTATTAATAATAACAAAATAAATAGATAAATGAGAAATTACTAACCTTTGAGAAAACCAATTTCTCACGCACGCAGACCCCCTTGCTAGAGCTTCCATGCTGTGACACACCGCAATTTCGACATAATTAAACATAATTAGCATGCACATCTAGGCTAATTCCCTACTTGAGTGAATTCACAACTACTTTTAGAGGTAAGTCTAGCAAAGCCCAACTAGTTAATACGTGTAGTGTTACATATTTCGTAATTAGTATAATTGCGTACAAAACATTCGGAACAAACACTACAAAATATACGATCGTTGGCGAACAAATTATTTGATAATATGAAAATTATTAAATAACATTATTTAGTTATTAAATATTATGTTGATAATATTTACAATGTATTTTGTTGCAAATAACATTTATTTCGTATAACCGAAACAACTCGAAACCCATTTGTAAAACTAAAATAAAACAAATTATAATTTTATAACTCAACTAAATTATTCCTATAAAATGTCTAGAGTAAAAATATATTCGAATACGTATTTAAAAACTTACCAATTTAAAACATTCTAACATTTAACGATCGGGTAAACGAACACGGGTTTAATACCACAAAATTGGGACAAAAATTCCCCTCCCCTTTCCCTTTGGTCAGCTGACCCAAACACCCCAAACCCCCCACCCAACCCCATTTTCATTTCACTTCCTTCTAACACAAAACACACACAAACACCATCTCATTTCCTCTCAAAATCAACCACCAAGAATCATCAAATCACCACCATTTTCTTTGGATTTTCGGACCAACAACAACAACAAAACTTATCATCAATTTCATCTTCAAGATTCAAGCTCAAGAACACCATTTTCATCACCATCTTCATCCACTCACCTAACTTTCGGATTTCACTCAATTTGGTATGAAAAATCACTTTTCTTTCACTTTTCCTTTGTTATTATAGTATACAAACATGTTACAAGTTATATTATGAAAGATCTAAACGTTTTTGGGTGAAAAATTAAGTTTTTCGTCGAACAGTGCGTTGTGTCGCACGGGACCGAAAACAGTAGTGCGACACAACCTTTTGTGTCACAGTACCATTCTTACGTCGCATTATGCGACACAACGCCTTGTGTTGCATACATTATCCTATGTCGCATACTTGCGACACAACTACTATGTCGCAGCATTTGCGACACAAATGCCTATGTCGCATTTATTTGCGAATGTCGCAGGATTGCGACACAAACCCTTGTGTCGCAGAACCCTTTTAGCGACACAATACTTATGTCGCAGAACTCAGAACCTTAAAAATACATGTTTTACACTAAGTGTCGGAACCAGATTTTACCACTTGATTTTACTCCGAATTTGGAATTCGAATGCGTTTTCACTAAAGCTCGACCCCAGCCAGGGGCTCTGCCCCTTGGACCCCGCCAGGGGTTGCCATCCCTTGGACCCCGCTACCAGGGGCGCTGCCCCCGGACCCCCGTACAAAATTTCCATTTTTATGAAAACACAACGAAACTGCCAACACTACTTTGAAATACTTTTATGAAACCTTCACCAACGAGTTGTACGAATTTACAAATAAACAATGATCTTTCATGGATGAACGAGTAACATGGTCTGGTTGTTATCCAACCACGTATACGACTATTTCCTACGTTTAGGACATTAGGGACTTTACCCGGACTACGCTTTGCTAGCACTCGCACATTACTTAACTCAACAGGTGAGTTCACAGCCCCACTTTTAACTGTTTTACTGCTTTTAACTTGGGGTGAGAAACATACTCAACTGCTTTAATGATTGCCATAACTGCTTTTACTTACATGATTGTATACTTGTTTTACTCGAACGATTAGAGTACTGTGAACTGTTGAACTCTTACACAAAACTGGTATTTATGAAACAACATTTTCATACTATAAACTTGTTAAACTTTGTTTGGTAAACCGGAGAACGACCGGTACTGTGTTTCACTGGAGAACGACCAGCAGTATTTATTGCCATGCCGAGTTTGGACGGGAGAACGACCCGTGCGTCTTTTGACCAGAGAACGACCGGTACTGATTTGGAAACGCTGGAGAACGACCAGTAACTTATTGTAAACTGTATTTTGGGTAACATCCCAACCGGACGATATTTGGATAACATTCCACAAAACGTTTACTTAACTATTATGGCAATGACTATTTGTGAACGTGTTGATTTTAACAACTGTGATTACAAACTTGATTCACTATTGCAAACATAAAACCTGTGAATTCACTCAACCTCGTTGTTGACTTTTACTATGTTTTTCAGGGAATTAGCTGCACGTAAGACATCCTACACACATGGAACGTAGGCGACCCCGAAGGAATAGGATGCCAACTTTTGACAACTGGATTTCTTTTATATAACTAAGTTGTTTAGTCATATTTATGAAATCTACTTTTGTAACTTAAATACTTTTCAACTTACATGATTCGATGAATCGTAAACTTTGTAACTATTACTTTTGGCATCTTAATATATATTATGTTCTGTTGTAATCATAAGCTCTGATACGTATGCATGTACCATGAATTGTGGCATTCCCCATACTTAACTAAATGCTTCCGCTAAACAAAATCAACGAATTTGGGGGTGTTACACATGATTTGGATGGCAAGTACCCAAACTAAAATACCTCTAATGCTTCACACCTGTGAACCAAGAGAAACTCCAACTCCTAAAGTCCCGACTCAAGTCGAAAGACTCTTACAAGGATTAGGAATGAGAAAGAGGGAAAGAAACGAACTAAATTCGAATCTGAGATACTTTGAAAGCTTCGGGATGGCCTCTAATTATAGGGGAGAGGTTGGCTTGGGGTTTGGTTTCTAGCCGATGTGGGATAACGGATTTCGGCCTTCAGCCGCCAGCTATATTGAATTGTTCCCCAAGTCTAACACACGTCGACTCCTGCCAAAACTCTAATACCTCCAGCTGTCGGCTAAAGCCTCTAGCCGGCAGTTGTACTCTGGTTCCAGAATATTCCATTCTCGTTACCAGTGCAATGCCATTTTAAACTTTCTTATTTGTTTATGTTAACTTCTTTTAGCTTCTAATTAGTTTATCAACTTTAATAAATTAAAAAAGTAATAAATTAACTATACACTTTTAGTTTCTATTTAATTTATCACTTTGATAAATTAATAAAAAAATCTTGATATTAATTTCAATTAATATTATCTCTAGTTTAGTTTATCTTACTGTTCATCGAGGGCAACCCAAAAATGACTCCACTTTTAACGATAGTCTTACCAATTAGTTATGACTTTGGACATACCTTGGATACTATTCCAACAAATAGATGTGAAGAGTGCTTTCTTATATGGCACTATTGATGAAGAGGTATATGTATGCCAACCACCAGGGTTTGAGGATCCAATGCATCTTGATAAAGTGTACAGATTGGATAAGGCACTGTATGGTTTACGTCAAGCTTCAAGGGCTTGGTATGACACTTTATCTGTATATTTGTTGGAAAATGGATTCAGAAGAGGTTCAATTGATAAGACCTTGTTCATTAAAAATATTAAGAATGACATTCTTCTGGTTCAAGTCTATGTAGATGATATCATTGTTGGTTCTACAAGGGATTCTCTTTGCAATGAATTTGAGACTCTTATGCATCAAAATTTAAAGATTAGTTATATGGGAGAGTTAACTTTGTACTTGGGTCTGTGATGCACCCCGAAGCGTCGTATGAAGATGACATACGGATCGCGATCGTTTTGTTTTAAATTTATATTTGTTGGGGTCTAAGTATGACTTACTAATACTGAACCAAAGGGCTAGTAGATGGTAAGTATGACCCAGAGTCGTTCTTAAAGAGAAACTGAATTGAAACAGAGGTGATCCAATCAATCTTTCTTTTCTAGTAAAGGTTTTAAAAGAGTGCGTTGAGGGTTTTAGTTCAGTTAACTAAGTAAATAAAGCGAATAAAAGTGTAATAATAAATCAGATAATAAAAGTAGTATTTGTTGTGAGTTCGCTAGCTAATAATGTGGGATGATGACTCTTATGGGGAAACGATTATCTAAATTGGAAATGTTTAGTGGATTCAACACCCAATGGTATAACCAATAAGTGCCCTATTAGTCGGTTATCAACTAATATGTCATGAGGAACTAAGGTGTCATGATTTTGATTAGATAGACGATGCTCAACTCTCCACACTCTCCTGTGAGGGAGTCAGTGGCCCGTATTATTGAATGTATTCGCTCGTGGGCGAAGGAATAGAGTAACAGGTCATTACAAATCTGACCGTTCTTAATACCATGAAGATTTCAAATCCATTAAACTATTAACTTAGAATTTATGTTCGGACTTATTAACCAATTCCTATTAATGAAACTTAAGGATGATAAACAGGGGAAAGCATTCAAAGTTCTTGCGTATCTTACTTTTCGTTTCATATTTTAAGGAAAGGATATCAGTGTAATTTAGATTCGAAATTTGCCTTTCTAGTTACAATTAACAAATCCCTAGGTTTTCGTAAATGGTTATTTAGCATGTAGCCTACCTACTCTAATCTAATCTAAATTAACTAATCTAATTAAAACGCTAATTAAAATGCTGACGGCTTTTTGCATAAAGTTAAACCCAAACCATGTCGGAAAATGCTATGGTGATTCACAGTGTATTTAATCGTTTACCGATGTTTACATTGTGAATTTAATTGCTTCGCCATGTTTACATGATAAGTACATTGTGATCGAAAGTGTACAATACTCATGGCAAGTCCACGTAATCACATTGCATTTTATGATGCTTGCATGACGTTACAGTTAAAAACATAGTTTTTACACAGATAACTATTGACCGAGTATCAAGGTTCGCGACTCCTCTTTACAGGGTTACAATCACGTTTGTTAATCGAAAGGCGAATATAAGTTTTAGGTTTAAAATCATAGGATAAGTCCATTCATAAAGTTTCCGTTTTATAATGTCGATCCATAATACAACTACCTTCGGTCGTTACCGGCTTCTATACGTATGTACTTTGCTTAAAAGCATTTCCAGCACTATACCGAGTAAACAGTCGAATTGGGGCCGTCATATTATTCAATGACATATTTAAAGTCATCCCATAATTATATATGCTAACTACATCACAACAAGTACAATAGTAATCTACTCGCTAATCATGGCACAAACTAATTCTAGCATAATTAAAGCATACATATTTAATTAAGATGGAATAGGATAGAAAGAACCCGGATTAAAATGCGAGAAGGAATAGACTTGAATTAATAAGCGTAACTCCAAGCGTACACCAAAGATTACAAAATGTTCCCTAGCTTTCGTTCTACTTTGAACAAGCTCCTTAACTAGCCTAACACTAATTTTGAATTAAGAAAATAGAATGAGAAAGTAAAGGGAGAAATATGCCTAATGCATATGGAACATCTTCAAATGAATGCCTAGGGGCTGTATTTATAGGGAAAATATGGCTCACATTAGCATCCCTAGGCTCATATTAGCAAAGGAGTGAAAGGTGGTGCACCAGGTACGAAAAAGTAGCGAAAGGTGGTGCACCAGGTACGGAAAAGTAGTGAAAGGTGGTGCACCAGGTACAAGCAAGGATGAAAAAGTGCAAAAGAGACAGGAGGGTGGAGGCCGGCACTGCCTGGCTACTGGACAGTGGTGGCTGGCTGTTGGCCAGCGGCGGCTGGCGGCGGCCGGCTACCACCCGTCCCGGTCCGTCGTCTTTCGCTGCATTGCTTAATTCGCGCGTATCTTCGTCGTTATGCGTCCGTTTGCGTTGATTCTTTTTGCGTTGGATTTGTAATTCAAAAACGAAGACTTTGATGTAAAGATATCCCAAAAATATGTCTCCTATCTCTAGATATTGCGTATGAACCATTTGGATCTTTTGGCGGGCGTAGAATCTTCATTCTTTATCCGTTTTTGTTGATTCTTCTTCTGTTGGACTCGTAATATGAAACGAACATCTTGGGTGAGATGGATGTTGATGATGGGCACTTTTGTCTTGAAGTTTCATTTTGATGCCTTGGATCTTCAAACGTGTGTGGAATCTTTGTTTTTCATATGTTTTGCTTGATTTTTATCGTACAACCTTGTTTTGACCATCTTGGCATAATATCATTGATTTGTATTGGTTTTGAGTTTAAAATGCCAAGAATCTTTCTAGAATGAGAGAGATATTGGTAGTAAAAACATGACTTTTTACGCGATATCAGTCTGTAAGTGATACAACTAAAGGATGGGGTTCTCATTAGCCAGAGAAAATACGAGAATGACATTCTGGAAAGGTTTGGCTACAAGGATGCAACAATGGAGACACACAAACCATTACATGCAGATCTTGAGGAGAGAATGTTGATGAACACTTATTTAGATCTATGATTGTGTCCCTCACGTATCTGACATCAAGTAGACCAGACATCATGTTTGGTGTGTGTGTGCCAGATTTCAAGCTAATCCTAAGATCTTACATTTACATGCAGTCAAGAGAATTTTTAGATATCTCAAAGGTCAACCAAAATTAGGCCTTTGGTATCAAAAGAGTTCCTCTTTTGATTTGATTGCATACATTGATAATGACTATGGAGGTGCTAATCTGAATAGGAAGTCTACATCAGGGGGTTGTCAATTTCTGGGAGATAGGCTTGTGTCATGGCAATGCAAGAAACAAACCACAGTTTCGATATCTGTCGCACCCCCAAAACACGTGGCAGCGGAAGTATGAGGTATCAAGGGGGCCACAACCAAATCGAATATCATCGCACAAGATTAAATCAAATGACCTCTAGTATGTTGTTCCCTGTGGGTAGTCCTACTACGTATGTGCACCTGAAAAACATAGTAAAAAGTCAACATGGTTGTTGAATGAATTCACAAGTTTTATACATACAGTTTATTCAACTAATCACATCAAAATTTTGTTGACCTAAAATTCAAATGAGGTTAAGTTGGAAGGTTAACCAAAATATATGTTTGGTTGGGATGTCACCCAAAGTATAAGTTTAAAATATGTTGTTGGTCGTTCTCCAGCGGTTTCCAAAATAGTGTCGGTCATTCTCTGGCGAGTTCCAAATTAGCAGCGGTCGTTCTCTGGTGAGTTCACAAGTTAGCACCGGTCGTTCTCCGGTGAGTTCACAAGTTATCACCGGTCATTTTCCGACGAGTTCACAAGTTAGCACCGGTCGTTCTCCGGCGATTTCACAAGTTAGCACCGGTCGTTCTCCAGCGATTTCACAAGTTAGCACCGTTCGTTCTACGGAAAGTTCACAAGTTAGCACCGGTCGTTCTCCGGTGAGTTCACAAGTTAGCATCGGTCATTCTCCGACGATTTCATAAGTTAGCACCGGTCGTTCTCCGGCGAGTTCACAAGTTAGTTTAGCACATTTGTAATAGTTTATAGTATGAAAATGTTATTTCATAGACATGTGGTTTGTATAAAGCCTAAAAGCATTTATAAGTGTAGGTTCCCGGTACGGACCTAATCAGATCGTATAACTCAATTGAAAGTGCGGAATCCAAACAATCAAGTATTGAACGTTTAACGAATCAAACACGATATCTATAATCTGTTGTATGTATTAACAATTGATGAACAAGATTACAAACTCTGTCTCTCTCTCTAGCCACGCCTCTCTCACTCTCTAGGGTTTTATCACCCTACAAATGAACCCTAACATGCCTATTTATAGGCTGTCCAAACCCTATAGCGACACTAGCCAAGTGTCGCTATATGCGACACTTGCTTAGTGTCGCATAAACACTAATTTGTGTATATTTTCTATTTCACTATTCGTTTACAGACTCGCATATACACACTAAACATTATACATACGCAGACTAATTGACTTTGACGATTACAAACGTTTGACCAACTGACTGCACACAAAATGCACCAACAAACTCCCCCATGTCAGCAGCTTGGTCAAATAAGTCTTCAATTAGTCTTCATCAACAAACTCTTTCATGTCTTCAACAATCAGAAACTCTTTCATGTCTTTAACAATCAGAATCTCTTTCATGTCTTTAACAATAAGAATCTCCCCCATTGAGATAGCATGGTCTTCAAAGAAATCTTGATGTCCAAATTCATGTGACTGACACAAATTTATCATACAATAAGATCTTCAAACTATGTGACCATCTCTCAATCATTATCAGCTTCTCCAATAGAATTTATATTCACAGTCTTTGGAGAATAACCGACATCCTTTACATCTTCAATATTTGACTTTAACAGGATATGTGATGTTTGAAGAAAATAATATAGAAATAAAAGCTTTTTGTATTTTATGTATAAAGGAAAATTAAAGAACAAAGATTAAAATAAATTTGGGATAGGATTGTTTTACGTCTGCTTAGAGATCATATCAGGCCAACATGCAATTATTAGGAAATAGTAAGTGTTATTTCGATTATCAGTATATTTTTCCACTTTAAATTTACTTAGCACACTTAAAACACCTTTTATAAAAATTATTTCAAGACGATTACTGGTATTGTTTGTCCACTTAAACATGTTACATCCGGGTCTGTGAGTTAACCTTTTATTGTTAGTATGAATATTTCTCCGTAGTCACCACCTATGACATACCCCTGTAACCTAGACATGAGCATAGCTTCCTAATCCAGAGAGAATATAAGAGTATCATTTTTAAGAATCAATTCAGCGGTGACAGGTCTGTACAAACGTACAACAAAGCGACATAACTTGATTCAGGTGTAAGCAAAACCATACTTGGTCAAACCATTTTGGTGACCTTGTTAGGTATCTTATGATTTAAGACTTTTTCAAGTTCATTGACTTGTGTTTGCTTAACTTTTAAGCATATACTAATTGAGACCAGGTCTGTACTTACGTACAACAGAGGAAACAATCAGTATAGACCCCCAAATGATTTCAGATAAACTTCAGGTATAGAAATATGTCATGCTATGTTAAGGAATTAAGACATTTAGTCGTACATCATATGGTGTTTACCACAAGATCATAGACACGTATTAGAATTACTTCTTAAGAACCCAGAAACCGGTGTGTATCATGTCTACCAGTGCATCATATGATGAAGCTAATATTTATAAAAGCTATTTTAAACATGCCAGATAAACCTACTAATACATCAAGGATAAACCTTAAAATTTCCATTTTGTGCATGTCATCTGATGTACAATCATTTCCCATGTTGTTTACAGACACAATCCAATATCTTTTTGAGGAACAAGAATCTTGCTGTTCACATTTCTGATCCAATTAATCAGAATTTTTAATTACTCCCCCTGAAGAGCAAGTTCTTTTCAAAAATTTCCATTTTAAACATTAAACGTATTTTTGTAATTTTTTATTTAAGATATTTCGCAACATTGCATTTCTTTGATACTAAAAAGTACAAAGAATGGCTGTTGCAATAATAATAAAATTTAAAAGAAAAGTATCAAAATCACATATCAAGTCAAATCAAATGACTTTTAGCACTTTTACCACCTCGTAACTTTGAAAATCTCATCCAATCACAAATCATCGCACATGAGCACCTTGAAAACAATCTTCCAAAAATATTCACATCCTTGCAGTCACTAAAAATATTAGCTAGTAAAAAACTGACTGCACCACCACAAACAATTAAACGTTAGTACTTATGGGACACCCAAGCCTTGATAGACTTGGGTTGCCCATGGTCATCCAAAATCATCACATCCATGAGTTTATGATATTTTAAAAACGCTGAAGATTTCATCGATGCGTTGTTTGTGGATTTGGGTTTCCAAACCTGTTTAGGTTCAGATGATTTGTTTTCAACAATGTTGTGCTGTTGAACTTGAGGTCTACTAGGCATAACTTTATTTACTCTAGCCATAGGTTTTGGAGAGTTTGATGCACAACTAGATACAGGCGTATACGAACGACGCCTTGAAAAAGATTTTGAAAAAGAATTCCCGAAAGAGGAAGTTCTTGGCATCCCTCTACCAAACCTATCTAGGGACAATAACTTACAATCCCTAATAATATGGCCCTGTTGACCACAACAAAAACAAGAACGTCTCTCAACATAAGATCGATTCCAATGGGTTCCCACAAATCGTTTCGGTGGAGGACAATACACAGAAGGTCTATGACCAGGAACATTTGTTGAACATTCACTCTTAGGTGAACATGTTGAAGTAGATGTTCTTGAAGTTGAGTTAGTAAATTTTGAATCCTTTTTAACATTTTTAACGTGGAAAGATTCATTGTCAACCTTAGCTTTGCCTTTGCGTTTAAATGGTTCATCATTTTCATTTGTAATGATGAAGTTTTCAGGTGTGACATTTATTTTTTTAACCTTAATGGTAGACTCTTCTGGTATATCTTCTACCTCAACAATCTCCTTAACACTAACTTGAGATTGACTTTCAGGTTTAACAAACTTAGGCAAGGGATACTCTGGCCTTTTGGTTTTCTCCTTTGCCTGTTTGTTTTGCTTAGCTTCTTTAGCTTTAATACCATAAAGCTTCGTATAATCAACTGGAATCTGTTCAAGGCCTTCCTTAACAGGCGTAGGACAATATTCGGCATGGGAAGGTGGTCGGACTTGTTTATAACCAAGTCCTGCCTTCTTTTTACTGCCTGTCCCTTGCTTATTAACGATTTCATTAAAGACAAAGTTGCGGATGAAGAACCTAAAATTTTGTTTTTATGGTTATCATACTCAACTTTTAAATCAGAGAGTTCCTTTTTTAACAGTTATATTTCAGCAAGATAGTTGTTAATAGCATCCTGTTGACTAAAGACCTTTGATTTGTAAGTCTGTGTGTCTAACTTATATGCCTCAATTTTCTTATCATAAAGTTTCTCATTAGCTTTAAGAAAATTGTTTGATTCAGTAAGTTTGACAACTTTTTCTCTCAAGTCTACATTCTCTATTTGAAAAATCTTTAGAGAAGCAGTTAATGTAATACACGATATGCAAGTAAAGGGTTTCTCGGGTTCATCATGTACCTCATGTGCATTAGAATCAACGTCTTTTATTTGAGCCACCATTGCAGTATGTTGATCCTCTTCTTTATTTACCACTATTTTCTTTTGACCATAAGCCTCTGTAAGAGCGTCCCATAACTCTGTAGAAATTGCTTGATGTTTGAATTTATTTATCACAACTTCTGGCAAGCACATGGTAATCATCTCATATGCTCTATTGTCATTGTCAAACTCTTCCCGTTCGTTGACTGACATTTGTGCTCTTGACTTAAGGACCCCATCGAGTCTTGGTTGCTCATATCGATCAATCGCGTTAAACCAGTTCCACAACTTTGGATCATTGTGTTCAATGAAGTTGCATAGCTTAATCTTTCAATTAGCAAAATCACTATAGAACAAAGATATAGAAGGAGGCATTTTCGTACCGAAAGCCATTTCTGAATTTTCCCTCCAAAATTGAATTCGAAAATTTCGTAAACTTTCCGAGTATTGCGAAACTTTTCCGACACTAAAATTAAGCTCTTTTAATCTTAAAAACAAAATTTAAAATTACCAAAATTTTCGCGTTTTCCCGCCAAAATTTCATCCGAAAACGTCAAAAAATGACCGGGTAAAATGAAACTTTTTTCAGGCTAAAATTGAACACTTTTAAGCCTATGAAAAAATTTTGAAAATGCAAAAAAAAATTTGGAGTTTCCCGCCAAAAAACTTTTTTTTTAGAGCGACACTAGATTAGTGTCGCTGAAAGCCAAGTGTCGCTATTAAGTGACGCACGGAAGTGACGTGATATCGCATAAAAAGTCATGTTGTTACTACTGATATCTCACTCATTCTGGAACGATTCTTGACATTTTAAATTCAAAAATAATACAAATCAGTAATATTATGCCAAGATGGTCAAAACAAGGTTGCACGATAAAAATCAAGCAAAATGGATGAAAAACGTAGATTCCACGCACGTTTGAAGATTCAAGGCATTAAAACAAGATTTCAAGACAAAAGTGCCCATCACCAACATCCATCTGCTCCAAGATGCTCGTTTTCAAAATACGAATCCAACAGAAGAAGAATCGAGAAAAACGGATAAAGAATGAAGATTCTACGCCCGCCGGAAGATTCAAATGATTCGTACGTAATATCTGGAGATAGGAGACATATTTTTGGGATTTCTTTTCATCAAAGTCTTCTTTTTTGAATTACGAATCCAACAAAAAAAGAATCAACGCAAACGGACGCATAACGAAGAAGATACGCACGATTTAAGCAACGCAGCGAAAGACGACGCACCGGGGCGGGTGGCAGCCAGCCGCCGCCGGCCAGCAGCCAGCCACCGCCAGCCTGCTGGTGGGCAGCGCCGGCCGCCACCCCCCGTCTCTTTTCCGCTTTTTGGTACTTGCCTGTACCCGGGGCACCACCTTTCGCTACTTTTTCGTACCCGGTGCACCACCTTTCGCTATTTTTTCGTACTCGGTGCACCACCTTTCACTCTTTTTCTAACGTGAGCCTAGGGATGCTAATGTGAGCCATATTTTCCCTATAAATATTCTTTAGTCTTTCCCATTCAAGAATTATTGTAATTAATCTACGGATTAATATAGAAGCTAGGGCGAACGCTAGGGATTCGGAGATCAATCTTTGTACGTGCAAAAGAGTTGTCAATCATAATAATACACTGCTATGCATTTATTTCTGGGTGATATCTAAACTTTCATTTTACCTGTCTCACTTCATATATTAATATGTATTATTTCCTGGTATATGATTTATTTTTTGCCATAAATTGCGAGTAGTTTATTATTGTGATTGTTGATGATGTAGATAATTATAAGTAGGGATGACATTACATAATTAGTGCACGACGATCGTAAATGATATGATGGCCCCTATTCGACTGTTTATTCGATATAGTACTGGAAATGCTTTCAAGAAAAGTACAAATGTATGGAAGTCATAAACGACCAAAGGTAGTCATATCACTGGAATCAGCTCTGGTTTAACAGTTGGAATTCCAAAAAGATAATACAACTTCACAACTAACTAGTGTATCCTACGAAAGTCAATGCATCACAAAGTAATGTTCATAAAATATGTTCAGACAAAATAGGAATTAATAACCTTTGTACTGTTAAGACCTTATGAACTTAAGTTTAATATATGGAGTACCCTTTTTGGTTATCCACGTGACTGCAACCTAGTAATTAGGACCTGATCAACCTTAATTATGGTAAGTAGTTATCTGTGCCCATGACATGCAATAAGTAAGACACAGTGAAATCACTCGTTGTATATATTAGGTTTACATTTTCGCACTGCTTTACATTTAATTAGTTTAGAGTGTCACTTTCACTGTCAATTACTCCTGACCGCATGTTGGATGTAAGAAGCCGTGGAACTACCATGTAAAGTACACGGTCTAATTACTGAAAGGTATGGTCTGCATATGAAACACGTTTTTAACAAATTGCGATAATCCAGGGATGTATAACTGTTTGAAAAGGAGAGATTTAAGTCATAAGTCGAAGAAACCGGAATCTAATCAATTATAAATAAGACTTAGGAATGAAAGTGAAAGTCTAAGTGACTTAGGATACTTAAACCTCTAGGTCTTATAAAAATCGGGGGTCCAAACATACAAAGTTATTAATCTGCATGCTAATAGAACAGTAAACTATCTTAGGGGTTAAGAACGGTCGGACCTATGAGACTATACGCCACTGATTCATGCACCTCGGTATAAAACCAAAATAGGTTGCTTATCTCTCAACCAGATAGGTATTGGAAGTTGGCGTATTGCTCCGATCAGAATCATGATAACCTAGTTCTTAGTGACATGTCAACGGGAAATTTAGTTGGTAGGGTTCTAGAGTTTACACCTAATAGTTTACTTATGATATTAAGTTTTGTCCCTATTTAGTCTGTCATCCCGAAACATTAATTATCGAAATCTCAGCAATCACATCTCTATCTTTATCTGCTTTTCTGTACTTTAATTCTCTGCAACTTACTTTCCTGCATTTTAATTAATATAAAAATCCCAAACCTACCTACTTTGTTCCATCCTAAATACTTCCCTACCAAAAGTGCTAACTTTAATCACCACACATTTGGATTCATAAAACGATCTTAGGTTATACTTACCGCTTACTAAATAGAGTAGGTAGTACATATTGTGACAACTCTCTAAATTAGGTACTGATTAAACAATTAAGCATGTTCATTCTTACGCTAATTTCCAAATTAAGTTTAAAACAAAACTTTTGATGTGATGTAAGCCTAGCAGCCCAATACTTTTAAACAAAAAGTATTACTTAATATGTGATTAATAATAATAATCGCGTACAAACGTATCGGAACAAACCCGACAGAAAAATATAACAAAAGTTGTTGACACAAAATAATTAATAATTCGATTATTAATTACGAGTACTGTTATATCTATAACATATAGATAAAACGAATTAAATATACGTTTTGCATAAAACGTATTATAATTCGAACAGAAACAATTTTAAAACGTACCCAAAGGTCGAAAATAATAAAAGTATTATTTTCGTTATTCATAATAAAGTATTTGGGGAGTTATCTCAAATTACAATTTAGAAATTTGAACAAAAATTGACACACAATTGGACCCGTACATGAAACTAACGGGTTAAAAACCTACAATATTAACACAAACTAAAATATCTGGGAGACACAACTCGTACCGAGCCATGCCTCCCCTTTGACTTTTAAACAAATACATACTCTCTCCTCACTTGATCACCAACCTCAAATAATTGAGGAGACAATATCTATTGCTAGCCATACTCGTTTGAAATATTATACTCTCACCTCCCACTCTTCTGTGATCTTTTCTACACACACACCACATCAAAATCATCTATCATCTTCTTTTTCTTGAGCTGGAAGAACTCAAACAAAAACCAAAGCAACAAGCAGCACCACCAATATCATCATCATTAAATCATCTACAAAAAGGGAGAAGATCAAGAGCAAGGAACAAACAGCAACATCATCATCATCATCACCTCTTTTGTTTCCTTCGTTAAACTACTTTGTAAGAACACTTAAACTTTCACTAATCTTGTTTGTTTTTAACTCTTAAACATGTTATAAGTTCATATCTTGAAAGATCATGTGTGAAAACTTAACAAAAACTAGGTAAAACATAACCTTAGTGACATATAAAGTTTGGACAGATTTTAACTTCTCGGTATAAACATTTTATAAAAATCGAACGAAAATGTATGAGACCACTGGGAAAAGGTGGGTATCTTTGTCCCCTACAAAAAGTTCTTCTTTGATCATTTCCAGAAACGTCCGTATTTTCGTGTATAACTCGATCACTGAACATATGTCTGTATTGGACCAAATCTGACCACACTTCAAATTTATTTAAAATTTGTCGCTGGCCCTTTGAGTCGCTGACCACCCTAGTCACTGAACTCTTAAGTCACTAACCCTTTCATGACACAACTTTTAGTCGCTGACCACTTAAGTCACTGACCTCTTATGTCACTGACCACTTAAGTCACTGACACATTCAGCGACAAACACTTAAATCACTGACCTCTTATGTCACTGACCACTTAAGTCACTGACACATTCAGCGACCAAACACTTAAGTCACTGACCTCTTATGTCACTGACCACTTAAGTCACTGACACATTCAGCGACCAAACACTTAAGTCACTGACACATTCAGCGACCAAACACTTAAGTCACTGACCTCTTATGTCACTGACCACTTAAGTCACTGACACATTCAGCGACCAAACACTTAAGTCACTGACCTCTTATGTCACTGACACATTCAGCGACCAACCACTTAAGTCAGTGACCCCTCCAGCAACCTTGACCAGCGAGTAGACCAGCTTGGCCAGCAACCTTGACCAGCAGCTTGGCCAACAACTTTGACCAGCGAGTTGACCAGTTTGGCCAGCAACCTTGACCAGCGAGTAGACCAGCTTGGCCAGCAACCTTGACCAGCAGCTTGGCCAACAACTTTGACCAGCGAGTTGACCAGTTTGGCCAGCAACCTTGACCAGCGAGTTGACCAGCTTGACCAGCAACTTTGACCAGCAACTTTGACCAACTTTGACCAGTGAGTTGACTTCCATTGACTTTTGTACAAATTGTAGTTTGACCAAAACTAGTCAGACCTAAGTGACGCCTTGAACACGGAAACCCAAATACTAGTGTCATTGACCATAAGTGACAAGTGACCCGTCACTATCTAGCGACACTTCATCGAAGTGACGCCCAATTTCATACAATAAGTATATTTACCTATGCATACATATATAGAACAAATATATGAACAATGGAGACGAAATAATATTTCAACACAATGTCACCAACAAATTCAACGACTAACATTATTAAGAAATCAACAATTTCTTCAAACCAACAAACCGTTAACATAAGTTGATTAAACAAATCAAACGTACTTATGTTAATACATTTATTGTACATAGGTTAACATACCTTGGGCGTTTATCTGTCGGCTGCTAGCATTCATACCGAGCAAACCACGGTGAGTTTACAGCCCCTATTTTTAAATGTTTTCTACTTTTAAACACAGGGGTGTTAAACATAGAAATTGCATGCCAACACATGCAATCAAACTATAAATGCTTATTTGCTTTTATACAAACTGTTTGTCTATGGAATAACATTTCCACAATTGTTTTGGGAATTAGACAAAGTATCCTAGTACGGACCTAGACTTGGAATGTGTGCATGAAAAGACCTCATGACATGCTACTGTAACCATTAGCTAGGTGACTCTAGCCACTGAGTATACGGATAGTACTATTGCCGTGACGACCCTCCTACGGTGGAGTGTATACTTAAATGTCCATTCAGGCAAACAACATAAGTTCTGGTTGTGGTTTGGTTACAGGGTTAGGTCACGTTACTTTAACATGCGAGGTTTAGCTCACCTTTTCAGGGGATCATAGTCTAAGCAAATTCCCACATACTTTTAGGAAGAACGAATCCTACAACTGTTAAACACCGAAAAACATACCGACAACTTATTTTATACTGGTAGACAACCAGTCATATGTTTTAAGGGTAACAACCCTACATAACCTGTATTTTTATAAATGAATAACGAATCATTTATACAAACTTGGTTAAACTAACCACATACATATACAAACCTGTAAATTCACTCAACATATTTGTTGACGACTTTCTCTATGTTTTTCAGGAAATTAGCTTGGTAAGTAAACGTATGCATTCAGGATGGACAACCCTGGACTACTTAGGATGCCACATACTTTTGGGACCGCTTTTGAAGGATTTCCTCAGTATAACTACAAACACTGCAGTCATACTTACGAAATCTTGTATTAAACTTATGTATTGTAAAACTAAATGTTTTAAACTCTATTACTACTGATACGACTTACCTAGTCATACTACTTTTGTAACAACTGTCAAACTGGGCATCCTTGATAAATAAAGTTGTGCGATAACCATACGCTCTGAGTATATATGCATGTTGTTTGGTTGGATTTAACTGTTCGCAGCCCCGCCACGTCACAAGGCTTCCGCATATTATTATATTGTTTGATTCTAATTACCGTTTGGCGGGGTGTGACAGACTTGGTATCAGAGCCATTGGTTATAGCGAACTAGAAGTCTTTAAGTGACCTAAAACCTTAGAGACCTAGACTATAGCCTTGGCTAAAACATTCATTGCATGCACACACACTTTGCATACATCTAACATACGACTGACACGTCACCTACGACTTCTTTGTCTCAGCATGTCGAGGCACAGTCCGATCTACTTGTATGCTTCTGATGAGGAGCCGACTGAGGATTCCTACCATAGCGACGCTAGCACCAGAGTTGCGAGTCCACCAGTTCACCCGAGAGCTCTATCTGATTTCACCGGTGATGCCTACATCACCCCACCACCTACTGCACATGTGGTCCCACCTACTACTACTCCCACTGACCCTACCACTCGTATGTTAGGGTCTACCTTTATGGCGACACGCCATACGACTGCTGGACCTTCCAGAGGACCAGTGCTTAGGAGGACACCATGGATGTGTGTCTGAGACTTCCCTAGAGGACCACTTGCGCCCTGTGACAAGGCGCCGATGGCAGAGGAGAGGGTGATACATTGCGATGAGCCGCCACAGGGGGTACCTAGGTTTGCTCACTTGGAGTGGATGACTCCTATGTTAGGGCGGTGGAGGTCATTGGAGGGTTTTCCCTCTACTTTCAAGACCGGGGAGTCCTCCCGATCCTCCGCACCACTACCTACTACTGGAGAGCCCGTGGAGTTGACTCTCCCTACCGTTGTGGCTGTGATACGTACTTTGTTCCGTATTTCTGGTAGCAGGGGTGCACACCTTGCAGAGCTACAGAGCGATGTCTCCCGCCTGGAAGGAGACATGATAGACATGCATGAGCGTTGCCACTTCTTGTTGAGCAACGTGGTTGCTGCCAGGGAGATAGCTGAGACCGCACGTGCTCGTGTCAGGGTGCTAGAGCGACGTGCGAGGACAGCAGGGTTGATGATTGGAGCTTGTGTGATGATAGCTGTGCTGAGGACAGCTGTGGGATTATTTCTACCTTATTTTCATTAGACTTATATATGGCGGTCTGTGCCTACTAGGCATCAGACCGATCACTTTTGGATGATGGATATGTTAGTAGGTCCATCACGTGTTGTATAGACTAGTAGCAGATGGGTAGGTGTATGTATGTAATAGACATGTACTAGATGGAAAACTGTTGTTAGAATGAGTGTATGTATAGGAAAACCCATTGTCTTTTGTATAGCGCTAACCGCTGATGGGGCATATTAGGGATCCCATCTTGTTTTGTGTAAAACTGTTGTATCAGCGCTACAGCTTTTGATATAATATAACTTATGTTTGGTTGTATTTCGTATTCATTACATTCAACAACGACTTTAGTATTATATCTACATTTACATATGTGTGTTAGAAACGGTAGCCAATCAATAACATTTGATCATTCCTTGAAAACCATGAAACATACCACACCTTGATTATTGATTCTTATCTTGAATCTCTTTGAACTCGATTGTGTTAAATGATGATAAAAAGAAATATGTATTTAGCATTATATAATGACGCCTGGCCAACGTGATTATATTGTACTAACTACATATGGGCGTTTCAAAGTCGTGCGACATGTGATACAAAATCTTGTCCTTCAATCCTTCATACTGTTCACTTGTTAAACAATGTGAAATCTTGTTCATCACATTCATTATCTTGGCATTGACTTCTGCATTTTATTTCATCGCAGAACGGAATCATGCCACCAAAACGACGGTTGACTAAGAACAGTCGACGAACGACTCCTTCTTCCATTCCTGAAACTGTTCCCCCACCCAACAACAATGAGACTACTGAACAAATGATCGCGCATCGAATAGCTGAAGGTATTGCTGAGTATGAAGCAAGCCGAAATCGTGAGAATGGAATGAATAACAGCGGATCTACCCCTGTTAACACTGAGGCACCTGTGACTACTCGCCGAGGGTGTTCATACAAGACATTCCAAGCATGTAAGCCAGTTACTTTTCGTGGCACCGAGGGTGCTATTGGGATTATACACCGGATAGAGAAGACAGAATCGGTATTGGACATTAGTGACTGTTCACCAGACTATATGGTGAAATATGCCACATGCACCCTTGCTGACAAGGCTCTTACTTGGTGGAATAGTCAAGTCCAATCACTTGGACGACCAGCTGCCTACTCTATGTCATAGGAAGTACTGAAAAACATGATGTTGGAGGAGTTCTGTCCCCGTAGCGAGATGCAGAAAGTCGAAACTGAGCTGTGGAACATCACTATGAGCGGTGCCGATGTCACTGGTTATACAACCAAGTTTTAGGAACTAGCACGTCTAGTGCCACATATGGTGACACCTGAGTACAAGCGCATCGAGCGTTATGTATATGGTCTGGCACCGCAAATCAGGAGTTTGGTTACATCTTCCAAACCTGACACATTCAGGAGCGCTGTTGTTTTAGCGCAAAGTCTGACCGATGAGGCAGTCAGGATGGGAACACTGACCAAGAAAACTGCATCGGGCAAGGTTGAACCGAGCAATACTGAAGCTGGCAGTTCTGGAGGTACAAAGCGTAAGTGGAATGACAGAGGAAGTGACCGTCAGGGTCAAACAAATAAGAAGGGATCTGGGAACCCAAAGTCCTATGCTGCCACCACTGTGGAATCAAAACCATACTTGGGTAACAAACCTATGTGTGACAAATGTAGCAAACACCACGAGGGTGAATGTTGGTATTGCAACAACTGTAGAGGTTGGGGTCACAAAACTCAAAACTGCAAAGTTAACCCTACCCCTAGGGAAAACACAGAACGCCGAAACCAAGGGTGTTTTGAATGTGGTGACACGGGGCACTACCGGAACCGTTGCCCACGACTCAACAACCAAAACCGCAGCAACAACAACCGTGGTAACAACAACCGAGCCAACAACATCAACAATCAGCCGGCTCATGGAAGAGCATTTGTGATCGGAGCACAAGAGGCACGCCAGGACCCTAACACCGTCACTGGTACGTTTCTTGTAAACAACCATTACGCCTCTGTGTTAATCGATTCAGGTGCTGATTTAAGTTTTGTGTCTAATGAGTTTAGACCACTATTAGAACTTGAATCACGTAAGTTAGATAACAAATATACTATTGAACTAGCCGATGGTGAGTTAATCGAGTCAGGAGAAATAGTACCGGGATGTACCTTGGAATTAGAGGGTCATCTTTTCGAAATAGACTTACTACCGGTTAAGTTGGGAAGTTTCGACGTTGTAGTCGGCATGGATTGGTTGGCTAAGAACCGCGCCGAGATCATATGTTGCGATAACTTGGTACGCTTACCACTACCGACAGGAGAAACTCTCATGGTCAAAGGTGAGAAATGAAAAAGTGCCACAAAAATGATTACATGCTTGAAGGCCCGTAAATATCTCCGAAAGGGATACCAAGCATTCTTGGCACACGTTGTAGAAAAGAAGTCCGATGGGCGACATATAGACGATGTACTTATTGTACGTGACTACCCGGGAGTGTTTCCTGATGAGTTACCAGGATTACCACCCCCACGACAGGTTGAATTTCATATAGACCTAGTTCCTGGAGCAGCACCAATTGCTCGCGCACCTTACCGTCTTGCTCCATCAGAAATGCAAGAGTTATCTGCACAACTGCAGGAACTCTTAGACTTAGGATTCATCCGACCGAGCTTTTCACCTTGGGGAGCTCCGGTTTTGTTCGTCAAGAAAAAGGATGGATCAATGCGAATGTGTATCGATTATCGGGAACTGAACAAAGTAACTATTAAGAATCGATATCCACTACCTCGCATCGATGACTTGTTTGACCAGCTACAAGGGTCAAGTTACTATTTGAAGATCGACTTGCGATCTGGTTACCATCAGCTGAAGGTTCGTGATGAGGATATTCCTAAGACTGCGTTTAGGACTCGGTACGGTCATTACGAGTTCCTAGTCATGCCATTCGGACTGACAAATGCACCAGCAGTGTTCATGGACCTCATGAATAGAGTATGCAAACCTTATCTTGATAAGTTCATGATTGTGTTTATCGATAACATATTGATATACTCCCGAACGAAGGAGGATCACGAGAAACATCTGAGAATGATTCTTGAATTACTAGAAAAAGAGAAGCTTTACGCAAAGTTCTCTATGTGCGAATTTTGGATGCGTGAGGTTCATTTCCTTGGTCATGTGATCAATAACAAAGGAATTCATGTGGACCCATCCAAAATTGAGGCTATCAAGAACTGGGAAGCCCCGAAAACGCCATCCAAGATACGACAATTTCTTGGGCTAGCCGGCTATTACCGACGATTCATCGAGAACTTCTCGAAAATAGCCCAACCACTTACAGCTTTAACTCAAAAAGATAAGAAATTTGATTGGGGCGAGAAGCAAGAGATTGCTTTTCAATTGTTGAAACAAAAACTAAGTACCGCACCTATCCTATCACTACCAGAAGGAGTAGAAAACTTTGTTGTCTACTGTGATGCTTCACATCAGAGATTGGGATGCGTGTTGATGCAAAACGACAAAGTCATTGCTTATTCGTCTCGACAATTGAAAGTTCACGAAAAGAACTATACGACGCATGACTTAGAGCTAGGAGCCGTCGTTTTTGCACTTAAGATTTGGAGACACTACCTATACGGTACAAAGTGCACCATCTTCACGGATCACAAAAGTCTCCAACATATATTCGACCAGAAAGAACTCAACATGAGACAACGTCGTTGGGTCGAATTACTGAACGATTACGACTGTGAGATTAAGTATCACCCGGGCAAAGCAAACGTTGTAGCTGATGCCTTGAGTCGTAAGGAACGAGTCAAACCTCGAAGAGTTCGAGCTTTAGGTTTGACAATTCACTCGAATCTCATTACTCAAATTCGTGACGCTCAACAATTAGCCTTCATTCCCGAACGCCTTAAGGAAGAATCCTTGAAGGGAATGGAGAAACAACTTGAAACCAAAGACAACGGAGTGTTATACTTCATGAACCGAATTTGGGTACCGTGCGTAGATGAATTGCGCCGATTGATTTTTGACGAAGCACATAAGTCCAACTACTCGATACATCCTAGTGCAGATAAGATGTATCACGATTTGAAAGGATTTTACTGGTGGCCTGGCATGAAACGAGACATTGCCACATACGTTAGTAAGTGCTTGACTTGTGCAAAAGTCAAGGTCGAATACCAAAAGCCATCTGGACTTTTACAACAACCCGAAATGCCCAAATGGAAATGGGAACACATCACGATGGACTTCATCACGAAGTTACCGAGAACAACATCCGGAGTTGACACCATATGGGTGATTGTCGATCGATTGACAAAATCAGCCCACTTCCTTGCTGTCAAGGAGACGGACAAAATGGAGAAACTGACCAGAATCTATTTGAAAGAGGTCGTTTCTCGACATGGAGTGCCACTATCCATCATCTCTGATAGAGATGCAAGATTCACTTCTCGCTTCTGGCAAACACTTCAACATGCATTGGGTACTAGACTCGACATGAGCACTGCTTACCACCCACAAACTGACGGCCAGAGCGAGCGAACTATACAAACGCTCGAAGACCTGTTAAGAGCATGTGTGATAGACTTTGGAGGTAATTGGGATACACACCTACCTCTAGCAGAATTTTCTTACAACAATAGTTATCACACCAGCATACAGATGGCACCATTTGAGGCACTGTAAGGACGCAAGTGCCGATCGCCACTCTGCTGGGCAGAGTTAGGCGACAGACAATTATCGGGTCCTGAGATAGTCCAAGAAACTATGGACAAGATATCTCAAGTGCTTAACCGATTGAAAACAGCACGTGACCGACAAAAGAGTTATGCCGATAACAGACGGAAACCTTTAGAATTTCAAGTAGGTAACAAAGTCCTACTCAAAGTAGCACCCTGGAAAGGGGTTGCACGATTTGGTAAACGGGGAAAACTTAACCCACGATACATCGGACCGTTCGAGATCCTTGCGAGGATTGGTCCAGTTGCCTACAAGCTCCAACTACCGCAAGAGCTTAGTAGTATCCACGACACCTTTCATATATCTAACTTGAAAAAGTGTCTTTCCGATGAAACACATATCATCCCTCCGGACGAAGTCTTCATTGACTCAAAACTAAACTTTGTGGAGGAACCTATCGAAGTTATGGACACGAAAACGCAGAAACTTCGACACAAACGAATCAAGCTAGTTAAAGTTCGTTGGAACTCAAAGCATGGCCAAGAGTTCACCTGGGAACGTGAGGATGAAATGCGCAAGAAGTATCCTCAAGTATTTGAAAACGTGATCACGACTCACGACACGAATTAAATCTCGGGACGAGATTTCCCTAACGGGGGGAGAATGTGACAACTCTCCAAATTAGGTACTGATTAAACAATTAAGCATGTGCATTCTTGTGCTAATTTCCTAATTAAGTTTAAAATAAAACTTTTGATGTGATGTAAGCCTAGCAGCCCAATACTTTTAAACAAAAATTATTACTTAATATGTGATTAATAATAATAATCGCGTACAAACGTATCGGAACAAACCCGACAGAAAAATATAACAAAAGTTGTTGACACAAAATAATTAATAATTCGATTATTAATTACGAGTACTGTTATATCTATAACATATAGATAAAACGAATTAAATATACGTTTTGCATAAAACGTATTATAATTCGAACAAAAACAATTTTAAAACGTACCCAAAGGTCGAAAATAATAAAAGTATTATTTTCGTTATTCATAATAAAGTATTTGGGGAGTTACCTCAAATTACAATTTAGAAATTTGAACAAAAATTGACACACAATTGGACCCGTACACGAAACTAACGGGTTAAAAACCTACAATATTAACACAAACTAAAATATCTGGGAGACACAACTCGTACCGAGCCATGCCTCCCCTTTGACTTTAAAACAAATACATACTCTCTCCTCACTTGATCACCAACCTCAAATAATTGAGGAGACAATATCTGTTACTAGCCATACTCGTTTGAAATATTATACTCTCACCTCCCACTCTTCTGTGATCTTTTCTACACACACACACCACATCAAAATCATCTATCATCTTCTTTTTCTTGAGCTGGAAGAACTCAAACAAAAACCGAAGCAACAAGCAGCACCACCAATATCATCATCATTAAATCATCTACAAAAAGGGAGAAGATCAAGAGCAAGGAACAAACAGCAACATCATCATCATCATCACCTCCTTTGTTTCCTTCGTTAAACTACTTTGTAAGAACACTTAAACTTTCACTAATCTTGTTTGTTTTAACTCTTAAACATGTTATAAGTTCATATCTTGAAAGATCATGTGTGAAAACTTAACAAAAACTAGGTAAAACATAACCTTAGTGACATATAAAGTTTGGACAGATTTTAACTTCTCGGTATAAACATTTTATAAAAATCGAACGAAAATGTATGAGACCACTGGGAAAAGGTGGGTATCTTTGTCCCCTACAAAAAGTTCTTCTTTGATCATTTCCAGAAACGTCCGTATTTTCGTGTATAACTCGATCACTGAACATATGTCTGTATTGGACCAAATCTGACCACACTTCAAATTTATTTAAAATTTGTCGCTGGCCCTTTGAGTCGCTGACCACCCTAGTCACTGAACTCTTAAGTCACTAACCCTTTCATGACACAACTTTTAGTCGCTGACCACTTAAGTCACTGACCTCTTATGTCACTGACCACTTAAGTCACTGACACATTCAGCGACAAACACTTAAATCACTGACCTCTTATGTCACTGACCACTTAAGTCACTGACACATTCAGCGACCAAACACTTAAGTCACTGACCTCTTATGTCACTGACCACTTAAGTCACTGACACATTCAGCGACCAAACACTTAAGTCACTGACACATTCAGCGACCAAACACTTAAGTCACTGACCTCTTATGTCACTGACCACTTAAGTCACTGACACATTCAGCGACCAAACACTTAAGTCACTGACCTCTTATGTCACTGACACATTCAGCGACCAACCACTTAAGTCAGTGACCCCTCCAGCAACCTTGACCAGCGAGTAGACCAGCTTGGCCAGCAACCTTGACCAGCAGCTTGGCCAGCAACTTTGACCAGCGAGTTGACCAGTTTGGCCAGCAACCTTGACCAGCGAGTAGACCAGCTTGGCCAGCAACCTTGACCAGCAGCTTGGCCAACAACTTTGACCAGCGAGTTGACCAGTTTGGCCAGCAACCTTGACCAGCGAGTTGACCAGCTTGACCAGCAACTTTGACCAACTTTGACCAGTGAGTTGACTTCCATTGACTTTTGTACAAATTGTAGTTTGACCAAAACTAGTCAGACCTAAGTGACGCCTTGAACACGGAAACCCAAATACTAGTGTCATTGACCATAAGTGACAAGTGACCCGTCACTATCTAGCGACACTTCATCGAAGTGACGCCTAATTTCATACAATAAGTATATTTACCTATGCATACATATATAGAACAAATATATGAACAATGGAGACGAAATAATATTTCAACACAATGTCACCAACAAATTCAACGACTAACATTATTAAGAAATCAACAATTTCTTCAAACCAACAAACCGTTAACATAAGTTGATTAAACAAATCAAACGTACTTATGTTAATACATTTATTGTACATAGGTTAACATACCTTGGGCGTTTATCTGTCGGCTGCTAGCATTCATACCGAGCAAACCACGGTGAGTTTACAGCCCCTATTTTTAAATGTTTTCTACTTTTAAACACAGGGGTGTTAAACATAGAAATTGCATGCCAACACATGCAATCAAACTATAAATGCTTATTTGCTTTTATACAAACTGTTTGTCTATGGAATAACATTTCCACAATTGTTTTGGGAATTAGATAAAGTATCCTAGTACGGACCTAGACTTGGAATGTGTGCATGAAAAGACCTCATGACATGCTACTGTAACCATTAGCTAGGTGACTCTAGCCACTGAGTATACGGATAGTACTATTGCCGTGACGACCCTCCTACGGTGGAGCGTATACTTAAATGTCCATTCAGGCAAACAACATAAGTTCTGGTTGTGGTTTGGTTACAGGGTTAGGTCACGTTACTTTAACCTGCGAGGTTTAGCTCACCTTTTCAGGGGATCATAGTCTAAGCAAATTCCCACATACTTTTAGGAAGAACGAATCCTACAACTGTTAAACACCGGAAAACATACCGACAACTTATTTTATACTGGTAGACAACCAGTCATATGTTTTAAGGGTAACAACCCTACATAACTTGTATTTTTATAAATGAATAACGAATCATTTATACAAACTTGGTTAAACTAACCACATACATATACAAACCTGTAAATTCACTCAACATATTTGTTGACGACTTTCTCTATGTTTTTCAGGAAATTAGCTTGGTAAGTAAACGCATGCATTCAGGATGGACAACCCTGGACTACTTAGGATGCCACATACTTTTGGGACCGCTTTTGAAGGATTTCCTCAGTATAACTGCAAACACTGCAGTCATACTTACAAAATCTTGTATTAAACTTATGTATTGTAAAACTAAATGTTTTAAACTCTATTACTACTGATACGACTTACCTAGTCATACTACTTTTGTAACAAATATCAAACTGGGCATCCTTGATAAATAAAGTTGTGCGATAACCATACGCTCTGAGTATATATGCATGTTGTTTGGTTGGATTTAACTGTTCGCAGCCCCACCACGTCACAAGGCTTCCGCATATTATTATATTGTTTGATTCTAATTACCGTTTGGCGGGGTGTGACACATATAATTTAAGCCCCGCTATTTATAAATTTTAAAACCCCTGTTGGCGCCCGATTAGTTACCATCAACGACACCGATGCTTTCGGGTGCCATCAGATCCACACAACTTATCTCTCTATATTCTCATATTATACTTATATCTACATGTTATGTTACTTATCTAACAAGATCATGTCCAAGAAAACCCTCAAAAACGTTTTTATAAACACATATACAAAATACATGAATCTGTCCAGATTTTTGACCTTACGTGAAAAATCATATAAAATTGTGTGTTTAGAGTTAGGTCACGAAATTGGGTCAAAAGTTGTGTATGAATGTTTGCTACAATTTTTATGTTGGTCACTTGGACCAGATCTTCATGGATTCGAGTGTGTGAGTGAATCTTTGAGTGTTACTTGATTATGTAACAAATCTGACTACACCTCCTTTCCATTTTTGGTTAAAATAGTAAATTAACCCCTAAAATCATGATAAAATGCAGATTTAAGCTAGACATATTGATGATCATGTGTGATTTTTTATTAGACCTGATTCGGCTTGAAATGTAGTGAGAACGAAAGTGTTATCAAGTCGAAAAACCGAAACATATATATAAAGGGGCTGTTTTGGTACAACTTATAAAGTCGATACTTCGGGTTAACCCCGACACGAACCGATAATTGTTATGAACTTATTTTACCATTTTAAGGGTTGGGTAAAAGTCTCGGGTCAAACCGAACACATTTGACCAAGTCAACGAAAACAAACACTTTAAACGAAAACGGAAAACCCCAGACTTGCGACATTGTCACATTGTCGCACAAGCCTTTCCACCTGCGACAATATCATTGTCGCAACACTTTAATCATTGTCACATAAAGACTCGATTCTCGCAAAACACTTGCGGCAATGTTATTGTCGCAAGACCATTGTCGCAAACACCATTGTCGTAACTACCATTGTTGGAATGCTATTGTTGGAACGCTATTGATGGAACGCTATTGTTGGAACGTCATTGTTGGATAAATAGTAACCTGACATTGTTGGAAAAATAGTAACTTAGAATTGTTAGTTTACAATTGTTGGATAAATAGTATAATGGAATTGTTGGATAAATAGTAAAACGGAACTGTTGGATAAATAGTAAAAACGTGACTGTTGGATAAATAGTGCTTTCTGCAGATTTCTAATAATCAACATTCCAACAAATGATATTACGATATACTTGATTATACGCCAACAACAAACATTTAAAAATCTTGGAAACACTTAACATATACTTTGATAAGTATGCAACACAATGAAACATATGATAATAACACTTTCGGATTATTTTTACAAACCGTCACCAACGGGCCGTACATATTTTCAAAACTCAAACTAATCAATCAAACCAAATCATTTGGACATTTCTAGTTGGATGAACAAATAGCATAGGTGATCTCTCGAGACACCTACACATTATACTAACCTTGCGCGTTGTAAACGCCTGGCAGGTTACAGTCTTTGGACACCTCATTGTACTACATCATACTTGCTTCATTGCAATACTTCAGACTCAGGTGAGTCTCATAGCCCCTCATTTTGTTGTTTTAAACCCAGGGGTGAGAATACATGCTCTACTTTGTTTTACATGTGAACAAAAGTACTAAAACTCACTATATTATGCATGAGCTGCTTTCTAATCATTTTAAGTCCTCTACGATCATAGTTTGGTAATACTTTTGTAGCGTGAATGTTAGTGTATGGTACCATATAGGATTGACAATCCTCATCCGGGTTAGCAAGCACTAACTGGTGAAACAGACGCATTAGCATTTGCTCATACGAGTGTAGATTAGACACTCGCAGGGAGGCACCCTCGACCAGGCACTTGATTGTGATCCTGACACCTCAGTTAAGCTCAGACTATGACCTCATGGTAGACATATACATTATTTGATTAATTTCAAATCACTATACTAAATCTTGTGGTTCACACATTACTTTATCATTATACAAACCTGTGAACTCACCAGCTTTTAGCTGACCTTTTAGCATGTATTCTCAGGTACCCAGCAATAGTTGATCTACGACTCAGAATAGCTTAGCTCGAGTCTCATGCAAACAAATCAGAGATTTTCTTGCATTACTATATTTTGTAACAGTAGTTATGCTTTAGAATCTTTCATACCAGAACTTGAGCTTTTGTAATCATTACAACATTGTAAACATTATTAAATCAATGTATTTTGCTAAACGACGCATATAGAGTCGTTCATTATATCTTATGTTTTGTGTTTACCGGATTAGTCGCGTCCTGACCCGAATCACTTCCGCATCATAATTTGGGGGTGCGACACACTAGCACCCTACGATTTAAGTAGAAACCCTAAGTCATATGTCACTGATTACTAGGCTATCATGATTCTGACCAGCCCCAACACTGTCTGATAAGGATAAGTGAACCTTCTTGGAGTTATCTCCTGGGCACATGAATAAGGCAACAGACCGATATGTAATTTCTGACCATTCTTAACACCTAGTTCTGATTGATTTTATTAAGGTTTATACTAATTGCTTGCTAATGTATGTTAAACTATTGGATAGGGGGTTTAAGCATCCTACACTACAGCTGAATGTTTGCTTTCTTTTCAAGATCCCTTAAATCTACTTGAGGATCTCAAATACTTCTGTCAAGGGGTAGACCCTCCTTTGCAATCAAACGTTCATCCTCAGGTTTGTTTCATGGTATATACTACATTTTTCAGTAGTTCCACAGCTTTAATATATACCTAGACCATGTTCAGGAAGGGTTCCTTCCAGGTATCCACGATGTCATATGCCTACGACCGGTCCGTAGCTTCAATGCATTTGTACTTCACCAGAGGTGTTTTCAGCGCTATACTAAGTACTGGGCCGTTTTACAGCATGTCCACAACTTCATACAAAAACACAGATATCTATCTACCGATACTAGGGTTGATCAAGTTCTAATACTAAAGTAATAGCCACGTGAAAGTTTAGAAAGGGTGAAATGGGTGGTTTAGATCTACAGCTTGAGAAATTTAACCCGATTTGAAAGTGCCCTTGGACGTGGATCTAGATGACAATTGACCGCAATTGACAGGCGGAATCAATCAATTGCGTGTATTACCAATAAACACAAACCGAAACAAATATGATTAACGATGTAAACGAAGTAATAAGCTTGTATATATGAATTGGGAACGATTACAATGTTGCTTAGTCGACAAATGGTGCTAGGGTTTCGTCAACCCTAGCCGGAAACCCGTAGGTTTGTATTTATACTAAAAGTCAGCCGACATGCGTCACTTGTGGAAGTGTCGCATGTGGCCGCCTTCATGCGTCACTTACCTAAGTGACGCTATGCGTCACTAAGGCAAGTGACGCCTAAACTAAAACTTAAGTGTCGCATATAACTAAAACAATATATTTCACTATACAACTAAACGACACTTATTACAACTCGATAGACCAACTGACAGACACCTAATATGCATCAACAAACTCCCCCGTGTCTTCAGCTTGGTCTTCAAAAATCTTCAAATCTTCACTTCCAGCCAGCTGGAAATACACCACCAGCGTGTACTCCATTGGCAACGCAGATATCCACAATCTTTTGAAATTTTAATGCTTCAGCTCTATCTTTCTCTTTGAACTCAATTCTGTTTTCATGTAGACTCTTCATATCTTGAGCAGAAAGATTGATCAAACTTAATGGATCAAAAACACAAAATATTTTCCTCTTAAGACCCCATAACGACCTCTTCTTAGGCTGAACAGCATCCCAAGCTGTTTTCTCGTTATTTCCCGTATCTGCATTAGAAGACTCCGGGTCTGTAGCTGGTTCTGAATTTGGAATGAATACTATCACAGCTTCACCCGTAATATCATCATACTCCCAATAAACCAACCTATTCAAAAAATCTAGAGGGATGATCTCCAAGAGTATCTTCTGTAAGCACTTTGCTGGTGGATAGATCATCTTCACAATAGGTTGTCGGGTAACCAGATCAAGCTTCTTTTTAAACTTGTACCTCATACCCAACGTCGGCTTTATCAAATTGTACTTTTTACTATTAATTTCACGACGAATGATCACCTGAAAGAAATCTGCTCTTGAATCTCATGAACGGTTGATCAAGGGTATCTGAGCTAACCTTTGAAGCTCACACTTCGGCAAAGTACTTATTTTGTAAAACTTCATATTAAAGTACTGAATGCCGTCACTCCTCTTTATCATAAAAACCGAATTGTTCTCATTAAATTTCCAACTCTTAATCAATCCCGTGTAATCAGTTCTAACTTTGTAGCATTTACACGTAACCGGTACCTCAATAACCGGTTTAAGCACAATATCCGGCTTTGTTGTAGAAGTTGATGGCTCGTTTGTCTCTTTTTCCGATTCATCTTCAGACGAGTCCGATTCTATAATGGGAGCATCATCATAACATTCATCACTGTGTAATTGCTCCCCCTCAACCTCAACTTCATCATTCCCTTCAAAGAAATAATCCTCTGCTACAGGATCATTCATTTCCTCTTCCTCCGGTATCGTTGTATTATCATTCATTAAATTTTGCAGATATGTAAGATCTACAAACGAATAATCAACCGCAATAGGTCTTGCCTGACCTTGAACCTCAATGAAGTAATCCAAAGATATGTTTTCATTAATAGTCGAAGGAAGTACATTTTCTGGTTCCGGGGAAGGAGTTACATTTGTTTCTAACTCACTAGGACCTACCTCCCCCGAAACATTTGTAACGGATTCCAACTCTAACAACCTAGATGACAGATTCGTCACTTGAAGCTGTAGAGAGTCAACCGTAGCAGCTCGAGCTTCCAATTCCCTGATCTGAGAGGCTTGAGCTTCAATTATAGCCTTCTGATCATCAAAACGTTTTGCCAAAAGCTCCATCTGAGCCAAAACCATCTGAAGAGATGGCATGTCAGACGTTGGCGGTGGTTGTTGTCATTGGGAAGTTGGTTCCTCAATAACCACTGTCGTCCGCTGGCGTCTACGAAGAGGTAGATCAGCATAAGAGGGTGAAGACCCAGCAGGACGTTTGCCCGGATTCCTCGGGACATGGACCCTGCCAGCAGAAATCCGTCTCAATATACGCTTAAAGCGTCGAGGATCGGCAAGTTGAATTCCATCAAGAGCGGTTGGTGGGGGCACATCACCCTCAGAATCGGGTGGAGTGGGCCCACCATCATCAAAGTCAGCCTCAACTCGGTCAACACGATCAATATCGTCTAAATCTTGAGCTATATCAGCATCAACCAAGTCGTCCTCGTTGACCGGAGGCACGACGTCATCCAAAAAACCATGATCGCGCGGCGCAACATAATTTTCGTTCACTATGTGCCCGAACAGTTCACGATCAGCCAAAACCGGCTCGCCCTTCGGCGCGAGCTTGCAGTCATTAAAGACTCGCAAAAGCATCGGTGTCGGCACCAGAAGAGATCGCTGATCTGGAGCGATATCGAGATTGAGGTCATTCAACAAAAGCTGGACAAATCGAGGATACTGCAGCCATTTGTCCTTTCCAGCGCGTATGTTCTCCACCATGTTGCCAAAAATATAACCGCTGAAGTTATACGGTTTATTGTAGATCAGGGCCAACATGAGAGACAAAGTAAGATGGCTCGCAGCATCGTATCCCCCCTTTCTCGGAGATAAACAGACAATTATAATATGACAGAGGTACCTCCAAACCCGGCAAAGGTACTGTTTCCTGAAGTCAGAGAGTTGGTTTGCCGGATAACCCATCCTCTGAAGCCCTCCGTAGATGAATGTAGTTGGGAAGATAGTGGGCATTGTAGAGTTATCAGTGAACTGTAAAACCCGTCTAATCGAGTTCTCGGTGATCTCGATTTCCTCCCCAAACATAGTCGAAACAATCTGGGGAACATCTCCCTGAACCCTGATCACTGCATGATCATAGAATTCCTCTATTTGGTTCATGTATACAGGAGTCGTTGCCGTAATCGCATAAAAAATCCTCGATCTACGTAGAAATTCAATCATTGGCCTGAACGGCGCGGAATTGGCATGCGTAGACTCTAGAAACGCCGTAATGTTGTGTCGAGTGTTTGTGCGGCGGTAATAATTCTGAAGTTCAGCCATCTGTAAGCTAAAAATACAAAGAAAAATAACCAAAATCGTTAAAAAGTTAGCTCGAACACAGAAGGGTTAGAAAACGAATTTTGACTTTAGGCGTCACTTAAGGTAAGTGACGCGTGGCCACTACCGTCACTAAGGAAGTGTCGTATGATACAGTGTTTAAAATCGAAATTAAAGCATAGCGTCACTTAGGTTAAGTGACGCTATCAAGCGTCACTGATGTAAGTGACGTTTGTATTTAGCGATTAAAATTATACGACACTTATGAAGTGACGGGTGAAGAACATGCGTCAGTTAGAATAGTGACGGTATCCTAAAAGAGTCACTTACGAAGTGACGGTATAAGTGACGTATAGAAATAAGCGTCACTTAGACAGTCACTTGGGGTAGTGACGCATGTAAAGGCGTCACTAGAAAGAGTGACGGTCTTAACAGTTAAAGCAATTATATGCGTCACTAGACGAGTCACTTAAGAAGTGACGCAATATTAAGCGTCACTTATTAAGTGACGGTATGGTTTTTCAAAATTACCAAATAGCGTCACTTGAGGTAAGTGACGCAAGAAGTGACGCAACGATGAAGATCATCGTGTCACTGTTCATGCCCAGTTTTCAAAATTGGGGGTTTTCGAAATCGAAGTAACCAGTGTGTTCGCATGGTAAAAACGAGTGTTACACACCCACTATTACACGAAAACATTCACAAATCAAAGGTTTAATCAAACGATTTAAAACATAATCCCAAACCGTAACCCTAAATCGTAATTAAAGACTGAATAACGAACGATAAAGGGTAAGATTAGTACCAAATAGATCGTGTGAATGAGAGGAACAAGAATGTAATACAAGAAAGCACAACCAAGCTCTAGAAATCACGAACACAGCAAGAAAATTTGCACAGAGTAAGTGACGCAAAGACACACGGAGTGACGGTATGTCAGAGCGAGTGTCGGTATAAGTATTTGAAAAGTGGTAAGGTTGAGTGTCGTGGGGAAGGGGTATTTATACACCGACCCTTGTATGCGTCACTCAACCAGACACTTATAGCGAAGCTTATCCCGACACTCTCTGCGTCACTTAAGTAAGTGACGCAATATCGAATGCGTCACTGATAGCGTCACTTATGAAAGTGACGCTCAGTTCAATTTTAGTGAAAAAGTTGCGATTTTTCGATTTTAGCAATGGGAGTTCGATACTCAAATTTGAAAATGTAACTGTAACTTGGATAATAACTAAAAATTATACTAACGTAGAGAAAATAAAAGACATACAAAAATGTAAATTTAGAATTACAAAATTAACACATTCTTTTTGGTGACGGAGTTGATAAAGTCTGGTTAGGGATCATATTGGAATAACATGCATTTATTAGGAACATTAAGTGTTATTTCGATCATCAGTATATTTGTCCTCTTTAAATTTACTTGACATACTAAAAACACTTTTTATAAAAATAATTTCAAAACGATTATTAGTATGTTTATCCACTTAAACATGTTATACTCACCGCTAGGAGGTATTTATTATTATTGGTATGTGCATTTCGCTGTAGTTCCCACCATAGATATACATCTTATCTTAATACATATACCATGTTTCCATTTACAGATAGAATATTAGAAAATCATTTTTAAGAATCAAGTCAGCGGTGACAGGTCTGTACTTACGTACAACAGAGCGACATAGCTTGATTCAGGTTTAAGCAAAACCAGACTTGGTCAAACCATTTTGGCGACCTTGTAAGGTATCTTATTTTGAAAGACTTTGCAAGTACTTTAACTTGTGTTTGCTTAAGTTTAAAGTATATATTAATAGAAGCCAGGTCTATACTTACGTATAACAGAGGAAACTATCAATATATACCCCCAAATGATATCAAATAAACATCTTTCACGAAAGCATGTCTAGTATAAGTAAGAAATTAAGACTTTTGTCATACATCTAATGGTGTTATACCACTCGAAATAAACAATTAATGATTAAGCTTCTTAAGTCTTCTCAAAGAGGTTTACATACCATGCCTACTAATATATCGTATGATGAAGACAATGTTTATAAAAACTGTTTTCAATACGTCAGATAAATCTACTGACACATCCAAGATAAACCTTAAATTTCCATTTTTATGCATGTCACCCAATGTACTATCATATCCCAAGTTGTTTACAGACACAACTTCAACGTCTATTTTAAAATGTAGCAACCTTGCATTTCGTTAATACTAGAAAGTATAATGAGTGGCAGTTGCGTAAGGTTGCATAATTTTTTTTTTTTAATAAAACATTACTTTAAAGCTAATCCAAGTCACAAATTACTTTTTCGTAGTAAAGAACCTTAGACCGATCATGTTGACTAATTCATCAAATCGGGCTCTAGAAAAAGCCTTAGTGAATAAGTCAGCATTTTGTTTGAGGGTATCTATATGGACAAGGTCAATAAGGTGTTTCTCATAGCAATCCCGTATAAAGTGAAACCTAATTTCTATGTGTTTTGTTTTAGAGTGTTGTACGGGATTGCGTGTGATTGATATGGCAGCAGTATTATCAATATGTATAGGAGTTAAAGTTAAGAGTAACCCGTAGTCGCGCAATTGGTGCTGAATCCAAAGAACTTGAGAACAGCAGCTTGCAGCAGCAATGTACTCGGCCTCCGCTGTTGAAGTAGAAACCGTTGTCTGCTTTTTGCATTGCCATGACACCAATCGGGATCCCAGAAACTGACAACCCCCTGGTTGTAGACTTCTTATTCATGTTGCAGCCACCATAATCTGAATCGGAATAAGCAGAGAGCGTGAAATTCTTCTCATTTGAGTACCATAGACCGAGAGTGGGTCTATATTTAAGATAGCCAAAAATCCGCTTCACCGCCTTCATATGAGAAACCTTAGGACGTGCCTGATATCTTGAACAAATTGAAACCGCGAATACGATATCAGGCCTTGAAGCAGTAAGGTACATTAGAGAACCTATCATCGAACGATAATCCTTTTCTTTGCAGTCCTCATCATCATCAGCAGGTCCAAGATTATAGTTGAGTTCAATAGGAGTTCCATAAGGCTTACAAGTGAGCATATCATAACGTGTCAACATGTCATTGACATATTTCGACTGAAGAATATACATCCCTTTGGATGACTGTTCAACTTGCACCCCTAGGAAGAAAGTTAGATCTCCCATTGCACTCATCTCGAAAGCTGACTTCATGACCTCTTCAAATTCTTTGCATAAAGCCTCATTCAATGATCCAAAAATAATATCATCGACGTACACTTGAACGAGTAACAAATCATCCCCTTTCCCTTTTGTGTAAAGAGTGCTGTCGATGGTGCCCCGAGAGAAACCGTTGTCCACCAGATGAGTAACAAGCCTCTCATACCATAGTCGAGGAGATTGATGAAGTCCATACAATGCCTTATTTAGCCTGTAGACATAATTTGGATTCACCGAATCTTCAAAACCTGGAGGCTGTTGAACATAAACCTCCGTATCAATCTTACCAAACGTCAAGTTGCTTGACACGAATCCCTTTAAATGAAGCAAAAGCTAAGAAGATACGGACAGACTCCAATCTGGCGACAGGGGCAAAAACCTCATCATAATCCAGTCCTTCAACCTGAGTATACCCTTGAACAACTAGTCGAGCTTTGTTTCTTGTAACAACCCCTCGATCATCCTTCTTTACTCGATATACCCATCGAGTGCCTTTTGGATCACCACCCTTGGGTAATGGTACTAGAGTCCACACCTGCAACTTGTGAAATTGTTGCAGTTCATCTTGCATGGCCTCGACCCAAGATGGATCATGTAAGGCCTCCGAAACTTTCTTCGGTTCGGTTTGGGAAAGATGGCATGAATTAACAGTCGCCATAAATCCCAAAATCTGAGCAGCTGAAGTATCCTTGTCTTCAGATTGCTTCGCCTGATGTCTCGTTTGAACAGTAGAATGAGGATCACCAATTATGTTTTCAACTGGGTGATTCCTATGTATCCGGGTCACTGGAATGGCATCTGGCACAAGATTTAATTCCAAGTTGTTCAAATCACCTTCAGTGGCAGAAGCATCTTCGTTCTCTTCATTAACGAAGAAACGCGAATAATCCATATCTTCTTCATCCTCTAAGAGAGGCATATTAGGATCGTCCGGAAGATCCGCGGCATTAACAGTGTTTGAAGAAGACGGAATGGTTGTAGTTGGTGGTGTGGGTGTAGGTACAGATGCAGGAGAAGTAGTGGATGTAGGTGCAGGCATTTGTTGTGTTGGAGTAGGTGATGGAGTGGATGTCGTATCGGGAATTGGATTGGGTGTTGTATGAGGAGAATCGGATGTTTGTTGAAAAACATCGAGACCATGAAGCATTGTGATTAACTCTTCAGTGTCGTCGTCCTCCGGTACATTGAAGGAACTGAAGAGTTTCCCATAATTGAAGAACCAATCCGGACCCGTTCCTTGAGGTGGTTCTGTATACCGTAAGCATTTTACCTCAAAATGTTCCTCGATCTCGTTTGTTGATTTGTTGTATACCCGTTTGTTTAGAGAATTGATCGAATATCCGAGAAAAATCCCTTCAACGGCTTTATCACCAAACTTAGGGACACGTTCTTGGTTATCATGATCAAACAAGGACACCCAAATGGCTCCAGAAACTGCAGATTCGGCTTGCGATTGTTGAAGAGCTCATAACACGTTTTATTCTTCTTTTTAACCGAAAGTACCCGATTCAAAACGTAGCAAGCAGTATTAACTGCCTCGGCCCAGAAGATAATAGGTAGTTTGGAATCCGCTAGCATAGTGCGAGCAGTTTCAATGATGGTCCTATTCTTCCGTTCAGCAACTCCATTCTGTTGAGGAGTTCTCGGAGCACTGAATTGATGTTCAATACCCCTAGAAGCGCAAAATAACTCGAGAGTTGAGTTCTTGAATTCGGTTCCGTTATCGCTTCGCAGTCTCTTTACCTTTAAGTTGCACAAATTTGCCAACTTATCCAACAAGTAGACCAAAATTCCCACTGTCTCATCCTTTGTTGCGAGAAAGTATACCCACGAAAATCGTGAGTAGTCATCCGTCACTACCAAACAATAAGAGCGACCACCGATGCTCTTTGTAGAAACAGGACCAAAAAGATCCATATGCAGTAATTCCAACGGAGCATTAATGGAATTCACAACCTTAGACTTATGAGACTTCTTATGGAGTTTGCCCTTTTGGCAAGAAACACAGTCATCCTTCAAGACAAAAGACTGTTTCGGAACTCCACGAACCAAATCGTTATTAACAAGAAAATTCATTTTACGGAAATGAATGTGTCTCATTCGTTTGTGCCAAAGGAGTGATTCCTTTTCTGAAGCCTTCGAAAGGAGACAAGTGTACTCGCTGGATGTCTCCACGGTTCGCATGTTCATCACATAGGTGTCATTTCTTCTAGGTGCACGCATTACCACCCATTCCTCTGGAATGACATACCCCGGCTTCAATATAACACACTCAGTCTTTGTAAATGATGTGGTATAGTCCTTATCACAAACTTGTGAAACACTTAAAAGATTATGTTGAAGTTCGGCCACATAATTTACATTCTCAAAGCTAACCTTTCCATTAGTTAGCGTCCCTCTACCCGAAATTGTTCCCCCTGTATCTCCAGCAAAAGCAACATGACCTCCTGCGTATGGTTTAATATCCACTAGGAGAGACACATCACCCGTCATGTGTCTCGAGCAGCCACTGTCCATGAACCATTCGCTATCTCTTACACGTTCAGACTGCTGCAACACATAAAAATGAGGAGATTAGTGAGAAACGGTGACCCAAGCCTTTACAGACTTAGGTCGACCATAGTCATCAACAATAAGCACATCAGATAAAATTTTATTTTTAAACAAATCAGATTTTGAATCTGATGTGTTATTATTGATGACATTTGAGTCCTCAGTGGACTCCTTTATCTTCCAAACCTTTGATGGTTCGGGATTTGGGTTGGAAATAATGTTGGGCTTTGGTTTTAACAAAGGATTTTGCCCAACACTAACTACTTTCTTAGCAGGCTTGGGAGAGTTGGAGTGATGCCTAGGAGGTGATTTTGAAAAGGAATTTCTGTAGAATAATGTCCTAGGCATATCTCTCCCATAACGCTGATAAGAGAGTTTGGGACAATCGCGGATCAAATGTCCTTGTTTCCTGCAGTAGAAACAAGAACGAGTCTCTTGAAACTGTTGAGACGGAGGATTTACCGCAGGAAGTGATGAAGCATTTTTAGAACATGAACATTTTGTACACGTTTTAGAGAATGCTTGTGTTGGTTTAGAAGTTGAGGCAGAAGTTTTATCAAACGAAACCTTTTCTTTTGTCACCTTTTGTTGGAAAACTTTTACAGGTGACTGATTAGTTTGAGATTTCACAATTAAAACTTTATTTTCCTTTTTAGTTTGAACCTTTGTCACAGGTTCAACTTTCAAAATAACCTTTTTAGGTCTAACCTCAACCTTCTTAAACTCAGGATATTCCTGATCAGTAATATCCTCTATTTCAACAATCTCATCAGTATAAACTGGAGACTTACTTTCAGCTTTAACAAACTGAGGCAAAGGATACTCTGGCCTCTTGGTTTTCTCCGTTGTCAGTTTGTTTAGCTTGGCTTCTTTGGCCTTGATACCATACAGTTTGGTATAATCAACTGAAATCTCCTCAAGGCCTACTTTAACAATCGGGGGACAATATTCAGCATGAGAAGGTGGTGGTACTTGGTTATAGCCAAGACCTTCCTTCTTCTTGCCGCTTGCCCCTTGTTTGCTAACAATTTCATTAAAGACTTGAGTTGCGGTGGTCGAACCTAAGATTTTACTTTTATGATTTTCAAACTCATTTTTTAAATCAGATAATTCTTTAGTCAACAATTCAATTTCGACAAGATAACTCTTAATTGCATCTTGCTGGCTAAAGACCTTTGCTTTAAAGGTTTCGGTATCTAATTTATGAGCTTCAAGATGTTGTTCATAAAGTTTTTCATTTTCTAACAAAAAGTTATTAGATTCATTAAGTTTAACTATCTTGTCCCGCAAATTTTGATTGTCTTTCTGATAGGCCTTAAGGGATTCAGTCAAGTTAATACACGAAACACAATTAAATGGCTCATTGGGTTCATTTGATACCTCAGGAGTAATATGAGCCATCAGGCATTGAAACTGTGCAGCCTGAGCACTCCAATCAGAAGCTGTTGGCTCAAAGACAATCAATACATTATCCACAGCCAACGATTTAGCTTCTTCTTTCTCATTTGCCTTGGGTGGATCTGGCTTAGTAAGACCCGACGATGGCATTCTGGGTTTCTCACATTCCCTTGCGAAGTGGCCAAGGTTCTGGCAGTTGTAACATCGAACTTTGCTTTTATCGAACCCAAACCCAGTCTTCCCATTACCTTCTAAGCTTTTCCGTCCCGTTCTCTGCAAAAATTTCTGAACCCTTCTGGAAATCATAGCTATGTTCCAGGTTAAATCCATCTGCTCCAAGTCATCGTCATCCAGCTGAGCATAATCTTCTTTGGTCATTTCCAAAGTAGTATTTGGTTGAGTAACCAAATCTTTGTAAGAACTGAGGAAAGCTGTATAAATCGCAGCTTGCTCTTGAATAGCTGGTGAAGATGAAACCTGCTGTTGTGATCCTTGATTAGTGCAGGTTGTGCCAGAAACATAAGCCGCATGTGAAGCTCCAGCTGAATAAGATGAAGAATTGGTATCCGATATGAATGCCATTCCTCCATAACTCTTACCAGAGTTAACTTGGCCTCCATAAAGTGAAGGATTTTGTACAAATCCATTTGACTTGCACTCTTTCTTCTTCAACTCCATAGCGTGGGCTTGAAGAACTCCTATCAGTTTATCTAAAGTCATCCCATCCAATCCTTCACTTTCCTTCAAGAATTGGACTTTTACATCCCATGCACTTGGTAGAACATCTAACAATTTCTTATTTATCTCAAGTGCTGTGAGATTATATCCACCCTCCGTTAATTCACTCACCAGTTGTGAGTACCGGGTAAACAGTCCAGAGGTTGTCTCATTAGGTAAGGAGTCAAACAGATCGTCCTGTTTGTTTATCAATTCCAGCTTAGCCTCCTTGTATTTCGCATTTCCCCCACATCTCGTTTCTATAGCCTTCCATAAGTCATAGGTTGTGTCATGATTTTTAAAAAGTCTCATGACATCCTTTGTCAAGCACATACAGATAGCTGAGTGTGCTTTTCTTTCTATTTGATAATCCTTCTTTTCTTGAGGTGTCATCGCAATGAAAGATTTTGGTGGAGGAACCTGACGATAATCTCCTTCAGCTACTGGAGCCTCATATCTTTGTTTTAATGGGCCCCACAGTTCCGGACAATGAAAATCCACAAACTGTTCAAATCTATCTCTCCAATAAGCATAGTCCATGTCTGCAGTGAATAGTGGAGGTTTATTATTGGAACCGATATCATTTCCTTGCTTTATCATCTCTCTAATACCTCTAATATCTTCCTTGTCTGCGGCCATTGAAGATATACCTGAAATTTTACTCAAAAACAAAAGCTTGGAAAAATATTAGTACTGAAGGCGTCACTTAGTAAGTGACGCACTGAAGTGTCGCAACGACTGATGACACTATAAGTAAGTGACGGATGAAGTGACTGATGACACTATAAGTAAGTGTCGCTCAATCAGACAAATGACGCACTCAAGTGACGTACTTGAGTGACATGCTAAAACAGATAGGCGTCACTAGTAAAAGTGACGCAGTAAATCAAAAGGCGTCACTAAGAGAAGTGACGCAGTAAATCAAACAGGCGTCACTAACAGAAGTGACACTTGAGGGTCAAGTGACGTACAACAGTGATGCACGTAAGTGACGGCAGATTAAGGTCACGACACTTAAGTTAAGTGTCGTATAAACCTCAAATGACGCTTCGAGTGACGCGTTCAAGTGACGGTATAACCCTAATTTTGGATTAGGTAGTGCCGCAGTAAGTGACGCGTCCTAGTGACTGATCGAGTGTCGCAAAACGGCTGCAAAATCCCAAAACTCTAAAAATATCGAACTTTCGTAAACCAAACGAAAATTACTTGAACCCTAATGGACGAAACCTGTAAATTTTGAAGAATATCGACTGTAATTCACCTTAGCACCTCAAAATCCGTATGTATTCTTGATTCTTGAATCAAGCAAAACCGAAATCAACCCAAAATACCTTCTAAACGTCAATGTTATCACCCATAGTCTCTGATACCAGTTGAAAGTGCCCTTGGACGTGGATCTAGATGACAATTGACCGCAATTGACAGACGGAATCAATCAATTGCGTGTATTACCAATAAACACAAACCGAAACAAATATGATTAACGATGTAAACGAAGTAATAAGCTTGTATATATGAATTGGGAACGATTACAATGTTGCTTAGTCGAAAAATGGTGCTAGGGTTTCGTCAACCCTAGCCGGAAACCCGTAGGTTTGTATTTATACTAAAAGTCAGCCGACATGCATCACTTGTGGAAGTGTCGCATGTGGCCGCCTTCATGCGTCACTTACCTAAGTGACGCTATGCGTCACTAAGGCAAGTGATGTCTAAACTAAAACTTAAGTGTCGCATATAACTAAAACAATATATTTCACTATACAACTAAACGACACTTATTACAACTCGATAGACCAACTGACAGACACCTAATATGCATCAACACGATTCATAACATATCAATTTCCAATCACATATTTAATTAAAGATTAATTTAACATCATCCCTACTCCTAAATATCTACATTCCAACAATCACAATATTACACTACTCAATAAACATGACAATAAATAAAGCATATACCATAGTATTACGCATGGATAATTCAGACATAATAACAGTATGAGGGAATAGATATCACCGGATAATAGAGCAGCGTAACAAGAGAATAGAACTTACAATCCTTGAATAACAGCTTGAACACCGATACTCCTGGATTACAAAGCTAATCTCTACTCTAATCTACTAGCTACCCACTAATTACTCTCTAATCCTCTAGAGAGAGAAGTTAGAGAGAGAAACTAACTAAGAAAGAATATTACTAAAGAAAGTGTGTGTGAAATGAATTGTGTTGTGATGTGTTGATGGTGTGTTTTGAATGAGGAGGTTGGTCTTGTATTTATAGGAAAATGGATCACCAAGATAGCTCCACAACTTAACACCCGATTCTTCTGATTTGCACTGAAATACCACCCCGAGCTCAGAAATTCGGCACCAAAAGGGTAGTATTGGGACCAAAGGGGTAGTATCGGATAGCATTGGGGTAGTATTCAGCACTGAAGGAGGGGTATACCACCACCTGGGGGTATACCACCCTTTTAGGGGGCTATACAGCCTCTATAGGGGCGTATATGGCCCCTAAGGGGTGGTATGGCTTGGCTTGTTGCCTTGTGCACTGGATCGTAAGTCTCGGTCGCCTGGTCATAGTTCGTTTGACTCTAGTTTCTTCGTTCTTGATCCGTTTTCAACGTTCTTTATATCCATGCGTTCGTAATCTTCAGACCTACATTTTAAGAAAATTATTAAGTCCGAGATCGGAGTTTTATGATAAATTAGCATGTCGAACAAATTATGACTATTTAAGTGTGTTTTCCCTCTATTTACCGTTGTTTTCGAAATACTTATAAGGATTTGACCTTTTTAACAAAATGTGGTAAATGTGAGATTTATTGGCATATTTTTGTTAATTAAGTGCTAAATATGAGGTAAGAGATGTGCGCAAAACATGACTTTTTACGTCAAATCAGTTTCCCCCTAATCATCTCACTAGTCCAAGGGTTTAAAATCCTAGCAAGAAACTAGAGAGAAAGGCTAGAGAGAAAACCTATTGAGAGAAACTATAAAGAGGCTAGAGAGAAAACCTAAAGAGAGAAACTATAAAGAAAACCTAGAGAGAGAGAGTATTTATAGAGAGAAAGAGTAGAAATGAGAATGAGGGATGAATGAGAATGAGGAGGTTAAACCTCATTATATAGAGAAGGAGGTGATGGCTTGGTACAACACATAAGGCATAAGAAACAAGCCACAAAATGCAAACGGGGGGTAGCAAGCACTAGGGGAAGTCAAATGGCCCCAAGGTACCAAGTAGCAAGCACAAACCAGCACTAAACGGCTCTTCTACGGCCCCTAGGGGGGGGGGGTGATTTGTTTTAGCCTTTATTCATTTCGTACGTCGTTTGTTTTGCCCGTATCTTCTTCGTTCTAAGTCCATTTTTCTTGATTCTTGCGCCGTTGGATTCATTTTTATTTTACACTTCTAATGACACTAAGTTTGCCAAATTTGGAGGTGGATAGCTTTTGCATGTTTCGGATGATGATCAGTTGTACTGTAATCTCTCTATCATCTTCGTTCTTCACCCGTTTTCCATGATTCTTTCACCTCCGATCTTGTATTTTCCTATAGATTGATAAAATATGGATTAAGATTTATTTCCATAAGATAATCAAGAATGGAATATTTAGGGTGACTATATTTTCCTCGTTTTGCGTGTTATTTGGACGTTTTTTCTGATTTTTATTGCAACGTCTAAATTTAGACAACCTTAGTGATTTTTAGTGAAAAATTATTGTTTTGAAATGTTTTCACCAAAGAATAGCCTAAAAAGTGTAGAAATATGTACGTAAAAACTTTACTTTTTACTTTACATCAAGTATCCCACACTTAGACGTTGCTTGTCCTCAAGCAACAACACACTTATATTTCGCGAAAAACATTTTTAAGTCTGGTTTGGGTGAGTTAAAACATTTCCAAAGATTCACCACTTCATTATATGAGAAAATCATTTTGATAAGATAGGGAAGGTTAAGATGATCCTCCCACAAACAAGTATTGACTTTCTTAGGCATACTTCCAAATCTCATGATCTAGGAGTATACATGACTAGGCGAACTCACAGAAGTGGTCACTCAATTCACTCAAAGTGTATCGGATTTCCTATCACTCTAAAATGATTGAAATCGCTCAATAAGCCAGTCATGCAACACTCATCGTCATAGGCTTGGTTGAGAATCGGATCTCCAAGACTTACGATGAAGACGGTGCTAATTATCCCAAGACATTCCATTATACTCTAAGATTCTTTATCCATAGGCGTTAATCCCTGCTTGTTCGGTATTTGTACGAGTAGAACAAACAAACGTGATCTAACAAACAAATGATTATTTCTCAAATCACAGAATCACTAGTTTCTGAAGGGCCTATCAAAGGTTGAGAATCGGATCTCCAAGACTTTGAAATGAAACAAACCAGTGTACGACTTGAAGTCTAATCTTACAACAAAGTGTTAGTTGCCTATAATTTCAACGCAGCACAAACAACAGATATGGAAATACTCGTTGAATTACGTAGTCAAGTATAGAGATATCCAAAGAGCACATTTTTAAACGAGTTTGAGCATAATACACATATTGACATACAAAGTATGTTATCAGATTAAGCATTTGTATCTCATGTATGCTCACAAAAATATATGTAAGTACCGTAAATGCTCGAAACATGTCAGTGGGTGTGTAAGATGACTAAGGCTCCTAACTTTTAGTAGGTTTCCATGTTTGTGAGTGAAAGGGATACTAAAAACTTAAGAAAATGGTAAAAAAAAATTACTACTACAAAATCACGTATAGACCACCCCTAAAAGACTATGAAAATGGTAAAAATAAACATAAAATCCGTGGTCCATACGCCAAAAGTTGCGCATTTTTTATATTTTTGGATACAGCTTATGGTTTTAAAAAAAAGCGGACCACAGTTCCCACTTGTAAACCGTGGTCTATTCTCTTAAAAAAAGGACCACGGTTATAATTACATATGAGTGGTCTATTATTTTCGAAAGGACCACTGTTCCCATTGAAAAAACTATGTTCTACTTATTACTTCATAAAGTATAATATATATCACATCTTTTAGAACGATTAACTCAACCGCGCTATTTAAATTTTATTTTAGATCAATTCATAATTGATGAGTTATTTGATTATCTTTTGGAACACATTACTAATGAACCGAACAATTAAAATTTTTTTAGCTCAATTGTTTCAACCGCTCTATATATGAAGTATAATATATATCACATCTTTTAGAAGGATTAACTCAACCGCGCTATTCAAATTTAATTTTAGATCCATTCATAATAGATGAGTTTTTTGATTATCTTTTGAACACATTACTTATGAACCGAACTATTTAATATTTTTTAGATCAATTTTTTCAACCGTGCTATATCTAAACTTTTCTATTTGTGTTTAATTCGGTTCCAAAAGTGAGCTATATTACACATTTAACCAATCTTAAAAAGAAATTTGTGTAGTAGTGATTTAAATTTTCATAAGGACAACGGTTCTTAATGTGAGAATCGTGGTCTATTATCTAAAAACTTGAAAATTTTGAACTTCACCATTCTATTTTTTTAGATTCCGCTATATTTTACCACTTCCATTCTAACATTATAGTATAAAAACTCCCATCAGTTTCATTTTTATTATTTTAAATCTCCGTTCTTTAGTTTCAATACAAAAAATGAATTCACAAATATCATCTTCATCAAAAAACCACTTCTTCCTTTTGTCAGATCGAGTGTTCTTCCTTCTAATTTCTCAAGATCTACACTCGTAATTAAAGTTTGTTCTCTCAATTTACTACCCAATGAGCTTGTTTAAGGTGATTCGTTACTTGCTTCTTTTTCTTTACTCATTTGGTATTTCGATTTCTGACTCTACATTTTGTTCTTGTTGCTTCGATGTTGGTTTTAAAGTTATTTAATTTTGTATGATATTTTTATATGAAGGTTGTATCTCTTCGGTTTAAACTTCAATATTTTACGATAAAAGATAGTGAAGATTCGTGATTGCAGTGGAAAAGCAAAGCTAGAGGCATTATTTAGTTATGTTTTGGATGAGTTCTGGATCTTGGACCTGCTGCTACTAATCCGAATATGTTGTCATTGTTTGTGTTTTGTGATTGGTTTTATAGTTTAAGACATTAGTTTCTCTTTGTAGGGTTAGCATGAGTAATTAATATTCAATATCACAATTTGTAATACTTGATTAATCTTTATTGTTTGTAGCTATGTACCGTGTTAGAAAAAATAAAGAAAAATAAGTTGTTTGAAAATTGTTATTATATATTTGTTAAATTCATAATTTTATCATCCTTTTACATATATTTTTAATATATTGAACCAACAGAAATTAAAGAAAACTAAAAAATAAAAATAATATATTTTTGTAATTAGTCAAATAGACCACGGTTCTTATTTTAGGAATCGTGATCCTTATGATAAATAGACCACTCTAAAAGATCCGTGGTCCTTTTCAACTTCAAATAGACGTCCCCCTTATAGACCACCCCTCAAAATTCATGGTTTTTTTTAACCGTGGTCTATTTGAACCTTTCTACTAGTGAATGGAAGTTGCAATAAAGTTCAAACGAGTGTGAGTAGGAAGTATTAAGGTTTAACAAAAATTTGACTTTTAATTAAGTAATTTCGCAAACCAACCTTTTTGTTCCTAAAAATAGAGAAGACATTGAACATTCATTTTAAGGATCATTTTCTACTTATTTGGGTTATCATCCTACTCAACTACCATTACAACTACTATTATTACCAAACTATGTTAGACACGGGTTACCTTCCGAGAAGCGCTTATTTTTGTTAGAGTCTCTAGCATTATTTCTCAGGCAATCCTAGGGGTTTCCTTGCATCCATCAGTAGACACAAGGGGTAATGTTGATACATACCTAAAAGTTTAAGGTAGGTTAAGCCTAGGGTATGTCCAATATAAGGAGATGGTTCAAAGTAGGGGAGTTGTTCTACCAGAGGTATAACATATCTCTCGACTTCTAATACCTCCTTGGGTTGGATTGAGATAATGGGTTGGCCAAAGGAATCCTTACCACTTCATGATGTATAAGACATTATATGGTGGAGAGATGGTTTGAAGGGAAACCATGACGCAGAACCCACCTTGCTTACTATGATCTTTTGGTCGATGGCAATGTTGTACTTTAGGCATGGAGGTTGGATAGTATCCATTTTTGTCTCCAATCTTGTAGCAACATTCACATCGGTTACTTGTGTGACAGGTTCTATGGCATTTGAAGGTTCAACTAGAACAAGGGGTGATTCATTCAGAAAGATAGATGGGATATCATCAACCACAACTTGTTGCGGGATGTAGTCAACCATGTCGGTTTGAATTGGAATAAGATCACTTCTCAGAGTTGGTGCATATTCCTCTGGTCCTTCTAAAGCCGAGTCTTCCATGTAGATATCCTCCTCCGGGTTCTCCATTTCTGTTTCTTTGTCCACCAAGTCGTATTCATCACCCTGGCCAGTAGCTTTGAGTTGCAGTGGTTTGGAGAGTTCCTCTAGAATAAACTCTTCGTCGGTCTCGGATGTAGATAGGTTAAGGATGGGTGGCAGTGAGGATTTTAAAATTGGATAAGAGAAGGATTTGAAGGAATTTTGCAACCAGACTCATGAGAATGAAAGTCTGTGTCAAATGATGTAGATGTGGTGTGTGGGTGCCTATAATCATTTGTAACTTGACCCCTAGTTTCATTACTTCTCATTTCAACTAGTGTTTCCATTTCAGACAGCTTATCATTAAATCTATTAAGCATGTTGTTTTGGTCATTAGGTAATTGCTCAAGTCGGTCGCAAGAAGATGAAAGAGTAGCATTAATGTTGAGGTAAGCGAAGTTTATATCTCTTAAGTTTGAACTTTCGTATGGTTGTGGTTCGTATACAGGGTAAGATGGTTGTGGGTAGACATTGAATGGTTTAGGATAGTAAGGCTGCTATTGATGTGTTTGGAAAGGGTCATAATGATATTGTAATTGAGGAGCTAAACACCCTATGTTATCCGAATAATTCATACTATACTTTTGACATTCATTATCTATGTGGGCATCACTTCTACGTCTATCTTCAATTAAATTAATAAGACTTTCTAATGGATCACTTAGTTGCTGTAGAGTTGCCATTGCCAAGTTATCAGTAAAGACAACACACGAAGAAGGTTTAAGAGTTAAAGTTGGATTGAGAAAGGAAATTTAATCTAAACTAAGCTAAGTTAAGGTAATCTAATCTAACTACGCCAATCTATGGCAGAAATAACTTTTGACAAGGAAGGTGAATCCAAGTCAAAAGGATCGCTTAAAGACTAATTTATCTAATCTGGCTCCGAATTGTACTATCGTCCTGGTAGCGGTGCCAAAAACTTGTTACGATCTTAACGGTCGGCTGGATTTTACTCCGGTCATTGGTCCGGCCACCGAGATGCACGACAGGGGTAGTTTTAAAATTTATAATAGTCGGGGGGGAGCCTAATCCTCTGTACTACCTACTGGAACTAGTCTGAATACCTGATACGAGTAAGCAGTAAGGATGATCCAGGGTTGTTCCTCACGATGTTATAATTGAAACATAGCTAGTTCTGGTAAGTCAACAATTAAGCTAGGGTTTTGATTAGAGGAAGGTGTTTGATTTTGGGTTTTTATCTAAATAGACTACAAAACTAATAAAGTATAAAACTAAAGGGAGACTAGGCATATATATCACTAAAGGATAACGAGGACGTGGTTCACCATGACTTAAGATAGTTGGGATGATGTTTTAGTTTGATAACGTCTTTTAGAGGTTTGTATCTTGCTTTCACATAGATAACCTGTAGTGTAAAAACTAGCACCCTACTGATTAACCGATCAGTATGTCACTGAGTATTAGGCTATCGAGAGTCTGGTCAAATTAAACTGCCTTGAAACCCTCCTCACCGTTTCTTAATGAGACCAAGTGACCCTCCAGATGGGGTGCAGGAATAGGGTGACAGTCCGCAATTTATCTACTGACCTTTCTTTAACAAATACAAGATCTCTAAGTTGGGCAAGGCATTTAACATTTAAGATAGGTGCTTTCGCACCCCCAAGACACGTGGCAGCGGAAGTAGGAGGTGTCACGGGGGCGCCGACCAAGTCAAGCATCATCACACCAAATTACATCGAACGACCTCTAGTATGTTGTTTCCTGTGGGTAGTCCTATTGCGTTTGTGAACCTGAGAAATACATACTAAAAGGTCAACATAAAGTTGGTGAGTTCATAGGTTTAAACAGTTGAAAACATAAGTATGAAACACAAGATTTCCTTTGCGTTGCACGAATGCGAAAACGGTTGTAAAAGTATCATGTTATCCTTCGTTATCCTTTATTTTCATTTTTTATCCTTGTTATTCTTTGTTTTCCATTGTTTTCATTTGTTATCCCTTGTTATCCTTTGCGTCATGAGCTCATAGTTCGAAGCTTAACCCTTGTTGTTGCCTCAACAAGTGTCTAATCCGGAACACTCATTTAAACAAATAATAATGGAACCGCGGGTTTCCTAGAGCGACTAGCTCAGACGGGGGTGTTAATCCCAAATAGATCTATCCAATAATATTCACGTTTCACAATTAATGAACTACGATGTGCAAGGGATTTGTTGGATTATGGTATCACTCATGCGTTATCCTTGTTTTCCTTTGTATCCTTTGTTATTCGTTGTTTATAAAATAGTTGTATAAAAACAGTTGCATAACAACAGTTGTATAAAGCATGTGTAATGCATGTGTAAAGACAGTTCTACAAAAGATGTGTGTATGTATTCTCACCCCAAAATAGTTAAAACAAGTAAAAAGGGGCTATGAAACGCACATGAGTTAGCTAGCAAATAGCAAGCAAATAATCAAATAAGCAAGCAATGTGTGTTCCAACTTCAACCTTCTAAAGTCCTAAATGTATAAGGTTGTGTGTAAGAAGATGTCTCAAAGATCATCTATGTAAGTGGAGGGTTAATGTTCACTTAGACTAAGTGTGTAAGTGGAGGGTTAATGTCCACCTATAAGTCAAATGTGAAAGTGGGGTGCTTAAGTCCACTTGTAAGTTGTGTAGGTGGAGGGTTAATATCCACCTACGCTAGTTCACTCAACTAGTATGTGCAAGTAGTTTGTTTATTAAAAACATATACGACCCGTTGGTGAAAGTTTGTAATAATAATAATTCGTTAAGACATTATTATTAGGTTTGTTTCATTGTATACTATACATTAGGATATATCATGTGTCAATGTTATTATCGTATGTGGTTTTACGTTGTTACCAAGTTGAATACTTTGAAAAAATCAAATTTCAAGTTTATGTTTTTAGCTACACATGTGTTAGTGTCCCAGATTTGACGACACTTGTGTTAGTATCGTATAATTGGGGACACAAATGTAAGTGTCGCTGGTGTGGCGATACATGCGTTAGTGTCGCTGGTGTGGCAACACATGTGTTAGTTCAAGAGTTTTAAGTGTTGGTTTTTCATTCGGGAGTGTTTTCGGGTCTTGTTTTTGGTCCAAGTTACTAAATAAGTCACCCTAACATGTTTTGTTTACAAGTCTTTCCAAAATTAGTAAGTTTACAAAAATCGAAACTTTGACGTCTTCGAACCGAACCCCATTTGACCCGAGACTCTTACCCAAACCTTAAATATGTTCAAAAGCCACAAAAAGTTAGTTTTTTCCTAAATAGCAAGTCCGAAAGTGTCGGTTTTCAAGTTTTACCAAAATCAGTCCACATTTTATGTTTTCCAGAAAATACATCTCATTGTTGGATTTTTAAAAGAATCCACAGTCCGTAATCAAATCCAAAAAAATTACCAGTTGTTCCCCCATATGGTATCTAGTTTCAATAATTTGTACATGAATTTTAGAGGAGTCTAAGTATTTTTAGTAATTACTTTTATCTTCGGAAGTCAGATTTGTATACATGCACGAAGAAGTCGTAATTTCTGGGCAAAATCTATATGTTTTCGTAAAAAGTGGTCAACATGAAACGTGTAGAAAATAAAATTTGTGAAATTTTGGCGATAGTTTCAAGTGATTTGGATATGTATAGCTTGAGATATGGCCAAGACCATAAGGCTAAAGTTTTTGACTTCACCTGACAGATTATCTATATGTTCTTACAAAAATTATTAAACATAGCAATCGAGCTCCGAAAAATATGGGGTTTGTGGAATTGGAAAGTTTACTTCTTGAAATTAGTTTTTGACTATAAAAACTCCATTTTCATGAAGAAATGAATTTTATAAAATTCGTGGAAGTAGATGAAACTTTCTGGACATAATGTAAAATAGACTTCTTCATGAACTTTGAGTTATGAAAAATGACTTTTAAGCATGGTTTGATTAATATACTTGTTAAGTGAACTTTATATCTAGTTAATAATCATTAAAAAAGTAGAAACATCCTTACAATGGGGATATTGAAGAAAGAATGGCAGATTATAGATGAGGAGTTCTTAAGCTTTAGAATTCTTGAAAGATCTCACAAAATGTAGTATTTAGGTGGTGGTTTATGGTGGTGATGGTGGTTTAAGGTGGTTATGAAGGCTGATTATTCTCAGGTTTTGAGAGAGTTTGAGGCAAAGAGAAATGAGAGTGAAGTGTTAAGTGATGGAGATGGAACTGCATGTACAAGGAGTGGTGTTGTAAGAAAAGTGTGATTGTTATTTTGCATGACATTTTAGAGGGGGAGAGGGGGTGGTGGCACATGGTGGGGGGGGGGGGGGGGGGGAGCCCACATGGGTCCCCCATAGTGGGTGGTGAGTTTTAATCTTCATTTTCAGATTGTGTTGCGTTCAGTGTTCGTTTATTCGTTATTTTGTTAAATCACGTATCGTATTCTTGTGTTGTTTTAATTTATTATATATTTGGGATTATTTTTCATTGAAGTATTATTAAAATACTTTATTTTGAGTTATCGGAATATATATTGAGTTGGTTTGGTTGTCGGGTTCAATTTGCTCATTTTTTTTCGTGTTTGTTACGTTTTAAATAAAACGTCTAGGTTTTTCGTGTATTATTATACGAAATCATAATATAATGTAAATAACTACTATTTAATTCATAAAATAGGTTTACGTTATTATAAAAGGGTTTTCACCAACGTCGTATGTAGTATCGGACTTCGTCTGATCATTTTGCGTAATTACAAATAAGCACGTAACCACATAAGTGCATATTAAAATATACAAGTAATTACAAATATTTATCCTAATACAAACTAAATACAAGTAATTAGGGTTTTCAGTTAGGTTCAACAGTTGACCTAAAGTGTTGGGTGTCACAGGTGGTGACTGTTAACTTATACATTAAAGGTTACGATTTAGTTCAGCGCTATTCGGCTGTGATGCAGTCTTCAACCTACAGGTTTTTCTATGACTTCCACGTATTTGTACTCCACCAGAGGTGTTTTGAATGCTATACCGGATATTCACTCGTTTTACGGTCTTTCCTGGATCACAGACTACGCCAGGATGCAATACAGTGTACATCCTATGGCTTTTTCTCGGCTTCCACGTATTTGTACTTCACCAAAGGTGGTTCCAATGCTATACCGGATACTAGGATGTTTTAGGGCTTTCCTTGTATTACTTACTATAACACCCTTCAAATAATGGATCATTTTTTCTTTAAAACATAAACCGAAAGCGCATATTTAATAAATATATCTTAGATTGCATAAAATATGTTTTCAAAAGTGCAATCTACTTGAGATGATACTTAGTTTAATTTACAATAACAACTACAAACCATAATCTTAAGTATTATACAAATTCTCAAAATATGGCATTATATCATTAATATAGTTTATCCACTCAGAGTGAGCTGCCAAACATTCCATCCAACCCTACTTCTTGCTACCCACATTCAAAAGATTAACCTGCAAGAAGTAGTGAGGAGGGATTAGTACAAAGCTAAGTGAGTAGATCGTTACTATCAACCTAACTTAGGTTAACAAATGTTTACAGCAAAGCATCATAAACAAATACTTCAAAGAGGATCGGTGGTCCTTGAGGTACCCTCAAGCCGTGGTGGCCCCCAAGTAACACTTGTAACCAACTGAAGGCCAATACAGTGGTTTAATCGATGGTTGGGAACTATTACTTCATACAACACAAGTTCAATAAACAACACATGTACAAAGCACTTATGTTGTCCAAGTAATAGTACCCCAACCCAATCCATGTTGACCTCTGAATAAGTAGACAATACATAATCATCATGGCAATATGCTTAACATAAACAATATATGTATATCATATATAAATAAACTAGGTTTACCCATTGTAACCATGTCGTTACAACTAACTTAGACTGATAGTCAAAGATCCACTCACCCTTGACGATCACCGACTCCACTCAAAGGTCTTATTTTATTGAGTCTTCGGTTTATCTGAGAATACAATCAAAACCCGATTTAGATTCTCATGCTATGATTCATTGTGTACTATTCAAATATATAGTGTCATATAAATGCACATCATATACATTCAATGCTATTTAAATAATACAACACAATACATAATCATCATGGCAATATGCTTAACATAAACAATATATGTATATCATATATAAATAAACTAGGTTTACCCATTGTAACCATGTCGTTACAACTAACTTAGACTGATAGTCAAAGATCCACTCACCCTTGACGATCACCGACTCCACTCAAAGGTCTTATTTTATTGAGTCTTCGGTTTATCTGAGAATACAATCAAAACCCGATTTAGATTCTCATGCTATGATTCATTGTGTACTATTCAAATATATAGTGTCATATACATGCACATCATATACATTCAATGCTATTTAAATAATACAACACAATACATAATCATCATGGCAATATGCTTAACATAAACAATATATGTATATCATATATAAATAAACTAGGTTTACCCATTGTAACCATGTCGTTACAACTAACTTAGACTGATAGTCAAAGATCCACTCACCCTTGACGATCACCGACTCCACTCAAAGGTCTTATTTTATTGAGTCTTCGGTTTATCTGAGAACATAATCAAAACCCGAGTTAGATTCTAATGCTATGATTCATTGTGTACTATTCAAATATATAGTGTCATATAAATGCACATCATATACATTCAATGCTATTTAAATAATACAAGTACGCAAGTCACAAGTTATCAAATTTATCAAATTATAACTATCAAACGCGATCCGGGTTAGAGGTGGTGGGATCGCGTTACATAGTACAAAACATTCTGTTACCGATTTTCACTTGCAAACGCGATCCGGGCATGAGAGCTGGATCGCGTTCCGATGAAGGATTTCATTTGGTCATTATTTAACACATACCAACACGATCCGGGTGAAGGAGATGGATCGCGTTTCCAAAAAATAAAGGTGTCTGATACAAATTTACAATGACTAACGCGATCCGCGTAAAGGGGCTGGATCGCGTTTCAAAGAACAAATTGTACTGAGATCAAATTACACATAGCAACGCGATCTAGGCAAGAGGGCTGGATCGCGTTCCCACGTTTTACAGTAGAGGTTCAGACCTGCAACTACACAACATGAACTAAAAACTCAAATTCACGAAACTCAGTTACAAAACACGAATTTATCCAACAAATAACCTCCAACATCAACCATAAACATATTATAACAACAAGCAACATCATCTAACATCAAATTCTACACATGCATCATTAATCTAACCAAATTTTACCCACAATCAAGTTTAAGCATATATATGTATGAATGAGCTAAAATAAACTTACAATTAAGATGATAATCAGATAATGATGAAGATGATCACTTGTTTGTATGAATTCAAAGCCTCAAGAATGATTGCAAGTTGTTTGTCTTTGATTTTCTTCTTAGTTGTTAGGTGTAATTGAAAGTTAGGAAGATTTGGGAAATGAAGTTAGGTCGATCCATCCATCAAATGCAGTATAAGTTGGTATTAAAATTATACCCGTCCTAATCTATTGTCTGGAACCTAAAACCATTTTTGCAAAAAATGAGTTTTTATTATACCGTCAACTAAATTAATTTAAAACAAGTAGTAATTTACTTATCACAATGAGTCATTTGACCATTTGATCTATTAATTTAAATTATTCAAATAATCAATTATTTCTTAATACAATTTAAATAACAATTTAAAATAAGAAAAATACCGTAATTCTCCTAGGCCCAAAACGAGGATGTTACACTTACTTTATGGCTATCTGAACTCAATATATCTAAGCTTGTATTATAGTAAAACCATCTATGATAGCTAAACAACCCGTTCACCTTATAGTTAGGCAATATTTCCACAACTTCAGAATCAAACCATGTTTATTATGGAAAAAATTGATAGGTAATTACAATTTGATTAATGGTTTATGATTCCTTTCTCATAAAGGTTTTAACCATGTTTATTGGAGGAAAGGTAATAGTTTAGTTTAAAATCATATATTTAAAGTAACATCACCATTACTATCTAAATCATGGCAAACATACAAGCAACTACTCACAATGCATAGCAATAAACATTTATAACATTAATAAATCACATACATCAAACAAGAACAATATGACAAATTAATAATAGAAAGGATAGAAGATACCGATACGAATTGCGAGCAGAATAACACTTGTATTTCTTCGTATAATATCCAAGCGTTATATAAGCTAGCCTTTACTATTGAACTACATAATTAATCTAAAAGGAAAGGAAAGGTTTCCTTCCCTAATCATCTCACTAGTCCAAGGGTTTAAAATCCTAGCAAGAAACTAGAGATAAAAACTAGAGAGAGATCCTAGAAAAAGAAACTATAAAGAAAACCTATATCTAGAGAGAGAGAGAGAGAAGAAATGAGAATAAGGAATGATTGAAATGAGGAAATAAGGTTGGTATTTATAGGGAAGGAGGTGAAGGCTTGGTACAAACTTTAAAGCACAAGAAACAAGCATTTAAGCTTAAACGGGGGGTAGCAAGCACTAGGGGAATCAATTAGCTCTTGGGTACCAATTATGAAGCACAAAAAAAGCCAAACAGCCCTAGGGGGCCGTATATGACCCTTAAGGTTCTGTATACGGCACCTAGGGGGTGGTTTCTTTTTGTCTTCCACTCGCTCCGTTCGTTGCTTGTTTCGCCCATATCTTATTCGCTTTAAGTCCTTTTGCTTAATTCTTGCGCCGTTGGATTCGTATTTCCATTAAGCTTCTAATGACACTAAGTTTGCCAAATTTGGAGGTGGATAGCTTTTGTGTGTTCTGGATGACGATCGGTTGCACTGTAAGCGCTCTATCTTCTTCGTTCTTCACCTATTTTCGATGATTCTTTCACCTCCGATCTTGTTTTTTCCTATTGATTTATAAAATATGGATTAAGATATATTTCCCTAAGATAATCAAGAATATAATATATAAGTTGAATGTATTTGCCTCGTTTTACGTGTAATTTGAACATTTTTACCGATTTTTATTGCAACGTCTAAATTTAGACCACCTTAGTGATTTTTAGTGATAAATGATTGTTTTAAAATATTTTCACTTAAGAATAGCCTAAAAAGTGTAGAAATATATACGTAAAAACATCAATTTTTTACGTTACATCATTGTGGATAGGTAGGGTATCTAGGTTGGTAGTTGGGTTGAAAAGGTTGTTGGTTCCTAGGTGGGTATTGGTTGCCTCTAGTCCTAGTGGGAGAGGTACAAGCGAAACTAGGCGGATTTTTTGGGCGAGTTGGGAGTTGAGCATTGTAAACCGTATCGTCAGCAAGGTCCTCGTACTTAACCTGATAAGCTTCCGTAGGCAGGTTGGCACAGTTCTGGCATGTCTGAACTTGGTGGGCATGCTGGGATGGTCTATAAATCTTGCTGATTTTTTCCATCAGGGTTTCAATCTTCTCTGTCAAGGATTTGATAGATTCGGTCTGGAACGGGTTTGGAGCGGCAAGCGATGCCGATGATGAGGAATGTCACCATAATTCCAATCTTTATGGTGCATCATCATATTTTTGATCAGGTTACATGCCTCTTCATTAGTTAGCTGCATGAAATTACGTTGAGCAGCGGCATCAAGAGTGATGCGATGGTTTGGAGCAAGCCCGTTGTAAAACCTGCACAGCTGGCTGGTTTTCAATATCAAGTGGTTAAGACACTTATTTAGGAGACTCTTATATCTCTCCCATGGCATATAGATGGATTCATCACGAGCTTGGTGGAAGTTCATGATGTCATTCTTGCATTTGGTTTATTTAGTCGGAGGAAAGTACTGAGTTAGGAACTTAGTAACCATCTCCGTCCAAGAGGTAATAGAGTGTAAGTCCCTAGTTCTTTGGATCGATAATGAAGTTATCTTAGTATCAAGGTGCGGAATCCCTCAATACTTAGTTATACGGATATAACTTTATTATCACGATATATTCATGACTAAGAATGTTAACTAGCTATAATCTTGATTGTTAATAACGTTAACCTATCAAGAACCAAGCTCAGTAACAAAAAACACTTAGAAATTCATAGGGTTTTATCTCAGAAGCTAAATTCGCAGATTGTCAAAGTTAGGGTTTTCTAACCCGTAATATATTTATATATTCGGTTCAGTTTGCAGGTCATGGGTTTTGCGAACTGACTCAGTTCGCAGCCAAGTGGCCCAGCGAACTGACTCGTTTCATTTACCACCTTGCAAACTGACCAATATTCAGTTCGCATCGCAGCTTCAATTCGTAGTTCTTATATTTATTGTATACTTATATATAACAAATAAATTAACCACAAAACTAATATTATTTATCATATTTAGCTTAATCCTATATTTGTCTAACACTTTAATCATAATAATATGTTTAACAAATATCAGTATCAAGTCAATATACAAAACTTGATTACATAACTAAATGCTATTACAAGCTCGAACTATTGTCACACAAACATGTCCCAACAGACTCCCCCTTGACAATAGCTCTAGTAGTCTTCAAGTTTGTCTTCAATCTTCACTTGTAAATCTTGCTTCCTGCATATATCTTCAATATGAAGCAAGTCTTTACCATTTTCTGATAATCTCTCACAGAATCACCCCATGCATAAGTTGACATGATCTTGTTCATGTACAACATCACCAAATCACTCTCAGAGAGATTCATCAAATGTCTTCGATCATATATGCGCAAGATCTCTTTTTCACCATTTGGATATTCATCATCAGTTTCAATCATTATAGCTTCACCAGTCTCAGAATCTACTTCCCATCTCTTCAATTTGCTCAATATATTTTGTGGCATAAGCTTCATTGATATTTGCTGTATGCACTTGACAGCTGGATAGACTTTTTGTCTCAATCTTTTCCCTGTACGCTGGTTTCTTTCCTTTAACTTTTTGATTTTTCCAATTCTTGGCTTCATCTTGTCAAACTTCATATATCTACCCCCAGTCTTAATAATCTTATCAACATACTTTGCATAGTCATCATTACCAGGGTTAATCAATTCCAATCTAGCCAAGTCTCGAATTTCATATCTAGGTAAAGAAATAAACACATCGAGATTTCTCTTGAAATACTAGATTTCATCATATCTTTTAATTGAAAAAAGTCTCAAATCCGAATCACAATACCATCCAATAATGCCAGACTTAAGCTCACACTCGCCAGTAATATCTACTTCTTTCATTACACGTGGCTTCTTTTCTTTCTTCTTCTTTAGCATCTCTTGAATAAAATTTGGATTTCCGACTAAGTGTTTAAATCTTTAATCAACCTCATCCGTATATTCTGTATCATAATCAGTTAAGTCATTCTCAAAAGCCTCTAGATCAATAACCGAATCACCATCATCATTATGAAATACATATTCAGTCTTTGATGGACTCACGACGTGTTCATCAATATTGATATTAGGATCTACACCGTCGTGTATCTCAGGCTCTGGAATTGAAGTCCAATCATCAGGTTGTAAAAACTATCCTTCTTCAAGATCATAATCAATTTCAGCTTCAACTTCATCTCCATAATCACTTTCAGTGTCACTCAAATTTAATTTCTCCAATATTACAAAGAGATAAACAAATATGAATTAAATAATAATTTAAATTCTATTATTGATTACTTATACATCATCAATCTTAGAATTCCTTTATTATTTCAGTCATGAAAATGTCAAACAATTATTAAATAATCTTAATCTATAATAGATCTTAGAAATCTATCTAAGATTATAATTAATATATCTATGTATACTATAATTGTTTTGCAAATAACTTCTAAGTATATTTATAATAATAATAATATAAATTCTTTAATTAATTTCTCAGAATCAATTCCAAGAATTTCTTTATCTTTACAAACACATAATATTTTTATAAATAAAACTTTCATTGAATAAATACAAGTTATATTATAATCAATCCAAGTTTTACTAATCTAATTATCTAAATATCTTCTAGCTAACTTCCTTACCAACATCAGTTGGTGCAACACCACTTGAACCAGCATCACCTCCACTAATAGGTACAGACTCCCCCTGAAGAGTAGATCGCTAACCAATCGTAGAAGGACCAGTCGGCTCTCTATCTATATGTGCATCGGGATCACGGTCTGTATCATCACTTCTTGCTGTCCTCAGCTCATCACCTCTACAAGTCTCATCAGGTATAATTATCTCCCCCTGAGATGACTTGTTCTTCCAAAGATCAGCAACCAGATGATCTAGCCTATCAATCTGCCTTTGCTTATTAGCAACATCAGCAACCAACATTGAGTTGTTCTTAAGCACGAGATTGTAAGCTACAATCTGGCGTCCCAGCTATTGAGTAAGTGATAGAACTTGTGAAGTCAGAAGTGAGGAGGTCTCTTCTAAAATCCTAACCCTGGACTCCAAAGTAGCAGTCACAAATGGAGTAGCAATATTGGTAGAAGGTAGAGAAGAAGTAGGAATAGACGGTGTGAGATGCTGAGCAACTGTAGAGGCGATGCAATAAATTCGCCTAGCTGCCGCTCTGCTGGACTTTGTTGTCCCATGTTGTCCTAGACAAACAATAGCAGCAATCAACTCAGCATATCCAAACTTTTATAAATAACTAATGAGTGTTATAGTCTCAGCTATCGCAATCTTTAATTAATTATGACAAGTAAACAACTAAACTCGTATCTTTTACCTCAGTAGGTACTGATACCGGTACCATTATCATTGTCGTTGTTGTTGCCTCAACTGTAGGTGTAGCCTGAGGAACTGTCACATACAAATCTGTCTTAGTTTTATAACTCCGATATAACCTTAAACATTTACTAATTGTAAGTTTAGAAAACTAACCATCACCAATAGTCAAATTTGAGGTAAAATTCCTCAAAAATTTTCGACATTGAGTTCGGAGAGGCTATTCCTCATCCAAATAAGTAGGCTCATCAATTAGATGGAATTCCGGATCGATTTCCTTAGCTTTGCGATTGTCTTTGAGTGCCAGATCAACTACAAGCTTCGATCCTCGCATGATCATACCAGGCAGCAGTCGATAAGGATCAGGTGTACCATCATCATTATCTGAATCAGAAGCTGTATCACCATCACGGCCGCCAGAGGGACCAACATCCGTATCTTGGATATCAATTATATTAAACGTTTATGATTAGCATTAAGCTCGATCATACGAGTTCTATATATATAAATTTAATAGTAATACCTGAGTAGGTACACCCTCAGGTCTAGAACTCCATGGTCTATCAACCTCTGGTTGTACATCATCCGATTCCTATTTATAATGATAATCATACTTTATGATTAGCATAAAGCTTGATCATCTAAGTCTCAATATCATATAAAAAGTACAAATGTTATACAAGATATAAAATTACTACCCGAGTAGGAGCAACATATTGCTCAATCGCCTGTAATACTTGATCAGTGGCATCATCATGGTGAACCAACACCTCTTGAACTATAACACCCGGTCAAAAAGGTCAATTTTCGGGCCCAGTTTTTACTTCCATTAATCGTACTTAGTACACAATTATAACAAAATATTCGAAAACTTTATATATATATATAGTTATATATATTACTTCCATTAATCGTACTTAGTACACAATTATAACAAAATATTCGAAAACTTTATATACATATATAGTTATATATATGTAATGCAAGATGATTATTTCATAATCACAAGGAAACAAATCTGATAGAACGGAGAATATCGCATCCAAATTTTGGTGATATAATTTTATAAATTATGTTTTATTATATAGATTTACCATTTTACATCTGAGGAAAAATATTAAACATTCGAAAATGTAAATCGTTTTAACTAAAAACACATTTTAGATATCTGAAACAGCGCGAAATTTAGTTATAAAACTCTAACCCAAACATTTTACTTTTATAAAATGTTTCAACTCAAGAATATTTCGAAAACATATAAAAGAATTTTATAAATTAAAAATATTTTGCGATCGGGTACAAAAACACGGGTATTTTGTACTGTGGTTGGAGACCACAGTCCCCAAATTAGAAATCTGAGTTTTGAAAAAACCCAAACCCCTTTCTCATTTCTTTTTCATTTCATTTTCTTCTTCTTCTTCAACCTCTCATCTCTTTCTCTCTAACAACAACCAACAACCACATCATCATCATCAAATAGAAAATTATCACCATCATCTTCAAGGAAAAAGAAGCAACTAACAACAACACTATCATCATCTCCATCTTCATCTTCTTCATCAAGATCATCATCAAGTTCATCATCATCCTCAAACTTCGATCTTCAAATCGTAAGGAATTACCCACTTTTCTTGTTATTTCTTGTTAAAAACACATAATATATAATGTTTTAACATTATATAAACAAGATTTGGTCAAAAAATAGGTTAGATGTTGATTTTGGGGGAAAAATCGTCGAACAGATGTAAAACCCTAATCTTGTGTCACTTGCCTAAGTGCGGCATAAAACCCTCTTTTTGCGTCACTGCCTAAGTGACACAAATTCAACACCCGACACTTGAACCAACACTTGAATCCGACACTTACACCCGACACTTGCTTAAGTGTCGCCCCTTATGCGTCACTTCCCCAAGTGACGCTAATACTTCAGAATTTCTCATCTTATGCGGCACTTCCTGATTGTCGCATAAACCCCTAAGTGTCGCTATAAATGTCGCTAAAAACAGAATGTTTACAACTCATTTTTCACTAAGTGTTGAGGCTCAAATTTTACCACCTAATTTTTACTCCGAAATGGAATTTCGGAGCGTTTTTAACTACAGCAACCTAATAGAAATAAAAATTTTCCAATCTAACTTGGCAGCTCGACCCCAGCCAGGGGCTTTACCCCTTGGACCCCGCCAGGGGTTGCCACCCCTTGGACCCCGGTACCAGGGGCGCTGCCCCCGGACCCCCGTACACGGTTCCAAAACCTGAACGACAAATGAATACTTACACAACTCGCTTAGACAAACTGATTTGTCTCATACTCATATAACCTCACGTGTTTAGGACACTAAGAGGTTACCCATCGGACGACGCGCGTATCGTAGGATCGCTAGCTCCTTAGGTGAGTTCATAGCCCCACTCTTTCAACTGTTTTACTATTTTCGGGTTGAGACGCATGCACAATTACCGTTTTCGAATTATAATGATAAACTTTTATAATTCACACTCATCTATAAAACTGTTATGTGATACAAAATGCGTAATACTTAGGAATTACACCCATTATATTGTTGTAGGACAATATCACTACTTAACCTAGATAGGTTGCCATTGTACATTGTTAGGTTGTTGAAAAACAATCACCATCACATAACTTGACTAAGTTATCATTATCCATTGACCATATTGACGCGGGACAATACTATCAAACACACTAGAACTAGTTAGTTCTACCTACGCTGGACAATGACTAGACTTTTACAGGATTAGTTTCCTTTTAGGAACTAAGACTGCCTATACATTCCAGGACATCTGTATTGGGTTGTATGTAAGCAAACATTAACCACGAATCCCCATATATACTTGCTAGGCTGAGGCTAGGAGTATACGATGGTAACATACATTAGTATTGCTCATTATACTATTACCTAACAACTAGGTGATGAGTTATTCATACCTAGGCTTATTGTGCTAGACCTAATATTTAAGTATTGTATATACATGCTTAGATATACTAAATCAAAATTTGGGTTACATGATACTCGGTACGACGTGTTTGTTGAAATGACTTATATATATATTCGTACGCTATCTTGAGCACTTGGTGCCACCTACAATCTATATATGTATTGATATACATTCACTATTACAAACACGATTTCTCTAGTCAGGCATGTCGTAGTACTGCTGGCTCTCATTTGTACCACTCGGGCATGTCGTAGCATTGCCGGCTCTCATTACTCAAGTCGGGCATGTCGTAGCATTGCCGGCTCTCATTACTCAAGTCGGGCTTGTCGTAGTACAACCGACTCAATTACATACAATGCTTGTGGGAAACACTGGTCGATATCACCGTGGGTGATACACAACGATGCCATGGTAAAGTGGGCACAAAACGATGTCACGGTAAAGTGGGCACAAAATGATACCATCGTGGATGACACAAATCGAGATCATGGTAGAGTGATTCAAAATGATATCATGGTAATGCGATATAAATCCTAAACATATGAGTTGATACTTGCACTCATTAACGGATCGTTGGGCTGACCCTCGAGATCGTTAACTCAGTATTTGGTTATATACTCAATTATAGTTCTGCGGGACTACACTTACATGTTGCTGGAGGCAACACACTATGCCAGGTGGCATACTAGTTTATTTCTTGACGTGGTCATACATTAACTCGATTCGTACTTAGGCATGTATTGCCTCACATTGGTAGTTTTACTCATACCTGATAGGTATCTAGGCATGGATTGCCACACCCTCGATATGACTTAGTCATACACTTACTTGATAGTACTTAGGCATGTAGTGCCTCACGTCTGTAGACACACTTATACCAGATAGGTATCTAGGCATGGTATGCCATTTCCTCTGTGTACTTAGGTACACACCACAATCACTTAGGTATGAGATACCTCGTATAATGTATACACATTGTTATTACAAAGATATAACAAAACAATTCAAAATCGTGGGTTTTGAATCATTTTCCAAAAACATACAAGGTATATACTTTATGTTTTCAAGTAATAATCCTATGAACTCACCAGCTTTATAGCTGACTCGTTTTAGCATGTGTTCTCAGGTGCCCAGTAGGATTAGGATTGCTACAAGATATGCTAGCTCGAGTCGCATGTTTTCAAAAATCTGGATTTCTCTGCATAACTTTTGTATTACAAATTATGTATTGAAAGTATTTTGCGAACTCGCAACTTGTATACATTTTATTTTGGAAATGTATAACAATTTTCAAATGTCTCATTTAGAGTCGTTCATTATGTACCTTTGTGCTTGTGATATTTGATTTGGTAACGCCCCGACCCGACCGCTTCGGCAACCCAAAATTTAGGGGTGTTACATGAACCACTTGTGAAGCAATCTCAGGGACAACGTGTTGTCCTTGCTGACCTGCCTGTATAAGGAAATCTTCCAAAAACTCCTATAGTGCCTCAGGTGGAACCACATCAGCAACAGGCTCAACAGGTGGACCAGCACCTGCAATAGCATCCTCCCAACCATTGTTAGGTGGAGCAACACAGTGTGGATTGATCAAAAATCCAAAATGATCTCTCGTCTATGGTCTCAAGTGCTCAGGATGATGAGAATCGAATTTAAATGCCGCATTGTATCCACGAAGCCCAATCATATCAACAAAAATCGTGGGCTGAACTGCCGGAAGATCATGAAGAAAGTGTCGAATGATCAACATGCAAAAACGAGGATATAACATAAAGGTCGATTTGACATGTCCTGTCATCTGAGCTTGTAGACTCTCAAGAATATTAGAAGAGAAACTGTATGGTTTGTTATAAACTAGGGACAGTACACCAGACATCAAAGTCGGCGGCAGCTCATCAAATCCACCCTTTTTGGGTGCAAAAACAGTGATAAGGACATGCCATAAGAAACGCCATTGGCCAAACACGAGAGCCTTCAGAAACTAGTGACCTCGTGTAGGACTGACATATCCCATCCTATCCAGGGCTCCCTCAATAAAATCCGCAGGAAACTCTGTTGGACCGTTCTTATGCTCTTCAGCGCCAATAAAATATGATAGGATGTCCACCCACGGTTGTACGGATAACTGGTGGGTTAACAGAAGCATCATAAACGATGTCTGTCAAAAGATCCTGAAGAATAGCCAAAGAAAGTAGTGAGAAGCGGTAATAGCATGTCGAATACGTGACTGTGCCAAAAATATGAGTATATCCGCAACTCTAGACGCTCACTTCTTCGTAATATCCAAGTCCACAAGTACATTATGCGTACTCGCAAACTGTCTAGCTGCCATATCTGTATTAACATACATAAATGACAGATAATTAGTATATGAATATTATAGTTTACGGAACTTAATTGATTGATTGAATACACATGATTCAAATATCAATTATATTCTACATATATATATAACAATCAAAAGTAATACGTAATTAACTTGTTATTTTAATAATTCTCAAGTTAAATCCGTTAAGTTATATTAGAGAATTCGAACGCTGATATAACATCGGGACACGCCGCACAACTATGCAATGAGTTGGAAGACTTTCGACCAAATACTCTACTTAACTTGTAAATAATAGAATATCACTCAAACTATTTTAGATGTATTTACTTATATAAGCTTAAGTCTAATACGAAATAATTTTAAGGTAGAAATAACTTATAACTAAAAAGTCGTAAGTCAAAAGTGTGTAATATACCACTTGTAAACTTGTCGCAAGTCGTAAACAATACACATTTTTCTTTTAAAAAAAGATTCAACTCGCAACCTGCTAAGTTCGCAAGTTTGTTTGCAGACCACTCGACTCGCAAAGCAAGTCAACAAGTCCACCAACTGAACTTCGCAAACCAATGGTCAACGAGTCAACGCGAACTGAGTTTAGTTCGCAGGTTAGATCAACTCGCAGGTCAATGAAAGTCAACTTCACAACGTTTCAACTCGTGAAATAGTTCAAGTAAGTGTCGTTTTTAATATCTGAATAAGTTTAATAAATTAAATTTAACTATTTCCGAGTTTACTTTCCTTTTTAGTTTATTTTAGTAGGTTAAGCAAAGTAACAATTCGGTTACACAAAACCAAGTCTTTTTCTGTACTTAAATTAATTATATTTTAAGTATTTAATTTACATTCCGTGTGGAACGAACCTAGACTTACTGTAGCTATATTATACACGATAGGGTATATATACCTCAGTTGTGTAATAGACTAAAAATGCGAATTGTACACTTAGTATGAATAGAAACGAGCATAATAATTCAATATTATTTTCAACAACCTCACGCTCTTTTATTTAATCATGAATGATTAAATACAAAGTTAAATTTAATTCCAAGGGAAGAATAAAGAATAAAAAGTAAAAACTTTATTAAATATAAAAATTAGAATATAACACGAAACATATATATAAACAAAAAGTGGTATCGAGTACCCTTTTTAATCACCATAAAATACATAAAGAACTTTAAAGTACAAATTTTGGAGATTAAAATTTTATCAACCAAGGGATCATATTAGTAAGAATAAGTTTTTTAATTTTAATATTTTAAAGTCTAAGATGACTGTTAGTATACTTACCTCAAAAAATTCATATAAAGACCACTTATTTACCATCTGCATACGTATATTTATAATATTATACCTTAGGTACTTTTATCCACATAGTATAATTGAAAATAGTCTATTCACATTTGTGAACATTTATTAGATAGTTCAAGACGATTACCGGTATTATGATCCACATAAACAATGTATACTCAAATTTCTAAGCTCAACTTATTATTATTAGTATGAGTATAATCTAGTGTTTTCCATTACACGATATACTATGAAATCAAGTAAAACACATAACACTGAATTTATAAAACAAGATACATAATGTACACTTGATTTATTTAAATTTAGACATATAACAAACTCACAGTGAAGATACTAGTGGTTCCAGGTCTGTACTCACGTACAACAGAGGATCCCTTGGTAAGAACACTACAGGTTTGAGACTATTAACCTAGCTAATAGTTTCAGGTATGTACTCAAGTACAACAGAGAAATTAATAACTAAATTAATAACCATATGTATATACTATTTGACCTTTTATGCATTAATGTTAACAGTGTGTATGGAAATACCATCTTTTAACTATTATGACGGATGTCATACATCACATAATAGTCACACCAGATAATATCCATATTACTTAAGACTTCTTAAAAGCTTTAGAAATTTTTATATTAATTGCCTACAAGTATATCGTATGAAGAAGCTATCTAGATTTTAAGTAATAAAAATTATAGCCTGTGGAAAAAGGTGTATAATAAAATAAATATAGATATATACTTTGTAGAATAGACATAATCTTAAACAAACCTACTAACACATCATACTAGGTACTTAAACTTATTATAATTAAGCTTATTCTCCTAATGTACTATCATTTCCCTTATGCACATTTTTTTTGTATTTTTCTAAGGCAGCGATTCCCCTCAAGTAACAAGCAAATGAATGCCATACGCCACCCGCCTTTTAAAAAAAAAATAGAAATACACACTACTAACTATTACAATTACAGAAATACCCCTGGAAGACTAGTTACTCTACATTCTTCATTCCATTAAGCTGAACCAAGGTCTCGAACCGTGCTCTATTAAAAGCCTTCGTATACAGGTCTACTAAGTTATCCGCAGTCGGAACCTTAACTAACCTTATCATCTTCTTCTCAGCATAATCACGAATGAAATGATGTCTAATATCAATATGCTTCGTCTTACTGTGCTTGACTGGATTATTGGTGATGGACATCTTTGATTCATTGTCGATCATCATAGGAGTGTTTGTTAAATTTAATCCATAGTCTCGCAGTTGCTGTTGAATCCACATAATTTGCGAACAACAGCTGCCAGCTGCAACATACTCAGCTTCACATGTAGAAATGGCTACCGAGGTTTGCTTCTTTCACTGTCAAGACACCAATCTACCGAGATTGCATCCCCTATCATCGGAATCCGTGTAAGCAACAAGATCCAAGTCTCCATCAGAAGGATACCAAAGTCCCAGCTTAGGCTTCCCCTTAAGGTAACAAAAAATCCGGTTTACCACTTGCATATGAGATTCCTTAGGAGTGGCCAATATCTTGCACACAAACAGACAGCGATAAATATATCAGGTCGCGATGCAGTTAGATACATTAGTGATCCAATCATGGCCCTATAAAGAGTAGGATCCACGTATTTATCACTCGATGTATCGGGACCAAGTCCATGAGCTTCTGGAATGGGAGTCTTGTAAATACGATTTTCATCCATCTTGAACCGTTCTAATAACTCAGCAGTATACTTTGATTAATGAATGATACACCCATCTTCTTTTTGATCAACTTGTGATCCTAAGAAGAAGTTCAACTATCCCATTGCAGATATCTCAAAATTTTTCTTCATAACTTGTTCAAACTCAGTGCACATCCTTTCGTTAGATGACCCAAAGATGATATCATCTACGTATACTTGAACCAGTATGAAGTCTTTCTTCCATTTCACAAATAGTGTACCATTAATCTTTCCTCTTGTAAAACCATTCTCAAGTAGATAGGTTGATAGTGTTTCATACCACATCTGAGGTGCTTGATGTAACCCATAAAGCCTTATCTAAATGATATACTTTATCAGGATGTTTTGGATCACTGAATCCTGGTAGGTTAGAAACATACACCACTTGCTTGACTTTGCCTTACTAAAAGGCACTCTTAACATCTAATTGAAAAACTTTAATTCCTTTATATATTGCGAATGCTAAGAAGATCCTTATTGCTTCTAGCCTAGCCACTGGTGCAAAAACTTCATTGTAATCAATCCCTTCTTCTTGATTGAAACCTTGAACAACTAAATGAGCTTTTTTGCGAGTTACGATTCCTCGATCATCTCTATTACACTTAAACACCCATTTAGTGCCAATCGGGTATTCACCAGGTGGAAGATCAACTAATTCCCAAACTTCAAGTTTCTTGAATTGAGATAGTTCTTCTTGCATTGCTTCCACCCATGAATTATCTTTTAAAGCCATTTGTACATTCTTTAGTTCTTCTTGTGAGATAAAGCAAGAGTACATACACTGATGATATTCTCCAGTCTCAACTATAGAAGTAAACAAACTAGTACTTCTAGATAACTCATTCCTCGTTCATACACCTAAATATAAATCACCAATAATTTAACTCGTTGGATGATCCTTATTTATACGTGATGTAGAAACCGGTTCAACTAATAAGTCATCTTCCAGATTAGTATTGATTTCCTCCAAAGGCGGTATCTCACTATCTCATCACCATCTTCAAAATTATGTTGATCCCAATTTTGAGTTATGTCCTCTGTTTCAATGGAAGCAGTAGTCTCTTCAGTAACAATAATAGGTATATTTGACCTAGGAATGAAGCCAATTTCTTCATCCACATAGATAGTTTCATCACATTCTGAACTGATTACTTCATCACTGAGAGGAATGTTGAATGATTTGAAGAGATCCGAGTAATTAAATTGCCAATCCAATCCTTTATGAGTATCATATGAATAACTCGTAACCTCAATGTTATAAACTATTTCCAGACGCCCAGTAACAATATTGAAAACACTCTTAATTGGAGAGTTAGCAACATAACCTACGAAGTATCCTTCGTCAGCCTTCTCAACAAACTTTGGTTGATTGTGTGTTCTCAAAATCATGCACTTAAGTCCAAAAGGTTCAGATCCCTTCAAGTTAGGTTTCTTATTGTTCAATAGCTCATAAAACGTGTTGTTAAGCCTTTTTACCATAAGAACCCTATTAAAAACATGACATGCTGTATTCACTGCTTCAGCCCAAAAGATGACTGGAATCTTAGAATCTTCAAGCATTGTTCTAGCAGCTTCGAATAATGTTTTATTTTTCCTTTCAGCAACACCATTTTGTTGTGGCTCATATGGTGCACTGAATTGATGGTTGATTCCTTTACTTAGACAATAGACATTGAGAGTTGAGTTTTTAAACTCCGTTCCGTTGTCACTATGAATACTCTTAACTCGTATTTTGTAAGTATTCTCCACTAAATCTAAGAATTCCATAAGTATTCTATGAGTTTCATCCTTAGATCCCAGAAAGAATACCCAAGAGAATCTAGAGTAGTCATCGGTTACAACTAAACAATACCATTTGCCACCTATGCTTCTCTTGCTTATTAGGAAAAAGAGATCCATATGTAGCAGTTCAAATGGTGAGGAAATAGAGTTTTCAGTTTTAGACTTGTGTGGTTTCTTGTGCTGCTTCCCTTTCTTACAAGGAACACACTTGTCTTCAAACTCAGAACGCTTTTGTGGAACACCCAGAAGTAAACCATTTTTGGTTATTGATATCGCGTAAAAAGTCACATTTTTACTACATATATCTCTCCCATTCTGGAACAATACTTGGCAAATAAACTCAAATAATGTTCAAATCAACGAAACTTTGTCAAGAAGGTCAAAATAAAGTTGCACGAGAAAAATCAAGCAAAACGGGCGAAAAACAAAGATTCAAGACATCAAGACAAAATTTAAAGGCAAAAGTACCCATCATTGAGATTTCTCTTATCCAAGATATTAATTTTCAAAATACGAATCAAACAGAAGAAGAATCAACAAAAACGGATAAAGAATGAAGATTCTACGTACGCCAGAAGATTCAAATGATTCACACGAGACATCCAAAGACCAGAGACATATTTTTGGGATTTCATTTCATCAAAGTCTCCGTTTTTGAAAAACGAATTCAACGCAAAAAGAATCGACGAAAACGGACGCATAACGAAGACGATAATCACGAATCAAGTAACGTAGCAAAAGACGGCGAACCGGGGCAGGGGTGGTGCAGCCGCTACCGGCCAGCACACCAGCCACCGCCGGCAGCACACCAGCCGCCGCCGGCCTCCCCTCCCCTGTCTCCCGTGTGCTTTTCCATCCATGCTCGTACTCGCAGGGTACACGTGCTAGACCTTTTCCGCGACTTTAGGGTACACGTGCTAGACCTTTACGCGCTTTAGGGTACATGTGCTAGCAACTTTCCCACCTTTTGCTAACATGTACCCCAAGTTGCTAGAATGCATCAATTTTCCCCTATAAATAGGGAACCAATGGTTCATTTGAAGACACATCTACACACCTTTCATACTCCTTTACATCTTGAAAAGAAACACACTTTCTTTCTTGTAAAATTAGTATTTCTTCCTTTAGGATAGGTTAATTAGAATAGCTAATTAATTAACTAAGGAAGATTTGTACGGAGGTGCTTTGGGACGCATTGTAGCTACGAGTTATTTGTATACCTTTCCAGGTTTTAATCTATCTTCCATATTTAAATATGTTTGTTCTTTATTTTCTAAATTTAAATATGCATGCTAGAATTTCCATGATTAACTAGATAACTCAATTGTCTGCTATGATAGTCATTTAGAAAGTTTTAAATATGTAATTGTGTTGTATGTTATGAGATTGTGGATGGTTTATATTACAAATAGATGTAGAAATTAAATCTTTATCGTTTATCTGCCCAACTCATGTTGTGACTAAAACCTTATCCAAAAATGAACGTAGCTAACTCATAGGATATAGGTCACTTAATTATACTATGTTAGATTGAATCATTGAGCTCGGCATGGCCGGTGTTCTCTAGACCAAAATAGGATCCAAGAGACATGGAATATGGGAATAGAGGTAGATTAAGATTAAATTCATATAGACGATATTTTTGAGACAACTTTCGGAATATCCTCGACTTAAATAATACCTTTGTATGCTTATATTGAACTGTTGCTTTGATCGTCTTATTGCATGTTCTTGTTTGATTTTTGCCTTAGGATCATCATAATAGTGAAATACAATTGGCATTAAATATCGTGAAGTAATATGACGGCCTTTATTCGACTGTTCTCTGATATTGAACTGGAAACGCCTACGGCGGAGTACAAATGTATGGAAGTTGAGAACGAACGAAGGTAGTTATATTATAAATCAAATAACAAACGTGTTACTTAAGTTTCCATTTGTAGTACAAACCATCCCTGTATTCTTGCATACCTGAGTAATGTTGATAATTCGTACGAATAAGTGATGACATATTATCCGGCCGCCTAGACCAGTTACTCAAACCTATTCCGGTGAGGGTAAACCTCGTTCATAAGATTGTTTATTCAACAAACTTTGCCATGATTCGGACATCTCTGACGACCGAGATTGGGGAATAGGATTCGAGATTAACTGTCAGATAATATGGGTATACATTTAAGAGAACTTTCAGTGTATGCTTTAATATATGCTGCAACCCACGTGACATTCTATTTGCCTGATTGTGGACACCTCCGCGTTAGCCCGATAGAAGGATTGTAGTGATAGCTCACATTAACTTACAAACTTATCCTCATTAGAACTCTCCATATTAAACAACTCCTAAATCACTTCATAGTAGACAATCGCTTCAATTGCTGAACGCCCGAAGTAACCTCCACCTTTTAGTTTATTTTAATTTGATTTAGAATAGAAAATCCAAAACTAAAACCAAAACCAACCTTTTTCTCCATAGCTAAATACATAAAAGCTTCTAAATCCCCTAGCTTCAATTTGTCGCGCTTTCAAGAACGATCCTAGGTCTTACTTGTCCTTTGCTAGCCCTTTGATTAGCATAATAGTAACCCTAGGCCCCAGCCTTACAAATTTAAAATCCACTGTTATGCTGCATCTCCATTAGAAATTCCAACGACCGGTGTGCAGCGCATCAAGTTTTTGGCGCCGCTGTCCGGGAGCGTCTGCAACCGTTTTTAGGAATTTAGCAACTTTAGTGTTTAGCGATCCTTTTGAAAGATCAACATCAATCAAAAGTTACCTTTTTACCTTTAGAATTAGTTTAGATTTAGTTTAACCGCTTTTCAACCAATCATGTCAACACCCTATTTTGACTCAACAATCCCCACACCAAATGAATCTTTAACCCAACTTTTGGCCGTTTCCTCACCTACAAACCACTTACATTCCTCAAACAATCTTTATCAGAGTTTATGTTCGAACAAAATGTTATAAACAAAAGAGTAACCAGATTTCAAGATAATACTGACGCTATGATAAAAATTTCAGAAAAATTAATCTCTAACATGGAATCTATTTTGAAAAACTTAAGTTTTATTGAGGAAAGTACGTCGGTAATCACTAATGACACCACCCATCTGCCAAGTGATGATGTATTAATCGTGACTAGAGGAGGAAAAGTAACCAAAGTTGATCCACCACCACCCGATAACACCCCCGAAAACACTTCTTTGCCTACACCTACACCTAGTGAAAATGTGTCAATTGACATCCCTGTCACAACATCTGACCCATCCAAAACTCCAGACAATGTACCTCACACGAGAATACCTTATCCTGGAAAATCAAGAAGCCCAATTCGGTAAATATCTGGAAATATTTAAAAGCCTGCACTTGAAAGTTAGATTATTAGATGCTTTAGTAGAAATGCCCTCTTGTGCCAAATTCTTTAAAGAACTCCTCTTAAACAAAGAAAAACTTAGGCAAATAGTTAGTTTACCCTTGAATGCTGAATATTCTTTAATTGTTCAACGTGGTCTCCCACCTAAATTAGGCGACACTGGACGCTTTACTATACCCTGTTTTCTCCAAGGAATTTAAATTAGTAACGCCTTAGTAGACTAGGTGCTAGTGTTAAACTAATGCATTATTCCCTCTATAAGAAATTAGGACTAGATGACCTACTGCCTACTCGCATGACCATACAATTAGCTTACAGATCAGTTAAGCTCCCTCAAGGAATTGCTGAAGATGTCATGGTCAAAGTCGATAAGTTCGTTTTTCCAGTAGACTTTATTGTCTTGGACATAGAGGAAGACACCCATATCCCGGTCATCCTAGGCAGACCATTCCTAAATACCGCCAAAGCTGTAATTGACCTTAATGAAAAATTATTAAAACTAAGGGTTGGGAAAGAGGAGGTCACCTTTAATGTCGATCGATTAATGAAGCAACCTCCGGAAGAGGACCTTGGTTTGTGCGATACCATGCAGGATATTTTTGATGAACATCTCCACGAAGTGCTAGCACTATCTAGCCAGGATCCGATACCCAACACCATAATCACCGTTTGGAAGCTATATAACGAGGACCCTGGGCTGCATTTCACAATCACTTCGCCAACAACATCCGACGAACTACTATTTCCCATGTTTGAAAAGAAGTCTCCTCGCACAAATGGCAAAACAATCGTTGTTCCATTAGGGTGTGGTACACCGATACCTTGGCTAAAGAGAGATAAACCCATATTCAACGGACCAAACCCATTTCCTTCAATCGAAGAAATCCTAGATTCATTCATGGGAATGAGTGTTGAACCGCCACCAATTGAGCTTCAATTAACCAACCAACCCGAACCACTACCATTTCCAAACCTTGAAATCACCATAAACCAATCCTCATCCGCTCAATTTCAAGAATTCCAATTCACAGATGACGGAGGGATCATCCTCACCAGAAATGATGAAATCTCCTCATCATCAGTCAACAAATACGAGCTAAAGACGGAAGAATTTTCAAATAAAACCGAATGGGTTGAAATAGCATCAATCTCCACATCTGAACCCGAGATAGACGATACGCCATTCCAAGCTGTATATGAGAAACTGAATAGAGACAAGATAGCTAGAATGAAGCCGTCTATTGAAGAACCGCGAAATCTCGAATTAAAAGAATTACCACCCCACCTTGAGTACGCTTACCTCCACGGAACATCACAACTCCCGGTAATAATATCAAAAGAGTTAAAACCCGAGGAGAAAGCTTAACTCATCGATGTTTTAAAATCGCACAAGAAGGCAATCACATGGAAATTTCTGATATACAAGGAATCAGTCCCAACTATTGCACACACAAAATACTCATGGAAAACGATTTCAAACCATCTGTACAAAGGCGGAGGAGGGTAAATCCTAAGATTCAGGATGTGGTTAAGCAAGAGGTTATCAAACTCTTAGATGCTGGATTGATTTACCCAATATCCGACTCACCTTGGGTTAGCCCTGTTCAAGTCGCCCCGAAGAAGGGGAGGAATGACGGTTATTAAAAACGAAGAAAATGAACTTATACCAACAAGGACAGTTACCGGTTGGAGAGTTTGCATCGATTACCGGAAGTTAAACGAAGCAACTCGTAAGGATCACTTCCCGCTTCCATTTATTGACCAAATGTTCGAAAGGCTATCAGGGCACAAATTCTATTGTTTCCTTGATGGTTTCTCCGGGTATTTCCAAATCCCACTCGATCCAAAGGACCAGGAGAAGACAACGTTCACATACCCATACGGAACATTTGCATACCGACGAATGCCATTTGGATTATGCAACGCACCTGCGACGTTTCAAAGATGCTTGGTTGCAATTTTCCACGACATGATTAAACAATGCTTGGAAGTCTTTATGGATGATTTTTCGGTCTTCGGAGACTCTTTCGCATCATGTCTATCCAACCTCGATAGAATGCTCGCCAAGTGTGAAGAATCAAATCTCATCTTGAATTGGGAGAAATGTCACTTTATGGTGAAGGAAGGAATAGTTTTAGGACACCGAATATCAAGGTCAGGGAATCGAATTAGACAAAGCTAAAGTCGAAACCATTGCCAAAGTACCACCACCCACCAATGTTAAGGCCATTCGAAGCTTTCTAGGACACGCTGGGTTCTACCACCGTTTTACCAAGGATTTCTCCAAGATATCGCGACCCATCACCCACCTGCTAGGAAAAGAAATCAAGTTCATATTTGATGAGAACTGCATGAAAGCTTTCAATAACCTGAAAAAGGAACTAACTAATGCACCAATCATGGTCACTCCAGATTGGAGTCTACCATTTGAAATCATGTGCGACACTAGTGATTTCGCAGTTGGAGCTGTTCTAGGGCAAAGGAAGTGTTGGAATAGTGTCCAATATCATAACTAATTGGTAAGTACATCATTAAAGGTGGAGTCCTTTTTGGGTCGCCCTCAATAAACAATAAGAGAAATAAATGGAGAGATAATATTAATTGGAATTAATATTACATTTAGTTTGTTAATTGAATATTAATTGAAACTAAAAGAAAAAAAAGGAGAGAATTCGGGAAAATCAATCCATACGCCGTATGGAAGTTCCATATGCCCTACGGATGAAATAAGGCAAAGGAGGTGGAACGATCAAGGAGCATTCTGGAGAATCAATCCATACGCTGTATGGAACTTCCATATGCCGTATGGATGAAAAACATGTTGTCCCACATCGGATGGGATGTGAATCCAATGCTCTCCTCCTCCCCTATAAATAGGGGTCTACCCCTTAGGTTTTCCTGGTACCTTTGAATTGAATTGTTTTCAATTCTTCTTCTCTCTTTCTTATTCCTGCTCCTTGTAAGAGTTTCTTATTCCTCCCGTCCCCAATTCCGCACACAACTCGAACTTCTCACTTCTCTCAGTTCTTGAAAGGGAAAGACTGACTGGTCCAAACTATATGGAATGGATGCGTAACCTAAGGTTTACCTTGAGGTACGAGAAGAAGGAGTATGTTCTCGATGAGAAGATTCCCGTGATTGATGATGTAACACCCCCAAATTTACTGTTTAGCGGAAGCAAGCTTTGGGGTGCTACTAATCAATAATCAAAAAACACAAGGCATATAATGAACGACTCTATATGTGTCATTTTACAAATATATTGATAATATAAGTTTTACAATGTATAAATGTTTACAAAAGCCCAATAATTACAATGTTTAGAGATTAATTGGCATAACTTAGTTACAAAATGTAGTAATGCAAAACAATCTCCTGATGTGTATGTTGACTTGAGCTATGGGAATCCTGAGTGAACAGGTCCTACTGCTGTTGGGTACCTGAGAACACATATTAAAAAGGTAAGCTAACGCTGGTGAGCTCACAGGTTTGCATAATAAATATGTAAGTGTGAATCACAAGATTTAATGGTAACCGTTTGAAGTGAATCAAATGATGTATATGTCTGCCATGAGGTCATAGTCTGCGCTTAACGTGGGTGTCAGGATCACAATAAAGTGCCTGATCGTGGGTGCCTCCGGGCGAGTGTCTAATCCGCACTCGTATGAACAAAAGTTAATGCGTCCGTTTAACCAGTCAGTGCTTGCTGACCCGGACGAGGATGGTCAGTCCTATATGGTACCATACACTAACATTCGTGCTACATAAAGTATTACCAGAACTATGATTGTAGAGGACTGAAAAGTGGTAAGAAAACAGCTCATGCAAAATATAGCGAGTTTTGTACTCGTATTCACGTGTAAAACAGTTAGAGCATGTATTCCCACCCCTGAGTAAATACAGTAAAAAGTCGGGGCTATGAGACTCACCTGAGCCTGAAGAGTTGCAATGAAGCAAATGTGGTGAAGCAAAATGGGGTGTCCGAAGACTGTAACCTGTCTGGCGTTCATAACGCGCAAGTTTAAATAAAATAAGTAGGTATCTTAAAAGATAACCTATGCTAGTTGTTCATCCATCTAGTAATGTCCAATGATTTAATTTGATTGGTAAGTTCGAGTTTTGAAAACGTGTACGGCCCATTGGTGACTGGTTGTAATAATAATCTCATTAATATTGTTATGATTTTATGAGTGTTATACTTAAAAAGGATTCACAGACTTTAGGTGACGGGGGTCCGGGGGCAGCGCCCCTGGTTAGTGGGGTCCCAGGGGTGGCAACCCCTTACGGGGTCCAAGGGGCTGGCCCTACGTATGAACAAAATTTTTATTTCTACCATATTGTTATAGTGAAAAATGCATCTAAGATTTGAATTTGGGTAAAATCAAGTGATAAAATTTCAGGTCTCGACACTTAGTAAAAATCTGGGTTCTGTTTCATGCGACACTTATAGCGACACTTAGGGTCTATGCGACACTCAGGAAGTGTCGCATAAAATGAGAAATTCTGGGGTACTAGCGTCACTTGAGGAAGTGACGCATGAGATGCGACACTTAAGCAAGTGCCGGTTGTGAGTATCGGGTAAAGGTGTTAAGCGTCACTAGGTAAGTGATGGTACGGATCAAATTTAGGTTATAGGCGTCACTTAGGCAAGTGACGCTAGAAGTGTCGGTAAGTAGTGTTAGGCATCACTGGACAAGTGACGGATGTAAGTGTCGGGAAAATGGGGTTTTATGTGGCACTTAGGTAAGTGACGCAAATTTAGGGTTTTATGCGTCACTTAATGCGGCACTTAAGTGACGCAATACTGGTCTGGCCTATGCGACACTCATGTCTGTTCGACGGATTTTGAGCCAAAAACGAGTTTTCCGGTTTCCGTTTGGTCCGATTCTTTTACTCAACCCTTAGATGGACATTATGAGCTTAAATAAACAACTTTCAAGTAAAAATGTACAAAATTGAAGAGTTTCGAGATTTGTAGGGAATCTTACAAGTTCACGCGGAGAGATTTTGAAAAAATAGAAATATAGATCGTGACTCCGTGAATCTTTTCTTCCAACGAGCGAGGTGATCCGAGTAAGTGTGGTGGTGTTATTTTGATGATTAAAGAGGTGGTGGTGGTGGTCTTGAAAGAAATAGAGAAAAAGAAAGGAAGAGAGAGAGGGGGATGGGGGGGGGGGATGAGGAAAAAGGAGGTAGGGGAGGGGGTTTTGAGCCTCCTCCTTTTTTGCCCCTGCGTTTGCGCTCCGTGTGGTGTTCGTTTTCCCGATCGTTTAAACGTTTAACTTAATTATTTTTTCGTTTAAATATATGTTTTAAAATACGAATGTTTTATCAATATTTCGTTGAAGTATTTTACCAATTACTTAATAATTGAGTTATAAAATATATTTTAACTTCGTTTTGATTGTTTGCGCATTTAGTATTTTTAATCGCGTAGACTTTGTTCGTACGATACGAAATAGTTATGAAATATTATCAAAATAATATTTGTGATATAATAGTGTTATTAAATAATGTTATATTATTTAATAAAGTTGTTCACCAACGTCCGTATTAATTGAATCGAATTACCTTCGATTTGAAACGCGCTCGATTTAACCAAATCGCGTAATTGTATATATTCAACAATATATATTATTTGATACACAAATTAGCCTAACACAGTACTAATTACATGTATTACAAAAATGATTAGGACCTAATGACTAGCCCTAATTTGGCGGGTGTTACATTCTCCCCTTGTTAGAAGAATTTCGTCTGGAAATTTAAGTCTGAGTAGTCGTGTGGGTGGAGTCGGAGAAAAGTTGTGGATATTTGAGTCGCATCTGATCCTCTCATTCCCAGGTGAATTCTGGACCACGCCGCGAATTCCACCGGACTTTGACGATAGGAATATGGCTTTGTTTAAGCTGTTTGATTTCGGGATCTATGATCTCCACTGGTGTTTCAACGAAATGAAGTTTATCATCGATTTGGATTTCCGCGAGGGGAATGATGAGTGTTTCGTCGGATAGGCATTTCTTTAAGTTAGAAATGAGGAAGGTAGGATGCACACTACTGAGCTCGTCAGGTAGTTGCAAAAGGTCCTATGTATCTGGGGTTTAGTTTCCCGCGTTTACCGAAACGGATGATGACTTTCCAAGGCGATACTTTGAGTAATACCCGGTCTCCAACCTGGAACTTGAGTTGTTTGCGTCTCACATCAGCATAACTTTTCTGACGATCACGTGCGGCTTTCATCCGTTGTTGGATAACAACAATTTTCTCGGTGGATTCATGAATGATTTCTGGACCGGTGAGTTGGCTGTCTCCCACTTCGATCCAATAGATGGGTGATCGGCACTTACGACCGTAAAGTGCCTCGAATGGCACAACTCCTATACTGGTATGGTAGCTGTTGTTGTATGAGAATTCACACAAAGGTAAGTGGTGTTCCCAATTTGCACCGAAATCCACTACGCAGGCTCGTAGCATGTCTTCCAGTGTTTGAATGGTTCGTTCACTTTGGCCGTCGGTTTGTGGATGGTAAATGGTACTCATATCGAGGCGAGTACCCAAAGATTTCTTTAATGATTACCAAAAGTGTGAGGTGAAATGACTATCCCTGTCGGAGATAATCGAAATAGGAACGCCGTGTCGGGATACGATTTCTTTCAGGTAGATTCGGGTGAGGCGTTCCATTTTATCGGTCTCCTTGATGGCGAGAAAATGGGAAGATTTGGTGAGACGATCAACGATTACCCAAATGGTATCGCAACCGCTTGATGTCTTTGGGAGCTTGGTGATGATGTCCATGGTAATTTGTTCCCATTTCCATTGAGGTATGTCTGGCTGTTTAAGTAAACCAGATGGTTTCTGATGTTCGATTTTGACTTTTGAGCACGTGAGACACTTACTGACGTAGGTGGCGATTTCAGCTTTCATGTTTGGCCACCGGTATAATTCCTTGATGCGATGATACATCTTGTCGGATCCAGGATGTATGGAGTATTTGGATTTGTGGGCTTCGTCCATTACTAAGTCTCGGAGATTCCCGAAACACGGTAACCAGATTCGGTTTGCGAAGTATTTAACCCCGTTGGGTTTGGTTTCGAATTGTTTCTCCATGTTTCGCAACACTTCATTTTTGATATTTTCAGGTCTCAAGGCTTCGAGTTGAGCGGTGAGGATTTGAGTGATAAGATCGTTGTGGATTATAATGCTGAGGGCTCTGACTCGAAGTAGTTTCGGTCGTTCCTTTCGGCTGAGGGCGTCGGCAAAAACATTTGCCTTGCCAGGGTGATATTTGATCTCACAGTCGTAATCGGTAAGCAACTCAACGCATTGATGTTACCTCATATTGAGATCTTTCTGATGGAGAATGTGTTGGAGAGTTTTGTGGTCGGTAAAGATCATGCACTTAGTGCCATAGAGGTAGTGTCTCCAGATTTTGAGTGCAAACACTACGGCTCCTAGTTCAAGGTCATGAGTGTTGTAATTCTTTTCATGGATTTTGAGTTGTCGGGAGGCGTAGGCGATAACTTTGTCTCATTGCATAAGCATGCAACCAAGACCTTGATGCGAAGCATCGCAATATACCACGAAGTCATCGGTGCCTTCAGGTAGAGATAGAATCGCTGCATAACTTTTGTTTCAGGAGTTGGAAAGCTGACTCTTGTCTGTCAGTCTAATCAAATTTCTTTTCTTTTTGAGTGAGGATTGTGAGAGGCTGGGCTATTTTTGAAAAGTTTTCGATGAAACGTCGATAATAACCAGCGAGACCCAAGAATTGGCGTACTTCGGTCGGCATTGTCGGCGCTTGCCAACCTTTGATAGCCTCGATCTTTGATGGATCAACATGAATTCCTTGACTATCTACAATGTGTCCAAGTAATTGAATGGTTCATATCCAGAATTCACACTTAGAGAATTTGGTGTATAACTCTTCGTGTTTGAGAAGTTCTAGAATGATCTTAAGATGTTGCGCGTGTTCTTTTTCATTGCGAGAATAGATTAGAATGTCATCATTGAATACTATGACAATCTTGTCAAGATATGGTTTACACACTCGGTGCATGAGGTCCATGAATACAGCTGGTGCGTTCGTCAAACCGAAGGGCATGACTTGAAACTCACAGTGCCCGTAACGAGTTCGGAAGGCAGTTTTCGGAATGTCAATATCGCAAACTCGTAACTGGTGGTAGCCGGATCGTAAATCACTTTTGGAATAGAAACTTGACCCTTGAAGTTGGTCGAATAGATCATCGATGCTTGGTAGTGGATAACGGTTCTTGATGGTTAACTTGTTCAGTTCCCTGTAGTCGATGCACATGCGGAAAGAACCGTCTTTCTTTTTGACAAACAAGACCGGAGCTCCCCAAGGTGAAGAGCTTGGTCGGATGAATCCTTTGTCCAGGATTTCCTGTAACTGAGAGGATAACTCTTGAAGTTCGGATGGAGCTAAACGGTACGGTACTCGTGCCAAGGGTGCTGCTCCGGGCACAAGATCGATGGAGAACTCTACCTGCCTAAACGGTGGAAGACCAGGTAATTCCTCAGGAAAGACTTCTGGGAAGTCCCGAACGATTGGCACATCCTCAAGTCTCTTCTCCTTCGACTTTTTCTTCATAATGTGAGCGAGGATTGCCGGATAACCCTTTCTCAGATATTTGCGGGTTTTCATACATGAAACGACATTCAACCTCGTTCCACTGGTCTCCCCTTGTATGGCTAGAGTACCACCGGAGGTGAGGGGTATGCGGACAATTTTATCATAGCACATGATCTCGGCGTGATGCTTGGACAGCCAGTCCATGCCGATGATGATATCGAAACTTCCGATCTCGACGGGTATAAGATAGATTGAAAACAATTCGTCGGTGAGGTTTAAAGTGCAATTGGGTATCGCACTATCGGTCTCAATGAGTTTGCCGTTAGCTAACTCTACGACGTATTTAGCATCTAATGCAACAGGTGTGATGTCAAGTAGTGGACAAAATTCATCAGATATAAAACTTCTATCAGCACCAGTATCAAATAGAAAAGAAGCAAATAAGTTGTTGATAAGGAACATACCCGAGACCACATTCGGGTCTTGGCGGGCATCCTTTGAGTTCAGAACAAAAGCTCTACCTTTAGCGGTGTTGTTGCTCTTGTTCTTCAGTTTGGGACATTCATTCCTGAAATGCCCTGGATTACCACACTCGAAAAAGCAGGCTCTAGGTTGACTGGTGTTGGAGTTGGTGGTAGATTTGCAGTCCTTGGCCATGTGCCCAAATCTCTGACAGTTCGAGCATTGGGTACTACAAGGGTCATCATGGTCACGACGACACTTAGAGCAGAAGGGCTTGTTTCTAGAGTAGCCCCTTTTTGGCACTTAGAGCAGAAGGGCTTGTTTCAGGTTTCTTGGATGATGAGGTTTTGTCGTTGTTGTTTCCTGACCATTTGCGTTTGTTATCCCCAGACTGGTTGGGATTGTTGGCGGCAGATGTTCCCCGATGGACCACCTGTGCCATGAGGTTATGTGCCATTCGGATGGCAGCTTGGATAGTAGCGGGGGTTGGAAGTAGTGATCAAACCCTGAATGCGTGGGGGAAGTCCCCAGATGTCACGCTCGATCCGCTTGTATTCCGGATCAACAAGAGATAGGCACAGCAGTGCCAGTTGGTTAAACCTGGTAGTGTATCCGACAATGTCATTGCCTTGGGTGGTGAGGTGCCAGAACTCGTGTTCTAGCTACTGAATCTCGTCTCTAGGACAGTACTCGTCCTTCAGCATCTGTTTCAACTCTTCTCATGGAGTCAGATAAGCAGTATCGATGCCCACAGTTTGAGCATAGGTATTCCACCAAGTCAGAGCACCATCCAAAAAGGTGCACGTGGAATACTTGACTTTGCAGTCCTCCTGGCAGTTGCATATGCGGAAGACTAACTCTACTTTCTCCAACCAGCATAATAATCTGATGGCACCCTCGATGCCTTTGAATTTCAATGGCTTGCAGTTCTGGAAATCTTTGTATGAACAAGGCCTAGGTTGTGGCCCGTTGGCTGCCGTGTCTACGCTACCAGAATTTGTTGTTCGGGTAGCCATTGCTTGAGCCACACTCTGGGCGATGACCTGAGCGATTTCAGTATCGTTGAATGTGTATCGTCTCAGGGGCATATTGCTGAATCAGGAAAAAGAACTAGTGAGATGTCTCTAGGACATTACGACGTATCACAATTGTATATGTGGTGAAATATACAATGATAACACAGTATGATAATCATAATCCATTTAGATAATTAAGTTGGATACAAGGCGCGAGTTCTAAAAGATACAGGACATAAGGATTACAAAAGATGTCGGGAATTGTTACATCCGGTCGAATTACAACGATTTTACATAGATACTAGGAAAGTTACAAGAAAAGGATACACTAATATTGACGTAGGTTAATTTGTTCCATTAATGCAACAAGATGATCCACGGTGTTTGCAAGGCTGCTGGCTTGTCGGGCATTGTCTTCTGCCAAGACTAGCCGCTGCACTAGACCACGGGCGTACTCTTCAGTATCCCGCAAGCGTTGCTCACACTCTTCCATTCTGTGCCGTAAAAGTGCGGATTCCATGGCTAAATCTATCACTATGTTGTAAAGGATGTCCATGTTGTTCACGGTGTTCTCATGGTCTTCAGCATCATTATTGAGACGTTCCATTGTTTAGTCTCCAGTGCTCGCGAGTTTCCTGGAGTTCGATGTCCATATCGCGTAGTTGTTGCTCGTGACGGTGTACTCTGGCAGCCAGGACAGGTACAGTGAAGTGACCAGGTTCTTGAGTATAGGGAGAGACGTCCATGTTGGAAAGTCCTCCATTCGATGTGGGGAGTTGGATTCCTTCTTCAATCCTCCAGGTGTTAATTCGGTTTGATAACCATCGCCATTGGCTAGTTGTTGTTTGCCTTTGGGACTGGCTATTGAGTTGGTTTTGAACAGGGTATGGGCTAGCTCGAGGCAACCCAGTGTTCCTCCTAGCTACCCTTGAGTTTTGCGATTCATACGGATGAGAGCGTGACGAGTTTGGTGGTGTGTTTGCCATTTCTGAGACAAAGCGTTAGAAAAAATGAGGCTTATATTCGTATCGTATATAATATAGTCTAAGGTTTATAAAGAGGCCTATCTATGTATATATATGTATATCACATAATAGCCTATTGAGTGTCTAGCACAAACATGTTTGAGTCCCGGTTCTCTCGAGGTCCGCACACAACTCGAACTTCTCAATTCCGCACACAACTCGAACTTCTCACTTCTCGAAATCCTCCCGTCCCGAATTCCGCGCACAACTCGAACTTCTCACTTCTCTCAGTTCTTTGAAGGGAAAGACTGACTGGTCCAAACTATATGAAATTGATGCGTAACCTAAGGTTTACCTTACGGTACGAGAACTAGGAGTATTTTCTCGATGAGCAGATTCCCGTGATTGATGATGTAACACCCCCAAATTTACTGTTTAGCGGAAGCAAGCTTTGGGGTGCTACTAATCAATAATCAAAACACACAAGGCATATAATGAACGACTCTATATGCGTTGTTTTACAAATACATTGATAATATAAGTTTTACAATGTATAAATGTTTACAAAAGCCCAATAATTACAATGTTTAGAGATTAATTGGCATAACTTAGTTACAAAATGTAGTAATGCAAAATAATCTCCTGATGTGTATGCTGACTCGAGCTATGGGCATCCCGAGTGAACAGGTCCTACTGCTGTTAGGTACCTGAGAACACATGCTAAAAAGGTCAGCTAACGCAGGTTAGCTCACAGGTTTGCATAATAAATATGTAAGTGTGAACCACAAGATTTAATGGTAACCGTTTGAAATGAATCAAATGACGTATATGTCTGCCATGAGGTCATAGTCTGCGCTTAACGTGGGTGTCAGGATCACAATAAAGTGCCTGATCGTGGGTGCCTCCGGGCGAGTGTCTAATCCGCAATCATATGAACAAAAGTTAATGCGTCCGTTTAACCAGTCAGTGCTTGTTGACCCGGACGAGGATGGTCAGACCTATATGGTACCATACACTAACATTCACGCTATATAAAGTATTACCAGAACTATGATCGTAGAGGACTTAAAAGTGATTAGAAAACAGCTCGAGCGGAATATAGCGAGTTTTGTACTCGTGTTCACGTGTAACACAGTTAGAGCATGTATTCCCACCCCGGGAATAAAAATAGTAAAAAGTCGGGGCTATGAGACTCACCTGATCCAGAAGAGTTGCAATGAAGCAAATGAGGTGAAGTAAAATGGGGTGTCCGAAGACTGTAACCTTCCGAGCGTTCATAACGTGCAAGTTTAAATAAAATAAGTAGGTATCTTAAAAAATAAACTATGCTAGTTATTCATCCAAATAGTAATGTCCAATGATTTTATTTGATTGGTAAGTTCAAGTTTTGAAAACATGTATGGCCCGTTGGTGACTGGTTGTAATAATAATTTCATTAATATTGTTATGATTTTTGGAGTTTTATACATAAAAAGGATTCACAGACTTTAGGTGACGGGGGTCCGGAGGCAGCGCCCCTGGTTAGCAGGGTCCCAGGTGTGGCAACCCCTGGTGGGGTCCAAGGGGATGGCCCCTGGCTGGGGTCAAGATGCCAAGTCAGCTCGAAAATTTTTTATTTGTACTATAGTGCTTTGGTGAAAAACGCATCTGAACTTGAATTTGGGTGAAATCAAGTGATAAAATTTCAAGTCTCGACACTTAGTAAAAATCTGGGTTCTGTTTCATGCGACACTAATAGCGACACTTAGGGTCTATGAGATCATATTGAGAGGTGATATGGAACTCGCGATTCTCGAGCGTACTCGGGCCGGGGACCACGCGGGTTTTGCATGGTTAAATTCACCATCTTGTTCATAATCCTCGGCATACCAGTCATGAATAGTAGATGAGCATATCCGAGATTAACATGCCATTGAATAAGAATCAATAAATCTCAAAAGAACTAGGAGTTTCATATTGACAAAGGAATTGTCTGCCTTAAATAAATTCGCAATATGATTACGGCAAACCTTTTCATAAAACGAATCAAAAATATGGATCCTAGCCTTAATTTTGTAATTGGGTAATTAATTAAGGAATATTCAAACTAACTAAAACTGTTTATCTTATAGATGTCTTCTACAAATGGTAATAATCCTCCCATCCCCAATTCCGCACACAACTCGAACTTCTCACTTCTCTCAGTTCTTGGAAGGGAAAGACTGACTGGTCCAAACTATATGGAATGGATGCGTAACCTAAGGTTTACTTGAGGTACGAGAAGAAGGAGTATGTTCTCGATGAGCAGATTCCCGTGATTGATGATGTAACACCTCCAAATTTACTGTTTAGCGTAAGCAAGCTTTGGGGTGCTACTAATCAATAATCAAAACACACAAGACTCTATATGCGTCGTTTTACAAATACATTGATAATATAAGTTTTACAATGTATAAATGTTTACAAAAGCCCAATAATTACAATGTTTAGAGATTAATCGGCATAACTTAGTTATAAAATGTAGTAATGCAAAATAATCTCCTGATGTATATGCTGACTCGAGCTATGGGCATCCTGAGTGAACAGGTCCTACTGCTGTTGGGTACTTGAGAACACATGCTAAAAAGGTCAGCTAACACTGGTGAGCTCACAGGTTTGCATAATAAATATGTAAGTGTGAATCACAAGATTTAATGGTAACCGTTTGAAATGAATCAAATGATGTATATGTCTGCCATGAGGTCATAGTCTGCGCTTAACGTGGGTGTCAAGATCACAATAAAGTGCCTGATCGTGGGTGCCTCCGGGCGAGTGTCTAATATGCACTCGTATGAACAAAAGTTAATGCGTCCGTTTAACCAGTCAGTGCTTGCTGACCCGGACGAGGATGGTCGGTCCTATATGGTACCATACACTAACATTCGCGCTACATAAAGTATTACCAGAACTATGATCGTAGAGGACTGAAAAGTGGTAAGAAAACAGTTCATGCAGAATATAGCGAGTTTTGTACTCGTGTTCACGTGTAAAACAGTTAGAGCATGTATTCCCACCCCGAGAGTAAAAACAGTAAAAAGTCGGGGCTATGAGACTCACCTAAGCCTGAAGAGTTGCAATGAAGCAAATGTGGTGAAGTAAAATGGGGTGTCCGAAGACTGTAACCTGCCGGGCGTTCATAATGCGCAAGTTTAAATAAAATAAGTAGGTATCTTAAATGATAACCTATGCTAGTTGTTCATCCATCTAGTAATGTCCAATGATTTAATTTGATTGGTAAGTTCGAGCTTTGAAAACGTACGGCCCGTTGGTGACTAGTTGTAATAATAATCTCATTAATATTGTTATGATTTTTGGAGTGTTATACTTAAAAAGGATTCACAGACTTTAGGTGACGGGGGTCCGAGGGCAGCGCCCCTGGTTAGCGGGGTCCCAGGGGTGGCAACCCTTGGCGGGGTCCAAGGGGCTGGCCCTACGTATGAACAAAATTTTTATTTCTACCATATTGTTATAGTGAAAAACGCATCTAAGATTTAAATTTGGGTAAAATCAAGTGATAAAATTTCAGGTCTCGACACTTAGTAAAAATCTAGGGTTCTGTTTCATGCGACACTTATAGCGACACGTAGGGTCTTTGCGACACTCATGAAGTGTCGCAAAATGAGAAATTCTGGGGTACTAGCGTCACTTGAGGAAGTGACGCATGAGATGTGACACTTAAGCAAGTGCCGGTTGTGAGTGTCGGGTAAAGGTGTTAAGCGTCACTAGGCAAGAGATGGTACAAATCAGATTTAGGTTATAGGCGTCACTTAGGCAAGTGACGCTAGAAGTGTCGGTAAGTAGTGTTATGCGTCACTGGATAAGTGACGGATGTAAGTGTCGGGAAAATGGGTTTTTATGCGGCACTTAGGTAAGTGATGCAAATTTAGGGTTTTATGCGGCAATTAATGCGGCACTTAAGTGACGCACGAAGTGACGCTATACTGGTATGGCCTATGCGACACTTATGTCTGTTCGACAGATTTTGATCCAAAAACGAGTTTTCTGGTTTCCGTTTGGTCCGATTCTTTTACTCAACCCTTAGATGGACATTATGAGCTTAAATAAAAAACTTTCAAGTAAAAATGTACAAAATTGAAGAGTTTCGAGATTTATCGGGAATCTTACAATTTTACGCAGAGAGATTTCGAAAAGATGGAAATGTAGATCGTGACTCCGTGAATCTTTTCTTCCAAACGAGCGAGGCGATCCGACTAAGTGTGGTGGTGTTATTTTGATGATTAAAGAGGTGGTGGTGGTTGTCTTGAAAGAAAGAGAGAAAAAGAAAGGAAGAGAGAGAGAGGGAAGGGGGGGGGGGGGGGAATGAGGAAAAATGAGGGAGGGGAGGGGGTTTTGATGAAGCCTCCTCCTTTTTCGCCCCTGCGTTTGCACTTCGTGTGGTGTTCGTTTCCCCGATCGTTTAAACTTTTTAGTTAATTATTTGTGCGTTTAAATATATGTTTTAAAATACGAATATTTTATCAATAATTCGTTGAAGTATTTTACCAATTACTTAATAATTGAGTTATAAAATATATCTTAACTTCGTTTTGATTGTTTGCGCATTTAGTATTTTTAATCGTGTAGACTTTGTTCGTACGATACGAAATAGTTATGAAATATTATCAAAATAATATTTGTGATATAATAGCGTTATTAAATAATGTTATATTATTTAATAAAATTGTTCACCAACGGCCGTATTAAATGAATCGAATTACCTTCGATTTGAAACGCGCTCAATTTAACCAAATCGCGTAATTGTATATATTCAACAATATATATTATTTGATAAACAAATTAGCCTAACACAGTACTAATTACATGTATTACGAAAATGATTAGGACCTAATGACTAGCCCTAATTTGGCGGGTGTTATGATGATGCAAATAATGTGTCTTGTATCATGGCATCCTCCATGAGCCCCGAGTTGCAAAAGACTTTTGAGAATACTTGGGCTTATGAAATGAACCAACAGCTTAAGGAAATATTCCAGGAAAAGGCGAGCAAAGAACGCCTTGATGTGGTTAAGTCACTCATGGCTTGCTAACCCAAACTTGGAGCATCTATCTGTGCTTTCGTCTTGGAGATGAAAGGGTACTTTGATAGGTTGGAATCATTGAATATGATGTTTGACACAGAGTTTTCCATTGCCATAATTTTGTCCTCTCTGCCAGATGTCTACAATCAGTACGTAATATCATATCAGATGAATATGAATGAGAGAGAACACTCAATAATGGAACTCCATAATTTGCTGCAAACCACTGAGCAAGGAATCAAAAAGGATGACGTGTCCTCTAGCTCAGCAGCTCCTGTGTTGGCAATTGGTCAAACTGCAAAGAAAAGAAAGAGGTCAAATTGGAAAGCAAAGACTACGAATGGAAAGTCCAATCGTGGGTCCAAAAGAAAGACTGATTCTGATATTGCACCAGTGAATGATCCGAAGGAAGTAGTGTGTTTTTATTGCTACACTAAGGGGCATTGGAAACGTAGCTGCCCGAAATACCTGAAGGACCTTGAGGATGGAAAGGTCAAAAAGAGTGTTCACTCAGGTTTGTTCATGATCGAACTCCATAATACTACAACTTCTAATTCGTGGGTTCTGGATACAGGGTGTGGTACTCACATTTGCACTATATTGCAGGGTCTAAAGGAAAGTAGAAAGTTGAAGCATGGAGAGCTTAATCTAGTCATGGGAAACAAAGGAATCACGCATGTTGCCAAGATTGGAAAGTATGAGCTCGTGCTGAATTCTGGAGCTAGGACAGATTTGAATAATTGTTGTTATTTGTCAGAAATGACTAGAAACATTATTTCATTTTATGCTTTGTTTAAGGATGGTTATCGATTTTCATTTGATAATGAGAATGGTGATATTTTGTTTTATTTAAATGGTTGTTTTATTTTCAAAGCTTCTCCTTACAATGGCATATATGAAAATGTTGAATGTATTAGCAATTTGATTTTAAATATTGATTCGTCTAATGAGCTTGATAAATCCAAATTGTGGCATTATCGTCTTGGGCACGTAAATAAGAAACGCATCGGCCAACTCTAAAAGGATGGAGTATTGGAATCATTCGACCTCAAATCGAATGATGTATGCGAATCTTGCTTATTGGGCAAGATGACTAAATCACCATTCACAGGGTCGTGTGAAAGAGATGAAGGACTCTTGGACTTGGTACACACGGATGTTTGTGGACCATTCCGATGCACCACAAAAGATGGAAATCAGTATTATGTTACATTTACTGATGACTACAGCAGATTTGGACATGTCTATCTGATTAAGCATAAGTCAGATACTTTTGAGGTATTCAAAAGATACCAAAGCGAAGTAGAGAATCAATTGGGCAGAAAGATAAAGGTTCTCCGATCCGATAGGGAGGAGAATACCTTAGTATCGAGTTTCTCGATCATCTTAGAGATTGTGGAATAGTTTCACAATTGACTCCTCCTAGAACACCACAGCTTAATGGAGTTGTTGAGAGGAGAAATAGAACCTTGTTGGACATGGTTCGGTCTATGATGAGTCGGGCTACACTTCCGATAAGTTTTTGGGGTTATGCTTTAGAAACAGCCGCTCGCATCTTAAATCTTTAACCCACAAAGAAGGTTTCAAAGACACCTTATGAGATGTGGAAGGGAAAATGTCCTTCTCTTGGTCACATCAAAATCTGGGGTTGTGAAGTTTTCATTAGACGAGAAACTTAGGACAAACTAGACTTCAGATCTGAAAAGTGTCTTTTCGTCGGTTATCCACAAGAGTCATTTGGATATCTGTTCTACAGACCCGCGGATAATGTGGTCTTCGTAGCTCGAAGAGGAGTGTTCCTTGAGAGAGAAATGATATCTAAAGAGGACAGTGGGAGTAAGATTGATCTTGAAGAAATTCAAGAGTCGGCCGATGAAGAACCTACAGTAAACACTGATGTTCAACAAGAGGTGGAAACACCTGTTAAACCTGAAGACATATCCTTACCCGTTCGTAGATCTTGTAGATTTAGCAAGCCTACTTAGTTCTATTATGGTTACCATGTAGAAGAAGATGATAAAATTAGTGACAGTACACTAAATGACTTAGATGAACCTGCTAACTACAAGGAAGCGATGGCAGGCCCTGAGGCTGCTAAGTGGAAGGAAGCTATGAAAAGCAAAATTCAGTCCATGTATGACAACCAAGTTTGGAATTTGGTTGACACTACACCCGGTCTTAAGACGGTGGGTTATAAGTGGATCTTCAAGAAGAAGACTGACATGGATGGGAAAGTACACACTTATAAAGCTAGGTTGGTAGCGAAGGGCTATACTCAAACCCACTGGATTGATTATGAGGAAACCTTCTCACCAGTAGTTAAGATAAAGTCAATTAGGATTATGCTAGCCATGGCTGCGTTTCATGATTATGAAATTTGGCAGATGGATGTCAAAACCGCCTTCCTTAATGGGAAACTAACAGAGGATGTGTTCATGGCACAACCGGAGGGTTTTGAAAATGCAAAGTATCCTAATAGAGTGTGTAAGCTTCAAAAGGCTATTTATGGACTTAAACAAGCCTCTCGTAGTTGGAATCTCTGCTTCCATGAGAAAGTCATAGAGTTAGGATTTTCTAGAAGCGAAGACGAGTCATGTATATATGTCAAGTTCAGTGGGAGTGTTGTAGTCTTTCTAGTGTTTTATGTGGATGATATACTAATCATAGGAAACGATGTCTCAACATTACAAAGTGTAAAGGACTGGTTGGGAAAATGTTTCGCTATGAAAAACTTGGGAGATGCATCATATATTCTTGGTATAAAGATTTATAAGGATAGGTCGAGACGTCTCATAGGACTTAGCCATGACACATACTTAGATAAAATTTTGAAAAGATTAAAAATGGAGAACTCTAAGAAAGGGAATCTACCCTTACATCATGGCATTAAGACCAGTAAGGATCTTTGTCTGAAATCTAAGGAAGAATCGGATAGAATGAGTCGAGTCCCATATGCTTCAGCTATAGGATCGATCATGTATGCCATGACGTGTACGAGGCCTGATGTCTCATTTGCTTTGAGCTTAGTGAGTCGACATCAGCAGAGTCCTGGTGAAGGTCATTGGACAGATGTAAAGAATATTCTTAAGTTTTTGAGAAATACTAAGGACAAGTTCTTGGTTTATGGTGGAGAAGAAGAACTCAGAGTAACGGGTTATAATGATGCAAGTTTCCGAACAGATAGAGATGATAGCCATTCACAATCTGGTTAGGTATACTTACTGAATGGGGGAGCGGTGACATGGAAAAGTTCCAAGCAAGATACGGTGGCAGACTCAATGTGCGAGTCTGAGTACATAGTGGCTTGCGAGGCTTCAAAGGAAGCCATCTGGATTAAGAATTTCATTGGAGATCTTGGAGTTGTTCCAACGGTTCAAGACCCCATTGAAATATTCCGTGATAACGAAAGTGCGGTCGCCTTGAGTAGAGAACCCAAGGATCACAGAAAGTCAAAGTAGATTGAAAGAAAATACCATTTTGTTCGAAGGAAAGTCGAAGAAGGACATGTGATTGTGAAGAGTATAAGATCAGAGGATAATCCAGATGATCCGTTCACAAAGCCACTTGGGAAGTCCAAACATGATGAGCATGCTGGGAGCATAGGCTTAAGGGATAATGTAAAGTTATAGTTGTTAGTTTGATTTTTGAAAAATCGTAAACAATGATAAATTGTTATAGACTTGGTGATTAAATAATGGAGATTCATTTATTGGAAGGAGTTCTACCATTTACTATTGTTTGTCGTTGTGTTTCTGTTTTGCATGTTTAGACACCACTTCCCGAGTAAAACAGTTTTACTTAAACCTCCTCAGTCGTTCACACTCCTGGAAGTAAGTGGTGAATCAAGACTTTCATGGAGTGTTAGTAGATTGTCTATGGAGATTAGACATGGCATAGAGAATGCTGCAACACTCATGGGTACTTAATGGGGATTTAAGTATAGGAGAGACCCGTATTTAAAGAGATCACTTCATGGATTAAATCACGAGTGATTTTAAGATGATAATATCCTCTATTCTTGAAATTGAGATGAATTGAGTTTCTAGTTTTTCAAGTCTGTTATACTTTAGCCTATTCTAACGCTGTGCGTAAAAGCCAGTCATAAAGGGTATGCTAGGTATGACATGATGAGTTGACTAGTACTCTGTAGTCAATATTTATTTGTTCCTTTTCTCCTAATGGGGAAAGCAATATCTTGGGCCCTCTGATGATTAAAGATTGACTCTAAAGTGCTAGGCCTGGTCGAGACTAAGTTGATGGTTCAATAGTCTCATAAAGTCAATGTAATCGGAAATCAGAAAACTAATCTCGAATCTTGAGATTGATTAAAATCCATGTCTCGATTCATATGATATCAGTAGAGAAAAGGAAAAGTTGATCACTTATCTAAAGGGCTAACTCTATAATAAGAATCAGAGTTTGGCAGTTGCGTTGGATGGCACTCTCTGCTTAGTTAATGGATAAGCTTAGACCAATAATAGTTGATGAATTGTCCAAGTGGGAGACTGTTGGAATAGTGTCCAATATCATAACTAATTAGTAAGTACATCATTAAAGGTGGAGTCCTTTTTGGGTCGCCCTCAATGAACAATAAGAGAAATAAATGGAGATATAATATTAATTGGAATTAATATTACATTTAGTTTGTTAATTGAATATTAATTGAAACTAAAAGAAAAAAAAAGAGAGAATTATGGAAAATCAATCCATACGTCGTATGGAAGTTCCATACGCCGTATGGATGAAATAGGGGAAAGGAGGTGGAACGATCAAGGAGCATTCTGGAGAATTAATCCATAGGCCGTATGGAACTTCCATACGCCGTATGGATGAAAAACATGTTGTCCCACGTGGGATGTGAATCCCATGCCCTCCTCCTCCCTTATAAATAGGGGCCTACCCCTTAGGTTTTCCTGATACCTTTGAATTGAATTGTTTTCAATTCTTCTTCTCTCTTTCTTATTCCTGCTCCTTGTAAGAGTTTTGCGATCTAGAATCGTGACCTTAGGAGACTTGGAAATTCTCTTAGTTCTTTTGGGTGTGAGCCATTAGAGGCATTCTAGTTTGGACACTCGCCTCCAAGCAAGAAGGTTTTGCTTGTTCGTCTACGCGTGAGAAATTGGTTTTCTCAAAGGTTAGTAATTTCTTATATATCTTATTTATTTTATTGCTTTTATTTATTTAAGTTAAGATCCCTTAGGGTTTAGTTTCCTAATTGCCTTAGATTAATTATTTTTGTTATAATTCCGCTGCGCATATTAATCTAGTTAGGGAATAGAAAACCCAACAGGAAGGATAATCACTTTCAACCAATCTACTACGCCAGCAAAACACTCACAGACGCTCAAGAGAACTACACAACCACCGAAAAGGAGCTGCTAGCCGTAGTGTTCGCCTTTGACAAATTCAGATCCTACCTGATACTGTCCAAAATAATAGTATACACGGATCACTCAGCTCTAAAATACCTCTTCAAAAAGCAAGACGCAAAGCCCATATTGTTACGATGGATTCTACTCCTACAGGAAATCGACATCGAAATAAAAGATAAGAAAGGAGCAGAAAACGTCACTGCAGATCATTTAAGTCGACTAGAAAACCCATCAATGGAACAACTTGCAGAAGGAGATATTAAAGATCGATTTCCAGAGGAGCAATTAATGAGTTTAGGAGAACAAATGCAAGGTTCACAATTCACTAACAATCCTTGGTTTGCAGACATTGCCAATTTCGTAGTTGGAGGGATCACAAGAAAGGGGATGATATCATCGCGAAGAAAAAAGTTCTTCCGCGACGTCAAACATTATTTTTGGGATGATCCATATTTGTTCAAAGTCTGTCCCGACCAAATTGTGAGAAGATGCGTCAATGGGAAAGAAGCCAAACATATACTCCACCAAAGCCATCACGGACCTACCGGAGGACATCACGCAGCCAATTTGACAGCAAAGAAAGTTTACAACTCAGGATTCTATTGGCCTACTATCTTCAGAGATGCACAAGACTTGGTGAAACGCTGTAATATTTGCCAAAGGTTGGGAAATATCACAACGCGTAACGAATTTCCATTAACGAATATCCAAGCATGTGAAATATTTGACATATGGGGATTAGATTTCATGGGACCATTTCCAAAATCATACGGAAAAGAATACATGCCATGATTGTTTATTCAACAAACTATGCCATGATTCGACTACGTATCCAGATAGGCTGAAGCTCAAGCCTTTCCAACAAATGACTCAAGGGTCGTTCATAAGATTGTTTATTCAACAAACTATGCCATGATTCGGACATCTCTAACGACCGAGATTGGGGAATAGGATCTGAGAATAACCATCGGATAATATGGGTATACATTTGAGAGAACTTTCGGTGTATGCTTTAATATATGCTGCAACCCACGTGACATTCTATTTGCCTAATTGTGGACACCTCCGCGTTAGCCCGATTGAAGGATTGCAGTGATAGCGCACATTAACTTACGAACTTATCCTCATTAGAACTCTCCATATTAAAGAACTCCTAAATCACTTCATAGTAGACAATTGCTTCAATTGCTGAACGCCCGAAGTAACCTCCACCTTTTAGTTTATTTTAATTTGATTTAGAATAGAAAATCCAAAACCAGAACCAAAACCAAAACCAAAACCAAAACCAACCTATTTCTCCCTAGCTAAATACATAAAAGCTTCTAATTTGTTGCGCTTTGAAGAACGATCCTAGGTCATACTTGTCCTTTGCTAGCCCTTTGATTAGCATAATAGTAACCCTAGGCCCCAGCCTTACAAATTTAAAAACCACTGTTGTGCTGCATCTCCATTAGAAATTCCAACGACCGGTGTACAGCGCATCAACTATGTAATTCATTTTGTGAAAGTTCAGGTGTGCCATCCACTTAGGCCATAATAGCGAGTCTGTTTCAGAAGCTTTGGATAATAAACATGTCGACACCATTGAAGTATTAGGAACAACCATGTTTATTGCATAGATGTTCTTTTTCCTTAGTGCCCTCTGATATCGCGTAAAAAGTCACGTTTTTACTACCGATATCTCTCTCATTCTCTAACGATTCTTGGCACTTTAACTCAAATTCAGTACAAATCAATAGTATTATGTCAAGATGGTCAAAACAAGGTTGCACGATGAAAATCAAGCAAAACGGATAGAAAACGAAGATTCCACGCACGTTTGAAGATTCAAGACATCAAAACGAGATTTCAAGACAAAAGAGCCCATCACCAACATCTATCTCATCCAAGATGTTCGTTTTCAAATTACAAATCCAACATAAGAAGAATCAACAAAAACGGACGAAGAATGAAGATTCTACGTACGCCGGAAGATCCAAATGATTCGTACGACACATCTAAAGTTCAGAGATATATTTTTGGGATTTCTTTTCATCAAAAGCTTCGTTTTTGATTTACAAATCCAACGTAAAAAGAATCAATGCAAACGGACGCATATAAGGAAACACGCATGAATCGAGAAACGAGGCAACAGGCGGCGTACTAGTGCGGGTTGCAGCCAGCTGCCGCCGGCCAGCCACCAGGCCGCCGCCGGCCAGCCACCAGGCCGCCGCCGGCTGCCACCTGGCCACCGCCAGCAACCACCTAGCCACCGCCAGCTGCCACCCCCTGCACGGATCCCGCTTTTTGGTCCTTGTGTGTACCCGGTGCTAGACCTTTACGTGTTTTTCCGTACCCGGTGCACCACCTTTTCCACCTTTTGCTATTGTGAGCTTTGGGATGCTAACTTGAGCCAAGTCTCTCCTATAAATAGCAGCCCCTAGCTCTCATTTCAACACACTCTCATATTCACACTCATACATATACTCTGACTCTTCCGGTTCCATTTTCTCACTCTAGAAATTCTCTTATATTTTAGTCTAGGATTATTGTAATTAATCTACGGATTAACATAGAGGTTAGAACGAATGTTAGGAGTTTGGAGATTCACCTTTGTATGTGTGAACGAGTTGTCAATCATAATAATACGCTGCTACGCATCTATTTCCGGGTGATATCGAAACCTTTATCATACTTGCTTTATTTCATATTTTAATTATGTATTATTGCCTTGTATGTGATTTGTCTATTACTATGAATTGCGAGTAGTTTATTATTGTGATTTTTGATGATGTAGATAATTATAAGTAAGGATGACATTATACAATTAAGTGTATGACAATTGTAAAAGTGATATAACGGCCCCTATTCGACAGTTTATCTGATATAGTACTGGAAACGTTTCAGGCGGAGTACAAATGTATGAAAGTCGATAAACGACCGAAGGTAGTTACATCACTGGAATCAGCTCTGGTTTAACAGTTGGAATTCCGAAAGGATAATACAACTTCATAACTAACTGGTATATCCTACGAAAGTCAATGCACAATAAAATGATGTTTGAAAATGCGTTCAGATAAAATAGGAATTAATGACCTTTGTATCGTTAAGACTTTCTGGTTATCCACGTGACTGCAACCTAGTAATTAGGACTTGATCAACCTTAATTATGGTAAGTAGTTATCTGTGCCCATGACATGCAACAAGTAAGACACAGTGAACCCACTCGTTCTACATATTAGGTTTACATTTTTGCATCGCTTTACGTTTAGTTAGTTTAGAGTGTCACGTTCACCGTCAATTACTCCTGACCGCATGTCTGATGTAAGAAGCAGTTGTACTACCATGTAAAGTACACTGTCCGATTACTGAAAGGCATGGTCTTCATATGAAACACGTTTTTATAAACTGCGAATAATCCAGGGATGTATAACTATTTGAAAAGGAGAGCCAAGTCATAAGTTGAAGTAACCAAGCCTTAATGCACAAAACAAGGCTTAGGATTAAGAATAAAATCCTAGTGACCTGGAATCCTTAAAACACTAAGTCTTACATAATCAGCGGTCTAAACATACAAAGTAATTAATCTGCATGCTAACGAAATACTAAACTATTTTAGGGGTTAAGAACGGTCGGACCTATGAGACGATATGCTACTGATTCATGCACCTTGGTGTCAAGCCAAGATAGGTTGTTTATCTTTCAACTAGATAAGTATTGGAAGTTTGCGTATTGCTCCGATCAGAATCACGATAACCTAGTTCCTAGTGACATGCCAATGGGAAATTTAGTTGGTAGGGTTCTAAAGTTTACACCTGACAGTTTAAATCATTGCATTTAGCATTGTTCCAGTTTAATCTGTCATCCCGAAACATTAATTATCGAAATCTCAACAATCACATGTTTATCTTTACCTGTTTCCTTGCACTTTAATTTCCTGCAATTTACTTTTCTGCATTTTAATTACTTATCTTTAGTTTAAAATCCCTAAACCTACCTACTTTGTTCCATCCTAAATATTTCCCTACCGAAAACACTAGCTTTAATCGCCCACATGTTTGGATTCATAGAACGATCTTAGGTCATACTTACCGCTTGCTAACCAGAGTAGGTAGTACGTATAATTTAAGCCCAGCTAAATATAAATTTTAAAACCCCTGCTGCGCCTGCACTACCATCAGAAATCACAACGACACTGAACCGACGGTTGCGGGTGCAACAAGTTTTTGGCGCCGCTGCCGGGGAATCACAAACGTACGATTCAAAGCCGCCTTAAGTAGTGATATTTAGGAGACCCTTCCGATTGAAATCTTCTTTGAAATCTTTCGAAAGTTAATTTAAGTAATTAGTATTAATTAAGTATTAGTTAGTTAGGATAACATTAAAATGACAACTCGAAAACCCACTTCTTGCCTCATTTCAATGGATGATACGGAATTCTTTGACTACTTAGAAAAAGAGTTAGGATCTGATTTCTTTTCACCTTCTTCCTCTAAAACTAAGGAAACCTCTGACACCTAAGAAGAATATAGGACCTCACTTTCAATTCCAAAATATTGCCTGGATTTTGATGACACGGACCAGTTACCTGACCTTGCATCATTTCCAGAAGATAACTCGCCAACTTTGCATCTACCTGGTTTACCAAATTCTTCCCACTTCGATTATTTTCCCGAAGATGATTCTGAAGAAAAACCTCCGAAATCTTGTGAATTAATCACCCTCATTCCTGAAACATCGGTGTATACCCAAACCACGCCCGATTCTCGGAATAACGGCATCTTTCCATTCATTTCACACAAACACCAATACACCATTTACCGAGTGGTGGATAAGGCTCCATCAGTTGAGCCGGAACAACCTTGTTTTGAAAAATGCCACCTCGGTGCTTCTTTCAATCCTTCCCGTAGGGTAGATGTCTATAAAGCATTCGTCAGGCAGTTAACCTATGCCAACCTCCCGTATTCCTACGAACAACGAGAAACGATTGCCATATTAGAAAAACAAGTAAAATTCCTTCTTCGCCTGTCAAGTCGTGAATGCGAAAGCAATTCCACGAATTTCAGAGACCAAGAACTAAAGTTTATAGTAGATTTAGATCTACTTTTTGAATCACTAGCCAACATAGATTTTCTTCCAACATCTATGATATTAATCAATCACAATGTCGCCGCAATGATCAACAAACTTGAGTTGTGGGAAGAACAAGATCCGATGATTTCTATCGTCATTCCTGGTAAAATTCCTTTCTTTGTTGACCCCGCCTCTTTCCTGATCTCCAAATTACGAGACGTTTTTCCTGATTCCACTAAGGAAAGAATCGACACAGTTTTCTTCGCAAAAAGAAAAAACCTTCACGTCAAGCTTACTCAAATCTTTTCCTTTACCAAATACCCCTTCACTTCCGTACAAGAATCCACAATCAGTGAACTCTGTAGGATAGTTAAGTCTACAACCGGAGACCCTGATTCACAGGAAGAGAATGTGTTTTTGGAAGTCATGAATAAACTCACTCACGATCTTAATTACAAAGACCAAGGGCCACGCGTCGGTTTGTCAAACCCTAAAAAGGTAAGGAAAGCGTACAATAAGTTATTTGGTGATCTTGTCAATTTAGGATACGAAGAACGAGAAGTCATAGGGGGATTAGAGAATCGTCACTACTATTTAGTTTATAACACCATTTTGGAACTTTCAAAATATTTTGTGCTGAAAAACGTTCGCTTAAGGGAACAAATCTCGACCGTTTCCCTATGGAGGGATCAGAACGAATCTTAAAACAATCCCTTCCGAAAAAGGTCAAGGCTCGCGACTTTAAATGAGCATATTTTAGTATGAATATAGTAATATAATAAATTCTTGAAAGTTTCCTTTAAAAGAAAAAACGTTTTTAAAAGTTTTTGCCTGAAAACACGTGTGCGACGGAAAGAACGTACAACGTTTAGCCAAAACCTGTACATTCAACAAGTCCACGTCAGACAAATAAATTTTAAAACACAAATATATATATATATATATATATATATATATAACTTAAGTTTAATATTTCAGGTTAATTTTAACTGTCCTGTAAGAATTTGCGCATTTCTTAGACTGCTTATAACGTAACGAAAAACTAACAAGTAACTAGTTACAATAAATACACTTAAGATTCGTAATCATTATTAATAGGGGATTAGAATTTTACCTAGGATATTAATCTTGTAAGTACATTAGGGACCATGTAAGGAATAAGGTACATAAGAGTATGACAAATATTTCCATGGACCACAAGCCTTCCATTTGATCCCATAATTCAAAAACAAAAGAATTTTTTTTTCTTCTCCTTCCTCCCTCACCCAAAATCGTCCACCACCATACCTCCATGAATCACCATCCAATCTTCACCAAACTCTATAATTTCATGTCCTTTTGAACTCCTCATTGCATGATATTCTCGGTTGTACATTCGTTTTGAAGTTTTACGCACTAAAACAAGGATCTCTTGCATACCTTAGTGCAACACCAACATACAAACAGATGGCACGAATATGAAGAGACAAATCTTTTGGCTGTTTTAGATACGTAGATTGGGAAAAGCTGCAGACATTGCGATTCAGGCAGAGATTAGAAAGTCTACTCAGTTACTCAATAGAGGGTCAACAGTTTGAGTCTTTCAAGAAATTGTTCAGCATTGACGAACCGGTGTATATGGAGATGATCACCGAGTTCATGACCACCTATACATTTGAGCCAGGGAGTAGAGTTGGAAACGGGGTGATCACATTTAGATATATGGGGAGCCTATTCACCTTGTCATTGGCTCGGGTTGCACGTCACCTAGATCTCTATACTCCAGAAGAGATCGATTCACCCCTGTTTACTAGTGGAGCCACCACGATTTCTCTCACGACTACTACCGCAGAGGCATGGAGTCATGGGTCACCAAAGCCGTATTTCTCGGGTATTAAAGCTACCCAGCTCACAGACCCAGTTATGCAGATTTTGCACAAACTATTAGCTTGTTCGCTTGATGGGAAACATACGTCTAATGGTCGAGTCTCTGAGTTTGATGTTGTCATGATGGCATGTATCCTCGAGAGGAGGAACATTCAGGTTGCTCATCTAGTTGCACAACGAATTTTGGAAGAAAAAGAGTTTGGTGCAAGAAGATCATTCATGGGCCCAGTGATTACTAGGTTGATTCGGAAAATGGGGTTGATTAGGAAGACAGAGATAGAAAAATTCAAGAGCCTGCCAGAATGGAGTGCCCAACCGATAGACTACAATTTTCTAAGGAGCATGGATATACTTCAGATTCTGAGGGATGGCACCGTTTACATCAGGGCACGGTCATTAGACCCTGAGAGTATTGATACATTGGTAGAGGAAACAACCAAGAGAGCCCCGCAATTCAGACTCCGATTCAAATGAGAATGAGGATGCACAAGATTCTGATGACCCAGTTGCACCGCCACAGCCTACTAGGCCAAGACCTTCTGTCCCGGCCCCGAGAGCTCAGATACCAGCTTACATATACCATTACGGGATACCCCCAGGGCCCGATTACTGGTACTGGTTGATGCAGATGCAAGTCAGATGCTATAGAGCCATGAGACAGCAGATCGCAGGGATACCAGTGAGCCCACTTCCAGACATACCGTGCGGAATGGGCCGAGCACCACCACACTTATATACACCTACAGCTCCTAGACATCCAGTTCCTACTTAAGCACCTCGCAGACATCCAGCTCGTGGCCATGGCCATGGTTTACCACCTCGCACGGTTCCACCTAGACCACGACCACCACCAGCACAGGATCCTATTCTGGTACAACATGTCCCCTCAACTGTTGGTTCGGTCAGAGGGCATACTTCACGAAGCAGCAGAATATCCAGAGTCTCCGCGTGAGCCACCATTGTTCAGAGTCATAGGATTCTCAGGAGTGTCAGCCCTGCACACACACCGATTGATCCAGTATCCTCTCATAGACAGACTGATTTATTTGGAGGACACTCTCAGCAGAGGACACCAGAGATTCCACTGAACAACTTTGACATGCCTGCAGGAGATTTTGTTGATCATTTGATACAGCTTGGAGTATTCACTACAGGTACACCAGAAGCAGAGGCTGATCGAGATGCATCAGACGAAGGCACCCACTATCAGCACGATGATTCCTCATCAGATGAGACATCTCCTGGACCTATAGTATCTTCAGCAGCAGTATCACCACCAGCCGAGCACTAGATTGCTCCGCTTTCTGACTTCTTTCTATTTTCTATCAAGGCTTTATTATTATTATGTGTATTTGATGTACTATGGATGAATAGACATCACCTCTATCCGGTTATTACTTTATTATGTTATCACTTTACTTTTCTTATTAGCAGCTATTATTTGATTGTTGAGTAGCATGTTTGTTTGATAACACTATTTACAAAAGACTAAGGCAAAAGGAAACTGTGACCTCACCATGAAGAACGCCAGGAGACGTGTGCTACAAACCGCGAACCAGCGAACTTCTAACGAGTAGCCAACATCATGCACAACAAAAGCGGTACACCGTTCCAAAACCCTCTATCCGTTTAATGCATTGATTACCTCATCCGATATTCCAAAACTAAGTGTGGGATCCTCAAAACCACACTACACTTACGAAACAATCCAAAAATAAGTAGAATCTCTAAGTGTGGGATACTTCAATAAGAGGTACTCAACAGATAGATTCGAACATTAGGGATAATGTTCCTCTAAGTGTGGGATACTATACGGCCTTCAACCGCAAGCTTTTACCTCTTACCCGTAAGTCAAACAAAATTTCCATTAAAAGGTTAAAATGGAGAAATTTTCAAAAAAATTTCGGATTCAAAAACACTATTCTTTAGGAATACTATTTTTCAAAACTATAAATTACAGCAAGAAATGAGTTTTAACAAAGAAACAAAACTATTTTAGAATAAGATACGGACGAAAAGGGCAACACATGGCAAGGCTCACATTGACCAAAGCATTCGATTCGTGAGGATTGAGCCCATAATTAGCAGTTATCTCTACAATGCTTCACTTTTAGTTTCATGTGTGCGTCGATGTACGTATTTGAATTAGAACTTGCTCTTGCAATGCATTTCGAGATCACATCAATGAGTGCCATACGTGGCATTGGTACAACCTATCTTGATAACTTCTAAGGAATCCAAGCACCCTTACACCACCAAACTTCCACCCACTCAACAGTTACTCTTCACACCCAATCAAAACCTCCTATTATTCATCCCGAACCTACAGAAGTTTTATCTTCCAACAAATTTTCAGAGACACTCTCAATTTCCTAAGACTTTTGCAAGAAAAGCTCATCACAACCAAACACCATTGAGAAACCTTCCCGACCATAGGACATATATATCAGTGAAGTCGGCATGATAGAAGAAAAGAAAACAAAGAGAAAGAAAAGAAAATAACTATGCCGACACGATCGGAAAAAAAAAAGAGCTGAGACTAGGAAGAAAAATTCAACGAAAAGAGTTACAAGTCTTTCCAAAAATCTGAGAAATTCCAAAAGAGACTCTCTCTCAAGAAAAACATCCAAGTTTCGAGAAAATACATGGAAAAACCCTCATCACACACCATCTTCAAAACCAAGCAACCGATTCCTTTCCAAGATATCTCAAGAGGTTGGTATCATCCTCATCAAAAGTGATGGAGATTTGATTCTTGATCAAGCCTATGACGAGAATGCTGCATGACTGGCCATCTGAGTGATTGACACTAGTAAGTAGGAAACCTTAAACACTTGAGTGATTTGAGTGACCCACTTGTGAGGATTGCCTAGTCATGATCATCATATAAGTTGCTCGAAGAAGGTATCAAATTCTACAAAACCCCTAGTCTCCAGTAAAAACTCTTTCGTAACTGTAATTTTATATTCTTTGAGAATAGTATCTCTAAAAACTAATGCGATTAGAATCTTTCCAAAAGCTTTTTATGAAAGAGTTTGCTTGAGGACAAGCAACGTTCTAAGTGTGGGATACTTGATATCGCGTAAAAAGTCACGTTTTTACTACCGATATCTCTCTCATTCTGGAACGATTCTTGGCACTTTAACTCAAATTCAGTACAAATCAATAGTATTATGTCAAGATGGTCAAAACAAGGTTGCATGATGAAAATCAAGCAAAACGGATTGAAAACGAAGATTCCACGCACGTTTGAAGATTCAAGACATCAAAACGAGATTTCAAGACAAAAGAGCCCATCACCAACATCTATCTCATCCAAGATGTTCGTTTTCAAATTACGAATCCAACAGAAGAAGAATCAACAAAAACGGACGAAGAATGAAGATTCCACGTACGCCGGAAGATCCAAATGATTCGTACGACACATCTAAAGTTCAGAGATATATTTTTGGGATTTCTTGTCAACAAAAGCTTCGTTTTTGATTTACGAATCCAACGCAACAAGAATCAACGTAAACGGACGCATAACGAAGGAAACACGCACGAATCGAGAAACGAGGCAACATGCGGCATACTGGTGCGGGTAGCAGCCAGCCGCCGCCGGCCAGCCACCAGGCCGCCGCCGGCTGCCACCTGGTCGCCGCCGGTGCACCACCTTTTCCACCTTTTTCATACCCGGTGCCACCACCTTTTTCACCTTTTGCTATTGTGAGCTTTGGGATGCTAACTTGAGCCAATTCTCTCCTATAAATAGCAGCCCCTAGCTCTCATTTCAACACACTCTCATATTCACATTCATACATATACTCTGACTCTTCCGTTTCCATTTTCTCACTCTAGAAATTCTCTTATATTTTAGTCTAGGATTATTGTAATTAATCTACGAATTAACATAGAGGTTAGAATGAACGTTAGGAGTTTGGAGATTCACCTTTGTACGCGTGAACGAGTTGTCAATCATAATAATACGCTGCTACGCATCTATTTCCGGGTGATATCGAAACCTTTATCATACTTGCTTTATTTCATATTTTAATAATGTATTATTGCCTTGTATGTGATTTGTCTATTACCATGAATTGAGAGTAGTTTATTATTGTGATTGTTGATGATGTAGATAATTATAAGTAAGGATGACATTATACAATTAAGTGTACGACAATTGTAAAAGTGATATAACGGCCCCTATTTGACAGTTTATCTGATATAGTACTGGAAACGTTTCACGCGGAGTACCAATCTATTGAAGTCGATAAACTGGTATATCCTACAAAAGTCAATGCACAATAAAATGATGTTCGAAAACGCCTTCAGATAAAATAGGAATTAATGACCTTTGTATCGTTAAGACTTTATGAACTTGAGTTTAATTTAAGGAGTACCCTTTCTTGTTATCCACGTGACTGCAACCTAGTAATTAGGACTTGATCAACCTTAATTATGGTAAGTAGTTATCTGTGCCCATGACATTCAACAAGTAAGACACAGTGAACCCACTCGTTGTACATATTAGGTTTACATTTCTGCATCGCTTTACATTTAGTTAGTTTAGAGTGTCACGTTCACCGTCAATTACTTCTGACCGCATGTCTGATGTAAGAAGCAGTTGAACTACCATGTAAAGTACAATGTCCGATTACTGAAAGGCATGGTCTGCATATGAAACACGTTTTAATAAACTGTGAATAATCCATGGATGTATAACTGTTTGTAAAGGAGAGCTCAAGTCATAAGTTGAAGTAACCAAGTCTTAATGCACAAAACAAGACTTAGGAATATGAATAAAACCCTAGTGACCTGGAATCCTTAAAATACTAAGTCTTACATAATCAGCGGTCTAAACATACAAAGTTATTAATCTGCATGCTAACGAAATACTAAACTATTTTAGGGGTTAAGAACGGTCGGACCTATGAGACGATACGCTACTGATTCATGCACCTCGGCGTCAAGCCAAGATAGGTTGTTTATCTTTCAACTAGATAAGTATTGGAAGTTTGCGTATTGCTCCGATCAGAATCACGATAACCTAGTTCCTAGTGACATGCCAATGGGAAATTTAGTTGGTAAGGTTCTAGAGTTTACACCTGATAGTTTAAATCATTACATTTAGCATTGTTCCTGTTAAATCTGTCATCCTGAAACATTAATTATCGAAATCTCAGCAATCACATGTTTATCTTTACCTGTTTTCCTACACTTTAATTTCCTGCAATTTACTTTTCTGCATTTTAATTACTTATCTTTAGTTTAAAACCTCCAAACCTACCTACTTTGTTCCATCCTAAATATTTTCCTACCGAAAACACCAGCTTTAATCGCCCACACTTTTTGATTCATAGAACCATCTTAGGTCATACTTACCGCTTGCTAACCAGAGTAGGTAGTACGTATAATTTAAGCCCAGCTAAATATAAATTTTAAAACCCCTGTTGCGGCTGCACCACCATCAGAAATCACAACGACACTGAACCAACGGTTGCGGGTGCAACACCCTCATCAATACCCATTCTTCAGGAATTTTAAATCCCGGCTTCACGACTAAAGCCTCCTTTTCATTAAAATTAACCGGATGACCTTTATCACAGACTTGGGAAACACTCACTAGGTTGTGAACCAGTTCTTCAACATAGTTTTCATCCTCAAGAGTCAAAGTTTCATTAGAGTCTTTTCCTTCCCAGTTATCACTCCACCCTTTTCACCAGCAAAATTAATGATAAGCCTCTATGCTTGGATCTAGATGACAATTGACAGTAATTGATAGGCGGAATCAATCAATTACACTTAATACTAACAAACACAAACCGAAACAATGAAATTCAAACAAAGCAAACTTGTTTATTAGCTTGTATAATGTATTGGGATCGATTACAGAGAGGTTTAGTCGACAAATGGTGCTAGGGTTTCGTCAACCCTAGCCGAAAACCCGTAGGTTTCTATTTATACTAAAAAGTCAGCCGACATGCGTCACTTGTGGAAGTGTCGCATGTGGCCGCCTTCATGCGTCACTTACCTAAGTGACGCTATGCGTCACTAAGGCAAGTGACGCCTAACCTAAAACACGAGTGTCGCATATAATAAACACTATATTTCTATTAATAACTAACGACACTTATTACAACTCGATAGACCAACTGACGGACACCTAATATGTATCAACAATTAACACGCTGCTTCAATCCTCCTTTGAAGTCATTTAGTAGACTTCTTTTACCTGTCATGTGTCTTGAGCATCCACTATCCACATACCACCAACCATCTACGTTCATAGCCTGCTCCTGCACATGACAGTTACAAAGGATCAGTTATCAAGAGGGACCCAAGCCTTGACGGTCTTGGTGTGTCCCTCATCATCAACAATCTTAACTTCTTTAAAATAACCATAACTATTCCCATCAGGAGTCTTGGTTACTTTCAAAGAAGTATGATGTTGTTGATGATCAGCAGTTCTATGCCTATGAGGAGAGTGAGTAGAAAACCTCCTAGGCACATAACCTTGGGAATATTTCCTAGAATTCTGAATTTTATTTCTCCCATGTGAACGTGAAGTAGAAACATTTTTATTTTGACTATGGTTTCTTTTCGGGGTCCTAAACCTCGAAGGTGTTTTCTCTCTTGATTTTTCATTTTGAGTAAAAATCCGTTTAGATTTTTCATTTTGAATAATAACATGTCAACATTCACATTTGGAGAATCAACTTACTATTCTTTACTTGCAGACTTACGCAATGCTTCAAACTTCTTATTTAGACAACAAGAAGCCACATGCCCTTTTTGGTGGCATTTAGAACATGACATTTGTTTATGATGACCAGACTCTTTTGTTTTCCCTAAGTCAGTTTGCTTTTGAGACACGAATGGAATCTGTTCATTAATACCCTTATTATCTGATACCATTTCATGATCTTCATATCGTAAGTCATTAATAACAGGCTTCTCTGCCTGTGGAGCCTCTGACTTATTAGTTGATATTTCCTCAGATCATTGGACACATCAGGCATATCTAAGTTAATTGTTTTAGAGTAATTAGAATTAATGGAGGGGCTACATTATTATAACCTAGTCCAGTACCATTGGTTACCCTTCGTGTAGAGCTAATCATTGAGTCTAAATTTAGCTTAGAAGTAGCATAGCTTTCTAACTTACGATTAAGCTCTAAGACTTGTAACTTAGATATAGATAACTCACTATCTCGACAAGCTAAGTCCTTCTTTAAGTCTACTATAACCTGATAAAGACCATCTATCTTAACAATTTGCTCATTTATTGTATCTTTTAAAGTAGTCTTATCTGTTGCATCAGACTTAATCTTAGCTTTTATAGCTAGTTTGTCCTCATTTAATATACGAAGATCACCTTTTAATGTGTCTATTTCTAATTTCATAGTCAAATTAGATTATGAAAATACATTAACCTGAGATTGCAAATCAGTAACTAATTAGCAAACATCGGCAAGAGTAAGAGTATCAAGACATACTCTCTTTTTATCAGTATTGATTTGAGCCATTTGAACAACAAAGTCTTCTGGACTCAAATGCTCTGTTGATCCATGTCAAGCACACTATCACCAATAGTCTTCTTTTGCATGTCTGGTACTTTCAATTTAGAATCTTCAGCTTCAGGCATATAAGATGTCGATTCAGCAGTCTTTTCTTCATCCATAATCTCATCCATTAGATCTTCTTCAGACAAAGCTCTTCAATCATATGACTCATCCAACTGTTGAACTACCAAAGCCTTGAAAGCTAGAGTCTTACCCGATCTTTGATTATTCCCACTATTTTAATCAACTTTTGGTCTTTGACATTCCCTAGCAAAATATCCATAACTTTGACAGTTATAACACTTCACTTTGGACTAATCAAATCCAACTTTATTACCAACCAGCTTTCTACCGGTACGCTTCACGAAATTTTTAACTCTCCTTGACACCATAGCAAGTTGCCACTGCAGATCCAATTCTTCTAAGTCGTCAGGGTCAACTTGATCATAATCCTCATCAAATGTAGTTGGATCACTGATCTTTCCCTGGATGTAATTTTTGTATGAAGCAACAAACGAGGCAACAACCGATAGTTTTTGTTTAGCAGATTTCACACTCATGGGCATTTTGTGATGCTCGTGAGTAAACTTCTCAATAGTTTTACTTTGTTTTTCACTTCCAGGAGCGATATAGCTCAAATCTTCAGAGACAAGTTCATCATTGTTTTCAGTAACATCATCAACTAACAATGCAGTAGTAGAACTTGTAGAGGCATCCAAGGGACTAGCCTTACCAAAGTATAGCTTAGAATCTTGAACCTGATCATTATCCAAATCCCTTGTTTTCTTAGTGAATGCATAACCTCTGAGTTTGTCAATTGCATCTTCCAGAGTCATAGATGCATAGCGATCCTCATTATCTTTGATCATCACTCCATGCATTTCCCATTTATTTGGTAAACCTTCAAGAAACTTGTTAATTTTCTCTCGATCATTTACCGCAATCTTATGGTTATCAAGCTCACTTAGAAGATGATAAAACAGGGTGATATGCGCATCAAGATCTTTTCCTTTGAAAGCCTTAAAGATAAAAAAATGTTTCTTTAAAAGATCCATTTTGCCTTCTTTCACCTGAGGACTTCCATCACATCTTTTCATAAGAGCTACCCAGAGCTCTTTAGCTTTGTGAAAATATTTAAACAGGTGATTAACTTCCCTAGGAAGACACATTTTAATGCATGAATGAGCTCGGTTTTCATTTTGATATCCCTTCTTTTGTTCTTCATTCATACGATTATATGGAATGACCACTTGTTTGTTTTGTACAGTGGAAGTTGGAGCAATATATCCATGAGTAATACATTCCCATATCATAAGATCATGAAAACGACAGTAGGACTCAAAACGGTCCCTCCACCCATAATAGTCATCGAGGGTGAGTAACTTAAGTGGAACATTTGACTTTCCCACCTCATGGTCCATCTATATCATTTGGCTAAGGTTAGACATCTTAAAGTTGTTCAAAAACACAAAAAAAATAGTCGAAATTGCGAACTCAGAAAGTTTAGTTTCGCAAACCACAGCTTAGTTCTTCACACTTAGTTCACCTCGCAAAACTCAGTTCGCAAGTCCAGCTCAGTTCGCAAAGGCAGTTCAGTTCGCAAATCTAATTCAGTTTGCAAGCTCAACTCACTTCGCAAATCTCAGTTGGCAAAGTTCAGTTCTGCTCGCAATGTACGTCTCAGTTTGCAAATGCGGCTATTAACCCTAAAAATGAGAATTCTAAGTGTTTTTACGTTTAAACTCAAAAATTTCAAACGTAAATCAACCTAAAATCATTCACAAACAATTTCGTAAAACTTATGTAAAACAACCCAAAATTGTTTGTTATTTAATCCCAATAACCTCGAACCACAACGTATTAAGCCCGAAAGCTCTGATACTAATTGTAAGTCCCCAGCTCTTTGGATCGATAACGAGGTTATCTTAGTATCAAGGTGCAGAATCCCTCAATACTTAGTTATACGGATATAACTTTATTATCACAATATATTCGTGACTAAGAATGTTAACTAGCTTTAATCTTGATTGTTAATAACGTTAACCTATCAAGAACCAAGCTCAATCATGAAAATACACTAAGAACTTCGTGGGGTTTTATCCCAGAAGCTAAATTCGCAGATTGTCAAAGTTAGGGTTTTCTAACCCGTAATATTTTTATATATTCGGTTCGGTTCGCAAGTCATGGGTTCTGCGAACTAACTCAGTTCGCAGCCCAGTATTCTAGCGAACTGACTTGTTCCATTTACCACCTTGCGAACTAACCAATATTCAATTCGCATCGCATCTTCAATTCGCAATTCTTATATTTATCGTATACTTATATATAAAAAATATATTAAGCACAAAACTAATATCATTTATCATATTTAGCTTAATCCTATACTTGTCTAACACTTTAATCATAATAATATATTTAACAAATATTAGTATCAAGTCAATATACAAAAATTGATTACATAACTAAATGCTATTACAAGCTAGAACTGTTGTCACACAAACATGTCCCAACATAGAGCCGGTCTCTAATCCCTCATACCAAGTTAGGTGTGGTGAGTGAGAGAATAGGGCCATATGTGAACATGTATAGGCGAACTATGTCCAGATCAACCCCAATCTCCTTGTAAGAGTTGGTGGTTTGAAAGAATCGGTTTATGTAGGTGTTGGGATCATCATGGGGTAATCCGTGGAATTGGCAGAATTCCTTGATGAGTTGAACGATATGGTGTTTAAGTTCGAAAGATGCACCGTCGATAATAGGATAGTTGATGGGTCCACCTCGTCCTTTGATTGATGGTTTGGTGCTGTTGGCGAGCATGACACAAGCAGCCATCGGTTGTCGGGTGTATTTTTCTTTGCGAATGGTTTGGATAATCGACTCAGCATCGGGTACGAAAATGAGAGGTTCAGATCTGGATGATCTGGTCGAATATCGTTGTGTGTTATGGTAAGAAATTTTCATTTCGTACAAGGAAAGAAAAACTAAACTACGGGTATTACTAGAAAAAAAGTTCGTCTGGAACGTCTTCGCATCTTACGGCTGACTCCCCAGCAATGGCGCTAAAAACTTGATGCATCCCAAAGCGTCGGTCAGAAAGCTCACCTTTTCATAGGGGAACCATCCTTGTCGTCGGAGGGCTTGACCGGGTGAGTCAGGATGACAGTTAGTGAGTTTTGTAATTTGTAGGTGTGGGGCCTAAGTGTAACACCCACTTTATGGCCTAGTGATAATGGGTGATTTCCTGACTTTAAATTATTTTTTATATGTTAGGAAATTTAATTGTTTATTGTGTTAAGTTTATTGTGAATGATTAGTCAAAAAATCAAATGACTTATTGTGACTAGTAATTTTTTATTTTTTTTTAAGTTTATAAAGTTGAAAGTAAAATAAAATTATGATTGGTAAGTAATCAATTGTTTTAAATTGATATATTTGTAAGAAGAACAAACTAGTTGGAATCGCATATGTTTTTGGGTTACAGGCAATAAATTTAGAAAATGATTTATTTTATATATAAATTTTTTTTTGAGTATTAAGTCGGTTAGGGGTGCGGACTTATTTCTATCACTTCACAAACTTTTCCCCAATTATTTCCTATACTCTCGGTTCCTTTACAAATCAAGAACACATGGTCATTTAAGAAATCAAAGAAATGATTTTACTGTAATTTATTTAAATCTTTATATCATCAATTTCATCTTGTTCATCCTTAAATGGTAAGTTGCTCAATTGTTGTCTATTTGTTTTGATACAATCCCGAAACTAAACTTTGGTTAAGATAAAAATTGTATGGATCATTAATTGTTGTTAATCGAGAATATTTGGATATTGATAAAGAATAGAATTGAGTTTAATGATTATTGGGTAATAAGGTGTTCTTGTTCTATTACATGAACTTGATAGTTAGTTTTGATTAAAAATATATGGATTGATGATTTAGATATAAAATTGGTACCTAATATAAGTTATCAAGGTACTAGTAGATTAAAATGATATAACTGCCGTTTGTTAATTGTACAAATTTAATGTATTTAACTAAGTGGCAAGCTGGAACTTTGGTCCAAATAAGTGATTATATATAATTTTTACTTGGAAATGGTTACCTTGAAGTATTAAAGGTAATACTAGTTGGGATTGACTTAAAATAGTCAAACATAATATGAAAGTAATGATAAAATGGTATCAATATGGTTAAATACCCAAAGGGGTCATTATAGTGTCCAAACTGGCCACTAACGGGTCAGAATAGTAAAACGAGTTATGGTTATGATATGATGAATGTTTATGTGGTTTAGAAATAATGAACAATTGAAATTCGATGTAGAAACTTGAAGTGTGCAGGAATTGTGCAGAATTGAGTTTGTTGGTAAACATGAGTACCCGACGGGTACTCAGACTACCCGGCGGGTAGTTGCTATTTTCAGCAACATTTTTATTTTTATTTAAATTTGAAGTTTGATTGTTTTAGTATATATAGACTCGATACTTATATGAATGAGATAAATAGAGCTGTTAACTTGAAATAGTTTTCAATATCTATGTGTTTATTAATTTGGGATGCTAAAGGTTTGGTAAAGGCTACAGTAGTCGAATAACCTATTTTAGAGAATTAATGTGAAACTGTGCCTATGAGAAGGTGAAATATTGTAGAAATAATGACCAAAATTGAGAAATTCATAATTATATAATCATTATATTAGAATTATATGCAATCATATATCTTGTTGTATATTCAATGACAAGATAAAATGGTAAATTATAACTTAAAAGAGTTAAACGATGAAATAAGCCTAAGTTGAGATAAAAAATGTGTGAATACTTCTGGATACGTGCTGGTGATTAGCACAATTTGATAATGTGGTACGTGTGCTGATATAGCAAAGTACCCATTGATGGAGACTTAGCATCTATCCAATGTGATTTGGTGCTAAGTGATTATGTGATTATTGAGTATGTGTTAACTATAGAGATTGACCTCTACTTTTGCTTGTTAATATGTTGTTGGGGTTATATGATTCCGAGAAATTTTAAGTAAAAGGGTTTCATATACCTAAGTGTTAATTGAGATCACAATGTGATTTACGTTACCAGTTGAGCGACATGTGGATACTAGCTTGATTGCTAGTTATAATGTGAAATTATATTCATTGTTAATATGAACAGTTTGGTTTGGTTTTTATAATCACTGTTTTGTTGTTAAGAGGATATGAATCATATATTGATTTTAAAGATTCTAGCATATAGTTAGTTTCGGGTTATAAGAGTATTAAATGATTCACGTAAGTGATCATTGTGTATATAAAAATTGGATTTAGGCACAGTGTGTAGGAATGAAATATAGAAATATGTATATTCGGGGATGTGCAGGTGGAACAAATTGAAAACATGTAAATATTATTATAAGTTGCTTGAAAAGGTAAGGTACGTTAAGTTATCATATTGAAAGATGACTAAGTTTTGTAATAAGCAGATGCTTATAGCATTAGTGAATTGGAGATATAACGTGGGTCGAACCTCACACGAGGGACAGGAGATATGATGTGATTAATCCTTAGATTATTCAAGTGTAATTAGATTTCGAGGACGAAATCTCTTTAAGGGGGAGAGATTTGTAACACCCACTTTATGGCCTAGTGATAATTGGGTGATTTTTTGACTTTAAATTATTTTTTATGTGTTAGGAAATTTAATTGTTTATTGTGTTAAGTTTATTGTGAATGATTAGTCAAAAAATCAAATGACTTATTGTGACTAGTAAATTATTTATTTTTTTAAGTTTATAAACTTAAAAGTAAAATAAATCTATGATTGGTAAGTAATCAATTGTTTTAAATTGATATATTTGTATGAAGAACAAACTAGTTGGAATCGCATATGTTTTTGGGTTCCAGACAATAAATTTAGAAACTGATTTATTTTATATATAATTTTTTTTTTAGTATTAAGTCGGTTAGAGGTGCCAACTTATTTCTATCACTTCACAAACTTTTCCCCAATTATTTCCTATACTCTCGGTTCCTTTACAAATCAAGAACACATGGTCATTTAAGAAATCAAAGAAATGATTTTACTGTAATTTATTTAAATCTTTATATCATCAATTTCATCTTGTTCATCCTTAAATGGTAAGTTGCTTAATTGTTGTCTACTTATTTTGATACAATCCCAAAACCAAACTTTGGTTAAGATAAAAATTGTATGGATCATTAATTGTTGTTAATCGAGAATATTTGGATATTGATAAAGAATAGAATTGAGTTTAATGATTATTGGGTTATAAGGTGTTCTTATTCTATTACATGAACTTGATATTTAGTTTTGATTAAAATTATATGAATTGATGATTTAGATATAAAATTGGTACTTGAAAAGTAGTTATATGGTACTACAAAAAGTTTATTGAGGTTTGTATAGCATTAGAACTTGTTAAGTCAAATTGGTAACTGGAGGTGATTAGTTATGGATTTAAATCGGAGTTAAGGTTTGACAGATAGTGTAGGACGATGGGCACATGTTTAAAGCCGGTTGTTCCCATCACTAACCGGCTGCTTCTTATTGTTTGGGAGAACCCGGCTGGTTCTATCCCCATCCGGCTGTTCATGGTGAATTGTGTAGAAACCGGCTGCTTGTTAAGCAAGCCGACGGGTATCGGGGAAAACAACAAGCCAATTTCAAATGTCTAGTGTGTTTGTACCTTTAAAATAAATGTGATATGATTTGATAATAAGTGAAATAATGAGATGATTATATAATTTAAATTCTAATATTTGGATTATGATTATTGATTTAAATAATAAAGTTTTGAAACAAGTTCTATGAATATGGAATAATAAGTAGTTCATCATTATTAACTAACGATTTGACTGAGTTATTATAACTGGTTATTATTTAGTACTTTAATACTAAGTATTGAAATATGATTTGATTAACCGGTTATGAGTGATGCTATAAAGTGATAATTATTTATAGCTTGATATTATTAAAATAAAATGAGTTATATATTATGAACTAATTACTAACTCATTGTTTAATTTGAATCTCAGATATGGAGAAGACTCAGTAATATTAGACTTCTGAGTTGACGACTGAGGTATCGGTGAGTGGATCTGTACCCTCAGTGTGATTTAGTTGTAACAGGATTGGTACAACGGGTAAACGTAGTTTTACTATTATAGACTGTTTAGTCTTATATATTGCCATGATGAGTATGTGAATATGTGATCACTTGATATATTGCCTTTGAGCATTGATTATTGAGGTCAGTCAGATGTTGGGCTTGGTTACTATTGTAGGGCGACAGGAATTTCCTAGTACATATCGTTAACAGGAGATTAGGTCGTATGAAATTAGTACCAAGCTATCGGTCTACTCTGTATTGGCCATATAGATTGACGGTAAGTGTTCTTTGAGAGACACCGCGGTAGTAGGGTTTCTCAAGAGCCACTGATCCTCATTGATATTATGTGTTTACGATTATCTTGTTGTAAGATTTGTTATTGCTAAGTTAGACTGTTGTTTACACGTCTACTCACTTAGCTATGAGCTAATCCCCCACATTAATACTTCTTGCAGATTATGATTAAATAATGAACTGAGCAAGAAGCTGTTGATTGGATGGAATGTTTGACGACAGGCCGTTTACTCTGATATTTTATTTGAATGTAATTTGTATTATATAACACCCAAATTGATAAATTATAAATTGAAATAGTTGATTTTATATAATGTGAACTGTTAATGTTTGTTTGGGATATACGCTTCCAAGGTATAAATGTTAAATAAAAAGTTTAAAATTGGTTTCAAATTTTGGGGTGTTATACTAAGTATACTTAAAATTGTGGGTGTATAGTAGTAAGGATGACCTAGGGTCGTTCTACGAGTCAGTGTATTGTTGATCGTGGACTTAGGAGACAGTCTATCTAACTAGTAACGGTTTTGACAAATACTTGGGGGCTTGTTTGCTTTTGTTATACTTAGGCATAAACTTAAATAAAGCGAAATAAAATTTTTATAGTTAGCAGATAATCTAGAGGAGGTGTTTGCTATGATTTCAGTAGCCTATAACAGAGATGATGTATGAGTTATGAAATTGTCTTAAGGATTTGCATTTCATTTATTTCAAGTATTAGTGGAGTAAGAACTAGTTCCTTACTGATAGAGTTCTCGATCAGTATGTCACTGAGTAACTAGGCTATCGTGATTCTGATCGGAGTAGTTTGTCAATCCCACAACACTAACCTATGAAGGTATAGTGACCCTTATATGGCTTAATATTCTAGGTGCATGAATAAAGCGACAAACCAACTCGATGTTCGACCTTTCTTAACCCTACAAAAATACTTATTCTGAACAAAACATTTAAGTTCAAGATAAGGTTTTGTGTTTGATTACTTTCTATCGATGAGTTTGTAAAGTCTAGGGGTAATTTGATCACTGATAATCAATAAGTAACAACGGCTCTTCTGTGGCTTTCACATTGTACTCCACCAGTGGTGTTTCCATTGCTATACCAAGTACTTAGATGATTTACGGTACCCACTTTGGTTTATACAGTAACCCCATTAATCCACACAGTGAAGTAAGGATGGCATTTCCGTGACTTCCATGTTTTACTCCACCAGTGGTGTTTCCATCGCGATACCAGTTACTTAGCCGATTTACAGTACCTATATTGCTTCATTAAAGTTGCCATAGACTTATTAACTAAGTTTGTATTTAAGAACAATAATTATCCATCTATGATATAAACCAGCCCTTACTTTAAAGTCCCAATAAATCCCTAATTTATTCACTAGGTAATTTTTACGTTCGTTTTAGAAAACTGTATTTCCACAGTTACTGTATATATTTTTTGTTCAGTTCAGAAAACATTATTCCATAGCCACAATGTACTTTGCGATCAATTCAGAAACCATTATTTCCATGATGAAGATGTACTTTGTGTTCATTTTAGAAAGAAATGTTTGCACTATTTATAAATCAAACCATGTACATTCAAACACTATTAACTAATTACCTTTGGATAGGGTTCATGAAGTCCTATCATTAAGGTTGTAATCACGTTTACTTGTTGAAAGGAGTTTACTTTAAATGAGGTTTATAATCATAGATAGAAAGTAAATAAAAGCACTTGAGTTTTAATAACATCATCCCAAATAATTATGAATAACTACATCATAACAAACACGCAATAAAACTACTTGCTAATCATGACAAGCGATCCTAAATCTAGCATCATAAAAGCAATAACAATCATCATAATTAAAATAGATAAAGGATAGATATATGGGTAATAAGAGCGTAGCTAAATTCAACTTGAAAGTATACAAGAAGACCTTCAAAGTATCCTTGTCGCCCCCAATCTGTCGGTTGGGTTTCACCCCGATTCGTCGCTCCGGCTGCAACAGGGGATTGAACAGTGTGTCAAGTTTTAAACTTTATATTTGTGGGGCTCAAATTACCCGTGCTACCTACCTTATGGGTAAGGTGGCAAGTATAACTCGAGTGTCATCAAAATCGGAACGAGTTGAATTGAGTTTGATCTACCAAAGATAAGTTCGCAACATGATGGTGTTTTAAACAAGGTAGGTATGTTTTGGTTTTATCTAAACTACTGATAGAAATTAAATGACAGAAAAGTAAATGAGATAATAAGTAGCAGGTAGAGAGTGATTGCTGGAACTTCAATATTAGGTTTTCGGGATGATTGATTGGAGATTACCCTAATTAAGAATCATCTAAACGGTCGGTGTAAACACTAGGATCCTACGTTCTAGGTGTAAACCTAAAAGCATATGTCACTGAACCCTATGCTATCGTGATCTGATAGCTTAGACTGCCTTACTCCCCACACTGTCTCTTTCGGAGACTAAATGACCCTCTAAATGGGGTGTAGTAATAAGGTGACAATCAACATTTACTGACCTTTCTTAACACCTATTTCTATTTGATTTCAACAGGATAACACTGGTTGTATGCTACGTAAGTTAAACTATTATGTGTAGAGTTAAGGGGTTTATGCATCTGGGGGTACGGCCGGTATCCTCGCATTCTTTTCAAAATTCTCATTATATCCGATTATGTGCTAATACTTCCGTCATGAGTTAGACTCTCCTTTGCCATCAGTCGTTCATCCCTACGCATGTGTGCAGTGTATAGTGCATTTATTTTCCACGGTACTCTAACCCTAGGTATATCTACGGTGTTTTGAAGATCGTATAAATCTTTACACAACTTCATAACAAGAGGTAGTTTAACGGTGTACTATAACATATTCACAACTTGACAAGACCTAGACCCGTGTTTGGAAGGTAACTTCTAGGTAATCCACAGTGAGATAGACCGTCGGAATTTCCTTGTCTTCCACGTATTTTTACTCTACCAGTGGTATTTACAATGCTATACCAAATTTTGACATTTTACGGCTATCCCACAGCTTCATACAGTATATGGATAACTATATATTCGTAGTTAGGGTTGATCAGATCCTGTCCTAAGTCAACAATCACGTGAGAGACCAAAAAGGTGATTAATTAAGTCTATATTTAGGATAAGCTTAAAACATGTACGCATCATAACAACTTCCAATCATCCACAATATTAATTAAACATCAACCCTAATCCTAAAATTTACATTCCAACAATCACATATTAATCTACATTAAATCATGGCAACAATCATAAATCGTACCGTAATAACATGCATAGCAAACATTATAATCGTAAGAGAGAGAAAGATTGATCACGCCCGAACGGTCGGTTCAGGAATTGCTTCCTGTCGTTGCGGACCTTCCCGTCAAGGACACACGATCATCGATGGTTTTAAATTTATATATTGTTTGGGGCCTAAACCTTCCGAACTACATACTATTACTGGGTACGAATACCTGATATTAGTATGAGGTAAGGATGATCTAGGGTCGTTCCTCTCGATGGTAGAATTGAAACAGAACTCGTTCGGATAACTTAGTAATTAGGCTAGGGTTTTAATGGTATGAAAGGTAATTGTTTTTTGGGTTTTATATATTTAAACTACTAAAAACTAAGAAAGCATAAAAGGAAAGGGAGGCTAGCAGATATGCAACACTTATGGATAACAAAGACGTGGTTCACCATGATTTAGGATAGCATTTTGTTGGAATGATGATTATTGGGAACACATTCGGCTAACAGACAAATAAACTTCGGTGTAAACACTAGGACCCTACTTATTTAGTTCTGGTTCTAAATTAGTATGGCACTAAGTACCTAGGTTATCGTAATTCTGATCAGATCAGGCTGCTCAGCCCCCAACACTGTCTGATGAAGATAAGTACCCTTCTTGGGGTTAATCCCTGGGACCATTCTTTAGCACCTATGTCTAAATGTTATTACCTAATTGTGTATTGACTATTTAATTTGTTATTCTAAACTATCGGTTATGTGAGGTTAAGCATGTTTATGCAATTTAGACTATAGCTAAGTCCTCGCGTTCTTTCAAAACTCCCTTTTTACTTATTTTAAGCTCAAGTACTTCCGTCATGAAATAGACCCTCCTTTATGATAAGATGTTCATACTTAGGTATCTTACGGTGTATATTGCATTTTGTTATTTCCACAATTTGTATAAATCTAAGTATACTCACGGTGTATAATACTGTTAAGGTTTAGCATTTTCACAGTTTTATGTGTCGTAGACCATGTTCAGGAAGGGTAACTTCCAGGTAATCCACGGTGTTATATGCCTATGACCAGTCCATAGCTTCCATACATTTATACTTCACCAGTGGTGGTTCCAACGCTATACAAAGTACTCGGTCGTTTTATGGCATTTCCACAGCTTCATACATTAACATAGATAACTATATCTATGTAGTATTCGGGTTTGCAAACTCCTATCCTAAGAGCAATAGTCATGTGAAAGAGTGGAAAAGGTGAATGATAAGGTCTATTTAGGAAAAGTTTAGAGTGATAACAAAGTATAACAACTCCCATTTATACAGATAGAGAATTAATATAACATCATTCCTAATTATCTAAATCATGATAAACATACAAGCTACTAATCACAAGGCATACAAATAAACATTTCTAACATTAATAAATCATAAACATCAAACAAGAACATTATGCATGATAAATTAATACTAGAAAGGATAGATAATACCGATATGTGTTGCGAACAGAATAACAGCTTGTATATCTTCAATTAATATCCAAGCATTACAACCGCTAGCCTCTACTAATTAAATTACATAACTATTAGGAAGAAAATATTTTTCCTAATCTTCCCCTAGTTCTCTAGAGAGAGAAACTATAGAGAGAGAGAGACAAGAGGGAGAACCTAGAGAGAGAGATAGAGAGAGAAACTATAGAGAGAGAGTAAGTGAAAGAAAGAATGAGACATGAATGGAATGAAAGTTGATGAGAAATGAGGAGGTTGAGCCTTGTGTTTATAGGCTAAGGGCTTCAAACACTAGCTTCCACAACTCGACACCTGATTCTTCTGATTTGCACTGAAATACCACCCCTAACATGGAAATTCAGCACCACAAGGGTAGTATTGGACACCATAAAGGGGGTATACGGCACCCACGGAGATTCAACACCAAAAAGGAGGTATACACCGTCAAAGGGGTAGTATACCACCTTCAAGGGGTAGTATACGCCCCTATATGGGTGGTATACGGCCCTTAAGGGGTAGTATATGCCCCCTACAGGGATGGTATATGCCCCATAGGGGGTGGTATGGCTTGGCTCTTTTACTTGTGCACTGTATCGTAAGTCTTAGTCGCTTAGTCATAGTTCGACTGGCCCTAACTTCTTCATTCTTGATCCGTTTTCAACGTTCTTTATGTCCACATTTTCGTAATTATTTGAGGATCACAATGAGATAATCTAAGAATAATTTCAAGGTAATATGCTTAAATGTGTCCATAGAATGCGACTGTATCGTTTATGCTTTATTACGTACGTTTTTTTGACCATTTTAATTGATTTTTAAAGCAACGTCTCATATTTAGCCTTGATGATGATTTATGATGAAAAATTAATGATATTGCGTGTTTTCATCCAATTCGGGGCTAAAAAGATGGAAATTATATATGTAAAAACGTGACTTCTTACATTAAATCAAATATCCCACACTTAGACGTTGTTTGTCCTCAAGCAACACTTTAACTACCTCACTTAAAAGCGTTTAGAAAGTAAAGATAAATAAGAAAATCATTTCAGAAATAAGAAATAGTTATATTTAGGCATGCTTCTGATTCTCGTGATCTTTGGCACATACATGACTGGGCAATCTTACCTGGTGGTTACTCAATTAACTCAATAGTGTATCGGATTTCCTATCATTCTATACAAACGAAATCGCTCAATATCCAGTCATGCAACATTCATCGTCATAGGCTTGATCGAGAATTAAATCGCCACCACTTAGGTGAGGACGGTGCTAATTATCCCAAGACATTCATCAGGTTTTTGTGTGAGGGTTAAAGGGGTATGATAGTGGATGTTTTTAGGGTTGAAGGGTTTTGCTTATCTTAGGACATTCAAACTTATGAATTTTTTTTATTTAGATATACTTTTTAATGAAAACGGAAACGGATAACGATAAGGAGGAAGATAGCTATTTTGGTTTCTATCTTCCTTTTGAAAACACGTGGGAGATTTATATTTTTAAAGAATCAGAGTTTTTGGAAGATCTTTGAAGCAATTAGCTTGTTTTCTTATAACATTTTTTTTTTAGAATTTTTTATCCAAGGAATTTCTAAAGAATTTTTATTTTTCTTACTGCCTTTTAGAGATCCTTTCGTACTTTCATTTTTCAATCTTTGACATTATGAATTTTTCTTGGTGCCAATTTTTCGCACCAAAAGACTCTTGATCTTTGAGTATTGATTATGGAAACGCACACAAGGAGTTTTAAGTAAACACGAAATTTGTGATTTTTGAGTGAAAGCAAAAAGAATATCTAAAAAGAATATCTAAATGAAAAGGCTATGGCTCAACAGGGTTTACTAAGCTGATCATCGATACTAAAAATGAGTATCGGTAGGGTTAGGCTTGAAGAGATATGAGAAAATGAGTTTATTTCCTAGGGAATGTCAAGGTCATCTAATTGCACCTATACCGCGTATGGTACTCACCAATATGGTCTCAAAATGCATACCAGAAGTAAGTTCTAATTCAGAAATGCATGCATCGACACGCACAAAAAATGAATAGTGAAACATTTAAAGTGAATGCTTTATAAAGGCTCAAGATACCTTACTGCAATTAATATGGGTTGTATGTGCTTAGTCATGTGTTGCCCCTAAGATTATTATTTCTTAATTTGAGAAATTCCAACCTTATTTACTTTATTTTCCAAATTAACTTACTCATATTAAAAACGAATCCTCTTATAAACATCAAAATTCAAAAATAACAGAGCTAACTAAATGAGTAGTGTAACTACTATCGAAGTTAAGCTCGTACTTTTCTTTGTTTTATGCAATAATTTTGAAAAATTTTAAACAATTTTTAAAGTGAGGAACATTTTCTGAGTTGCTATTTGAACATAAAATCTATCTATGGTATTCTATACTGCTATCTCACATTTAGAGGAACATTGTCCCTAATGTTGTCTTTAGTAGAGATTATACTGGAAGTATAATACCACACTTAGAGTTTAAACATGTAAGAAAATGTTTCTCACGTGTTTATTTTAGGTTGGAATCCTACACTTAGTGATAAGTTTAGGATATGGTATAGATTACTTTTATTAATTAACAATACTTAAGTAACGCAAAAAGATAAAAACGGAGAAAGGATGAAGAAACTCCCCAGATAGCTAAAGATAAAAATGGCAGCTCCATGAGGATTATTCTTCTTTTGGAGGGCCTTGCCTTTAAATATGAAGATTTCCTTCCATTTCATCCAACATTTACGAATCAATCTCTTAAGTGTGAACACGTTGGGTATGCATTTTACCAACTCTTTGTTTTATAGCTTTTACAAAAAGACAGTGTTCAGTGCCCCAGAATATGAAAAGATGTTTTCTACTACAAATCATTTGTTAAGACATGTGTTTTTAAACGAGTTCAAGCATCATACATAAAAGTAGTATGCTGGTACCTCAAATGCTCAAAACACATGAATTAAAAGTTTTGAAAATGTTTCCTATTTTTCTAGGGACAAGTGTTGTAAAAAGCTATCAATGTAAAACGAGTTTGGGTTTTTGAAAGCATTTTTGAGATTAAGTTTGCATACCCAAGTGTGAATGATAGTCAGAGACTTTTCACTAATTCACACACGTTTCTCTACTCAAGAAGATATTAAAAAGGATAGATTGTGTAGCATGAAGTGACATCGTCCTCAGGATGCATGTAGAATCAATCATGATACACCAAATGTTGGATAGAGATAATGGATAAGGATCCTAATCATCCAGAGTTGTTGGTGTAACTCAACGACTCATGATGATTTGAAAATGCTGAACCCAAGACCATAAATCTCTATCTCCCGAGATCTTTTCTGACGAACCGATAAAATGAATCTAATGTTGCATGTTGTTTTTGTCAGCAGAGATCTCCAATTTCCATGTTAATCCCCTGTCTATTCCTTCATGTCCACTCCTTGATTAGCTTCTATTCTTAAGATATGATAATGACATCTCGATAGTGAATTGGTGCCCGATGGTAGTGGTGGAAATGTGGGTGGATGGATGGGTGGTTATGGTGATGATGGGTGGTAGTGATGGTTTCGGGTTCCATGTAATGTCATGATGGCAACCAAGGATGTGGTAAATTATAGTTCTAGGATTTTGATATATGAGAACATATGGTGAACTTGAGGTGATCTAGCCCATGAGCTTCTCCCGGATAACCAGGATGTGATCATCTTTTTATCCTAAAGAACTATATCTCCCCTGCAAAGCAATGCTCAAATGATTCCCAATTTAATGAACTATAGTGCTCCCCTTGTTTTCTTTCCATTATACTCCAAGATTCTTCGTCCAAAGGCACCAGTCCCTGCTTGCTAGGCATTTGTACAAATAGAACAGACAAACATGATCTAACAAACAAGTAATTATTCTCCAAATCATTGACTCACTGGTTTGCAAAAAAATTGTCAAAATGAGAGTTTGTAAAAGAAAAAACCAGTGTATGACATAGAGTCTAATTTTACACATAAAAGTGTTAGTTGCCTATAATTTCATCGCAACACAAATAGCAGATATGGAAAGACTATTTGAATCAGGTGAATTATGCAGCCAAGTATAAAGATTTTCAAAATACATATTTTTTAATGAGTTTAAGCATAGGGCACATATTGACATACAAATAATGTAATTAAGATAAATCATTTAAAGATCTTGTGTATGTTCGCGGAAATATATGTAAGTACCTCAAATGCTCGAAATATATGAGTGGGGATGTAAGATATAACTAGGGTTCCTAAATTTCATGACTTCTAGTAGGTTTCTATGTTTGTGAGTGAATGGACATTGAGAACTTGAGATCTTTAAATAATGGTGAATGATGGATGTTGCAATAAGGTCCAAACAAGTGGGGGTAGGAAGTTTAAAGGTTCTGACAAAAATTTGATGAAGTAATTTTGCAAACCATCCTTTTTGTTTACTTAAATTTGGAAAAACTTTGATCATGCCTTTTAGGGTTTCATTTTCTACGTATTAGGGTTAGTTGACTACTTATCCTACTTCGGATAATGCTAATACTATTAAAGCTACGTTAGATACGAGTTGCCTCCCGAGAAGCGCTTGTTTTTATTCTAGTCTCTATCTTGACTCTAGCGCTACTTATAAGGCAATCCTAGCGGCTCCCTTGCATCCATCAGTAGACACAAGGGGTAGTATTGGTACATACCTAAAAGTTTAAAGCAAGTAAGGGCTAGGGTATGTCCAATATAAGGAGATGGTTCAAAGTGAGAGAATTGTTCTACTGGAGGTATAACAGTTCTCTCAACTTTTAATAACTCCTTTGGTTGGATTGACAGAATGGGTTGGTCAAAGGAATCCTCACCTCTCCATGATGTATAAGATATTATATGGTGGGTAGATATTTTGTAGGGAAACCATGACACAGAACCCACCTTGCTTCCGATGGTCTTTTGGTCAATGATTATGTTGTACTCTGGGCATGGAGGTGGGACAGAATCTGTTATTGTCTCCAATCTTGTAGCAACATTCTCATCGACTTCTTAGGTGACTGAATGTTCAAGGCAATCAAGAGTTCAACCAGATCAAGGGGCGATTCATTCGGGAAGATATGTTGGACATCATGAACCACAATTTGTTGCGGGATGTTGTGAACCACAACTTGTTGCGGGATGTTTTCAACCACATCAGTTTGAGTTGGAATGAAATCACTTCTCAGAGATGGTGCGCATTCCTCCGGTCCTTCTGAAGCTGGGTCCTCTGTGTAAATCTCCAACTCCGGGATATCTATCTCTATCTCTTCGTCTACCTCGTCATACTCGTCACTCCGTCCGGAAGTTTCAAGTTGCAATGGTTAAGAAAGTTCCTCTAGAATGAACTCCTCGTTGGTCTTAGATGTAGATAGGTTAAGAATGGGTGGAAGTGTTGATTAGAAGACTGGGTAGGTGTAGGAGTGGAAGGAATTTTGCAAATGGACTCATGAGAATTAAAGTCTGTATCAAATGATGTAGATGTGGTGTGTGGGTGCCTCTCATCTTCCTGTAGACTATAATCAGTTGTAACTTGACTCCTAGTTTCCTCACTTCTCACTTGGACTAGTGCATCTGTTTCAGACAGCTTATTAGAACATCTTTTAAGCATGTCGATCATCTTGTTCTTTCATTAATTGTTCAAGTGGGGTTTGAGAGGGTGGATGAGTAGCATTACTGCTAAGATAAGCTATGAGCGTATCTCTCAAGTCAGAACTTTCATACAGTAGTGGTTCATGCACAGAGCAACATGAGTGTGGATAGATATTGAATGGTTTATAATAGTAAGGATGGTATTGATGTGTTTGGAAACTATAAGGGTCATAATGATATTGTAATTTAGTATCTAAGTACCCTATGTTATCCGAATAAATCATACAATTCCTTTGACATTCGTTATCTAAGTGGGCATAACTCCTACGTCTATCTCGGATTGATTTATCAAGACTATCAATTTGCCATTTCCTAAGTTTTCAGAAAAGACAGCACACGAAGAAGGTTTAAGAATTAAAGTTGGGTTGAGAAAGGAAGTTTAATCTAAGCTAAGCTAAGGTAATTAAATCTCATCTAATCTAACTACGCTAATCTACGGTAGAAATTGTAACACCCCCAAATTTACTGTTTGGCGGAAGCATAATTTGGGTGTTACTAATCAATAATCAAAGCACACAGATATATACCAAACGACTCTATATGCGTTGTTTTAACAAAATATATTAATATTAAAATGTTTACAATAGTTGAACCCATACATAGCTCGTGTTCGATTTAATGAGAGATTTCAATACATAAATACTTGTACAAAATATATTAATGCAAGAAAATATCTATTGTCTGCATGCTGACTCGAGCTATAGTAATCCTGAGGGCAGTCCAGATCTACTACTGAGTATCTGCGGTACATGCTAAAATGGGTCAGCTAACGTTGGTGAGCTAACAGGTTTGAGTATCAAATAATATCGTATGAACCGCAAGATTTAAGTACTGATTTGCATCCAGCAAATAAAGTTAAAGATAATGTATACAACCATGAGCACATAGTCTGAGCTTAACTCGAGGGGTCAGGATCACAATCAGTGCCTGAGTGAGGTGCCTCCACGAGTGCCTAATCAACACTCATCTGAACAAATATTAGTACATCCATTTACCCAGTTAGTTCATGCTAACCCGGACGAGGAGGGTCAATCCTATATGGTACCATATATTAATATTCATGTTACAACGTATTACCAAACTATGCTGATGGAGGACTTTGAAATGATTAGCTGTGTAAAAGTCATGTAGTATATGAAAATGTTTGTACTTGCGTTCACATGTTAAAATAAGCAATGAATCACACCCCTGAGTAAAAACAGTAAAAGAAGGGGCCATGAGACTCACCTGAGTCTTGATGCGTTTAATCAATTAACGTGAGTTGATTTGCCGATTAGTGATTTTCTGAAGACTCGTAACCTGAGGGTGTCCACGACACGCGATGGTTATTAATTGATTAGGTATCTTAAAAGACTACCTTTATAGTTGCTCGTCCAACTAGAATGTCCAAATGACTACGATTTGGTTCATTAACTTGAGTTTTGAAAATGTGTACGGCCCGTTGGTGATTGTTTGTAATAATAATCTCAACTATTATTATTATGATTTCGAAGTGTTATACTTGAAAGGTATGTTCCAACTTGTTTTAGGAGTCGTATCGTATTAGTGTTTGATGTTATACAAGTTTGACACTTGGTGTGAAATGTATTTACAAACTCTAAGTGACGGGGGTTCGGGGGCAGCGCCCCTGGTAAGCGGGGTTCCAGGGGTGGCAACCCCTGGCGGGGTCCAAGGGGCTGGCCCCTGGTTGGGGTCGAGAAAATTTTTTATTTGTACTACATTGCTTTGGTGAAAAACGCATCTGGACTTAAATTTGGGTGAAATCAAGTGATAAAATTTTAGGTCTCGACACTTAGTAAAAATCTGTGTTTTCTTGGTTCTGTTTCATGCGACACTACGTGCGACATAAGGCTTGTGTCGTTAGGTGTGACATAGTTTATTGTGTCGCAGATCATGTCTGCGACATAAGTCTTTGTGTCGCTAAGTGCGACATCCGCAATTTAATGCGACATAAGGTGTTGTGTCGTTATGTGCGACGGGAATGAAATCTGCGACATAATCACTTGTGTCACTATATGCGACATAAGTAAGGGTTTTGTGACATAAGCGCTTGTGTCGCAGGTGGCCTGGAGCCTCTACGACACAACGAGCTGTTGGCCGGAGTTTGAGCCAAAAACATGTTTTCCGGCGACCATTTGGTCCGATTCTTTTACCCAACCCATATTTGGAAATTTTAAGCATAAATAACCCATAAACAAGTGAAAATGAGTAAAATCGGAGAGTTTCGAGTTTTGTCGGAAACTTACGACTTCGTGCGAGGGGAATCCGGAAAGATAGAAATGTAGATCGTTGCGAGGTGGTCATTTTCCTTCAAATAAGCAAGATGATCCGAGGTGTTTTGGTGGTGTTATTATGTGATGGAAGGTGGTGGTTTGAAGTGATGGTGGTGAAGTTGGAAAGAAAGTGAGAGAGAAAAGAAGAAGAAGATGAAAATGAAATTAGAGGGGAAATGGGGTGGGGTTTGACCCCCTCACCCCTTTGGGCCGGTTTTCAAGGGGAACCCACCAAGGTGTGGGTCTCCAATTTTCACTCCCGGGTATTCGCGCTCCGTGCGGTGTTCATTTTCTCGATTGTTTGAACGTTTTAATATTTATTTCGCACGTTATACACACATTTTAAGATACGAATAATTACCCGATATTTTACTTAAAATATTTCACCAATTACTTTAATAATTGAGTTATAAAATATAACTTAACTTGTTCCGTTTTGTTTGCGTGTTTGTTATTTTAACCGCGAAATCCTTGTTTGTACGATATGAATTTGAGTTGAAATATTATCTAAATAATATTTTGGATAAAATAGAGTCTGTTGATGCATATTAGGTGTCTGTCAGTTGGTCTATCGAGTTGTAATAAGTGTCGTTAGTTATTTGATAGAAATATAGTTTTTGTTATATGCGACACTCGTGTTTTAGGTTAGGCGTCACTTGCCTTAGTGACGCATAGCGTCACTTAGGTAAGTGACGCATGAAGGCGGCCACATGCGACACTTCCACAAGTGACGCATGTCGGCTGACTTTTTAGTATAAATACAAACCTACGGGTTTTCGGCTAGGGTTGACGAAACCCTAGCACCATTTGTCGACTAAACCATATTGTAATCGTTCCCAAACAGTTATACAAGCTAATATACACGTTTACATTGTTGAATTTCTTGTGTTCGGTTTGTGAGTTGTTAGCCATACAAGCAATTGTTTGATTCCGCCTTACGATTGCTGTCAATTGACATCTAGGTCCACGACAAGGGGCACTTTCAACTGGTATCAGAGCCACTAGGTGAATACATTGACGTTTAGATTCGATTTTGGGTTGATTTCGGCTTTGTTCGAATAATTAATTGAGATTACATACGGTTTTGGAGTAGATAAGGTGATTTACAGTCAAGATTCTTCATAATCTACAGGTTTCGTCCATTAGGGTTCAAGGAATTTTCGTTTGGTTTACAAAAATTCGACATTTTTAGGGTTTTGGGATTTTTCAGCCGTTTTGCGACACTCGATCCGTCACTTGGACGCGTCACTTATAGCGGCACTAGCTAATCCCAAAATTAGGGTTTTACCGTCACTTAGACGCGTCACTTGAAGCGTCATTTGAGGTTATACGACACTTAACTTAAGTGTCGTCTACCCTAATACACCGTCACTCAAGTGCGTCACTGTTGCACGTCACTTGACCCTCAAGCGTCACTTCTGTTAGTGACGTCTGTTTGATTTATAGCGTCACTTTTACTAGTGACGCCTATTCGATTTAGCACGACACTCAAGTACGACACTTGAGTGCGTCACTTGCTCGATTGACCGACACTTACTTATAGTGTCATCAGTCACTTTGTACGTCACTCGATAGCGTCACTTGCTAAGTGTCGCTAGTCGCTACGACACTTGAGTGTGTCACTTACCTAGTGACGCCTTTGGTACTAATTAGTTTGCAAGTTCTTGTTTTTGCGTACAATTTTAGGTATATCTTCAATGGCTTCTATTGCTGATAAAGACGATATTAGAGGACTCAGAGATATGTTAAAACAGAATCATGATGTTGGTTCTAATAATAAACCTCCTCTGTTTACAGCTGATATGGATTACGTATATTGGCGTGCTCGATTTGAACAATACATCAACTTTCACTGTCCGGAGCTCTGGGGTCCACTCACCGAAAAATATGTAGCTCCTCTAGCTGAAGGAGTTTTTCCTACTATGAATATGCCTCCGAAAAAGGTGTACAGGTCCATGACTCCAGAGGAAAAGAAAGATTATGATATGGAGAAAAAGGCACATGCGGCTATTTGTATGTGCCTATCCAAAGATGTATTGCGAATGTTCAAATCACATGAAACCACATATGAGCTGTGGAATGCAATAGAAACTAGATGTGGTGGAAATCAACGGTACAAAGCAGCCAAGTTGGAACTCATTAAGAAACAGTACGATCTGTTTGATTCTTTGCCAAATGAGACGACTGCAGGAGTTTTTACTAGATACTCACAACTGGTGAGTGAGTTAACGGAGGGAGGTTACGATTTTCCTCCACTTGAAGTAAACAAGAAATTACTGGATGTTTTGCCTAGCTCTTGGGATGTTAAAGTACAGCTTCTCAAGGAAAGTCATGAATTAGCTACCATGAAATTGGATGAGCTAATTGGCATTCTTCAAGCTCATGCAATGGAGATGAAGAAGAAAGAATGCAAGACAGGCGGTTTTGTTCAAGATCCGTCCCTGTATGGAGGACAAGTTAACACGGGTAAAGCGTATGGTGGAATGGCGTTTGTTTCTTCTACAAGCTCTCCACTTCAGACTCCTTTGTATTCTACTGGTGTTTCTCATCCAGTATATGCTTCTGGACCCTCCCAGGGGTCAAAACAGCAGGTCCCCGTCTCTCCTGCAATTCAAGAGCAGGCTGCTATCTATACAGCCTTTCTAAGTTCTTACAAGGATTTGGTTTCACAACCAAATGCCACTTTGGAATTGGCCAAGGAAGACTATGCTCAACTTGATGATGATGATCTTGAGCAGATGGATCTTAACTGGAACATTGCTATGATATCCAGGCGTGTTCAGAAATTCTTGCAACGAACTGGTCGCAAGAGTTTGGAGGGAGATGGCAAAACCAGCTTCGGTTTTGATAAAAGCAAAGTGAAATGTTACAATTGTCAGAATCTGGGACACTTTGCGAGAGAATGTGAGAAGCCTAAGGTTCCTCCGTCTGGTTTCACTAAGCCTGATGCTCCTAGAACTCCGGAGAAGGATCAAGTAAAGCAAGCAACAGCAGATGCACTAGTGGTTTTTGAGCCAACCAATACGGATTGGAGTATATATGCTGAGAACTATCAGCAGTGTCTTATGGCTCACATCTCGAATGAGGTACGTAATGAACCTGAAGAACCCTTAAACTGTGTATCATGCATTAAGTTAACCGAATCCTTAAGGTGCTTTCAGGTAGACAATGTAGACTTAAGAAGAAAGGTCGAAAAACTTAATGACTCAAACAAATACCTAAAAGCAAATGAACAATTGTATGATAAGAAAATAGAGGCTTATCAACAGGACACACTTAGGTATAAGTCAAAAGTTTTCAGTCAACATGATGCTATTGATAGCTATCTTGCTGAAATTGACCGTCTGTACAAGGAACTCTCTAATCTTAAAGTAGAATATGACAACTATAAGAGTAAGATTTTAAGTTCCTCCTCATCTACTGTTGCCTTTAATGATATACTTACTAAGCAAAGGACAGATCACAAAACGAAGACGGGACTAGGCTATAATATAGTCCCGCCTCCTACTGAATACTGTCCTATGCCGGTTAAGGAAGGCACCGAAGAGATTCCGGTTGATTATGCATTGTTATACGGTGTCAAATCTAAGGTTGATAAGGTTAACAAACATGTGAAGGAGAAAACTAAACGGTCAGAGTACCCTTCACCTCAGTTTGTTAAATCAAAGTGTGAATCTCCTGTTAATGTTGAGGAGATTGTTGAAATTGAGGATATTACCGATGAGGAGTATCCTGAGTTTAAAAAGGTTGAGATAAAATGTGAAAAGGTGTTAAAGGTTGAACCTACAATTAAAGTTCAATCTAACAAAGAAAAGAATAAGGTTTTAAATACAAAATCTAAAACTTTACAGTCACCTGTAAAGATTTTGCAAAACAAATCTAAATCTGCAAATGATGTTTGTAATAAACCTTCTCCGTCAACCACTCAACCGAAACAAGAACATTCTAAGACATGCACGAAATGTGCATGTTCTAGAAATGTTTCTTCTACTCCGGCGGTAAAACCTCAGTTTCAACCAGTTGTTGAAAATAGATCATGCTTTTACTGCAAGAGACAGGGACATTTAATTCGTGATTGTCCCAAACTGTCTCATCAGAATTACGGGAGGGAAATGCCTAGGATTTCTGTTTATCGAAATTCTCTTTCTAGATCTCCTCCTAGGCGTTACTCTGTCTCTCCCAAACCTGCTGCAAAAACAAGTAATGTTGGGCAAAAATCTTTGCCAAAACATGAGCCCGACATTACTCCAAAGCAAATTTCCAAACCATCTTCTTTTTGGAAAATAAAGGAGTCTACTGCAGACTCCAATGTCATCAATAATAACACATCAGATACAAAATCTGATCTGTTTAAAAATAAAGTCTTGTCTGATGTGATTATTGTTGATGACTGTGGTCGACCTAAGTCTGTAAAGGCTTGGGTCACCGTTTCTCACTAATCTCCTACTTTTGTGTTGCAGCAGTCAGAACGCGTTAAAGACAGCGAGTGGTTTGTCGATAGTGGCTGTTCGCGACACTTGACAGGCGATGTGTCCCTTTTGACGGATGTTAAACCACATTCTGGAGGACATGTTGCATTTGCTGGAGATACAGGAGGAACCATTTCTGGGAAAGGTACGCTAACTAACGGGAAAGTTAGTTTCGAAAATGTGAACTACGTGGCTCAATTGACTCACAACTTACTGAGTGTATCACAAGTCTGTGATAAGGATTATACAACAGCGTTCACAAAGACAGAGTGTGTGATTTTGAAGCCGGGTTTCGTTATCCCCGAGGAATGGGTGCTTTTAAGGGCACCAAGGAGAAATGATACCTACATCATGAATATGCGTACTGTTGAGACTAAGGATGAATATACATGTCTCCTTTCTAAGGCTTCAGAAAAGGAATCAAAAAAAAAAACAACGTAACTGCCACTCATTATACTTTCTAGTATTAATGAAATGCAAGGTTGCTACATTTTAAAATAGACGTTGAAGTTGTGTCTGTAAACAACTTGGGATATGATAGTACATTGGGTGACATGCATAAAAATGGAAATTTAAGGTTTATCTTGGATGTGTCAGTAGATTTATCTGACGTATTGAAAACAGTTTTTATAAACATTGTCTTCATCATACGATGTATTAGTAGGCATGGTATACAAAACTCTTTGAGAAGTCTTAAGAAGCTTAATCATTAACTGTTTATTTCAAGTGGTATAACACCATTAGATGTATGAAAAAAGTCTTAATTTCTTACTTATACGAGACATGCTTTCGTGAAAGATGTTTATTTGATATCATTTGGGGGTATATATTGATAGTTTCCTCTGTTATACGTGAGTATAGACCTGGCCTCTATTAATATATACATTAAAATTAAGCAAACACAAGTCAAAGTACTTGCAAAGTCTTTAAAAAAATAAAGATACCTTACAAGGTCGCCAAAATGGTTTGACCAAGTCTGGTTTTGCTTAAACCTGAATCAAGCTATGTCGCTCTGTTGTACGTAAGTACAGACCTGTCACCGCTGACTTGATTCTTAAAATTGATTTTCTTATATTCTATCTGTAAATGGAAGCATGGTCTTTGTCTTAAGTTAAGATGTATATCTATGGTGGGAACTACAGCGAAATGCACATACCAATAATAATAAAATACTTCCTAGATGTGAGTATAACATGTTTAAGTGGATAAACATACTAATAATCGTTTTGAAATAATTTTTATAAAAAATGCTTTTAGTATGTCAAGTAAATTTAAAGAGGACAACTATACTGATGATCGAAATAACACTTACTGTTCCTAATAAATGCATGTTATTCCGATATGATCCCTAACCAGACTATATCAACTCCGTCCCCAAAAAGAATGTGTTCATTTTTCTAGTTATAAATTTACATTCTTATTTTCTCTAAGTTAGTGTAATTTTAGTTATTATCCAAGTTACAGTTACATTTTTCAAATTTGAGTACCGGAATCACAACGCGAAAAAATCGAAGAAATTGCAATTTTTTCACTAAAAGTGAACTGTGCGTCACTTTCATAAGTGACGCTGCCAGTGACGCATACGATATTGCGTCACTCACTTTAGTGACGCAGTAAGTGCCGGGGTAAGTTTCGCTATAAGTGTCGGGTTGAGTGACGCATACTAGGGTCGGTGTATAAATACCCCTTCTCCACGACACTCAACCTCACCACATTTCAAATTACTATAGCGTCACTTGCACTGACACACCGACACTTATACTGTCTCTGCGTCACTTCCCTCTGTGCGCTCTTTTCGATCGATTCGTGCTTTCTGTGGCTTTCTCGTGCATTCCTGTGATTTTTCTCTTGTTCCTCTCATTCACACGAACTATTTGGTACTTACTTTAACCCTTATACTTCGATATACATGTTGTACTTTGATTTAGGGTTACGGGTTTGGGTTTAATGTTGAAATCACTCGATTAAACACTTGATTTGTTAATGTTTTCGTGTAATAAAGGGTGTGTAATACTTGTTTTTACCATCCGCACACCCTGGTAACTTCGATTTCGAAAACCCCTAAATTTGAATTCTGGGCATGAACAGTGACACGATGATCTTCATCGTTGCGTCACTTCATGCGTCACTTACCTCAAGTGACGCTTTTTGGTAATTTTGAAACCCATACCGTCACTTAATAAGTGACGCTTGATTTTGCATCACTTCTTAAGTGACTCATGTAGTGACGCATATAATTGCTTTACTTGTTCAGACCGTCACTCTTCCTAGTGACGCCTTTACATGCGTCACTACCCCAAGTGACTGTCTAAGTGACGCTTATTTCTAAACGTCACTTATACCGTCACTTCTTAAGTGACTGTCTTAGGATAACGTCACTATGTTAAATGTCGCATGTTTTTCACCCGTCACTTTGCAAGTGTCGTATAAATTAAATCACAAAAAACAAACGTCACTTACATAAGTGACGCTATAATTGGATTTTAATTTTAATTACTGTGCAATACGACACTCCTAAGTGACGGTAGTGGCCATGCGTCACTTACCATAAGTGACGCCTAAAATCAAAATTCGTTTTCCAACCCTTCTGTGTTCGGGCTAACTCTATAATGCTTTCGGTTTTTTTTTCTTTGTATTTTAGCTTACAGATGGCTGAGTTACAGAACTATTACCGCCGCACGAACACACGTCACAATATAACGGCGTTCTTGGAGTCAACATACGCCAACTCGGCTCCCTTCGGGCCTATGATCGACTTTCTCCGCCGATCAAGGATTTATTACGCCATCACCGCATCGACTCCTGTTTATATGAACCAAGTTGAGGAATTTTATGATCATGCGGTGATCAGAGTTTAGGGTGACGTCCCGAGGATTGTTTCAAACATGTTCGGTGAGGAGATAGAGATCACCGAGAACTCTATTCGTCGGGTTCTTCAGTTCACTGACAATGATACGATGCCCACTATCTTCCCAACTACATTCATCTACGGGGGACTTCAGAGAATGGGTTATCCAGCTAATCAGCTGTCGGATTTTCGAAAGCAGTTTATGTGCCGTGTTTGGAGGTATCTCTGCCACATTATTATTGTATGCTTATCGCCAAGGAAAGGGGGTATGATGCGGCAAGTCATTTGACTTTGTCACTTATGTTAGCCCTAGTGTATAATAAGCAATATAACTTTAGCGGCTATATTTTTGGGAATATGGTGGAAAACATCAGGGCTGGGAAGGACAAATGATTGCAGTATCCTCATTTTGTCCAGTTATTGTTAAATGATCTGAACTTGGATATAGCACCTGACCAGCGTTCTCTTTTGGTGCCAACACCGATGCTTTTACGAGTCTTTAATGACTGTAAGCTGGCACCGAAAGGTGAACAAATTTTGGCTGACCGAGAGTTATTCGGGCACATAGTGAACGAAAACTATGTTGCGCCGCGTGATCACGGATTTTTGGATGACATCGTGCCTCCGGTCAACGAGGATGACTTGGTTGATACCAATATCGCTCAAGATTTAGAGGATATTGACCGCGTTGATCGAGTTGAGCCTGATTCTGATGACGGTGGGCCCACTCCTTCTGATTCTGAGGGTGACGTGCCACCTCAGTCAGCTTTAGATGGGATTCATTTAGCTGATCCCCAACGCTTTAAGCGTATTATGCGCCGGATTTCTGCTGGTCGGGTTCATATCCCGCGGAATCCTGGCAAGCGTCCTGCTGGGTCGTCGCCTTCCTATGCCGACTTACCTCTACGTCGACGCCAGCGGACTTCGATTGTCCTTGAGGAGCCGACTCGACAGACTTCTCCTCAGCCTGCAACTGCTTCTATTCAGCATGTTTTAGCTCAACTGGAGCTTTTATCCAAGCGTTTTGATGATCAACAGGCGATCATTGCAGCTCAAGCTTCACAGATTAAAGATTTAGAGATTAAAGCTGCTACAGTGGACTCTCTCCAGCAACAGATAACGACTATGTCTTCTAGGTTGTTAGAATTGGAGTCAGTCACACTTGTTTCGGGGGAGGATAATCCTAGGGAAATAGAAACAAATGTAACTCCTTCCCCTGAACCTGAAAATGTACAACCTTCTTCCACTATAAATGAAAATATCAGTTTGGATTATTTTGTTCAGGTTCAAGGTCAGGCAAGACCTATTGCGGTTGATTATTCATTCGTAGATCTCACATATTTGCAAAACTTAATGAATGATAATAACACGATGCCTGAGGAAGAGGTGATGGATGATCCTGTAGCAGAGGATTATTTTTTTGAAGAAAATGAGGATATTGAAGTTGAGGGGGAGCAATTGCACAGCGATGAATGTTATGATGATGCTCCCATTATAGAATCGGACTCGTCTGAAGATGAATCAGAAAAAGAGACGAACGAGCCATCAACTTCTACAACAAAACCGGATATAGTGCTCAAACCGATTATCGAGGTACCGGTTACGTGTAAATGCTACAAAGTTAGATCTGATTACACGGGATTGATTAAGAGTTGGAAGTTCGATGAGAACAACTCTGTGTTTATGATAAACAGAAGTGACGGCATTCAGTACTTCAATATGAAGTTTTATAAAATAAGTACTCTGCCGAAGTGTGAGCTTCAAAGGTTAGCTCAGATACCCTTGATCAACCGGTCGCGAGATTCAAGAGCAGACTTCTTTCAGGTGATCATACGTCGTGAGATTAATAGTAAAAAGTACAATTTGATAAAGCCGACGTTGGGTATGAGGTACAAGTTTAAGAAGAAGCTAGATCCGGTTACCCGACAACCTATTGTGAAGATGATTTATCCACCAGCAAAGTGTCTACAGAAGATACCTTTGGAGATCATCCCGTTAGACTTTTTGAATAGGTTAGTGTATTGGGAATATGATGATGTTACGGGTGAAGCTGTGATTGTATTCATTCCAAATTCAGAACCAGCTATAGAACCGGAGTCTTCAAATGCAGATACAGAAAACAACGAGAAAACAGCTTGGGATGCTGTTCAGCCTACGAAGAGGTCGTTATGGGGTCTTAAGAGGAAAATGTTTTGTGTTTTTGACCCATTAAGTTTGATCAATCTTTTTGCTCAAGATATGAAAAGATTACATGAAAATAGAATTGAGTTCAAGACGAAAGATAGAGCTGAAGCGTTAAAATTTCAGAAGATCGTGGATATCTGCGTCGCCAATGGAGTACACGCTGGTGGTGTATTTCCAGCTGGCTGGAAGTGAAGACTTGAAGATTTTTGAAGACCAAGCTGAAGACACGGGGGAGTTTGTTGATGCATATTAGGTGTCTGTCAGTTGGTCTATCGAGTTGTAATAAGTGTCGTTAGTTATTTAATAGAAATATAGTTTTTGTTATATGCGACACTCGTGTTTTAGGTTAGGCGTCACTTGCCTTAGTGACGCATAGCGTCACTTAGGTAAGTGACGCATGAAGGCGGCCACATGCGACACTTCCACAAGTGACGTATGTCGACTGACTTTTTAGTATAAATACAAACCTACGGGTTTTCGGCTAGGGTTGATGAAACCCTAGCACCATTTGTCGACTAAACCATATTGTAATCGTTCCCAAACAGTTATACAAGCTAATATACACGTTTACATTGTTGAATTACTTGTGTTCGGTTTGTGAGTTGTTAGCCATACAAGCAATTGTTTGATTCCGCCTTACGATTGCTGTCAATTGACATCTAGGTCCACGACAAGGGGCACTTTCAGAGTCATTAAATAATGTCATTTTATTTAAAAAAATTTGTTCACCAACGTCCGTATTTATTTGATTCGTATTACATTCGATTTGGATTGCATATGATTTAATCAAATCGTATAATAGTATATATTCATCAATATATATCTCAATACATTAATTAGCCTAAATCCGAACTAATTACATGTATTAACAAAGGATTACGCACTAATCTCTAGTCCTTATTTGGCGGGTGTTACAGAAATAACTTCTGACAGAGATGGTGAATCCAAGTCAAAAGGATCGCTTAAAAACTACTTTATCTAAACAAGCTCCAAATCGTACTATCGTCCCCGGTAGCGGTGCTAAAAACCTTATCGTGCCCGAATGGTCAGTTCAGGTATTGCTTCCTGTCGTTGGGACCTTCCCGTCCGGGAAACATGATCAGCGGTGGTTTTAAATTTATATTTTGTCAGGGGCCTAAACCTTCTGAACTACCTACTATTACTGGGTACGAATACCTGATATTAGTATGCGGTAAGGATGATCCAGGGTCGTTCCTCTCGATGGTAGAATTGAAACAGAACTCGTTCGGATAACTTAGTAATTAAGCTAGGGTTTTAATGGTTTGAAAGGTAATTGTTTTTTGGGTTTTATATATTTAAACTACTAAAAACTAAGAAAGCATAAAAATGAAGGGAGGCTAGAGGATATGCAACATGTAAGGATAACAAAGACGTGGTTCACCATGATTTAGGATAGTGTTTTATTGGAATGATGATTATTGGGAACACATTCAGCTAACAGACAAATAAACTTCAGCATAAACACTAGGACCCTACTTATTTAGTTCTGATTCTAATCTAGTATGTCACTGAGTACCTAGGTTATCGTGATTCTGATCAGACCAGGCTGCTAAGCCCCCAACACTGTTTGATGAAGACAAGTGATCCTTCTTGGGGTTAACCCCTGGGTGCATGCATAAGGCAACATACCGATATTTAATCTCTGACCGTTCTTAACACCTATGTCTAAATGTTATTACCTAATTGTGTACTGGCTCTTTACTTTGTTATTCTAAACAATCGGTTATGTGAGGTTAAGCATGTTTATGCATTTTAGACTATAGCTAAGTCCTCTCTTTCTTTCAAAACTCCCTTTTTACTTATTTTAAGCTCAAGTACTTCCGTCATGAAATAGGCCCTCCTTTACGATCAGACGTTCATCCCTAGGTATCTTATGATGTATAATGCATTTAGTTATTTCCACATCTTTTATAAATCTAAGTATACTCACGGTGTATAATACTATTAAGGTTTATTATTTCCATAGTTTTATGTGTCCAAGACCATGTTCAGGAAAGGTAACTTCAAGGTAATCCACGGTGTTATATGCCTACGACCGGTCTGTAGCTTCCACGCATTTGTACTTCACCAGTGGTGGTTCTAGCGCTATACTAAGTACTGGGCCGTTTTATATTATTTCCACAACTTTATACATTGACACAGATAACTTTATCTACGTAGTATTCGGCTTCGTAAAATCCTATACTAAGAGCAATAGTCACGTGAAAGACTAGAAATGGTGAATGATAAGGTCTTTTTAGGAAAAGTTTAGACTGATAACCAAGTATAACAACTCCCATTTATACAAATAGAGAATTAGTGTAACATCATTCCTAACTATCTAAATCATGGCAAACATACAAGCAACTAATCACAAGGCATACCAATAAACATTTCTAACGTTAATAAGTCACAAACATCAATCAAGAACATTATGATAAATTAATACTAGAATGGATAGATAATACCGATACGTATTGCGAACATAATAACAGCTTGTATTTCTTCGATTAATATCCAAGCATTACAACCGCTAGCCTCTACTAATTATATTACATAACTATTCTAAGAAGAAAGGATTCTCTCCTAATCTTCCCACTAGTTCCCTAGAGAGAGAAACTAGAGAGAGACTAGAGAGAGAACCTAGAGAGAGAAAGCTAGAGAGAGAAACTCTAGAGAGAGAGAGTAAGTGAAAGAAAGAATGAGAAATGAATGGAATGAAAGTTGATGAAAAATGAGGAGATTGAGCCTTGTATTTATAGGCTAAGGGCTTCAAACACTTGCTTCCATAACTCGACACCTGATTCTTCCGATTTGCACTGAAATACCACCCCTAGCTAGGAAATTCAGAACCACAACGGTAGTATTGAACACCATAAAGGGGGTATACGGCACCCACGGGGTAGTATTCAACACCAAAAAGGAGGTATACACCCTCAAGGTTAAGGGGTGGTATACGCCCCCATAAGGGTGGTATACGGACCTTAAGAGGTAGTATACGCCCCCTACAGGGGTGGTATACGCCCCCTAGGGGGTGGTATGGCTTGGCTCTTTTGCTTGTGCACTGGATCGTATGTCTTGGTCGCCTAGTCATAGTTCGTTTGGCCCTAACTTCTTCATTCTTGATCCGTTTTCAGCGTTCTTTATCTCTACGTTTTTGTAATTACCTGGGGATCACAATGAGATAATCTAAGAGTAATTTTAAGGTAATATGCTTAAAAGTGTCCATACAATGCGACTGTATCGTTTATGCTTTATTTTGTACGTGATTTGACCATTTTAGTTGATTTTTAAAGCAACGCCTCATTTTAAGCCTTGATGATCATTTATGATGAAAAAGTAATGATATTGAGTGTTTTCATTCAATTCGTGGCTAAAAAGATGAGAATTATGTATGTAACAACGTAACTTTTTACGTCAAATCAAAGATATATAGTAATACCAGATTAGTAGAGTAATACAGAGGATTACAACGTTCTGAACTTGATTACATAGACTTTACCAAGCCCTAAACTTTCCTCTAGCTCGAACCACTACTTATTTCTCTCTAGTTCTCTAGAGAGAGAAACTAGAGAGATAAACTACTCTAAAATAAATTAACTACAAAACTAGAAAGAGAAAATCTAGAGAGATGAAGAAATGAGAGAAATGACAGGTGTGAATGAAGAATGGTGTGTTGAAATGAGGAGGTTGATGCTCTATTTACATTGGAGGAGGTGAAACTTTGGTACAAGCCTCGAAGCATAAGAAACAAGCTCCAAAGCTCAATCGGGGGTAGCAAGCACATGGGGGTCAATTGGCACCACACCCCAAAAATCAAGGCTAAATTTCACCATAATTGGCACATAGGTGTCGTATATGGCCCTCTAAGTGCCGTATGTGGTACCTAGGGGGGGGGTGGATGGCTTTTGACTTCCGCTTAATCCGTTTATTGCTTGATTCTCCCGTATCTTCTTCGTCCGGAGCCTGTTTTGCTTAATTCTCATGTCATTGGATTCGTCTTTCCATTACGCTTTTAATGACACTAAGTTTGCCAAATTTGGAGGTGTATAGCTTTCGCGTGCTCTGGATGATGATCAGTTGTATTCAAAGCACTTTATCTTCTTCGTTCTTCACCCGTTTTCCATGGTTCTTGATTCTCTGGTCTTGTATTTTCCTAAGGAATCATAAGGTGTCAATTAAGAGCTGTTTCGAGAGGATTAATAAGAACGGAAGAATCAAGGTGGCTTAATTTGCTTGTTTTGCTAGATAATTGGACGTTTTCATTGATTTTTATCACAACGCCTATAAATGGACCACCTTGGAGATTTTTTGGTAATAAATGAGTGTTTTGAAATGTTTTCACCAAAAGTTTAGTCCAAAAAGTGCAGAAATATCTACATAAAAACATAACTTTTTACGTTACATCAATCCTCCAAGCGATACTACAATATTAACCCTCTATTAGTTCGGTTAAGTATTAACCGAGACTTACTAGTCGCTAACTAATGAAATAAAAAAAAATGAAAATTTAAATCTAAACTAAGAGAGTGGATTGAATTGTAAAGTGTAGAATGTGAAGTGTGTAGTTGTTGTGTGTTCAAATTGGAGGATGAAGCCTCGTATTTATTGAAATCACTCAAACTATTCTTCAACCATATTTGAAACTCCAAACGCACAACCGTATAAAAATTAGATTTTGTATGCCTGAACTCGCGATACGGGTAGTTTCAGCCGTGTACAGGTGAGCTGGGCTGTATACGGCTGAATACCAACCATATACCGTTGGTTTTCAACCATATACGGCTGAACACAACCCTATACAGTCCGTGTGGGCCATATAGAGCATGTGTCCAACCGTATATGGATGGAACCAATCGTATACGGCTTGGTTCAACTGTATTACGATTCTTTGGTTCTTCGTTTCTTCGTTTAAGCGTAACTTCTTCATCATTTATCTGTTTTGAGCAATTCTTGTGTACACGGTTTCATAATTTCCTAACGAATAAAATGTCATAATTTAGAGGTCATAATTCTAATTATAGCTCAAAAAGATTTGAGAAGAGTGAACGAGAGATTCGTTGATCGTTTGTGCTCTATTTTACTCGTTTTTAGGCCGTTTTAGTTGATTCTTGAAGCATCGTATATATTTTATCCTTTATGATGAAATTTAGCAGAAAATTTCATATTTTAAATGTTTTCATCAATAATCGGGCTAAAAAGGTGAGACAATAACACATAAAAACTTGACTTTTTGTGTGTTATCAGAGAGTAATCTCCATAGACTCAATGTTCCGTAAAATGGCAGTTGAACAAAGGGCCACTGTTCCGTCACAAGAGCAGTGTTGCGGGTTGAGCAACATGATCCGATCAAACTCACATAGCCTAGGTACTCAGTGACATACTAATTTATAACTTAACTAAAGAAGTAGGGTCCTAGTTTTTACACATGTTTTCTATATGTTTTTTACTTAAATATGTCCCCATATAATCATCATCTCAGCATATACACTATCCTAAATCACAGGGGACCACGTCTTTGTTATCCTTAAGTGTTATATATGCTAGTCTCCCTTTACTGTTATGCTTTATTAATTTTAGTAGTTTAAATAGATAAAAACCCAAAAACAATCACCTATCTACTTATCCAAACCCTAACATGATAATTAGTTTATCGGAACGAGCTTTGTTTCAAATCTACCGTCGTATGGAATGACCCAGGATCACTTACCGCATACTTGTATCAGTACACAGGTTTAGCCACCCCCCCCCCCCCGATTATTATAAATTTAAAATTACCATTGGTGTCGCCGCCAGCGAAAAGGTCTGCAATGACAATGACAGGTAGCGAAACCTGAACCGACCACCGGTGACGCATCAGCTCACACGATTTCTACCCTATTCCTCGTTATTTCTAGAACTTCAAAGATATATATGGATCGATGTATGTGTATATATGGAGATGTATATAAGTTTTGTTAATTTACTCCCTCCAGCTATCAAGTATACATACTTATAAACCCCTCTGTTATAACTGTCTAGAACTTAAAAATTTTTAGAATTATTAACGTTTTCAATAATAACAATAATATTTTATATCAGTTAAATAATATCTCAATTTTTGGGGTGTTACGTTATTGTATTGTGATAAATATTTCTTACATTTACAATACTCTTTCTATATTGTAATATTATTATATCACTACTACACTAACACAAATGGCACATAGTTAAAAACATGTATAGACCATGGAAAACGGGAGGTGGGCTATCGGGGGAGAACTCTATTTGCAAAGAAAACGGAACATGATCCGAAATTTGTGGTCTAATAACCTTACGGACCACGGTCAGTAATATATAACCGTGGCAACAATGGGGCAATTAAACTGTCGGGCCCACGGCTCTTCTTGTGGGAGTCATGGTCCGCCTTAATATATTTATTTTAAAAATTTTTGCCTCAACCACAGATCTCTTCTTGGGACTGTGAGTTTATTTAATAGATTTTTTTTACAAAACTACTTTCAGAACCTGTTTATGTTTCGCGCAGTATTTGTATAAAATAACTTCATCATATATAAACAGTAGTTGAGATTCCCTCACCCCCCAGTAATACTCTTTAATCAAATGGTGTTTCATAAATGTAGCTTGTAAGTGGTAATCGATTTAAAGACTGTAAACTTAATAAATTTCTCTCTCTCTCTCTCTCTCTATATATATATATATATATATATATATATATATATATATATATATATGCCATCACCACGATAAGTAATTGGTAAGAGATTTCATTGTTGGGCACATCTCATCATTCAAAATTTATGTTTAATCAAGCAAGCTATTTTGATCTTAAAATATTCATAGGCCGGACATACGTTTATGTTACTCACCCTGAATTTTTATATAACCATCATATATATTCAAGCATCTAAGCATATAATTAATATTTTAGCACATAAGAAGTTAAGCATTCAAAAGCCATATAAATCATTTAAGTAAAAGGAATAACGTAAAGAGAAGAATTTGTTCCTAGAACCTTGCACACCACCTCACCTCAACATTGTTGAGGTCTCTCGGCGATAATGGAGTTTTGTCTTTCAACAATTTGGAAACCTATATTCATATTAATTAAAAAGAAAAAAAAACCCTTATATGATGAAAGATAAAATTTACTCGAAGGAATTAAATGTACATTATAATACTTACGTTTAATGGAAAATCAAACTGTTAGACGGTTATGAAGTCAAACATCCATTTCATAACATAGTATCCACATTCCTAGCCTCCTATTTGTTGATTACACGAACCATATAACATGAATAAGAGTAACTTAAGGGTATACATAAACCGCAAAAATTTAGATTTTAAAAGAAAAATGTTTAGATTAACACAAACAAGAAATATATAGTTAGATACAAGGGAAACCCTCTTGCAAGGAGTGGCTGGTAAAGTACTAATGGCTTCTTGGGTTTTAACGATTAGGGTACTATGGTAGTGTCGTAGTCAAGTATTGTGGTGTTGGAAAATTGAGAGAAAATTATTTTGTGTGTGTGTTTGTGGTGACTATAGTATGCCTTGTGTGTGTTAATTTATATATCAAGACAAATAGAGGAGGGGAGGGTGATCAATGGTTAAGACTAATCTTTAGTTGAAATAAACAGTCCAGATGCTAGATTAGCATAAATTAAAGGATATGGGAAAGTGCATTATTAAGTATGTGAAGATAATACGATTGTAATTTTGATTCAAATTCTCTGTTTTGCTGGCCATAAACAACTCATATTGTCGATCTAGAAAAGACCTCTATTTTTTAATTATGAGATTAATTCCTTTGTACAGATTGCACAAAGACTCCCATAATCTTTCACCAGTTGCACTTTTAATTATAGAGTGGTAGACACTTGGCACTGTTTGGTAAACACATCACCAAGAAACACTAAAGCTTAGGATCAACATCTAGGAAAACGTTATCCTCATTATACCATTGACTTATAGATTTAAGTATAATAGTTCTGTCATCGTTACTACCACTAGAATTACTTTCAAGTGTGTGGTATGAGGAACATAGGGCCTTCATTTAAAGTTTTGATTGATGTGCTTTATATGCACCTATTTATATATAGGGATATTGGTCTATTGTTAAAATACCGATAAATCAGATCATAATTACAAGATTAAATACATTAATTAAAATGACCAACACATACCATGCAATAGAACATATATTCTATATAGCCAAGAAATTAATAGTTAACCAAGATAGCTTCCAAACAACTACAAAGAAGAATAGACATAAAATAATTAATAAAAGTGAATAAAGCAATAACATAGAAAACTACACAACCAACGAAACAAAATAATAAAACCAATATATTGAATATAATACTTTAAGAACAAAAGCTACATATATTTATTACGATATATCGAACAAGAGAATCGATCTGCTGATGTTATGGGTACAAATCCTGAAATCGATACATTATACAATTAGCATGTATGGGGTTAAAAATATATTTTAAAGTAAATAAATAAACATTGTCCTATTAGTAATAATCAACATTTAATGCACAATTAAAAACGAAATTAACTAGTATGTAAACTCGTTAACTTTATGACGGATCTCGGCGAGCTTCATACAAGATATCAATTCAATATTTTATTTTAAACAATCAATGAAGTAATAATCAGTCTTTTACCATTAAGTTTGTTGAAGCTCAATGCGTTATTTTTTTGTGAATTGATACGAATTCATACTTAATATGTTCATATTTGATATTTTGTAGTTAGGATGTATAGTTATGAAAAAGAAAAGTTTGAAGACTAAATTGAAAATTATAGTCAGAATAAAGACTCAGTGAGCAAGAAATAGTTGGACACGCCGAGCTTCAAGTCAGATACTTGGAAATTAGAGTTATCCTATTATTTAAAATAGAGACTCTGTCTTATATTTTCCAAAATGAAGACTTATGTCATAAAGCTTTAGTTATAGATGAGCATTGGTTATTGATTATTACTTTAAAAAATATTTTTAAGCGTAAATAAATTGATTATATAATGTACTAATATCTGGATTTGTACCCATGACATCCATTGAACAATTTTCTTGTTCAATATATCATGATAAATATACCTAGTCATTAATAAAACTTTTGACGACATTAAAAGATTGTATAGATATACCTTGATTATATTATTATGTTTTGTTGGTTGTGATATCTATTATGATAACGTTTTATTTATTTTTGTAAATTTATGTCTATTATTGCTACTCTTGTGTGCTTTTGTAATCGTTGGGAGTGATCTTGGTTAAATGTTATTTGCTATACTATACGGAATGATAGGTTTTCTTATCTTATATGTGTTAGTCATTTTAAATAATATACTTCATCTTGTAAATTTACTTTAATTTTCAGGATTCATGATATTAGACATGTCTCCCTATATATAAATAGGTACAAAAAAGACATATCATAAGGTGACGCACATACCATTTCCATGTTATTCCCACTTAATCTATTTAAATATATTTATTCTATTTGATCCAAACCTAGCATATATCGATTCTCATATTTTTCTAAAGAAACTACCAATTACTTGCGTATAAATATAAAACGTCTTCAATATATTACTAACTATTTATCTTTATTGTATTGTGATAAATATTTCTTAAATTTACAATACTCTTGCTATATCGTAATATTATATATATATATATATATATATATATATATATATATATATATATAACATTATAAAATGTGAATGTTATTATGCATTTAATCTATCGAGTACAACATTCATTCTCTACTAGTGTTTATAATATATTCTTTATATGTATGATTATCATTATATTATTCATTGGATTCACCAACTATTAATCTATAGAGTAATAATAATTATTCTCTACTAATAATATTTTATAACATATAATAAATGTTTTTTCGAAACCATACAACTATGCATATATATAGATCCAACCTTAATAATATATAGTTATATAACAACTCATAGACTAGCTTGTTATTTATCATTTATTCTACTTCAAGAAACTTATATACAAATAAATGCACACACGATATTACAAAAATATGTAATATAATGTTATATATCAATTGTACAACATAAATGTATACTGTATATATACGTGATCCGTGTTTTCACTTGATCAAAAATAAATTATACTTGAACTAAAAGAAGTCATAAAATATTTTTAATGGGGGTAATCAAACGGTTCATCATCATGTTCATGATGATTCAAGCCATATCAAGCCAGGAAGGTGTACTAGGTATGATACCTCAACCTAATGATCGTACACTCGGAAAACCAACCGCGTCAATTTTGAGTCATGAATTTTGTATATTCCAAAGCAGATGTACCGATGACAAGTGCACTTTTGAGTGCAAATATAGAGGACAAGGTCAAGTAGGAAAATGTAAAGGCAAAACAAAATGTTGTTGCTACCAATAAGTTCAATATATTATTGTAGTTTATAAATGATATTTATTTGTGTTTAAAAATGTGGTATCATATGTTAAGTAAATAAAATTCATGATCGCAGTTGCTTAAATAATTGCAATATTAAAATAAATTATTATTAATTATTTATTGTGGCTGGACACTTCCTTCAACAAGGTGTTATGAATTCTTGCATAATTGATTGGAGGTGTGTATCATGTATATACATTTTTATATTACAAATAAGTAATATGATATATGTTATGAGCCAATCTATTCCTCAACATTGTAAAATTGTCTAAATTTATAATTATCACACGTAATTAGACTTCCTTATAAGACCTCACCAATGTACTATCAACGTATTTATAATCTTCCATTTTTAACAAATACTTATACTTGTGAAATCCAATCACATAATTACTTGACATTTAAGTCAATTCGTGTTTGATTATAGTCCTTATAGATTTTATGATCTTTGATCTCACAGACATATTAGTTTCGCATAAATTTTTTAAGAATTTTTATTGGTCTCAACTGCTCAATATATATATATATATATATATATATATATATATATATATATATTTCTTTATACACAAGGAATTCCCCATATTACCTCTCACTTTAAATTTATACTCAATTTAAATGTTGTACCATTTTTATAAAGTAAATTATGACCGACAAATTCTTTCATTCTCTTTCTTGGTTTTTTATAGTACATGCTTTTAATTATCTTTTTCATTATCACATTAGATTCAATTTAAATTTCTTGTGGAACTAAATGTTTCTTTTGTGTATTTTCTTTCTTAATTTCTTATGATTTTTGTTGTTGTTAGTGTTGTTCTATATTATTATTATTTTCAAATGCTATTTCACTGCGTTTTTTAGGGGATTTCAAATAAGCTCTTGCCGCATTGCGCGGGTTAACGGCTAGTATATATATAATACATTTAACACTCTCTCTCCTGAAAAAATTTTAAGACTAAGTAAAATACGTCTCACTTACTACTTATTCTCCACTAATTGCACTTTTCATCAATCAAATATTATATCTACTCACTAGAGTCTTTTTTATTGGTTAAATATTAAAGTTGACACTTATAATTGGACATCCCAAAATATTAATGTGGACATTTTAAATGTGACGGATGGAGTACAATATGTTTTTATATCAAAAAATTCATTCGCACCTCCACCCACCGTCACCACTTTCACCGCTACGTTGTGTGGGTATATATATTTATATATATATATATATATATATATATATATATATATTACGATCTTTGATCTCACAGACAGATTGGTTTCTCATTTGTTAAGAATTTTTATATCATGTTTAACTTTCAATTGCTCAATATGATATGAAAGGATCAAGAGGGAAGCTCCAAAATTGAGGAAATGAGGGAAGCAAACTTCCTCAACTCATTTTCTCATATCTTCTATAATTCATCTACAATACCCATTTTATCAATTTTTATCTAAAATCTAAAATTAAAGAATATTATGCAACGATTCATTAAATTTTCGGATCCATCAATAGCATTCATAAATATATGAATCCATAATTTTCATAAATATTAAAATGTGTAATTAATATATGCATAAAAAGGTAAATATTAAATTCAGTTAATGTGTATTAAATGCAAATATTAATATTTATGGAAATTTCAACTTCATTAAATGCACGTTAACGTGTGCCACGGGGGCATACGTTAGCAAAATCCTTAATGAACTCTCATAACGTTAACATTAATTTGGAATGCATGCTAATCAAAATTACAATTAATGTTCTTAAACATTCATTTAGGATAAATATTAACTTATATATATATATATATATATATTTATATATATATATATATATATATATATATATGTTATTTATACAATATTGAACATAACATCTATACCGTATAATAATGAATATGAGTAAACATTCATCATAAATGAATATTATAACGTTTATTAATGTATAATACAATATATTAATTAATAAACATTGTAAATGAATATTTTAATGTTTATCAGCGTCTAATAACAATGATAAATAAATATTCATCACAAATGAATCTTAAAGACTAAAAAATTAAGATATTAACGTCCATTTAATATGGATGTTAACTCATGTACATTATCATACATTAATGAATGTTATGTTATAACATTTCTATATAATAACATATACAAGTTAATATTTATCGTAAGCGAATGTGCAATAATATTAAACTGTAAGTTTGATTAACATTCATCTCAAATGAATGTTTACATACTGGAAAATTTAAATTCGAGAGTTTATTATCTAATGAAAATGTAAAATTATTACAAATTTGTTTGATTAAAGATGTATATGATTGATTTATTCATATTTTACTTTATTTGTATATATATATATATATATATATATATATATATATATATATCAATTGTGTCCTCAATTAAATGATTTTGTAATTTTTTTAGTGGGTTTCTATGTTTTTCTTCATTAGATCTATTTTTCAACATTTATTTATTGAATCTTATATTGTTCATTATCTTGCAGTACACATTATGAATTAGTGTTTTTCATATGATTTCTTAAAGTTTCTAGCTTTAATTTGATGAATCGCACTTAAAAATCGTGATTTATAGTTGTTAGGGCTTTGTTAACCATAATGTATGGCTGAGAATAGTTTCCCTCCTCCCCTCATTTTTTTACGTCCCTATTAATCTCCCACTATGTGTGTGTATATGTGTATGTTTATGTGTGTAATAGTAAATAATAATATATGATATTTTTAGGTTGGATACATCTAAGAGTGTTAGAAATATTAATAATTAGAAAAACAATATTATAACTTCAATTTATTCAATCTTTCAATTATCCTTAAACTCATAAAATAAATATCTCATAGTTAGTGTCTTCATTAATTATTGATATTATACTATTGGAATCAATGATTTTTAATCACATGTGAATTTGTATAATATCTCATGTAGTTTACAGTTAAGTATGAATTCCGTATGTTAAATTTGTTAAAATATATATGTTTTTAGGTTTTAATTTAGTTGTGTAAATAACTATGTACATTAATCATAGAAATTTTACCTAATATCTTAGTCTTTCAAATGAGATAAACTTGAATTCACTTTCGTAAAAAATAAGATAATTATAACACCCCTCATTCATTATATCAATATAATATATATTTAAGTCGGAAGCGTTTATTAAAACATATTTCATTAATGAACAATACGGAAAATGTACATAAACTGTTTAAAACTTCGATATACAATAGTTTAAAACTATTAAAGCCATAATACATTTACTACACAAAACGGAGTGTTATAGGATTCCAAAACTTTAGTTTATAACAAACTTTATCAGGGTTAGTAGAGCACTCAAACATTCTATAACATCTTCTTCCTGCCACCCCCATATTCAAAATATAGCCTGCAGGAAGTAAAATGAGGGATTAGCACGTAGTTAAGTGAATGAACTTGTACCACACAATTCAACTTAGCATAACTATAAGATTACATCAAATAATCGTAAACACACATATTTCAATGAGGATGGGTGGCTCTTGGTATATCATAATACCCGAGATTCCCCAAGAACACTTATCGTACATATCGGTATGGCCATAACGGACGAGACCGATAGTTAGTGGTGATTATAATCAAACACAGGTTCTATACACAAGGAATGAAGTAAGACCCTGTATAATTCACACAATAACCAACTAACCCAACTAATGCGTTGACCTCAATAACACTGATACACAGAGGTTCACATATTACGTAGATTAATTCAGTAATTAAGACTAAACAGTCTAATAAACGCATCTACGTTTATTTGTTGCAACCAAATAGTTACAACTAAATCAAAGGGTGAGTTACAAATCCACTCACCGATACCTCAGGAGTCACCACACTCAACTTCTAATCACTGAGTCTTTGGGGTATCTGAAACATCACACAACACACAAATTAGTAACTTACTCAATTATTAATTTAAATACCAAAATGTAATACAATTAAATACTACTTGTTTTCACATCAATTAAATTTTGGTGACTTAAAACACAGATACACAAAAATCCAGTATCATCAACCATACCCGATCGGGTCACTGGCCATACCCGTTCGGGTCACTAGCCATACCCGTTCGGGTAACCATGAGAAAATGCCCAAGGAAACTTTATGTCACCTATTTGTTCTAAATTACGCGATCGTCTAAATTTACACGATCGGGTAGCTTCACATACCCGTCCGGGTAGCAAAACATACCCGTTGGGGTAAGGTCAAAAACCCAGAAAAACCTAGTTCCTTTTCTGCAATTGCACAGCTCGAACCAATTTCGATTTACACTCAAATTCAGGTACCAAAACTAGTTTCAGTAGAATTCTAACCTCAATAGCAATTAGTAACTTTGCACAACAACTTTTAAACATCAATTAACATCAAACAATGTCATTTTCATATTAAAACCTAAAGAACCCATTTAGGTCATTTACTTGATTCCAAATCACAATTGTAAAACTTGAATTCACTAGTTTGAGCTATATAATCAGTTTACAATGAATACACAACATCATTAAATCATCAGTCTTACTCAAACATAATTCAATTCAATACTTTCATTATTGACTTAACTAAAACTTGAGTTCATGAAAATATATATACCTACACTTGATGATGAAGATGATGACTGTAAGAAGATGATGTTGAGGTTAATTAAATGATCTCAGCTTCAATTTCAATTACTTGAGGGTGTTTATGATTTTGTGTTCTTGTGTGATAATATGAAGTGTACAAGTGATTTCAAGCAATATAGCAATTAACAAGAAATAAAGAGGTCGGCCCCTATTTAAGCCAACTCAAATAATTGGGTATTTTATACCCGTTCTAAAACTATTATCTGGAACCTAAATACCTTTATTGAGAAACTTATTTTATTTTATCTTCAACAATAGTAAATTAAAACAAACAACAATTTACTATTCACAATAAGTCCTAATATTTATTTACCTAAGTTTCGCAATTAAATAATATCAAGTAATTCCTAAAACAATTAAATAATCAATTTAAATTAAGGAATTACCAGACAAATGGAGAGGATGTTACATATCTCCCCTCCTTAAGGAGATTTCGTCCCTGAAATCTCTATACGATCAAACAATACAGGATATCTGGATCTCATACTCTCTTCAGTCTCCCAAGTTAGGTTTGTACCTAAACTATGTTTCCATTTCATTAACACCATGGGGATTTGTTTTTCCTAAGTTTCGTAACTTTTCTGTCAAGAAGTTCAACAGGTTCTTCAACTAACTTCTGAGTTCTATCAACCCGCAAATCTTGCAAAGAAAGATTCTGAGACTGGTCTTCAACGTTAAATTTCCTCAAATAACAAATGTTAAACGTGTCATGAATACCCGCAAGCTCTGGAGGAAGATCCAATGAAACTGACTGATCATTAACCACTTGGCAAATTCTGAAAGGACCAATGTATCTAGGAGCTAGTTTCCTTCATTTTCCAAACCGAATTATACCTTTCCACGGAGAAACTTTAAGATAAACAAAATCACCTTAAGAAAATGACACTGGCCCTCTACGTGGATCTTCATATTGCTTCTCTCTATCACGTGCAGTGACGCGCCACCAACCGTCACGCATCGTCAACGCGACCGTATGGCAGCACGTCGGTGGAAGTTTTAAAATTTGTATTTTGCTGGGCTCAAACTATGCTAGCTACCTACCTTGTGGGTAAGGTGGCAAGTATAACTCAAGTGTTGTCCAAATTCGGAACGAATTGAATTGAATTGGAACCTACCAAAGATAACTTGACAATAGGATGGGTTTAGAAACAAGGTAGGTATGGGTTTGGTTTTATCTATTCTAATCTAAAGACAAGAATTAAAATGCAGGAAAGTAAACGAGAATATAAGCAGCAAGTAGAGAGTGATTGCTGAAACTTCGACGATTAGGGTTTCGGGATGATATTATATTGATGATAGGTGATTACTCTAGCTAAGAATCTTCTAAACGGTCACTAGGACCCTACGTCTAGGTGTAACCCTAAAGCATATGTCACTGAATCCTAGGTTATCCTGATCCTGATCAGATGGGACTGTCTTCAGACCCACCTCACCGCCTCTTTCGGAGACCAAGCGACTATCTAAATGGAGTTAAGGAATAAGGTGACAGTCCACAACACTGACTTTTCTTAACACCTATGTCTATCCAATTTTAACAGAGTAATACTGGTTGTATGCTAAATAAGTTAAACTATCGGTTAATTAGAGATAAGGGCTTTTAAGCATCTGGTAACACAGCCGGCATCCTTGCTTTCATTTCCTAACTCCTATGACTATCCATTTATCTGTTTTAGTTCTAATACTTCCATCATGGATTAGACCCTCCTTTGCCATCGGTCGTTCATCCCTAGGCATGCGTACAGTGTATAGTGTCCTTATTTTCCATAGTACTCTAACCCTAGGTATATCTACGGTGTTTTCAAGACCTAATGTATCTTTACACAACTTTATAACCAGAGGTAGTTTAACGGTGTACTATAGCATTTTTCACGTCTTAACAGGACCTAGACCCGTGTCTAGAAGGGTTGCTTCCAGGTAATCCATGGTGAGATAAACCATAGGCATTTCCTTGGCTTCCACGTATTTGTACTCTACCATAGGCATTTCCTTGGCCATGTTACGGAGATCCCACAGTTTCATACAAACAGGAGATAACTATGTATTCTTAAGGCAACAGTCAGATCCTATCCTAAGGCAACAGTCACGTGAGAGACCAAAAAGGGTGATTAATTAAGTCTATATCCAGGATATGTCAAAACATGTATGCAGCATAACAACTACCAATCATATATAAGATATATTAATTAAACATCATCCCTAATTCTAACATCTACATTTCAACAATCACATATTAATCTAGCTAATCAGCATGGCAATAATCATGAATCGTACTAAAATAATATGCAAAGTAAACATTATAACAGTAAGAGAGTAAGATAATATCACCGGATTAGAAGAGTTTTACTGAGGATTACAATAGTCTGACTTGAATAACCTTGCTACAGCTTGATTACCCAATTACAACTTTCCTCTAGCTCTAACCGCTAACTTATATCTCTCTAGTTCTCTAGAGAGAGAAACTAGAGAGAAGAACTAACTATATTAACATCAAGAACAATTCTCCTCTAACTCCTTAGAGAAGTGCTAGAGAGAGAAAGTAGAGAGAGAGAGAATATTTGTGAATGAGAGGTATGTGGAATGGTGGAAATGAAGCCACTATTTATAGGAGAAGGGAGGTAGTCATGGTACAAGTCTTGAAGCATTGAATACAAACATCAAAGCAGCATACGGGGAAAGCGGACCAAAGGGAGGGGGTCAAACGGCACCTCACAAGCACAACACCCCCGTATACGGCACCCTAAGGGCCGTATACATCACCTAGGGTACCGTATACGGTACCTAGGTGCCCAGGGGAGGGTTGGTGCTCCATTTGCTGTATACTGACTTCTCGGTTGCTTGGTTCGTCCGTATCTTCTTCATTTGGAGTCCGTTTTGCTTGATTCTTGCGCCGTTTGATTCGTTTTTCCGTTACGCCTCTAATGACACTAAGTTTTCCAAATTTGGGGGTGTTTGACTTTTGCGTGTTCCGGATGACGATCGGCGGGCTTCTAGACTGCACATCTTCTTCATTCTTTACCCGTTTCTCTTGATTCTTTCACCTCCAATCTTGGATTTTCCTATTGAATCATAAAATATGCATTTAGATCTAACTTGATAGGATAATCAAGAATGGAATATTTAAGGTGATTGTTTTTGTTGGTGGATTTTGTGTGTCAGTCACTTGGTCAACGTTTGTAATTGTCAAAGTCAATTAGTCTTAGTATGTGATGTGATTAGTGTGTATATGCAAGTCTGTAAATGAATAGTGAAATAGACAATATATACAATATAATGTTCATGCGACACAGAGCTTGTGTCGCAAGGGTCACAATAGCGACACAAGTTGTGTCGCTAGTAGGTCTGAACATCTATAAATAGAGGAGTTAGAATTCATTTCAAGGTTGATCAAACCCTAGAGAGTGAGAGAGGCATGGGCAGAGAGACAGAGAAAGAGTGTGACTATTGTAATCATTATTCCTCAATCGTGAATACATACAAAGATTATAGATATCGTGTTTGTGTGTTTGATTAAACGTTCATTACTTGATTGTTTGTATTCCGCACTTTCAATCGAGTAAACGATCTGATTAGGTCCGACATACGGGTACCTACAAGTGGTATCAGAGCCGTGAATCAGTTATTCAACGATTACGGATCGTGATTTGAATGTTTTCGGTTTGATTCGCGAAGGTTTTATTGATTAATCTTCGTTTGTGGGTTTAATTGCTTGAAGATTGTGTTTTCTAAAGGTGTTTTCTGGGTTAGTTCATCAATCGGTTTTTGAAAATCCTTAAGGTTTCGAAAATTTTCGATTTTAGGGTTTTGGAATCTGCCCAGCGTCGTTTTGCGACACAACCTGCGACACAAGATTTGTGTCGCTAATTAGGGTTTTCTATTTTGCGACACAAGCTCGCGACATAGTGTGCGACATAACCTGCGACACAACCCTTGTGTCTCACCACTATTCATTGCGACACATCTTTTGTGTCTCACTACTTTAAACTGCGACACAAAGTTGCGACACAAACATAGTGTCACTAATACCTCACCAAGGCTAAAAAAAAAAGTTTCATTTTTTGGCTGGAAAGGTCGCGAAAATTTTGTGTTTCCAAATTTTGTTCATAGGCTTAAAACTTTTCAATTTTAGCCTGGAAAAAGTTTCATTTTACCCGGGCATTTTTGGACGTTTTCGATTGAATTTTTGGCGGGAAATTCGTGAAAATATTTGTAGTACCAAATTTTGTTTTTGAGCCTAACAGTTCTTGATTTTAGTTTTGAAATAGTTTCGTTTTACTCGGAAATTTTTCGATATTTTCGTCGCTAAATTTAAAATGGTTTTTTCTCAAGCTATTGCTCCATCTAAGTTCTTGTTCGACAGTGACTTCAACAAATGGAAGACTGAGCTAGAGATTTTCATTGCATACAAGGACCCTGCTTTATTGGTTTTGATTACCGAGTAGAGATACGAGCAACCGATTCTCAAAAGGACTATGACATCGGATGAACGAAAAAGATATGAAGTGCGTATGAGATGATTACGAAGTGCTTACCTCTAGATATGGTCGATTATTATAAAAATCAAGCAACGGCTTATGATTTATGGAAAGTGTTACTTTTCAATTTTGGTAACCAAGATCAGTTAGAATTTTCAAGTCCAGATGAGGAGATTAAGATGAAGTTGATACAGAAAGAGGAGCCTCAAAGCAGCGCATTCGCCGCTCCAATACAAGAGTTTGATTCTAATGCTTCTAAATGCTTATCTTGTATGAAATTACCTGATAATATTAACAGATACCGGGAGGATAATGAACGCCTAAATTCAGATCTTAAAAATTTGATGGAGGCAAATGAAGTTTTAAAAGAAAATGAGAAAGTTTCAGATAAAAAGTTAAAAGCTATTCTTGAAGAAACAAAAGAATTTAAAGCCAAAATTTATGATCAGCAAGATGAAATTTCTAGTTATGTTGATATGCTTACTTTCGTAAAGAAACAACTTGCTGACTCACAGGCTGAAGTTCTTGATTTGAAACGAAAGCATTCAAACTTTTCTACATCCTCTTTGGTATTTGATGAAATCCTTCAATCGCAAATGACAGATACCAAAAGTAAGGTTGGTCTTGGTTTTCACCATGTACCTCCTCCTAAGGACTATCTGCCTATGCCATCCAAGGATTCCATCAAAGACTTTGTGCCTTCCTCCTCAAAAGTCGACACAAATTCTGTTGATGTGCCAGTTAATGAGCAAGTTAAACAGGCCGAGCTTGTTAGGCCTAAATTTGTTAAAGCTGAAAATAAACCTCCGGTCAGTGTTGAAGAGGTTGTTGTGGTAGAAGATATACCTGAAGTGTCTACCATTAAGGTTGAGAAAATAACTGTCAAACCAGACTGTTTTAAATGCAAAGGCAAAGCTAAAGTAGATAATGAATCTTTTAAAGTTAAAAATGCTAAAAGGGATTCTAAATCTACTAACTCAACCTCAGGAACATCTACTTCAACATGTTCACCTAAAAGTGCATGTTCAACAAATGTTCCTGTTATAGACCTTCTGTGTACTGTCCTCCACCGAAACGATTTGAGGGCTCTCATTGGAATCAATCTTATGTTGAGAGACGTTCTTGCTTTCGTTGTGGTCAACAGGGCCATATTGTTAGGGATTGTAGGTTATTATCCCTAGATAGGTTTGGTAGAGGGATGCCAAGAACTTATTATTTTAAGAATTCTTTTCAAGGCGTCGTTCGCATTCGCCTGTATCTAGTTGTGCATCAAATTCTCCACAACCTATGGCTACAGTAAACAAAGTTGTGCCTCGTAGACCTCAAGTTTAACAGCACAACATTGTTTAAAACAAAACATCCGAACCTAAACAGGTTTGGAAACCAAAATCCACAAACAACACATCTATGGAATCAACTGAGTTTTTAAAATATCATAAACTCATGGATGTGATGATTATGGATGATAATGGACAACCAAAGTTTATCAAGGATTGGGTGTCCCATAAACTCTAATGTTTGATTGTTTGTGGTGATGCAGTCAGTTTCCTGTTACCTGATATTTTTAGTGACTGCATGGATGTGGATATTGTTGGAAGAATGGTGACTGGAATGATGAAATTTCTGAAGTTCTGGTGGTTAAAGTGCTAAAAAGGCATTTGATTTGACTTGATATGTGATTTTGAATTTTTTTATTAGTTTAGCAATGGCCATTCTTTGTACTTTTTAGTATCAAAGAAATGCAATGTTGCGAAATATCTTAAATCAAAAATTACAAAAATATGTTTAATGTTTAAATTGGTACATTTGAATTGGATTTTTGAAAAGAATTTGTTGTTCAGGGGGAGTAATTAAAATTCTGATTATTTGGATCAGAAATGTGAACAGCAAGATTCTTGTTTCTTCAAAAAGATATTGGATTGTGTCTGTAAACAACATGGGAAATGATTGTACATCAGATGACATGCACAAAATGGAAATTCTAAGGTTTATCCTTGATGTATCAGTAGGTTTATCTAGCATACTTAGCACAGCTTTCATAAACATTAGCTTCATCATATGATGTACTGGTAGGCATGATACACACCGGTTTCTGGGTTCTTAAGAAGTAATTCTAATACGTTTCTATGATCTTGTGGTAAACACCATATGATGTACGACTAAATGTCTTAATTCCTTAACATAGCATGACATATTTCTATATTAGAGGTTTATCTGAAATCATTTGGGGGTCTATACTGATTGTTTCCTCTGTTGTACGTAAGTACAGACCTGGTCTCAATTTGTATATACTTAAAAGTTAAGCAAACGCAAGTCAATGAACTTAAAAAGGTCTTAAATCATAAGATACCTAACAAGGTCACCAAAATGGTTTGACCAAGTCTGGTTTTGCTTAAACCTGAATCAAGTTATGTCGCTTTGTTGTACGTTTATACAGACCTGTCACCGCTGACTTGATTCTTAAAAATGATACTCTTATATTCTCTCTGGATTCGGAAGCTATGTTCATGTATGGGTTACAGGGGTATGTCATAGGTGGGAACCACAGAGAAATATTCATACTAACAATAAAAGGTTAACTAACAGACCCGGATGTAACATGTTTAAGTGGATAAATAATACCAGTAATCCTCTTGAAATAATTTTTATAAAAGGTGTTTTAAGTGTGCTAAGTAAATTTAAAGTGGACAAATATACTGATAATCGAAATAACACTTATTATTTCCTAATAATTGCATGTTGGCCTGTTATGGTCTCTAAGCAGACCTAAAACAATCCTATTCCCAAATTTATTTTAATCTTTATTTTTACTTTTGTTTATTAAAGAAAAATACAAAAAGATTTTATTGTTATATTATTTTCTTCAAACATCACATATCTTGTTAAAGTCAAATACTGATGAAGTAAAGGATGTCAGTTATTCTCCAAAGACTGTGAAGATAAATTCTATTGGAGAAGCTGCTGACGATTGAGAGATGGTCACATAGTTTGAAGATTTTATTGTATGATAAACGTGTGTCAGTCACATGAATCAGGACATCAAGATTGTTTGAAGACCATGCTATCTCAATGGGGGAGTTTCTGATTGTTGAAGACATGAAAGAGTTATGTCAGATCAAACTAGTTGAAAACTTAGGTGACCAAGCTATTTGCTTGGGGGAGTTTGTTGGTGAAGGCTAATTGAAGCTCATTTGACCAAGCTGCTGACATGGGGGAGTTTGTTGGTGCATTTTGTGTGTCAGTCACTTGGTCAACGTTTGTAATTGTCAAAGTCAATTAGTCTTAGTATGTGATGTGATTAGTGCCTATATGCGAGCCTGTAAATGAATAGTGAAATAGATAATATACACAATATACTGTTCATGTGACACATAGCTTGTGTCGCAAGGGTCACAATAGCGACACAAGTTGTGTCGCTAGTAGGTCTGAACATCTATAAATAGAGGAGTTAGAATTCATTTCAAGGTTGATCAAACCCTAGAGAGTGAGAGAGGCGTGGGCAGAGAGACAGAGAAAGAGTGTGAGTATTGTAATCGTTATTCCTCAATCGTGAATACATACAAAGATTATAGATATCGTGTTTGTGTGTTTGATTAAATGTTCATTACTTGATTTTTTGTATTCCGCACTTTCAATCGAGTAAACGATCTGATTAGGTCCGACATACGGGTACCTATAGTTTTTGCCTCGGTTTACGTGTAAATTGGATGTTTTAGCTGATTTTTGTAGCAACGCTCGTATTTAGACTACCTTGGTGATTTTTGATGATAAATGATTGTTTTGAAATGTTTTCACCAAAGAATAGTCCAAAAAGTGCGGAAATAAGTACTTAAAAACATGACTTTTTGATTCACATCAAGTATCCCACACTTAAGCGTTGCTTGTCCTCAAGCAACACTCAGTTGTGTCCCGTGAAAACATTTTATAGTTTTTAGGTAAGTTAGAGCACTCCCAAAAAAAGTTACCACTTTGTCATATGGGAAAATTATTTAGAGAGCATAGGGAAAGCTAAGATGATCCTTTCAGAAATAAGTATTTGACTTTCCGAGGCATACTTTCCAAATCTCATGATCTTGGAGTATACATGACTAGGCGATCTCACTAAAGGTGGTCACTCAATTCACTCAGAGTGTATCGGGTTTCCTATCAATCTAGCACAATCGAAATTGCTCAAATAGCCAGTCATGCAGCACTCATCATTATAAGCTTGGTCGAGAATCGGATCTCCACCACTTAGGAAGAGGACGATGCTAATTATCCTAAGACATTCGAGTGGGTTGTAATGTTTGTGAGGGTTAAGGGGTATGGATAGTGGTGATTTTTGTTTTAAGGGGGTTGCTTATCTTAGGCATTCTAAGAATCATGAAAAACTTATTGTAGAATGGAGAAGGTAGCTACTCGTATTTCATCGGATCTTTCTTTGAAAGATTGATACTTTGAAGCACTTAGCTTTATTTTCTTTTCTTTTCCTTTTCTTTATTTTCCTGCTTTTTATTTTCTTTTCTTTCTTCAGAACTTCTTTGCCAGAGAACTTCCAAGGATATTTTTGCTTTTCTTTTGGAAATCTCTTCTTTCTTATCATGGACTTCTTCGAGTCTTTTCTTGTGGTGCCAATTTTTCACACTCATGATTTTCTAATTTTGGTGAACACGGAGGAGTAGATCAATTCAGAAGGAGATTCTTCAAGATGTTTTTCATAACCTTAGAAATTCCAAGATAAGTTGTTGGGAATTTGGGAAGAGTGGTTTAAGATGTAGGGTTTTGAAGAAACGAAAGTTTAGGCTCAACAGGGTTTTCTAGGCGGATCATCGATACAAAAAATGAGTATCGGAAGGGTTTTGGGCTTGAAAAGGTATGTAAGAATGGGTTAAATCCTAAGGAATGTCGAGATCATCTAATTGCACCTATACCGTGTACGGTACTCTCCAATATGGTCTCGAAGCGTATGTCAAGAACAAGTTCTAATTTAGAGATACTAACATCGGCACACACAAGAAATGAACAATGTAGCATTTAAAATGAATGCTTTTAAGGCTCAAAACCTCACTGCAAATTAGGGTTTGTATGTACCTAGCCATGCTCCTTAGATTGTTAATACTTATTTAAGAAATTTTTACCTTAATTTCCCTAATATTCCTGAATAACTAACTCATATTAGAAATGGTTCCTCTTTGAAAGGTACCCTAACTCAAAAATAGTAGAGCTAATCGGATGATTTTGCTCATACTTTATTATTTTTGTTTAAAAAGTTTTTGAAAATTTTGAGAAATATTTTCTGAGTGAAGCTATTCGGACATTAAAATCAGTAAATATCTAATTCAAGGTATTCTATACCTACTATCCCACACTTAGAGGAACATTGTCCCTAATGTTCTCTTTAGTTGAGATTGTACTGCAAGTACAATCCCACACTTAGAGTTTGAACATATAGAAAATGTTTCTCAAGTGTTTTGTTTGGGTTGGAATTCTACACTTAGTGATAAGTTTAGGATAGAGTATAGATTACTTTGCATTCCTAAGCTAACAGAATAAATCAATTTATGAAAACGAAGTAAAAGGTAAGAAACTCCCCAGATGACGATTTTAACGTTTAGAGGCAAAAGCTGAGAATTCGAAGATCTTCATTAAGAGTGATTTAGCTCCGCATGTCCTTTTCTGGTGCTCAGCGCTTCCCATTCATGCTTAGCTAAGAGTCGATCCATAATGTAAGTGGAAATGAATTTCACACTTTTGTGATTTTAAAATTTGGAGACGATTTTTGCTAAGATGTCATGTAGTGTGGGTTGAAATCCCACACTTAGATCTTTGAAGAGTGTGCGGTGCATGCGCGAGTTTCAGAAGAAGATAGACCAAAGATCCTCTCCCGAGATGTGTGTAAGTTCCGCGGTCTGCAGTTGTGAATTCCTTGGTTGAATGCCTTTGACTCCATGGTTCCTTTTCTTGAAAGCTCATCATCTCATATGGTTTCTTGCTCATTCATCATTACACATTCAATCACTTATTCTAAATAAAGAAACAAACATAATAAGTAACTACGATAACCGAAATATAATAATAAAGTTTCAACCATCAAGGTTGATAAATATCCCAAAAAGTTTAACCAAGTGCAAGATAGAGATCAATACAATACAAAAGTCAGTAATATGAAATATAAGTCACAAGATAAATAGTCTAGAATGAAGGATCCTCTGCAGGTATGTCATCAAGTGGGGCTGGAGGTCCTACGACTGACTGCTGTCCGCTAGATACTCTCTGCTCATCTGGAGGGAGTAATCCCTTCTGAATCAATATCTTTCTGAGAGTCATCACTGGAAGTGACATCACATCATCATAACCAAGTGCGAGCATGTCCTCTGTGGTAACACCTGCCGTCTGTAACATATCCAAGTAAAGCTTCCTGAAAGTGCTCTCAGTAGGAACCTGTCCTGAAAAGAGGGGGCCCAAATCCAAGTAAGGGCCGAGGCTACCAGTGAATAATGCATCGGTACCAATGTAGAGCAAATCTGGTCTATATGATGTGCTAGCCTCTGAGTGCTGATCATGGGTCAGAATGGGTACAGTCGGACGAGGCAATGATGCCTGCTGATGGGCTGGTGATGGTACGTGAACTGAGTAGACCCTAGCTGTACCAGATGTAGATCTATGAGTGGGTAGTGGTGCGGAGTAGGTGGTAGGTGTGCGAGGGCGTCTATGTGGATGTGGTGGCTGAGTGGAGGTATGTGGATGTGATGGAGAAAATGTAGTGTATAGGCGAGTAGTAGTATATGGGTGAGTGGTGGTATGGGTAGTGGGTGGTGGTGGTGGTCGACATCTATATAGGAAGTGATCAGACTCAGGGGTATCATGTCTCCTAGCTGTCAGAACCTGCTGATCACGGACAACCTGTAAAGCATGTAATTTGACGTAAAAAGTCATGTTTTTGCGTACATAATCCCCACCGTTTTAGCCCCAAAATGGATGAAATCATTCAATATCAATATTTTTTCACCAAAATTCATTATTAAGGCTAAAAATAAGGTATTGCTTCAAAAATCAGTAAAATGGCTAAATAACGTACGAAACAAAGCATAAACGATACGGTCACGTTCTACGAGCACTTTTTAGCATATTACCTTGAAATTATTCTTTGATTAGTTCATTATGATCTTCAGGTAATTACGATCACGTGGATATAAAGAATGCTTAAAATGGATCAAGAATGAAGAAGTTATGGCCAAACGAAGATCGACTAGTGCACGAGACTTACAATCTAGCACACAAGGCAACGAACACGGGCTACACACCCCCACAGGGGCCGTATACACCCCCATAGAGTCCGTATACCCCCTCTTTGGGGCCGTATACCCCCTATAGGGGTGGTATACCCCCTCTACGCTGCCGGATACGCCCCATCTGCTACCGAATACGCCCTATTTGGTACCGAATACACCCCATTTGGTGTCGAATTCTATAGCTAGGGGGTGTATTTCAGTGGTAAAATGGATCGAGGGTGTTAAGTGTAAAATCGATTGTTGGATGCCTATAAATAGAGGCTTAAACCTCCTCATTTCTCACAAATTCACCATTCACACCATTCAACAACACATTTCACTACTTTCACTTTCTCTCTAGTTTAGGTTAGTTAGTTAGTAGTTAGTTTCTCGTTAATATTTAATGGGACTAACGGAGGGGCTATTTTGTAATATTTGTTGAAGATATTTGGAGGGGTGCTTTTGTAATATTCGAGGGTCTGCTCGTTGTAATCTTTCAGCTTATATTCCAACTACGCATTTATTATGGTTATCTCTTTCCTTATCTATTATAATGCATGCTATTGTTATTATGCTAGATTTAAGATTTGTTGCCATGATTAGTGAGTAGTTAGCTTATGTGTTTGTTGTGATGTAGTTAGCCGTTATAATGGGGGATGATGTTAATTTAAATATATAACTGAAAACTATGTCTGTTTAACTTTTCATCAAACTATCGCCTTTCCTCTAATAAACGTGGTTAAAACCCTAAAAGACAAGGAGTCGCGAACCTTGTTTCGAGGGTAATTAATTATCTGTGCTATCTATGCATGATCTGATTTCGAAGCTTTGAAAATACCGCTAAACCAAACTGTATAGTACAACGTGAATAAATCAGGGATTTATTGGGTAATATTAAGTGAGGGCTGGGGTTTATATCATAGATGGGTACGCTTTAATACAAACTAAGTTTAAAAGGGTTCAGAGTGACCTGAATGTGCAACATGTGTAGAATACCGTAAAATGACCTATTACTTAGTATAGTGCTGGAACCACCTCTGGTGTAGTACAAACGCATGGAAGCTACGGAACGGTCGTCGGTATATACACCCTAACTTGCATTAGTGCGCAAGGCATGGAATGCCGTAAAACGTCCTAGTACCTCGTGTAAGTGTCGGAATCAACCTTAGGGAACGGTTCCCATACACCCAAGCTATGGAACGGACGTCGGTGTATACATTCTGAGCAGCACTGGGTCATCCACCAGCTCTGAACCTAACAAACCATTGATGAAAAGTTAACAGACGCTTTCTGGTATCAAAGAACGGTCAAAAATTAAATATCGGTCTATTACCTTATTTATGCGCCTAGGAGTTAACTCCAAAAAGGGTCACTAGTCTTCACAGATAGTGTTGGGGGTAAAGCAGCCTGATTTGATTAGAATCATGACAACCTAGTACTCAGTGACATGCTATCTGAGGAATCAGATAGTAGGGTGCTAGTGTTGACACCATAAAGTACCTAAAATAGTAGAACACAAATACTTAGATAGCACGTTTTTAAAATATCAAACCCAAACATCATCTCCCCCTTAGGCTAATGAAATCACAACAAACACTCCTCTCCATACTGATTATCACCAATTATTTTATTTTGCTGTTTATTTAATTTAATTTAGGACCTAACTAAAAACCCAAAATCAAAACTCTTGTTTACAAACCCTACTAAATCGAATCGATCGTCTTCACTGCTTGGTTTCACAATACGGTTGATCTGAAGAATGACCCTGAGTCATTACTTGTCGCTAACTACCCTTAGCTATAGTAGAACTTAGGTCCCCAGCTCTATAAATATCAAACCACCCGTACGATCGTGCGGTCCCGACTGGGAGGTCATCAACGACAAGGAAGCGATTCCTTGACCGACCGTCTAGGACCCGATCCGCATGTAATAGATAGTACTGAGTAAGAGGAGTGACCGGATCCGTGTGATGCACAATGGCCTGTGTAGGCAGTACTGATGTGTCTGCTCCTCGTGCTGGCTCAGGTATCTCTGCTACTACTGGTCTCTGTGGCTGGGGACCAACATCTCTATCCTCTGTAGTCGCGCGCTTCCTGGTCATGAAGCATCCACAAATGGGATGTCGAGTCTGATACCAAAAGCACTGTCTGTCAGGCCCCTCGTCAATCATCCTGATCAGTTTGCAGTACTCGAGATCGAACGGCTGCGAACTAGCATGATGGGTGCAATCCTCATGGTGGCGGTCAGTGAGAATCCCCATACCAACTAATAATCTCGTGATAATGGCTCCCATGAATACGTGGCGTCAATCCTCTCTCTTTTCCTTCCACAATCTATCCGCGATGATGTATGTGACATTCAGGTTCTGCTTCCTTATGATCGCATCCATGAACTTGAGCTCTTCTGATGTAGCAAGTCCCGCATCTCTCTTCCCAAAGATAGTACAGCACAGGAGCTTGTGAAGAGTATGATGAGCTGGTCGGGTCATGAGTGAAGCTTTCACTCCACTCCTGAAATTTATCCCCGTCAAATCCCTCCATATCTCCTTATGATCCCGTGATGGTAGACTGGAGATAGACTGGAAACTGCTGGTGACCCAATCAGAACTGGCCTGTAATCGTGTGTAAAGGCCAAGGTATACCCCGAAATCTCCCACTGTCATACAATACTTCTTCCCACGATACCGAAAAGCGATCTTCTTATCAGTGATCTCCAACCTCTCTCGGAACTCGTATGTAATCATAAACTTAGTGACGACCTCACGGTATATAGCCTCATCAATGGAGAAAAGATGGAAAAATACAGCATGTTCCTCGCCATCTGTATCATACTTAATCAAATCTTCCAACTCATCCCTAATACCCAAGCGTCTCATATCCGGACAAATGATAACTCTATTTGACCCTAAGTATCGTGCCATCCATTTCTCATTTTCGTCCATATTCTCGAGGGATGAAGCAAGCTTCCTCAATGAAGGGTTTGATAGATCCATCTGTTGACAAGAAAATGAGATGCATAAGTCATAACAAATTGCTAAATACATTTCCAAATTTTAAACAAAAACTGGAAGTGTAGGCTTTAAAATATGAATAAATCCGCAATTTATTTTAAACTAAACCTAGGCATAACCAATCCTCAATCCGCAATCTTTCACAACCATTAGTGTTTTAACCTATTCCAAGGGTATTAAAGTAATAACAATACTAGCATTTAATCTAAGTGAACTCGTCATTTCAAACAACTAGCAAATATTCTTACTTTCATTCATGGCAACTTAATCTAAGTGAGCACGAGGTTTGCAAAAACCATGTAGTTACCTCAAATATATCAAGTAAACCAAAAAGAGCATTTATGCAAATACCATACGGTTAAAGACACGTGTTAACTTAACAATTTTGCAAGATTTTGAAGATTTTGATAAATGAATGACGGTAGCTTATGTGTGATGGTCATATTAAAAATATTCAACACTTTATTAATTAAGGTGCTGAATACTTAAAAATAATCAAGGACCAAAAGCTAACTAATGATTTATTGAAAATCTAAGATACTTGTCATGATTTAATTAACTCAAGCAACATTTTAAAAATAAAGTATGCTACTTGGTAAATTTTAATCACAACATGCCTACTTTAACTTTCGATATTCCTAAAGATCATTCAAAATGAACTAGCAATCATGTAATCATGTTTATCAAGTCATACTAAGCATGAATTAATCAAAACAAGTCAAAACAAGCTACTAGTTATCAAAAGTCAACAAATCAAGCAAGTTTGACCACTAAAGTCAAAATAAAGTCAACACTTGAAGATCAAAGTCACAAATTATCAAGTAATCTACTCAATCAAGCATGGAATCATGTTAAGCAACTATGCAAGAACACTTTTGAACCATAAAACACAAGCTTTCTCCATGTAATTCATAGATCAAGAGTTGGAACCCTAACTTTTTAAAAAGTTAATGAAATTTAAAGATTTGAGTTAGGAATTACCTTGCAAGTGATGAAATGATGTTATGTATGCAAGAGAGATGATAAAATGAAGAACTTGAAGCTTTGAATCATCAAAAATGGTGGAAAAATGAGGGTTTGGTGATGGGGGGTTGGGGCTGACGGTTTTGGGGAAGGGAAAGGGAGAATTTTTTTGACTTTTTTACCTTTTGTTTGGTAGTGAGTCCCTTCCTGTTGGTTTAAATACGTTTTGATTTAAAACGCGAAAGATACGATACATACGATTGGTTTTCGAATGGTTTCAAGATTTTTAATAAAGTAACCAAAAGTAAATACGAAACTTTATAAGAAATTTTCACGAATTAAAATTGTGATTTAAATTGCGCGCGGAAAGTTCTTTGCGTTTAAACAAAACGAGTTTATTTTAAAACGAAACAATATTTTTGTTTACTTTAAACTTTTAAAACAAATCATAATCGATTTACAAAATTTTTAAAATTTAAAACTTCGTTAAATTTTTCTGAAAAGTTTGAACTTACACGAATCGCGCGAGTTTAAAGTTTAAAGAACGTTTTCTTGCTTTAAAAACGATAAATTAATTTAAACTAAAACTAACACTAACTAATATTAGTTAACCTAGATAAGCTTGGAGTGCCTCCCAAGAGCGCTTTGTTAAAAACGAAAGCTCGTCCATACCAGACATAATGTTTTACCGGATAGTGTCCGAGACGACACTTTTGGATACGGTTGATTCTTCGGATAGAGACAAGGTATAGCGGGAAATAAACGTACCTCGGATGACATAGTAAACTAAATCAGCAGGGTTTATGTAATACCGTTCGAATTCTATTAAGAATTCTCGCTCTTCCTGACTGAGTTGTAACAATGCATCGACAAAATGATTAAATTCCCGTTTCACCTTTTTCTGGTTTGAAATGCCATCCCTAAATCCTGTATCTAGATAAGAAAGATCATAGAGCAGTTTTGAAAGTAAATTCACAAATTCCGTTTCCTCAGAAGAATCAGGATTTCCGTAAGTAGTGTGAACTACTTGCGAAAGCTCTTTGATATAAATCTTCTGTTGGTTAGTAAACGAAAATTTTGTTTTTTGGAATAACTGGATCAGCTGGATATGGATCTGTTTCCTTTTTGCAAAGAAAGCAGTGTCCATGGCTTCCTCAGTTGATTCGGGAAAAATAGCTCTAAGCTTGTTAGTTAAATAAGTAGCAGGATCAACAAAGAATGGAATATCACTAAGAACCAAGACAGACTGGATAGGGTTTCTCTCTATCCAAAATTCAAGCTCGTCAATCAGGTCCGCAACATGACGATTTATCCTAGGTTGTGAAATAGAGGAATAATCGGTGCTGGCAAGTAAATCCATTAAAAGATCTAACTCTGATTTTAACAATAGCTCGTCTTTAGCACGGAGAAGTCTAATTATCCTATCAATTTCAACAAAGGTCTTTCTCTGCTCACATGTAAATGGAAAATCAGATATCTTAAGGTATTTCAGAAAGTTGGCATAAATATCTATCCTCCTGTTGGGCTTTAGAGAATTTCCTAAGTGAAGGTCGGTCTTTGATTCGGGTAGATGATTCCTGGATTCAGTGTTTAATCGGGTTGGTGTTTCTATCCTAAGTTCACTCTCAACCTGATATTGGAGACGCTCTTCCTCAACTACACTTGAATAAAGAGTAGTGGGGTGGGCTCGCAAAATATCTGGGAGATCGTACTCAAAGTATCCATCTAAACAGTGAAGACGTTCATTCAAATCCATCCAAGGCATGGGTGGATAAAAGAACACTTCGATTCCAAATGGTTCATCATCAGGTAAATTAGCAGGTCTAATATAGTGCGGATACCTAGACAAGATTGACAAAATCTCAGGGTCAAGTGTGGGTTGACCACTTAAAGCAATAGTAACAGAAGTTGGAATCTTCTGCTGAGATTCATCAAAACCTAAGTCTAAGCTTGATATTTTTGGGCTCTCAACTTCATGGTTAACACAGACCTCTTTAATATCAGAGGAGTTTGACTCATACTCTGGACAGTCAAAGAATTCCGTATCTATCAAAGTCGTCATCTCATCCGTCATCATTTGATTGAGAGGAGAGATGGGGTTTAAAGGAGAATTAGGGTTTTCCATTTTCTAATTTTTATGTATTTTCTAGGGTTTTAAGAACTAAGTTATCTAATCTAATAAGCAATTAACTTCCTAAGTAATGATAATCTTAAGGAAGGATCTCCTAAAGTTAATTATCTAAGGCAGAATTCAATTCGTGATGAAACCGATCCCGGCGGCGGCGCCAAAAACTTGACGCACCACCAACCGTCATGCGTCGTCAACGCGACCGTATGGCAGCACGTCGGTGGAAGTTTTAAAATTTATATTTTGCCGGGCTCAAACTATGCTATCTACCTACCTTGTGGGTAAGGTGGCAAGTATAACTCGAGTGTCGTCCAAAATCAGAACGAATTGACTTGGATTGGAACCTACCAAAGATAACTTGACAATAGGATGGGTTTAGAAACAAGGTAGGTATGGGTTTGGTTTTATCTAATCTAATCTAAAGACGAATTAAAATGCAGGAAAGTAAATGAGAATATAAGCAGCAGGTAGAGAGTGATTGTTGAAACTTCGATGATTAGGGTTTCGGGATGATATTATATTGATGATAGGTGATTACTCTAGCTAAGAATCCTCTAAACGGTCGGTGTAAACACTAGGACCCTACGTCTAGGTGTAACCCTAAAGCATATGTCACTGAATCCTAGGCTATCCTGATTCTGATCAGATGGGACTGTCTTCAGACCCACCTCACCGTCTCTTTCGGAGACCAAGCGACTCTCTAAATGGAGTTATGGAATAAGGAGATAGTCCACAACACTGACTTTTCTTAACACTTATGTCTATCCAATTTTAACAGTGTAATACTGGTTATATGCTGAATAAGTTAAACTATCGGTTAAGTAGAGATTAGGGGTTTTAAGCATCTGGGAACACAGCCGGCATCCTTGCTTTCATTTCCTAACTCATATTTTATCTTTTTTAGTTCTAATACTTCCGTCATGGATTAGACCCTCCTTTGCCATCGGTCGTTCATCCCTAGGCATGCGTACAGTGTATAGTGTCCTTATTTTCCACAGTACTCTAACCCTAGGTATATCTACGGTGTTTTTAAAGATGTAATGTATCTTTACACAGCTTTATAACCAGAGGTAGTTTAATGGTGTACTATAGCATTTTCAGAGCTTAACAGGACTTAGACCCGTGTCTGGAAGGGTTGCTTCCAGGTAATCCACGGTGAGATAAACCATCGTCATTTCCTTGGCTTCCACGTATTTGTACTCTACCATTGGTATTTCCGACGCCATACCAAGTATTCAGCCGTGTTACGGCGATCCCACAGTTTCATACAAACAGGAGATAACTGTGTATTCGTAGTTAGGGTTGATCAGATCCTATCCAAAGGCAACAGTCATGTGACAGACCAGAAAGGGTGATTAATTAAGTCTATATCCAGGATAAGTCTAAACATGTATGCAGCATAACAACTACCAATCATATATAAGATATATTAATTAAACATCATCCCTAATCCTAACATCTACATTTCAACAGTCACATATTAATCTAGCTAATCAGTAAGAGAGTAAGATAATATCACCGGATTAGAAGAGTAATACTGAGGATTACAAAAGTCTGACTTGAATAACCTTGCTACAGCTTGATTACCCAATTACAACTTTCCTCTAGCTCTAACCGCTAACTTATATCTCTCTAGTTCTCTAGAGAGAGAAACTAGAGAGAAGAACTAACTATATTAACTACAAGAACAATTCTCCTCTAACTCCTTAGAGAAATGCTAGAGAGAGAAAGTAGAGAGAGAGAGAGAAGATTTGTGAATGAGAGGTGTGTGGAAATGAAGCCACTATTTATAGGAGAAGGGAGGTAGTCATGGTACAAGTCTTGAAGCATTGAATACAAGCATCAATGCAGCATACGGGGCAAGAGGACCAGGGGGTCAAACGGCACCTCACAAGCACAACACCCCCGTATACGGCACCTAGGGTACCGTATACAGTAGCTAGGTGCCCAGGGGGGGGTTGGTGCTCCGTTTGCTGTATACTGACTTCTCGGTTGCTTGGTTCATCCGTATCTTCTTCGTTTGGAGTCTGTTTTGCTTGATTCTTATGCCGTTGGATTCGTTTTTCCATTACGCTTCTAATGACACTAAGTTTGCCAAATTTGGAGGTGTTTGACTTTTGCGTATTCTGGATGACTATCAGCGGGCTTCTTGACTGCACATCTTCTTCATTCTTTACCCGTTTCTCTTGATTCTTTCACCAACAATCTTGGATTTTCCTATTGAATCATAAAATACGCATTAAGATCTAACTTGATAGGATAATCAAGAATGGAATATTTAAGGTGATTGTTTTTGCCTCGGTTTGTGTGTAAATTGGATGTTTTAGCTGATTTTTGTAGCAACGCTCGTATTTAGACTACCTTGGTGATTTTTGATGATAAATGATGGTTTGGAAATGTTTTCACCAGAGAATAGTCCAAAAAGTGCGGAAATAAGTACTTAAAAACATGACTTTTTGAGTCACATCATGCAGCTTTCAATTTCTCATGGGCAATCGCCACTTTGTGAGCTGTTATCTGCACAATGTCAAGTCCAACAAACTGTGTCTCACCAGCTTCTAACCAACACGTAGGCATTCTACACCAACGCCCATACAACATCTCATAAGGTGGCATACCAATGCTGGAATGATAAGAATTATTATATGCAAATTCAACCAACGGAAAATGAGAATCCCAATAACCTCCATATTCTAGAACACAAGCCCTCAACATATCCTCATTTGTCTGAATTGTACATTCTGATTGACCATCGGTCTAAGGATGATAAGCAGTACTGATTTAAGTCTGGTACCTAACTCTTGCTGCAAACTCTGCCAATAAATGAGAAATGAACCAAGAATCTCTATCCGATACAATAGACAATGGAATACCATGTCGAGAAACAATCTCATTAACATACAACTGGGCAAGCTTACTCAGCGATGCAGTTTCACTGGTTGCAAGAAAATGTGCACTCTTGGTTAACCGGTCAACAATAACCCAAATCATGTCATTTCCTCGAGAAGTACATGGAAGTTTAGTCACAAAGTCCATGGTTAAGTGTTCCCACTTCCACTCTGGAATTTCCAACTGTTTCAATGACCCATACGGTTTCTGGTGTTCAGCACCAACAAACTGTGCTATATCAGTTTTCATCGTGGACCACCAATATAAAGGCTTCAAGTCATTATACATTTTGGTACTTCCGGGAATAACAGATAAATGAGACTTATGGGCTTCAGTCAAAATCATATCCCGAATACCACCAATAAGAGGAATCCACACGCGAGACTGAAAAGTCTTTAATCCTCTAGAATCATCAACTAATAACTCTTTTCTTTTCAACATAATTTCTGACTTTAGATTATGATCTAATAAAGCTTCTAATTGTGCATATTTAATTTTAGCCACTAAGTCAGAAGAAACATCAACTTTCAAATAATAAATTCGGTCAGAGGTACCTTTTCGACTTAACGCATCAGCAACCACATTAGCTTTGCCTGGATGGTAATGAATTTCACAATCATAATGTTTCATTAACTCTAACCAACGTCTCTGATGCATATTCAACTCTTTCTGAGAAAATACATACTGAAGACTCTTGTGATCTGTATAGATAATACAACTTGTACCATAAAGATAATGTCTCCAGATTTTCAATGCAAACACAACAGCTGCCAATTCTAAATCATGAGTAGGGTAATTTCTTTCATGCTGTTTCAACTGCCGAGAAGCATATGCAATAACTCTGTCTCTCTGCATAAGAACACCACCCAACCCAGCATAAGATGCATCACAGTAAACAATAAAATCTTCAGACCCATCTGGTAATGCCAACACAGGTGCCTGACACAATAGCTGTTTTAAAGTCTGAAAAGCTATCTCCTGTTGTTCAGTCCACACAAATTTCTCATCCTTACAGGTCAATTTAGTCAACGGACCGGAAATTTTAGAAAAGTCTTTAATGAATTTCCGGTAATAACCCACCAAACCAAGAAAACTCTTTATCTCTGAAGCAGATTTTGGAGCTTTCCAATTCATCACAACTTCAATTTTAGAAGAATCAACTTTGACACCATCATTACAGATAATGTAACACCTCGCAATTTCAACAAAATTATAAACGTTAATTGCACGCACTTTTAGGCTAATTCCCTAACTTAGAGTGAATTCACAACACATTTTACAGATAAGTCTAGCAAAGCCCAACTAGATAATACGCGTAGTATTACTTATTCATAAATAGATGTAATTATGTACAAAGTGATTTAAACAACGCGACAAAAACATACGACTGTTGATGAATAAAATTAATTAATAATATGAAACTATTAGTTAACATTAACGTCTATTAAATATTATTTTGATAATATTTAACAAGTATTTCGTAAACTGAAACAAATTCGAAACAATTCTGTAACAAAACAAAGTTATAATTTTACAACTGAGTCAAATTACTTTTATAAAGATATCTCAACTAAAATACATTCTAAAAATGTATTTAAAATTTACCAATTTAAAATAAACTAATATTTAACGATCGGGTAAACGAACACGGGCTAAATACCACAAAATTCAGGACAAATTCCCCTCCCCTTTTGTTGACCAAAAATCCGGCCCTCACCCCCACCTAACCCCATTTTCACTTCACTTTCATCAAACATCAAACACACACACCTCTCTTTTCTCCAAACACTCTCAAAATCAACCACCAAAAATCACCAAATCACCACCATTTTCTTTTTATTTTTGGACCAACAACAACAATAAAACTCATCACCAACTTCATCTTCAAGATCCAAACTCAAGAACACCATTTTCATCACCATCTTCATTCACTCACCTAACTTTCGGATTTCACTCGATTTGGTATGAAAAATCACTTTTCTTTCACTTTTCCTTTGTTATTATAGTGTACAATCATGTTATAAGTTATTATATGAAAGATCTAAACGTTTTTGGGTTGAAAAATTAAGATTTTTGTCAAACAGCTTGTTGTGTCGCATGGGACCGAAAACAGTAGTGCGACACAAGCTTTTGTGTCGCAGTACCATCTCTACGTCGCACTATGCGACACAACGGCTTATGTCGCATAAATCACCCTATGTCGCATACTTGCGACACAACTACTTATGTCGCAGCATTTGCAACACAAATGCTTATGTCACATTTATTTGCGGATGTCGCAGGAATGCGACACAAACCCTTGTGTCGCATAAAACAGAAACTTTACAAATGTTTTTGCACCAAGTATCAAACTTAACCGGGAGTGTATACTTACATATGATACGATATATATACAAACATTACAAACGCACTTATTTAAATGAAATTGTGATTTCGAACAACTACCAATGAGTCGTATACATTTTCAAAACTTCAAACATAAACATCGAACAAACACTTGGACATAACTTGATTGTACGAACACTAGCATGGATGGTTAAACTTAGACCTCCACGTACTCATTAAATCTCATACGTTTAGGGCGTTAGGAGATTTCAGCTAGAGTTCTTGGGCTTTAGGCTTTGCTAGCACTCGAACATACTCAACTCAACAGGTGAGTTCACAGCCTCACTTTTAATTATCTTATTGCTTTCAACTTGGGGTAAGAAACATATCCAACTTCTTTATTGATTGCCATAACTGCTTTTACTTACACGATTGTATACTTGTTTTACTCGAACGATTAGAGTACTATAAACTGTTGAACTCTTATACAAAACTGGTATTTATGAAACAACATTTTCATACTATAAACTTGTTGAACTTTGTTTGGTAAACCGGAGAACGACCGGTACTTTTATGTAAACGCTGGAGAATGACCAGCAACGTATTTTAGTGTCAGATAACGACTGGCCAAGTGGACGGGAGAACGACCCATGTGTCTTTTGACCGGAGAACGTCTGGTACTGTGTTTTGCTGGAGAACGACCAACAGTGTTTAGTGCCAGAGAACGACTGGCCGAGTTGGACGGGAGAACGACCCATGCGTATTTAGACCGGAGAACGACCACTACTATTTTGGAAATGCTGGAGAACGACTAGCAACGTATTGCAAACTATATTTTGGGTAACATCCCATGTAAACGGTAATTTGGGTAACATCCCACGCAAACTGTATTTTGGGTAACATCCCAACCGAACTATATTTGGATAACATTCCACAAAACGTTTACTTAACTATTATGGCAATAACTATTTGTGAACGTATTGATTTTAACAACCGTGCTTACAAACTTGATTCAACTATTGCAAACATAAAACCTGTGAACTCACTCAACCTCGTTGTTGACTTTTAATATGTTTTTCAGGGAATTAGCTGCATGTAAGGCTTCCTACACACATGGAATGTAGGCGACCCCCAAAGGAATATAAGTGTTCTCTTTTCAATATAAGTGTTTTTCAAGGAATTTACTATTCACACATGGAACGCAACAATATAAGTGTTCTCTTTTCAATGTTTCCAACACTAATCTCAAATGCATTTCATGTTCCGATTCGGATTTAGAATACACCAGGATATCATCAATAAATACAATAAAAAATTTATCGAGAAAAGGCCAGCAAACCTGATTCATCAAATCCATAAAAATTGCTAGAGCATCATTTAACCCAAAAGGCATAACCAGGAATTCAAAATGACCATACCTGGTACGGAAAGCAGTTTTAGGAATATCCTATTCACGAACGTGAACTTGGTGATAACCCGACCTCAAGTCAATTTTAGAATAACACGAAGATCCCTGCAACTGATCAAACAAATCATGTATTCGAGGTAGTGGATATTTATTCTTTACTGTTCTTTTATTGAGTTCCCGATAGTCAATACACATTCTAAAAGACCCATCCTTCTTTTTCACAAATAAAACTGGTGCACCCCAAGGAGAAGAACTAGGTCTAATGAATCCTTTATCCAATAACTCCTGTATCTGATTCATCATTTCACGTATTTCAGAAGGAGCTAATCTATAGGGAGCTTTGGCTACAGGCAATGAGCCAGGAACAAGATCAATCTGATATTCCACTTCCCTAACCGGTGGCAAACCAGGTAATTCATCGGGAAATACTTCAGGATATTCAGAAACAACCGGAACATCAGAAATAGATTTCTTTTCTAGTTTAGAATCAATCACATAGGCTAGGTAAGACTCACAACCTTTAGACAACGACTTCCTAGCTTTCATCATAGAATCAAAGGTATACACCCACTATCCCTTTCTCCTCGAGCCACGACGCATGACTCTTCAGAAATTGGGATTCTAATCAACTTATTGTGGCAATCTATACTTGCTTTATACTGACTCAACAAAACTAGGTATTGGCATCAACAGAAATGAAATTGGGAAAGTCTGACCATCTATCACAATATTTGCTCCAGTCACCGAGGTGGTAAAAGGAACCAAGTTGCCACTAACAATTTCTACTTCTAAGGGCTTAGTAATCATAGTAGGGTTCAAATTTAACTTATCACATAAACACACATATATAAATGAGCAGTTTGCTCAAGAATTAAATAACACACGAGCTAGTAAGAGTTTATAAGAAATGTACCAGTGATAACATCATCTGTGTGGACAGCCTCATCAACTATCATTTAAAACACCCTAGTTGCTACTAGCGGCGGATTCTTCCGCTTTTGACTAGAAGATGACGAACTCCCGACCCAACCCGAACCCTGTCTCCCCGCCTCAGGACATTGCCCAACTCGATGACCTTCTTTCTTACAATTCCAACACACAAAATTCGGAAACTTACAATTCTTAAATTCATGACCAAGTTCTCCACATTTAACACATTTATTTGTCTGAACTGTACATGGACCAGTATGTTTAGATCTGCAAGAACTACACTAATTGGAATTTCCAAACGAACTACTTTTAATGCCAAACTTTTTATTTTGTCTGTTACCTTGCCATCTAGACTTGCCTTTACCTGAAGAGTCGTTTTTAAAACTCGAAGAAGAAGTTTCTTTAATTTGAAAACCCGAAGCTCTCATATCACTATCAACTGAACGTGCCAAAGTAAAAGCCTGAGATAAAGAACCAGCTAACCTCACTGTAGTACGATAAATCGGAGGTAAAGTACCAACAAACTGTTCAACGCTGGTTTTCTCATCCGGAACCCATTGTTGAACAAACCTCAACTTTTCAGAAAACTGCGAAATCAATTCATCAATCGTCATTGTATCAGTTAGCTGCAAATTGGTAAACTCTCGTCTAATTCTAGCCATGTCAAAATTTGAACAATATTGATTACAAACTGCTTGATGAAAATCGGACCATCTAATGGCTTCTTTCTGTTGTTGAGTTAAATGACAGGTGATAGAATCCCACCAAACCATAGCTTCATCCTTAAGACATTGAACGACATAAGAAACCTTTAATTTTCCTCACAATGTGTTGCATCAAATTTCCGTTCCACATCTCTTAACCAATTTAATGTCACAGACGGATTGGTGCTTCCACGAAACTCCGGTGGTTTACTTGCCATGAACGTTTTAAATGAACACATATTATTTGACTGAAAGGGAGGAACAATACCAAACACAGGTATTTGTTGTTGAGAATGTTGCTGAGATGATGCAGCTTTAGTTTGTCTTTTAAATTCTCCGAGATTAATCACCTCATCTTCTAGTTGTAAAAAATAATCATCTCTATTGGATTCTTCATGAACCGGAATAGAAGTACCCTCATGATCATGTCTCTCATTATGAATATCCGAAGGAGGAACATCGATCCTGGAGGCATTGTTAGGGTTGGTGGTCGGTGGCTCGTTATCTGCCATATCTGTAATCAACACAACACTTAAACTTTGTCAATCGTTAGTACCTATCTACTAACAATTTCATATACCATGCTAAATCCCATACCCATGAATGTTTGACATAACACTGTCTAGATTTGGGATTGAACACATTACAATGCTCAATTCACCCAAACCTATGCTCTGATACCAACTTATAACACCCCTCATTCATTATATCAATATAATATATATTTAAGTCGGAATCGTTTATCAAAAGATATTTCATTAATGAACAATACAGAATGTACATAAACTGTTTAAAACTTCGATACACAATAGTTTAAAACTATTAAAGCCATCATACATTTACTACACAAAACAGAGTGTTACAGGATTCCAAAACATTAGTTTATAACAAACTTTATCAGAGTTAGCAGAGCAGTCAAACATTTTATAACATCTTCTTCCTGCCACCCCCATATTCAAAATATAACCTGCAGGAAGTAATACACAATTCAACTTAGCACGTAGCTAAGTGAATGAACTTGTAACACACAATTCAACTTAGCATAACTATAAGTTTACATCAAATAATCGTAAACACACATATTTAAATGAGGATTGGTGGCTCTTGCGATATCATAATACCCGGGGATTCCCCAAGAACACTTATCATACATATCCGTATGGCCATAATAGACGAGTCCGATAGCTAGTGGTTATTATAATCAAACACAGGTTCTATACACAACGAATGAATTAATACCCTGTGTAATTCATACAATAACCAACTAACCCAACTAATGCGTTGACCTCAATAACACTGATACACAGAGGTTCACATATTACGCAGATTAATTCAGTAATTAAGACTAAATAGTCTAATAAACGCATCTATGTTTACTTGTTGCAACAAAATAGTTACAACTAAATCAAAGGGTGAGTTACAAATCCACTCACCGATACCTCAGGAGTCACCACACTCAGCTTCTAATCACAGAGTCTTTGGGTATCTGAAACATCACACAACGCACAAATTAGTAACTTACTCAATTATTAATTTAAATACCAAAATGCAATACAATTAAATACTACTTGTTTTCACATCAATTAAAATTTGGTGACTTAACACACAGACACACAAATATCCAGTATCATCAACCATACCCGATCGGGTCACTAGCGATACCCGTTCGGGTCACTAGCCATACCCGTTCGGGTAACCATGAGAAAATGCCCAAGGAAACTTTCTGTCACCTATTTGTTCTAAATTACTCAATCGTCTAAATTTACGTGATCGGGTAGCTTCACATACCCGTCCGGGTAGAAAAACATACTCATTCGGGTAAGGTCAAAAACCCAGAAAAATCCAGTTTCTTTTCTGCAATTGCACAGCTCGAACCAATTTTGATTTACACTCAAATTCAGGTACCAAAACTAGTTTCAGCAGAATTCTAACCTCAATAGCAATTAGAACTATGCACAATAACTTTTAAACATCAATTAACATCAAACAATATCATTTTCATATTAAAACCTAAAGAACCCATTTAGGTCATTTACTTGATTCCAAATCATAATTGTAAAACTTTAATTCACTAGTTCGAGCTATATAATCAGTTTACAATGAATACACAACATCATTAAATCATCAGTCTTACTCAAACATAATTCAATTCAACACTTTCATTATTGACTTAACTAAAACTTGAGTTCATGAAAATATATATACCTACACTTGATGATGAAGATGATGACTGTAAGAAGATGATGTTGAGGTTAATTAAATGATCTCAGCTTCAATTTCAATTACTTGAGGGTGTTTATGATTTTGTGTTCTTGTGTGATAATATGAAGTGTACAAGTGATTTCAAGCAATAGAGCAATTAACAAGAAATAAAGAGGTCGGCCCTTATTTAAGCCAACTCAAATAATTGGGTATTTTATACCCGTTCTAAAACTATTGTCTGGAGCCTAAATACCTTTTGCGAGAAACTTATTTTATTTTACCGTCAACAATAGTAAATTAAAAGAAACAACAATTTACTATTCACAATAAATCCTGAGATTTATTTATCTAAGTTTCGCAATTAAATAATATCAAGTAATTCCTAAAACAATTAAATAATCAATTTAAATTAAGGAATTACTAGACAAATGGAGAGGATGTTACAATAATCCATTCAAAATATCGAGGAAACTTGATGCACTAGCCGAATGACAAAATAAAAGTCACACCCCCAAATTAATGTTGCGGAAGCGATTCGGGTCGATCGTGACTTATCCGGTAATCATTGCACAGAGGTATAGTGAGCAACTCGAGCTAGGATCCTGAGGCTAATCCTACTATCTTCTTGTACCTGAGAATGCACACTAAAACGGTCAGCTATAAAGCTGGTGAATTCATAGTTTTTGATAGGTAAACAGTATTATGTGTGACAATAATCACACAACAATGTATGACGTATGAAATCCATACAGAGTAAAACATTTGCAAAATCTGTGAAAAGTAATTGAATTCTTGTTTAGTAGTATAAACTAAAATAGTTTTCTTGAAATCTTATTTCACATTTCTTGTTCATGTAGTTTTCTAGTTTTTCTAGTTTCTTGGTTCTAGCATTCTTAATTCTATTCTAGATTCTAGTTTCTTGACTCCTTGAGTTCTAATTTCTAGTTTCTTGTTCCTTGAGTTCTTGCTTTCTAGTTTCTTGTTTCTTGAGTTCTTAAGTTCCCACAATACTACAAGCAACAAATATTTCACATATAATAAAACACATGATACAAATAATAAAACACAACACATAAAGTTCTTGATCTTGAGTTCTTGACCTTGCATTTTTGAGTTCTTGACCTTGCACCCATAAAATTCTTGACCTTGCACATAAAGTTCTTGACCTTGCACATAATGTTCTTGACCTTGAGTTTCTTGTTATCTAGTCCTTGAGTTCTTGTTATCTAGTCCTTGAGTTCTTGTTATCCGTTTTCCTTGTATTCTGGTTTTCTTGTGTATGACCACATCATATCGAGGGTGTGGCAATCCGTGCCTTGATACCTATCAGGTATAAGTAAAGCAACTAATGTGGGGCAATACATGCCTGAGTATTGTCAGGTACATGTGTACGACCACGTCGTATGATAACAAGTAATAGAATTACTAGTTTAGTAGTAAATTGTGGGTGTGCTCCTGGAACGTTGTGTTGCATCCAGCAACATGAAATTGTAGTCCCACATAACTATGATTGAGTATTTAAACAAATACTGAGTTAACGACCTCGCGTGAAAGCTCACCGATCCGATAACTATTGCGAATCTCGAGTGTAAGCTCGCCGATCCGTGAATGAGTGCAGATCACGAGCATAAGATTGCCCATCCGTGACTGAGTGTGAACCCCGAGTATAAACTCTCTAATCCATCGATTGTATCACTTTACCGCGATATCGTACTTGTGCCCAATTCTCACTGTGGCATCGTGTTGTGCCCACTTTACCGTGGCATCATTTTGTGCCCATTTGGCATCGACCGGATTGCTCGCAAGCAATGTATGAGAGTCAGCGGTACCACGACATGCCCGACTTGAGTAACTGAGCTGACCGTACTACAATGTGTCCGACTTGAGTATTCGCGTTTGTATAAGTGTATGTATAATTATATACATAATTAGATTATATGTAGCACCAAGTGCTCGGGATAGAGTACGAGTATGAGTATATATATATATATGTCAATTCACAAACACAAGTAGTTTATTGTATCTAAGTATGTATACACACTACTTAGATATAAGGTGTAGCACAGTAAGCGTAGGTATGAATTACCCATCACCTAGTTGTTTCGTATTAGTATAAGAAATCTATACTAGTGTGTGTTACTAATGTATACTCCTAGCCTCAGCCTAGCAAGTATATTGCGGTCTCGGGGAAATGTTCACTTAAGTACAATTTCCATTCTATTACTCATAGAGTGTATTGGCAGTCTTAGTTCCAAAAAGGAAGACTAATCCTGTAAATGTCTAGCTGTCATCCAGTGAAGGTAGAACTAATCAGTTCTAGTTTATTCGATAAGGGTGTCCCGCAACAATACTGTCAAAGTGTAGTGATAACCTAATCAGGTTATAAATTTGTAGTCATTGTTTAATATCTAGTGAAGTACAAATGTAACCTGCCTAGGTTAAGTATTGATATTGTTCTATGACAACATGATGGGTGTAATCCTAAGCATTACACATTTCGTATTACATACCATAAAGCAGATAAGTGTGAATTATAAAAGTTTATCCTTATAATTCAAAACAGTAGTTGTGCATGTGTCTCACCCCGAAAACAGTAAAACAGTTGAAAGAGTGGGGCTATGAACTCACCTGAGGAGTTAGCGATCCTACGATACGTGCATCGTCCGATGGGTAACCTCCTAGTGTCCTAAACACGTGAGGTTATATGAGTACGAGACAAATCAGTTTGTCTAAGCGAGTTGTGTAAGTATTCATTTGTCGTTCAGGTTTGGAATATGTGTACGGGGGTCCGGGGGCAACGCCCCTGGTAGCGGGGTCCAAGGGGTGGTAACCCCTGGCGGGGTCCAAGGGGCAGAGCCCCTGGCTGGGGTCGAGCTTAGGTGCGACATTAGTTGCGACGTTAGGGCTTGTGTCGCTTTGTGCGACATTCGCAATTTAATGCGACATTGTATGTTGTGTCGCAAAGTGCGACATTCAGATTAACTGCCACATCCTGGTTTATGTCGCACCATGCAACATTATTAGATTTTTGTGACATTGGCTGTGACATTGACAATGTCCCAGCACTGTTTTTGGCCCCTGCGACATCAAGGTCTGTTCGACGGAAAATTTTGGGGATCAAGTTTTATACCGGTTTTTGGACCAAATCAGCTTAGATAACGTTATTGCATGATAATATAAGTGTTATAAACTCGAAATAAAGAAAGAAAATGGAAGATTTCTTACAAATCGAAGATGGAACCGAAAATGGAGGTGGAATCCAAATGATGATGGAATCGAGATCGATGATGAGGAAGATGATGTTAGATGCTTGTTGTTGCTCTTGTTGATGATGATTTTGAATATGATGATGATGATGATGACGGCGGTGGCCGGCGGTCAGCGGTGGCCGACAGTGGTGGGTGGCGTAAATGGAGAGAAAGAGATTGAGAGAATTTGGGTTATGTGTGTGTGTAAAAATGAATGGAAATGAAGGAGTAATGGGGGGGGTATGGGTTGGCTTATGTTTGGTTTGGGGAACACTGTCACCCGAATCGCAGTACAAAATACCCGTGTTTTTGTACCAGATCATAATATAAATTTAATATTTTAAATTTATAATTTCGTTCGTACTATTTCGTAAATATTTTAAATAAAAATATTTCACTTGAATTATCAAATTGAAATTTGGCTTCTGCCCGGTCTCAAATTGTTTCAGTTGTGATTATCATATATTCATTGTTTATTATATATATATATATATGTGTGTGTGTGTGTATATATATATATATATAAAGTTTTCGAATACTTTATTACGATTGCATATAAAAATACAATTATTTGAAGTTTAAATTTGGCGCGAAAATTGAACTTTTTGACTGGGTGTCACATCTTGCGATCTTGTGTCTTGTATTCTAACCTCGAGTATTCGTGTATTCTTAAATAGTAATCTATTGTTTTCTTGTATTTCTTGTATTATAGTCTTGAGCAATCTATTGTTCTTGAGTTCCTATGTAAGAGTTTACGAAGCTTCTCGAACCTTAGATGGTCCTTGTATGTGAAACTTATCCAAATGTAAGTTTAGTAAAAGTTCCTAGTACTCATATAACGTACAGGATAAACAGTTGTAAAACAATTTACAATAGTTGTTTCATAAAATAGTTTTTATGAAAATAGCGTGCATGCATTCTTCCTCAAAAACAGTTAGAAACAATTTATAAAGAGTGTGGCTATGAACTCACATGTAGGAGCTAGCGATCCTATAGTATACTTATGATTCAATCGTAATCTCCTAGTGTCCTAAACACAAGAGATTATATGTAATAAAATGGATGTTTTAATAAACCATCCATACTAATGTTTACTCGATTAGATTATGTCTCGTGTGTTCAAAATGTGTTTGTGTTGGTGTTTGTAAATCATGTACGGCCCGTTGGTGACGATATGAAATTATATTCCAAAAATACAATCATACTTGTTTCGTACAAATATAATTATATAGATTTCGTTTGTTGTGTAAATATTTATCTGTAAGTATAACTTTTTGAACTAAAATACGCGATCAATTATTGTTTCTTAACTTTTAAGTTTCACCCAATCGGGTATGCAGCTCACCCAATCGGGTAAATTCACCCAATCGGGTATTCACCCAATCGGGTGAGGGCCTTTCTCAGGGATGTTTGTGCAATTAATCCACAAAAAATTTTCTAACTTGATTTTGGACATAACCTTATAGATAAAACACTTATACATGATGTTATAAGCTTTATAGACTCGAAATAAAAGAGAAAAGTAGGTGTGGCTTATGGATTAAAATAAACGAAGCCGAGGGTGGTGATGAAGATGATGGACACGATGATGATGTTGGAGATGATGATGATACTTGTTGCTGTTGCTGATTGTTGCTTGTTGTTGTTGTTGTAAATTTGTTGTTGTTGTTGTTTGAAGAAGAGCCGAGAGAGAGATCAGGATAGAGATATAGATGTTTGTGTGTGTGTATAATGAATTATTGGAGTCAGTTGATATAACCTACTCCAATAATCGAGGTGTGCGTGGGATTAAAGCCCGTGTCCCACTCAATTATTCGTTTGTTTTATAATTAGTTTTAAACGTTATATTTTTGAAATTTTTGAGTTGAAGTATTTATAAAAATACTTGAAAAAATATTATAAATATATTTTTCGGGTACCGTTCGTGATTGGTACATTTATTCCTAAAATAATATTATCAAAATAATATAAACTAAATATTGTTCATAAAAAATAATTTCATGTTATTATTTTATTGTTTCACCAACGTCCGTAATTTGTATAGAAATCCTTTCGATAGTTTGTGTAATTAAATAATTATGTTCGAGTAATTTATATGTACATATATATACATATATATATATATATATATATATATAAAGTTAGGATTATTTAGTCCACTATAAACTAAATACTTGGGGTTACCTTGTTGTTAGGCACAAATTATTGTCCTAATTTGTGGGGTGTCACATTCTCCCCTTGTTATGAGAATTTCATCCTGAAATTCAGTCAATGATCGCGGTAAGCGAGTAATCTTGAGGGTAAGGTAAGTGAGTACCTCTTGAGTATCTTGTTCTACTGTTCTTGTCATGTTCTAAGTTCCTAGTTCTCGGTCTAGGGTTTCTTGACCTATCTTTTCTTGATCTATGAGTTATTGACTTATTATTTCTTGACTTATTGCTTTCTTGATTTCTGTGACCGCATCCTATTTCTTTGTACAAGTTTCTAGTAGTTAGGGTCTTACGTTAGTATGTTTCCTAATTCTTGTCTTGTCTCTTGGTTCGTAGTTTCTACAGTTTTCTTGACTAGTAGGTCATTTAATGATGTCTTGTTTCTAGTTGATTATGTATTTCTTGTGTATCGTGGTTTTGTTGTTTCCAAGTGAACCCAGGGCCCCGCCTTGTGATTCACCGGCCTTGGCATTGAGAGGACTATTGTTGTCTAAGTGCTTAGTTCCTTGGCTTATTGTCTCTTAATGAAATGATCTTGTAACTACATCTTGTTTCTAGTACAAATTTCTGGAGGTCTGTGTCTCACGTTATCTTATTTTACTTGACTACTACATGTGACCTACTATTGGTTAGGATTTTCTTGATCTATGTATTGACTTCCATGGTTTCTAGCATCTAGTCCGATTCCACTACCGAGGGTAATGGGATTTTCTTGGGTACTTTCTACGTGGTAGAATATTATATTCTTATCTTGTCTTACTCCCCTTGTTAGAATTGAAGTCTGTAACACCCTCAATTTCAGGTTGCGGAAGCGGTCGGGTCGGGTGTTACCAAATCAAATATCACAAGCACAAAGGTAAATAATGAACGACTCTAAATGAAACGTTTGAAAATAATTATACATTCCCAAAATAAAAGTGTATACAAGTTGCGAGTTTGCAAAATAATTTCAATACATAATTTGTAATACAAAAGTTATGCAGAGAAGTTCAGTTGTTTGAAAACATGCGACTCGAGATAGCAAAGCTTGTAGCAATCCTAATCCTGCTGGGCATCTGAGAACACATGCTAAAATAAGTCAGCTATAAAGCTGGTGAGTTCATAGGATTGTTAGTTGAAACATAAAGTATAAAACCTTATATGTTTTGAAAAAGTAGTTCAAAATCTACGATTTTGATATGTATTGTATTGAAGTTGTAACACCAATGTGTATACTTCCTACAAGGTATCTCATACCTAAGTGACCGTGATGTGTACCTAAGTACATAAACATATGAGACATTCCGTGCCTGGATGCCTACCAGGTATTAAGTAATCTATCAATGTGAGGCAATACATGCCTAAGGACTATCGGGTAATTGTATGACCATGTCATATGATGTTGTGTAATAATTGATGTGCCACTTGGCATAGCGTGTTGAATATAGAAACATAATTGTAGTTCCACGGACTATGATTGAGTATTTAGTCAAATACTGAGTTGACGGCCTCGCGCGAAAGTTTGCCAATCCATTAATTGTATGGATCACGAGCATAAGCTCGCCCATCCGCATATGTGTGTGGATCACGAGCATAAGCTCGCCCATCCATCGAGTGTATCACTTTACCACGATATCGTACTTATGCCCATTGCAATACCGTGGCATCGTTTTGTGCCCACTTTACGGTGGCATCGTTTTGTGCCCATCTGACATCGACCGGATTGCTCGCAAGCAATGTATGTAATTGAGCCGGCTGTACTACGACATGCCCGACTTGAGTAAATGAGCCGAATGTACCACGACATGTCCGACTTGAGTAATTGAGAGCCGACAGTACTACGACATGTCCGACTTGTGCAAATGAGAGCCAACAGTAATACGACATGCCCGACTAATGTAAATGAGAGCCGGCAGTACTACGACATGCCCGACTAATTTGATTGTGTTTGTATGCATGTATGTATACCTATATACATAACTAAATTGTAGATGGCACCAAGTGCTCGAGATGAAGTACAAGCATGTGTGTATATATATATATATATATATAAGTTGAATTAACAAATACCTCAGATAGGGTATCATGTAGCACATGAAATTGATTTATTGTAGCTAAGTATGTATATACAATACTTAACTATATCTTGTGTTGCAATAAGCCTAGGTATGATTAATCATCACCTAGTTGTTCTGTATATTTCTAATGTATACTCCTAGCCTCAGCCTAACAAGTATATTGAGATCCTTAGTTGTTGTTTACTTGAGTTCAATTCTAATTTAAAAGTCCTGGAATATATATGGGCAGTTTTAGCTCCTAAGAGGGAGACTAATCCGGTAAAAGTCTAGTTGTTGTCTTGAGTAGGTAGAATTAAACAGTCCTAGTGTGTTTGATGGCATTGCCCCGTGACAATATGGTCCGGGAAATATTGATAACTTAGTCAAGTTATGTAGTGGTAATTGTTTGCCAACAATCTAATAGTGTACGATTATAACCTATCTAGGTTAAGTATTGATATTGTTCAAAGACAATATGATGGGTGTAGTTCCTAAGTATTACACATTTCGTATTACATGGCAGTAATATAGATAAGTGTGAAATATAAAAGTTTATTATTATAATTCGAAAATAGTAGTTGAGCATGCGTCTCACCCCGAAAACAGTAAAACAGTTGAAATAGTGGGGCTATGAAACTCACCTGAGGAGTTAGCGATCCTACGATACGCGCGTCGTCCAATGGGTAACCTCCTAGTGTCTTAAACACGTGAGGTTATATGAGTACGAGACAAATCAGTTTGTCTAAGCGAGTTGTGTAAGTATTCATTTGTCATTCAGGCTTGGAAACCGTGTACGGGGTCCGGGGGCAGCGCCCCTGGTAGCGGGGTCCAAGGGGTGGTACCCCCTGACGGGGTACAAGGGGCAGAGCCCCTGGTTGGGGTCGAGCTGCCATGTCAGTTTGGAAAATTTTTATTTCTACTATATTGCTTTAGTGAAAACGCTCCGAAATTTCATTTCGGAGTAATATTAGGCGGTAAAATTTGAGTTTCGACACTTAGTGAAAAATGTGTATTTTCTGTTTTTAGCGACACTAGGCTAGTGTCGCTATAGGCGACACTTAAGATTGGCGTCACTTGGGAAGTGACGTTACGGGCGTCACTTAGGGCGACACTTAGAGGCGTCACTATTTACGTCACTAAATGTGACACTTCCATGCGGCACTAAGATGCGGCACTACTATGCGACACTTACATGCGTCACTTAGGCAAGTGACGCTGCACTGTAGGTCTGTGGGCGACACTTCCGTCTATTCGACGGGTTTTCATCCAAAAATGCAATCTAGCCCATTTTTAGGCCGAATCTTGTTGTTATAATGTTAATACATGGTATATTAAGTGTTTTTATCAATAAATAACAAAGAAAAGTGGATGATTCCTTAAGATTTGAAGATCTAGGGTTTGAGGATGATGATGAACTTGATGAAGAAGATGAAGATGATGATGATGATGACGATTTGCTGCTGTTTTTTATGTTAATCTTGTTGTTGTTGTTGTTGTTGATTATTGTTGTTGTTGTTAAAAATTTAGAGAGAGAGATGAGATGGAGAAAGAAAAAAAAAGAAAGATGATGATGAGAATGAGATGAATGAGGTGGGGGTTTGGGTTTTTGTTAAAACTCAGATCCCAATTTGGGGACTGTGGTCTCCAAGCACAGTATAAAATGCCCGTATTTTTGTACCCGATCGTAATTTAAAATAATATTTTAAATTCTAAAATTGATTTGTATTCTTTCTAAATGTTTTCGAGTGAAAGTATTTCATAAAAATACTATTTTGAAATTAAAATTTAGTAACTTGTTTTCGTGTGGTTTCAGATATCTACAATGCGTTTTTAATTAAAACGACTTACATTTTTGAACACTTTGTTATAATCGCATATAAAAATACAATTAGTTGAAATTTTAATTTGGCGCGAAAATTGACTTTTTGACCAGGTGTTACATTTGGTAATTTACAAGCTTTACTTTAGTCAAAACTTAATATATATCAACAATAAACACAAGTAATAAACAATAAATAAAAGAATCGATTTGTGTGTGGTTTTGGTCCCTCAAACCTCACTTTCCAAAAAAGAAACACGACACTTGGGGGCTTACAAGATAATCATTTGATAACATAAGAGACTCTGATACCATTATCGGTAATCTGGGATTTATGAAACGATTTTGAACATGAAATATAATATGAATCATGCATATAGTATATAATCAAAGAGGCGAAGCACCTAATAAAATGATTACAAAACGGATCCATATGTTTTGCGACTGTTATTGCTTAATAAAAAAGGAAAAACAAAATATGTAATTTATTCTTTTGTTGTGTGTCCTCAAAACCAAAAGCAAAGTTTGAAGAAAGAACCCGAAGAAAATAATATATATATATATATATATATATATATATATATATATATATATATATCTATTCTTGGCTTTTTATATAACTCGGGCCTAAAGAACCAATTGTATATATTAATTTCCTTTTCCCTAATCACACTTTAGATCTTCAAAAAACAATATATTGCATATAGGCGTATTATCGCTTGAATAGATGTATTTTGCCTAAAAAATAGGTGTATTATCGTTTGAATAATATATTGCATATACATTATTAAAATGTGTCGTAGTGTAAATGTGTGTGACTTGAAGGGTCATGTGAGATTAGCCATATACTTATGTGTTGTACCTGACCCATAATTCTACATAACTATCAAATAGTTCATGAATGGCATGGTCATTGATATACTAAAATACCAAATGAAACTTATATTTAACACATAAACCATTAGTAATAATATACAACCCAAATCTACCCACATAACATAGATGTGTTTGACATATTATCGCCCCCCCAAAATAAGTGGCAGCGGAAGTAATGATGTGTCACGAGAGCGCTGACCAAATCAAATATCATCACATAAGATTACAACAAACGACCTCTAAATGAGACATTTTAAAATAATCACATTGCTAATAAAAAATGTTTTACAAGATTCTTTGAGTTCGCATCTGATAAGTAGAATTACATAACTATCATTACAAATTATAGTGAATGCAATCTAATCCTTGGTTGTTTTCAAAATATGCGACTCGAGCTAAGTGCTTCCAAAAGCATCCTACTGCGGATGGTTACCTGAGAAAATCATACTAAAGGTCAACATAAAGTTGGTGAGTTCATAGGTTTGTAAATAGTTGTTATCGGTATGATCCACAAGATTTCAAGTTTGCATCATTCAAAAATGATAGTTAAAAAGTATCGCCTACAACAATAAAAGTATTGCACGAATGCAATATGTGTGTACCATTTGCCATGAGTCTCATAGTTCGAGCTTAATGTTGTTTGCCTCCGGTAAGTGTATAATCTAGTACACTTAATTCACAAATAAACATGCATCCGTGGGTTGGCTAGAGTGACTAGCCCGGAAGAGGTTTGTCAAACCCTGATAGATCTATCCAATAATATTCACGCACAAATTTTAACGAACTTTGATGGGTAGAGGACTTTAATGGATTTATCAAGTCTCAAGCAATTCGTATAAAAAGTGGTTACTAGTAAAGCTTCTATCGCACTATCGGGCATAAGATTGATTGAAAAGGTTTCGTTGGCTAGGTTTAAAGTGCAATTAGGTATCACACTATCGGTTTCTATGAGTTTACCGTTCGCTAGTTCTACAGTGTACTTAACATCTAGAGCAACAGGGTTGATGTCAATCAATGGGTAAAATTCATCAGAAATAAAGCTTCTATCGGCACCAGTATCAAATAGAATAGAAGCGGTTAAGTTGTGGAGGAGGAACATACCCGTGACCACATTCGGGTCCTGACGGGCGTCCCCAGAGTTAAGCACGAAGGCTCTACCTTTAGCATTGTTGTTGTTGTTGTTGTTGTTGTTGTTGTTGTTGTTGTTGCACTTGTTCTTCAGTTTCGGGCACTCATTCCTAAAGTGCCCGGTATTTCCGCATTCAAAGCAGCCTCGGGATGGTCTAGTGTTGTTGTTGGTATTGTTGTTGTTGGAGGAGGATCTACGGTCCTTGGTGAGGTGGTCGTACCTCTTGCAGTTGTTGCAATAGGGACCGCAAGGACCTTCATGGTGGCGGTTGCACTTGGAATAGTAAGGCTTGTTCCCAATGTAACCCCGTCTGGTTTTGGTGGTTGAGTTGTAGGCTTTGATGGTGTCAGGTTTCTTTTTTTGGGAGTTGTTGTTGTTGTTGTCGGACCACTTTCTTTTGAGGTGGTTGGAGGAAGAAGTGGGTGGTTCAGAGTCTTCGTTCATGGCTAGAAGTTCGTTGGCCAGCCGGATGGCACCATGAAGAGTGGTTTGGTTTGATGATGTGATGTTTCCCCAGACAGGTTCCGAAAGGCTGCGGATGTATTTCTTGATTTTCTCGGGCTCGGTACTCACCATAGTTGGGCGAAGGATGGCAAGTTCTTGGAATCTAGTGGTATATCAAACAATATCAGTCCCCTGCACTTTCAAGTGCCAGAACTCCTCATCCAGCTTATGGAGTTGTTCACTAGGGCAGTACTCATCAGTGAGCATTTTCTTCAAGTCCTCCCAAGGGAGTAGGTAGGCGGTATCAATACCCACAGACTGGGCATATGAATTCCACCATGAGAGGGCACCATCTTTGAGGGTGCAGGTGGAGTATTTGACTTTGTCCTCTTCCGCACATTTGCTGATGTGGAAGATGGATTCCATTTTCTCGAACCATCTGATCAGTCTGATGGCTCCTTCAGTTCCCTTGAAGCTCAAGGATTTGCAGTTCTAGAAGTCCTTGTACGAGCAAGGTTTGGATTGAGGCCCGTTGGCAGCAATATCTTCGCTGCCTGAACTAGGAAGTACAAAAAGTACCGGGAATTGTTACATCCGGTTCGAATTGTAAGAGTCCTACATAGATAGATATAGATTACAAGATGACAGTCACACTTGTTCTAACTCAAGTTTATCCTTTCCATTAGTGTGACAAGTTGATCCACGGTGATTGCGATTCTGCTGGTTTGTCGGGCGTTATCTTCTGCCAAGGCTAGTTGTTGTACCAGCATCCTTGAGTATTCTTCGGCCTCTTGCAGGCGCTGTTCGCATTGTTCCAACCTGAGTCGTAAGAGCTCGACTTCTACTCCTGATTCCACTACTTGGTCGTGGAGTATGTTCATGTTGCTAATGGTGTTTTCGTGATCTTCGAAGACTTGGTTGATATGCTCTAGCACTGTGAGTCTCCAATTTTCATTTTTTTCTAGCAATGCGACATCCATGGTGCGAAGTCGTTGCTTATAACGGTTCAGCCTAGCGGCTGTAACACCCGCCAAATTAGGACTTTTGATTTGTGCCTAACTACTTGTACTTTCATGTATTTAGTTTTGTATTAATCTAAGTATATGAGGCTTTCATGAAAATTACTTACACGCGTACGCGATTCGTCTAAATCATACACTCCCCAAATGGACGAGGTCCTATACAATTTAGATGGGACGTTGTTGACAAAAACTTTTTAAATAATTTGGAATTAACCAAGCAAACAATATTAGCTTTAATATATTGTGGGAATATATTACACATATCTAGTATCGTTTGAAACACTCCGAACGCGACGAGAGCACCTGAAACGCGCCCAGCAACAGAAAATAATACAAGATTATAATTTTATAACTCATCATTAAGAATTTGGATAAAAATACTTCGGCTAGAAATATTTCAGATACACTTTAACATATAACGCGAAACAATGTTTAAACAACTACGGGATTCAACCGACAACGACTCGTGATATAAAATTTGGTAACACAAACCCGCGAGCCGGAGACCCGAGTTGGGTCGGCTCAGACCCACGAGCCCAGCCCCCAACCGACCCATGACCTATCCCTTTTAACCCCATTCTTTCACCACTCCCACCTCATTTACACCAAAACACACACTTACACCTATTTTCTCTCATCTCTCTCCCTACTAAGTCTCTATATCTCTCTTTAAAAACTGAGATAACAAGAACATCATCATCAAAATCGTTCATCATCATCAAGACACAAGCAAGGGGATCATCATCATCATCATCATCACCTCCTTTGATTTTCGATTTGTTGGTAAGAAGCTTTAAAAACTCTTTTAAATTACTTAGGAAGCTTTTATTTACATGATAGAACGTTTACTCAACAAAGATTTGCCCAAAAATCGACTTGAAAATGCATTTTCATAGATAAGGGTTAGAACAGCTCGTTCTGCGAACCGAGATCTATTCGTCCTGCGAGGCGAACCCAACTGCGAACCGAAAACTGAACTCGCGAACCCAACTGCGAACCGAACCCACCTGCGAGTCGACCTGCGAGTTGACTTGCGAGTTGACCTGCGAGTTGACCTGCGAGTCGACCTGCGAACCGAACCTTGTGTTGCGAACTGAATTCAGTTCGCAGCCTACTGCCTTGCGAGCCGAACTCGGCTCGCCTCGCGAACTCAATTCGCACCACTATTTCAGTCCATAACCCGACCTGACCTATTTTCCGAATTTAAATCCCAGATACGATTTTAATAAAACGATACACATAATAATAATACTCTCGGATTATTTTTACAAACCGTCACCAACGGGGCATACTTGTTTTCTAAATACAAACGGTTTACTAAACAAACACTTGGACACGTCCTAGTTGAGTGGACAACTAGCATGGGTGATCTTTTAAGACAACAACTCGTTTACTTATTACTTACAACCTTGTGCGTTTCGGACGCCAGAAGGTTGCAGGGTTCTGAGAATCGATACACGGACTTACAACCACTTTACTTGGTTGATTTCACATATGTATTTACTGGACTCAGGTGAGTCTCATAGCCCCACTTTTACTGATTTTACTTACGGGGTGAGATACAATGCTTTTTTTTTTCTTGAACACAAGTACGAATTAATCATTTTACTATACGGGATTGCATGAGTTAATTTACTTTTACGGAAGTCTCTCCATCATATATCGTTAGTTATGTACTTAAGCGCGAATACTAGTTAATGGATCCATTAGGGAAATGACCCTCCCCGCCCGGGGTAGTAGCGCTACCACGAACCGTTCTGTATAAACGGACGACTATCATTCGTTACTTATGCTTGCTCAATTTCGAGCATGTCACGGGAGCAAATTATGATTTACGGGTTAAGCTTCGATTATGAGCCTCATGGCAACGGTATAACTTACTTACTTTACTATTGCGGGATTACAAATACCTGATTTATGCCTACGGGCTTTACTGATGAAATCTTGTGTTCAAACACTTACATTATTTACAAACATATGAGATTCACCAACATTCGTGTTGACCCTTTTTAGCTTTGTATCTCAGGTACACAGACGGAGTAGGATTCCCTCAGGATACTAGCTAGAGTCGCATGATTTCTACATTGCATTTAACGGAGATTCTTAGCATTATCTTTTGTATCTATTATGATTATGTAATAGAATCTCCCGCTTTATACGCGGACTCTAGGGAACTTCATTTTGTAACCAGAAACGCTACGTTTCAAACATTTTATGTATGGAAATGTAACTATTTATAAACATTGCATATAGATGTCATTTGCTTTACCTTTGTGTCGCACCCCCAAAACACGTGGCAGCGGAAGTGGGAGGTGTCACGGGGGCGCCGACCAAATCAAATATCATCAACACAAAGATCAAGCAAATGACCTCTATATGAGACGTTTGAAAATATTACATTACCATAATTCAAATGTTTACAAAATAATTCTGGAGTTCGCATAAACCGTTTAGAGATTTCTAATACATTACTGAATTTACAAAATACAGCTACATGCAATCTAATCTCTTGATGTTTTGAAAACAATGCGACTCGAGCTAAGCTTTCCAAAAGCTTCCTACTGCGGCGGGTTACCTGAGAAATACATACTAAAAGGTCAACATAAAGTTGGTGAGTTCATAGGTTTAAACAGCTGAAAACATAAGTATGAAACACACGATTTCTTTTGCATTGCACGAATGCGAAAACAGTTGTAAAAAGTATCATGTTATCCTTTGTTAACCTTTGTTATCTTTTGTTATCCTTGTTATCCTTTGTTTTCATTTGTTATCCTTTGCGTCATGAGCTCATAGTTCGAAGCTTAACCCTTGTTGTTGCCTCGACAAGTGTCTAATCCGGAACACTCGTTTAAACAAATAATACTGCGTCCGTTTGACCAATTAGAGCAACCTAACCCGGACGGGGGTGTCAATCCCCGATAGATCTATCCAATAATATTCACGCTTCAAAATTAACGAACTACGATGTGCGAGGGCTTTGTTGGATTATGGTCTCACTCATGCGTTATCCTTGTTATCCTTTGTTTATAAACAGTTGTATAAAAATAGTTGCACAACAACAGTTGTATAAAGCATGTATAAAGACAGTTGTATAAAAATAGTTGCACACACAAGAACCAATACACCATACTGTATCAGTGTTAGCAGCCCGACTTCATCGTCACGAAGAAAGGCTCGAAATCCTAGAACGAGATTATTATATAGTAGAAAACTACCTGTTATACCGAACCGATGATCGCATAACACAACTTCTTCGAGAACATGAAAGCACGAACCGTACTCTAGAAATGATTCATCAACAAGTTATAGATGACAGGAGCGCTACCGACATCCTACAAGCAAGGTTGGAAGAAAGTGAACAACGTTCACGGGAAGCCGAGGAGTATGCTCGTGCACTCGAGCAGCGACTAACCTTAGCTGAAGAAGGTGCAAGGCAAACAAGCAGACTGGCGGATACTATAAATCGCCTCGTCACTCAAATGTCACGAGTAAACCTGTGTCAGGACTAGATCTATTCCTCCTATTGTAACCTATTGAGGCCGGGTGTACTCAAACTTATTATCCTTTATTATGTTCATGTTCTGTAAACTTTCGAATTCAGAACGGAAGTAACATTCCCGGCATCTTTTGTAATCCTTGTGATTGTTGTCTTTTGAAACTTGTACTCTGTATTCAACTTTTCTGTTTAATGAAATATGGTTATCATTCTGAGTTGTTGTATGTTATCTCATTATATGTACACATCTGATATATCATAACCTCGCACAAACCTCTTATATGTATCATTTCATTGTTATTCAGCATCATGCCTCCAAGATGACATACTTACACCGACGCCGAAATCGGTCAAGTCATTGCACAGAGCGTAGCCCAAGTCCTTGCTGCTCAACAAAATCCGGGCGGCGGAGGCGCGCCTGATAACACATCTACTCCAAAACCATGTTCCTATAAAGACTTTTTGAACTGCCAACCCTTGTACTTCAAAGGTGCCGAAGGAGCCATCGGTCTTATACGTTGGATCGAAAAGATGGAATCTGTTTTTCGAATCTGCAACTGTGCTGACGAGGACAAAGTCAAATTCTCCACCTGCACCTTATCTGAAGGTGCACTCACCTGGTGGAACTCTTATGCTCAGACTCAGGGTATTGATGTTGCCTATCAACTTCCCTGGGAAGAACTCAAGAAAATGCTCAGGGAAGAGTTTTGCCCCCGTGAGCAATTACAACAACTTGAGCAGGAATTCTGGAATCTCACCGTACAAGGAAATGACATCACCAGTTACACCACTCGATTCCACCAATTAGCTGTCCTATGTCCATCCATGGTAGACCCCGAATACAAACGTATCGAAAGATACATCTGGGGGCTACCAGAATCAATCCAAGGAAATGTAACCTCTTCAAAACCCGGAACCATCCAAAGTGCCATCCGTATGGCACATGAACTCATGGCGCAGATTATCCGTCGTGGTACACCCGCTGAGAAAAGCATTGGAGATAACAAAAGGAAACGCGATGGAAACAACAACGAAAACCCAGGACAACAATTAGCAAAGAGACCAGAGACTGTCAAGGCCTATGCTACAGGACCCGGAGAAAAGAAAGGTTATAAGGGAGACCGGCCTTATTGTTCTAGCTGTAATCGTCATCACAATGGACCCTGTGGTACTCCCTGCAACAAATGCAAACGTTATGGACACCAGACCAAGGATTGTAAGGCAAAAACTTGTTTCGAGTGCGGAAACGCTGGGCATTTCAGGAACGAATGTCCGAAGTTGAACAACAATGCCCGACAGAACCCATAACTTTGTTACGGGTACATTTCTTTTCGATCACCTGACTCTTTGAAATCTTAATCGATACCGAACGACTTTAAATCCGTTAGACAAACTTATGCTAGAAACACACGCTTACTTTCTCTCAGACTCCACACAAACCGTCACCTCGAGAAAATTTCGGGACGAAATTCTCCTAACAAGGGGAGAATGTGACACCCGACGATTTAGGGTTACTTATTAACCTACTAGAAACCCTAATTACGTGTGTTTAGTTTAGTATTAGGCTAAATACTAGTAATTACTTGTAACTATTTGTATATTTATGTGAATATACACCCCCGAAATTGATTTATATTATGCTTACGCAATTTGGTGAAATTGTGCAAAACGACCGGACGGAGTCCGACAGAAAATACGACGTTGGTGAAAACATTTTTTATAAATAACTTGAATCCATTTTTAGAAGTTATTTATCATATATTATTATTATTATATAATAATACCCGAAAAACCTAGACGTTCCGATTAAAACGTCTCAAACGTAACGAAAACGCGCAGAACGCGCCCGACAATCGAACGAAATTCAAAATACACTTTTGAATCTAAAATATATTAATTAGTGAAAAGTTATCAATTAATATACCGTATCTTTAAACGATAACTAAAAACGTCCAAATAAAATGTCACGCGATTTAAAATCCGTACAATGAACGTGCAAATCGAGATTTCTAATTTAACGAATCATTTTTATAAATGTTTTTCAAGTATTTAGATTAAATACTTCAAATAAAAATATTGAAACTTAAATCGTTACTTAAAAACGCGTATTAAACGTTTAACACCAAACCGAGCGAGTAAACGAACGTAAAACGCAACAAATTAAGCTAGGAATGAAAAATGACCATAATGCCCTTGGTGGGGCCCATGAGAACGACCAGCCACCCCTCTCCTCCCCTTTTTGCTGCCCATTCCCCTCCCCCATTCAAATTTCATGCAAGGATATCAATCCCACACTCCACCTCACTCCTCATTCTACACTCCACCCATTTCCACTTTCTCTCTATTCTCTCTCACACTCTTCCTCTCTCTAAACTCCAGAAAACTCAGTCCCTTTCACCACCCAAGAACCACCATTACCACCACCACTAAATCACCATCAACCACCACCATTTGCTAGGGTTTTTCAAGCTCAAGAGCATCATCTTCCTCATCATCACTTGTTCTTCATCTTGTTGGTATAAATCACCTAAACTCTTCATTAGTTTTATTACATAATGTTTATTTATATGTTATAAAGTTCATCTATCATGTTTATGTCCAAAACCATTGACAAAAATCGTTTTTATAAATTATATTCAAACTTACATAATCTGTCTCAGAAAAGTCAGTTTAGTAAATCGACCATAACTTGAGTTCTACAAAGAATTAGAAGATGCATTATTTTTTAAAAGTTGTGTATTGAAAAGATCTACAAACAGTTCTTGTATGGCTCTTTCCAGAAATCTAAGGATTTTCACATAAAAACGAATCTATGCGACTGGTCTGCATGTGCTTGAAAACTGAGTATGGTTCTACCCATAAAATTTTATACCTATCAAGATGGACACTATAATTACTGGAAAAATTAAGTTAACCTCTAGACACATGGTAGAACAACTGGTAAAAATTGTGGACTCTAACTCGGAATATAACTAGTTAAGAAAAATAGAGGAAGTGAACCGACAAAACCGAAAAACATAAGTATGGACTGTTTTTGGACTTTTATAAAAACCAAGACTTTTGGTGAACTCCGACATGAACCGACAACATATTAGACCCTATAAACTGATATTTGGGTTGGGTGAAAGTTTTGGGTCAAACCGAGTAAGTTTGACCAAGTCAACAAAAGTGGCTCGTTTTCGAAAAACTTACTATATTTGGAAAGTGGTAAAACAAATGGGTTTGGGTGACTTAATTAGTAACTTGGATCAAAAACTAATTTTAGAAAGTTTCCCGAACGAAAACCGACACTTAGAACAATTGGATATAAAATTGAAAATTAGATCAGGCGTAAGTGCCGCCCTACCAGGGACACTTACTCAAGTGACGCCTATAGCGTCACTTACCATAAGTGACGCCTAAACCAAGTGCTGCATATAGCGTCACTATCCCAAGTGACGCTGCCAACTTAAAAATCACATTTAACGTCACTTGACCTAGTGCCGCTAACCAACTAAGTGACGCCCCTAAGTGACGCTCTGAGTGACGCCCTAAGTGACGCCTAAACAGAAACTTTAAAACTAGATTTCACACTAAGTGTTGAACTTCATGTAACATCTAAACTTATACGATATAACTCGATAACACATAAACATGCTTTGTAAGCACACGATACAACATCATAATGATAATGTCTTAACGAATTATTATTACAAACTTTCACCAACGGGTCGTACACGTTTTTGATAAACGAACTTGAACTACTATTTGGACATACTAGTTGATGAACTAGCTTTAAGTGGACATTAACCCCCACTTATACAATCGCTATAGATGGTCTTTTGAGACATCTACTTATACAACCTCATACGTTTAGGGCGTTAGGAGGTTGCACACGGGAACGAGAACACCCACTACTTGCTAATATTTGATATTGCTTGCTACCTGCTTAACTCTGGTGAGTTTCATAGCCCCTTTTTACTTGTTTTAAATTGTTTTGGGGGAGAATACATACATACATGTTTTATACAACTGTCTTTATACATGTTTTATACAACTGTTGTTGTGCAACTATTTTTATACAACTGTCTTTATACATGCTTTATACAACTGTTGTTGTGCAACTATTTTTATACAACTGTTTATAAACAAAGGATAACAAGGATAACGCATGAGTGAGACCATAATCCAACAAAGCCCTCGCACATCGTAGTTCGTTAATTTTGAAGCGTGAATATTATTGGATAGATCTATCGGGGATTGACACCCCCGTCCGGGTTAGGTTGCTCTAATTGGTCAAACGGACGCAGTATTATTTGTTTAAACGAGTGTTCCGGATTAGACACTTGTCGAGGAAACAACAAGGGTTAAGCTTCGAACTATGAGCTCATGACGCAAAGGATAACAAATGAAAACAAAGGATAACAAGGATAACAAAAGATAACAAAGGTTAACAAAGGATAACATGATACTTTTTACAACTGTTTTCGCATTCGTGCAATGCAAAAGAAATCGTGTGTTTCATACTTATGTTTTCAGCTGTTTAAACCTATGAACTCACCAACTTTATGTTGACCTTTTAGTATGTATTTCTCAGGTAACCCGCCGCAGTAGGAAGCTTTTGGAAAGCTTAGCTCGAGTCGCATTGTTTTCAAAACATCAAGAGATTAGATTGCATGTAGCTGTATTTTGTAAATTCAGTAATGTATTAGAAATCTCTAAACGGTTTATGCGAACTCCAGAATTATTTTGTAAACATTTGAATTATGGTAATGTAATATTTTCAAACGTCTCATATAGAGGTCGTTTGCTTGATCTTTGTGTTGATGATATTTGATTTGGTCGGCGCCCCCGTGACACCTCCCACTTTCGCTGCCACGTGTTTTGGGGGTGCGACAGATTGGTATCAGAGCCAAATGTTATAGCGAACTAGGATTGCATTAGTGACCTAGACTATAACCATTAGGTTAGTATTCCTTGTTTAGTATGACTGGTTCAGCGATTGCATCTTTTGAATTTAATTTAACATAGCTTGATCAACTATGTACAATTAAAGGAGAATTGATGCAAGACCTGAAATGGTTATAGTGAATGGGAATGCATTAGAAGACTTTGATCAAGGATAGAAACGGGACCAACCCTATACGTGCTTATGTGCTAGGTTATTATATTTCTATATATGACCTTAACCTCTCGTATACTAAACTCCTTGCCACAGAAATGGCAGACTCCTCTAGCGTATCGTCAACCGGCTTGAACCACGAAACTCAAACGCGGTCCACTACTAGGGGTACCTCACCCTTACCTATTCCTACAACTCCAAACTCTCCTGAACCTCTTTACTACATGACCGGCAAAGCCCGGGTAGTACGAAGACGTCGATGGAATGCTGGATCATCCCGAGCAAACCCTTACTCAAACTCCATTGCTAACACCACGACTAATACCCGCCGTTCGGCCTACGCCTGTAGATGGGACTGGCTACCCACAACTTTAAACACTTGGAGGTCTGAGGAAGCAATACAGATTCCTGCTGACCCCATGGACATCTCCCCGTGACACCTCCCACTTCCGCTGCCACGTGTTTTGGGGGTGCGACATTTTGTGTTGTGATATTTGATTAGTAGCACCCCAAAGCTTGCTTCCGCTAAACAGTGATTCTGGGGGTGTTACAGCGGCCAAGGCCGGCAAGGTGAAGTGAGTGGGATACGGGCCAGCTCGAGGGAACATGTCGTTACTCCTAGCTACCCTCGGGTGCTGCGATCCGGATTGAGAGTGTGATGGATTGGGTGGTGTGTTTGCCATTCTGAGATAAAGCGTTAGAAAGAATAAGGCCTATATTCATATAATACATATATAATATAGCCTAAGATATTGAGCGAGAGCGAGGCCTATCTATGTACATATATATATCACATAATAGCCTAGGGTGTCTAACACAGACATGTTTGAGTCCCGGTTTCACTCGTGGTCAAAGTCAACTAGTGTATCCAGTACAGTCATGATTCCTTTCAGATCCCGCATCATATTCTTTTAATTGTACATAGTTGATCAGGTTATGTTAAATTAAACCAATACCATGTAGTCGTTGAACCTAATCATACTTAATAAGGAATACTGTCTAACGGTCATAGTCTAGGCCCACTAAATGCAACCTAGTTCACTATAACCTATGTAACACCCCCAAAATCACAGTTTAGCGGAAGCAAGCTTTGGGGTGCTACGAATCAAATATCACAGCACAAAAGTAAAGCAAACGACATCTATATGCAACGTTTGTAAATAGTTACATTTCCATACATAAAATGTTTGAAACATATCGTTTCTGGTTACAAAATGAAGTTCCCTAGAGTCCGCGTTTAAGGCGGGAGATTCTATTACATAATCATAATAAATACAAAAGATAATGCTAAGAATCTCCGTTAAATGCAAGGTAGAAATCATGCGACTCTAGCTAGTATCCTGAGGGAATCCTACTCCGTATGTGTACCTGAGATACAAAGCTAAAAAGGTCAACACGAATGTTGGTGAATCTCACAGGTTTGTAAATAATGTAAGTATTTGAACACAAGATTTCATCAGTAAAGCCCGCAGGCGTAAATCAGGTATTTGTAATCCCGCAATTGTAAAGTAAGTAAGTTATACCGTTGCCATGAGGCTCATAATCGAAGCTTAACCCGTAAATAATAATTTGCTCCCGTGACATGCTCGAAATTGAGCAAGCATAAGTAACGAATGATAGTCGCCCGTTTATACATAACGGTTCATGGTAGCGCTACTACCCTGGGCGGGGAGGGTCATTTCCCTAATGGATCCATTAACTAGTGTTCGCGCTTAAGTACATAACTAACGATATATAATGGAGAGACTTCCGTAAAAGTAATTAACTCATGCAATCCCGTAGAATAAAATGATTAGTTCGTACTTGTGTTCAAGAAAAATAAGCATTGTATCTCACCCCGTAAGTAAAACAGTAAAAGTGGGGCTATGAGACTCACCTGAGTCCAGTAAATACGTATGTGTAATCAACCAAGTAAAGCGGTTGTAAGTCTGTGTATCGATTCTCAGAACCCTGCAACCTTCTGGCGTCCGAAATGCACAAGGTTGTAAGTAAACAAGTAAACGAGTTGGTGTCTTAAAAGATCACCCATGCAAGTTGTCCACTCAACTAGAACGTGTCCAAGTGTTTGTTTAGTAAATCGTTTGTATTTGAAAATGAGTATGGCCCGTTGATGATGGTTTGTAAAAATAATCCGAGAGTGTTATTATTATGTGTAACGTTTTATTAAAATCGTATCTGGGATTTAAATTCGGAAAATTGGTCAGGTCGGGTTATGGACTGAAATAGTGGTGCGAATTGAGTTCGCGATGCGAGCCGAGTTCGGCTCGCAAGGCAGTAGGTTGCGAACTAAATTCAGTTCGCAACACAAGGTTCGGTTCGCAGGTCGACTCGCAGGTCAACTCGCTGGTCAACTTGCAAGTCAACTCGCAAGTCAACTCCCAAGTCAACGCGCAGGTCAACTCGCAAGTCAACTCGCAGGTCGACTCGCAATTCAACTCTCAAGTCAACTCGCAGGTCAACTCGTAGGTGGGTTCGGTTCGCAATTGGGTTCGCCTCGCAGGACGAACAGATCTCGGTTCGCAGAACGAGCTGTTCGAACACTTATCTATGAAAATGCATTTTCAAGTCGATTTTTGGGCAAATCTTTGTTGAGTAAACGTTCTAGCATGTAAATAAAAGCTTTCTAAGTAATTACATTGAGTTTTAAGGCGTTTCATACCAAGAATCGAAAATGGGGATGATGAAGGTGAGGTAGAAGATGATGGCGGTCCTTGTGTTTTCTCTTGATGATGATGATGAACGATTTTGATGACGGTGGTGTTGATGTTGCTGCTGATTTGAAGAAAGAAGAGGGGAAAGAAAAGAGAGGGTTTTGGAAATGTAAGTGTGTGTGTGTTTGTGAATAAAATGGAAGAATTGAAGGAAAGAGGAGTTTAAAAGGAGGTGGGTCATGGGTCGGGTTGGGGCTTGGATCCGCGGATTTGGGCTGACCCATTTGGGTCTCGGTCTCGTGAACTCGTTGCTCAGATCTTTATGTTACGTCCCGCGATTGTCTAACTGTTGTTCCGTGTTTCGTGTTTATGTATATCCAAAATATTTTATCAAAACACAAATTAACGAGTTATAGAATTATAATTTGAATTATTTCCGCTTGACTGACACGCTTCGTGCGTGTTTGTCATGTACAGAGTGTTTTTATCAATAAGAAATACTTGGAATATGTTCTCACAATGTAAATAACGTTTGTTTGGATAAATCCACCTTATTATAAAGTTTTATCACCAACGTTCATTATTTAATATCGGACCTTGTCCGGTTCATAAGTGTACGATTTAAATTAGATCGCGTAAGCGTGCCTGTACTCACACCATAATGTTACCTTTAGTTAGAGTATTATAAGACTAAATACTCGAAAATTTCAAGTAGTTTAGGCACTAATTAAAGTCCTAAATTGGCGGGTGTTACATTCTCCCCTTGTTAGGAGAATTTCGTCCCGAAATTAGCCTATTGTCGTGGTGTCGGTAGGAGTAGAGTTTATGAGCAAATGTGGGTATCTCAGTCTCATTTGGTCTTCTTGTTCCCAGGTGAATTCAGGACCACGCCTCAAATTCAGCCTGACTTTAACAATGGGAATACGACCTTGTTTCAGTTCTGTGACTTCGCGGTTTTATGATTTCTATAGGTTCCTCGGCAGAATGAGGATCATCATCCATTTGTGTTTCGTCAAGCGGTAAGGTTAGTGTTCTATCAGACAGGCATTTCATTAAGTTAGAAGTGGGGAAAACGGGATGTATGCTACTTAGTTCAGGTGGTAGCTGCAGTCGATAAGTCACTGGACCAATTCTTTACCAAAGTTCTGTTTTGTCATTAACAGGGCAGCTAACGATCAAATAAAGCTCAATCCCTAATTTGCCTAGTTGTAGTGACATGTTCACGGGTCGTTGTCGGTTAAATCCCGTAGTTGCTTAAATGTCGTTTCGCGTTATATGGTAGGGTATCTGGAATCTATTCGAGGTAGTAGTACGTAGTACATACGTTTTCTAAGAAGACGTTGGAGCATCCTTAGTGTTGTCATAAATGTCTCCGGTTCCCTTCCTCCCCTTGTTAGAATAGGACAGAGAGAGAGATACTAATGTGTGTAAACCGTTACGTCCTATGGACGGGGTCGGTCGGGAAATCAGTGGGGTATAGTTACAATTTGTACTAGTAGCTTACAGTAGCTTGTGACTTATTCCGCATTCGTAACAGTGGTAACAGTCTGTAATGTTAGAGAGTGAATTAATTCTAAAGGTATAACGTACCCGTAGTAGTGTTTGTGTCATGCTTGGCCTCAGGGATGCCGTCTGTAGTAGTTAGTAGTGGACAATTTATCTTTTTATGCCCAGTCTTTCCACACTTGAAGCAAAACCCCAATGCTTCCGAGCTTGTGTCCTTTCGAGGGAATTTGCATTCTGAGCCTGGTGTCCAAACGCGTTGCATCTGCCGCAAGGAGGGAGGCATTGTCCCTTATGATGGTGTTTGCATCGGTTGCAGTAGGGTAGATTTCCCTTATACGCTCTCCCTTTAGCTTCAGTAGTGGGGGTTTGAGTTATCTTTGCCCTTTTAGTCTGGGGCTGAGTAATGTCTGTGTTGGAGCTCCCTCCCGGGTTCTTTTTGAGGGTTGCCAGTTGAGCTTCGGTGTCCTTTTCCATAGGGACGCTAGCTTGAGCTTTTTGCGATAATGGGTCAGAAACTAACTGAAGTACATCTCCCAGCGTTGGGCACAAGTGTCTTAATTGTTCCCAATAGAATTCTAAGGTTCGCAGGCGCAGTCCTTGCTCGTGGGTGAGTCGGCGTAGATCGGTGATTTCCTCCTGGACAGTAGTTAGTTGGTTGCGTAATGCCTTCATCGTTTCGTCAGTATGCTTAGAGTGGTCAGTGTTTATATTGACAATGATCGGAGCGGTAACCGTAGGAGGAGTGGTGATGGTAGAGGTTGTGATATGGTTATTAGTAGCAGGGTTTGAAAGGGAGTATGCTCGGGTTATTTGGGTAACCTCTGTGACTATGGTCTGAGGTGGAAAGTCTCGGAGTCCTCCTGGGTGTGCCGTTTCTTCCAACGGTTCTTCACTTACTGGCTCGATGTCGCCTTCGAGAGTAAGTAGGTAAGGGAACATGGTCCGATCCTCACCGTGTTGATCATCATCAGACATGTGGCTACCAGCGGAGTAACCTGTCATTTCCTACGAAATGGGGGGGGGGGGGGTTTATCAACACAAAGTTTTTGACGTTGGCATTAAGCATGGTATAATAGCAATCATGGGGTCGCGAGTATAAAACTGTATTCTAGTGAAAACAATAAAAGTACAGATGATTTTCTTCGAACGGACGATTTATGGTGCAGTTTTCGGACGGACGACACATAAAGATAGTAGTCCCGTGGATCCCGGTCCCAAGCGGTGTGAGATATATGGGAAAGAGTCTGTTTGTTACGTTCATGATGTACTGAGGTATTACATCTGTTAGCCTATCCGGGGTTTGCTTATCCTTGGTCGTGCCTATGATCTATAACAGTGAATCATCAAGCAGTCAGCAAGGTTTATCAGTCACGTAATATAGGGTAATCAGGTTGATTAGGTGTGAACCGTAATTGTATCTAGGTTTGGGGTCCTGATGATTGTTCTTAGCGTTGAGGGTATAAGTTCTTCTCCGTGCATGGTTGTTGTTGTTCTTTGGTTTTGGAGCATAGGTCTTAGTAGTCGCGGCTTCTGCCGAATTCGATCTAGAGTATAGGGTTCCCATCTGGTTTTCTTTTATTATTTTTATTAAGGGATGAGGCTGGTGTCTCGCGGCGTGCGATCATAACCAGGAGTACGTGTGCCATACGGTTAGCTCTCTGGATGTTTGTGGGTTTGGGGGAGACGACGTTTTCCGGGATGTTCTCGGGGAGTCCACAAATGTACTCCTAGGTACGTTAGTGTTCTGGGTCTACCATAGCAGGGCGGAGAAGGGCGACTTGTTGATACCCAGTGGTATATCCAGTGATATCATTGTAAGTGTGTCGTCGTGAAGGCATCATGGTTGGACAATTTAGAGAAAAGAGATGAGTGGGTGGGTTGTAAGAGGTTGTGGTGTGTCGCACAGGTGTAAATAGTGAGGTAATCTGTAGTAGTCCTAAGTGATGGTCATATTGTGGAACGAGAAAATCAAGGGCCCTTAAAGACCGGAGTTCAAAGATCCTCAAATTTTGAAGTTTCAAGAGGGTATCGAGAGCTCGTTAACATTCACATGATTTCCAAAAAAAAAAACCTTATGCTGGACGAGGTGGGGATTCTGTATACCTATTGAGGTCAGGGTGTTTTAGTATTGCATATGTCAAGTGATTTTGCACAGATAATAAATATAAGAATCAGGGTGATTCGTAGTCATTACATCCGATTGTTCGTTTACAAAATTTGTCGGGCAGTACTACACCCGAACGAATGCCATAACATTTTACATAATGTAATAATACAATCATCTAGTCATAAGTATTCAATACGTTTTGTGGTTCCTACAACCCTGCTTAATGCAGATTTGGCAAAATGGTTATAGTCGCTATCTAGCTAGTCCTAAGTAGGCTTCTGATCACTTGGAACTTCATTCCACGTACATGTCGCGTGGGTAATAGCGTTCGGTGAGTAGGTCTTGGTAATGCGGTAGTGCACGGTAAAGTGCATCTTCTTCCACCTGCCTTCCTCCCAGTCGTTTGACCCACTTTTTCGTCTTCCTAGTGAAGTTTGCGGCCACCCTCTTCCAGTGGTGTAATTTGTCCTTAACCTTTCGAGCGACGGACCTCTTCATGATCCTCAGTTCCTTCTCGTAGTCCTGACACTTGTACTTCAGCTCCCACGTACGATTATTAAGTTCAATGGTCTGCTCCATGACTCGTTCATAAGCCTCTACGTCGATTATCCCGAAGTTTTGATTCTCGTTTTCCTCGACCCCGAATTCCTCTAAAGGTGCATATTCTCCGTCGAGGTAGGTGTACTGTACTTGTTCCTCCTGAATCTGGTCTGAGTCAGACAGGTATTCTTCCATAGGTGCGCTTGGCCTATTGCTGGAGAGATCCTATAAAGCGCAAAGAGGATAAAGAATGTCTCAGTGGTTATGTTCCTGGCTAGAACTAGGTGTTCCGTTCATACGAATGATGAAGTTTTATTCTAAGATATTGGAGAGATTTTGTGGGATTGGTTGGGTCGTCGTTGTTATAAACGCATGGGCGTGTTAATACAGTGGGTGCCACTACTGTTGTCGGTAAGTGCTAGATTTTTGCTGTCGAAATAGTGAGTCGTTCTAACTGGATGTTGATTTCCCATTTCCATGGTCGTAGGTCATATTGTGCTTCTTACAGTCGAGGAGTTAGTACAGGCGTGAAGCCTATCCATTTATATACACAGTACCTATAATAGTCTAACAGCGTAGCAAGTAGTATTCGGTCTCGTTCCTCTCGTGGTCAGAGTTAACTAGTGTATTCCTGTTCAATATAACCCCTTTCAGGCTTCACATCATCTTTCCTTAATTGTACATAGTTGATCAAGCTATGTTAAATTAACGTCGTATGATGTAATTCCCAAACCAGTCATACCTAATGAGGAAATACTGCCTAACGGTCATAGTCTAGGCCCACTAAATGCAACCTAGTTCGCTATAACCTTAGGCTCTGATACCAATCTGTAACACCCCCAAAATCACAGTTTAGCGGAAGCAAGCTTTGGGGTGCTACTAATCAAATATCACAGCACAAAAGTAAAGCAAACGACATCTATATGCAACGTTTGTAACTAGTTACATTTCCATACATAAAATGTTTGAAACATATCGTTTCTGGTTACAAAATGAAGTTCCCTAGAGTCCGCGTTTAAGGCGGGAGATTCTATTACATAATCATAAAAAATATAAAAGATAATGCTAAGAATCTTCGTTAAATGCAAGGTAGAAATCATGCGACTCTAGCTAGTATCCTGAGGGAATCCTACTCCGTATGTGTACCTGAGATACAAAGCTAAAAAGGTCAACACGAATGTTGGTGAATCTCACAGGTTTGTAAATAATGTAAGTATTTGAACACAAGATTTCATCAGTAAAGCCCGCAGGCGTAAATCAGGTATTTGTAATCCCGCAATTGTAAAGTAAGTAAGTTATACCGTTGCCATGAGGCTCATAATCGAAGCTTAACCCGTAAATAATAATTTTCTCCCGCGACATGCTCGAAATTGAGCAAGCATAAGTAACGAATGATAGTCGCCCGTTTATACAGAACGGTTCGTGGTAGCGCTACTACCCCGGGCGGGGAGGGTCATTTCCCTAATGGATCCATTAACTAGTGTTCGCGCTTAAGTACATAACTAACGATATATGATGGAGAGACTTCCGTAAAAGTAATTAACTCATGCAATCCCGTACAGTAAAATGATTAGTTCGTACTTGTGTTCAAGAAAAATAAGCATTGTATCTCACCCCGTAAGTAAAACAGTAAAAGTGGGGCTATGAGACTCACCTGAGTCCAGTAAATACGTATGTGTAATCAACCAGGTAAAGCAGTTGTAAGTCTGTGTATCGATTCTCAGAACCCTGCAACCTTCTGGCGTCCGAAACGCACAAGGTTGTAAGTAAACAAGTAAACGAGTTGGTGTCTTAAAAGATCACCCATGCTAGTTTTCCACTCAACTAGAACGTGTCCAAGTGTTTGTTTAGTAAATCATTTGTATTTGAAAACGAGTATGGCCCGTTGGTGACGGTTTGTAAAAATAATCCGAGAGTGTTATTATTATGTGTAACGTTTTATTAAAATCGTATATGGGATTTAAATTCGGAAAATTGGTCAGGTCGGGTTATGGACTGAAATAGTGGTGCGAGTTGAGTTCGCGAGGCGAGCCGAGTTCGGCTCGCAAGGCAGTAGGCTGCGAACGGAATTCAGTTCGCAACACAAGGTTCGGTTCGCAGGTCAAATCGCAGGTCAACTCGCAGGTCAACTCGCATGTCAACTCGCAGGTCAACTCGCAAGTCAACTCGAAGGTCGACTCGCAAGTCAACTCGCAGGTCGACTCGCAAGTCAACTCGCAAGTCAACTCGCAGGTCAACTCGTAGGTGGGTTCGGTTCGCAATTGGGTTCACCTCGCAGGACGAACAGATGTCGGTTCGCAGAACGAGCTGTTCGAACACTTATCTATGAAAATGCATTTTCAAGTCGATTTTTGGGCAAATATTTGTTGAGTAAATGTTCTAGCATGTAAATAAAAGCTTTCTAAGTAATTACATCGAGTTTTAAGGCGTTTCATACCAAGAATCGAAAATGGGGATGATGAAGGTGAGGTAGAAGATGATGGCGGTCCTTGTGCTTTCTCTTGATGATGATGATGAACGATTTTGATGACGGTGGTGTTGATGTTGCTGCTGATTTGAAGAAAGAAGAGGGGAAAGAAAATAGAGGGTTTTGGAAATGTAAGTGTGTGTGTTTGTGAATAAAATGGAAGAATTGAAGGAAAGAGGAGTTTAAAAGGAGGTGGGTCATGGGTCGGGTTGGGGCTTGGATCCGCGGATTTGGGCTGACCCATTTGGGTCTCGGTCTCGTGAACTCGTTGCTCAGATCTTTATGTTACGTCCCGCGATTGTCTAACTGTTGTTCCGTGTTTCGTGTTTATGTATATCCAAAATATTTTATCAAAACACAAATTAACGAGTTATAGAATTCTAATTTGAATTATTTCCGCTTGACTGACGCGCTTCGTGCGTGTTTGTCATGTACAGAGTGTTTTTATCAATAAGAAATACTTGGAATATGTTCTCACAATGTAAATAACGTTTGTTTAGATAAATCCACCTTATTATAAAGTTTTGTCACCAACGTCCATTATTTAATATCGAACCTTGTCCGGTTCATAAGTGTACGATTTAAATTAGATCGCGTAAGCGTGCCTGTACTCACGCCATAATGTTACCTTTATTTAGAGTATTATAAGACTAAATACTCGAAAATTTCAAGTAGTTTAGGCACTAATTAAAATCCTAAATTGGCGGGTGTTACAACCTAGCACTGATACCAATCTGTAACACCCCCAAATTTACTGTTTGGTAGAAGCATAATTTGGGTGTCACTAATCAATAATCAAAACTCACAGATATATAGCAAACGACTCTATATGCGTCGTTTTAACAAAATATATTAATATTAACATGTTTACAATAATTGAATTCGTACATAGCTCGTGTTCGATTAAATGAGAGATTCCAATACATAAATACTTGTACAAAATATATTAATGCAAGGAAATCTCTATTTTCTGCATGTTGACTCAAGCTATAGAAATCCTGAGGGAAATCCAAATTCTACTGCTGAGTACCTGTGATACATGCTAAAATGGGTAAGCTAACACTGGTGAGCTCACATGTTTGAATATCAAAAAATATCGTATGAACCGCAAGATTTAAATAATGATTTTCATCCAGCAAATAAAGATAATGATTATGTATACAGCCATGGGCACATAGTCTGAGCTTAACTCGAGGGGTCAGGATCCACCTTTAAGGACCTAATCGAGGTGCCTCCACGAGTGCCTAATCAACACTCGTCTGAACAAATATTGGTACATCCGTTTACCCAGTTAGTGCATACTAACCCGGACGAGGAGGGTCAATCCTATATGATATCATATACTAATATTCACGCTACAGCGTATTACCAAACTATGCTGACGGAGGACTTTGAGATGATTAGTTGTGTGAAACTCATGTAGTATATGAAAACGTTCCTACTTGCGTTCACATGTTAAAAATAAGCAATGAATCACACCCCTGAGTAAAAACAGCAAAAGAGGGGCCATGAGACTCACCTGAGTTTTGAAGCATTTAATCAAATAACGTGAGTTGATTATTCGATTAGTGATGGTCCGAAGACTCGTAACCTGAGGGTGTCCACGACACGCGATGTTTATAAACATGATTGGGTATCTCAAAGATCATCCTTGTAGTTGTTTGTCCAACTAGAATGTCCAAATTACTACGATTTGGTTGATTTGTTTAAGTATTTGAAAATGTGTACGACCCGTTTGTGATTGTTTGTAATAATAATCTTATCATTATCATTATAATTTCGAAGTGTTACGCTTGAAAACATGTTCCAATGTGTTTTAGAAGTCGTATCGTATAAAGGTTTGAGGTTATAGAAGTTCGATACTTAGTGTGAAAAAGAGTTGCAAACAGTCTGTTTTTAGCATCACTTGATGTGACACTTAGGGGTTTAGGCGTCACTTAGGAAGTGTCGCATGAAATTGTAAAATCTGAGTTTAAGGCGTCACTTAGGGAAGTGACGCATGACGAGGCATCACTAGGGGAAGTGACGCATAACGAGGTGTCACTTAGGCACTGTCGGTTATCAGTGTCGGGTAAGGGTTCTAGGTGTCACTAGTGTCGAGTGTCGGATGGAATTTGGGTTCAATTGTATGAGACACTTAGGCAAGTGTCCTTGGAAGTGTCGGTAAATAGTTTAGGGCGTCACTGGACAAGTGACGGATGTAAGTGTCGGGAAAAAGGGGTTTTATGCGGCACTTATACAAGTGACGCATATTTAGAGTTTTATGCGTCACTTGATGCGACACTTAAGTGTCACAAGAAGTGACGCTATACTGGAATGGCCTATGCGACACTTAGGTCTGATCGACGGATTTTGAGCCAAAAATGAGTTTTTCATTTTTCGTTTGGTCCGATTCTTTTACTCAACCCTTAGATGGACATTCCAAAGCTAAATAAACAACTTTCAATTAAAAATATACAAAATCGAAGAGTTTCAAGATTTGTCAGGAATCTTACAAGTTAACGCGAAGAGATTTCAAAAAGATGGATGTGTAGATCGTGACTCCATGATTCTTTCCTTCCAAACGAGCATGAGGATCCGAGGTTGTTTTGTGGTGTTATTTTGTGATTTATGGAGGTTGTGGGTTTGGGTTTGTTTGATAGAAAAGAAGAAGGAGAAAGAGAGTGGGATGAGAAAGTGAGGGTGAGGGGGGTGATGTCCCCTCCCCTTAACCGATTTTTAAGGGGGGCCCACCTTGTGTGGGAGTCCCAAATTTAATCCCCTGTGCAATCGAGTCCGTGTGGTGTTTGTTTTCCCGATCGTTTAATCGTTTAATTATTTATTTTATACTTTTAAATATACGTTTTAAAATATAAAATATTTATCAAATATTTTGTTTGAAGTATTTTATCAAATATTTAGTAAGTGAATTACAAGGTATAATTTACCCTCGTTTTGATTGTTTGCGCGCTTAATATTTTACTCGCGAAATCCTTGTTTGTACGATATGAATTTAAGTTGAAATATTATTTAAATAATATTTTGGATAAAATCGGGTTATTAAATAATGTCATATTATTTAATGAAAATCGTTCACCAATGTCTGTAACCATTTGATTCGAATTACATTCGATTTGAATTGCGTACGATTTAATCAAATCGCATAATCGTATATATTCATCAATATATATTTCTATACATTAATTAGCTTAAAATCGAACTAATTACATGTATTAACAAGGAATTAGGCACTAATCACTAGCCCTAATTTGGCGGGTGTTACAAAAAAGAAAGTAGTTTTTCTTACCAATTTTGAGTGAAACCGAAAGTTAGGTGAAAATTGAAGATGGAGAAGAAAATGGTGGATCTTGAGCTTGGATCTTGAAGATAAAGTTGATGATGAGTTTTGTTGTTGTTGTTGGTCCGAAAATAAAAAGAAAATGATGGTGATTTGGTGGTTGATTTTGAGAGAGAAATGGGTAGGTGTTTGTGTGTGTTTTTTATGAAATGAGATGAAAATGAAGAAATGGGATGGGGTGGTGGGTGATTTGTCCCAATTTTTGTGGTATTTAACCCGTGTTCGTTTACCCGATCGTTAAATGTTAAAATATTTTAAAATGATAAATCTTTAAATGCGTATTTATAACAATTTAAGAAATGTAATAATACACGTATTAATTAGTTGGGCTTTGCTAGATTTACCTCTAAAATGCGTTGTGAATTCACTCAAAGTTAGGGAATTAGCCTAGAAATGCGTGTAAATTACGTTTATAATTTTGACGAAATTGCGGGGTATTACATCAATCGACATAACAAACAACTTATCATAAGCAATTTAATCATCAATTGGTCAAAATGGACTAAAAAGTCAAATAAAGTCAACTTTCAAAGTCAAAGTTCAAATTACTTCAATTAAAAATGTAATGCTAGTTCCTAAATCATCACATAACACTACTAAGCAAGAATCAAAGGCCACTTTTACAATATAATCCACAATTCATCATGAACTAACTTGAAACCCTAAGTTTACAAAGTTAGAAAATTTTGGTGTTTAGGGGTTGAATCTTACCTTGATTTGGATGCAATGAGGTTTAAGATTATATATACATGCAAATAATGAAGGAATGAAGCTTGATTTGGTCAACAATGGAGGAAAATGGTGGGTTTGGTGTGGGTGGATGGTGACCGGCGCAAGGGAGGGGGAAGAAGAGAGAAAAAATGATTTTTTTGTATATTTTAAATAATTGCTAGCCTTTTTACCATTTTATCCATTCCCCTCTTTTACCATTTGTATTTAATTAATATAAAAATTGTATTTACTAGGTATTTTAGGAAATTAAAAACTTTATCCAAATATTTTTAGCAAAAGTTTAAAATTCTGCGTTTAGCTGCGCAAAAAGTTTGTTTTATTTAGACACAAAGGAAATAACTTAACTAGATAAAAGGAGACAATATTTTTGGTCTAAAAACTTGCAACTTTTAAAATCTAAACAATTTTTAAAACTTTCTAAAAATATTTTATTAAAATTATCAAGTTTCAGAAATTACGTAGATTTTGCAGAAACAAGGATTTTTAGAAACTTTTGGCTTTTTATCAAGAAACGAATTAAACTAACTTATTTTTGACTTAATAAAATTGTTTTAAAGACCTAATATTAAAATTTAGGTTGCCTCCCAAAAAGCGCTTGGTTTAAGTCTGTAGCTCGACTTTTGAAAAAAATGTAACTAAGTGAAATTGCTTGAAAGCAATGCGGGTGCCCTTAGTTTAAAGAAAGTGTATCGAGGAATAACATCACAGTTTAAGATGTTAATGACATAATCAACTAGTTTAGCAGGGTGTAGTGAAAAATGTTCGAATTCGCTAAGAATCCTACGTTCTTTCCGACTTAATTCTAGAAGATTGTTAACAAACTTATTAAATTCCTTTCTAACTTTCTTTTTACTTGAAATTCCTATTCGCATACCGCGGTCTATATTATTAAGGTCGTGAAGAAAGTTTCCTAAATATCTCTAAAACCTAAGTTCTTCTTTGGAATCGGAGTCTCCATTTGTAGTCTGAACTGCAAAGGTGACATCCCAAATTAGAGATCTTTGAGAAATGGTGAAAGGGAATTTGGATTGATTGAACAACGAAGCGATTTTAACATGGATATCTTTTCTTTCAGCAAAGAAAACGACTTTTATTTTATCGTTGTCAGCTCCAGGAAATATCTCTTGCAACTTGGTAATTATATAGGTGGTGGGGTCGACGAAAAATGGAATTTTTTCAGAAATGACGAGAGTGATCGCGGGATCTTTAGAAGTTAGAGGCTCAAGCTTATTTATCATAGCTGCAACATAACGATTAATCATGGTTTGTGAAACCGGTTGATAATCGGTTCAAGCAAATAGATCCATGAGGAGATCTATTTCCGATAATAGCTTTCGCTCTTGCTCTCGATATCGTGTGAAGAGACAATCTTCCTTTTGGGTCAGAACACCGTGGAGAATACCTACGAGTATGTCTATCCTTAAGATGGCTTCCCTTTGTTCAACTGAGTAAGGAAAATCAGATATATTTAAGTGTAAGGCAAATGCTTTACATACATCCAATCTACTACCAGGATCAAAAGAGTAACCAACGTATCGGATTTCATTACTATCTGAATCTTTTGGTATTTCCTTATCAACAACACGATAAATGGTGTACGAAGGTTCTGGTACAAGGTATATAAAAATTGGGGATTTTGGAAGATGTTCATGAATATCCTCTTTCCTTATGGGGATTCGTTCTTCATTGGATGAGGAATAAAAGGTTTGAGGGTTTTCTAGAATATCATCGACAAAATCAGGGAATCTAGAGAAGCTTTCTAAGGGGTATGAAATCGCAGGTGCAAGTAAAACCTGTTGGCTTGGAATGCTGGAGATAAAAGTTGAAATCTTCTGTTGAGATTCATGGGTTCCTAAGTCAAGATCTAAGAATTTCCCTAAGGTTCTAGAATCGTCGTCTGGCCTAGCCGAGGTTTCTTCGAGTGATTTTGATGAGTAGAAGTCGGATTCAAACTCTTGTTCCAAGTGGTTGAAGAACTCAGCATCGTCCATGGCCGTCATTTCTTCGATTGTCTTGTGGGAGGACGTAGAAATGGGGCAAGATGGCGGTGAATTGTAGAAGGATATTTTTGGATTTTTCATTTAATTTAAAACTAAACTAATTTATTCTAAAGAAAGTAACTTTCGGATAAGTTTGGTGAAACATAAGCGAAAAGGATCTCCTAAAGGCTAATTTATCCAAGGCGGCTTCAGAATTGTAACGCTCTACGATCCCCGAAAGCAGCGCCAAAAACTTGACGGCGCCCGAACGGTCGGGTTTTCGAAGGTCTCTCCTTGTGAAGGGGGAGAACCCGTCCCTGTCGTCAAGGGACTGACCGGACAGTACCGAGCGTCGATCGGTGGAAGTTTTTAATTTATAAAAAGGTGAGGCTCAACTTATAAATACTACCTACTACACAGGGTGATAAGCAACAAGTATAACTCGAGGTCGTTCTTCAATCGGAGCGAATTGAAATGAAGATTGGGCCAAAGATAAAGTTCGCTATTAGTATAGGAGTTGTGTAGATAGGTAGGTTTTGAGGGTTTTGGTTTTCTTAATTAAATTATTAACTAAAGACAGAAAAGTGAAAATTGAGAAGAATCTGTAGCTAGGTAGACAGATAGAGAATTGCGGCTGTTGAAATTTCAATAATCAGTTGCGGGGATGATGTTTATTATAAAGATAATTGGAGATATTTTTTAGTCAATAGACAAATGTATTACGGGTGTAAACACTAGGACCCTACTTAATTAGTTATAAGTATGTCTTGAGACCTAGGTTATCATGATTCTGATCAGGACGGGCTGTTCAACCCCCCACATTGTCTTTTTGGACAAGTGACCCTTGAAAGGTGTAGGAATAAGGTAACAGACTGCTACACTGGTGATCCTGACCGTTCTTAACACCTAAATGCAAATGCTATTATCTAAATATGTTCGAATCATTAATTTGTTATTCTAAACTATCATTTTTATAGAGTCTAGGGGTTTAAGAATCCTGAACCACTGTTGGGCTTGACTTTCATATCTACACTCATTCCTTACATTTGATTAGTTCAATTACTTATGTCATGATCTAGCCTCTCCTTTGCAATCAATCATTCGTCCCTAGGAACACCAACGATGTACAATGCATACTCCTTCGACAGCTTGCTACCCTAGGTACCGTTCATGGTGTACCGCACTCTAACAGTTCCATAGATCCTTTGTAACCAGGGATAGATTCGAAGTGTATTGTGATGTTTCCACAGCTTCACTATCCCTAGGTACATGTATGGTGTCCAATGTCTAAGTGTTTCCACAGCTTCAGTACCAGAGGTAGTCCTATGGTGTACTGTAACACTTCCACAACTATATTGGTTCCTAGACCATATTCTAGGGTTTCTAGGTAGTCCACAGTGTAGGCACAAACGGCTATTTCCGGGGCATATGCCAGTATTTCAGCCGGATTATAGTGACAGACACGGCTTCGTACTATAATATAGATAACTTCCTACTGTACCTATAGGTGATCAAGTTCTAAGCCTAAAGTAGCAGTCACGTGAAGGAATGAAATGGTGATCCATAGCTAAGTCTAAATGCATGATAAGTTTAGACATAACAAATATAACAATTCCCAATTATATATTTTTTAAGATTAATTCAACATCATCCCTATGCCTAATTATCTACATTTCAATAACCGCAACAGCATACTACTCAATAAGCATGGCAATAACAGTAACATACATCATACAGTTAGGAAGAAATAATCTGGACATAGCATAAGTATGAAAAAAATAGATATCACCAGTAAATTAAGCAGAGTAACAAATGAAAAGAAATGCGTAGTCTTGCACCAAGAATGCTCCTTTACACCGTGATTACAATACTAGCTTCCTTCTCTCTCTAACTGCTAAACAACTAACTATCTATCTCTCTCTAGAGAGAGAAAGTTCTAGAGAGAGAAACCAAAACTAATTATCTAACTAAACTAACCTAGAGAGAGAGAGAGAGAGTAAAAGTGTATGAAATTGTAAGAAAATGAATTGTGAAGTGTGTGTTGTTTCTTGTTTGATGATTTGAGGTAGTATTTATAGGTAATGCATAGCCGTATCCGTAGACCATATCCTGAACCTCAAATGCACAACCGTATCACATAATCGTATAGAAATCTGATTTTTATCACCCAAATGCACCAATACGGCTGTCCTAGGGAAAATACGGCTGTCCTGGAGCAAATACGGGTGGACACCAACCGTATACGGCTGGTCCAGACCGTATACAGCTGGACACAGACCGTATACGGTCTACACAGGCCGTATATGGCCTGTGCCCAGCCGTATACGGCTTGGGTCATCCGTATACGGCTGTGGACAGCCGTATCCTGGCCCTTCGGTTCTTCGTTTCTTCGGACGGGTGTATCTTCTTCGTCGTTTATCCGTTTCGAGCAATTCTTGTGTCCAAATCTTCGTAATTTCCTAATGAACAAAATGACACCAATTAGAGGTCGTAATGTAGAGTGTAAGTCATGGTTCATTAAATAGAGTTAACGACGGTGTGGTGGAGCAGTTTTGTTCTATTTCTCACATTTTTTATGCCATTTTTAGTGATTTTACAAACATGACTCCGTTTTGACTTAGTTAACAAAATCTAATGAATAATGTCCTTTTAGGTGTGTTTTTGTTAACTTTGTGCCTAAAATGTGGAAGATAATGTACGTAAAAACATGACTTTTTACGTGTTATCAGGGGACAACAAACGAAAGTGGACTGGGAATCCCAACAACTAAAACCAACAACCCTCCAAAAGGCCTGAGACTGTCAAGGCCTACACCTCTGGAACCGAAACCAAAAAGGGCTACACTGGGAACAAGCCCTTCTGCTCAACAGGCCACCACCATCACGATGGTTCTTGCGTTACGCCTTGCAACAATTTCCAATGCTATGGGTATATGGCCAAGGACTGCAGAGCCACCAAAATCAAGAAAAGTACCAACACCAACTCCGGCAAACCAAGGGCTTGCTTTGAGTGTGGCAACACTGGGCATTTCAAGAACAATCGCCCAAAACTGAAGAACAATGGCAACAACAACAACAACAACAACAACTCATGAGGTAGAGCTTTCGTTTTAAACTCTGGGGAAGCCCGTCAAGACCCGAATGTGGTCACGGGTACGTTCCTCCTCAACAACTTAACTACCTCTGTACTATATTGGTGCTGATAAGAGTTTTATATCTGATGAATTTAGCCCATTACTCAACATTACTCATGTTGCCTTAGATGCTAAGTATATTGTAGAATTAGCTAACGACAAATTGATCGAGGCTGACAGTGTAATTCCTGATTGTACTTTAAACTTAGCCGACGAACTCTTTCCCATAAATCTAATACCTGTCGAGATTGGAAGTTTTGACATCATTGTTTTCAAGGATTGGCTATATAAACACCGTGCTGAAACCGTCTGCTTTGAGAAAGGTCGTTCATATTCCTCTCATCACCGGTGGTACTCCAATCATACAAGGGGAGACCGGTGTATGAGACTGAATATCATATCGTGTATGAAAACCCAAAAATACCTGAGAAAAAGTCAGAGGAGAAACAACTTGAGTATGTTCTCATCGTTTGAGACTTTCCAGAAGTCTTTCCTGAAGACTTGTTTGGCCTTCCGCCACCTAGACAAGTCGAATTCTCAATCGACTTTGTGCCCGGAGCAGAACTTGTGGTACGAGCACCTTATCAACTAGCCCCTTCCGAACTTCAGGAGTTGTCTACTCAGCTACAAGAGCTCCTGGATAAGGGATTCATTAGACCAAGTTCCTCACCTTGGTGAGCTCCATTCTTTTTTTTGAAAAATTAAGACGGTTCATTCATAATGTGCATCACTAACCGAGAGTTGTACAAGTTAACAGCAAAGAACCGTTATCCACTTCCCCGCATTGATGACCTGTTTGACCAACTTCAGGGATCGAGTTTTTATTCAAAGATCGATCTACGCTCAGGTTATCATCAACTACGAGTTTGTGATGAGGACATCCTGAAAACTGCTTATCGAACTCGCTATGGGCATTACAAATTCCAAGTGATGCCATTCGGTCTAACCAACGCACCAGCTGTATTCATGGACTTTATGAACCGAGTGTGCAAACCTTACCTTGACAAGTTTGTCATTGTCTTCATTGATGACATCCTAATCTACTGGTGCAACGAACAAGAACATGCACAACATCTGAAAACCATCCTAGAGCTACTTAAGCACGAGGAGTTATATGCTCAATTCTCTAAGTACGAGTTCTGGATGCAAACTGTTAAATTCCTTGGACACATGATTGACAGTTAATAAATTCATGTTGATCCATCAAAAATCGAGGCTATCAAGTGCAGGTAAGCACCTACAACGCCGACTAAAGTACGCCAATTCTTAGGGCTTGCTGGGAACTATCGGCGATTCATCGAAAATTTCTCAAAAAGAGCCCAACCTCTCACGTCACTGACTCAGAATGAAAAGAAGTTCGATTGGACTTCACTCCGCAGGAGCGTCTGCGAAGTGAGTTCAATCTCAGATCGCAATACAAAACTGCAAAGTTGACTCGTCCCTTTGCGAGTTGACATTTTGACTTTCGCTGACTCGCATCTCTGTGAGTTGAGGTGTCTGCGAGCTGAACCTTGTTGACTCGTTGACTGAAGTTGCGAGGTGAACTTGTTCTGCGAGCTGACATGCGAGTTGAAAATTCCGGCAGTTGAATTTGAGCTCGCATTGACTTTAGTTGACTAGCTTGTGAACTGACTTGCGAACTTAGCCAATTTGCGAGCTGAAATTTTTTTTAAAAAAAATGTGTGTCATTTTCGACTTGCGATAACTTTTACAAGATATTTAATACACGTTTTAGACTTACAACATTGTGTTGATAAGTTAACTATAATTTAAATTTACTTCGTATTAGACTTAAGTTTATATAAGTAAATACGATTGAAATACATTTAAATAATATACATATTAATACAAGTTAAGTAGAGTATTTGGTCGAAAGTCTTCCGACTCATTGCGTAGTCGTGCGGCGTGTCCTGATGTTATTTCAGCGGTTAAATTCTCTAATATAACTAATATGAATTGAACTTGAGAGTTCTATTTAACAAGTGAAGTTCGTATGGATATATGATTGTTATAATTATAGAATCTAATTGATAATTGAGTCAATTGTATTCAAGAGGTCAATTACGTTAAGTAAATTATAATATTCATATACTAATTATCTGTCATTTGTGTATGTATTACAGATATGGAAGCTAGACATTTTGCGAGTACGCACAATGTACTTGTGGACTTGGATATTATGAAGAAGGGAGCGTCTAGAGTTGCGGATATACTCACATTTTTGGCACGGTCACGTATTGGACATGCTATTACCGCTTCTCCACCGCTTTCTTTGGCTATTCTTCAGGATTTTTGGATAGACATCGTCTATGATGCTTTTGTTAACCCACCGGTTATCCGTACAACCGTGGGTGTACGTCCTATCATATTCCCTGCTGCTGATCTGCGTGAGATATTACGTCTTGGCGCTGAAGAGCAGGAGAACGTTCCAAAAGAGTATCCTGCGGATTTTATTGAGGGAGCACTCGACAGGATGGGATATGTCGGTCCTACATGAGGTCGCCAGTTTTTGAAGGCTCTCGTATTTGGACAATGGCGTTTCTTATGGCATGTCCTGATTACCGTTTTTTCATCCAAAAAGGGTGGATTTGATGAGATGCCGCCAACTTTGATGTCATACTGTCCCTGGTTTATAACAAACCATACAGTTTTTCATCTTATCTTTTTTGAGAATCTACGTGCTAAGATCAATGGTCAGGTCAAATCGACCTTAATTCTATATCCTCATTTTTGCATGTTGATCATTCGACATTTTCTTCATGATCTTCCGGCAGTTCAGCCCACAATTTTCGTTGATACAATTGGGCTTCGTGGATACAATGCGGCATTTAATGTCGATTCTCATCGTCCTGAGCACTTGAGACCACAAATGAGAGATCTTTTTGGATTTTTGATCATTCACATTATGTTGCTCCACCTAACAATGGTTAGGAGGATGCTGTTGCTAGTGTTGGTCCACCTGTCGAGCCTATTGCTAATGTAGTTCCACCTGCGGCACCACAAGAGCTTTTGGAAGATGTCCATATCCAGGCAGGGCAATAAGGACAACACGTTGTGCCTGAGATTGTTGCACAAGTGGTTCAAGAGGTGCTGGGTCACCATGATGATACCACTAATCCGGTATTACAGGCGATTGAGCAGTATGTTGCTCCGACTGAGGTATTTATTTTATATCTTGTGTAAATTGTGTATTTTTTTATGATATTGAGACTTAGATGATCAAGCTTAATGCTAATTATAAAGTCTGATTAACATTATAAACAGGAACAGGAGGATGTACAACAGGAGGTTGCTAGACCAGGGAGTTCTAGACCTGAGGGTGTACCTACTCAGGTATTATGATTACACTTATATACATAGAACTCATATGATCGAGCTTAATTCTAATCATAAATGTTTAATATAATTCATACTCAGGATACGGATGTTGGTCCCTCTGGTGGTTATGATGGTGATACAGCTTCTGAATCTGATGATCATGATGGTACACCTTATCCTTATCGACTGCTACCTGGTATGATTAAGCAAGGTTCAAAGCTTGTTGTTTCTCTTGTTGCACCCTCAAATTCGGGTTGCGGAAGCGAATCGGGTCGGGTCGGGGCGCGACTAATCATTATACACAGCGTATAAGATATAATGAACGACCACTAAATGCGTCGTTTTACATTGTATTGATAAAACCAAAGTTTACATCAAAAATATTGTTTACATTAGCTCAGTTCCTTGAAATTGAGAGATTTACATTACATAATTACTTTATACAAAATATAATAATGCAACTAAATCTCTGATTGATTGAATGAAGACTCGAGCTAATGAAATCCTGATTGGGCAGCCAACCTACTGGTGAGTACCTGTGATACATGCTAAAATGGGTCAGCGAAATGCTGGTGAGCTCACAGGTTTGTATGTCAACACATATTTGTATGAACCGCAAGATTTAATTAAATTTAAAATGAAATTAAGCAAAATAAAAGTTATACAGCCATGAGCACATAGTCTGAGCTTAACTTGAGTGTCAGGTCCAATTAAGGAAACCGAAATGAGGTGCCTCCTACCAGTGCCTAATCTACACTCGGCTTCCCAAATGCTAATACGTCTGTTTGACCAGTTAGTGCGTGCTAACCCGGACGAGGATTGTCAATCCTATATGATATCATATACTAACAACTCATGTACAATTTGATTTGTATTGTACTTGCATTCATATTGTAAAAAAAAACGAGCAATGTAATCACACCCCTGATGAAAATTGTAAAATAGGGGCTATGAGACTCACCTTAGTCTTGAGAAGTTTAACTTAATAAATGTGATTGATTACCCGTGAATTGATGTCCGAAGACTTCTAACCTGAGGGTGTCCAAGACACGTGATGGTTATAAACATGAGTAGGTATCTCGAAGGACTAGCTTTGTAGTTGTTCGTCCAACTAGAATGTCCAAATTACTACGATTTGGTTGTTTAACTTGTCCAAGTTACCACGACTTGGTTGATTGGATTGTGTTTTGAAAACGTGTACGGCCCATTGGTGATTGATTGTAATAATAATCTCATTATTATTATTATGATTTCGAAATGTTCATGTTCAAAAACGTATCCTGATGTGTTTGAAAAGTCGTATCGTATAAGTGTTTGGAGTTACATAAGTTTGATACTTAGTAAAAATCCATGTTTTCAAGGTTCTGTCTTATGCGACACTAGGTGCGACATAAGCTGTTGTGTCGCAGGTAATAACTGCAACATAGGTCTTTGTGTCGCTATGTGCGACATCCGCAATTTAATGAGACATAAGGTATTGTGTCGCTATGTGCGACGGGGATGAGTTCTGCGACATAGTGTTTAGTGTCGCTATATGCGACGTCCGAAAGTATTGCAACATAGTCATTTGTGTCGCTATATGCGACATCCGTGATGTGGTGCGACATAGGGGCTTGTGTCGCTATATGCGACATAGAACAGGATTTGGTGACATAAGGCCTTGTGTCGCAGGTGGCCTAGAGCCTCTGCGACATAACGGGCTGTTGGTCGGAATTTGGGCCGAAAACGTGTTTTCTGGTTTCCGTTTGACTTGAAACTTTTACCCAACCCATATTTGGATATTTCAAGCTTAAATAACCCACAAACAAGTAAAAATAAGTAAAATCGGAGAGTTTTGAGTTTTGTTGGAAAACTTACGACTTTACGCCGGAGAAATCCGAAAAGAGGGAAATATAGATCTCGACGAGGGGAACGTTTTCTTCTAAACGAGTGTGACGATCCAAGGCCGTTTGGTGATAGTAATTGGTGGTTGTTTATGGTGGTGGTGTGGTGGGTGTTTGAGAGAAAAATAAAGAAAGAAGGTGGAAGAGAGAGTGTGTGTGGGTGGAAATGAGAAAGGAGGGAAAGGGGAGGGGGGGATATGGCAGATTTTTGGAGAAAAAGGGGAGGTAAAATCTCCCAAATTTTAGTCCCCGCGTTTGCGCTCCGTGCGGTGTTCGTTTCCCTGATCGTTTAATTTTTTAAATAATTATTTTAAAATATGAATATTTATAAACGTTTTTGTTGAAGTATTTCATCAAATACTTTTACTGAGTTATAAAATATAACTTATTCTTGTTTCGATTGTTCGGGCGTTTATTATTTTAATCGCGTAATTGTTATTTGTACGATTCGAATTTGAGTTGAAATATTATCTAAATAATATTTTGGATAAAATAGAGTTATTAAATAATGGCATATTATTTAATAAAATTGTTCACCAACGTCCGTATTAATTGAAACGAATTGCATTCGATTTCAAACTTGTACGATTTAATCAAATTGCATACTTGTATATATTCAACAATATATATATATTTATATTGATACATTATTTAGCCTAACACAGAACTAATTACATGTATTACACTTGATTAGGCACTAATTACTAGTCCTAATTTGACGGGTGTCAAATTCTCCCCCTGTTAGGAGAATTTCGTCCTGAAATTTTGTTTGAAGTCGTGATTGAAGTAGCGTCAGTTAATAACTGAGGATACTTGAGCCGCATTTGGTCCTCCCGTTCCCAGGTGAATTCCGGCCCACGCCGCGAATTCCACCTAACCTCGACGATTGGAATACGACTTTGTTTGAGTTGTTTGACCTCACGGTCCATGATTTCGGCGGGTTCTTCGATAAAATGAAGCTTTTCGTCAACTCGAATTTCATCGAGTGGAATAATAAGTGTCTCATCGGACAGACAATTTTTCAAATTTGAAATGTGAAAAGTAGGATGCATACTGCTGAGCTCGGATGGTAGCTGCAATTGATATGCCACTGGACCTATCCTCTCGAGGATCTCAAATGGTCCAATGTATCTAGGATTCAATTTCCCGCATTTACCGAATCGGAAAACACCTTTACAAGGTGAAACTTTGAGTAGCACTCGATCCCCGACCTGGAACTCGAGTGGTTTGCATCTCACGTCAGTATAACTTTTCTAACGATCACGTGTGGCTTTGAGTTTGTTTTGGATCTCGAAGATCTTTTTAGTAGTTTCGTGAATGATCTCAGGATCAATGAGTTGACTGTCTCCCACTTCGGTCCAACAAATCGGTGAGCGGCACTTACGACCGTAGAGTCCCTCGAAAGGTGCATCCTTAATGCTGGTGTGATAACTGTTGTTGTACAAAAACTCACACAATGGTAGATGTTTTTCCCATTTTACACCGAAGTCAACTACGAAAGCTTTGGCCGTCGGTTTGAATTGTTCCAGTGTTTGAATTGTTCGTTCACTTTGGCCGTCGGTTTGAGGGTGGTATACGGTACTCACATCAAGATGGGTACCAATGATTTCTGAAGTGATTGCCAAAAGTGAGATGTGAAACGACTATCCCTATTGGAGATAATCGAGATTGGGACACCGTGTCCAGAAACAACCTTTTTGATGTAGATTCGTGTGAGGCGTTCCATTTTGTTGGTTTCCTTGATTTCCAGGAAATGAGCAGATTTCGTGAGACGATCGACGATCACCCAAACGGTATCGTAACCGCTCGATGACTTTGGTAGTTTGGCTATGAAATCCATGGAAATTTGTTCCCATTTCCATTCAGGAATGCTGGGCTGTTGGAGTAAACCAGAAGGTTTTTGATACTCGGCTTTGAGTTTTGAGCAAGTAAGGCAGTTGCTGACGTATGTAGCGATTTCAGCTTTCATATTCGGCCACCAATAAAATTTCTTGATGCCGTGATACATTTTGTCGGATCCAGGATGGATAGAATATTTGGACTTGTGAGCTTCATCCATCACCAAGTCTCGCAGGTTTCCAAAACTGGGTAACCAGATTCGGTTAGAGAGGTACCTAACTCCGTTAGGTTTGATTTCGAATTGTTTATCCATGCCTCGCAAGGTTTCGTTTTTTATGTTATCGGGTTTTAGAGATTCGAGTTGCGCAGTGAGAATCTGAATGTTTAGATCATTGTGAATGGTCATACTAAGGGCTCGGACTCGAAGTGGTTTTGTTCGTTCTTTTCGACTGAGGGCATCGGCAACAACATTTGCCTTACCCGGATGGTATTTGATCTTGCAATCATAGTCGGTAAGCAACTCGACCCATCGACATTGTCTCATGTTGACATCCTTCTGATCAAGTATGTGTTGGAGACTTTTATGGTCGGTACAGATTGTGCACTTAGTGCCATAGAGGTAATGTCTCCAGATTTTGAGAGCAAAAACGAAAGCTCCAAGCTCTAGATCGTGAGTGGTGAGTTCTTTTCATTGATTTTGAGATGTCGCAAAGCGTAAGCAACCGAGACCTTGATGAGCACGTTGCATCAGCACGCAACCGAGACCTTGATGAGAAGCATCGCAGTATACCACGAAGTCATCGGTGCCTTCGGGTAATGATAGAATAGGAGCACTGCAGAGCTTCTGTTTTAGAATTTGAAATACTGACTCTTGTTTATCAGTCCAATCGAACTTTTTGTCTTTCTGAGTCAGTGTTGTGAGTGGTTGAGCTATTTTCGAGAAATTTTCGATGAACCAATGATAATACCCCGCCAATCCCAAGAATTGGCGTACCTCAGTCGGAGTGGTTGGTGACTGCCAGTCTTTGATAGCTTCGATTTTTGATGGATCGACATGGATTCCTTGACTATCGATGACATGTCCAAGGAATTGAACGTTTTGCATCCAGAACTCACACTTAGAGAATTAAGCATACAACTCTTCGTGTCTAAGTAGCTCTAGGATGGTTTTGAGGTGTTGCGCATGTTCCTGTTCGTTGCGCGAGTAAATGAGAATGTCATCGATGAAGACAATGACAAACTTGTCGAGATATGGCTTGCACACCGGATTCATAAGATCCATGAATACGGCTGGTGCGTTGGTTAGACCGAACGGCATCACTTGAAATTCGTAATGCCCATACTGGGTTCTGAAAGCAGTTTTCGGAATACTGGAGTCGCGAACACGTAGTTGGTGATCACTTGACCGGAGATCGATCTTTGAATAAAATCTCGACCCTTGTAGTTGGTCAAACAGGTCATCATTACGAGGAAGTGGGTACCGGTTCTTGACAGTTAGCTTGTTCAACTGTCGATAGTCGATACACATTCGAAAAGAACCGTCTTTCTTTTTGACAAATAGGACCGGAGCTCCCCAAGGTGAAGAACTCGGCCTAATGAATCCTTTTTCCAGGAGTTCCTGTAATTGGTTGGACAACTCCTGAAGTTCGGATGGGGCTAAGCAGTATGGTGCTCGGGCCACAGGTGCGGCACCTGGCACGAGGTCGATTGAGAACTCAACCTGTCTTGGTGGTGGTAGACCAGGTAGTTCCTCGGGAAAGACTTCTGGAAAGTCTCGAACGATGGGCACATCCTCAAGTCGCTTCTCCTCCGACTTTTTCTCCATGATATGCGCGAGGATTGTTGGATAACCCTTTCTCAAAAATTTCCAGGTTTTCAAACAGGATATGACGTTGAGTCTCATCCCACCGGTCTCCCCCTGTATGACCAAGGTTCTACCGACATCGAGAGGAATACGAACGATCTTATCGTAACAAACGATTTTGGCTCGATGCTTGGACAACCAGTCCATACCAATGATGACGTCGAAACTTCCAATTTCAACAGGCATAAGATCGATTGAAAAGGTCTCGTTGGCTAGGTTTAAAGTGCAATTAGGTATCACACTATCGGTTTCTTTGAGTATACCATTTGCAAGTTCTACGGTGTACTTAACATCTAGAGCAATAGGTGCGATATCAAGTAGGGGGCAAAACTCATTAGAAATAAAGCCTCTATCGGCACCAGTATCAAACAGAATAGAAGCAGATAAGTTGTTGAGAAGGAACATACCCGTGACCACATTCGGGTCCTGACGGGCATCCCCGGAGTTGAGTACGAATGCTCTTCCCCTTGCCTTGTTGTTCTTGTTCTTGTTTTTAGGACATTCATTTCTGTAGTGTCCCGTTTCCCCACATCCAAAGAAGGATTTGGGTTGGTTGGTATTGTTGTGAGAGATGTTGTTGTTGGATTTGGGGGCACTTTGGTCAAGTGCCCGTACCTCCTGCAGTTGTTGCAGAGGGTACTGCATAGACCATCATGGTGGTAGTTATACTTGGAGCAGTATGGCCTGTCCCCAGTGTATCCATGCTTGGGTTCAGAATTGGTAGTGTAAACTTGGATGGCATTAGATTTCTTGTTCTGGTTGTTGTGGTGTTCAGACGATTTGCGTTTGTTGTTGTTGGAGAAGGAGGTGTTGGATGTCTCACGGCTGACAACCAGGGCCATGACTTCGTGTACCAACCGGATTGCACTTTCAACGGTGGTTGGCTTTGATGAGGCGACGTTCACCTGGATATTCTCCGGGAGGCCGCGGATATATCTCTTGATGCACTTCTCCTCCGGTTCAACTAAACCCGGGCATAACAAAGAAAATTGCTGGAAATTGGTGGTATATCCAGGAATGTCAGTTCCCTGCACTATCAAGTGCCAGAATTCTTCCTCCAGACGGTGCAGTTCTTCTTCGGGACAGTATTTTTCCCTAAGCTTTTTCTTCAGTTCAGCCCAAGGAAACTGGTTTGCTATCTCGATGCCCACAGAATTTGCATGGTTATTCCACCACGTAAGTGCACCTTCCTGAAAGGTGTATGAAGCAAACTTGACTTTGTTATCCTCCGTACAGTTGCAGAGGTTGAAGACGGATTCCATACGTTCAATCCACCTGATTAGACCAATAGCACCTTCCGTGCCTTTGAAGTAGAGTGGTTTGCAGCTAAGAAAATCCTTGTAAGAGCAAGGTTTGATAGCATGGGTATTGACTGGGGTTTCATCATTGCTTCGAGAGTTTCGAGGTGAATCCCGAGCAGCCAAAGCATCGGCCACTGCTCTAGATACGACAACAGCAAGTTCGGCATCACTGTAACTTTTCCTTTTTGGCGGCATGATTCTGCAAGAGAGAAACAAGAGGCACATGAGAAGTTGTACCAGAATGATAATTCGATAGATGTACATATATTAAAACGGTAATATACAACATCACAAAGTGAAAATTAACAATGTAAGATGGTCGAGAGAAATTGTCGATTGATATTACGATGTTAAACGATTACAGACAATTTCGAGTTACGTGTCCCAAAAGTTACATGATTAAATTTTTAACAAGAGGTGTCGGGAATTGTTACATCCGGTCGAATTACATAGGTCCTACGAAAGCATGATAAAGTACAAATTTAGCCTAAGCTAATCCTAACACAGATTCTGCAAGTCTGCTAACTATTAGGAGGGCGTCTTCGGTTTCTCTTAGACGTGTCTCGCACAGATTTAGCCTTGATTGTAGGACGGAGATTTCATTTCGGTTGCCAATCACTTGGTTGTGGACAACCTCCATAGTTTCGACGGTTTCACCCAGACGGTTGTCAAGGGTGTCCATGTGGTTGACGGTATTTTCGTGATCTTCGGAGACTTGATTGATACGTTCGAGTGATGTGAGTCTCCAGTTTTTGTTGGTTTCTTGGAGTTCGATATCCATAGTATTAAGTCGTTGTTCGTGATGGTGTAGCCTAGTGGTTAAGTCCGACAAGGTGAAGTGAGTGGGGTATGGGTCAGCTCGAGGCAACCTGGTGTCCCTCCTAGCTACCCTTGGGTTTCGCGATCCATATGGATGAGAGCGTGATGAATTGGGTGGTGTGTTTGCCATTCTGAGACAAAGCGTTAGAAAGAATGAGGCCTATATCCATATAATACATATATAGTATAGCCTAAGTTATTAAGCGAGAGCAAGGCATATCTATATATATATATATATATATCACATAATAGCCTAATGTGTCTAACACAGACATGTTTGAGTCTCGGTTCTCTCGAGGTCAGAGTCAACTAGTGTATCCTGTTCAGTCATGATTCCTTTCAGATCTCACATCATATTCTTTTAATTGTACATAGTTGATCAGGATATGTTAAATTAAACCAATACAATGTAGTCACTGAACCTAATCATACTTAATGAGGGATACTGCCTAACGATCATAGTCTAGGCTCACTAAATGCAACATAATTCACTATAACCTTAGGCTCTGATCCCAATCTATCGCACCCCCAAATTCGGGTTGCGGAAGAGAATTGGGTCGGGGCGTGACTAATCAATATACACAGCGCATAAGATATAATGAACGACCACTAAATGCGTTATTTTACATTGTATTGATAAAACCAAAGTTTACATCAAAAATATTGTTTACATTAGCTCAGTTCCTTGAAATTAAGCAAAATAAAAGTTATACAGCCATGAGCACATAATCTGAGCTTAACTTGAGTGTCAGGTCTAATTAAGGAAACCCAACTGAGGTGCCCCTACGAGTGCCTAATCTACACTCATCTTCCCAAATGCTAATACGTCCATTTGACCAGTTATTGTGTGTTAACCCGGACGAGGATTGTCAATCCTATATGATATCATATACTAACATTCACGCTACAGATGTATTACCAGACTATGTTGTGGAGAGCTTTGAAATGATTAGTGAAAACAACTCATGTAGAATTCGATTTGTATTGTACTTGCGTTCATATTGTAAAACAAAACGAGCAATGTAATCACACCCCTGATGAAAATTGTAAAATAGGGGCTATGAGACTCACCTGAGTCTTGAGAAGTTTAACTTAATAAACTTGCTTGATTAGCCATGAATTGATGTCCGAATACTTGTAACCTGAGGGTGTACAAGACACGTGATGGTTATAAACACGAGTAGGTATCTCGTAGGACTACCTTTGTAGTTGTTCGTCCAACTAGAATGTCCAAATTACTACGATTTGGTTGTTTAACTTGTCCAAGTTACCACGACTTGGTTGATTGGATTGTGTTTTGAAAACGTGTACGACCCATTGGTGATTGATTGTAATAATAATCTCATTATTATTATTATGATTTCGAAGTGTTCATGTTCAAAAACGTATCCTGATGTGTTTGAAAAGTCGTATCGTATAAGTGTTTGGAGTTAAATAAGTTTGATACTTAATAAAAATCCATGTTTTCAAGATTCTGTCTTATGCGACACTAGGTGCGAAATAAGTTGTTGTGTCGCAGGTAATAACTGCGACATAGGTCTTTGTGTCGCTATGTGCGACATCCGCAATTTAATGCGACATAAGGTATTGTGTCGCTATGTGCGACGGGGACGAGTTCTACGACATAGTGTTTTGTGTCGCTATATGCGACGTCCAAAAGTATTACGACATAGTCATTTGTGTCGCTATATGCGACATCCATGATGTGGTGCGACATAGGGGCTTGTGTCGCTATATGGGACATAGAACAGGATTTGGCGACACAAGGCCTTGTGTCGCAGGTGGCCTGGAGCCTCTGCGACATAACGGGCTATTTGCCGGAATTTGGGCTGAAAACGTGTTTTCCGGTTTCCGTTTGACTTGAAACTTTTACCCAACCCATATTTGGACATTTCAAGCTTAAATAACCCACAAACAAGTAAAAATAGGTAAAATCGGAGAGTTTTGAGTTTTGTCGGAAAACTTACGACTTTACGTCGGAGAAATCCGAAAAGAGGGAAATATAGTTCTCGACGAGGGGAACGTTTTCTTCTAAACGAGTGTGACAATCCAAGGCCGTTTGGTGGTAGTAATTGGTGGTTGTTTATGGTGGTGATGTGGTGGGTGTTTGAGAGAAAAAGAAAGAAAGAAGGTGGAAGAGAGAGTGTGTGTGGGTGGAAATGAGAAAGGAGGGAAAGGGGAGGGGGGGATATGGCAGATTTTGGGGAAAAAGGGGAGGGAAAATCTCCCAAATTTTAGTCCCCACGTTTGCGCTTCGTGCGGTGTTCGTTTCCCCGATCGTTTAATTGTTTAAATAATTATTTTAAAATATGAATATTTATAAATATTTTTGTTGAAGTATTTCATCAAATACTTTTACTTGAGTTATAAAATATAACTTATTCTTGTTTCAATTGTTCGAGCATTTATTATTTTAATCGCGTAATTGTTGTTTGTATGATACGAATTTGAGTTGAAATATTATCTAAATAATATTTTGGATAAAATAGAGTTATTAAATAATGGCATATTATTTAATAAAATTGTTCACCAATGTCCGTATTAATTGAACCGAATTGCATTCGATTTCAAACTTGTACGATTTAATCAAATTGCATACTTGTATATATTCAACAATATATATATATATATATATATATATATATATTGATACATTAATTAGCCTAACACAGAACTAATTGTATGTATTACACTTGATTAGGCGCTAATTACTAGTCCTAATTTGACGGGTGTCACAGCTCCGGAGTACAGAGAAAAGCAAAAAGCTAAGGAAATCGATCCGGATTTCCATCTGATTGCTGAGCCTACTGATTTGGAGGATGAACAGCCTCTCCGAACTCAATGTTGGAAACGTTTGAGGGCTTTCACCTTAAATTTGACTATTGGTGATGGTTAGTTTTCTAATCTAACAATTAGTAAATGTTTAAGGTTA